>OX392540.1:29868409-34868409 GCA_947623455.1 Mimachlamys varia
ATCATCCACATCATCATCCACATCATCATCATCATCAGCATAATCATCACCATCAACATCATCATCAACATCATCATCATCCACATCAACATCAACATCATCATCAACATCAACATCATCATCAACATCGAGTCATCCACATCGAGTCATCCACATCATCATCAACATCATCATCATCACCATAAGCATCATCCACATCATCACCATCATCATCTACATCAACATCGTCATCAACATCATCATCCACATCAACATCATCATCATCCACATCAACATCATCATCATCCACATCATTACTATCATCATCATCATCATCATCATCATCATCATCATCATCATCACCATCATCATCATCACCATCATCATCATCCACATCATCATCATCCACATCATCATCATCATCATCATCATCATCATCATCATCATCATCATCATCATCATCATCATCATCATCATCATCATCCTCCTCCTCCTCCTCTTCCACATCCTCCTCATCCTCCTCATCCGCAACATCATCCTCATCCTCCACATCATCCTCATCCTCCACATCATCCTCATCCTCCACATCATCATCATCCTCATCCTCCACATCATCCTCATCCTCCACATCATCATCATCCTCCTCATCATCATCATCCACATCATCATCATCCACATCATCATCATCCACATCATCATCATCATCATCCACATCAACATCCACATCATCGTCATCCACATCAACTTCATCATCCATATCAACATCGTCATCCACATCATCATCCCCATCATCCACTTCAACATCATCATCATCATCATCATCATCATCATCATCATCATCATCATCATCATCCTCATCCTCATCCTCCACATCCTCCTCATCCTCATCATCCACATCCTCCTCATCCTCATCATTCACATCCTCCTCATCCACATCATCCTCATCCTCAACATCATCCTCATCCTCCACATCATCCTCATCCTCCACATCATCCTCATCCTCCACATCCTCCTCATCCTCCACATCCTCCTCATCCACATCATCCTCAACATCATCCTCATCCTCCACATCATCCTCATCCTCCACATCATCCTCATCCTCCACATCATCCTCATCCTCCACATCATCCTCATCCTCCACATCATCCTCATCCTCCACATCATCCTCATCCTCCACATCATCCTCATCCTCCACATCCTCCTCATCCACATCACCCTCATCCTCCACATCATCATCCTCCTCCACATCATCATCATCCTCCACATCCTCATCCTCATCCTCCACATCATCCTCATCCTCCACATCATCCTCATCCTCCACATCATCCTCATCCTCATCCTCCACATCATCCTCATCCTCCACATCCTCCTCATCCTCATCATCAATATCAACATCGTCATCCTCCACATCCTCCTCATCCACATCATCCTCATCCTCAACATCATCCTCATCCTCCACATCCTCCTCATCCTCATCCTCCACATCATCCTCATCCTCCACATCATCCTCATCCACATCACCCTCATCCTCCACATCATCATCCTCCTCCACATCATCCTCATGCTCCACATCATCATCATCCTCATCCTCCACATCATCCTCATCCTCCACATCATCATCATCATCATGATCCTCATCCTCCACATCATCATCATCCTCATCCTCCACATCATCATCATCCTCATCCTCATCCTCCTGATCATCATCTTTATCCCCATCCTCCTCCTCCTCCTCATCCTCCTCATCCTCATTATCATCATCATCATCCACATCATCATCATCATCCTCATCATTATCCTCATCCTCCACATCCTCATCCTCATCCTCCACATCATCCTCATCATCATCATCATCCTCATCCTCCACATCATCCACATCTTCATCCTCCACATCATCCTCATCCTCATCCTCCACATCATCCTCATCATCATCATCATCCTCATCCTCCACATCATCATCATCATCGTCATCATTATCATCATCCTCCACATCATCATCATCCTCATCCTCATCCTCCACATCATAATCATCCTCATCCTCCACATCATAATCATCCTCATCCTCCACATCATCCTCATCCTCCACATCATCCTCATCATCATCATTATCATCATCATCATCATCCTCATCATTATCCTCATCCTCCACATCATCATCATCCTCATCCTCATCCTCCACATCATAATCATCCTCATCCTCCACATCATAATCATCCTCATCCTCACCCTCCACATCATCATCATCCTCATCCTCCAAATCATCATCATCCTCATCCTCCACAGCATCATCCTCATCCTCCACATCATCATCATCCTCATCCTCCACATCATCATCATCCTCATCCTCCACATTATTCTCATCATCATCCTCATCATCATCCTCATCCTCCACATCATCCTCATTCTCATCCTCATCATCATCCTCATCCTCATCCCCCACATCATCATCCTCATCCTCCACATCCTCATCCTCATCCTCATCCTCATCCTCCACATCATCAACATCATCATCATCAACATCATCATCACCAACATCATCACCATCATCATCTACATCAACATCATCATCAACATCATCATCATCCACATCAACATCATCATCATCCACATCATTACTATCATCAACATCATCATCATCCACATCAACATCATCCTCATCCTCATCCTCCACATCATAATCATCCTCATCCTCCACATCAACATCATCATCATCCACATCATCATCATCATCCACATCATCATCATCCACATCAACATCATCATCATCAACATCATGTTCATCCACATCATCATCATCGTCCACATCATCATCCACATCAACATCATCATCAACATCGAGTCATCCACATCACCATCATCCACATCAACATCATCAACATCGAGTCATCCACATCATCATCATCATCCACATCACCATCCACATCATCAACATCATCATTAACATCATCATCCATCCATATCATCATCATCATCCACATCATCATCATCATCAGCATAATCATCACCATCAACATCATCATCAACATCATCATCATCCACATCAACATCAACATCATCATCCACATCATCATCCACATCATCATCATCATCAGCATAATCATCACCATCAACATCATCATCAACATCATCATCATCCACATCAACATCAACATCATCATCAACATCAACATCATCATCAACATCGAGTCATCCACATCGAGTCATCCACATCATCATCAACATCATCATCATCACCATAAGCATCATCCACATCATCACCATCATCATCTACATCAACATCGTCATCAACATCATCATCCACATCAACATCATCATCATCCACATCAACATCATCATCATCCACATCATTACTATCATCAACATCATCATCATCCACATCAACATCATCATCAACATCATCATCATCATCCACATCAAAATCATCATCATCATCCACATCATTACCATCATCCACATCAAAATCATCATCATCATCCACATCATTACCATCATTCACATCAACATCATCCATATCAAAATCATCAACATCATCATCATCATCCACATCAAAATCATCATCATCAACATCATCATCCACATCAAAATCATCACCATCCACATCAACATAATCATCCACATCAACATCATCCACAACAACATCGAGTCATCCACATTAACATCATCATCATCATCATCATCCACATCAACATCATCATCCACATCATCATCAACATCATCATCCACATCAACATCATCATCCACATCATCATCAACATCATCATCCACATCAACATCATCATCATCATCAACATCAACATCATCATCCACATCAATATCCACATCATAATTACCATCATCCACATCACCATCATCCACATCACCATCATCCACATCAAAATCATCCACATCACCATCATCCACATCACCATCATCCACATCATCATCCACATCAACATCAACATCATCATCATCCACATCAAAATCATCCACATCACCATCATCCACATCAACATCCACATCATTATCCATATCACCATCATCCACATCAACATCATCATCAACATCGTGTCATCCACATCATCATTCACATCAACATCATCATCCACATCATCATCATCATCCACATCATCAACATCATCATCAACATCATCATCCATCCATATCATCATCATCATCATCCACATCAACATCATCATCAACATCATCATCATCCACATCAACATCATCATCAACATCATCATCATCCACATCAACATCGAGTCATCCACATCATCACCATCATCATCATCATCATCCACAACAACATCGATTAATCCACATCATCATCCACATCAACATCATCCACATCAACATCATCCACATCAACATCATCATCCACATCATCATCCACATCAACATAATCATCCACATCAACATCATCCACAACAACATCGAGTCATCCACATTAACATCATCATCAACATCATCATCATCCACATCAACATCATCATCAACATCATCATCATCCACATCAACATCGAGTCATCCACATCATCACCATCATCATCATCATCATCCACATCAACATCGATTAATCCACATCATCATCCACATCAACATCATCCACATCAACATCATCCACATCAACATCATCATCCACATCATCATCCACATCAACATAATCATCCACATCAACATCATCCACAACAACATCGAGTCATCCACATTAACATCATCATCATCATCATTATCCACATCAACATCATCATCATCCTCATCAACATCCTCATCATCAACATCATCATCCACATCAACATCGAGTCATCCACATCATCATCATCCACATCAACATCATCATCATCCACATCATCATCAACATCATCATCATCCACATCAACATCTAGTCATCCACATCATCACCATCATCAACATCATCATCATCATCCACATAATCACCCACCTCCACATCGTCACGCTGCTTATCCACATCTTCCTCATCAACAGCAGCATCCTCACCATTCTTATCCTTATCAACTTCATCATTCTCATTTAATCTCTTCTACATTATCATTATCCACATCATCCTCTATTCACATTATCCACATCCTGTTTATTCACATCAATCCTACCATCCTCCATCTCATCAACAGCCTCATCCTCACCATTCGGATTACTTGTATCATTCTTCACATCCTTAAACATCCACATCATCCTCATCAGCAGGATTTTTATCCTCATTTTCCACCTTACTCTCATCATTTTCCTCGTCAATTTCATCATCATTCACATCATTATCCTCCTCTACATCCTTATCAGTATACACATCCTTCTCCATCCACATCATCTGCATCCTGCTTATCCGCATCTTTAACATCTTCATCTTCACAACTCTGATTATTATCCACACCATCTGCATCATCCACATCCTCATCAACATGCACATCCTGCTTATCCTCATCCACATCTTTATCATCCCCCTCATTGTCATCTTCCTCAAAATTCTTATCCTCATCAACTACATCCCAATTTTCATCCTGCTTATCCATATCATCATCCACCTCATCCTCACCATTCTGATTATCATCGACATCATCCTCCTCAACATCACAATCCTCCTCTACATCCTTATCATTCTACCCATCTTCATCCACATTTATCTTCATCCTCCACTTTATTCTCATCAACATTCTCACCATCATCCACATCCTCCTCATCTGCATCCAGCTTATACTCATCTTCATCATTATCTTCATCCTCAACATTCTAATTCTCATCATCCTCCATCACATCATCCACACCCTGCTTATTCGCATCATCAACATCCTCATCCTCACCATTCTTATCTCCATCCTTCTCTACATCCTCATCATTACACGCATTATATTAGGCATATTGCTTATCCACATAATCACCATCCACATCAGCTTCAACATTCCCACCATCATCCACATCATCATCTTCATCCTCACCATTCTGATTCCCATCATCCTCCATCACATCATACACATCCTGCTTATCCGCATCCTCCACATTCTCATCTGCATATTTATCCTTACCATCATTACCCTACTCTACATCCTTATCATTTTTTACATCCTTCTTCATCCCTCTTATCTGAATCCTGCACATCTTCAACATCCACCCTATTCTCATCATCTACATTCTCACCATCATCCACATCATCAAGATCTTCATCCTAACAACACTTGATTATCATCCTCCATCCACATCATCATCAGCATCCTGATTACCTGCATCATCCACATCTTTATCCACCTCATCATCCACATCTTTATCCACCTCATCATCCACATCCTAATCATATTCCTACATTCACATCAGCAACATCTGTATTCGGCTGATCCACATCATCCGCATCCTCCACACCCTCCTCATCAACATCCTCATCATTATACATTATATTCTCATTAACATAATCACCCTCCTCCCATCATCCGCTTCCTGCTTATCCACATCTTCCTCCTCAACATCCTCATTCATATTATCATCCACATCTTTATCATCCACATTCTCATTCAGATTTGCATCCTCATCCTCACCATTCTTATCTTCATCAACAGCATCCACATCATCCTTAGCCACACCACCCTCTACATCATCATTTTCCAAATCATCCTACATTCGCATCATCTGCATCCTTATCCTCACAATCATCCTCATCCTCACCATCAACAACCTCACCATCATCAACATCATCCTCATATTCATCATTCTCCATATCATCCTCCTCCATCCATATCTGCAACCCGCTTATCCACATCATCCGCATCCTCTTCATCCACATATTTATCCTAATTCTCATCAAAACACGCTCATCAACATCCTCTTCCTCACCATTTGTATCCTCATCAACATCATCTTCTACATCATCATTACCCATATTATCATCATCCTTTATTCACATCATCCGCATCCTGCATATACATATCATCCTCATAATTCTGATTATCATCCTCTTTATCCTTATTCTCTGCCTCATCATCAACATCCTCAACCTCATCATTCTTATCTTCGTAAACATCATCTTCATCCTCCTCCACACCGCCATCCTCTCTCTACATCCTCATCATTATACACATTATCATCCTTATCCTGCTGATCCGCACAATCGCATCCTCATTCTCATCCATATTATCTGCATTATCAACCACCTCATAAACAAGCTTATCCTCATCTACATCAACATCTCTCCTCATTCTAATCATCCAGATCATCTTTTTCCTCATCCTCTACATCATTATCCACATCATCATCCTCTATATACATCATTCGCATCCTGCTTATCCACATCATTCTTACCATCTTCCACCTCATCCTCAACAGACTCATCCTCACCTTTCTAATTTTCATCCATCATCTTCCTCCGAATCATCATCCTCATCCACACCATCATTATCCTCATCCTCCATCTCATTCTCATCATTGTTTTCTTCATCATTCTCCATCCATATCATTCTTCATCCACTTCATCTTTATCCTGATCCTCCAATTTATTCTTATAATTTACATTATCATCATCTAAATTCTCATCCTCACCATCATCCTCATCATCAACATCTTCATCCTCACGACTCTTATTATCACCCACCATCCACATCATCATGTTTATCCTGATTATCCACGTCCACATCTTTATCCATCTCCTTTTTATCATCAACATCCTAATCATCCTCCACACCCTCTTCATGCACATCATCTAACCCTCATCAACTTCATCCATCTCAACATCCTCATCATCAGCATCCTTATTCTAATCCACATAATCACCCTCCTCCTCCACATCATCCTCCTCCTCCTCCTGCTTATCCATAGCATCTGCATCATCACCATCAACATCATCATCCACCTCATCTTCATCAACATTGATCACCACCCTAGCCTTTCTTATTCTTATTATCCTCCATCCACATCATCATCCACATCTTCATCCTCTCATCCACACCATTTTTATCCTCATCATCAACAACATCCTCATCCTCACGATCGTCCACCTCATCCTCATCCTCAACATCTTCGTCCATATCATCATTCTCCTCCATCCACATCCATGCTTATCAACATTCTCTTGCATCCACATCATATTTATTCTCATCTTCCACCTCATTCTAATCATCCACACTTCACCAATATTCTCATCTATGCCATTTTTATCCTCATCGACATCATCATCATTCATTAAGAGTAAAACTCCTCCCCACACCAAAACTATTGAACAACTGGGCATGGGTCAGGAAATATATATAAAGCGAAAACATTTACTGTTAAATTCCAACATGGCCGTCTGGCGGCCATATTGTGAATCGGATCAATGAACAACTACCTAATTTACATGTAGCTAAGGACCAAAGGAAACTTTCATGTTACATGTAGCTATGAGACTGAACAATCCAACACTTTACAAGAAATAGCGACAATAAGACTTACAGCGTTCTGTAATTTCCGGAAATTTCCGTCCATATATTTTCCGTACGGATTCCAAATTAGTCATTACCAAACAAAGAAAGATGGCGGATGACCTGCAGACGAATTTAGCGACGTACAGGGGCGCGTTTTTTTATTCTCAAACATGTTTGAGGTTAACTTAACCTCATTTTTCTACCACAAACATGTTTGAGGCTTGGTTAAGAACAATATTAAAACGCGGTTGAAGGTTGAAATAAACAATAATGGCGGACTTTATGTATATGTGTATGCACCGGTCCTATCAAGTCACAACATCGAATGAAGCATAACAATTATGTCACTTTATCTCAATGTTTCGTTGCTAGTGGCGATATTGGCCACTCTTCTGACCCACAATGAAATGTCTCTGAAACTTAATGAGGTTCCAATCGATGAGAAACATGTACACCAGGCCCATCTTATTGTTATGATTATACCAACAGATCATACATGTACATACATCCATATGCATGCGTGGGAAATCGAAGTAGAAAGCAAATCCCTTCTACACATTGAAACAAACTTCTGTGTTCATATTGATATAACAGTTCCACCTAAAGCACTAGAATCCCAAGGCACAAATGTGTTCAGTAACAAAGATTTTAGCTATCTGCTGTATAAGATATTCAAACCTAACAAACAACCCTTAAAGTACAAACCAAGCAGATTAGCTATCCTACTATTTCTACTAGTCTTACTACAATGTAATGACATAGAGTTAAATCCAGGTCCAAGTAATGACACCACCAAGTACATGTGTGGTACTTGTAACACCACAGTTACATGGGAACAAAAGGGGATAGTGTGTGAAACATGTGATCAATGGTTCCACACAGACTGCCAGAGCATCCACAGCCACACATACCAATACCTAAATGACAGAGATTTATATAGACCAATTTATTTAACCTGCATATGTACAGTGTTTTTCCTGGGTATTTTGGGAAAAATTCAATTTGCCAAATTGGGAAAAATTTAGCGCAAACGGGTAATAAATTGGGAAAAATTTAAATCCAACCACACTCATCAAATGCTCCATGCTAACAAATTTTATAGTACACATTGTAACATTTAGCTTTACGGTATGGTAAACAATGAAAACAAAGAACTGTGTGTTACATGGCGAGTCTGAGTGACAGGCTCACTCACTCACTGATATTTCTTTTAATGATTTTTTATTCATTATAAAATCATGTGCCTGTCTTTTTTCCAGATTTTGAAAAGTCGTCATAATTGGAAATTTTCGAGTTGATTTTGGGAAAAAATAACACTAAAATGAATTGGGAATGGGGTCGTTTGGCGTACCCAGTTATACAGGCAGGAAAAACACTGATATAGCAAAATTATGGAGCATATCGTTGTCAGTAAAAATCATGACACACGCCGACATGAACCAAATTCTATATCCACTTCAGCATGGGTTTCGCAAATCAAGATCCTGCGAAAGCCAACTGATATAGTTCATGGATGATGCTACTAAGAACATGGACAACGGTACCCAGACTAACGTCCTTGTCATGGACTTCTCTAAAGCCTTTGACTAGGTCAGCCACTCCCTCCTGTTCCATAAGTTGAGGCACTACGGTGTCAGTGATACAGTTACCACCTGGATAAAGGATATATTATCCGACAGGACACAGGCTGTCCTTGTTGAAGGTGAAAAGTCTGAGTATGTGAACGTCATGTCTGGGGTCCCACAGGGCTTAGTCATCGGCCCGACATTGTTCCTTTTCTACATTAACGACATGCCAGCAGGTCTAGATGCAACCGTTCATCTATTTGCAGATGACACTATTGCCTACCTGGCCGTCAAATCTAACAATGACGCTATTAGGCTATAGGCTGATCTGGACCTGCTGGCACGGTGGGAGGTGAACTGGAAAATGTCATTCCATCCAGACAAGTGCAATGTCATGTCTAATACCAGAAACAAGTCCCCAGTCAAATTTCCTTACACTCTTAATGGTCATCAGCTCCAGCATGTAGATGACGTGAAATATTTGGTCATAACCATCCAATCAAGTGGGACATTCATATTAATAAAGTGTGTGCGAAAGCAAATTCTACCCTAGGCTTCCTCCGTAGAAACCTTACGATCGGTTCTACAACACTTAAAGTAAATGCATACAAAGCTCGGGTACGACCATCTTTAGAATACGCATGCACAATATGGGACCCCTATACGAAGACAGACATCCAAAAAATAGAAATGGTGCAACGCAGACCTGCTCGGTATGTCACAAACCGGCAGCGTGTCCAGCGTTGGTGACATACTGAGCATGCGGGGCTGGCCCACACTAGAAAAACGACGGAAAGATAGCGCCTTGGAGCGTTTCACAAAATACTCCACAATCAAATGGCCGTATCTAAGGACATACTAATGCCTCCTACACATCTCACCAGGCACACCCATACACATTCTCTACAAATACCATCCTGTAAAACACAAGTCAGAAAACAATCATTCTTCCCACGTACAATATCAGACTGGAACCAACTTCCACCACACATCTGTGAAATTGACAAAATCAAAATCACTGCATTCAAATCCGCCACAGCAAAATTACCATAATTTTTTTTTCCTTCTCCTAGTAATTTTCAGATATTTATGATCACATGTTATCGTGTGAACAACGTTGTTTTGGTTTTACACTTCTATTCATTTGGCTTAATATAGTGTGACATGGACATTCTGACAAATAATGGATTTCTGTTATTTTTAATTTCACGAACAGAAATAATTATGGTATGGCAGACTGAAAACCACTGCTACATTATATAATAGTCATTGTCTATATTGTACCGCGTTTCGAGTTTTGACGTATCAACATGCATAAGTTCACTTCAAGTTGGGCACAATGACGCATATGGGTAATAAGCTGCTATAACATAGCTCTTCACGACGAGACAATTTTTTTTATATTGCGTCGTTAGAGCTACGAAGCAGTCCCATGCCTGTTAGTTGAGCAAAATCAAAAATGTTCAATCTGTATGATTTCATTTAATTACCACCTCATGTGAGCAAAATGTTGTTAAAAGAATGCAGGGATCCTGAAATATCAAGTGTTCACCATGATAAAATATTTTTTTTCACACAGAAATGTCCTTCTTGACAAACACAAGAAACTAAGGTGTTACTTTTCCGGCGGCGTCAACATTTGCGTTAAAGTCCACTTTTCACAGTGTTATAATTATCCAATTGAATTGAAAATTGGTCACATTGTTCAAACCATCATACTTAATACCTTACCTCAATTTAAATGAAATCGTGTTACAGGTTTTGGTGTTTTGGGGCAAAAACATGGGAATTTTGAGAATTTGCGTTAAAGTCCACTTTTTATATTCTTACAGATATCCGATTGAATTGAAACTTTATGTAGTTACTAACATCATCATACTGAACACCTTAGTGAAATTTGGAGGAAATTTATATACAGGTTTTGCTGTTTTGGGTCAAAAACATGGGAATTTGAGAATTTGCGTTAAAGTCCACTTTTTATAGTGTCACTGATATCAGATTCAATTGAAACTTACAGTAGTTACTGCTATTATCATACTGAACACCGTAATGAGATTTGGAGGAAATTTATTTGCAGGTTCCGCTGTTTTGGGGCAAAAACATGGGAATTTTGAGAATTTGCGTTAAAGTCCACTTTTTATAGTGTGACTGATATCGGATTCAATTGAAACTTTGGGTAGTTACTAATATTATCATACTGAAGACCTTACTGAAAATTGGAGGAAATTTTGGGGTAAAAACATGGGAATTTTGAGAATTTACGTTAGCATCCACTATTTATAGTGTTATTGATATGTAATTAAATTGAAACTTGGCTATGTTACAGATATAATCTTGCTGTATGTATTTTGTCATAGTAATTTTAATGTTGGGACTTAAATATTATCGGCAAAGCGGGAAAGGCGAGACATACAATTACGCGTAATTCTTGTTATATATGGCCTGCATGGCCAAATATGGAGTTACTACGGCTAACTATGACTTCCTTATTTGGTCCGCACGTGCGCGCCCATTCACAAATTTCAGTTTATGCTTCGTTAGGCAAACTTGATATATTTTTAGATGGATTTTAATTTGAAGTTGGGTAGGAGATCGACAGAAATGGTTTATAATTTAAGTATATTTATCGATGAGAACCAATCCGCCGATAAGTGATACAAAAATTGCCCAGGGGCAGAGCCATTAAAGAGGCCGGGTATTATATTAGTACTAATGGGTAATATGTCCCTCATATTTATAAAGATTGGGGGTATGGAGGTATTTTTTAATACTTCGATACCCCCAACTTTATAAGGTTTAAGAATGTGTATAAACAGCGGATAAAACGTGTTTGTATTATTTACTTGTGTGCATGCCTTTATTATATAGTGAAATTGGAAGGATTTATGCCACATATCGCTCAAAATCCCGAAACCGAGCCCCTGTTATCGGGATATATATTTTTGATTCCTGTCCAACCCAACGGGTCTGCAAAGGGATACATAACCGATATTTCAAATTGCTTTCTTCTCTAAACTTGTATTTCAAAAGTCTTCATCTACAGACCCAGAAGTACTATACAGCCGATTTATCTGCATTGACAGTAAAATCATTAGGACTAGCATTGTTTAAACTGTAAATTTTCAGTACCCATGCCATTGGGTAAATTTTATCATTCTTTTTCTACCCTACATTTTTTTAAGCAGATAAAGGAAGATTACTTGAAAGGAGTTGTTGGGAACCGTGCAATCTTGTATTGTAGGACTCCAATTGGAGAGAAAGAAAAAGTCCTTGGCAAAGGGGCGGGCTAGAACGGGACAGTCACTACCATCTACGTGTTTGGAAGGACAGGAATAAGAAGTGTTTCACCAATACCCTGTTTTGGCAGATTAGCCTATATATACTTAATACATAGTTAGCTGTCATTTGTTCACAGAGTAAGGCTGTCTAGTGTTGTGGTATACTGTGATCAAGTCTATGATCTGTGAGGCTGGCTAGTGTTGTGGTATACTGTGATCAAGTCTATGATCCATGAGGCTGGCTAGTGTTGTGGTATACTGTGATCAAGTCCATGGTCCGTGAGGCTGGCTAGTGTTGTGGTATACTGTGATCAAGTCTATGATCTGTGAGGCTGGCTAGTGTTGTGGTATACTGTGATCAAGTCTATGATCTGTGAGGCTGGCTAGTGTTGTGGTATACTGTGATCAAGTCCATGATCCGTAAGACTGGCTAGTGTTGTGGTATACTGTGATCAAGTCTATGATCCGTGGGGCTGGCTAGTGTTGTGGTATACTGTGATCAAGTCTATGATCCGTGAGGCTGGCTAGTGTTGTGGTATACTGTGATCAAGTCTATGATCCGTGAGGCTGGCTAGTGTTGTGTTATACTGTGATCAAGTCTATGATCCGTGAGGCTGGCTAGTGTTGTGGTATACTGTGATCAAGTCTGTGATCTGTGAGGCTGGCTAGTGTTGTGGTATACTGTGATCAAGTCCATGATCCGTAAGACTGGCTAATGTTGTGGTATAGTGTGATCAAGTCTATGATCTGTGAGGCTGGCTAGTGTTGTGGTATACTGTGATCAAGTCCATGGTCCGTGAGGCTGGCTAGTGTTGTGGTATAGTGTGATCAAGTCTATGGTCCATGAGGCTGGCTAGTGTTGTGGTATACTGTGATCAAGTCCATGATCCGTGAGGCTGGCTAGTGTTGTGGTATACTGTGATCAAGTCCATGATCCGTAAGACTGGCTAGTGTTGTGGTATACTGTGATCAAGTCTATGATCTGTGAGGCTGGCTAGTGTTATGGTATACTGTGATCAAGTCTTTGATCTGTGAGGCTGGCTAGTGTTGTGGTATACTGTGATCAAGTCTATGATCCATGAGGCTGGCTAGTGTTGTGGTATACTGTGATCAAGTCTATGATCCGTGAGGCTGGCTAGTGTTGTGGTATACTTTGATCAAGTCTATGAACCGTGAGACTGGCTTGTGTTGTGGTTATATTGTGATCAAGTCTAAGATATACAAGTAATGTACAGTGTATAAAGGACTGTCACTGGTCCACCTGTGCTACATACAACAAAAACATCTTCTTTATACTAAAGTATTTATTTGTACACCTGTCACCTCAGAAGAGTGTAACAGGTAAACCTAAATATAAACATCTATACTGGTATATGTATGTACAGATATAACTGCTAAAGTACCAACATATACAGAAGTTTATCAAGCATATCTGTACATACTGTATAAAATGAAATGTTTAGTGTGTATAAATGTTGCTATCACAGAATTAGATTCCCTGCTATCCAAGTCGGTGTTGCTATCGAACCACGGAAATAAACAACTTTAAACGATACACACGTGTATGGTTTGTTGATATTGAATTTTCACAAAAGTTTGTACTACGAAATGATCTAAATAGCTCCAGACCACAAAGAAATGTACCCCCAAACATTTTGTATATCACAGTATACAGAAATTAATATGCTCTTAACAAGATCTTAAACAAAATAAAGATATCACAGATCAGTAAGATACATTAATACATTAGTACAACCTTTGTCAATGTGCTAGCATATTATCAATGTTTGCAATAAGTTTCTATGCTTCAACAAAATAGAAAATAGATCTTAGGGAATATCATAGCATTGTAAACACAAAATAAAACAAGTTCTCTAATAACCAGGACATTTTGTCAGATATTACCTGTACCTGGTAGGTGTTAACAGTTATTGTAGGAACAACATTTCTAACAAGTGAAAAATACAGGTGATACAATCATTGGGTCCAGATTCATTTCTGTAATGTTAATCAATTTAATTGCAGCAGATTTGATTAAATATATAACAAAGTACTAACAAAGGTAGTTAGACACTGGACGGTTAATAATTAAATATACATGCTGCATCAAAAAAGACTTGCTGCCTACGAAGCACTTTATTACAATTAAGCTACATGACTGTGTGTATTTTTGAAAAAAATATGTTTTATTACATTTTCTCTCTTTTCTCAATTTACTGTCCTCCCAACTTTACTTAAAAATAATTAGAAATTTTTTGATATGGATATAAGTCCCAATGCATGATCAGGGTATTAATTTGTTCTAAATTTTCTTTGTATTCTGGAAATCATATGAAAAAGGTTTCAGATTTATGTGTTTGAACCCACAACCTGCAAAGAAAGGAAAATGTTTATCCAGAAAATAAAGATTTGGGAAAGTTAACCATGAGACAATTACAATGTACACCTACGGCAACAACACCAGCACATTTGTACTGACATAGTATCGTGTGAAATTAGCAATACTTCAATATGTTTTTATCTCTCCCTCTTCTAATTATCTTACAACAAAATTATTTTCTCTTCATAATCATACAAAGGTGGTATACAAAGTCTATTATACATCTATTATGACAAGGGAGAGAACTGTAATTAAGTGAACACAAACTTATTCAACTTAGCCGTACAGATCACATAGAGTTTTATATTGTTAATGATAATGTAGCTTTTTTCGCTGTAAGGTTGATTTTATAGAGGGTAAAAGCTGCTACAGCCTATGTTCCGTCTCCTCGAGTAGTAAATGTAGGTCTTTATCAGTAAGCTGAAACAGAAAAACAAAAAAACTTACTAGGTATTTATCAGTAAGCTGAAACAGAAAAACAAAAAACTCATTTCTATAATACCCCTGATTTCATACAAGCTAAAGTCAGATAGCTTTATACATTTTCTAGTTGCAATGCTAAATATTACAAGAAGAGATCCCAGAAGGATCTTGGTATCCTTCATTTTTTCATATCAAATTTTATATTTTCCCTTCTTTTCCCTTACATGAATTTATCTTAATTATATGAATTGGAGAATTCCTATTATAAAAAAGGTAATATCAATTAAAAGATGGTAGGTAACCTGTGAGCATTTCCCCCCTAATCAGTTCCAAAAACAAAATAACACATACAAGGCTCAAGTGGAACCTAGAACTGTCAACAGGACGACTAACTAATACCCTTTGCGACCCCAATAAGATGAATTAAAAGAAAAATAAATAAAAGGTGCATAACTCTTTAAAAAGGGGTCAAAATGCTTAATAACTTCAATGGGATAACTTCATATTGCACTAACCCTTTCCACAAAAGAAATATGTTGAAAGTTGAGAGATGGCATAGCCAGATGATACAGGGGTTCATTAAAAGGGGGATAACTCTAACTTTGTAAAGGGTCGAAAATGCTCAGTTATTTCAGGGGTACATCTCCATTTGAACTGGCTATTCCCAAAATCTTTTGTCCCCCCCAAAAAAGATCATAACTAGGCACCAAGGGGGACCTGTATATGAAACTTGAGAGAGACCAATTCAGTTCGCCTCAAGAAACAGCGAAAACATGAATTGTTTAAGGACGGAGGGATGACAGGCAAAACCGAGGACGATAGTGAGATCAAAACTAATTTGTCTGTTTACAAATCAGAGTCTACAATTATATATTTAGTGTGTATATATTTATTTTATAGATGTTTTAACACTTCTACTACTGTAAACCATAATGATCTCATCTGGATCAATATATGGGAGATTCTACTTAAAGGTAACTATCAGCAAAAATTTAATTGAAAATATGGCCTAATAACTTATTATATTCATACTCATAGGTTAAGTTAAGATTAAATGATATCAGCAATATTCAAGATGAATTGTTATGCGGGCAACGCAGTTGAAACTCAGTATTTGTAAACATACATCCATGCATGTTGGTTGTTTATCAGTTAATTAATTTTTGTTAATTATTATAGAAATTGTCTGAATTCAACATCCTAAATTGGACCATATTGAATTGTTGAAACATTTGCCAGGTCGATAAAGTACGTCCTAGTTTATCAGTATGCAGTAAAAAGGCCACTTCATTTTACATGTGCATAATGCTATGCTGACATATACGGGTACAAAAATAACATTGTAATTTGATATATATTTTGTAAATTCTATTCTACAGTCAATTTTGAGAGTGTCATTTTTCATCGTCTATATCTTTTTTCTAATTTGCGGTCATATGTATATATCATCATTTATGTTTTACCGGAGAAGACAAATTATAAATTGTTTAATTTGTATCTGATCCCATTTGTTATTCGCAAATAAAATATGTTTAAATCAAAATACATCCATTTTGAACTGTTGTCTAACTTCGATTTGTCGATTTGTTATTACAAATTACCAAATTACCATTTAGGTCCACACCTAAACTATTTTGAACTCTTTGGAATTTTCTGTAAAGAGTTTCTTGGTAGTTACCGCTCATGTTTACTTCTTTTTAGCATTATTTTAGCTTGGTAATCAACTGGATTTTTTTTCCAATTTTTTTTTTCAGAATCACGAAAAAATTCTGGAAGTTACATATATTGGGCCTTTAAGTTGCATAGAGGAGAAAGGGTTAAAACATAACCTTGGGATTTCTTTTATTTGTATTCATGTATATTTATATTCATGTATACATTGTATCTAAAAATATCTCACCTTTAGGCTTCCCTCTATCCACAGATTTTTCTAAAAAAGGAAACAAACAATAAGTATACAACACCAGTATAGAAGGAAGTTCCTTAATTTTGCAATTATAGAGTATTTTGTAAACTTTTTAAACTGCATTTCATGTACTTAATCGTTTCATCATATTGCCTGATAACAAGAATTTTACATGCTGATTTGATCATAAATCTTAAGCTTTAATACTGTCATTTAAATGACATGATCGATGATCTTTGATAATACTTTTTGTTGTCTAGTCAAATAGTTGACTTCTCCACCAACCCCCTACTCTTTAACTCACTCACCCCTGAAGACACATTTAAACTTTCCCAATACAAAGGTAAGAATAGTTCATTATGGAATTTTAGGGGAAAATGAGTAATCAAAGTACTGAAAGTACTGGAAGCTAAGGCGAAAAAACAGTATTAATATGATGTTTTGGATGGAGTACACAGTATACATATGTAATAGTAATTAAATGGTATTCAAGATTAGCAAAAGTTGACTTTTCATCGACCACAATGGAAAAGTAGAGAGTTGTCGATAAAAGTCAGCATGGTCGGTCAAAACTCAGTGTTCATTGAAAAGTCAGCGCTCCCAAAGAAATTAAAAGAGTTTTATAGTTGCCAGTTTCACGGCATTATAAATCAAACAATCAGAAATTACCAAAAGAGAATATGATAGTTCACATAACAAATTCATTTGTGCAGCTAGTCAATGTAAGGTTTGTATGAATCTTCATGCTGGTGATACAGGGCTCACCCTGATAATATTGAACCTTAAAAAAAACCAAGAGATCCCAGCAGGATCTTGGTGCCTGTCATCAATGATTTTTTATTCATTTTTAGAAAGATGGATCTAAAATCATATTTGTGATTGTCTCTTTATGCTCAACGATCGTAAATATCGAAGAGCTCCCACCGATGGAGTGAAATCGCTAAGTAATGTGTCAGTGTCGTTTTTTATTTTCACATATGTATATAGTTTTGGGGTGTGAATCTTAGCCGTTTGAAAGTTATGACTAAAGAGTCAAGTCTGCAAGGGTGTTGCAGACCATGGGTTCAAATCTAAAATCAATGTTTGAGACCTTCTCTTTATGCTCAGCAATTGTATATATAACAAGGCATCAAGGGGAACCTACAACTGAAATTAGAGAAAGATCCATCCAGTAGTCAGAAATAACAAACTATTACTCTCGACAAATCGAAAATGACCACTGGCGACCATATTGTTTATCAGATTTATTCGTAAATGAAATATGCAAAACTAAGCATCAATTGGAACCAACAAATGAAATTTGAGAATGATCCATCCAGTACTTCTCAAGAAATAGTGATACAAACTTTTACTCACAAATACAAGATGGCCACCTGGCGGCCATATTGTTTATCGTATTTGTCCAAAAATGGAATATGCAAAACAAGGCAGCAAGGGGAACCAACAAATGAAATTTGAGAATGATCCATCCAGTACTTTCCCAAAAATAGCGATAACAAGAATTGTGTAAGGACGGACGAAGCATGATTTGATAAGCCCACCACCTGATGATGGTTGGCTAAAAAAAGCCAAGTGTGATTTTCAGTAGCCACTTATTTTTATCAGTAGTGTTCTTTTCACAGCCACCAGTCAACCCTGGCTCGTCAGCCCTCCAAATGCTATCAAGTCTGAATTGCAACATTCAACAGCAAATAGTTATATTTTATCATAATCATTATTTTTAATTAAGACGTATAATGACCAAGTTTTAGAATTAATATTTTCAGATGAATGGCTGTTACTTTCAAGAAACAAACAACATATATCAATACATGATGAACAATACACTTTATTTTCAAATTCAGCAATAAATACCATCAATACAACAATTATACTAACCGTAAAAATTAGAACTTTCTTTCCAGGTAAAAATCTGTCAATTTCTCAAGATCATCTCAAGAATGCTGGTCACTTTCATTATCTGTTAATCTGTTCAAGTATGAATTTGGCACATTACTTAACACTTTCCAGGATTGAAAGTATAGTAGAATTTCATATCATAAAGTTTGTTGAAAGATTTAAAAAAAAATTATACACTGTTGTGGATTTTTTAAACTGTCCATTTAGCATTTCTTTATTACATTTTGTTGCAGATCCCTTTCTTAATGTAGTTCCATGGCTGGTTGTGGATTTTTTAAACTGCCCATTTAGCATTTCTGTATACATTTTGTTGTCGCTCCTTCTCAATGTAGTTCTATGGCTGTTGTCACCTGTAATTTAAATGATTTTGATTTAATATCATGTAGACTTATTGGTTAGTAATATAACGATGGTTTACATCATGCGACATAACTGTCACACAATCTTGGTTGATGTAATTTCCTTATTGACTTTAAAACAAGAAATTAAACATTTCAAAAACTAAAAACTTCTTCAGCATTAGGCTACATGATTTGGTTACAAACTTAATAACTCTCTAGCTCTAGCTTGTGATAGTGCTGACAGACTTCAGTGGACAGACAACGAGGAAATTATAGTCCCCACACGTTTCACAAACAATGTGAGTGAGCAATCTTACATAAAAACAGTGGGATTTGTCCTATCCTAAAGTGCAAGAAACATGTAATTTTTAAATTGACATATTTTGTGTATGATAACTTTTTATATTGTGCTTGGAGCCAAAATACACATGAAAAAACAGTATATTTCCATCTTGATGTAATTGAAATGAAAGAGACCGTACTTCTTACAAATAAAGTAAAATCAAATTGATGTGAAAGGAAACATCATAAGAAAGAGTCTAATTTACATGGCAATAATTGTTTTTGTGATCAGTACAAAGCTTTTAACACAAACAGGTAAGGATATAATGGGACTTAGCATTTGGTGATGCAAAAATCATTTTTTTACAAATTGACAGGTTCACACACCCCTCCCCCTCAGTCTAAGGGGTGGAGACAAAATAATGCTTACAGAATTTAGTTTCAATCCCCACCCTTAAACATATACCATTGATAATCAAATTATACTCAAATTACACAATTGTCTGATATCATGTGATGTATCTTTGTTAGAAAGCATTTGAGTATCTTGATATAGGATTCATATTTAATTTAATTGAACTAGTGAGACCACATTTCAATATTCCTTGCAAACCTAAAGATATCAATTTCAATGAGAATGTGCATAGAGCAACATATGTAGCTACAACCTGGCTTTCATGATCTGTCGGGCTTTCATGATCTGTCATATATGGAATATAAATATGTACCAATAAGTTCGTGATAATGAAGGCATATTTGGGTCCATTCTCTGGGAAAAATGTCAATAAAGATGTGTTTGCACTCCATTTCGATGACGAAAGTCGTGGCGTGAATTGCGTAATTTTGAAAAATGAATTTAAAATATTTCTGGATAAAATACACCCTCGACCTTTTGCATATACCCCAATGTAATGATAAAGAATGCATATGTAGGTCCATTCTCTTAAAATAATACCCTTTTCAAATTTCAAGCCAATTCTCCTACTTTTCGGTAATTCAATTATTGAAGTCCATTCCGGTAAATACCCCAACCTAGCTGCGATAACGTAGCTCTTCACGACGAGACGATTTTTATATATTCGCCGGGGCAGAGCCATAGGAGGCCGGGTATAAATGTTAGTACTAACCCCAACCGGGCTTAATCGTTCTCGCATCTTCATCATATAAACGAATACTTAAACAATCAATAATGGCAATTATTTTATTTACTCGATATGTATATTGACGTTACGGGCTGTTGATTCAACATCAAAACAAATAATGAAAACTACTGTTTTGTCAAAATGCAAGGCAAAGAATCATAAAAATGGACAAACAATGATAGATGAAACATTCTAGAAACGCATACTTACACTTGTTATTGCCGATGGTATTAACTAGACAAGATGATAATGGATTTGTTGGAGGCTTTCGAGGAAACAGCAATCGATCAGTAATGGCGATGAATGTAAACATCCGGTTGCATCATGGGTATTTTTAGAAGTCGGAGATTCACGAAATTCACCGAATGTTTGAATAAAAGTTTTCAACTGCCTATTTCATAAAAAGACATTAAAAAGCTACTTCGCAAAGTAATTTTATAGTTCGACAAAAATTACGTAAGGGTCTTTCATTTCTCATTATCCAATACGTGAATTTTATATATTGGCACCTTAACCGGAAGTTGCGCGACTGATATGCAAGTTAGCATGGATACAACGATTGTTTGGTTTTGTAGATAAACGGTACACATTAAAATAAACTAACATGGAAAGGAAGGTTTATGCTAGATAGGTTTAGCTCACACAACGGATTAATGTGTGCACCTATTTGTTTTCAGGTTTGTATGGATTACGATATTATAGTAGATTTCAT
Source organism: Mimachlamys varia (assembly GCA_947623455.1). Taxonomy (NCBI): domain Eukaryota; kingdom Metazoa; phylum Mollusca; class Bivalvia; order Pectinida; family Pectinidae; genus Mimachlamys; species Mimachlamys varia. The sequence goes on from OX392540.1 coordinate 29,890,692, forward strand.
GTCAGATTAAAGCCAATAACGTCCGCTAGAGGTCATCGTAGGCGGAAAGGAAAAAAATGTTTCCGGTTTCTGACTGGCGACAATACGCTGTAGGCGTATACGCCTTAGCGTAAAAATAGTGCTAACAGGTCCAATGCCTTACCTGTGGTTGACCAGTCCAGTATGCTAGCATCTGATTCATATTTGGGTAGAGCCCAGCCCCCTCGTTCAGACTTCAGGGAGCCACCTATTACACTGTCTTGACCAGCATCCTTCTGTAAATAGGCACAAGCGAAGTTTAACAGGACGACAATTTATTACAGTTCAGGTGTACTGACCCGTCGTTGACATTGTGCTCGTACCTCAAACTCTCGTACTTAACATTGTAACCGTACCTTAAACTCTCTTCCTTAACATTGTAATACCTCAAACTCTTGTCCTTAACACTGTAACCGTACCTCAAACTCTCGTCCTTAACACTGTAACCGTACCTCAAACTCTCGTCCTTAACACTGTAACCGTACCTCAAACTCTCGTCCTTAACATTGTAACCATACCTCAAACTCTCGTCCTTAACATTGTTATATCATATCTCACACTCTGATCCTTAACATTGTAATATCATACCTCACACTCTCGTCCTTAACATTGTAACCGTACTTCAAACTCTCGTCCTTAACATTGTTTAAATGTAACTGTACTTGAAACTCTCGTCCATAACATTACCTCATATTCCCTTCCTGGAGTCCATGTCTTGCCAGCCTGTAAGAAAGAGTCTGCGCTCTCCATCGACTGGCTCGGGTAGCCATCCCTCTTAAATTTGGTCGGCACTGATGATGCAAATCTGTACAAGGTAAAAGTACAGGACTTCAGATCACTAACAGTATAATATATAATCATATTATATTCTATTCTAATCTGAACAGTTCATTTTTCTGTTGGCAAATCATTACCACACCCTAGACTTAAGGTGAGAGGATTTCCCCTCAATTTGACATTACCATATTGGTAGTTAATTGGTGGTTTAAGTAGCTTTCATTAATGTCTAAAATTTTCTAATGTTTATATATGTATATTAACAAAATACCCACTCTTCCTAACATTATTAGCCATTTCAGTAAATGTTAAGTAATGTACCCTCTGTAGAAGAAAAGGGCCATAACTCTGGTAAATATTAAAGAAACTAAATGGTTAAGGTTTAACATGTGTGCAAAGTTTCATCAAAATCCATGCATAAAAAGGAGGTACTATTTCTGTATACAGACATACAGAGAGACAGACTGATTCAAGTATACCCCCTTACTTCGTTGCAGAGGGGTACAACTACTTTAGACTTCAGTTCTATCTATAGTAACACTGACCTTGATCTTTGACGTTAAGATCTTAAGAGCTGACAAAGTGATCCCTATATCACATATACAGGCGACTCAAAAATGACCGTCAACTCAGCTGACAAAATTATCCTGATACATGTCACCTTTTCATGCCCAGACGTCCACAATAATTTTGCTCATTTTCTATCGATTGTGATGGACATACATGTTTCCTCCCATTTACGGCTAAAGGTGAGCAATAATACTGGCCTGTTAAGTGTTTCAATTCTCAGTTTAAAGTTACCGCAGCAGAACTTGGCTAACTTTTACCTATACTCTAAATTTTAAAAAAGTATGATTCTGGAGCAAGAACAGATTTGAATGTACATTACAAACACAACTTATTGTGGGCCAATTCCATTGATTTGTCCTATATCCTTCCATTTACATTTACTGTCTACCTTTATCATTTACCTGTAATCTCTATTTAAGCAATGAATGTTGTTTTAGCAAATATATGATGGTTCAATAACACTTTGATTTAGATTATTCAGTTTTATGTCCTATTTACAGCCAGGTCATTTAAGGACGTGCAGGGTTAGAAAAGTGAAGGAAAGCTGGAGTACCCGAAGTAAAACCACTGACCAACAGTCAGTATCTGGCAACTGGCCCACGTGGGTTTCGAATCCAGAGGTGCAGGGCTATAGTGGTAGAATGTCGGACCATCTCAACCACTCCACCACCACAGCCCAATTCAATAACATACACTGCTATTGATGTCAGAAACTGATGTAACTTTGTGAGTAAGCTTTTAGCCACAAATATCAGCTTACCTGTATTTACCTGTACAACCTATCTCAGCTTACCTGTCTGACTTAGTGGACTTGGAGCGGGAGGGTTCTGGTAATGTTTTTGATGCCTTAGGAATAAAGGATTCTCCTAAAAAATACATCAATATGAAATTCAAATTTAATTTCATCAAAGGATTTAGGTAGGAATTTTCACTTAACATTCTGCAATATGTTATATACAATATAATGAATGATATTAAATTGAAGTAAATCTTAATCTTCCAATTGCTAAGTAAGTTGTACTTAAAAGTTGGTGATGTTTGAAGGGTAAGTTGTACTTATAAACACTGGGTGATAAATTCTGGATTTTATTGTTGACACTTTAACATAATAACAATGACAATTTGAGGTCCTTGTATGCCAATTTATGGCAACCTAGTTCATAGGTTGTCCTATAGTGGTTCACAAAATATTATGCATAGTTACATGACCGTTGTAACCAGCCAATATAATTATCAACTATCGTATAGCAAACAGAAGATGCTGTCTCTTCAGCACACACAGTAAGCATTCTACAAATCTACCTTGCCTAACGTTAACCAAGTTATGAATTACAGCTGAATTGACTGAAATTTGAGGAATAAAATATCTTGCTCATATTTTGTAGTCACCAGTGAAAGATACAACACAGTGCCGTACTGTGACCAGAACTAACAACCCTTCAGTCACAAGTGGCTACCTACCACTAGAGTTAGACTATCGGGATGGGACTCAGACCCTCAAACGTTCTGTGACATCAGCCTGGCGTCCTACCACTAGACTACCGCGATGTGACTCAAACCCTCAAACATTCTGTGAAGTCAGGACGTTAGTCTGGCTTCCTACCACTAGACAATCATGACGGGACTCAAACCTTAAATGTTCTGTGACGCCAGCCTGGCGTCCTACCACTTCACTACCGTGACTCCAGACACTAATACCAACACTATACTGACAGAAGTACTTACCATCAGAATCTGTCACATTCCACACTGGTCGCCTCTAGAACCAAGAATATAAAAATAATATACCATACTGATGGTTTGATTTCAGAATGTATCAGAATATTGATTTGTATAAAGATATTTCCATATGAATTAGAATAGATACTCATTTCAAATATTCTGAGATAAAGCAAATGTTCTTTGTGTCCCTTTTTGAATATCTCTCAGTGTGCAGGGTGATTGGAGTAAAGGCACAAACTAAGCAGGGTAAACAATGGCAGCAAGGTCAGGATTCCATGTTTCTGTCTTTATTATGCATCAATCAGTTTCGCCCAAACCGTGGGCTTCAACACTGTATCCTGAACTTGTCCTGCTCATTTCAAATAGATATGATTTCTCAGAAAATGTGATCTTCACTACAGAAATTCTTAAATCTCATTGATAGTATCCCTTGCCTTCCTATATATTTCTACCGTCTTCAGCTTTTTAAACAGAATTTTTAAACAGCTTCTTTTCCATTATTATAAAACTGTTTTAATATTTGAAGTCTCCCTTGAAACCTGCAATCTGACATTCATTTATGAATAATACATTTCTTTGCCAGAAATTGTAGGATATGATTTGACCCCATATGTGTTAATTCTTACCGTTGCCATGTCTGAATTCTGATTGCTGTTATTGATATTTTAATAAGACTATGTCCATTAATTTAACCATGTCTTATATTTTACTTACAGGGCCCGTGACTTGTGACACACTTTCAAACTCATCGTCGACATCGCTATCACCAGGTGAATCCCGATATCCTGACAATCCTGTAACAGCATATCATACAATGTAATACATTAAAATAATACAATGTAATACATTACAATACATGTAATAGAATATTATATGTTACAATAATACAATGTAATACATGTACCAGGTAATACATAACACAATGTAAATAATACAATGTAATACATGCCAATAATTACAATGTATTACATTACCATAATAAATGCAATGTAATACATGACAATAATTATTACATTACATTTCTTCCGTGAAATCTGATGAATATACATACTGAAGATAGTTTCTATTTCTACAAAAAACATCTTGGTCGCACGACTATAGTTTCGTAGCTAGGGCACTAAAAAGCTTTTCTAGAGTTAGGACATACAGTAGAATAGTAGTGGACTCATTCTTCCAGGCAGACACAAACTCTCCCAATTAAATGCTGGAAATATTATTAATTATGAAATGGGTTAAACAGTTAACACCTCACCTGTTGGGGGTCTGTCATCCTCGGAGTCAAAGTAACGGTCCTGGTTATCTTCATAGACAGTATCTAAACAAGAACAAGGTAAGATTTCTTACATCCTGTGTTACATGAGAATAAGTAAGTACTTAAGATCCAATTACACTAAACTTTAGAAAATTTGAAAAAGCTTTGTATGTTTTGAGAGTTCCTTATTAGGTTTGTTCACTTATTTAGCTTTGTTTTAGATTTTTTTTATTGGTACCTAGATAAAAATGTGGTTCATGAAGTTTCTGGCTTCTATTCAATTACCAGTACTTGAACTACAGAAGTAAACACTTTCATATCTACGGCATATTTCTCAGGGGTTTTATTTTCGCTATTTTCATGTTTCAACAAAAGTCCCTGAATTCTAAACCCAAGTAAAATATTAAAAACATCACTGTTGCGATATGGAGTCATGGTACTGTATCATTACATGTTGTAATCATGGAGATGGCATAAGTAAAATATACAAGAAATAACTCAAAAACTTACACAAATTTAAAATATACTAGAAAATAGCAAAATGAAACATATTCCAATTAAAAGATGAATATATGTTATATTTTAACGACCTGGTAACAGACCTACCAGCTAATTACTTTTGTGGTTTAAAAGGGGACATACTCTTGTTGGTCAATTAAAAACAAGAATGATAACATTAGGTACAAACATGTCAGGTTACAGTTAAATGTGGTTTGTTAACATTTGGAATCAGTTCCTTATACTGCAGGAAAAGTACAGATGAATATAACTGTACAGACTTCAGGTAGCCATCCATGTCATTTGACAAATGAATGTATTAAAATTGTATTCCTCTTGAATGGGGATGTTTAAAACAAGTTTTACATGAACTAGTTTAATTCTATTTCTAAATTCATAAATTAAAGGGGTTTTACACACCTGACCCTTCTGCTTCTACATTAGCTTAGAAATTTTGGGATTCCCACTTTTTGGCCACTAGCATCACTGACGAGTCCTAGGAGGACGAAACAATTGTATGATGCAGTTAAATTTATTTTTCAGCTTCTGTATCTATTATTAAATTTAAAAGGTGCAGCATATGTGTGTGTTACGTCATCTTTAGTTAAAAGCGACATTTTACTTTCAAACTGATGTATATGATGTGTAAAATATTGATAATTATCCTTGCAGAAATCAATCTTTATCAATGGTTAAGAGACAAGTTCTGTCCTTTCTGACACCACTTGTATGACAGGTATCAAGCAATAACAAATATATATGAATAAGTTGAGGAAAATTAAAAAAAAAGAAAAAAAAAAGGTGGTGTCTGTGGGAAATCTTGGACTTGGAAGAGTTGTGATGTTTACAAGTGGTGCAAGATACAGTGTAGTAATTCAACAATGCATACAGAACTATCACAGCCACTATAATCACAAATATTAACAGTCTACACTGACATTCACTCGATAACTATTGTCCTGCAAACTAGAGTTATTTTCCAATAACTGTAGTTGAGAACATGCAAAATTTCTATGACGTCGACAACAATACATGTGGATGGAGCTATGCAAATTATCCAGTTCGAGGGACAATTGAATGACAAGATAAAGAATTAACAATGGACATGGGCGGAGATAGTCACGGCTTATGCAAACTTCATGCTGTTACATTTATTGAACTGTTTCACGTTTGTAAGTTTTGAAATGAAATTTATGTCCACAGATGGGGCTAAATTAAACAGAAAAGTCATGAACCATTTACAGAAAAATACTGTAAATATAAGAATTAATCTTTCATTTTGTTTAGTTTATGAGATCATAAATCCAATGGAGCAGTTGTTAAATTTAACGTTAACGTGAAGCATTTACTCAATTTACCTCATGCTCAATTGGATTTATGATTTCATAAACTAAACACGATCAAAGTATAATTTTCAAGTAATTAACTAAGATTCTAAACATCAATTTAATCCATAACTCTTTAACAATCTACTAATAGTAGCAGTATCTATTTCCAAGGATTTAATTCAATTTAGTTAATCCATGCCACTCGGTGTTATCCTTTGATTAGAAGCGTAAACAATGGTTTGTTTCAAAAAACAGAATAATTTCAGTTACTCAAAGATGTAAACTTTCACAACATTATTATTCATCAATGCAAAGAAATTAAATGTAATAGATTATTATGCACTTCTGAGTCTGGAAAAGAAGACTTTTGAAATATTGATAAATTTTTCCTGAGATAAGGGCCAAATTTTGAAATTTTTTATTTGCATCTACCAAGGACTATTTAGGCCAAGTTTGGAACAATTTCATCCACTGGTTCTTGAGAAGAAGTTGAAAATGTAAAATATTTACACATAGCGGAGGACAACAGAAGGAAAACAATCAGAATATATATGGTCATCTGTGCTTTGCTCAAGCAAGGCTCTGGTAACTTAAAAAGGGTCAAACATATCTATAGTGAAATCAACAAAGCTAGGACTATTGAAACTAAGAAAGCTACATACCTGCTACAAAGCTGTCTGCGGGCTGAGGCCCAGTGTACAGACTGAAATATACACAGATAGCAAACCAAAGGTCAGTAGAGGTCAGAGGTCAAATCACAAAGGCAGAGGTTAAGGAATCAAATATCATAGATTGTGCTCAGGTCATGATATCTAGCGACAGGAAATGTACCTCCAATTGTTTTATATCTCTGTTTGCATCATCAGCCATAGAAACATATTGTGTAAACCATTTATCTGCACATTAGTAAACATAAATATATATATTTACATTTGCGCTGCAACCCACCATATGAACATTACCAGCAAAAATGCCTTTCATAAAAGTGTGAAAGCAATGGTTCTCGAGATGTAGCACATGGTTTAATTATGACGTCATTATGTCGCGCGGCTTCGAATAACATGGAGAATGCCCTTGCATCAAACGCTCAAATGATGCACATATATACAAACGCAGGTAATAAACTATTAATTGGAAAAAAAATATAAATGAAGTTCAGCAATTGTTCTATAGTAAAAATGTAAATATATGGATTGAAAGTCATTTTTTTTTTAACTTTCATAGTGCTATGGAAGTTAAAAAAATGACTTTCAATCCCTATATGGTGCATTCCTCCGGTGAGGGTCTAACAATAATGGTGTCATGAAGATTGAAAAAGATTACAGAATGGTGGAAGCTAGAGTAGCGATATCAGGCTTTTGTAATTAGCGACATTTATTTATCATCCCAGTGGCTGCTCAATGGCAACTGATATATGCTCTATGGCTGATGTCACATCAAATCTAAGATATAAATCAATCTATGGGTTACAGCTCCCATAGCTAGTGATATCAGTGTGTTAGGTCTGATACTGGTTACAATGCTCGGTGCCAACTAAACTGGTGCAGTTATAACCTTGTACAAATGGTTTTCTGTATAACAACTGCTAGTTACGGAAACTGATGAAAATTAGTTGGATGCAAACCTTCAAATCTCTGATACTACCGTGAATTAAGGTTCGGATTCCAAAATTACCAGCCCATGCCTATTTTTCCTCTAAAACAATTGAGATTTATTTTTCCCTTTACAGAATATCACCTATCCCCCTCCCCCTCCTCCCAACTCTGAAACTTTCCTTTAGCAAACATAATCTACCACCCCCCCCCCCAACTTGTTTGTGAAACTGAACAGCCTGTCAGACGATCAGATGGTTCTGATGTGTTATAGTAATAGTAAATAACAAACAATCACAACATCCAGTTAGTGCAAACAGCTCAATCAGGTACTTTGTATTTTCAAAGAGAGGGTTTGTTTATTAGTATTCACTGGAATAAATATTTTTTTAGCTTACACCCGCTAGATTTTGGTTTCTGTGTGAACATACCAACAGATTACTAGGCCATAATCAACCAGTGAGGATTGTTTTATGAATGTAATATTTTTTTTTGAATTTTAGCAATCCATCATGATTAGGAAAACCAAAAATCAATTGATGTATAAATGGCAAAACAAATTATAATTCCAGATATTCTCAAATAAGGAAACACAAATTTTGAGGAAAATGATCAAGAATAATTCGTCAAGATCCCCTGCCAATCAAATATGCACAGACTTAGCTGATAATCTAACTTGAGTGAGGGGTTCAGGTAATAAGTCTACCAAGCAAGTTTCATCAAAATCCGATCATTCCTTCAAAACCTATTGTGCGAGAAGACAGGCAGAAACAATTTGGATACCCCCCGACCAACAAAAGCTGCACAGGGCATAATAAACTTAAAAATCATGAACATGAAAATAACAATTAATGTTGCTGTGATTGATTGTTAGTAAGGAAAATGAAAAACAAGAAACGGAGGAAAACAAAATAAAACATGAAGACTGTAAGAGAATACCGAGTCACTCACCAGTGTTGGAAAACCTGACACACAACAATCAGCATATAGCACAAAATGTATAATTTCAGCTGCTTTTGTATTGTTCTACATGAGCTTCATAAACCCACTATAGGCCTATCTCAAAAGTGTTGTTATCTCCCTTGTTTGCCATATCATGACTACAATGGGAAGTGTTTCTGAAACCAATTTGCGCCATGTAAGTAAGATGCCATAATGGGGATTACATCATTCGATTGTCACATAGCGCCAAATCATAACAAAAAACATTTCCCGGAATTCCATCTTGTATCCACCATTGTGGCCTATCAAGGGGAATAACAACACCTTTGGGAAAGGCCTATTGAAACCCATTTCTCTTCTGTACTACTCAAAGAAGGGAGTCAGATACTGATTTCTGACCCCCGCCCAACCTCCCTCACAAGGATTTTCTATTTTGGCCTCATCATCAATGTTTACCACTGTTTTTTATTAAATATCACCAAAATATCATCGATCAAAAGATCCCTGCAAGAGCCTCTTATCATTCCCATTTCAATATTTATATCTGGTAAAATCTTTATCTTGAAATTGAAATTAATGACAAATTATTTAAAAGATAATTTCATTATACATATACAAAGAACAATGTAATAAGCATACGATTATCTTATATCCTGAAACAAGGTAGCTGGTTGGCTTAGGGAAGCACACTTACTTTATATTAAGTTTAACATTAGCTTCTTGCTGCCGTTCCCGCATGATCTGAAATCAGAGAATTTTGGAAATTCAACTTTTTAACATGACTTACCTAACCATCAACAAGATCTTGGCAATCCCCATTTTAAGATTTTATATAATTTTGTGTTAGTTTGTTCTTTTCCGTTCTTTTGGTTTTTTCATCTACTCTGCATCATGTGGTTATTCTTATCTCAACTTTATGCTCTCAAAATAATATGGCACAACTATGGACCAATTTGCAAGGGGATCCGACTTAACAGTGTAATTATGCACCTGTTGTAACCTTCAACGATCAAAATCCAAGATGACTGTCTGTCAGCCATTTTGTTTCTTGACATTAAATGGGTACAACTAGGGACAAAGACGAAACTACACACTTAGTTTAGAAAAATCCATCCTGTACTTTTCAAGAAATAGCGATAACAAACTTCAACTGTCAAAATCCAAGATGGCTGCCTGTCTGCCATATTGTGTTTTTTTATGCGTCTCAAAGCTAAATGGACCAAACTCAAGACCAAGGGGAACCTACATGTGTAGTTGGAGGAAGATTCATGCTGAACTTTCCAAGTATATCAATAACAAATTTCAGCTTATAAATCCAAAATGGCCACCTAGGTAGGTCTATCTACCATTTCGTTTTACCAATCAGCCTCCAATCGCAAAAGGCACAACTAGGGACCAAGCGGAACCTACAGATGCCATTTGTAAAAGATACTTTAAGCACTTAATAGTGATAACAAGAATTGTTTAAGGAGGGAAAACAGGCAATTATATTAGCCCACCATATGATGAGAGTGGGCTGAAAATGGGCTGAAAATGCAAACTTGTCTAGTAATGAACCAAAATCTTTGATATATTTTGATACATTTGATATGTTGCGAGCCCCTTCAGACTTACCCGACTGAGTTTGTAACCCGTATTTGATACATTGCGAGCCCCTTCTTTACGTAGTTCTTCACCGTCCTCTGAAAAAACAAGCAAGCATTTTAAACTGAGTTGTGATTTCTCCTTTATTCTTGTTTTATTTGAAAATCAAGGTTTCAAAAGAATGTGTAATCTACCAGTTCTACACACTTTTGATCCTAAGATGGAACTTATATCACACACTAAGTGATGTACAATTTGGCTAGTTCTCTGTGGAACAGCATATAACTAAAACTGTAAGCCAATGGCTAACTAACAATACCCTCTCCCTAAAGTTCCTGTAAAGCTTCATTGAAATTGGTTCACTGGTTTAGGAGGAGTTGTGTGGGCAAATTTTCAAACAAAAACCTGTTGATACTTTATAGTGACCTGGTCACCATGACAACCTACATTTCTGGGAAGAAAATCTGCATGCATATCTACACTAAAATTCATGTGTAGTTCTTTGGAAATCGGTTCATAAGTTAAGGTGGAGCTGTCCTTATTAATTATAATTAATAGCATACATTTTCAGCTACATTCAAATTCAACTAAATCACAAAAATTGTCTTTCTCAGTATTCTTTTCAATCATGTGGGCATGCATTTTATCATCTACTGGATGCGGAATATTTAAAAAAAAAATTTTCCTGTCAAGAAATCTTGGCCTTCATCAACATCCTATACCTCAACACTGTGAAATCAGAGTTTGAAATCCCTCAACACTGTGAAATCAGAGTTTGAAATCCCTCAACACTGTGAAATCAGAGTTTGAAATCCCTCAACACTGTGAAATCAGAGTTTGAAATCCCTCAACACTGTGAAATCAGAGTTTGAAATCCCTCAACACTGTGAAATCAGAGTTTGAAATCCCTTAACACTGTGAAATCAGAGTTTGAAATCCCTCAACATTGTGAAATCAGAGTTTGATATTGAACTAACATGATTAACAGTATGAGTGATTGTAACTTACCCAATAATTCTATAGCCTCATCTTCATCCTCCTGTCCCTTCTCCTCACCGTAACCCGAGTCATTCTGAAATTCCTCGGAGATCATTTGTTCCAGCTCCTTTCGATGAGACTTGGCATCAACTTTACGACCTCGCACACGACTTGTACTGAATAATAGAAATAACACTGCGGATAGTACTATCCTGATTATTTCTCTCATTTCTAGGTGTGTAATACTGGCCTGTCTAGGACAATACACCTCTGATTGCTGTGGTTGTATCACACATCTTCTCATGCAATACAGCTATGTGCGTGATGTCACAATGGCGCAACAATGACGTAACATCACAAATATGGTAAAATGTGATGCCAAAAGAGAAAAAGGAGACATGATAAAATAAAAACCTTTCACAATATTTTAACCATGAACATTGAAAAGCTGAGATTAATTTTTGACCATAATCAACAGTAAAGTGGGATTTTGAAATCTTCTCTTCATAAAGAGATAAAGTTAAGGGTAGGTACCATCCTAGTATTCGAGATAACAATCATTTTGCCAACCTGGACAGGTTGGCAGAAGCCCAAAAGTAGGGGGTGGGCTTATTACCAGACATCTCCCCGGTGCATACGGGGAGGTCAAAAGTGGGGGGGGGGGGGGTTTATTATTAAATAAACCCGGATTATAAGACACACGTACCTGACAACCTTAACAGTTTCTTTAGTAACGCTAGGCCCCTTCTGGTTCATTATCTCCCCAGCAAGTGGATCGTCGTTGTCATGTCCTCTTGTCCGAGGTCCTCTGTAGTTCGTGGAGTTATATTGTACATTATCTTCATCCTACAAAAATATACACAAAGTGAGCAGGGGCTCGCATAGATATACCCCACCCCCACAAAGCAGTTTGACTGTTGACCACCAAAATTTAATCAGGTATGGAACTAAGTTAGTGTGATGGTTTGGCATAAATATGAACCAAATCTGTTCAGGGTTTATAAGGTATGTTGTACACAAGGTCTGGACACACGCATGGATGTACAGTCGCCCGCATGCACAGACAAAGTGATTACTATATACCCCATCTTACTTACCTTAGTGGGGGGGGGGGGGGGGGGGGGTATAATTGCTACCTAATGTACTTATATGTACATACACTGTATGTATGACATAATGTAGCTGGTATGTTACCATTTCTACCACAATACCCTGTGTTATTCAACTCTCAGACAATTGTATAAATGTGCTGACTATTGGATGAATATATATTATATACCACTAGGGGTATATGACCTTTTGATTGGTTGAGAAGTTCAATTCTGACCGGAAATCACGTGATTCAATGCAACATGCTGATTGTTGAAGTTGTAATCGATTGTTGACATCATCACAATTTTGTGGGAATATAATTATATAAGATGATGCGTTTTCATGGTTTACTCCAAAAAGCAAAACTGATACTGCTGACTTGATATTGTGGTAGAAACAGGTCACACCACTCGTGGTTATTGGATATGGAATTTATTTCAAAGACTCTAGCCTTTCCATATTCAATAACCACTCGTTGTGAAACCTCTAAATATTATTAATAATATTAACTAGTAAAACATACCAGTGCATTGTGGAATACCAGGAAATTTTATGTTCACACAAGGACATACATAAAATGACATACTGTAAACCAATTTATTTTCACGTGCGATTAATTTTCGTGTATTTCGTGGTTGATTAAAATTTGCGAAAATTAATTGCCACAAAATAGTTTCAATTAGAGATATGCCAACTGTAGGAGTACTGTACTGTTAGAGGATTTATGACCGTATTTATCGCGAAATAAAATCGCTGCGAAATAATCGTTTCATATAAAAAAGACAAATTTTAAGTCGTCGCAAAAATATGTTGGTTTACAGTAATACGTACAATGACAATGTGTATTAGTACATACATATATACATGGTATATTCAGATAGACGTCATTTGGTAGGATATACTGACCAACCCACTGGAGCCCCAGGCCTTCCTCGCATCGGTCGGAGAAGCTTCGGTTTTCTTTTTCTGTTTGGAGCTTCCAGCCTTTCCTGGCGATTCCTCAAATATTTCATCAAAGGAAGAGAAACCAACTTTATTATCGGCATTCCATGGCTGTGGTTTCTGTTTCCTCCCTGACAACAGATAAATGTAAACAATGTACAATGTATGTTATTGTTATGTTATACATGCACCTTACCCTTTGATAATCTTCATCATCATGTAAACTGACCAGTAAAAAGGACAGTACCTAGGATTTATAACCTAAAAGAGTCTTAGATAGAATAATGTTGATTTATACCCGGTGTAAATGGTTGGTTACTAAGATTTATACTAGGGCTGGGCATTTTTACCGATATACTGTGGTATAAAATTGTGTTGGTACATACCATGGTACATTAAACTAAATTTAACTTAACAAGATAATTCAACGAATTACAGTCCCCCACCGGGTTGTTATCTACAAAGTTATAATCCTTAATAGTGTAGGAGATAGAGCCCGGACAAGCTTTTACTTAAATGTAGGTCGGAGGTCAAAATATAGCAAAATAAAGGTCACAGTGACCCAGTTTTGGTACGTGACACACCGCCTTCCCACAGGGAACTATACTTCCAAGTGTAAAGTTCTAATCCTTAATAGTGTAGGAGATAGAACCTGGACAAATTTTTCTTTCTTTAATGTAGGTCAGAGGTCAAAATATAGGTCACAGTGACCCGGTTTTGGTACGCGACACACCGCCTTCCCACGGGGAACCATACTACCAAGTATTAAGTTCTAGTGCTTTATAGTGTAGGAGATAGAGCTCGGACAAACTTTTACTTTAATGTAGGTCAGAGGTCAAAATATAGCAAAATAAAGGTCACAGTGACCCGGTTTTTGTACGCGACACACCGCCTTCCCACAAGGAACCATACTACCAAATATTAAGTTCTAGTCCTTTATAGTGTAGGAGATAGAGCCCGGACAAACTTTTACTTTAATGTAGGTCAGAGGTCAAAATATAGCAAAATAAAGGTCACAGTGACCCAGTTTTGGTACGCGACACACGCCTTCCCACAGGGAACCATACTACCAAGTATAAAGTTCTAATCCTTAATAGTGTAGGAGATAGAACCTGGACAAATTTTTCTTTCTTTAATGTAGGTCAGAGGTCAAAATATAGGTCACAGTGACCCGGTTTTGGTACGCGACACACCGCCTTCCCACGGGGAACCATACTACTAAGTATTAAGTTCTAGTGCTTTATAGTGTAGGAGATAGAGCCCGGACAAGCTTTTTCTTTAATGTAGGTCAGAGGTCAAAATATAGGTCACAGTGACCCGGTTTTGGTACGCGACACACCGCCTTCCCACGGGGAACCATACTACCAAGTATTAAGTTCTAGTCCTTTACAGTGTAGGAGATAGAGCCCGGACAAACTTTTACTTTAATGTAGGTCAGAGGTCAAAATATAGCAAAATAAAGGTCACAGTGACCCAGTTTTGGTACGCGACACACCGCCTTCCCACAAGGAACCATACTACCAAGTATTAAGTTCTAGTGCTTTATAGTGTAGGAGATAGAGCCCGGACAAACTTTTACTTTAATGTAGGTCAGAGGTCAAAATATAGCAAAATAAAGGTCACAGTGACCCAGTTTTGGTACGCGACACACCGCCTTCCCACAGGGAACTATACTACCAAGTATAAATTTCTAATCCTTAATAGTGTAGGAGATAGAACCTGGACAAATTTTTCTTTCTTTAATGTAGGTCAGAGGTCAAAATATAGGTCACAGTGACCCGGTTTTGGTACGCGACACACCGCCTTCCCACGGGGAACCATACTACCAAGTATTAAGTTCTAGTGCTTTATAGTGTAGGAGATAGAGCCCGGAAAAGCTTTTTCTTTAATGTAGGTCAGAGGTCAAAATATAGGTCACAGTGACCCGGTTTTTGTATGCGACACACCGCCTTCCCACAAGGAACCATACTACCAAGTATTAAGTTCTAGTCCTTTATAGTGTAGGAGATAGAGCCCGGACAAACTTTTACTTTAATGTAGGTCAGAGGTCAAAATATAGCAAAATAAAGGTCACAGTGACCCAGTTTTGGTACGCGACACACCGCCTTCCCACAGGGAACTATACTACCAAGTATAAAGTTCTAATCCTTAATAGTGTAGGAGATAGAACCTGGACAAATTTTTCTTTCTTTAATGTAGGTCAGAGGTCAAAATATAGGTCACAGTGACCCGGTTTTGGTACGCGACACACCGCCTTCCCACGGGGAACCATACTACCAAGTATTAAGTTCTAGTGCTTTATAGTGTAGGAGATAGAGCTCGGACAAACTTTTACTTTAATGTAGGTCAGAGGTCAAAATATAGGTCACAGTGACCCGGTTTTTGTACGCGACACACCGCCTTCCCACAAGGAACCATACTACCAAGTATTAAGTTCTAGTCCTTTATAGTGTAGGAGATAGAGCCCGGACAAACTTTTACTTTAATGTAGGTCAGAGGTCAAAATATAGCAAAATAAAGGTCACAGTGACCCGGTTTTGGTACGCGACACACCGCCTTCCCACAAGGAACCATACTACCAAGTATTAAGTTCTAGTGCTTTATAGTGTAGGAGATAAGAGCCCGGACAAGCTTTTTCTTTAATGTAGGTCAGAGGTCAAAATATAGGTCACAGTGACCCGGTTTTTGTATGCGACACACCGCCTTCCCACAGGGAACCCACACACTTAGTATGAAGTTCCAGTGTCTTATAGTATGGGAGATAGAGCCCGGACAAATAGTGTGCGGAAGGACGGACGGCGGACGGACACAACGCAAACCTATAGTCCCCCCCGGATTCCGGTGGGGGACTAATTATCACAGAACTATTTGTTACATAGATCAATTGGAATTCCAATATGGTTTAATTATCATTTTAGTTAGCTGATCAACTAGGACAGATATAGCTTCACTCAAACAATATTAGAGGATAACACAACGAGAAATTTATGACAGGCTTCTTGTTCATTGGCTTTTAATTCAGAACAAAAACAGCCAGAGACCTTTAGCTAGCTCAAACATTCAATCAAGATGGTATACCGTGGTACGTACCACAGTATTTGCCTAAATACTATGGTACTTTTGATTTTGTGGTACCCAGCTCTAATTTATACCATAAAAGCGAGAATATTACCGATTCTTACCCAGTGTAAACAGTTAGTAATAAAACTATCACTTAGACAGATTGAGACACAATTCAAGGTTTTGTCAACTGGAAAAGTCATAAAAACATGTTTTCTCAATTATATACCCAATTCCAATAAATACTAATTATCGTCTTTATCTGACAAATGATATTAAGTGAAACATACTGTATTAATTTATACCTTCTATGAAATATCAACATAATATAACTGTCCTTCAAGGCCTGACATAACAAATATGAATAATTAAGCAATATCGACACCAAAACTTCATGATCAAGTAGCTAAAGTGTTCATGAACGAAGCAGAAATTACATACTGGATTAGTGAAATCTGAAATTGTTTAAAGTATGCATGCCATACATGCAATGCTGACACATTAGTATAAGGGCTTTATATTTATTTAAAAGTTGTAAAATGATGGTAGCCAGTTTGGAGGTTATGGCTTAATTGCACAAAACTTGACATTCTTACTGAGTAAAATTAGACAATGAGCATCGATCCCTGAAATATGAACCTACTTTACCATCACAAGACAATTCGGCTAGTGACACTTCCCAAGAATGGACAGATGATACGTTCATGCAGGAACTAAATCTAGATATGAATGTTTGACAGGCCCACTACCGTATCAAATAAGGAATATACCAGTGGTGTCTGGTGCTTACTTTTGCAAATAAATCTGGTGGATGTTTACTGGTATGTGGTAGGGTGCCATTTCACTATCTAATTCAATCTAGAGACACAAGACACAATGTTTTCTACAGTTTTTCATTAAATTGATTGCCAAAATAAACCAATACCCTAAATATGAAGTTCAAAGATAGATCCTGGACAAGGTTTTTTCTTTGATACAGGTCAAAGGTCAAAATGTAGGTCAGTGTGACTTACTTTTGATAAATGACACACCAATTTATGAAGATCAAGTGACAAGTAGTCAGGGGTCAATCTAGGTATTTTTCACTACCGTTTATGGGTTGTTCTCCCTCAGATTATTTTTCCTTTTTCCCCCTTCAGAATTGTGTTAAATTTACTGAAATATTGCATTTTCCTTTATTTCTAATATCTACCCAAACCCTAAAAATATGCTTTAAAGTTTAAAAAGTGTAACTTTGTGATTATTAAAAAATCCCCTTTGAAGAGCTTTTTTTCCCCTAAAGTAAAAAAGGGTAGTTTCTCCTTAATCCTACATTAACCCCTGGTATTAAATTATTTATCGAGTTTAATAAATTCAATATCACACTGACACGAGTGTAAGATTCTATTTATCACATAACTTATATTTATAAGAATTATACACCAAAACTCTCAAATTCATTCTCTATAAGAAAAGCAAAATTTCTACTTTGACAGTACGATTTTCACTACCGAGGCAATCATATGACATCATAAAAACATCATTTGTTTATGACGTCACAATAGTGTTATTACACGTGTATAATACCATATTTATGACAACTGGCTGTATGACATGATTGAACGGGTCAGTTATGTGATAAATGAAGTTCCAGTGACAAGAAGTGTAGGACCCGGACAAGATAGTGGAGGGAATGACAGACACAGCACAAAACTATAGACCCCCCCCCCCCCCCCCTACGTTCTCAGTTGGGGACTTATAACTGATACAATCTAACATACACATGCTGTCAGCATTCTAGCACAGAGACTGCCATGTTGTACCTGTAGAAACGAAAATAATGATACTCCAACCTGTGATAAAATACAAGGCCACAGGTGTCCTCCATGCGGTAAGTAACATATATATGACAGTATATAGCACAGTGGCGTGGTGTCTGTCTATATTTATATGCGGCCCTGTATATCTTGAACCTTTCACCAAGTTAAGTAGTCACCCTTCACCAGTATTATATGTAATTAGCTTATACTTCTGCACTTTCTTCCTGCTCTTCAAATCCGGCCTTATTCTTGACAAATCAGTAATAGCCATATAGCCATAATTGTAATGTGTAGAAATGCTTGTTAAGTTTGAGATAATATAATTTATTACATTTTTACCAGTGAGATATCAAAAATTATTCATTCTATAAAAGTGATATTCTTCACTAGTGATTTGACCAATCAGAACGATGCTTACAAATGACGTTTGGGAAAATCAAAAGCTGCCACTGCAGATTTTCCTATAAAAAATTTAATAAACAGAATATCTAACAGTATCTTCAGTAATACCAAACATATTTCACTCGTGTGGCTAATATTTTGATATTGTTAGTCCCACTATTACTGAAGACACTGTTAGATATCATCCATACATTCATTCACAAATACAAAAGCTATAATTACATATGTACAGCTACTGAAAGGACCTGTTTATACAGGTGCACAGACAATACAGGGTTTTAACAGAAGACATTAAATCAGGGGATTTTGTTGATGAATCTATGTAATAGTACATCGCACATCAACATTTAATCGTCCAGGAGAAAACCTTTACCATCTTAATTGGTTTATATGGTACATAAATGACTAGAGATGTTAGGTAAACCCAAGGCCCCATGCTGTGTGAGTTACATATATAGGATACACTGTAGCTGTCCCTGTTAGCAGGCAGGGGCGTTTTATTTTTCTTTATGGCATACCACCAGGATACTGGATGTGACCAAGCAAACCATCAACCAGACAAGACAAGCATACACAGCCATGCTAAGATCATTAAAGTTAACCTGGACTTAAAGGTGTAACCACCAATACATCATCCAGGGGAGACAACTGCACATCCTGACGTGGGGAGGAAGGGGATCTCAGAGCAGACTGAGGACGAAGATTTGCCGACTGGGGACGAAGAGTAGTAGACTGTGGACGGAGATTCTGTGAGTGAGGACGACAGCTTTGGGTTGACTGTGGTCGCAGGTTAGAATCCAACAGAAGATGTTTAGATAACTGTCTACCAGCTGTAAGGTTAGAATACCATAGTAGATGTTTAGATAGCTGTCTATCAGCTGTAGGGTTAGAATACCATAGTAGATGTTTAGATACCTGTCTACCAGATGTAAGGTTAGAATACCACAGTAGATGTTTAGATACCTGTCTACCAGCTGTAAGGTTAGAATACCACAGTAGATGTTTAGATACCTGTCTACCAGCTGTCAGGTAAGAATACCACAGTAGATGTTTAGATACCTGTCTACCAGATCTTAGGTTAGAATACCACAGTAGATGTTTAGATACCTGTCTACCAGCTGTAAGGTTAGAATACCACAGTAGATGTTTAGATACCTGTCTACCAGCTGTAAGGTTAGAATACCACAGTAGATGTTTAGTTACGTGTCTACCAGCTGTAAGGTTAGAATACCACAGTAGATGTTTAGATACCTGTCTACCAGCTGTAAGGTTAGAATACCATAGTAGATGTTTAGATAGCTGTCTATCAGCTGTAGGGTTAGAATACCACAGTAGATGTTTAGATACCTGTCTACCAGCTGTAAGGTTAGAATACCACAGTAGATGTTTAGATAGCTGTCTATCAGCTGTAAGGTTAGAATACCACAGTAGATGTTTAGATAGCTGTCTACCAGCTGTAAGGTTAGAATACCACAGTAGATGTCTAGATACCTGTCTACCAGCTGTAATGTTAGAATACCACAGTAGATGTTTAGATACCTGTCTACCAGCTGTAAGGTTAGAATACCATAGTAGATGTTTAGATAGCTGTCTACCAGCTGTAAGGTTAGAATACCACAGTAGATATCTAGATACCTGTCTACCAGCTGTAATGTTAGAATACCACAGTAGATGTTTAGATACCTGTCTACCAGCTGTAAGGTTAGAATACCACAGTAGATGTTTAGATACCTGTCTACCAGCTGTAAGGTTAGAATACCACAGTAGATGTTTAGATACCTGTCTACCAGCTGTAAGGTTAGAATACCACAGTAGATGTTTAGATAACTGTCTACCAGCTGTAAGGTTAGAATACCACAGTAGATGTTTAGATACCTGTCTACCAGCTGTAAGGTTAGAATACCACAGTAGATGTTTAGATACCTGTCTACCAGCTGTAAGGTTAGAATACCACAGTAGATGTTTAGATACCTGTCTACCAGCTGTAAGGTTAGAATACCACAGTAGATGTTTAGATACCTGTCTACCAGCTGTAAGGTTAGAATACCACAGTAGATGTTTAGATACTTGTCTACCAGCTGTAAGGTTAGAATACCACAGTAGATGTTTAGATACCTGTCTACCAGCTGTAAGGTTAGAATACCACAGTTTCCAGGTATCAGTGGCACACCTTACATGAGACTATTCCCATCTCCCACAAACTCCAGGAAAATTAAATGTCTGGATCAATAGGAAAATAGGACATACCACGCTCAGTACGTATTTAAGATATAAGTATCCTACCCATTAGGAAGAGGAGATAAACCTCACAGTTTACAACTACAAACAGTTTCAATTCCCACCCCTGATGAGTTAAATTAAGCTGAAAACAAAAACCCACCAAATCCACCATAATCTCACAACCGACCAGATCTACTATCAATACCTTATTCTACCTCTATCGACTGTGTGACCACGAATTCCCCTTACCAGGCTTCACTGGCTCGTCGAACTCCGCTTCCTTTGCCTTTGGTTTTTTACTGTGTGTCTGCCAAGGTTTCTCATATCCTCTACCAGATACATCTGTTACAGCAATAAAATAAACAGCGGTAAACATGTTAAATCAGAGGATATCCATCAACGATACTCCATGTGTATGCCTCACACTCATTTTCCCTATCTACAACCCTAGAATATGTCACAGCATAATGGGAGGATTAGTGTTTACCACCTATACGTTTGATGCTTTTATGTACATGGAGGCACGGTGGTCTAGTGGTAGGACGCCGGGCCTGTGATCGAAGGGTTGTGAGTTGGAGTCCTGGTCACAGCACTTATGTTGTATCCTTGAGCAAGATACTTTACTGCGCTTGTTCCAGTCTACTCAACTGTAAATGAGTATGTGGTTGGGCAGTGCTAGAAATTGTAGAATGAGAGCTGTGAGCGCCGAGATGGCAACACCGGTTATATGCTCCACAGGGAGTTGAGAACGATATTGGCTAGTTGTTAAGGCCCATTAACCACAGATAATAATTTGTGAAGCGCTTTGAGGCGACCTTCAAGTTGTGATAAAGCGGTATATAAAAACCTGAAATTATCATTATTACATAAAAATAATATCACAGTTACAAACGGTAAAAAAAGAGCCATGCATGAACTCTTGTTTGTTAATCTTCAAAGGACAGGTATCAGCCCAGCGATTGGTCAGTTTTTTTTAACCTTAGACCAAATGCAATCAAACAGCTGTCTTTGTGTCTTTGTTTCGCTATGACATATTCCAGGGGTGTAGAGAGTGGAAGTGAATGTAGCCTGTAGAGCATTAAGGTTAAGAGTATCATTAAAGAAAGATTTCCACTTATAACAAAATGCATTCATTAATTTAGTTATCACTTTATTTTCTCAATAAAGACATGAGTAATTATTTAAATGTCGGAATAAAATATTTAAATTGGGCAAAATTTCAGAAAATCTTTTTATCATTAATTATCTTTCAAAATTCCTCAGAATAGCTTGTAAAATATACATTAGCCTGCAGATGTATCTGTGTTGCTATGGGAAGCTCCTACACCAGTTTTAGTTCCTCATATAATTCAAAGTCTTGGACCATCAACATATAAACACACAACACTTAACTCACCAACAGATTTGGAAGCCCAAGCTTGTGTAGTCCCTTTCCTAGCCATCTCAGGACTTTTATTGCGATTCACTGCCAATGGAGATTCATAAGTGTAACATAACTTTTTAGTACTTAAATTTACAGCTCGACAACATATATTTTTAACTGTAGATTTCATTTACCGCGAATATAGTGAAATTAAATCCTTCACAAATGACTTCACTCCTGATAAAGTTGTTCCTGACTTCAAAGGATTTATGGGGTGGGAAACTTTATAATGTATAACAACTTAAAAAGGGATAGATTATGGAATCTTATTTACAACTAGAATTGCATAATAATTGCATTTTAAACAAAAAGGAGCGCATACTTATTCTTTCTGGAGAACTTCTTCGAACTCCCGCCAGTTTCAAATCCTGAAATAAATGGAAAATACATGATAAATGCTTGATTTAACAACAGTTTATCCTGTTTGTCACAGCAGATCATACATACAATGTATAATATTACTGGTAACTGTAATATCAGAAAGTCAAATCCTGGTTGTCTGGGTGAAGGTGAATGTGAAAATATTTAATAAAGTTGATGTTATATCTATAAAGCAGTCACCCACGTCCTTTATAGATTCAAAACTAATCGGTGAAATATGTTTTTTATTTTAATTTATAATGTTTATTAGTCTATATAGAAATTGTATCTGTCCCTCTTTAAAATTTAGTGTCCAGCAGTATTCAGTAGAAAACACGGACAATGACATGCAGGTTCAATTTACAGACAGAGAAAGACAAAAAATATGCATAATAAACAAATTTCTAGTAAATAATTCTAGAACTAATTCAGCTTATAAAACAAATTACAACATTTACAACATGCTGAGAGGATTTGAGCTGAAGATCCCACTAAATTTAAGATAATATATAAAGTGATAATATAACTTACTGTTGGGACGTCCATCCCTGCCTTTTTATACAGCACCTTTATCATGTAGATTAATGGCTTTTCTGGCTGGTCATGTAGAACCTTATTCATTAAATCCTGAAGAATACAAGCATCATCAATCAATGTTCACATAAAAACAAAATATCCCACAGGGATCTTAATTGGTGCATACATGCCAACATGTATCCTAATTATATAACCCTCCAGATTTAGACGCTCGAGGCTCTCAAATTTAGACTCCCTTTCCCCCTCCTGATCGCATTTGTCTAAATCGGGAAATCTCCTGACAGTAACAACCTTCTGTGCTTTGATTATAAATGTGTAGGCTAGTAGAACCAGAGAGCTTTTGGTATCCACCATGAATACTTTTTCATTCATTTTTATAAAGATGTACTTGGATCTTTCCCTTTTTATCTTAACTTTCATTTAAATATTTAATCTTAATTCTATGAATTTCTCTTGAAAATTAATAATAGTTGAAAGAAGGCCTCTTTTCAGAAGTTTTGTTTTTCTAATTAGTTCCAAATTCATCTTTTATTTTTTTCATAGTCAACATACAACATATCCGTCTGGCGGCCATATTTTCTCTTGGAGCAGTCCAAATATTGGACAATACATATTTTTAGAAATGGGTGGCGGAAGTTAGTTTATGACCTCCTGTGACTTGATTAAATGTGTAGGTTAGTAGAAAAATGTTTGTTCTTTCCATTGATATTTAATTTACATGTGATCGAAAATGTTTCATATTATAAAACACAGCTTAAACAGCGATCCGTGCACGGGTCGGTAAAATTTACACTTTTAACTTGCACCCGCCTGTCGGCCAAATATTTAGCGGGTCGAACGTCAGAACCATTCGGACTATGGGCCAATATACAGCGAAATATTGCCCTGTTTCCAACCTCAGGTACAGTCGGAAGATAAAAGATAATAGTACCAAAAATGCAACGAAATTTAAAAAAAAAAATTACGTTTACTGTACTCATATTTGGCCAAATCTGCCTATATATGGCCAGATTTGCTGTTGCTCCAGTACCAGCTGGCCTGGTGTACATAAAAGTTAAAACTAATGAAAATTATTATTGTATTGGCATGTACGATTCAAAACAATGACATACCGATGTGGGCACATCAATTAATATAACCCAACGTATGTTCCATAATTCTACATAATATTTAGATATTTAGAAAGACCAAAGTGGTGAGACTGACAGATATCAACAAGTCAAAACATGCTGACGACGCTTTGACATCCCCCAGACATAAAGCGATGCACTTTATGGTTAACAAAACAATACACATTTGGATATCGAGTACAACCTCAAAAAGCGAGCTGAGGCGATGTCGCTCCATGTAGTGCTGCATTTTCTGTGGAGTACCCATGTTTCAGGGTCCACGATCAACCAGTGAGACTAAACTTGTTTTGGAATCCAGCGGGCCGGAAAGACATTTGCGCCACCTATCGCGAAAGTTGCTCCGGATCCGGTGCGTTCGATTGTAGCTACGTGTACAAATACGCTGTAAATCGCGACCAACACTTACGAAATGTGTGGGCCTTTATATTAGTGGTAGGCCTAGAAGCACTCACAGATGATGACTATTTCAACCAATACTATTTTGGATATAAAACGTTTATTTCACTCATTTCCAATTACAAAGATACTACATGTACCTTTTATAAATTCTATTATTTATAAAACTTCTTCTTGTATTTTGCTCTAACGTCACACTACCACAGTTGGTACAATTTTGACAGATTTTCAGTGATATCTACAAATTCAGATTGTGTATTTGGAATGTTTCTTGATTTTTGACAAATAGTACGTATGTTGGTTCATTTTCAGAAGTAAAAATTACACGAGGTGATTTTGTTTTGAAAATATAACGCAAAACTTACAAGGAGATTTTGTCCGTTTTTCAGCCGTGACCCGTACCCCAAATGGTACACCGTATCACAGGTCATGGAATCTGTTTTTATTTCAACTGATGAATGTACCTATTGCAACAAAATATTCTGCCTTTTAAAACACCATACCAAACTACAGTTTTACATATCCACTTTGATATTTTTCGGTTATAAGGACCAAAAATCTACATTTAAACTTGCTTAAAATTAGCCCCTTCAAAATTCGCCAAAATGTCGTCGACGCACAGTGTTTTTACTTGGTTTCTGATATGATGACTTTGATGTTATCGTGTAATTGTAAATTGATCCAGAAAATAAAAATATTTGGTGGTAATGCTGACAAATATCTATTTTGTTATACTGTCAAAGGAAAATGTTCAAATATCATTTTCAAGCATTTTCCCAACCATTTTGTGACCGTGTAGCGTCACGTTACAGTCAAGAATTGTACATGTTATTAACGCTTTTTAAATGGTTGATTATACCATATAGTCAAGTCAAATAGTATTTCTTAAAGACAAAAAATGACATGCGTCCAATAATGATTTAATAGGTAAAGGCCGAAAATTCAGGAAATTTTTCGGGATTCTGAAAAAGTATGAAAAAAATCCAGTTGATAACTATGCAAACTAAACCCTAAACGAAGTAAACCTGAGCGGTAACTAACAAGAAACTCTTGACACAAAAATCCAAAGAATTGAAAATAATGCAGCATACTTGCCAACCCTCCCTATTTAGGGAGGGTTGGCAAGTAAAGTTTAATATAACTTATTATATTTATAGGTTTAGTTATAAATAACTGATATCAGCAATATCCAAGATGGATTCTTACGCGGTTACCGGTACAGCAACTCGGTATTTGTAAGCACAAGTCCATTTTGAACTGTCTTCTACCTTTGTCTTGTTGTTCATGTGGGCAAAACGTGCATGCACCTGAATTATTTTCAATTCTTTGGATTTTTTTGTCATAAATTTCTTGTTAGTTACCGCTCAGCTTTACTTCGTTTAGAATCATTTTGCATGCTTATCAACTGGATTGTTTTTCATAATTTTCAGAATTCCGAAAAAAATTCCTGAATTTAAGTTACGTACGAGGGGTGTTCCATAAATAATGTCATCTGTGCTTTATTTCGCGGAAATCGTGCAATTTATGCACAAAACCACCTCGTGTCGATTGAGTGATCACTTGCTCGTGACACAGGTAAGTATCTCGTCCACACGTTCACTGGCCTCGGTACAGTGTACATCGTTTCATAGCCTATTCGTTAGACTAGACACAAAATGACAGGAAAACGAGCTGAAAATGTTCTTGAAATTAGGGCCTATATAAAAGATAGGTCATTACTAGGCATAAAGGCTGTAGATATTCACCGCGATATGGGGAGGGCCAAATGTCTCAAAGGACTGTTTGTAGGTGGGTAGGTAAATTTAGTGCTGGACAGCATCAACCGAAAGATGCTGCTCACCCAGGTCGTCCTGCAACAACTACGACCAAAGGTAACATAGAAAAAATCCGAAATATCCTCCAAACTGATGTTCGATTCACCGTAAGACAATTGGCTCGAATGACAAACTTGTCGTTGGCAAGAGTTCATGCAATTTTGAAGAAACACCTAAAAGTTAGAAAGATAAATGCAAGATGGATACCCTATTTGTTAACGGATGAGCAAAAGAAGACGCATGTAACAATGTCAAAAAAACTTCTCAAAATGTACCCAAAATATAGTGAAAAGGCTTTTGATAATATAGTCACTGGTGATGAGACCTGGGTGTATTATTTTGAACCAAAGCGGAAGGTTGCCAAACGAATATGAGCCACTAAAAATGCCAGACGCCCAAGTATTGCCAAACGAATACGAACGGGCAAGAAGGTTTTGTATGCTATTTTTTTTCACTAATAAGGGTTCAGCTATTCAAATCCCGGTGCCAAAAGGCAGAACGGTCACAGGCAAGTTCTATAAAAACGTTGTTCTGAGAAAGTTGAAGAACTACTACAAAAGTCGACGCCCCAAAACAGGACTTAAGTATGTCCGACTTTTGCATGATAATGCACCCACTCACAAGGCACGTATTGTGACTGACGTTTTGGAGTCAGAGAAAGTTACCGTCCTTCCGCACCCTCCGTATTCGCAAGACTCGCCCCCCTGCGATTATTTTCTCTTTCCAAAACTTAAATATCATTTATCTGGAAGGAGATACAATTCGAGAAATGCCCTTGGATCTGCTGTTTATCAGTGTCTGATGGGTGTACCCATTGAAGAGTATGAAAAATGCTTCCAAAAATGGATTGACCGGCTAAAAAGGTGTGTTCTGGCTGGCGGAGAGTATTTTGAAGGGCAGAGCAAATTAAAATGAACAAAAGCACTTCCGCTATATGAGCACCGATGCAAGTGACATTATTTTTGGAACACCCCTCGTATATTGGGCCTTTAATCTTGTCATTCTCAGCTCTTTTGTAAAATGTATGCAAAAAGGAATTACAATCCTATGGTATGACGATCTGTTGAGTCATTTTAATTTGAATGTAATATTTCTGAACAGCACATTGTGGATTAGTTATCACTAGTCACAATGTATAGGCAAGTAGCCACTACCTATGACCGGTAGCTATCTTAATTATGAACTAATCTAAGAAGATTAATGTATTTCCCATAGCTTTGTATAAATGTGATGTTATTGTAAAGCGACATAAAAGTTATATTTCTTAAATAGTTATACATCTACTTACTTGTTTCTGCTTCGAAGGTTGTACTAGTGTTTTGTCGATAGAAAGAACGTTTCCTGGACTTCAACCACTTTGAGATTCCGAGTTTCAAAGGAGTCTAGTATTTTGGCAGTGTCCCAAACAACTGTTTCCACAGTTAACTCTTTCGTAGTTTTGTCAAATGAAACATTAACATCCATAGATGACCAGCAAAGCCCTTCCGTTATACTTTGTTTATGATTAAAACTACTTTCATTTTCTTGATAAAATTGTTGTACTTGTAGCGGAACTGGACTGGGTCGATCATCAGCGACCAGGTACATTTTGTTGTAGCTCAGTAGTAGAGTGTTCGTCTAGAGTTCGGAAGGTCCCGGGTTCGAACCCCGGTCTGAACGCTATACATTTTCTCTTTCTCCTGTTACTTACTGTATGGTCATTTTCACAGAGTTTTATCATGATGTTGTTTATATTTCCAATGATCTAGAACAAATGTATTTAGTTTTACCTATCAACTGTTTGATTAGCAATTCAGTTTTCGACTTGTGCCTACCCTGTTGTTGACAGGTCAGTGAATGGTCAATTTTATCACAATAGATGATTCGTCAGGTGGCTGACAATAGATAGTGACTGGTTCATCTCCGACAATGACACTTTGCACCTACTGTGTTGTTGTCAATCTGTGAATGGACAGTTTTCTTACACTAAGATGATCTGATATGTAAACAACTAGAAACTCTTATCGTTCGAACATCTGATATTGTGAATGTATACACAAAAATAACTGTTGATTTAGCAAAATGCACGTTTAAAAGTATGCTATGAATCATGTTTTTGCCCGACTTGTTGACTTTGTTAAGCAAACCAATACATATTAAATAAATAAATGTTATTCTTATCGTAGTTGTTGGTGTGGTCATTCAGATATTTTATTACGCACTTTGATAATATTTTATAAGTTTTTATGACGGTTGTTAAAATTATATACAGCCTGGTTTTAATATAAAGACAGTGGTATCGGTCCTTCCTTTTAAAATTGTTGCGAGACATAGTTTGGCCATTTGGCTCTTGATGTAAGCCCAAGCAAATGTGCGTTCTAGAGATTTTGCAACATTGGAACATTAGATATAATAGCTGCCACGTTTGTCCTCTACACAAATATAACAAAGTTCTGCCAAGTACATTTTTTCTGGTCGACATTTGTTTAGGCTTCGTCTGGTATCGAGGAGTGGAGTGAGTTTTTAGACCTATATGCTTATGTCTATTGTGATACTCTAACGCTTCATATGGTTGCAATGTGTGTAGATTCAATAGCACTTAAATAAGTAATTACCAAGGGTGTGAAAATTACCTTAGTTGTTACATACTCACAGCTCCCTTGGCACTCCTAAGGTGGCGGGTTTGCGAGATTCAAGTGTTAACGATTATTCTTCAATAAGTGATAAGTGGAGGGAATTACTTTAGATTGATGTGTATGTGTGAACTTGCAATTGAGTTTCTTGTTAATGGACGCAACTTTTTGACATCGTTATCCAATTCAATATTAAATAAACTGGCATATTGCGTCACTTTCCTGATTTCTTCATACAATTGCACATTGACTTTTGCCGTTTTTGTCTCGTTCTCAAAGTCATAACAAATATTTAATTTAATACCTTCATTTTGTATGGATGCGGATTTAGATTCCAACAAGGCCACCTCGATCACAGTTGCTTGAGTTTCTGTCAGTATATAAAAAAATGTTTATATACATGTATATGGAGCCGCGGCCTATTACATTACTGTAATGGGTGGCTCATTTCACACATATATATATTTATTATTAACTGACAGAAACTCAAGCAACTGTGCCTCGATCAATGGCATTCCAATACCATCGTTCAAATTTCTTTTGGTAACTTCTAATAAACAAATCTTTCTGTGCTGCTATAAATGGAAATCATGGACAATTGTAAAGTTTCTGTTTCCATTGATATATAGTCAACACTTTCCGTTGCAAGAAAAAACTTTTCACAGCTCAAGTTATCCATTTTCAACTATTTCCTATCAAATATGATAATAATATAACTTTAATTGTGTATCTGTTGTCTCACTTAATCAAATACTAGCTTGTAAAAAAGTCGTCCTATTTCAATATAGCGTATCGACATCAATGTAAATACTGTATAATTCGAGAGGTGTATCGACATCAATGTAAATACTGTATATATCGAGAGGCGTATCGACATCAATGTAAGTACTGTATATATCGAGAGGCGTATCGACATCAATGTAAGTACTGTATATATTGAGAGGTGTATCGACATCAATGTAAATACTGTATATATCGAGATGTGTATCGACATCAATGTAAATACTGTATATATCGAGAGGTGTATCGACATCAATGTAAGTACTGTATATATCGAGAGGCGTATCGACATCAATGTAAGTACTGTATATATCGAGAGGTGTATCGACATCAATGTAAATACTGTATATATCGAGATGTGTATCGACATCAATGTAAATACTGTATATATCGAGATGTGTATCGACATCAATGTTAATACTGTATATATCGAGAGGTGTATCGACATCAATGTAAATACTGTATATATCGAGATGTGTATCGACATCAATGTAAATACTGTGTATATCGAGATGTGTATCGACATCAATGTAAGTACTGTATATATCGGAAGGTGTATCGACATCAATGTAAGTACTGTATATATCGAGATGTGTATCGACATCAATGTAAGTACTGTATATATCGGAAGGTGTATCGACATCAATGTAAGTACTGTATATATCGAGATGTGTATCGACATCAATGTAAGTACTGTATATATCGGAAGGTGTATCGACATCAATATAATGTCTTTATTCAAACTATAGGCCAATCTATCTTCTTATTACTTACCGTTAGTAAAGTTTTTGAGCGAGTAATATATAAGCATCTACACAGCATTGGCATTAATAATGATCTTCTAAGTAAATATATATATATCAGCCTGGGCTTTCTTCCGGGTCACTCAACCGTGTCCCAGGTAGTAGAGATTTACCATAACAGTTGTCTATAATTGTATTTTTTTTTATATATATCTAAAGTATTTGATAGGGTATGACAGCTTTATTCATTAAGTTTCAAGGGTAACATTGATCACTGGGAAAAGATGTTATAGGTGACACTGAATCAGTTATAGTCTATTTAAAAGCTGGAGTACAACAAGGGTTTGTTCTTGGACCTTTTTTTTGAATATTTATCAACGATATATCTGAAAACATGTTTCCGTTATCGAGAATGTTTGCTGACGATAATTCACTTGCATATTCCACAAATAACAGAATGGAAATTGAAAAAAAACCTTTGAATCATGATTTAACAGTTATAGCACACTGGTCTAAACGACGGAAGGTCAATTTTAACCTAAATAAAACTGACGTTGTAATGTTTTAACGATTCGCTTGAAAAATGATACTAATTTACAATTTAATAACACAGTTTTGACGAACAGTAATATACACAAACACCTAGGAGTAACACTGAATGAAAAGTCTAGTGCTATTTGGAGAAGAATGTCTTCCTAGTACAGTGACAATTTGGAATTCACTAGACATTTCCAGAAACTCTTCAGATACAATATTAAAGTCCAAAAAATCAATTAAAACGTAAAAAACCTAACTAGACTGGCAGTTGGTAACAGAAAACATGATGTCATGTATACACACACGACTTTGGTATGGATGTAGTGCATTGAATGCCGACCCTTTTAATGCTATTTAATTTTGTATCCATCTTGTACTTGTTCATTTCCCGTAGCAAATGTATTCCACTATTATTTTCCATATTAAGCCAATGTAATGATTATCGTGTTATAATTATGAGAAAATTTTCTCTGTATAATGTTGATATTGATTTGAATTTGATCCTTCGTGGCCCTGATACATTTAGTCAGAACGATAATGAATATATTCTAGATTATATATAAATACTTGTCGTTTTTAGATTTAGATGTTTTACGATATGTTAATCAACAAACAATATCATCGTCCATCATGAAACAATATCATCGTTCATCATGAAACAATATCATCGTTCATCATTGTAACAATATCATCGTTCATCATTGTAACAATATTATCGTTCATCATGAGACAATAGCATCGTTTATCATGAAACAATATCATCGTCGATCATGAAACCATATCATCGTCCATCATGAAACAATATCATCGTTCATCATGAAACAATATCATCGTTCATCATAATTTTGATAGCTTTATTGTATATGATATTTACTGATAAGTCATGTTCATCAAAATTATTTACATGTTACTTGATGTAAACTTAAATTGTGGTTATTATTATGGCATGCGCAATTATGTATCGTCACCTATACATATCTCATGGTTCTGATAAACTCCGTTGATAAACAAACTAACAACACAAGGATTCGAGATATGAAGGTTGATCAGAACTATGGGCAAGTTTTATGGTTGCCATCTTTGCCTCATTGAGAACTATTCTGTATCTTTGAGTGATATAAAGATGGGCGTTTTTGAGTAAGCTCATTAGTGTGTTTACTTGTTGTGATTGACAATGATACTTGGTTCTCATTTCGAGAACTTGATGTTTACATGGATGTGACAAAGATTTACATGGCGGGTGTCGTCGATGAAGCAGAAGACGCTTACTCTTCCGGAACACATGGTCTTATTCTCTTGTACTTTTATAAGGGTCTCCATGTAAATCTTTCCTTTGTTCATATTTTGCCCCTGGTTTAATCGATTTTGAGTTTGGATTATGATTTTGTTAACGCTTCGGTATTCTCTTATTTATTTTTAGAATCATATTGAAAATATAAGCTTGATTGTGTAAGACTATAAAAAATTCTAACGTTATTTTGTTTATAATATTTACTGTAATAACTACGTATTATTCATCGAACATATTAATAGAGATTATAATAATATTTGATGTAAATTTTGGGTACTGGTACGGCATAGGATGTATCAATGTTGTTTTCTTCTATAATGTATGACGTTACACACACATGTGCTGCACCTTTTAAATGTTGTAATAGATACAGTATGCCGAAAAATGAATTAAACTGCAGCATACATCCTAGGACTCTTCAGTGATGCTAGGGGCCAAAAGGTGGGAATCCAAAATTTCTAAACTAATGTAGAAGCAGAAGGGTCAGGTGCGTAAAACCCCTTTAATTTATGAATTTAGAAGTGAAATTAAACTATTTCTGTACAATTTAAAATCGTGTACTACGAAAATGTGTATATTAACATATATATCTGAATATTTTTTTATATCATATCACGGATCCTGCAGTTGTATAAACCACTTCATACATGTTAATGGAAAAGTACGTTTCTAAGTATTATAACTTGTGTCAAATTCCTTTTGAGCATTTTCAAATTATCTATGTTTAAACTAAAAACTAATCGCCCTTGACAGCCGCTTGTCACGTGAGCTGCAGACACTCCCACGGATTCGCCCCTGCCTCGATTTTTATTTTATATGAACGGTAACATTGCACCAGGTAGGTAGCTGAATATACTAAAGGTTCGATTTAATAGATTTTGGAAAAAAAATAGGTTAAAGATTGATCAGTGGTAAACCATGAACTATGGCTCAATATTGCACCACCTCTTTTAGGGATACTCAAATATTTCTCGCTCGAGGTTCCGTTTGGTTCATTTGTAGGTATTTATCGCCTATGAAAACTACACAGAGGTTTTCAGTATGTACCGTTTACCCCCCAAATATCTTGTTATTTCTTAAACCTATCTTGTCTATTGACTGACAAAAGGCCCAAGGTTTGATATCGAAACGTTCAAATGTACGTTGACCTTTATCCATTATAAAACAGCAGATTTAAGTTTAAATGGTCCCTATATAGCTGTACCCAGTTGAGTATGTATTGTATTGTGGTGGGATACCTCCATAGAAAGGACCAGCAATGAAATTAACAGGCCTACATCCAACGTTTATGTTCGTTTATAATTAAACAACATTAATGAACATGTATAAATTACGTTCCACACAATACCTGTATGCTTACTTCACTACACCTTTATAAATGTTATACAGTTCTCCTTACAATTGTATGGATCATTCCGCGGCCTTATTTTTTGAAGATACGTTTCGTGCTTTATGAATATATTCACCAATCATACAAAAGAAAAGTGGGCCTCTGTTTGGTTATAACGGAACAGCTGACATACACCTGTATTCAGAGGATCACTCTTATTAATATATTGCATGTCTTTAAAATAATTAATTTTCATTTTCAATCTGAACAGAATCCCCTGTTTAAAATGTGATTGAACATGTTCAAAACGTTTAAATCTAAATTTGAATTACTCGTCGATAGAATTCTGTTTAAGGTGTATACAAACAGAAAGACGACACGCATGACAGGTTACACGCACAGCTAGGTTAGGGGTGTTTGACGGGATGGTCCCTGATCATAAGGTATAACAGGAGCCAGGTATAGTTGTGATTGATTGGACGGAGGTCTTCACCCAGTATGGACTCCGTGTGGATGTTGTTGATTTATGTGATCTTAGTTTGGAAAACTTTACCTACAAACAGTAAGTATTATCTTTTTAATTTTCGTATCTTTAAGTTGAAATATAACCAGTTATAAAAATTTTCTAGAGAATACCAAAACGTCAACAAAACCATAATCCGAACTCAAAATCGAGTAAACTAGAGGCAAAATAGGAACAAAAAAATATTTTCATGGGGACTCGTAAAAACACATGATAATAAGACCAGGTGTTCCGGAAGAGTAGGCGTCTTCTGCTTCATCGACGACACCAGCCATGTAAATCTTATAAGTTATAGAAATTTCACTTGTTTGCTAGACCGATGTGGATGTTGTTGATGTACGTGTCTGATTTTAGTTTGGAAACATTTACTTACAATCAGTAAGAACTGTCGTTTTTAATTATCGTATATTTAAGTTGTAATGTAATATATAGAGAGAAAAACCAAAGAATACCAAAGCGTCAGCAAAACCATAATCCGAACTCAAAATCGATTAAACTAGGGGCAAAATAGTAAATATATACACGGAGACTCTCGTAAAAGCACAAGATCATAAGACATGCTCAATCCTCAAAATGAGAACCGAGTCATCATTGTCATCACAACAAGTAAACACACTAATAAGCCAACTCAAAAATGTCCATCTTCATATCACACAAAGATACAGAATATTTCTAGATGAGATCAAGATGGCGACCATAAAACTTGCCCATAGTCTTCATCAACCTCCATTTCTCGAATACCTGTGCCGTAAGTTTGTTCGTCAGCAGTTGACATCTATCACGAAAATATCGATATTCAGAGCAAGCCCTAGAATAACGAATCAACTGCGACATGTAAACACCACTGGTTTCCCATTTAATATCAAATGTATTTCACGAGTATGGCAGATAATGTTTTTTTATATTTTCACGAGTGCGTAGTACGAGTAAAAGTATATTTAAAATCTGCCATACGAGTGAAATATATTTGATATTTGTTGGGAAACCATTTTTATTACATTCTTTAAATTCCTAAAAGTCTGATTTCATTTATGAAATTTTCAGTTACAACTGAATGGGACGGAGTGTCTAATAGAATATTAATATGCCACAGGATGAAGTTCTATTTTTTGTTCAAACTACATTAAAAATACAAAAATATATTAAAGGTTTTTAATTAATTATTTGATTTTAGAATAACGAGAAAATAGTACACAATAGTGTGCCATGATATCAGTCCGCAACTTATATCATCACTAGTGATGATAATTATAGGCAGTGATGATAAAAGTTTTATCAAGCTGATATTTTCTGATATTTCACCGGTAAAAAAAGTAATAAAATTTGTTATACGTTATGAAACATTCCCCTGATTACTAGCTCAATATGAAGTATAGAAATACAGCAGTTGAAATACATTTTTGAGATAATCTGTTCATCTCTTTTTTTTAACTTTGTGTGAAACTGGATAAATAGCTACACTGCTTGAAATGGAATAAGTCTATATCATAAACATAACCTTATAACTTATCAATCTGATACCGTACGCAATAATTATGCGAACATTATGTACAAGCCTTGCCTTTCTATTAAGTAAAATCGTACAAGTAGATATCAATATGAAATTGTGATAGAAATAATTTCTGAAGGCCTTAAAGGCCCAATATACGTAACTTCAGGAAAATTTTCGTGATTCTGAAAAATTCTAAAAAAAAAAAATCCAGTTGATAACCATGCAAAAATAAGACTAAAACGAAGTAAACCTGAGCGGTAACTACCAAGAAACGCTTGGCAGAAAAACCGAGTTTCAACTGCTGCTGTACTGGTAACCGCGTAAGAATCCATCTTGAATATTGCTGATATCAGTTTATCTTAACTAAATATATGAATATAATAAATCATTAGGCTTCATTTTCGCTTCAAGTTTTGCCAATTAGTTACGTATGTTTGGCCTTTAAGCTTCACAAAAATAGCAAAATTCTATTTTTGCAAATAGAAGAAAACGTCTTTTGTTCAAATTGCTCAGCGAAGTTACCTGAATATTTCTTTACTGAAACAATTGAAAAGTAGTCATCATTGATGAGGAGTTAATGCTTATAACTTACATTACAACAATATTAATATCAGCTTGTATGATTTTGTTCAGAGGCTGAAGCTTGCTTTGTTGCTAAAATTAGTGTACCAAAAAGACAACTTCAAGATAAGATAGCAGTTAAAAGGTCATTTATTAATGACAAAGAAAAAATTGTGACATTTTTGGTTCACAATTTGTTAAGATGATATGCACAAATAAAACATGTCATGATGGCAAATATCTGTAAAGGCTCAAAACTAGCAATGATACATAATTAGGAAGCTAGAAGGGAGGGATGGTGGGTTTTCAGTAGAGATGTGGTGTCCGGAAATAAAGTGTTTTACATAACATATCCCGATGAAGCTGCTTTAGAGAAAATATTATAGTGATGAAGGGCCCTCGGACAGGGTCCAGTCCCCAGCAGTGCGCGATGGACTGATTGGTTAAAAAGGGGAGTGACGCATGACGCTGATTGGTCCAGCGTATAGCTGACCGCGTCACATGCGGATCACGCATTGGTAGGCCCTAAAGGTCATGGGAGGGTTAAAAAAATCACCCTTAGTTCACGTGATCGATTAAAAATAGCGATCACGTGATAGTCATATAGAAAACCTACTGAAGCCGTAAAGATATACTTATGGATCATTGGAAAGCCGAGAGCACACACATAGCATACTACATACTATAATTTAAAGTACAATTAATCAATTACCAACTTACAAAATATATTTATTATGCCAATAAATTAAATTTATGTCAGCTTGTATAATTTTGTTCAGAGACTGAAGCTTGTTTTGTTGCTAAAATTAGTGTTCCAAAAGGACAACTTCAAGATAAGATAGCAGTTAAAAGGTCATTTATTAATGACAAAGAAAAAATTGTGACATGTTTGGTTCACAATTTTTTAAGATGATATAAATAAGTACAATGACTTCTATGAGTAATGTATCAACGAAGATAGAATACACAAAATGGCACCGATGACAGACATGAGCAGCATCCACAACTAGTAGTGTTTGGCATGTTGCAGAATAACAATATAAGTCTTTAGCCAAATTAAAGATCATGCACATCTTTCTTTTCTTTTAAGCGAATTTTAGTTAAATATTTGCACCATGAAAAATATTATCACAATTTGTTTTATATTTTTCCGTGGACTTTTTCGTAAAATTTGACGAAGTAATCCCATTAGAAAATAGATAAATAGAGTAGTAAAAATAATGTCGCGATATATTGAAACTACCCCTATAGCATCTCAATTGATTTCAGGAAATTCACACACGAAAATGAAATGTAGAAATGCATGAAATGTAGAGGAAGAAAGCTTTAAATTTGATTTGGTAGAGGATGTGAACATGTATATTTAATTAGATACATACATTTATAATACTCAAGCATGTGTTTCTTATTAAAACAACTACGAAGTACTGGGTGACCCCAAACCACCCCCACCTGGTTTGGTTGTTTGTATGTACTCTAGTTTACGAGAATAACAACACATTCCAATTGAATAGTACAAAGGTTTTGTTCGACAAACCTTAGTAAATAAATATCAATTGTCATTACCAGACTAAAATCGGCGTTTCATCGATAACTTTCTCCAATATCTCGATGACTTCCGTACGTTTGATTGTCAATATTGACCTATCAGAGAAGGTTAGCTTTTGTTGGTACACCAGCCCTCTGATTGTCCAAAGACCAAACTACGGCAGTTTATGTCAATAATTATGCTTGTGCTAAGCAAAGTTCAGATCTAGAATTACTGACCACAAAATGTATATGTTTACAGAAAACAATTTGCACTTCCTTTTTCGAACATTGTACAGTGCTTCTACATGTAACTCTGCCGTAGATACCTAGAACAGTATTAGCTTTTTTATTATATTTTTAGCAGAAATATATTTATCCTATAAAAGTGAAAGTTTTCATTACTTAGAAATATGACGACTTCCACAAGTGATAGATATGATATTTATCAATAGTGATAGATATGATATTTTATCAATAGTGAAAAATATGATATTTTTCAATAGTGAGAAATATGATATTTTTCAATAGTGAGAAATATGATAGTTGTCACTTGAGAAAGATATCACTTTTCAGATTTCAAAATTAAAAATGCTGTTTACAAATGAAAATGGGAAAAACTTATAAGCTACCCTGGAGGTTTTGCCACAAAAAAGTATAAACAGAATATCTAACAGTGTCTTTAGTAATACCAAACATACATACATAATGTATTTCACTGATAAAGCTAATATTTTGATATGTTTTACTCGAGCAGCGAACACAGAATTAGACATTTTAATTACTTGCGATTTTAACGAAAATTGCTTTTTGCAGATATATACACGTACGTGACAATAAAAACGATTGTAAACTTAGTACAAAATCGATTACTGAACCAACCCACTTTACAGAAACATCGCCGTCTCTGCTAGAAATATTTTTGAATATAAACTTTATTTCGTTCGAACAGTATATATACAACATTATAGACAGCGAATATGAAGGAATAGGATTCGGAAACAAGTTTTTAAAAAACTTATATTAATCCGTTTCCATTCATAGATGATTAAGGATGTACACTTCTGAGGTTTCAGTCACGTTCAAGTCTCGTTTCTGTTTCATTTAAAGATTTTTTGTAATATTGAAGAAATTATTATCAATTTCAATAACAAATATGCATCTGAAAATTGTGTCAAAAATATAAGTGTCTGTTGCTTGTAGAACTTTTTTTACATGAATTTTAAAAAATTACCAATTTGGCGGCCATTTTGAATATGCATATTTCTGTCTATTTTATGCACTTCGCGAAAAGCCAAAATTTCACCTTTTTGATGCTATATCGCTCTCTTTAAAACATCAGTGTTTAGCCATTTTTAATTATAGCAAACTAATTTTTGCTGTACAACTTTATAATGTTCAATTATATAGAAATATTATGCTACAAAGTGGATAATTATACAATTTTAGTATTTTTTTCATATATTAATGTAACTGGAGCAGTTTTTATTTTTGAACCCAAAACTGTGAAAAATAACACAAATCATACAGGGACAAAAAATTAAGCACACTAACCCCCAATTTTTATGATGGTATTAGAAAGAGAAACCCATTTTCTTTTCATACGCTAAATATTAAAAAAAGTTTGATATCAGAACTTTTTTTATTAAGCGGTTAATCTGCAAAAAATGGTGAGATAATGATAATTTTCTCATTAAAAAATAAGGGGTAGGGGTAACTCAAATTGCTTTCCTGAGTACAAATATTAAGTTAGAAAAATTTTACTTCCATAACTTAAAAGAAAACACTAATTTTGTCATTTCTGCAAACTTTCATACATTTCGGATCACAAATTCGGAAGATATTGTATGAAGATGTCCCACAATTAGTCAAAACTACAAAATTCACTTAAAATTGCTTATTATGTCATATTGGTACATTTGACCGATCATAGCACAAAAACGAGCACACTGACATATCATTGTCTTTGCATTTTCTATCTGGCCTTGAACTCCTTAATCCGAAAATGTATATGAGAAAAAAAGGTTGATACAGGAAAATTTTGACTTCTCAGAGGTGTACATCCTTAACTTAACATTGATTGGACATGATGGCATAAATTTGGAAGGTATTTAACTGCAAATTGAGAGGTTGTATTGAGTATGAATGGAATAAGAAGTCCAGATGAGGTTGAGTATGGAAGAGTGATGGGAGGGGGCTGCTGGGGAGGGGTTGGGTTGGGTTAGGTTAATGGATAAGGAAGATGCAGGATTGCCCGTGCCAAAAACAATAGAAAATATTTGACATAGAATGGATTAAGGATGACTGAAAGAAAAAACCGAGTTAATGATGAAGGACTGTACGCATGACAATATTGTTATATTTTCATCATCTGAGCGCTCATCCAAAGTAGATTGATTGTCAAGGGATGGTTAATGTTATTAAACATACACAGGCGTATTTGTGAGAAGAGGAATATTTTTGATAAGTAATGTCCTTTAACTTCCAATGTACTAGTTGGTGATTCATTCTTACCTGTTAATATGAGATATCACTGTCTCGTTTACGTTTATATGAAATACAAAACATAATGTAGTTCATGGTAATATTATACGAACTATATGGCTTTATATTATAACCAATTTGATTTCGCAACTTATAGAGAAAAATAGGAAGTATTGACTGGTAAGGCCGTCTTCAAAACAATGATACAATTAACAGTTGTGTTTATCTGACAAATACAATTTTAGGAATAGCTACTAACACAGTCTCTCACAAAAAATATCAGGATAAGAATGATTCACCATGTTGAACAACGGAGTAAGTAGGATGGTTAGGTCTAGGAAGGAGCACACAGAACGGAATTAATAACAAAAAAATTAAAATCATTGGGCTAGTCGATTCGAAATCCATGTTTAAATGTTAGAAGACAAGTTAATACACGTGTATAGACCATTTTAACATACTTACTGGCAAGCTAAAAAAAAGAATCAGTTAATTCTAGGTATTGGTAGAAAATTACTTCTACATTTACGAATTCAATAAATTTACTTATTTCTCTTACAAAGAATCTTCTATCCATGTTTATTTAGAAAATCATACTCACTATTTACTATTTTGTCAAACAAATATAGTTAGACGACGATAAAAACTCTCTCCACTTACCAACGAACCAAACGATTAGGAACTATTTTAAAAACTACTTAATATGAGATCCCTGCAAGTGTTCTGGATCCGTTATGATAAGTGCTACATGATTAATTGAAGGCCAACCATTATGTCATACATGTAATTCTCCATAAACCTCTCATTATAAAGATGACTTGATGTTTGCAAATATTTTCTCTATTAAAACAAAAAGTGATAAAAGTAACATTGTAAACTATAGGCCGATATTACGTATCAATATTCTGGGCAAGTTGATTGAAAGATGTGATTTAAGTATGTACATGTATTTACCCACGTCGACGTGGGTAATACAAGTACACGTGTGTGTATGTACATGTATATGCGTATGAATATAAATATGTAAATTGGAAAAAATACGGAAAATATTGAAATGTGTACAGTGAGCATGGATACCTCCTGCGTGAGGAATATTTGTAAAGTTTATGAATCCAGGGCTCCAACCCTGGCATAAACTATATTTGTTCTGGACATTAAAATTGTTGTACCGCAAACAAAAAAGTATGCAAACAATTTTCTACACAGAACTATTTTTTTCACGGAGTCAAATTCTGGTTTAATCCCTGGGGATTTTGCTGTATATCAATTGAGAATGATATAAGTAAGGCTCTTGATAATGGCAAAGAAATTCAGGTTATTTTTTGTGATATAAGTAGAGCATTCGATAGAGTTTGGTACAAATAGTGACTGTACAAACTCCAACTGGCGGGAATTTCTGTGAAGCTTATTGGTTTGTTGAAGGACTAGGTACAGCCATATTGGTTGTCACCTGGATGAAAATTGTAATATTGAAATTTTAATGTTTCCTTCAAATATATGGCATAAGCTTGATCCCATTATGTTTAATATTGATATAAAATGCAGTTCAGCCCCCAAAATTAAAACAATCTGTACTTAGGAAAAAATATTAAGTAAATAATATCCAAATGGGAGTGCGCAAATATTTTTCATGTAGTTATTTGAAACATTTAAAAAAATAATACAAAGTTACTGCAATGTTCATAGAATGATAACCCAGTGTTAAAATTTCGATATTAGTCTTTAAATCAGAGTATCAGGAAGAAATAAACAGGTACCCCCTCTAAAAAATGTCTTCCATTGCATGCTGTTTTCATTTCAGGTAAAAGTAGTTACCTGTATCTCGTGAAGGTAATATAGGGGCACTATTTTATATTCAATAGGTCATTTGTCATGTAAATGTAAGTTTCGCGTCAAATAAATGTATAAAATTAAAATAATAACACCGACATAACGTAATTTACATTTAAAGTACGGTTACCTAATTACTAATTAAGTTTGAGAAATGTATTTTGATACCAATGTGCCTCAACTGCCACACATGTTTACAATGGCAACACTTTACGCTAGCGATGTTTGACAGGTGCGAAGCCGAGAACGAATCGGTATAATCAGTGAGTTAATACCGTCCGATCCACGCGGAAGTGTGTTATATATAAAGTATTCTTAGCAAATCAAAATTTGTCCTTGATAGCCACTATTTTCCAATAGTTTTCCACTTTATATGTACATAGTTTTAACTTTTTAATTCACTCTTGATCCACGCAAAGCATGCAATCATCATTACATTGATGGTATGCTGTAAACCCAAAGAAGAAGAAGATTTGCAAACTATATATATATATATATCCAACCAATTCTAGAATACGCAGATGTTGATTGTGACTCAATACCACTATATCTGATTGAAAAGATAACGCATGTGCAAATACAGGTCGGTAGAATAGAAACAGGCGCTACCAAACTAGTTAGTAAAGGCTTTATACAAAGTTGGAAATATTCGATAGAAGTTTTGCAAAAGTACGGAATCAAGCAATACTAGTAGATCTTCAACTTTGCTGTTCGATTCGCTGGTTGAACTTATTTGGTTATATGAAGCAGAAATATGGGGTTATGGAAATTTAAATTTTCTTGAACACACACATTTTAAGTTTTGTAAAATAATTCTTAAGGTTAGATCTACAACACGGATCTATATGATAGAATAACGGAGAACTGGGAAGATACCCTCTAGAACTAAACGTTCGATTAGGAATGATTTATTTCTGGAATCAATTTTTAATAAATGAAAATAAAAAGAGTAAAGTTTTATATCGACTAATGGCAAACTTACATCGAAATGGACAAATCAAGTTTGAATGGTTCGATCTTATCAAACAGATATTTAATGATATTATCTATACATATGTGTTTGATAATGATTTTATTCAAAAACGGTATATAGGCATAGAAAAGTCCTCCAAAGAAAAGTTTTATTTAAAAATTAAAACGGCATTTTGATTTGAAAGTATTTATCAAAATTATCATCCCAGACCATAAGGCCTCTAACAAAATTACACACTTAGATTTTTTCGATTGAAATAGGGCGATGGTACGATACCTCCAGGGGAGATCGACGGTTTAGCTTATGCTTTGCTTCTACATTAGTTTAGAAATTTAGGATTCCCACCTTTTGGCCCCTAGCATCACTGACGAGTCCTAGGAGGACGAAACAGCTATATGATGCAGTTTAATTAATTTTTCGGCATACTGTATCTATTACTAAATTTAAAAGGTGCAGCATATGTGTGTGTTGCATTATCTTTTATGTTCGCAGTACATTTGCGATGAATTTCACTATCTATTTATGTGCTAAAACGCAGAAATTAGTCATGTCATATAAGGACGAATTATCTAGCCAACTTCTGTGTAAAAAATCCGAATATATATCAACTTGTACAACTGCTGAATATCGGCAATGTTCAAGTTCTGAAAAATTAAGCCCTGTTTTTTGAGAAATAATTATGCCTTTAATTTTTATTTTGAACGAAACCTGCTGTATTCTATTTTATACACTCTGATATCCATCTTGTCATGCTTATTTCTTTATATTGTCAAAATGTCCTAATGTAGCACATTTGCATGTGTCTGGGTGAATTAATAAAATGATCAAAAACAGTCTCGATAACTTCGAATAAAGAAGTTAATCAACGGCTGTATAGTTAAACTCGAATCATTTAGTATATAATATGAAATTATGTACGACCTCTGTCAATTCTGGATTACCTGATAAAAATATCGTTGTTCCGATCAAAATCTAGGCTAAATATAAATATGATCAATTTCAATAGCAAATAAAAATAAGGATGTCTCTCTTTTGTATAACAGTTTTCACAAGAAATCAAAATAAAAAGGAAGAAAGAAAAAAAGACCAATGTGGCGGAAATTTTGAAAATAAATTTGTCTGTGTATTTCTTACTCTTTAGAAACGGACTTAAATAACGTTCTTTTATTCTAGATTGATAAATCAAATCGTCAGTATATTGCTTTATAGCAAGTTCATTTTACAACTTTTGTATATGCTACATAATGCAAATATTTGCATGTAATGTGACTTGAGCGATTTTGATTTTTGTTTTGCTCAGAAATAGCGATTTTATTTTAGAAAATACTAAAGCGTCAACAAAACCATAATCCGAACTCAAAATCGATTAAACTAGAGGCAAAATAGGAACAAAGGAAAGATTTACATGGATACTCTCGTAAAAGCACAAGAGAATAAGGTGTTCCGGAAGAGTAAGCGTCTTAAAAATAGCAAACGTTATGGTACAAAAAGTACATGTACGCTGAAAGTTTGTCATCAGCACTTTTTATATCTGCGAAGATGGTAAAAATAGTGAGTATTTTTTATTAATGGACCTATATACGTAACTTCGAGATTTTTTTCGGGATTCTGAAAAAATATGAAAAAAATACTCCAGTTGATAACCATGCAAAAATAAGTCTAAAACGAAGTAAACCTGAGCGGTAACTAACAAGAAACTCTTGGCAGAAAAATCCAAAGATTCTAAAATAATTCAGATGTGGCCCACTTCAACAACAAGCCGAAGTTAGAAGACAGTTCAAATGGA
The DNA here is from genome assembly GCA_947623455.1 of Mimachlamys varia. Classification (NCBI taxonomy): domain Eukaryota; kingdom Metazoa; phylum Mollusca; class Bivalvia; order Pectinida; family Pectinidae; genus Mimachlamys; species Mimachlamys varia. The sequence continues at coordinate 29,935,597 of OX392540.1, forward strand.
CGCGTGATATCAGTTAATCTTAACTAAATCTATAAATATAATAAGTTATTAGGCTTGATTTTGGCTTCACGTTTTGCCGAAAGTTACGTATATTGGGCCTTTTAGAAATAAGGGGTAGGGGTGATATGAATTATTTTTTGAAATAGAATATCTAAGATACCTTTTACATCCCTTATTTATAAGATAATATTATTTTGTCAATTCTGCAAACACTCATTCATATCTGATCACAAATTTGGAAGATATTGAATTAAATTGTCCTGCAATTGGTCAAAACAGTAAACTCACTTACAATTACGTATTATTCCAGTTTAGTATCTGTGACTAATATGACCCCCAGGTATGACTTGGGTCTCCCTCGATATAACAATTTTCTGGATATGATTGATATCAGAACATATTAATCACGCTCCTATCGGATCAATACACATGGCGTGTAAAATTCTATTAGATATCAATGACGTTATAGCAAAAATACGAGTTAACTTGTGTGGTTTAATCTTTCCCGGGATTCCTTTTTTATGCGTGATTTGTAGTTTTGCAAAATCTAATATCACAATTTTTAAATTTATGCATATGCTTTCAAGTAAATTGGGACATATTTGATTTTGGTCTGTGATCAAACGCTTGATTTCAATTAAAGCGAAACCATACTGCCTATTTATGATATCTTGTCAAAGAAGATGAAAAAACTTTTTCAGGAATCTATACTAAAGTATACAACTGAGAAAATGTATTTTGTTTTAGTGAATATCTTACTAATAATAAAAAAAAACTATTAATTTCATTTTATTTGACTTCATGATTTCATGAAGATTGTTTTTAGTTCAAGTCTGTTGTTTCGAGTAATTATCAAGAAGTTAAGGGAATTGTATATGCTTTATTTGTTTGCGTTTTAATTTGGACTAAGCTTCCATCTGAGTTGGCGTTTAAACCTGGGAGAATCGGCTAGAATTATTTTCTATTATCTGAACTAGTGTTTGATTCAGAACCATGGGCTAGAACTCTATCCGAATTGGTATAGATTTAGAACCATAGATTAGAATTCTATCTGATTTAGTGTTTACTTAGAACCACGGAGTAGAATTTCTATCTGAATCGGTATCTTATTTATAGCAATGGGCTATCCGAATTGGAGTTTTTTAAAAACTAGGCGAATGGACTAGACTACTATTTGGGCAGTTTTGTTTTTAACTAAGGATTATAAACTAGACTTCTATCTGGGTAGTTTTGTTAAAACTAAAGACTATAAGTTAGACATTTATCTGGGTAAGTTTGTTTTAACTAAGGATAAAATGCTAGATTTCTATCTGGGTAAATTTTTAAAACTTAAGTTTATAAGTTAGACTTCTATTTGGGCAGTTTTGTTTTAACTAAGGATTATCAACCAGACTTCTACTTCTATCTCAGAAGTTTTGTTTTAACTAAGAATTATAAGCTAGACTTTTATCTGGGTTGTTTTGTTTTTAACTAAGGATTATAAACTAGATTTCTATCTGGGTAGTTTTGTTTTTAAATAAGAATTATAAGGTAGACTTTTATCTGGGCAGTTTTGTTTTTAACTAAGGACTAAATACTGAACTTCTATCTGGGTAGTTTTGTTTTTAACTAAGAATTATAAGCTAGACTTTTATCTTGGCAGTTTTGTTTTTTACCTAGGGATTATAAACTAGATTTCTGTCTGGGTAGTTTTGTTTATAACTAAGGATTATAAACCAGACTTCAATCTGGGTAGTTTTGTTTATAACTAAGGATTATAAACCAGACTTCAATCTGGGTAGTTTTGTTTATAACTAAGGATTATAAACCAGACTTCAATCTGGGTAGTTGTGTTTTTAACTAAGTATTATAAGCTTGACTTCTATCTGGGGAGTTTTTTATTAACTAAGGATTAAAAAACTAGACTTCAATCTGGGTAGTTGTGTTTAAACTAAGGATTATAAGCTTGACTTCTATCTGGGGAGTTTTTTATTAACTAAGGATTAAAAAACTAGACTTCAATCTGGGTAGTTTTGTTTAAACTAAGGATTATAAACTAGACTTTTATCTGGGAAGTTTTGTTTTGTAGTTTTGTTCTTTACTAAGGATTATAAGTTACACTTCTATCTGAGAAGTTTTGTTTAAACTAAGGATTATGAGTTGGACGTCTCTCTGGTCAGTTTTGTTTTTAACTAAGGATTATAAACTAGACTTCTATCTGGGTAGTTTTGTTTTAACTAAGGATTATAAACTAGACTTCTATCTGGGTAGTTTTGTTTTAACAAAGGATGATAAATTAGACTTCTATCGGGGTAGTTTTGTTACTAACTAAGGATTATTAACTAGACTTCTATCTGATTTCCTCGTTTTCTCTCATCTTACTTAAACTAGGCTTCTATTCAAGTTGGTTTTAAAATTTGGACAATGGGTAAAGCTTTTTATCCCCCCGACATGAAGTGACCTTCACATACAGTGTTGTCGTCATTCGCTGTCATTCCGTCATAAAATCGTCTCCGCTAACTTACATGTACTATTTATCAGTAAGAGCACGGACTTAGAATTAATTTAAGTCAAACTCCGTGGTAAGAGATATTGAACTGTTCTTTGGTTTGTAGTTATATAATATGATACAGACCAGGTTCTAATGTAGGGAAGGTACAGTTCTTTTTTTCCGGAATTATGTCAACAATTAGTGGACATACCTTATTATTTTTCAATTAATGTATTAGTTACGACCCGTTGCTAACATATCACCTGACGTTACGCACGCGCTGTCCTTGAAGCCATGCGAAGCGAGGTTCGTTGTAGACCATACACGAGGCCAATCAATAGGTTAACACTGAAATGTAAAGGATTGTGGTTATATATAGCTGGCATAGTATCATGGTGTTTTCTTATTAATTTGATATAGTCTATTGTAATGAGAAAATTAAAACATTTTCAGTTTCGAGTACCTTGTTGCATACTGTAGTTAAATTTAACGGTGAATAAATATACAGATTTCTTTCCAATAAATTATTAATATCTCGCTTGAGCCTCCTCTAGCTGATATTGTTGCTAAGGAACAAATTAGAACTACTCTCCTGAAAATGCGATATACGGCAAAAGTTCCTTTAAGGATCTGTTCTTGTGAGGTTTCAATTACGTTCAAATCTCGTTTTGATCTCACGTAAGATATTATTGTAGTATATAACAATTAATTCTCAATTTTGATAGCAAATATCAATTATGCATCTGAATTTGAGAAAAATGTAGCAAAAAAATATATGTCTGTTATTTGTAGAACTTTTTAAAAAAGAATTTAAAAAAATGACCATTATGGCGGCCATTTTGAAAATTGTTATTTCTGTGCATTTCTTCCACTTCAAGAACAGCCAAAATTACATAATTTTTGCGCTTGATTGATAATTTAAAATCATCAGTGTATCACCATTTTTCATTACAGCAAGTTCATTTATGCTGTACAACTTCTTTATGTTTATTATAAAGCAGCTTTTATGCAACAAAAACGATTTTGTACATTTTGGGTATGTTTTTAATATATTTAGTGTAATTGAAGCGATTTTGATTTTGGACTCAAGAATAGTGAAAAATAACACACTTGATAATGGAACAAAAAACAAGCCCGCTATCCCCCAGTTCCACGACGGCTTTAGAATAAGAAACCCATTTCCTTTTTATCTGCCAAATATCTAGAAAAGTTTGTCACTAGATTTTTTTATAAAGCATTAAATCTGCAAAAAATGATGAAAATTGAAGTATTTTCTCATTTAAAAATAAGGAGTAGGGGTAACTAAATTATTTTTTGAGCTAAAAGAATAATTTTAAGACTGTTTTCTTCCATAATTAATAAGAAAATACTATTTTCGTCAATTCTGCACACATTCATACATATCTGATCAAAAATCTGGAAGATATTGAATAAAATTGTCCTGCAATTGGCCAAAACAGCATTTTTCAAATAAATCACATGTTTTGCTAATTTTGGTATTTTTGACCAAGCAAAGCACTTATTGCATTTTCTGCTTTGCAATGTACTCCCTTTTTTAGATATGCATATAAGAAAAACAGTTCGTCGTCAGAAAATTTCGACTTTTCGCAAGAGAAGATCCTTAATGCAGAGACTTTTGAAGAAACTATTTTTATATTTTGATGCACAAGGTCATACCATTTGCAGTTAATACTGGGCATCACTCCAAGGTGACAATGGGAGTTCGTGAAGGGAAGCGGTTCATTATTACAACTAAGGCCAAGTTTTATATCAAGTGGACTAGATGATAAAATAACCACTTCCGTATTAGAGGGTTGAACTGCCACTGATCAGACCAGTCTTGTGAGCGTTGAATGTCATGGTTAAGATTAGGTTCAGTATATTAAAATAAAAAAAGAATAAAAACAAAAAGAATATAAATATTAATCATAAATAATAATTATAATTTCATAATTTAAAAAAAAGAAAGAAATATAAGTCAATATAATGTACATCAGAAATGTGTCGATATAATGTACATCAGAAATGTGTCAATATAATGTACATCAGAAAGGTATGTCAATATAATGTACACCAGAAATGTGTCAATAAAATGTACATAAAAAAAGAAATAAAAAAAAAGTATATTCAGGTCTGCAGAAGAATCATAGAGAGTGGAATCGTCGGCAAAGAGCCTAATAAATGTTTCATAGGACCAACAAGATAATTAATATAGAATAAAAACAAAAGAGGACCAAGAACAGACCCCTGTGATACACCAGCAGATATATATTTAAGAGAAGTATTATTTCCATAGAGTAACAGATTGTTGACGATTAGTCAGATAACTCAAGAACCAAGAAAGTAATTTACTATCAATGCCATACTGGCGAAGGTTGAATTAGTGTCCATTATGCCAAACTTTTTCGAACACCTTGGAGAGGTCGCAAAAAACAACGCATGAATATTCTTTCCTGTCAATGGCAGACACAATGTTATGATATAACTCAATCAACTGGTAAACTGTCGGAAAACCTAGAAGAGTCCAGATTGATATCTATGAAAAATATTATTATACTCCATACTTCTTTCGATTTGATCGATATACAGCTTTTCAATATGCTAACGTAAAGGGGTCATTTCACCGAGAAATCTTCCCGGAAGACTGAGTTGCGATGTCAGAGCGTGACTTGGTCGCCGCAGGTCGCACGAAGTCGACGGTTGACCGAGGGTTGATCATGCCTTGATATCCCGTGGTCGCACATGGTCGAGGAATAGGCTTCCCTAAAAATAGATCTTAGCTCGGTTTGGTTTTTTGACATGTCAAAAAACTGAGCCTCGATCTAAATGACGCACAGAGAGCGTCGAAAGAGCGAGCAAGGTCGAGAAAAGGACGTATTAGTCGAGGGACCATTGAGCCTAGAGCGGGGACTGATTGCGCGCATGGTCGGGTAGCTCAAACCTTGCTGGATCCATGCGATTTAGCTTCGCTCTTTTGCGACCAATCTTCGCTCTTTTGCGATCAACCCTCGAGGCGCACAACCTGTCGCTAGAACCACTCGCTACTTATATTTTTCCTTTGTGCACAACTGAATTATCAAGGTGCAATCTATGTGCACTTAAGCTTCAAACAATAAAGATCGACCCTCGCTTTTGTTGGGACCTTATAGTTCTTCATAGTTGAGCTTTTTCTCTTCATATTTCGTGTGGTAAGCATAATCAAAGAGTCTTGCTGATGTATATAACATAGTATTATTTAAACCGATAGCGTCCATGTTTGTTTGCAGGCATAAGCGTTTCGAAGAGCTGTAATCAGATTGTTCTCCTTTTAGCTAGTCAGTGGGGGTATTCGTGTCCCTTACACATCTTGTAGGGTTTTTAACTTTAGACAATGGGCTACGCTTCTATTTAATTGGATTTTTAACGTAGAATAATTTTTAAGGCGTCCACCAAACACGTGTCCTCTATATGCTCACATCAATTAACGAACAAAACACCAAACTGCCATTAGCCAGTGTGGACAATAGAGGAGTCCCCGGCGTTTATTACGAAAACAACGTAATAAATACAAATATTCTGTGTGTACAATATACATGAAAAACTTACTCCTCTCGTACCGCACACATAACCTTCTATGTTATTAAACATAAGGAAAATTTAATAATAATCTAAAAAAATTGTATCTAAAACGAGCCAAGCAAGCCACCCAACCTGAAAACCTTAAGGTAACAGGAGGTGCACCAACCCTGTAATGCTTAAGACTCTATATGCTGGGATTTCTACCTAAATAAGATACAATTTTCTTACGTTTTACTTCGATTTTGTTGTGTATATGGTTCGGTGTCCACGGCTAGAATGATACCCCTATCACCCGACTATATCCACGCACCTGTCCTGCACGTGCTATAAACGTGCTCAACGCCCATTGGACACCCTGACAAATAACATCTTACGGAAACACCCGAAGTACGTACCTATAGGACAACTTTTTTCCGTTATACTCCGAACCGCGGAAAAAGTTAATTCCATACTACTATCAACTCGAGCCTAATCTTCTATGTTTGCTGCATATATTACCATTTACCTTCGAATAAACATTTTATCGAAAATATGCAAATACATTGAATTGAGGTATTTGAACATATTTCTAGGTGCTCCCTGCACAGCGGGGACTGTCGTTGGTGAACAGACGCCCAGTACTAGGGGCGACTCAGACTTTGGAGTATTTGGTAAGTTTTAATTAGTTTCTAGCATTTTATAGTTTCTTCCGAACCTGTGTATACTTATAACCGACTGCAACAAATTACAAAATAACTGAACGTTAACATCACTAGCCGTGGAGAAAGTGTTTTATACGGACATCGCGATATTTCTGTAGTGCATGTTATACTTTATTGAAAAACTTAATTTCTGCAGAACTTAAATTAAAAAAGTCCTCGAAATTATACGATGCTGTATTGATGTTGATATGGTATTACAGGCACCTGTAACTACCGTTTCATAGTATGTTGACATGATATTACAAGCGCCTGTACCTACCGTTACAATGTGGTGTTGACACGGTAGTTGTGCTGACACGGTATTACAAGCGCCTGTAACTACCGTTACAATGTGGTGTTGACACGGTTTTACAAGCGCCTGTAACTACCGTTACACTGTGGTGTTGACACGGTTTTACAAGCGCCTGTAACTACCGTTACAATGTGGTGTTGAAATGGTATTACAAGCGCCTGTAACTACCGTTACACTGTGGTGTTGACACGGTAGCACAAGCGCCTGTAACTACCGTTACAATGTGGTGTTGACACGGTTTTACAAGCGCCTGTAACTACCGTTACACTGTGGTGTTGACACGGTTTTACAAGCGCCTGTAACTACCGTTACACTGTGGTGTTGAAATGGTATTACAATCGCCTGTAACTAACGTTACACTGTTATGTTGATACGGTAGCACACGCGCCTGTTACTAACTTTACACTGTTGTATTTACAATGTATTATAAGCACCAGTAACTACGTATACCGTTACAATGTTTTGTTGATACGGTATTACAAGTGCCTGTAACTACCGTTACAATGTTGTGCTGACACGGTATTATAAGGCGCCTGTACCGTTGTGTCCTAGGTATGAGCCTACTGACGTCATCAGCGGTGGGCTGCACTTGTGGAGTAGTGTATGAATGGGAGTATTATGCTAAAAGTATCAACGTTGTATATTTTCAAATTTGGAGAGAGATCGGTACTACAAATGTCTTTGAATTGATTGGACAACACCAGGATACACCTACAGGTATGTAACACCTATATAATTTTATACGAGTATGTCAGTAACATTTAGATACATCAGTATGTCAGTAACATATAGATACACCAATATGTCAGTAACATCTACATACACCAGTATGTCAGTAACATGTAGATACACCAGTATGTCAGTAACATCTAGATATACCAGTATGTCAGTAACATGTAGATACACCATTATGTCAGTAACATCTACATACACCAGTATGTAAATATCTTCTGTATACATCAATATGTCAGTAACAGCTAGATATACCAGTATGTCAGTAACATCTAGATACACCAGTATATCAGTAACATCTAGATATACCAGTATGTCAGTAACATCCAGATACACCAATACGTCAGTAACATTTAGATACACCAGTATGTCAGTAACAGCTAGATATACACCAGTATGTCAGTATCATCTAGATACACCAGTATGTCAGTAACATCGAGATACACCAGTATGTCAGTAACATCTAGATATACCAGTATTACAGTAACATCTAGATACACCAGTATGTCAGTAACATATAGATACATCAGTATGTCAGTAACATATAGATACACCAGTATGTCAGTAACATCTAGATACACCAGTATGTCAGTAACATCTAGATACACCAGTATGTCAGTAACATATAGATACATCAGTATGTCAATAACATCCAGATACACCAGTATGTCAGTAACATATAGATACACCAGTATGTCAGTAACATATAGATACACCAATATGTCAATAACATCTAGATATACTAGTATGTCAGTAACATCTAGATATACTAGTATGTCCGTAACATATAGATACACCAGTATGTCAGTAACATCTAGATACACCAGTATGTCCGTAACATATAGATACACCAATATGTCAGTAACATCTAGATACACCAGTATGTCAGTAATATCTTGATACACCAGTATGTCAGTAATATCTAGATATACCAGTATGTCAATAACATATAGATACACCAGTATGTCAGTAATATCTAGATACACCAGTATGTCAGTAACATATAGATACACCAGTATGTCAGTAACATCTAGATATACCAGTATGTCAGTTACATCTAGATACACCAGTATGTCAGTAACATCTAGATACACCAGTATGTCGGTAAAATCTAGATATGCTAGTATATCAGTAACATCCAGATACACCAATATGTCAGTAACATATAGATACACCAGTATGTCAGTAACATCTAGATATACCAGTATGTCAATAACATCTAGATATACCAGTATGTCAATAACATCTAGATACACCAGTATGTCAATAACATCTAGATACACCAGTATGTCAGTAATATCTAGATACACCAGTATGTCAGTAATATCTAGATATACCAGTATGTCAGTAATATCTAGATACACCAGTATGTCAGTAATATCTAGGTACACCAGTATGTCAGTAACATTCACATACACCAGTATGTCAGTAACATCTAGATATACCAGTATGTCAGTAACATCTAGATACACCAGTATGTCAATAACATCTAGATACACCAGTATGTCAGTAACATCTAGATACACCAGTGTGTCAGTAACATCTAGATACACCAGTATGTCAGTAACATCTACATACACCAGTATGTCGGTAAAACCAGATATGCTAGTATATCAGTAACATCCAGATACACCAATATGTCAGTAACATATAGATACACCAGTATGTCAGTAACATCTAGATATACCAGTATGTCAATAACATCTAGATATACCAGTATGTCAATAACATCTAGATACACCAGTATGTCAATAACATCTAGATACACCAGTATGTCAATAACATCTAGATACACCAGTATGTCAGTAATATCTAGATATACCAGTATGTCAGCAATATCTAGATACACCAGTATGTCAGTAATATCTAGATACACCAGTATGTCAGTAACATTTACATACACCAGTATGTCAGTAACATCTAGATACAACAGTGTGTCAGTAACATCTAGATACACCAGTATGTCAGTAACATTTACATACACCAGTATGTCAGTAAACTCTAGATACACCAGTGTGTCAGTAACATCTACATACACCAGTATGTCAGTAACATCTACATACACCAGTATGTCAGTAACATCTAGATACACCAGTATGTCAGTAACATCTAGATATACCAGTATGTCAGTAACATGTAGATACACCAGTATGTCAGTAACATCTACATACACCAGTATGTAAATATCTTCTGTATACATCAATATGTCAGTAACAGCTAGATATACCAGTATGTCAGTAACATCTAGATACACCAGTATATCAGTAACATCTAGATATACCAGTATGTCAGTAACATCCAGATACACCAATACGTCAGTAACATTTAGATACACCAGTATGTCAGTAACATCTAGATATACACCAGTATGTCAGTATCATCTAGATACACCAGTATGTCAGTAACATCCAGATACACCAGTATGTCAGTAACATCTAGATAAAACAGTATGTCAGTAACATCTACATACACCAGTATGTCAGTAACATCTAGATATACCAGTATGTCAGTAACATATAGATACACCAGTATGTCAGTAACATCTAGATACACCAGTATGTCAGTAACATCTAGATATATCAGTATGTCAGTAACATATAGATACACCAGTATGTCAGTAAGATCTAGATACACAAGTATGTCAGTAACATCTAGATATACCAGTATGTCAGTAATATCTAGATACACCAGTATGTCAGTAACATCGAAATATACCAGTATGTCAGTAACATATAGATACACCAGTATGTCAGTAACATCAATATACACCAGTATGTCAGTAACATATATATATATACATGTATGTCGGTAACATATAGATACATCAGCATGTCAATAACATCTAGATACACCATTATGTCAGTAACATCTAGATACACAAGTATATCAGTAACATCTAGATACACCAGTATGTCAGTAACATCTAGATACACCAGTATGTCAGTAACATATAGATACACCAGTATGTCAGTAACATATAGATATACCAGTATGTCAGTAACATATAGATATACCAGTATGTCAGTAACATTTAGATACATCAGTATGTCAGTAACATCTAGATACACCAGTATGTCAGTAACATCTAGATATACCAGTATGTCAGTAACATCGAGATACACCAGTATGTCAGTAACATCTAGATACACCAGTATGTCAGTAACATCTAGATATACCAGTATGTCAGTAACATATAAATACACCAGTATGTCAGTAACATATAGATACACCAGTATGTCAGTTACATCTAGATATACCAGTATGTCAGTAACATATAGATACACCAGTATGACAGTAACATCTAGATACACCAGTATGTCAGTAACATATAGATATACCAGTATGTCAGTAACATATAGAAACACCAGTATGTCAGTAACATCTAGATATGCCAGTATGTCAGTAACATATAGCTACACCAGTATGTCAGTAACATATAGATACACCAGTATGTCAGTAACATCTAGATACACCAGTATATCAGTAACATCTAGATACACCAGTATGTCAGTAAGATCAAGATACACCAGTATGTCAGTAACATCTAGATATGCCAGTATGTCAGTAACATCAAGATATACCAGTATGTCAGTAACATATAGATACACCAGTATGTCAGTAACATCTAGATACACCAGTATGTCAGTAACATCTAGATATACCAGTATGTCAGTAACATATAGAAACACCAGTATGTCAGTAACATATAGATACACCAGTATGTCAGTTACATCTAGATACACCAGTATGTCAGTAACATCTAGATACACCAGTATGTCAGTTACATCTAGATACACCAGTATGTCAGTAACATATAGATACACCAGTATGTCAGTAACATCTAGATACACCAGTATGTCAGTAACATCTAGATACACCAGTATATCAGTAACATCGAGATACACCAGTATGTCAGTAACATCTAGATACACCAGTATGTCAGTAACATCTAGATATACCAGTATGTCAGTAACATATAGATACACCAGTATGTCAGTAACATATAGATACACCAGTATGTCAGTTACATCTAGATACACCAGTATGTCAGTAACATGTAGATACACCAGTATGTCAGTTACATCTAGATACACCAGTATGTCAGTAACATATAGATACACCAGTATGTCAGTAACATCTAGATACACCAGTATGTCAGTAACATCTAGATACACCAGTATGTCAGTAACATCTAGATACACCAGTATGTCAGTAACATATAGATACACCAGTATGTCAGTAACATCTAGATATACACCAGTATGTCAGTATCATCTAGATACACCAGTATGTCAGTAACATCCAGATACACCAGTATGTCAGTAACATCTAGATATACCAGTATGTCAGTAACATCTAGATACACCAGTATGTCAGTAACATATAGATACATCAGTATGTCAGTAACATCTAGATACACCAGTATGTCAGTAACATCTAGATACACCAGTATGTCAGTAACATATAGATACACCAGTATGTCAGTTACATCTAGATACACCAGTATGTCAGTAACATGTAGATACACCAGTATGTCAGTTACATCTAGATACACCAGTATGTCAGTAACATATAGATACACCAGTATGTCAGTAACATCTAGATACACCAGTATGTCAGTAACATCTAGATACACCAGTATGTCAGTAACATCTAGATACACCAGTATGTCAGTAACATATAGATACACCAGTATGTCAGTAACATCCAGATACACCAGTGTGTCAGTAACATCTAGATACACCAGTATGTCAGTAACATCTAGATACACCAGTATGTCAGTAACATAAAGATACACCAGTATGTCAGTTACATCTAGATACACCAGTATGTCAGTAACATATAGATACACCAGTATGTCAGTAACATCTAGACATACCAGTATGTCCGTAATATCTAGATACAATAAGATTATATGCAATTGCCAGATGCATTGAGCACTTGTCCTGAGATTTTTAACAATAAATTCTTCGAAAGGAGGGGTGCCAATTTGTGGGGAGTGTGAAATGAAAAAAAAATGTTTTTGAAGTTCTGACAGACTGAAAAATATAGGAAAACTTCTACTTTGTATAGTTTCTGTTAAATAAGTGTCATTCTATTTTAGAGTTTGTTAATGGAAGATTTTCTCAATTTTCTTAAAGAATTTGATATCAAAATAGACCTGTTAGCAATTATGTGACATTGACCTACTTTATGAGTTTTTTTTACATATTTTTGTTGAACTTTAACATAAATCTTCAAGTCTACTTATTTAACAGAAACTACACAAACGAGAAGTTTTCCTACATTTTTCAGTGCGTGAGACATTTTTCATTTTACACTCCCCCCACTTTGACCTGCAAATTTTGTATGAGCCCACACAAAATCAGATGTTTTGAACATAATACAATATGCAGTTGACCTCAAAGTATCTTCCTGCAAAATATTAGCCTTATCATTAATAGGCCACAGAAAGGCCCAAATTGGCACCCTTCCTTTCATGTTGAAACTGAAAAAAACATGATGGTAATTTATTTGCCACCATGGAATGAAGATGAATAATTTGTGTTTTAATCTTTAGGAGGTTCTTCACTCGACCTTTTTGGAGAGTTACATTACACAAAAGTAAATAACGCCTAAAATATTGTTACGTCAAAGTAGATATAAAAAAAATCAAGAAAATTACAAAAATGCTTTCTATAGGTGATGCTTTTTCAATTTCATTATTGAATTAAAATGTGTATTGCACGTGCAGAATATTGTTGCATTAAGACAAATATAATTTCTGTTCAACTGAAAACCCACATTACGATGATGACCGTTTCCATTACAGCTATCGATACTACGCTAACAGCAACTTTCACATCGACCAATCGAATCCCAGTCGAGCAGGGCGACGTCATCGGATGGTACGTATATATTACGGAGTGAATCTGACTATAGTGACACATCGACTGATACACGTAGGTATAAAATACGGAGTGAATCTGAATATAGTGATCCAGGTCGTACCATACTTCGGCTGGTACGTATATATTACGGAGTGAATCTGGCTATAATGACACAGGTCGTATAATACATCGGCTGGTACGTATATAATACCGAGTGAATCTGACTATAGTGACACAGGTCGTACAATACATCGGCTGGTACGTATATAATACCGAGTGAATCTGACTATAGTGACACAGATCGTATAATAAATCGGCTGGTACGTATATAATACGGAGTGAATCTTACTAAAGTAACATAGGTCGTACAATACAACGGCTGGTACGTATATAATACCGAATGAATCTGGCTATAGTGACACAGATCGTACAATACATCGGCTGGTACGTATATAATACCGAATGAATCTGGCTATAGTGACACAGGTCGTACAATACATCGGCTGGTACGTATATAATACCGAGTGAATCTGACTATAATGACACAGGTCGTACAATACATCGGCTGGTACGTATATAATACCGAATGAATCTGGCTATAGTGACACAGGTCGTACAATACATCGGCTGGTACGTATATAATACGGAGTGAATCTGACTATAGTGACACGGGTCGTATAATACATCGGCTGGTACGTATATAATACCGAATGAATCTGGCTATAGTGACACAGGTCTTACAATACATCGGCTGGTACGTATATAATACCGAATGAATCTGGCTATAATGACACAGGTCGTACAATACAACGGCTGGTACGTATATAATACCGAATGAATCTGACTATAGTGACACAGATCGTATAATACATCGGCTGGTACGTATATAATACCGAATGAATCTGACTATGGTGACACAGATCGTACAATACATCGGCTGGTACGTATATATAACGGATTTAATCTGACTATAATGACACAGGTCGTACAATACATCGACTGATAGTATATAATACGGAGTGAATCTGACTATAGTGACACAGATCGTATAATAAATCGGCTGGTACGGTTATAATACGGAGTGAATCTGACTATAGTGACACAGGTCATATAATACATCGGCTGGTACGTATATACAGAGTAAATCTGACTATAGTGACACAGGTCGTACAATACATCGGCTGGTACGTATATAATACCGAATGAATCTGGCTATAGTGACACAGGTCGTACAAAACATCGACTGGTACGTATATAATACCGAATGAATCTGACTATAGTGACACAGATCGTATAATACATCGGCTGGTACGTATATAATACCGAATGAATCTGACTTTAGTGACACAGATCGTATAATACATCGGCTGGTACGTATATAATACCGAATGAATCTGACTATAGTGACACAGATCGTATAATACATCGGCTGGTACGTATATAATACCGAATGAATCTGGCTATAGTGACACAGATCGTATAATACATCGGCTGGTACGTATATAATACCGAATGAATCTGACTATAGTGACACAGATCGTATAATACATCGGCTGGTACGTATATAATACCGAATGAATCTGACTATAGTGACACAGATCGTATAATACATCGGCTGGTACGTATATAATACCGAATGAATCTGACTATAGTGACACAGATCGTACAATACATCGGCTGGTACGTATATAATACCGAATGAATCTGGCTATAGTGACACAGGTCGTACAATACATCGGCTGGTACGTATATAATACGGAGTGAATCTGACTATAGTGACACGGGTCGTATAATACATCGGCTGGTACGTATATAATACCGAATGAATCTGGCTATAGTGACACAGGTCTTACAATACATCGGCTGGTACGTATATAATACCGAATGAATCTGGCTATAATGACACAGGTCGTACAATACAACGGCTGGTACGTATATAATACCGAATGAATCTGACTATAGTGACACAGATCGTATAATACATCGGCTGGTACGTATATAATACCGAATGAATCTGACTATGGTGACACAGATCGTACAATACATCGGCTGGTACGTATATATAACGGATTTAATCTGACTATAATGACACAGGTCGTACAATACATCGACTGATAGTATATAATACGGAGTGAATCTGACTATAGTGACACAGATCGTATAATAAATCGGCTGGTACGGTTATAATACGGAGTGAATCTGACTATAGTGACACAGGTCATATAATACATCGGCTGGTACGTATATACAGAGTAAATCTGACTATAGTGACACAGGTCGTACAATACATCGGCTGGTACGTATATAATACCGAATGAATCTGGCTATAGTGACACAGGTCGTACAAAACATCGACTGGTACGTATATAATACCGAATGAATCTGACTATAGTGACACAGATCGTATAATACATCGGCTGGTACGTATATAATACCGAATGAATCTGACTTTAGTGACACAGATCGTATAATACATCGGCTGGTACGTATATAATACCGAATGAATCTGACTATAGTGACACAGATCGTATAATACATCGGCTGGTACGTATATAATACCGAATGAATCTGGCTATAGTGACACAGATCGTATAATACATCGGCTGGTACGTATATAATACCGAATGAATCTGACTATAGTGACACAGATCGTATAATACATCGGCTGGTACGTATATAATACCGAATGAATCTGACTATAGTGACACAGATCGTATAATACATCGGCTGGTACGTATATAATACCGAATGAATCTGACTATAGTGACACAGATCGTATAATACATCGGCTGGTACGTATATAATACCGAATGAATCTGACTATGGTGACACAGGTCGTACAATACATCGGCTGGTACGTATATATAACGGATTTAATCTGACTATAATGACACAGGTCGTACAATACATCGACTGATAGTATATAATACGGAGTGAATCTGACTATAGTGACACAGATCGTATAATAAATCGGCTGGTACGGTTATAATACGGAGTGAATCTGACTATAGTGACACAGGTCATATAATACATCGGCTGGTACGTATATACAGAGTAAATCTGACTATAGTGACACAGGTCGTAAAACCATTGAGTAAAGTATTCATATTGTGACTTAAACTTGTTTGCAATGATTAAATTGTTGAAATTGTTTGTCGACGTCATTTCGAAAGAAAACATTTATTTTACTGTTTTTAAATTTCCCGCCATTCGCATGTACTTTAAGCTGCCGGTGTCACACGGTGCTTTACCTTTGTTACATTGTTGCACACTTATCGACATGTATGTACATACGCGGAACAGCCGATAGCTAGCTTCATTCATCACCAGGCAACAGAAAAAATGTAGTCCAGACACAAGATGTTTATTTTTTTAATTTTAATGTGCTGTAATCATACCTCTCAAACTGTTATTTTCATTAAGAATTGACTGAAATACCTTTCCAGTATAAAATAAATTACTAGAGTGATTTTTAGAGCAGTTTGCATCGCGCAGCAGTAAACATAACGACGTTGTGATTTGGTGACAGTTGAAGCGAGTCATATAAAGTTGTCGGAAGTCGGATTTCGGTTAGAAAACGTCTCATAACAGTGGATTTAGGCATAGCTTATTGATTTAAGCATTGATGACATTTTTTTTTAGTTTCATTGGGGTATGAAAAAAAATTCGTTTACAAAAGTTTGCAAGCAAATTTTTTTCATAACCCTATGAAACTAAAAAAATAATTGACATCAACGCTTATAATTAATTTTTGAAATTTATTTTTCAAATTTAAAACATGTTTATGTACAATTTGACAGATCTAACAACGGATTCTTTTTTACAAATCAATACGCAACGTCAATCGCCGCATTGTGACGTCACATTTTTCGCGCCATTTTCGGATTTTCTTTTCATAGAGGTATGAAAAGAAAATCTCAACCAATCAGAAAGCCGCATTCTCCATACAATCAATGGAAAATTAATTATAAAAGTATGACGAAAGATATTGGTGACATGTAATCAACTGGATTAGTGATTCGACGATTTTTTATTTGGGACATTAACCGGAAACTACAAGTTTTAAAGGTAGGCACACGGTACAGTTATGTATTGACAAGATCACAGTTTAATCTACTTTTGGACCTAAACTAAGGTTTTTAGAGTATGTTTACACTTTTGGAGCTTAACATCAGTTTCCGATAAAAATGTCACCCTAATTTTAACTCCTCGGTGGTATAAAATTATTCTAGACGCCGTGGTTTAGGTCCAAAAACTACGCTCTAAGTAAGTAAGTGAAACAAATTCTCGGGCCCCTATGAGCAAGCTAGGTTAGGTCCTAACGTAGATTTAGTCTAGCTAGCTTAGGCCTATCATTTTCGTGAAAATATTACATTTGTCGAATAATAGAATCTAACATATGTAACTTCTTAAAACAGAACATTTCTGTGACCAACCTCAAACATTTTTTTAGTATCGGAAAATACGCGAAATCTGCCGACGGGTGCAGATGATCCCATTTGCATTAAACACACGATCATCGAGGGGACCTATGATGAAAATTTAAGTGTTAGGACCACCTTATCTTGAATTAATGCTTTCGGAAATGTCAGTATTTTGTAAGATCAAGAAGGCTTATTATTAAGGCTATGTGCAATATGATACTGACATAACTCATTTGCATGTAAAACAGCTGTTTTACCTGTGTAGTACACCCGTAGGCCTTCATTATTGTACACAGCTCGTCTAGGACGGTTTACAATGGTGTAAACAAATGTATTACTTCGCCAGGAACGAAAAAGCGCGTGCCCTACTTGCTTCATCGGGAAATGAAGCAACCAGAATTTACTAGTTTCATTGAGGCGGAGCGAAGTGAAAATTTAAATATTTAAAAATGGTAATAATAATATTCATTTCATAATGAATTATTGATGTGAATATTTGAGAATTAACAAATATATCTAAGTAAAATTTGGAGTTATATGCACAATAAGATATCCAATATTGACGAAATGTCACGAGAGTTTTAATGAGAAAGTGAAGTATGTCAGTTCTGCTACCCATACAGGTATTCTCCTGGTGCGTCCGTGATAAGTTATAAAAGTAACGGCGGAATTGACGGCTTTCGTGAATCCACTGCAGTGGGAGCTCTGGCAGTTGGGGGTACACACGACTGGAGCGGCAACGCCGTGGATAACACCAAAAGATTTGGATTCCATGCCAAGATAGATCCAGGTGAGCAACGTAATATAAGTAGAGCCAGAGGTGATGAACACTGAACACCTATTGTATAAGTGTCGTACACGGAACATTGAACATCTATTGTACAGTGTCGTACACGGGACACTGAACACCTTTTGTATAAGTGTCGTACACGGGACACTGAACAACTATTGTATAAGTGTCGTACACGGAAATACTGAACACCTATTGTATAAGTGTCGTACACGAAAACACTGGCCACCTGTTGTATAACTGTCGTGCACAGAAACACTGAACACCTTTTGTATAAGTGTCGTACACGGAACATTGAACACCTTTTGTACAGTGTCGTACACGGAACACTGAACACCTTTTGTATGAGTGTCGTACACGGAACATTGAACACCTTTTGTATAAGTGTCGTACACGGAACACAGAACACTTTTTGTATAAGTGTCGTAAACGGAACATTGAACACCTTTTGTATAAGTGTCGTACACGGAACACTGAACACTTTTTGTATAAGTGTCGTACACGGAAATACTGAACACCTATTGTATAACTGTCGTGCACAGAAACACTGAACATCTTTGTATAAGTGTCGTACACGGAACATTGGACACATGTTGTATAAGTGTCGTACACGGAACACTGAACACCTGTTGTATAACTGCCGTGCACAGAAACACTGAACACCTTTTGTATAACTGCTGTGCACAGAAACACTGAACACCTTTTGTATAACTGCCGTGCACAGAAACACTGAACACCTTTTGTATAAGTGTCGTACACGGAACACTGAACACCTTTTGTATAACTGTCGTGCACAGAAACACTAAACACCTATTGTATAAGTGTCGTACACGGAAACACTGAACACTATTGTATAACTGTCGTGAACAGAAGCACTGAACACCTGTTGTATAAGTATCGTACACGGAAACACTGAACACTATTGTATGACTGTCGTGCACAGAAACACTAAACACCTATTGTATAAGTGTCGTACACGGAAACACTGAACACTATTGTATAACTGTCGTGAACAGAAGCACTGAACACCTGTTGTATAAGTGTCGTACACGGAAACACTGAACACTATTGTATAACTGTCGTGCACAGAAACACTGAACACCTTTTGTATAAGTGTCGTACACGGAACACTGAACACCTGTTGTATAACTGCCGTGCACAGAAACACTGAACACCTTTTGTATAACTGCTGTGCACAGAAACACTGAACACCTTTTGTATAACTGCCGTGCACAGAAACACTGAACACCTTTTGTATAAGTGTCGTACACGGAACACTGAACACCTTTTGTATAACTGTCGTGTACAGAAACACTAAACACCTATTGTATAAGTGTCGTACACGGAAACACTGAACACTATTGTATAACTGTCGTGAACAGAAGCACTGAACACCTGTTGTATAAGTGTCGTACACAGAAACACTGAACACCTGTTGTATAACTGCCGTACACGGGACACTGAACACCTGTTGTATAAGTGTCGTACACGGGACACTGAACAACTATAATATAAGTGTCGTACACGGAAACACTGAACACTATTGTATAAGTGTCGTACACGGGACACGACAACTATTGTATAAGTGTCGTACACGGAACACTGAACACCTATTCTATTAGTGTCGTACACGGAAACACTGAACATCTATTATACAGTGTCGTACACGGGACACTGAACACCTTTTGTATAAGTGTCGTACACGGAACACTGAACATCTATTGTACAGTGTCGTACACGGGACACTGAACACCTTTTGTATAAGTGTCGTTCACGGAACACTGAACACTGAACACTTTTTGTATAAATGTCGTACACGGGACACTGAACAACTATTGTATAAGTGTCGTACACGGAAATACTGAACACCTAATGTATAAGTGTCGTACACGAAAACCATGGCCACCTGTTGTATAACTGTCGTGCACAGAAACACTGAACACCTTTTGTATAAGTGTCGTACAAGGAACATTGAACACCTTTTGTACAGTGTCGTACACGGAACACTGAACACCTTTTGTATAAGTGTCGTACACGGAACACTGAACACTTTTTGTATAAGTGTCGTACACGGAACATTAAACACCTTTTGTATAAGTGTCGTACACGGAACACTGAACACTTTTTGTATAAGTGTCGTACACGGAAATACTGAACACCTATTGTATAACTGTCGTGCACAGAAACACTGAACATCTTTGTATAAGTGTCGTACACGGAACATTGAACACATGTTGTATAAGTGTCGTACACGGAACACTGAACACCTGTTGTATAACTGCCGTGCACAGAAACACTGAACACCTTTTGTATAACTGCTGTGCACAGAAACACTGAACACCTTTTGTATAACTGCCGTGCACAGAAACACTGAACACCTTTTGTATAAGTGTCGTACACGGAACACTGAACACCTTTTGTATAACTGTCGTGCACAGAAACACTGAACACCTATTGTATAAGTGTCGTACACGGACACACTGAACACTATTGTATAACTGTCGTGAACAGAAGCACTGAACACCTGTTGTATAAGTATCGTACACGGAAACACTGAACACTATTGTATAACTGTCGTGCACAGAAACACTGAACACCTATTGTATAAGTGTCGTACACGGAAACACTGAACACTATTGTATAACTGTCGTGAACAGAAGCACTGAACACCTGTTGTATAAGTGTCGTACACGGAAACACTGAACACTATTGTATAACTGTCGTGCACAGAAACACTGAACACCTTTTGTATAAGTGTCGTACACGGGACACTGAACACCTGTTGTATAAGTGTCGTACACGGAAACACTGAACACTATTGTATAACTGTCGTGCACAGAAACACTGAACACCTTTTGTATAAGTGTCGTACACGGGACACTGAACAACTATAATATAAGTGTCGTACACGGGACACTGAACACCTGTTGTATAAGTGTCGTACACGGAAACACTGAACTCTATTGTATAAGTGTCGTACACGGAACACTGAACACCTATTCTATAAGTGTCGTACACGGAAACACTGAACATATATCATACAAGTGTCGTACACGGAAACACTGAACAATATTCGATGTTTTACATCTCTGCAAAACTTAGGGCCAGATAACAAACTGGATTCTTTCCAGGCGCGTTCTTGTTTCTCTCAATCTATGTTTTACGATGTGAAAGTGTTGAAAACTCTATCATGGCTTCATTTCTTACTAAGTTGTCAGTTTTAAAGACTGCTGTAATGATCCCTTTTACAATTAAAAATGGTTCATGTATGCATTTTATAACTCATACTATGATCAAATAGGTTCTAAGGTATTATGATGACACGAAAAGTTCTATATTTTCCGGAAAATCTCGACTGGGCCTTAAGTTTTAAATCGTTTTAAAGGGGAGACATAAGTATTAGTTCATAAAACCAAAGTTCAAGTTCTAAAACGTTTTATGTTTTTTTTTTACACTCGATTAAAAGCTTGTCATTCCTTGTAGGTAGGTAACAGTGTTACTGTTTCATGACAAGGGGTTAAGGTAGGGAAATCCCTTCCAAGGGGTTTTCAAATTTGGTGAAACCTTAAGCTTTGTTTGGGTCTAGCGTTTTGAAAATACAAAAAATGTATCAACTTTTCCCTCTGAGCTTTCTTGACGAAAACGAATCAGTCAGCGAGATTACGCATACCCCATATTTGTAATGTTTGCACTGAAAAAAAAATCAGTTTTGTAATGATCACGGTTAAATAAGTATTGTACCCCATTTTGACTGCGTATACGGTAGTATGCCCGCAGTTGGCAACGAACATATTCTATGGTGCGCGTTAGCGCTCCATTGTGAATATGTTCGTTGTCAACTGCGGGCATACTACCGTATACGCAGTCAAAATGAGGTACAATCCTTAAATTTACATCATAATTAATTTTAAGTGTTATACGAAGAAAAAAACCCCATTCGAAGCGGGTTGCTACGTGGTAACTTCGATGGCCGTGGTTGCTAAGACAACATAGTCCCGTCGAATCTTCATCTTTATATTGCAAAGTTTGAAAATACACAGTGAACAACACTACTTTTCTAAATTTCATCATTTGTAAATTTGGTATCAAAAATATTACTAACACTTCGAATTTATTTCTTTATTTATAACGGTCGTTTTATACACGCATTGACACAGTGATCTGGTTGTGACGCGGTCCGATGTCGGACGTCACAACTGCTGGGCGCCGCCATGTGTGCGGTAGCGTCAAAAAAATTCAAATGCGCATCATTGGAACCAAACGTTTGCCAGAAACCTTTTAGTGTTTCATCAGAGGAAATGGATTCCATATGTGTTCCATGTTTCAAAATCTTGAACGAACCAAACAAAGACCGTCAGCAATTAGTTATTGTTCTGAAGCGTGAACGACGCCATATTTGAACAAAGATCAATCCGCCGAGCCTTTTTTCATTGCGTATACGCTAATTTATTCGCAGTCAGAGTTTACTAAGCTCAAGAGGGAGAGGTGTAAATATAATATTGTGAAGGTTTGAATTCCATCACGTCGCCTTTTTCTCTTTTTGGCTTCAGAGTTTATCGTATTCGTAACGTCACGTCATTGTTGAATCATGGTGATGCTAGGCTGTGGCTGTATTATGCATGGGTAGATGTGTAATACAACCACAAATATTTTAGGTGTATTTCCCTAGACAGACCAGTATAACACAACTAGAAATGAGAAAAATGCCGTTTTCTGTTCCGCAGGTTCTACCCCGACAATAACTAACCTGCCTACGTCCACTTCCATCAGCGACACCACGACTACCGGCTTCCTAGTGTTCACCCTGACCGTGTATGATGATGACGGGGACACGCTCACCACCACTATGACGTCAGCGTCCACTGATTTCGGATTCAACACTGGAACACGTGTGTTTAGTTTTTTTAACGCTTTATTTTTCATTTCTATTTGTGTGTGTTCTGATAAAATGCAGAGCTGTGGTCTAAATCACAGGGACCTGAGAATTTGTTACAGCTAGTTTTGGACCTAAACTAGTGTGTTTAAAGTAATTTTTCACGTTGTGGGGGTTTGAATCAATTTTCGATAGAAATGCCCCCCCCCCCAATGGTCATAAAAGCTATATAGATGACAATTGAGGGGGCATTTCTAGGCTATCGAAAATTAATCTTAACCCCACAAAAGTGTAAAATTACTCTAAACACCCTCGCTTAGGTCCAAAACTAGCTGTAACAAATTATCAGGTCCCTGTGGTCTAAATAACCATAGACGAAACATGATGAAGTTTAGAAAGATACCGATACAGCCTAACACGTAGTCTGTAGTATATAACAGTAATATCTTATATATAGCTAGTTATCATACATGTACAGTCAAAGTAGTCATACTTTATTGTCTTATGTATCATACCTGTATAGTCATTCTGATCACACCTGTATAGTCAAATTGATCATACTTGTAAATTCAAAGTGATTATACCTGTATAATCAAAGTGATTATATATGTATAATTAAAGTGATAATTCCTGTATAGTCTAATTAATCATACCTCTATATCCCAATTAATCATACACATGTACCTGTATTGTCAAAATTATCATACCTTTATGTAGGCCATTTGATCATACCTGTATAGTCAGAGAGTTCATACCTGTATATTTCAATTTATCATACCTGTATAGTCAGAGAGTTCATACCTGTATAATTAAATTGTTCATACCTGTTAAGTCCAACTAATCATACCTGTAATGTCGAAGTGATCATACCTGTATAAAAAATGTCCCATTGTTCAATGTAAATAGGTAATAAAATAATGTGTTACATTGTATATAGGTAAAGCAATAATATATTACATTGTATATAGGTTATATAATAATAGGTTACATTGTATATAGGTCATATAATAATGGATTACATTGTATATAGGTCATATAATAATATATTACATTGTACATAGGTCGTGTAATAATGGATTATATTGTATATAGGTTATGTAATAATGGGTTACATTGTATATAAGTCATATAATAATGTGTTACATTGTATTGAGGTGATATAATAATGGGTTACATTGTATAAAGGTCATATAATAATGGGTTACATTGTATAAAGGTCATATAATAATGTGTTACATTGTATTGAGGTGATATGATAAAGGGTTACATTGTTTATAGGTCATATAATAATGGGTTACATTGTATATTGGTCATACAATAATGGGTTACATTGTATATAGGTCATATAATAATGGGTTACATTGTATATAAGTCATATAATAATGTGTTACATTGTATTGAGGTGATATGATAATGGGTTACATTGTATAAAGGTCATATAATAATGGGTTACATTGTATAAAGGTCATATAATAATGGGTTACATTGTATATAGGTTATGTAATAATGGGTTACATTGTATACAAGTCATATAATAATGTGTTACATTGTATTGAGGTGATATGATAAAGGGTTACATTGTTTATAGGTCATATAATAATGGGTTACATTGTATATAAGTCATAAAATAATGTGTTACATTGTATTGAGGTGATATGATAAAGGGTTACATTGTTTATAGGTCATATAATAATGGGTTACATTGTATATTGGTCATACAATAATGGGTTACATTGTATATAGGTCATATAATAATGTGTTACATTGTATATAGGTCATATGATAATGGGTTACATTGTATGTAGGTCATGTAATAATGGGTTACATTGTATATAGGTTATGTAATAATGGGTTACATTGTATGTAGGTCATGTAATAATGGGTTACATTGTATATAGGTTATGTAATAATGGGTTACATTGTATATAGGTCATATAATAATGGGTTACATTGTATATAGGTCTTATGATAATGGGTTACATTGTATATAGGTCATATAATAATGGGTTACATTGTATATAGGTCATACAATAATGGATAACATTGTATATAGGTTATATGATAATGGGTTGCATTGTATATAGGTCATGTAATAATGGGTTACATTGTATATAGGTCATGTAATAATGGGTTACATTGTATGTAGGTCATGTAATAATGGGTTACATTGTATATAGGTCATATGATAATGGGTTGCATTGTATATAGGTCATGTTATAATGGGTTACATTGTATATAGGTCATATGATAATGGGTTACATTGTATATAGGTCATACAATAATGGGTTACATTGTATATAGGTCATATAATAATGGATTACATTGTATATAGGTCATATAATAATGGATTGCATTGTATATAGGTCATGTAATAATGGATTGCATTGTATATAGGTCAGGTAATAATGGGTTACATTGTATATAGGTCATATAATAATGGATTACATTGTATATAGGTCATGTTATAATGGGTTACATTGTATATAGGTCATATGATAATGGGTTACATTGTATATAGGTAATATAATATGGCTTACATTGTATATACGTAAAGCAATAATATATTACATTGTATATAGGTTATATGATAATGGATTACATTGTATATCGGTCATATAATAATGGATTGCATTGTATATAGGTCATGTAATAATGGATTGCATTGTATATAGGTTATATAATAATAATTTACATTATATATAGGTCATATAATAATAGTTGACATTATATATAGGTCATATGATAATGGATTACATTGTACATGTATATAGGTCATGCAATAATGGATTACATTGTATATAGGTCATATAATAATGTTTAACATTGTATTTAGGTGATATAATAATGGGTAACATTGTATAAAGGTCATATGAAAATGGGTTACATTGTACATGTATATAGGTCATGAAATAATTGGTTACATTGTATATAGGTCATATAATAATGGATTACATTGTACATGTATATAGGTCATGAAATAATGGGTTACATTGTATATAGGTCATATAATAATGTTTAACATTGTATTTAGGTGATATAATAATGGGTAACATTGTATAAAGGTCATATGAAAATGGGTTACATTGTATATAGGTCATACAATAATAGGTTACATTGTATATAGGTCATATAATAATGGATTGCATTGTATATAGGTCATGTAATAATGGGTTACATTGTATATAGGTCATGTTATAATGGGTTACATTGTATATAGGTCATATGAAAACGGGTTACATTGTATATAGGTCATACAATAATAGGTTACATTGTATATAGGTCATATAATAATGGATTGCATTGTATATAGGTCATGTAATAATGGGTTACATTGTATATAGGTCATGTTATAATGGGTTACATTGTATATAGGTCATATGAAAATGGGTTACATTGTAGATAGGTCATACAATAATAGGTTACATTGTATAAAGGTTTTATAACAATGGATTACATTGTATATAGGTTATATAATAATGGGTTACATTGTATATAGGTCATATGATAATGGGTTACATTGTATATAGGTCATGTGATAATGGGTTACATTGTATATGGGTAAAGCAATAATATATTACATTGTATATCGGTCATGTAATGATAGATTTCATTGTATATACATTTTGTAGGTCATATAATAATGGGTTACATTGTACAATGTATATATGTCTCATGATATTAGTAATAGGTTAAATTCATATAGGTCATGTAATAATTGGTTGCATTGTATATAGGTCACATAAGAATGGGTTACATTGTATATAGGTCATATAATAATGGATTACATTGTATATAGGTCATATAATAATGGGTTACGTTGTATATAGGTCATATAATAATGGATTACATTGTATATAGGTCATATAATAATGAATTACATTGTATATAGGTCACATAAGAATTGGTTACATTGCATATAGGTCATATAATAATGGGTTACGTTATATATAGGTCATATAATAATGGATTACACTGTGGCCTATCTCTGATCAGAGTGACATTAGATATATTGGGGTTCCAAATTAATGTAATATTGATATAAACGTAAAATGCTATGATTCATTTAGCATATCGTTGTATACAAAAAAGAGAATACCAAAACGTCAACAAAACCATAATCGATTAAAACAGGGGCAAAATACGAAAAACAGATGCACATTGAGACCCTTGTAAGTACAAGAGAATACGACCAAGTGTTCCGGAAGAGCAAGCGTAGCCTGCTTCAACGCTTCTTGATAGCACTATGTAGACATACAGCAATTATCATCCGGTTTTTGTTTGTTTGTATTTTAAACGATTTGGTGTTTGTCTGAAACTTGAATTGAAGAATTAATATCATGCTTGTTTTGTCAGTTCAAGTAACAGCACTTGTCAGTACACTTGCTGCTGGGACGTACTCGCTGACGTTTAGCGTACAGGATCCCTGTGGTAAAACTAGTACCGGTACCCTCACGATAACAGTTAATAATTCGGTAAGTTACGGTAGCCATACAAACAGGTAAATAATTCGGTAAGTTCCGGTAGCCATACAAACAGGTTAATAATTCGGTAAGTTTCGGTTCCCTGACAAACACAGTTAATAATTCGGTAAGTTCCGGTACCGTGACAATAACAGTAAAGAATTCGGTAAGTTCCGGTACCCTGACAAACACAGTTAATAATTCGGTAAGTTCCGGTAGCCATACAAACAGGTTAATAATTCGGTAAGTTCCGGTTCCCTGACAAACACAGTTAATAATTCGGTAAGTTCCGGTACCGTGACAATAACAGTAAATAATTCGGTAAGTTCCGGTACCCTGACAATAACATTACGTTTCAGATTCTTCACAACTGAAGTTAGGATTTGGAGAAATTCCAGTAGTCTGACAAAACTTTTCATGATACATGTATATTATACCCTCATATTTCCAAGTTTTCCACATCAATTCATAAAACTTTCCTGAATGGCAATCTATATAGTTTTACTGCTGTAAACGTACATATTTCTGCGGTAAACTTTTCGCGCTGAAAATATTGCGCTAAAATTCGAATACGCCAATCGGAGTCTTTTATGTTTCTTATAAGTAATTACTACGGATGCGCGAATTTATCATTCCGCCGCGGTTGCCGAGTGGTTCAGGTGTTCAGACATTCTACTACTAGCCCTCCACTTCTGGGTCTGGAATCCCACGTGTGGCAGTTGCCAGGTACTGCCGTAGGTCGGTGGTTTTTTCTTCGGGTACTCCGGGTACTCCGGATTTCCTCCACCTCCAAAAACCTGACACGTCCTTAAATGTCACTGGCTGTTAATAGGACGAAAAACAAAGTAAACCAAAACCAAACCAAACATTCTGCTTATGTGCCAAAAACTGACACAGTATTTGTATGTTGATTGCGATTTTGTTGTTGTTAACATCCCTTTTCTCGATAGTAACAGATTATATTTTATCTAAATTGCGGTGTCTTGAAATTTACTGGGGTATCCATGAGTTATATATATTGTAAATTCTGACACCTTCATAGCACAAAATATAACGTTTCCACATGTGGAGGTCGGGAAAGACCTTTTGAGATTTATAATCCTCTTCTTGATCTCGTATGGCCGTGTTCCATTTCTTTGATTGAATAGTTGTTAGATCACCGGGCCCGAAGGGTCAAATCTGTTAAAACCTTTAAACAACTCCTTCTGATAAACCAAAGGTAAAGAAGCATGATACTTGGCTGAAAGGTTCCTTGGATGATGCCCGACAAAGTTGGCGAAAATGACTGACATTGACCTATACTCAAGGTCACAAGGGTCAAATCTGTGAAAACTTAAAAAAAAACAACCCAGAAGCATAATATTTGGATGAAAAACTTTCAGCCATTGTCAACTTCACACCCATATGGATGCGAAATAAAGATATGATTGTTAATGAGTTTCTGTTAAACACAAGGTACTAGGTGAGCGATACGGGCCCATTGGGCCTCTCGTTTTGTTTCGCTGTAACTACCCAAGTTCTCACTGGGAGGGTATCGTCATAAAAAAGAGAAATCCCCAGTACATCCGGTTTGATAATTATTGGGCTTTGTTCAGCAGTTTCAGACTTTTACTTAATGATAATCTATCGTGTTCTAGATTATATTTTATATGTTTATTCTATTTCACCTACAACAGCCGCTGTACGTGACCAGCCTACCTAGCTACGCCGTGGTCAGTCAGGACCTGACCGCCACTTCACTGCTCCACTCCCTGGCTGTATCGGACGCCTCCCCCACGGACAGCATTGCTAGCTGTTCCTTGGCGGCCGCCCCGAAATTTTCCACCGCCATTGTGTCAGGAACTAGTAAGTTCAGTAAACTGACTGTTTTATAAATGTATATATTTTAATGATTATCCGAGGAATCTTTCACCCAGTCAGATCTTACTGCTTAGATCCAGTTAACGTGAGCGTAGAATTTAACAAACTCTAGAATTGTGCAATATGAGGCGAATAGATAATTTCTGCTTATTCATAAGACTTCTATACACTAGAAATACGACATAATGAGTTGAGTTGTAGGTACATTTTCAATTTTGAACAATAATTTGGGTTTGTTCAAGATAATTATCTGTCGGTCGATTGATATCTTTTTGTTTCTCTCAACAAAACAGACGTTAGTTAAATTTCTCTTTCCGGCAGACATCTGTTGAATCCGTTGCAAGACTCCTCATCCACAGGGACCTGAGAATTTTTTACAGCTAGTTTCGGACCTAAAATAGGGTGTTTAGATTAATTTTACACATTTGGGGGGTTAAGATCAATTTTCGATAAAAATGCCCCCTCAGTGGTCATCAAAGCTATGACCACTGAGGGGGCATTTTTATCGAAAATTGATCTTAACCCTCCCCCAAATGTGTAAAATTACTCTAAATACCCTATTTTAGGTCCAAAACTAGCTGTAACAAATTCTCATGTCCCTGTGATATAATGTAGTGTCGTGAGATGTTGTTCGATGGTCAAAATTTGTCGGACAGTTTAACAAAGTTATAATATCAAAATCAAATACGACATTTCAACAAAAAGCAATAGTACCCGGATGTACGTCATCGCTGTTGATGGGTTAAGGTCCATTATTATTTGTTTTAGCTCATGGAATATACTCTATCGCCAATCCTGGGTTTGACTATACTACAACAAAGAGATACCAGTTTGACGCCACTTGTACGGACTCCTATGGTTCATCGGACAGTGGAACTTTCTACGTATACGTAACCGCCAACAGCCCTCCGACTTTCACAAACCTGCCAGGTATATAAACAGTTTAGTGAAAAACATGGTTAATGTATAACACATGTCACCAAACTACCGTCACATAGTTAACGTATATCACATGTCACCAAACTACCGTCACATAGTTAACGTATAACACATGTCACCAAACTACTGATACATAGTTAACGTATATCACTTGTCACCAAACTACCGTCACATAGTTAACGTATAACACATGTCACCAAACTACTGATACATAGTTAACGTATAACACATGTCACCGAACTACCGTCACATAGTTTTAATGTAAGTCACCAACATGTTGAGTGTAGAATACACGGCGGCTGCGTAGTGTGCATCACTTTAAATATATTGTTGCATGATTTGAATGTGAAGCTAATCAGAACGCCCTCGTAAAATCATTAAACCTAAATGAATCAAAATGATTATACAAATGGAATTATGTAAAACATTACATGTCGTAAAATAAAATAAATAAATATACAAAATTTATTATAGCGCGCCCTATCTAGTTAACATAGGCCACTCTAAAACGCTGTACAGTACATAGATATACAATTCTTATACAATAATACAATTATTGAGGAGTTCACAGGAGCGCCAACTACTTGTCCTATACCACCTGGTTAATATCTCCATATGTGTGTGTATGTATGCGTGTGTGCTCGAGATGAATTGTGTTCTGTTTGTAGCGGGAACGTGCTTCTAATGGCATCTTTTATAGTGCCACCTTGCTTGAATGTTACAACACAGATACTGCAACACCCACCCTGAACCATTTTATACTCCACCTGGGTTGTTGGAGTTGTGTGGGCAGGAGAAAGACACTTTCTCTGAATATTCCATGCGTATGGCGATTTTCTACACTAATGAATGTGTTGTTTTAAGCCTCAGCATCAGTGATAGCTGTTTCCTGTTTATGATTCTTGTTTTGACAGATACGATAACAATCTCAAGTACCACGCCCACCTCAACAAGTCTGTTTACCGCAACAGCGTCCGACACTGACGTCACGGACACTGTCACGTTCAACAGTGTCACGTGCTCCACGGGGACCTGTCCATTTACGATTAACACAGGTACGTGGTAATAGGTCCCGATTGTGAAAAGCTGATATAAAGCATGTTTTCTGTTGGGCCCCTATATACATTACATGATATAAAGCATGTTTTCTTTTGGGCCCCTGTATACAATTCCTGATATAAAGCATGCTTTCTGTTGGGCCCCTGTATACACTTCATGATATAAAGCATGCTTTCTGTTGGGCCCCTGTATACATTTCATGATATAAACCATATTTTCTGTTGGGCCCCTGTATACATTTCATGATATAAAGCATGTTTTCTGTTGGGCCCCTGTATACATTACATGATATAAATCATGTTTTCTGTTGGGCCCCTATATACATTACATGATATAAAGCATGTTTTCTGTTGGGCCCCTGTATACAATTCCTGATATAAAGCATGCTTTCTGTTGGGCCCCTGTATACATTTCATGATATAAACCATATTTTCTGTTGGGCCCCTGTATACCTTTCATGATATAAAGCATATTTTCTGTTTGGCCCCTGTATACATTTCATGATATAAAGCATGTTTTCTGTTGGGCCCCTGTATACATTTCATGATATAAAGCATGTTTTCTGTTGGGCCCCTGTATACATTTCATGATATAAAGCATGTTTTCTGTTAGCCTCGTATACATTACAAGATATAAAGCATGCTTTCTGTTGGGCCCCTGTATACATTTCATGATATAAAGCATGTTTTCTGTTGGGCCCCTGTATACATTTCATGATATAAAGCATGCTTTCTGTTGGGCCCCTGTATACATTTCATGATATAAACCATATTTTCTGTTGGGCCCCTGTATACATTTCATGATATAAAGCATATTTTCTGTTGGGCCCCTGTATACATTACATGATATAAAGCATGTTTTCTGCTGGGCCCCTGTATACAATTCATGATATAAAGCATGTTTTCTGTTGGGCCCCTGTATACATTTCATGATATAAAGCATGCTTTCTTTTGGGGCCCTGTATACCTTTCATGATATAAAGCATGGATTATGTTTGGCCCTGTATACATTTCATGATATAAAGCATGTTTTCTGTTGGGCCCCTGTATACATTGCATGATATAAAGCATGTTTTCTGTTGGGCCCCTGTATACACTTCATGATATAAAGCATGTTTTCTGTTGGGCCCCTGTAAACATTTCATGATATAAAGCATGTTTTCTGTCGGACTCTGTATACATTTCATGATATAAAGCATGTTTTCTGTTGGGCCCCTGTATACATTTCATGATATAAAGCATATTTTCTGTTGGGCCCCTGTATACATTTCATGATATAAAGCATGCTTTCTGTTGGGCCCCTGTATACATTTCATGATATAAAGCATATTTTCTGTTCGGCCCCTGTATACACTTCATGATATAAAGCATGTTTTCTGTTAGCCTCGTATACATGACATGATATAAATCATGTTTTCTGTTGGGCCCCTGTATACCTTTCATGAAATAAAGCAATTTTTCTGTTGGGCCCCTGTATACATTTCATGATATAAAGCAATTTTTCTGTTGGGCCCCTGTATACATTTCATGATATAAAGCATGTTTTCTGTAAGCCTCGTATACATTACATGATATAAAGCATGGATTATGTTGGGCCCCTGTATACATTTCTTGATATTAAGCATGTTTTCTGTTGGGTCCTGTATACATTTAATGATATAAAGCATGTTTTCTGTTTGGTCCTGTATACATTTCATGATATAAAGCATGTTTTCTGTTTGGTCCTGTATACATTTCATGATATAAAGCATGAATTCTGTTGGGCCCTGTATACATTTCATGATATAAAGCATGTTTTCTGCTGGGCCCCTGTATACATTTCATGATATAAAGCATGCTTTCTGTTGGGCCCCTGTATACATTTCATAATATAAACCATATTTTCTGTTGGGCCCCTGTATACATTTCATGATATAAAGCATATTTTTTGTTGGGCCCCTATATTCATTTCATGCTATAAACACTGTATTTTGTTCGGCCCCTGTTTACACTTTATGAAACAGACCTTGATTGTTTTTCTGCTAGGCCACAATTAACATTGCATTGAATCTTTTCTGTTTGGCCCCTGTATACAGTTCATGCTATAAACCAAAGTTTCTGTTTCCTTTTGCTGTATATCAAATTTAGCGACAGGTGAAATCCAGACAAATACTAATCTAGCTACGCTGACCATAGCCGGATATGACGTGTATGTCACGATAACAGATGGAGTAAATACAGTAGGACCAAGGACGCTGACCGTCAAGATAACCGGTACGTTATACTCCACACTTCCATATATGTACACATGTTATCTGTTTCCGTCATTCCAAGCCAAATTGCTGTTGAAGTTGAAGACTTATCTAGAGAGGCCACCGATAAGTAAAAAGACGACATGATGCGTTGTTGTCCAACATAGGGTTAACAACTATTTATCAGGGTCATCACTTGATTAACAAAGTTAACAACTCTTTACTAGCGTTATCACTTGTTTAACAAAGTTAACAACTCTTTACCAGGGAAATCATTTGTTTAACAAGGTTAACAACTCTTTACCATGGTTATCACTTGTTTAACAAGGTTAACAACTCTTTACCAGGGTTATCGTTTGTTTAACAAGGTTAACAACTCTTTACCAGGGTTATCATTTGTTTAACAAGGTAAACAACTCTTTACCATGGTTATTACTTGTTTAACAAGGTTAACAACTCTTTACCAGGGATATCACTTGTTTAACAAGGTTAACAACTCTTTACCAGGGTGATCACATGATTAACAAAGTTAACAACTCTTTACTAGGGTTATCACTTGTTTAACAAGGTTAACAACTCTTTACCAGGGTTATCACTTGTTTGACAAGGTTAACAACTCTTTACTAAGGTTATCACTTGTTTAACAAGGTTAACAACTCTTTACTAAGGTTATCACTTGTTTAACAACTCTTTACTAAGGTTAGCGCTTGTTTAACAAGGTTAACAACTCTTTACTAAGGTTATCGCATGTTTAACAAGGTTAACAACTCTTTACCAGGGTTATCATTTGTTTAATAAGATTAACAACTCCTTACTAAGGTTATCACTTGTTTAACAAGGTTAACAACTCTTTAGCAAGGTTATCATTTGTTAAATAAGGTTAATAACTCTTTAGCAGGGTCATCGCTTGTTTAACAACTCTTTACCAGGGTGATCACTTGTGTAACAAGGTTAACAACTCTTTACCACGGTTATCACTTATGTAACAAAGTTAACAACTCTTTACCACGGTTATCACTTGTTAAACAACTCTTTACCAGGGTCATCGCTTGTTTAACAAGGTTAACAACTTTTTTCTTGGGTTATCACTTCTTTAACAATGTTAACAGCTCTTTACCGGGGATATCACTTGGTTAACACCTCTTTGGCTACGGTTAGCACCTCTTACATAGATAATGATTAAACAGATGATATTTGCAATCATTGATAGTCACGTTTCAATATTAACAATGAATGCCACAAAAAAGATAAATGTTCCGTGGTAAAACATTGGCCAGTGATTTTCGAGTTGACGGAAAATTAGGGGTTTTGCCAACTTGTAGTATAAGGTATATCCGGTTATTTTGTCGCAGTGTGATGTGATATATTTCTGAATCAAATAATGGATAATGCTAAGCGGAAGACTGCTTTTATTTGGAAAAAAACCCCAAAAACTTGAAATGATTCTACTACAAAAACCGTTGTATTTTATCAAGTAGCGCTACTATTGTGTCCTAAAATAGTGCTGTATCTGCTATTGGGACAGGAATACTTAAATAATGTGTTATATGTAAACGACTTTTTCTGTAGGTATAAATACAGCACCTGTCATACAGAATTCACCACTGACATTCGCGCTGTCGTTGGTGGAAAACAGTGCTCTAAGCGCCTCCCTGTATCAGATCTCCGCCGCTGATCCCGACCCGGACACGCTCACATACAGTGTGGTGTACACGCCTGCTGTCGAGGGAGCTACCGTTTTTTCGTTTGATACTTCTAGTAAGTTGTCAATATTTAATTTTTACTATACCCACAAATGTCAACCCATAGAAATATAGTGGAACTAAATTTTACCTTTGATATATATTTTTGGTTTTGTATTTTTTTTATTTCTGTTTAGAACGGTGTTAGAAACAATGCCATGATGCTAATTATACTGTTCACAACCTCTATGACGTAATGACGTATATATGTAGCCTTTGTCTACCATTGTCAACAAGTCTAGTTTTCTGCATGTTTGTTTCTTGCCTGATTAGTTTGACTAAGAATCGGATTGTTTTATGAGTACAATTTTCATATTCCGTCAATTACGTATATGTTTTGACCTAGAAGTACGGTCTATTTCATTTTCTATGGTATTTCTCCCCGCAAAGCCATGCTTTGATGGCAGTAAATGTGATATTACCCCCAAAACGCCTGGCCTTAATGACAATATATGTGATATTACCCCCAAAACGCCAGGCCTTGAATACAGTAAATGTGATATTACCTTGAAAACGCCGGGCCTTGATTTCAGGAAATGTGATATTACCCCCAAAACGCCGGGCCTTGAATATAGTGAATGTGATATTATCCCCAAAACGCCGGGCCTTAATGACAATATATGTGATATTACCCCCAAAACGCCAAGCCTTGAATACAGTAAATGTGATATTACCTTCAAAACGCCGGGCCTTGATTTCAGTAAATGTGATATTACCCCCAAAACGCCGGGCCTTGAATATAGTGAATGTGATATTATCCCCAAAACGCCGGGCCTTAATGACAATATATGTGATATTACCACCAAAACGCCAAGCCTTGAATACAGTAAATGTGATATTACCTTCAAAACGCCGGGCCTTGATTTCAGTAAATGTGATATTACCCCCAAAACGCCGGTCCTTGAATACAGTAAATGTGATATTGTGATGTTCACAACCTCTATGACTAATTACGTACAGTTTGTATATGTAGCCTTTGTCTACCATTGTCAACAAGTCTAGTATTCTGCATGTTTGTTTCTTGCCTGGTTAGTTTGACTATGAAGCGGATTGTTTTATGAGTACAACTTTTCATATTCCGTCAATTACGTATATGTTTTGACCTAGAAGTACGGTCTATTTCATTTTT
The DNA here is from genome assembly GCA_947623455.1 of Mimachlamys varia. Lineage (NCBI taxonomy): Eukaryota > Metazoa > Mollusca > Bivalvia > Pectinida > Pectinidae > Mimachlamys > Mimachlamys varia. The sequence continues at coordinate 29,972,726 of OX392540.1, forward strand.
TATGGTATTTCTCCCCGCAAAGCCATGCTTTGATGACAGTATATGTGATATCATCCCCAAAACGCCCGACCTTGAATACAGTATATGTGATATCACCCCCAAAACACCCGACCTTGAATACAGTAAAAGTGATATTACCCCCAAAACGCCAGGCCTTGAATACAGTAAATGTGATATTACCCCTAAAACGCCCGACCTTGAATACAGTAAATGTGATATTACCCCCAAAACGCCAGTCCTTGATGACAGTATATGTAATATTACCCCAAAAACGACATGCCTTGATTGCAGTAAATATGTTTTTTTGGTCACAATGTCATATTGTCATAACAGCAGATGTGTTATTTATATCTTAAAATATGCGAATAACTTAGTTATCGATCAACTCAAGGTTCGTTGAGAATTTCGATGAATCCTTGTGTGATATCAATGTTGAAGTATTTTAATATACTAATTAGTTTGCATGTTGTTATGTTTAGAAGAAAAAACAGGTGTTATTTTGAGGACGTGGCATTTTGTATGGATGTGACCTAGATATCCATGGTTCCATGGTTTGTGTTGTCGACAAAGCAAACTACGCTTACTCTTTCGGAACACTTGGTCTTATTGTCTTTCATTAATGTTTTATCTGTTCAGACCCTGTCCTAGGTTAATCGATTTTGAGTTTTGTTGACGATTCAGTATACTTTGAATGTCTGTTGTGTTTCTCACGTGTTCGAGTTACTTATATTTACTTATCCACTGTCTACGACATTAATCATTTTTGTTGGTTTCTAGCTGGATTGTTGTCCACGTCGTCGGCTGCCGTTGTTGACTACGAGAGTTTGACCAGTACCAGTTTTACCGTGGACGTGACCGTCACGGACGGGACAGACACAAACACCTACCCCACGTTCACAGTGAACGTGATAGAAATCAACGAGGCTCCCGTGTTTGGTAGTCCAGTCTACTACGTCACCGGAAATGAAGGGAACGTAAGAAAACATATCTAAGTAAACTACAGTCTAGTAAATGGACTAAATAGTAAGGTCTATGTTAAGTGTTGATGTTGAGATTGAAAAAAAGTTAACGGTAAGGAGTACCTGATATCAGATCAGACGGCGGAAAAAACTCATTATCAAGTCATGGCTATAGTTTCATTACTGGCTATGACTCTTACACTAAGAAAACGTACACTGTGCAAGCGAGAACACAGAATAAGGAGAGTTTTAAGGATTAACTTATTTTATTGAGCTATAACATACAAAAAATCGGAGTGTACTCTAAATAAACCGCTTCGTGGTTTATGATAAGAGTATATTCCGTTTTTTTATGTTTTGGCTCAAAACATAAATATAGATTGAAATTAATCCTTGTAATTCGGTCTTTTTTTTTTTTTTTACATATTTCCTATAAAAATGTACTGATTGTGGGACCCTTTCCTCTCAGAAATCATTATGCGGTGGTATCAGCAAAACAAAAGCAACGTTGCAAATGGTGACTCCATTTTTACGTTATGAGGTTATACCACAAATTCTTAAGCCAAGAAGAATTCCTCTTACGAGCAATATTAAATTATAACAATATATCACCAATAGTCAATGTATTAACTGTTTATGTGTTTGGTTACAGGCCGGAGAGAGCTTTGGAAGTCCAGGATTTGTGGTAACTGATCCTGACGTCGGCGCCACACAGTCCTACTCTGTCGACTGTTCCGCTATCGCCATGGATACCACTACAGGCGCAGTGACCTTGAGTGGAACATACGACCTTGATGTTGCCGGTACGGCGTCCGTGTTAACCTGTATAGCCACTGTATCTGACGGAGAATTGACTGACACGACACAACTCATAGTCACAATTAATGACGTCAACGACCATACTCCGTCATTCGCCTATACGTCATATACATTATATACGACCGTCTTCGGTAACGTGGGGGATACTATCGGTAGTATAGCGGCTACGGATGGAGACCTGGGGATTTACGGTGAGTCTTCGTTATAAGGATATTCATAAAAGTTAGATATTCAAAAAGTTTTTTCATTCTATAAATATTTGTTTGTCTTCGGATCAATATGGCCACATCGTATTTGTGGTGAGGACGGTTGTCTTGTGTCTTGAAAGGCACTTGGAATGCAAGGGGTGGGGGGTGGGGGGGGGGGGGGGGGAGAGGGGGTTCTTCAAATATCATCAAGTGCAAGAAATACTTTCTGAAATATCTACCTGACTTGAGATTGCAGACAACGATATTGATTTTAATAGACTGGCTTTGTAGGCAGGTTTCATAACTGTCTGAAGACCACCTCCATTAAGGAGACCGCTATACGCAGGTAGCTCTCCTTATTTGTCAGGAGGCCGCGTCTATTTATGAGACCGCTATAGGCGGGTCTCTATAACTGTCAGGAGACCGCCTCTATTGATGAGACCGCTATTGGCGGGTCTCTATAACTGTCAGGAGGCCGCCTCTATTTAGGAAACCGCTATAGGCGGGTCTCTATAACTGTCAGGAGGCCGCCTCTATTGATGAGACCGCTATAGGCGGGTCTCCATAACTGTCGTGGAGGCCGCCTCTATTGATGAGACCGCTATAGGCGGGTCTCCATAACTGTCAGGAGACCGCCTCTATTGATGAGACCGCTATTGGCGGGTCTCTATAACTGTCAGGAGGCCGCCTCTATTTAGGAAACCGCTATAGGCGGGTCTCTATAACTGTCAGGAGGCCGCCTCTATTGATGAGACCGCTATAGGCGGGTCTCCATAACTGTCGTGGAGGCCGCCTCTATTGATGAGACCGCTATAGGCGGGTCTCCATAACTGTCAGGAGGCCGCCTCTATAGATGAGACCGCTATAGGCGGGTCTCTATAAATGTCAGGAGACCGCCTCTATTGATGAGACCGTTATAGGCGGGTCTCTATAACTGTCAGGAGGCCTACTCTATTTAGGAAACCGCTATAGACAGGTCCCCGATACTGTCAGGAGACCGCCTCTATTTATGAGACCGCTTTATGAACTTCAGCTTGTTGAACATGTTAACACTGTAATGTAATTGAGAAAAAAAAGAGAATACAAAAGCGTCAACAAACCATTATCCGAACTCAAAATCGATTAAACTAGAGGCAGAATAGTGAAACAAAGAAAGATTTACACGGAGACTCTCGTAAAAGCACAAGAGAATGAGACCAGGTCTTCATTGTCATTCACAACAAATTAACACACTAATGAGCATACTCAAAAACGTCCATCTTCATATCACTTAGAATATTTCTCAATAAGACAAAGATGGCGACCATAAAACTTGCCCATAGTTCTGATCAACCTGTATCTCTCGAATCCTTGTGTTGTTAGTTTGTTTGACAGCAGTCGTCATCGATCACGAAAATGACCTAGCACAAGCTCTAGAATATCGAATTAACTGCGACATGTAAACACCATAGGTCGGAGAAGCAGGGATGTTACTAGTAATAAATTGAAAATTGAAATCACCACGTTTATCGTATAGCTTAATAGTAAGCTGTGCATGTTGGTCGTAGTTTAAGTAGAGATCGAGGTAAGCTGCTGATGTGGAAGATTCTGTGCTTTATATCAAGTTCAGAAGGGTATATACGATCGATGTGGTCAGCAAACGTCTTGTTGTTTATAGACAACACATCGTCGATATATCTGTAAGTGAAATTAAAAGATTTAGTAAGGTTTTTATTACCTGTCCTGATTAGCTCTTCCATAAATTCAGCCTCGTATGAAAACAAAAACAAGTCAGCTAAAAGTGGGACACAGTTTGTTCCCATGGGAATGCCAACAGTCTGCTGGAAAGGTTTGGTTGAGCAATCAGACGAGCCAGCGATAAAACGTTATTATTAACGTGTATTTCGAATGATTGTAATACTGATGTATGGTTGGAAAGGATTTCATATTTCGAAAAACTGGTCAATGCGTAAGTAGGGTTACCTTGGGTATCAAGCAGACCAAGTTCGTTTTGCAAACAATGAATGTAATAGTGTTTGCAAACCAAGATCAGGTTATTAGATGCCTTGTCTGCAGACACAACCACATACTTGTCATGTAGGTCGTTGAGTGCTGTTCGAACGTCGGAGTCAAGAAATATCGACTTGTGTTTAGTTTTCATTTTGTATCGCAAACTGCTTATTCTTTTCTGAATAGAAGACCTGATAGATTTAACCCACTTTGAAAGTGAACCCAATCCAGCATGTTAACGTTTAGCCCATTGTCTGGCGTAATCTTCCAGAGTTCCTAAGAATCTTGAAATTCACATTCCATTTGATGGATGGAGTCTCGCGATACTTAGGACCTTTCATGAAAAGCTCCAGTAGCTTAATGTTGGAGATGATATTCAGATTACCGGTTACAAATGTCCGGCTGGACCATAGCAATATGAGGATGAAGAACATGAACATGCTGAAATAGGGGTCATTCTAAGGTCATCTATGTTCAACTGTTGTAGTGTTTGCTTGTAATTGGAAAGCTTTTGTACAATAGATAGGTACATAATAACTGTAGTAAATGATAAGTGATTTTTTATATCGGCAGTGCAGTGGTATGCTAGCTTGAACAGACTTTTGATGGAAGATATTGCTGATGTTAAATGGCATCAATGCCCTCGTTGCCAAATTTTACCTTTATTAAGCACATTGGTTGTAATTAAGCGTGGCATTGTAAACCCGTGTCCAGATGAATGATATTGTGAAAGTAACTGACGAGCTGTACTTACAATGTAATACGAGTACTGCTGATAATCTGTTTTAGGGGCGATTAGTTACCGGCTGTTACTGACGAGTTGTACGTACCATGTAATACGAGTACTGATGCTAATCTGTTTTAATGGGGATTAGTTACGGGCTGTTACTGACGAGCTGTACGTACAATGTAATACGAGTACTGCTGACAATCTGTTTTAGGGGCAATAAGCTACACGCTGGACCAAACAGCTCTAACCGATAATTACTTCGGAGTGACCGGAACAGGAAACATATTCATCAACAAGTTTCTGACGTCTTTTGGAAACGGAGCACATTTTGCATTTTCTGCAAATGTGACCGACTATGGTGGACTGACAGGTGAGATCCAGGTTAATGTCATATTGTCGTTTATAATTATCTATAATTTATTAGACCCCCGCCGGTGGAAACGGAGGGACTATAGTGTTTGGGTCCATCTGTCTGTCTGTCCGTCGTCTGTCTGTTTTACTTCATACAATGTTTACTTACAAGGTACTACAGTGTGAGATTGAGATTGTGGTCTAAAGGTCATCTTCAAAGGTCACTATTGCTAAAAATAGATATTTTTATATCATCAAATGTGTGGTTTCCAGATGCAAAAAATGATTTATTTGGTGTAAACGTCATATAATGTTAACATATGAGGTAATACAAGGTAGGATTGAGTTTAGGGTCAAAAGATTAACTCCAAGTGTCATTGTTGCTAAAAATAGATATTTTGTTTTGTCAAATTTGAACTTCAGAAAGGATTGATTGATTTTATTGTAACTTCTTAAAATGTAATATGAATTGCAATTGAGTTTTGGGTCAAAATGTCACCATATTTTCAGTTCACGCTTTGCTTCATAAAAACGTAAGTAAATGATTGTTTAATTGACAATGGACGAGTATTGCATGCAACACTAACTGTAAGCTTGACACATATAATAACAGATGAGGTCTGGTCGACTTGTCAATGTCATTGGCTAAGATGGTCATGTGGAGGTCCGTATTTTGTGATATGAGATATGGTCCAACTTTCTTCAATTCTCATTGGCTAAAACATGGTCATGTGGAGGTCAATATTTTGTGATATTGACCTGACGGTTCTAGTTTTAGAAACACCCAGTTAATATTGCATCTATGACGTCATAATCCTTGTGATGTCACAGTGCCCCGCTGTGAATTTCTTGTTTTACTTAGTAAGACATAATACAATTTCAGTCTTTTGCAAACAAATTTAATATCTAATATAGAAATTAAGGACCTTTTATTCAGTTAATATGGTGTTATACCAACCAGGTAGAATCTAAAATATTGACCTCGGTTAACGCCCTCGGTATATGTTTGATTCTACCAGGGCGGTATAACACCACATTGACCTCACGAAAGGTCCATAATTGATATGTGTTTGCAGTCGTGTGAAAAAAGGAAATACAAAATTATGCGATATTTTCTGAATCACCTCTCGTCAGTTTGAAAGCCGCAAACATTTAGCTATCGATGATTTGTGAACCGTCGATGTTTTGTGTCCCTAAAAACAATGCGTATAACAATGTAGTTAGGTAAACAGATTATTTTTCACATTCCACTTCTTATGAATACATTGTATAGAGATCGGATGATATTTACTGAAACACATGATGCTAATTATATACACACTGATATATCTACATTTATTATTTTTTACTTCGGGATTTCTCTCTTAATCATTCTAAAATACTATTTCCATTATAAATTTAAAGGAAGTTAATAATTTTATTGATTTTTGCCATTCTAAAGTCAGAAATTCATAAAAAAGAGATTTACATGTAAATAACAGTTTAGAACATAAATAAGTTATAAATAAAACCACAGGTAATCCCGAATCGTCAACAAAACTAAAATCGATTAAACCAGGGGCTCAACCTCACCAAAGGAAAGATTTATATGGCGATCCTTGTCTAACACAAACTAATAGTATGCTTTTAATATTTGAATTTTTAATAATGATGACAGTGATAGATAATAATGATGGTTTTTGGTTATAATTTGATCTTGATGTTGTTACCTGAAGTGCTAAATCAAAACTATATTGCCGTACGTGGTTCGTGTTGCATTATAACTAAGTGTTCTGACGTCACCTCACAGATTCCGCTGACGTCACTGTCGTCATCTATGCCACGACTCCAGTACCAATCACGACCACGACCGAGAGGTACATCACTTTCCTCGAGTACCCGCCTAACGTAGCCTGGTTCACCTTGTTCTGTATGACCGCGGTCGGAGTAGCGGCCGCCTTTGGTTACTTGATTTATGCACATGGATTTCTCAGAGAGCTGACATGTGAAGATCTAAAATCTGTGTTTAGAGATAAGAAAAAGCAGTAAGTTGATTACATTTTTATTATTATGTATATACGGTATAGTTGCTGCGTTATATACACTTGTCCATACATTATGCATCGCTTTTATATTAAACGTTACGATAACACAACTATACATGATTAACCTTTATTTCCCAGAAATATAAAAATGTTTTTATCTCATTTATTGTTTAATCAAAATTAAATATGTATTCAATAATTAGATATACAAATTGTATATCATGCATTCTGCATAAGTCTGCTCATGTTTCCTTGCATGAGATACCTCTTTCACATCTTAAATTAGACATGTTTATACCCCACTTCGCTTAGACTAATTATGCCAATATAAGACAAGTTTTACATAATTACCAGTGAATTATCGAAAATTATTCATTCTATTAAAGTGATATTTTTCACTAGTGAGAAATATCACTTTTTCTGATTTGACCAATCCTAACGCTGCTTGCAAACGACGTTTGGGAAAATCAAAAGCTGCTACTGCAGATTTTCCTATAAAGATTTATGTTTGCATTGTCATTAAAGAAATCTGAAAAAAGTGAACAGATTAATGTGTGCTGCATTATCATTAAAGAAATCTGATAAAACGTGATTCAGGCTGCGCACTCGAGAAAAAATATCAAAAAATTAGCCCCACTCATGAAATAAATTTGGTATTACTGAAGACACTGTTAGATATCCTCTATATCTACAACGAAAAGGAAAAAAAATGTCACATCATCACCTTACGAGAGAGTGTGTTAACAGTTTTGAAAACAGACAAATGTATAAACATGTCTAAACTGTTCAATTTTTATCAGATTTCTTGAATGATAATGCAAACAAAAATCTGCTCACTTTTTATCAGATTTTTTTAATAATAATGCTAACATAAATCTGTTCACTTTTTATCATATTTCTTTAATGACTATGCAAACATAAATCTGCTCACTTTTTATCATATTTCTTTAATGAAAATGATAACATAAATCTGTTCACTTTTTATTAGATTTCTATGATAATGCTAACATAAATCTGTTTACTTTTTATCATATTTCTTTAATGACAATGCTAACATAAATCGGTCACTTTTCATCAGATTTCTTTCATGACATTGCAAAAAAAAAAAAAAAAATCTGTTCACTCTTTATCAGATTTCTTTAATGACAATGCAAACATAAATCTTTTCACTCTTTATCATATTTCTTTAATGACAATGCAAACATAAATCTGTTCGTTTTTTATCAGATTTCTTTAATGACAATGCTAACATAAATCGGTCACTTTTTATCAGATTTCTTTAATGACAATGCTTACATAAAACTGTTCACTTATCATCAGATTTCTTTAATGACATTGCAAAAATAAATATGTTCACTTTTTATCATATTTCTTTAATGACAATGCAAACATAAATCTTTGTCCAGCTGTGAAAGTGTTATTTGTCGATGGTCTTTTCGGATACACAACTACCACCTATCTGCGGAATTATTATAGCTTATCATAATACATCATATAATATATATGATATATTATTTTGTTTCTTTGTAGAAACAGAAGAAGAAAACCTCGGAAGAAGAAAAGCAATTTCGGTAAATGCTCACCTCATTACCAATTACTAACGCTGTTGACAACTTTGTCTAACTCTGATGTAAAGCCAAAGTTGTGTTAGTCATAGCGTTGCTTGCAGACCTATTGCTTTTTTTAAAAAAAAAATATACCTTTTACATCCATGTTAGCAAAGGTGAGAGAATACATCACCAGAACGTCATGTTTCTCTATAAAATAACACTTCTAAGATGATTAACTTGCTATCTTCTGCAATATATGGTAACATGGCATCTTTATGTTAAACTGTAGTAAGGGTTAGGGTAAGATAACGTGGTTTGCTTTCTGTGACTTCGGTAAGTGGCAAGGTTACGGGTATTTGTTTTCAATAAAAACTTTATATTTATATTAAAACAATTATGAAACAAGTTTTCAATTTTATATTAATCACTCTAGTTGACCCGGGTGTTATGGCGCGAGGGGTCTTTTTGTTGGAGGAAACCGGAGTACCCGGAGAAAACCCACGTGGTAGGACAGGTGACCCCATACCTTTTCATGATAGTTTTTCAATCAGTAGTTTCACACCATTGATTACATCTGATCCATTTTGTTTTCGTAATAATTATTCCTGAATAATTGAAGCCATAGGTGCCGGTTCAGTGAAAGATAAGTATCAAATGCTGCAACACTAAGAATCCAACATAGTTTTATCTTATTCATAATGACGTCATCAGTCATAAAAACTAAGATCCAAATCACATTATCGTGCAATGAATCTGAGACTGCTACCTACTCTTTAGGGAAGGAGATAATATTGTTAGTTACGTAGCAATTATCCTTAAAGTCACTTAAATAGCAAAACAGTGATTACTTATTAATCACTATTTCGGGTAAATTTAACAGAAGTAACTTGATCAATTGTTCGTAAGTGTAATGGCTAACCATGAACTTTGTTTTGGACCATGGCTATTAATTGGACTTAAAAACAATCAAAACAAACAAAACATGTAATATGCAAGGTGGTTGTTAATTTTGACAAACCATGCGGAAAACATTCTTGATGGGTGGGGGACAATTAGCTCATTATCCTTAAACCTGACCACTACGAGAACGAAGCAAACAACAGCAGCCGTGTTTTTTAATTGATAAGTAAATCATTGAACAATTTGTTCTGACATTTGTAAATTTAACTGCAAAGTCAAATGCAACAATGAACGAGTTTGAGAATGATAAACAGGCAGTCTTACTTTCACATCTAGTTTCCTTGCAACTCATTTATTTTATGTCGTAAAGAGAGTCGGGTATGGTAATACGGGGAACCCATGCTGTATAAAAATACGTTACACCTTAAATACATGTATATACGTTAGAAGTACAACTATGGACATTTGGTTGTAGACTTATTTGTATGTAAACATAATCCGTTGGTTTATATTCTGAAGTCCTTATTCCTATCGGTGTAACTTTAAATAAGATCGTTTGGATACTTACACGATTCGAAATTATTCAGAACTAGTTCAATTGTATTTTTAAATTCATAAATTAAAGCGGTTTTATGCACCGGACTATTCTGCCTTTACATTAGTTAAGAAATTTTGGATTCCCACCTTTTGACCCCTAGAACCACTGAAAAGTCCTAGGAGGACGAACGAGATGTATGATGGAGTTTAATTCATTTTTTCGGCATACTGTATTATGTAAATCAAAAGGTTGCAGTATATCGATTGTTTAGAGGAACAAGGACGTATATCCAACATGGAGTGTCTAGCAGTAAACGGTTGTATCTCGAATGTATCAATTTTTAGATTTTGATTGACTTCAATATGAAGTGAGCTTTTCTAATATAATTTGTATATCTTTAAAGTGAATGGATGTTTTTGGGGGGAAACATTCGCGATTGAAAAGAATTTGACCATTTTATTTGATATACAGTGCATATTCTATAAGAAAAGCTCACTGTAAATTGTTATTAATCAATCTAAAGATAAATCAATTTTTGATACGAACCGTTACTCCTGAGCCTTCTATGTTTGAGATACGTCCTTGTTCCTCTAAACAATCAATATGTTTGTGTAATGTCATTTTACATGCATTTCGGGTATTTAACAGATGATATAAACATCGTTAAGACGACTTAGACTCGTTAATTTTTATTATTTTCGTCAGCGTTGGAATAGATAAAAACACGGAGTTATTGTTTTCAGGACCTGGACAGAGGGGGCAACAAAGAGGTGTGACGTTCGCCTCGAAGGACATTCCAAACAACATCAACACAAAGCTCTAAAGATCGAACGCTGTGAAGAGGGGCAACAGAAACAGTATTACCGAACTCTTACGATAACGTGCGTCATTGAAGGTCATTTTAAGATTCATCCACCGGGTGTGCTTTTTGGCAGTTGAGTGCTACTAAGTGTCACAGATACACACTATCTCTTCGTTATTAGGACCATATTCCGCCTGGGGGGGATATTGGGATAATCTATAGTCTTCACAGACCATGCGCTTCCTCATCCTCAACAAGGATTGAAAACATATATATATACTTTAGATTATTAGGAAACTCTTGCAAATACACCAGACATGAATATTTGCAGGTCTTTGCATGTATACAAAGGTGGATCTATCATCTTTGGGGGTAGGCTGACATTTAATTTTGTTTATCAAATACTTTTTTATATATAAAGTTGATGTAATAGATTAGAGAATTACATGTTTAGCTTGCTTGTCGATTCGTTCGAATAAATCCTTCATTTATAAAACCACTCTTTTATACAACGAATAATCTGACTCAGATTGAAATGTCACTGATTTCATCAAGGTTTCATCCATCGTTTTACTTAGCCGTATAGTTTTTCACTTTGTAATTTTCATTGTGAATGCTGATTTGAGGTTTTCTTAATTGATATTTTTTTTAAAAATAGATATCAGTTTAAAGGTTTTATTTACTTTCATTTGTTTATAAATGACAAAATGTTTGTTTTGCATATTAATAATAATAATGAAAATAATATACAACACTTATATAGCGCTCTGTATAATTTGTAAAATTACTCTTAAGCGCTTCACAACATGTGGAAAATAATTTGATACTTACAATGCATAAATAAAGAAGTTATTACAATCTAAGCTTACATGGGATAATATAAAAAGCATATAAATACAAACTAGATAAACAAATGTCAGTATATACATGTCGTCTAAGTTGAGACCCTAAAATGCAGACGTGAAAAGGTACGTCTTCAAATGTTTCTTGAAATGTTTATTACTATGAGTAATTGTTTTGCATATACAAAATGTATTTATCATGGCATATTTTTGTTTGTTTGTTTGTTTTTGTATTTTTGAACAATATTGCAACATAGATGTCATCAATAACATTAAAAAATATATATTTTCAAAAAACTCGCACATATATTCAACTCACTGTTTTCCATATAAATGTAAATATCTTTCTTTTACAAGTCATCAATCTTATAGGAAAGATGAGAGATTGTTGGAAGGCAGAGCACAAAAGACAGAGATTCTAAGTGACAAAAAGTGAGCTGTTATGTAGAGAAAATAAATTAGAGAATATCGAAGCTTTAACAAAAATCATAATCCGAACTCAAAATCGATTAAACAAGTGACAAAGTATGAACAAAAGAAATATTTACACGGAGACCCTCATAAAAGTACAAGAGAATAAAACCAGGTGTTCCGAAAGAGTAAGCGTCTTCAGCTTCATCGACGACACCCGTCACATCCAAGTAAACATCAAGTTTTCAATACATGTATGAGAACCGAGTATCATTGTCAATCACAACAAGTAAACACACTAATGAGCATATTCAAAAACGTCCATCTTCATATCACTTAAAGATACAGAATATTTCTCAATGAGGCAAAGATGGATACTATAACACTTAACCGTAGTTCTGATCATCTCTCGAATCCTTGTGTTGTTAGTTTGTATATCAGCAGTCGACATCGATCACGAAAATCACGATATTTAGAGCAAGCCCTAGAATATCGAATCAACTGCGACATGTAAACACCATAGGTTGGAGAAACAGGGATGTTACTATCAAGAAATTGAAAGTTAAAGATAGGAAAAATGAAATTCTCAAGTTTATCGTATAAGTTAGAAGCTAGCTGTACATGTTGGTTGCAGTTTAAGTAGAGATCGAGGTAAGCAGCTGATGAAGAAGAGTTTGTTGTGTCCTTTATTTCAAGTTCTCAAGGTTATATACCAAAGCCAACTTCTTCTTGTTTATTGACAACACATCGTTGATATATCTGAAAGTGAAATTAAAAGATTTGGCGAAGTTTTTCGTTACCTGTCGTGATTAGCTCTTCAACAAATTCAGCCTCGTATGAAAACAAAAACATGTCAGCTAAAAGTGGGGCACAGTTTGTTTCCATTGGAAGGCCAACAGTCTGCTGGAAAAGACTTTCCTCCGAACTAAACAAAAATATTGTCGACCAGGAATTCAATCAGCCTTACTATGTCTTCTTTAGTTTATTTTATCTTAGCTTTTGTCGTTTTTGTTTCTTCACAAAGTATGCTCCAAGATAGCTCACTACCAGATATTTGTATCGTCGTCCACCTTTCTTGGCAAAGAAAGCTCTCATAACAAGAGATCGAAGACGTTCTTTTGATGTTGTATGAGGTAAAGTAGTGTACAGCGATGAAAAATTTAATGTTGTGACTTAAAAAAAGTTTTTTTAGGAGGGGTGTTTAAGATTGATCAAAAGATCTATCGACCTTTTCAAAATCCGCATCCCATTATGATGATAGGAAATTGGGATTGGGTTGGGGGAGGTTGTAGCTGTTTTAATGGACAATAAGAGATACAAAAAATTACCAAGGAGATGATCTCTCGTAGTCTAGGAGATACCAATGAGTTTTGCCATTTTTATGGAGGCGTTGTACGCCGTACATATAGGGATTGTGTTAAAGGGAAGTACAGAGGTTGAGCCACCTAGCGGTAATCTCCGTAATTACTCTAAATAAGGAAGACAACATTTTACAGTATCTGGTGCTTCGTTCGGAGTACGTGGAACATTAAGTTAAATACGGACAAGCGGAACACTTACATGAATCTTTCATAAACTTCACATATTAATTCTAACTCCGTTCATATCAAATGTTTTTGTCGTTGGTGGACAAAGTAGCAATAGTGTGTCTAATCTTAGTAATCGCCGCTGTGCGTTAACCTTACGACAGGTACGGAAACTTGATTTCCGGTAACGATGCCGACAACTATACTTTACTTCTTCAAAAATAGCAAATACATATACTTTATTTAGTGTACTTAATGTTATTACTTACATTTTGCTTTGATTCAGGTAGTTCATGGTTAAAACTTTGATGAAGGACTGTTGCGTCGGAATCGTCTGTAATTCCAGGTGGGTAGATAGGGCTGTTGTCAGTACATGTATTACATTAATTAAATTTATAAATTGTCTTGGTATTTCACGAAAGAAGTTGTAATGTAATCGTATTTGTATACTCCCATCCAAAGGGTGGGTGTAAAATTATATGGCTTTGTCCGTCCGTCCGGCCGTCAACATTTGGTTTGTACGACACTTTTACAGAGAACTGCTTGAAGGATGTTGTTGAACCTTCACACAAAGGTTATATGTATGAAGATCTGAAACCGAGTCGATTTTGAAATTAATTCAACATGTTGCAGAGTTATGACCCTTAATAGAGTTATAGCTATCCGATCACATTGGTGCTGTACGTTTCGACACAAGCCGGTTGAACTTCGGGACAGCCGGTCATGTGACCGTCATTTTTTTCTTATCGAGTGTAACGGTAAGCATACAAGATGGCGGCCTATACAATAGTCGTAAGACCAAACGAACAACATTCCTTTCTCCGGTAACTGAGCCTATCCTTATATGTTATGCCTAAATAAAACTTTTAAAGACAATTTTCTAAAAAGCAATGTTAAAATAAAAATTTCTCTCATATATATATCATATACGTATGCATTAATTGTTATTATTCTAGCCTATTTACCTACATTCCCTTCTTTTTTCCAGCGTGTTACATGAAACGCATATGTTTTTTTAGTCTGGCCTTTATCGGGTTTTTGAAAGTTTATTTTAACTATTCGTTTGATGGTCTGTCATTTAGCCGTCAAGATGACGAGAAGATCGAACAAAAACAAAAGAATATTTCAAAGAAACAGCCCAAAACTATTTACCCAAAGACTTTAGTACATTTAAGCCGCCATCTTGTGCCAATTGCTTTGTTTAAAATTTTCCGCTACGATCGGGACGTTTCGGTTAGCCAGCGGGAAGTCGGGATGACCAATCGAGCGTTCTGCCTATGAGAAACCGGCTATATCGGCTTGACTGAGAAAGCAAAACGAACAGGGCAAAATACTAACAACGGGTGAACCAATTGTATGCAGTATCTATAATGCAAAAAGTTTAGCAGGACTTCGTATTTACAGGCATATGCTAAATGGCCAAATTCTGCACTCAAGGGTAAAACATGGCTATCCCACATACCAAATATATGGTAAACTATTTTTCTCGCAAAAAACAGATTAACATGGCGAAATTATATATAAATTTGCATTGAAAAGATAAGAAGAAGATAACAAAAAATATAAGACAATAACAAAAAAGAAGTCCTTGAACTGAGGTCAATGGAGTATCCAACATAGGTGTTACACTTGGAACATATGTACCTTGCAATGGTATCAATGTATCAAATTTTAGAAAAAAGAGAGTAAGTATTACACAAATGAAGAGATAAAGAAATCAACGTTTTCTCCATCAAATAATGTTCCGTGAATATTTCAAGATAATATGCCCATGTTTTATTCTTCAGAAGGAATGTAGAAAAATGTTCTTTTTCATGAGTTATAAATACCAGATATTAATACGTGTACATGTATAATAAAAATTACCCATTGATAATTTCATTAAATGTTATGTTTTTGAAAGAATAGTATTCATATCGAACAATTGTATAATTATGTAATATGTTATGTATAACGTACAGAATTGCCAAAATAATATTAAGGTTCAAATCTTCTAACTGAAATTTATTTTATTCTTTAACAATAAAAGAAAATAGTACACAAATAATGCGCAATGATATTTGATCGTTGCTAAAATCGTCACTAGTGATGATATCAGCAGTGATGATATAATAATAATGAAGTTGATATTTTCTGACATTTCACCGGTAAATTGTAATAAATTAATAAAGAGATGACCATGAGTATGTAAGATCTCACCCTACGTCTGTTTGCTTTGCGAGAGTTCCCGAGATTAGCCTGTTTAATGTAAGCTGATTGAGTTGCAAACTCCTGGTTATACTATATCAGTGAATAACATTTTAAGCTGAACCTGTAATGATCCCAATATCTGTGGATTCAGTCACTATGTGATAAACTAATGTTTAAAGTACGCCGATAACCCAAGTAAACAAATAAAGCTCTTCATTTGTTTGAAACTGTTCACATAAAACCAAAGTTTGCAATTCAGAACGATTCATATCCCTTGAGAATTATATCCATTTCGTTTGGAAACCGTTCGGCCTTTCACTTGGTGGTAGAGGCGTGTACTCAACACATGTTATTTTCTTTGTCGTCCATGTTTATTTTTTAACGGTTATTGTATTATCTTTACCTGCAGTATGACAAGCTAGTAGATACTTGGTACGTCAATACAATGCACCTGTCTACAGGGCCGAGTTCTTGCTGTGTGGTATGTAAATAGCTACACAAAAAATTCGCCACAATCACACAGCCGTTATATTTGATCATGAACAATGAACGGGGACCGTAAATAAACTACATTCCCATATGAATGATATATATTAAAGTCCATGTCAACACTGACATTATTTTCTTTTTTTCTTTTTGTTATTAGTTTTCCTGTTCAAGTGTTTCTTTACATATGATGGGAACTTACACAGCTAGTTGTTTTGCATACATTTAAAGATAATTATATATGCTACTAAGAATGGTAAAAGTAGTTGCGCTATGTTGCTATGGCCTACGTAAAGTTAAAGGTGCATGCCCGGGGCCATCGCAATAGTTTGATCCAGTGTTTCGCCACTTTAATGTCATTAAAGCATCCGATTAAAACTGCAGTTCTGAGTATTCATTTT
Organism: Mimachlamys varia; assembly: GCA_947623455.1. Taxonomy (NCBI): domain Eukaryota; kingdom Metazoa; phylum Mollusca; class Bivalvia; order Pectinida; family Pectinidae; genus Mimachlamys; species Mimachlamys varia. Next base: position 29,989,432 of record OX392540.1, read on the forward strand.
GAAAAAAAATCCTCTATGCACCTCCATTGAGAAACATTGCGAAAAAGCAGAACACTTCAATCGTCAAAAATGTATTACCTAAAAGTATCCCATAAAGCCGATTGCCATGTTCCTATTTTAAGATCAGTATATAGACTACTTAGTAACTGGGTTGTGACTTGGATTGTTTCATTTTACTGATGCCAGGAAAAAGGCGCACACGGTCCTGTTTTATTTTAGCACTGATGTAGGTCGCGATGATGTCATGGTAATGGTACCAGAGGTGTTAAAGCGTTGTTTTAATTTGCATTGGCTTTAAAAAAATATGTTATCATAACATAGAAAATGACGTCGCCGTTTATAACGTCGCTTTTGATTGGCTAGTGCAGCAGCGTAATACTTTGTAAGATAAAAGAGTCCATTATCTATTTTACGATATAACACGAAAAACATTAACATTGGTAAAATAGGCTCAATGCAATTGTATAGTTTAATTTTATGCATCTGCACACCATGCAGAATGACACACAACCAGGTGAATTGAAAATGGCCACCCATAAAAGTGACAATACAATTATGACTACATTACTACAAAAGCCATCATGTGGGTTCAAACATTAAATGATTAATATCAAAGCAAAGTATTTGCAACATTATAACATTGGTAATTAAAACGAATATATAATTCAAGTAAAACTCTATGCAAATATGTGCCAGCCTATGTGGGTTGGTCAAAGTTTCCATTTTGAAAAGGGATATTTCTTTACTATGATTATAATTTATAGTTTTCTTCTCTGCAGTGATATAGGAAAATAACACTTTGATATATTTTGTCCATTACCAGTAGGAAAGTATTCCTATTTGATGCCGATCATACTCCCTATCAAAATAGTTTATTTGAAAGTTTTTAAAAATTCTTTTGCTTTGGCGACATGGCTAGTTTGTGTTCCACTTTGTTTATGTGCGCTAAGACCAGTGGGCCTCTTGTTTACTTTTGTTTCTATATACAGTCTCTTGTTATGTTAACCTTTCTTGATATTCTCTAATACGATAATTTTGATGATTTAAATACTTCCCTATATTAAGCTATATGTGTGTGACGTTATTCGCAACTGCCTTTTGCAGTTCAAGAACAAATATAATCAATTTGTTTGCATATCGGATCAATCAAATCCCCCTGTCACGTTTTCGACACTTCGGAGCATAACTGCACGACTGTTTCTTCCTGAAATAAGCATTTTCTCGAAATCTTTGCCAAAATCAACAAACACCCTAGCAAATAAAATGTCAAACTAAGATCAATAATACAAACCAACAGTTGATCAAGTTACTTTTGTTAATTTTTTTTTATTGCTTCTTTTGTAAATATCAAAATTGTAGAATTACTTAATAGATCCGTGATTTCCTGATTTAATCAAGTGCTGGGCCTTCTAATCATACACATTTTCATTTATAAACGCTCCCCAAGCTGTGAAACTCCGCTTGGTGCATTGTTTAATGGACACAAATACGAAAATAAAACCAAAACAAATGAGTGTCGATGAATTGTCTTACTTCTTTTGCTATCTGTATGAATCCGCGTAGCGGAATCTTAAAAAAGTTTCCTTGCAACTTTTTTTTATAACAACTATAATCAACGACTATAATTAATTTTTGAAATTTACATGTATTTTTTAAATTTAAAATTTGTTTATGTAGAATTTGACTGATCTAATAACGGATTCTTTTTTACAAATCAATACGCAGCGTAAATTGCCGCATTGTGACGTCACATTTTTCGCGCCATTTTCAGATTTTGTTTCATAGAGGTATGAAAAGAAAATCTCAACCAATCAGAAAGCCGCATTCTGCATACAATCAATGGAAAACTAACTATGTATAGTTGAATACTTTTTTAAATCAATTTCATGTTTTTTGAATGATTATGCAATCTAAAATAAAACATAAGTGTGAGGAAGAAAAAATTATCTGCCAACATGACAATTTAAAAAAATAAAACATATATATATAAGAAAAGTTATTAATTGTCCTTGCGAAGTTGAATATAACAAAGAACAAAAAACAAAGACTTTGCCGCAAGGCCTTTCTGCCTTCTCAGGCTTCTTCAGGCGGACTGTTGTTTATTTTTACGTTGCCGGTATATATATATAGTCATCCGCCATCCGATACAACTATAAAAAAGCTATTAAAAGAAAAATACATAATCGTATGTACACAAATTACTACACAAAATCATGCTTTTCTTATTTACCCACTTACTTCATTTAATTTAACTTTTCACAAGATATTGCATAGATAAAATATGTTTACAATATACAGGTAATACGAGCGGTGTTCCATAAATAATGTCATCTGTGTTTTATTTCGCGGAAATCGTGCAATTTATGCACAAATCCACCTCGTGTCGACTGAGTGATCACTGGCTCGTGACACATGTAAATATCTCGTCCACACGTTCACTGGCCTCGGTACAGTGTACATCGTTTCATAGCCTATTCGTTAGACTAGACACACAATGACAGGAACACGAGCTGAAAATGTTCTTGAAATTAGGGCCTATATAAAAGGTAGGTCATTACTCGGCATAAAGGCTGTAGATATTCACCGCGAGGTGTGTGACATTTTTGGGGAGGGCCAAATTTCTCACAGGACTGTTTGTAGGTGGGTAGGTAAATTAAGTGCATGTCAGCAGCAACTGATGCTGCTTACCCAGGTCGTCCTGCAACAACTACGACCAAAGGTAACATAGAAAAAATCCGAAATATCCTCCAAACTGATGCTCGATTCACCGTAAGACAATTGGCTCGAATGACAAACTTCTCGTTAGCAAGAGTTCATGCAATTTTGAAGAAACACCTAAAAGTTAGAAAGATAAATGCAAGATGGATACCCCATTTGTTAACGGATGAGCAAAAGAAGACGCGTGTAACAATGGCAAAAAAACTTCTCAAAATGTACCCAAAATATAGTTAAAAGGCATTTGATAATATAGTCACTGGTGATGAGACCTGGGTGTAATATTTTGAACCAAATCGGAATGTTGCCAACCGAATATGGGCCACTAACAATGCTAGACGCCCAAGTATTGCCAAACGAATACGAACGGTAAAGAAGGTTTTGAATGCTATTATATTCACTGATAAGGGTCCAGCTATTCAAATCCCGTTGCCAAAAGGCAGAACGGTCACAGGCAAGTCTATAAAAACGTTGTTCTGAGAAAGTTGAAGAACTACTACAAAAGTCGACGCCCCAAAACAGGACTTAAGTATGTCCGACTTTTGTATGATAATGCACCCGCTCACAAGGCACGTATTGTGACTGACTTTATGGAGTCAGAGAAGGTTACCGTCCTTCCGCACCCTCCGTATTCGCCAGACTTGGCCCCCTGCGACTATTTTCTCTTTCCAAAACTTAAATATCATTTATCTGGAAGGAGCTGCAATTCGAGAAATGCCCTTGGATCTGCTGTCTATCAGTGTCTGATGGGTGTACCCATTGAAGAGTATGAAAAATGCTTCCAAAAATGGATTGACCGGCTAAAAAGGTGTGTTCTGGCTGGCGGAGAGTATTTTGAAGGGCAGAGCAAATTAAAATGAACAAAAGCACTTCCGCTATATGAGCACCGATGCAAGTGACATTATTGGAACACCCCTCGTATATACAATTATTGAAGTGTTCGTAGTCAATATACAGCACAGTTTCAAAATATTACATTTGTATCAAGGAGGACAAATCATGTTGTTAATTATTCTTATGAAATTACACATTTTCATTAATGTTTTAATATTAATTGTATTTATTAATTTCATGAAACTTAATAACATTTGGTGTTGACCAATAATATGTATTGATAATTTAATTTTGCCTATTCCCGCAATGGTAAACTTTTTCAGGTTATATTGTATAACCACAAAATTCTGACAACGCAAAAAGTGAAATTGTCGGCTTCGCGGATTTATGCAAAGTGCACACAGTTTTTTCGGTATATACCGTATAACCCTAAAAAATATTGTGGTTATTCCTTAAATATATATAAATATGTAATACTATTGTTGTACATTGAAGTAGATAATGAAATTCGTCACCAATTTGTTTGTTTTTACAATGGGGCCATTTTTTTCATTCTACTCAATCTGGTGCCATCTGCCAGTTTCAACAATAAATTTATAATTGGCTGTACGAAATTTACAAAATGTGACTCTATCTTTCTCACTAAAGACATCTAAATAATCATCAAAATGACAATTATCTTTAAAACTTCTATAACATACAGCTTTAGGGTAATCGTGTACAATACTCTGCCATTTCCGTAAGTAATAACATTAACTTAACCACATGTTTAGCCATACAGGATGACATTCAGAAGTATATTGTATATTCCATAAGTAACTTATCCAACATTCATTTAAAATATGTTTAACAAAACGTATGTATGAAACAGGCTTATCGTACAGTAAAATATTCACATCCTAATTTTCTACCACTTGTGACGAAGGAATTGCTGAGTAGTGAGAAGCGGCTTTCCGTCTCGGGCGCATGCCGGGCTCGTGAACGAAGGTTTGTGAGTTCGAGTCCCGGCATTTGTATTGTATCATTGCGCAAGATACAATAATCTGCTTGTTCCAGGTTTAAATGAGTACATAGATGGAAAGTGCTAGAAATGATAGAATGCTAGCAGTGAGCACTGATATGGCAGCGCCGGTTGTATGCTCCCCAGGGATTTGAGAACTAGGTTGGCTGGATGCTAAGCCCCTATAACTACGGATAATAACTTGTGCACCGCTTTGAGACGGCCATTAATGTCGTGATTAAGCGATATATAAGAACCTTGAATCACTATTATCATATTATCATAAAATAAAACATTCATCTTAAGTCCAGCGAGAAAAAGCTGAAACCACTAAAGGGCCAGCAAAATTGATAAATTAGCAATACTGGCTAAGGGCCAGAGGTGCAACTGAGCCATTTGTAGTCAATTATTTATGAATAATTAAAAACAATGGTTATGGGCCACCAGTGATGCCTATAGTGTCAGATACTACTGGTGTACAGAACCAACTCAAAACGTAAAGGGAAAAACAATACCACATTGTACCAACCGAAAATAACAAGCAAAAGGTTTCATAAATATGTAACTCAACGGCTAAGAAATGAATGTTAGCCAAAAACTATACCCAAATAAATCTGATTTAACAAATTTCGTAAACATGCCGACAACTTGACTTCATCCGAATGGTGGTAGGGGAGATAACTCATATAAAAGTTATAACTACCAGTCTAAGAAACAAGAAAACTTGCTTTGATTTGAACTAGAACTGTAAGCCGATGGCTGACTAATACCCCCCCGCTACCTCTTATTAGAGGTGTCTGACATGTTTTTGAAAAAAACATGATGTAGTACAAGTTGTATATAACATGCATTATATAATGTATTATTTTATATTACTATGTATCACCGCATATCTAAAAAACAAAAACAAAGAAGGCACCTTTGGTCTTACATACATTACAGTGTAGATTTCATATCAACAATGTGGATGCATATGTATGTTTCAACTTGTGAAACTCACTGAATGAATAACGAAAGGTGATATACATATTAATAAGAAAATTTATGATGCTGATTGTTTCAATACAATGCATCTTACGTTTATATTAATAGTGGTGTAAATTAGCCCATGGGAAAGCCAGTGATATGAGAAAATGGTCCGAGTAATGCTTTGGAAGAATATCGGCCAGGACACCCCTCATAGGAAAGTTGATGTAGATTTGGTCCAGCAGTCCTCCTCTACGATGTGTTGGTAGACTTATACATGGCTGAAATTTAACCTGTGTATAGTAATCCTCAACATTACTTACTGCGAAGTTTCATTGAAAATGACCCAGTAGTTTAGAAGAAGTTGTCCAGACATCATGTTATTACGGAAACCTGTGTATAGTCACCTCATTACCATGGCAACCAAAATTTTGACAAACGAAACCCTGTATGCAAATCTATACATGGTCCCCAACAATACTGCCAAGTTTCACTGAAATTGATCCAGTAGTTTAGGAGGAGTTGTCCGGACAACACATTATAATGGAAACCTGTGTATAGTGACCTGGTTACCATGGCAACCAAAATTTTGACAAACAAAACTCTGCATGCACATCTACACATGGTCCCCAACAATACTGCCAAGTTTTATTAAACTCGATCCAGTGGTTTATAGGAAGTTGTCCGGACAACACGTTATTACGGAAACCTGTGTATAGTGACCTGGTTACCATGGCAACCAAAATTTTGACAAACGAAACTCTGCATGCACATCTACACATGGTCCCCAACAATACTGCCAAGTTTTATTGAAATCGATCCAGTAGTTTAGGAGGAGTTGTCCTGACAACATTTTATTATGGAAACCTGTGTATAGTGACCTGGTTACCATGGCAACCAAAATTTTGACAAACGAAACCCTGCATGCACATCTACACATGGTCCCCAACAATACTGCCAAGTTTTATTGAAATCGATCCAGTAGTTTAGGAGGAGTTATCCGGACAACATTTTTCTACGGACAGACGGACAGACAGACGGACAGACAAGCTGATTCCAGTATACCCCCCCTAACTTCGTTGCGGGGGGGGGGGTATAATTAAAACACCACCAGGTACAAATTAAAAGTAAAAATATTGTTAAAATTGCACTTTTGGTTAGAAGTATCCCTGTTCTGTTGCTAACAGTTTGTTATAAGAAACCCGTTTCACTGCTAGTATTATAGACCAGATAGACAGTTGACCCACTTTATTTACTTTTCACTTTTTTTTTCTACTTAAAACTTACGACCTGCTACTTATTTAGCAGAAACTACAGAAAGTATAGTTGTTACTGCTATTTCCAGTTCATAAGAACACAACCATTTTTGAATTTTACAACCTTCCCATATGACCCCCAAATTTTCTATGATCTCACACAAAATCAGATGTTTCGAACATAATACAATATACAGCTGACCTTAAAGTATCTTCCTGCAAAATATTAGCCTTATCACTGATAAAATAAGCGCCCCTCCTTTGGCAAAAATGCGACAAAATGAAAGTTACAGGGTTGGACGGTAAAAACAACAATGTCTCACTTTTATAAAATGATAACCTATTTCTGACATAAAAAAATCAAAAAAATGCTACCCATATTTCTGAAATAAAAACTCAATAAAATGCTACCCTATTTCTAAAATAAAAAAATCAATAAAATGCTACCCTATTTCTGAAATAAAAAATCAATAAAATGCTACCCTGTTTCTGAAATAAAAAAAAATCAATAAAATGCTAGCGTATTTCTGAAATAAAAAAAATCAATAAAATGCTAGCGTATTTCTGAAATAAAAAATCAAAGTGAAGCGCAAACGTTTCATAAGTGTCACCAAAACAATCAGTTTTTAATCAGTGGACACCGAAGATAGTTAGCAGAAAGCATGACATCTTTAACAGAATATACGACATATTTGTATATGGAATCTTTTGAAAAGTTTCTTAGCAGTTTTAACATATACATGTGTTTTCAATCATTTTTTTAGAAAGCGCGTGGTCTGGAATGTGTAGTATTTATCCAAATATCATCCGAAGTGGTACATGGTCGCTAGAACTAAGCGATAGCGTGTATCTGTGAAACTCAGATAACCCTCAACTGGAAAAAAATCCGGTTGATGTATTTTCAATGACCCTCAGGGAAGCACTTTATAGTAAGAGTTCAATTGTTGCCCCTCATCACAGCGTTTGCTCTTTAGTGCCGAGTGTTGATGTTGTTAGAAATATCATTCGTGACGAACATCACATCTCTTTGCAGCCCCCTCTGTCCATGTCCTGAAAACAACAACACCGTGTTTTTTTATCTATTCTAACGTTGGCGAAAATGATAAAGATCAACGAGTATAAGTCGTCCTAACGATGTTTATATCATCTGTTAAATACCCGGAATGTATGTATGAACTTTCAAATTATCTTCCTGAATAAGTTTCAAGTATCATAACAAGGAATCCTGATTTCAGAATATCAATCCACAGCTTATTTTTACATTTAAATGAGTCTACAGCCTAATGTCCCTATTTGTACTTCTAGCGTATATGTTTATGAAAAACAAATCAGAGAATACGTCAAGCGTCAACAAAACCATAATCCGAACTCAAAATCGATTAAAGTAGAGGAAAAAAGATTTACATGGAGACCCTCGTAAAAGTACAAGAGAATAAGACCAGGTGTTTCGGAAGGTTAAGCGCCTTCTGCTTCGTCGAAAACACCCGGCATGTAAATCTTGGTCACATCCAAGTAAACATCAATTCCCAAAAAGAGAACCGAGTCATCATTGTCAATTACAACAAGTAAACACACTAATAAGCAAACTCAAACTTTCATCTTATATCGCAAAAGGATACAGAATACTTCTCGAAGGTGTTTATACAGCGTGGTATCCACGTATTACCATACCCGACTCTCTTTACGACATAAAATAAATGGATGTAAGGAAACTAGATGTGGAAGCTAGATTGCATGTTTGTCATACTCAAACTCGTTCATTGTTGCATTTGAGATTGCACATAAATTACATATTGTTCGATGATTTCCTTGTCAATAAGAAAACAAACTATGGTTGCTGTTGTGGTAGTGATCGGGTTTACGTGCCATGAGCTAACTCTTCCCTACTGGAACATTCATTTCTTTGCTTGATTTGCCAAAATTATCAAACATCTTGCAAATTGAATGTTTGGTTTCGTTCGATTGTTTTTCAGCCCGATGAACAGTCATGGTCAAAATCAAGGTTCATGGTTAGCCATAATATATACCAACAATAGATCAAGCTACTTCTGCTTAATATATCCGAAATAGTGATTAATACGCTTTTAAAGATATCACTGTTTTTGCTATTAAGGTGACTTTAAGGATAATTGCTACTTAACTAACAATTTTATCTTCTTCTCTGAAAAGTTGGAAACACTTTCAAATTCACTGTGTGATAATAAGACTTGGGTCTTGTTTTTCATTACTGATGACGTCATTGATGAAAAAATGAAAAATCAATTTGATTTCTTAGTACTGCAGCACTTAATACATATCTAGGCCTTCGATAGGGATTTTGTTTAATTAATGCTTGTGTTTCAAATTTCTTGAAAAAATTAACTGACAATAAGTGCATGTATCCGTACTTCTGCCACTTTTCATGTCAAAAGATGACATTAAGAAAGTTTTCAAGCTCACAGATAGCAAAGATGACGAAACACACACATATGCTGCACCTCTTAAATTTAGTTATAGATACAGTTTGCCGAAAAAATGAATTGAACTGCATCATACAGCTGTTTCGTCCTCCTAGGAATCTTGGGGCCAAAAGGCAGGAATCCCAAATTTCTAAACTAATGTAGAAGCAGAAGGGCCAGGTGCATAAAACCCCTTTAATTTTTGAATTTAGAAGTAAAATTAAACTAGTTCTGTATAATTTCAAATCGTGTACTACGAAAATGTGTAAATTATGTACCGTGCCACTACTAAAATGAGATAAACTGTGGCTATGGAGGCTCCAGCAAACCTCGGAGACTAAAAAATCCACCAGCAGAGTCTACCACCCCATAGCACGTGATCAGATAGGTTGAACCACACAGTGTTACTCGAGTTAAACACAAAAATGCCATGTTAACAGTTGTTTCAGAATAACAAGGTTATTATCTTCAAAGTGTTGTTTTACATGGAATCAGGACGTTCTGGTGAGTTATTTCATTCCCTTTAACTAGCATGGACAATATGGGAAATCATTGCATAATGCATTTGATTTTCCCTAACTATACGCATAAGCTTTATTTTGAACCTTTTACTAGTTACGGCCTTCAGCCTCGTGCAATAGAACATCTGTCGATTACCAGTACCTCGTGTCAAATATTCTGGACTATTGCACAGACACACATGATATATATGTATACTATATTTATTTAGAAAACAATAGGACTGCAAGCAACGTTATGGCTAACACAACTGTTTTGTCTATACATCAGAGTTAGACGAAACTGTCAATATCAATAGTGATTGGAAATGAGGTGAGCATTTACCGATACTGATTTTTTTCTTCCGAGGTTTTCTTCTGATGTTTCTACAAAAGAAACAAAACAATGTCACCATACATCATACATAAATATGATTTATCATGATAAGCTATTATATTTCCTCAGCTAGGTGCTACATGTAGTTGACATATTCAAAATGGTCATTCTAGACGTAACTCTCATCGACAAAAAACACTTTCACAGATTTATGTTGCATTTTCATTTATAATTCCCACAGAAAGTGTACAGTGTAGACGTTTTTATAAAATTATTTTTACATTTGCGCTGCAATCCAGTATATAAACATTACAAGCAAAAATGCCTTTCATAAAACTATGAAAACAATGGTTCTCGAGACGTAGCACGTAATTTCATTATGACGTCATAGATCAAGCTTGTTCAACGAGAATCTTGTCGCGCCGCTTCGAATAACATGGAGAATGCCCTTGCGTCAAACACTCAAATGACTAATTATTATCATTGGCGCCAATTTTATTCAAGTTGGGCTGTTCCGCCCATGACGACACATTTACAAACGCAGCTAATAAACTATTAATTGGAATAAATATCAATAAAATTACGCAATTGCACTATAGTGAAAATGTAAATATATGGATTGAAAGCCTAGCGGGCTTCATTCAATATGGATGTAACGGCTGACCTTTCATAGCACTATGAAAGTTAAAAAAATGACTTTCAATCCTTATGTCAATTTTTGCAACTAAAACCACACTCTCCCGTAAGGCGCTGATGTGACATTTTTCCATTTTCGTCGTAGATATATGTAATAATGGCATAATAATAATCATCTTACCGCTTTTTCTTCTCTCTGAACACAGATTTTAGATCTTCACATGTCAGCTCTCTGAGAAATCTATGTGCATAAATCAAGTAACCAAAGGCGGCCGCTACCCCGACCGCGGTCATACAGAACAGGGTGAACCAGGCTACGTTAGGCGGGTACTCGAGGAAAGTGATGTACCTCTCGGTCGTGGTCGTGATTGGTACTGGAGTCGTGGCATAGATGACGACATTGACGTCAGCGGAATCTGTGAGGTGACGTCAGAACACTCAGTTATATTGTAACACGTACCACATACATCCTCGATATTCAGGCGTTGCAATGACCTACAATCTCTGCACCCCTGGAATATGGCTTGGCAAATTAAATCTGAAGGCTTCGTGTGCGCCACCTTGTTGATTAAACTAGAATACTGGTTCTACCATTTGATGTACATAAAAAGAATCTTGTGGTCAAAACGTTTAAAATTGACAGTCTTTTAAGTCGGTTGCGGTTCCTTTGTAATCTGAGGACAGGCATGTAGCCTAGCGACTGATTAGGTTTTTTACCTTGGCGTGCCTTCAACTTTGCCATGACATATTTCATGGGTGAAAGGGCGTAGGTGAGTGTAATCCCTAGATATCGAGGATTTAACAGGGTTGTAGAGAGCGTAGGTGAGTGTAACCCCTAGATATCGAGGATGTATCATGGTTGTAGAGAGCGCAGGTTAGTGTAATCCATAGATATCGAGGATATACCAGGGTTATAGAGAGTTTAGGTGGGTGTAACCCCTAGATATCTAGGATGTACAAGGATTGTAGAGAGCGTAGGTGAGTGTAACCCCTAGATATCGAGGATGTACCATGGTTGTAGAGAGCGCAGGTTAGTGTAACCCATAGATATCGAGGATGTACCAGGGTTGTAGAGAGCGTAGGTGAGTGTAACCCCTAGATATCGAGGATGTACCAGGGTTGTAGAGAGCTTATGTGAGGGTAACCCCTAGATATCGATGATGTATCAGGGTTGTAGAGAGCTTATGTGAGGGTAACCCCTATATATCGATGATGTTCCAGGGTTGTAGAGAGCGTAGGCGAGGGTAACCCCTAGATATCGGTGATGTACCAGGGTTGAAGAGAGCTTATGTTAGGGTAACCCCTATATATCGATGATGTACCAGGGTTGTAGATAGCGTAGGTGAGGGTAATCCCTAGATATCGAGGATGTACCAGAGTCGTAAAGAGCTTATGTGAGGGTAACCCCTATATATCAATGATGTTCCAGGGTTGTAGAGAGCGTAGGTGAGGGTAACCCCTAGATATCGAGGATGTATCATGGTTATAGAGAGTTTAGGTGGGTGTAACCCCTAGATATCTAGGATGTACAAGGATTGTAGAGAACGTAGGTGAGTGTAACCCCTAGATATCGAGGATGTACCATGGTTGTAGAGAGCGCAGGTTAGTGTAACCCATAGATATCGAGGATGTACCAGGGTTGTAGAGAGCGTAGGTGAGTGTAACCCCTAGATATCGAGGATGTACCAGGGTTGTAGAGAGCTTATGTGAGGGTAACCCCTAGATATCGAGGATGTACCAGGGTTGTAGATAGCGTACGTGAGTGTAATCCCTAGATATCGAGGATGTACCAGGGTTGTAGAGAGCTTTTGTGAGGATAACCCCTAGATATCGAGGATGTACCAGAGTCGTAAAGAGCTTATGTGAGGGTAACCCCTATATATCAATGATGTTCCAGGGTTGTAGAGAGCGTAGGTGAGTGTAACCCCTAGATATCGAGTATGTATCAGGGTTATAGAGAGCGTAGGTGAGTGTAATCCCTGGATATCGAGGATGTACCAGGGTTGTAGAGAGTAGGTGAGTGTAACCCCTAGATATCTAGTATGTATCAGGGTTGTAGAGAGCGTAGGTGAGTGTAACCCCTAGATATCAAAGATGACCCACGTAAGCAAAAAACTTTGATTTAGCACTTCACTTAAAAACATAAAGATCAAACTATAACCAAAAATCATCATTATTATCTATCACGCCAAATGAATTGTAAAAAGTATACAATAGTAATATATTTGTTAACTCCGTTTCTAAAGTTAGAAAATATGAGAGATTAAACAATCAACTTGTATAACTGATATGTGTTGTAAACTATTATATAATGTTATTATAAGTTTAATAGTCTATTATAAATAAATTACTTTAGAAAAGTTGAACTTAGAAAATTTAGTTCCTGTTATAATGAAAATATTATTCTTAGAATTATTAAGAGAGATATCCCGAAGAAGAAAAAAAGAGAAAATTTATAAAGTAGATATATCGTTGTTTTCCATTATGTGTTTCTGTAAATTTCATTCAAGCTTTCTATCCATGTGAATTGGAAAGAGAGAAATACCTAATAGGCATTGTTTTCATGGACACTGTGACAAAAAAAAAGACGGTTTTAAATTCATCTGTAGTTAAATGTGTGTGGCTCTTAAAGGCCCAATATACGTAACTTTAGGACATTTTTCGGGATTCTCAAATATAATGAAAATAATCTAGCTGATAACCGTGCAAAAATAAGCCTAAAACGAAGTAAACAAGCGATAACTAACAAGAAACTCTTGACAAAAAAAAATCAAAGAATTGAAAATAATTCAGGTGGGGCCCACTTCAACAACAAGCCGAAGGTAGAAGACAGTTCGAAATGGACGCGTGTTTACAAATAGCGTGTTTCAACTGCTGCTGTACTAGTAACCGCGTAAGAATTTATTTTGAATATTGCTGATATCAATTAATCTATAAATAGAAGAAGTTATTATGCTCAATTTTCGCTTCAGGTTTTGCCGAAAGTCCCGTATATTAGGCCTTTAAACTTACAGAAAGATTAAGACTTTTAATGATCCAGGAGTTATCGAAGGAGTGTTTTCCTCTCTTTTTAACAAAACTGTCAATACAATTAATTATTAACGACAACATGGCATTAGCATGGACATTACCTGATAGTCCACCATAGTCTGTCACATTTGCAGAAAATGCAAAATATATTCCATCTCCAAAAGACGTCAGAAACTTGTTGATGAATATGTTTCCTGTTCCGGTTACTCCAAAGTAAGTATCGGTTAGAGCTGTTTGGTCCAGCGTGTAGCTCATCGCCCCTAAAACAGATTATTATCAGTATTCGTATTACAAGGTATGTACAGCTCCTTAGTAACTGCCTATCTGTAACTAATCACCCCTAAAACAGATTGTCTGCAGTATTCGTATTACATTGTCCGTACAGCTCGTCAGTAACTTCCAAAACTACAACATTGACAGGTCAGCAGGGGCCCCATCATGTTGCTATCTATCCCCGTAGTTACCATCAATCTTTGAGCGTAAGACACAATGGACAAACCTGGCAAAATTCACTCTTGTTGAATGTCATAACAAAATGTTTATCAGTAAAAAAGTACAAAATTAAACCTTGACCTTTAAGCCTTTGACGTTGTTTTTTAACCTCGTCAGTTATTTTTGTGTACTGAACATCTTGACCATTGAGTCATATAAATCGGTCAATATTTACTTAAGTTATCAGCCATGAGCTTAATTTGTGAACGCACTGACAGGGCACCCGTATAACCGATACCAGGCCCTAATAACATTCTTCACCCTTAAGATTGCAATAAAAACAATTCATGGACTTCTCGAATGTGATCCCTAGATAGCGGGGTTACAATGTCCCGCTTAACTACAATCAATGTGCTTAACAAACCTCCATTACAGTGTTAACATGTGTTTTATGTCTCCTTGACTTTTGTCACCTTAATAGTAGCATATGTAATTTTTTATATATCTTAACTGTGTCTGGCTCAATCCCAAGACTGTACTACCAAAACATTAAGATTCTCAAGCTTTCTAGAAGAAATCGTTTTAACTTCAACATTACCAATTCTGTTTCACTTGCACACATTTCGTTTAACACGCAAAAGAGGTTACGATCACCTTCGCTATGTACACTTAAGGAATTTGTCATTGCAAATTTGAAGGCACCTTGAAAGATAACCGTCCATAACACGAATTTGCCATATTGTTACACAATGCTAAACTTTCTTCAGAAGGACTGTTAGAAACAAGTTTGACGTTTCAAACATTTCAAATATTTGGTAGACATGACTAATTTCATAACAAAGACTCACCGTAAATCCCCAGGTCTCCATCCGTAGCCGCTATACTACCGATAGTATCCCCCACGTTGCCGAAGACGGTCGTATATAATGTATATGACGTATAGGCGAATGACGGAGTATGGTCGTTGACGTCATTAATTGTGACTATGAGTTGTGTCGTGTCAGTCAATTCTCCGTCAGATACAGTGGCAATACAGGTTAACACGGACGCCGTTCCGGCAACATCAAGGTCGTACGTTCCACTCAAGGTCACTGCGCCTGTAGTGGTATCCATGGCGATAGCGGCACAGTCGACAGAGTAGGACTGTGTGGCGCCGACGTCAGGGTCAGTTACCACAAATCCTGGACTTCCAAAGCTCTCCCCGGCCTGTAACCAAACACAAAAACAATTAATACATTGAATATTGGTGATATATAGTTAAGAGTCGTCTATATAGCATAGCTGTAGATATTTTACAAACTTATCAATCACTGTTCCAAGCAAATTAAAAGACGTTGATCAGGTGTTAGTATGCATCATGTATTGCTAACCATGGATCATGCATTTGACATGTAATTTGCCAAGGTGTTTGTTAATTGTTGCAAAACATGCGTAAAAAATGCACGTTGCAACAAAAACAAATCGTTGTACTCTCAAGTGGCTATATCACACGAAAGGGACATTTGTTTGACTGGATATGGCTCCATCATAGCGTACACATTGATTCTATTTTGACCTTGATTACAAATAACGATAATAAAATATTCATAGAAAGAGGTATCTTAATTATTAAGTTAAGGGGGGTTTGGGGTCCCCCCTGGGATTTTGGAATATTTTTTAATGCACAGAGGTGATATTTTAGCAATTCTGAGGGTGTAATTAAGATATTTGATAACAAATTTTACGATTAACTTGAAGACAAATTCACAAAACATACCGTGAAAGGCATGATTAATGTTCTGTGATATGTTGTAAATCATGTAATGCTAATGTATTTCGTGTAAGCTAAAGAGACAATGTGATACATATCAAGGCGAGAAATCATACAAATGTCATATACATACACGTACATGTATATATACAAACTAAAACCCGGATTCCAACAGACGATGGATTAATAGTGTCTTCAATTACTATCGTGACAACCCTGAATTATGATCTAAATGTCTATCGTCGTTGTTTTGCTTCAACAAACTTGCATGCCATCCAGTGCTATGTCTTAATCTACGGAAAAGACGCGATACGCATACATGTAACAACAATGCCATAGAGGACACTTGTTCGCTGTCCATCTGGTTGATCTCGGGAATCTTAATATAAGCCTGGCCTGTTACACGTAGCTCTTTATATAATATAGAAGCCGACAAATAGGCCTTCATTGCAGGTTACCGTACGAAGGGTTAGACGGGAAACCATCCACAGAAATATTAATATTTCCATAAGATATTATTAGAAACAAATTCTCGAAAATAATTAAATAAAAACACAAGAAAATGCAGCATAGCTACAGGACATAAAATCTTCGTGCGTCGTTTCTAATATCTCCACTCATCTATTTTTTCCCAAAGAGTTACACAAAACTGTAACTTATAGTTATCGCCCTTTCCACAGTTCCCAGACCAGTATTACCATAGACATAACATGTGGTATGGTAGTTTGCAGGATGGAAAAATCAAATGTTTTGATAGACGAAACATTTTTTTAGAAGGGGGTGCTCAAGACTTTTTAACATAGATCCTTACTATTTAGTCCATTTACTAGACTATAGTTTACTTAGATATGTTTTCTTACGTTCCCTTCATTTCCGGTGACGTAGTAGACTGGACTACCAAACACGGGAGCCTCGTTGATTTCTATCACGTTAACTGTGAATGTGGGGTAGGTGTCTGTGTCTGTCCCGTCCGTGACGGTCACGTCCACAGTAAAACTGGTACTGGTCAAACTCTCGTAGTCAACAACGGCAGCCGACGACGTGGACAACAATCCAGCTAGAAACCAACAAGCAGGATTAATGTCGTAGACAGTGGATCAGGAACTATAAGTAACTCGAACACGTGATAAACACAACAGACATTCAAAGTATACCGAAACGTCAACAAAACCATGATCTGAACTCAAAATAGATTGAACTAAGGGCAAAATATGAACAAGGGAAATAAATGCAAGAGAATAAGGCCTTGTGTTCCGGAATAATAAGTTTCGTCTGCTTATTGACAACATGAACAATTAAAATTTCAACACACCCAAGAAAAATATCACGTCCTCAAAATCAGAATTGACATTTCTTTTAAGATTACAATAGTACAACATGACATACTAATGAGAATATGTAGAGACTTCCTGACTGATATCACCACTTTTATTGAATTAACCTCGCACTCCCGAGTTCTATTTTTCAGTTAAAACAACATTATTTGTATGTTCAAGTAAATATATATAATGTAGAACTAATGCTCGTAAAAGATTCAATATTGATATAAATTATAGGTTCAATACTGTGCAGCGAGTATCACAGTAATATTACATTTACTAGCATTGCAGTATGGCGTTTTGGGTATAATATCACATTTACTGATATCAAAGCATTGCGTTGAGGGAAAATATCACAAAAGAGAATGAACTAGACAGTTCTGCTAGCCTAAAACACACATATATGCATAAGCAATGGACAGAATATAAATTGTTTACATTAATAGTATGTCTATACAAAAATTATAATGGTCAAATCAATCAAACAAGAAAAAACAAGCTGATAAATGGACTTGTTGAAAATGGGAAACACATGTTACATATACGTCATAGAGGTTGTGAACAGTATTATCAGCATTATAATATTTTGTTTCTAAAAATACAGGGACCTCATAATTTGTTAGCTAGTTTTAGACCTAAACTTAGGTGTTTAGAGTAATTTTACCCCCTAAAGTGTAAAATTACTCTAAACACATTGGTTTAGGTCCAAAACTAACTGTAACAAATTCTCGGATCCATTTGTCTAAAACCCATTCCAAACAGAAATAAATAGACAGAAATGAAAGTTATTATTTTTTTTTTTTTTTAAGTGAAATTTAGTTCGGCAATTTCTTAATGGGTTGACATTTAAGGGTATAGGAAAACCAAACATTGACAACTTACTAGAAGTATCAAACGAAAAAACGGTAGCTCCCTCGACAGCAGGCGTGTACACCACACTGTATGTAAGCGTGTCCGGGTCGGGATCAGCGGCGGAGATCTGATACAGGGAGGTGCTTAGAGCACCGTTCTCCACCAACGACAGCGCGAATGTCAGTGGTGAATTCTGTATGACAGGTGCTGTATTTATACCTACAGAAAAAGTCGCTTACATATTACGCATTATTTAAGTATCCCTGTCCCAATAGCAGATACAATACTATATTTAGGATACAAAAGTAGTGATACCGGGGCCAGACAACTCATATATCCACCCTCTCAACCCATTCCCCTTGTTTTTCCTCCTACATACTTTATCCCGTCTACTCTCTTTCCTATCTTTTCTCGTCCACCGAAGGTCGTAAGGCCATGTGAGGACGCAAAACTCTCAAAATAAAAAATAAATAAAGTGATACTTGATAAAATACAACAGTTTGTGTAGTAGAATCATTTCAAGTTTTAAGTTTTTTTTTCAAATTAAAGCAGTCTCCGCTTTGTATTATTTCTTATTTGATTCAGACACATCACATAACCCTGCGACAAAATAACCGTATATACCTTTATTGTAGCTTATTTTACACAACCAAAACATGATTTATATGACGTTTCGATGACTAGTACGATGTGTACCATGTCACCTTCATCAGACTGAATGACCAACAAAGTGTATGCATACGAGGGGTGTTCAAAAAATAATGTCACTTGCATCGGTGCTCATATAGCGGAAGTGCTTTTGTTCATTTTAATTTGCTCTGCCCTTCAAAATACTCTCCGCCAGCCAGAACACACCTGTTTAGCCGGTCATTCAATTTTTGGAAGCATTTTTCATACTCTTCAATGGGTACACCCATCAGACACTGATAAACAGCAGATCCAAGGGCATTTCTCGAATTGTATCTCCTTCCAGATAAATGATATTTAAGTTTTGGAAACAGAAAATAGTCGCAGGGGGCCAAGTCTGGCGAATACGGAGGGTGCGGAAGGACGGTAACCTTCTCTGACTCCAAAAAGTCACTCACAATACGTGCCTTTTGAGCGGGTGCATTATCATGCAAAAGTCGGACATACTTAAGTCCTGTTTTGGGGCGTCGACTTTTGTAGTAGTTCTTCAACTTTCTCAGAACAACGTTTTTATAGAACTTGCCTGTGACCGTTCTGCCTTTTGGCACCGGGATTTGAATAGCTGGACCCTTATTAGTGAAAAAATAGCATACAAAACCTTCTTTACCGTTTGTATTCGATTGGCAATACTTGGGCGTCTGGCATTTTTAGTGGCCCATATTCGGTTGGCAACCTTCCGCTTTAGTTCAAAATAATACACCCAGGTCTCATCACCAGGTCTTATCAAAAGCCTTTTTACTATATTTTGGGTACATTTTGAGAAGTTTTTTTGCCATTGTTACACGCGTCTTCTTTTGCTCATCCGTTAACAAATGGGGTATCCATCTTGCATTTATCTTTCTAACTTTTAGGTGTTTCTTCAAAATTGCATGAACTCTTGCTAACGACAAGTTTGTCATTCGAGCCAATTGTCTTACGGTGAATCGAACATCAGTTTGGAGGATATTTCCGATTTTTTCTATGTTACTTTTGGTCGTAGTTGTTGCAGGACGACCTGGGTGAGCAGCATCTTTCAGTTGCTGCTGCCCAGCACTAAATTTACCTACCCACCTACAAACAGTCCTGTGAGACATTTGGCCCTCCCTATAAATGTCACACACCTCGCGGTGAATATCTACAGCCTTTATGCCGAGTAATGGCCTACCTTTTATATAGGCCCTAATTTCAAGAACATTTTCAGCTAGTTTTCCTGTCATTTTGGGTCTAGTCTAATGAATAGGCTATGAAACGATGTACACTGTACCGAGACCAATGAACGTGTGGACGAGATACTTACCTGTGTCACGAGTCAGTGATCACTCAATCGACACGAGGTGGTTTTGTGCATAAATTGCACGGTTTCCGCGAAATAAAGCACAGATGACATTATTTATGGAACACCCCTCGTACAACAGGTGTACGAGGTGGTAACGACAAATCGGCCATTTCGTCTACGCTGTAAGGCTAATGCACAATGGTTAACTTATTGTACCGAAATGACTCAATTTAATTACGACTTGTTTATGACTTTGCCATAGGTGCGCGGGAGTCTGTGAGCCCCTTCATCTCGATTCAGACTATAACATGCCAGTGATTGCAAATATAATCTTTTTAATCATTATCAAGGTCAGAGGTGCTAACGGTAGTAAAGCTGTGTTAACCTTGTTGAACAAAGGATTACCCTGGCAATCTTCGTTAATGTTGTTAAACAAACAATAACCCTGGTAAAGAGTTGTTCACCTTGTTCAACATGTGATAGCCCTAGTAAAGAGTTAACTGGGATAAACAAGTGATAACTATAGTAAAGATATGTTAACCCTGTTTAACACGTGATTACCCTGGCAAAGACTTAACCGCGTTAAACACGTTATAGCTCTGGTAAAGAGTTGTTTACCGTGTAAAACAAGTGATCAAGATGGTAAAGAGTTGTTTAACCTAGTAAGAATCGCTCACCATAGTTAAATACATGTAAGTGATAACGCTTAGTTAAGTTACCCAGGTAACATGTAATAACCCTAGTAAGCAAGTAATAACCCTAGTAAACAGGTGATAGCCCTTGTAAAGAGATGTTTCCCTAGTAAAAAGGTTAACTCTAGCGAATATCCTCGCTTCAGGTAAGCAATGTTTCATATCCTCCTACCGCTGTCTAAACGTATATTATATACCTCATCCTGTTACCAGCGTGTCTGATTGGGTTATAATGGTCACGTTGTTTGACGACAAAGCATCATGTCGCCTGTTCACTTATTTGGGGGCTCTCTAGATAAGACTTCAACGTCACACCCAATTTGGCTCGGAATGACGGAAGCAGATAACATGTGTACATATATGGAAGTGTGGAGTATAACTTACCGGTTATCTTGACGGTCAGCGTCCTTGGTCCTACTGTATTTACCCCATCAGTTATCGTGACATACACGTCATATCCGGCTATGGTCAGCGTAGCTAGATTAGCATTTGTCTGGATTTCACCCGTCGCTAAATTTAGTATACAACCAAAGGTAATAGAAACTTTGAATTATATCATGCAATGTTTACAGGGCCGAACAAAAAATGCTTTATACATTGTATTATGGTATGTACACGGGGCTAACCGAAAACCTGCTTTATATCATGAAATGTATACAGAGGCCAAATGTACCTGTGTTAATCGTGTGGACCTATGACGTACCTGTGTTTATCGTAAATGGACAGGTCCCCGTGGAGCACGTGACGCTGTTGAACGTGACGGTGTCCGTGACGTCAGTGTCGGACGCTGTTACGGTAAACAGACTTGTTGAGGTGGGCGTGGTACTTGGGATTGTTGTAGTATCTGTCGATACAAGAATTTGTATCTGTAGGAACATAGCCATCATAAACAGGAAACAGGTACAACTGATGCTGAGGCTTAAATTAACACGCTCACTATTGTAGAAAAAGCCGTATTGCAATCTTACTAGCTACGACATGTAATGGTTTACATATATTCCATCCGAATAATTCTCTTTCTTGACCCCGATGTTCGAACAACACTCAACGATCTACATGACAAGTATGTGATTGTGTCTGCAGACAAGGCATCTAATAACCTGATCCTAGTTTGCAAACACTATTACATTCATTGTTTAAAAAAGAACTGGGCCTGTTTGATAACCAAGGTAACCCTACTTACGCATTGACAGGTTTTTCGAAAGATGAAATACTTTCCAATCAGACATCAGTATTGCAATCATTCAAAATACCCGTTAATGATAAAGACACTGACTTACCTCGGCTATATTGGATACCTAAACTACGCAAGGATCCCTATAAGCAACGTTTTATCGCTGGCTCGTCTCATTGCTCAACCAAGTAATTATCAAAACTTCTTACTACCATTCTTAGTATCGTTAA
This sequence comes from Mimachlamys varia, assembly GCA_947623455.1. Taxonomy (NCBI): domain Eukaryota; kingdom Metazoa; phylum Mollusca; class Bivalvia; order Pectinida; family Pectinidae; genus Mimachlamys; species Mimachlamys varia. The sequence continues at coordinate 30,011,532 of OX392540.1, forward strand.
ATCAGGGCTTTAGTATACAGTGACACTGTATACTCCAGAAGTGACATTAATGGGATGTGGATTTTGAAAAATTCAGAAGATCAGTCTTGAGCACCCCCTTCACAAAAATGTTTCGTCCATCAAAACATTTGATTTTCCACCCTGTACACTACCATTCCACATACCAAACTGAAAGAACGTCTTTTGTCTCTCATTATGAGAGCTTTCTTTTGCAAGAAAGGTAAACGACGATACAAATACATGGTTGTGAGCTATCTTGGAGCATACTTTGCGAAAAACACAACAAAAGCTAGGTTGAAATATACGGAGGAAGATATGATACGAATGATTGAATTCCTGGTTGACAATATCTTTGTTGAGTTCGGAAGAAAGATTTTCCAACAGACTGTTGGCATTCCAATGGTCACTAACTGTGCACCACTTTTGGCTGTCTTGTTTTTGTTTTCATACAAGGCTGAATTTGTCGAGGGGCTTATCAGGACGGGTAACAAAAAACTTGCCAAATCTTTCAATTTCACCCTACAGGTGTATCGACGATGTGTTGTCTATCAACAACAAGAAGTTTGCTGACCTAGTCGATCATATACCCTACTGAACTTGAGATTAAAGACACAACAGACTCTCCTTTACTTAAACTATGACCAACACGGGCAAATTACTACTAAACTGTATGAAAAACGTGACGATTTTGATTTTCCGATCGTGAACTTCCCCTTTCTTGATAGTAACATCCCTGATTCCCCAACCTATGATGCTTACATGTCGCAGTTGATGCGTTATTCTAGGGCTTGCTCTAAATTTCGTGATAGATGTCAACTGCTGACATACAAACTTACGGCACAGGGATTCGAGAGATGCAGGTTGATGAAAACCATAGGCAAGTTTCATGGTCGCCATCTTGATCTCATCGAGAAATATTCTGTATCTTTGTGCGATATGAAGATGGACGTTTTTTAGTTTGCTTGTTATTGTGTTTTTTTTATGTGGTGCCAATGATGACTCGGTGCTCATTTTGAGGATTGATGCTTACTTGGGTGTGACCAAGATTTATATGGCGGGTGTCGTCGATGAAGCAGAAGACGCTTACTCTTCCGGAACACCTGGTCTTATTCTCTTGTGCTTTTACGAGAGTCTCCATGTAAATATTTTCCTTTGTTCCTATTTTGCCCCTAGATTAATCGATTTTGAGTTCAGGTCATGGTATTGTTGACGCTTTGGTATTCTCTGATTTTTTTTTTATTCAGGCTAAATGATTTTACAAGGGCTTTCTGATTAGCTTCACATTTACATCATACAACATTTTTGTTACGTTGCTGTGTATTCTATATTTGATATTTTCGCTTGACATGTTTGTTACTTATAGTACAGAACAAAAATGTGACGGTAGTTTGGTGACTGACAAGTTGGAGGTGTGAGACTATCCTACACTTATTCTGATAGTGCCACAGATAAACTTTATGATGCAGAAGACGCTTACTCTTCCTGAATGCCTGGTTTTATTCTCCTGTACTTTTACAAGGGTCTCCATGTTAGTATTTCATTTATTCATATTTTGCCCATAGTTTGATCGATTTTGAGGTCGGATTATGGTTTTGTTGGCGCGTTGGTATTCTCTGATCTTTTACTAAGCTATAGGCCTACTGTATATATACCTGGCAGGTTTGTGAAAGTCGGAGGGCTGTTGGCGGTAACGTATACGTAGAAAGCTCCACTGTCCGATGAACCATAGGAGTCCGTACAAGTGGCGTCAAACTGGTATCTCTTTGTTGTAGTATAGTCAAACCCAGGAGTGGCGATAGAGTATATTCCATGAGCTAAAACAAATAACACTGGAACTTAACCCATTGACAGTGATGTCGTACATCCGGGTACTATTGCTTTTCATTGAAATTTCGTAGTTGATTTTTATATCATAATTTTGTGAAAATACCGACAAGTTTAAAACACCCAACAATATCTTATATTGATGTCGTACATCCGGGTACTATTGCTTTTTACTGAAATTTCGTATTTGATTTTGATATCATAATTTTGTGAAAATTCCCGACAAGTTTTAACCACCTAACAATATCTTATAACACTACATTCTGACCGAAATAACCAGAACGTCTGGATTAGTTAACTGTAAGCGTCCGTTTAGTATTCTAAAACCTGTCTTAAGGATGTATTCTTCTGAGGTTTCAGTCACTTTCAAGTCTAGTTTTAATCTCATTTAAACACTTTACATTTTATTAAAGAAATTTTGATCAATTGTAATAGCGTATATGCATCTGAAAATTATGTCAAATATATAGGTGCCTGTTGCGTGTAGAACTTTTTTTACATGAATTTAAAAAAATAACCAATTAAGCGGCCATTTTGAAAATGCGTATTTTTGTGTATATTATTTCACTTCTCGAAAGGCCGGAATTTCACCTTTTGATGCAGGATTGGTCTCTTAAAAATTCAGTGTTTCGCCATTTTAAATCACAGCAAGCTAATTTTTGCTGTACAACTTTAAAATGTTCAATATTATGGAAATAGTGTGCAACGAAGTGGAAAATTATATACTTATAGTATTTTCTTCCTATTTTTAGTGTAACTGGAGCCCTTTTTATTTTTGAACTTGAAATTGGGAAAAATAACACAAATAGTAATAGGACAAAAAATGAAGCACACTAGCCCCCCTTTTTCATGACGGTTTTAGACAGAGAAACCTCTTTTCTTTTCATACGCTACATGTAAATGCTAAAAAAAGTTCAATTGCAGAACTTTTGTTATATAGGTTTAAATCTGAAAAAAGATGAAAAAATGAGGATTTTCCCATTAAAAAATAAGGGGTAGGGGTAATTAAAATCACTTTCCTTAGTTCAAATTTCAAGTTGGAAAAATTTTACTTCCATAACTTAAAAGAAAATAATATTTTTGTCATTTCTGCAAAACATTCATGCAATTTGGATCCCGAATTCGGAAGATATTGTATGAAGATGTCCTGCAATTGGTCAAAACTGCAAAATTCACTTAAAATCCCTAATTGTCTCATATTGGTATCTTTGACCGATCAAAAAGTAGCACGCTAACGTATCATCTTCGCATTTTCTGCCATGCCATGAACTCCATTTTCAAATAATGTATATTGTGGACCAATCATGTTCCAAAAGGCAGGGGTGTCTGGAAGCGTCAATACTAATGTAGTTCTGAAACATTTCGAACACACATGAGAACAATTCGTACTAAAATTGTTACATGGATAATGCCGCAGTTCACAAATCAGCAAATGCATGGTCCGGGTTTTCAGTTCGGAAAATATCAATATATTACAATACTACAATATTCAGCCCAGACCTTGCCCCGTGTGATTTATTTCCTCTTTCCGAAATTAAAAAAAACCCAAACATATCTGATAGGACATAATATAGGTCCAGAAGTGAGCTGAGATCTGCAGTTTACCCGGTTCTGATTAGTGTACCCAAAGGGAAGTATGAAAATTGTCTCAAAACGTGGACTCTGATATTGAAACGGTATGTTCAAGCTAAAGGGGAATGCTTTTGATGTAACTAGAAAAATGCATTAAAATGATAAGCTTTTCTGAAAAAAAAACATGTCGTTTGCAAAAGTTTTCGAACACCCTTCGTGTGTCATCGTGTGATCGGTATCAGCCAAATTCTGGGGAAACATGGAAGAGGAAGGGAGAGGGTTAGTTATATTGTCCAGCGTATATTACACTCGTTTAATAGATATTGTATTGTAAACTGTACTTCAGTATAGGGGTATGTCTGATTTGTACAGTAATATATGCTTTGCAATGCTATCGGAGGATGAAATTCTTTGTTTTAATTCTTGCAAAAAATGGTCATTTGGCAAATTTTAGAGGGGCTCTGGATCCGCCTATGCATTTATATGAAGTCATTTCCTCTCTTCTTAGCCTGGTTGTTACACAACTGTTCCTCCGAGAAGTCTCGGTCTGGTACGTGATCTCGGAAGTCCCATGAGACTTCCCCGAGTACCAATATATCTTTACTACCAGGTCTTGTACTTGGGATTGTACGGCACCACCGAGGCACGACGCTAACAGCTGTCGCGTGCAAGCGGTAAGCGATCATGTCAATGGCTATACGCTCGTCGTGTAAAAGTTGATTAAAATGGAGGTAAAAATGATAAAATAGACTATATATCTGATTGGCAGAATGGTATATAGTGCTTCAAGGATGAGTTTTTTTTTTTTTTTTTCATTCAACGGATGACTGCCGAAAACAGAATTTGAATATCACCTGTTTTATTAAAGAGACAAACAAGATATTGATCGACCGACAGATAATTATCTTGTTTAAAATTGAGAATGTACCTACCGCTCATCAAATTATGTCGTATTTCTTGCGCATAGAAGACATATGCATCCTTCAAGAACAAACGTAAATGGCCTATTCGCCTCATATTGCCCAATTCTAGAGTTTGTTTAAATCTACGCTCACGTTAACTGGATCTAAGCAGTGGGATCTGAGTAAAACATTCTCCAGATAATCATTAAAATAAAAATAGTTACATGTAGTTTGAACTTACTAGTTCCTGACACAATGGCCGTGGAAAAAATTTCGGGGCGGCCGCCAAGGAACAGCTAGAATTACCTACCACTCAACTCATTATGTCGTATTTCTAGTGTATAGAAGTCTTAAATAAGCAGAATTTATCTATGATCGCCTCATATTGCACAATTCTATAATTCTACGCTCACGTTAACTGGATCTAAGCAGTAAGATCTGACTGGGTGAAAGATTCCTCGGATAATCATTAAAATATAAACATATATAAAACAGTCAGTTTACTGAACTTACTAGTTCCTGACACAATGGCGGTGGAAAATTTCGGGGCGGCAGCCAAGGAACAGCTGGCAATACTGTCGGTGGGGGAGGCGTCCGATACAGCCAGGGAATGGAGCAGGGAAGTGGCGGTCAGGTCCTGACTGACCACGGCGTAGCTAGGTAGGCTGGTCACGTACAGCGGCTGTTGTAGGTAAAAAACATAGGGCAAGTTATTAAGTGAGGTAATAGTCTGAAGCCAGTGGCATAGCTTGGGTTTTTTTTAACTGTACGCAGATGTGGTGCCGAAGACAGTACCCGAACGAAGCGCTAGGAGGGGTTGGTACGGGAGGGGGATACGTCCATCTCCCGGAAAGGGCTGGGTGGTCTGGGGGTTCGAGAAAAAAATCCTAAAGGTCTCTGGAGCATTTTAACGTGTTCTAGTGCCAATTTCAGGTATAAAGAATTAAGGAATAAAAACACGCCCATTTTCTTGTACAATGTTCTCATTTTCTATTACAAATGTGTTTACAAATTGTTTTTATGAAAATTATGTGTACGCACCCGCGAACCCGCGTATAGGAAGCTACGTCCCTGGGAACTATTGAAACACAAGGATAACTAGTAAAGACCAGCGGCCCGAATAGGTAAATCATACTTAAGTATTTACTTAAGATTTTGTTAAGTTGCATTCATACAAGCACTCATACTTAAGGAACATTTAACTTCATACTTCAAGTTAAGTAACCTCTTGAGAACGCTTAACTCATTCTTAAAAACTTAAGTTAATACTTAACCTAAAAAGAGGGCTGCACAAAATCGACCTGGGCAAGGACACATTACAATGGCAGTGGGAAGACAGAGACTTGATTAAGAGATAAAGAATGAATGTTTTGGCATTAGCTATCAGTATTTATCACGCATGCTTCGCCCATACCTGAAATCGCCTACTGATATGCAGCAAATGGCCAGGGCTAACTTTTCCTAATAGTAATTAGAAAAAATGCCAAATTGAAATTTTTCTTACGGTTCCAAATTCACTAGACTTAAAAATTTTTATCTGCCAACTTTTTTTGAAATTTGGTTTTTGCTTTTGCAAGGGTAGGGTGTCTTGTTCAAAACAGTATCTTCACTTTGTTCTGTAGCACTTTTAGTTACCGAGAAAAGCGAAGGAAAACGAAGAAAAAGCGTATAGAAGCGACAGTCAATAGTTTGAAATCATTTATAGGTCTTTTTATTTGAAATCTATTTATAGGTCTTTTTATTTGAAATCCCGCGTTTTGATCATGATTAAATCTAGTTTTTTTTTCATCCTTTGGGTTGAGGGTTCCCAAAATGGAACAGTACCTCAAATGGAAAACTATTTGTATACACATGGTATATATGATGCAGCAGTTTCGATTTTCAATAAATAAGATTTTATTTAAGTTATATCTAACTTAGTAAAATATTGGAAGATGACGTACATATGTAACACACGCTGCACCTTTTGAATTTAGTAAGAGATACAGTATTCCGAAAAAAAAAGAATAAAACTTCATCAGAAAGCTATTCCGTCCCCATAGGACTCTTGAGAATAACTTTATCAAAAGTTAAGTAAACGCTTAAGATTTTTATGAATACTGGCCGAGAAATTCCGGTGTTTTCTCATTTTGACGATACCCACGAATTAAGAACGTCGGAAGTTTAAAAAAAATAAAAACCAAACAAACAAAAAACTCTTCAATCAAAGAAAAATAACACGGCCCTATGATATCCAGGAGAGGAATATGCATTTTAAAATGTCGTCTGGCCTGTGGAAAGTCTATCATACGTGCTCTAAATGTGTCTGTACATGCATTTAGAATATATATCAATCGTCGATACCCCCAGTAAATGTTGAACCGCCTGATGCATATAAACATTGCAATTTTGACAATAAGATATGTTACTACCGAGAAAGGGGATATCAACAACAACACCAAGAGGCGGGCTTAGCGGTCGATTTCCAGCAATTTTGTTGTTAAGTCCTAAAACAGAAATTATTAACTGTTATCGTCAGGGTACAGGAACTAACCGAATTATTATCCTGTTTGTCAGGGTACCGGAACTTACCGAATTATTAACTGTGTTTGTCAGGGTACCGGAACTTACCGAATTATTAACTGTGTTTGTCAGGGTACCGGAACTTACCGAATTATTAACTGTTATCGTCAGGGTACCGGTGCTAGTTTTACCACAGGGATCCTGTACGCTAAACGTCAGCGAGTACGTCCCAGCAGCATGTGTACCGACAAGTGCTGTTACTTGAACTGACAAAACAAGCATGATATCAATTCTTCAATTAAAGTTTCAGACAAACACCAAATCGTTCAATATTGCTGTACAATGACATAGTGTTAGTAAGACGCGCTGAAGCCGTCCGATGTAAACAGTGTGTTTCCTTCACACACATGATACTTACTACATGTAGTATAACGAAATACAACTACAAGCAAAATAGACTAGGGCATTTAACATTAGGAATAAGATTCATCAGTTTGGTATGAATGATATATACTGAGATTGTTTTTTTTTTGTACACAAACAGGAATTGAAAACTTAATTTGCGAGCTTTCGAAAACGTCTGTTTCCTTTGTCAAGCAAAGAGTACAATAGCCGAGTGTCGGTGTTCTGACCGCTGAAATCAGCTCACTACCCAAAATAGGACGAGTTGGAGAAGTCAGCTGTCAAAAACAGCTTAAAAGACGTTTTCGAAAGATCGCAAATTAAGTTTTCAATTCCTGTTTGTGTACAAAAAAAAAAAAACAATCTCAGTATATAGGGCATTTAACGTTAATATCAGTGTGACGATTAGCTTGGGCCCAAATACCAGACCTAGACATTTTCATAGATGTCTGTCTAACAAGATATGGTGTCGTGGCTAGAGAAAACTTTGGCTATCAGACGAGTTACGATAATTTGGAAACCCAATATCTCTAATATCGCAATGTTCAGTAAGAGGCCATTAGGCTTCCTTTTTATATCTATATACAATGTAACTTATTATAACATGACCTATGTACAATTTAACTTATTAGCATATGACCTATATTCAAAGTAGCCCATTAATATATGACCTATATACAATGACACCTATTATTATATGACCTATATACAATGTTACATATCATTATATGACCTATATACAATGTAAGCCATTATCATATGACCTATATACAATGTAACGAATTATGATATGACCTATATATATATATACAAGGTAACTCATTATTTTTTTACCTATATATATGTACAATGTAACCTATTATAACATGACCTATGTACAATATAACTTATTATCATATGACCTATCCTACATATACAATTGAACCTATTAGTGTATGACCCCTATAAATACAATATGAGATATTGAATACGTGGAGAAAAAACTCACATATAGGCATGATCATCATGACTATACAGGTATGATACATAAGACAATAAAGTACGACTACTTTGACTGTACATGTATGATAACTAGCTATATATAGGATATTACTGTTGTATACTACAGACTATGTGCTAGGCTGTATCGGTATCTTTCTAAACTTCATCATGCTTCGTGTCTCTGGTTAGACCAAAAGGACCTGAGAATTTGCTACAGCGAGTTTTGGACCTAAAGGATGGTGTTAAGAGTAATTTACACTTTGGGAAGGGGGGGGGGGGGGGGGTGTTAAGATCAATTTTCGATAGCCTAGAAATGCCCCCCCCCCAATGGTCATATAACCTTTATGACCATTGAGGGGGACATTTCTATCGACAATCTAAACCCCCTCAAAAGTGTAAAATTACTCTAAACATCAAGGTTTAGGTCCAAAACTAGATGTAACAAATTCCCAGGTCCCTGTGATTTAGACCACAGCTCTACATTTTATCAGAACACACACATATAGGAACGAAAAATAAAACGTTAAAAAAACTAAACATACGGGTCGCAGTGTTAAATCCGAAATCAGTGGACGCTGACGTCATAGTGGTGGTGACCGTGTCCCCGTCATCATCATACACGGCCAGGGTGAACACTAGGAAGCCGGTAGTCGTGGTGTCGCTGATGGAAGTGGACCCAGGCAGGTTAGTTATTGTCGGGGTAGAACCTGCGGAACAGTAGACGGCATTTTTCTGATTTCTAGTTGTGTTATACTGGTCTGTCTAGGGCAATACATCTAAAATATTTGTGGTTGTATTACACATCTATCCATGTAATACAACCACAGCCTGACGTCACCATGATTCAACAATGATGTGACTAACAGTAAACGGCAAACCGTGTCAATTTCTGTTTATTTAATGTATTTTTGTTTAATGACCTAACAATAGCCAGAGTCATTTAAGGACGTGCAAGGTTTTGGAGTTGGAAGAAAGCCGAAAAACCCGAAAAAAACACCGACCTCCGGTCAGTACCTGGCAACTGCCAAACGTGGATTTCGAACTCGCAACCCGGAGTAGAGGGCTAGTGTCAGAATGTCGGGACACCTAAACTACTCGGCCACCACGGCCCAAATGTCAAACTTGTCAACTATCTATAGATAAATAACACGATGTCAAAGATTGGTTTGTTTGGTGGTTATGGTGGCTGATTTCTGCCATCTCGCCTACAATATTTTAGCAAGGCGAAAACCCGCCGTTCGGTTTCGGGGTTGGCGCATTGAAAAATGCGCCAACCCGCGAAAAAAGACAAAAAGACGAAAAGGCGAGAAAAATAACACGAAAAAGAGAGATTTTTTAAGAACAAACGGCTCCATTTCATGTTCATTTTCTCGCCTTTTCGTGTTCATTTTCTCGCCTTTTCGTGTTCATTTTCTCGCCTTCTTGTGTGAAATGTACAAGGCGAAAACCCGTGGGTAAAAATTTATGCGAAAAGGCGAGATGGCAGAAATCAGCCACCATAAGTGGTTGATTTGTTGGTTGGTTGATTGTTTTTACGTCCTATTAACAGCCAGGGTCATTTAAGGACGGCCTCCCAGTGTATGCGATTTGTGTGTGTGTGTTGAGAGTGTGTGTATTTGGAAGGCTGCGGAATCTTCGTGTTGGCCTTCTTGCGATAGTCTGGATCTTTTGCCGATTTAAAGTGCTACCACACTGAAGTACACTGCCAAAGGCCCCCAGCAGAACATCCCACCCGGTCACATTATACTGACAACGGGCGAGTGAAAACAACCATCAAACCATTGATAAATATCGATTTGTTTTTTCCGAACACAAACGTACGTTTTCCCTTTAATGTTACATTACTAACGGCCCAGACAAGATTTCCCTGGAAATATTGCACAAATTTTCGTGCATCATAATACATGTATTTTAGGATCTAACTGATCATATTGCAGGAGAAAATAAATCCTGTTCAATTATAAAATGTATACATGAACAGTTACTATTAGCCTTTTGATGAGGTCGATACATGGTTTTATCAACCGGAGAAAAAATATCAACCGAGGACGAAACCATGTATCGACGAATTCAAAAGGCAATGATAGTTTTATTATAAATTGATATTTTTTATTTGCACTCAGACTACAAAATAAAATTTGTTTCAACGACATTTAATCAAATTCTCAAACAATGTTATAACAATACAACATTAAATACTTCCCGAACACTTTAACAGTTGTTGATAGTTTCCGTTTGATATTGTTTCACTCCATGCCGTCGAGAATAGCATCTTTTGGATTATTTGTAAGAACGGCGAGCCTGCCGTCTGCAATTACTGTTGTTGTTGCAGTACCAACCTTAAGGTCTTCGGAGCTCTTGACGTTACGTCATGTTTCTATTTTTGGAAACATCCCGTCAATCTGCTTTTATTACCAGCTTTTTTGCACGACTGGTCGATATGACTTTTTATCGGGAATCACGTGGCGCTATCTTAGCCAATCAGAAAGTGTAAAAAATATCAATTTATAATAATAATTGTTATGAGAATCATAACAGCAGTGCTATAAACTGACCCAACGGTTATAAAAGGTGCCTGGATAGAGATTTCAACACTATCACATTACATACAAAGAAAAACTAGAGCAGACTTGCAAAAAGGGACCCGCTGTTTGATACTGACCGAGATCGCTTTATAATTTTTCAAGAATGTTGAGCAGTTTAAAAATAAGAAATTTGACTTTGACCTTTGAACAAACGACCTTGAGCAAATGACGTTTTCGTGTACGACACTTATACAATAGGTGTTCAGTATTCCGTGTTCGACACTTATACAACAAATGTTCAGTGTTTCCGTGTATAACACTTATACAAAAGGTGTTCAATGTTCCGTGTACGACACTTATACAACAGGTGTTCAGTGTTTCCGTGTACGACACTTATACAAAAGGTGTTCAATGTTTCCGTGCACGACACTTATATAACAGGTATTCAATATTCCGTGTACGGCACTGATACAACAGGTGTTCAGTGTTCCGTGTTCGACACTTATATAACAGGTATTCAATTTTATTCCGTGTACGGCACTGATACAACAGGTGTTCAGTGTTTCCGTGTACGACACTTATACAACAGGTGTTCAGTGTTTCCGTGTACGACACTTATACAACAGGTGTTCAGTGTTTCCGTGTACGACACTTATATAACAGGTGTTCAGTGTTTCCGTGTACGACACTTATATAACAGGTGTTCAGTGTTTCCGTGTACGACACTTATACAACAGGTGTTCAGTGTTTCCGTGTACGACACTTATACAACAGGTGTTCAGTGTTTCCGTGTACGACACTTATACAACAGGTGTTCAGTGTTTCCGTGTACGACACTTATACAACAGGTGTTCAGTGTTTCCGTGTACGACACTTATACAACAGGTGTTCAGTGTTTCCGTGTACGACACTTATACAACAGGTGTTCAGTGTTTCCGTGTACGACACTTATACAACAGGTGTTCAGTGTTTCCGTGTACGACACTTATACACCAGGTGTTCAGTGTTCACAACGTATGTATCTACTAAAGGAACTTTGCTCACCTGGATCTAGCTTGGCATTGAATCCAAATCTTTTCCCGCCCTGTACAGAGTCACCGCTCCAGTCGTGTGTACCCCCAACTGCCAGACCTCCCACTGAGGTGGATGTACGATAGCTCGGGCCTCCTCCGTTACTTTTATAACTAACCACGGAAGCACCAGGAGAATACCTGTATGTACAGCGAAACTGACATAGTTCACATTCCTATTACAACCGTGACCTTTAGTCAGTATTGCATATCTTAAATTTACTAATAACTTTGTTAATTCTGGATTATTTACATCTGTAATTTATTATGAAATAACCATGATTGTTATCATTTTTTTAATTGAAAGTAATACAATGAAATATTTTCTGTCGAGACAAGGTGTACAAATTTATTGGAAAGATACATTTTTTCGGGTTAATTAAAAAGATATTGTTCTAGCAAAGCATTGTTTTACCGAACAGAATCGGTAAAAGTTAAAACAAACTCAACAGAAACTGGGATACAGTGGTATGTAGATTGTGTAAAAAAAACTTCCAAGGACATCACAATTCACTTTCTTATCCAGTTTCCGTACTTGTTTAACAGTCGCGATAAAATCTTAGATTTTCTTGTCAATTTCTTAGAGGTGTCCGATTACGTTAAATTCGACCATTTATCCGATGAAAGACAATGCCAATTCTTACTCGGAAGCACAAAAGTTATACACATGGAGCGAGATAGGTGGGCTGATATGATGATCAGCATTGCCCACCTGGTACCATTACTGTTATCCTCTCTATCTATCTTAGGTAGTTAACACAAGTTAGTACTTCTATCTATCTTAGGTAGTTATCACAAGTTATCCTCTCTACCTATCTTAGGTAGTTAACACAAGTTATCCTCTCTATCTATCTTAGGTAGTTAACACAAGTTAGTACTTCTATCTATCTTAGGTAGTTATCACAAGTTATCCTCTCTATCTATCGGATGTAGTTAACACAAGTTATCCTCTCTATCTATCTTAGGTAGTTAACACAAGTTATCCTCTCTATCTATCTTAGGTAGTTAACAGAAGTTAGTACTTCTATCTATCTTAGGTAGTTATCACAAGTTATCCTCTCTATCTATCGTATAACGTTATCACAAGTTATCCTCGGTATCAATCGTATAACGTTATCACAAGTTATCCTTTCTATCTATCGTATGTAGTTAACACAAGATATCCTCTCTATCTATCTTGATAGAAAACACAAGTTATCCTCTCTATCTATCGGATGTAGTTAACACAAGGTATCCTCTCTATCTATCGTATGGAGTTAACACAAGTTATCCTTTCTATCTATCGTATGGAGTTAACACAAGTTATCGTCTCTATCAATCAATTTAGTTAACACAAGTTATCCTCTCTATCTATCTTAGGTAGTTAACACAAATTATTCTCTCTATCTATCGGATGTAGTTAACACAAGTTATCCTCTCTACCTATCTTAGGTAGTTAACACAAGTTATCCTCTCTATCTATCTTGATAGTTAACACAAGGTATCCTCTCTATCTATCGTATGTAGTTAACACCAGTTATCCTCTCTATCTATCGGATGTAGTTACATGTAACACAAGTTATCCTCTCTATCTATCGTATGGAGTTAACACAAGTTATCCTCTCTATCTATTGTATTTAGTTAACACAAGGTATCCTCTCTAACTACCTTATCCTCTCTATCTATCTTAGGTAGTTAACACAAGTTATCTTTTCTATCTATCGTATGTAGTTAACACCAGTTATCCTCTCTATCTATCTTAGGTAGTTAACACAAGTTATCCTCTCTATCTATCTTGATAGTTAACACAAGGTATCCTCTCTATCTATCTTGATAGTTAACACAAGATATCCTCTATATCTATCGTATGTAGTTAACACCAGTTATCCTCTCTATCTATCTTAGGTAGTTAACACAAGTTATCCTCTCTATCTATCTAAGGTAGTTTAACACAAGTTAGTACTTCTATCTATCTTAGGTAGTTAACACAAGTTAGTACTTCTATCTATCTTAGGTAGTTAACACAAGTTAGTATTTCTATCTATCTTAGGTAGTTAACACAAATTATCCTCTCTATCTATCGTATAACGTTATCACAAGTTATCCTCGGTATCAATCGTATAACGTTATCACAAGTTATCCTTTCTATCTATCGTATGGAGTTAACACAAGTTATCCTCTCTATTTATTGTATTTAGTTAACACAAATTATCCTCTCTATCTATCGTATGGAGTTAACACAAGTTATCCTCTCTATCTATCGGATGTAGTTAACACAAGTTAACCTCTCTATCTATCGTATGGAGTTAACACAAGTTATCCTGTCTATCTATCTTAGGTAGTTACACAAGGTATCCTCTCTATCTATCTTGATAGTTAACACGAGTTATTCTCTCTATCTATCTTGATAGTTAACACAAGTTATCCTCTCTATCTATCTTGATAGTTAACACAAGTTATTCTCTCTATCTATCTATCGTATAACGTTATCACAAGTTATCCTCTCTATCTATCGTATGTAGTTAACACAAGTTATCCTCTCTATCTATCTTAGGTAGTTAACACAAGTTATCCTCTCTATCTATCGGATGTAGTTAACACAAGGTATCCTCTCTATCTATCGTATGGAGTTAACACAAGTTATCCTCTCTATCTATCGTATGGAGTTAACACAAGTTATCGTCTCTATCAATCAATTTAGTTAACACAAGTTATCCTCTCTATCTATCTTAGGTAGTTAACACAAATTATTCTCTCTATCTATCGGATGTAGTTAACACAAGTTATCCTCTCTACCTATCTTAGGTAGTTAACACAAGTTATCCTCTCTATCTATCTTGATAGTTAACACAAGGTATCCTCTCTATCTATCGTATGTAGTTAACACCAGTTATCCTCTCTATCTATCGGATGTAGTTACATGTAACACAAGTTATCCTCTCTATCTATCGTATGGAGTTAACACAAGTTATCCTCTCTATCTATCTTGATAGTTAACACAAGGTATCCTCTCTATCTATCTTGATAGTTAACACAAGATATCCTCTATATCTATCGTATGTAGTTAACACCAGTTATCCTCTCTATCTATCTTAGGTAGTTAACACAAGTTATCCTCTCTATCTATCTTAGGTAGTTTAACACAAGTTAGTACTTCTATCTATCTTAGGTAGTTAACACAAGTTAGTACTTCTATCTACCTTAGGTAGTTAACACAAGTTAGTACTTCTATCTATCTTAGGTAGTTAACACAAATTATCCTCTCTATCTATCGTATAACGTTATCACAAGTTATTCTCGGTATCAATCGTATAACGTTATCACAAGTTATCCTTTCTATCTATCGTATGGAGTTAACACAAGTTATCCTCTCTATTTATTGTATTTAGTTAACACAAATTATCCTCTCTATCTATCGTATGGAGTTAACACAAGTTATCCTCTCTATCTATCGGATGTAGTTAACACAAGTTAACCTCTCTATCTATCGTATGGAGTTAACACAAGTTATCCTGTCTATCTATCTTAGGTAGTTACACAAGGTATCCTCTCTATCTATCTTGATAGTTAACACGAGTTATTCTCTCTATCTATCTTGATAGTTAACACAAGTTATCCTCTCTATCTATCTTGATAGTTAACACGAGTTATTCTCTCTATCTATCTTGATAGTTAACACCAGTTATCCTCTCTATCTATCGGATGTAGTTACATGTAACACAAGTTATCCTCTCTATCTATCGTATGGAGTTAACACAAGTTATCCTCTCTATCTATTGTATTTAGTTAACACAAGTTATCTTTTCTATCTATCGTATGTAGTTAACACCAGTTATCCTCTCTATCTATCTTAGGTAGTTAACACAAGTTATCCTCTCTATCTATCTTGATAGTTAACACAAGGTATCCTCTCTATCTATCTTGATAGTTAACACAAGATATCCTCTATATCTATCGTATGTAGTTAACACCAGTTATCCTCTCTATCTATCTTAGGTAGTTAACACAAGTTATCCTCTCTATCTATCTTAGGTAGTTTAACACAAGTTAGTACTTCTATCTATCTTAGGTAGTTAACACAAGTTAGTACTTCTATCTATCTTAGGTAGTTAACACAAGTTAGTACTTCTATCTATCTTAGGTAGTTAACACAAATTATCCTCTCTATCTATCTATCGTATAACGTTATCACAAGTTATCCTCTCTATCTATCGTATGTAGTTAACACAAGTTATCCTCTCTATCTATCTTAGGTAGTTAACACAAGTTATCCTCTCTATCTATCTTAGGTAGTTAACACAAGTTAGTACTTCTATCTATCTTAGGTAGTTATCACAAGTTATCCTCTCTATCTATCTTAGGTAGTTAACACAAGTTATCCTCTCGATCTATCTTAGGTAGTTAACACAAGTTAGTACTTCTATCTATCTTAGGTAGTTATCACAAGTTATCCTCTCTATCCATCGTATGTAGTTAACACAAGTCATCCTCTCTATCTATCTTGATAGTTAACACAAGTTATCCTCTCTATCTATCGGATGTAGTTAACACAAGGTATCCTCTCTATCTATCGTATGGAGTTAACACAAGTTATCCTCTCTATCTATCGTATAACGTTATCACAAGTTATCCTCTCTGTCTATCGTATAACGTTATCACAAGTTATCCTTTCTATCTATCGTATGTAGTTAACACAAGTTATCCTCTCTATCTATCGGATGTAGTTAACACAAGTTATCCTCTCTACCTATCTTAGGTAGTTAACACAAGGTATCCTCTCTATCTATCGTATGTAGTTAACACCAGTTATCCTCTCTATCTATCGGATGTAGTTAACACAAGTTATCCTCTCTATCTATCGTATGGAGTTAACACAAGTTATCCTCTCTATCTATCGGATGTAGTTAACACAAGTTATCCTCTCTATCTATCTTGATAGTTAACACAAGGTATCCTCTCTGTCTATCGTATAACGTTATCACAAGTTATCCTTTCTATCTATCGTATGTAGTTAACACAAGTTATCCTCTCTATCTATCGGATGTAGTTAACACAAGTTATCCTCTCTATCTATCTTGATAGTTAACACAAGGTATCCTCTCTATCTATCGTATGTAGTTAACACCAGTTATCCTCTCTATCTATCGGATGTAGTTAACACAAGTTATCCTCTCTATCTATCGTATGGAGTTAACACAAGTTATCGTCTCTATCAATCAATTTAGTTAACACAAGATATCCTCTCTACCTATCGTATGGAGTTAACACAAGTTATCCTCTCTATCTATTGTATTTAGTTAACACAAGGTATCCTCTCTAACTACCTTATCCTCTCTATCTATCTTAGGTAGTTAACACAAGTTATCTTTTCTATCTATCGTATGTAGTTAACACCAGTTATCCTCTCTATCTATCTTAGGTGGTAACACAAGTTATCCTCTCTATCTATCTTGATAGTTAACACAAGGTATCCTCTCTATCTATCTTGATAGTTAACACAAGATGTCCTCTATATCTATCGTATGTAGTTAACACCAGTTATCCTCTCTATCTATCTTAGGTCGTTAACACAAGTTATCCTCTCTATCTATCTTAGGTAGTTTAACACAAGTTAGTACTTCTATCTATCTTAGGTAGTTAACACAAGTTAGTACTTCTATCTATCTTAGGTAGTTAACACAAGTTAGTACTTCTATCTATCTTAGGTAGTTAACACAAGTTATCCTCTCTATCTATCGTATAACGTTATCACAAGTTATCCTCGGTATCAATCGTATAACGTTATCACAAGTTATCCTTTCTATCTATCTTATGTAGTTAACACAAGTTATCCTCTCTATCTATCGTATTTAGTTAACACAAGTTATCCTCTCTATTTATTGTATTTAGTTAACACAAGGTATCCTCTCTATCTATCGTATGGAGTTAACACAAGTTATCGTCTCTATCAATCAATTTAGTTAACACAAGTTATCCTCTCTATCTATCGTATGTAGTAAACACAAGTTATCCTCTCTATCTATCGTATTGAGTTAACACAAGTTATCGTCTCTATCAATCAATTTAGTTAACACAAGATATCCTCTATATCTATCGTATGTAGTTAACACAAGTTAGCCTCTCTGTCTATCGTATGTAGTTAACACAAGTTAGCCTCTCAATCTATCTTAGGTAGTTTAACACAAGTTAGTACTTCTATCTGCCTTAGGTAGTTAACACAAGTTAGTACTTCTACCTATCTTAGGTAGTTAACACAAGTTATCCTCTCTATCTATCGTATAACGTTATCACAAGTTATCCTTTCTATCTATCGTATGTAGTTAACACAAGTTATCCTCTCAATCTATCTTATGTAGTTAACACAAGTTATCCTTTCTATCAATCGTATAACGTTATCACAAGTTATCCTCTCTGTCTATCGTATAACGTTATCACAAGTTATCCTTTCTATCTATCGTATGTAGTTAACACAAGTTATCCTCTCAATCTATCTTATGTAGTTAACACAAGTTATCCTTTCTATCAATCGTATAACGTTATCACAAGTTATCCTCTCTGTCTATCGTATAACGTTATCACAAGTTATCCTTTCTATCTATCGTATGTAGTTAACACAAGTTATCCTCTCAATCTATCTTATGTAGTTAACACAAGTTATCCTTTCTATCAATCGTATAACGTTATCACAAGTTATCCTCTCTGTCTATCGTATAACGTTATCACAAGTTATCCTTTCTATCTATCGTATGTAGTTAACACAAGTTATCCTCTCAATCTATCTTATGTAGTTAACACAAGTTATCCTTTCTATCAATCGTATAACGTTATCACAAGTTATCCTCTCTGTCTATCGTATAACGTTATCACAAGTTATCCTTTCTATCTATCGTATGTAGTTAACACAAGTTATCCTCTCAATCTATCGTATGTAGTTAACACAAGTTAGCCTCTCAATCTATCTTAGGTAGTTTAACACAAGTTAGTACTTCTATCTGCCTTAGGTAGTTAACACAAGTTAGTACTTCTATCTATCTTAGGTAGTTAACACAAGTTAGTACTTCTACCTATCTTAGGTAGTTAACACAAGTTATCCTCTCTATCTATCGTATAACGTTATCACAAGTTATCCTTTCTATCTATCGTATGTAGTTAACACAAGTTATCCTCTCAATCTATCTTATGTAGTTAACACAAGTTATCCTTTCTATCAATCGTATAACGTTATCACAAGTTATCCTCTCTGTCTATCGTATAACGTTATCACAAGTTATCCTTTCTATCTATCGTATGTAGTTAACACAAGTTATCCTCTCAATCTATCTTATGTAGTTAACACAAGTTATCCTTTCTATCAATCGTATAACGTTATCACAAGTTATCCTCTCTGTCTATCGTATAACGTTATCACAAGTTATCCTTTCTATCTATCGTATGTAGTTAACACAAGTTATCCTCTCTATCTATCGGATGTAGTTAACACAAGTTATCCTCTCTGTCTATCGTATTTAGTTTGCACAATTTATCCTCTCTGTCTATCGTATGGAGTTAACACACGTTATCCCTTCTATCGTATATAGTTAACACAAGTTATCCTCGCTATCCGTCTTATGTAGTTAACACAAGTTATCCTCTCTATCTATCGTATAACGTTATCACAAGTTATCCTTTCTATCTATCGTATGTAGTTAACACAAGTTATCCTCTCAATCTATCTTATGTAGTTAACACAAGTTATCCTTTCTATCAATCATATAACGTTATCACAAGTTATCCTCTCTGTCTATCGTATAACGTTATCACAAGTTATCCTTTCTATCTATCGTATGTAGTTAACACAAGTTATCCTCTCTATCTATCGGATGTAGTTAACACAAGTTATCCTCTCTGTCTATCGTATTTAGTTTACACAATTTATCCTCTCTGTCTATCGTATGGAGTTAACACACGTTATCCCTTCTATCGTATATAGTTAACACAAGTTATCCTCGCTATCCGTCTTATGTAGTTAACACAATTTATCCTCTCTATCTATCGTATTTAGTTAACACAAGTTATCCTCTCTATTTATTGTATTTAGTTAACACAAGGTATCCTCTCTATCTATCGTATGGAGTTAACACAAATTATCGTCTCTATCAATCAATTTAGTTAACACAAGTTATCCTCTCTATCTATCGTATTGAGTTAACACAAGTTATCGTCTCTATCAATCAATTTAGTTAACACAAGATATCCTCTATATCTATCGTATGTAGTTAACACAAGTTAGCCTCTCTGTCTATCGTATGTAGTTAACACAAGTTAGCCTCTCAATCTATCTTAGGTAGTTTAACACAAGTTAGTACTTCTATCTGCCTTAGGTAGTTAACACAAGTTAGTACTTCTATCTATCTTAGGTAGTTAACACAAGTTAGTACTTCTACCTATCTTAGGTAGTTAACACAAGTTATCCTCTCTATCTATCGTATAACGTTATCACAAGTTATCCTCGGTATCAATCGTATAACGTTATCACAAGTTATCCTTTCTATCTATCGTATGTAGTTAACACAAGTTATCCTCTCAATCTATCGGATGTAGTTAACACAAGTTATCCTTTCTATCAATCGTATAACGTTATCACAAGTTATCCTCTCTGTCTATCGTATAACGTTATCACAAGTTATCCTTTCTATCTATCGTATGTAGTTAACACAAGTTATCCTCTCTATCTATCGGATGTAGTTAACACAAGTTATCCTCTCTGTCTATCGTATAACGTTATCACAAGTTATCCTCTCTGTCTATCGTATTTAGTTTACACAATTTATCCTCTCTGTCTATCGTATGGAGTTAACACACGTTATCCCTTCTATCGTATATAGTTAACACAAGTTATCCTCGCTTTCCGTCTTATGTAGTTAACACAGGTTATCCTCTCTATCTATCGTATTTAGTTAACACAAGTTATCCGTTTTATCTATTCAATGTAGTTAACAAATATTTTTAGACAACTTAATCATTGAAACGCGAACGTTATAGTCACAATATGAATACTTAACCCTGTATACGACCTGTCTCACTATAGTCATATTTAATCCGTGATTTATATGTATCATCCGATGTATTATATGTCACTATAGTTAGAATTCACTCCGTATTACCGGGTATACACGTACCATCCGATGTATTATATGTCACTATAGTTAGAATTCACTCCGTATTACCGGGTATACACGTACCATCCGATGTATTATGTGTCACTATAGTTAGAATTCACTCCGTATTACCGGGTATACACGTACCATCCGATGTATAGATGTCACTATAGTTAGAATTCACTCCGTATTACCGGGTATACACGTACCATCCGATGTATTATGTGTCACTATAGTTAGAATTCACTCCGTATTACCGGGTATACACGTACCATCCGATGTATTATATGTCACTATAGTTAGAATTCACTCCGTATTACCGGGTATACACGTACCATCCGATGTATTATGTGTCACTATAGTTAGAATTCACACCGTATTACCGGGTATACACGTACCAGCCGATGTATTATGTGTCACTATAGTTAGAATTCACTCCGTATTACCGGGTATACACGTACCATCCGATGTATTATGTGTCACTATAGTTAGAATTCACATCGTATTACCGGGTATACACGTACCATCCGATGTATTATGTGTCACTATAGTTAGAATTCACTCCGTATTACCGGGTATACACGTACCATCCGATGTATTATATGTCACTATAGTTAGAATTCACTCCGTATTACCGGGTATACACGTACCATCCGATGTATTATGTGTCACTATAGTTAGAATTCACTCCGTATTACCGGGTATACACGTACCATCCGATGTATTATGTGTCACTATAGTTAGAATTCACTCCGTATTACCGGGTATACACGTACCATTCGATGTATTATATGTCACTATAGTTAGAATTCACTCCGTATTACCGGGTATACACGTACCATCCGATGTATTATGTGTCACTATAGTTAGAATTCACTCCGTATTACCGGGTATACACGTACCATCCGATGTATTATGTGTCACTATAGTTAGAATTCACTCCGTATTACCGGGTATACACGTACCATCCGATGTATTATGTGTCACTATAGTTAGAATTCACTCCGTATTACCGGGTATACACGTACCATCCGATGTATTATGTGTCACTATAGTTAGAATTCACTCCGTATTACCGGGTATACACGTACCATCCGATGTATTATGTGTCGCTATAGTTAGAATTCACTCCGTATTACCGGGTATACACGTACCAGCCGATGTATTATATGTCACTATAGTTAGAATTCACTCCGTATTACCGGGTATACACGTACCAGCCGATGTATTATATGTCACTATAGTTAGAATTCATTCCGTATTACCGGGTATACACGTACCAGCCGATGTATTATATGTCACTATAGTTAGAATTCACTCCGTATTACCGGGTATACACGTACCATCCGATGTATTATGTGTCACTATAGTTAGAATTCACTCCGTATTACCGGGTATACACGTACCATCCGATGTATTATATGTCACTTTAGTTAGAATTCACTCCGTATTACCGGGTATACACGTACCATCCGATGTATTATATGTCACTTTAGTTAGAATTCACTCCGTATTACCGGGTATACACGTACCATCCGATGTATTATGTGTCACTATAGTTAGAATTCACTCCGTATTACCGGGTATACACGTACCATCCGATGTATTATATGTCACTATAGTTAGAATTCACTCCGTATTACCGGGTATACACGTACCATCCGATGTATTATGTGTCACTATAGTTAGAATTCACTCCGTATTACCGGGTATACACGTACCATCCGATGTATTATATGTCACTATAGTTAGAATTCACTCCGTATTACCGGGTATACACGTACCAGCCGATGTATTATGTGTCACTATAGTTAGAATTCACTCCGTATTACCGGGTATACACGTACCAGCCGATGTATTATGTGTCACTATAGTTAGAATTCACTCCGTATTACCGGGTATACACGTACCATCCGATGTATTATGTGTCACTATAGTTAGAATTCACTCCGTATTACCGGGTATACACGTACCAGCCGATGTATTATATGTCACTATAGTTAGAATTCACTCCGTATTACCGGGTATACACGTACCATCCGATGTATTATATGTCACTATAGTTAGAATTCACTCCGTATTACCGGGTATACACGTACCAGCCGATGTATTATGTGTCACTATAGTTAGAATTCACTCCGTATTACCGGGTATACACGTACCATCCGATGTATTATGTGTCACTATAGTTAGAATTCACTCCGTATTACCGGGTATACACGTACCATCCGATGTATTATACGTCACTATAGTTAGAATTCACTCCGTATTACCGGGTATACACGTACCATCCGATGTATTATATGTCACTATAGTTAGAATTCACTCGGTATTACCGGGTATACACGTACCAGCCGATGTATTATATGTCACTATAGTTAGAATTCACTCCGTATTACCGGGTATACACGTACCATCCGATGTATTATATGTCACTATAGTTCGAATTCACTCCGTATTACCGGGTATACACGTACCAGCCGATGTATTCTACGGCATGTGTCAATATTAGTCAGATTCAATCCGTATTATATACTATCAGTCGATGTATTATATGACCTGTGTCACTATAGTCAGATTCACTCCGTATTATATACGTATCAGCCGATGTATTTTACGACCTGTGTCACTATATTCAGATTTGCACCATATTACCGATTATACACGTACCAGCCGATGTATTATACGACCTGTGTTAATATTAGTCAAATTCAATCCGTATTATATACTAAACGGCCGATGTATTATACGACCTGTGTCACTATAATCAGATTCACTCCGTAATACATACGTACCATCCGATGACGTCGCCCTGCTCGACTGGGATTCGATTGGTCGATGTAAAAGTTGCTGTTTGCGAACCGGTTGCTTCAATGGAAATAGTCATCAGTGTAATGCGAGTTTTCAGTTTACGATGCAAAATTATTTGTCTTGATGAAACAACACCTGCGAGCAAGCATCATAGTTACCGAAAAATGTTTGTAAGTGTATAGATTCAGTATACAATGTGTTTATATTGACGTCACAATATTATTGGCGTCGTATATTTTTGTGTAAAGTAAAACATGTCGATTGAAGAGCTCCTATAGAATTAAAAGATCTAACGATAATGCCTATTCCCTTTCCATTTTGTCAAAATTTTCTTTTCTATTCAGTTTAAAGTTCACGTGCTTAATTAAAGCATATGACAATTGTATATTAATACTGAAAGTCATTTTTTTTTTAATTTCATAGTGCTTTGAAAGGTCAGCCTTTACATCCATATTACATGAAGCCCGCTATTAAAGATAAAGTTATTGCTTTCTACAGTGTAGCTGTGTATATATAGGTGTTACTTACATGATGGTATGTATAGATATTATTGACAAACCTTAAAGATTGTCTCAAAGCGTTTCACAACTTATAATCCGTGGTTACAGGGTCTTAGCAACCAGCCAATATCGTTATCAACTCCATGGGGAGCAAACAACCGGTGCTGCCATTTCAGCGCTCACACCTAGAATTCTACAATATCTGTGTACGACACTTATATGTATTCTAGATGCTACGGACACTCTTGTATTCATAGATGTTACTGACATACTGGTGTATATTGATGTGATTGACATATTGGTGTAAATCGATGTGACTGACATATTGGTGTATATTGATGTGACTAACATATTGGTGTATAGTGATGTGACTGACATACTGGTGTATCTAGATGTTACTGACATACTGGTATATATAGATGTGACTGACATACTGGTATATCTAGATGTTACTGACAAATCGGTGTATCTAGAAGTTACTGACATATATACTGGAGTATGTACAGATGTTACTGATATATATACTGGTGTATGTAGATGTTACTGATATATATACTGGTGTATGTAGATGTTACTGATATATATACTGGTGTATGTAGATGTTACTGACATATATACTGGTGTATGTAGATGTTACTGACATACTGGTATATCTAGATGTTACTAACATAGTGGTGTATCTACATGTAGATGTTACTGACATATTTACTGGTGTATCTAGATGTTATTTGCTTACTGGTATATATAGATGTGACTGACATACTGGTGTATGTAGATGTTACTGACATACTGGTGAATCTAGATGTTACTGGCATACTAGTGTATCTAGTTGTTACTGACATACTGGTGTATCTAGATGTTACTGACATACTGGTATATCTAGATGTTACTGACATACTAGTATATCTAGATGTTATTGTTATACTGGTGTATACAGAAGTTATTTACATACTGGTATATCTAGATGTTACTGACATACTAGTGTATCTATATGTTACTGACATACTGGTGTATCTAGATATTACTGACATACTGGTGTATCTACATATTACTGACATACTGGTGTATCTAGATGTTACTGACATACTGGTGTATCTATATGTTACTGACATACTGGTGTATCTAGGTGTAACTGACATACTGGTGTATCTAGATGTTACTGACATAGTGGTGTATCTAGATATTACTGACATACTGGTGTATCTAGATGTTACTGACATACTGGTGTATCTAGATGTAACTGACATACTGGTGTATCTAGATGTTACTGACATACTGGTGTATCTAGATGTTACTGACATACAGGTTTATTTATATGTTACTGACATACTGGTGTATCTATATGTTTCTGACATACTGGTGTATCAAGATGTTACTGACATACTGGTGTATCTAGATGTTACTGACATACTGTTGTATCTAGATGTTACTGACATACTGGTGTATATAGAAGTTATTTACATACTGGTGTATCTAGATGTTACTGACATACTGGTGTATCTATATGTTACTGACATACTGGTGTATCTAGATATTACTGACATACTGGTGTATCTAGATATTACTGACATACTGTTGTATCTAGATGTTATTGACATACTGGTGTATATAGAAGTTATTTACATACTGGTATATATAGAAGTCACTGACATACTGGTGTATCTATATGTTACTGACATACTAGTATATCTAGATATTACTGACATACTGGTGTATCTAGATATTACTGACATACTGTTGTATCTAGATGTTATTGACATACTGGTGTATATAGAAGTTATTTACATACTGGTATATATAGAAGTCACTGACATATTGGTATACGTGAACCTAAATACTACTGTTATACTTACATGATGGTGTATCCTGGTGTTGTCCAATTAATTCATAGACATTTGTATTCCCGATCTCTCTCCAAATTTGAAAATATACAATGTTGACACTTTTAGCATAATACTCCCATTCATACACCACTCCACAAGTGCAGCCCACCGCTGATGACGTCAGTAGGTTCATACCTAGGAAACAATGGTATACGTGTTTATACCATACTGGTAGCAAAGTGGATGGAGTTATCATGAACACCATACTGAACTGAAACTGAACTGAAACTGGTTTTAGGGTTATCTGATTTCATAACAATATTTGTATCGTATCAGGAATTAGCATACCATTGACAACAATCACAATGGTATTTACAGTAATACTGGAGCAGCACCGCGTTGGTAGCGAAGTAACACGCCTTTGTAATACCCTGTCAGCACATCATTGTAGGTAAGATACAGGCATTAATGATACCCTGTCAGCACATCATTGTAGGTAAGATACAGGCATTAATGATACCCTGTCAGCACATCATTGTAGGTAACATACAGCCACTAATAATACACTGTCAGCACATCATTGTAGGTAACATACAGACACTAATAATACACTATCAGCACATCATTGTGGGTAACATACAGCCACTAATAGTACCATGTCAGCTACACATTCTAACGGAAGCTACAAGTGCTTATACCATCGGCACAGCACCGCATTGTGAAAGAAACTACACATGCTTGAAATACCATGTCGACACCCCATTGTAACGGTAGTTATAGGCGCTTATAATACCGTGTCAGCACAACATTGTAACGGTAGTTACAGGCGCTAATAGCACCGTGTGAGAAACGCATACTAACGGTAGTTTCATGCACTTGAAATATCGTGTCAGTACCACATTGAAAAAGTTTCTAAAGAAGATTATAATACCGTGTCAGCTCGGCATTGTGTGGTAGATACAGGCGCTTGTAATGCAGTGTACGCACCACATTGTAACGTTAGTTACTGGCGCTTGTACTACCGTGTCAGTACAACATTGTGTGGTAGATACAGACGCTTGTACTACCGTCTCAGCACTACATTTTGTGGTAGATACAGCTGCTTTTACTACCGTCTCAGCACTACATTGTGTGGTAGATACAGATGCTTGTACTACCATGTCAACACCACCTTGTGGTAGATACAGATGCTTGTACTACCGTGAGTACCACATTGTGTGGTAGATACAGACGCTTGTACTACCGTCTCAGCACTACATTTCGTGGTAGATACAGCTGCTTTTACTACCGTCTCAGCACTACATTGTGTGGTAGATACAGATGCTTGTACTACCGTGTCAGCACTACATTTTGTTGTAGATACAGATGCTTGTACTACCGTGTCAGCACTACATTTAGTGGAAGATACAGATGCTTGTACTACCGTATCAACACCACATTGTGTGGTAGAAACAGATGCTTGTACTACCGTGTCAACACTACATTGTGTGGTAGATACAGATGCTTGTACTACCGTGTAAGCACTACATTTTGTGGTAGATACAGATGCTTTCAGTACCATGTCGGCACCACATTTTGTGGTAGATACAGATGCTTGTAATACCGTGTCAGTACCACATTGTGTGGTAGATACAGACGCTGGTACTACCGTCTGAGCACTACATTTTGTGGTAGATACAGCTGCTTTTACTACCGTCTCAGCACCACATTGTGTGGTAGATACAGACGCTTGTACTACCGTCTCAACACCACATTGTGTGGTAGATACAGATGCTTGTACTACCGTGTCAGCATTACATTTAGTGGAAGATACAGATGCTTGTACTACCGTATCAACACCACATTGTGTGGTAGATACAGATGTTTGTACTACCGTGTCAACACCACATTTTTGGTAGATACAGCTGCTTTTACTACCGTCTCAGCACTACATTGTGTGGTAGATACAGATGCTTGTACTACCATGTCAACACCACCTTGTGGTAGATACAGATGCTTGTACTACCGTGTCAGTACCACATTGTGTGGTAGATACAGACGCTTGTACTACCGTCTCAGCACTACATTTCGTGGTAGATACAGCTGCTTTTACTACCGTCTCAGCACTACATTGTGTGGCAGATACAGATGCTTGTACTACCGTATCAACACCACATTGTGTAGTAGATACAGATGCTTGTACTACCGTGTCAGCACTACATTGTGTGGTAGATACAGATGCTTGTACTACCGTGTCAACACCACATTGTGTGGTAGATACAGATGCTTGTACTACCGTGTCAGCACTACATTGTGTGGTAGATACAGATTCTTGTACTACCGCGTCAGCACCACATTTTGTGGTAGATACAGATGCTTGTACTACCATGTCAACACCACATTTTGTGGTAGATATAGATGCTTGTACTACCGTGTCAACACCACATTAAGTGGTAGATACAGATGCTTGTACTACCGTGTCAACACCACATTGTGTGGTAGATACAGATGTTTGTACTACCGTGTCAGCACTACATTGTCAGGTAGATACAGCTGCTTTCACTACCGTCTCAGCACTATATTTTGTGGTAGATACAGCTGCTTTTACTACCGTCTCAGCACTACATTTTGTGGTAGATACAGATGCTTGTACTACCGTGTCAACACCACATTGTGTGGTAGATACAGACGCTGGTACTACCGTCTCAGCACTACATTTTGTGGTAGATACAGATGTTTTTACTACCGTCTCAGCACTACATTTTGTGGTAGATACAGCTGCTTGTACTACCGTGTCAACACCACATTGTCTGGTAGATACAGATGCTTGTACTACCGTGTCAACACCACATTGTGTGGTAGATACAGATGCTTGTACTACCGTGTCAACACCACATTGTGTGGTAGATACAGATGCTTGTACTACCGTGTCAGCACTACATTTAGTGGAAGATACAGATGCTTGTACTACCGTATCAACACCACATTGTGTGGTAGATACAGATGCTTGTACTACCGTGTCAACACCACATTGTGTGGTAGATACAGATGCTTGTACTACCGTCTCAGCACTACATTTTGTGGTAGATACAGCTGCTTGTACTTCCGTCTCAGCACTACATTTTGTGGTAGATACAGATGCTTGTACTACCGTGTCAGCACTACATTTTGTGGTATATACAGACGCTTGCAGTACCATGTCGGCACCACATTTTGTGGTAGATACAGACGCTTGTACTACCATGTCAGTACCACATTGTGTGGTAGATACAGCCGCTGGTACTACCGTGTTAGCACTACATTTTGTGGTAGATACAGCTGCTTTTACTACCGTCTCAGAACTATATTTTGTGGTAAATACAGATGCTTGTACTACCGTGTCAACACCACATTTTGTGGTAGATACAGATGCTTGTACTACCGTGTCAACACCACATTGTGTGGTAGATACAGATGCTTGTACTACCGTGTCAACACCACATTGTGTGGTAGATACAGATGTTTGTACTACCGTGTCAACACCACATTTTTGGTAGATACAGATGCTTGTACTACCGTGTCAACACCACATTGTGTGGTAGATACAGATGCTTGTACTACCGTGTCAACACCACATTGTCTGGTAGATACAGATGCTTGTACTACCGTGTCAGCACTACATTTAGTGGAAGATACAGATGCTTGTACTACCGTATCAACACCACATTGTGTGGTAGATACAGATGCTTGTACTACCGTGTCAACACCACATTGTGTGGTAGATACAGATGCTTGTACTACTGTGTCAGCACTACATTTAGTGGAAGATACAGATGCTTGTACTACCGTATCAACACCACATTGTGTGGTAGATACAGATGCTTGTACTACCGTGTCAACACCACATTGTCTGGTTGATACAGATGCTTGTACTACCGTGTCAACACCACATTGTGTGGTAGATACAGATGCTTGTACTACCGTGTCAACACCACATTGTGTGGTAGATACAGATGCTTGTACTACCGTGTCAGTACCACATTGTGTGGTAGATACAGATGCTTGTACTACCGTCTCAGCACTACATTTTGTGGTAGATACAGCTGCTTGTACTACCGTCTCAGCACTACATTTTGTGGTAGATACAGATGCTTGTACTACCGTGTCAGCACTACATTTTGTGGTAGATACAGACGCTTGCAGTACCATGTCGGCACCACATTTTGTGGTAGATACAGACGCTTGTACTACCGTGTCAGTACCACATTGTGTAGTAGATACAGACGCTGGTACTACCGTGTTAGCACTACATTTTGTGGTAGATACAGCTGCTTTTACTACCGTCTCAGCACTACATTTTGTGGTAAATACAGATGCTTGTACTACCGTGTCAACACCACATTTTGTGGTAGATACAGATGCTTGTACTACCGTGTCAACACACATTGTGTGGTAGATACAGATGCTTGTACTACCGTGTCAGCACTACATTTTGTGGTAGATACAGATGCTTGTACTACCGTGTCAGCACTACATTTTGTGGTAGAGACAGATGCTTGTACTACCGTGTCAACACCACATTGTGTGGTAGATACAGATGCTTGTACTACCGTCTCAGCACTACATTGTGTGGTAGATACAGATGCTTGTACTACCGTGTCAGCACCACATTGTGTGGTAGATACAGATGCTTGTACTACCGTGTCAGCAATACATTTTGTGGTAGATACAGATGCTTGTACTACCGTGTCAGCACTACATTGTCTGGTAGATACAGATGCTTGTACTAACGTGTCAACACCACATTGTGTGGTAGATACAGATGCTTGTACTACCTTCTCAGCACTACATTGTGTGGTAGATACAGATGCTTGTACTAACGTGTCAACACCACATTTTTTTGTAGATACAGACGCTTGCAGTACCATGTCGGCACCACATTTTGTTGTAGATACAGACGCTTGCAGTACCGTGTCAACACTACATTTTGTGGTAGATACAGACGCTTGTACTACCGTCTCAGCGCTTCATTTTGTGATAGATACAGCTGCTTTTATTACCATGTCAACACC
Source organism: Mimachlamys varia (assembly GCA_947623455.1). Lineage (NCBI taxonomy): Eukaryota > Metazoa > Mollusca > Bivalvia > Pectinida > Pectinidae > Mimachlamys > Mimachlamys varia. The sequence goes on from OX392540.1 coordinate 30,042,590, forward strand.
ACATTTTGTTGTAGATACAGATGCTTGTACTACCGTCTCAGCACTACATTTTGTGGTAGATACAGACGCTTGCAGTACCATGTCGGCACCACATTTTGTGGTAGATACAGACGCTTGCAGTATCATGTCGACAACAAATTTTGTTGTAGATACAGACGCTTGCAGTACCATGTCGGCACCACATTTTATTGTAGATACAGACGCTTGCAGTACCATGTCGACACCACATTTTGTTGTAGATACAGACGCTTGCAGTACCATGTCGGCACCACATTTTGTGGTAGATACAGGCGCTTGCAGTACCATGTCGGCACATTGAAACGTGTTATCGGTACTCATGTTTCCAAAGTTGTTATTGATACCGCGTCATAACCACATAGGAAATTTAGTTCCGTGGTGACTGTATTAATTAAACACCTTCTCTTTAGGTAGTGATGTCAAAGTTGAGTTATTTGTTGCTGTTGGTTATGATTAAAGACTGTGTCAGAAGAATCTAAAAACTTACCAGATACTCCAAAGTCGGAGGTACTTCTGGAACTAGGATTAGATTCACCAACGACAGTCCCCGCTGTGCAGTCAGCACCTGGCAATATGTTCAAATACCTCAATTCAATGTATTTGCAGATTTGCTTAAACGATAGTTCGAAGGTAAATGGCAATATATGCAGAGAGCAAAGAAGATAACGAGTTCATAACAATTTGGAAACTAGTTTGAAAGAAACCTTGGCAATTTTTCGATTTTAAAAGCAAATACATGGGAAGCTTAGCTCATTGTTATGGAAAGCTGGGTTGGTGTCATTTATCTATGGAGCAATGATGATCAAGTGGTTTACCAAATTATATATATAATATTTCATATTTCATATAATAAATCTCATATGTTTATATTTAAACTATATAATATACCTTATTTGTTATAGATGGTATCTAAGAGTGTCTTCAGTAATACCAAATATATTTCACGAGTGGGGCTAATGTTTTGATGTTTTCCACGATTTCGTAGCACGAGTGAAAAATATCAAAATATTAGCTACACGAGTGAAATATGTTATTGTATTACTGAAGATACTGTTAGATATTCTGTTTATTACATTTTATAGCAAAATCTACAGTGGCAGCTTTTGAATTTCCCAAAAGTCGTTTGTAAGCAGTGTTCTGATTAGTTAAATCAGAAAAAGTGTCATATTCCTCACTAGTGAAAAATATCACTTTTATAGAATGAATAATTTTCAATATTTCACTGGTAAAAACGTAATAAATATAAGATATCTCATTTAAATGATATATGAATTATTCTTAATAATCTCTTTTTAAGATATCTATTTAAAGATAAGATATTTCATAAAAAATATATCTTATATAACATACATTTGTATAATATGTCTTATATCATTTTGTAAAACAACCGATACACGTTGCTCCATGCCAACTTGGCTTACCATACATTGTCTAGATTTAGAAACCGTACAAGATGAATGCCCCCGCGTACTACAATGTACCAAAGGTAAATAAGGAGCTTTTGATATCATTAGACCTTTTCACCAACTTTTGTTGTTGTTATGTTTCTTTTCTTATTATTTGTCTTCCAAAATTTGTGGATTCCTAATCTTTTAATCAACAAGTATAGGTTAATAATATTTTATGCATTTTAAAGATAAGTATATGAAGGTGTGAATGCCGGTTTTTGAAGTAGGTCTAAAATTCAAGATGTTTTGTTAGATAAGCACATCTATCAATTAAATTATTGTTCTCAAGCCAGTCAATCGCTTATTTTTTTCTTTAAATTTGAGAAATCACATCGGTTGTAAAGACATATCTTTCGCTTGACTTTACCAGGAACTACATTATTTTTGTTAAATTCAAGTAAACGTAAATTGGACAGATTTGCATGTAAGAATGCATATGAGTTACCAACTAATCCACAGGAAGATGAGAGGAAGTTACTTCTCAAACATATACCAAGCAGAGACGACGATACATAATGTATTTCTGATAAGTGGATATGTTCAATATTCAATTTTGTGACATTAAAATGGTTTGTAAGGTCCCGTGTATATCTTACACTTACAAAATGTATAAAAGCGGCATGCTGACTTTCGCTCATATCACAAATAATTAGAATTTCTAAGTTTGAGTTGAATGCTTGTTCTATAAAATAGCTAATTCGGTTTCAGGAATATGCACCGTTCCAAAACGAAGCAAATTTGCTCCAAGCTAACCATATTTATCCTGTGTCTTGTAGCTTTAGATCTGAAGGTTTTGTAGCATAAGTAAAGTTACGGACATAAACTGCCATAGTTTGGTCTTTGAACAATAAGCGCCGTAGGATTGTCAACAAAAAAGGACCTTTTCTGATAGATTAATATTGACACTCAACGGTACGGAAGTCATAGACAAAATGGGTAAAGTTATCAATGAAACGCCGAGTTTTAGACCGGTAATAGACACGGATATTTATTTACAAAAAGCTTGTCGAACGGAACTTTTGTACTATTCAGTCAGAATGTGCTGTTATTCTTGTAAGCAAGAGTAGAACGTTTGGGTGGTCACGATGTAGTTGATCTATTCAGAAACGCAAGCATGTAAGAGTTTTCTTTATAACTAGTTAAATATGCACAGCCCCCTGCCAGAGTGAAGATCAAGATTTCTTCCTCTATATTTCACGATTCCCACATTTCGCTTTCGTTTGTGAATTTTTCAGAAGTCGATTGTGATGCTATATGGATAGTTTTCAGGATAAAGCAAATCATCCAAAATGAAATATTTTTAATTTGGCTATTTAGTTTTCCCTTTATCCGATAATTTCGTAATATCTCAAGAAAATGTCCTTGAAAAATTATGAAAGTATTGTCATAATGTTTTACATGATGGAAATATTTGATAAAAAATTGATGACTAGAAAAGATAGATGCACAGAGACTTTAACTTGGCGAAAGACTTATGTTGTTTTAATGTAAGTTAAAAACATAAAAGCAATCGAAATTGATTACTTTTCAACTTTTTTAAGCGAACACATTTTCTTGTAGCATTGCTTTGTAAACTGAACTAAAATCGTCATCTTATGAAAAATTATCTACAAACAAAATTTGATAAAATGTTTTTGCGCGATTGTAACCTACATAAGTTTTCCTTGTAACATTGATCTGTAAACTGAACTAAATTCGTCATCTTGTGAAAAATTATCTACAAACAAAGATTATTTTATCGCAGGGTTGTAACCTACAAAAGCTTTCCTTTCACATTTGACAGTGATATTTACTTTGAACGAATTTACTTATTATGATAATAAATAGACAAGACATAGTAAAAAAAATCACAGAATTATTGTGCGATGTAACCTATCTATAAGTTATAACGTAGTGTATCTGATAAATATCATCTTATTTAAATCAGTGAAGCTATTTCTTCAGTTTTACATATTGTAAAAAAAAAAAACTTTTCAAGATTTCCTCAAAATGACACTTAAAAAATGAATCATTTCAACTCTAAATATCGTGATTTACGTAATCGATGTCGACGGCTTACAAACAAACTAACAACACAGGGATATATAACGTAATGTATCTGATACATATCATCTTATTTAAATCAGTGAAGCTATTTCTTCAGTTTTACATATAGTAAAAAAAAACTTGAAAAGATTACCTCAAAATAAAACTTAAAAATGAATCATTTCAACTCTAAATATCGTGATTTTCGTAATCGATGTCGACGGCTTACAAACAAACTAACAACACAGGGATATATAACGTAATGTATCTGATAAATATCATCTTAATTAAATCAGAGAAGCTATTTCTTCAGTTTTACATATAGTTAAACAAAACTTTTCAAGATTTCCTCAAAATGACACTTAAAAATGAATCATTTCAACTGTTTTATTCTATTACTTCACACTTAGCAATTGAACCGTTGAACTTTCTATAACATATAACCGACTTTACTACAGCTCAAGTATACGATAACTTGAAAAAAATATGCTTACTGTTTGTAGGTAGAGGTTTCCAAACTAAGATCAAGAAAATCAGCAACATCCGCATCTGGTATATGCTGGACTGAAACATCTTTCCCATCAGTCACGAATATGCCTAGTAATATCTAATGAACTTGGACCGTCACGTCGTCAGACACAGCTACCTCGCTGTAACAGTCACATGTCTGCTGTTTCTTTTTTTGGTGCGTACACACTTATACACATACAGCTATCGACGAGAGATTGGAACGTTATCAATAGGCTTATTCTTATTCAAACATTTAAAGTTTTGCTTCTGTTATGATTGAAAACAAAACCCCATTTATGTTAAAGACACGCAGCAATATATATATAACGTAGGGTCTTTGGAGTTGTTCCCTATCTAGCCAGATGCCGAATTTATTATTCTAGGGCTTGCTTTAAATATTGTGATTTTCGTGATCGATGTCGACTGCTGACAAACAAACTAACAACATTAGAAAGAAGCAGGTTGATCAGAATTATAGGCATGTTTTATGGTCGCCATCTGTGTCTCATTGAGACAAATTCTGTATCTTTGTGTGATATTAAGATGGACGTTTTTGAGTATGCTCATAAGTGTGCTTACTTGTGATTGACAAAGATGACTCGGTTTGGTTCTCATTTCGAAGACTTGATGTTTACTTGGATATGACAAATATTTACATGGCGGATGTCGTCGATGAAGAAGAGGACACTTACTCTACCGGAACACCTGGTCTGATTTTCTTGTACTTTTACAATGGTCTGCATGTGGATATAACCTTTTTTCATATTTTACCTCTAGTTTCATCGATTATGAAATCGGATTATGGTTTTCTAGACGCTCTGGTATTCTTTATTTATTATAATGTAATTGGTACATTTACATCTATAAAAAAATGTTGGTACATGTAGCTGAACGGGGTACATATTGTAACACAGATTTGCCACACCTTGGTACATGTAGCTGAACGGGGTACATATTGTAACACAGATTTGCCACACCTTGGTACATGTAGCTGAACGGGATACATATTGTAACACAGATTTGCCACACCTTGTCTGTGTTATTCATTTATGTGCACCGTTACATTCCCTCAATTTGAAATAGATTCATGATAATAATAGCGTAATTTAACTTCATATCAACTATTGATAGAGTCCAGTATATATGTAGGTGTGCGGGATAGGAAAGTTTACTGGAGAATGGGTAAGTCTTGGTTAGAACTGAAGCTTGCCGAGTTGATGACCACAAAGTCTACACTCGAGGGTAGAATTTCTCTATCCCGCATTCTAATCATATGATGGATCATTTTCTCGATGACCGAAAATTGACCAAGAACATATTTGTAAAGATAAAAAAAGCGAAAAAAAGCTGAATGTTAAAGTACCAAGATATATTCATAGCAATAGATATAAAACAAACGTAAAAAAGGTAGTTTTTTTAACCGAGAACACTGGATTATCCCACAGAGGACACGTATTTCTCTCATATCTCGCCATGTTCGATAGGGTTTGCCCATGTAAGAAAGCTATGTAAGAATATAAGACTCTTTCATATGCGTGTATGTAGGATAGGGATAGGGGTCACAAAATGTGGTGAAACCCGAGGCTTGCCGAGGGTTTTACCACCTTTTGTGATCCCGAGGGTGGAATATCCCTATCCTACATACACACATAATGAAAGAGTATTTTTCTCTCATATCAACTACCCAAATAAGCTCAAAAAACCATGAAAATATGTTTAAACAGGCTACCATTTTGAAATTTCAACTTTTTCCTTGAGCTTTTTTGACGAAAACGAATTAGACAGCGAGTTTAAGCATACCCTATATTTGCAAACGAAGTTTGCGCAGAAAAATTAATCTCCTCTTCTTGGTGTTTATGGTTAAAATTTTGTGAAAGGTTTTAATTTTATCACGTCGTCGTTAAACAATATTATGTTAACGGAAGTGGGAATTCACGAACACTTAGGTATCTATTTCTCTGGACGGGAACTGGGCAGACCACTTATACCATGCTGTTAATAAAGTAACAGGGAAGCTACATGTAAATTTATTGCGTAAATTTAAATTTAAGATTGACAGATTATCACTCCAAAAAATGTACATTTCCTTCATTAGGCCAATTCTTGAATTTGGGGATATAGTATGGGACAACATAACAATTGCTCAATCCCAAGCTACTGTCCGGTAATAATATCGATTGAAATGACGTTGTAAACTTGCTTTGCAATGATCCCATTATATTGTGAATTCCGTCATTATGTGCCGAAATAATGTTTAAAGTACAACAAAAAGCCAAGTAAACAATAAAACTCTTCCATATTTTTGAGACTGTTGACACAGAACCCAATCACGTTATTACAGTCTAGACATGGGCTATTATACATGGTCATATCATTCATATGGGAATGTGATTTATTCACGGTCCCGTTCATTGTTAGTGAACATAGCGACTGTGTGATTGTGGCCGATCGGTGAAGTTATTTACACACCACACAATCAGAACTTTGCCTTGTATACAGGTACATTGTATTGGCGGTCAAAGTATATATTAGTTAGATATATTGTACGTAAAGATGATTAAAAAGCCGTAAAAGTTTAACATTAACAACAAAGAAAACAGCAAGTAATCGAGTAACCGCCGCCAACACAAAGAGGTGAAAGGCCGAACAGATAAAATGGATAGTATTCTCAAGGGATGTGAATCGTTCTGAAGGACTGGTCTGTTATCACGTTTAACCATTGTGTTTCGTTCCTCTTGTTAAAATAAATCTACATGCCTATCAATCACTACTTAGTACACTTTAACAAAAGTAACTTGATCAACTGTTTGCTTGTAGCACTGACCTTATTTTGACATGTAATTTGTGTTTGGTGATTAAGTCAAAACCTTCGAGAAAATGCTTGTAGCAGGACGACTGTTTAAAGGTAAAAAAATGAACCTCTGATTTTAAGGCAAACAAGAGGTCCAGGGCGTTAGCGGGTACCTAAGTTATGTTTTAGGTAATTGACGGGTAGCTCCATTTCATTAAAAAGTGATTAGAAAATTAACATGTCAACAAAGTGAAATAAAGTCATGTCGTAAAAACCATTATCCCAGTGTTATTTTCCTATATCACTACAGTGAAGATAAATATGAAATATAGTAAAAAGGGTGAACAAATTATTTGCATCTAGTCAATTACAAAATTAAACCAATACCTGATAGACCTTTGTTATGACTGTAGCGCCACCTTCGTGCTGAAATAAATCAGAAATGGGATCATTTTCTCCTTCAGCTTCAACTTTATTTTATTCTTTCTCTTTACATAAGTAAAATGTTGAGAGAGAACATATTTACAATTTGCAACAAAATACAATATAGTATATATATGGAGGACAAATCATGGAACTTTTTTAAACACAACTTTGATAAATTTACATAAATTTCTTAACGTTTTTATGTTGGTAGAGTTCATTAACTGTGATTATTTTACAGTATTAGGCATCCTGAAGCATGCATGTTTAAACATGTTTTGCCAAAATCAAGGAATAGCTCGGCAATTTAATGTCAAAAATAAGGTCCATGATAAGCCATGATATATACCAACAATTTATCAAATTGCTTCTATTGAATTGAACAGGAGTGATTTATTTTTTAAGTACCACTTGATATGCTGTTTAGATGCACATTTATGAGTATACATGTAGGCACCTGTTATTATTGACAAAATTTAGCCATACGCTCGTAATTTTGCAGGGCATTGCAATTACAAACATTAGCAACTATGTGTTTGCGAAAAAACAAAGTTGAATTTTTAGTATACAATCATCAAATTGCTCGAACAAAAAAAAACGTTCGAAAGATATCGGCAACTGACGAACAAGCAAACAACAGTGGTGGACAAACAGACAATACCGAGGTTTTTTGAGGGACAAAATCGGAGATCGCAGTTTGATAAAAAAATCAATCAGAAATTACCGAATCGTCAACAAAAGCATTAATATCCGAACAAAAAAAAAGATTAATAGGGAAAAAAATGTATACGGAAACCTCTGGAAAAATGAGGACAGAATAAAACCATGTGTTCTTGAAAGGTAAGCGTCTTCTGCTTTATCAGCCATGCACATTTAGATGATATCCTCAAAATGAGAAATGAGGTATTAGTTTCGATCATAACAAGTTGGCATACTACACTTGTAATGCCGATCGCTCGAATCCATGTGCCGTAAGTTTGTTTGTCAGCAGCAGGCATTTATCACGAACATTTCGGTATCATAAGCAAACCATAGAATAACAATATAACCTCCATGGATATTTCTTTTGACAATGACCTTTTGATAAAATATCAATCGTTCTGTCTGAATGCGTCAATCGTAGTCCCATAAGGATCTCTTATTACCTCTGGTCCATTTTGCCTAAACGCTGTTGGTGTTTTATAGTTTGTCACACGGGGATACATATACAGGACGAGCGTGAAGATTATGCTGTCGTTGGCGCTCGAACCCGCGAACCTTAACTCTCGGACAGCCCGACGCTCTACCGCTGAGGTAGAGGAAAACTGTACAACCTCTACCTGCATATATATACAATTCAAATTTGCCATCCTTTTCCCGTTTTTAGCGCTAAAACTACGAGTAATTTTTGCGTCTATTGCTGCCACTATTCTGTGACCTTTGACCCATGTCATTTTCCCCACCCGCTCCGGAAAAGCTTGAATTGCTACCAATCGCATGATATCTGAACTATTTGAAAGCCTAAACCTAACAGGAAATGATGTTCCCATGGTATTGTTAACAATCGTGATGACTTTAATAATCTATATGCGATTTGTAACAAAGAAATCAGTTTTTCACTCCCACGGCTCATTTAAATATTACGTCTCTTCTACTGGTCTGACCTCTCGGTGTGTATATACATCCTTGCTATATCTCTCTGTGCTTTACACTCGTATTCGGATCACGGTATGTACTGGCATGGTGTACTTTGCTTAAACTTTGATGATATAATCGCGCCATAGCCAAATACCCTGATTTGGATTTCAATATCATATTACCTTATACATGTGCGTAAACCAAAATACTTGACCAATTTGTCGGTCGGAAGTATTAATTCGTAATTACAGTGAAAATTCGCCCTCTGGATATGATAATGTTATTTACGAGTTACTTCCCCTGATTGCCACTAACGTTGTGATATATATACTGAATGCACACACTTGATCGAGTTTCTTACTTAATGTTGTACTGAGTATACAAATTTTAATGAGAAATTATCAGGACCTTCATAATGTACATATGAATTGGCAAAGCACTTGATTTATTGAAAAAAACCCACTTATACTTTTCTATGGCGAGCAAAAGCTCGTGGTTTTATAATTCAAATTTCCCGCGTTTCGGAGAATAGCGGGAAACATTTGTCCTATAGGTTCGCGGGTATACGTGTCGGTCGTATAGATCGGGTAGTACGTGCAGTTTGTATTGACCAATGAGATTGTTTCAGAAGTGCGGGCCGTGGTAAGGCGGTTTTGTAAGTCATTCTAGCTTTTGGTCAGCAAGGGAACGTACCTCTAAATTTTCGATAAATTTAGTCCATTGCAGGATAAGTAACTATGTGTCGTTGATTTTATTCGTTTTTAAGACGCACGCACGCATAAGTCGTTCCGTGTTATTTCTAGTATGTGTGATGATCGTGGTTATGCCGTACAGTTAGAAATCCCAGCAAAGACAAACCTTAAGCATAGGGCTGGTGCACCTCCTGTACGTTTTTCAGGTTGGGTGGCAGGCTTGGTTTTACAGGGTAATCACGGTCTGAGAGGGAGAGTTGGTCGAGTGTGAATTCAATGTACATTATATGTACACGCATTCAGAATTGATATTTTGAAAAATTAAACGCCGACTCAGTCGTTCCAAGGCCGAGCAGCTAATCGCATATAAGGAGTTTGTTGTTTATTAGGCATGTATCGAGTATATAGAGGACTTACATTCTCTGTGCTTCACACATCACTATACACTGTAGCAGGGACATATACGTCCCTGACTGTAGGTTCACATTTTTGTTTTAACGAAACTTTGCCAGAACCTGTATAGTGTACATAGCAATTGACACAATATAAGTTATTTTAGTAGAAATAACACTTATATCATTTCTCAGGTGTGCCAAAACCTTTATGGTGTAAATTCCCGTAATTCTGTTTGGCCCTATATAGGTTACGGCCAGCATACATTGCCCCTGCATTGTATATGAACTTGATAATTGATAATTAGGCCTAGAGAAGTAAGTAATGGATGGATCTTTCTCAAATTCCACTTTCATGCCTAGTTGTGCCCGTTGACAGATTTTGAGACTGATTAGATAAATAAAATGTCTGACAGGCCGCCATCCTGAATTTTGACATTTAAAGTTTGTTATAGTTTTTTTCTCTTGAGAGTTAGGTACTTGTATAAATGGATCTTGCTCAAATTTTATATGAATGTTCCTCTTGGTCCTTATAGTTGTGCTATTTTGCTTTTAGGGCCGATCAGAAAAAAAACTTAATGGCCGATCGACGGCCATCTTGGAATTTTAGCTCATAGGCTACCATCCTTCCATAAATAATGCCTTTTCTTAAGAAGAAAAAAAAAGGGAAAAGATCCCACTTTTTAAGAACAAATAAAGATTGTCTATGGTGGGCACCAAGCTCTTTCTGGGTTCTATTGTTTAATGTTCATACAGAAATGTTGTTCTTACTATTAATGTGCTCTGATGCACGGGAGATTCTTAATCAGATGTCTTAAATGTTTATTTGACATATAATTTATATAATATATGTTCTAAAGTTAATGAAATATGTCGCATTTGGTTTTCTTCATACGACATCATATCTTTTATGCGATATGATATAGAATGAAATGAAACGAATTGTTAAAATTGCTACATTACATCCGTGTTCAATTGTAACAGGAAAGAAAAAAGTGTGCTTCCTTCTGGAATCGAACCCTCGATCTCCAAGTTCCTAGTCGGACGCTCCACCACACAACTAAAGGGAAATTCCCTCTAGCTCGAAGCTAGAAGGCGACTTAATCCTATGTACAATTAAAATCTTCCACACTACTCCTCCTCCCTTTTTAAATGTATTCACCCCCGAACACAGCAACCCAGATTCTAACTCCACTGTCACCACAGGGAGGGCCACGGATACCATTTATAACAGAAAAAAATAGTGTCCCACCACCGGGGATCACCCCTCGATCACTAGTTTATATATATAAACAATATGGATATATATCCTAATTATAATATTGTTATGGGAGTTACCCCCACCCCTACCCCGTCCCCACCCCAAACCCTTCCCCTACCCTGTTCATACCCTATGCTACATTTTGTATTTCATTATTCATACATATAATTTGTTAATTCATCTATATACAGAATTTGGGTTGAAACTTAAAACAATACATAGATGGAAATTATTTGAAATTATTAAGCAATGCTTTTGTGATCAAATTATGAGGTATATAGATATCCAAACATTAAGCTTCAATAACTTTTCTCTATATCAGAATATGCAGACTTTATCATATTGTTTCAATATGTTGATTACATTAGAATTCAATTCACAAAGTTGCATTGTTTAATAGGTCTAACGCCAAATGTTACACATGTTTTTTTATTAATAATTATTGACAAAAAAATCTTTATAATTTAATATTTGCAATTACATTGTATATAATACAACGTCCATATGTATACCACCTAGGGAGAGGACCTATATAGACTTTAAGCCTGTTGTCTAATCCTTTTGACTTTGTAACATCTTGTCAATAAAATTTATGGGAAATTTTCTCTAGCTCGAAGCTAGAAGATGACCTAAATCCTATGTACAATTAAAACCTGCCACACCTTAATCATACTTTTAGGTTGGTATGATATGTCTACGTTATAATGCGTACTTTTATTACCTTACAATAACGTACATTTTATTATTGAAACAAACCAGTATATGTCTCTGTCAATGCTCCCGTAATTAATCGTCATCTTGCATTTCCATCTGGATATGGGGTGTGATTTTTTGCTTTGTTTTATTTTGTGTCTAACCCACTTATACCGTTTATTTCAGTGCATATTAAAATAAACACATTTGCTTCCCTGTAAATGGATCAATATTCATTAGTAATAAAATTGATGTTTTATTTAAATTGTTAAAGCACTGCACTAAATTGTACATGTAGCTTGAAATAAAACTCGTCAATCTAAACAACTTGCGTGTTTTTGGGTTTACTCTAAATACTTACTTAATCCCTATTCTGAAACTTTCTGATATCGAAACTTAGAAACCCATACAACAAAAACACTTCAATAGCTGTTGAAATATACATACTATTGTTTGAAGTTTTAGCGTTTTAGGCTTTCAGTACTTTGATTTCAATTTGTTCGTCCATACACAACACACACAATATTCATTACCGTTTGTTATGTTTAGGTAACAGAATAGAGTGCTTTCATAGGGCATTGAACCCTCCATCAATACGTTCTTCGTCGGAGGCTCTACCACTGAGCTAAAGAGAAATCTAGCTCCAAGCTAGAAGGCGACTCTTATTAATTAATTTTATGTACAGTTTGAATATATGTTTCGTATTTAACGGCAAACCTTTGAGATGTTTTCTATCTTTAACATTAATTTGTTCACGTCACGCCTAGTAAATTAGCATGCCCTTTTCAGAAAAGCGAGGGAATCTGTAGCGTAATTTGTGACGCCAGGTTTTAGTGACGTCGTGCTTGACAGCCTATAGAGAGCATCACTTAGAATGTGTTTCTCATCGCAGTCATTCAAAAATTTAAAAAGTATGTACTTTTACTGCGTTCAAGATATTTTTTATCAAATGAAGAGTTCATAATATTCCAGCGAAGCCCCGCTGGGGTTTGATCTGTAAACATTCTGTGCTCTTCCAGTGCTTCCCCGTGCGTGAAAGCCTTTTGGGAAATTAAGGCCGCATACAGTCTACAAAAAATATAATAGCAAGATTCCACGGTATTCATGTTTAGATTATTATCATTAATTCTCCTTTTGAAAAAAAAACCATCTTGAACCCAGTGTAATACAAATTATTCTAACTATGCTAATCTAGCATGACTGCAGTAAGAAATCCCGCACTATTCTGATGCGTGAAGTGAACAAATTAATGTAAACAATTGGGAAAATGTCATGGTTTTCAGTACTTTTCACCCTAAATACAATATATATATATATTATGTTGCAGATTAAAATTAAACACAGGACGGGGAGAGGCTGTGGCGATGGCCGAGGAGAGGCTGGACTGGGGTGACTGGGATAGGCTGTGGTGAAAGCCTAGGAGAGGCTGGACTGGGGTGACGGGGAGATGCTGTGGTGATGGCGTGGGAGAGGCTGTTGTGACGGGGAGAACTGGGGTGACGGGGAGATGCTGTGGTGATGGCGTGGGAGAGGCTGTTGTGACGGGGAGGACTGGGGTGACGGGGAGATGCTATGGTGATGGCGTGGGAGAGGCTGTTGTGAGGGGGAGGACTGGGGTGACGGGGAGGTGCTATGGTGATCGCGTGGGAGAGGCTGTTGTGACGGGGAGGACTGGGGTGACGGGGAGATGCTATGGTGATGGGGTGGGAGAGGCTGTTGTGACGGGGAGGACTGGGGTAACGGGGGGTAGCTGTGGTGATGGCGTGGAAGAGGCTGTTGTGACGGGGAGGACTGGGGTGACGGGGGGAAGCTGTGGTGACGGTGATTGGCTTGGATGACGGGAAGAGTCGTGGATGACGGGGAGAAGCTGTGGTGACGGTGATTGGCTTAGATGACGGGAAGAGTCGTGGATGACGGGGAGAAGTTGGAGTGACGGGAGAAGCTGGAGTGACGGAGAGATGCTTTGTCGACGGGAGAACCTGGAGTGATAGAGATGTTGGATGATGGGGATAGTCTGGAGTGACGGGTAGAGTTTTAGATGACGAAATGAGGATTGGGAAAACTGGGAGTGACTGGAATGACGGGACAGGCTGGGGTGACGAAGAGAGGCTGGGATAACGAGGATATGCTGGGGTGATGTAAGAGTAAGGAGTGACGGGGAGATGCTGTGTTGACGGCCGGGGAGACGGTGTTATGATTGGAAGGACTGGGGTGACGGGGAGAGGCTTTGGTGATGGGGAGAAGCTTGGGTGACGGAGAGAGGGTGGGGTGACATGAATTGGCTGGGAAGACGGGGAGAGTCTTGAGTGACGGGAGAAATTGGAGTGACGGCAAGAAACTGGGGTTACGGGGAGAGGCTGGAATTGCGGGAAGAAGCTGTGGTGATGGGGAGAAGCTGGAGAGACGGGGACAGACGGGGAGAGTCTGGGGTGATTAGGATATGCTGGGGTGACGGCCGGAGAGGCTGGGTTGACGGGGAGGACTGGGGTGACGGGAAGAAGCTAAGGTGACGGGGAGAGGCTGGGTTGACGGGGAGGACTGGGGTGACGGGGAGATGCTATGTTGACGGGGAGAGGCTGGAATGACGGGGAAAAGCTGGAGTGACGAGGAGAACCTGGGATGACGGGCAGATGCTTGTTTGGTTGATTGGGAGAAGCTGGGAAAACCCTGGTTGTCAGGGAAAACCTGGAGTGACGGGGAGATGCTGGGGTAATGGATAAATCTGAGGAGACGGAGGGAGACTGGGTTGACGAGGAGACGCTGAGGCCACGGGGAGAGGCTGGGGAGACGGGGCTTTTTCCAAACAGTTCAATTATATATTAAATAAAAACAATAAAAATATTAAATAAATAATAAACACAGCCGCAATGTTAAGAAACAAACTACTGCTTTAATAGTTTATGCAAAGTTTGTACATCTGCCAATCATAGTCTAAGGAATCATACACCTGAAGAATTTGGAATACAATCTACAACCAATAAATAAATTTAGTCCCAACACAATTTTGGCAGAAGAAAATGATACGGAGAAAAGGGAAATCGAAGAAAAACGTTGTGTTTTCACTTCGGTGAAAATTTAAGCAGCACATTTTGATTGTATTATTTGCGTATTTTAGGCACGAGTTATGCATTATATAGAGAATATATACTATGCAATATGATAATACCCTATCTAAACCGAAACTTTGTTTTAGAGACAGCAAGATACTGTATCTATTGTCACTTGTGATGAACTCCTCACAGCGATTCATTGGTAGAAATAAGTATACAGCATACCATCAATATATTGATGATATTACATGACAAAAACTACAGGGATTAACGGAACTTTGATTACACATTAACGCAAGTGGTCCAGTTTGTCTGAAGAAAACTGTTTTCGCGAATACATTTTTTTTTTTATTTTTGTCAATGTTAGATATCAATGCTTACCCAATATCCAAAAATAGTCGAGTACAATTACAATAAGCATTTGGTGCAATCTCATTGAAAACTAGTTGCAATATAAAAGTACTCCCCCCCCCCCTTTGCCCTCGAACATTGGGGCCGCGCTGGCCGAGCTGGCCGGGCGATTAAGGTGTCCCGACATTTTACCACTAGCCCTCCACCTGTGGGTCGCGAGTTCGAATCCCACGTAGGGCAGTTGCCAGGTTCTGACCGTAGGTCGGTGGTTTTTCACCGGGTATCCGGGTACCCCGGCTTTCATCCACCTCTTAAACCTAGTACGTCCTTAAATGACACTGGCTGTCAATAGGACGTAAAACAAAATAAACTAAACCAAACCCAAACCAAAGCCTTCGAACCATAAATTAGTCTACATATTATATACGCGTCAGATATTAGTTAAATATTTTAGTTTCAGTATGAATCTTCTGTTTGTTTTAAATATAAGGTTTCCTCCCGGGGTCACCGTAAATAATGATTAAATGTTACTGTATAGATACTAATCCTAAATAACAAAATTGACACATATACGACCTCTATATGTCTTCCATTAATTTTCAAGTGTTCAATTGGTAAATATCTGTTTCATTTTTTTTATGTTTTATGTTGACAGCTAAACTGTATCTTTCAGCAAATTTTTATGATCGTTAACACCTTCTGAACTAAGACTGTATCACCAGCATACATTATAAGATAATATATATTTAATAGTTGTAATTGTACAGTAATTGATAACTCTGGCAATTAAAATGAGTAATACGCTTTCCTTATCATTAAAAAACAGAGAAAACAGCATGGGATACTTTTTTTATAGTATGAAACAACTTCAGCAGAATCGGTGCAAAACATATATTTTTCTCTCATATCTCGCCATGTTGGATAGAGTTTGCCCATGTAAGAAAGCTATGTAAGAAAAATCTATCTTACATAGCATTTCACGCGACGTGACGTCACAATGGCTCAACAATGACGTGACGTCACGAATACGGTAAACTCTGCTGTCGGAAAGAGAAAACGACGGCGTGATAAAATTAAAACCTTTCACAAAATTTTAACCATAAACACCAGGAAGAGGAGATTATAGGGTATGCTTAAACTCGCTGTCTAATTCGTTTTCGTCAAAAAAGCTCAGGGAAAAAGTTGAAATTTCAAAATGGTAGCCTGTTTAAACATATTTTCATGGTTTTTGAGCTTATTCGGGTAGTTGATATGAGAGAAAAAGACTCTTTCATATGCGTGTATGTAGGCTAGGGATATTCCACCCTCGGGATCACAAAATGTGGTAAAACCCTCGGCAAGCCTCGGGTGTCACCACATTTTGTGACCCCTCGGGTGGAATATCCCTATCCTACATACACGCATATGAAAGAGTCTTATATTATTCAATTAAATATTATCATTAGGTATACATGGTACGCCCCTGACCTACTCTTACACTATCGTAATAACACTGATAGGTCGAAGCACAGAGCTAAGCCAATTATCGGGTTCAACAAGAGTGATAAATATCAGATGAAAAGAAAACCTTGTTTCATAATTGTAAACACTTTTAAAAATCTCCAATTGTGTTAATAATTTTCATTATGACAATAAACCATTAAGTATCTAATCGGACACGTTGTTAAATTGTACGTAACGATTATGTTTGAAAGAACGTTGGTCTAATTAAAATAAAAGCGTGCACGCTCTTGGTCTACCGTCCAAAAATACAAGGTTATCAAATAGATAGTAGAAGTAAAAATATTGAAACTAGAGTTAGCTCCCTGTAGTTGTAATTTGTTATAGTGTTGAGGGCCGTTTTGATCGGAAATCGATCTAAAACCTACAAAAGTGTAAAATTACTCTAAACACCTTAGTTTTGGTCTAAAACTAGCTGTACCAAATTCTCAGGTCCCTGTGGTCTACCAATACTGACAAATCTGAAAGTGCAAGGTAGATTACACACAATTTAGTTAGTTTAATCAACAACATTCATATATCCAATAACGATTCGCACCTTGAATACCAGTAATGTCGATTAGTGAGGAACAATGCAGTGGGTAAGTAAGTGTAGATATGACAGAGGACCTGTCATTGAATAATATGATCAAGCAGAAATCTAATTAATTGTCTCCCCTATATTAATTATTAACTATCACAGACATAAACCATGGGAACGATGGTCAAGACCTGTACACAACCATTGTAACCAGCAACGCTGTACCGAAATGCAAGCGGGGATAGGTTTATTACATATGTAGAGGGTTATTGTGTGATACAGCTTTTATGATAATAGGGTTATTACATAGAAAGGGCAATCGTGTTGAAAGTCTTGATAGAGTTATATGGAATAGTTCTAAAATGGACGAGTTTATTTTATGGATGGTAATATGACATTACTTAGGTTATCATATCGTTTCGATTAGTAAATGTATATGGATATTGCCATTACATAAATAAATTATGGTATGGAAAAGGTTATTATGTACATAGGGTTATTACAATTACAAGCACTGAATATGAATGTCGCGGTATTCAAACTTTACAGAATATTTGAACTGAATGACAGAAGTACACTGTGTATGTATTTGAAGTACTTGCGCTGTGTATCGTGTTTTGTCTCTGCATGTCCCTGTGTCAAATGATATCTATTGTACCTGTGTACATGAATATAGTTGTTATTGTGATGTATGAGAGGTGAGCGCAATGACTGGTCCAGTGTCACTTTGACCCTGGATGACCCTATACCCTTGCACGTGGAGAGCCCCGCCTGGGCCCGACCCAGGTTAGTGCGAGCCACAACACCAATGTCATACATACAAGACTTCGGCATGGATGTAGTATTTTGAATTCCGACCTTTTTAAAGTTAATTTAATTATGTATCCATCTTGTAATTGTTCTTTTCCTGTAGAAAATGCATTGCACTATTTTTTCCAATGTAACCAATTTAATGATTATCGTGTTATATTTTTGAGAAAATTGGCTAAGTATAATGTTGATATTGATTTGAATTTGATACTTTTTGGCTCTGATAAACTTAGTCAAAAAGATAATGAAAATATACGCTTGACAGTTCAAGAGTACATAAAAAATACTAATCGTTTTTAAAATCATATCAATATTTTAATTGCTTTACTGTGTATGATACTTACTGATTACTAAGCCATACTCATCATGATTAAATATATGTATGTAACATTAATACTTGATGGAAATTGCAGATTTATTTTGTATACGCAGATATATACTGTTACCTATACAATGTCATATAATAACAAAGTCATGTTCATCGAGCGTAGAAATAAAAATTGTAATACTATTTGATGTATATTGTGGGTACTGGTATGGCATATGAAATTGTGTATTTTCATCTATAAATACTAATGTTGTTTTTCTTTTATATATATATTTGAATATTTATCTTGATATCTCAAATGCTGCCATTGTATATATCACTTCATACATGTTTATGGAAAAGGACGTTTCTAAGTTTCATAACTTGTGTCCAATTCCTTTTGAATATTTCAAATAAAATATGTTTAAACTAAACAACACCTATATCCCTGGCACGGGCTAGATCGTCTCATGTATCACACCCGGTATAAGCCTGTGTGCCTTTTATGTATTTCCAATAAATTGTGTCGTTTATATTATACACGACTTGTTGGAGTATTTGCATAATTATAAGAAGAAACCCACATTTATATTATCGTGTGACATGGTTATCATATGGATAGGGCTATTACATTGTATATGGGGCTACAAAGTGTATCATATGGATAGGGCTATTACATTGTATATGGGGCTACAAAGTGTATCATACGGATAGGGCTATTACATTGTATAGTATATGGGGCTACAAAGTGTATCATATGGATAGGGCTATTACATTGTATATGGGGCTACAAAGTTTATCATATGGATAGGGCTATTACATTGTATATGGGGCTACATAGTGTATCATATGGATAGGGCTATTACATTGTATATGGGGCTACAAAGTGTATCATATGGATAGGGCTATTACATTGTATAAGGGGCTACATAGTGTATCATATGGATAGGGCTATTACATTGTATATGGGGCTACAAAATGTATCATATGGATAGGGCTATTACATTGTATATGGGGCTACAAAGTGTATCATATGGATAGGGCTATTACATTGTATATGGGGCTACAAAGTGTATCATTTGGATAGGGCTATTACATTGTATATGGGGCTACAAAGTGTATCATATGGATAGGGCTATTACATTGTATATGGGGCTACAAAGTTTATCATATGGATAGGGCTATTACATTGTATATGGGGCTACAAAGTGTATCATATGGATAGGGCTATTACATTGTATATTGGGCAACAAAGTGTATCATATGGATAGGGCTATTACATTGTATATGGGGCTACAAAGTGTATCATATGGATAGGGCTATTACATTGTATATGGGGCTACAAAGTTTATCATATGGATAGGGCTATTACATTGTATATTGGGCTACAAAGTTTATCATATGGATAGGGCTATTACATTGTATATGGGGCTACAAAGTGCATCATATGAATAGGGCTATTACATTGTATATTGGGCTACAAAGTGTATCATATGAATAGGGCTATTACATTGTATATTGGGCTACAAAGTGTATCATATGGATAGGGCTATTACATTGTATATGGGGCTACAAAGTGTATCATATGGATAGGGCTATTACATTGTATATGGGGCTACAAAGTGTATCATATGGATAGGGCTATTACATTGTATATGGGGCTACAAAGTGCATCATATGGATAGGGCTATTACATTGTATATGGGGCTACAAAGTGTATCATATGGATAGGGCTATTACATTGTATATGGGGCTACAAAGTGCATCATATGAATTGGGCTATTACATTGTATATTGGGCTACAAAGTGTATCATATGGATAGGGCTATTACATTGTATATGGGGCTACAAAGTGTATCATATGGATAGGGCTATTACATTGTATATGGGGCTACAAAGTGTATCATATGGATAGGGCTATTACATTGTATATTGGGCTACAAAGTGTATCATTTGGATAGGGCTATTACATTGTATATGGGGCTACAAAGTGTATCATATGGATAGGGCTATTACATTGTATATGGGGCTACAAAGTTTATCATATGGATAGGGCTATTACATTGTATATGGGGCTACAAAGTGTATCATATGGATAGGGCTATTACATTGTATATTGGGCTACAAAGTGTATCATATGGATAGGGCTATTACATTGTATATGGGGCTACAAAGTGTATCATATGGATAGGGCTATTACATTGTATATGGGGCTACAAAGTTTATCATATGGATAGGGCTATTACATTGTATATTGGGCTACAAAGTTTATCATATGGATAGGGCTATTACATTGTATATGGGGCTACAAAGTGCATCATATGAATTGGGCTATTACATTGTATATTGGGCTACAAAGTGTATCATATGGATAGGGCTATTACATTGTATATTGGGCTACAAAGTGTATCATATGGATAGGGCTATTACATTGTATATGGGGCTACAAAGTGTATCATATGGATAGGGCTATTACATTGTATATGGGGCTACAAAGTGTATCATTTGGATAGGGCTATTACATTGTATATGGGGCTACAAAGTGTATCATATGGATAGGGCTATTACATTGTATATGGGGCTACAAAGTGTATCATATGGATAGGGCTATTACATTGTATATGGGGCTACAAAGTGTATCATATGGATAGGGCTATTACATTGTATATTGGGCTACAAAGTGTATCATATGGATAGGGCTATTACATTGTATATGGGGCTACAAAGTGTATCATATGGATAGGGCTATTACATTGTATATGGGGCTACAAAGTTTATCATATGGATAGGGCTATTACATTGTATATTGGGCTACAAAGTTTATCATATGGATAGGGCTATTACATTGTATATGGGGCTACAAAGTGCATCATATGAATAGGGCTATTACATTGTATATTGGGCTACAAAGTGTATCATATGAATAGGGCTATTACATTGTATATTGGGCTACAAAGTGTATCATATGGATAGGGCTATTACATTGTATATGGGGCTACAAAGTGTATCATATGGATAGGGCTATTACATTGTATATGGGGCTACAAAGTGTATCATATGGATAGAGCTATTACATTGTATATGGGGCTACAAAGTGCATCATATGGATAGGGCTATTACATTGTATATGGGGCTACAAAGTGTATCATATGGATAGGGCTATTACATTGTATATGGGGCTACAAAGTGCATCATATGAATTGGGCTATTACATTGTATATGGGGCTACAAAGTGTATCATATGGATAGGGCTATTACATTGTATATTGGGCTACAAAGTGTATCATATGGATAGGGCTATTACATTGTATATGGGGCTACAAAGTGCATCATATGAATAGGGCTATTACATTGTATATGGGGCTACAAAGTGCATCATATGGATAGGGCTATTACATTGTATATGGGGCTACAAAGTGTATTATATGGCTACATTTATCATATGGATAGGGCTATTACATTGTATATGGGGCTACAAAGTGTATCATATGGATAGGGCTATTACATTGTATATGGGGCTACAAAGTGTATCATATGGCTACATTTATCATATGGATAGGGCTATTACATTGTATATGGGGCTACAAAGTGTATCATATGGCTACATTTATCATATGGATAGGGCTATTACATTGTATATGGGGCTACAAAGTGTATCATATGGCTACATTTATCATATAGATGGGCTAGTATATGGATGAGGTTAACACATTGACGGGGCTATTATATTGTATATTGATGGGCCATCATATGAATGAGGCTACCATGTTAATTGGGCTTTTATATTGATGGGGTTAATATACGGGGCTAGTACAGTACATATGGATAAGGCTATCAAATGGATTGGGCTATTATATTGATGGGGTTATTGTATTGATGGGGCTGAAATATTGATGAGTCTATTATATTGATTGGTCTATTATATGGATGAGGTTATGATATAAATTGGGGTACTATACGGATGATATTATCATATATTTACAGTCTACACTGATAACCATTACTCAACAAACTATCATTATCACTGCATAACTGTAGTCAAACACGTGACAAATTTCTATGACGTCGACCAAAATTCATGTGGGCGGAGCTATGCAAATCCTACAGTTTGAAACACAATTGTGTGACGTCACCAACAATTAACGTAGGCGGAGCTTGCAAATTTCATGCTGTTACATTTATTGAAACATTCCCACGTTTATTAGTTTTGAAATTAAATCTGTGTCCGAAGATTTGGCTATAATGAACAAGATAGTTACGAACATTTCACAGAAAGATACTGTAAATATAAGGATTAACTTTCTATTTTGTTTAGGTTATCGGGGGATAACTACAATGGAAAACGGGTAAATTACACATAACCGGCTTCGCCGGTTATTGAATTCACCCGTTTTCCGTTTTCCATTGTAGTTATCCCCCGATAACCTAATCAAAATAGAAAGTTAATCCTTAAATATAAAATGGGTCATTATAAAAAATGAGACTATCATATAGATTGGGCTATTATAAGGATGAGGTTATCATATAGATTGGGTTATTATAAGGATGAGGTTATCATATAGATTGGGTTATTATAAGGATGAGGCTATCATATAGATTGGGTTATTATAAGGATGAGGCTATCATATAGATTGGGTTATTATAAGGATGAGACTATCATATAGATTGGGTTATTATAAGGATGAGACTATCATATAGATTGGGCTATTATAAGGATGAGACTATCATATAGATTGGGTTATTATAAGGATGAGGCTATCATATAGATTGGGTTATTATAAGGATGAGGTTATCATATAGATTGGGCCATTATAAGGATGAGGCTATCATATAGATTGGGCTATTATAAGGATGAGACTATCATATAGATTGGGTTATTATAAGGATGAGGTTATCATATAGATTGGGTTATTATAAGGATGAGGTTATCATATATATTGGGTTATTTTAAGGATGAGGCTATCATATATTGGGCCATTATATGGATGAGATTATCATATAGATTGGGTTATTTTAAGGATGAGGCTATCATATATTGTAACAGA
Source organism: Mimachlamys varia (assembly GCA_947623455.1). NCBI lineage: Eukaryota > Metazoa > Mollusca > Bivalvia > Pectinida > Pectinidae > Mimachlamys > Mimachlamys varia. The sequence continues at coordinate 30,066,043 of OX392540.1, forward strand.
CCACCAGTTTACTGTGTTGGTATGAAGCATGCGATTGTACATAGATCCTAAACCATTTCACGTAAAACTGAAATAAAATAAATCATAACGAAACAATTAAAAGTCTAATTTCAGCATTGATACAAAAATAGCATTCAAGTGTCTGTTTTCGCTTTTAGAAACATCAATAGCACACCAGTTTTAAACAGATTAAATACTAGGAGGTGAGTTTGATTGACAAGCTGGGGAGTTTACGACGACGATTACGTTATAATTTCCTCAAAGAAAGAGGAACATCTCAAGATGTGTTGTAATATGGTATATACACCACAGCTAATTTAATTGACAGATACACACCGACGATCGAACTTAATTTAAAAGGGATATTGCTTTTAACGATTGAGTTTTTAGGCGGGTTATAATAATCGGAGACAGTCGACTTGGGACAGATTATGGATTGCGTAACACCTTTAGATTCTGCTTCATATATTTCACATTGCATTATTATTAGATTGGCCTATTTACCCAAATACATACAACGACTATATAAAGTTAACATTTTAAAGACGGAAGTACATACGCGTACGTTTTATTCACTTATTAAAAACAAAGTTTGAAGAGTGCCGATACAATATTAAATAATGCCTTCAGACGGTATGCTCCTAAACTGTGATGAACAAAAAACAAAAAGAAGAAAAAAATCGGTAACCATCAGTTACTGAACAAGATCGGCCCATTGCGGTCACCTGATTGTTAAAAGAAAAGTACGCTATACGAGTATCTCACAAATTGTTTTTCTCCATAGGAATATCCCACAAGAGTTATAAATGTACATTTACTGTACATGTAAGTACCCCACAAGTGTTACACACGAGTATCCCGCATTACTGTTTAAAATATTATATATCTTACATACATGGAATGGGAAACAACCCGATCTCACTGAGCTGAAGGTGATGTATCCTAATTATTGTTCATTCAAGTTCCGCGTACATATACAGTATTTATTAAGTCCACAAACATTTGTTTGAGGGACTCTTCTTCGCTACGAACAAAACCGTAACCTTGGTTTCGCGATTCAACAACATGGCCGTCATTTCCTGGCCTATGATTGGTCGAAATTTAAATATTGCCGATTTTCATGAACTTGTATTTCAGCTATTCTAACCGAACTGCGGGGGTTTTGGGGGCTTCTGTAATGGTCCCACATTACAATTAGTACCTGTTTTAATTATTGTTTATTCAAGTTCCGCGTATCTGTTTAGTATTTAATGCCATTTCGATATTTTGAATCAGTACAATGCATTTGTTTCCTTTAATGATAAGCGTATAACGAAAAACGAAGTTATATGTTCAAAGTTATAATTAAAATAACGAATATGTTTTTCTTTTCACCTTTGAATTAGGTCTCAAGTAAGCACGTTGATTGACGCAACAGGTATGTAATTCAATAGCCAACAAGCTTAGCGTGTTAGAATCATACATAAAAATTTGACCTTATCAACACCTAATGTGTACATAATAAACATAAATACAGTCAAGCCTCTTTATCTCGAAGTCGACGTGACCAAAGCAAACTTCGAGTTATATAAGTATTCGAGTTACGCAAGTTAGAAAGCCGGTGTAAATCTTGGCCGGGTCGAAAAAATGCTTTGAATTAAATTGGGTCTTCATTTTATACATGTGTACGAGTTTGGGACAACGAGGTTTTACATGTACATTGTAGCATATTCTGCTACAAGGTCACCCCGAGAAGGTGTCGGAGTTACTCGGGCAATTCCGTTTCATTCCGCTTTTTCTGATTCTGATTATGACGTTTCTCAATGTATATTAAATGCAACCATTGTCAGCTGTGATTCATTGCTGGTGTATAGGGCAGGAGGTAGTGTCGGGATAACTATCAAATGTAATGTGATCCCGGGGAAGCTAGTGTTACAGAGGGACTAGAATGTAAGGTAAGTCACTGTGACCAATTATATATATATATTAACAGGTATGTCACTGTGACCAATTATATATATATGAACAGGTAAGTCACTGTGACCAATTATATATATATTTACAGGTAAGTCACTGTGACCAATTATATATATATGAACAGGTAAGTCACTGTGACCAATTATATATATATTTACAGGTAAGTCACTGTGACCAATTATATATATATAAACAGGTAAGTCACTGTGACCAATTATATATATATTAACAGGTTAGTCACTGTGACCAATTATATATATATTAACAGGTATGTCACTGTGACCAATTATATATATATTAATAGGTATGTCAATGTGACCAATTATATATATATTAACAGGTAAGTCACTGTGACCAATTATATATATATTAACAGGTTAGTCACTGTGACCAATTATATATATATTAACAGGTATGTCACTGTGACCAATTATATATATATTAACAGGTATGTCAATGTGACCAATCATATACATATTAATAGGTATGTCAATGTGACCAATTATATATATATTAATAGGTACATGTATGTCAATGTGACCAATTATATATATATTAACAGGTATGTCACTGTGACCAATTATATATATATTAACAGGTATGTCAATGTGACCAATGATATATATATTAACAGGTATGTCACTGTGACCAATTATATATATATGAACAGGTAAGTCACTGTGACCAATTATATATATATTTACAGGTAAGTCACTGTGACCAATTATATATATATTAACAGGTATGTCACTGTGACCAATTATATATATATTAACAGGTAAGTCACTGAGACCAATTATATATATATTAACAGGTATGTCACTGTGACCAATTATATATATATTAACAGGTATGTCAATGTGACCAACTTTATACATATTTATAGGTATGTCAATGTGACCAATTATATATATATTAATAGGTATGTCAATGTGACCAATTATATATATAACTATTAGGTAATTCATTTTTTTGTATTTTACATTATGTCCCTTCACTCTCTTTAAACGTCTTATATTTGTTATATTTTTATAAAACATGCCTGCATTTACACAAACTTTACAAAACATGCAGACATTTTTATGTGTCATAGCTCGTTATAAAACATATATTCCATCATGCAGACATTCATATTTGTCAGAAATTTTATAAAACATAATTCAACATGCCGACTTTCGTATGTGTCAAAAGCTTTATATAAAACATTGTTCACATTGAAGTGATTAGGTGCAGATCTAGAAAAAAACTCATTGGCGTACACATACAGAAAAAGGTTTTTCGTTGCTAAATATTAACATCTTTCCCTAAAACCTATACTGTGTATAAGGTAGCGTATTCCCAATGTTAACAGGCTCGGCGGATTGATTTCTGTTTCTAATATGGCGTCATTCACGCTTCATGAGGATAACTATTTGATGACAACTGTTGTTTGATTCTTTCAACATGATGAGATATGGAATATATTGGGGATCCATTTCGGCTAATTTTACAATAAATGAATGCTGACAAGCTTCTTATTTAATTGGCGGACATTTAAGCATTGAACTGCTTTCAGTTGACATTCATATAGCCTATGGATTCCAACTGAAAGCAGTTCAATCCTTATATTTACCATTTTTAGAATCTGCTTATGTCATAAAACAATCAATAACACATTTTATTTCTCAGCATTTAGCTCAATAAATGTATTTGTCGCATATGCTTGTTCAATGAAAAGAACAGCCATCGCCCGGGGACGGTCAATGGTATCAAACGTAACAATTATGACGTCATAATAATGATGACGTCAACAATCGGTCATTGGCATTCATGGACTGATGAATGCCAACTGAATTTGGTAGGGATATATAGTGGCAATGCCATTCAATGGTAAATAGTTTAAAGTATTTGACGATGATGAAAACAATGGCGGCTTCTTGTTGCGACATTCGAGCGCTTCACTACCAGACCAGTGTGCTCATGCATATAGATAACAACAGATAACAACCGTTGTAAATGAATTAGTATGTTCGAAAAACTAGTTATATCGTTACCCCCCCCCCCCCCCCCCCCCCCACACACACACATACATGGGATGAACAGAAGAAAGACATTGTTAGTCACTTCGTATTTTCTAAATTTACCAATACAGCGATGTATATTCAGAGGGACTATTTTGTCTTAGGAACCATGCATGGCTACCGTGGTTACCATCGTAGCAGTCCGCCCCGAATATTTGTTCTATGTACATCATTTAAACATTATTAATGATGCGAATACATGTATAAGTGTTCTACAAGCCTTAACAAAATTACACCTCTTATTTAAGTTTGCAATATAAAGTTAAGGTCATTAACATTTTCCACGCATTGATTTCAGTTTTCATGATTGTGCATTTAAACATTTTCAGAAAATTAGTAATTGAATAATGAAGATAGCGTTTGTGTTGGTTTTCATACAAATTATAAAATGTATTACAGTACATATTCGTAACAACATCTGTGAACTAGCGTGTACATTATAATTACAGGATAGAAACATTCGGCATAGCAAATGCTATGCATAATGTTATAGCTGTATACATAATGTACAATGTATATACACATTCATTTAGTCTAACCTATGACCGAGGAGTAAATAATTAAGGACATGCTTATTTCGTGGTACATATATAAATATATAACAAACTGAGTACCTTTATACTCAATGCACTGGATACCAAAAATCGTGGGAATTCTAAACAAAGTCATCGTGTTTTGCATTGAAAATATAGACTCTAAATTGTAATAATTAAATTGAAGACACTTTGAAATAGGATAAATTATTTTAGCATTATTTACATGTAACATAGAGAAAGAATTAATAATAACAACAACAACAACAACAACGTAATGCTAAGGTGTCCATTAAACCATACTCCAGTAAAACTAAAGCAGAACACTAACAAATTCAAAGAAATATTCGCATTGAGACCATTGACAAGCAATCTGGTATGTAGTAATCATATGTTTAGTATTATTGTCATTCATCAGGTAGTTTTTGTTGACTTCTGCAAAACTTTCCTGTGAACGTAAACTGCTTTCCGGTTGAAAACCTTAGTTAAAATATATATTATAATATAAGTAATATATTGGCCAGTTCGGCGTATCGATCTAAAAGATTCCGACTTTAAAAATCTTCACTGCAGTAGCCAGGGGAAATGTGTGTTTAACCTTCAACGTCAAACTTTGGACTAAACGTGATAATTACCGGTAGGATAATGTTTTATTACGTTTTTACCAGTGTAATATCAGAAAATATCAGCTTGATAAAACTTATATCATCACAGCTCATATCATCACTCGTATGGCAGATTTTAAATATATTTTCACTCGTGCTACGCACTCTTGAAAATATACAAAAACAATCTGTCATACTCCTGAAATATATTTGATATTTAACGGGAAACCATTGAATCGCCTCTATATATTTCCCATGGATCTGTAATACGTTATACCTGGTAAGAGTGGTATATCTAAACCGACCTACATTAGAACTTGCCGAGATCGTGTGAAAAAGTGGCTGGACGGTGCAGTGGATAGTGCATTTGCCTTCCACCAAGGCTGCCGGTGTTCGATTTTCCCGGATCAGATGTGAAAAGGAATGATATCATCTATCCGACCACATGGGTTTCCTTCGAGTACTTCCGTTTCCTCCTACAATAAGACCCTCGCGCGCTAACATCCGGGCCAACAAGAGTAATTAATATAAGTTGGATAATTTGTTTTTAATAATTGTTACAAAACATACAGTTAATATGATATACGTGTTGAGTGTACACCAGTAGCAGTGTTAGGTTTGCCTTTTGTCCACATAGCACATTCTAAAATATTTAAATTAGTTTGATTATAAAAAAAATCATCCTTAATGAGATTCACCTATGTCACATAACGTTGTAAACAGCATTCAAATATTTCAAAAATCAATTAGCGACACGGTCTGTTTATAGAATTACGTTGTGGTTGTGAAGGCTATCGCCAATAATGATATACTTTTTATGAACATACAACGTATATATTATAACTACTACCGTCACTTAGGTCATAAACATCACTAAATTATCTACCAGGTCATAGCGTAAGACTTGACGAGCTGTCCGTCTCAGACACCATTTTCTTACACAATTAATGACCGTGTTATACCAAGGCCTAAATACGACTTGCTCAGAGCAGAACGACATAATATTTAATTGTTTTATCATTGCAAAACATAATTCAAATAGCGTGTATCATTCAGTGAACATGATGTTGTGCTGACTGGAAGTCGGAGGGTTCTCCGGTTTCCCCATAATAAGACTCCTCGCGCGCTAACATCCCAGCCAACAAGAGTGATTAATATATGCTGGATAACTTGTTTCATAATTGTTGTAAAATGAATAAAGTTTTTATTTATTAAATTCCTTTAATATCTCCGTAAATATTACAAATATTAAAAATAGTAATAATACGCTTACAATATTAGAAATATTAAGCTATTACGAGGTAAAGTTTGCATTCATCGTTCTATACTTAATGACTACCGCATCATCTAATTACTGACGCGTCACACCGCGTACCGACTATCAAGCCATGTATTCTGTCTACTGTTAGTTTAAACATATTTTATTGTAGAATATACAAATGGATTGGACAACAAGTTATTACAACTTAGAAACAGTCCTCTCCACAATAAATGATAATAATTAAGTACATATATGTTTGGGGGAGGAGGGAAGAAGAGAATGTGCAGGGTTAGGATGGAAGTGGGGTGGAAAAGCAGATGGAAGTTTGGGTGAAGCCGGGGTGTAGAAAGAATTACCAAGAGAAGACATCTGATTAAATTACAGAATGGCAAATACCAAGGCAAAATAATTTCAGCATGATCAAAACGAAATCAATGTCAAATCAATGGCACAGCCATAAGGCAAATTAATGAAATACAATTTCATAATCACATATAAGAATGTACACACATAAATAATATAGAATGATAAAAGAATACTTCATATCGATCAGAACCTCTTGCTGGATTTGATGTAATGATGCACGAGTCTAAAGATGTTTGTATTGACATCTAATGATAGCAAATTATTGCCTACTGTTAAATGCCCATTGATCTCATTACAAATACAATACAATACAAAAGTTTTATTCTTACAAACTGTACAAAAAACAATGATGAGAAAAAAAAGTGGCACAATTCGTATGTTATTTGGCGAAAGTGCATTATGGTATGTTATGATAAAGACTCGGTTATAATTCAGAGTTTTGTATTTTAGTGTATAGATAATATTCTAATGATTTCTTATCATATTGTAGCGTGAAGAGTGTCTATAAAAATACCATATTCAATTACATACGTTATCCATGTTTCTACCATACGCACCTCTTTGATTTATCAAATAGCATCCACATGTATAATGCATAAAATAAAATGTACACGAATTTGTTATATTACCAATTGTCAATATGACATACTTGATCATGTGAAAATATGTGTATAGAAACGTAATGATTGAAAATAGTAGTGTAACGCAGCCCAAGCACAGGTATTTGTAGACTTCAGTTTCTTGAACTAAGCCAAACGAAATTATCTGTAAAGTAAATAACAGCTCAACTGTGAAATTATATACAGTTTAAAGTAATCACAAGGCAAATAAGAATAATCAGGAATTGAAGAAAAGTAACTACCATTGTGATACCCCGACCGGACGTGAAAAGTAATGGGGTCACTTGCCCGATCACGTGGGTTTCCTCCGGGTACTCCGGTTTCCTCCCACAATAAGACTCTTTGCGCGCTAACATCCCAGCCAACAAGAGTGATTAATATAAGTTGGATAACTTGATTCATAACTGTTGTAAAATGAATAAAATTTATATTTCTAAAATTCTTTTAATATTTCCGTAATTTTTTAGGTTTGTGTTTCCCAAACAAAATATTAAAACCTGGTCTGTATTTGCCGACAAGTGTGTGACTGGCATTAATTAATTATCTTTAAAAGTCTAAAACGTAAATGTGTAGCAGATCCAGCAGAAATGATGACAGTTTACATGTCTATTAGCATTTACATTGAAATGATCTCAGCTTGTATCATGCGGCTAGTCATTCTGAATCGTGTCATATTTTGTTATTGATTTTTTAAACATATTTTGCAAAAGTACAAGATACGTCTTTTTGGTCTGCATGTAAACTGTATACTGACATAGGTAACAACGAATATATCTTAGACACGAATATTAGACAACGGTGATATATCATATGCCTAGTCGTCAGTATGAGTTTACAATGTACATTTAATTCATTCCTGATGTAGACTATTCCGAAATTCGGTGTTATGCAAATTCCCCCTGCACTTTATAAACCCAGTTCAGACATGAATAATGGTAATTAATTCTTAGTTTTGGAGGTTACCGGTACAAACTGTCAGTATTTTAAAAGTTTCCAAAATTTATTTTATTTTTAGATGAGTACGTTCAGGAAAACACTCGTTGTCCTCTTAAACACACATATCATTTGTTATCACTGCATCTATGATATATCCGTTTGTGTCATCAAACAGAAGTACTAAAACACAAACAAACAAGATTTTTTAAAAAAGCAGGGATGTAACTATCAATAAAGAGAAAGTTCAAGTTTGGAAAATAAAATTCGTCACATTAATCGTATAGCGTAGTAGTAAGATGTCAATGTTGGTAATGCTTGTTACAAATTGACAAGAGTTCTTTATGGTTAGGATTGACACATATTTGTTTGCTGATATTTGTGTTGAAATAACCGTATATTTGTAAGTTTGGTCTCCATGTAAAACTTTCCTTTGTTTCTATTTTGCCCCTAATGTAATCGATTTTTAGTTCGGAATTCGGTTTTGTTGACGCTTCGGTATTCTCTGATTTGTTTTATTAAACAATTGTTAAGAAATTAAAGACATTGGAATAAAAGAACACAGTCCTGACAGGTACATGTAGTATAGATTGCTTTTCTCACCGTATCATCATGTACATCTGGATAAAAAATGACTGCAAACAAATATTGAAGCTAACAATGTGCACGTAGGCAATTTGTGCAAGGTCCAACGCCACTAGCTTTAGTTATTGGTATATGCACAAGAGAAATCAACATATTAGGTGTAAAAACACCGAAAAGGGAGTCCGTACAGTCATTAGTATTACAATAGGCCGAATATACGTAACAAAAGGAAATTTTCGGGATTCTGAAAAATTATGAAAAAAAATCTAGTTTATAACCATGCAAAAATAAGTCTAAAACGAAGTAAAACTGAGCGGTAACTAACAAGAAACGCTTGACAGACAAATCTGAAGAATTAAATATAATTCAGGTGTGCCCCACTTCAACAATAAGCCGAAGTTAGATGACGGTTCAGAATGGACGCGTGTTTACAAATACCGAGTTTCTTCTGCTGCTGTACCCGTAACAGCGTAAAAATTCATCTTGAATATTGCTGATATCAGTTAATCTTAACTAAATCTGTAAATATTAGTTATCAGGGTTGATTTTCGCTTCAAGTTTTGTCGTCAGTTACGTATATTGGGCCTTTAATAAAATGAATGATGTATCAATCTGATATTATGTCCTAATTCTAATGTCATTTCCAAACTTTTATTTCTCAAAAAGAAAGAAAAAATAAACGAATAAGAAAAAACATGATATTATAAATGATACAAAACAAATAGAACAATTCTACATGGTACTATATTTTCTGTACTAAGGTCATTTTCCTTAGGCTACATTGTTGTACCAGTTGTCTCTCAGCACGATACGAAGTGTGAACATGTCAGATTAAGTATAAAGAGGTATCAACGAGAGTGATACATTTCCTTTTAAAACTATGAGGACGTTGATGATGGTATGTCTGGTTAATATTTACATAATGTTTTTTTCAAATGAAGAAGATTATTAATATTTATGGCATATTTTAATAAAACGATGACATGAATCTCGTCCTATTAATATGCATTTGTTTTAATACACTGATACCCATAGCTTGGGCTCAGTTGTTCAGAAGGTGATTAGCTTAATTAGTGATTAGCGCAAATTTTAATGTTCATGTTACTTTAAAATGAAGCCAATGAATTATTTACAACTTTCCAGATATGGCGTATAACGTATTGTCAATTTACATACGAAACTGTGGTATTGTACCTTGTTTATTGACAAAATCAGGAAAGGCAGAAAACTGTCGTTAAAAAGTGATTAAGCTAACAACCTGTTTAACAAATGGGCCAAGATTAACAATTTATTGTATCCTATATACACATCTGGAGTACAGTACTTCATGTCCCTGTCAACGGATTCGTATTTCATCTCATTAACACAGTATCAGTCTAAATAAATATGGACAGAAATGCGTCGTTTATCACTTATTTGTCTATGATATAATTATCATGTGTATTTGTTTGATACGCAAGAAACATTTCTTTTTTTTACATGAAACACGATACAAAACGTGCTGAATTTTAGTTTTTAGAATGTATCAGCTAGTTTGTTTTACTTCTTATCCAAAATCAGCGAACACCATACATAGTACATGTAGCAAGAAATGATTAAAATTGATTAAACTAGGGCAAAATATGCACAAAGGAAAGAATTACCAGGTGATCATTAAAAATAATAAGAAGAGGTTTTCCGGAAGTATAAGCGCCTTTTGCTTCATCGAAGACACCCGTAAGGTTTTGTGAATATTTCTACTTATAAATCATGCATTGTAGGAAAAATCTTTCCTCGTAACACAAACTTATATTTCCCTTCCCAAGTCCACTGTATATACTTGTAATACATGGATTAGGGCTAGCGACATACACCTATGTAATTGAAATGGAAATTGCATGGAGCAAATTTGAGATTTAAGTCCTGAATCTCTAGTTCTATAAACAGTTAAACCCTACTTACTCGAACCCGTGGGACCTGATCAATAAATCAAGGAATTCATGGTATTTGATTAATCCATGAATTATTAGAGAATTACGAACGTCTACAAAACCATAATCCCAACTCAAAGTCGATTAAAGAAGCGACATCATATGAGCAAAAGGGAAAGATTTGCATGGCGACCCCTGCAAAAGTACAAGAGAATAAGACTAGGTGTTCCAAAAGAGTAAGCGTCTTCTGCTTCATCGACAACACCCGAACACATACGAACTCTGTCGGGGAAAAAAGGAGACAAAAAATAGTTTGATAAATAAGGGTATTCGATTTAACCGGGTTCGAGTAAGAAAGATTTTACTGTAGTCTTGCTGACAAGTCTGATCAGCAAGCGTCCCTGCGATCCATGTCAGTGACTAATTCGCCACCTTGATAAACATGCTGTACAGGGTTAGTGCAAGCACGTCACGTTTATTAGATTAAAGTCATCATGATGAATGTATACATTTACATCAAGTTCAGACAGAATAATTGCAACACATAAAATGACTTTAATCTTGATCACTGTTTCTAAAAATAGCATGCACATAACGTAAATTTTAAGGATGCCCGTCCCACTGCAGAACGCAATCTTCCACTGTGATATCAGTGCATTTGTGATCTTTCATTTTATATCATTTCTGTAGCTCGAATATGAAAGGCTAAATGGGTAACTTTTAAAACGCCTTTCAAAAGTCGTGATAACGCGAGTAAAGTAGCCATAACTTTCACAAGTTCATTACGACTTATGCTCACGTTATTACGATTTTTTTGCGTTGTAGCAACTTTTGATATTACGATTTTTTCGAGTTAAAATTAATGACTTTTATCCACGCAATAACTCGATGTTTATTGCTCCTACGACAGAGAAATGATACGACTTTTTATTTGAATCTTTGTTTCGGCCAGTCTCACTATTTCACTTAGATTACTTGTATTTTTCATTGAAATAAGGAAGAGAATATAGGACCATCAACGAAATCATGATCCAAACTGGAAATCATTTAAACAAGGACAACACATTGAACAATAAGACATAGTGTTTCGGAAGGGTAAGCGTCTTCTGCTTCGTCTTTTAAACTTTATTATTTTATTCTTTCTATTTCTTTTGGTTTGTTTTTGTTATATTCCGTTTTTTTTTATTTCTTATTTTTGGCTTTTTATGTCATATTCAAGAGATCACATACACATGCGTATAAGCATGCAATTCGTACATCGAATAATTGAATATTGGATATATTGTGAAATGAAACAACATATTTTTTATATCAATTGTTTAAGATAAGAAAGAGTTTAATCATGTATATTTGATTTGATGTATTCTGTGTTCATTATTTATTTTGAAGTGGAATATATTTCAAAACAATTAATAATATATATTTCAATTTATAATTTATGCCAAGACATCTTGTCAGATGGCCGTTTGTTGTCACGTTATGACACGTGGAGCCTATGTAGTTGCAACCTTTATTGTTCAGCCACACGCGTGGTATTGCTAGAGAGGGATGGTAGTTACATGTATAAAAACGATCACCATTTAAAAAAAAAGAGTTCCAAAGGATAAACCGAGAAATAATTTGTATGGGAATTCCAATAGTGCCTGTTTGATAGATATACACGAACATGTTATGCATAATTTATGGATAATTAGAGTTTAATTCAAAAGTTTTCCGGGGCTAACCGAAAAACCTAATATACGCATCTTCAGAGAATTTGTCGTTATTCTGAAAAATTTCGAAAAAACCCCAGTTGATTACCATGCATAAATAATGCTTAAATTAAGTGAACTTGAGCTGTAATTACCATGAAGCTCTTGACAAAATTTCCAAAGAATTCAAAATAATTTAACTGTAAACAACTAATACAGTAGCCGAAGTTAAAAGACAGTTCAAAATGGATGCATGTTTACAAATTCCGAGTTTCAACTTCTGCTGTACCGATATCACATAGGAATTCATCTTGAATATTGCTGGTATCAGCTAATCTTAACTAAATATGTTAAGTGATTAGGCTTGATTTTCGCTAAAAGTTTCGCTTGAAGTTAAATAACTTCTGATAAGGTCTCATATCTCGGCTGAGAAAATTAAGTGTTTCCTTTTTACACTTATGGTAGTAAATTCAATGCCAGTGTTTGTATGTACATTATAACAAGTTTGAAGTTTATTTATAATGTTGGCGCTTAACAGTCGGAAGGGGCCCATTGGGTAATACAACAAGTTATTGCGGAAACCAGTTAAACATTAAAAGCATTAATAAGCATTTTTTATTGCGTAACCCGGAAGTAAGAATAACAGATTGTCATAAATGATTATATCTGTTTCTTTAAATTAACACTTACTATTCAACTGCGTTTATACGAATTCATGATATAAATGTTGCCGCTACATTATGCATTTTGTAATAAACATATGTACAATGACGTAACAAGGTCTGCGTAGGTTCGCCTTAAATTATAACCCCATGTAAAATGCAAATATCTACAAAAAAGTAACCAAAAACTGTACGTACATTTACTTAAGTGCTCTTTCTCTTTTTAGGGTTATGATGAATCGTAAAAGGTTTGACATGTTATACTAATTACATACATGTGTAATAAGTAACAAGAATTCACCTTGTTTGATCTAATATTGATGATCAGCTGATGATACTGATATATTTTCTTAACGTTGTTGATAATTGTATAGCTTTAGTTACACAGACATATATCTATTCTATGGTTTTAGTACAGTTAAACCTGTCTGTAAGAGACACCACCCAAGGGACAGAGCAAAGATGTCATTTATACAATGGTCAGTTATTATAGTAAATAGCACTGATTGGGTATGGTGGGTAAAGCGTTTCTGATAATGATCGTCGCATAATACACTGGGTTAAAGAAAAGTCCAGCTCTACCTCCGTTTTTAATATCGATAGTCATTTTTTTAGAAATCATTAGTCTCTTGATTTCTTCGCAGATGTTTCTTTGTAGTCCATTTGTCATTAACTTTTATTGATTTATGATCATTTTTATCTCTATTGTTAAAGTATAAAAAAAATACCGAAGCGTTAACAAAATCATTATCTATTTAATATAAACTTTCCCAGGATGACTCCAGGACAATTGTTATATGTCAACAGACAGGTAAAACATTTATAGGTCAATTATCTATTTCCTTGAACTATGAAAGTAGATTTCCATGTTTGCATTGACCTCAATGCAATGAATACAAGTTGTCGGCTCCGAACCTATATTAAATGACAGCCTATCCGTTTATGACGAAAACAATACATGTCACTGATATTAAAGACTATACATGTATATCGGTGTAAAGCGTTTTATAACTATTTTTATGTGTTTAATACAATACCCATCAACCGGTCATAGCTATATTTGATTCATAGAAATTTTAGGCAAGTTGATAGCGTAATGAGAAGTAGGCTTTTACCTTGACCCATTTTTAGTTTATAAGTTTTAAAACCTAGAATCCTTGCATGAGTGGTAAGCACACTAGTACCATTGTGTATGAATTTAACGAGGGATGACCATACATTACACACTAGTAAACTAATAATTTAATCATGCAAATACTGTAACGTTTACAGGCCTTCATGACAGAGGTTCATATAAATAATACTTCAACAGCAATGTATACAGTTTGTGTGTATTTGTGTATATGAGTATATACGTGTGTATGTGTGCATACGTGTAAACTATGTATGTATACATGTATAATTTATGTGTGCAGTAGAACAGTAGATGTATATGATTGTACATGGCGGCGTATGTGTTGTCCTTGTCGAACGGTTGTTTTCTCTGAAAAAGTTCAGAGAATGCTGAGGAATCTACATCGTATGTATTCCTATTGCAAAGTTGATTTATCTAATTAACCTCTGTATAAAAGGCACCTGTCTATAAAGGACACTTTTTCTCTGTCCCTTGGGTATCCTTTGCAGACAGGTGTGACTGTAGACGGTAGCTCCGGCACCAGTGGTATGTTATGCAATACATATTATCCAAGTACGCTTGACATTTCCGATTCATTAACATGCTTATTACGATAAGCCCCACAGAATACCATATTGAATAGCATATTCCCCAACAATCACTTACGTGTGACCATCAATCAGAGGCGGATTTTATACAGTTTCTTCAATCTTATCTACATGTATTTTATTTTACTTTTTTGGAATATCGATTTTAGAAAATAAACAAATTGCTTCAAGAAAGGCAAGAACACCGAAGTGTAAAGCAAACGTGATACGTTATAAACATTTTGAAGCTTAATTTAGACAAAGAGTTACACTTTGTCCCCATACAATCTGTAAGGAGAATTAAATAAGGTATTCGGAAAAGGTGTTTTCCATTTCATTAACAACAACCGTCCTGTGATCTCACTCAATTTGTAGTAATGCTGTTGTATTAATAAAGCACATTCAAGATGTATTGATGAACAGAATTAAAAATTCCACTTCTATTTTTTACTTTTCTTCTGAGAGACTCACAAAATTAAAATATCTTTTCCTTTGAATTTCTTGGGATACTAAAGTGTCACAATAAATACATTGAAGTTATATAAATTGTGCATTTTTTTGTTGCAAAAACATGACTTATTAGTGGCAAATTAGGAATAAACGTCTGTTTGGAATGACCGCTGCACTGTCGCAGTTGACCTCTACCTCGTAACACACTCTTCACTGTCACTCAGTGATTCAAAACTGACGTTAGTACGCAATGTAATGAAACAAATGTTGGAAACGCTTGAGTAATTGGTTCCGCGTTATTATTATGTATATCATTTATCGTTTGGACATGTTCGACTAGACTACAACGACATACGGCGTAGATCAGCCATCGTTGTCTGTTCTTGTGAAGCTTCCCCTGTGCCTTGTGTGCTTGTGTGTGATTATAAATAGGAAGGTAAAAAAAAAATAATGATTACCTCAGCGTCAGCGAAACCATAGTCCGAACTCAATATCGGTTCAACCAGGGGCAAAATATGAAGAAAGGAAATATTGACATGGAGGTCCTTGTGAAAGTACCAGCGAACATGACCAGGTGTTTCGGAAGAGTAAGCGGCTTTTGCTTCATCAACGATATCCTTCATGTAAATCTTGGGCACATCCAAGTAAACATCAAGTCATCGAAATGAGAACCGAGTCATTATCAGTAATAACACGTTAGCATACTAATGAGCATACTCAAAAACGTCCATCTTCATATCACATAAAGATACAGAATATTTTTCAATTTGTCGACTGCGACATGTAAACGCGATAGAGCGGAGAAACAGACATGTTACCATCAAGAAATGGAAAGTTCACTTCACCATCGGAAAATTGAAATCGTCACGTTTATCGTATAGCTCAGTAGTAATTAAATTATCCATGTTGGTCAAAGTTTAGGTAGAGATCGGGGAAAGCAGCTGATGTAAAATAGTCTGTTTTAAGTTAGTCTGTAAAAAAACAATAACTTTGCATAAATATTGCCATATGTTTAGGGTTAAAGGGTAGGTAGAGAAATAATACCAATTAAGACTTGAAAATATTTTACAATTAATTATGACAAAACCAGGGTGAAACCATATAGTCGGGCAGATGACCCCATTCCTTTTCACCCCCGTTTTGGGAATCGATCTCCGGCCGTCTTGGTGAAAGGCAAGTGCGCTATCCACTACACCAACCGACTCCCTCTTTTCGTTTAATGCTAATTATGCTAAAAGTAAAGCGTCCTTGTCAAATTTATATCAATATTACATTGCGCGAGCAAATTATGTGAGGTCATCAAATTCACTCAGTGTAGATTCGAACAACAACATTTTATAATGTTTATTTTCCATATTTCAGCATTTAACAAATACACAGTTGTCATTTATTTCACATAAGTATTAGATAAATTATTTAATTAAAACATAACTGCAACTTTTGCAACGATAAGAAATGTCTGTATTCATGTGTGACGCCAACCAAAACACGATTTAATGATTTAAGAAAAGCTGTTTCCATTTTTTCTCAAATGTATTCAGGTTTGACAGTTGTGTTGTTTTATAATACAGAAAATGGCATAATTTTCCCCATTTTACCTTCTTTATATGTATATACAAAACAGAATTTACATTTTAAACTCTATCTTATGCAGTATCTCAAATATCCTTCCTTCAATGAATGCAATTAAAATTTTTGACAAATGAAGACAGCTAGAAGGAAAACAGTTATTCAATTATTATACATTGGAAATTAGAACTGTACATGCTAAAAAGCGTGACTCACATATTAAAGATTTCATAGTTTGCATAATAATCCATGATGATTTAAACAATGCCTGCACTGTACATGGGCTTTAATAATTACCAATGTCTAGTTGTCGACTTCGTATGAAACATTTCAACTTTTATACATTCTATAGATTTGAAATCTTCTTTTGATGATGTGTTGGATTGCTTGTGGCAATATTGGATATTTTTACGAAACTGGAGCCTACTTGCAAGTTGACACTTGCATTTATAATTAGTTAATTTGATTTTAATTAACTCTTAAAATTGTTTCACAAACTTATCAATTTTTGATAGAAGAGATAGATAAAAAATGTTGAGATTGCACACGACGTGTGAAACTGTAATTGCATGGAGATTGAATAATGTATCAACATTATATATTTGCTATCAGATTATTAAAGCATTGTAATTTTACAACTTTCATAGCAAAATTACAAGCTTTTGAGTTCTGAGGAAGTTTTATGGTCGCTATATTGGTATCTGTGACAGATATTTTGTTTTCTTGTAGATGTTTTTGAATATTCTCATTAGCATGCCTACTTGTGATTAAGAATAATGTCTCAGTTCTCATGTTGAGGACGTGACATTTACTTGGAGGCGACCTAGATTTACATGGCGGGTAGCATCGATGAAGCAGGGGACGCTTACTCTTTCAAGGATATCCGTGTAAAAAAAAAAAAAAATCAGAGAATACCAAAGCGTTAACAAAACCATAATCCAAACTCAGGACTATCCAAGCCTTCCTTTGTTTATATTTTGCCCGTGATTTAATCGATTTTGAGTTCTGATAATTGTTTGTTGACGCTTAGGTATTCTTTGTTTTTTATTTGTGGTTTTCTCCCGCCATAGACAGATTATATTTCCCCCATTAATACAGATAGTTCCTATTTCTTTGCATGAAAGGCAACATCTTTTCTGAAAGGAAATAAAACGTTTCGTCGATCCTTAGCAGATTATTAACAGCAAAATTCAATATAGGGATATCTTTCCAACAGATATAATATACGTACTACATTGCAGTCTCACCTTTCATATCTGTGTATCAGTAACCAGTCATCCGTGTCACAAAACATGTTAAAATGATGAGTTTGACACTTGATATTTGACTGTCTTTAATAGGGTTATAATGAACACTTCACTGTTAATTAATGAGTCTGCACCTTTCACTATTTCAATAACCGAATTACCATTAATATGACATATTGCATCAGACAGGTATAAAAACAACGAATACATTGATATAATTTCTTTGATTTGAAATATTAAATCATTTTATAATCACATATTCACAAGCGTGAATCAGCTTCAGTTATTGCTGACTCAAGCATTTGCATTACACATTAAGAGAGTTATGTTATCATTTTTTAGGTATCAATTAATTATAGGCATCAATTGATATAAAGAGAATAATACATACTATTTTTCAAATCGGACCCAATATTGGCTCCGAGACCCAAATATAGGCCCAAAGGCCAATATTGGGTCCGATTTGGAATATGGTATGTTTTATTCAATTTTTCGTATACATGGTAATGAATCACAGAATAAAAAATAATTTTACAAGAATATACAGTTACCATGTTTAAATGTATTGGATGATTAATTTCGTTTGCTCATTAAATGCAACACATTTGAAAATAAACAATTATTTCAACTATTCGAGTATATATGTTTGAAGTCCATATAAGTTTGATATATTTGTCATATTAACAATAACTTTAAACACTAACGTTCTTTTCAAAACGTTTTTCTATCAGGTGATTGTCACCGATCATCCTAGAATAAACAAAATTACCACTAAAATAGACAACGACTGTGGAGCGAGAATGGTCTATTCCCTCTGCTATCAATCTTTCTTTATCTGCTAGGTATTCTAACTCTTCCAATCTTGCTCCTAAGAATTTAAAACATTTTCTCTCATTTCTTGATCTCTTCGTCGTCTTCGTTTCGCTCGTAACACAGCAGCTAGGTCAAAAGCCGAGAGACCCGAATGGTTTGATGAAACGTAAAATTTAGAAGAGGGCCTACACGGTTTTGGAGTGTATTACTGAATCAATAATGCATGGGTAACGATTACATGTAGGTAGTTTTGGCGCAATAATACATATATGCAAACAAAACCATAATTATTACTAAGTTTACAATACAACTAGTCATCGATTGTTGACGTCGTCACAACTTGGCGGGAATATATACAAGATGATACGTTTTGCGCATATCATAGTCCGCGATTCTTTCAATCTGTTTCCAACTGAGATTGTCGCAACACCACCCGTAGTTATTGGAAATGGAATGTTTTTCACTCTCGTTAATGCTTTTTTAAAAGTTGCAAAATACACTTGCTAAAGCTCGTGCCTTCTGTAACTTTAAAAAATCAATTAACTCGAGGGAAATAAATTTCATATCCAACAACCATTTGCTGTGTAGCCTCTATATATAAAATAATTAGTTAGGTGTTTTGAAAACAAAAGTTTGTACCAATGAATAAAGATGACGTAACAAACAAATGTGCTGCACCTCTTAAACTTAATAATAGATACAGTATGCCGAAAAAAATTAATTGAACTGCATTATACAGCTGTTTTTTGTCCTCCTGTGACTCTTCAGTGATGCTAGGGGCCAAAAGGTCGGAATAAAAAAATTTCTAAACTAATGTAGAAGCAGAAGGGTCAGGTGCTTAAACCCCTTTAATTTATGAATTAAAGTATATTTTACTAACTATTTACAGTGAATATATACATATGTTTTACATGTAAGTTTAAATTGTATATGTAATTTGTAAAGCTATACGATTTAATAATAATAAAAATAATAATGTGTTGAAAAGTGAAAATATAGTCTAAAACCTATACACTGTGATATTTGTTTAAGAACATTTCATAATTATAATGACATAGTTATTTGAGTGTTATTTTCCTTTGTGGTGTTTTTTTTTATACATTAGTCATCAAGTGGACTGCTCGAGTGACAAATCATTTCGTAACATGCCAATGCTCTACTAGTTTATTAGCTAATGAGTGTTTAATTGAATGATTATGTTGTCAGACAGATGTGTCACAGGGTCGTTTGCTTATTGAAGGGTTACAGATAATCTATAGGTAGCCAATGCAATGATTAGTTATTAATGATAGTCACTTTCATAAAAAAACAATTAAAAATGTATATGACTCAGATAAGATTTATGTCGTGTGTCATAAAATGGTTTTGACAAGAAAATTGTAGGAACTCTTACCCAGAGGAAGTACATTACGTAACTGGAAAACATGTATATTTAATGATTCTTGGATAAGTTTAACAAAACATATCGAAAGTTCTATCAGGGCGTAAGTGTTCCAAGTACACATTGTGTATATGTGTAGATCAAACGCGCAAATGTTCAAATTGTATTTTCATCTACCTATTCTATTCTATTATTCACATTTTAAAATTTATTTCTTTAAGACGGTAATTCAAAACTCCCCTAGCAGCTTTAGTTCCCTGTGTCTGTAGTTGAGAAGATAGCGATTATGTGTTGATCTGGCGTCTATTAGATATGATAAAACACTTTCAGTTATTCCTTTTGCAGAAGTTTTGAAACTTACATAGAATATGGTTCATATATATAAATACATTTCATACAATAACAACAAATATTAAAGTCGCTCGCAGTGAAATCGTACACTGTATCGTTGTATATGAAGACAGTATATTTTTGGTATCATTTTATATCAGCCAATTATTTTTCATACTGTGTTTATATTACACAGTTAATTGTTTATTTCATGTACAAGTTTATTTATCACAGTAAATTGTGTCATGTTTATATCTCACAGTAAATTGTTTTTATCATGTTTATATCGCACACTAAATTATTTATATCATATTTATGTCAGCCAGTATATCGTTTATATAATGTTTAATTTTGCAAGTTAATTGTTTAATCATGTTTATGTCGACCAGTACATCATTTATACATGTAAATGTACCATGTTTATACCAGTCAGTACTTTACAATTGCAGTTATACATGTAGATGTATCATGTTTATACCAAGTAAGTACATTACAATTGTAGTCATACATGTATATGTACATGTACCATGTTTATACCAGTAAGTACTTTACAATTGTAGTTATACATGTATATGTACCATGTTTATACCAGTAAGTACATTACAATTGTAGTTATACATGTATATGTACCATGTTTATACCAGTAAGTACATTACAATTGTAGTTATACATGTATATGTGCCACGTTTATATAACAAGAGAGAAACAAAATGTCGCATTGGTACATTAAGGTAATGCATAATAATATTTTCTTCCTTAATAAATCGAGCCCCCGACATAATTAAGGAAGAATACATTATAATGTATGTTCTAAATATACCACCGTATACCATGGATAGAATAGAATTCCTTTATAAGAATTGCTTCTTTTTTGAGTAATCAATGTCTAAAACATACCATCTTTAAGTTAAGTATGATACATGCATTTTAATTTCATCTTTGACATAGCTATACTCAATCATGATGATTAAATAAATTCGTGAGTGACACTTTCTTAATTAACCTCTTAGAAACCGATATACCGTCTTGAGTCTCTGAATGATTTTCGCTTTTATAAATATATATTTGTGTTGACGTCGGTAACTTATTAATGACGCTGTTGTTCGGATACATTTGTCTATAGTATTGATCGTTAGGCTAAGTTCAAGCAAACATATATGTAATCCTACCTCTTGTTAACCATCCAGACGAGTGAAAGGCGACTAAAAAGACAAAAAAAAAAAAAACAACAACAAAAAAACAAAAGAAACAAAAACAAAAAATAAACAAACAAAACAACAATAAAACAGACGGGTTTATTCGAAAACAAACAATTCAAAATCATATCAGAATTATAATGAAACAGTACTGTCCCAATAAAGATGAAATGTTGAACCAAAACAAATACCGGGTGACAGGGAGACACACAGGTACATTATTATGTAAGTGCATCGATATAATTTAGTAATCTACCGTAAATCACTTTGATTTCGGGAATGTATTATTTCGCGAGCTTACTATTTCAGACATATTCGCGAATACATAATTTCGCGAACGTCTATCTAGAGGTGACGATGACGATAGAATAAACACGGGCACCTCTACAGATAGAAATAATCACGAGGTACAAAAAATGTATTTGAATTTGCGATTGAATCTCCTCGCGAAAAGAATACTTCGCGAAATATAAGTGATTTACAGTATATATCACGCTAAATATACACTTCACCATACAGTTGTTTCATCGTGCTATTTTCGAAAGGTTCAAGCGTACGGTGCAACTCCTAGGCTTTTTGGTTTTTCTGAAATGTTGTGCATGAACGAAATACTAAGTAAATATTATCTGATACACTTCTCTGTGTACGATGGTGAAACATACCAACCTTTGCGTATCTAGAAATACACAGTCACTACTCTGACAGATAAGTCTAGTTATGACTTTATCATATCTAATTCTTTCGTTTCTTTTTCAGCAAACATGTTGGAATATCGCGCGATAGCCCTGTTGATTGCGTCATTCATTGGTTCATCTATTCAGCACGGGTTCCTCAGTTGGCCCCCACAGAGGTCGTCTCTATGGCGACACGGACACGATTCACCAATCAACTACAACGACAACGCCCTTTGGTGTGGAGGCCTACCTGTAAGTACCGCCCACTGGACCGTCTTTCCATATGCAGCAAACGAAAATGTAGTCATGTTGCTAGTTGTTTAGTATATTGTAAGATCACCATTGCTAGATCGCAATGCTTTAATATCAGTGTACTTTAAAGAGATATGGCAGCGTTTTATAGATTCAATATGTTTATCAAATGACGTCGGACTTCCATTTTCGGCATTTGCTACTCAGATATTACAACTGTGTTTTGAGATATTCATTGTCCTTTTTCTAACCGTAAAGGATTCAAGCATTCACTACTGGAAAAAATGATAGAGTTTCTGGACGCGAATAACAAATTAATTGGTATATCGTCTTATCTGCTAAACTTAAAGCCTGCCATTGACATTGTAATTAACCAATACAAAGGCATAATCACCATGACGATTATAAAATAAATCTTTAGGCACCTGATGATTATTCTTATTTAAATTGTTGTACCACTTAACTCTACCTCATGAATGCTCTACGATTGCAACCGTACCAATAACATACTCTGCCAGGAATGTAACATCCATTCACCGATGACTAAGATTTTTCTATAGGCGAGCATAAGCTATCTTAACTATCACGTAGAATATTTTTGAATCATGAATAACTTATTATATTTCTATCACAGTACTTCACACAAATAGGTGAAAAGTGTGGAACATGTGGGGATGCCTACTACGGTCCACACGAACACGAGGCTGGAGGGAAGTTTGGACTGGGGATCATTGGTGTCCGGTATCCCATGGATACCACGTCAATCAAGGTCACGGTCACCATTAACGCTTATCACAAGGGATATTTCGAGTTCAAGATTTGTCCTCACAACAACCCCCTATCCCCTGTACAACAGGAATGTTTGGATCAGCATCGTCTCAAAATACGGGAGGCAAAGAAGGATAAAAAAGGATTAAAGTACTTCCCTCCAAAAGGTGGCGATATCGAGCTCAACGTTGAACTTCCAAAGGGAATACAGTGTAGCCAGTGTGTTCTTCAATGGAAATATAAAACAGGTATCAAAAATTGATATGTTTCATTGTGTCTAGTTTCCAATGTGTTTAAATGTAATATTTTTATATGTACATTTCTGACACATTCCCTAAGTTTAAGGCGGTGCGAATACTCATTTGCTACGTTACGTCCTGGTCCCACAATAAGTAGAACGTAATACAGTTCAAGCTATCGTATCAATTGTATATCTATTTACTGTAAAGGGCTTTAAAGTGGTGTATTTCAGCTAGATGAGCGCTATTTATTTTAAATGATGTATACAATGTATTTGTCTAGACCTAAATACAACAATCATAATAATGACATGAATGTTTCACAAAACCTATATTACCTATATTACCTTATTACTTTATATTATAATACCTATATTAGTAAGGCGTTTACCCGGATGTTGTTATCTCTGATCATTTTGGTTAATAAAGTGTATACGTATTAAATATATATGCTATAAAATTAAAACATATTCTATATTTTCATTTCCACTTATAGGAAACAGTTGGGGAGAGGATCGAGATGGCAACAGTTGCCTTGGTTGTGGGCCACAGGAGCAGTTCCAAAATTGTGCTGATATAAGTATTGGTTACGACGCCCCACTAGAAGAAAGAACGCTCGGTTTTACGAAGAGATCGGTCACCATTCAGGAAGAACAAACTACGCGACCTGACTTAGACATAGGAACAATAGCTCCCGATGTAGTAATGCTGTCGAAAGACGCAAATACGAACACACTGTCTCCCAGTGGGCGATATGTTGTCCACAGTAAAGGGGTGCTCTCCACCGCCCCCGATCTGCCTCCCCCACCTCCGAAGGTTCCCCCCAAAATTGACATTAGTGCTGTGACTCTCACTGATCACCTTCAGGATATTATGTCACAGCAAGCCCTGTCATTAACTAACCCACCCGTACCTCCGTTATACATGGCTCAGTGGACTACCAAAAGACCAGAAATACGGCCCACAAAGATATCTCCGAAACAAAATGAACAGGTGAAGGTAACCAAACCGTTTACTTTCGTAGACAACCAACATAGTACCAAGGCTCCTCCTAGAAGGCGGTTCGTATGGAAAGAGGTGGAGGTCCACACATCGAAAAACCTAGAATCACATGGTAAACAAAGGACAGGTATGGTGATAAGTAAACCGATTCCTTCAAAAGTAAAAACTAAACCAACTCTACCTTCGTCTGTACCAAATAAAATCAAGGATGCTAATCTATTAATCACTGCATTGACGAGCCAGAAAACTATGTCGAAGACTCCAGCGCGTAGTAGTGGTGTACGACGATCAAGAACAAAGCCTGTGAAACTGACGAGAAAGCAAAGAAGGAAAGCTGAGAGACTTGCCAGAAGAGAAAGGCAAAAAGCTGCCAGATTGGCAAAGAAAGCTGCCAGATTGGCTAAAAGAAGAAAGTCAAAATCTGAATCAAGGCGATCCCGTCGGAGGAGAGTAAGGAATTCAAGAAAAGAAAGCAAATCTGAGAAATCTTCAAAGAGACCAACTTCGAAAACAATTTCAGCAAACAGTGTTGTCTCTGCTAGGATAGCATCCACTCCCGACAAAACCTCGAAAAGGAAAGGAAAGACGCAAAAGTCCGCCATTCCTCAATCAGTGATTTCGACCAGGATTACATCGAGTAAGCATGACCGTTTGGTTAAATCTACTAAAGGTAGCGATATTTCAGGAAGGCATTCAATTCCCAGTGTAAAACAAAAACAAGAACATAATTTAGATACATCCCGGAACAAACTAACCTCACGGTCATCAAAAAGCCGTCATTCGTCACACAGAACTAGTACCGCTGGTTCCAGTTCATCTATACGATTGTCCAAATCAAGATCGTCGTCGAAAAGCTCTCAGAGATACAAATTGTCGCGTTCAACAGTAAAAGATAGAAAGAACAACCGCAGAAGATCAGATAAGAGAAGAGATTTTCGTCAGCGCAAAAACAAATCGGATGGAAAGCAAAAAAGTAAGCAACATTCTAGTTCTTCTGCAAAGCAAAAAAGTGAGCCGGGGTACTCCAAGTCTTACTTAGATATAGTAGCGAAACTCAAAAGAGTGATAGACCAAGCTGAACAGGCGGCTGTGAAACCAGACGTCCTTAAATCAATGAAGAAAATGCTGAGTGCTGTTTCCAACGGTGGCAAAACTAATTAGGTTTGGCTGAGGTACATGTATGTTTGTATAACGAAACCATCAAGTTGTCCTCGGAGCGGATACATAGTCCAACAAGCGCGACTTCTAACTCTAATTACATTGTTACCAAGTGTAATCTTTATAAAAGTAAAGATTAGTAAAATATATGATGGATGAATGACTCTTTTGATTATTTCTAAATAAAATATCGGAACAGAAATACGAAATCTCCCAACGATGGAGTAGAACTTCTCTTAAGTGGAATTTTATGGAAATTATTATGAACAACAATATTTGTCATCTTAATTTTCCTTCTGATAATGATAACAAGACACCAAACACCTACAATCTGCATTACATCCACAAAGGGCCACTAGCTGTCAGATGGTGTTTTCTTAAAAAAAGTAAAATGTCGAAAACTCATCAGCATTCCTCCAAATACTGTTATTTTTTCTTTCAT
This sequence comes from Mimachlamys varia, assembly GCA_947623455.1. NCBI lineage: Eukaryota > Metazoa > Mollusca > Bivalvia > Pectinida > Pectinidae > Mimachlamys > Mimachlamys varia. The sequence goes on from OX392540.1 coordinate 30,092,447, forward strand.
GTACGTTTTGTCGCGTTGAATGTTAATTCATAATGAGGTTAAGAATAACACATCATCTTCTTAACACTGATTCTAAGCAGTGCTCGTCGACTCAATTCAACTGTAGTCGATCAGCAGTTTGTTTCATCCGGTGAACATAATTGTAAATAGAAGGAAGTGTATCCAGTAAATCGATTGATGAATAAATAATCTTTAAGTTAATTGATACGTTGTTGGAGCTCACAATTATCTAAAATATTAGACTTTTGTCCAAAAGGTTGATACATATGATTGTTGACATTAGAAACTAGTTTGTGATAGTTAAATGAAAAACAATGAAATAAAAATCGACAGTTCGCAGTTTCCAATTCGAGTGGATTGGTTGACTGGGGTTTTAAATCCGGAATGCCTAAAAACGGATTTGACGAGAATCCACCATGCCATCCCTCTTCGCTTTCCTGATTCGACAAATAGTTATTCTGGTATTCTTTCCGTAAATGAAAATACATGGATTCACAAATATTCGACTGTATTTATAAAACAGTCTGTCAAAGATACTATCTGAAGCCAGTAGTGCATGGATATATGCTGTATAGTGTAACTTGCTATTGAACTATCAATTATAGTAAATGTAAAGTAATCATGTGACTGTTTGTTAAGAAAAACGTATCTACAAATCTCTATTAGCTTTAAGTTAAAGTTCGATTGTCTTCTCGTATTTGTCCAGTGGCGTTGTTTTACTCGTGTATATATCCTGTTGTGCCATATTTCCATTAAATGATTTGCATGTACCTGTTAATCACACTCTTTTAATTACTTTGCTGATGATTATTGATTTTACTCTTCAAGTCACTTAATTTTCGCGCGAGAGATGATTATATGCCATCAATTGTACCATTCTCTAAATCAAAAAAAAACAAATTAGAAAAAATGAAGTGTTTTCCGCAAAATTAAAGTGATATACAACTAAAAACAATGGCATGGGATATAAAAGTAATACCTGTCTAAAATACATGGTTCTGGAGTTTGTTTTCGAATTGATTCAAAAAAAAAGAAGAGGAAAAAAAAAAAAACAAGATGAAAACAAATTGTTATTTTTTATAACATATGATTATCTAGTCTTGTATTATTTGGACAGTGTCTTTTCCGATTTTGATCGGCTTTAATGTAGGCAATTGATTGTGTCTATTATATATTCTAGACCATTATACAATTAGCACTACATAATACGTATGTTGATACCTAATGTCCTTTTCAGAACAAGAAACAAATTGTAAATTGGCTAAATGCTAAATTCGTTCTTAAGGATTATGTGAAGTAAATATTTGTGTCTTACAGACAACACTAGTTGATATAGTTCATGTTAATCATTGTTATATAATGTAATTAGCAGTTTATTTGATTGTAGAAATAAAACAAAGGTTATAAAATGACACACAATATGTATGTTGTATGTTCACATAATTATGTTGATTTCATGCTTAATTTAATATCGACAGTCAAAACTATCTCCAACAATCAGAACTAACTCAAAATTAACTCCAACAATCACAACTAACTCAAAATTAACCCTGACAGTAAAACATACCCAAACATTAACTCCAGCAGTAGTCAAAAATCATAGGGACCTGAGAATTTGTCACAGCAAGTTTTGGACCAATAAAAATGTCCCCTCAATGTTCATAGCTTTTATGACCACTGAGGGGGCATTTTTATCGAAAATTGATCTTAACCCCCCAAATGTGTAAAATTACTCTAAACACTCTATTTCAGGTCAAAAACTAGCTGTAACAAATTCTCAGGTCCCTGTGGTCAAAATTAGCTCAACATTCACTGCATCATTCAAAATTGATTCCAACATTAAAAATCAAAGTACTGGAAGTCTGAAGGAGCCGTTAATGAGATGTAAAATGTGGGTTTTGTGAAATGCAATTGTAGATGGTAACACAACTGTTGATATACATGTACATGAATGAGTAATTTGATTAATGAAGATTATTTTAATTTTGATGTGAAACTGTTAAAATTAAATAACAGACTTATCAATACAACTAGCTAGCCAATACTTCCTGGTGAATATAGAAATGGGGAAAGAGCAAGTAAGACTGTAAGCAAGTAGACATTTTCCATGTACACTGTACACAATTTACATCGCTTCATTGCATGATTTTTTAGACGATTGTACGATAAAAAGCAGAATGTGTCAAGATGATATTCAGCCTTTAATTATAAGGGGAATTCTGCAACAAAAATAGTCGGTTCCAAACGACCACAAGTTGAGATGCAGTTGTTACAATATTAAAGCATATTTTCAAATGTTGAATGAATAATGCCAGACAAAACTTCATTCAAAATATATATGTTCACATATAATAGGAGGCCATTGGGCTTTACGGACTCACACAACTAAATAATTTACTATATGTTATTACTAAGCTTTAGAGCTAATAACTTTAATATTTGAAGTTCAACACTAGTGACAACTGCCTGGATCATCCGTAACGAGTAAAATCCTTGAATCAGTCATGCACGACAAAATCAAACAAATAAGTAAGCTTCAGCGGGGGCATACAGAAAACCATCCCCGAACAACGCAGCACTTTAAGTCTATGAATGTATAAATGAAGCCAAAGACAACGGTATCCAACTCGACATGGCTACCCTCGAAGCAGAATTTTTTTTAACGTAGTCAGGCACGAGGGTCTCATGCACAAGCTCCACCTTAATGGGGTAACTGATGAACTTTGGCAGCTTGTTAAGGAACCCCAGACGAATGCGCCAACCCATATCAAATCGAAAGGTACATAATGTAGCCTACGTGGTCCGTTCATACTCAAGGTACATATGTATACGACAAGGTGCAAAACTTTCACCAGCATTGTACAAATGTTTCAATAATGACCTCCTTGCACACTCCACAGAAACAGTCTCGGAGCAAGGATTGGCACTACCTATAGCAGTTATACTAGTTAATGTTGAATAATATATAGAGGCTATTCAATGGTTTCCCGTTAAATATCAAAAATATTTCACGAGTATGGCAGAATGTTTTTTATATTTTCAAAATCTGCCATACTCGTGAAATATATTTGATATTTATTGGGAAACCATTGAATTTTCTTTTTATTTCATTTTCGAAATTCCCAAGGTCTGATTTCATTTTTAAAATTTGCGGTTACAAGTGATCGGGACGGAGTGCCTAGTGTTTACATGTATAGAATGTTAAAGGCCCAATATACGTAACTTCAGGGAAATTTTCGTGATTCTGAAAAATTCTGAAAAAAAATCCAGTTGATAACCATGCAAAAATAAGCCTAAAACGAAGTAAACCTTAGCGGTAACTAACAAGAAACTCGAAATGGACGCGTGTTTACAAATAGCGTGTTTCAACTGCTGCTGTACCGGTAACCGCGAAAAAAATCATCTTGAATATTGCTGATATCAGTTAATCTGAGCTAAATCTATAACTATGATAAGTTATCAGGCTTGATTTTCGCTTCAAGCTTTGCCGAAAGTTACGTATATTGGGCCTTAAATACGCCACAGGAGGAAGTTATTTTTTGGTTCAAAATATACTGTGGTAAAAATTAAACTAATAAACAAATAGAACATAATAAAATCCATTAGATATCTATTAATTACCAAAATACTATAAAGGTTTTTAATTTATGATTTGATTCTAGAATAACAAAACACAATAGTGTGCCATGATATCAGACCGAAACTTAATTCTTATATCATCACTAGTGAAACGTTTCCGTCTCTCGAAAGCGAGCACGCGTTACGGGCTGTTCTGTCAATTCAACATACAAGTGTTTTTTTTTGAGCTACAATTTATATTATTTTATGGTCGAAATCCTTTTATGGGTATGGTTAGAAGTGGAAATGTAAATATAAGCATTAAACTGCATTCTGTTTCGAGTTATAGGCGATATGAACGCCCATGGCCACTGCATTACAGGAAAATAAAACATGAACCGCTAATATTGACGTTACATCAATGCAAGACGTAAAATACAATGTGAATGAGGTGTTGACGTGACGTCATCGTATTGTTGCCGTGACGTCATCGTATTGTTGCTACGACGTCATACAATATTGTTGAGAGCTTGTATTGTCTCAAGCTAGGGTGAGATAAGAAAATCTCACACCGGTAAAAGTGTTGAAATCCATGTCCAGGGTTAGAGAAATACATGTATTTCATGTGGAATATAATAATGTCTTACTTTTATTATTATAAACTTTGCAAATAAAAACTAAGAAAGAAAATAAATTACGGTTTCAACTTGCTAACTTAAAAGGTAACGATGAAACTTAGCTGATTTAATTGGAAAAGAAAAAATAATGAAATAAAAATCAAGAAATGCACACGCTGAAGGCTGATATACAGAGTTAGACAAAACAGGTATGGCTTGTGTTTTCCATAGGTGGCTTATTATTATTTATTACATTAAAAGATATTCGTGTCCTTACTGACTCACGTTTTATACGGGACCAGGGACACTATTGTCTTCGCGATCGGTATCACATACATGTGCATCACTAAAACTCTTTACTGTCATGAGATGACCATGAATTGTTGAAATATCCTCATGCTACATCAGGGATAATTCTGACTCTTAAAACCTTTGGGAGAATTTTAGGGATTTTATGGGATCAGCAAAATATCTATGAGATTTTTCTATATAAAGTGATATAATTTTGAAATTTTAATGATATTTTCAGGGAAAATATGGGTAAAAATCCCCAAATTTCGCCCCAAAGTGATCCCTGCCACATGATGTTTTTAATAAGATGTACATAAATACGGCGATACACACCTGTGCATAAAGTCGGGCTTTTTAAATACAGTGTACAGTCCAGGCTTCAAAATACAGACTATCAACATTTTCAATTATTTTTCTTCAGGGAAAGATTTTCTAGCAGTCGGCCTTCCAACAGCCAAATAACGATCTGACATAACTTTATAATTTATTCATTCATGTCAGATATTAATTAATGATAACTATGTAATATCATATCACGGACTTAAAATTAGATAATCTAATTCCGTGGTGAATATAAATTAATTACCTAAATGGTAATTGGGTGGTCGGGTGGTGCAGTGGATAGCGCACTTGCCTTTCACCAAGGCGGCCGGGGTTCGATTCTCCGATCAAGTTCAAGTTCTTTATTCCTTAAGTCATTCGACTCATTGGATACAAATATATACAAATAATCACCCAATAGAACAATACAACAACACGAAGCACATCAATTAACAAAGGAGAGTACATATATTTAACAACACACTTAAATAAGTTGCAATCTTAATTTGTTGGCATGGAACAAAAATTTTCCTAAGTTTCTGATTTCTATTACATTTTTGGTATTAAGAAGTAGAATTAGTTTAAACATACTCGGGTTCTTTACATAATATTTCTTTATATATTTTATACGAATTTCATTATAATATGGGCATGTTAAAACGAAGTGAAATTCATCTTCTACGTCACGTGATTTACATACAGTACAAAATCTATTTTTACGTTCAACATTTTTATACCTACCATTTTCTACATTAAGCTTGTGGGCGGACAGTCTTAGTTTTGTGATCTCTTTTCTAAAATTCATGCTCATAGGTTTGGATAAATAAAATTGCTGTCCAAAGTTACATATATGTTGGTATAAAAGACCCCGAGAAGATGTGCGTATCTTTTCAAAACATTCTTGCTTAAAAATATCACTTAATCTCTCCTTAATAATAATCGGACGTAAAAAGGTACGGGGTCACCTGCCCGACCACATGGGTTTTCTCCGGGTACTCTGGTTTCCTCCCACAATAAGACCCCTCGAGCGCTAACATCCGGGCCAACAAGAGTGATTAATATAAGTTGTATAGCTTGTTTCATAATTGTTGTAAAATAAATAAAGTTTATATTATATAATTACCTAAATTCATAAGGAAAGTTCGATTAAAATAATACACAAAATTGTCAATTACAGTATTACACAGCTGAAATGTTGCATATGTTTGGAAACTACGCTAAACCATAAAGTTCATTATTTCAAACCATTAAATCGTAATACATGTACATGTACAATGTATGTTATAAGAAATAATGTACATGTAAATTATACACTAATGTACAATGAATCGAACGCACCCTTGAATCGTGAGACTGACAGAGTTGTTCCCCCTTTAAATGTCGCTCTTCAATATTGTTTACAAACACATTTGCCTACTTTCGCATTGACAGTTAGTTAGCCTATACTATCGTCCCACATCAACAGCACAGAGTGAGCTAAATAGGATCTCGGTAAGTGACTGCCTAATTGACAAACTCATAAAACAGCGAAGTAAAATGATACTTAAAGCATTTATTAAGTACAAAAATAAAAAACCATTGCTCATCAAATTCACGTCTAAACAGGAAATATTTACAATTCATTTGGTTTTTACATATGTATACATATACATGTATCCTGTTTACATAAATTACATTTATTATCATAATACAAGTTGAGACGTTTTGTACCTTTCACCGGGAATAGTCTCTCTAAAGACTGACATACCATCTTGTAAGTGATGTTTAATTTTCCATTCATTTTATACTTTCGACATAGTCGAAAGTGAAAGTACAGATCAGTTATTGTTTATTAAATTATCACCCGGTAAGTTCTATAGCTCTTGACATAATAGTACAAGTAAACAGTTTGTCCCTACCATGTGTAGCTGATATTGTGCATGTATGATGTGTAACAGGAGAGGGAAAATACACAGCCAGACCGGGTTTGAACCTGGGACCATCCAAATTCAACAAATTAAGATATCTGGTCCCTAATGAGCGAACGGATCTAGATCCCCTACGTTCCTCCCTCCTTAACAAAGTCTTTGACTCAGAAGACATCACAACTCACAACCCAGGTTCGGGTATCCCTCTGCCAAGTATGCACCTATAGTAATACAGTTGAGTGTAAGCTAACCTTTACACCCTAGTGCATTAGGAGTGCACTATGTTTAAACTAGTAGTGCACTACATTTAAACTACAGGTAAACTAGTAGTGCACTACGTCCAGCCAGGTGTGACCACAAAAACCCCTACAGGTAATGGGAGGGTCCATACCTACCTGTGTCCTTACCTGTACAGATGTAATATGATTTACCTGTACTTTTGTTATACTATTGAAGTCATTAGTTTGTTAGTACTTCCTTATATAAGTACAAGAATGAACAGTTCTGAGTTTATGCCAGAAGATATTTATCATAAGACTTTAAATAAATTAATTCACTGCATGTCAAAATTTTAAATTAAATAATAATTTAGATATACTAACTTATAATTCTTTTTAAAGAAGTAACAATGATTCTTTTCTATTTAAATATTTGTATTCTACAATTAAATTGAAAGGTATGTGTTCAAATAAAAATGATATAACACATGTTTTATGTTGAAATTATTAAGTTAATCCTACTGAAAATATATACAGAAAATAAAGTAAACAACAGATTGTAATATAAAAAAATAGATATTAGAAGAACATATTTTGTACTTAGTATTGTTGTTTCAATCACAAATTACTTTCAATATTTGACATTAAGAAGCTAGCTGTGCAATATCAGAGACATACAAGGTTTTAAACGTCTCTGGGAATACTACCTACATGTACCAGTATTGGTATTCTGTTTTACTATACACTCGGGTACAATGCATACGAATGAAAGGTTATATAAACATCAAGTACTAATATAAGAAAAGATTACTTTCACCAGAACATTTAAATCCATTTCCTTCTTCATATCAAAATACCAACATACATCTACATGTTATCCAATTGACTGTAATCAATGTTATTATCATTAATCAATTAACAGGCTAGGGCCCTCAGGCCTTTAATCAGACTTGGCCAGTGATGGATGTGGGGGAGGGGGAGGGGAGAAATTCACACCTGGCTAACTACAGGCAGCCTAGGGGTGTCCCCTATCTTGACCTCTGTACATGAGGATGTGGCCCAGGCAGGTCAGGTACATGTACGTAATTATGCCTGGAGGGTAAAGGATTCTACCTGAAGATCTATATTAGTCCCTTTTAGTTAGATTTTATATAAGTCATTAGGTTGATTTAAAAGTACAATAAATGTGACTGGCATAGGCTTAACTTTGTTCTAAGTTAGGTTAATATAACTGCATATTATTTATTTGTTGTATACTTAATCTTACAATATAGAATTAATTAAAATGATTCCATTAAACTGACCTTGCTTTTTTTAAAATCATTATTACATATATGCATAAACCGTCAAGTCATATTTAATACAACCTGTAATTGCCTTCAATATTTAGGCCTAAATATTGGAAATGCATCATTTTAAAATACTGATAATTAGAATAAAGTTAAGTATAATGAATGTTAGTATTTTATAATCAAACTATATATATGAAGCGACTGAGCCAGAGAGTATATATTCTCTCACATATACGTCCCTGATTACACCCAATATAAACTAGATAATTTTTCAACATTTAACAAGTATATATATGTAAATATTTAGAAATCGAAATGCGTCATTGGATTGTATTCAATCAAGTGTCATAATATACTTGGTATTTTAAGTTAATTTTTAAGAAAACCAGAATCTGGTAAAGGACTGATATAGACTTACATTGTTGTCCAATTAATCATTATTAATTTCAATGTTATTTTATGTACTATCAATGTAATATTGTATAATTAAATGTTTTGAATGAAACAAAAAAATGGATTAAAGTCCTCAAAATATCCACTATTTAAAAGGAAATGTGTAAATATTTAGATATATTCTCAAAGATTTTTAATTTCATATAAACTTGATAAACCTGAGTAAAAGTTAAATATGTATTATCATATTTATGATCCTGGTCATATCCAGCTTAGCCCTTTATTAATCAAATTGGTTTCAAATTTGACCAGTGATAGTCAGATGAGAAATTCACAGCTCAATTATGTCACTGACAGGCTTATGTCAGCAGGTGTTCCTAGACAAGGTTGAGACAGGTCAGGCAATTGCCTGAGGCCTGAGGGTCAAATCAAAACATCTGTCCCATACTGAACAATCTGACTAAATTTTAATTTATTGTTGTATTACTTTTTTAACTTCAAATTCTTATATTTATATTTACACTGTTGTATGTGGTGATATATATATAAATACAGATCTTAATATAGAAAACATTTAAAAATAAAGATTATCAAAATTCTATAGCGCGGTCATAAATATATAGATCTGAGGCATGAATGTATTTTATAAAAATATATATCTTGTTTAATTAAGTAATAAAAGAATATTTATTTGTTATTTTCGCTATTAGTTTTTACAATATTTAAAAATATACTTCTAAACAAATAATAATCAATAGATATTCCTTCAATTTTTCAATATACTTGATTGTAAATTGGTAAATTAATATAAAAAACGTTAACAGTGTTTATTAAATGAAATATAAGACATCAAAACTGCTGTTAAATATTAATTTTCTATTTTATTTATATGATGTATGCAAGACATTTTTGGGGAAAATTGTAAGAGCAATTATCATGATTTCACAATTTCTAGTTTTAAATGAAAGAAAAAATGTTGTTTGAAAAAAATAACTACATAAGATGCATGTACATTAAAGTTATAAATATTAACTAATGATAAGGCCAGCTTCAAAGTACCAGCAGACGACAAAGGTGAGGTACAGGTAAAAATCACAGGTAGTTGGATGGGACTGCCCATTTACATGTAGGGGTATTTGACCTATATGGGGTTCAGGGTGTAGTGCACTACTAGTTTACTTGTAGTTTAAATGTAGTGCACTACTAGTTTAAACGTAGTGCACTACTAGTGCACTAGGTGTAAAGGTTAGCTTACACTCAACTGTACATGTAGCTTAATGTACAGTGTACAGTGGCGGATCCAGGGGGGTGTCACTGGGCGCACGTGACACCCCCCTGTCCTTGACCAGGATTTTATTTAGTAGTAAAATATAAGATCACATTGATCTTGTGACAACCCCCAGCACTGTTCAGTGAACATGTGCAAACTGAATCCATTTGCGCACATTTTTACTTGGACTTATCAATCTCTTCAGTGGTAATTGTTCAGTCTATCTATAACTCTGTCCAAGCCAAACACCTGCCACCCAACTCCAAAAGTGTTGACTATATAATTGACACTAATTGATATCTCCACCCCAGCATCAATTAACTAATTGATATCTCCACCCCAGCATCAATTAACTTGGTCAGTGAACCGTGACAATGTTTACAATAATGACCACAGGTACAGAAATGTATCTACCTGTGGAAGGACATTTGACATTGTTTAGTGCTTACCGGTAGTAGTTATCTAATACAGATAAGCTTATTAAAGAATCGCATACATGTACAATACATAATAATTGTAAAATACAGTTACAGTGTTATTCAAACATAAAAAAACATCCATTAGTATCTAGCCAAATTTGGCTTATGAGACACTATCAAAATATTCCTTGAGTAATTAGATTACATTTGATAGATATTTTTGTTTTCTTTGATACATAAAACCAAATCCTTTATAGACTTCTTTCTATAAACTTTCTACTCTCATAAATATCAATTTATTTTTAGTATGTATCAGTAAAGCGTTAAAAGTTTGAAATTTCGCTTCTGTTTCATTAAGAAGAAAAAAAAAATATCGGTTCAGAACAAAATCACATTCTATCAAAATTTGAGTTTCATCATGCATTTCTTCCGTGTAGAGGTATTTATTGCCCGTTTCTATAGTTGTGAGAATAGTCATTGCGAGAAAGTCATGTCAGGAAACGGACATAAGCACATGAAAACATGTATATAAATAAGCATTTTATCTAATTACATATGTAGTGCAACTTTTTAATTTTAATTCCAAAATTAACTGCACATTGTCAGAGACGTTTATAACACCATGTAATATATGTCTCTGATATTGTATTTGAACAAATTAATTGTTAAAACAACATGATGTTTTTGCATTTGCCGCAAAATAACTTGAAATCTGAAATGGTGACACCCCCCTGAAAAAATTCTGGATCCGCCCCTGGTGTAGGGCCAGAACAGGGTTTCAAACCAGGGCCTTCCGAACTCTTAACAGAGGTTCAACCAGGGCCTTCCAAACTCTAGACGGAGGCTCTGATTGCCGCAATCGACCCAGTCTAGATCCGCTACCAGATGTTTATACAATATACAACTGTAGGGTGAGAAAAAAGAAAATGTATGTAGACTGGGGTTTGAAGCAAATCGGGACCTACATGTACATGTATCATACTCTAGACAGACTATAGTCTGAAGGGTTCTGACTCTCTGTACTGCTAAATATCGGGATGGCTCGAGTCCTTCAGACTAACTATAGATGGATGCTCTACTGTGTATTTGAGTGATATGTACCTGACCTACACTTGTATGGTCATAAATAATTGGTCTAGAGGTTGCTGATGTTTGTTATGAGAAAAATTAACACTATTCTATTTATTGAATGATGATTTCTAGATGCTAATGCATTAAGGCTAATATACAAATGTACCAACCAATATCAAACCTGCATTTCATGTCAGATACAGATTGTAGGTCCCCTGTTTACAATACAGCTGAGCTGCATCAAATTATTGTACCTGCAATACATGTACATATACATTCTTATCTCAGTTATATGAAACCTGTATTTAATTGATAAATTCTGATAAAAGTACATAAATTTGCTAAATATAACTATCTGGTAATTTGAATGCTAGAACATTTCAGTATGGATAGAGGCTTGCAGTTTATAAAACTTAAACAACTTTCTAATTTTTGGTATGATGCTTATGGAATCAATATTGTGGTTGTTTAAATAGTTGGACGATGAACGGAGACGACAGCCCAGTGATGGTGTACGCCCACCCTTCTATGGCGTCACTGGCGCAGGACATTGTCGGCCGGTGTGAGGAGCTCATGAATTTGAAGGAAGGGCCAAAGAGAAATGTAAGTTAATTAAATATCAGAAAAAATGTGTTGAAAATATCTGAACTTGCATGGCTTTATTAAGGATGTATATAATTTAAAGCCCATTTCCCAAACAAAATAGATGAAGAATTACATGTTTGGGAATATGTACTGATGGATATTTTTTACTGTCCTTTAAAACATGACAACAATTTTCCCAGTTTCCAATTGAAACATAACAAATTTTTTTACTAGTTGCCTATTAAAACATGACAAAATTATTCCTAGTTGCTAATTAAAACATGACAATCATTTTTCCAGTTTCCCATTAAAACATGAAAACAATTTCCCCAGATTTATTTGCATGCCATAATTTATTTACTGCTGTACACATAGCATGCCTACATAATGTGTACAACCCTGATGATTGACATGTGAGTAATTGAAGGGAAAAAAGAATCATTCTATATTGTCACAGACAAGGTTAGTGAATGAGGCCATATGAAATTCTGTTTGAGGGTAAATCTAGAAACAAACTGGATAGAAATGTGAACAGAGAACATATATATTTATACAGGTTTTACCATCAAAACAAGCGACAGCTTAATTACCATCTGGTAATGGTCAATAAGGGCCCAAGACATAATGGAAACAACCCTATGCAATTTATACAACTGGACTTTGTGGTGGTAAAGATTGTATAGGGTTGTTTCCCCTATAACAGAAATGTTTTAAGCCTTTTTGCTTAATTTATGTCCATCATCAGAAGATCTCAGCTGTTCAAATCGCCAGTTTTTTGTTGGTCCTTCATTCTTCTGCCTGTTGTCGATCAATCAAAATAGTTCGGCCATTATAATATATATATAAGGTTGGAACTTTTGCTGACCTGCATATAATCATTAAGATCCAACAGGATATATAGATGACTCAAAATGTTAATTAAAAAACAAGCAAACTAGATGTTCTGCATTCAACGGATTTACAAGAATCAGATTATCTCCCTTGATGCACATGCTCTAGATCTAGTTTATTTGGGAGCTTTGCATCCCTGCCTTGCCTTAAGTTTGGATAAGAGCAAGCAATTTTGTGCCTTTTCACCTACTCCCTTGGCTATGGTATATATTCACATATGTTAAATCAATCACTACCATACTTGCCAACTTTTTGAAATTTCCATGGGGGAGATAACGCATGCTCAGAATTGAAAACATAAATAATATGTATACATGTACATTCAGTGGAAAAATAACATTTTTAAATGGCTTCTTTTGAGCTCTTCTTTAAGATGGAATCATCAGATCTTTCAAAATAGGAACAGTAAAGCAGATTCCAAAGTTGAAAATGCAACATTTTAGAGTCCAAAATCGCGAGTCTCCCTCCTAAATAGGGAGGGTTGGCAAGTATGCACTACAGCATGTAATGTTAAAACAAAAATGATCTCATTTAATTTAATTTTATAGCAAATAGCATCTTGTTTTGTTGTGCTGTTCATCTTCATACAATCATATGCATGTTTGTTTTTTTTCATACATCCAGGACTTGGTGAGTGTATCATATACATTAGTAACATATTGTATATCTCGATCAACTTTGATCCTCTTTTATTATCCCAAGGGTTTTTCTGGGCATTTCAGAATGCAATTGTAACAATATAATGCAACTTATTACACATCTTATCCATTTCATATGTGTAATTATTCAAAAGAAAAGATGTTGTCTTTAATTTTCTTATTTACATAATTTGTAAAAGATGAAATGTTTTCTGCTAATAAAAAGATAAGGTATTTTCTCTCAATTTTTGGATTTTTTACTCAAGAAATATTTGCTGTATATTGATGTACATTTTATTGGTGATAGAACTAAATTGATCTTGGCCAGGAAATGCAGGAAAAGCCCTGATTGCTTCTTCACCTCATTTATTGGCTATCACACTTGAAATTAGATCACAGTAGCAAATCCCATAACCTGACAATATTACACAGAGAACTGTGAGGTAAGGGAGGTAACTGGAATAATTAGTATACAAGCTTTGCTCAGTAGAAGAGGGGAAATATCACACTTTTAATGATCTGATCAACCAAGTAATGATATATTATTTAGAAAGTTACATATTTTCTTGTAGCATAGATTGAATTTGTGTGAATAAAATGATAACTATTGATGAGTACCGGTAATGCGTAATTGCATACACTAGCTAGTGGAAAGTGGTAAGATATTTAGCATGAATGGAATATTTAGAATTGCAAAATTAATGCCATAATATAAAATTCAAATATGCTAGATTCATTTTGTCTTGGTTGTGAATTGTTATTAAGTCATTTTTATAAAACAGTGTTGTTAATTAAGTGATAGCTATAATTGGCTGAATTTTCATATTATTGCAATTTCAAACATTTACCTTATTCAAATTCCAAAACATAAAAATTTCATGAATATGTACAGCAACTTGTGATTTTCGTCAAATTGTGGAATATTTCTTTTGAACCTAGTTGTTAGGTGGAAATCACAAAAGTTTAAGCTCAACCCTGAAAACAACTGTGTTTACTGGACATGTGTGTGGAAGATGAGAATTATATCTTTCAAAAATCAAGTACCAACGGCATGTACAGAGTACTTCGAGATAGAATACAGTACAGTCTGTCCATCCTTCTATCCTTCCTTCTTTCCTTCCTTCTTTCTTTCCTTCCGCCTGTCCTTCCACTATCTTGTCCAGGCTCTATCTCATACACTACAAATCACTTAAACTTCTTACTCAGAGTCACGGGTTCACTTTGGTGAGGCACTGTGTCTTGCATCAAACATAGGTCACTCTTAGCATGATTTTGACCTTTGACCTTCATAAAAAAGTTTGTCGTGGCATTATGTCATATACTACAAGTCCCTGGAATGTCATACTGTGGTTATTGGTTCACCTTGATGAGTTGGTATGTCATGCATCAAAAGTAGGTTACTTTGACCTACATTTTAATCTTTGACCTCCATTAAAGAAAAGGTTTGTCCATGCAGGCTCTATCTCATACACTTGAACATAATACTTGGTGTATGGGTTCTTATTGGTGATGCGGTTTATCGTGCATCAAAAGAAGGTCACTCTGACCTACATTTTGACCTTTGACCTCCATCAAACAAAAAGTTTGTCCATGCAGGTTTTAAATCATACACTACAACTCACTGGAACTTCTTACTTGCGGTATTGATTCACCTTGGCGAGGCGTATGTCATGCATCAAAAGTAGGTCACTTTGAGTTGATTTTGACCTTTGTCTTTCATCAAAGAAAAAGTTTGTCAAGGCTCTATTTTATACACTACCGACACTGAAACTTCATATTTGGGGTATGGGCTCACCTTTGTGAGGCAAAAGTGTCATGCATCAAATGTAGGTCACTCTGCCCTCCATTCTGCCTTTGACCGCATCAAAGAAAAAGTTGGTGCTGGTTCTATCTCATATAATACAAGTCAATGAAACTTCATACTTTGGGTATGGGTTCACTTTGATGAGACAGTGTGTCATGCATCAAAAGTAGGTCACTCTAATCTACATTTTGACCTTTGACCTCTCTATCGAAGAAAAAGGTTGTGCTGGCTCTATCTCACATACTACAGGTCACTTGAACTTTGGACTCAGGTTATTGGTTCACCATAATGAGGTAGTTTGTCTTGCATAAAAAAAGATCACATTGACCTACATTTTAACCTTTGACCGCAATCAAGGAAAAAAAATTGCCAATGCAAGCTTTACCTGATACACTATAAGGCACTTGAACTATCTGATGAGATGATGGGTCGTGCATCAAAAGGTCACTTTGACCAACATTTTGACCTTGGACCTCCATCAAAGAAAAGCGTTTGTCTAGACTGTATCACATATACAGTAAGAAACCTGGAACTTCATACTTGGGGTATGGGTTCACCTTTGTTAGACAGTGTGTTATTTATCAAAAGTAGGTCACTGTGACCTACGTTTTGGTCATTGACCTACATATGGACAATGTTTGTCTGGCTCTATCTCATAAGCTGCTAGCCTCTGACAATTCCTACTTGAGGAATGGGGTCACATTGGTGAGACAGTTACATTTAGTGGGGATCTGTAATGCGCTGAATTGCCTTGTATAGCATAGACTACAGACTATACACGGTCATTGAAGATAAACTATACAATTTGTTCAGAGTGAAGATTGATCAAACAAGTATATATTCGTGTGTCTTATATTGATTTTTTTTCAGATAAAACGGTCACTGTCTTTTTCCCCAAGTGTGCCACGTGCGGTCCAGTACAGAAATATTCAGTGGAAAAAATTCAATGATGGTTTCCCAAACATATTTATAGACGATGTTAAGGATATGCAAGGCAGAGACGGTAAGTTTATAATTAATATACCAATTATTCTAATGGAGGTATGGAATGCAGTTATATCTTAAGATCTGTTAAAGGCTTAAACAAAGTTAACTTGACCAGTAACTACCAAGAAACTCTGGACAGAAAATTCCAAAGTAATTAAGGTATTGACCACTAAAACAACAAGCTGAAGTTAGACGACAGTTCAAAATGGATGCATGTTTCAACTACTGCTGTAATGATTCCCAGGTAAGAATTCATCTTGAATATTGCTGATATTAGCTTTATAAGTATAATACGTTATTAGGCTTAATTTTTCGCTAAAATTGTTGCCGAAAGCTACATATTTTTGGCCTTTAAGGTATGAACTGCAAATTGTCTTAATCTGGGCCAGTGAAAATAAGTACTTAGATTTTTGTACGTGTTAAGTGTCAAGTTTGATTGATTGAATTTCTTTAGGGGTACTCGCACAGTAGACGTATCATTCTCTGGCTTATGGAGATTCCCCTTGGTTCTTAGAACTATATCTTTTTGATTTTTGGATTTATTGGTTGATTAAACATTCAAGATTAGTATTTTGTTTATCAATTGAGTTATCAAATTTTCAATAATTACATTGTAAGAGCATGTCATAAGAAGGACAAGAAGGGAAGGATTTTACCATTCAAGAACAAAAATAAATCTAACAATGATGGCTGCCAAAATCCCACTGGTACTTCTTGTTGATCAGTGCCTGGCATATACTTGTACTAATTGGTCTGTAATATTTTTACAGACCAATAAGACAGTGTGTCCTCGATGAAGCGGAAGAAGCTTACTCTTCCAGAACACCTGGTCTTATTCTCTTGTACCTTTACAAGGGTCTCCAAGTAAATCTTTCCTTTGTTTATATTTTGCCCCTGGTTTAATTGATTTTGAGTTCAGTTTATGACGTTGTTAATGCTTCGGTATTCTCTAATTTATTTTTACAGTAATTTTCATCGGAAGTTTTCATTCACCAGACATCATCTTTGAACAACTTTCTCTTCTCTACATGTTTCCAAGGTAAGAAACTGTTGTTACTCCCAATGAAGGAATATGACTTGAGATTGAGGAAACTTAATCATTCCTATCGCCTGAACTAAACCGGTACAAAATTATCTCGCCTACAAGATGTAGGAGCACAAGGCCGAAATAATAAAAATAACCTGTCAGGATGCCGAATATTGTCACTCTTTACTCTGTTACGGTGCGAAAAAAAAAAGTTCTTGTGCAAATTACATCGAGATTTCAGCCCTGCATTTCCACCTATGATCCACTGCATCATTATAACTCTCAACGGTATTATGCCTTGTTTATTGACAGTTAAAATGTTTCAAAATACCAACATTAACAACTGATTTATCCTGATTCCAGCCACTTTACGATAAAAATCGTTCACAAAAGTGGTCCTGACAACATTCATACGGGCACTATCTCGACAATTTATTTCCAGCAGTGTTTAACAAAACTTAATCAGTTGACTGTGCTTGTAAACTATCAGACTTAGCCCGAGCTCAAACGTCTGGTGATATATGTCTACCTTTATCATTGCACGACATGATAATATTTGGAAGTCGCTATCAAAACTAAGATTTGTCCATGAACGGTGGATTGAACGTCCAATGGATACGGGCATGGGTGGTTGGGTGGTGCAGATAACTCACTTGCCTTACACCAAGGCGACCGGGGTTTAATTCCTCGACTGGACATGACAAGGTATGGGTTCACCTGCCCCACCACGTGTTTTCTCCGGGTACTCTGGTTTACTCCAACAATTAAACCCCTCTTGCGCTAACATCTGGGCCAACAGGAGTGATTAATATAAGTTGGATAATTTGTTTCATAATTGTTGTAAAATAAATATAGTTTATTTTTTTGATCAATTTCTGAGAAAGAACTTTTTCACTTATAGAGTGGTTGATATATGGAATAGTCTCCTAACACATATTGTTAACGCTCAATTAATTATTCAATTTGAAAAACTAGTGGATGATCACTTCAGGGATGTAATATATGATTATTGATGCTCTGTTGTATAATATGCTTTTACATATTGTTTTTGTGAAATATTTACTGATATGGGCATAGAGGCTTTTAGCCTGCGTCCATCAAATTTCTATTAAATTCTATTCAATACTACCTTGGATGTCGTTAACTACTGGTAAGATGCAAAGCGCACCTTCTAAAAAAGTCAAGAACTTGTTCACCAATGCATCATTAATTTTCATAAAGTCTTGTTAATAAAAAGAATGTACATACATTGTGTCCCTACTTTATCTGCATGTTACTGACCACTGGCCAGACTGCTCTTTCTATATATCGGGAACTAAATTAGATGTTAATCAATACTCTGGCGAACTTATTACCTCTTCTCCTGTGATCAGACCATACCCGTTAACCCTCCCTCATTAAAAGGGAGACTCCCTCATTTTGTCCAGTCTCACACAATCTCCAAATCTACATCCTGTGGTCAAATGATATCGTAGTTAATGTAGGGTGTGTGTAATGACCATAACAGGTTTGTCTGGATCAAATTAATACTTTTTAAAATTGATTTGATACATAAAAAGGGAAAAACAAATTGTGTATTGCAGTTTCAGATATATTTCACGCACTTTCTTCCTCAATGGAAATGTGGAATGAGGGAGATTTTCCCTCATTGAAGGTTTCAGAGGTTATCACCTATTGTCAGACTCCATATCACAGAATAGCAATATATACATGTAGTTTTTTATGAGCTATTGACGTATAAGGTAGTGTAATTTCTCAATTACATTGAATTAAATAACGATAAAACTAACTGAAATGCACATGAATTTCATTAAACGTATATTATTATATATTATACAGATATAACATTATATCTGTATTTACAATGTGTGTTCTGTTTGTAGATACCTGGCTCGATCGTTTCATTTCATCCTGCCGTACTTCCCCACCGGGACCATGGAGCGAGTCGACACGGAGGGACAAATTGCAACAGCTAAAGTAACTGTGACCTAATTTTGCTTCATATAGATACAAAAGTTTGAGTGAGATGTCATTCATTCTTTCCTATTAGTTTATCCTGGTTTAAAGGCCCAATAAAGGTATTTTTAGGAAATTTTTCGGGATTCTGAAAAATTAAAAAAAAACATCCAGTTGATAACCATGCAAAAATAAGCCTAAAACGAAGTAAACCTGAGCGGTAACTAACAAAAGAAACTTTTGACAAAAAAATCCAAAGAATTGAAAATAATTCAGGTGGGGCCCACTTCAACAACAAGCTGAAATTAGAAGACAGTTGGAAATGGACGCGACGTGTTTACAAATACCATGTTCAACTGCTGCTGTCTACCGGTAACCGCGCAAGAATTCATCTTCAATATTGCTGATATCAGTTAATCTTAACTAAATCTATAGATATAATAAGTTATTAGGCTTAATTTTCTATTCAAGTTTTGCTGAAAGTTACGTATATTGGGCCTTTAAAAGTACGAAATTGCTCAATTGACCCTTTTTGGTAAAAAAGATGATGACTATCAAATCATTAGGATATTTATCCATACAAGAATGGTGGCTGTTAGAAAGAAATGTAGTAGGGTAGAAGGTCTATAATATCAGCATAAAAATATCCTAAAATTGCAAGACAATTATTGTCCTATAAACCCTGTGCTATAACAGACTTAAGGTTTGATGTTAATAATTCCTAGCAACATCATTTAAGATAAAACAGAAAATATAACTATTTTATTGAACAGAGGGCAAGGTAATCCATATATAGGTGTTTTACTATGAATACAGAAAAACAAACCATGAAATATGAGGAAAACCAGCAGTTATATAATTAAAAACAACCCTCCCATTTCATTGGATAAATTTGCAAGGAGTTGCTTACCCTTAAGTGAGTAATAGCATAGATGTTGTTTTGGTGTCAGCTAAAATACTTTGTAGCGTTATTCTGTATTGTAACATTATAAAAGTGATGACAAGTGTTTTCCCCAATATGAAATTATGGGCTATGCATGTATAGAGAAACAAAATGTTTTTTTAGATATGATATCTGAGTAAGGATCGATAGGGTCAGCAGACTAGATATATTATCTGAATATTGTGGAAGGAGGTGGAAGGAGTTAAAAATTGACAATATCATGTACTTTGTAGACTTTGGCCACTCTCCTGTCTGCTATTCCCCTGACGACCAAGGGACCAGCTCAGATCTGTATATTTGATATACATGCTCTACAGGAACGATTTTACTTCTCCGACAACATAATCCCAAGGTGAGTTTATGTGTGAAATCTTCCAAATGTAACATACTGAAGGGCAAAAACATTTTGTTCAGATTGGACAAGTCAAAATACGCCAATTCTGAGGTAGATTTCATACGAAACGGCTTTGCATTGCTGAATTAAATAGGAAGTCGAACAATCTTGGCTTGAGTTTGACATATTCGGCTAAATTATGTATCTAAATGTTTGTATGACTTTTCAATGCAATTTACCATTTCAAGAACAAAGAGAATATTGTATCCAAAATATATCTTTACTCAAATTGAAACCAAGTCTCAAATTCATGAAGTGGAACTTGCTACTTTTTAAGATTGCTTTTGTGTTTCCTTTCCTGCCTCGCATATTTAGGCGGTGGCAATCCGTCCACATGTATATGTCAAAAAAGCACCATTTAACTATTAAAACATGTATCAAGTTTTAAACGTCTATATTCTAGGTTGGAGTCTGCTGTTCCTTTGTTGAAGAATGAGACGTGTAAACTGCCAGACATCGATAATGTTGTGTATGCATTTCCTGACGACGGGGCCTTCAAAAGATTTCACCATTTTTTCCCAGAGGAGAACTCAATTACATGTGTCAAGATAAGGGATGGCAAAAAACGAATCGTCAAGGTCAAGGATGGTGAGTGAAGGTCATTTGGTTGTTACACTGTACATGTGGTCCAAATAACCAACTGTAAACGTTTTATGTTGAAAATAAAGCATTATCAACATCAAAGATGTCATCATTTGAGCTGCTGTCGTGCGCACAAACCAACATCACTGTTGTTTTTTTTTTACCGTAGATTGTTAGTCTACACAAATGAACATCAGTGTTGTTACTTAATCAACTTTTTTGTTTTTAATTCCAACCAATTTGAGTATATTGCTGTCTGTTTTTTGTATTCCATGGACTTACCTAAATAAACTGTTTATAATCATTGTTAAAAAACAGTGAATGATTGAGAGGGAGTCAATTTAAATTAAGACCTCCTACATTTTTTAAGTGGAATAGTATTTTAAAATTAATTTATATTAATATTTCAGGAAATCCTGATGGGAAGCATGTGATAATTATAGATGACCTGGTACAGACAGGGGGCACCTTGAAGGAATGTGGGCGGGTAAGTTGGTACAGTTATAAATGTGTCCATGCTTTTCACAACACCATAAGCGTCGCATATAAAATCTCTTTCTAATTTGTTAACATATTTGTTTTTTTAATGAATTGCTTAACTTTTACTGTTTGAAGGTCTGATGTCTGAACGAGTCCCTCCATGAGGTCCGATTCAACTAAATTATAATGTCATACAATATGCAACGTCAGATTTCCCCGTATTCTTTTAAAGTGCTGTTTGGATCGAATTTGGACCGTTAATGGGCAAAACTAGTATTGCAATAGAATTTAATTTTGTTTGAAGCATGTTTTATCATTGGTTTGTCGGTTAAGTTTATCAAGCGATAGATAAAAAAATAAAGGGCATTCTTTGAAGACGTCATACTCAACAATGCATTTTATGTTGATCATAAACAAAATGTATTACAGTGACACCTCGCTTAAAGACCACCTCAGAATGAAGACCACCTCGTCATAAAGATGACCTAATTTCAATCCTGACAAAAATCTTCTATATATCTTTGTATGCTTTGTATTTTAAGATTAACTATTTAGACCACCTTGCTATTAAGACCAGTTTTGAAAAGTCCCAAAAACCATTTTTGCACTAAGTTTCACCTCACTACTCAGACCACTTACCAAACACAAGGTCATCTGGTGTGTATTCTACTGTGTACACCTGTCAAGTGTCAGATCAGTAAGCTGTACTTTGGTGTCAAATTTGCAAATCAGTGACAAGTACTGTGTTTAACATTATAAAGCATATATATAAGTTAATGGACCATGAAAACATGTCAAAAAGTCGATTTCAGAGAAATCTGATTGCATTGCCACCCTTGGTATTAAGACCAACCCGCTATTAAGACCACTTTGATGCGGTCATTCAGATGGTCTTAATAAAGACGTTTCACTGTATAACTGCAACAAAGTAAGTTTGGTATAATGGAATCGGGTTGTCTGTCTGTTCGTCTGATTGTATGCTGTCTAGTCAACTCCTCCTTAACTTATGAACCGATTTTGACCTACATGACCAATTTTTTTCTTCGAAATTTCGGTTGCCATTGTTACATGTCACGTACTATAAACGGACATAACTCATCAGTTTTTTGATAAATTTTATTAAGACTTATTCAGATTGTGAAGGTAAACAAAACCTATGATTTGACATATTAGGCGTTTCTAAAATTATTACATTTACCATATCAAGCAACAAACACATCAATGGTGTGCAAATGATGGCCTCTGATTGGTCGAAGTAAAGATATTGTCCGATTTTGACCGAATTGGGTATAAAGAGGTATAAGGTGATGCCAAACATCACTGTATTGGTTTTGTTGCTATGACAACTATGCAGGTGCAAATGATGGCATTTTATTCGAGGAAATTCTGTTACCCTACAACTTTGACCGAAATTAATATATCGGGGTATTATATAGGGAATGTTGAACTTCACAGTATAGGTTTCATTGCCATGACTACCATGCTGATGCAAATGGAGGCCTCCAATTGATCTAAATTTAGATATCAGTTGATTAGAACGTTCAGGTCACAGAGACTGAAACTAAAACAATTGATGATATACAATCTTTATATTCCCTGTAACATATGAAGATGTGAGAATAATTGTCGTGTATTATTGGGAAATGGAGCCGTTCAGGGGTATCTTAATAAGCATTTGGATAAGAGTTTCACTTAAAAAAAAAGATAGCTGGAAATTCTATTTGCGTAAATGTGTTTGTTTTGGATTGGTGTTTTGTCAACCTGTCGTCGTCGAAAAGCGACAGTTCATGAAGAAATTCCTTATCAGAGTAACTATATTGATATATTCTGTGGTACTGCAACGGCTCAAAGGAAATGCATCAGTTAAATAAGATCACAAAATTATTCAATTTTTGTATCTGCAAGGAATTGAATGACATATTCCAAACACATATATCCACTTATCTTTAATACCAATGATAACGAGGAAATGAATAAGGATCAATTTCAAGGTAAATCCCTGTTAATATTGTCACAGGTTGCGCTGCATGTTTGTGCAACAATCAATACGCCTACATCATCTTAGAGAGGAAAGCCATATGCTAGACCATGTTTTACACATTAATACATGATCAGGATAATCAATGACGATAAACTCGAGATTTGGACAAGCTGAGTCATCAGATGGGAGAATGACAGGTTTTCCCCTGCAAAAGTGTGGAAATTATCCACTCCCTATACTAAATATTTAATGCAAAAAAACAGAACAAGATGTGTCTCTAATAGTCTTTACTTATTGTCCCCCACCGGGAACTGGATTGGACTATAGTTTTGCTTTGTGTCAGTCCGTCGTTCCGTTAGTCCGAACCTCCGGACTTCCGTTCGTCCTCCACTATCCTTTCTGGACTCTATCCCATACACTACAGGTCACTTGAACTTCACACTTGGGATAATGGTTCACCTTAGGGAGACGATGTGGCATGTATCAAAAGTCGATCACTCTGACTTTCATTTTTACCTTTGACCTGCATCACAAAAATTGTGTCCGGGCTTTATTTCCGACACTAGACACACTAGAACTTCATACAGGGGCTATAGGTTAACCTCGATGAGGCGTTCACATTCGGTTGGGACTGAAATTCCTCGATTTGTCTTCGCCATTAATGTTACACTTGTTTATCTATACTCTAAAACTACTTGCAGTTTTGTTATATCTATTACATATTCGAGACCATTCCACTAATCTGCTATATTTCAGGCACTGCTGGAGAAGGGGGCCAAGTTCGTGAGCGCCTACGTCACACATGCAGTCTTTCCCAATAAATCATGGGAGAAGTTCATGCAGGACGACGTTAAGTTTGAGAACTTTTGGATCACAGATTCACTCCCTCATGCCAAATCTATATGCGAAAATAAACCGTTTAAGTTACTGTCGTTGAGAGATCCGATTGCAGAGATGTTGATGGGATACGATCTCATGCCTTATTGCTGAAACACCATTGGTTGCTATAGGAGAGTATCTGATTTTGTTAACTTATTAATGAACTGTAGATAACATCTCAAGACACCACCATAACTAGGTGTATGGCTACACTTTGTATATTGTACGTCAATAATCTTGTGAGATATTTTCTTTTGACACTAATTTGTTAAACACTGTAAACGTACATATTTTCGTGTCAATCTTATTTTAGCGCTTTTCGCGTTGAAAGAACTGCGCTAAAATATGATTGCGCTAATTGGAGTTTTTATATGCTCTTATATAGTAATTATCACGGATGCGCAAATTTATCATTGCGCGGATGTGTCAAAAACTATCAACTCGCTAAAATTTGATCGCGCGAAATTAAGTTCGTTTACAGTATATTGTTCGTTAAATATAACATTTCCCAAATTTTAATTTTATGATATGATATTAAAGATGAAGTGTTTGTTCTTTTGCAAATACAAAACAGCCGCAAAACAGAAACTTCCCTGAGGTAAAGTAAAATTATTTACAAATATTTCATAACATTTTACGTTCACAAAGTCAAAACTGTCTTGAAGTGTCAAGGTAATAAGGAATATGCAAGAGCGTGATGGAAAGAACAATGAAAGAGCCTGTTTTTAGGGATATCTAGTTAGTAACATTATATTGTTGATGTCTTAATAGTAGTTTGTGTTGATGTGTTGTACTGTACGGACATTTTTTGCGAGGAAAACTAAGCCAACCTCTCTTGTCCGATTTTGCAATATTTTTTATTAAGTTGTTTGCATTTGTTTATATATTGTATAAGTATTGGAAATTGACAGATTATAAAAAAACTACCGTTATTAAAAGATCAATTAAAAAGCATAATAATCAAGTGAAGGATTCTAATTTCTGGATTGAAAAATAAAGATCGAAGAGCCTCCTTATCAAGTATGTAAATATATATGTTAAACCTAATTTGACCGATTCTAAACAATAAAAATAACAAATTAAGTACAGAATATGTTCCATGTGTACCCATGTAGGTAGTGCGCGTTATAAATGACTCAAACGGAGGCTGATACTAGGGTTGTAAATGCGAGTTTGGTATAAAAGTTATTTTGAACTTCAAAACGGTAGATTTCACAGAGGGACCATTATTTATTTCTTGAAAAAAGGAAGGGTTGGTATGTGTGCATGGGTGCTTATAGAGGAGGGACGCTAGAAATTAAGAATCATCTATGAATATAACTCAAAACTTTGTTTATTTATGAAAAATAATGACTCTCACAGAGAACCACAAAGTAAATTGACTCTTCAGGTTTAATCTTCTAACACCCAAGAATGTAAGCCTTGAAAATGAAATAAAAGGACAAAATACTCCCAATTTTATCTAGAAAAGGGGACAAAATATGTGTAATCCAGAAAACTATGTCATTATAGTTGAGTATTTGACTGGACTTTACCTGGTTTGTAGTGATATTGCAGAGCCAACATACTAAATCAGGGTTCAAAGAAACAAGATAATACCACACTGATCATGTCTGCTACAGTTTGGAAGTGCCATTTTGTGTGTTAACATGGAATTGAATATGTTATTTAAAATGTTCACTTTATTTGTATAACCCCTCTCCCACTTAGGTAAGTGTATACTAGTAATCACTTTGTTTTTATATATTATATGTGATATTTCTTTTTTTTGTTTAAAGACTCATGTCTGCTTGATATTTGTTAATGCAATGTAACGTATTTTTGTTAATTTGTCTTTGAGATTCTCACATTTCAATGTTATGGTATATTGTATGCATTGATTCGTCTAGTAAACAAATATAGTATTACGTACACTTGTATAACCTATTTGTTAACATGTTAAGTTTTGTGTTTAGAATGTTCGTTAATGAATGTAGCGTATGCATTTTATATCTATCACACTCGTTCTGTTCCTATACTGCTGCCCCGATAAAGTTTTTAGTTACTTATCAGTGTCAATTCTGTGATCACCAACATTACTACGGACACTATTGTTGAAGAATGGCCCGATTTGGGCTCCATGAATAACATATACACTGCCATTCAAAAGTTTTGTTATAAACGTTGTGTACATCTTAAGCCATTAGTCAACAAAAAACGAACACAACTGATGCAATTTCCTAAGATAGTCCAGTAATCAGTGATAATTGGCATTTAATTTTTTAAAAAGTCCTGGAAGTTACAGTGTCAAAGGGGGATCGATTTTTGATTATGTTCAAAAATGAATGAAAATTGTTTTTCTTTCACTTGCACAATTAAATGGAATTAAAACAATGAGATCCACTGACAAAAATATAAGAAAGAAATATATTGTTGAACTGTATGTATTAGAAACGTGAAATGGCAAAAATATTGCATTTTGAGGATTTAATTGTAACATTGTGAGCAGTTAATTATTTTTTATTGATATTTTAAAGCAAAGTGATGATTTGAAATGTTATCCCCAAATGTTTCCTTTCAAAATTTAAAGACAAAGCAATGGACAAACATCACCACATAATAGTGTAAATTCTCCGTTAGGAAATAATGTTTACATGTAAAATGTTTTTATTTAATATTTGGCAAACATCGATTCTTCTCAATGTGAATGAGGAATAAGTGTTTTAATTGGAAAGGTTGAAAATTTGTGTACTATATTTTTCATTTGTCTTGGATTCAAGAGCTTGCCTATAATCAATGTATATAATTTGCAACATTTAAGCTGAGAGGCTTTTATACATTGTTGACGCTACATGTACCTAGCTGTTCTTTCAATTAGGATGACAAGGTATGCTGTTTTTCTATGACACTGTCGTGGGTCAATAGAAATAAAATGGTTGAGAAAACTAGGTACAGAGACTGTATTGTACAATTGTCCTTTTTACAGTGTGTTCATACTTTTTATTAATGTTATCGTGAAAGAACCATTTTAGTTTGTAGAATTTATTTTCTAATATCTTTTTTGGGTGAAGATGGAATATGTTTTAATTCAACTAAATCATGCACCAAGTATTTTGAAAGTGAACTAGATAAAATTCAAAGTTTGATACAAGATCGTTTTTAAATTGAATATCATATTTAATTTTGGCTGTATGACTTTGTTAACAAACTATTCCATATTGCATACTCGTGCAATTACATTCATTATGTTCTTTATTTTCATACACAGCATTTGATATAAAAACTAATTGGAAATAAGTATTGACTTAATGTTTTTCATGCTTAAACCACCACTGTTTGATCAGTTTTATGTAATACTGACCAACACATCCACAGACATACAAGAATCAGTAAGTAGATATATTTCGTTATTTGCTCTACCGATTGATACCTTTTCTATGAGGTGTAATTTATGTAGGAATCGTTAATCAATGTTTACATAGGATATAAATAGTATTCGTCATTTACTTGAATTATAGTCGTTAATAAAATTAGAAAATGGTTCACATATTCCGTGTTTTTAGTTTTTATGCTCCCGCCATGAAATGGGGGTTGGGGGTGGGGGGTTATAGTGTTATCCATAGCCGTCGCGTCCCGACGCGTTGCGTCGCGTCCCGTCCCATGGTAATGTAACCAGATTATTTTAAATAAATGCAGATCCGATTGTCATCAAACTTCGCATACATAATAAGCATGAAGAACTAATTTCATATGGGGAAGGGGGCATTTATGTCTCACATACATTTCTAGTTTATTTGTTTTAATAGCCGTTTGATTTAGGATTTCTGTAAGAAAAAAAAAGACTTTTTACTTATCGATTTTAAGGTGTTTGATTAGCCTGCTGTTAGCTGACCAGAGTGGAAGTTCAGAATAACTGATACAATGGCTCGTTATTGGTCTATCCAACTTAAACTAGCATCACTGAAGAGTCCCAGGAGGACAAAACAGCTGTATGATGCAGTTTAATTGCATATTGCATCTGCATTACTAAATTTAAAAGGTGCAACATATGTGTGTGTTACGTCAACCTTAAAATCGTTTAAAGAACCAGGAGGCAATTATAAAAGGAATTTGTCAGTTGTATTACTGGGATGGAAGAATATCAGCTTTGTTTCGACGAAAGTCCTTTTAATTTGCTATGTTCGAGGAAAAACAGGTGATTACTAATATCAGTTAAACATTAAAAAAACTTATGAATGACTGAAGACAAAAATTATACTGCCGATATACGACCGGTAGCATGCTAGAAAGACGTACAGAAAATATGTACATCGAATTAGCAAAATGATTGATAACGACCAAATTCTAAGGCCCGGAAGTCATATGGGTTAAAAGCATTAAAAACATATCTGATGTCCATATCATTACTGATAATTAAAGTAACGATGCAATTCGGCACTCTTTCTTCTATTAAACGCCAGCATGGTTTTGTTCTCCGAAGAGGTGTTACATTTTACACAAAGATGTCCACCTTTGACTTTTCTCAGATGACCACAGAAATATTGGAACGTAGTTGAACAAAATAGTTTTAGTTTTAGGTTTATTTTTCAGAGAAAACAATGCCGTATTTGTACGTATATGATCGTATATACCCTTCTGAACTTGAAATAAAGGACACGACAAACTCTCCTACATCAGCTGCTAATGTAACCTCGATCTCTTCTTAAACAACGATCAACATGGACATCTTACTACTACGATAAACGTGATGATTTCAATTTTCCGATCGTAAACTTTCCATTTCTTGATAGTAACATCACTGCTTCTCCAACCTATGGTGTTCACATGTCACAGTTGATTCAATATTCTAGGACTTGCCTAAATATCGGACTTTTCGTGATCGATGTCGACTGCTGACAAACAAACTAACAACACAGAGATTCGAGAGATACAAGTAGATCAGAATTATGGGCAAGTTTTAAAGTCGCCATCTTGGTCTCGTTGAGAAATAGTCTGTATCAAAAGATGGACCTTGTTGTGATTTACGATGATACTCGGTTCTCATTTTGAGAACTTGATTTTTACTTGGGTGTGACAAAGATTTACATGGCGGGTGTCGTCGATGAAGCAGAAGACGCTTACTCTTCCGGAAAGCCTGGTCTTATTCTCTTGGGACTTTTACGAGGGTCTCCATGTTTAAATTCCTTTGTTCATATTTGTCCCTAGTTTAATCAATTTTGAGTTTTGATCATCATATACATGTATTGGTATCATTTGGTTTCAAGGATCAGGAACTTTCCTGTCGCAAATATCCGAATTACTGGTCGCGCTCCACGTCGCCAATAAAACGTTATCTTGATTTAACAGTCACGACATACATGTACCACTGCAAATATCAGAACACATTATGGTTTTCACCATTCTGATTTATATCAACCAAAACTTCACGGAAAGAACACGACGACTTTAAAGTTATTTCAGTGTTTTTCTTCATATTCTGGATTTCCTTTTGTGGATTAGCGACAATAGAAATATTTCAAACTGGGGCGGAGTTGGTTGCTGCATCGCGTCTTTAACAACCACCTTTCGAGCTTCATAAATTGATTCAAAGATATTTTTATCTTTCACACTGATTTTAAAGTTCAGCGGTTACATCCGTTTTCAGTTTAGAAGTCCTCGCAATTGCACTATTGAAGTTAGAAAAAAATGTTTCTCAATTCTTACGTTTACGTTTTTACTCTAGAAGAATTGTTTAATTATTTATATTTTCTTGAATCAAAGAGTTTTTACATGCGTTTATCCTTTCGTCGACATTTTCGTTATTAAACGACATCGGCGGAACAGCCCGCATTGGAATAAAATCGGTACCAATGCTTAACATTAATCATTTGAACATTTGACGCGGGGTCGTTTTACATAATATTTTTACCTATCATAATTAAACCACGTGATACGTCACGATAATCTTTGCGTTCATACTTGTATCAAAAATGATAAAAAATAACATTTCTGTTGGTTAGGTTCATATAGACTGCATAGAGTGGTTTTACTGTCACATTGTTTTATTAACCAATCGAATTGCCGTACAACAGTTTGATGTGCGTGGCATAAATCCTCGTAGCCACGTTATGTATCTGTCTCATCAAATCCCAATCCATCCAGGGTAAAAGTAATCTGTATAGTTAGCATCAAATGCTTTTCTATATTTAGTACCTTCCCGCGCAGGCCACCGGAAGTACAATACATCTCCTCCCGTCAGCCATCCCGCCCACCAGCCAAACGTCCCCGTCGTGCTGATCAAGTGGTCACATGACCCTAGCAAAGCTAAGTCTACTGCAGCAGAGTTACCCTTTATGTAATCAACTGTGACGTTTTTAGGCATGTTCTGCCTTGTCCATTCGATATTGTTTGAACACACAATAAATATAGTATTCTGGGTGTACTTTGAACGAAAATGACGGATGGATCGATTGAGATAGGCAGATGTTGCATACGTCCTGTCGCCGAATTTGTTTGGGTGTGGCTTGTCGGGCCTCCTCATATGTATACCAATGATGGTCACATTCTTTCGTGATGTGTAGTTGTATTTTCGTAAAATTGCCGAAATTAATTTGTCCCGCTTTATTTGAATTTTGTCCGTAAATGTAAACTCCTTCCGGAGAGTTTTTTCTTCCTTGATAAAATATTTCCAGGATTGGAGATAACTCACTAGTGCATAATTGTTATTGTTTTCAAAATCAACAAGGTTTTCATCGTAGGCACTGGCATGCTTCTCGTGCCTTTTTACACAGTTTTTCTTAACAAATGTGTCTGGTTGAAATAAGGCTGACACTTTGAATATTTTGTGGAAATCACCCTTTCTAGAAATTGTTAATGACATGTCTTTGCTTGCAGCTATTCCAAAACTAGACGCATACTGAAACATGTTGTTTCCGAGGCGTTGTTTGAATATCACACACACAGTAAAGATGGCGGAATTCACTATTATATTTGTTGTTTTGTTTAACATTCTTGGTCTTTGCTGTGATTCCCGAGTCAGATGTATATAACGGTAACCAAGCATATTTACCAGTATACAGCCTGCTAAAAGTACCGCCAGTACAAGATACAAATAACGTTGATAAACTGAAACAGATAAAAAGTGCATATCACTTGAAACAGTATTTGATGTTAAAATTGTTCATTAATCAATTTACTATGGGGAAAAGTTGTAAAATGTTGTGATGGTTAAAATACAATATAAAATAAAACACCAGCAGACTGATTTTCCTCAAGTGCTCAACATCTCGTTAGGAGGAAAACTTATATAATTGGCAATTTACTATATAGTAGTATCGAAATCATGGGTCCAAATAACGAAAAATAGAGAAATAAATTTTATTTATGTGACCTCTACTAGGTGAAATAAAAGTTAACTTAAAACATACATTTTACATGATGTCCGACATTTTGGATATTTCCCTATCTTTCCTCTATTATTTTTACTTCTTTACTCGTGAATACATTACGCATTAATTTTGTGTATGCTGTCGTCAGAATGTACAACATTTGTCAGATTCTATTTGTATTGGATTTGAAAATAAACTATTTAACGATCGATATCGTAGTTACTTTTTTTAAAACAGACCATAGCCTAATACCGAACGTTGCAATGTGCATCATTTGAACATCAAAATACATATCGATTTGTCGTGTATGCAGATTGACAGATTGGCGAAATTTAAGCGCGGCACTTACTGTAAACCAAATTATTTTTGCGGTAACTTATTTCGCGTTTCATTTGAAACGACTATTTCGTAGCAATTTGATTTCGCGATGAATACGGTCGTAAATCCTATGTTAAGTAAAGTGCAGTACGTCAACAGTTGGCATACTTCTGATTCAAACTGTTTCGCGGCGATTAATTTTCGCGAATTTCAATCACCCGCGAAATACGCTTAAATTAATTGCAGGCGAAAATAAGTTGGTTAACAATATATTAACGCAATACGCGCTAACATAGGCATACCGCTTAAGTACACGTACAGTATTTAGGGTCCGTCCTCCAGACCGTTACTTACAAAAGAATCTAACCCTAGTCTGTTTGATGTACAGAAATATAAAGGGGCGGGGCTTACTCATTGTCGGTATAATGTGGCAGAGTGACATTGTGTTATTGTAGTCTTCGGCTTGGAATTTCCTTATGGCTGATATCAGCAATGTATCTGTCATTTCTCAATGGGGGAAAATATTGGTACCAGTCAGCTAATGTTTGTCTATATAGGGATTGAACGGCGTTTTTTAATTTTCATGCCGGTATGAATGCAAAGCGGTTACATCCATATTGCATGAAGCCCACTAGGGCTTCATGGTCAATATGGATGTAACCGTCTATGAATAATATTAATAAACATACGGAAACCTAATTAAGTATCTATTTATCTCTCATAGTTTTTTCCGGATTAGCAATTTGATTGAGAAAAATTGTATTGGCTTTGTCTGCAAATCTATCCAATTGACAATGCAATCTTTTACATTAAATTTGATGAAATGAAAGGAGGCACTTGATCCAAAAAGGTCTTTTAATTGAAACCATTAACTAAGAATGCTGTAGACAAGGTTAAACACATATACTGTACTTGTTAATACACATAAATGTAAAAATGATAAAATACAGGTAAAGAATGGCAGTTTGACGAAAGAGAAAAAAAACTGCATTTTGCACAGACTTGCTTACGTCTTCCTATAAGAAGTATTTAGCTGACTGTTCCTTTATGTCAAGCAGGTCGATTTTCTATAACATGAATCGATACTTTATAAATACTATATGGTATGTATGTGGTGAGCTACTATTACCGAAAAGGAAGACTTTTGCAAATGGATTGATTTATTTTGATAAACAATTTGTTCAAACTTGTCTTCTTATCCTGATTTAATGCTAGGTTTGGATATACAATATTTGCTATAGCGCACTTTCCAGCTAGAATAAAATGGCTTTACTGTACACAGATATACAACTTATACCATTAGCTTATTCGTTTATCAATAGAATAATGAGAAATTCGTAGGAACTACCTATCAGGCATTGATTAATTGTCTGATGCCATCTTACAAATATCTCCCCAAGTGTGTATACATGCATGTGTGATGAAGATGTATTGTGTTCTGTTCATAGAGAGACCACCTTTCCAATGGCATCCTTTATGTTGACACATTAATACATCCACTCGAGGCTTTATATACTTTACTTAGGTTGTTGGAGTTGTCATTTAATGCTGAATAGAAGTCTCATTTTCATATGTATGTTTATGAAATGTATTTTGATAGGTCCGTTGTATACACACATGGTTACCCAGTACAGTTGTTGATACATGCTTTTTATCGGATAAGACATGTACGCCACGTTTAAGCCGAACATACTTAAATACAACTTATAATGATAAAACAAAGTACACCATAATTATCGAAAACATGCACGTTCTCAAAGCCCCTGTCACACTTGACCTGATCAAGGTTCCGAACATCAACGGATAGGATTTTTTTTATATCCGGTGTTAGCCGGTGGCAAAGTTGTCAGTACGGTATAAAAAAAGCCTATATACACCGAGCATTGAACGGTTGAAACGTACCGATAACGAGCATGATCCGTCGAAGCAGGGTACGTACAGGATGCATTCCAGACAAACACCTTACGGACATGAGCGCGTGTGCATGAAACAACAAGGTCATTTGTATGTCCGTATGGTGTTCGTTTAAGGTTCTATTCATGTGTAGCGAATGGGTTCAAATTTCATGTACGGAATAGACAACATATTCCCCGCCCAATCCGGTCAAGTGTGACAGAGGCTTAAATGTCCATAGCGGTCCCCTTACGTGTACACACCCTAGTTCAGCGGTACACAAGGAATATCTACTGTATAATATGGCTGTTGAAAGGAAAGGTCAGCTATTAAAAACTCACCTTTGTTGATTGAGACTGTTGAGAACATGGCAGCCCGATACGCCCGTTGTAAGATGATCCTTATACACACGTACAACTGCTCCCTTTGATCTGAATTTGCATACAGAATGTTAAAACAAACAAGCAAAAGCTTAGAAGGTTTGTTTCCCAATGTAGACCTGATCGTTTAACACACTTACCCATGAAAACATATTTAAACTCTTTCAATTTAAAGGTTGGCATAGCGCATTATGAAATATCAGGTGTGGATGAGTTGTGGTGTATATAGATGTAAGTCAGTGTTCGCCTCAATACACCAGCGAGTTGTATACTGTAGAAACAGTAGGATCAATAACTTATACAAACAATTTAAGGTTGTCACAGCGAGTTTTGTCCTCATGTTAAACAGTTGTGTTGTACTGAACTCTGTCAAACGCATAAAAGTATATTGATGGCGATGTCGACTGCTTACAAACAAGCTTACAAGACCGGGATTCGAGAGATGCATATTGATCAAAACTATGAGCAAGTTTCATGTTTGCCATTTTGTTTCATTGAAAAGAAATGCTGTGTATATGTGTAATATAAAGATGGACGTTTTTGAGTACGCTTCTTAGTGTGTTTGTTTGTTGTGTGATTGACAATTGTTATTCGGTTCTCACTTTGAGGACTTAACATTTACTTGGATGTGACCTAGATTTACATGGCGGGTGTCGTCGGTGAAGCAGAAGACGCTTTCTCTTCCGGAATACCTGGTTTCATTAGTCATTTCGCCGGTAGGGGAATATTAGTTTACCTGCCTTCCGTCCGTCCGTCCGTCTGTGACCTTTTTGAGGTTTCCGTGCATTATCTCTGCAACGTATCTAGTTCTAATTTGGTTACGCTTGAATAATACACGAAATCCGATATTCCAGCTTCCATGCATTTTCTCGGCAACGTGTACACTTATTGAACTGAATCTAGTATACAGATACACCATGTCCATGTAATTTGCTTAATGAATCATTGCATCTGTATAGCTTGTGGAGGCCGGTAGGGGACTATGGTTTTGATATTATTTGAGAACCCTTAGGTTTAAACATAATCGCAAGTTCCAAACGTTTCCACGTTTTAAGCAATAGTTGCTGTGTATTGCAATACAAAAAATAGTTAAACCAAAGAAAGATATGCATGTCACGCCGGTTTATACATAATGTCTTGAGTGTGCAGTTTATATACTGTTTATACAGTATAATTAATATTATAATCAGAGGATAATTTGAAGATAATCTGAACAAGTCAATTTTGGCAGCAAAATCATCAACTTTTGAATCTGATTATGAAACTCTCAAGTCAATGTATTTAAAATATGGGATATATCCCGGATAATATAGCAACAATAACTATATGTTGTTTCAACTCTGGTTGTCATGGGAACCATCACAAATATGCATAAATTATGGGAATTTGACCATTTAGTTACATGTAATATTGTCCCATTTTCGAATAGTTTTTCTTTCAGAAACTATTGAGCGCATTCTTGCACAAACTTGAAATCAAATGAGAATATGTGGGCACTCATACCACATCTTTAGGAGAAATATAAAGTTTGTTCGCGAATGCGCTCTATGGGTGATACGTGAAAAACTATGTAAAATTGATCAAAATCGACCAAATATGGTTGCCATGTTAACCTACCGAATATACATACATTTTGTAATTTATGCAACATAGCACAAACGACAAATACATTTTATTACAATTGCATGAGAAATATAGTCTAAATTTGAAATAAAATGATTTGAGAGTTCAATAATGAAATTCAAAATATGATGGATTTGGGGGCCAAAAACAGGCAAAACCATACATAGTCCTTTGTTAGAATTTCCTGTTCAGATATCAGGGCCAGAGGAAACACAGGTTATTAAAAATGAATAATGTAATCATCAAAAATCTTTTCGGTTACTGGGAGTTCAATACCTTTAAAATATAAGGGGTAGTTTTACCTACGTTGGGTCACTTAATCATCGACATGTGACGAACAAACAGAAATATCGAGATAGTTGTTTTTTCTACAAACACCCGTGTAAAATTGCTAAATTAATAATAAAAAAACATAACGACACCAAGAAACTGTCACAACACAAGGAAGTTTTGCTATGCTGGGTCACATTTGCACGGTAAGCCGATGGTAACCAATATTGCCGGTTTACCAGGATGAAGTTCGTTCGCATACATTAGCTCAGATATATTTCGTCCTGTTTTTTAAAATGCACAAAAAAGGCGGATACAGAATATATATATATGATATCACATGTATATCAGAATACCTTTAAGAAATATTGACCTATTTAAATACAGACCCGTACACGTTCGCTGTTCCATCTTAGACGCAAACGGTACGGAAGTGCTTCGGAAATGCTACTCAAATGATACGGAAATTCTACGCAAACGGTACGGAAATGCTACAGAAATGCTACGCGAACGGTACGGAAGTGCTACTCAAATGGTACGGAAATGCTACGGAAATGCTACACAAACGGTGCGGAAATGCTACGGGTGACGCTTGCAAACGGTCGATCACATTTACGGATTTTTATAAAAACGGATCCACATAATCACAAATACAAACGAAACGAAATACCCATAATGCATTGGGAAACGTGTGCTGAAACCGAATGTGGAGATCCAGCGTGTACACATGCGTACGATTGTTTTTTAATGTTTGCTTTGCCATTAAGATAATGTTATGAAAGTGAAACAAACAGACATGCCTTAAAAGTAATTGGGAACAATATCAAATATCGGTAATATTGGAACATGTATTAAATTTTTTCCGTAATAGAGACCTGACGTACGCTGACAGGTAGCCATGGGCATCAGTCGGAACACCTCGGGTATTCTCTTCCGAGCTTGCCGGAGAGGCCCGATGTTGTCCGACTGGCTGGGGCATATGACCTTGATATTTTTATTTTATTTTATTTTATGTTAAATTTAGTCAGATTCATACATATTGATAAAAGCCTTGTTTTTTGTTTTGTAAATTTTTGAGACAGATTATTTACAAAATTCTGAGTTTATGCAGCTTATAAAAATATGAACTATTCGTTTCGTCAGATTTATTCCGTAAAATTTCCAACCGAACGTTTCGCGAACGCTTTGTAAATGACGCTAGTGCTACGGAAATGGTACGGTAGTGCGACGCAAATGCTACGGTAATGCTACGGTAGTGCGACGCAAATGCTACGGTAATGCTACGGAAATGCTACGCAAACGGTACGGAAATGCTACGGTAATGGTACGGAAGTGCTACGGAAATGCTACGCAAACGGTACGCTTAAAGTGGAACAGCGAACGTGTACGGGTCTGTACCATGCATGTTACACGCCTTTTTGTTTGTTTCATGCTAAGGACAAGAAGTGTAACTATTTCAAGCACGTACAGTAAAGTTTTATCTTCTGTATCTGTAACCTGGTGTATAATATATTGAATGCAACGTCCTGTTTACAACGATATACTGTTGTAAAATCAGGCGACAGGTCCACAAAGGAAAAATAATCATTGAACCTGAAATCCTTAAATCATTTTGACATTTTGAAGCTGACAATGCTTTGTAGGATATATCCGTACCAAACCGAAGGTAACACGCCACTCTTGTTTCAGAGAGACATCAGTGTCGTTTAGTACCAGCCTATTCAATAC
Organism: Mimachlamys varia; assembly: GCA_947623455.1. Lineage (NCBI taxonomy): Eukaryota > Metazoa > Mollusca > Bivalvia > Pectinida > Pectinidae > Mimachlamys > Mimachlamys varia. Next base: position 30,130,509 of record OX392540.1, read on the forward strand.
CTACTTTCACTTATTGAATGTATTTCATTAAGTGATAGTATCTTTCTTAAGAAAAAATGTAAGTGTCGGTATGAGCAATAAATATCAGTATAGGAATACGTGACAAATATTCGTATAAACAAGCAATAACAGCCGATAAGACAACGTGCAGTTAGGTCACAAACAAACACAAAACCCATCGATAAAGTTATATATACATGTGAATAAATGAAAATAATGAAAATGCATTCAATAGGTATGAAACCTAATTTATACAATTTTTTTTTTCTGGATAAAATTAAGTTTCTGTCAGCGTTTTGGCAAAAGCAATGGTAAAAGGAAAGCTGTTTAGAGCACAATATTATAGGAATGTTTTACAAATCATTCGTCACGTATGACCATATACGGCAGTCATAACACTAGCGATCGACTTTATTCAAAGATAGAACTATGATAGCATTTTCCTGAATAGTAAAATGTTTTATTCTCAATTGGCAGGAAATGTGTACAAAAGTGATGCAACTTAACTGATAAGCAGTACGTTCCTGTAAAAGCGTGCATAATACATTTGTTATTCAGTACAGTAAGAAAGGATGTAATTACTACACACAAAAAGTGGCGCTAACTTTGTTTGATTAAAATATGCATCCACTCATCCAACTTGTTTTCCTATCGTGAACTTTCCCTTTCTTGATAGTAACATACCCGCCTCTCTATCCTATGGTGTTTGCATGTCGCAGTTGATTCGTTATTCTAGGGCTTGCTCTGAATATCGAGATTTTCGTTAAAGATGTCAGCTGTTGATGAGAAACTTATTGCGCAGGGATTCGAGAGATGCAGGTTGATGAAGACTATGGGCAAGTTTTATGGTCGCCATCGTTTATATGTCTTAGTCTCAATGAGGATTATTCAGTTTCTTTGTATGATATAAAGACGTTTTTCAGTATGCTTATTATTGTTCTTCCTTGGCTCGGTTCTCATTTTGAGGACTTGATGCTTTCCTGGTTGTGACAAAGTTTTGTATTGCGGGTGTCGTCGGTGAGGCAGAAGACGCTTACTATTTCGGAACACCTGGTCTTATTCTCTTGATTTTTACGAGGGTTGGTATTCATGTAAATCGTTCCTTTGTTTATATTTTACCTCGAGTTTGTATCGATATTTTGCTCAGATTATGGTTTTGTTGACGCTTTGGTTATATTTTAGTATCAACGGTTTATATCATCATCAACATCATCAACATGTAAATTGACAAAAAGAAATCCACCCCAAAACCAATTTATATCTTTACACGCTTTTTAATGTGTCTTGATAAATAGGCGAATATCTTTACACACTAGATATACTCAACTACAGCGACATCTTGGTCTTGGACGACTGGACATGATAGTGATAGTTTTGTTTGAAGATCGTGATTTGTCATTTTCTACTATTGCCAAGTGTTCTGCTGGGGAAAGCGTTCTCAATTAACAGGATATGTGAACAAAAATGATGATGCTAAACTGACAAGGTTTTGTACCAAAAAGCCGTGTCTGTAAAACATGCATACTATTTTTGTATCTAGTATAACAGGAAAGTATCGAATCGTTACATGCAAAAAGTGGCTTTAACTTTATTTGATTGAGACATATATTTACTCTCCCAGCATCAAGTGCGTCCTCCCTACATACGTCATTTTAAACAAAACCTTAATTTATCAGTCAAATTTTTCAATTTCAAAAATATTGAATTAACAATACATATATAATACATACAAATGTTTATGTATGCAAATATAGGATTGCTAAATCAGACAGCAAGCTAAGCCTATATAAGTCTTCTTCTTTATCAGTCAAACTGTAATTTTGAAATAGCAAACATTTTTACAAGCTACTTGTAATATTATCTCCCCCTTATCGTAAAGATACAAGTTTAATTACGAAAGTAACTAATTACCATCCCTTTGGGTCTGGAGGGTAACCCATACGAAAATTCAAATCGTAACATTTAAAGTACAGCTGAGTAGTAAGCTGTTCACGTTGGTAATAATTGTAACAAATGCTGAAGCAGCTGGTAAAGAGTGCGTTAGGTTCTTGATATTAAGCTCAAAAGGGTATACACGATCCACTGTGGCAACACACTTCTTGTTGTTCGGCACAATATATTAAGATGGTTTATATGTAAGTGAAATACAAATGTTTGACAAGGTGTTTGCTTCTTGTCGTGTTAGGCTCCTCGGGAAGGACAGCCTCGTATTAAAAAAAATAACCAGTCAGCTAACAGTGGGATAGTTTGTTCCAACAGGAATGCCAACAGGCTGCTGCAAATCCTTTCTCCAAACTCAACAAAAAGATATTGTCAAACAGGAATTCCATCATTTTTGTCTACATTTTCCTCAATATATTCGTTAATTCAATGCTGCATTCGTTTTGTGACATTGCCACATCATGTGACTTGTCGCAAGTAACTGTGACCAACTTTTGGCTGACTAGTTTTTGTTTTCATACGAGGCTGAATTTGTCGAGGGGCTTATCAGGAAAAGTTACAAAAACCTTGCAGAATCTTTCACTTTCAGGTATATCGACGATGTGTTGTCTATAAACAACAAAACATTTGCTGACCTAGTAGGGTCTTACCTTTTTACTTAAGCTAAGACCAACATGGACAGCTTACTACTAATCTGTTTCCGATTGTGAACTTTCCATTTCTTGATAGTAACATCCCTGCTTCTCCATCCTATGGTGTTCAGATTGATAAAGACTATGGGCAAGTTTTATAGTCCCCATCTTGATCTCATCGAGAAATATTCTGTATCTTAGTGGGATATGATGGTGGACATGTTTGAGATATGAAGATAGAAATAGACATTTTTGAGTTTGCTTATTAGTGTGTTTACTTGTTGTGATTGACAATGATGACTTGGTTCTCATTTTGAGGATTGATGTTTTCTTGGATGTAATCACGATTTGTATGACAAGGGTCGTCGATGAGGAACACCTGGTCTCATGCTCTTTATTGTCTTTCTACTTTCTCTAGAGTCGCCATGTAAATCTTTCATTTGTTCATATTTTGCCTCTTTTGTTTTAGTTCGGATTATGGTTTTGTTGACGTTTTGGTATTCTTGGCAAGCTTAGGGGCGAAACCGGTATGACCTTGTTACAATAATCAGACGAGTTACACAATGTCTTTAGCTCGTATTTATACACCAAAGCTGGCGATATGCCCGCAAAGATCGCTTAGTTATCCGTCTATTTCATCATTTATAACAAGAATTTTCAAATCGCAGGATATGAAATATACGGCAATGGTCCCTTTAATTATCATTTTTCCTGGGTTTTTTTCTGTATTGAGAAACAGATCCATTAAGTTATATGAATACTGACGCCCAAGTGTGAATGAATTGATTATCGTATGCAAGTTAGTGGTATATGCTACGATCAAATAAGAAACATCCGTGTAATAATATTACGAAAGTATGCATTTAGATTTATGCGATAAAAATAATTTTTAACCGGTTGATGGTAGGAATTAGGATGTAATTATTTTCTCTTAGGTATGAATTACGCCAATAGGTGGCGATACTGGTATTTGCACGTGCAAATCGGTTGGGATGTTACCTATACGTTTCATTCAGGCGACACAGGTAACAGCGAACAAACGTACATTTTTTTCATAATTTCTTGTTCAAATGAATCAACTACAAATGCGTATGATTGTGTACGAAATGGACTTTATTCTGTAATTTCGTATGTTAAATGTACATTATTGTGTAATTTGTATTCTAAATTATGATGATTTTTAATAAACATCAGTCAGTGCCTATGTCGCTGGGAAATACAGTTTTTGTATTCGTGCTATTTATCCTATTGGATAATATAGAAGAGAGTTGCTCTCTGTTTTGCTTGAGTGTATAGATTTATCCTATATGCTGTATTGCGTTCAGAAATACAAACAGTAAAAAAGAACTTGTAAATCATGTGCGTCATCCACTGTGCTAAACAACATACAATGTAATATCACTTCACAACATAACAATATTACGGCATAATGACACTCCATCACCAAAACACGTATCAATTGCATTACCTTTGCTGATTAGATTCACAACATGTATAATCATCATGAAAAGGATATGACGTAGGCCATTGACTGTATGACCTTAGTATGATCTTGTTTATACTTCTAATTTGTCACGAACCTTCTGATTGGCGGATAAAACACCGGATGTTTTCATCAAATAACGAATATATTTCAGTAAGTTAAGAAGATAACAAAACAGGAGAGAAAGGTCAATCCATTATGAGATGCTTCGTGCTGGGCATATGTGTTTTATAATTCTTTTTATGACCATACATCATGCTTATATATATAATGATTCAATCTCGTTTGTATAAAAGCATTTCTTAAAAGAAAAACAAAATTAAAAAGTGAAATGTGATATTTATCTCTAATAAGAAAAGGATGGTTATACTTCGGATGATTGAAAAACTGTAAAATGAACACGCGTTTTTGACAACATGTTGACGATAGCCATAAACCTGTTCAGGCACACGCTGATTTGCATAATGTCGTTCTATAACGATGTAGAAAGAGAATCAACTCCTTATAACGGGATTCTATAATTTAGAAACTTTTGATAATTAATTATGAAAAAATCAATATTATTGATTGATGTTGTTTAGCATTCGTTATCAGATCCCAATGATAATAGTATTGTTCATACCCTGAATCGGTATTAGACATATGCAGATATGTTCCGAAAAATCGCCTAAACTCAAGATGTCCAGTAAAAAAACTCTTTTGAATCCTTTAATGATTTTAATCGATTTTAAATCAACACATTATTACATCAAAACAGAAAATAACAGAAATATACATAATCCTAGTTTGTAATCTATTGTCCTTTAAACATCCATCGTTGTGGCTTCTCAATCCGCTGATAAGTAATGTTCATGTCGCATGCCATCCTGGTTTTTTCTCTGTAGTACTCTCATTATGTTGTGCTTCGTACTTTCTGAAGTTCCGCAAAAAATGTATGCCCCCTCTAACCATAAATCCTGGATGCTTTAAACATTAACATGTGTCTATTGGGTTTGTTTCAAAAACTACGAAATGACTATATAAGGTTCTAACAGATATAAAGATAGAACTGTCAGCTTATATATGTAGCATAAATATAGAATTATGCTAAAACAACTTGCACGAAACCGTATATATTTTTAAGCAATTCTCAATTTAAATCATCCACGATTGTCTTAGCACAATGTTAGTGTATCGTGCACACACATGAGCGTTAGAAATAATCGCCCAGGATCGAATCGTTCTCTTACCATGCACACTCCGTGCATACATCGTCCGCACACCGCACATCGTGTAATGTTGTGCGATCACACAAGTGTAGGTACGCGCAACAGGCCAGGCTAATTATATTATAATTCCCGAGATCTAATATATGGACGGAGAACGAATGTCTTCTCTGGTATTATTTCAGGCGTATCGCAACTTTTCCGTAGATTAAGACAAAGAGGTGACAATGCAAGTTTGTTGAAGTAAACAACGACCATTGACATCTGTATCATAACAATTAATTATTGCCACAACATTTATTAAGGACACTATAAATTCACCGTCCGTTGAAATCCACGTCTTAGTTTCTATATACAATGTATATGACTTTTGTATGATTCCGCACCTTACTATGTACTGGAATGTCACTTAAGTTTACACGATATACATTGTATGTATTATATAATCACAGGATCGCCCGGCTTTTTGTTGTGGCTAAGAATTAAAGCATCAACCGACGGTAAGATGTCGCTAGTATAACTAAGATTTGGAGTAACTAGTAAATACTCGTATTAAACTGTTAGTGGATTGTTCAGGGTCGGAAAGGCGCCGTATTACCTCACGTAGAAAGTGCGTGTGTAATAGTTTTTGTTTACGTCATCTGGGCGTTTGAAAGTTGTCAAGATAAATACTGCTCCCTAAATTCATAGCACCATCGTATTAGTCAACAAACAGTAGTCGCTGGTGGGCCAAAGCTTCGTTTTCGCTATAGATCATATCGTGTACATCAAATGACCGAACGTAGTACACGTATTATAACGGAAATAACTGATGATAATGATGATGATGATGATGATGATGATCATCATCATCATCATCATGTACATTGCAAATGCGATGGTGGTTGTATAATGATGATGATGATGATGATGATGATGATGATGATGATCAAATATGATTATAATGCAATTACGATGACAGAGATGAAATGTGTACAAAAGAGTGTAAAAGGGAAATGCATGTATTGTATTTATGTTATGAAAAATATTTAGAAAGATAAAAACCTGAAAAAAAGATGACGAGATTCATTGGACCAAAACAAAAAGTTTCATTCACCACTGGGTGCCTATCGCTCATCTGTCAGATACATTGTAGCTAGTGAATCGTTAATTGTTGGGAACTCGATCAGAAAGCCTGTTCGCTATGTTAACGTTATGGTGGTTCTCGCGGTGAAAACGTCAAAGTAAGGGATAGGATCTCTGACAATCGGTACACAAACGTTGTGATCGTAGACAGTAGTCCGACACGTTAAATGCATCACTTTGTACCACTTACTGTCCAACATTTTCTATACATAACATCAACCAATAAATGTGTCTTAGGGGCCAGCATAACATTGAAATATCTTTGTCTCATTGAGAAACATTCTGTATCTTTAACTGATATGACGATTGACGTTTTTGAGTATGCTCATTAGTGTGTTTACTTGGTTTGATTTATAATGATACTCGGTTCGAAATTGAGAACTTGGATGTGACAAGAATTAACATGACGGGTGTCGTCGATAAAGCAGAAGACGCTTACTCTTTCGGAACACCTGGTCTTATTATCTTTTACTATAACAAGTGTCTCCATGAACATCTTTCCTCTGTTCATATTTTGTCCCTGGTTGAATCGATTTTGAGTTCGGATTATAGTTTTGTTAACGCTTCGGTATTTTCTTAACTAGACTGTAAGATTTTTTTTCAGTTCGTCTACATTGTTAATATACGATTGGATATATTGTTTATTTCTAAAACGAACTGAATAAAACATATAACAAGAATGTACTTGAATTGCCCTACTGGTGTTTGGAGACCAATTTGAGGAGGTTGTGGGAACGGTACACATTTCTGATCTCTTTATATCGGTTAAGTTAATACAGTACTGACAAACTTAAATTGTAGTCGTTCTACACAGATACCAGTTTTCACTGTTGATTCATGTGTGTCTTTATCGCAACTAAGTAAAAGAAATGCGCTTAGAACATGCGTTATCAATCTGAAAATCTACTTAAGTGAAAACACGAACTAGTGGTCTCAAATCAGTAAAGCGAATCCGTTCCAACAGTCGTGGGTAAACATTCTCGACACGCCAATCAAATCACTTTATAAAAAAACATTTTGTGACGTCAATTAAAAAGATAAAATCATTTTTATGCCTTTATTAAAGAGAATATTGAGAAGTGTAATCATTTTCGGTGCTGACCATGTTCGGCTGGGAGGCGTTCACAATGCGTTTGGCACTGTGTCTGTGTCTATTCTACGTAGCAAACGGGTCGCCATTAGCTCACTCAAGAAAAACAGGTATGTAAATAAATCTATTATTGCTGTTCATGTTAAAGGCCCAATATAGGTGACTTTCGGCAAAACTTGAAGCGAAAATCAGGCCTAATAACTTTTAATATTTATAGATATAGTTAAGATGAACTGATATCAGCAATATTCAAGATGAATTCTTACGCTGTTACCGGTACAGCAGCAATTGAAACACGGTATTTGTAAACACGCGTCCATTTTGAAATGTCTTCTAACTTCGGTTTGTGGTTGAAGTGGGCCCCACCTGAGTTATTTCCAAGTCTTTGGATTTTTCTGTCAAGCGTTTCTTGTTAGTTACCGCCCAGGTTTACTTCGTTTTAGGCTTATTTTTGCATAGTGATCAACTGGATTTTTTTTCAGAATTTTTCAGAACCCCGAGAAATTCCCTGAAGTTACGTATAATGGGTCTTTATATGATTTTTTTTTTGGTTTTCTTTGATAATATTAATCAAATAACTTCTTTTAGTTTTGGTCAAACAAATTTTTGTTAAAAAAGGTCTTTGTTTAAAACAGTCGTGCGTTTAAGAAGTCTTGGTCAAAACAGGTCTTTCTGAATAGGTACACTGTATATTAGTGTTTTGTTTGTCATATTCCTTTATAAGATACCCAATCAAAGTTTCGCAAATATTTTTTAATCAATCAACTTTGCACTAGTGCATTATCATGGTATTTTAATGAAGAGGAATATCAAAACTTTTTGCTATATTTATTATGAGCTTGATTGAAAAGAAAGAAAATTATGATAGAAAAAAAATCAAACATAAATAAGTTTGTCCATCGTTATGTATTTTATATATTTTATTATTTAAAAATTTACAAATGATGTAATGAAAAAAAATAATGTTGTTCACTGTGTAATTTCTAAATTTACCAATATAGCGATGAAGATTCTGTGGGAATATATTATCTCAGCAACCACGGCAATCATAGTTCAAAGTACAATGTAGCAACCCGTTTCGAATGTTTCTTTTTTCTTAGTATAACACTTGGAATTTAATAACGATGTAAATATCAGGATTGTACCTCATTTTGACTTTCTGTGGTAGTATGCCCGCAGATGACATATACCACATACGCAGTCAAAATGAGTTAATCCTTTTATCATTAATTGAATTTTAATATAATCTGATAAAAATCAGATCTAAACAGATCTTTATATTCACTAAGGTACTGCACGTAACAACGAGTGAAGTACGGATATGATCGTCGGGAATATTACGATATAGTTTCAGTAAGATTGACTTTTGATTGTAGGGCCTCCTTAAGCATAGATGCGTTAACAATGTGGTATATTCTTTAATAACCAGCTTTAATCTAAGTAACATCGATCTAAAGCACTGGGATACCTTTGCTACTTTTCTAACTGGTTTGTCCAGAACATATGTACTGCAGTCCTTCAGCCGAGACATTAAGGAGAGAAAGCTCTCCCTCTTAAAAACTTCATTTAAAAGTATATTGAAACTCAGGAATATTTTTATCTGAATGAATCAACAAAATAAAACTTATTTGGGGAATAATGTGCAATTTGTGTGCATAAAGAAATTTCGAACTGGTATATCATGATATTTTGGGAGTTGTTGTAATAAAAATTAAATAAATAATAAACAAAAGCTAAAACAAAAACAACAACAAAAAACAACAAAAACCGGAAAAAAAAGATGAAGAAGTGTTTATTAATTTTGTTTAATTATGAACATGTTGTTAACATTGTTAACATTGACGAAGATCTGAAACGAAAATATTTTAAAGCAGTTTTGTACCTAAAGCTCATGGAAGTGTTTTAGCGAAATCTAGATGCGACATGCGAGTGTATCTCCCCATATTGAGCCATATTGCTGCTTTACATGAGCGGACATGTAAATCAATATTGCTACTGTAAATACATAGAATCGGAGATACAGTTTTTTTATGTGATCGTCGATTTTATTGAGATACTCGTGGTGCGCTGTATAAAATGATAGAAATATCCAACTAGCTTTCATAATCTATTGCGATAAAGACAGGTGTTTCATTAAATGTCAAATATATTTCTTGAATATGTGACCGTTTATTTTTATCTTGAAACAATCTGCTATACGAGCGAATTATATTTGATATTTAACGGGAAGCCTCTCTAGCCGAGCGATATATTGTAGCATGTATTTACCTGAGTTTCAATTACATGTACATTTTCAAGATTCCTAATCAGATTTTAGGTCACTGATTTCATTTATTTTAAAATTGTGGTCACAGGTGATTGGGACGGAGTGCTAAGACTCACCGAATATCGATACGCCACAAGATGTAGGTCTGTTAAAAAAAAAAAAAAAAAACTAGCAAATTTAAAAACAAATTGATAAAATTCGATAAATATTTATACGTTTTAAAAAATATATGAAGGTTTTGAAATCTCCTTTCATTATTTAATTTGATCGTTTTACAAATTAAAACAAGATTGATCAAATTTATATTTTTCTGTTATTTCAGAGTTAAAAAAGTAATTAAAAGTTTTGTTTCATTTTTGCCTTTGAAATATAGAAAATATTCAAACCGATAAAACTGTGATGAGCAGTGGAAATGTAAGATTTTGCAGTAAAAATATAAGGATTTTGCAGTGAAAATATAAGGATTTGCAGTAAAAATATAAGGATTTGCAGTAAAAATATAAGGTTTTGCCGGAACCAGTTCCTTTTTTCTGACCCGATCAGTTGTGATTTCGACAGATTGGCCTAGCTACTTTCCAGTAGGCAGGCAAAGAAAAATATTTATAAAAGCGTTTTAAGGCCTCATTGGAAATGTAATAGAACGGAAATTCAATGGTTTGCCGTTTCATATCAAATATATTTTAATAATATGGCTTAATATGGCTGAATATTTAACCACTCGTGAAATATATATAAAAAAAATCTGCCATACTCGCGAAATACATTTGCTATTTAACCATTGTATATACATTATATATTTGTAATGAATGAATCATTCCTTTAATGCATTGTAGCTAAAATCGCATTAAACGACGAGCTTCCTCAGTATAGTAAATGTTTTAAATATGCTATGTCCTTTTAGTTTAGTATTTGTTGTTTGCAGTTGGTATATTCATAAAGTAAAAAACAATCAGGATGTAAATATTTACATTCTGATTATTTCTTCTCTTTATGAATAAACCGACTGAAAACGACAAACACTAGACCGTGAATATTGCATGAATGCACCCATTCACGTGGATTACTAATGAAGTAATGAATTAATCTTATTCAGTGCGAGTCTTGTCGCTCCACTTCGGATAGCGTGGAGACACCCTAAACCTGCGTCAAACGCTCAAATGACTACGGTTAATTATTGACGCCAGTTTTACTCAAATTAGGGCTATTTTGTTTTCAATTTTCATGCCGGTATGAATGAAAATCGGTTACATTCATATTGCATGAAGTCCATTTAACGCCATCCAATCCCTATATATATGAACTAATAAACTCTGAATATGAACTGTATTAGGAATCATGACCTTTTTTCCCTTAGTTGAACTTGTTTTAGTGTTTAACTTGTATAAATGATGAGAAATAAACTTGTGACAGGCGGAACCTCACACACTTAATGGTAAAAGTGATGACTTGAAGGAGGTAATGTACATGTTATAGTTAAAAGCAAGGTTCAATGGACATTGATAAAGAGAAAGTGTTTATCTAGTATAGTGACCAGTCGGCGATAGTACTTATTGATGAGGTAGCCTTTGAGCGCCCTGTGACACAGGGTCCTATCTTCAACGTTTTATTTACAATCTAAAAGTATCCTAAAAACGTGTATTCTTTTAATGGGAAAATATACTATGGGGTCTAGTAAAAGTTTAGTTATGGATATCAACTTTAATTTTGGAAATTGTAAACTTAATATTTAGCATACAAAACTCAGACATCGTTGTAGTTCCCTAAATGATCTCTTTAGAGTTTACCTTGACGAGAGTGCAGCTTACACTTGTGGTCATCCTTGTAAGAATATATTTCATTATTTTTTGGAATGTCACAATTTTGAAAATGAAAGACGTAATTTGTTTCAAAATTTAAATAATTTGGATGCTGCAATAAGTTTAGAAATAATTTTGTTGGCAACTCAGAATTAACACAGATATTTTTAGAAATGTGGTTTTAAGATCAATTGTGATTTCAACTATGTACTTTTGTGAACTAAATATTGTAATGTCATGTAGAATATATTGGGAGAAGGCGTTGATAAGTTGTAATAACTTGTGCATAATCCCCTGGCAACTTTTGGCAATAAATATCTTTAAACTAGAACAAAATGAGTTTACATCAATATCCTGACTTTGTTTTTTGATTGTTCCTTGTTGGCCAACTTTTGAGATGTAAAGATACCCTGAGACCTAGTAAAAAATAGAATTCAAAATACGAGAGAAGCTAGTTTAACTACCATTATAGGTGTATCATGTTACCTTTCGTTTCGGAGAAAATTGTTTACACTATCTTGTCTTTCAAATCCTAAAAAGGGGGAAATAAATTAATTATCATTAGATTTCGCAAATTAAAGCGTTCTCCCTGTCCGAAACATATAGGGATTTTGATTCGAAATCTCTCCTTTAGAAACACCAAAATTAACGTCACTCAAGAACAAATGGTACGATTATGACTGTTTTACAGCGATATTTCAAGATTCAAATCTTTGATCTTGATCTTTGATCTGGAACGTTTCTTGACTTTTAACAAATAATACCTATATTAGTCCATTTTCGAAGATGAAATGTTTTATCCCAAGTGTTTTATTCTTGAAAATAGGTCGAGAAACTTTCCAGTAATTTCGTCTGTCTTTCGGCCATGATTAGTACCCAAATAAATATACCATATCACAAGGTATGCAATTTGTTTTTATTTCTACTTGGTGGCGTTTCTATTGAAACAACATCTACTGCTTTAAGAAATACGTATCACATGAGCTTCATCATTTAAACATGATTCAGATTCACCCCTTAACTTCATCAAACTAATGTTACATTCGTCGTTTTTTCTTATTTTCTTGTGTTTACTTTAAAGACACAGAGCACTTTTAAGATGCTCCTAACACAAAACTATTTTAACTTGTTTACCGTGACATAAGAGACACATTGTTTGTACACTTGTATACCGTCATATAAGAGACACTTATATTCTTAGATATTGAGTTATGATATACTATAATACGATTTCTACCACAATACCCCGGTTTATTCAACTCTCAGACCATTGTATAAACGTGCTGACTGTTGGATACATATATGTTATATACTACTAGTGGAATATGACCTTCCGGACTTATGATTGGTTGAAAAGTTGAACTTTGACCGGAAATCACGTGGGCCAATGCAACGTGCTGATTGTTGACGTCGTCATCGATTGTTGACGTCGTCACAATTTGGCGGGAATATATACGAGATGACGTGTTTTCGCGCAAATATCATCCGCGGTTCACAGAAAAGAACACTGTCACTGCGACTTAATAGTATTGTGGTAGAAACAGGTCACACGACTCGTGGTTATTGGATATGGAATTTATTTCACTCTCGTTAATTATTTTTTAAAAATTACAAAAGACACTCGCTAAAGCTGGTGTCTTTTGTAACTTTTAAAAAATAATTAACGAGAGTGAAATAAATTCCATATCCAACAACCACTCGTTGTGTAACCTCTATTTATACAATAGTTAACCATTATAGAAACATACATACTAAAATCATGAAATATACATTGATGAGGCTCTTCATCACTAAATACCACAATGGTCATTCACTCATACTGATTATTTACTCTTCCGTGCGTCATTAAACACATATCATTGTAAAAAAAAAAGAGAAAAACAAGTAAGCACACTAATGAATAAACTATAAAACGTCCAAAGACCAAGTAAGTACATACGAGAAATCTAGTATAATAGGCGTACAAGGCCCGGTTGTTCAAATGGTAGATTAGCTTAATTACTATTTAACGACATTTTCAAACTTTAATAATTCTGTCAGTGTACAAGATAATGTTGCATGTAAATTGACACTATTAGATATTTGATATTTGCAACGTTTTACCTGAATCTATGATTTCATTTTGAAGGTACAGGATAATTGATATTTGCGCTAATCACTGATTAAAATAATCATCTTTTTAACAACTTGGCCCAGGTATATATCTTGTAGGCGAATTCCTTTGATAGTTTATCAACTTGGTTTTACTTTTAACATTAGTCGTTTTGTAGCAGAGCAATATCCCGAAACCGGCTATCTGAATATTGTAAATAATAGAAGCGATATTAGCTGGCAATATGCATGCATTGTGATCAATGCTTCCAGAAGGACCGAACATTTCATGGATTGGAATGAAAAATAAATCCTTCATATAATCGATGTCTAATTATTAAGTCGATATACTGAAGTAATATTAGAGTTCAAACTTTGTTTTATTTTAATTTCAACAATTCAAAGAAATACTAATTGTACAATTATATGAGTTAAAAAAGGGGGAAATGGTTTACTTTTAGTTAGTAGTATTTTGTCTCCCTTATAAAAGTGTGTTTAATGTTATAGTTAGTTAATTACATTCCCTTCTTCACTTTATTGATGTACAAAATACAGAAGTCATATTTTATAGGACATAACACATGCAAGTTCACAAATTATAAATTAACATAATTATGAATTAGTTATTGTATTTTTGTTTTTGTTTTGTATTTTTTTTTGTTCTCGAATATTTCATTTTATTTTGTTGTCACTTTCTTTCTTGTTGTTGCCATCGATGTCATTCTAAGTAGAAAACGATACTATCAAGGTTTGTGATCTTGGACAAGAAACTGGCATATGTTTCCATTGTCGTATGACGTGTTATATTGATTGTATTTCGTGGACACTGAAGTGTCGCGGATCTGTCGTGGACACTGAAATGTCGCGGATTTGTCGTGGATACTGAAGTGTCGCGGATTTGTCGTGGCTACTGAAGTGTCGCGGATATGTCTTGGACACTGAAGTGTCGCGGTTGTGTCTTGGACACTGAAGTGTCGCGGTTATGTCTTGGACACTGAAGTGTCGCGGATATGTCGTGGACACTGAAACACTTAAGTGTCGCGGATATGATATGTCGTGGATACTGAAGTGTCGCGGATATATTGTGGACACTGAAGTGTCGCGGATATGTCGTGGACACTGAAACACTTAAGTGTCGCGGATATGATATGTCGTGGATACTGAAGTGTCGCGGATATCTCGTGGACACTGAAACACTTAAGTGTCGCGGATATGATATGTCGTGGACACTGAAGTGTCGTGGATATGTCGTGGACATTTAAGTGTCACGGATATGTCGTGGATACTAAAGTGTCGCGGAGATGTCGTGGTAACTAAAGTGTCGCGAATATGTCGTAGACACTAAAGTGTCACGGATATGTCGTGGACACTAAAGTGTCGCGAATATGTCGTGAACACTGAAGTGTCGCGGATATGTCTTGGACACAGAAGTGTCGCGGATATGTCTTGGACACAGAAGTGTCGCGGATATGTCGTGGACACTGAAGTGTCGCGGATATGTCGTGGTCACTGGAGTGTCGCAGTTATGTCTTGGATACTGAAGTGTCGCGGATTTTTCGTGGATACTGAAGTGTCGCGGATATGTCGTGGATACTGAAGTGTCGCGGATATGTTGTGGACAATGAAGTGTCGCGGATATGTCGTGGACACTTAAGTGTCGTGGATATTATATGTCGTGGACACTGAAGTGTCGCGGATATGTCGTGGATACTGAAGTGTCGCGGATATGTCGTGGACACTGAAGTGTCGCGGATATGTCGTGGACACTGAAGTGTCGCGGATATGTCGTGGACACTGAAGTGTCGCTGATATGTTGTGGACAATGAAGTGTCGCGGATATGTCGTGGACACTGAGGTGTCGCGGATATGTCGTGGGCACTGAGGTGTCGCGGATATGCTGTGGACACTGAAGTGTCGCGGATATGTCGTGGTCACTGAAGTGTCGCTGATATGTCGTGGACACTGAAGTGTCGCTGATATGTCGTGGACACTGAAGTGTCGCTGATATGTCGTGGACACTGAAGTGTCGCTGATATGTCGTGGACACTGAAGTGTCGCTGATATGTCGTGGACACTGAAGTGTCGCTGATATGTCGTGGACACTGAAGTGTCGCTGATATGTCGTGGAAACTGAAGTGTCGCTGATATGTTGTGGACACTGAAGTGTCGCTGATATGTCGTGGACACTGAAATGTCGCGGATATGTCGTGGACACTGAAGTGTCGCGGATATGTCGTGGACACTGAAGTGTCGCTGATATGTCGTGGATACTGAAGTGTCGCTGATATGTTGTGGACACTGAAGTGTCGCTGATATGTTGTGGACACTGAAGTGTCACGGATATGTCGTGGACACTGAAGTGTCGCTGATATGTCGTGGACACTGAAGTGTCGCTGATATGTTGTGGACACTGAAGTGTCGCTGATATGTTGTGGACACTGAAGTGTCGCTGATATGTCGTGGACACTGAAGTGTCGCGGATATGTCGTGGACACTGAAGTGTCGCGGATATGTCGTGGACACTGAAGTGTCGCGGATATGTCGTGGACACTGAAGTGTCGCGGATATGTCGTGGACACTGAAGTGTCGCTGATATGTTGTGGACAATGAAGTGTCGCGGATATGTCGTGGACACTGAGGTGTCGCAGATATGTCGTGGGCACTGAGGTGTCGCGGATATGCTGTGGACACTGAAGTGTCGCGGATATGTCGTGGTCACTGAAGTGTCGCGGATATGTCGTGGACACTGAAGTGTCGCGGATATGTCGTGGACACTGAAGTGTCGCTGATATGTTGTGGACAATGAAGTGTCGCGGATATGTCGTGGACACTGAGGTGTCGCGGATATGTCGTGGGCACTGAGGTGTCGCGGATATGCTGTGGACACTGAAGTGTCGCGGATATGTCGTGGTCACTGAAGTGTCGCGGATATGTCGTGGACACTGAAGTGTCGCTGATATGTCTTGGACACTGAAGTGTCGTGGATATGTCGTGGACACTGAAGTGTCGCTGATATGTCGTGGACACTGAAGTGTCGCTGATATGTCGTGGACACTGAAGTGTCGCTGATATGTCGTGGACACTGAAGTGTCGCTGATATGTTGTGGACACTGAAGTGTCGCTGATATGTTGTGGACACTGAAGTGTCGCTGATATGTCGTGGACACTGAAATGTCGCGGATATGTTGTGGACACTGAAGTGTCGCTGATATGTCGTGGACACTGAAGTGTCGCTGATATGTTGTGGATACTGAAGTGTCGCTGATATGTTGTGGACACTGAAGTGTCGCTGATATGTTGTGGACACTGAAGTGTCACGGATATGTCGTGGACACTGAAGTGTCGCAGATATGTCGTGGACACTGAAGTGTCGCTGATATGTTGTGGACACTGAAGTGTCGCTGATATGTCGTGGACACTGAAATGTCGCGGATATGTCGTGGACACTGAAGTGTCGCGGATATGTCGTGGACACTGAAGTGTCGCTGATATGTTGTGGATACTGAAGTGTCGCTGATATGTTGTGGACACTAAAGTGTCGCTGATATGTTGTGGACACTGAAGTGTCACGGATATGTCGTGGACACTGAAGTGTCGCTGATATGTCGTGGACACTGAAGTGTCGCTGATATGTTGTGGACACTGAAGTGTCGCTGATATGTCGTGGACACTGAAGTGTCGCTGATATGTCGTGGACACTGAAGTGTCGCTGATATGTCGTGGACACTGAAGTGTCGCTGATATGTCGTGGACACTGAAGTGTCGCTGATATGTTGTGGACACTGAAGTGTCGCTGATATGTCGTGGACACTGAAGTGTCGCTGATATGTTGTGGACACTGAAATGTCGCGGATATGTCGTGGACACTGAAGTGTCGCGGATATGTCGTGGACACTGAAGTGTCGCTGATATGTTGTGGATACTGAAGTGTCGCTGATATGTTGTGGACACTGAAGTGTCGCTGATATGTTGTGGACACTGAAGTGTCACGGATATGTCGTGGACACTGAAGTGTCGCAGATATGTCGTGGTCACTGAAGTGTCGCGGATATGTCGTGGACACTGAAGTGTCGCGGATATGTTGTGGACACTGAAGTGCACGGATATGTCGTGGACACTGAGGTGTCGCGGATATGCTGTGGACACTGAAGTTTCGCGGATATGTCGTAGACACTGAAGTGTCGCAGATATGTCATGGATACTGAAATGTCGCGGATATGTCGTGGACACTGAAGTGTCGCGGAGATGTCGTGGTAACTAAAGTGTCGCGAATATGTCGTAGGCTCTAAAGTGTCACGGATATGTCGTGGACACTAAAGTGTCGCTGATATGTTGTGGATACTGAAGTGTCGCTGATATGTCGTGGTCACTGAAGTGTCGCGGATATGTCGTGGACACTGAAGTGTCGCGGATATGTCGTGGACACTGAAGTGTCGCTGATATGTTGTGGACAATGAAGTGTCGCGGATATGTCGTGGACACTGAGGTGTCGCGGATATGTCGTGGGCACTGAGGTGTCGCGGATATGCTGTGGACACTGAAGTGTCGCGGATATGTCGTGGTCACTGAAGTGTCGCGGATATGTCGTTGACACTGAAGTGTCGCTGATATGTCTTGGACACTGAAGTGTCGTGGATATGTCGTGGACACTGAAGTGTCGCTGATATGTCGTGGACACTGAAGTGTCGCTGATATGTCGTGGACACTGAAGTGTCGCTGATATGTCGTGGACACTGAAGTGTCGCTGATATGTTGTGGACACTGAAGTGTCGCTGATATGTTGTGGACACTGAAGTGTCGCTGATATGTCGTGGACACTGAAATGTCGCGGATATGTTGTGGACACTGAAGTGTCGCTGATATGTCGTGGACACTGAAGTGTCGCTGATATGTTGTGGATACTGAAGTGTCGCTGATATGTTGTGGACACTGAAGTGTCGCTGATATGTTGTGGACACTGAAGTGTCACGGATATGTCGTGGACACTGAAGTGTCGCAGATATGTCGTGGACACTGAAGTGTCGCTGATATGTTGTGGACACTGAAGTGTCGCTGATATGTCGTGGACACTGAAATGTCGCGGATATGTCGTGGACACTGAAGTGTCGCGGATATGTCGTGGACACTGAAGTGTCGCTGATATGTTGTGGATACTGAAGTGTCGCTGATATGTTGTGGACACTAAAGTGTCGCTGATATGTTGTGGACACTGAAGTGTCACGGATATGTCGTGGACACTGAAGTGTCGCTGATATGTCGTGGACACTGAAGTGTCGCTGATATGTTGTGGACACTGAAGTGTCGCTGATATGTCGTGGACACTGAAGTGTCGCTGATATGTCGTGGACACTGAAGTGTCGCTGATATGTCGTGGACACTGAAGTGTCGCTGATATGTCGTGGACACTGAAGTGTCGCTGATATGTTGTGGACACTGAAGTGTCGCTGATATGTCGTGGACACTGAAGTGTCGCTGATATGTTGTGGACACTGAAATGTCGCGGATATGTCGTGGACACTGAAGTGTCGCGGATATGTCGTGGACACTGAAGTGTCGCTGATATGTTGTGGATACTGAAGTGTCGCTGATATGTTGTGGACACTGAAGTGTCGCTGATATGTTGTGGACACTGAAGTGTCACGGATATGTCGTGGACACTGAAGTGTCGCAGATATGTCGTGGTCACTGAAGTGTCGCGGATATGTCGTGGACACTGAAGTGTCGCGGATATGTTGTGGACACTGAAGTGCACGGATATGTCGTGGACACTGAGGTGTCGCGGATATGCTGTGGACACTGAAGTTTCGCGGATATGTCGTAGACACTGAAGTGTCGCAGATATGTCATGGATACTGAAATGTCGCGGATATGTCGTGGACACTGAAATGTCGCGGAGATGTCGTGGTAACTAAAGTGTCGCGAATATGTCGTAGGCTCTAAAGTGTCACGGATATGTCGTGGACACTAAAGTGTCGCGAATATGTCGTGAACACTGAAGTGTCGCGGATATGTCGTGGACACTGAAGTGTCGCGGATATGTCTCGGATACTGAAGTGTCGCGGATATGTCGTGGATACTGAAGTGTCGCGGATATGTCGTGGACACTGAAATGTCGTGGATTAGTCGTGGATACTGAAGTGTCGCGAATATGTCGTGGACACTGAAGTGTCGCGGATATGTCGTAGACACTGAAGTGTCGCGGATATGTTGTGGACACTGAAGTGTCGCTGATATGTCGTGGACACTGAAGTGTCGCTGATATGTTGTGGATACTGAAGTGTCGCTGATATGTTGTGGACACTGAAGTGTCGCTGATATGTTGTGGACACTGAAGTGTCACGGATATGTCGTGGACACTGAAGTGTCGCAGATATGTCGTGGACACTGAAGTGTCGCTGATATGTTGTGGACACTGAAGTGTCGCTGATATGTCGTGGACACTGAAATGTCGCGGATATGTCGTGGACACTGAAGTGTCGCGGATATGTCGTGGACACTGAAGTGTCGCTGATATGTTGTGGATACTGAAGTGTCGCTGATATGTTGTGGACACTAAAGTGTCGCTGATATGTTGTGGACACTGAAGTGTCACGGATATGTCGTGGACACTGAAGTGTCGCTGATATGTCGTGGACACTGAAGTGTCGCTGATATGTTGTGGACACTGAAGTGTCGCTGATATGTCGTGGACACTGAAGTGTCGCTGATATGTCGTGGACACTGAAGTGTCGCTGATATGTCGTGGACACTGAAGTGTCGCTGATATGTCGTGGACACTGAAGTGTCGCTGATATGTTGTGGACACTGAAGTGTCGCTGATATGTCGTGGACACTGAAGTGTCGCTGATATGTTGTGGACACTGAAATGTCGCGGATATGTCGTGGACACTGAAGTGTCGCGGATATGTCGTGGACACTGAAGTGTCGCTGATATGTTGTGGATACTGAAGTGTCGCTGATATGTTGTGGACACTGAAGTGTCGCTGATATGTTGTGGACACTGAAGTGTCACGGATATGTCGTGGACACTGAAGTGTCGCAGATATGTCGTGGTCACTGAAGTGTCGCGGATATGTCGTGGACACTGAAGTGTCGCGGATATGTTGTGGACACTGAAGTGCACGGATATGTCGTGGACACTGAGGTGTCGCGGATATGCTGTGGACACTGAAGTTTCGCGGATATGTCGTAGACACTGAAGTGTCGCAGATATGTCATGGATACTGAAATGTCGCGGATATGTCGTGGACACTGAAGTGTCGCGGAGATGTCGTGGTAACTAAAGTGTCGCGAATATGTCGTAGGCTCTAAAGTGTCACGGATATGTCGTGGACACTAAAGTGTCGCGAATATGTCGTGAACACTGAAGTGTCGCGGATATGTCGTGGACACTGAAGTGTCGCGGATATGTCTCGGATACTGAAGTGTCGCGGATATGTCGTGGATACTGAAGTGTCGCGGATATGTCGTGGACACTGAAATGTCGTGGATTAGTCGTGGATACTGAAGTGTCGCGAATATGTCGTGGACACTGAAGTGTCGCGGATATGTCGTAGACACTGAAGTGTCGCGGATATGTCGTGGACACTGAAGTGTCGCGGATATGTCTTGGACAATGAAGTGTCGCGGATATGTCGTGGACACTAAAGTGTCGTGGATATTATATGTCGTGGACACTGAAGTGTCGCGGATATGTCGTGGACACTAAAGTGTCGCGGATATTATATGTCGTGGACACTGAAGTGTCGCGGATATGTCGTGGACACTTAAGTGTCGCGAATATTATATGTCGTGGACACTGAAGTGTCGCGGATATGTCGTGGACACTAAAGTGTCGCGGATATGTCGTGGATACTGAAGTATGGCGGATATGCTGTGGACACTGAAATGTCACGGATATGTCTTGTATACTGAAATGTCGTGGATACGTCGTGGATACTGAAGTGTCGCGGATATGTCGTGGACACTGAAACGTCGCGGTTATGTCTTGGACATTGAAGTGTCGCGGATACGTCGTGGACACTGAAGTGTCGCGGACATGTTTGATTGTTGTTGTTTTAACTTTTACAAATAATTCTTTAGGATTATGGAATGTGGAACGGGAGCTTGAGGATGCCATCGACGAAATTCTACACGAGAAACCAGATGGCGAAGTTAAACGCAATACAGGACCAAACGAAAACGGAATTCTACGCGACAAACCAGATGGCGAAGTAAAACGAAATACAGGACCAAAAAAAGACGTAAGTATTTCTTTGCATCACGGATTAATGTTAAACAGTATTTGTGTAAGAAATTCTATATAAAATTGCATGCAAAAATCATTTTACTCGGAAGGATTTGTTCTTCCTTATTCTCCAAAAAAAGTTAATAAAAGTTGTTTATAATCAATTTTAATTTACTTTATTAAAAACCCAAAAGATAGAATTCATGACGTCAAAGCTGTGTTATTTTGATATTCTCAAGGATGCGGAGGCGACAAACAAGATCAAAAGTGAGCTAATATGTGATAACAACGGCTGCCACAAGGTATGTCATTAGCTGAAATCATAATAGACATAAAGGTCCTCAAAAAGCTATAAATATATATTAGAATTAACGTTAAACCAATACATGCACCCATATTTTAAAGAACGAAAAGCAAGTTTTAGATTAAAACAATCTAAAATAAAATTTCCGATAGAAACAGGAAGATTGAAAGAGTCCCTCACCAGGAAAGATTATGTCCTCTTTGTGATAACTGTGTGGGCGAATTTCACTATTTATACAAATGTACTAATGCATCTGTTGTAACTTTTAGACAAATTTGTATAACAAATTATTATTGTGTAAACTCAACGGTTTTATGATATGAAAAGAATGATATCAATATGCAACAGAGTATTTTTAACAAAAGAAAGTAAATTTATAAAAAATATTATCAAGCTACTACTTAAAGCATTAGTTAACAATACTGATGATTGAAATTGGTTGATGTGATATAATTATTTTGTACTTTCTATATGTTATATATAATATGTGAATTATAATTCACGTCTAGTATCTATATGATACTTATAACTCACGTCTAGTATCTCCATGATACTTATAACTCACGTCTAGTGTCTCCATGATACTTATAACTCACGTCTAGTATCTCCATGATACTTATAACTGACGTCTAGTATCTCCATGATACTTATAACTCACGTCTAGTATCTCCATGATACTTATAACTGACGTCTAGTATATCCATGATACTTATAACTCACGTCTAGTATCTCCATGATACTTATAACTGACGTCTAGTATCTCCATGATACTTATAACTCACGTCTAGTATCTCCGTGATACTTATAACTCACGTCTAATATCTCCATGATTCTTATAACTCACGTCTAGTATCTCCGTGATACTTATAACTCACGTCTAATATCTCCATGATTCTTATAACTCACGTCTAGTATCTCCATGATACTAATAACTCACGTCTAGTATCTCCATGATACTTATAACTGACGTCTAGTATCTCCATGATACTTATAACTGACGTCTAGTATCTCCGTGATACTTATAACTCACGTCTAGTATCTCCATGATACTTATAACTAACGTCTAGTATCTCCATGATACTAATAACTCACGTCTAGTATCTCCATGATACTTATAACTCACGTCTAGTATCTCCATGATACTTATAACTCACGTCTAGTATCTCCATGATACTTATAACTCACGTCTAGTATCTCTAAGATACTTATAACTCACGTCTAGTGTCTTCATGATACTTATAACTCACGTCTAGTATCTCCATGATACTTAAAACTGACGTCTAGTATCTCCCTGATACTTATAACTCACGTCTAGTATCTCAATGATACTTATGACTGACGTCTAGTATCTCCATGATACTTATAACTCACGTCTAGTATCTCAATGATACTTATGACTGACGTCTAGTATCTCCATGATACTTATAACTCACGTCTAGTATCTCCATGATACTTATAACTCACTTCTAATATCTCCATGATTCTTATAACTCACGTCTAGTATCTTCCTGATACTTATAACTCACGTCTAGAATCTCCATGATACTTAAATCTCACGTTTATTATCTCCATGATACTTATAACTCACGTCTAGTGTCTCTATGATACTTATAACTGACGTCTAGTATCTCCATGATACTTATAACTCACGTCTAGTATCTCAATGATACTTATAACTCACGTTTATTATATCAATGATACTTATAACTCACGTTTATTATCTCAATGATACGTATAACTCACGTTTATTATCTCCATGATACTTATAACTCACGTCTAGTATCTCCATGATACTTATAACTCACGTCTAGTGTCTCCATGATACTTATAACTCACGTCTAGTGTCTCCATGATACTTATAACTCACGTCTAGTGTCTCCATGATACTTATAACTGACGTCTAGTATCTCATGATACTTATAACTCACGTCTAGAATCGCCATGATACTTATAACTTACGTCTAGTATTTCCTTGATTCTTATAACTCACGTCTAGTATCTCCATGATACTTATAACTCACGTTTAGTATCTCCGTGATACTTATAACTCACGTTTAATATCTCCATGATACTTATATCTCACGTCTAGTACCTCCATGATACTTATAACTCACGTCTAGTATCTCCATGATACTTATAACTCACGTCTAGTACCTCCATGATACTTATAACTCACGTCTAGAATCGACATGATACTTATAACTCACGTCTAGTATCTCCATGATACTTATATCTCACGTCTAGTACCTCCATGATACTTATAACTCACGTCTAGTATCGCTATGATACTTTAACTCACGTCTAGTATCTCCGTAATACTTATACCCCGCGTCTAGTATCTCCATGATACTAATAACTCACGTCTAGTATCTTAATGATACTTATATTTACAGTTTACACTGACATTCACTCGATTACCATTACTCAACAGACTATCATTATCTCTGCATAACTGTAGTCAAACACGTGACAAATTTCTATGACGTCGACAACAATTCATGTGGGCGGAGCTATGCAAATCCTACAGTTTGAAATACAATTGTGTGACATCACCAACAATTAACGTAGGCGGAGCTTGCTTTCATGCTGTTACAATTATTGAAACATTCCAACGTTTATTAGTTTTGAAATGAAATCTGTGTCCGAAGATTTGACTATAATGAACAAAATAGTTACGAATATTTTACAGAAAGATACTGTAAATATAAGGATTAACTTTCTATTTTGTTAAGGTTATCGGGGGATAACTACAATGGAAAACGGGTTAAGTATACATAACCGGCTTCGCCGGTTATTGAATTTACACGTTTTCCATTGTGGGTATCATGGAGACCTAGATAGAAAATAGAAAGTTAATCCTTAAATAACTCACGTCTAGTATCTCCATGATACTTATGCCTGACGTTTAGTGTCGCCATGATACTTATAACTCACGTCTAGTACTCCATGATACTTATAACTCACATCTAGTATCTCCATGAGAATCATAACTCACGTCTAGTATCTCCATGATACTTATAACTCACGTCTAGTATCTCCATGATACTTATAACTCACGTCTAGTATCTCAATGATACTTATAATTCACGTCTAGTATCTCCATGATACTTATAACCCACGTCTAGTATCTCCATGATACTTATAACTGACGTCTAGTATCCCAATGATACTTATCACTCACGTCTAGTATCTCCATGATACTTATAACTGACGTTTGATATCTCAATGATACTTATAACTGACGTTTAGTATCTCCATGATACTTATAACTCATGTCTAGTATATCCATGATACTTATAACTCACGTCTAGTATCTCCATGATACTTATAACTCACATCTAGTATCTCCATCATAATCATAACTCACGTCTAGTATCTACATGATACTTATAATTCGCGTATAGTATTTCCATGATATTTAGATATCGGTTTTGTTATTTTTATGATACTTTGACTGATTCAGATAAATAATCCTACTTTTAATCAACATGCATGCTTTTTCCAGCCGAAAGGTGGTTCTGGCCATGGTCCACAGATTAATGACGGACATATACATCAAACGGTAAGTTCATTTATTGTGTGATTTTTGTTGTTGTTTTTATTGCAATATAACATAATTATTATTTAATTGATAATATGTTGCTAAAAGTCGATATTAAAAGGATGTTTTCTTCGGAGAAGTCAAAATTTTCCTGCATTAAACCTTTTTTCTAATATACACTGTTGGAAAACGGAGTTCATGGCATGGCAGAAAATGCAAAGATAATGATATGTCATCGTACTCGTTTTTGTGCTATGATCGGTCAAAGATACCAACATGACATAATAAGTGATTTTAAGTAAATTTTGCACTTTTGACCAATTGCAGGACATCTTCATACAATATCTTCCGAATTTGTTATCCAAAATGTGTGAATATTTGCAGAAAGGACAAAAATACTATTTTCATTTAAATTATGGAAGTAAAATCACTTTGACTTAATATTTTTACTCAGGAAAGCTAGTTTAGTTACTCCTACCCCTTATTTTTCAATGAGAAAATTCTCATTATTTCACCATTTTTTTGCAGATTTAACGCGAAATAACAAAAGCTCTGGAATAAAACTTTTTTAATATTTAACATATGAATTGAAAATGGGTTTCTCTGTCCAAAACCGTCATGAAAAAGGGGGTTAGCGTGCTTTATTTTTTGTCCCGTTACTATTTATGTTATTTTTCACAATTTCGGGTTCAAAAATAAAAAGTGCAAAAATACACCGATATACGCATTTTCAAAATGGCCGCCGAATTGGTCTTTTTTTATCATTCATATAAAAAACGTTCTACAAGCAACAAACACCTATAATTCTGACACAATTTTCAGGTGCATATACGCTATCACAATTGACCAAAATTTCTTCAATGCAATGTAAAAGATTTAAATAAGATTAAAACGAAACTTGAACGTGACTGAATACATCCTAAATTAGCTGGTCTAATATATCAGTCTCTGAAATTTGTTTTCGTAGTTTTTAATAATCCAGGAGACATTCTGGGAATCCCTGCTCTATCAAGAGTTCATCCCATATATGGAGTCCTTCTTTTTATTGAGATTCCATATCTCGTTGGTTTAGTTTCTATTTCCGGGGCTCCTCCCCAACCTGGAGCTCCTCCTATCTAGAGCTCCTCCCCTATCTAGAGTTCCTCCTTCTATCTTGAGCTAACCCCCCCTATCAAGAGCTCCTCCCCTATCTGGAGTTCCTCCCCTATTTGGAGTTCCTCCCCTATCTGGAGTTACTCACCTATCTTAAGCTCCTCCCCTATCTGGAGCTCCTCCCCTACCTGGAGCTCCTCCCCTATCTTGAGCTCCTCCCCTATCTGGAGCTCCTCCCCTTTCTTGAGCTCCTCCCCTATCTGGAGCTCCTTCCCTATCTTGAGTTCCTCCCCTATCTGGAGCCCCTCCCCTATCTTGAGCTAATCCCCTGTCTGGAGCTCCTCCCCTACACGTATCTGGAGCTCCTCCCCAACCTGGAGCTCCTACTTCTATCTGGAGCCACTTCTTTGACTTGAACCCTCCCCTAACTTGAGTCCCTTCTTTG
Source organism: Mimachlamys varia (assembly GCA_947623455.1). Taxonomy (NCBI): domain Eukaryota; kingdom Metazoa; phylum Mollusca; class Bivalvia; order Pectinida; family Pectinidae; genus Mimachlamys; species Mimachlamys varia. The sequence continues at coordinate 30,157,747 of OX392540.1, forward strand.
TTCGGAGTCCCTCTAACTAGTGATCCTCCTCTACCTACACTGTATATCCTCTCTAACTGGATTCCCTCCTTAACTGAAGTCTCTCGCCTGACATGAGTGACGCTTTAATCTGGAGTCCTAACTAGAAAAGCTCCGATTAGTGAAGTCTCATATCTTGGGTGTATTTTCTTTATCAGGGGTCCCTCCTGTATCTGAAGTCCTTCTTCTATCTGCAGTCCCTCCTCTATCTGACGACACACCTCTTTCTGGAAACCCTCCTTTAAACGTAGTCCTTGCTCTGTTCAGAGTCCCCCCTCTACCTCGAGTCCCCCTCTCTGAAGTTCCTCCTCTAAGCGGAGTCCCTCTTCTACCTTGATTTCTTCATCTGTTCAGAGTCCCTCCTCTACCTTGAGTCCCTCATATGCCCAGAGTCTCTCCTCTACCTTGAGTCCTTCATCTGTCCAGAGTCCCTCCTCACTCTGAAGACCCTCATCTGTCCAGAGTCCCTCCTCTACCTTCAGTCACTCATCTGTCCAGAGTCCCTCCTCTACCTCGAGTCCCTCATCTGCCCAGAGTCCCTCTTTTAGCTTGAGTCCCTCATCTGTCCAGAGTCCTTCCTTACCCGGAGCACCTCATGTAACAAGAGTCTCGCCTCTAGCTGGCGCCTTCTTCATTCTTGAGTTCCTCCTCCGACTTGAGCCCTCCCCTACCTTGACTACCTCTACCGATCCCTCCTCTAGCTAGTGTTTCTACTCTATATAATGTCTCTTCTCCTACTAGAATCATTATTCATCTGGTCTCTCTTCTGACATGGGTCCTTCATTTATGTGTAGTCCCTTCTTTATCTGAATTCTCTCCTTTATCTAAAATCCCTCCTTAATCTAGAGTCCCTCATTTATCTAGATCCCCTCCTTGGGGATTTCAAAATCTTGTAGGAACCAAACAATGGCCGACAGCGAATACTTATTTTTCTGAAGCGTGAACGACGCCATATTTGAACATATATCAATCCGCCGAGCCTTTTTTCACTGCGTATACGCTAATATATTCGCAGTCAAAGTTAACTAAGCACAAAATGGGAGAGGTGTGAATATATATAGTTAACGTTGCTTAAAATAAAAGCGACAAATTCATTACGAATCAGAAATGAAATTTTCTTTGGGGACACAGAACAAAGTCTTTATTTTTTTTTCTAAATCAAATTGGTACATATAATGTCTGTATCCTGTTAAAAATGACGTGAAGCGAAATTTCAACGCTGTCTCTTGTTCCTTGCATAGAAAAAAGATGTCGGAGGAACTAAACGTCACATCGACCCGGGGCCATTTGGAAAATGGGATGGAGACGTCCCTTACGACGCAACTAACTTAAGTATGCACTTATCCTACCATTGTACGCTATCCTGATATTCCATTTACAAAACAAAAACAAAAACCACTCTTTACATGCAATAGCTTAAGATTCGACATGTATTTAGAGCTAAATGTAACTGTTTGTATTTAAACCGTCCAGTATAACAAGCATACTCCACCTTTGAGCTATTAAACTATGTCATTACACGCAGGTTTTATAATAATATTATAACAGACATGCTTCAGCTTTAAGCTATTATAATATGTCATTACAAGCAGGTTTTATAATGATATTAAAACAGACATACTTCATCTTTAAGCTATTATAATATGTCATTACAAGCAGGTTTTATAATGATATTAAAACAGTCATACTTCATCTTTAAGCTATTATAATATGTCATTACAAGCAGGTTTTAAAATAATGTTATAACAGACTTCTTCATTATTTACAGTGTTACTATCATAATATGTCATTACAAGCATGTTTTATAATATTAAAACAGTCATACTTCATCTTTAAGCTATTATATTATGATATTACAAGCAGGTTTTAAAATGATATTAAAACAGACATAGATCATCATTTAGCTATTATAATATGTCATTACAAGCAGGTTTTATAATAATGTTATAACAGTCATACTTCATCTTAAAGCTATTATAATATGTCAATTCAAACAGGTTTTATAATAATATTATAACAGTCATACTTCATTATTAAGCTATTATATTATGTCAATATAAGCAGGTTTGATAATAATGTTATAACAGACATACTTCATTATTTACCTCTATCATAAGTATGTCATTGCAAGCAGATTTCATCATTATAACAGCCATACTTTATTATTTAGTTATTGCAAACAAATTTCCCTAATTTCAGTAATTTCAAGCAGACTTCATCATACATGCACATTTCCTAATTAAATCGTAACAAGTAGTAGCATCCATTGCATTAAAGGGATGTTGGGTCAAGGTCAAGGTCATCGTTACTTGTTTTTAACCCTTATAATCTCTGTACCGGCTTTATTCCTGGGGTGGGGGGCTAAATCTGCACACAATGTCTTATAATCTTAGGATCGTAGAATCTAATTGAGCGGATGTTGGGTCATGGTTAACATTGCTTAAAAGACTTATATTATCGGTGTCGGCTTTATTCCTGGAGTTGTGGGGGGGGGGGGTGTTAAATTGTACATGTACATAATATTTTAGACTCTTTTTATCTTAGGATATTATAATCTACAGTAATTGTAATGAGTGAATGCATAGATTAAATTTTAAGGGTTTAGCTTCATTTTTTATGTTATGGAGCTATAATACAAAAACCGGAGTGTACTCTAAATAATCGCGAAACAGATTTCACCATTAATTTATCACAAGTTAATTTCATCATTGAGTTATCATAAGTAGATTTCACCATTACGTTATAACAACATTCTGAACATTAAGTTTTATCAAACATACTTCATCATTAACAATCCTAAGCTACCACATTTGTTAGGTTATTACAACATCAATACTAATTATACATAATAACTTAGAGAGACTAAAGTAGATGTCTATCCGTTCTTTTCATTCAGCATCGTTTTTTAATTCAAATCCTGACGTGCAATCAAGCGGTATTCCTGGATTCATAACACAGGCGGTGGAATTGTTCAAACAGAGAACTTGTCTGAACTGGAGAGAAAGAACACCAGCCGACGGGGTCGAATATGTGCTAATCGCAGGCACTGCCTCAAGCGGGTAAGTATTACAGTTTTTTTTTTAAATACATTGACTGTATTAAAACATATTTCCGTACCATTACATGTATTACGTCTGGAAATTGAATAACACCATATTGTATCTTCATTAATTGTATTAAAACATATTCGCGTACCAACACATGTATTGCATCGACAAGTTAGTATCACGATATTGTATTTCCATTAACTGTATTAAAACATATTCGCGTACTACCACATGTATTGCATCGACAAGTAAGTTGTATTAAAACATATTCGCGTACAATCACATGCATTGCGTCTGGCAATTAAGTATCCCTTTAGCTGTATTATCATCTATATAATATTGTGTCTCATTATTATGGGCTAACCGTGTGAGAAGAAGTTGAGAACGACTCGAGAAAAACTTGAGAACGGAGTTTCCCGTTGTACAGGGCATGGGAACGAAATTTTCTCAAAAAAAGAACGTCCGCTCGTGTCAGATGACGTCGTTAACCGGAAATAAAATCTGTCCGTGTAAGAAAATAGTCCGCCATGAAGATATCAATAAAAACTTATGAATAAATGTTTTGGAATAAAAACAACATTTCAAACGTACATTTGTATATTAAAAAGCCAATGACGAAATCTTTGTTTTCAAATTAATATATTTACATTTGCGCTGCAACCCACTATATGAACATTACCAGCAAAAATGCCTTTCATATAGGGATTGAAAGTCATTTTTTTTAACTTTCATAGTGCTATGAAAGGTCAGCCGTTACATCCATATTGAATGAAGCCCGCTAGGGTTGTTAGGGCTTCACTTTCAATCCATATATTTACATTTTTACTATAGAACAATTGCTTAACTTCATTTATATTTTTTCAAATTAATAGTTTATTACCTGCGTTTGTATATGTGCCGTTATTTTATCGACATTGGCGGAACATCCCAGCTTCCTCTTCGGTAGGAGAATCCCTCTCGGGTAGGGACATCCCTCTGGTGTAGGGGGAATCACTCTGAGGTAGCGGAATTCCTATCCCTCTCGGTTACGGGAATCCCTCTCGGATAGGAGAATCCCTCTGGTGTAGGGGGAATCACTCTAAGGTAGAGGAATTCCTCTGGTATTGGAGAATCCCTCTCGGGTAGGAAAATCCCACTCGGGTAGGGACATCCATCTGGTGTGGGGGGAATCAATCTTAGGTAGCGGAATTCCTCTGGGATTGGGGAATCCCTCTCGGTTACGGGAATCCCTCTCGGGTACGGGAATCCCTCTCGGGAAGGAGAATCCCTCTCGGGTAGGGACATCCCTCTCGGGTAGGGACATCCCTCTGGTGTAGGGGGAATCACTCTTAGGTAGCGGAATTCCTCTGGGATTGGGGAATCCCTCTCGGTTACGGGAATCCCTCTCGGTTACGGGAATCCCACTCGGGTAGGGACATCCATCTGGTGTAGGGGGAATCACTCTGAGGTAGCGGAATTCCTCTGGGATAGGAGAATCCCTCTCGGTTACGGGAATCCCTCTCGGTTACGGGAATCCCTCTCGGGTAGGAGAATCCATCTGGTGTAGGGGGAATCACTCTGAGGTAGCGGAATTCCTCTGGGATAGGAGAATCCCTCTCGGTTACGGGAATCCCTCTCGGTTACGGGAATCCCTCTCGGGTAGGAGAATCCCTCTCGGGTAGGGACATCCCTCTTGTGTAGAGGGAATCACTCTGAGGAATCACGTTTTTGAGTATGCTCATTAGAGTCTAAACTTGTTGTAATTGACAATGATGATTCGATACTGACTTTGATGACTTGATGTTTACTTTGAAGAGACCAAGATCTATATGATGGTTGTCTTCGATGAAGCAGAAGACGCTTACTCTTCCGGAACATCTGGTCTTATTCTATTGAACTTTTACAAGGGTCTCCGAAGGCTTCCTTTGTTTATTTTTTGCCTCTAGTTTAATCAATTTTGTGTTCGGACTATGGTAATGTTTTACTGTCCCAAAATAGCGTTAAAACTATCGTATACTGGTATTTATAAATGGATGGTGCATGTACCGTTTGCATTGTTTGCGTTTTTCTTTTTATTGGGCATACTTTATTATTTTGATTTAAAATCTTTGTTCACAGATGTTTTGCGGGTGTTGGCAAGTTTTCTAATCAGCCGACTCCAATCCATTTTAACCTGGCCAGCGGTTGCAATGCTGTGAGTACAACAGTTAAATGTCGCTCACGTTTTCATGGTTAACGTTTAGACAAATATATCATTAAGGCATCAAACCAGCTTTCTTAAAAATAAATAAATAGATAAATAAAAAAAGGCAAAAAATTACAAAAAAAAAGAAAAATGTGCCCCTCATAGTTTAATTTGTGTTCATATATTTCTATGCTCTTTAGGTATGCACATGTGTGTCCATTAAATTATATTTACCATCCTATGATACTGACACTATATGAATGTAGAAAAAAAAACGTTCATTTCCACACAACTTCCAAAGCGTATTAATATATAGTAGACTAGACAAGTAAACAATAGGGGTTGCCCCCCCTTAATTACTCAATGAAATACATTGGATATTCTTTTTAAAGTTTATTTTTTTCTAAATTGTTTAAAAAATCTATAAAATAGTATTTTAAAATGTCTCAATAATATTAACAAAATTTATCAACAACAAAATAAATATTTTTGATATAAAAAGAACGCTCCTGCCTTACACTTTCCGTCGTCTGCTAGCTACAGTACAAGGTATTACTAAAAACGTAACATGAATGAAAACTTCGGAATTGGAACTTGACGTTATCAGAGGATCTAAACGATTCATCAGAAGGTGAAAAAGTTGAATCGGGGGATGAATTCTTCGCAACACTTAATTTGGAAACCCTAGAGGCTCTTTCCAGCTCCATAGGAGTTGATGTCGCCATGGATGAGGAGCTCAAACGTCCAGCCATGGACGACCTCCCGCCACCACACTCTCACCTAGGCCTACCCTCACCTACTAAACTTGAACCCAAAATTCCTGGCATCATAGCTGAAACAAATAAATCAGATCATAAACAGACACGATTTGTTTCAACATCGGAAGAAGAACTATCGGAGATGTTTGATTACGTCAACAAAGAAAAACACGGCATAGGGAGTCATGTTATTTCAGGGTAAGATAAATTTAACATGCGATGACGGAAGTTTGTTAATAATGTCATTTTGTATATAATCAAATAAAACACGTTAAATGTTGCAACTTCCTCAACGCAATCAAAAAACGGTTTTAAATGTTACAAAGATGACTATGTCACTTCCTCAGCTGTCTAGATTCTATTTCTTTTTTCAGACTGGAACATAGAAACAAGGGAATCCGGGGTGGATTTTAAAACAATAACTTCCGATAAATTGTCCAAACTGCTACAAACGTTTTATGGGGAAGCAAGACCAAACAAAATGGGATCCGATGAGCTTTACCACAAAAATACCTTAAAAAACATCAGGGGGGCAATTAACCGGCATCTCGTTGACCTCAACAGAAACATAGATATCATTCGCGATAAGGAATTTCGTCAGACTAACGGAATTTTGTAAGGTTAACATCCGGTCGAAAGCATTACTTTTTGGAGGGAACATTAAAAACTTTCGACAAAGTGCTTAAAAATGGGGAGTATGAGAACAAACAGATAGCCAATTAAGAACTGTTTGTGTGAAAACAATAACTTATCACGAAACGATAGCAGCAACTCCCATGAAAAAAGACTGAAAGTAAGTGTTGTTAATTTACATTTGAAATTGGCGCCCTCGAAATTCCAGATTCGGAGCTTCGTCCCTTATCTTATGTTTATATCGACCCCTATATATTTTATCCATATATTACTATTGTAACGTGTCCCTGTGGTTTAACCTGTCAGTTCATTTCGTCTCCCGAGGCATGGAGTTTCACTACCAGTTAACCCGGAATTCTTTCGAATTTCACAGCGACGAATCTGGTGATTACGTAACACTTGCACACAGCACCCAACAAAAAATCATCAAGGGGGTGTAAATTCCACAGAATCTAACCAGGATAAACGAATGTACGGTTGTCCTGAATCTCGGACATGTCCGGTTGAAATGTTGAGATTTTTCTTAGAAAGAACTGATCCGAACGCAACAATGTTATTTAACCCATATAACAAGGAAGCCTGCAGTTCTCATTAGACAACAACAGTGTGGTATAGCACAAAACCACTGGCTAAACGTACCTTTGCTCATTTTCTCACAGATATTTGTAAATCGTCCGAAATTGAAAAGCCATACACGCCTCACTGCCTCCGGGCGACCGCTATTCAATATTTGAATGACACTGGTTTTGAAGCCCGACATATAATGTTTATGTCTGACCATCGCTGGGAGTCATCCCTCCGTGCACACAACCGATCCGTGTCTTCAAACCAGAAGAAAGCATTGAGCACATCACTATCAGCCATGGTTAACAACGCCCCTGCTCCGTCGCATGAAAACCATCCATCATCGTTGAAAATTGCGGCCGCGTCAGGGTCGAACATGTCACAGACACGCCAGTCCGATTAAGATAATATGCTATGCCTTCAATCGGTAGCCCCATCTGTGGTTTCCAACAGTGAAGTAAAGGTCCAATCCATAATGTCAACACCAGGTTTTTTTTCACGAGCTCCTCATTCAAAGACTGTGTGTTCAATTTTTAGTCTTCATAGTCTCACGTGTTTACAGCCATTTTGAAATGAAGCGTGACTCGTCAAGTGGTGCGTAAACAGTCCGCGAATTTAGGAAAATTAAGAAGAAACTGTAAATCTTACAAGCTTAAATTTACATGTATTTTCACGATTATATAGAATATTGTTATTTTAACATTAAATGCAAACTTAGCAGTAGATTACGATTTATCGTTAGTTTTTTTTTTAAATATATTTCCTTGGGCAATTTTTGTAGTCCTCAAGATGTGGCTGTTGGCTGTTCCATGATTAGCGCTCACCAGAACGGGAGCGCGGGAAATTTGAATTTCAGTTTAAAACAGAAAAAAAAAAATCAAAAAATCAAGTAACGTAAAAAAAAGAAGTAAATATAAGCATTGAACTGTTTTAATTTGGTATTCATGGGCTGATGAATTCCAAGTGGACAAAGGCAAATTAATCATGAATCGCTTAATGAACCCACAGTTCAGGCGAGATAATCAAATATAGTATCCTTAAAATAAATTACTGTTTACTTTTAATATCATAACAATGGAACTATATTTTTTCTATTGCTAGTTAGAAATATGTGTTGAGTTTATAATGCAAACAATTACAGGCAGTCATCCGTATGTATAGGGATAGTGTTACCATCATCATCATCATCATCATCTAATCGAGCAAGCCACAGCCTCATACATATACCACAAAAACACACATACATACACACCCTCTAACAGTACAATAATATGTATTTTTCTTTTCCCAGTTCTATGTGGTTCTGCATGAATTTATGCACGTTATCGACGGTCTCCATGAACAGTCCCGCCGTGACCGCCATGAACATTTGACGATACAGTGGAATGAACTACAGAATGGCGCCTCACCAAACTACATTACAGATTCGGATAACGTGTACGCGGCCGGTTCCCTCCCCTTGAGTCTGGAATCGGTACTCATGTACTCGCGATTTGTAAGTTACTTATTCACGATTTGTAAGTTACTTCTTCTCAATCTTTAAGTTACTTATTCACGGTTTGTAAGTTACTTATTCACGATTTGTAAGTTACTTATTCACGATTTGTAAGTTACTTATTCACGATTTGTAAGTTACTTATACTCAATTTGTAAGTTACATATTATCGACTTGTAAGTTACTTATTCTCGATTTTTAAGCTACTTATTTTCGATATGTAAGATACTTATTCACGATGTGTATGTTACTTATTCTCGATTTGTAAGTTACATATTAACGATTTGTAAGTTACTTATTCTCGATTTGTAAGTTACTTATACTCAATTTGTAAGTTACTTATTCTCGATTTGTAAGTTACTTATTCTCGATTTGTAAGTTACTTATTCTCGATTTGTAAGCTATTATCCAAGATTTGTAAGTTAATTGTTCACGATATATAAGCTATTATTCACGATTTGTAAGTTTCGTATTCACAATTTGGAAGTGACTTATTCTTGATTTGTAAGTTACTTATTCACAATTTGTACTTGTACTACATGTGTATTGAATTATGTTTGATTAAAAAGTATTGGACACTCAAGCAGAAGACTAGTACTTGAATAAACAAAAACAAATCAAAAAACAAAAACAAAACAAAACGCAAACAAAAAATAACATTACGTTTAGCATATAATGCGTAGCTGTAATATAATTGAAAAATATATTTGTATTGTTTCGTATGAGCAATGCCACTAAGTCTGCAGACATGGTGTTTTATTTTTAAATGCTCAATTGTAAAATGAACTGACATGCTTGGCCGGCACATAGGCAGATATCATACGCATGCAGGAGGTAAGTATGACTGGAGAAAATAATGTTCTCTCTGAATTTCGATCAGACTGGTTAGGCATGTCTTTAATTATTGTTGAAATCCTGCTCCATATCGGGCGTCATACAGATCAAACAAGGGATATTACAACTTGTATGAAGTAGTTTTTGTTTCGTTTTTAAGATTCAGTCAAGGTTTTATTGAGAGTGCCGTTGGTATTCTATAACATTTAAAGGCCCCATATACGTAACATTTGACAAAAATTCAAGCAAAAATCAAGCCTTATAACTTATAACTTATCTTATTCATATATGTAGTTAAGATTTTTTTTTCAAAGACAACCGAAACAATAACAAAATCATAATCCGAACTCAAAATCGATTGAACTAGGGGCAAAATATGAAAAATGAAAGATTAACATAGGGACCCTTGTGCAAGTACAAGAGAATAAAATCAGGTGTTACGGAAGAGAAAACGTCTTCTGCTTCATCGGCAACAACCGCCGGATATAAAAGACAGTAACGAAATAAGCATACATTGTAAGTGCATGTTAATGATCTCATAGCTGCATTGTTGTATGGCAGACTTAGATCATTAATATTGGCTGTATGGCAAACTGATGGGAATGATTGTGTTAATAAGGGTGTATTAAGTATTGTATACTATATAATATTATATGAAATCTAATATGTTGTAGATATTTTCCAAAAATGGTAAGGAGACGATGTCCATTCATGACAAAAATATAGAATTTTTGTCTGAGGAACAAAAGAACGACTTCTCATTTTATGATCTTAAAGCTATCATAAAAGTCTACAAATGTGGAGAGGGTAAGCTGATAATTTAGTGATAATTGCTTTGAAACTAACGACGTAACATAATAACGACAACATTATTATAATGTTACTTATAGAGATAATTAATAAAATGGGTAAAAGTGGCTAAATATAATACAGCATCAAAAAATAAGGATGGATAAAATATTATCACAGTGGCAATACAAAAATAAGGCCCCATTGTTAAGGGTATTTCAAAAGCTGGTCCAGTTTGTGACATGGCGACATATACTTCTTTAATTGTATGAAATCATAGTCTATTGATGCCTTGTTATTGTTTACAGATTGCGGACACCTTACTTGTCAGAACGAAGGATTTGCCACAAAAACTGTATATAATGATGTGTGTTCGTGTGTGTGTCCGGAGCACCTTACCGGATCAACCTGTGGGGAGTTGACAGGAAACGGTCAGTCTGGAATCTAGTGAAACTAACAAGTCTCTCATGAAAGTTTAGGAACTGAAAAAGGACGAATATCATTAATATAAAAAATAAAGTCAACAACCATATTTGTTTTTTTATACCGTTATCGTGGTCATATATCATTTCTATCAACTACAACGTCTCCTGTTAATAAATAGACACATCATTGTTTGCTTTCAATCACGTTCAGATCTCATTTTGATCTAATTTGAGGGACTTGTGTAGTATTTGACGACTTTGGTAGGAAGTATGTATTTCAACATTTTGGCCAGAATCCATATGTCTATTGTTTGTAGATTTTTTACAACATGGCTTTCAAAAAATGATATTTTCTTTTAATTTTTTTATTATTCTTTTGGTGTCTGTCTTAGAAGGACAATCCAATTTCCTTATCATCCGCCATGTATAAACAAAAAAAATATCATTAGAAGGTTCTTAGGTTAAGGATCTTGTGAAAAGTCGAAATTTTCTGACGACTTACCTTTTTTATATGCATTTTTGGAAAAGGAAGTTCATTGCATAGCAGAAAATGCAAAACGAAATACATGGTAATGAACTCGTTTTTGTACAATGCTCGATCAAAGATACCAATGCTGTTTTGGCCAATCGCAAGACAGTTTAAATATAAATTTAATTTGTTTTACAACAATTATGAAACAAGTTATCCAACTTATATAAATCACTCTTGTTGGCCCGGATGTAAGCGCGGGAGGGGTCTTATTGCGGGAGGAAACCGGAATACCCGGAGAAAACCCACGTGGTCGGGCAGGTGACCCCATACCTTTTCTCGTCCGTTCGGGAATCGAACCCCGGCCGCCTTGGTGAAAGGCAAGTGGGCTATCCACTGCACCACCCGACCACCCAAGACAACTTCATTCAATATCTTCCATATCTGTGATCAGATATCAATGAATGTTTGCATAATTGACAAATATAGCATTTTCTTATTTATAAATGAAGAAAAAAGTCTCAAAAATGAATTTTAGTTACCCCTACCCCTTATTTTTTTTATGAGAAAAAACTTCATCTTCCCAATTATTTTGCAGATTTAATGCTTTATAAAACAGATTCTGGCAACTAAATTCTTTAGATATTTGGCAGATCAAAAGGAAATAGGTTTCTCATTCTAACGCAGTCATCAAAACTGGGGGGTAGCGAGGTTATTGTTTTGTCCCATTATCAAATGTGTTATTTTTCACTATTATTGGGTCAAAAATCAAAATCGCTTCAATTACACCAAACATCTTAAAAACATTCCAAATGTGTAAAAACATATCTAATATAAAGTTGCTTTATAATTAACATTAAGAAGTTGTACAGCAAAAAATATCTTGCTTTAATGAAAACTGCAACAACTTGAAATTTTCGTGAAGTGGAAGAAATACACAGAAATTCTAATATTCAAAATGACCGACATGAGGGTCATTTTTTAAGATTTCTTCTTAAAAAAGTTCTGCACATAACAGGCATCTAACTTTTTGCTTCATTTTTCAGATGTATATCGAATTTGACGATACATTGTTGATATTACAAAAATATCTCACGTGAGATCAAAACGAGATTTGAACGAGATTGAAACCTCATAAGAGCAGATCATTAAGCGTTAAATCATAACAAAAATGATGGAAAATAAGGTTTTCTCACTATTGGGTAGTGGTAACTTGCATTGATTCTCTGAGTTCAAAAATTGATTTAAATCCATTTCACTTCCATAACATAAAAGAAAATAATTATCTTGTTATTCTTGCCAACAATCATACATATCTGATTGCAAATTTGGAAGATATTGAAAGAAGTTATCCTTCAAATAGTCAAAACAGCAAAACTCTCTAAAAATCTTTAAATTATGCAATTTTTCGAAATGATAAAAGCACAAAAATGAGCTCACTTACATATATTTCGTTCTCATCTTCTACTATGCCATGAACTCCGTGTTTTTTTTCCAAAATTTACGTGGGAACAAAAGTAAATTATTAAAATATTTTTATTTTTTAAGAGAGAAGATACTTAGCTTGATTTTCCGAATTAGAAAAAAAAATAATTTAAGAGGATTCACTTTCATAACTTAATTATTTTTTTTTATTTTGTAAGCATTCATGAAAATATACATGTAGTTCTTTTTGCATCAGAAAGTTTTGACTTTTCACAAGAGCAGATCCGCGTTGTGTATTAATATATCTGTGTTTAAATGTGATTTTTTGTTATGTCTATATTGTGTTTACTTACGTTATCAATGTAGTTGATTTATTATTTTCAGCACAATGCAGTAAAACCATCACTTTAGGTGAAAACGGAAATGACGTGATTGAATCTCCAAATTATCCTAATGCTTACAACATTGGTGAAAAATGTGTATATTTGATCAAGGTAAGTTATAACTCAAACCAAACACTGCATATAATAACCAAACAATATTTGATCTGGTAATCAAATCACTTCACGTATCAACCATTCTTTTATGTGTTTATTACAATATCACCTGATCATACAATCGCAATTTGTGCACAACACAAATAGAGAATGCCGAAGTTTCAACAAGACCATAATACCGACTCAAATTCGGTTAAACTCCACAAATTACTACATTGATAACACCATAGATTTATTTACAATAACATAGATAACTTGATTATTTAACACTATATATAACATTATTTACAACACCACAAATGACTTTATAAAGAACACCACAGGTAACTTTATTTGCAACACCACAAATGATTTTATAAATAACACCATAGGTAACTTTATTTACAACAACATAGAGAACTTGATTGATAACATCATAGATAACGTCATAGAAAACACCAAAGATATCTTTATTGATAACAGCATAGCTAGTTTTATTGATGACATATTTAGCTTTAGTGCTAAAGTCATAGAAAGATTACTTAATAAAACCATATATAATTGTATTGATAACACCATAGACAGCTTTATTTATAAAACCATAAATAGCTTTATTAACACCATACTATACGTTTTTGATAAAACTGCAGTTGTGGTAACGCACAAAGCACCAAGAAATGCATGCGTGCATCGTGCATACATTGTGCACACATCGTTTGTCCAAGGTGCGCACAACTGGGCGATGTAAAGATCGTGCGTTCATGTGTGCGATTCCACATTTAACCTTATTGATAACACCATAATGACCTTATTGATAAAACACTATATATATATAGATACAGTTATTGATAACACTATATATATAGATAACGTTATTGATAACATCATAGATAGCTTTTATGATAACACTATATATAGATATTATATATGGTCCGACTTTCGTCGATTCTCATTGGTTAAGATATGGTCACGTGGAGGTCCATATTATACAATTATCGACCTTTTTTTAGATATATACAAGGATTTATCAATCTGGGAAAATGATATTTCCCGATGCCTGGTGCTGTTTTATTAAATACAACTGTTTTATAATATATTTGTCTCCGTTATTACATGGTCCTTTTGCATTTTCGGATTTTGAAGTAAATTTCCCCGGAAGTTCAGTCTGATCGTTTACCCGCATCTGTCGGAAGTCCATTTCCGTGCTATTTTCTGCTTTAAACAGCGGAGGACAGTATTGCTGTTTCTGTTGCTATTCTAGTATTCTTGGCATCCTTTTCGGTTAAAAGCCTAGCTACATACTCCTAAGAAATACTTCCGAATCTTGGTGTGTTTAAAATAACACAGGTGATGCGTCTCTGTCGTTTGCAAAGATACACTATACGGAGATTTTTTTTACTTGCATCTTAATAGACATTATTCCACAGTAGGTGTTTAGGATTCAGATATTAACCGGCGAGGCTCACGGCAGGGTTTTGGATTTCAATAGCAACCTCTCGTGCAGACTTTCGTTCTTGCAGGATAGTATCGCATTTTATTTTGACCTGCACGGGCTGGTTAGACAATCAGCTTGAGAAATCATATAATATTTTTTTTTATATTGACCTGATGTTTCTACTTTTAGAAACACCGAGTCAATATTGCATTTGTGACGTCATAATCATTATGACGTTACAGTTCCCAACTGTAAATTTCATGCTTTATCAAGATAGATAAAGCGCAATTTCATTTTTTTTTGCAAACACGTTTCATATCTTATATAAACATTAAGGACCCTTGATTCGGCTAATATGTTGTTATACAAACCTGGTAAAATCTAAAATAGTGACCTCAGGCTAACAACCGCGGTCAATAATTGATTCTTCCCGGTTGGTATAACACCTTATTGACCTCACTAAAGTTCCATAATTGATATATAACGTTATTGACAACAACATAAATAGCTTTATTAATTACACCATAATATACGTTTTTGATAACAATATATATATATATATAACGTTATTGATAACACCATAGACAACTTTATTGATAACACCATCAAAAGATGTTCATTAGAACCATTCTTAATCTGAGCACGTATTAATGTCAGTACGTGTTAACCATTTAAACATACTCAAGTGCGGGAGTAATATTTAGTGGTAACCCATATTTGACTGATTTCATTCTATCAATCAGAGTATACCTTTGGTTGACTATGTCATCTTCTACATCAAAAGTACACATCGAGTAATATAAAGATACTTGTTAAACTAACTCTTTCTGATGTAATATATATTTTCTTGGGGTATAAATCATATTCAATTGTTTTCCGTTTAATATCAAATATATTTCATTTGTATGACATATTCTTTGCAGGGAAAAAGTTTTATCAGTTTTATGATTTTCTACATTTCAGTGGCAAACATGTAATAAATCGTGTTCATCAAA
The DNA here is from genome assembly GCA_947623455.1 of Mimachlamys varia. Taxonomy (NCBI): domain Eukaryota; kingdom Metazoa; phylum Mollusca; class Bivalvia; order Pectinida; family Pectinidae; genus Mimachlamys; species Mimachlamys varia. The sequence goes on from OX392540.1 coordinate 30,173,274, forward strand.
AATATGTTGATATTAACCTACACATTCAAGGCAATTAGAAAAAAGAAAAATGCGGAAGAATAACATACACGACACATCATATTGTCAGATTATCTAAGATTCACTCATACTTTTTGTGTAAATATAGTACGTGTACGTGGCTAAAACGGACGAGCTTTATATGGTGATCAACTGTTAGCCTAGCGCTACATCCGATTAACATGCTAATCATGTGATACATTAAAAACATCAGACCTGGGCCGGCGTGTATTCCATGAAATCAACTCTACGCGAAAATGTGTTTCTGAACCAAAACTGGAAAACAACACTGCGCGACTTTAAAGTTATATACAGTTTGCTGTACCGAATACCGCATTTCCATCACGTCAGTTACTTTTGACGGAAACAGTTCCAGATATGTTGTCTAAAATGTGTTATAAAATTTGCGATCATGTTAAATTATAGTCATTATTGAGAATTGTATGTCGGTTCATAACATTATATTCAGCATGCATAATAATCCATAATATTTCCAAGCTCTGCATCTGCAAAAACGGGCCATTTAACAAACACATTATAGTTAATAACTCAATCTAAAGCCGTGTTTATGCATGTCCGTCTATTGTAAATATCAATTTGCGCGTTACAGGTATTCCCCCAATCGTAGGATAAGGCAAGTTTTCGCACAGGATAGGGGGTATTGTAGGGAAGATGAGGGAGTATTTTCGGAAAAGAAGGGGGTGTTTTGAGGAAGGAGAGGGGATATTTTTGGGAAAGGAGTGGGTATTTTGAGGAATGGGAGAGGGTGTTTTGGGGAAGGAGAGGAGGTATTTTGAGGAAGGGAAGGGGGTATTTTCGGAAAAGAAGGGGGTATTTTCGGAAAAGAAGGGAGTAATTTGAGGAAGGAGAGGTGATATTTTCGGGAAAGGAGTGGGTATTTTGAGGAAAGGGAGGGGGTATTTTCGGGAAGGGAAAGGGTATTTAGAGGAATGGGAGGGGGTAATTTGGGGAAGGGAAGGAGGTATTTTGAGGAAGGGGAGGAGGTATTTTGAGGAAGAGGAGGAGGTAATTTGGGGAAGGGGATGAGGTATTTTGGAGAAGGGGAGGAAGTTTTTGAGGAAGGTGAGGAGGTTTTTTGAGGAAGGAGAAAAGGTATTTTGCGTAAGGGGAAGGGTATTCGAATATGTCGTGTGTATTCTTTTCTCATGTACTTATGAAATATATTTTATTTTGAGAACCACGTAATTGCATACCCAAGGGAATATATAAATTCATTAAAAGAAGCATTATTTAAGGTTATATATATACTTATACATTGTATGTATATACGGTACTACTTCTGTTCTATATTACTACTCTCGTTTACGATGTTATGTTTGCTTGTATAACGTTCCATATGACCTGGAGAAGATCTTCACCATATTCAGAAAAAACGTATATCGTTTACTAAAACCAATACTTCCTCACATTATTTATGCCGAAGACTTATTGTTAATTTTTTGAATTTTAGGCATCTGCTGGGTCAAGAATAAAGTTCGAACTCAACAAAATGGACATAGTAGAGGGAAGTTCAAGTTGTACTGACACACTCGAAATTCGTTACCATCTTTTGGGAGAAACAGGTCCACGGTAAGCTTGACATAGGGATAACCTACAAGTTAGTCTAGCCTGTATCGACACACTCGAAATTTGTTACCAACATGACCCTTCTGCTTTAACATTAGTTTAGACATTTTGGATTTTCATATTTTGACCCCTAGCATCACTGAAGAGTCCTAGGAGGACGAAACAACTGTATGATATAGTTTTAATTCATATTTCGGCATACTGTATCTATTACTAAATTTAAAAGGTGTAGCAAATGTGTGTGGTTCGTCATATTTCAGCTGATGTCTGTTGCATTTATCTCTGTCGTTGCTTCAATGGCCATTTTTATTTTCGATTTTAAGACTTTGATGAACCAGTACATGAATAGTTAGATACAAATCACAGATTAACTAACGCTACGCTCTTTTAAGACTTTGTCATATTAAAATATTTAATGCTTCACCAATTCTGAACTTTTTTGTAGCTTTTGTGGTACATCAGATATCACTAAAACATTTGTTAGTGGGGAAAATTCTGAGTCTAACATAGCCACAGTTATATGGGACACTACCCAAGGATCGTCACCAAATACAGCGACTGGATTCTCTATGCGTGTAAAAGCCTTTAAATCAGGTAAGAAAAGGTTTTCTCTCATTTCTAAGCGAATGATACTGGGCGGTCTTTGAAACCTTTCACAATATTTTAACCGTGATAATTTTTTTGCGCAAACTCTGTTTGCAATCATGTAGGATGCTTAATCTCGCTGTATCAATGCGTCAGGTTTAACTATAATTAAATACCCCTCGGATGGAATTTTCCTATCTTACACCCTTGGCCATGAAAGAGTCTTATATTATTTATCCCCTGTATGTATAAGACATATATCCATTGGTTAAAAAGGTGTATAGGATACATGTAAATCAACCTTGTGACCTTAAAATGACCCCTCCTTCAGCATATTCATGCCCTTAATTATCCCCCGGGAAACTTTTTTTCTTTGTGTATTAAATTGGACTGCGCCCGTCCATCCGTCCGTCCTTTCTCAGTTATAACTTGAAAACAGTCCAAAAGACCTCGACGGAAATTTCTCTAAATATAAGACTAATGTCATGATGCCCGTTTTGATATTAGCGAGGTTTCAATTACGATATATTTTCGGTTGCTATGGAAACAATTTCAGGAACATCAAACATCAAAATTGTTTTTATATAGTTCTTTTTCTGGCCCAGTACCGTTGAACAGACCTTTTACAATATCAAAATTATGTATATAAAACACGCGTTTGCCCTTAGAATCAAGCTATATACATCCTGGCCACTATGACTTATTTTGACCAAATTAACAAAATCTATATTACATTTTGTAATTTTGAATAATGTCAAGTTTCTTGATATGTCTTTATAAGATTCACAGTTATCTATTTCGGTCAGGGGCTGTCGCTACCCAACTGGGAAACCTTGGCCTCATTTCTTGTTTTATGTTTGCCTATATAAATCGTTTTGGTAAATCGTCCTTTTTCTGCTGTTGCTAAATCGACATGGAGATCATATCACAATTGTACATTGGAAAGAAAAAATGACACATGCAAACGGCTGTCTTACAAAGACCATATAAAAACTATTGCTTTTTAAAGGTTGCCTATCCAGACCATGTAAAAATGGCGGTACGTGCGCCGAAGATGAAAATGTCGACAGCGGGTTCATCTGCACCTGTGCTCCTGGCGTTGGTGGCGTTGATTGTAGCCAGGCAATAGGTTAGTAGACATTTAGATCAATACATATTTTGTCGTCATATGCCTTAAACAATGAAAGTCGTTAATCTGAACACTGCAACCATTGCAGGAAATTATATTAACATTGGCAATTCTATATTCGGATTAACTGAGTAAAGATTTTGATTTTTTTTTACAGGAATCTTACCACTTAGTTCAAAAAACTAAATTTTCATTTTAGCTTGAAATTCTTCATTGTATATATTGTAAATGAGCCAAAACCGAGTAAAATAAAAGAGAATAAAAGAGAGAAAAATGTCCGTAAGGACAATAACCATAACTATATATTTAAATGAAATTCTAAACAAAGATGTAACAATGATGATTGATGCTTACTTGGATGTGACCATGATTTACATGGCGGGTGTCGTCGATGAATCAGAAGATGCTTACACTTCCGGAACACCTGGTCTTATTATCTTGTGCTTTTACGAGAGTCGCCATGTAAATCTTTCTTTTTTTCCTATTTTCCTCTAGTTTAATCGATTTTGAGTTCGGATTATAGGTTTTGTTGACGCTTTGGTATTCTCTGATTTTTTATAATATTGCAACATATGATGATGACTATCAATTAATAATTAGTGGTACTGAAGATAAAAAAATTCTCAATCGATCTTTAGAGCAAAAGAGAAAAGGCACACAGGAAACATATTATATAAGCAATCGTTTAAGTTTGAACAGTATTTATTATTTAACTGGTGTGTAAAACATGTTTAAAATGTATGATAAAGCTTGGGGACCAACACATCAATATCATAGCACAGATTAACTCGGAAACCAGCCACTGAAAAGAAAACAGAGACTATAAGATAACAACGTATTGGTTTAATGGTTATGATAATGAGAATAAGGATGATTGTATGACGATGATGTAATTACGATGAAAAAGCGAGTGAAATAGTGCGAACACGTGTGTAAATGGATATAAAAAGGAAATACATGTTTTGCACCTATATTGTCAAAACATATTTGAAAAAAGGTTAAACAAAGATAACGGCCAGGACAATGGACATGACAGTTGACAAGATAACATTTGTTTTACTCGAATCTAGTCACTATTGTGACGTCATATAGGGATTGAACGGATTTTTTTTAATAACCATACCGGTATGAAAATTATAAACTTGACGTAACAAACACATATTCTGCACCTCTTAAGTTTAGTAATGTACAGTACAGTACAGTACAGTATGCCGAAAAAATGAATTAAACTGCATCATACAGCTGTTTCGTCCTCCTAGGACTATTAAGTGATGCTAGGAGCCAAAAGATCGGAATCCAAAATCCATGCTAATGTAGCAGCAACAACGTTCAATTCAAATATTTACATTTGTACTTATAAACAATTACTAATTCATTTTTCTATTTCATACTGTATCCATGCTGTATCCATGCTGTATCCATGCTGTATTCATAGTCTAGTGTTTGTTGTTTCAGTTGGAAGAAAGTAGATATTAACAAATGACATCTTTATGACGTCAAACGATTTTCGCGGTATTAATAATCGTTCCGTCAAAGTAGAAATTTGCCTTTTCTTATAGAGAATGAACGTTTCAGTGCATTTTCCTATAAATACATTAGAGAATACCGAAGTTTTAATAAAATCATAATCCGAACTCAAAATCGATTAAACAAGGGGCAAAATATGAACAAAGGAAAAATTTACGTGGAGACCCTATAATTTATGTGTTAAAGGGAATCTTACACTCGTGTCAATGTAATATGGAATTGATTATACCCGCTAAATATCTTGAAATGTAACTCGCCTAAAGTCTCGTGACGTATTAGATTATTAAACTAATAAATTCCGGTGATAACCCTCTTTACATTGGAAAAGGAATAGAGATATATGAATATATAGACGACATCATATATATGAGCCATTTCAGTTATAGAAAATAGGCCATGGGTCAAAGTAAGACATGTTAAGGATAATATCTTGCTAATTATTAAGTATCTGGTTAATTTTGTTGTGTGATCAGCTTTAACCAGTGACATTGTCGCCATCATCTCATTAGCACTTATGCTATTTTCTTGTGTGAAATAGCTGTTGATTTTAATACATTTCTGCACATTAAAACCCCCACTTTCCGAACTCGTGGGGACCTGATCTGATCAATAGTTCGAGGAATACACGGTATTTGAGTAACCCAAAGTTGGTTGAATATGTACAATCTCGGTCGGGACCGAAGGAACTGTTCGACCAATGAGAGGTATTCCTTGCCTAATATATATTTATGGTTAATATTTCAATAGGTTAACTTCGGTAATGTCTTGTTGATTTCGTTGGCCTTTCAGATACGCTGCACCTGCAAATTGTATAATCCATGCTATAATTGCTTCATTTTAAATCGTACATATACAATGTAGTTAGTATAGGGTGCAATACATTCATAACAATTTTCTTTGTCTTAATTGTCGCAAAAGACTCCTTTCGGTGGCATTTTTTTGAAACTGATATAATTTTTTGCTACCTTTTTTTCTGTCTTGCCTGAGACGAAAGTTGTGATATACTAAAACGAAAAAAAATAGAGCATACCGAAGCGTTTACAAATTCATAATCCGAATTCAAAATCGATTAAAAAAGGGGAAAATATTATCAGATTTACATTGAGACCCTTGTACAAGAACAAGAAAATAGGATTAAGTGTTCCATAAGAGTAAGCTTCTTCTGCTTTATCGACGACACCCGCCATGTAAATCTTGTTCAAATCAAAGGTTACATCAAGTCCTCAAAATGAGAACCGAGTCAGCATTGTCAATCACAATAAGTTAAATCACTTATGAATATACCCAAAACGTCAATATTATATTATTTAAAGATACAGACTATTTCTCAATGAGACAAAGATGACAATAAAAAAATTGCCCATAGTTCTGATCAACCTGCATCTCTCGAATCCTATCGAAATTCATACTATTAGTAGTATGTTTAAGTGAATGCGACAACATTTTAGTTTCATGCTAATTATTTACTGTAGCGCTATGACATTTTAAGTTTTTATGCTTCTCATACTTGCACTGTATACTTCTTTGAATACTCAGCATATGAATGGACACTTTACGTATGCCGTACACAATGGCGTGCTTAGTCTTTTTTTATTTTGCTATACCGTCTTTGTATTTCCAACTTGTTTTTCGATGAATTTGCCCGACTTTGTTTATGGATCATTTTCAAAATATAACAAATTGTTTCCTGTTTCATCTCATAATATTTTCACTGTTTTCCGTTATGTATGAGCAGAGAAAACGTAATTTATTTACAACAACCAATTTTTGGGACGCAATTTTGACGTCATGTTGGTAGCATTATAGAGAAATGGTGTCACACGGAAATTACAGTGTAGATAATTCTGTATGTCTTAATAATTTAACAGCGGAAAATTAAATATATATTTTGGGAGTCGACCTTGGATATGTCGGTACCAAATGACAAAAAAATTGTCATCCATCCATAAACGAAGTCAGGAAAATTCATCGAAAAAAAATTGGAAATACATGTACAAATACATGTAGTAATATAAAAAAGACATTTGGCACGTAATTGTATGTTGTCTGGTGACTTTACCAACAGACTCATCCACGTTAAGGTTGTATGTTGGACAGTTGCTGCTGTTAACTTATTTTTTAATGATACAAGGATGTTGGGTGTTTAGTGGGAAAGTTGTTATGGTATCTAGTGTAGCATACAAGTATATTTTGAACAATCATTGTTTATTTTCAATTTGGTAAGTATCTGGACTTATTTTCAGTCATAATACTAAAGGTAGAATCCTAAAAGTACCGCACAACTGCATGATGCAGTTATTTTTCGCCATACTGTATCTATTACTAAATTCAAAAGATGAAGCATGTGTGTGTGTTGCGTCATCTTAATAAGAACAGCCAAAATGTGCACGCCTTGTTAATTGGTTCAGCTACAGAGGCAGCCTCATCTCTCCGTCTATTAACTGAAGTGTTCACTGTATTTTGCCAGGAAGCGTTTCTTGTAATCAAGGAATAGACGTCGATATTGATGGGACATGCCCCTTTGAAGTTGAAGAAGGGGGCTCCTTGCGATTCAGCGAAAGAACACGAGCTGTAAGTTTCATTATTGCATGCTATGATACCTATAACTGTTTTTGATACACTGACTGGCCATTTTGAATACTAACCCGATTAAGAGAAACGTACCACTGACTGGCCAGTTTTGAATATTACACCCTTGAAGTTATGTTACACTGACTGGCCAGGTTTGAATACTACAGCTTTAAGAGATGCGTTACACTAACTGGCCAGTTTTGAATATTACACCTTCAAGTGATACGTACCACTGACTGGCCAGTTTTGAATATTACATCCTTGAAGAGATACGTAACACTGATTGGCCAGTTTTGAATATTACACCCCTGAAAAGATACGTTACACTAACTGGTCAGTTTTGAATACTACACCTTTAAAAGATGCGTTAAACTGACTGGTCAGTTTTGAATACTACACCTTTAAAAGAAACGTAACACTGATTGGCCAGTTTTGAATATTACACCCCTGAAGTTATACGTTACACTAACTTGCCAGTTTTGAATATTACACCCATGACGAGATACGTACCACTGACTGGCCAGTTTTGAATATAACATCCCTGAAGATATACGTAACACTGATTGGCCAGGTAAATAGCACTCCCCTGAAGTGATACGTTAAACTAACTGGTCAGTTTTGAATACTACACCTTTAAGAGATGCGTTACACTAACTGGACAGTTTTGAATATTACACCTTCAAGTGATACGTACCACTGACTGGCCAGTTTTGAATATTACACCTTACACTGCCTGGCCAGTTTTGAATATTACACCCCCGAAGTGATATGTTACAGTGACTGGCCAGTTTTGAATATTACACCCCTGGAATGATGCGTTACACTGACTTGACAGTTTTGAATATTACACCTTTAAGATATACTTTACACTGACTGGCCAGTTTCGAATTCTACACCCCTGAAGTGATACGTTACACTGTCTGGCAAGTTTTGAATACTACACACTTGAAGTGTTATGTTAACTAGCTATTAATTAATATTATTCTCTGCAACCAATTCATGTTCTTATGTTACGTTTCGATGACTTGTACGATATGTACCCTGTCACCTTCATCAGATAAATGACCAGCAAAGCGTGTGCACACAACGGTGTAAATTTGGTACGAGTTTGTAACGGCAAATTTGTTGATTTCGTGTACGCTGTTTGGCGTATGTACAATTATAGTTTAAAAAGCGTAGCAAAGGTGCAGCATATTTGGGTGTTACGTCATCTTGCACGACCAACTTAATTCATCAAGCCGTTAAATAGACCAATAGGCAAGACTTTGAAAGGATGTAGCTGAATCGAATGCTATTATACAAACGCCTAAAAGCGTAGACGAAATCGACCGAGTTTTCGTAACTCATTTTACTCTTTTGTGTGCATACGCAGGGTGGTCATGTGCCTGATAAAAGTTACAGAGAACGTAACGTACTAGTCATCGAAACATGACATAAAAACATGTACTAATTTTGCAACACGAATCTTTACATAATCATGCTTTCCAACGTGAAGAAACTGTTTGCAAACATGTATAAGACATGTTCTGTGAATAATGTAATATTTCAATTCTTTTTTCAAGTTGACTCAATGGAATTTATCAACGTTATCATGATGCTGTTTGCTTGCCATTCAGTGGCAGTCTATATGCTTACATTACGTCAATAAGTAGACTGTCACCTTAAACCAACTTTATCGAAATGGGCTTCAAACGTTGAAAGTATTGAAAATGTATGTTTATTGAAATATATGAATTGAGTCTGTGCTTTGGGCGATCTTACGGGGGATAAATTGAGGTGGTCTTAAAACAAATTAACAGTTCATCAAATTTTCTTCAGGACCAGCTCGATCGACTTCGCATTTAATTCAATTTAAGCCTTTTCAGAAGTTTGCTGTAGTCCCCATAGCGACGTTTATCTCATTTGAGTAGTGGCACGGTATATAATATACACATTTTCGTAGTACACGATTTGAAATTATACAAAGCTACAAGTAGTTTAACTTCACTTCTTAATTCACAAATAAAGATGTTTTAAGCACCTGGCCTGCTTTAACATTAGTTTAGAAATTTTGGATTCCCACCTTTTGGCCCCTATTATCACTGAGAGTCCTAGGAGGACGAAGCAGCTGTATCATGTAGTTTAATTCATTGTTTTCGGCATAATGTATCTATTACTAAATTAAAAAGGTGCAGCATAATTTCATGTGTTTGTTACGTCATCTTGCATGACCAACTTAATTCATCACCCCGTTAAATACTCCAAGGCAAGACTTTGAAAGGTTGTGTAATGGATGGTCGAATGAGTATATGCAATTCATTAAACCCGTGTACCGAGTTTGTTTGTTTCAATTATTTATGACGGGTTTGATTGCGGGTTTGATATGAAAAATCCCATGGTTATGCCAGAGCATAAACAGCCTGGGTTACAATGGCCGAGAAATCGGAGAGTGGCCAAGGACATTATGTTAATGCATAAAGCATTACATAAACTCTAAAACGCGCCTTTCATAAGAATATAGTTAATGGTGTAGCTATGTGTATATCGAGCTAAAAGTTTTCGTTTCAGTATATTTCTACTTTTATTTTTTTTTTAACAGAATATGTACAATTACTTACGTATACTGAAATCGGGTTGTCCGTCTGTCTGTACGTCCGTCCGTCTGTAGACACAAAGATATACAATGTACCAGCTACTCCACCTAAATTACCTGTATTCATATATTACCCCTAGTTTGATAGGTTTTGATTTAGAATATTGGTTTGTTGACACGTCGGTGTCGTCTAATTTAGTTTTTTTGTTTTTGTTTTTTTCCTATAGGGATTCTCAAATGATCCGCCAGAGCCAGCCGACACTCCAACATACTACTATGTACAGCGGGTTGCAGGCCTCGTGACAGATGCTGCTGTTTTAATATCTACTATTCAGTTTCCAGGTAATTGGTGGCATAGCAATGTGTAGTTACTGTAGATTCTGGGAATTCACTTAATGTGCGTTAATTAACATTTTAAAAAAGTCTCGGTTTCACTTTTTAAAGTCTGAATTGTTTAAAGAATACCTAGTTGTAAAAAAATGAAATGAAATACATTAACTAATAAATAAGCAGCTTCGTTTTTTTATAACTATTTACAAGTCCATAAAGTTTACTATGACATAGGTCCAGTTTTCTATTTTCACACGTTTCCAAGTATTCAAGCAACAATACGTATTTTCACAATTTAAAACAAAGTGTGGAACCGTCAATAAATCCTTCAAAATCGTTTTGTTTTCGTGGTCAGAAAAATGAATGTGTGATGCTCTAGTGCAACCTCTTCTTTACATACAGTGTATGGTATTATATATTAAATCTTACCCTTTTTGTGATGCTTCAAGAAATATTTTGATACGTTGTAACATTTTTGATTTTGATATTTTGTAGCATTTTATAAGTCAATGAATACCCTATAAGTTACGTTTTCTTAAAGTAATATTGATATTCAAAACGTAAGTTTACAATGTATTATAGATATGTCAATAATTAACACTATGCCTGCCTGTATTAGTATTATATACAGACTTGTTGCACAAACAACGTTATCATTATTTTATGCATATTGAAATTATTCCCCCCCCCCTTTGAAAGTATTATCAGTATGGCAGTTTATATGCCCTTTTTGTTTTTTAATTATAATCATTACCAGTAGCAATGTGTAGTAAAGCGCATTGGTATGGATATTTTGTTTACGATACAGGATATAATCAAGGGTTACATCTAAAGTCTAACTTTCTTGCTAAGCTTACCGAGAGCTTTCGATGGCCTCTGTTCATCTCGATAGCTGATAACGTCACTTGTAGGGATTAAAAAAAACGACGCATGCGCGCCATATGTACATGTACATGCAGTCGGATGATACCTCCCGCAAGTGTATCAAACTATTTATATATTATCCGGATATGTTTCTATGTTTCATGGTAGAACCAAACAACCTATAATGTAATAAAAGCAGTACTTAGTTTACAAATAAAAAACATTTTTGAATATGCTTATTACTACGCAACATTTGGAAATAGTATATTTATTTGAATTTGAAGGTGTTATATCTAATTTGATGTTACATAGATTTACATTCAAACTGTCATGATGAAATATAGGAAAGCTATCCTTTCGGAACAATCATCCTATCGTATTTGATTTTTAAACGTTCATTCATTCGTCGATATTTTGAACGGAGATTGATTTTGAGTTCATAACTTAATAACGCTTTTTATTCTTTTTTTTTTTATATTTTAAACAGATGATGTTGCTCTATGTGTTCAATTTAAAGTAGTTGTTGGCTCAGCTAATCCAATGGCCCTACAAATCAGTGACGATTCGAATACGACGCCCCATGATTTAACTCCACCAATCACTATCGACAACACAGGGCTCCAAGCTTGGGTCTCAAGAGAAGTTGAAATAGCCGCAGGGCCAAGTAACCGAAAGGTATTGCTTATTTTTGTTTCGTTTCCAAACAGCCAGCGCCGCAGTGGTTGCAACGTGATTTTGAAGTTTTGAAGAGAAATTGATCACTTCCAATTGGGGTCCTAGCAACAGATACACAATTAATTAAATACAATACTGTTCCATTTTCAAAACTTGTCAAATACATCGAGTTATCTTGCAAGGCGGACGTGAGCTAAGTTCGCCATTTGTTGAGTCATTCAATTCAATGAAGCAGAGGACGCTTACTCTTCTGGGACATCTGGTCTTAATCTCCTGTACTTTTACGAGGGTCTATATGTAAATCTTTCCTTGGTAACTATTTGGCTCTAGTTTTATCGATTTTGATTTCGGATTATGGTTTTATGGTCACCCCATAACGCAGACGTCCTGATTTGCAATGCAAATTCCGTTAAGATAGCACAGAATAAGCAATGCATGGTCAGCTGGTATCAAATTAGTGACAACAAATATTGTAGCTACGACAATCAGGTAATAATGAGAGAGGATTCCACCCAACGTGTTCTACAATAAATTGCAGCGATTTTGTATTAATATAAGTATTGAAAGTCATTTTTGTAGCTTCATTTAAGCAATGAATGTTTTAGCAAATGTTGTTACATTCCTATAACACACATTGCCATTGATGACAAACTAAATAAAGCCCGGTAGGGTGTTATAGGCGTATGATAGCAACTGCCTCTTAGCATTGTGTCAATGGAAAATTACAGAACAAATGTAAATAAAGTGCTATGAAAGGTCAGTCTAGCGGGCTTCATGCTAAATATGGATTAGCATTTGAACGTTTGACGCAAGGGCATTCTCCATGTTATTCGAAGCGGCGCGACAAGACTTTAATCGAACAAACTTGATATATGACGTCATAATTAAACCACGTGATACGTCTTGAGAACCATTGCTTTCATACTTATATGAAAGGCATGTTTGCTGGTAATATTCATAAAGTGGATTGCAGCGCAAATGTAAATATAAAGTAATCGTTTAAAATAGCGAAAATTAGACACTCGCTAACAAAACTCGATATCTTGTTTAATGGAAAGTTGCTTGAAGCACAAACTGTTTATAGTAGACATACATGTGTAATAGGAGGGGGAAATGCACGGCCAGACCAGGGTTCGAAGCCGGGACCTTCCGAACTCCAGACGATCGAGTATCCCCTTGCTAAATATGCACCCAGTACTTGAAACAAGGTTTGGTCAAAGGCACCAAATGTAACAGGAGAGGAAAAATGCACGGCTAGACCGGGATTCGACCCGGTCTAGTTCCACTACACATGTATTGATATTTTAATTGTTTTCTCTCTCAGAGTTATAATTGGAGTATATGCACAGGTACAACATGAATATGTGATAATCTATGAGTGGAGTGTATGATATTCACTTATAACCCTGATGTTTGCTGGTGACAGCTGTATTTCAGAGGCGGCCGTGAAGTTTTCCTAGATGACATCTCTGTGATCCTTGGCCAGTGTAGTAACAGTAAGTAATTCCTTGTTTTACAACATCTCTGTGGTCCTAGGCCAGTGTAATAATATTTCGTAATTACATTTTATTCTACAACATCTATTTTGTCCTAGGCCAGTATAATGATATCACGTAATTACATGTTATTCTAAAGTATATCTTTTGTCCTAGGCCAGTGTAATAATATAACGTAATTACATGTTTTTTCTACAACATCTTTTTTGTCCTAGGCCAGTGTAATGATATCACGTAATTACATGTTATTCTACAGCATCTCTTTTGTCCTAGGCCAGTGTAATACTATCACGTAATTACATGTTATTCTACAGCATATCTTTTGTCCTAGGCCAGTGTAATGATATCACGTAATTACATGTTATTCTACCGTATATCTTTTGTCCTAGGCTATGTAATAATATAACGTAATTACATGTTTTTTCTACAACATCTTTTTGTCCTAGGCCAGTGTAATGATATCACGTAATTACATGTTATTCTACAGCATATCTTTTGTACTAGGCCAGTGTAATACTATAACGTAATTACATATTATTCTACAGTATATCTTTTGTCCTAGGCCAGTGTAATGATATCACGTAATTACATGTTATTCTACAGCATATCTTTTGTCCTAGGCCAGTGTAATACTATAACGTAATTACATGTTATTCTACAGTATATCTTTTGTCCTAGGCCAGTGTAATGATACCACGTAATTACATGTTATTCTACAGCATATCTTTTGTACTAGGCCAGTGTAATACTATAACGTAATTACATATCATTCTACAGTATATCTTTTGTCCTAGGCCAGTGTAATGATATCACGTAATTACATGTTATTCTACAGCATATCTTTTGTCCTAGGCCAGTGTAATAATATAACGTAATTACATGTTATTCTACAGCATATCTTTTGTCCTAGGTCAGTGTAATACTATAACGAAATTAAATGTTATTCTACAACATCTCTTTTGTCCTCGGCCAGTATAATGATATCACGTAATTACATGTTATTATACAACATCTCTTTTGTCTTAGGCCAGTGTAATACTATAACGAAATTAAATGTTATTCTACAACATCTCTTTTGTCCTCGGCCAGTATAATGATATCACTTAATTACATTTTATTCTACAACATCTCTCTTGTCCTAGGCCAGTGTAATACTCTAACGTAATTAAATGTTATTCTACGATATCTCTTTTGTCCTACGCCAGTGTAAAAATATAACGTAATTACATGTTATTGTACAACATCTCTTTTGTCCTACGCTAGTGTAATAATATAACTTAATTAAATGTTATTCTACAACATCTCTTTTGTCCTACGCCAGTGTAATAATATACCGTAATTACATGTTATTCTACAACATTTTTTTTGTCCTAGGCCAGTATAATAATATCACGTAATGACATGTTATTCTATAACAAAACTATCCAGAATGGCTGTCGATAGCTCTGATTGGATGTTTAACTATCGTAAACTTCTCGTGTACAACCAATGTGATTAACTTGAATCTCAGCTGAAGGTTTTCTTTTCACCAAAATGACTGCTGCGGTTTTTCAACAACAGCATCAGAAAAAAATTCCTGTTCAAAAACAAGTTCAAATTTTGGGCAAAGTAGTATCCTATGGTCTTTAGTAGGATTTTATTCTATTTTTTTTTTTACTTCTGCATCTGAATTCCCAGTGCGAAAAATCTTGCTTTTGTATGTCTATTTCTAAATATGGTCTTGACTAAATGTTATCACTTTTCGTATCAATCAAAAATCAATATGTTTTTCCTTTCACATTTTTAAAGCGTGTTTATTTTAGTTTTTTTTATTATCAATATTATTTGATTTCTTTTTCTTGTTATGATTGTTTACATTCCTTTCCTTGGATTCTTTTTATATTATTTTTATTATTTCGTTTCAACTAAACGCGAATGAATAGTTCGACCCATCATATCCAAAATAAAACATGTTTCGCATGCTATTTAGTTTAATAGTATTGAACATTTGTTACGAAAAAGTCATATAAATAGATATTACACAACAGTGGTTGATGGATATGGAATTTATTTCACTTAAATTAATTATTTCTTAAAAGTTACAAAAGACACGAGCTTTAGTGAGTGTCTCAATTTTGTGACTTTTAAAAAATAGTTAACGAGAGTGAGATAAATTCCATATCTAGTAACGACAAGTCGTGTGACCTTATTCAACCACAATCGCAGTCGGAAAAGCTGGAGTGAACTGCGTTAAACGTATCATCTCCTATATTCCCGCCAGGTGGTGACGACGTCAACAATCGATTACGTCGTAAACAATCAGTAAATGGCGTTGTTCTGGTCAAAGTTCATCTTGACAGCCAATCAAAATACATTGAGAGTTTATTTCACATGTTGTATAAACATAATGTTAAAAAACAGTTGTTATGGTTATTTGATAATCTGAGAGTTGAATAACACCCATCCTTGTGGTAAAAAAGGTTATTTTTCTATGACAATATCTTTTATACAACTTACAATCGGTATATGTGGTTATGAATACTTTTCTGTACAGATCCTTGCAACCCTAACAACTGTCTAAATGGTGGAAGCTGTAAGGCGACTGGAAACACATTCGAGTGTACTTGTGCAAGAGGATTCGAAGGAAACACCTGCACTACAATTGGTATGTCAAGAATGTGTTTCTCTATGTCACTTATTAGTCAAGAAACAATAATTTAAATTACAAACGTCAAGATTAAGGCAGGGCTAGTCACTACCATTCAGCAGTTTAGACTTGAAAATATAAACGATGTTATTAACATGGTGTAATCTTGAAGATAAAGACATTGGTAGTTCCATAGTGTAAAATTGAAGATACAGACAATTCTAGTTACATAGTGTAAACGTGATGATACAGACATTGTTTGTTAAACAGTGTAAACGTGAAAATATAAAGACATTGCTAGTTACATAGTGTAAACGTGATGATACAGACATTGTTTGTTACACAGTGTAAACGTGAAGATACAGACATTACTAATTACATAGTGTAAACATGAAAATAAAACATTGCTAGTTACATAGTGTAAACATGAAAATAAAACATTGCTAGTTACATAGTGTTAACGTGATGATACAGACATTGTTTGTTACACAGTGTACAGGTGAAGATACAGACATTACTAAGTACATAGTGTAAACGTGAAGATACAGACATTACTAGTTACATAGTGTAAACATGAAAATAAAGACATTACTAGTTACATAGTGTAAACATGAAAATATAAACATTGCTAGTTACATAGTGTAAATGTGAAGATACAATCATTGGTAGTTACATAGTGTTAATGCGAAGATACAGTCATTGGTAGTTACATAGCATAATATGAAGCCTCGACACCAAATGAGCATGGCAGTTATTGAACTAGTGTTTCTTGCGTTAACGTTATATAAGATAAAGTGATATTCACAATATCGAAATTTCTTCATTACGATAACCTGATATCATGTTATTCTCTTATTAGTGGCGTGTCAGGCTGACAGCTGTCAGAATGGAGGGACATGCGTCAACAATTATGGTTTATTAAGCTGCATATGCTTAAATGATTACACTGGACTAGCATGTGAAACCGCAAGTAAGCAGTTTATTTAATTTTCACACACACGTTGGTACATTTTCTGTTGCATCATAATTTTTTAATGAATATTTGAAATCAAAATACAAAAATCTATATTTAATTTGAAATAAGTAAAAGTAAAGCTAATTAATAGTTTATTGACAAAAATAATTAATTGCCCTCTCTTCAAAGGCTTTATCATTTAAATCATTGATCTTACCACGTAGTTATTCATTTAAGCACAAAAGTGATCAAATTGGACTGTATTAATCCGATTTTGTTCCTGCCTCAGTCATTTGAGATATTTAGAGATCTATAAGATTCAAGTGTGGTTTCTGAGCCTGCAGACTCCCACTTTACCTTATATGACAAGGTTGATGCTGTGATAATTGTTTGATCAAAATGATTGATATTCCTGTCTTGTAGTGATAATCGACAAAACGGCTATATGATGCAGTTTGATTCATTTCGGCATACTGTATCTATTACTAAAAATGTGTGCTTTACGTGTAAATAAATACACAATTACTGAAGGCCATTGCTAAAGAGAATATAAATATTGAATTGTTGAACTGTGTTGGTTACTTTTACTGGATTTTGCTGGTACGTAAAACAAGTATTGGTTCTGAAAAAAAGTCATGTCACATGTAAGTGCCACGTATTTTAACGATATTTTAATGGACGGGGTATCGTGACGACTATCACCTTGTTCAAAGTTACAGTACGTTAAATAACAGCTATTTGATTTATGGCAATGTTTCTTGATAGACATCTGTCTTCCTGATCCATGTTTGAACGGTGGAACCGACTGTAGGCAGATTGGCACTGAGGTGAAGTGTACGTGTCCGACTGGATTCACCGGAAACGTCTGCGAATCTGAAGGTGTGTATTTAAATT
Source organism: Mimachlamys varia (assembly GCA_947623455.1). Taxonomy (NCBI): domain Eukaryota; kingdom Metazoa; phylum Mollusca; class Bivalvia; order Pectinida; family Pectinidae; genus Mimachlamys; species Mimachlamys varia. Next base: position 30,191,103 of record OX392540.1, read on the forward strand.
ACTTAAATTGGACTCGATACAATTTACGTATAATTTTTGCGAAGGGAGATGATTTTTGACAGGTTGCAGCTAAGACGACACCGCTTGAAATTTTACATTTTCATTGAAACTATACAATAATTCAAATTGTTCAAACAATCAAAATTGATAAACCATTAAAATAGCATCCGTTCATGGTTACTAGCTGTATTATCAACGTACACCATAATGTTGTATGCTATTGGCTATGTTTTACATTGCGTAAATATGTATACTTTCACAAGCTCCAGAACAAATTATGTGCTAATTATGGAAAACAAACAAGTTATTAATTGATTAATATATATAGATTACATCCTGATTTAGTGGAGTTCATGTTCATTGGAGTTGGTCTTGAAACAATTTCAGTTCATGTTGAATATGACCAACCCAATACATCACCCCATAAGATCGACTTCAGTGATATTCATCCTTAACTTTGAACCTAGATGAAGCAAACATTTTTTTTCTGGTGATAAATATGGATTATTAACGAGCGATCAATACATTGTTTGCATTCAACATGGAAAAGACTCCAGATGGTATTTCATTTTTCTAATCAATATTTTGTCAAAATTGTACAAAATGCACATACAAGAAAAGAATGCCTTTACGTTATTTGTGGTCTTGACATGGAAATAGCTCAAACATATCTAAAACTAAACTAAAATTTAAGAAAAAACATTGCAAAGGGGGGAAAGATATGTGTGATTATTTTAATGAACCATATGAACTTGAATTTGATATACTTTTTTATCGTTATGTAGAGTTAAAAACGGTAATCTGGCATTGTGTTATTCTTTTATTAGTGGAGTGTCTGGCTGACAGCTGCCAGAACGGGGCGACCTGCGACGTCACAAATGGTGTGTTAAGCTGTAATTGTGCACCTGGATTTATTGGACCACTATGTCAATACACAGGTAGATATTCGTTAATGTTTTAGATACCAGTGCATGCTATCATTGATCATTTCACAGAGATTTAAGGCAATACGGTAGGTAACAAGGCAAAAGCTTAAACAAACCGTTTCCTTACAGGCGGACATATGAAATATGTCTGTATAAAATCTGACAAACGACACACACACACACACCTACACACACACACACACAGTCACCATATATATACATGTATACTTTACCAGCATGCCAGACACACACATTGGGTTGCCTCCCTTCGCAGTAAAGTATACTTGTTACATTGACTAATTATATGTAATGGAATCAGCATGTGATGTAAATGCATTGAATTTTTAAAAGGAGTTTGATATGATGACTTGCTTAATAAAACAGCATATTTCATTTGATAAACATCATGCATTTTTTCACACTTTTAATTGTATTAAACTCTTATTACATAATGGGTAGTGGCACACATGATACATCTTAATGGATGTTGATGGAAATAAAAGCGTTTCCTCCATTCCCCTTTCTTCTTGGACTAGTACTTCTATCTCTTAAGGAAAAGACTATCCATGCTAATTATTCATCAGAACCTTCAATATCGATTTTTAACATATTTTTGAATTTGACAAAGATGGCGATCATAAAACTTGTTATAGTTGTGTAAATGAGCGATTCACTCTTTCAGAGTCGACACAAAATACGCTAAAACGTTTCTACTTAGTGTTGGGCAAAAAAACCGAATTAGTTGGTTCAGAAATCAACGCACACCTGTGTGATGCAGTGTAATTTTTTTTCGGCATATTGTATCTATCACTAAATTTTAAAGGTGCAACATATGTGTGTGTTACGTCATATTTACACTGACACGGGGATCCCGAACTGCGCGGGAAAACTTTGTCCCAAGTCATGGCAATAGCATAGTTCACATGTTCAATCCCTCCAACCCCCTAGTCTTGTATTATTGGTCTTGACTGCCCTTACTGTCCATAAGCACAGACAGACATCGTTATTTCCGCTATCTAAAGAAATTAAAGATCAACACCTGAATTGCTTGTTCGGTGTACACGTTACAAAAAAAGCATAGTTCTACATAACGAGCCGATTACAATCATGCTATCAGAAACGCTTCAGTCTCTTTGCTTACTTCTAGAATAAGAAACAGCCACATCCATTTGCTAAGCACATACTTTCTCCGAACAACCTAGAATCAGCTTTGAGTTATGTCCTTAGAATAATTCATAGCCGTGACTTTGATAAAAAAATATATAGAAATAGAAAGAAGAAAGATAGATAAATCAAACTGCAATTGTACATCATTGCTTTGATTTGAAATATGGAATAGTATGGTTGTTCTCAGGGGATGAGAAGAAATTTGAGAGGAAAAAAACACTGATAATTTCAGAAAAGAACACACATGGCAAAATATTGTTAATTAAAAAAAACAAAACAGTTTTAGTTTTTTTAAGTTAAATTCTTTGCTTAATTCACCTATATTTGTTTTTTAATGTTTTCATTTCAGCAAAATGGCGGGTAATTAGCAACGACTAATTCATCCAAAGTCATTATGAGAATCATGTGTCCAAAATAGTTCGCATTGATATTGTTTTTTATGTTCACAAACAAAATAGCAACCGTAAGCAGCGTTTCATTAAAACACTTCGTCTTCATGTTTTCATTTTCATGAAAACAAATAAATGTGCGTGTATCAATTATAAATAGCTATTATAATACGACATGTTTCAGGTGATGTTGCTTTACATTACAATTTCACGCTACACTAATTCGAGAAGTTATTTCTTTTGATTGCAAGCCCAATAAGATAATAATTCATTTACAGACCTTTGTTTACCGACAAACCCTTGTAATAACGGTGGTACCTGTGCACAAGAAGAGGATGCATTCACATGTACATGTCCCGTTGGATTTAAGGGAACTACCTGCGATGAGATAGGTGAGTATTTGCTTTATATTTTTAGTTTATCAAGTAGTTTAGGATAGATGCACATTCGAGTACAACAGTGGGTGCCATTATCGCATTCTTTTTTTTGTTATTTAATTGCCGACTAACAGACATGCGATATAAACTTGCATGAAGTGAATTATGACAACGACAATGATTTTACTTCTTGGTTACTTGGTCTTCAACCAATTTAAAACTGATTTTTATAGATATTGTTTATGTTAAAGGAATATATATTTTTTTTAATTTGAAATTCGTTTTACTCTTCATTTGACAGACCTCTGTTCGCCTTCACCATGTCAAAATGAGGGCAGTTGCAACCAGGTGGGAACTTCAAGCTTTTACTGTGCCTGCGCTACTGGCTTCATTGATGATATATGCTCAAACACTGGTAAATAACGAGTCCATACCAACCAGCGATCACTTAAGCAAACAAAATGGTATTGTACACGAACAAATGTTACTTGATTGTTTATAGAAAAGTAAGCGTATGAACAGTGCTTAAGATACTTACATGTACCTTTGTAATTTGTATGTTCCCCGAAAACTTCGTGGGAACATATATTTGATGTCTAGCTCCTCCGTAATTCTGTCCGTCCTTTCCGTGTCCGCAGCATAACTCAACTTGTCAGCAATTATTATGAAATTTAATGTGAACAGTAGTTGCATTTAGGCTTAATGTCGGGTTTGAATCATAAGTTTGCCGAATGTGAAGCCATAATCATGAAATTCGGTGTTTACACAGTCACTCTGAAGTGTAATAAAATTAATTTAATGTCCACAACGGTTTATTAATAGAGTTATTACCCTTTGTTAATATTTCATGTCCGGGGCAATACTTTACCAAAAGTGAAGACAGAAGCATGAAATTAAGTGTGTACATTGTTTGTATAACGGTTATGTATAGTGTTCCAAGACTCACGACTATTACAGAATAATTGCTCTTATTAATATTTCGTGCATTGCCATGCCCGGAACATTGGTTTGCTTTGAGTGCATTGAAACTACGAAAATTTAACTGGGTAGCACTTATGCAATTGATTTGTGTTCCAAAGTCAACTTTACCATCGTTACTAAAAGTAAAACAAATTAATCGTATCTCGTGTGTCAAACAATATCGGGGATCATCCTCAACGTCTAATTACTTCCTTGTTTTTAACTGAAGTTAATCCTTTTATCGTGACGTTTACATATAAATATAATGGTAGGAACGTTCCTGTTTAATTGTCTGTGGTTACAGTTTGGTAAGTCATTCTCGTCAAGGACACCCTTTATAGTGTCCACATTTCAAAGAAACGTAATGCTTTTTTAAGCATTCATTTTCACAAACGTTTTTATTGATTGAGTTGTACATGTACATTATTAAGTACATTCTGTTCACTAGCCACTCTAAAACGCTTTATTTAGTTGAAGTAATAAAATCTTAAATTATCTGGACGATACTCGCATTAGTGATTTCCATAAAGACAAAATGTCGACTTTCTTGCAGGTGTCGGGTGTTCCTTTGAGTCAGGCCAGGTGTGTCCGTTCGAAAACTTGGGATTTGAACAGTTTGACTGGGCGATTCGCTCGCAAGGGGTCAACCCTTCATCCGCTCAACACGGGGAAAAGTATATGTACATTGACACATCCGGTCGATCAATTGGCGACACAGCATGGCTTTATGCGAGTGGCCTGTCTGGTATGTACAGTATTCCGTATGTCATGGTTTACCTGCTGCTTCAGGTGCTAGGGAAGATAACATTGTCATTTACTACTTTATATATATAATCTGCATATAAACAGCATTTGATATAGCGCCCAATCTAGCTAACATTAGCCACCCTTAAACGCTTTATTTAGTTGAATATCTTATACAGAAGAAAAGATTTCCCAAATTATTGGCGCTTTCTTTCAAAATTAAACTTCGATGAGTGTGATTTTGACAGCCTTCATCACTCTTGGAAAATGGGATACTCAATACACGAAATTTTGATACATACACGTTTCTGAAGTTTGATTATTTTGTTTTTAATTTAAGCATTGATGACATTTTTTTAGTGTCATTGGGGTATGGGGTAGCGGATTCTTACAAAAGTTTGCAAGCAAAGCTTTTTTCATAACCCTATGACACCAAAAAATACTTCATCGCTTAGAATTATTTTTTTTAACTTATTTCCAACTTTAAAACATATTTATGCACAATTTGACTCATACGGAACGTCAATTGCCGTTTTTTGACGTCACATTTTTCGCGTCATTTTCGGATGATTTTTTTTTCATAGATTTATGAAAAAAATATCAACCAATCAAAAAGCCGCATTCTGCATACAATTAATGAAAAATTAATGCAATGATTTAACATATGGAGATTGATTGCTTTATTATAACATACATGTATATGAGATTTCAGTTTCTGGTAAACTTTATTGCCGCATTCGCTGTTCAGTAAACTATTAATATTCACATTCACATTTAAATTGATTTTTTTTCGTAGCCGTAATCTTTTAGAAAATAAGATGCAACAGTTTACTTAAAAGAATGAGCCCTATATACGTACAGCAAGTTGGTCATTTCACCAATGACTTGTATTAGTAAATAAGCTTATCTGATTGGTGTTATTTTCTTCAATAAGCCAGTTTGCTAAATAGTTACTGTAAAGGAGTTTGTTGAAATAATCGGCGCTTTTCTGATTAGTGTCGGCTGTTGGTAGATAAACAAAACATGCGGGTATATAATCATAATAGAAAAGTTTTCGGGAAGGCATCATGACCTCATCGGGAAATATTTTATTATTTTGTGTAATAAATGTGGACGATATTTCGTATAAGCCGATATTTGGGCCTTCGTTATTTCGTTACAACAGCTCTTTATGTTTCCATTTCTCTTGATTTTTCGTTTCTGCTATTATTGGTGTTCCGTTTAAATTGTTCTTGATATATGGTTATCACTGCCCTTGATGTCGTTACCTCTGCTTTTCATGTTTTGTTACCGCTGCTCTTTTAGGTAATACGTTTGTTGAACTGTATCTATTGCTATGTGTAGTGCTATCGTTTGTGTAATCTTAACTTCGAATTACTGACGACTTACCATAATTATATGTATTTTGCCCCTTAACCAAGACTAAGGTTATCCATATGCCTTGGTTTATTTAAAAAAATAGGAGAAGATAAGAGAATACCGAAGCGTCAACAAAACCATAATCTAAACCCGAAATCGATTAAACAAGGGGTAAAATGTGCAAAAAAGAGGAAAGATTTACATGGAGACCCTTGTAAAATACAAGATAATAAGACCAGATGTTCTAGAAGAGTAAGTGTCTTCTGCTTCATCGACGACACCCGCCTTATAAATCTTGGTCACATCAAAGTAAATATCAAGTCCTCAAAAAATAACCGAATCATCATTGTCAATCACAACAAGTAAACACACTAATTAGCATACCCAAATCCTCCATCTTTATTATTTTTTTTAACAGTAAGACAAAGACGGCGACAATAAAAACTTTCCAATAGTTCTGATCCACCTGCACCAATCGAATCCCTATGTTGTTAGTTTATTTGTCTGCAGTCGCCATCGATCACGAAAATATTTAGAGCAAGCCCTAGAATAAAGATTCCTCTGCCACATGTAAATATAGTAATTAAACTTATTATAATTTTATCATGATAGAAATCCTGTCGGTCAGTTGTTAGGCTATTTTTGACAGACACAGCACTGTTTTTTCTTGCAGAAAGAACGTTGATGCAATTTATTATTCCACTTTGTAACGTTTTGACTACAGTAGATAGGAGAAAGATTTTAAAGTTTTAATCCCCCTCTAGTTCGCTCAACGTCCACAATGGTAGTACTGTTTGTAAGGATGCTTCTTTTTTTCAATTAAGTCCAGATAAGTTAATGTTTGTTCAACGAAATAATCTGCAAAAAATACCTTGAGTCATATTGTTAACTTGTTTTCAATGCATGGTTAGAGGCATTATTGATATTTATTTATTCAATTACAGATGGTTGATTTTACATTTGTAGTCTTGTACAGTTACTTGACAAATATCTTCAGAATGCCCCACTCGAGATAAGCACTTTATCTTAGTAGTATTTTGATTGAACTTAATGTATGCTGTATTTTAATGAACTCTTTAACACCTGTCATATAATGAACACTTTAACACCTGTCATATAATGAACGCTTTAACACCTGTCATATAATGAACACTTTAACAACTGTCATATAATGAACGCTTTAACACCTGTCATATAATGAACACTTTAACACCTGTCATATAATGAACACTTTAACACCTATATTATGATGAACACTTAAAGGCCCAATATACGTAACTATCCGCAAAACTTGAAGTGAAAATCAAGCCTAAGCACTTTTTATATTTATAGATTTAGTTAAGATTAACTGATGTCAGTAATATTCATGATGAATTCTTACGCGTTACCGGTACAGCAGCAGTTGAAACTCGGTATTTGTAAACACGCGTCCATTTTGAACTGTCTTCTAACATCAGTTTGTTGTTGAAGTGGGCCCAACCTGAATTATTTTCAATTCTTTGGACTTTTCTGTCAAGAGTTTCTTTTAGTAACCGCTCAGGTTTACTTCGTTTTTTACTTAGTGTTGCATGGTTATCAACTGGATTTTTTTCAGAATTTTTTAGAATCACGAAAAATTTCCTGCAGTTACGTATATTTGGCCTTGAAACACTTGTCATATAATGCACATTTTAACACCTGTCATACAATGAACACTTTAACACATGTCATATAATGAACACTTTTACCCCTGTCATATAATGAACTCTTTAACACCTGTCATATAATGAACTCTTTAACACCTGTCATATAATGAACTCTTTAACACCTGTCATATAATGAACACTTTAACACCTGTCATATAATGAACACTTTAACACCTGTCATATAATGAACACTTTAACACCTGTAATATAATGAACATTTTAACACCTGTCATATAATGAACACTTCCACACCTGTCATATCAAGAACATTTAAGCACAGGTCATACAATGAACACTTTAACACCTGTCATATAATGAACACTTTAACACCTGTCATATATTGAACACTTTAAATCCTGTCATAAATGAACACTTTAACACCTGTCATATAATGAACACTTTAACACCTGTCATATAATGAACACTTTAACACCTGTCATATAATGAACACTTTAACACCTGTAATATAATGAACATTTTAACACCTGTCATATAATGAACACTTCCACACCTGTCATATCAAGAACATTTAAGCACAGGTCATATAATAAACATTTCAACGCCTGTCATATAATGAACACTTTAACACCTGTCATATAATGAACACTTTAACACCTGTAATATAATGAACACTTTAACACCTGTAATATAATGAACACTTCAACACCTGTCATATAATGAACACTTTAACAACACCTGTAATATTATGAACATTTCAACGCCTGTCATATATTGAACACTTTTACACCTGTCATATATTGAACACTTTTACACCTGTCATAAAATGAACACTTTAACACCTGTCATAAATGAACACTTTAACACCTGTCATATATTGAACACTTTAACACCTGTTATATAATGAACACTTTAACACCTGTCATATATTGAACACTTTAACACCTGTCATACAATGAACACTTTAACACCTGTCATATAATGAACACATTAACGCCTGTCATATATGAACACTTTAATATCTGTCATATAATGAACACTTTAACACCTGTCATATAATGAACACTTTAACAACACCTGTAATATTATGAACATTTCAACGCCTGTCATATATTGAACACTTTTACACCTGTCATATATTGAACACTTTACACCTGTCATAAAATGAACTCTTTAACACCTGTCATATAAAGAACATTCAAACACCTGTTATATAATGAACACTTTAACACCTGTCAAATAATGAACACTTTAACACATGTCATACAATGAACACTTTAACACTTGTCATATAATGAACACTTTAACACCTGTCATATAATAAACATTTCAACGCCTGTCATATAATGAACACTTTAACACCTGTCATATAATGAACACTTTAACACCTGTAATATATTGAACACTTTAACACCTGTAATATAATGAACACTTTAACACCTGTAATATAATGAACACTTTAACACCTGTCATATATTGAACACTTTAACACCTGTCATACAATGAACACTTTAACACCTGTCATATATTGAACACTTTAACACCTGTCATATAATGAACACATTAACGCCTGTCATATATGAACACTTTAACCCCTGTCATATAATGAACACTTTAACAACACCTGTCATATAATGAACACTTTAACAACACCTGTAATATTATGAACATTTCAACGCCTGTCATACATTGAACACTTTTACACCTGTCATATATTGAACACTTTTACACCTGTCATAAAATGAACACTTTAACACCTGTCATAAATGAACACTTTAACACCTGTCATATAATGAACATTTTAACACCTGTCATATAATGAACACTTTAACACCTGTCATATATTGAACACTTTAACACCTGTAATATAATGAACACTTTAACACATGTCATATATTGAACACTTTAACACCTGTCATATAATGAACATTTTAACACCTGTCATATAATGAACACTTTAACACCTGTCATATATTGAACGCTTTAACACCTGTAATATAATGAACACATTAACGCCTGTCATATATTGAACACTTTAACACCTGTCATAAATGAACACTTTAACACCTGTCATATATTGAACACTTTAACACCTGTAATATAATGAACACTTTAACACCTGTCATATATTGAACACTTTAACACCTGTCATAAAATGAACTCTTTAACACCTGTCATATAAAGAACATTCAAACACCTGTCATATATTGAACACTTTAACACCTGTCATAAATGAACACTTTAACACCTGTCATATATTGAACACTTTAACACCTGTAATATAATGAACACTTTAACACCTGTCATATATTGAACACTTTAACACCTGTCATACAATGAACACTTTAACACCTGTCATATATTGAACACTTTAACACCTGTCATATAATGAACACATTAACGCCTGTCATATATGAACACTTTAACCCCTGTCATATAATGAACACTTTAACAACACCTGTCATATAATGAACACTTTAACAACACCTGTAATATTATGAACATTTCAACGCCTGTCATATATTGAACACTTTTACACCTGTCATATATTGAACACTTTTACACCTGTCATAAAATGAACACTTTAACACCTGTCATAAATGAACACTTTAACACCTGTCATATAATGAACACTTTAACACCTGTCATATAATGCACACTTTAACACCTGTCATATATTGGACACTTTAACACCGGTCATACAATGAACACTTTAACACCGGTCATATAATAAACACTTTAACACCTGTAATAAAATAAACACTTTAACGCCTTCGTTCCAGGTGAAACTTTACATATTGCCGTCCTTATTTTTTTTATTTGAAAATATTTATTATTTCTGCATGTTTTTGCATGTGTCTACATATAATATTTTGCATTATTTGTATTTGTTTGTTTTTTTACTAAGCTGAGGCTAAGTGCTTGACATTTTACTATGAGATATCTGCCGAGTCGCCTGCATCTTTTGGAGTATTCTCTGGTCCACCAAATGTCAATACGGTAACACAGAGATGGACCACATCTAGCGAGCCTTCTTTCACGGGGTATAGATTGATCACAGTAGATATAACCTCCGGGGATACACAGGTATATATAACATTTTGCAATTTTGTTTTCATATCATAAAAGAACGCAGGCTTTGATATCTGCAAAGATACCCGTATAAATACACTATGCTTCTGCTACTATTCAATCTTATCATTGCATATCTAATTAATTCGCTTGGTGAATTGCATATACAAATATATAGTGTCAGCAATATGCTCTTCATTTCTGATATTTTAATCTGACTAAATTTGTCATTGCCAGAATTTGACAGACATCAAACGACATAGTTATTTGCGAAACCCAGCCCCAAAACTATCCATGGAACAAAAAGTCATCTAGTCTCCCTTACAAGGATTTGATTACCTAAAGATGTCACCTCCTATTGTTTATGCGCTACTTATTTCTCCGTGTCCTTGCTTTTTTCAAATTGCCCTGCGTCCGTGGTCCGTCCGTCGTCCGTCTATCGTCCGTCCGTCGTGCGTCAGCCGTCGTCCATCCTTAAAAACTGTTTGTGACCGTTATATTTTGAGAAGTACTGGATTTATCTTTCCCAAATGTCATATGTAGGTTTCTCTTGGTCCATAGTTGTGTTGTATTGATTTTGGGACTGATCGAAAAAACAAAATCGCTGACAGGCGGCAATCTTGTATTTTGACAATGAAATTTCGTTACCATTATATTTTAAGAAGTGATCGATGGATTTTTCCTAAATTTCATATGCAGGTTCCCCTTTGTGCCCATTTGTGCTGTATTAATTTCAGAACTATCGGAAAAACAATATGGTTGACAGGCGGCCATCTTGAATTTTTGACAGTGAAATAATTTTGTTACCGTTATATTTAAGACGTACTGGATGGATCTTTCCCAAATTTCATATGCAGGTTCCCCTTGGTCCCTAGTTGTGCATAGTTTATTTTCGGACAGATCTTATAAACAATACGGCCAACAGCCTGTCATTTTGGAATTGTGAGTAAGAAATTGTCGTCGCTATAGATCTTGAGAAGTACTGGATGGATCATTCTCAAATTTCCTAAGCAGGTTCTATTCGGTTCCTAGTTTTGCATGATCTATATTTTATTGCCCTAGGAGGAAATATGGCTGCCAGACCCCCATCTTATATGTTGACTATGGAAATGTATTATGGTTATATTTTAGGAAATAAAATGTGGATTTGAAATTTGGATCTGATCAGAAAACAAAACTGTTGGCAATAAATCTTCTTTCATCAATTAATTATTTTCATGAAAAATTCGTAGACCTAAGATAAATTACAAAATTGAAAGTTCATTTAAGAAGGGAAAAGATCTATCTTTCTAAGAATGAATGAAAAATCATCGAAGTTGGGCGCCAAGATCCCTCTGGGATTTCTTGTTACTCATTATTATTTTATGAATGTGTTTTTCTCAAATAATGAACCAAATTATTTGGACTTAAACTTAATTTTATTCAAACGTGATATTGGATAATTTTTTAAACAGCATGTTTAGCCAGCGCTTTTAATAACTTTATACTATAAATTGACTTATTTTCAAGCGCTCACATTTTAGCACATAACCGTATTATAACAGATAGGCGCAATACTGAATTTGCGCACTAACAATACTTGTTGCAGAAAGCAAGATGAGGAAGCTGTTATTAGCGCAATAATAATATAGCGGAATACTTTCAACAAAATCGTTAACGATAAGGGCTGCATCTTTGTGTGATATGAAGATGGACGTTTTTGAGTTTGCATTGCGGGTGTCGTCGATGAGGGTGGCAGACTCTGCTGGTGGATTTTTTAGTCCCCGAGGTTTGCTGGAGCCTCCATAGCCACAATTAATCTCATTTGAGTAGTGGCACGATACTTAATATACACCTTTTCGTAGTACACGATTTGAAATTATACAGAACTAGTTTAAATTTACTTCTAAATTAATAGATTAAAGGGGTTTTACGCACCTGAAAATTTGGGATTCCTACCTTTTGGCCCCTAGCATCACTGAAGAGTCCTAGGAGGACGAAACAGTTGTATGATGCAGTTTATTTCATTTTTTCGGCAAACTGTATCTATTACTAAATTTAAGAGGTGCAGCATATGTGTGTGTTACGTGATCTTTATTCTATTGTGCTTTTACGAGAGTCTCCATGTAAATCTTTCTCCTATCTTGTTCGGATAAGGGTGTTGTTGACGTTTTGGTATTCTCTGATTTTTTTTCTTAAGAATTTTGTTTTTTTTTACTCCGATTTTGTATTATCATTTACTTATTAAGGGAAACAACTTTTTAGGTCACCTGAGACAAAGTCTCAAGTGACCTATTCTAATCGCCTTTTGTCCGTCGTCGTGCGTCGTGCGTCGTGCGTCGTGCGTCCGTAAACTTTTTACATTTTCGACTTCTTCTCCAAAACCGCTGAACCAAATTCAATGAAATTTTACAGGAAGCTTCCATGGCTGAGGGTGAACCAAAATTGTGAATTATATGGTCCCCACCCCCCAGGGGCATGCGGGGCGGGGCCAAAAAGGGTCAAATTGACTAAAACTTCAAAAGTCTTCTTCTCTACTCTCAGATATGGTAGAATGAAATACTCTTCATAGATGGAAGGGTCTTAAGGTGCTTTACCAAAATTGTAAATTTCATGACCCTGGGGTCTCATGTTTGCCCCTGGGGAGGGGGTAAACTTTACTATAGTTTATATAGGGAAATCACATTTTTGACTATTATTTGTTGGATTTGTATTGGAATTCATTCTAACTTGTATCAAATTATCAGCATGGGATGACACTTTGATGGTATGTGCATGTTGGCCCTAGTTGACCCCAAGGGGCTGGTGGGCGGGGCCAAAAAGGGTCAAATTGACAAAAATTTCAAAAATCTTCTTCTCTACTCTTAGATATGGTAGAATCAAATACTCTTCATAAATGGAAGGATCTTAAGGGGCTTTACCAAAATTGTGAATTTCATGACCCTGGGGTCTCACGTTTGCCCCTGGGGAGGGGGTAAACTTTACTATAGTTTATATAGGGAAATCACATTTTTGACTATTATTTGTTGGATTTGTATTGGAATTCATTCTAACTTGTATCAAATTATCAGCATGGGATGACACTTTGATGGTATGTGCATGTTGGTCCTAGTTGACCCCCAGGGGCTGGAGGGCGGGGCCAAAAAGGGTCAAATTGACAAAAATTTCAAAAATCTTCTGCTCTTCTCCCAGATATGCTGGAATCAAATACTCTTCATAGATGGATTGGTTTTAAGGTTCTTTACCAAAATTGTGAATTTCATGACTCTGGGGTCTTGCATCTCCCCCTGTGGAGGGGGTTAAGTTTACTATAGTATATTGGCAGACAAAAACATTTTTTTGCATTATTTGTTTAATTGCCATAAGAAATGGTGCAAATTTGGTTGAAATTATCAATATGACATGACTTTTGAGTAGTACGCACATATTGACACTGACTGACCCCCAGGTGCCTGAGGGGTGGGGCCTAAAAGGGTCAAATTGACATAATTTCAAAAATTCATTTTTTCCACTCCCAGATATGCTACAATGTATTGTTATAAATATTCATCTCAACATTCCCATATTTCGCTTTCATATCAAACATCAGGTGACCGTTAAGGCCCATGGGCCTCTTGTTGAGTACTATATTTGTGATTAATAAACACAACGCCTTCAAACGCGAACGGCTTTAATCAAGATCTTTATCACATGTATCAGAGTCAAACAAGTACTGCTAAATACAGTTTAAAACTTCATTCATTCCAATTTAATAATTGGTTCTTATACTTAATAAATAGTCGTACGTCCTAGTGATGGTTACTTACATAAGGTATTATAAAAAAATAATAAAAAAGTCTAACCTCATTATCTCGAAGTCGACGGGACCATTATGAAACTTCGAGTTATCCTAGTACTCAAGTAACGTGAGTTTGAATGCCAGTGTAAAGCTTGGTCGGGACCAAAACATACATGTACTTCGAAAAAACCGAGGGATTCGAGCTATATGGGTCCGACAAAACAAGGTCCGACTGTACATATATTATTTCAGATTGTATGATAGTATACGATAATTTGTTTATCTGGTCGGCGAGTCATCACGAGGTACAAAGATTGTATCCATAGAGACAACTTAGGGATGCTTTATAAGAAAAATAAATCAGAGAATACCAAAGCGTCAACAAAGCCATAATCCGAACTCAAAATCGATTAAACTAGGGGCAAAATAGGAACAAAGGACAGACTTACATGGAGACTCGTAAAAGCACAAGAGAATAAGACCAGGTGTTCCGGAAGAGTAAGCGTCTTCTGCTTCATCGACGACACCCGCCATGTAAATCTTGGTCATATCCAAGTAAACATAAATCCTCAAAATGAAAACTGAGCCAGCATTGTCAAGCGCAAAAAGCCTCACACCAAATGACAAAGCACCATCTATATGATGAAGGATGAGTTAACAGTGAAAAGGGTTTCAATTGAAATATACGTCGGCAAAAATTAAATTAGATAAATAAAGCAGCACTAGTTTTTAGGTCACCTGACACGAAGTCTCAAGTGACCTATTCTAATCGCCTTTTGTCCGTCGTCGTCCGTCGTCCGTCGTGCGTCGTGCGTCGTGCGTCCGTAAACTTTTTACATTTTCGACTTCTTCTCCAAAACCGCTGAACCAAATTCAATGAAATTTTACAGGAAGCTTCCATGGCTGAGAATGAACCAAAATTGTGAATTATATGGTCCCCAACCCCAGGTGCATGCGGGGCGGGGCCAAAAAGGGTAAAATTGACTAAAATTTCAAAAATCTTCTCCTCTACTCTCAGATATGATAGAATCAAATACTCTTCATAGATGGAAGAGTCTTAAGGTGCTTTACCAAAATTGTGAATTTCATGACCTTGGGGTCTCATGTTTGCCCCTGGGGAGGGGGTAAAGTTTACTATAGTTTATATAGGGAAATCACATTTTTGCCTATTTTTTGTTGGATTTGTATTGGAATTCATTCTAACTTGTATCAAATTATCAGCATGGGATGACACTATGATGGTATGTGCATGTTGGCCCTAGTTGACCCCCAAGGGCTGGAGGGCGGGGCCAAAAAGGGTCAAATTGACAAACATTTCAAAAATCTTCTCCTCTCCTCTTAGATATGGTAGAATCAAATACTCTTCATAGATGGAAGGGTCTTAAGGTGCTTTACCAAAAGTGTGAATTTTATGACCCTGGGGTCTCATGTTTGCCCCTGGGAAGGGGGTAAACTTTACTATAGTTTATATAGGGAAATCACATTTTTGACTATCATTTGTTGGATTTGTATTGGAATTCATTCTAACTTGTATCAAATTATCAGCATGGGATGACACTTTGATGGTATGTACATGTTGGCCCTAGTTGACCCCCAAGGGCTGGAGGGCGGGGCCAAAAAGGGTCAAATTGACAAAAATTTCAAAAATCTTCTTCTCTTCTCACAGATATGCTGGAATCAAATACTCTTCATAGATGGATTGGTTTTAAGGTTCTTTACCAAAATTGTGAATTTCATGACTCTGGGGTCTTGCATCTCCCGCTGTGGAGGGGGTTAAGTTTACTATAGTATATTGGCAGAAAAAAACATTTTTTTGCATTATTTGTTTAATTGCCATAAGAAATGGTGCAAATTTGGTTGAAATTATCAATATGACATGACTTTTGAGTAGTACGCACATATTGACACTGACTGACCCCCAGGTGCCTGAGGGGTGGGGCCTAAAAGGGTCAAATTGACATAATTTCAAAAATTCATTTTTTCCACTCCCAGATATGCTACAATGTATTGTTATAAATATTCATCTCAACATTCCCATATTTCTCTTTCCTATCAAACATCAGGTGACCGTTAAGGTCCATGGGCCTCTTGTTCTTTTAAGTGTTGCCAATAAAACGTCTAAATTCTTAACTTATTGCTGTTGTTTTTATTATTACTTTTGTTGCCGTTATGAGATTTCAAAAGTAACTTTCCGTTCGATTGCAGATCGCATTCATAGCAACCATATCAAGTGTTGACAGCTCTCGGTATTTGGCCCTCGACAACATACGCATTTATTCCGGAACTTGTGGTAAGTGGTTTTTCATAAGAAAAATATTGTAGTGATGTTGTTCTCTTTTTTCAGGAAATAATACGAAGAAAATATATGCAGTTCCTCCGTGTTTCTACTTTGCCAGACGGCAACATATGACAATGTTTGCTTTTTTAAATATGAAATATAAAACATCCTTCTGCACTGCACATCTTTCCATTCTTCATTCTCAATATTGAGAAGTGCTGCAATGAGTCTATAACGAAATTCCCTGTTGATGTTTTGTTGATGTTGATGTTGATGTAACATTCGTTATGAACAGGGTGGATAAATCATGGAAACTAGATAATAAGTGGCTATTCCTAGAAGATCAATAAAATGGTTACTTTATCCTGTGAGTAGATAAGTGTAGCTTAAACATGAAGGGGTCATGCCATACTAAATCAATTCTGATCCATCGATTTGCTCTATGTGTTAGATGACAATAACACTGTTTATCAAAAAATCATTTTCGGATAACATCTTAAAATACAATTCGAGTAGTGTTTATTTTAAATGTTGTAGCCGTTGTTTATTTCAAATGTTGTAGCCGTTGTTTATTTTTAAATGTTGTAGCCGTTGTTTATTTTAAATGTTGTAGCCGTTGTTTATTTTTAATGTTGTAACCGTTGTTTATTTTAAATGTTGTAGCCGTTGTTTATTTCAAATGTTGTAGCCGTTGTTTATTTTAAATGTTGAAGCCGTTGTTTATCTTAAATGTTGTAGCCGTTGTTTATTTTTAATGTTGTAGCCGTTGTTTATTTTAAATGTTGTAGCCGTTGTTTATTTCAAATGTTGTAGCCGTTGTTTATTTTAATGTTGTAGCCGTTGTTTATTTTAAATGTTGCAGCCGTTGTTTATTTCAAATGTTGTAGCCGTTTTTTTATTTCAAATGTTGTAGCCGTTGTTTATTTTTAATGTTGTAGCCGTTGTTTACTTCTACTTTGTTGATAATTTATGGTGAATAAGTGTGGTTTTTAACGTTTCGTTTGCCGGTAATTTTAACCATCATTACAACTGCCTCAATTTGATCTCGCGTTGTTTCATTTCAAATCAACTGAATATGTTTTCATATATTAACATGAAAATACTATACCTGATCACAGATTAAGAATGTGTTCTCCTCAGGTGTGTGTCTTTCATACAATTAATTGGCAATAATTTAATCAGTCAGACTTCTGTAAAATGGACAGTTCACAATATTTTTTAGAATAGAAATCTACAGCTAATTCAGAAACTGTCAAACATTTGTTTTCAAAACAAAATGTTTTATTCTTGATACGCTTATATTTCTGTAAACAATTGAACATTTGTTGATACGCTTATATTTCTGTAAACAATTGAACATTTGTTGATACGCTTATATTTCTGTAAACAATTGAACATTTGTTACGAGCGGGGCGGATAAATCATGGAAGCTAGATAATAAGTGACTATTTCTAAGTAGATCAATACAATGGTGACTTTATCCTGTTAGTAGAAAAGTGTAGCTAAAGCATGAAGTGGTTATGCCATACTAAATCAATTCTGAAATTCTCATCCCCGTCAGCCCCTACCTTTTGCCCACCCTCAAATTCTGATTTGTTTTATTCCGTATTTATTTTGCATCGGTCCTGCTTCTGAAATTAGTTCTCTGTCGTTACTGAAGAAAACTTCCGGTGACCGAGGGTAAAATTGATGGATCGGCAACCGTTGAGAGCAGTAAAAGCGTGATTGTGACGACGTTCGGCTGGTTAACTATACATTAAACGTCGTTCTGACATTACAGTTAAACCCCACTTAACTGTCGGGACCAAAGGAACTGTTTGACAAAGGATGGGTATTCGAGATAATCGGGTTTGAGTAAGTGGGGTTTCACTCTATTTGAGAACTGTTGTACGGTCGGAGAAATTAACGTATATTATCTGGGTCCTCATATTGGGTTTGACGTTTTATTACTGACTCTATATATATAAAGGTGAGTCGAAAAAGCAAGTTCAAAATGAGTTTCATTTTTCCCTTCGAAGTATTGAGATGTCGTGAAAGACAAACGGAAAATATAAAATGATGTAGACTTACTATGCAATAACATTGCTGGGTTTATCAATAAAAATGCCAACACAACACGTGATATCCGAAGATAGAGATATAATCAGAAGTTAAAGGCGTTTGCAACAATCAAAACATAAATAAATCAATAAATAGATTAATAAACAAACAAAAAGATAAATAAATAAAGACATAAAATTACTCCCAACTTCAATTAACTGAAACACGAAAATGCAGCAAAACTGTTGAACACAAACTCTTGGTTATAAATAAATATTTACTGACAATTAAAGAAAAATCAAAAGAGTCCACATTCGAATAACATTTATTATCCTGGCCCTTTTTGTCCAAATCATGTTGCTGCTTTTTCGTTTGATATGTGTGAAACATATATAATAAATCACAGGACGACGTACGAAAAGCTTGAAGATTGTACCGTTGCATGCGATCAAACCCGGTAGCATTGACTCTCGGACAGCCTAATGAACACCCTGTGACTTAATATAAACTAAACTATGCTCTCCGCTTTTCAAATGTTTTAGTTCTCCAACAACACAAGCCAGGTTTTAATTCCCTGTTACAAGGACAACGAACATCTTTTGTAATGTTCAAGATACAGAATATTTGCTTTCACAGGGATCGAACCCGCAACCCATAGGTTCCTCGTCCAACGCTATACCACTTACATATATATAGCTGCAGAGAGATTCCCTCTAGCTCGAAACTAGAGATTGGTCTTAATTATTTTTGTGTAAAATTTAAATCTGGATAATAGATATGTTATATCCTGGTAGTCGGTACAGTTGTGAAGTCGCACACTGTAACAAGATGCATAACGCGCATTGTGTAAACTATGTGTGCGTAAAATGTACACTATCTCAGACCGATGCAAATATATTTACATTTGCGCTGCAACCCACTATATGGTCATAACCAGCAAAAATGCCTTTTATAAAAGTATGAAAGCAATGGTTCTCGAGACGTAGCACGTGTTTTCATTATGACGTCATAGATCAAGCTTGTTCATGGAAAGTCTTGTCGCGCCGCTTCGAATAACATGGAGAATGCCCTTGCGTCAAACGCTCAAATGACTAAGTATTATCATTGGCGCCAATTTTATTCAAGCTGGGCTGTTCCGCCCGTTTCGTTTAAATGACGACACATATACACCCGCAGGTAATAAACTATTAATTGAAAAAAATATAAATAAAGTTAAGTAATTGTTCTAAAAATGTAAATATATGGATTGAAAGTCATTTTTTAACTTATATAGTGCTATGAAAGTTAGAAAAAAATGACTTTCAATCCTTATATGAATGTTTATTGCTAGAGGAAATATGGGCGCACGATAAACTAGCATTGTGCAATGACAATCATGGTTGGTGTGAATTGAGAAATAACTTTAAAATATACGGTTTTGGGCTACATATATAAGCTGATTTTGCTCTATTATATATATATTTTTTTAATCTAGTAATGGTGTTTAGTACTGTTTTGAAACGAACCAAATAGTTATGTGAAAAATGTTAACACATAAAAGCATGATTGACTTCAGGTATACATCGCCATTTAATACATGCACAACGACCATAGCCCAACTGCGGTACTAAATTATAAATATAAGTTAACTAGTGTGAAAAACATACATATGTAAATATTTTATTCAAAAGTTAAAATTATTCCACTTTTTCACACATATTAGCTGTCTGGGTCAGACACAGGACAAAATTGCAGCAAATGATCAAAATGTTATTTACCTGTTTTGTTACCTAAGAGCCAAACCCATTCTTGACTGTCTCACTGTTGCCGTAACACAGTTAATTGTAAACAATAAATTTACACTTGATATGATGCCAATAATCACAGTGTACCTTATTCGACAAGAAGAATCCGTATTTTTCTCGTTGTGTAATGATGATAGATCAATAGTATCACAGCTGGCGTACATGTATGTGGAGAGAGGAGCGCACTTGAATGTTTGATGTATCATTTGTGAACGGTGTGCGCACGCAATTGTTGGTACGATTATCGTGGTAATTCTGTTGGCATCATAGTTGTTTTTTGTTTGTTTTATAATCTTACGAAAAAGTCGTTCTTCTTTCGTTTCCAGATAATTATATTCATTACTGAAAATGCATAAATTGTATATATATATTGATGCGGTGCGAACTTTGATTTTTTTAATAGTGTATGTTGATGATGATAATCGTTTATTTGAATATTAAACAGTTTATAAATATTACAGATGCATGCAAACCTAACCCATGCTTAAACGGAGGCTCGTGTGCTGTTGATGTTGGCGGCAATGCTGTCTGTACATGTGCCACTGGTTTTAATGGAGAAACGTGTTCAGAAGGTATTTGCCAGGCAATGACCTCGTTGTTGATTTTTTTGTTTTGTACTCTTACTAAATGTCGTTCTTCTTTCGTTTCCAGGTGAGTATATTCATATCTAAAAATACATAAATGTCATATATGTGTTGATGCGGTTCGCAATTTGATTACTTGAATAGTGTATGGGGATGATGAGAATCGTTTATTTGAATATAAAACAGTTTTTAAATATTACAGATGCATGTAACCCTAACCCATGCTTGAACGGAGGCTCGTGTGCTGTTGATGTTGGTGGCACTGCTGTCTGTACCTGTGCCACTGGTTTTAGTGGAACAACGTGTTCGCAAGGTATTTGCCAGGCTATACCATGCAAATGGTTACATAATCATTTGTTGAAAATGAGCATGAATAGTTCTCTGAAACGTACAATAACGATACTTGGAAAAATTACATACGACAATTCGCTTTCTTTTTTTAATTACGCTTGTTTGACAAGTGATGTGTTTTGCTTTTCGGTAAGAACATCATCTTGTTGATATGAGTTTGCATTGCTCAACAACAATTAAAATGATATCACTGATATTATAATGTAATGATAGTGTACAGGCAAAGGTAGCCCAGTATAAATTGTATACGATACCAGATAAATGGCTTTAATGGAGCAATATGTCCGGAAGGTATTCGCCAGGTTATGACCTCGAGATATTGTAATTTGATCAATTGGCGTTTTTTAAATAGTCAATTACCGACTTAAAACATGAATTAATCGTGATAGATGGTTAAAAATGAACACGAATAGTTCTCTGAAAATTAAGGTAACGACACTGAAAAAAAATATGACGAAAATTGCAGAAGCGGCAACATCGCTTCGTTTCCAGTTTTGTGAAACTTGTTTGACTGGACTATGTTCTTTGTTTTCCGATAAGCGCATCAGATTGGGTGACCCACTGTCGCATATTGACGAGACGCTGAAGGGTCGTACTTTTACATCGATCAACAACATTTAAAATGAGTTTCTGGTGTAAAAATGTGTTGACAGTGTTGATGTTCATGCAAATTTAGCCCTGTATACATTTTATACGTCACTAGATAGAAACAAATTGATAGAAGATATATGCAGTACCTCTCACAATAAAATATAACCCATTGACAAGTGATCAATGATTATATTTGATTCCTTAATTATCAATCTTTTTAATCTGTGAATATGATTGAATGGAGTAAGTCTATGATAGCAATTGTATCAGCCAGATTGCTTTAAAATGTGATCAGATATTTCACGATCATTTCTAAAGAAAAGATCTACTGTTAATTGAAAAATGATCAAATAGGTTTTCAAACAGAATGATTCAAATTTGTGACGAAAATAATTCAAATGATATATTCCGAAACAATATTACACAGTTACGAACAGGATGGTTACATCCTGATAATGAATAATTGGTTGGTTATGTTCCGGTAGCTTAATAATATGATGTGTATATTCTGGTCGATCCATGTACATGTAGATAACTGGGTGGCTATACATTGGTGGCTAGATAATAGAGTGGTTATATCCTGTTGATCAATATTAGTGTTTTCTATTGCTTGTAACTAGATGATATGATGATTATATCGTAAGTAAACAATACGGCGTTTATGTTATGTTAGTAGGTTATAGAGTGGTAATATCCTAGTAACTAGATAATTGGGTATTAATTCTTAGTTGTAGATAACAGAGTGATTATATCCTGACATCATCATGATATTTTGTTTAATAGATTTTCTTACAAATACGAATGCCGTTCTTCTGACGACGTTTAGTTTCCCGGAAATTATAATCATCACTACATATGCTTCAATTTGATAAATCTATTGATGCGAAAAAAAAACAAGTATTAATGTACGTTTGTAATGAGAGCGATTGTTAATTTGAAATAAAACGATTTTAAAATGTTACAGATGCATGTAACCCTAACCCATGCTTGAACGGAGGCTCGTGTGCTGTTGATGTTGGCGGCAATGCAGTCTGTACCTGTGTCCCTGGTTTTAGTGGAGCAACGTGTTCGCAAGGTATTTGCCAGGCTATGACTTCGTTGTTTTTGTTTGTTTTTTTTTGTTTTGTAATCTAACGAAATGTCGTTCTTCTTTCGTTTCCAGGTGATTGTATTCATCTCTGAAAATGCATAAATTTCATTAATATGTTGATGCGGTGCGCACTTTGATTACTTGAATAGTGTATGTTGATGATGAGAATTGTTTATTTGAATATAAAACAGTTTTTTAAATATTACAGATGCATGTAACCCTAACCCATGCTTGAACGGAGGCTCGTGTGCTGTTGATGTTGGCGGCACTGCTGTCTGTACATGTGTCCCTGGTTTTAGTGGAACAACGTGTTCGCAAGGTTTTTGTCAGGCTATACCATGCAAATGGTTACATAATCATTTGTTGAAAATGAACATGAATAGTTCTCTGAAACGTAAGATAACGATACTTGCAAAAATGACATACGACAATTCGCTTTCGTTTTCATTTAACCTTGTTTGACAAGAGTATGTGTTTTGCTTTTCGGTAAGAACATCATCTTGTTGATATGAGTTTGCATTGCTCAACAACAATTAAAATGATATCACTGATGTTAAAATGTAATGATAGCGTACAGGCAAAGGTGGCCCAGTATAAATTGTATACGATACCAGATAAATGGCTTTAATGGAGCAATATGTCCGGAAGGTATTCGCCAGGATATGACCTCGAGATCTTGTAATTTGATCAATTGGCGTTTTTTAAATAGCCAACTACCGACTTTAAACATGAATTAATCGTGATAGATGGTTAAAAATGAACACGAATAGTTCTCTGAAAATTAAGGTAACGACACTGAAAAAAATATGACGAAAATTGCAGAAGCGGCAACATCGCTTCGTTTTCAATTTTGTGAAACTTGTTTGACTGGACTATGTTCTTTGTTTTCCGATAAGCGCATCAGATTGGGTGACCCACTGTCCCATATTGACGAGACGCTGAAGGGTCGTACTTTTACATCGATCAACAACATTTAAAATGAGTTTCTGGTGTAAAAATGTGTTGACAGTGTTGATGTTCATGCAAATATAGCCCTGTATACATTTTATACGTCACTAGATATAAAGAAATTGATAGAAGATATATGCAGTACCTCTCACAATAAAATATAACCCATTGACAAGTGATCAATGATTATATTTGATTCCTTAATGATCAATCTTTTTAATCTGTGAATATGATTGAACGGAGTAAGTCTATGATAGCAATTGTATCAGCCATATTGCTTTAAAATGTGATCAGATATTTCACGATCATTTCTAAAGAAAAGATCTACTGTTAATTGAAAAATGATCAAATAGGTTTTCAAACAGAATGATTCAAATTTGTGACGAAAAGAATTCAAATGATATATTCCGAAATAATATTACACAGTTACGAACAGGATGGTTACATCCTGATAATGAATAATTGGTTGGTTATGTTCCGGTAGCTTAATAATATGATGTGTATATTCTGGTCGATCCATGTACATGTAGATAACTGGGTGGCTATACATTGGTGGCTAGATAATAGAGTGGTTATATCCTGTTGATCAATATTAGTGTTTTCTATTGCTTGTAACTAGATGATATGATGATTATATCGTAAGTAAACAATACGGTGTTTATGTTATGTTAGTAGGTTATAGAGTGGTAATTTCCTAGTAACTAGATAATTGGGTATTAATTTTTAGTTGTAGATAACAGAGTGATTATATCCTAACATCATCATGATATTTTGTTTAATAGATTTTCTTACAAATACGAATGCCGTTCTTCTGACGACGTTTAGTTTCCCGGAAATTATAATCATCACTACAAATGCTTCAATTTGATAAATCTATTGATGCGAAAAAAACAAGTATTAATGTACGTTTGTAATGAGAGCGATTGTTAATTTGAAATAAAACGATTTTAAAATGTTACAGATGCATGTAACCCTAACCCATGCTTGAACGGAGGCTCGTGTGCTGTTGATGTTGGTGGCAATGCTGTCTGTACCTGTGTCCCTGGTTTTAGTGGAGCAACGTGTTCGCAAGGTATTTGCCAGGCTATGACCTCGTTGTTTTTTGTTTTTTGTTTTTTTGTTTTGTAATCTAACGAAATGTCGTTCTTCTTTCGTCTCCAGGTGATTGTATTCATCTCTGAAAATGCATACATTTCATTAATATGTTGATGCGGTGCGCACTTTGATTACTTGAATACGAGGGGTGTTCCAAAAATAATGTAACTTGCATCGGTGCTCATATAGCGGAAGTGATTTTGTTCATTTTGATTTGCTCTGCCCTTCAAAATACTCTCCGCCAGCCATAACACACCTTTTTAGCGGTCAATCCATTTTTGAAAGCATGTTTCATACTCTTCAATGGGTTCACCCATCAGACACTGATAACCAGCAGATCCAAGGGCATTTCTCGAATCTCCTTGCAGATAAATGATATTTAAGTTTTGGAAAGAGAAAATAGTCGCAGGGGGCCAAGTCTGGCGAATACGGATGGTGCGGAAGGACGGTATCCTTCTCTAACTCCAAAAAGTCAGTCACAATACGTGCCTTGTGAGCGGGTGCATTATCATGCGAAAGTCGGACATACTTAAGTCCTGTTTTGGGGCGGCGACTTTTGTAGTAGTTCTTCAACTTTCTCAGAACGACGTTTTTATAGAATTTGCCTGTGACCGTTCTGCCTTTTGGCAACGGGATTTGAATAGCTGGACCCTTACTAGTGAAAAAATTACATACAAAATCTTCTTTACCGTTCGTATTCGTTTGGGCAATACTTGGGCGTCTAGCATTTTTGGTGGCCCATATTCGGTTGGCAACCTTCCACTTTGGTTCAAAATAATACACCTAGGTCTCATCACCAGTGACTATATCATCAAAAGCATTCTTACTATATTTTGGGTACATTTTGAGAAGTATCTTTGCCATTGTTACACGCGTCTTCTTTTGCTCATCCGTTAACAAATGGGATATCCATCTTGCATTTATTTTTCTAACTTTTAGGTATTTCTTCAAAATTGCATGA
Source organism: Mimachlamys varia (assembly GCA_947623455.1). Lineage (NCBI taxonomy): Eukaryota > Metazoa > Mollusca > Bivalvia > Pectinida > Pectinidae > Mimachlamys > Mimachlamys varia. Next base: position 30,217,219 of record OX392540.1, read on the forward strand.
ACTCTTGCTAACGACAAGTTTGTTATTCGAGCCAATTGTCTTACGGTGAATCGAGCATCAGTTTGGAGGATATTTCGGATTTTTTCTATGTTACCTTTGTTCGTAGTTGTTGCAGGACGACCTGGGTGAGCAGCATCTTTCAGTTGCTGCTGCCCAGAACTAAATCTACCTACCCACCTACAAACAGTCCTGTGAGACATTTTGCCCTCCCCATAAATGTCACACACCTCGCGGTGAATATCTACAGCCTTTATGCCGAGTAATGACCTACCTTTTATATAGGCCCTAATTTCAAGCACATTTTCAGCTCGTTTTCCTGTCATTTTTGTCTAGTCTAACGAATAGGTTATGAAACGATGTACACTGTACCGAGGCCAGTGAACGTGTGGACGAGATATTTACCTGTGTCACGAGCAAGTGATCACTCAATCGACACGAGGTGGTTTTGTGCATAAATTGCACGATTTCGTCGAAATAAAGCACAGATGACGTTATTTTTGGAACACCCCTCGTAGTGTATGTTGATGAGGGGGATTGTTTATTTGAATATAAAACAGTTTTTAAATATTACAGATGTATGTAACCCTAACCCATGCTTGAACGGAGGCTCGTGTGCTGTTGATGTTGGCGGCAATGCTGTCTGTACCTGTGTCCCTGGTTTTAGTGGAACAACGTGTTCGCAAGGTATTTGCCAGGCTATACCATGCAAATGGTTACATAATCATTTGTAGAAAATGAAAATGAATAGTTCTCTGAAACGTAAGATAACGATACTAGGAAAAATGACATACGACAATTCGATTACGTTTTCATTTAACCTTGTTTGACAAGAGTATATGTTTTGCTTTTCGGTAAGAACATCATCTTGTTGATATGAGTTTGCATTGCTCAACAACAATTAAAATGATATCACTGATGTTATAATGTAATGATAGCGTACAGGCAAAGGTAGCCCAGAATAAATTGTATACGATACCAGATAAGTCCGGAAGGTATTCGCCAGGCTATGACCTCGAGATATTGTAATTTGATCAATTGGCGTTTTTTAAATAGCCAATTACCGACTTTAAACATGATTTAATCGTGACAGATGGTTAAAAATGAACACGAATAGTTCTCTGAAAATTAAGGTAACGACACTGAAAAAACATATGACGAAAATTGCAGAAGCGGCAACATCGCTTCGTTTTCAATTTTGTGAAACTTTTTTGACTGGACTATGTTCTTTGTTTTCCGATAAGCGCATCAGATTGGGTGACCCACTGTCGCATATTGACGAGACGCTGAAGGGTCGTACTTTTACATCGATCAACAACATTTAAAATGAGTTTCTGGTGTAAAAATGTGTTGACAGTGTTGATGTTCATGCAAATATAGCCCTGTATACATTTTATACGTTACTAGATATAAACAAATTGACAGAAGATAAATGCAGTACCTCTCACAATAAAATATAACCCATTGACAAGTGATCAATGATTATATTTGATTCCTTAATGATCAATCTTTTTAATCTGTGAATATGATTGAACGGAGTAAGTCTATGATAGCAATTGTATCAGCCAGATTGCTTTAAAATGTGATCAGTTATTTCACAATCATTTCTAAAGAAAAAATCTATTGTTAATTGAAAATTGATCGAATAGGTTTTCAAACAGAATGATTCAAACTTGTGACGAAAAGAATTCAAATGAAATTTTCCGAAACAATATTACACAGTTACGAACAGGATGGTTACATTCTGATAATGAATAATTGGTTGGTTATGTTCCAGTAGCTTAATGATATGATGTGTATATTCTGGTCGATCCATGTACATGTAGATAACTGGGTGGCTATACATTGGTGGCTAGATAATAGAGTGGTTATATCCTGTTGATCAATATTAGTGTTTTCTATTGCTTGTAACTAGATGATATGATGATTATATCGTAAGTAAACAATACGACGTTTATGTCATTTTGTAGGTTATAGAGTGGTAATATCCTAGTAACTAGATAATTGGGTATTAATTTTTAGTTGTAGATAACAGAGTGATTATATCCTGACATCATCATGATATTTTGTTTAATAAATTTTCTTACAAATACGAATGCCGTTCTTCTGACGACGTTTAGTTTCCCGGAAATTATAATCATCACTACAAATGCTTCAATTTGATAAATCTATTGATGCGAAAAAAACAAGTATTAATGTACGTTTGTAATGAGAGCGATTGTTAATTTGAAATAAAACGATTTTAAAATATTACAGATGCATGTAACCCTAACCCATGCTTGAACGGAGGCTCGTGTGCTTTTGATGTTGGCGGCAATGCTGTCTGTACCTGTGTCCCTGGTTTTAGTGGAGCAACGTGTTCGCAAGGTATTTGCCCGGCTATGACCTCGTTGTTTTTGTTTTTTTGTTTTTTTTTGTTTTGTAATCTTACGAAATGTCGTTCTTCTTTCGTTTCCAGGTGATTGTATTCATCTCTGAAAATGCATAAATTTCATTAATATGTTGATGCGGTGCGCACTTTGATTACTTGAATAGTGTATGTTGATGATGAGAATTGTTTATTTGAAGATAAAACAGTTTTTAAATATTACAGATGCATGTAACCCTAACCCATGCTTGAACGGAGGCTCGTGTGCTGTTGATGTTGGCGGCAATGCTGTCTGTACCTGTGTCCCTGGTTTTAGTGGAGCAACGTGTTCGCAAGGTATTTGCCCGGCTATGACCTCGTTGTTTTTGTTTTTTTTTGTAATCTAACGAAATGTCGTTCTTCTTTCGTTTCCAGGTGATTGTATTCATCTCTGAAAATGCATAAATTTCTTTAATATGTTGATGCGGTGCGCACTTTGATTACTTGAATAGTGTATGATGATGATGAGAATTGTTTATTTGAATATAAAACAGTTTTTAAATATTACAGATGTATGTAACCCTAACCCATGCTTGAACGGAGGCTCGTGTGCTGTTGATGTTGGCGGCAATGCTGTCTGTACCTGTGTCCCTGGTTTTAGTGGAACAACGTGTTCGCAAGGTATTTGTCAGGCTATACCATGCAAATGGTTACATAATCATTTGTTGAAAATGAAAATGAATAGTTCTCTGAAACGTAAGATAACGATACTAGGAAAAATGACATACGACAATTCGATTTCGTTTTCATTTAACCTTGTTTGACAAGAGTATGTGTTTTGCTTTTCGGTAAGAACATCATCTTGTTGATATGAGTTTGCATTGCTCAACAACAATTAAAATGATATCACTGATGTTATAATGTAATGATAGCGTACAGGCAAAGGTAGCCCAGAATAAATTGTATACGATACCAGATAAATGGCTTTAATGGAGCAATATGTCCGGAAGGTATTTGCCAGGCTATGACCTCGAGATATTGTAATTTGATCAATTGGCGTTTTTTAAATAGCCAATTACTGACTTAAAACATGAATTAATCGTGATAGATGGTTAAAAATGAACACGAATAGTTCTCTGATAATTAAGGTAACGACACTGGAAAAAATATGACGAAAATTGCAGAAGCGGCAACATCGCTTCGTTTTCAATTTTGTGAAACTTTTTTGACTGGACTATGTTCTTTGTTTTCCGATAAGCGCATCAGATTGGGTGACCCACTGTCGCATATTGACGAGACGCTGAAGGGTCGTACTTTTACATCGATCAACAACATTTAAAATGAGTTTCTGGTGTAAAAATGTGTTGACAGTGTTGATGTTCATGCAAATATAGCCCTGTATACATTTTATAAGTTACTAGATATAAACAAATTGATAGAAGATATATGCAGTACCTCTCACAATTTAATATAACCCATTGACAAGTGATCAATGATTATATTTGATTCCTTAATGATCAATCTTTTTAATCTGTGAATATGATTGAACGGAGTAAGTCTATGATAGCAATTGTATCAGCCAGATTGCTTTAAAATGTGATCAGATATTTCACGATCATTTCTAAAGAAAAGATCTACTGTTAATTGAAAAATGATCAAATAGGTTTTCAAACAGAATGATTCAAACTTGTGACGAAAAGAATTCAAATGATATATTCCGAAACAATATTACACAGTTACGAACAGGATGGTTACATCCTGATAATGAATAATTGGTTGGTTATGTTCCGGTAGTTCAATAATATGATGTGTAAATTCTGGTCGATCCATGTACATGCAGATAACTGGGTGGCTATACATTGGTGGCTAGATAATAGAGTGGTTATATCCTGTTGATCAATATTAGTGTTTTCTATTGCTTGTAACTAGATGATATGATGATTATATCGTAAGTAAACAATACGGCGTTTATGTTATGTTAGTAGGTTATAGAGTGGTGATTTCCTAGTAACTAGATAATTGGGTATTAATTCTTAGTTGTAGATAACAGAGTGATTATATCCTGACATCATCATGATATTTTGTTTAATAGATTTTCTTACAAATACGAATGCCGTTCTTCTGACGACGTTTAGTTTCCCGGAAATTATAATCATCACTACAAATGCTTCAATTTGATAAATCTATTGATGCGAAAAAAACAAGTATTAATGTACGTTTGTAATGAGAGCGATTGTTAATTTGAAATAAAACGATTTTAAAATATTACAGATGCATGTAACCCTAACCCATGCTTGAACGGAGGCTCGTGTGCTGTTGATGTTGGCGGCAATGCTGTCTGTACCTGTGTCCCTGGTTTTAGTGGAACAACGTGTTCGCAAGGTATTTGCCATGCTATACCATGCAAATGGTTACATAATCATTTGTTGAAAATGAAAATGAATAGTTCTCTGAAACGTAAGATAACGATACTAGGAAAAATGACATACGACAATTCGATTTCGTTTTCATTTAACCTTGTTTGACAAGAGTATGTGTTTTTCTTTTCGGTAAGAACATCATCTTGTTGATATGAGGTTGCATTGCTCAACAACAATTAAAATGATATCACTGATGTTATAATATAATGATAGCGTACAGGCAAAGGTAGCCCAGTATAAATTGTATACGATACCAGATAAATGGCTTTAATGGAGCAATAGGTCGGGAAGGTATTCGCCAGGCTATAACCTCGAGATATTGTAATTTGATCAATTGGCATTTTTTGAATAGCCAATTACCGACTTAAAACATGAATTAATCGTGATAGATGGTTAAAAATGAACACGAATAGTTCTCTGAAAATTAAGGTAACGACACTGAAAAAATATATGACGAAAATTGCAGAAGCGGCAACATCGCTTCGTTTTCAATTTTGTGAAACTTTTTTGATTGGACTATGTTCTTTGTTTTCCGATAAGCGCATCAGATTGGGTGACCCACTGTCGCATATTGACGAGACGCTGAAGGGTCGTACTTTTACATCGATCAACAACATTTAAAATGAGTTTCTGGTGTAAAAATGTGTTGACAGTGTTGATGTTCATGCAAATATAGCCCTGTATACATTTTATACGTTACTAGATATAAACAAATTGATAGAAGATATATGCAGTACCTCTCACAATAAAATATAACCCATTGACAAGTGATCAATGATTATATTTGATTCCTTAATGATCAATCTTTTTAATCTGTGAATATGATTGAACGGAGTAAGTCTATGATAGCAATTGTATCAGCCAAATTGCTTTAAAATGTGATCAGATATTTCACGATCATTTCTAAAGAAAAGATCTACTGTTAATTGAAAAATGATCAAATAGGTTTTCAAACAGAATGATTCAAACTTGTGACGAAAAGAATTCAAATGATATATTCCGAAACAATATTACACAGTTACAAACAGGATGGTTACATCCTGATAATGAATAATTGGTTGGTTATGTTCCGGTAGTTCAATAATATGATGTGTAAATTCTGGTCGATCCATGTACATGCAGATAACTGGGTGGCTATACATTGGTGGCTAGATAATAGAGTGGTTATATCCTGTTGATCAATATTAGTGTTTTCTATTGCTTGTAACTAGATGATATGATGATTATATCGTAAGTAAAAAATACGGCGTTTATGTTATGTTAGTAGGTTATAGAGTGGTGATTTCCTAGTAACTAGATAATTGGGTATTAATTCTTAGTTGTAGATAACAGAGTGATTATATCCTGACATCATCATGATATTTTGCTTAATAAATTTTCTTACAAATACGAATGCCGTTCTTCTGACGACGTTTAGTTTCCCGGAAATTATAATCATCACTACATATGCTTCAATTTGATAAATCTATTGATGCGAAAAAAACAAGTATTAATGTACGTTTGTAATGAGAGCGATTGTTAATTTGAAAGAAAACGATTTTAAAATATTACAGATGCATGTAACCCTAACCCATGCTTGAACGGAGGCTCGTGTGCTGTTGATGTTGGCGGCAATGCTGTCTGTACCTGTGTCCCTGGTTTTAGTGGAACAACGTGTTCGCAAGGTATTTGCAAGGCTATACCATGCAAATGGTTACATAATCATTTGTTGAAAATGAAAATGAATAGTTCTCTGAAACGTAAGATAACGATACTAGGAAAAATGACATACGACAATTCGATTTCGTTTTCATTTAACCTTGTTTGACAAGAGTATGTGTTTTGCTTTTCGGTAAGAACATCATCTTGTTGATATGAGTTTGCATTGCTCAACAACAATTAAAATGATATCACTGATGTTATAATGTAATGATAGCGTACAGGCAAAGGTAGCCCAGAATAAATTGTATACGATACCAGATAAATGGCTTTAATGGAGCAATATGTCCGGAAGGTATTCGCCAGGCTATGACCTCGAGATATTGTAATTTGATCAATTGGCGTTTTTTAAATAGTCAATTACCGGCTTAAAACATGAATTAATCGTGATAGATGGTTAAAAATGAACACGAATAGTTCTCTGAAAATTAAAGTAACGACACTGAAAAAAAAATGACGAAAATTGCAGAAGCGGCAACATCGCTTCGTTTCCAGTTTTGTGAAACTTGTTTGACTGGACTATGTTCTTTGTTTTCCGATAAGCGCATCAGATTGGGTGACCCACTGTCGCATATTGACGAGACGCTGAAGGGTCGTACTTTTACATCGATCAACAACATTTAAAATGAGTTTCTGGTGTAAAAATGTGTTGACAGTGTTGATGTTCATGCAAATTTAGCCCTGTATACATTTTATACGTCACTAGATAGAAACAAATTGATAGAAGATATATGCAGTACCTCTCACAATAAAATATAACCCATTGACAAGTGATCAATGATTATATTTGATTCCTTAATTATCAATCTTTTTAATCTGTGAATATGATTGAACGGAGTAAGTCTATGATAGCAATTGTATCAGCCAGATTGCTTTAAAATGTGATCAGATATTTCACGATCATTTCTAAAGAAAAGATCTACTGTTAATTGAAAAATGATCAAATAGGTTTTCAAACAGAATGATTCAAATTTGTGACGAAAATAATTCAAATGATATATTCCGAAACAATATTACACAGTTACGAACAGGATGGTTACATCCTGATAATGAATAATTGGTTGGTTATGTTCCGGTAGCTTAATAATATGATGTGTATATTCTGGTCGATCCATGTACATGTAGATAACTGGGTGGCTATACATTGGTGGCTAGATAATAGAGTGGTTATATCCTGTTGATCAATATTAGTGTTTTCTATTGCTTGTAACTAGATGATATGATGATTATATCGTAAGTAAACAATACGGCGTTTATGTCATTTTGTAGGTTATAGAGTGGTAATATCCTGGTAACTAGATAATTGGGTATTAATTCTTAGTTGTAGATAACAGAGTGATTATATCCTGACATCATCATGATATTTTGTTTAATAAAGTTTCTTACAAATACGAATGCCGTTCTTCTGACGACGTTTAGTTTCCCGGAAATTATAATCATCACTACAAATGCTTCAATTTGATAAATCTATTGATGCGAAAAAAACAAGTATTAATGTACGTTTGTAATGAGAGCGATTGTTAATTTGAAATAAAACGATTTTAAAATATTACAGATGCATGTAACCCTAACCCATGCTTGAACGGAGGCTCGTGTGCTGCTGATGTTGGCGGCAATGCTGTCTGTACCTGTGTCCCTGGTTTTAGTGGAGCAACGTGTTCGCAAGGTATTTGCCCGGCTATGACCTCGTTTTTTTTGTTTTTGTTTTGTTTTGTAATCTAACGAAATGTCGTTCTTCTTTCGTTTCCAGGTGATTGTATTCATCTCTGAAAATGCATAAATTTCATTAATATGTTGATGCGGTGCGCACTTTGATTACTTGAATAGTGTATGTTGATGATGAGAATTGTTTATTTGAAGATAAAACAGTTTTTAAATATTACAGATGCATGTAACCCTAACCCATGCTTGAACGGAGGCTCGTGTTCTGTTGATGTTGGTGGCAATGCTGTCTGTACCTGTGTCCCTGGTTTTAGTGGAACAACGTGTTCGCAAGGTATTTGCCATGCTATACCATGCAAATGGTTACATAATCATTTGTTGAAAATGAAAATGAATAGTTCTCTGAAACGTAAGATAACGATACTAGGAAAAATGACATACGACAATTCGATTTCGTTTTCATTTAACCTTGTTTGACAAGAGTATGTGTTTTTCTTTTCGGTAAGAACATCATCTTGTTGATATGAGTTTGCATTGCTCAACAACAATTAAAATGATATCACTGATGTTATAATGTAATGATAGCGTACAGGCAAAGGTAGCCCAGAATAAATTGTATACGATACCAGATAAATGGCTTTAATGGAGCAATATGTCCGGAAGGTATTCGCCAGGCTATGACCTCGAGATATTGTAATTTGATCAATTGGCGTTTTTAAATAGCCAATTACCGACTTAAAACATGAATTAATCGTGATAGATGGTTAAAAATAAACACGAATAGTTCTCTGAAAATTAAGGTAATGACAATGATAAAAAACATATGACGAAAATTGCAGAAGCGGCAACATCGCTTCGTTTTCAATTTTGTGAAGCTTTTTTGACTGGACTAAGTTCTTTGTTTTCCGATAAGCGCATCAGATTGGGTAACCTACTGTCGCATTTGACGAGACGCTGAAGGGTCGTACTTTTACATCGATCAACAATATTTAAAATGAGTTTCTGGTGTAAAAATGTGTTGACAGTGTTGATGTTCATGCAAATATAGCCCTGTATACATTTTATACGTTACTAGATATAAACAAATTGATAGAAGATATATGCAGTACCTCTCACAATAAAATATAACCCATTGACAAGTGATCAATGATTATATTTGATTCCTCAATGATCAATCTTTTTAATCTGTGAATATGATTGAACGGAGTAAGTCTATGATAGCAATTGTATCAGCCAGATTGCTTTAAAATGTGTTCAGATATTTCACAATCATTTCTAAAGAAAAGATCTACTGTTAATTGAAAAATGATCAAATAGGTTTTCAAACAGAATGATTCAAACTTGTGACGAAAAGAATTCAAATGATATATTCCGAAACAATATTACACAGTTACGAACAGGATGGTTACATCCTGAGAATGAATAATTGGTTGGTTATGTTCCGGTAGCTTAATAATATGATGTGTATATTCTGGTCGATCCATGTACATGTAGATAACCGGGTGACTATACATTGGTGGCTAGATAATAGAGTGGTTATATCCTGTTGATCAATATTAGTGTTTTCTATTGCTTGTAACTAGATGATATGATGATTATATCGTAAGTAAACAATACGGCGTTTATGTTATGTTAGTAGGTTATAGAGTGGTAATATCCTAGTAACTAGATAATTGGGTATTAATTCTTAGTTGTAGATAACAGAGTGATTATATCCTGACATCATCATGATATTTTGTTTAATAGATTTTCTTACAAATACGAATGCCGTTCTTCTGACGACGTTTAGTTTCCCGGAAATTATAATCATCACTACAAATGCTTCAATTTGATAAATCTATTGATGCGAAAAAACAAGTATTAATGTACGTTTGTAATGAGAGCGATTGTTAATTTGAAATAAAACGATTTTAAAATATTACAGATGCATGTAACCCTAACCCATGCTTGAACGGAGGCTCGTGTGCTGTTGATGTTGGCGGCAATGCTGTCTGTACCTGTGTCCCTGGTTTTAGTGGAACAACGTGTTCGCAAGGTATTTGCCATGCTATACCATGCAAATGGTTACATAATCATTTGTTGAAAATGAAAATGAATAGTTCTCTGAAACGTAAGATAACGATACTAGGAAAAATGACATACGACAATTCGATTTCGTTTTCATTTAACCTTGTTTGACAAGAGTATGTGTTTTTCTTTTCGGTAAGAACATCATCTTGTTGATATGAGTTTGCATTGCTCAACAACAATTAAAATGATATCACTGATGTTATAATGTAATGATAGCGTACAGGCAAAGGTAGCCCAGAATAAATTGTATACGATACCAGATAAATGGCTTTAATGGAGCAATATGTCCGGAAGGTATTCGCCAGGCTATGACCTCGAGATATTGTAATTTGATCAATTGGCGTTTTTAAATAGCCAATTACCGACTTAAAACATGAATTAATCGTGATAGATGGTTAAAAATAAACACGAATAGTTCTCTGAAAATTAAGGTAATGACAATGATAAAAAACATATGACGAAAATTGCAGAAGCGGCAACATCGCTTCGTTTTCAATTTTGTGAAGCTTTTTTGACTGGACTAAGTTCTTTGTTTTCCGATAAGCGCATCAGATTGGGTAACCTACTGTCGCATTTGACGAGACGCTGAAGGGTCGTACTTTTACATCGATCAACAATATTTAAAATGAGTTTCTGGTGTAAAAATGTGTTGACAGTGTTGATGTTCATGCAAATATAGCCCTGTATACATTTTATACGTTACTAGATATAAACAAATTGATAGAAGATATATGCAGTACCTCTCACAATAAAATATAACCCATTGACAAGTGATCAATGATTATATTTGATTCCTCAATGATCAATCTTTTTAATCTGTGAATATGATTGAACGGAGTAAGTCTATGATAGCAATTGTATCAGCCAGATTGCTTTAAAATGTGTTCAGATATTTCACAATCATTTCTAAAGAAAAGATCTACTGTTAATTGAAAAATGATCAAATAGGTTTTCAAACAGAATGATTCAAACTTGTGACGAAAAGAATTCAAATGATATATTCCGAAACAATATTACACAGTTACGAACAGGATGGTTACATCCTGAGAATGAATAATTGGTTGGTTATGTTCCGGTAGCTTAATAATATGATGTGTATATTCTGGTCGATCCATGTACATGTAGATAACCGGGTGACTATACATTGGTGGCTAGATAATAGAGTGGTTATATCCTGTTGATCAATATTAGTGTTTTCTATTGCTTGTAACTAGATGATATGATGATTATATCGTAAGTAAACAATACGGCGTTTATGTTATGTTAGTAGGTTATAGAGTGGTAATATCCTAGTAACTAGATAATTGGGTATTAATTCTTAGTTGTAGATAACAGAGTGATTATATCCTGACATCATCATGATATTTTGTTTAATAGATTTTCTTACAAATACGAATGCCGTTCTTCTGACGACGTTTAGTTTCCCGGAAATTATAATCATCACTACAAATGCTTCAATTTGATAAATCTATTGATGCGAAAAAACAAGTATTAATGTACGTTTGTAATGAGAGCGATTGTTAATTTGAAATAAAACGATTTTAAAATATTACAGATGCATGTAACCCAAACCCATGCTTGAACGGAGGCTCGTGTGCTGTTGATGTTGGCGGCAATGCTGTCTGTACCTGTGTCCCTGGTTTTAGTGGAGCAACGTGTTCGCAAGGTATTTGCCAGGCTATAACCTCGTTGTTTTTTTTTTTTTTTTGTTTTGTAATCTAACGAAATGTCGTTCTTCTTTCGTTTCCAGGTGATTGTATTCATCTCTGAAAATGCATAAATTTCATTAATATGTTGATGCGGTGCGCACTTTGATTACTTGAATAGTGTATGTTGATGATGAGAATTGTTTATTTGAATATAAAACAGTTTTTAAATATTACAGATGCATGTAACCCTAACCCATGCTTGAACGGAGGCTCGTGTTCTGTTGATGTTGGCGGCAATGCTGTCTGTACCTGTGTCCCTGGTTTTAGTGGAACAACGTGTTCGCAAGGTATTTGCCATGCTATACCATGCAAATGGTTACAGAATCATTTGTTGAAAATGAAAATGAATAGTTCTCTGAAACGTAAGATAACGATACTAGGAAAAATGACATACGACAATTCGATTTCGTTTTCATTTAACCTTGTTTGACAAGAGTATGTGTTTTTCTTTTCGGTAAGAACATCATCTTGTTGATAGGAGTTTGCATTGCTCAACAACAATTAAAATGATATCACTGATGTTATAATGTAATGATAGCGTACAGGCAAAGGTAGCCCAGTATAAATTGTAGACGATACCAGATAAATGGCTTTAATGGAGCAATATGTCCGGAAGGTATTCGCCAGGCTATGACCTCGAGATATTGTAATTTGATCAATTGGCGTTTTTTAAATAGCCAATTACCGACTTAAAACATGAATTAATCGTGATAGATGGTTAAAAATAAACACGAATAGTTCTCTGAAAATTAAGGTAATGACAATGATAAAAAACATATGACGAAAATTGCAGAAGCGGCAACATCGCTTCGTTTTCAATTTTGTGAAGCTTTTTTGACTGGACTAAGTTCTTTGTTTTCCGATAAGCGCATCAGATTGGGTAACCCACTGTCGCATTTGACGAGACGCTGAAGGGTCGTACTTTTACATCGATCAACAATATTTAAAATGAGTTTCTGGTGTAAAAATGTGTTGACAGTGTTGATGTTCATGCAAATATAGCCCTGTATACATTTTATACGTTACTAGATATAAACAAATTGATAGAAGATATATGCAGTACCTCTCACAATAAAATATAACCCATTGACAAGTGATCAATGCTTATATTTGATTCCTTAATGATCAATCTTTTTAATCAGTGAATATGATTGAACGGAGTAAGTCTATGATAGCAATTGTATCAGCCAGATTGCTTTAAAATGTGATCAGATATTTCACAATCATTTCTAAAGAAAAGATCTAATGTTAATTGAAAAATGATCAAATAGGTTTTCAAACAGAATGATTCAAACTTGTGACGAAAAGAATTCAAATGATATATTCCGAAACAATATTACACAGTTACGAACAGGATGGTTACATCCTGAGAATGAATAATTGGTTGGTTATGTTCCGGTAGCTTAATAATATGATGTGTATATTCTGGTCGATCCATGTACATGTAGATAACTGGGTGGCTATACATTGGTGGCTAGATAATAGAGTGGTTATATCCTGTTGATCAATATTAGTGTTTTCTATTGCTTGTAACTAGATGATATGATGATTATATCGTAAGTAAACAATACGGCGTTTATGTTATGTTAGTAGGTTATAGAGTGGTAATATCCTAGTAACTAGATAATTGGGTATTAATTCTTAGTTGTAGATAACAGAGTGATTATATCCTGACATCATCATGATATTTTGTTTAATAGATTTTCTTACAAATACGAATGCCGTTCTTCTGACGACGTTTAGTTTCCCGGAAATTATAATCATCACTACAAATGCTTCAATTTGATAAATCTATTGATGCGAAAAAAACAAGTATTAATGTACGTTTGTAATGAGAGCGATTGTTAATTTGAAATAAAACGATTTTAAAATATTACAGATGCATGTAACCCTAACCCATGCTTGAACGGAGGCTCGTGTGCTGTTGATGTTGGCGGCAATGCTGTCTGTACCTGTGTCCCTGGTTTTAGTGGAGCAACGTGTTCGCAAGGTATTTGCCATGCTATACCATGCAAATGGTTACATAATCATTTGTTGAAAATGAAAATGAATAGTTCTCTGAAACGTAAGATAACGATACTAGGAAAAATGACATACGACAATTCGATTTCGTTTTCATTTAACCTTGTTTGACAAGAGTATGTGTTTTTCTTTTCGGTAAGAACATCATCTTGTTGATATGAGTTTGCATTGCTCAACAACAATTAAAATGATATCACTGATGTTATAATGTAATGATAGCGTACAGGCAAAGGTAGCCCAGAATAAATTGTATACGATACCAGATAAATGGCTTTAATGGAGCAATATGTCCGGAAGGTATTCGCCAGGCTATGACCTCGAGATATTGTAATTTGATCAATTGGCGTTTTTAAATAGCCAATTACCGACTTAAAACATGAATTAATCGTGATAGATGGTTAAAAATGAACACGAATAGTTCTCTGAAAATTAAGGTAATGACAATGATAAAAAACATATGACGAAAATTGCAGAAGCGGCAACATCGCTTCGTTTTCAATTTTGTGAAACTTTTTTGACTGGACTATGTTCTTTGTTTTCCGATAAGCGCATCAGATTGGGTTATCCACTGTCGCATATTGACGAGACGCTGAAGGGTCGTACTTTTACATCGATCAACAACATTTAAAATGAGTTTCTGGTGTAAAAATGTGTTGACAGTGTTGATGTTCATGCAAATATAGCCCTGTATACATTTTATACGTTACTAGATATAAACAAATTGATAGAAGATATATGCAGTACCTCTCACAATAAAATATAACCCATTGACAAGTGATCAATGCTTATATTTGATTCCTTAATGATCAATCTTTTTAATCAGTGAATATGATTGAACGGAGTAAGTCTATGATAGCAATTGTATCAGCCAGATTGCTTTAAAATGTGATCAGATATTTCACAATCATTTCTAAAGAAAAGATCTAATGTTAATTGAAAAATGATCAAATAGGTTTTCAAACAGAATGATTCAAACTTGTGACGAAAATAATTCAAATGATATATTCCGAAACATTACACAGTTACGAACAGGATGGTTACATCCTGAGAATGAATAATTGGTTGGTTATGTTCCGGTAGCTTAATAATATGATGTGTATATTCTGGTCGATCCATGTACATGTAGATAACTGGGTGGCTATACATTGGTGGCTAGATAATAGAGTGGTTATATCCTGTTGATCAATATTAGTGTTTTCTATTGCTTGTAACTAGATGATATGATGATTATATCGTAAGTAAACAATACGGCGTTTATGTTATGTTAGTAGGTTATAGAGTGGTAATATCCTAGTAACTAGATAATTGGGTATTAATTCTTAGTTGTAGATAACAGAGTGATTATATCCTGACATCATCATGATATTTTGTTTAATAGATTTTCTTACAAATACGAATGCCGTTCTTCTGACGACGTTTAGTTTCCCGGAAATTATAATCATCACTACAAATGCTTCAATTTGATAAATCTATTGATGCGAAAAAAACAAGTATTAATGTACGTTTGTAATGAGAACGATTTTTAATTTGAAATAAAACGATTTTAAAATATTACAGATGCATGTAACCCTAACCCATGCTTGAACGGAGGCTCGTGTGCTGTTGATGTTGGCGGCACTGCTGTCTGTACCTGTGTCCCTGGTTTTAGTGGAGCAACGTGTTCGCAAGGTATGTGCCAGGCTATGACCTCGTTGTTTTTGTTTTTTTTGTTTTGTAATCTTACGAAATGTCGTTCTTCTTTCGTTTCCAGGTGATTGTATTCATCTCTGAAAATGCATAAATTTCATTAATATGTTGATGCGGTGCGCACTTTGATTTCTTGAATAGTGTATGTTGATGATGAGAATTGTTTATTTGAATATAAAACGATTTTAAAATATTACAGATGCATGTAACCCTAACCCATGCTTGAACGGAGGCTCGTGTGCTGTTGATGTTGGTGGCAATGCTGTCTGTACCTGTGTCCCTGGTTTTAGTGGAGCAACGTGTTCGCAAGGTATTTGCCAGGCTATGACCTCGTTTTTTTTGTTTTTGTTTTGTTTTTGTAATCTAACGAAATGTCGTTCTTCTTTCGTTTCCAAGTGATTGTATTCATCTCTGAAAATGCATAAATTTCATTAATATGCTGATGCGGTGCGCACTTTGATTACTTGAATAGTGTATGTTGATGATGAGAATTGTTTATTTGAAGATAAAACAGTTTTTAAATATTACAGATGCATGTAACCCTAACCCATGCTTGAACGGAGGCTCGTGTTCTGTTGATGTTGGTGGCAATGCTGTCTGTACCTGTGTCCCTGGTTTTAGTGGAACAACGTGTTCGCAAGGTATTTGCCATGCTATACCATGCAAATGGTTACAGAATCATTTGTTGAAAATGAAAATGAATAGTTCTCTGAAACGTAAGATAACGATACTAGGAAAAATGACATACGACAATTCGATTTCGTTTTCATTTAACCTTGTTTGACAAGAGTATGTGTTTTGCTTTTCGGTAAGAACATCATCTTGTTGATATGAGTTTGCATTGCTCAACAACAATTAAAATGATATCACTGATGTTATAATGTAATGATAGCGTACAGGCAAAGGTAGCCCAGAATAAATTGTATACGATACCAGATAAATGGCTTTAATGGAGCAATATGTCCGGAAGGTATTCGCCAGGCTATGACCTCGAGATATTGTAATTTGATCATTTGGCGTTTTTTAAATAGCCAATTACCGACTTTAAACATGATTTAATCGTGATAAATGGTTAAAAATGAACACGAATAGTTCTCTGAAAACTAAGGTAACGACACTGAAAAAACATATGACGAAAATTGCAGAAGCGGCAACATAGCTTCGTTTTCAATTTTGTGAAACTTTTTGGACTATGTTCTTTGTTTTCCGATAAGCGCATCAGATTGGGTGACCCACTGTCGCATATTGACGAGACGCTGAAGGGTCGTCCTTTTTCATCGATCAACAACATTTAAAATGAGTTTCTGGTGTAAAAATGTGTTGACAGTGTTGATGTTCATGCAAATATAGCCCTGTATACATTTTATACGTTACTAGATATAAACAAATTGATAGAAGATATATGCAGTACCTCTCACAATAAAATATAACCCATTGACAAGTGATCAATGATTATATTTGATTCCTTAATGATCAATCTTTTTAATCTGTGAATATGATTGAACGGAGTAAGTCTATGATAGCAATTGTATCAGCCAGATTGCTTTAAAATGTGATCAGATATTTCACAATCATTTCTAAAGAAAAAATCTATTGTTAATTGAAAATTGATCTAATAGGTTTTCAAACAGAATGATTCAAACTTGTGACGAAAAGAATTCAAATGATATTTTCCGAAACAATATTACACAGTTACGAACAGGATGGTTACATCCTGATAATGAATAATTGGTTGGTTATGTTCCGGTAGCTTAATAATATGATGTGTATATTCTGGTCGATCCATGTACATGCAGATAACTGGGTGGCTATACATTGGTGGCTAGATAATAGAGTGGTTATATCCTGTTGATCAATATTAGTGTTTTCTATTGCTTGTAACTAGATGATATGATGATTATATCGTAAGTAAACAATACGGCGTTTATGTTATGTTAGTAGGTTATAGAGTGGTAATATCCTAGTAACTAGATAATTGGGTATTAATTCTTAGTTGTAGATAACAGAGTGATTATATCCTGACATCATCATGATATTTTGTTTAATAGATTTTCTTACAAATACGAATGCCGTTCTTCTGACGACGTTTAGTTTCCCGGAAATTATAATCATCACTACAAATGCTTCAATTTGATAAATCTATTGATGCGAAAAAACAAGTATTAATGTACGTTTGTAATGAGAGCGATTGTTAATTTGAAATAAAACGATTTTAAAATATTACAGATGCATGTAACCCTAACCCATGCTTGAACGGAGGCTCGTGTGCTGTTGATGTTGGCGGCAATGCTGTCTGTACCTGTGTCCCTGGTTTTAGTGGAGCAACGTGTTCGCAAGGTATTTGCCAGGCTATAACCTCGTTGTTTTTTTTTTTTTTTTTTTGTTTTGTAATCTAACGAAATGTCGTTCTTCTTTCGTTTCCAGGTGATTGTATTCATCTCTGAAAATGCATAAATTTCATTAATATGTTGATGCGGTGCGCACTTTGATTACTTGAATAGTGTATGTTGATGATGAGAATTGTTTATTTGAATATAAAACAGTTTTTAAATATTACAGATGCATGTAACCCTAACCCATGCTTGAACGGAGGCTCGTGTTCTGTTGATGTTGGCGGCAATGCTGTCTGTACCTGTGTCCCTGGTTTTAGTGGAACAACGTGTTCGCAAGGTATTTGCCATGCTATACCATGCAAATGGTTACAGAATCATTTGTTGAAAATGAAAATGAATAGTTCTCTGAAACGTAAGATAACGATACTAGGAAAAATGACATACGACAATTCGATTTCGTTTTCATTTAACCTTGTTTGACAAGAGTATGTGTTTTTCTTTTCGGTAAGAACATCATCTTGTTGATAGGAGTTTGCATTGCTCAACAACAATTAAAATGATATCACTGATGTTATAATGTAATGATAGCGTACAGGCAAAGGTAGCCCAGTATAAATTGTAGACGATTCCAGATAAATGGCTTTAATGGAGCAATATGTCCGGAAGGTATTCGCCAGGCTATGACCTCGAGATATTGTAATTTGATCAATTGGCGTTTTTTAAATAGCCAATTACCGACTTAAAACATGAATTAATCGTGATAGATGGTTAAAAATAAACACGAATAGTTCTCTGAAAATTAAGGTAATGACAATGATAAAAAACATATGACGAAAATTGCAGAAGCGGCAACATCGCTTCGTTTTCAATTTTGTGAAGCTTTTTTGACTGGACTAAGTTCTTTGTTTTCCGATAAGCGCATCAGATTGGGTAACCCACTGTCGCATTTGACGAGACGCTGAAGGGTCGTACTTTTACATCGATCAACAATATTTAAAATGAGTTTCTGGTGTAAAAATGTGTTGACAGTGTTGATGTTCATGCAAATATAGCCCTGTATACATTTTATACGTTACTAGATATAAACAAATTGATAGAAGATATATGCAGTACCTCTCACAATAAAATATAACCCATTGACAAGTGATCAATGATTATATTTGATTCCTCAATGATCAATCTTTTTAATCTGTGAATATGATTGAACAGAGTAAGTCTATGATAGCAATTGTATCAGCCAGATTGCTTTAAAATGTGTTCAGATATTTCACAATCATTTCTAAAGAAAAGATCTACTGTTAATTGAAAAATGATCAAATAGGTTTTCAAACAGAATGATTCAAACTTGTGACGAAAAGAATTCAAATGATATATTCCGAAACAATATTACACAGTTACGAACAGGATGGTTACATCCTGAGAATGAATAATTGGTTGGTTATGTTCCGGTAGCTTAATAATATGATGTGTATATTCTGGTCGATCCATGTACATGTAGATAACCGGGTGACTATACATTGGTGGCTAGATAATAGAGTGGTTATATCCTGTTGATCAATATTAGTGTTTTCTATTGCTTGTAACTAGATGATATGATGATTATATCGTAAGTAAACAGTACGGCGTTTATGTTATGTTAGTAGGTTATAGAGTGGTAATATCCTAGTAACTAGATAATTGGGTATTAATTCTTAGTTGTAGATAACAGAGTGATTATATCCTGACATCATCATGATATTTTGTTTAATAGATTTTCTTACAAATACGAATGCCGTTCTTCTGACGACGTTTAGTTTCCCGGAAATTATAATCATCACTACAAATGCTTCAATTTGATAAATCTATTGATGCGAAAAAACAAGTATTAATGTACGTTTGTAATGAGAGCGATTGTTAATTTGAAATAAAACGATTTTAAAATATTACAGATGCATGTAACCCTAACCCATGCTTGAACGGAGGCTCGTGTGCTGTTGATGTTGGCGGCAATGCTGTCTGTACCTGTGTCCCTGGTTTTAGTGGAGCAACGTGTTCGCAAGGTATTTGCCAGGCTATAACCTCGTTGTTTTTTTTTTTTTTTGTTTTGTAATCTAACGAAATGTCGTTCTTCTTTCGTTTCCAGGTGATTGTATTCATCTCTGAAAATGCATAAATTTCATTAATATGTTGATGCGGTGCGCACTTTGATTACTTGAATAGTGTATGTTGATGATGAGAATTGTTTATTTGAATATAAAACAGTTTTTAAATATTACAGATGCATGTAACCCTAACCCATGCTTGAACGGAGGCTCGTGTTCTGTTGATGTTGGCGGCAATGCTGTCTGTACCTGTGTCCCTGGTTTTAGTGGAACAACGTGTTCGCAAGGTATTTGCCATGCTATACCATGCAAATGGTTACAGAATCATTTGTTGAAAATGAAAATGAATAGTTCTCTGAAACGTAAGATAACGATACTAGGAAAAATGACATACGACAATTCGATTTCGTTTTCATTTAACCTTGTTTGACAAGAGTATGTGTTTTGCTTCTCGGTAAGAACATCATCTTGTTGATAGGAGTTTGCATTGCTCAACAACATTTAAAATGATATCACTGATGTTATAATGTAATGATAGCGTACAGGCAAAGGTAGCCCAGTATAAATTGTAGACGATACCAGATAAATGGCTTTAATGGAGCAATATGTCCGGAAGGTATTCGCCAGGCTATGACCTCGAGATATTGTAATTTGATCAATTGGCGTTTTTTAAATAGCCAATTACCGACTTAAAACATGAATTAATCGTGATAGATGGTTAAAAATGAACACGAATAGTTCTCTGAAAATTAAGGTAACGACACTGAAAAAACATATGACGAAAATTGCCGAAGCGGCAACATCGCTTCGTTTTCAATTTTGTGAAACTTTTTTGACTGGACTATGTTCTTTGTTTTCCGATAAGCGCATCAGATTGGGTTACCCACTGTCGCATATTGACGAGACGCTGAAGGGTCGTACTTTTACATCGATAAACAACATTTAAAATGAGTTTCTGGTGTAAAAATGTGTTGACAGTGTTGATGTTCATGCAAATATAGCCCTGTATACATTTTATACGTTACTAGATATAAACAAATTGATAGAAGATATATGCAGTACCTCTCACAATAAAATATAACCCATTGACAAGTGATCAATGCTTATATTTGATTCCTTAATGATCAATCTTTTTAATCAGTGAATATGATTGAACGGAGTAAGTCTATGATAGCAATTGTATCAGCCAGATTGCTTTAAAATGTGATCAGATATTTCACAATCATTTCTAAAGAAAAGATCTAATGTTAATTGAAAAATGATCAAATAGGTTTTCAAACAGAATGATTCAAACTTGTGACGAAAAGAATTCAAATGATATATTCCGAAACAATATTACACAGTTACGAACAGGATGGTTACATCCTGAGAATGAATAATTGGTTGGTTATGTTCCGGTAGCTTAATAATATGATGTGTATATTCTGGTCGATCCATGTACATGTAGATAACTGGGTGGCTATACATTGGTGGCTAGATAATAGAGTGGTTATATCCTGTTGATCAATATTAGTGTTTTCTATTGCTTGTAACTAGATGATATGATGATTATATCGTAAGTAAACAATACGGCGTTTATGTTATGTTAGTAGGTTATAGAGTGGTAATATCCTAGTAACTAGATAATTGGGTATTAATTCTTAGTTGTAGATAACAGAGTGATTATATCCTGACATCATCATGATATTTTGTTTAATAGATTTTCTTACAAATACGAATGCCGTTCTTCTGACGACGTTTAGTTTCCCGGAAATTATAATCATCACTACAAATGCTTCAATTTGATAAATCTATTGATGCGAAAAAAACAAGTATTAATGTACGTTTGTAATGAGAGCGATTGTTAATTTGAAATAAAACGATTTTAAAATATTACAGATGCATGTAACCCTAACCCATGCTTGAACGGAGGCTCGTGTGCTGCTGATGTTGGCGGCAATGCTGTCTGTACCTGTGTCCCTGGTTTTAGTGGAGCAACGTGTTCGCAAGGTATTTGCCATGCTATACCATGCAAATGGTTACATAATCATTTGTTGAAAATGAAAATGAATAGTTCTCTGAAACGTAAGATAACGATACTAGGAAAAATGACATACGACAATTCGATTTCGTTTTCATTTAACCTTGTTTGACAAGAGTATGTGTTTTTCTTTTCGGTAAGAACATCATCTTGTTGATATGAGTTTGCATTGCTCAACAACAATTAAAATGATATCACTGATGTTATAATGTAATGATAGCGTACAGGCAAAGGTAGCCCAGAATAAATTGTATACGATACCAGATAAATGGCTTTAATGGAGCAATATGTCCGGAAGGTATTCGCCAGGCTATGACCTCGAGATATTGTAATTTGATCAATTGGCGTTTTTAAATAGCCAATTACCGACTTAAAACATGAATTAATCGTGATAGATGGTTAAAAATGAACACGAATAGTTCTCTGAAAATTAAGGTAATGACAATGATAAAAAACATATGACGAAAATTGCAGAAGCGGCAACATCGCTTCGTTTTCAATTTTGTGAAACTTTTTTGACTGGACTATGTTCTTTGTTTTCCGATAAGCGCATCAGATTGGGTTATCCACTGTCGCATATTGACGAGACGCTGAAGGGTCGTACTTTTACATCGATCAACAACATTTAAAATGAGTTTCTGGTGTAAAAATGTGTTGACAGTGTTGATGTTCATGCAAATATAGCCCTGTATACATTTTATACGTTACTAGATATAAACAAATTGATAGAAGATATATGCAGTACCTCTCACAATAAAATATAACCCATTGACAAGTGATCAATGCTTATATTTGATTCCTTAATGATCAATCTTTTTAATCAGTGAATATGATTGAACGGAGTAAGTCTATGATAGCAATTGTATCAGCCAGATTGCTTTAAAATGTGATCAGATATTTCACAATCATTTCTAAAGAAAAGATCTAATGTTAATTGAAAAATGATCAAATAGGTTTTCAAACAGAATGATTCAAACTTGTGACGAAAATAATTCAAATGATATATTCCGAAACATTACACAGTTACGAACAGGATGGTTACATCCTGAGAATGAATAATTGGTTGGTTATGTTCCGGTAGCTTAATAATATGATGTGTATATTCTGGTCGATCCATGTACATGTAGATAACTGGGTGGCTATACATTGGTGGCTAGATAATAGAGTGGTTATATCCTGTTGATCAATATTAGTGTTTTCTATTGCTTGTAACTAGATGATATGATGATTATATCGTAAGTAAACAATACGGCGTTTATGTTATGTTAGTAGGTTATAGAGTGGTAATATCCTAGTAACTAGATAATTGGGTATTAATTCTTAGTTGTAGATAACAGAGTGATTATATCCTGACATCATCATGATATTTTGTTTAATAGATTTTCTTACAAATACGAATGCCGTTCTTCTGACGACGTTTAGTTTCCCGGAAATTATAATCATCACTACAAATGCTTCAATTTGATAAATCTATTGATGCGAAAAAAACAAGTATTAATGTACGTTTGTAATGAGAACGATTTTTAATTTGAAATAAAACGATTTTAAAATATTACAGATGCATGTAACCCTAACCCATGCTTGAACGGAGGCTCGTGTGCTGTTGATGTTGGCGGCACTGCTGTCTGTACCTGTGTCCCTGGTTTTAGTGGAGCAACGTGTTCGCAAGGTATGTGCCAGGCTATGACCTCGTTGTTTTTGTTTTTTTTGTTTTGTAATCTTACGAAATGTCGTTCTTCTTTCGTTTCCAGGTGATTGTATTCATCTCTGAAAATGCATAAATTTCATTAATATGTTGATGCGGTGCGCACTTTGATTTCTTGAATAGTGTATGTTGATGATGAGAATTGTTTATTTGAATATAAAACGATTTTAAAATATTACAGATGCATGTAACCCTAACCCATGCTTGAACGGAGGCTCGTGTGCTGTTGATGTTGGTGGCAATGCTGTCTGTACCTGTGTCCCTGGTTTTAGTGGAGCAACGTGTTCGCAAGGTATTTGCCAGGCTATGACCTCGTTTTTTTTGTTTTTGTTTTGTTTTTGTAATCTAACGAAATGTCGTTCTTCTTTCGTTTCCAAGTGATTGTATTCATCTCTGAAAATGCATAAATTTCATTAATATGCTGATGCGGTGCGCACTTTGATTACTTGAATAGTGTATGTTGATGATGAGAATTGTTTATTTGAAGATAAAACAGTTTTTAAATATTACAGATGCATGTAACCCTAACCCATGCTTGAACGGAGGCTCGTGTTCTGTTGATGTTGGTGGCAATGCTGTCTGTACCTGTGTCCCTGGTTTTAGTGGAACAACGTGTTCGCAAGGTATTTGCCATGCTATACCATGCAAATGGTTACATAATCATTTGTTGAAAATGAAAATGAATAGTTCTCTGAAACGTAAGATAACGATACTAGGAAAAATGACATACGACAATTCGATTTCGTTTTCATTTAACCTTGTTTGACAAGAGTATGTGTTTTGCTTTTCGGTAAGAACATCATCTTGTTGATATGAGTTTGCATTGCTCAACAACAATTAAAATGATATCACTGATGTTATAATGTAATGATAGCGTACAGGCAAAGGTAGCCCAGAATAAATTGTATACGATACCAGATAAATGGCTTTAATGGAGCAATATGTCCGGAAGGTATTCGCCAGGCTATGACCTCGAGATATTGTAATTTGATCATTTGGCGTTTTTTAAATAGCCAATTACCGACTTTAAACATGATTTAATCGTGATAAATGGTTAAAAATGAACACGAATAGTTCTCTGAAAACTAAGGTAACGACACTGAAAAAACATATGACGAAAATTGCAGAAGCGGCAACATAGCTTCGTTTTCAATTTTGTGAAACTTTTTGGACTATGTTCTTTGTTTTCCGATAAGCGCATCAGATTGGGTGACCCACTGTCGCATATTGACGAGACGCTGAAGGGTCGTCCTTTTTCATCGATCAACAACATTTAAAATGAGTTTCTGGTGTAAAAATGTGTTGACAGTGTTGATGTTCATGCAAATATAGCCCTGTATACATTTTATACGTTACTAGATATAAACAAATTGATAGAAGATATATGCAGTACCTCTCACAATAAAATATAACCCATTGACAAGTGATCAATGATTATATTTGATTCCTTAATGATCAATCTTTTTAATCTGTGAATATGATTGAACGGAGTAAGTCTATGATAGCAATTGTATCAGCCAGATTGCTTTAAAATGTGATCAGATATTTCACAATCATTTCTAAAGAAAAAATCTATTGTTAATTGAAAATTGATCTAATAGGTTTTCAAACAGAATGATTCAAACTTGTGACGAAAAGAATTCAAATGATATTTTCCGAAACAATATTACACAGTTACGAACAGGATGGTTACATCCTGATAATGAATAATTGGTTGGTTATGTTCCGGTAGCTTAATAATATGATGTGTATATTCTGGTCGATCCATGTACATGCAGATAACTGGGTGGCTATACATTGGTGGCTAGATAATAGAGTGGTTATATCCTGTTGATCAATATTAGTGTTTTCTATTGCTTGTAACTAGATGATATGATGATTATATCGTAAGTAAACAATACGGCGTTTATGTTATGTTAGTAGGTTATAGAGTGGTAATATCCTAGTAACTAGATAATTGGGTATTAATTCTTAGTTGTAGATAACAGAGTGATTATATCCTGACATCATCATGATATTTTGTTTAATAGATTTTCTTACAAATACGAATGCCGTTCTTCTGACGACGTTTAGTTTCCCGGAAATTATAATCATCACTACAAATGCTTCAATTTGATAAATCTATTGATGCGAAAAAAACAAGTATTAATGTACGTTTGTAATGAGAGCGATTGTTAATTTGAAATAATACGATTTTAAAATATTACAGATGCATGTAACCCTAACCCATGCTTGAACGGAGGCTCGTGTGCTGTTGATGTTGGCGGAAATGCTGTCTGTACCTGTGTCCCTGGTTTTAGTGGAACAACGTGTTCGCAAGGTATTTGCCATGCTATGACCTCGTTGTTTTTTTTGTTTTTTTTTTGTAATCTAACGAAATGTCGTTCTTCTTTCGTTTCCAGATGATTGTATTCATCTCTGAAAATGCATAAATTTCATTAATATGTTGATGCGGTGCGCATTTTGATTACTTGAATAGTGTATGTTGATGATGAGAATTGTTTATTTGAATATAAAACAGTTATTTTTAAATATCACAGATGCATGTAACCCTAACCCATGCTTGAACGGAGGCTCGTGTGCTGTTGATGTTGGCGGCAATGCTGTCTGTACCTGTGTCCCTGGTTTTAGTGGAACAACGTGTTCGCAAGGTATTTGCCATGCTATACCATGCAAATGGTTACATAATCATTTGTTGAAAATGAAAATGAATAGTTCTCTGAAACGTAAGATAACGATACTAGGAAAAATGACATACGACAATTCGATTTCGTTTTCATTTAACCTTGTTTGACAAGAGTATGTGTTTTGCTTTTCGGTAAGAACATCATCTTGTTGATATGAGTTTGCATTGCTCAACAACAATTAAAATGATATCACTGATGTTATAATGTAATGATAGCGTACAGGCAAAGGTAGCCCAGTATAAATTGTATACGATACCAGATAAATGGCTTTAATGGAGCAATATGTGCGGAAGGTATTCGCCAGGCTATGACCTCGAGATATTGTAATTTGATCAATTGGCGTTTTTAAATAGCCAATTACCGACTTAAAACATGAATTAATCGTGATAGATGGTTAAAAATGAACACGAATAGTTCTCTGAAAATTAAGGTAACGACACTGAAAAAACATATGACGAAAATTGCAGAAGCGGCAACATAGCTTCGTTTTCAATTTTGTGAAACTTTTTTGGACTATATTCTTTGTTTTCCGATAAGCGCATCAGATTGGGTGACCCACTGTCGCATATTGACGAGACGCTGAAGGGTCGTACTTTTTCATCGATCAACAACATTTAAAATGAGTTTCTGGTGTAAAAATGTGTTGACAGTGTTGATGTTCATGCAAATATAGCCCTGTATACATTTTATACGTTACTAGATATAAACAAATTGATAGAAGATATATGCAGTACCTCTCACAATAAAAAATAACCCATTGACAAGAGATCAATGATTATATTTGATTCCTTAATGATCAATCTTTTTAATCTGTGAATATGATTGAACGGAGTAAGTCTATGATAGCAAATGTATCAGCCAGATTGCTTTAAAATGTGATCAGATATTTCACAATCATTTCTAAAGAAAAGATCTACTGTTAATTGAAATATGATTAAATAGGTTTTCAAACAGAATGATTCAAACTTGTGACGAAAAGAATTCAAATGATATTTTCCAAAACAATATTACACAGTTACGAACAGGATGGTTACATCCTGATAATGAATAATTGGTTGGTTATGTTCCGGTAGCTCAATAATATGATGTGTAAATTCTGGTCGATCCATGTACATGCAGATAACTGGGTGGCTATACATTGGTGGCTAGATAATAGAGTGGTTATATCATGTTGATCAATATTAGTGTTTTCTATTGCTTGTAACTAGATGATATGATGATTATATCGTAAGTAAACAATACGGCGTTTATGTTATGTTAGTAGGTTATAGAGTGGTAATATCCTAGTAACTAGATAATTGGGTATTAATTCTTAGTTGTAGATAACAGAGTGATTATATCCTGACATCATCATGATATTTTGTTTAATAAAGTTTCTTACAAATACGAATGCCGTTCTTCTGACGACGTTTAGTTTCCCGGAAATTATAATCATCACTACAAATGCTTCAATTTGATAAATCTATTGATGCGAAAAAAACAAGTATCAATGTACGTTTGTAATGAGAGCGATTGTTAATTTGAAATAAAACGATTTTATAATATTACAGATGCATGTA
Source organism: Mimachlamys varia (assembly GCA_947623455.1). Lineage (NCBI taxonomy): Eukaryota > Metazoa > Mollusca > Bivalvia > Pectinida > Pectinidae > Mimachlamys > Mimachlamys varia. The sequence continues at coordinate 30,245,215 of OX392540.1, forward strand.
ACCCTAGCCCATGCTTGAACGGAGGCTCGTGTGCTGTTGATGTTGGCGGCAATGCTGTCTGTACCTGTGTCCCTGGTTTTAGTGGAACAACGTGTTCGCAAGGTATTTGCCCGGCTATGACCTCGTTGTTTTTGTTTTTGTTTTGTTTTGTAATCTAACGAAATGTCGTTCTTCTTTCGTTTCCAGGTGATTGTATTCATCTCTGAAAATGCATAAATTTCATTAATATGCTGATGCGGTGCGCACTTTGATTACTTGAATAGTGTATGTTGATGATGAGAATTGTTTATTTGAAGATAAAACAGTTTTTAAATATTACAGATGCATGTAACCCTAACCCATGCTTGAACGGAGGCTCGTGTGCTGTTGATGTTGGCGGCAATGCTGTCTGTACCTGTGTCCCTGGTTTTAGTGGAACAACGTGTTCGCAAGGTATTTGCCATGCTATACCATGCAAATGGTTACATAATCATTTGTTGAAAATGAAAATGAATAGTTCTCTGAAACGTAAGATAACGATACTTGGAAAAATGACATACGACAATTCGATTTCGTTTTCATTTAACCTTGTTTGACAAGAGTATGTGTTTTGCTTTTCGGTAAGAACATCATCTTGTTGATATGAGTTTGCATTGCTCAACAACAATTAAAATGATATCACTGATGTTATAATGTAATGATAGCGTACAGGCAAAGGTAGCCCAGTATAAATTGTATACGATACCAGATAAATGGCTTTAATGGAGCAATATGTCCGGAAGGTATTCGCCAGGCTATGACCTCGAGATATTGTAATTTGATCAATTGGCGTTTTTAAATAGCCAGTTACCGACTTAAAACATGAATTAATCGTGATAGATGGTTAAAAATGAACACGAATAGTTCTCTGAAAATTAAGGTAACGACACTGAAAAAACATATGACGAAAATTGCAGAAGCGGCAACATAGCTTCGTTTTCAATTTTGTGAAACTTTTTTGGACTATATTCTTTGTTTTCCGATAAGCGCATCAGATTGGGTGACCCATTGTCGCATATTGACGAGACGCTGAAGGGTCATACTTTTTCATCGATCAACAACATTTAAAATGAGTTTCTGGTGTAAAAATGTGTTGACAGTGTTGGTGTTCATGCAAATATAGCCCTGTATACATTTTATACGTTACTAGATATAAACAAATTGATAGAAGATATATGCAGTACCTCTCACAATAAAACATAACCCATTGACAAGAGATCAATGATTATATTTGATTCCTTAATGATCAATCTTTTTAATCTGTGAATATGATTGAACGGAGTAAGTCTATGATAGCAAATGTATCAGCCAGATTGCTTTAAAATGTGATCAGATATTTCACAATCATTTCTAAAGAAAAGATCTACTGTTAATTGAAATATGATTAAATAGGTTTTCAAACAGAATGATTCAAACTTGTGACGAAAAGAATTCAAATGATATTTTCCAAAACAATATTACACAGTTACGAACAGGATGGTTACATCCTGATAATGAATAATTGGTTGGTTATGTTCCGGTAGCTCAATAATATGATGTGTAAATTCTGGTCGATCCATGTACATGCAGATAACTGGGTGGCTATACATTGGTGGCTAGATAATAGAGTGGTTATATCATGTTGATCAATATTAGTGTTTTCTATTGCTTGTAACTAGATGATATGATGATTATATCGTAAGTAAACAATACGGCGTTTATGTTATGTTAGTAGGTTATAGAGTGGTAATATCCTAGTAACTAGATAATTGGGTATTAATTCTTAGTTGTAGATAACAGAGTGATTATATCCTGACATCATCATGATATTTTGTTTAATAAAGTTTCTTACAAATACGAATGCCGTTCTTCTGACGACGTTTAGTTTCCCGGAAATTATAATCATCACTACAAATGCTTCAATTTGATAAATCTATTGATGCGAAAAAAACAAGTATCAATGTACGTTTGTAATGAGAGCGATTGTTAATTTGAAATAAAACGATTTTATAATATTACAGATGCATGTAACCCTAGCCCATGCTTGAACGGAGGCTCGTGTGCTGTTGATGTTGGTGGCAATGCTGTCTGTACCTGTGTCCCTGGTTTTAAAGGAACAACGTGTTCGCAAGGTATTTGCCCGGCTATGACCTCGTTGTTTTTGTTTTTGTTTTGTTTTGTAATCTAACGAAATGTCGTTCTTCTTTCGTTTCCAGGTGATTGTATTCATCTCTGAAAATGCATAAATTTCATTAATATGCTGATGCGGTGCGCACTTTGATTACTTGAATAGTGTATGTTGATGATGAGAATTGTTTATTTGAAGATAAAACAGTTTTTAAATATTACAGATGCATGTAACCCTAACCCATGCTTGAACGGAGGCTCGTGTGCTGTTGATGTTGGCGGCAATGCTGTCTGTACCTGTGTCCCTGGTTTTAGTGGAACAACGTGTTCGCAAGGTATTTGCCATGCTATACCATGCAAATGGTTACATAATCATTTGTTGAAAATGAAAATGAATAGTTCTCTGAAACGTAAGATAACGATACTTGGAAAAATGACATACGACAATTCGATTTCGTTTTCATTTAACCTTGTTTGACAAGAGTATGTGTTTTGCTTTTCGGTAAGAACATCATCTTGTTGATATGAGGTTGCATTGCTCAACAACAATTAAAATGATATCACTGATGTTATAATGTAATGATAGCGTACAGGCAAAGGTAGCCCATTATAAATTGTATACGATACCAGATAAATGGCTTTAATGGAGTAATATGTCCGGAAGGTATTCGCCAGGCTATGGCCTCGAGATATTGTAATTTGATCAATTGACATTTTTTGAATAGCCAATTACCGACTTAAAACATGAATTAATCGTGATAGATGGTTAAAAATGAACACGAATAGTTCTCTGAAAATTAAGGTAACGACACTGAAAAAACATATGACGAAAATTGCAGAAGCGGCAACATCGCTTCGTTTTCAATTTTGTGAAACTTTTTTGATTGGACTATGTTCTTTGTTTTCCGATAAGCGCATCAGATTGGGTGACCCACTGTCGCATATTGACGAGACGCTGAAGGGTCGTACTTTTACATCGATCAACAACATTTAAAATGAGTTTCTGGTGTAAAAATGTGTTGACAGTGTTGATGTTCATGCAAATATAGCCCTGTATACATTTTATACGTTACTAGATATAAACAAATTGATAGAAGATATATGCAGTACCTCTCACAATAAAAAATAACCCATTGACAAGAGATCAATGATTATATTTGATTCCTTAATGATCAATCTTTTTAATCTGTGAATATGATTGAACGGAGTAAGTCTATGATAGCAAATGTATCAGCCAGATTGCTTTAAAATGTGATCAGATATTTCACAATCATTTCTAAAGAAAAGCTCTACTGTTAATTGAAATATGATTAAATAGGTTTTCAAACAGAATGATTCAAACTTGTGACGAAAAGAATTCAAATGATATTTTCCAAAACAATATTACACAGTTACGAACAGGATGGTTACATCCTGATAATGAATAATTGGTTGGTTATGTTCCGGTAGCTCAATAATATGATGTGTAAATTCTGGTCGATCCATGTACATGCAGATAACTGGGTGGCTATACATTGGTGGCTAGATAATAGAGTGGTTATATCATGTTGATCAATATTAGTGTTTTCTATTGCGTGTAACTAGATGATATGATGATTATATCGTAAGTAAACAATACGGCGTTTATGTTATGTTAGTAGGTTATAGAGTGGTAATATCCTAGTAACTAGATAATTGGGTATCAATTCTTAGTTGTAGATAACAGAGTGATTATATCCTGACATCATCATGATATTTTGTTTAATAAAGTTTCTTACAAATACGAATGCCGTTCTTCTGACGACGTTTAGTTTCCCGGAAATTATAATCATCACTACAAATGCTTCAATTTGATAAATCTATTGATGCGAAAAAAACAAGTATCAATGTACGTTTGTAATGAGAGCGATTGTTAATTTGAAATAAAACGATTTTATAATATTACAGATGCATGTAACCCTAGCCCATGCTTGAACGGAGGCTCGTGTGCTGTTGATGTTGGCGGCAATGCTGTCTGTACCTGTGTCCCTGGTTTTAGTGGAACAACGTGTTCGCAAGGTATTTGCCCGGCTATGACCTCGTTGTTTTTGTTTTTGTTTTGTTTTGTAATCTAACGAAATGTCGTTCTTCTTTCGTTTCCAGGTGATTGTATTCATCTCTGAAAATGCATAAATTTCATTAATATGCTGATGCGGTGCGCACTTTGATTACTTGAATAGTGTATGTTGATGATGAGAATTGTTTATTTGAAGATAAAACAGTTTTTAAATATTACAGATGCATGTAACCCTAACCCATGCTTGAACGGAGGCTCGTGTGCTGTTGATGTTGGCGGCAATGCTGTCTGTACCTGTGTCCCTGGTTTTAGTGGAACAACGTGTTCGCAAGGTATTTGCCATGCTATACCATGCAAATGGTTACATAATCATTTGTTGAAAATGAAAATGAATAGTTCTCTGAAACGTAAGATAACGATACTTGGAAAAATGACATACGACAATTCGATTTCGTTTTCATTTAACCTTGTTTGACAAGAGTATGTGTTTTGCTTTTCGGTAAGAACATCATCTTGTTGATATGAGGTTGCATTGCTCAACAACAATTAAAATGATATCACTGATGTTATAATGTAATGATAGCGTACAGGCAAAGGTAGCCCATTATAAATTGTATACGATACCAGATAAATGGCTTTAATGGAGTAATATGTCCGGAAGGTATTCGCCAGGCTATGGCCTCGAGATATTGTAATTTGATCAATTGACATTTTTTGAATAGCCAATTACCGACTTAAAACATGAATTAATCGTGATAGATGGTTAAAAATGAACACGAATAGTTCTCTGAAAATTAAGGTAACGACACTGAAAAAACATATGACGAAAATTGCAGAAGCGGCAACATCGCTTCGTTTTCAATTTTGTGAAACTTTTTTGATTGGACTATGTTCTTTGTTTTCCGATAAGCGCATCAGATTGGGTGACCCACTGTCGCATATTGACGAGACGCTGAAGGGTCGTACTTTTACATCGATCAACAACATTTAAAATGAGTTTCTGGTGTAAAAATGTGTTGACAGTGTTGATGTTCATGCAAATATAGCCCTGTATACATTTTATACGTTACTAGATATAAACAAATTGATAGAAGATATATGCAGTACCTCTCACAATAAAAAATAACCCATTGACAAGAGATCAATGATTATATTTGATTCCTTAATGATCAATCTTTTTAATCTGTGAATATGATTGAACGGAGTAAGTCTATGATAGCAAATGTATCAGCCAGATTGCTTTAAAATGTGATCAGATATTTCACAATCATTTCTAAAGAAAAGCTCTACTGTTAATTGAAATATGATTAAATAGGTTTTCAAACAGAATGATTCAAACTTGTGACGAAAAGAATTCAAATGATATTTTCCAAAACAATATTACACAGTTACGAACAGGATGGTTACATCCTGATAATGAATAATTGGTTGGTTATGTTCCGGTAGCTCAATAATATGATGTGTAAATTCTGGTCGATCCATGTACATGCAGATAACTGGGTGGCTATACATTGGTGGCTAGATAATAGAGTGGTTATATCATGTTGATCAATATTAGTGTTTTCTATTGCGTGTAACTAGATGATATGATGATTATATCGTAAGTAAACAATACGGCGTTTATGTTATGTTAGTAGGTTATAGAGTGGTAATATCCTAGTAACTAGATAATTGGGTATTAATTCTTAGTTGTAGATAACAGAGTGATTATATCCTGACATCATCATGATATTTTGTTTAATAAAGTTTCTTACAAATACGAATGCCGTTCTTCTGACGACGTTTAGTTTCCCGGAAATTATAATCATCACTACAAATGCTTCAATTTGATAAATCTATTGATGCGAAAAAAACAAGTATCAATGTACGTTTGTAATGAGAGCGATTGTTAATTTGAAATAAAACGATTTTATAATATTACAGATGCATGTAACCCTAGCCCATGCTTGAACGGAGGCTCGTGTGCTGTTGATGTTGGCGGCAATGCTGTCTGTACCTGTGTCCCTGGTTTTAGTGGAACAACGTGTTCGCAAGGTATTTGCCCGGCTATGACCTCGTTGTTTTTGTTTTTGTTTTGTTTTGTAATCTAACGAAATGTCGTTCTTCTTTCGTTTCCAGGTGATTGTATTCATCTCTGAAAATGCATAAATTTCATTAATATGCTGATGCGGTGCGCACTTTGATTACTTGAATAGTGTATGTTGATGATGAGAATTGTTTATTTGAAGATAAAACAGTTTTTAAATATTACAGATGCATGTAACCCTAACCCATGCTTGAACGGAGGCTCGTGTGCTGTTGATGTTGGCGGCAATGCTGTCTGTACCTGTGTCCCTGGTTTTAGTGGAACAACGTGTTCGCAAGGTATTTGCCATGCTATACCATGCAAATGGTTACATAATCATTTGTTGAAAATGAAAATGAATAGTTCTCTGAAACGTAAGATAACGATACTAGGAAAAATGACATACGACAATTCGATTTCGTTTTCATTTAACCTTGTTTGACAAGAGTATGTGTTTTGCTTTTCGGTAAGAACATCATCTTGTTGATATGAGTTTGCATTGCTCAACAACAATTAAAATGATATCACTGATGTTATAATGTAATGATAGCGTACAGGCAAAGGTAGCCCAGAATAAATTGTATACGATACCAGATAAATGGCTTTAATGGAGCAATATGTCCGGAAGGTATTCGCCAGGCTATGACCTCGAGATATTGGAATTTGATCAATGGCGTTTTTCAAGTAGCCAATAACGGACTTAAAACATGAATTAATTGTGACAAATGGATAAAAATGAACACGAATTGTTCTCTGAAAATTAAGGTAACGACACTGAAAACAAATATGACGAAAGTTGCAGAAGCGGCAACATCGTTTCGTTTTCAATTTTGTGAAACTTTTTTGACGGAATTATGTTCTTTGTTTTCCGATAAACGCATCAGATTGGGTGATCAACTGTCGCATATTGACGAAACGCTGAAGGGTCGTACTTTAACATCGATCAACAACATTTAAAATGTTCCGGTAGCTTAATAATATGATGTTTATATTCTGGTCGATCCATGTACATGTAGATAACTGGGTGGCTATACATTGGTGGCTAGAGAATAGAGTGGTTATATCCTGTTGATCAATATTAGTGTTTTCTATTGCTTGTAACTAGATGATATGATGATTATATCGTAAGTAAACAATACGGCGTTTATGTTATGTTAGTAGATTAGAGCGAAATAATATCCTGGTAATTAGATAATTGGGAGATTAATTCTTACTTGTAGATAACAGAGTGATTATATCCTGACAGCATCATGATATTTTGTTTGATAGATTTTCTTACAAATACGAATGCCGTTCTTCTGATGACGTTTAGTTTCCGGAAATTATAATCATCACTACAGATGCTTCAATTTGATAAATCTATCAATGTGTTGTATAACAAGTATAAATGTATGTTTGTAATGAGAGCGATTGTTAACTTGAAATAAAACGATTTTAAAATATTACAGATGCATGTTTCTCTAACCCATGTTTGAACGGAGGCTTGTGTGTTGTTGATGTTGGTGGCACTGCTGTCTGTACCTGTGCCCTTGGTTTTGAGGGAGAAACGTGTTCAGAAGGTATTTGCCAGGCTATGACCTCGACATATTGGTACTTGATTAATTGCTATTCTAATATCCAAGTAAGGACTTAAAACATGAATTAATCGTGATAGATGGTTAACAACGATAACAGAGTGAATATATCCTGACAGCATCTTGATATTTTGTTTTATCTATTTTCTTACAAATACGAATGCCGTTCTTCTGATGACGTTTAGTTTCCTTGAAATTTTAATCATCACTACAGATGCTTCAATTTGATCAATCTACTGATGCGTTGTATAACTGCAATTTCACTTAATGTATTCACACAAGGAATTACCACACAAATTGTTTTCAGTTATACGGTATCTATTGGTAGCTTAATAATATAACATCCCTGCTTCGCCTATTGTGTTTACATGTCGCAGTTGATCCGTTTTCTAGGGCTTGCTCTGAATATCGAGATTTTCGTGATAGATGTCAATTGCTGACTAACAAACTTACGGCACAGGGATTCGAGAGATTCAGGTTGATGAAGACTATGGGCAAGTGTGATGGTCGCTATCTCGATATCATCGAGAAATATTCTGTATCTTTGTGTGATATAAAGATGGACGTTTTTGAGTTTGCTTAATAGTGTGCTTACTTGTTGTGATTAACAATGGTGATTCGGTTCTCATTTTGAGGATTGATGCTAACTGTACATGGCGGGTATGTTCGATGAAGGAGAAGACGCTTACTCTTCCGAAGCACTTGGTCTTATTGTCTTGTTCCTGTACGATAGTCTCCATTTAAATATTTCCTTTGTTCTTTTTTGCCTATAGTGTAATCGATTTTGAGTTCGGATTAGGGTTTTGTTGACGCTTTGATATTATCTGATTTTTTATCCTGATAACTTGATAATGCTGTGGATGATAACCTGGTAGTAATTTTTTTCTAAACCTGGTTGATTATATCCTGGTAGTAGATAATAGAGTGGTGATATCCTGAAGTGTTGTGTTTGATTTTTGATGGTCTTAAGAATACGAATGTTGTTTTTCTAATAAGGTTTTATTTTCCGGAAAATTTAATTATCACCACAATATCCTCAAATTGGTGACTTTATTAGTGTATTGTTCAACTGATTTTATCGAAAATGTACCACTGTATCTTCATTTTTTTTCAGAGAGTATACAAATATCTATAGATATTGTTTGGTTTTGATGAGAGCAATTGGTAATTTAAATGTAAAACGATTAAAAACTATTCCATATACATGTCAACCTATCCAGATGGTTTCTGACGCTTCAACAAAGTGCTGGACAGAGAGAGCAATCTGCTTAGGCGGCAGATCAAAGAAACCATCTGGATACGCCGGACTGAGCCGGTTTTAAATCGAGAAGAGGGGGCTCACAGACTCTCGCACATCTATGACCACGTCATAAACAAAGAATAGATGAATCGAGTCATTTCGGTACAATAACTTTACTATTTTAAATACGCTTAACAGCGTAGACGAAATGATCGATTTGTGGTTACCATTTCGTACACAATGTACACCTTTCGTATGCATACGCTTTGCTGATCATTTGTCTGATGAAGGTGACATGGTAGACAAATCATATTAGTCATCGAAAAATTGATAAATTTTGTTAGTGTTTTTTGTTTACGCATTTTCAGTTGTTGGCCCTACTGGTACGCTTAACTGTGGTTTTGAGACAGGTGAGATGGATTGTCCATTCACGAATGCTGATAACGATCTGTATGACTGGGAAGAGGAAGAGGTAAAGAACTCTATTCTTTTAATATTGAAGTTAAGTTTGTACATATGATCATATTAATACACGTCGCTTCGCTAAAATATAAATGTTACAATGGATCCATTGGGAGGCAATCGATTTGTTATATACAAAGATATACATTATATACTTAGTATAAAATACATGGAAATGGTATACTTGATAAATATGCATGCCAAGAGTTCATATCAGCGATACGGGCCCATATAGGCAATGCTTCGCAAAGTGGGCCCAATACACTGCATCAGCCCGCTTGCTGAGCGGGGCCAAATACACGGTATCAGCCCACTTCCGAAATTGCTGCGGCGTCGCATTGCGTTTGTGACGTCATCGCAATCGAATATGGATCTAGAAGACGACAGATGCTTAAGTCGAGATGGGCGCGAAAATCTCACCTACTAAGAGCTTGACAAATTTTAAGGAAAAGAGACATAACGAAGGCTTCAATGCTGGGAACAGTGATAAAATGTAATCTTAATCAACATCTAGATACAATGTAATGTCAACAAAAGGAACGAAAAGGAGACATCAGCAAAAACAGAGATAATCATGAACCGTCACAAAAATCAAAGTTTATAATAGATAGAATACGGCCATTTCAATAGCAGGCCTTTATCAACCCTCGAATTTTAGGGATATTTTGAATTAAATGTACATTCCTTGCAAAAACATTACAACATTAAAATTTTCATGAAGTTTTGGGGGGCTAACAAACTGTTAATGAATTTCAGTAATCTCAAAGGAAAGGAAAATGAGTTGCCAGATCCGATTCATGTTCCCTATATGATAGAATCAGCGTTTGTGTAGTACATGTTTTCATAGTAAAGTTATAATATATATGTGAGGTCATATCTTGATATATTATCTGGATGTTTGCAAACTAAAAGTTGATAATGGCAGATAAATAAACTGATTATAGAACCAATATAACTATAACTGACTGTTTCGTTTGTTCAGGGAAGTATAAATAATGGGCCTAGCGGAGCACAAGAAGGCACGAGATTCTTGTCTCTCGCCTCTGATAACAGTGGCATTTTCGGATATGCTTTGCTGTCTGCTGAACTGGAAACAGGTAAAATTGTTTTCTTATTCTGTGGTACATTTTGCAATTTGTCCTGTTGTTGTCTTTCTGAACAAGTTTGTTTGAGCGTGTGGTAGCTTTACAAGCGACTTACTATAACTGAAAAATGTTTTCGACGGACAGTATATATTTAAATGAGCTTAAAAAGCATAAAACACTGCCATGTGGAGCTTTTGTATGTTTGTTTGTAGACTGTAAATATGCATGTTATCAAAATATTAACTGCATCTACTTCACATATATGATTCATAGAGAGAGTAAACAAACATCACCGTTTGCTCGTTTAGTGGTCATAAGGAATTTAGAGCAAATAGTTGTTCGTTTGTGTGATCGCAACATTGATCTCCTGGGTCAAGTGATCGTTTAAGATTGAATGTCCTAATGTATAAAAGCAAAGGGTCTTATGCCAAATTAAATCGAACGTTTTTTTTTTTATTTTTCTCTCAGTTTTCATGAGTTCTACCGAAGTTATAATAGATATTTGTGACTACGATCAAGAAAAGGTTGTCAATTTGTTCACATTTGACCTTTGATTTTTCAAAGTTGCCAGATAATGATCAAGTATGGTTAGAATTGGATTGTTTACACCGATGCCGTTAGAACAGCAATTCGGTTACACATTTATGTTAAATATTGATGTAACCGAAATGCGTTTATACTGGTATGAATGTTAATACAATCCCGTTTAATCCAAACGTATTCCATTTTACTATCAATATAGATAACTAGTATAAAAGATATCACATTTTGATAATAATTTCATTTACTTTTGTGGTTAAACATTTAACCTAACAACGGTAGTTTCAAACGAATACCATCTTTCATGAGGTTTGGTGTGGGCGCACGATAAACTAACATTATGCGATGACAATCTTGGTTGATGTAATAGAAATGGTTTAACAATATTTACAGTTTCGCGCTAGTTGTTTTAAACATATTACTATTTTTTTTTAACTATTTACACTAACTGATAGTTCTATCTATATTTTTCTTAAAATTAGTAAAAGTCTTTCTGTAATTTTTGAAACAAACCAAATAGACACATGAAAACTTTCAACACAGTTCAAGTAAATATTGCCAGTTTTTTTACCAAGTTATACACTGCACCTGTACATGGACAATATATGTAGATGTCTCTGGCCGGGGGCACTTACAACACTCGCCTAGGTGTGAAAACACAGGTAAAGTGGTGGGGAGGGGAGGCGGTTTTCAAATAACTAATTATGAGAGCCCTGTTTTATTTCATAACGGTCGCTCCCTTTCGAGGGACAAGATCGTGAAATGTGCTATATAGCTCTAACCAGCAACATTATTTCTCCAATATATCTAAATGCTGTTGATTTGATGAAGCTAGAAATTATATTGCCCCAATGATTTCATTCTTTAGATGAAGATCGATGCCTGTCGTTTTACTACCAGGTGAACGACCATCAGTACTATTTGGACGTATATGTCCTTCCCGAAGGGTCGGATACGTATACACATGAATGGGAGTTACTTGGACTTGTCCAGAAAAACACGTGGTTGTTTGCCGAAGTCGAAGTTTCTGAAAAAGAGGTTTGTTTGCTTTTTACTTTGAGCCAAAGCCAAATCCTATCCAACTAAACAGTGAACAGAAATAGTAACATCACAAAGGAAAATAGTGACAGATAATAGACCTGTCATAAAAGAAAGATGACGTAATACACACAAATGCTGCTAGATTTACGATAGATGCATTTGGCGGCCATGATCCTGAAATCAATAACGTTTAAAGTATTCTATTACCTTTGATCTGCATTGCCACTATATAACTCTAGCAAGGCCATTTTGTGTTAGAGAAAATAAATCTTGAGATTTTATTATGGCGTCATTACGATTGTGACATCATAATCTTAACGTTGGATATAGCTAGCCGATAAAGCCGGCTTCATTTATTTTAAATCTGCCTTAAATTTTCAGGAAAAAAAATGTAAAATATAGATTCAATAAATTGATAAGCAAAACCAATGGAAAAATATTTACGCATTAAACAGCATTTTATTTCGTATTATGTACCCATAACATGTAACAGCGTAGCAGAAAAATATAGTCATAACGCACGTTATTCATTTTGTCTGATAACCTGTTCCGTGTTATATGACCATAATACGGCACAGAATTATGTTTCATCCTTGAAGACACTTACTATGATATAGAACTTGATTGAAATCGTACAACTCACACTTACAATAAAAACCCTAACAACCTAGAAACTCCGTACTTACCAACAAAAATTCGCCAGTACATATTACAAATTGACAACGGACTACTATAATTGAACAACAGGAACAGCGAAATGCAATTATAATAACTAACAGTGACCAGAATAATATGTGATAACCATTGACAATGTTTCAAACTAAATTGATTGCATACTGTAACATACCTAACAGTTACAGAAATCAAAGACGAGTTATAGTAACAAGGGAACAGGCAAAAATGAAACCGATGAGAATGAACAGAAAAAAATAAAATTAACATGCAGCAAACTGCAAGCGAAAAGATACAATACCGCAGACGGTATAACATAGGCACGCACACAAGAACTATTTGTTATTTGATTTTAAAATGTTTTCAAAAAATAGAAATTTGAAATAAATTGAAAATGAAGTTGTTATTTTGTATCATTAATTGTGATACCAAGAAACTTTTGAAGACGTACATTTTCACGTCTGTATTTTAGGGTATCGACTAAGACGACATGTATATAGACCTACTTACACTTGTTTATCTATTTCGTATTTATATGCATTTATATATTACATTGATCATATATGAGCTTAAAATGTAATAACTTCTTTATTAATGCATTGTAAGTATCAAATTATTATCCACATGTTGTGAAGCGCTTTAGAGTTATTTTACAAATTATATAAAGCGCTATATAAATGTTGTATATCATTATTATTACAACATGATTTGAATTTTTAGGTTGCCATAGTCGGTTATGCTGGAAGAAGACAATCAAGGCTCTCGTTGGACAATGTCAAAATCACACCGGGTACTTGCGCTAGCATGAGTAAGTATTACTCACTCCCTAAAGATGACGTAAACACACGCATATGCTGCAACTCTTAAAAGTAATAGATACAGTATGCCGATAAAATGAATTGAACTGCATCATACAGCTGTCTCGTACTCCTAGGGCTCTTCAGTGATGCTAGGGGCCAAAAGATAGGAATCCACAATTTCTAAACTAATGTAGAAGCAGAAGGGTCAGGTGCGTAAACCCCCTTTCATTTATTAATTTAGAGGTAAAATTAAACCAGTTCTGCATAATTTCAAATCGTGTATTACGAAGATGTGTATATAAAGTACCATGCCACTAATCAAATGAGATTAACTGTGGCTATGGAGGCTCCAGCAAACCTCGGGGACTACAAAATTCACCAGCAGAGTCTGCCACCCCTTATTTAACGAAAGTTAACGGATGACATTAAACACCTTCAACTGACCAATTATCATCCGCCACATAAAACATAGAAGGCTTCATATCTATTTCAGAATCGCTCCGTTCCTACTGATCCGTACCTCTCTTTTCTATCATTTTGTATTTAAATCAATTTCAAAACTGACTTATTGGTGAAGGATATATGCTTCTACAATTTGGCAGAACGTAATATGGTATACATGTATTTTATATTTCTTTAAATAATCACTTTAGCGAACTGATTCAGTTTTGAAAATACAATGTAGCTTTGGAGGTAGAAAAGCTATTGTTTACATGTACTTTATGCGATTGTTAGATTAGCGGGAGAGGTAGAACGTAAAGTAGGCTGGTTTTTTTAAATGTTGAAAGCACCTTATGTGAATGGATGGGCTTAAATTTCGCATACCAATGCAACACTCGTTAGGTATAATAAACCTGTCGCTACGTGGAAGTGACAAAGTCGTTTTCAAGGAACATTAATGTGAACCTCTCGAAATGCATTCATCATGATGACGGTATTGATAGTAAAGGTTAGAAATCTAATTTCGCTAAACGTGTTCCAATCTTACACCTTAGTTTGGCTACACGAAACGATACCAGCTTTCAAACCTATGTCAGAATATTACAATGTAATCACCAATAACTTAGATAGATAAAACAGATGTTTAGGGCAGTGCATTTCATTTTTGGTATGGTGTATGAATTATGGCACATCACACACTTCCCTTTCTTGAAAGTAACATTCTTGCTTTCCAACCAATAGTTTTTACATGTCGCAGTTTATTCGTTATTCTGGGCTTTTTTATATACAAAGATTTCATTTTAAATGTCGGCTGCAGACAAACAAAATTTTGGCACATCTTTTTAAGAGATGTAGGTTGCTAAAGATCGTGGGGACCTATTTGTTGCCATCTTGTTTTTATTGAGAAATCTTCTATATCTTTTTATCATATAATATGAAGATGGACATTTATGAAAATAATCATTAGTATTCCATGTTATTGTGTTTGAAAATAGCTCAATTTTCACTTTGAGGACGTGACTTCACAATTACTTTGATGTGCTCTAAATTTACATGGTGGGTGTTACCGATGAAAGAAGGGAACATTATCCTTCTAGAACACCTGATCGTATACTCTTGTACTTTTGCTTAAATTATGATCCTAGTTTAATGGATTCTGAATTCCGATTATGAATTGTTGACATGTTGGTATGTTCTTGGTTTTTTTTTTATATATGCCATCATCTGTGTGTCCTACTGTTTAGAATTGATGTATTCCAAACTCTTGTTAACATTTGTCTAATAGTCGATTATATTTGCAGACATGTGTAATACTAACACATGTGGGAATGGCGGAACCTGCGTAGGAACAAGTCAGAGTTTTACATGTTTGTGTGCTGTTGGGTTCCTAGGTCCCATGTGTATGGAAATAGGTAGGTACAACATGTTGCTAAATATTCAGAATAAATAATTAATTATCATGATTTGCAATAGAACAAGGGCCGGTGTGAAGTGTTCCATTATGATAGTATTACAACCATGAACATTAATTAGTTCACTGGAACTCTCTCTTTCGATTTAAAACTATATTACCTAAACTTTCCAGATTAACTGTCTATTTGGACACTTTGTTTGTGACTACATCACTATGAACTACGCAAACTGTTATTTTAATACGGTATACGGTGCTGGATTCCATTCCAATCTAACAATAAACAATCTGAGGCCTTGTCGCCAAATTATAATAAATAATTCTTTTGCGACGTTATTTGAGAATTACGATTGCTATATTACCTTATATCCAGTACATGGGTCGAAATGTCATTATTATTACATTATATGCTAATTGGTTTTTGGCACTTCACCCAAAACAATATTTGGCTCATGGTGAGGAAAAGTATGTACTTTTATTATGTAAGAATGAAATCATTGGGACAATATAATTTCTAGCTTCATCAATTATTATAATTTCAGATCGCCAAAAACCTGTAGTAATATGACATTCATATTGCAATAATAAACATGTGATACGGTATAAAGAATAAATGTGACATATATCTGTAGAAAATACAATGAAAAAAATCACTTTAACAGACGTAGTTTTGTGTTTAGGAGCCCGGTACAACTTCCAAAGCCTATAACTAGCTCATAACAATTTGGAGGCCATTTTGAATATGCGTTTTGGTGTCTATTTTATGCACTTTGCGAAAGGCCAAAATGTACAACCTCCAAGGCTTATGACTTCACATAACAAACGGTCCGGTTGGGATGTAACTGATATTAATCATTTCTGAATAATAAATATCCTTTTTATGGACAATTTTAAAAAGGTAAACAAACAAATGGTAAATAACGACATTGTTAGCGATTTGCTTGACAAGGACCCGATTGCTCAAACAATTTTATGGCCGCTACTTGTAGACCCCTGCATCCCAAATCCTTGTGAAAATGGCGGAACCTGCGAACCACAAAATGATGGCAGTGCTGCATGCGAATGTGCTGCTGGTTTTTCGGGTAGCGTTTGTGATGTTGAAGGTAATATTTACTACTTCCTAACATAGCCCTGACTTTACTCCGTAAGCCTACTTCGTATATAATAAGATATTGATCAGTATATGGTCTGATACTACATGTGTACCTATAGATTAAACAAAGTATGAATCAGCAATACTCGTCCGTCACTTATCTCAAACGTCCCTCTTCAATCTTTCATCACAGTTGCTGATTTATCTAGTTAGGAGCGCAGAGTTTATGGTTTGATCATATTATAAGACTCTTTCTTGACCAGGGATGTAATTTAGGGAAATTCCACCCGAGGGTTTTTCAAATTTGATAAAACCCGAGAGAGCCGAACGTTTTGCCAAAGTTGCAAACCCCGAGAGTCGAATTTCTCTATCTTACACCTTTGGCCATGAAAGAGTATTTTTCTCACATATCAACTACCTGAATAAGCACCATTTTGTAAATACAATGTATCATCTTTCCTCAACAATTGTTGTGACGAAAACGAATCAGAGAGCGATATTAAGCATATATACTCTATTGGTTATAATATGTTTCGTATTGTTTGTCCATACTGAAGTTGTTTTCCTCAGTAATAATATCGAATGAAAGCCTAGATCTTTGCACAATTACAAAGTAACCAATCGCAATGTAGGAAGATAGGAACATACCAAGCTTCAAACAATACCCTGTAAAACACACAATGTTCACGGTTATTGTCCGTTCAATGTTTTAAGCTATTGGGATATGCTATATCAGTAAATGGTGGCCATATACATCATTCAATTTTTTGTATACATTGTCGTGTTAAACAATGTATAACATCATGGCCGTTTTGTTTATTATACACTGGGTATAACATCATGCCCGTTTCGTTCAGTAAAAACAATGTATACCAGCATGTCTGTTTTGTTCCGTAAATACAATGTATATCATTATGCCCGTTTTTTTCGTAAATAAACAATGAAAAATATCATGTCCGTGTTGTATAGTAAATACAATGTAAAACATAGTGTCCGCGTTGTATAGTAAATACAAATATATAACATCATGTTCGTTTTGTTTGATAAATACAATGTTTAACATCATGTCCGTGTTGTATAGAAAATACAATGTATAACATCATGTTCGTTTTGTTTAGTAAATACGATGTATAACATCATGCCCGTTTTGTTATAAAGACCCTGTAATCATGAGCTGTTCGTTTGAGGATGGCGAGGAAAGTTGTTCACTGATCCAAGCAAACAACGACTATTTTGATTGGATTATCTATACCGTAAGTAGGTCTTTATGGAAATCATATTTGATATAGAAGAGTATCACATTATGGATCCATATACCGGTGGTAAACATTAACGACGAACAGGAAGCTATCGTAACTTTTATGACTCATTTAGAAGTGTATAAAAAAATAATAGAAAAAGAAGAGTAGAAAATCAAAGTACTATATTACTTTAGCTCTGCTCTTAAACACTGTGGTTTCTCAAGTTAGGAAATCTATGTACATTTGTATCAAGATTTTATTATGACTTTTGTAAGCGTACGATTTATAAATCACCCAGAAAATGAAGTTCTTTCAACAGCACATGTTCAAGTAAAGAAATTGTGTATGAACGGTACTGTACAAATGCTTCAGTGTCCAGTTTTACCGGGAAGAAATATTAATGACATTTCAAATATAAAGAAGAGCTATATATATACTTTATGTAAACTATTTCAATTATATTTAATATAATCAGGTTCGGTGAAAACCCACAAAAACAAAAGCAAAAAACAAAAAACAAAAACAAACATGGCCATCGCCTGCATATCTCTGAGAATGTGTTCACATTGGTAGCTAAAACTAAACGTGTAGCGTTAGAAATGACAATGTGATCGTATGGCATGTGCTGATCTATAGCTACCTGACCAGCGGGCACTTTTCCAATATTTCAAACGGGAGTAAATGGAGGACTTGTTTTTGTATCAAAAACTAAAATGCAGTGGTTTGCTTAGAAGTTAGACAAAAGTCCTTTAAGTTTCATATTCTTTTAGCCTAAAAGATAGCAATAATATTAATGAAATGAAAAATGAGGTAATTTGACCCATTTTACATTTATATTGTTTTATATGTTATAAACTCTCATACTTCCCGGATAAACGCTAGAAAATATTGACTTCCCAATTTAAAAAAAAAATTTAAAATATCCAAGTTCGTTGCAGATTATGTGCGTGGCTAAAACATATCATCTTCCAGTATTGTTTGTTTCTTATTTATGAAAAGGACACTTGTCAATAATCGAACTGCCTTATAAACATTTGTCAGATAAGGAATTTTATTGTTTCGTTTTAAATAGAATATGTTTTAATGTGTTATGATTCCAATACAGGACTCTATGGAGGTGCCTTCTACCGCTCCTAGCAGCGCCTTTGACGGTGACAAGTACATGTATATAGAAACTGATGGAAAATCCGTCAACTCCTATGGCGTCTTGCTGGCTCTCAACTTACCAGGTACGTACAAAAGTGTACACACTTATTTACTGCCTAGTAGGTTTTTGTACAATAATGATGTTCGTAATTACAGGGACCATGGTATTTGTTACTGATATATTTTGACTTAAACTAAAGTGTTCTGAACATAAATTAGAGAATACCAAAGCGTTAACAAAATCAATTTGAGCATTTTGTTCATGTTTTATGAGTTAAGATCGAATTTTGGTAATGAACGAAAAATCTAAAAATCAAAGCAATAAAAACAAACAAAACAAAAAATACAACAAAACCAGAGAATACCGAAGCGTCAACAAAACAGTTATCCGAACTCAACATCGATTACAGAAAGTGAAAATATGTACAAAGGAAAGATTAATATGGAGATCATTGTGAACGAACAAGAGAATAAGCATCGACATTATATAATTTCATGTTTTGACGTCCACGAAAATGCTTAAAATGTTGAATGTATTTTTGTTTATAGAAATTGAATTTATGTACATGTAAAATGTATTCTCATCACAAACAATGATTTCCTCCAAAAAAAATCCCTTTTTCTGAGTTTTAAGTTTTTCGTTTCATAGAGGACAATTTTGTGTATTCGTAAGGTTTGCGTCAGTTTAAAGCCAAAAATAGCAAAAAATGTCTGTACTTCTCATCAATCTTACCGCGCGTTTAGATATCTACATGACGTTAGCTATACTTTTGTTTTTGATGCAAGAACGGATAGATCAAACGTTACCTTGGGACATCGAAATCTTCCCGTCCTTCTCAAACAATGTATGTACAAGCATACCGAATGACATTTGTACATTAAATGAAACCCTCTAAACATGTCAAATTATTCTGAACACATCTGTAGCTTGTACAGGTTCCCGGGTCCCTGTGTCCACTTGCTCTGATTCCCAATGTCGTAGTCTTATTTGTCGGATCACGTAATAACTCGGTGAATTATCCGTGGAGAGGAAACAAACAAAAAACTAAAAGTATCAAGTTACATCACGTTTTTGCACTTGCTGTTCATAGCATCTGCATAAACCATTCGTAAATAATTGCTGAAAATAAAATAAATTGTTTCCCATGAAGATTTGTGCTCATACAATGTAATACAGTATAGATTAAATGCCTGTCTAACGACATATGTGTTACACATTTGATAGTATGCATGTATATGTATGCGTGCATGTGTGTACACGTTAAGGAATAGTTTAGGTGGTTTATACATGTCATCATGCACTGCATTTAACAACAGCTCATAAGAAAAATTATTATTTTGAAAATATCTTTAAGAATAATAACAAGAACACGTACATACTGAATTTAACGTATACTTACAGGTGAAATTAAGTGTTTGACCTTTAACCACCACATGAGAGGAAGACGTGACCGCCTTGAAGTGTATGTCGCTAACGACGAAGTCTTCGGGCTTTGGTGGCGAAAGAGAGGCAATCAAGGCGACGATTGGAATAGCGAAGCACTGAGCATCGCCTCCGACTACACCGAGGTAACATAAAATAATAATAATTAATTCGAAGTTCTTATATACCGCTTTATCACGACCTTAAAGGCCGTGGTTATAGGGCCTTAGCAACCAGCCAATATCATTCTTAACTCCCTGGGGAGCATATATACACCGGTGCTGCCATCTCGGCGCTCACAGCTAGCATTCTACAATTCTAGCACTACCCAACCACGAACTCATTTACAGCTGAGTAGACTGGAACAATCGGAGTAAAGTATCTTGCTCAAGGATACAACACAAGTGTCGGGACTCGAACTCACAACCCTTTGATCACGAGCCCGGCGTCCCACCACTAGACCACCGCGCCCCCTTACCTTACTAATGATCGACAGTCAAATAAATATAACACAACATGTGGTTATATTGTTTATTATTACTGTATACAATACAGTTCATAATCAATCTCAGCAGGTTGTAATGTCCCACGTCATTTCTGAACTCAACACTGGCCACGGTTCTTGTGTTGTGTCCTTGAGCTAGATGTTTAACTCTACATATTCTAGTCTACCAGGCTGCCAGACGTTTCGCCCCAATGTCACAATGTCCGAGGTCCCAATGTCCCTTTTTTTCGTATCGCCCCATTTGTATATTGCATTGTCCACAATGCCATGTCACAATGCCCCAACTATTAGGGGCGAACTGGTCTATTCGTCCCATTACCACTAATAGTTAAGAAGTTTGGCTTAATGAAATAGTTTCCGTACGGGCAACGGACACCACGGTAGGGCATTAGTTCACCCTGGTCCTTCACACACCTTGTGTAGAAACAATAATGAAAGTTTAATTCATAACAAATATCTAACAAGTTCTTAAATGTATGCTGAAGTGTTCTCTGAACTGAGGAATTTTATTTCAGTTTTGTAAAGCACGTCTATTCTTATCTCATTCTCAGAGACAAAAACACAACTGCGTTTAAAGATTCTAATACCAAAATGCACAGTTTCGCTATGGAAGAATATCTATTACTAAATTTAAAAGGTGCAGCATATTTGTGTGTTACATCATCTTTCTGAAATTCAAAGCTTACCTTGGAGAATAATGAATAAAATTATGAAAATGAAGTGTATACTCAAAACCAGTTATGTTGGAATTCGAACCCTGATCACTAGCCTTTCAGGTTAACAGACGTGTCCAGATATACGACAGATAAAATAAGGTTGGGGGATATTTGTATACTGCAAAAGCCAATATTGTCGAGCGTTGAATTTTCGCTTAGTCGAGTCTCCATACTGTTGCGATGTGGAAATTTTCACGCCGTAGTCATGCTCTTTTGCACTGTATTACTGTATTACTACTTTACACTGTAGAGTTTGAATAGTGTTAAATATGAACGCATGTGGATATATTCGCGGAGATTTAACGCAAGCAAAATAATCGAAATTTTCCACACCGCAAACATTCCGCTTTTACAGTATAGGAAAAACCACCGACCAGTTGGGAACACTTTATGCAGTGTCTCATTCACTGGTATTGATAATAAAGTACGATGACAGACCTTTCTCAGGTGTACTAATCAAGTGTTACATCTTTATTATAGATCTACTTCGTTGGCGTGGTGGGGAATTCTACTAGGAACGACCTCATTGCCATCGACAACGTGGTAATACGCAGAGGAGAATGCCGTAAGTATAAATATTTCTTGTTAGTCACACTTCTTCACTATTATAACGCCTTACAAAAGCATTACCTCATGACGATCCATTAAGCACTGAGACTGAGATCATACATTTGTATATCTAATAAGTGACCACACTGAGTTCAATCTTACAGCGGTCAGCGTGTGGACTCCTGAGGTTACATATTCAATACAGGGACACACTGAGGTGGCGTATTCAATAATAAGGTCACACTGAAGTTACATGATCAATAAAACGTCAAACTGGGGTCAGTTAACACTTGCAGCACATGTTCAATAAGAGGTCACACTCACATAACATATTCAATAAGAGGTTACACTGACATAACATGTTCAATAAGAGGTCACACTGACATTACATGTTCAATAAGAGATTACACTTACATTACATGTTCAATAAGAGATTACACTTACATTACATGTTCAATAAGAGGTAACACTGATATAACATGTCCAATAAAAGGTTAAACTGACATCACATTACACTGACATTACATGTCAGTGTGACATCACATTTTCAATAAGAGATTACACATACATTACATGTTCAATAAGAGGTAACACTGAAATAACATGTCCAATAAGAGGTTACACTGACATCACATGTCAGTGTGACATCACATGTTCAACAAGAGGTTACACTTACATCACATGTTCAATAAGAGTTTCCACTGAAAAATACATTTTCATAATAAGAGGTTACACTTTTAGAACATGTTCAATAAGAGGTTACACTGACATTACATGTTCAATACGAGTTAACACTGACATTACATGTTCAGTAAGAGTTAACACTTACATCACATGTTCAATAAGAAGTTACAATGACATTACATGTTCAATAAGACGTCACACTGACATAACATGTTCAATAAGAAGTTACAATGGCATTACATGTTCAATAAGAGGTCACACTGACATAACATGTTCAATAAGAGGTTACACTGACATTACATGTTCAATAAGAGGTTACACTGACATTACATGTTCAGTAAGAGTTAACACTTACATTACATGTTCAAAAAGAGGTTACACTTACATTACATGTTCAATAAGAGGTTACACCGACATTACATGTTCAATAAGAGGTTATACTGACATAACATGTTCAATAAGAGGTTACACCGACATTACATGTTCAATAAGAGGTAACACCGACATTACATGTTCAGTAAGAGGTTACACCGACATTACATGTTCAATAAGAAGTTACACCGACATTACATGTTCAATAAGAGGTTACACCGACATTACATGTTCACTAAGAGGTTACACCGACATTACATGTTCAGTAAGAGGTTACACCGACATTACATGTTCAATAAGAGGTTATACTGACATAACATGTTCAATAAGAGGTTACACTTACATTACTTGTTCAGTAAAAAGTTACACCGACATTACATGTTCAGTAAGAGGTTACACCGACATTACATGTTCAGTAAAATGTTACAATGATAGCACATGTTCCATGACAGGTCACACTAATGTCACATGTTCAAAAATAAGTCACACTGATATAACATGTTAAATAAGTCACACTGAGGTCAGATGTTCAAAAAGAGGTCACACTGAGGTCACATGTTCAATAAAATGCCAAACCGATGTTACATGTTCAAGAAGAGGGGACAATGAGGTCACATTGAGGTCACATGTTCAATAGAAGGTCACCTTAAGATAACATAAGATTCATTGATATGAAATGTCCAATACGAGGTCACCACACTGAGGTATCATATTCAATAAGAGGGCACACCAATGTAACCTGTCCAATAAGATGAGTCACACTGAACCCATACGTTAAGAAAGTCACATCGAAGTCACATTTTGAATAAGAGGTTACATAAACAAGGAGTCGACATGTTTAATCAGAGGTCATACTGAGGAACAATTTTTAATTAGAGGCCATATTTTGGGCACATGCCAGTAGTTAACCTACTACCATTCATTTTATCATATCTGTTACAAGCACCGCTGCATTGAACGGACTCCTACAACAAAATAAATTATTTAGAATATTATTAATATACTATGTGCTATCCCCAAGCTTTCGAGCTACAAGTAATTATTTTAATATTTGAATGTCAAAACTAAAGACAACTAACTAGATGCACAAATATATACCTGACAATGGCTTCAATATGAATTTTAGACAGGTTTAATGGTATTTTAGACCGTTCCATGCGTCTGCTGTTGTTTGTGTTCAACTGGTGAAATGGGATGGGTACCTCCCCCGACTTTTGACTTTATATCGATCCGCCATAACATTTTAAACTTAGCTTAAGTATACATTTCAGTAATCTTTCATATTCATAGATTTCATTCAATGAAAAATAGGTCAACAATTACCTATTTAAACTACTGATAGACACAGTATTTAGCCGGAACAATTTTTCGGTAGGGACTAAAATCGTATGAAAAACTTACTGATAGGCTAATTTAACTGTGTCATAAACCAAAACAAATACATGAGTTGTTGGCCAAACAAACGTTTAAAGCAAAGCATAGCCACTTGTGACGGTGTTTTTGTTTTTCTCTGTATCAAAAAGATAATAACAGCTTTTGTTGAACTTGTCTCCTTCTGTTTCAGAGTAATACCTGGCTAGACGGAATCACAACAAAGACCCATGCCATAATTTCCTGTGCCAATATATTATAATGGCTTCACTCTTTCTTGTCAATCTTAGTTATATTAATCCAGATTTTGATATTCTTTACACTATTTCTTGTTTTTATTATATTTTTTTCTACTTTTGCTCAATAAACTTGCATTGATATAAATGTGTACGTGTGACTTTATTCACTTAAACATGGAAGTCCTGTATCGAATGATATATTTTGATTACCATTATAAGCGGACATATACAAATCACTACAGTTCTGATAAACTGCATTGGTTCAAGGACCGGAAACACAAAGAGAGATCCAATTGGCCTGAATTGCTCCCATATTAGTCTTTTGTTTAAACGACTACAGTCAGTATCAGCCCTTTATCCCGGCATGTAACTGGCCTAATATCAGAACCTAGTGTATTTTAGTTGTTGAAAAGAAGCTTGAAGGTTTTAAGATATTTAACCATTATAGCATTGAAAGGGGATCAAGGTCATTCATTTGAACAAAATCGGTAGCCATTTATCCTAGCAAGCTAGTGGCCCAATAGCAGTACTCTCGGTATTTTGGTTATTAAGAAGATTAATGATTTTCCGGAATTTGACCGCATTTGGCCTTGAAAGTGGATCAATGTCATTTTGTGAACAAAATTGGTAGCTCTGCATCCAAGCATGCTGTATATCCAATATCAGTACCCTAGGCCTTTCGGTTATTTAGAAGAAGTTGCTTCACATTTTAGACATTTTGACCCCAGTATCAATTCCCAAAACCTTTTGGTTATCGAGAAGACATTGGTTGAAATATTTTAGCATAATTGACCCATGTAGCCTTGAAACAAGGTCAGATGACCGCCAGCCAATTAGTTTTCCTAATCAGTCCCATTTTCAAAAGGTCACAATTATAAAGAGCATGGAATTTATGAAACTAATGAAATATAAATTTACTTTTAAAATTTGAGAAACATCGATCTATCCTGCATTTCTCATGAAATAACTCATTGCAAAGTCCAAGTCAAAGATGATCGACTGTCTGTCAGCCATTTTGTTTTCCTGGTCAATCTAAAAAATGGCAATAAACACACATCAAAGGAAACCAACATATGTAGTCAGTCTAGTTCCTCTCCAAAATTAGTGTAACAAACTATGACGGTTGAAACCCCCCAAAACTGGCCGCCTTGTATTTCTGATCAGTCCCAAAATTGTGACCAAGACATGCCTACATAGGAATGATAAATAACAACAAGAGTTCCAATAGGCTTGCATCGTTACCTTGCAAGTTATTATAAAGGAAATAAATTAGAGAATACCGAAGCGTTTACAAAATCATTATCCGAACTCAAAATCGATTAACCTGGGGGCAAAATATGAACAAAGGAAATATTTACATGGAGACCCTTGCAAAAGTACAAGAAGATAAGACCAGGTGTTCCAGAAGAGTAAGCGTCTTCTGCTTCGTCGATGACACCCGCCAAGTTAACCTCAAGTTTTCAAAATGAGAACCGAGTATCATTGTCAATCACAACAAGTAAACACACCAATGAGCACACTCAAAAACGTCCATCTTCTTATCACTTAAAGATACATAGTACTGAGCAATGGTACAATTGAGCATATTATTGATCAATGCTACAATTAATAAAGTCAAATATATTTTCTGCTATGACCTAAAGTATCTCAATGTCATTTCTATATACAGTTCTTTCTATGGAGGCTTCAAACCTTTCAGTATCTCAGAAGAAGTCGTTTGAATGTTTTGATATACATGATATTTTAGCCCTATGACATTGAATATGGGTAAATGGCACTTTTATTTAGTAAACTTTGGTATCTATGAAGTAGATCGTGGTATTTTTTTGCAAACATGATTCATAAGTTATTTGAATGGTTTGACATATTTGACACTTATGATCTTGAAAATAGGTTTTAAAGTCATTTTTATTTGCAAACTCTGTTCAGTTCCCTAAAATGAAACTACCAGCTAAATGTCTCTTGGCATTTTGGCACATGAAAAGGAAAAGTTGAAGATGAAGGGACAGCCTATGGAAGCTGCAGGACAGCATATGCCCACTTACCCTTCGAGTGAGTTAAAAAATTGTTGAAGGACCAAAAGGCAGCGGGATGGACGCTGGTGGTAGAGGGTTTTGAATAGCCAACATTAGATGGCTGGCTTTTAAAAAAAAACAACGGCAACAAATAAATATTCAATTTGTGTTTAAATTTTATTATCAATTAATCACAGTCAAATTTATATAATAACCGCAAAATATATTGTTTTCATCAATGTTATATATACTGTTGTATAATGTTCAATTATGATTACACAAGATATGACAAAACAGCATTATGCCATGTATCATCACACAAAATCCCATAACATGTAAAAGTGATTGTAATCAAATAAGATGTCATTCAACAAAATCATATAATATACAATTTGTATGATCACACAAATCATTCAACAAAATAACAAATTGTCAGAAATATTTATCTGTCAAACTATAATTTATGATAGTGTATTTCTTAAACAAAAAATAGAAAATTAACATGTTTTATTAAACAATTATATTCATTGTGGCAAATATGTTTTACACCAATAGAATTATAACCTAATTACTATAGCAATTTAAATCAATGTAATGTATACGTCCTATGATGAAACGGAGACTATGTCTGTGTATAAATTCATTGAATCCCATTCACATTACGGTCTCCGTGTATAAATTCATTGAATCACATTCAAATTAACAATCAGACGTTAATTACAAAGGATATTCATATGAAGAAATGTATCTCGGCATCTCTGCATCATTAATGGACATCAGTACCTGACTTAGACCAGTACAAATGGGTACGGGATACAACCATGTATCGTCAGAAACCAACATGACACTGCATTCTTACGTTAAATGCAGTGTCATGTGGCTTTCCGACAATGAAAACCATGGGGAAAACCATGGTTTCTGTAAAAGGTGTGCATGCATTGAAAAGTACAAAAATGAAATGAAATGTTTCCGATTTTTTTTACAACTCAATGTCTTGAGGACTTTTTTTCAGACTATCTATATATACATACACATTAATCTTAAATTTATCCAACTTTCAGCGTCAGCATACGTTAACACTTATCACGGAAGTCTGCGCACTCATATGTTCCACCACACACTAAACACATAGAATACACTTTATATTGGTAAATTTGGAACATGTCGAGATATTTATAATTGTCCAATACTTAATCCATTTGATTGAGTACATTGTTATGACAGCTCCGTTTTCAGTTTACTTTTTTTATTTCCTTGTAAATTGAAAGGTTCGTTAACATTAAATTTTCAACACAACTGCAGGCATGGGACATACATGTATACAGATTTTTTGTTTAAATTAATGACTTCGGTTATGCATATATTTTGATTCGCATCAAATTCATTACCGGAATCCAAACTCGATAATATTTGTACCTTCCGTATTTTATAGATAAGGTATGAAAAGCATTTTTTGTCTACGCATGATGACATAAATGTATTCATTTTGTCCAAATTGATGCAGCATACACTATAACCTCAGTCGCACCTATATCAGCGTTTTACACGTAAACAAATGATGTGATGCCTCTTTAAGTATAAATAATATGAAAAATTGCTATCAGTTCTGTCTTCTACAACAGTTTGCCCTTTAAACATTCTAGCACCTAAGTAGATCGTTTCGGTAACATGACTCAAATTTCGCCCTTAAAACATTCTAGCAAGCACCTAGTGGACCTTTTTGGTATCATGACTCCAAGATGGCTTCCGTTTCTCTATAAAGGCCCTGATGCCCTCCTGCCCGTCGCCTAGGGACAGATTCTCAACCATGACCTTAGATGTCAACCTGCAGACAAGAAACAGAAAATACTGATAATCACGATACCTGGCCAATTACACTGTGGGGATAAACCCATTAACACTGCAACTGGTGCACTATAGGGTATAGCTTGAGTTTCCTCTGACCCTAACACAAGACTTAGAGACATTTTGACAGATAAATGTCTGGTGTGGAAATAGTGTCGGGCCAGAGGGAACTCGGACTATATAGAGTAATACAGTCTATTCTGCTCCATTGTGCTGTATTGACGTGGGTCAATTCCTCTGATTTCTATGAGTTGCTTTATCTGATAATGCTGCACATATACCAAAAAATATTTTTTTCTGAATAAAATATAAACTGCACCCAATTGTCAATAGGAAAATGTGTCCCCTGTTTTCAATAAATATATAACAACCTCCAATAACCAACATCATGTATGTCGCAGATACATATCGAAAATCTTCCTTGTTACAGTATAAATTCTGATTATTATATGGCACAATCAAAAATACTATATGTATATGTTTGGGAAACCAACTGCCTCCAACAGTCTAGTCTAATGGATTTATGGAAACATGAGGGGTAAAATATTCAACTGAAAGACGTTTTGCAATATATGAAATCTGATGGGGAAGACTTAAATGATTTGACAAGAACAAAGTAATTATCTGTCTCAACACTCTTAAAGTAGCTAAATAATGATGGATTTTGGGCATTATCAACCAAGATCGTATTTCAAGAGGCACTAGATGGGCCTGCATCACTCACCTGTTGCTATGCAACCTTAGTTACATGTAATATGTACTCCTAAAAGTGGACTTAAATAATTTATAATTATATTAATAAATATGCTTACAGGCAAAATGTTTGACTCAAATAGTAACCCAATTTCCAACACCCTGCGCCCCTGAACTGTTTATGCAGGGGAAATCCATATATGTCTAACAAAATTATTTGACCTCTTTTACTTTGAACATAAATCAAGATTAATCATTAGAACGAACTTATTAGCCCTTCAATGCAGCATCCTTCTGACCAAATATCTTCATCTTAGCATGCTACAGGCTTTAAATACCAGTACCCCAGGGCTTTTGATCATTGAGAAAAAATCATTTGAAAATTTTAAAGTTTATTGTTAACACATTTAACCCATGTGATCTTGAAAGCTGGTTAAGATCATTCATTTAAACAAATTCAGTAGCTCTTTACCCCAGCCTGGGTACTACAGGTCCAATAATGATACCAAGGCCTTTTACTTATTAAGTAGAATTGGATTGGGGATTTTAACACATGTGACCTCTGACCTTTAAAGCATGTCAAGGTCAATCATTCAAACAAAGCTAGTTGTCCTTCATCCCCTGTACTAGCCCAATATCAGTACCATGTGTCTTTTGGTACTTGAAGACAATGTTTCCAGGGATTCAACACATTTGGTGTCCGTGACCATGAAAGTGGGTCAAGATCATTCATTTGAGAAAAACCTTGGTAGCTCTTACCCCAGCATGCTACAGGCCCAATATCAGAAACCTTGACCCTTTGTTCATGGAGAAGTTATTTGGAAATATTAACACATTGACCACTGTG
The DNA here is from genome assembly GCA_947623455.1 of Mimachlamys varia. NCBI lineage: Eukaryota > Metazoa > Mollusca > Bivalvia > Pectinida > Pectinidae > Mimachlamys > Mimachlamys varia. The sequence goes on from OX392540.1 coordinate 30,275,444, forward strand.
ACTTTGAAAGTCAGCCAAGGTCATTCATTCAAACAAACCTGGAACTCTTTCATCCCAGAATGGTACAGGCCAAATACCAGTGTTTTGGCCTTTTAGTTATTGAGAAAAGTTTACTTAAATATTTTAACATATCTCAGCCTTGTGTTTTTAAATGTGAATGACCTTGGCCCACATTTAATGAAACAAGGCTGAGACATGTTAAAATCTTTAAGCTTTTCCGGCTGCATTGCAGTACAATCCTACTTTCACAAGGTCAGCCATACTGATATTGACTACATACGTATAAGCCTCCTTCCTCTCAAGGTTCATCTGAGCATAGAACGTAGCCTTCCCTAGAGCCACTACACTCTTACTCGTCTCACATATCCTATTAGCTATCCCCATTGTCTGTAAAACAAATGCATGGGTGAAAGTAAAAATTAAAACAGAAAACAAATTAAAGTAAGAAAAAGCTAAAAAACTGGAAATAAATCACTGAATAGAAACAAAATTTGCACTTATCACTGAATAGAAACAAAATTTGCATTAATCACTGACCAGAAATGAAATTTGTACAAATCACTGAATAGAAATAAAATTTGCACTCATCACTGAATAGAAATAAAATTTGCACTGATCATGATAAAGCTAATCAGCTTTTGAACAACTGTGCCCAGTCTGCAGGAACAACTTACTGTTTCGTCCAATTTGTCCTCTGGTACAACTCTACTGACCAGTCCATGCAGCAGTGCATCTGTTACAACAAATACAGGCTGTAACTAACATGACAGGTAGTTCTCTGTTAAAATACACACACTGACCTAAAGGTCACCTCGTAACGGCCAGAAACTGTAACTTCACACCCGAAACAGTAACTTCACAACTGAAACAGTTTTGGCCTAGCTTTGATGATTCATTTCTGTAGAGAAAAACTGTCCTTTTGAGTCACCTGAATATTTGCTGGCAGCATAGATCTAGACAGGATGGCAAAGGGGGGCATCATTTTGTAGTAATTCTTACAAAAACACAAGACAGGTGTGCTTAATAAAACTTAGTTTACAGGGAACAAACTTCCTTGTAAATATCTGGATGGGAAATGTGGGTTTATTTTTAACAAAATCTTTGGTTATGCATGGAAGATTGTACTGGAAGATTAGTGAGGTAAAGATTCTTTATGTTTTAATTAGTATACTATCCTCTTCCCATGAAAAAGGGTAGAGGTGCACTTATCAAGTCAAATACAGCTACAGTATTGTGATTGGATTTAAGACTAAAAAGGGGATACTGTTTCAAGTAAACCAGTTGCCAGTAGGTCTACAGCATTGCATCTTTGTTGTGATGAGAGGTGACAATTCCTTTCCGACTTGAGTGTGACTTCAACCAGAATTCAATTAACAGGGAATTGAAATCATTTTCTAAAATAATCAGAATTCAATTAACAGGGATTTGAAATAATTTTCTATAATACACGTAATCAGAATTCAATTAACAGGGACTTGAAATCATTTTCTATAATACATGTAATCAGAATTCAATTAACAGGGACTTGAAATCATTTTCTACAATAATCAGAATTCAATTAACAGGGAATTGAAATAATTTCCTACATATTGTTTGTTTTGGAGTATACACATATGTAGCACTTACAGGAGAACCAATCATCATAATACTATATTTACATTTCATTTCGCTCTGCCACAATGAAACTATAATTATAGTAAACTCTGATCACTTTACTTCCCAATGAAGAAAGTGGGGCATGCACTTTTTCGTTCCATGCCAAGAAATACATTTGTTTACAACAGTGTATTGTTAACACCTTGTGTACATATAAAAATCAAAAAAATAAAATCTTGTCTTTGGACTTCATTTTTTCTGTTGCCTAGTGATGAATGAAGCTAGCTTTCGACTGGTCTGCGTATGTACATACATGGCGATAAGTGTGCAATCATGTAACATAGGTGAAGCACTGTGTGACACCGGCAGCTTAAAGTACATGCAAATGGGGGAAATTTACAATAGTTAACGTAAATATTAGGATTGATTGAATGTCTATTTTATTGCTAGCATAGGCTTGCGCAAGGTTAACTGACTTCATCAGCCGATGCAAGCAACAAAATAGACATTCAATCCTAAAGTAAAAAAGGAAGTTGTTACCCTCTTATGAAAATACTTGAATTTGCCCTCTCAAATGTGCCAGCCAAAGTGGAATACTTAGATTCTCATTTTACAATGTACATTTCATGCGAGATGCAAGACTTATGTTTGGTAAAATATTTGCTTTGCCTTAAAGGCCCAATATACGTAACTTCACGAAATTTTTCGGGATTCTGAAAAATTATGAAAAAAAATGCAGTTGATAACCATGCGAAAATAAGCCTAAAACGAAGTAAACCTGAGCGGTTACTAACAAGAAACTCTTGACAAAAAAAAATTCAAAGAATTGAAAATAGTTCAGGTGGGGCCCACTTCAACAACAAGCCGAACGTAGAAGACAGTTCGAAATGGACGCGTGTTTACAAATACCGCGTTTCAACTGCTGCTGTACCGGTAACCGCGTACGAATTCATCTTGAATATTGCTGATATCAGTTAATCTTATTTAAATCTATAAATATGATAAGTTATTAGGCTTGATTTTCGCTTCAAGTTTTGCCGAAAGTTACGTATATTGGGCCTTTAAATTCGCACTTCCTTTGTTGGGCAAAAAATGCAAAAAATAAAATAAGGACAATGTTTTCCAGCTTTGCAATAATTTAATGTTATAGATGTAAATAAAACAACTGCTTTTATAAAGTTGCAATCGTGCTTTTAGAAAACAAAACTCATTCTTTTCTTTAAGTACAATTTATGGGAAATATTTCAATTCCCGATCACAAACTCTGTGATTAACGCAAAACACTGAAATGGATTCAAATTTAGGATGATAAAATGTTAATAATTAAGGGACTGCAAATTTACAATTTGAATAAAAAAAACCTCAGAAGTGATCTCCTCCATTCATGATATCCAGAGATTTCGCTCACCTACGCTCTCCACACACCTGGAATATGTCATTGCAAAACTTAAGCCAAGTTAAGGTACAAAGATAGCAGTTTCATTGGTCTTATAATGGTCTCAGGTAAAAAAAAAACCAACCAATCTCTAGACTGATACTTTTCTTCTGAAGATTGCAATTTAAGGAGCAGGAACAGACTTCAAAGCCTATTATTTGACCATGAGATTCCTTTGAAATGCACATATGCATATCAAGGGTCGAACAAGTCTTCTTGTCTCATCAAGAAGATGGCACACATGCATGGAGCCTAAAGTTTTACCACGACATATTTCAGGAGTGTAGAGAGTGTAGGTAATCGTAACCGCTGGATATCGAGGTTGGACCTATATACACCTACCTTGAGCAGATATTGGATGTCCTGTGAAAAGCATCTCCATAGCTACTTTTCTGGGGACTGAGCGACCCACTGCAACAGCTGGGGTGGAACAAAACAGTCCTACGCTGACCCTGAACGATAGGCCAACATCAGAGGTTTAATATAATAATTATATTATATCATTAATGTGTAAATTCAGGAATCGGGTGACTACTGACATCACAAGACTTAAGGCTGCTTTCATTTACAGAATTCCAATCGTAAGACTGATAGGACCAAAACTTTAGCTTATGGTTTAACTAATCTGGAAACCCCTATGGTGAAATTTCGCTTTTCTACATTCCTGGGAATGAAAAAAGCCTTGTAATCTTACCCTGGAGTTGCAAATCTGGAAGTGTCTGTTGCCACGGCAATGTCACAACTTGCAACTAGCTGACATCCTGCTGCTGTGGCCAATCCTGTCGGGTAAAAAATCAGGAACAAAATATGAATCAAACAATACTAAACACCATAACTATCACATGTCACATGTTAAGCTTTACTTGTTTACAACAAACAATTATTAATACAAACAAGAATTACGCGTAATTATATGTGTCGCCTTTCCCGCTTTGTCAATAGCGATAGTGTTTGTAGAGTCATAATTCACCTATATACCAAATTTGATTGAAATCTGACAATATTGAAATTTTGACCAGTCAGTGGCAAAGAAATCGCATCCATTTCGTTGAATCATGAAACAGAAATTGCGATAGTTTTCATAGAGTCCTAATACACCTACATACCAAGTTTAGTGAAATCGGACAATAACAAAATTTTGACCAATCAGCGGCCAGGAAATAATGGCCAATTTGCAGAATCATGCAACCAAAGTTGCAATTGTGTTTGAAGAGTCACAATACACCTAAATACCAATTTTGAGTGAAAACGGACAATATCTAAATTTTGACCAATCAGTGGCAAGGATATGGTGGCCAATTTGCTGAATCATGAAACAGAAGTTGCGATAGTGTTTGTAGAGTCCTAACACACCTACATACAAATTTTGAATGAAATCGGACAATATCTAAATTTCGACCAATCAGTGGCAAGGAAATGGTGGGCATTTTGTTGAATCATCTAACGGAAGTTGCGAGAGTGTTCATTGAGTCATAATACATGTACGTACCAATTTTGAGTGAAATTGGACAATATCTAAATTTCGACCAATCAGTGGCAAGGAAATGGCGGCCATTTTGTTGAATCATAAAACGGAAGGTGCGATAGTGTTCGTGGAGTCATAATACACCTACATACCAAGTTTGGTTGCTGTAGCTTTTATACTTAGTCAGAAACAGCCTAATATGCAAGAGCTAAACGCAAAACTTTAACGTTGGAATTCAGAAATTTGAGATTTTTACCCCAAAAAAGCAGAAATCCAGGGTTTTGTTTAGCCCAGTAGGCTCTACTACTCATGCTTCATCTATGATTGAAGTTTGGTTGATGTAGCTTTTATACTTAGTCAAAAACAGCCTAATATGCAAGAGCTAAACGCAAAACTTTAACGTTGTAATTCCAGAAATGTGAGATTTTTACCCCAAAAAAGCAGAAATCCAGGAATTTTTTTAGCCCAGTAGGCTCTACTACCCATGCTTCATCTACGATTGAAGTTTGGTTGATGTAGCTTTTATACTTAGTCAGAAACAGCCTAATTTGCAAGAGCTAAACGCAAAACTTTAACGTTGTAATTTCAAAAATTTGAGATTTTTACCCCAAAAAAGCAGAAATCCAGGATTTTTTTTAGCCCAGTAGGCTCTACTACCCATGCTTCATCTACGATTGAAGTTTGGTTGATGTAACTTTGTCAGAAACAGAGCTAAACGCAAAACTTTAACATTGTTGATGCCGCCGTCGCCGTCGGAAAAGTAACCCCTATGTGCCGCCTTTCCGACATCCGTCGGAGGCGACACAAAAATGTGACAACATTCTCATATAAGCACGTTTTTGTTGTAGGTATATATATATATTTATATTGAGACTTTTTCAATTCTTGTTTTTATAGACAAGCTAGATAGTTTTGTTGTTTTACAACAAATATATTGAAAAAGTTCATAAGATGGTTCCCAGAGGGGGACTTAAATTTTTAGTAATATCCACGGGAATTACAAGAAAACGCCAAAGTTGACAATTACATGTAACATCTAAGATCTTAAAAAATGTCAAACACATGTACATATTGACAATATATTTTCTGTGCTTCTGGCTTAACTTGCAAAACATGACATGGAAAATAGCATTACAAATGTATTAAATCCATATAAAACAGTGTTACTCAATGATACACATTTAACATAGAGAACGAAATATCAGTGCTTCAAGAAAACATTATGATATCAACTGCAATATGTGACCTAATATACAGTGAATTAAGTTGAACAGCTTACCTGATACTTGAGCAATGACAGGCACAGGCAGCTCCTACCAAACAAAGAATTGAAAATAAATTGTCATTAAACATCATAAATTTAACAACAATTTGTAGCGTTATCCACTCGGGTATACACGAGACGCTATTAACATAAGTTCGAGATGGAAAGCTGACTACGGCAGGGACAACTGTAACACCAGACTAAAGTTCACATCGTTTTATTTACACATCCATGAAGTTCAACATATACATAAAGTTCAAATAAATCCCATTCAGAAGTAAACACGTTCACACTTAGCATCCAAAGCACACTGTCTCACATAATATCCACGGGCGATAATTCCCAGTCATAATGTATTCCATAGTCACACGAACACATTAAGTACATCCCATAAATCCGATCACAAGTTGCGTGGAGTATTTCTCAAAGTAAAGTTTATCTCTCCCGTTTCCGTACCTGTCACCCCTTATATACCACTTCCATACTGCATTCTCATTGGCTAACATCTGCTCCTCCGACCTAGATTCGGCTCCTCTCTCGCTCCTCACTCACGCTGATTGGTTAATCCCTGCTCCTCTCGCTCCTCCGACCTAGTTAGATCTCGCTCCTCACTCTCTCTGATTGGCTAAAGCAGTGACTTATACTAGTTATAAATAGGAATCTGTTACTAAATTTATACGGGCCTTATGCAACCTGTCAATCAAACTGGGCCCTAATACACAGCTTCCCGATAACACAGTACGTAAACAACTCCTTATATGGAAACATAGCTCCCTGCTGCCCCGTGTATACACATACATGTACACACCCTATACACACCCTATGTATACATATACCTAGCTCACTACTATATTACTCTAAACAAAACACAACTAAACTACAACATTTCTAATTTGATACATATAAGTGTGAAATATATTTCCACGCTACACTACCCCCAACTTTTCAAGTTTTTGTCTCCGACAAAAGTTTAAGTGTAGTAAGAATAAAACCTATCTATTTCACAAAATCAAAATAAGGTATACATGTATAAGCATTTTAAAACCGTTCATACTATCATCTCACTCGCACGATAATATTTAAATCACAAATGATTAAAATCAAATATAACGTAAAACATAATATTGCAAACACATATCACGATATAAATCCAATGATCGAATATCACAACTAGGAACAAAATGTTCCACACGATATTAACGTAATGTTCGCTTTTATGGTAAAGTCAATCGTTAAAAGTTACACAGTGTTTATATAATCCGTTGGAATACGTGAGCGAATAATGTCCAATTCACAGTGTCTCTTCTCCAGATTCATATAATTAATTCGGAGAACATACCGTTACTCCGAATAAAGTTCAGTATTACCACATGAGGGTCTTTAAAATAGTCACAAAATAAAATTCACAGATACATGTGCAATATCCTGGAATGTTCACAAATTAACAGTCAGTTCATACTGTCAGGACAATATCCACCTGCATATCTGTCCATCTGGTTCCTTGAATTTTTACAGCCATGTCAACGATCCATGATCCGTCCGTAACAAGAATTCACGTCCAATGAGATAATGCCGGAAGTATTTCACAAAGAAAACCACGACCAGCATCTCTTTCTGGGTCACACAATAATTACGCTCAGCCTTACTTAGAGACCTGCTGGCGTACGCAATAACAACTTCCTGGCCTTCCTGGACTTGCGACAACACTGCTCCTATAGCGTAATTGCTGGCATCTGTGTCAAGTACGAATTTACCCCCGTTCACGTCTGGATAGCTCAAAATAGGAGTTGAGGTTAACCGTTCCTTCAGCTCTGGAATTTTCTTCCGTCCACATCCATGATTTACCTTTCTTTGTAAGGTCATGTAGACACTTCGCTATTAATGCGAAGTTTTTAACAAACCTCCTGTAATAGGACGCTAATCCTAGGAAAGTTCTTAACTCTGAAACGGTCTCTGGCGCTTTCATCTTCGATATTGCCTCTATTTTTGAAGGGTCAGTTCGGACACCATCCTGTGACACAACGTGTCCCAGGAACGTCACTTCTCTGCAGAAAAAGTGACACTTCTTGGCCTTCAACTTTAAATTGGCACCGTCAAGCCTCTCCAAGACTGCCGTCAAGTTGTCCAAATGTTGTTCGAAATCCTTCCCGTACACAATACTGTCGTCCAGATAAAGCACTGCAATGTTCCATTGTAATCCACTCAGCGCTTTCTCTAATATTCTGGAGAAAGTGGCCGGGGCGTTGGTCAAACCAAACGCCATCACTTTATATTGGTACAATCCACCTCGTGGCGTAGCGAAGGCTGTCAGCTTTTTGTCGTCCTCGCTCATAGGCACCTGATGATAAGCCATATTGAGATCCAGAGATGAAAATCATTTAGCTCCACTCAACGCATCCAGATTGTCGTCAATACGGCTAATGGGGTAGGCATCCTTAATAGTTTACTCATTAAGTCGCCGGTAATCCACACACACTCTCCAGGAATTATCCCGCTTTTGGACCAAAACAAGTTGTGAACTCCATGGACTCTCCAAGCGCTCTATCAATCCCTGTTGTTCTAGCTTGGCTATTTCTTCATCCAAGATTTTACGTTTGGTAGATAGGTACTCTCCGTGGTGCCTCCTTAAATGGCACAGGATCCTTTAATTTATTCCCATCTTTCCGTTAGGGTCCGCAAATGTGGTTTGTTGCTTTATCAAGAACTGCCTGAACTGTTCACATTCCTCGGAATTACGGTTAGTACATCCACGTTCGTACATTCCTAACACCGATAACTCGTTGCCGTCGGCGGTCTCAAACTTGGAACGAGCAGGCACCTATATAGGACGATTCTTTCCCTCAATGCTATAGTAGGTATCGTTGGTGATGAAAGTCCGTCTCGCTCCGTGTCGACTTTACAGATAAGAGGCGTACCTTCCACCATACCGCGCACTTTCATAGCAGCATCGCTCTTTACTCTCATTTCGAGTAAGTCGTTCTTCTCTTCCTGTCTGCAGTTTCCCGCGGAAGAAATAACACCACAAAAATCTGTTTCTGTATCCCTGTTTTCAGCGTCACTTAGTACAATTTCTTCTTGTCTCCAGGATTCGCTGGGTACAGTTGAATTTTGTATCTCTCCTGTATTAGGCCTCTGTTCCTGCTCGGCCGGCACACGGCCTACTGCTCCAGCCGGGACTCGTTTAACGACAGTTCATTTCTTGAGTTAGAGTTCGAATCTCTTCTAACATCTGGGCACTTATTTCTCAAATGTTTTTCACTGCCACACTCAAAACACTTTAACGTCTTCGACTGCTTGGTAGTACGCTTTCCGGAGTTTCCGTTTCTGGACTGACTATTAGACGACGTATTTTGTACATTATACACTGAGCGTTTCTGGTCCTTAGGGTTCTGATTTTCTCCCAACAGAATACATTCCTCCTGCATGGCAACTGTCACCGCCTCCTGTAGTGTTTTGGGGCGCATGCGTTTAACCGCCAAACGGAAACTATCCGACACGTGACAGTTATTAAGGAAAGTTTTTAAACTGCTCTCCTCGACATAGTCTCTGTTGTTGGGGTATGCACGTCTGTACAAGTCCTCCATAGTCTGTGCGAAATCTCTGTAAGATTCGTCTGTTTTCCGTTTCCTTAATTTAGCCTCAGCCACATAGCTCTCTTTCATGGATTTATGTCCAAAACGATCGTCCATTTTATCCTTTAAGGTATTCCAGTCTTGCTTAACGGTATCATTCAACCCGTAAGCATACACCTCAGCTTGACCACGCAGTACAGTGAAAAATATACGCAATGTCCGGGCAGGTGTCCAGCCGTTCAGGTCAGCTACATTTTCAAAATACCGGATATATTCACTCCATATATCTTTACCGGTACCACTGAAGGCCCGCTTCAACGGAACTTGATAACTCCTTAAATTGTTATCATTCCGGGTGGACAGCTCTCCATATTCACGACTGGGCGTCTCCAATACACCATTAACACCGTCATCTAATCCCTGAGACATCTTTTGCACCATGTCTATCATTATGGGATTCCGTAACAACTTCACTATGAGCGAACATGTGATTGACAGAAGTATCACAAGAGTTCCCAACACTATAAACTCCCTAGTGAAACAGACGATGACGTGGTTGGGGTATCTGTGGTACAGAATACCTACACAACTTCCCAAACATCCCAACACAAGAATCCATTTCAAAATAAATCCCTTGTATTGATTTCCCGTTATGCGTGAGTTAGTGGTTCTCGCCCGTGAGTAGTCGCACATTCATAACTACTTCCCGGAGTCCTTTGCCCCACATGCGGAGTATCGCTCACATCCGGTGTATCCAAAGCTGGGCTACTTGACCCATCGCTATTCTCCACTTCACTCTCATCGAATTCACAATTTAAATTTCGACGCACACGCGGTGAAGTAAGCACACGCTGAGATGGTCTCCTTGGTGTGTCCGGAATATCCATTCTGGAAAATTATCACAAATGTAAAATCCAAATAGTCTAATCCTGCGAAAGTCCAGCTGCCGTAGCCATGAAACATTCCATCCCACCGCTGCCACCATTTGTAGCGTTATCCACTCGGGTATACACGAGACGCTATTAACATAAGTTCGAGATGGAAAGCTGACTACGGCAGGGACAACTGTAACACCAGACTAAAGTTCACATCGTTTTATTTACACATCCATGAAGTTCAACATATACATAAAGTTCAAATAAATCCCATTCAGAAGTAAACACGTTCACACTTAGCATCCAAAGCACACTGTCTCACATAATATCCACGGGCGATAATTCCCAGTCATAATGTATTCCATAGTCACACGAACACATTAAGTACATCCCATAAATCCGATCACAAGTTGCGTGGAGTATTTCTCAAAGTAAAGTTTATCTCTCCCGTTTCCGTACCTGTCACCCCTTATATACCACTTCCATACTGCATTCTCATTGGCTAACATCTGCTCCTCCGACCTAGATTCGGCTCCTCTCTCGCTCCTCACTCACGCTGATTGGTTAATCCCTGCTCCTCTCGCTCCTCCGACCTAGTTAGATCTCGCTCCTCACTCTCTCTGATTGGCTAAAGCAGTGACTTATACTAGTTATAAATAGGAATCTGTTACTAAATTTATACGGGCCTTATGCAACCTGTCAATCAAACTGGGCCCTAATACACAGCTTCCCGATAACACAGTACGTAAACAACTCCTTATATGGAAACATAGCTCCCTGCTGCCCCGTGTATACACATACATGTACACACCCTATACACACCCTATGTATACATATACCTAGCTCACTACTATATTACTCTAAACAAAACACAACTAAACTACAACATTTCTAATTTGATACATATAAGTGTGAAATATATTTCCACGCTACAAATTTAACATCTCTTAATCATGTAAGCTTTTAATGACATTTTAAGAGATTAAAATGTAATAAAATTTTAATACAAAAATAATGGACCTTGCATGCAGTAGTGTCTGTCACAACACACAAAATTCGTAATTTTATATTTACTATATAGTATACATAATGACTATACAATATTATGAAAAGTCACAAGAAAATGTCATGATATAACCATGTTACAACCTCATATAAAATATACAATTTTTTTTTTCATTATGGTCATTTAAGCGGAAAATATAGGTCAAATCCAGCATCCAAAGGTTAACATGTGCTGTGTATCCTTAGACACATCAGGCATGACATAAGTTTGGTTGAGGTAGCACTTATTGAGATAAAATTAAGTTTTAACAATTTATAGAAAGTTCTTTTCAGTATGAATCAAATAAAAACAAAAAACAAAACAAAACTTGTAGACGTTAATATAAATGTCAACATTTTAGACACATTTTTCACTGGAAAATATGTTCAGTATTGAAGGAAATAATTTATTTTGGGATTTAAGAGATTTATTACATTACTTTGTGGCAAGTGAGTATCTATAAGCATAAAAGTAGAAGCCCATGATAGGAGAAAAAGGGGCTATAAGATGTCACTATAACACAATATTATAATATGTACATGTAATTTCAGTGGTAAAAAATAAAAGCTGCTTAAATTTGATGTCCAAGAACTTTGTTTATAAATATTGTCAAAGAACAATTATGTTTTGACAACTTTGATAGACTAAAGTGTTTTCTATTCTAGACTGAAAAACACAAACTTACCTGGACCATCACCATGACTTCGGTGCAGGTTTGGAATACCTGCATGTGATGATTCCGACCTTCTTTTGTTGTCTATAAATAAACAGAGTATAAGTATTATAGGAGTGCAGATCTCTGGTGCCCGAGCGAAGCTCTTGAATGGTAACACATGCGTGAGTAAACAGAGTTGTTTCCCCTTTTGCTACCCTTTGCCTTTGATTTTTTTTCGTCTGGAAGTAGCCCTCCAGTGGGAAAACTAGAAACACATCACACAATTACATTATGTCACACTCGCGATCTTCATCTGTTATTTCCGGAAGGTTGAAAATTACCAGAATTTACATCTGTCATTACTTCAGAACTGTTTTTTTCGACTTGCCAATTTTAAATTTGGGAAAATTTATCTCTTTTAGAACCAGTACATGAATAATTCTCAGTAAATATTAGAGATTATCCATAAAGCTACGCTCTTTTCAGGCCTTGTCTTTGTCAAATTATTATTTTTCAATTTAACCACAGTGCAGAATTGATAAAGAAGGGTTATTAAATCCCTTAATATGATAACAAACAGATTCACAATAAGCACTGTATATATAATATGGCGCTGTGAACATGCATATGTAGCACTATATTCTCTTTACACATGTACGTACAACTGACAACAGGCAGGATGATTCCAGCTGAACTGGCCGTCCACAATACCACAGGAATTCAACATACCATATTTGGCTGTATGTACATAGGTGACAAACATTTGACTTATCAGACAGATATGCCCTGGACAAAAGATGCTGTTTTTATAAAATCTATAAGTGTCATGTATTGTGACCAGAATGGACAGAACTCTTGATGTGTGATGTCATTGTCATCAATTTTGGACGAAGTGTACACATATTGCCTATATTTGTGGGTTTTTTTCTTGTGAAAACACAGGGAGAATTACGGTACCGTAATTTAGATTAATCCAGTTGTACCTGTCATGATTAATTACTATACTATTTAGTAGGGGCTTTTATATAATTTCAATACATCTGCAGAAGCAGGGAGCGGTGCTAAATAGGAAGAGGGCACTAATTATGGCAAATATGGAAATTTATCATCTGATCATAAAATTACCTACATTATATTTGTATGAGGTTTTTATCACCATATAACTTCCAACATACAACAAAATAACATTTGGCGATAACTGATGAAAAAATAGTCTGTTTTTATATACAAATTCAGGGCTTTTTCTTGGTAAATTGGGAAAAGGCGCCTGAGTGAAATTGGGAAAAATTAACGACGAATCGACAAACAATACAATGTAATTTAATCAGATAAAAGCAATAAAATTGACAATTTCCCTTTTCAAATAGTTTCTTTTTCAACTGATGCAGATGTTCAGTTTTAAAATGCACAAAAAAAAAAAAAAATTCTTTAAAAGTAGATCTAACATCAGATTGGGAAAAAGTCCTTGAATTGGGAAAAATGAAGCCTTAATCTCATTAGAAATGGGGCCGAATTTCGGCCCCTGAGAGACCCCAGAAAAAGCCCTGAAATTAAAGTATTACCAATTCCTTCAGATCATGACCTGCAGAGAAAACTGGCCCTTTTGCAGTAAGGATGATAACACGCAGGTCATCTGTTTGATGTGACAGATCAGACTTCAAGGCCTCCAGCATCCCCAAAGACAACGCATTTCTGTAAATGAAAAAAGGCTTTTATTCAGTACCCCAGTTACATGTAAGTTGAGTTTTAAAAAAAAATCAAACGCAGTTATAACTAGTAGGGTATAAATGGAAATTACAAATGTGTACAGGTATGCGTAAAACTGAAGATAATATAGTTCATCTTGAATTCTTTGATCTATTTAATTTTAAAATCAATACTATGACTATGAAACTTGGAACTTCAATTTACTTGATGGTAAAGTTTTGTGGAGTACATGAATACCTCTTTTTTGGATCATTGAGACAAATGGTTCTAATTCCTTTGTCCTCTGTGTTGATAGTGTATCCTTTGTCTGGCCTCTGTAATCTGGATCTTTGTGTAGAAAATTGCCTCGCAATCTGTAATTTTATATACATGCACTATTAGTGTATTCCATTAATCGTAATGTTCCAGTTGTACTAACTTGGAGCTGGTCTGCTAAATAGAACAGAACCTTCCAAATTCCGTTTCTGCGGGTGAAAATCTAATAATCAAAAAGATAAAGAAATGACTTTTCCTAAAATAATCAAATTGTTCAGTCATATAATCTGCAAAATAAAGCGAGTAAATGCTTTTATTTTAATAAATTCCACACACTGTGATATGATGCCACTAGGACTAGGTAATGATATATTTTACTAATGAAAATGTAGTCGTACAATTTACAATTTATTGAACACCTGAAACGAAAACCTTTCATTGGCCGCCATATTGGATCCAACTTGTAACCCTCAAATGAGAAGTTCCTGACGATTTGGTTTGTTCCGGCGGAACGTCGCATTCCATTAAGCGGAACGTCTGGTTTGTTTTGGAACAACCGAAATGTTCCACTCAAAAGGAACATGTTATAAATATGTTAAAACAACAAATTACACTCATATGAAAGTACATCATGATCTTTCACCTCTGAAATTTCATAATACAATGATTTTATTGTTACATTTTTTTTATTGATGTCCTGTATATATGCAAGAAACGTTTAGGACTAAAATTAACTCTTATAGTAATTACCATGATGACAAAATTTATAGTTTTGAAATGAAAGAAAGAAAATTGTTTGAGAAAAATAACTACATAACATTAATATAATACATTTATATATCAAAGTTATAAACATTAATTACTTATGATAAGGCCAGCTTTTAAGTACTACGTACATAGGTGAGGTACATCATGTACATGTCAGAATCACAGGTACATTTTGTACATGTAGATGGGGCTGCCCATTTAACTGTAGGGGTATGTTAGAATCACAGGTACATTTGTAGATGGGGCTGCCCATTTACCTGTAGGGGTATTTGGCCTACATGGGTTCAGGGTGTAGTGCACTACTACTACTAGTTTACCTGTAGTGCACTAATAGTGTAAAGGTTAGTTTACACTCAACTCTACTATTTTACTATATTTTGCTTGGTCTAATTCATTCTGTTTTAGCAAATCTTTAAGCAAACGGGATAGTGAGGTCAGAGGAACTATCTTATATTGTTGTCATAAATCAATAATAGCACGCACATGCCAGCCCAAGTCAATAAGTAAGATAAAACTAAAAGAGTCAAATGAGTCGTGAGGTCCTGCATACGGGTTGATGTAAAATCCACGCACAAAATTTCCAAACTCACATACCTATTTATAATATTGAAAAATGCATTAACATAATCACACGTATCGCTGACATTTGATGACATGGGCACAAAAGGTAAATAATTACATTTGTTATGTGTAACAGACGATTTTTCCACAACGTTCCGGCCATCATGGTATGATTCCAAACTTCTGATAGAACGAGGTCATTGATTGGCTGGCAATATTCTCATCGACTAATCACGTTCCCCGATACATTGTAACGTTTTCCTTTCGGAACGCGCACCTGTTTAATACAAAACGAACGTATACTCAAGAAACATTCCGGTAAACAGATAATACACAGCAACCAAGTTGTTTATTGATGGCCGCCAACCACTGGAAAATATTTTGAAGCTGGAATCTTTGTTTCTGATCATGTCGGATACATTATGATGTCTAGGGAATGCAAGTTAATTGAAAGGGAATTATTTTGATAATACAGAGTACGGATTAATCAAGAAAGACTATCATTTATCGTTTTGTATAGCTTCACACCATTGGAAACAGCATGGACGCAAAATTCATCTTTGTGGCGATGTCATTGATGGTCGCACTTTGTCATGGTGATTTGGCCAGTAAGTAGACGAAAATGAATCGTCAAATAGTTAATGACGTAAATAAGCATATCCGAAAGGTCTATAATCATATAATACAATGTAGATCCTAAGTTGGAAACAAAAAATGAACATTCAGTATGAGTTGATATTATATTGTCTATTTATTGTTAAACATTATGTTTATTATTGGACTGAAGTAGTGGGGAAAATTCCCAGCATTAAATATACTATATTTTGAAATACAATGGAGTGATCATTCTGATGCAGCTCAATACTATAGTTTTAGCGGATTTATACAAACATCTGTGACAAGTGACTTACATTCAATGTCTAAGTCATTAAACCTTCCGACCTTTCAGTAGCTTTCTGTAGACATTCTTTCTGCATGGATACTGTACACAGCAATACATATAAAGCCACCTGTGTTTTCTGGTTTGCCATGCTTTGGGTGTCTAACCTATTTAACATAGATTGTATGTAGCGGATCTAGAATTGTAGAACGGGTCGATCGTCGGCAACCAGATAGCTCAATTAGTTGAGCGTCCGTCTAGAGTTTGGAAGGTCCTGGGTTCGAACCTCGGTCTGGCCATGCGTTTTTCCCCTCCTGTTACATTTGGTGCCATTGCAATCTTGTCTGTTTTAATGTACTTGCCATTCCTCCCTATTTAGTGAGGAAACTCACGATTTTGACCCTTAGATTTTGCATTATCAACCAGTGAATTTGCATAACTAATCTATTTTTTTTAAGAAATGATAATTTCATGTGAGGGAAAAGATTGAAAAAAGTCATTTAAAAGTGTCATTTTCCTTTGGGTGTACATATATATTCACATCATTAATGCTTTTAATAATTGATATTTTAAAAGTTGCCAAGTAAGATTTAAACAACCTAGCACTTGTCATATATCTCATTTAAATGATGACATTTCCATTGTAGTAAAAATATGTAAATTCCAAGTGTATATATTGGAATTATGATTTTCAACTTTTGTTGTATATTGCTATGCACTGAATATTAGAAAAGATAAATTTATATATCTACACAAGGTGATGATGCAGTTTTTCTGTGAAATCACTGGTTTAAAGGAAAATATAAATAATATGACATACAATCAAACGTATACATATCATGATCAAAAGCTATATATGTACAGAAAAGAAAACATATTCTGAGATCTAGGAATTAACATTCAATTTATTTGTGTGCCAGTTACCCTGCAGAATGTAAGTCAATATAGAAAGCTTCCAGCTCAATTACTTTAGATAAATACAGTCAAACCTGTATTAAGCGGCCACCAAAGTGACCGACAGATATTGGCTGCTTAAGACAGGTGACTGCTTAAACCAGGTTGACCAGAAACGGCCTATTGCTCATTTTTTTCAACAGTTAAATATTATAATGCACTTAATCATACATGTACATGTATTTTGATATCAATATCAATATACCATGAAAAGTGTATTTTGAAATGAAACCAACAAAGATCATAGTTTTGATGAATTTATTGTTTTCCTGAAGAAATCAGCAATTGTAGTTTGCTTGCTTGTACATTTCACATATATGACAGGTGACCGCATATTTAAGGTTCAATATATAGTGCTTTCCATCGGTTGGACCACAGACTGGCCGCTTAACAGAGGTGGCCGCTTATTCAAAGTGGCCGTGAGAGTAGGTTTGACTGTATGAAAAATGAAGATGAAAAAATGACATCCTAAATTTAGCTACCGGGCCTCCCTTTTATTAATGTTCTGATTGCAATCTGTTATTTAATTTGTCCTCACATCAAATTTTCTGTTCCTTTGCTTATTAATGTCATCATTATGGTATATTAATATTCCGTATGTCATTATATCTTTGCAGGTGACATCAGCACCAATACTGTTCAGCTAGAATTTTACAGACTGCAGGTCGATGATGTATGTATGGCTGCAATGTTTTACTGAATACATTTCTTTATAGTTTTTCAATTAGATTTGATTTTGTGCTTTTGCAAATGGACCACAGCTTTCATTCTGGAAAATCATTAACTACAGGGATAATTCTTGCTCTTAATACCTATGGGAGCAATTTGAGAGATTTTATGGGATTAGCAAGATTTCTATGAGATTAACTGTATAAAAGTAATACAATTTCAAATGTTTAATGAGATTTTAAGGAAAAACATTGGTAAAACTCCCTAAATCTCACCCCAAAGTGATCCCTGAACTGTAAATAGTAGACTGTCAAACTAAAGTGAATTTTATTGTAAGTTTGTCACTTTAACAGACCAATTAATTCTTATCTGCTACAGTTTGTAGAGAGATAGAAATTGCTGAGTTACTGTATAATTATATATGTTTTGGTTATTTTTGTATATTATGCATTATTATATATTGTGCACTATATGATATCATGTTATGGGATTATTCTATGTTTGTAGTGGGATACATACGGCATGCAGACAAAGGTGGCAGCCATCCTAGCTAGTGGGGCCAATAGCTACTGTAGTGCCAACCCGAATTCTTGCGGCCTAGTCACATGTTGTACTGGCACAGCGTAAGTACAACACACTTGCCCAAGTTTCATGAATGCTCCGAACTTCAGAAAATTTCTTAAACTTAAAATTTCCCATAGGTATGTATTACAGAATTTATGGAAAGTTGCTTGTTACAAGACAATTTAATTGAATTAATGGAATACCATGATGTTTAACTGTACTGCAATATATATAAGGACAGAATTACCTGGTAACCAGGCACTGTGATATTATCATATGTCAGATCAATACAGCTACAATGTAGAGTTTGTAACTCTTCTAAATAATTTATAAAAGGAAAGCATTTTTTTTTTTGGTTCAGAACTTAATCAATGCAAATAGCAGAATAAACATTATAATGACGATGATGGTGGTGATGATGCCATATATGTAAGAGTGAGTGTTAGGGTGTGAGTCTATTTGTTTATGTATTGTGGTTGTAAAAATGTGTGAAAAATTAAAAAATTAAAAAAAAAAAAAAAGAATAAACATTAAGATTCTGTATTTTATCTTGTGAAACAGTTTCAAAGAAATCAACATTGGAAAAGATGCGAACTCGGCTGTAAATGATGGAAAGAACATGATGTTTAGTTTCTACGTCACCATCCCAGATGGAGCATCACTGATGGTCAACGACACAAATGTTCTCACGTCAGCTGTCATCATCAGTAAGTAACACTATCATCATCAGTAAGTAACACTATCATCATCAGTAAGTAACACTGTCATCATCAGTAAGTAACACTGTCATCATCAGTAAGTAACACTGTCACCATCCCAGATGGAGCATCACTGATGGTCAACGACACTAATGTTCTCACGTCAGCTGTCATCATCAGTAAGTAAGACTATCATCATCAGTAAGTAACACTGTCATCATCAGTAAGTAACACTATCATCATCAGTAAGTAACACTGTCATCATCAGTAAGTAACACTGTCATCATCAGTAAGTAACACTGTCATCATCAGTAAGTAACACTGTCATCATCAGTAAGTAACACTGTCATCATCAGTAAGTAACACTATCATCATCAGTAAGTAACACTGTCATCATCAGTAAGTAACACTATCATCATCAGTAAGTAACACTATCATCATCAGTAAGTAACACTGTCATCATCAGTAAGTAACACTATCATCATCAGTAAGTAACACTATCATCATCAGTAAGTAACACTGTCATCATCAGTAAGTAACACTGTCATCATCAGTAAGTAACACTATCATCATCAGTAAGTAACACTATCATCATCAGTAAGTAACACTGTCATCATCAGTAAGTAACACTATCATCATCAGTAAGTAACACTATCATCATCAGTAAGTAACACTGTCACCATCAGTAAGTAACACTGTCATCATCAGTAAGTAACACTATCATCATCAGTAAGTAACACTATCATCATCAGTAAGTAACACTGTCATCATCAGTAAGTAACACTGTCATCATCAGTAAGTAACACTGTCATCATCAGTAAGTAACACTATCATCATCAGTAAGTAACACTGTCATCATCAGTAAGTAACACTGTCATCATCAGTAAGTAACACTGTCATCATCAGTAAGTAACACTATCATCATCAGTAAGTAACACTGTCATCATCAGTAAGTAACACTGTCATCATCAGTAAGTAACACTATCATCATCAGTAAGTAACACTGTCATCATCAGTAAGTAACACTATCATCATCAGTAAGTAACACTATCATCATCAGTAAGTAAGACTATCATCATCAGTAAGTAACACTATCATCATCAGTAAGTAAGACTATCATCATCAGTAAGTAACACTGTCATCATCAGTAAGTAAGACTATCATCATCAGTAAGTAACACTGTCATCATCAGTAAGTAACACTGTCATCATCAGTAAGTAACACTATCATCATCAGTAAGTAACACTATCATCATCAGTAAGTAACACTATCATCATCAGTAAGTAACACTGTCATCATCAGTAAGTAACACTGTCATCATCAGTAAGTAACACTGTCATCATCAGTAAGTAACACTGTCATCATCAGTAAGTAACACTATCATCATCAGTAAGTAACACTATCATCATCAGTAAGTAACACTATCATCATCAGTAAGTAACACTATCATCATCAGTAAGTAACACTGTCATCATCAGTAAGTAACACTGTCATCATCAGTAAGTAACACTGTCATCATCAGTAAGTAACACTATCATCATCAGTAAGTAACACTATGATCATCAGTAAGTAAGACTATCATCATCAGTAAGTAACACTGTCATCATCAGTAAGTAACACTATCATCATCAGTAAGTAACACTGTCATCATCAGTAAGTAACACTATCATCATCAGTAAGTAACACTGTCATCATCAGTAAGTAACACTATCATCATCAGTAAGTAACACTATCATCATCAGTAAGTAACACTGTCATCATCAGTAAGTAACACTGTCATCATCAGTAAGTAACACTGTCATCATCAGTAAGTAACACTATCATCATCAGTAAGTAACAAAATCTGAGGCTCTCAAACATACGATCATGAAGTATATTAGTTAGCCCCAGTGTTTCCCCTGCCCCTGGGGATTTTATAAGTCCCAGGGTCACGACAATGACATGAGTCATATATATATGTAAGTGTGTATGAATCTATGAACTCTCAAACAAACTTAAGCTTGCTTTAATGCTGTGGTTTATTGGGACCTTGGAATCAAGACTTGATTGAAAAATGTAAGTTATAGTTCACGATCATTGCATTGTCATCAGGCTGAAACTGCGGAAAAGGGAGATAATTTTGATTCTTCAATATTTAAATATGTTTTTTTAATTCCCTACATGTCAGTTAGAATAAAACCTATGTAGCTGTGTATACATATAAGGATATAACGAGGTTGCTGTAACTATTACTTTCAGATATTGTTGAGAACGTGAGAATAGACGTCTTCAACTCCATTGGCTACTACATCACATGGGCTGATGAGACTTACTTCGGAGTTCCGCCAGCGACCAATGAAAACATCATCATCACCATTATTGCCTTTATTGTCCTCATCATTGTCATCGTCATCGCTCTCTTCCTTCACTACTGGAAGTAAGTTTGAAAGTCTTCAACTCTTTGACACTAACAATTATGATACATACAGCCTCATTATTTCTGCATTGCTGTGATTGGATGATCATAATCTGGTATTGTTTTCTTTCCAACTGAGTCATCCTGTTGATGACTTTTAAAGCTAGTATAGTTATAAACCATGTTTACAGTGGACCCCGATGATCTGGACGACGCTAGTCCGGAAAACTCACAATCCAGACGGAAATGCATGGGAACGGATTTCCGTCACATTATATGTACTCATCAGTCCGGAAATTTGAATTCCGTTTCCGGAACTCCATTTTGGGAACGGAATATATTTTCCATTTGCGAAATTCACACAATAATCCAGACAATATTTTCATCCACGCAGAGAAAAAAGTCAACCGTGTCGAGAGCTGTACAGAATATCGCTATATTAGAAAACATACGTAAATATTTATATTTACAAAAAGACCCAAATTTAATTATGTAATGTCATTTATAAGTCTCGCAGTGTATAGTTCAAGGAAAATAACTTTTGCGGCACACATTTTTTGACCTGGTACACAAAATTTGGCAGTCCAGAAAACTCGTAATAAGGATGGTTCGGACTGGGAATAAAGGTATCTGGATTGTCGCAGGTCCACTGTATACCTTTCCTTGGAATTGCACTGTCAATGGTTTAAACCAAGAGTCTCTGCTAAACTGAAATTTAATATATGAGGCTCCATGGAGAAATACTTCTTTATCGAAATTACAAAACATTGATTAAGTCTTAAAAAATTCTTTTTTTTTTTATATTTGTTTTAATCCTAAAATTTAAACAAAAATTTTTAATTTCTTTGTTAGTTTTATCATACAACAGTACATTAAGGTTTGTTATGATACTGAGGCTTTATGCAGTGAGGAAATTGTAAGAACAGGAGAATTTCTTCAAAACTTTTCAAAAGCATGATTAAAAAACACCTCACTGACTGAATTTAGTCTGCAAACATTATCTTGATTGGAGGCTTGCCTTTTCACTGTCCACATAAGCTTTATCCTTTTATTTATATCTGTTTGAGTAAATTAGTTTTGCATTTAGACAAATCTGTGATAAAGATGTTTGAATCTGTTTGTTGAAACCAGTCTTTCTTCTCTACATATTTGTATCTCCCCTTATACAGACAGTATATGATCTACTCATCAATTTTACAGCAAGAGGCGTGAACACAATGACAAGTTGATGAAGAAGATCGAAGATAAAAAATCCAAAAAGAACAAAAAGAAGGCCGAGGAAGGGGGCAAAGCTGCCGAGGGATCTAGTGATGGGTACAAATTAGAGACAGAGACTGGCCCCATCCCTGTCCCAGACAGATTGTAAGTGATATAACTGGTTATAGCTTAACCTTATACTGAATAGGTTTAGCAAGTAGTTAAGTAATGATAATGTTTTTGATTTAACCAGTTTATTTTGTTTCTGCAACCTACCATAGCTTAAAATTCTATATTCGGTTTAGGTGCACACATTTTTTATTACTAGCCTTAAGGAGAAACAATTAATTGCTATTATATGACCTCACACACTGAGATATAGAATGTGGCACAACCTTTCACACTTAAGGTCTAGAATGTGGCCACACAAGTACGCAAATCAAAATCAGATCTAGAATGTGGCAGCACAACTAAGGTCTAGAACTAAATTAAAGTCGCTACACCTAACACAAATCTGGTTCACCTCAGACAACTTAAATCTAGAATGTGACCAATTATCTCACACATTTTAAGTTTAGAAAGTGACCATACCTCACACAATGTTAACTAAAAGGTCTAGAAAGTGACCATACCTCACTCTGAATTTAAGTCTAGAAAGTGATCATACCTCACACAAGATAAGTTTAGAAAATGACCATACCTCACACAACCTAAGTTTAGAAAGCGACCATACCTCACACAACTTAAGTTTAGAAAGTGACCATACCTCACACAACCTAAGTCTAGAAGTAACCATACCTCACTCAACTTAAGTTTAGAAAGTGACCATACCTCACACAACTTAAGTTTTGAAAGTGACCATACCTCACTCAACTTAAGTTTAGAAAGTGACCATACCTCACACAACTTAAGTTTAGAAAGTGACCATACCTCACACAACCTAAGTCTAGAAGTAACCATACATCACTCAACTTAAGTTTAGAAAGTGACCATACCTCACACAACCTAAGTCTAGAAAGTGACCATACCTCACACAACCTAAGTCTAGAAAGTGACCATACCTCACACAACATAAGTTTAGAAGTGACCATACCTCACACAACATAAGTCTAGAAAGTGACCATACCTCACACAACATAAGTCTAGAAAGTAACCATACCTCACACAACTTTAGTTTGGAAATTGACCATTCTTCACACAACCTTACATGTAGTTTAGAAAATGACCTTACCTTACCTCACTCAACTTAAGTTTAGAAAGTGACCATACCTCACACAACCTAAGTTTAGAAAGTGACCATACCTCACACAACATAAGTTTAGAAAGTGACCATACTTCACACAACCTAAGTCTAGAAAGTGACCATACCTCACACAACTTAAGTTTAGAAAGTGACCATACCTCACACAACTCAAGTCTAGAAAGCGACCATACCTCACACAACTTAAGTCTAGAAAGTGACCATACCTCACACAACTAAAGTTTAGAAAGCGACCATACCTCACACAACTTTAGTTAAGAAAGTGACCATACCTAACACTACATAAGTTTAGAAAGTGACCATACCTCACACAACATAAGTTTAGAAAGTGACCATACCTCACACAACTTTAGTTTAGAAAGTGACCATTCTTCACACAACTTAAGTCTGAAAAGTGACCATACCTCACTCAACTAAAGTTAAGAAAGTGACCATACCTCACACAACTTTAGTTTAGAAAGTGACCATTCTTCACACAACTTAAGTCTAGAAAGTGACCATACCTCACACAACTTTAGTTTAGAAAGTGACCATACCTAACACTACATAAGTTTAGAAAGTGACCATACCTCACACAACATAAGTTTAGAAAGTGACCATACCTCACACAACTTTAGTTTAGAAAGTGACCATTCTTCACACAACTTAAGTCTAGAAAGTGACCATACCTCACTCAACTAAAGTTTAGAAAGTGACCATACCTCACTCAACCTAAGTTTAGAAAGTGACCATACCTCACACAACCTAAGTTTTGAAAATGACCATACCTCACACAACCTAAGTCTAGAAGTAACCATACCTCACTCAACTTAAGTTTAGAAAGTGACCATACCTCACACAACCTAAGTCTAGAAAGTGACCATACCTCACACAACCTAAGTTTAGAAAATGACCATACTTCACACAACTTAAGTTTAGAAAGTGACCATACCTCACACAACCTAAGTCTAGAAAGTAACCATACCTCACACAACTTAAGTCTAGAAAGTGACCATACCTCACACAACTTAAGTTTAGAAAGTGACCATACCTTACACAATTTAAGCCTAGAAAGTGACCATACCTCCCACAACTACGGTCTACCATCTTTTGTAGAGAGTTATAAGACGTGAGTATCCTGGATGTATCTGCTGTGGAAAGCACAAGATATATTTGTCATTGCACCGTATGTTTTGCAGTCAGGCTCTGGTTTGTTAGCTCAGGGTAATCTTCAGGATCTCACCGATCTCTTATTCACCAGCCAATGATATGTCCAAGTACTTTAAATTCATGCATCAGAAATTTAGAGGTTTTAATAAATGATTCCCTTTTACTTTGGGGACACCTAAAACCTAGGTTCAATTTTTTTTATGGCAATAATGATTTCCAGTGACCTCATATGAAAAAAAAAAGGGTTTTTTATAACTATTTACATATTAATTCCTGATATATTCATACAAGTTTCATATCGGTTAATCTAACATAGGTAATAACAAGTAACAGTATTATTATATAAATTTACCAATGTACTGTTTTAGAAATATGTCATGGACTGTAACCCCTGCTAGGTAAGATTATCCTGTGTTGCCACGGTTTCGATGTCCTGTCTCACTGCCCAATCAGGTCGTTTGTTGTGTCTGCTGCCTTTTACCCACAAGTACTACTTACCATGTCTGTCAATTCACCTTGATAAAAACTATGAGTGTATTTCTCAGTGTATAACTAGGCTTAAGTCACTGTGGGTGCTGCCATTTCAGTACCCGCTCATTTACAGCTGTGTAGACTGGAACAAGAAGAATAAAGTATCTCTATTCAAAGTTGCATCCTTCGGTCACAATCCTGATGCTTTATTTCTAGACGACCATTCCTTTGTACAGTAAGGTGTAGAGTGGTCATTATTACTATACATGAAGCATTTGATCCTATATCAGTGTAGTATATGTAGTCATAACTACAACACAAGCTACTCACTATATACACCTCATATTTTAACAATTAACAAATACTACTCTTACATTTCTATCACTGGACCTAGGTGCTATTTATTTAAGATCTTGATCAGTTTACAGTTGGCTTACACCTGCAAGTGTTTTCAGAGACATAAACTCAAGGTTTATTTTTAAGACAAGAAAACTAGCACTGCATGGTTATTCATTGCATTTCTGGTAAAGAAAGCTGTGATACATCACCAAACAAAATCTGCTATATTATACACACGACTGTTTCATTCCTTAGCTGTCAGAAATGTCTGAATACTGCATACAGGAGTATGCATGCAGAAAGGTATGAACTATCCTTATAAATATCACAATGATGACACTATTACTTTGTATTTTTATTCAGTAATATTTATTACATGAATTATCAGTTATTTTTATAATTTCTGCAAGTTTTGATATTTTCAGCTGGTCTTTAGATTGTTGGTATTCCACAATTTAGTGTAAAATTGTATTTGAAAAACATACCTGGTACATCTGTATATGACACACATGATTTCTTTCTTCATTGATAATGATAACATTAATATTGTCCCTTCAATTTTAAATGGGACCATATATACTTTCATAAGTAGACAGTAGTTGTCTTTGTCTTAGATAGGATTATCAAGACACTTGATATTTTATTTTCACGTTTCATGTGCAGCTGTAGTATAGCACTGTTTCCTCATCATTTCAGATTAAATTTACTAATTTCACTGTTTTTCTGATGTAACTTAAACTGTGTATTGTATTGACTTTATCACAATTTAACACCAATAATTCCACAATTGGTATGTTATCGAAATAGTTATTTAATTATCTACCTTGTTGTGTGATTATCTCCCCTGAAGTTGGATTATTTCCACTGTTGTGTGATTATCTCCCCTGAAGTGGAATTAGTTCCACTGTTGTGTGATTATCTCCCCTGAAGTGGGATTATTTCCACTGTTGTGTGATTATCTGACCTGAAGTGGGATGATTTCCACTGTTGTGTGATTATCTCCCCTGAAGTGGAATTAGTTCCACTGTTGTGTGATTATCTCCCCTGAAGTGGGATTATTTCCACTGTTGTGTGATTATCGCACCAGAAGTAGGATTATTTCCACTGCTGTGTGATTATCTCCCCTGAAGTTGGATTATTTCCACTGCTGTGTGATTATCTCCCCTTAAGTGGGATTATTTCCACTGTTGTGTGATTATCTCCCCTGAAGTGAGATTAGTTCCAATATTGTGTGATTATTTACGTGTTGTAAACAGTGGTTGTTTCTTGTCAACAGCCATTATTGGTTGTCTTCCTTGGATGACCACATTTTATGAACATCCCTATGATTATTAGCTCTTCAAATTGAGGCTTGTGGCCATCCATCTTGGGTGTATTGCAGTCTTAATGCCACATAAATATGTTGTGTTAACGACACCGAGGTTACTTTCCCTGTAGCATAAACAATGATTTTGTGTTTGTTGCAATTACAGCAAGTTGCGTGCTCGAGAACATAGTCGTGAAAGAAGCGGACGGTAAAAAATTAATGCTTAATTACTTCTACATAGTCTGTCAGTACTTGCTTGCCAGAAAATCTGTGTTTAATGTTATAAGTTCATGTTTTGATATGTCAAGACAGTGTAAGACAAAAACTTCTTTATACATTTTTAATTATTTCAATAATGTTTTTGTTTATTTTGCCAGTTTATTTATGGTTTATAATTGTCTGTTTGAAAATTGAAACCATCACTATTTATTTTTTTTTTTTAATTTAGTAAACATAACCATTATTCTATATTATTGAAACTTGATGCCAGTTATATATATGACTCAAATAAGTCAATCAATACAAAATAGCATGTGCTTAGAAAGTTCACAAAAGTAGATAAATTGTTATCTTAAAGTACCTGGTATCATTAGCAGATCTTAGTTTTCACCTACTGTACACAGCTGAAGAGAAATACATTCAGTTATTGCATGACTTGCTGTCTAAACGATATATTAATTTTCTACTTTCACCTGCTAAAAGAGGTCTTTGATATTTCAGCTAAACTTTCTGGTGTGCGGAGAATTCCTTTTTATTTCAGCAGGGCTTGCTATATAAACAGATTGCTTTAGCTAGTACACTTTTCATCTGTTCGTTTATGAATAGTTTTACCTGTCCAAAGGGATTGGTTGCATTTAATGGCCAAATAAAACCTCTTTTATTTTCCCATCAAAATAATGTTTCATTTTTCAAAAATTCAAGATTTAACCAAATATTAATTTGTCTTAACAATTTCTTTGGGTAAGTAAGTCAGTGTGGATTATATAAAGATCTTTGTTACATACAATATTTTTTTCTTTGTAATGAGTCAGTGAATTAGGTAGGGTATAGGAAGTCAATTTAATCAGATCTCTGTAAAGTTTATTTTTCTTTGTTGTCTTCCTGTGGAGAATAAGGCCATTAAATTATAAAGGATCCCCTCCACTGTGTCCTCTCCTCTACTGCTCTACTCTAGCTGTTATGTAGCTGACCAGAAATGAATATATAATGGATTCTGTTTTCAATCTTCTGTATATATTACATCTTTTTAGCAAAACCTTAATTTCTAAAAAAAAATAGGTTTAATGTTAGATTTATGATATAAAATATAAACTTTATTATTTATAATTTTACAATTATCATGTAATCATGAGCTGATATATATTTTACTCCATTATGCAATTTAGACATTGAGGTTGATCAAAGATGCAGCATCCTGTATTAAGGGAATATAGCTCATATCAATTTAAACTTTCTTGGCACTTCCTAAATATTATTATGTTAGGGTCATATATGAAACATTTATCATACCACAGACAATTAAGTTAATGCAGTCACAGTTGTAATAATAACAAAAGCTTTTTAGTAAATTAAACAACTTACTATAACTGTTTATTGTAGACTGCAATTATCTCCCTTTAGGCATTAGTGATCTGCTAATGTTAGTTAATATAGAGACTGATTATCTCCCTTTAGTAATTTAGTAATCTTTTACTGCTATTATATAGACTGTGATTATTTCCCTGTAGGTGTCAGTGACCTGTTGCCGGTAGTTATCTTAGTACTGTAATTATCTCCCTTTAGTCAATAATGACCTGCTAATGTTATTATATATATGTGATTATCTCCCTTTAGGCATCAGTGACCTGTTTTAAGTTATTATAAATTTTCATTATCTCCCTTTAATCATTTAAATGACCTGCTATATACATGTTATTGTATAGAATGTTTCTCCCTTAATGCATTCAACGCTGACCTGTAAATGTTAATATGCTCTACACACACAAAAGGTATTGGATATGTTATACATGTTATATTTTAGATGGTGTGTGAGTTTATCAGTGAAATGTTAGTCCTTCAAAACATCTTAGTTGCTTAAATTTTTATTCTGGTGCCTCATTGGTTTGATAACAATTAGAAATATAAGAAGAGTACTTGTTTTTTTGTTAACCTTTGGTCACCAATTTTTCCCAATAATATTTGAGTTTGTGCATAGTTGCTTGAGTTTCTGTCAGTAAATAATAAATATATATGTGTGAAATGAGCCTCCCATTACATTTTGTATTGGGCCGTTGCTCCATATATATAAACATTTTATATAATACTGACAGAAATAGAGCTAGGTACCAAAAAATCAAACGTACCACGGTATACCACGGTATTTAGGCAAATACTGCGGTACGTAACACGATATACCACCTTGATTGAATGTTTGAGCTAAGCTAAAGGTCTCGGGCTGTTTTTGTTCTGAAGCCAATCCACAAGAGGCCTGTCATAAGTTTCACGTTATGTTATCCTATAATATTGTTTGAGTGAAGCTATGTCTGTCCTAGTTGATCAGCAAACTTATAGGAAATTATTATTAAACCATATTGGAATTTCAATTGATCTATGTAACAAATAGTTCTTTCAAATTGATAAGTTAAATTTAATGCATATGAAAGTCCCCAAAAAACCGGTACAGGACTTAATGTACCATGGTTTGTACCATCAAAACTTTATACCACGTTATACCGGTAAAACCGCCTAGCCTTAGACAGAAACTCGAGCAACTGTGGTTTATGACAATATAGAAATATGCTGCTTTATTAAAGATCCCATGTCTTAATTGTTATCAGTACCTTCCTGCTCCTGGTAAAACTGTAAACGTAAACATCATATTGTCCATAATTAGGTTATCCAACCACAGTGGATCGATATGAAAACTGTTGACTTAATGTCTTTCTGAATAAATAATTAAAGGAAAATAGTTATCTCATCATATTGCCTTTTAATCTATTGAAGTGATTAACTAAGCCAACCAATATCATAACTAATTGTTTTACCTTGTGAAGATTAAAAACTGCGGGCTCTGAACAAAGATTGAATATACCCCTGGTAAATTTACTTTGTTTTTTATCTATAAACACATTCCGTATTTTTTAAAAAATTTCAGGAAATCCAAGTTATATGGTGATGAGAAGGAGGCTGGAGCCAGTAAACTTCCTTCATCAAAGACCAAAGGGGTAGCCAGCGACACCGACTCTGCAATCAAGATGGATGACCCCAAGTCAAATGGCGATGTAGATGACTTGGTTGCTAGGCGACAAGCAGATAAAAGCAAAGCGCTGCCTCCTCTAAGGACATCGGAGCTGAAGAAGGAAGAGGAGGGAGATGACAGGAAAAAGAGGAAGAAGGCAAAGAGGAAGCACAGAAAATCAAAAAGGACAGCCAATGAGAACGCTGGGTACCAGGCACAGTCAGATGATGAGGTTACAGATCTATAGATACTTGGTGTGGTAGACTCAGACAGGAAACTTTGTATCGTATTTGGAACCTGTTGTTTACATTCGGATTAGTTTCCTCTAGAAAATATATGAAAAAATTAAAATTAAAAATCAAAATATGTCTACATATCAACAATGATTTTTTCAGAATTTTTCTTTGTTTTTTAATTTCCATGTAATTTTTTGTTATTCAAAACTGTCAAAAATAAATTTCTTTGTTTATGGATTAAATTGTCTCATATAAAAAATGTTTGTAAATAAAAACATGTAAAGAAATTAGTATAATACTTTATGTGGATTTGTAAAAGTTTGCAGAATTTTGTCATCAAATTACAAGCAGAAAGAATCCTTATAGACTCCATGTAAATATTAAAGAAATGAACCCACTCATGATTTCATATTTTTGTTATCTACATGCAGCCTCTATTTATAACAGCGTAACATTCAAGTTACAGATGAAAACGCCACGAGATAGGGGGAGTATCTGACCGCTGTTTATAAAGGTTTGAATTATGGGCCATTAATATCAGACTATCAAGTTTTAAATGACACAGCTCTGTTGTGTGCTATTTTAAGTGTATTTTATCTTATCATTATAACATATCTACAAGGAAGCAGCTCTTGTGTATAAACACGGGAATTTCATATTGAAATCACCTAAGATAAACCTGGATTTTTTAAACACAATGTCAAGATAATGCATGATAAAGTACAACGCCTAGACCTGTGATGTCACTGTTGACTATTTATAGATCCACGTAAAATGGGCCACAAAACACTTGTTAGTATTCATGTCGATGACCATGGTTAGATGAACGTTTTTTATTAGATGAGATATGTTACTTATTATAGAATAAGCATGTTCTGTTAATGTTAAAATTACTATCGTAAAATAAAAGTACCTGTAAGATTTCATGAACAGAAAGTAGAGAATTTGCCAAAACTAGCCAATCTTTACAGCTACATGTAATAAAGTTGTGTTTGTATAGCCTCAAATCAAAGATGGTATCTTTGAAGCTAATTTACAAAAAAAGTACATTAAAAATTCTTAAATTTTTGTTTTCAAATTTAAATGTTTGCCCATAGTGTTATTTTACTTTACCAATTGAACCCTTTTTCATAAAACCAGGTGATGTTTACTTCTAGCTGAAGTATTATTTCTCTCTAAGATTTAAAAACAAAAATTAAATTTACTAATTTTGAGAGGCACATAATGTAGAAGACATGCCAATTATAATTAAGCATACCAAAGTGAAGGGTCTCAGAGAGTATACAACATGTTACACCTACACTATATTGTCTCTACACAGACTATACCTCTAATTGTAATACTTATAGATTGTAGTTCATTGGTGGGATTAAGCCATAGAATATTGCCAGTTTCAGTGCTTGTACAATTTGACTTTGACTGCATTTTTTATTAGAGGTATTTAAATTACCATTTTTGATCTTTTTTAAATCTATTTTCACCTTAAACTTTATGTATGTTAAAATTTTAGTCATAATCTTGCTTTGTAGTTTTGTATATTATACTGTTATGAATTTTTTATCTAACACTTTTGTATAAAGAACAATGTTTGTTTTTAAATACACAAAAGCTATGTAAATAATAGAACGTTGTTTTTAGTTATACATGTATGTATATATGAAAACTAAAATTTGAGAATGATTTTATTTTTCTGGTAACTGTACCATAAGAGTAAAGACCACAGTTATGTGTGATCATTTTACTTGGCAACAGAAAAACAAAATTTGATACTTTCAGAACTGATATATTTGAAGTACAAAAAATATTTCAGCAATAAACCTTTGAAAACTCCATGGTAGACACATTCAAATAAAGTCAATTTGCATTTTTTACATTTTTTTTTTAATTAACTGTCATTGGTTGTAAACGAAGTTTCATTAGTTTTGAAATTTCAATTGTGGTTATAATTAAACCAATATTATATTTGTACATGTACATACAGTGCCGTTTGACACGTCAGACTGTGGATCGAAATAGTTGTTGAATGCTTCCTGATCAACTCCTACAGCTGAATGTTTGTGATATTAGTCTGTGTCAATATTTGATATGGTGTATCCAAACCCTCCCATATAGCTTTAATTTTAAAACCACTGTAAAATAAAGAAATTTATGAATGTTGTGTTGCTACACTACTTGATGAAAGATAGGCCAGTTCAGGTGTTTGGTCAGAGATTTGACTCCTTTCATCTAGCTGTATAAAACGCATCAATGGCTTAACCAGGTCCTTTTAAGGGGACACAGTTTATTGATTTGTGAGGTTTCTGATGACAGGGCTGATTGTTACTGGTTTTGAAGGTTTATATACATGTATATACACTGTAGATAAAAAATAATATTTTTTGTGCATGTGCTAATATTTCTGACTTGTCCTTGTTTTACTTATTAAGTTAGTGCTGGATGTTGTTTTGATCGGGAAAGTTTACAAAGCAGATATTAAACTGTGATAAGCATTATTGTTAACATTTTGAATATACTTCACATATCACAACTTTATAGTGTGAATGAGTTATACTATATAACATTGTGTGTGATGAGGGTGATTATTTGAATTGTGTTTCATTCCAGTTACCTTGACCTTGTTTACAACTTGTTGATGTTAAACTGTGCACAGGAGCAGCTTGTTGACTATATACAGGGATGTTAACTGTACACAGGAGCATTTTACTGTTCATACAAAATATTTTACTACAGATTTATTTGACAAATTTATCATGAAACAAACACATATATACAGTTACTGTATATAACTCACTATTCATAAGTACTCAAACGAAACTCTTCCTGGTAAAATATTGATTAAACTAATAAAAGATAAATTTTTGTCAGCTTAATTTTCCTCCCCGAACCAACACTACTGGAAATATGGCCATGAAATATATGTGAAAACACCATCAAATTGTAGTCGTGAAAAGGTCATGAAAAAATTGTGAAAATTACCATGAAAATACCTTGGATATTAGTCATGAAAAGTCACACTAAACTTTGCTATGAAATGTCAGGAATTTTTATCATATTGGCCATAAAAATTGCTGTTTCAAGGTCAGGTTATTCAGGCGATTTTCAAGGTCATAGCTTTATCAAGGTATTTTCACAGATTTTTGGATTATTCATGGAATATTTTTTGCAGTAGTGCAATATGATTCAATGTGTCTTCAACAAATACCTGGATAGTTGCTGGACATGGTGGTAATTAAACTGGACCTGTATACCGCCCCGCTTGGTTGTAAACAGCAATTCCTTTATTTGTGATGCTGATATTTTAGATTTTTCCAAATGAGTCCATGTACATGAATATTAATTCAAACTTAATTGACAAACTTCACCTTTACACAAAATGAAATTACAACTTGTCTGTTATTTATTTATCATAAATATTTTGCATCACTTTTTTTGTGTCTGTGAACTTTTATACTTATTTCATACCTACAAAGTATTATGGTCCACATAATCCGTCCATTTTTGTTTTATGTCCAAATATTTTCTATTTTTAACATTTACCTTTCAGGATATCAAATTAGCTCAAGTAGAAAATTGGACTCACTTGCACTTACAAATCTTTACATTCATGTCTTTAAATGTTTAAATCTATCGAAATGATCATCTTTTGAAATATCTCTGCAATAGTAGCATAATAAAACCTTTTCTAATATGATGTGGATATTAGTTTGAGTTAAAAGCAATTTAGTTTAAAATGAAAATAAAGGCAATATAACAACTTTTTTTCTAATTTGATGTGCATATTAGTAAAGAGTTAAAAGTTAAGAGTTAATTTTGTATTTTGTTGAAAATGAATATAAAATGCAATATAAACGAAAAGTTAATCTGAATTAGTTTTAATCTATTTGGGATATATATTTTTTGTTAAAAGCAGGGTATTTATCCATTTCCTTTACTGTCAAACCATTAAGTAATATCGATATTATTGCTTGTGAAATCTGATTGTATTGTTTACTGGTAGAATCACAGACATTTATGTTTTGCAAGTAGATACGTGTACGTATATATCTTATCTTATACATACATTTACTCTCTGCTGTAAGAGTTAGTTGCATGTGGGATTAGTACATTAATTAACTTTCGTTTTCTTTTTTATTCTTTCATTATTAAAACGTCACGTTTATAGAAACAATAAAAAACTGAAATTATTATTTTCTCTTCCATTTGTTTGTTTGTAATCTTTAAAGAGAGCAGCGCCGGATGGTTGTTAGATGTCCACAGGCACTTTACACGAGTTAAATATATTTTTCAAAAGTTACATGTACAAAGACACGAGCTTTAGCAAGTGTCTGTTGTTACTTTTAAAAATAATAAACGAGAGTGGAAGGAAATGTTTCTAAATGCAACGAAAGAAAGAAATGCCCATAGGTCAAAACGAAGGGTGTATATGACAAAAGGAACTAATTACGTATTGCACGTGGACGGTTACGATAAATTGAAACCATTCGGATTCTGTATTCATGGATGCTGCTACGACAGCCCTGGAGGGACATGTTTAGTTATCACTTATTTGTTTTTAATTCATTGATTTTTTTTGTCAGTTATGATGTTGTTTGGGTATTTCATACAACAACAGGCAAGGTGATGGACGTTCTACCCAACATATCAAGGATTCTATTCATGTGCATCAGTTTGTGTTGATGTGCCGTTGTGGATGTAGAAAGTGTAGAACCGTCGAGTACTCCCTTGCCATGAAATATTCTGAGCAGAAATGAAATCATGAACATCTATTGCCTGGATGGACTGAAGTATGCTGAAATAATTCTACTTTTGTTCTGCAGACACAATATTGAACTCAGTGTTCGTCAGTTGAAGCGTAGTTTCAGAAAGCTGCACTTTCAAAGACGTCCTCAACACAACGCATGTAGACCAATGTTAGTAATATACTAAGGGAAGAGTGCAATGCTAGTGGACAGCGTGTAGACTATAGAACATTGTTGAACAGGACTTGTCAGGGATCATGGAGTAGCAGTCAAAAGAAACGACGTCATGAAAAATATGAAGGAAATGTATTCAAATGCAACGAAAAAGGCGCATAGGTAAAACGAAGGGTGAATTAAACGAAAGGACCTAATTACGTATGGCACGTGGACGGTTACAATAAATTGAAACCGTTCGGATTCTACATGTATTCATGATTGCATCGATGGTTATAGTCGTAAAATCACGTGGCTGGAAGTTGCATCAACTAATACGACCCAGCTGTTGTTGCAAAATACTATCTGGATTGTGTGATGCATATACAATGTGCTCCACGAATTTTAAGAGCAGATTTCGGAACAGAAAACAGCAGTCTGAAGTTTTTGCAGGCATTTTTTTAGATATAATTTAACTGACTCTATGGCGGGTATAATTTTTTATGTATGGAAAGAGCACAGGGACCTGAGAATTTGTTACAGCTAGTTTTGGACCTAAAATAGGATGTTTAGAGTAATTTTACACATTTGGGGGGTTAAGATCAATTTTCGATAAAAATGCCCCCTCAATGGTCATAAAAGCTAAAGGGTGGAAAGCTTTCCAGATCGAAAAATCATCCCCACCTACCTTTCTTGCATCAAAAAGCACATTTCTAGTTGAGGTACGAAAAAACGCTTGGTACCGTTGGAAAGATTTATAATTTTTATTTTATAAACCTCCTAAATGCAAGTCAAAAGTATCCTCCTTCCGCAGAAATAATCTCCATTTCCTCCAAAATCACGCAAAATTTCCGTGTCTCAAAGTGTTCGGCGGCTTGCAGGCCATTTCGTTACATATTCATTAGGTTGACGTCACTGCACGCGGAGGCCTTACGCTGTCAATGGATGGCGGTCTTCCTTTAAATTTAGCCATCCAATGACAGCAAAAGACCAGCACGCGGGGTGACGTCAATATAGAGGATCTTACACGAGTGTCGATGTAATATGGAATTTATTAAACGAGTTAGATAATTTAATATGTCACGAGCATTTAGGCGAGTGACATATTAAATTAAATGTGAGCTAACGAGTTTAATAAATGTGAGCTGCTTCAGTTGATAATATATCAAAGATTTTAGAAATTATAATACAAATACCTTTCTTGTTTATTATTTAGGATTAGCATAGTATCATTTTTATATATTTCATGTGATAAAAAGGAAAATTGATAAGGTATACAATTCTAACATAAACTCATTATTAATAAAACAATTGCTTCTTACTAATAACTGCCTAATTGTACGGCTAACTGAACATGCTTAAAGTGATCAACATTTCGTTCAATCGGGACTTTACAATCCTAAAATCAGAGGAGCATAAACAGTGCAAAAGTGTTTCAAAATAAATTGACATCATCCACTCACGCTATTGTCCTGTTTCCGGTTAGGGGAAGTGGCGTATACACACAACAACAGTGCAACATATAGAGGATCTAACACGAGTGTCGATGTAATATGGAATTTATTAAACGAGTTCAATAATTTAATATGTCACGTGCCGTTGGGGAAGTGACATATTAAAATATATAACGACTTTAATTGAATTCCATATTACATTGACACGAGTGTAAGATTCTATTTATCACAAAACTTATATTTATGAGAAAATACACCAAAACTCTCAAATTCATTCTCTATAAGAAAAGCAAATTTCTTCTTTGACAGTACGATTATCACTACCAGGACAATCATATGACGTCATAAAAGACATCATTTGTTTATGACGTCACAATAGTGATATTACACGTGTGTTATACCATATTTATGACATGACTGAACGGGTCAGTTATGTGATAAACTTCAATACAGTTCCTGTTATGTTCATGCATTGGAATTCTAAATTTGTTTTAGATAAATAATAGGATCCCCTATTTGGCACAAATGTCCATTAATTGGTATAGACTATTAGCCAATAATGCAGTGATAACTCAACGTTGGAGGCAGTGATTAAAACGCTATGTCATTAATTTATATCTTACATCAACATGTCAATTTTGATTATCGCTTGAGCATATATATATCCTACTGTAGATACCAAATAAGTAGTAATAGATAAGTGGTAACTAAAAATGTCCCTCCAGTACTTCCATACACTGCAGCTTTCAAGGAACTTACGACAGAAAAAAACATTAGTACTGGTTATGTCGTAGAATTTGAAAGGAATTACACAGGGATATTTTATCTGTGGAAATATCTTGCAATTATCTAAGAAAACACTGAATAGACTTTAATAATTTTCCGTACTTTATACGGATTGTTTGACCAGTCGTTAACGTAACAATAAACCGGGGACGTATATGTACACATACGTCCCTGACTAAACAAACACAGACCGTAGATCTATCCTTATGGCCCCATTGCCAAAAGACACTCAGCTTCAATATTAATAGTGACGTAAAATCTTCAATGTTTACACTATGGCTGCTAAGTATAAGTGCAATGTATTGCACAAATTATAATTTAAAGGATATTACATTCTTAAAGATGCACATGTATTTGATTCAAAATGACAAATTTCAATAGATTTTTTTTCTTCTATAAAGATTTAATTATGCCTATAAAGATTAAACTTGCATTCATTTATGATAGCTATTTATGTCACAACAAATGCGTCCTGGTGATTAAGATGGCATTCGTTCAGGATATTTTATGATCAAATGAGCTTACGCCATGACTGCGGCGTCCGTCGTTCGTCCGTTAACTTTTCCTTTAAACGACATCTCCTGATAACATTATATTTAGCTGGTATATTCCTGGGAAGAAGCCAAACAATGTTGTTCAAAGTCACAGGGATCAAATATGTCAAAATCTGCAAATGTCTCTCTGAAGTACAAACGATATATAGAGACCAATCGGAAACTGGATTCGGCACGTTCCGTAAATGAGAAAAACCCTCGAATGCGCGTTTACGGAAAGTGTCGACAGTTCCCGATTGCATAGAGACATCATATCTAATTTCCAGATTCCTTGGAAGGAGCCAAATAAAGTTTGCGAAGTAATAGAACTTTGACTACTTTCAAGGTTCCAGGGGTCAAAAGTGTCCAAAACCATCAAATGGCACCTTCTAAAATTTCTAAAAGGCCTGGATACATGGCAATGGGCTGATATAGCTTCCTTGGAAGGAGCTGAACAAAGTTTGCGAAAGAAGCATTTGACCCACTTTCAAGGTCACATATGTTAAAACTTTCAAATTTTTAAACTATTTCTCCTGAAATACCGAAAGGCATGGAGATGATGTGATGTTTGACTGGTAACTTCCTTAGAATGAGCCGATATTGTTTGGGAAAAAGTATAACTTGCATTCAAGGGCACAGGGGTCAAATATGTAAAACGAAACTTCAAATGACTTCTTCTGAAATGCCAAAAGGCCTAGAGACGTTATTTTGCCGTAGCCTTGTTTGAAGAATCAGTGCAAAGTTGTTGTGTAAAAACTACTTTGATCTACGTTCAATGTCACAGGGTTCATGTGTGTTTTAATCTTAATGTGTTCTGTAGCATGACGTAATCACACCTGGGTTAGACAACTTTAAGGTTACAATTGTGATATTAATACCAGGTGAGCTATGCAGGTCCATTGGGCCTTTTGTTTACACCGTGTTTGCCTTGGTGTCTTTATGTAAATGATTTAGGCTCTTATAACCAGCGTTAATACCCAGGTCTGTTTGTTGTCTGGTATCTTGAAAGGATATGCTTCTTCACATATAATTAAACTCTATGACCTTTTTACTCGGGTATCTTGTTCAACCGGTTTGTTCGCTTTTTAAACGTTACAGGTTTTGGTATGAATAGCAAAACAATTAGTGAATACCGAAGCGTCAACAAAGTCATATTCCGGACTCAAAATCGAGGCAAACTACAAGCAAAATACTGAGAAAGGAAAGATCAACATGGCGACCCTCGTAAAAGTACAAGAGGTTAAGACCTGGGCCCGTATTCATGAAACCGTTCTCATGCTGAAGCATCGATTCTGTGCTCAAACCAGCTTTCTTAAATCTCTCTTTACTCGTATCGAATAGTCAAAAAGTCAACGTAAATGTTGAAAACAGATTTTGGCTTCATGTTTCTTCAATTTATTTCCAAAACTTTGACAAATTTGGATTTTTTAAATAATCTATAGCCAAAACAAGAAATAAGGCTTGAGCACGAAATCCATGCTTGAGTATGAGAACGGTTTCATGAATACGGGCCCAGGTGTTCCGGAAGAGCATGCGTTTTCTGCTTCATCGACAAAATCAACGGACCAGCTAATGCCTATGCAGGCATTGCATGGCTGCTTTGTAAAAGCTCGTCTGAAAACACTATCATTGAATCTGGCATTATTTCACCATGAACGAACAACAGTGCGAGCGGTTTAACCAGATGGACGCTATTAACGAGAATAAATCAGGGAATCCCGAAACGTTAACAAAATTATAATCCGAACTCAAAATCATTTAAACCATGGGCAAAATATACACAAAGAAAAGGTTTACATGGAGACCCATTAAAAGTACAAGAGAATAAGACCAGCTGTTCCGGAATAGTAAGTGTCTTCTGCTTCATCGACGACACGGGTCCGCCATGTAAATCTTTATCACATCCAAGAAAACATCAAGTTCTCAAAATGAGAACCATGTATAACATTGGTCTCAGTTCCTTTCTGGTGCCCATACTTTGGGTATATCAACGATCTGCTTAATATACATACCCATCCTTATGTAAATGTGCCTTCGTGATTTCGTATTTGTTATGACAATGGCGTCACTGCATCTTGGAGCTGTTTTAATGCCGTTAATACCTTTTGTTTATGTTCTGTCTTAATCAATAATGAAACGGAGACGCAGGTGCGTAAATTTCATAAGAGAAGAGTATTATTTAATTTCGAATTGAATCATTAGAAAAAGTATGAAGTGTATTTCAAATGAACTAGCCCGCGCTTCTCTGGCTCTGACATTTAAAGATGTCTTAAGTTTGGAGTCAGGGCCAGTGGAAAATCGGGCCATAAATCCAACAAGGTTACGGCAACCTCTGGGGACAACTAATTCCATCACCAAGGTCACGGCAACCTCTGGGGACTAGACAAATCCACCATCAAGGTCACGGCAACCTCTGGGGACTAGACAAATCCACCAACAAGGTTACGGCAACCTGTCGGGACTAGACAAATCTACCATCAAGGTCACGGCAACCTCTGGGGACAAGACAAATTCACCATCAAGGTTACGACAACCTCTTGGGACTAGACAAATTCACCACTAAGGATTAAATATAGATAAGAAGTAAATACTAAGTTTGTACACAATACCACATACTTAGATATCTATGGCGTATAATAAAAAATAGAAAATACTGAAGCGTCAACAAAACCATGATTCGAACTAAAAATCGATTAAAATAGGTGCAAGATATCAAAGGAAAGATCTAGATGGAGACCCTTGTAAAAGTACAAGATAATAAGACCAGGTGTTCTGGAATTGTAAGGTATTCTGCTTCATCGACGACACCCGCCGTGTAATTATGTAAAGTATGAAAATAATATGCGCAAAACAACATGTTTAGTATGTTTTTTTTATTATTAATAACTTGTTTTATTAGAAGAGTCTCTAAAGTGATAAAGAAAAGCATAACCCAAGCTTCATGAGTAACAAATCATGTTGAATTCAATTAAGTAATGTATAAAAGCAACTATTTTTTAAACATCCTAGACAGGTTTCACAAGTAGTAGTAAGCTGTATATTGATACCAATGTCTTCATAATATGTTACATTTTGAGACTTCCTTTTGAAAAACAGAGACTAAATGATTTCTTTTTGGTTCTCGTTTTGAGTATTTATGTTTACTTTGATGTGACCAAGATTTACATAGCGGGTGGCGTCAATAAAGCAGAAAACGCTTACTCTTTCGGAACACCTGATTTTATTCTCTTATACCGTTACGAGGGTCTCCACGCAAATCTTTCCTATTTGTTCATATTTTGCCTCTAGTTTAATCGATTTCGATTTCGGACGCTTTGGTATGTTCTGGTTTTTTCAAACCTTTATCAAATCTTTTCAGAATTGCTACTATTGTGCTAGCATCTGAAAGACTGGATGGGGTTGAATGAAACACCACACTTTCAATGCTGTTACGCTCTGTGCTGCTACTTTCGAAACAGTAACAAGGAAGAAACAAATGGTAACAGAATAGAAACTGTCGGTTCTATATTATGATCATTTTTTCAAATAGTCCTGGAGTAATTTTACTGAGAAAAAATAACCCAAATCTTAAACTTATTTCAAAAGAATGTATCGGATAGTTTTTGAAATGGTGGGTATATTAATTAAAACAGGAAAAAATCTATGTGGTATTTTAGGCTTCCAAAGGATCACGAAATCGAGGAACGATCACATATTTAGACATATTTGGAGTGTAATATTTACCTCTTTTGTTTTACTGGATATGGGAAATTAACATTGAGGCATGACGAATCAAACTTCAGTAGAACTCGGTTGAAAATGAAAAATTGATCTATATTGCTAATATTTATTTTGAACATGACGGTATCGGTTGCGTTTGTCGTTTTGAATAAAAGAAACATTGATAATCAAGATGAATATCCATTTAAGCTAATAGTTCATTTGTATAGTATTAGATGATTTGTACTCAATTGTTTTATATGAGATACCTTGCTATCACTCATAAACATTTATGAAATATCAAAGTTGACCAGTAATGCTTAGTTGGAGGTATTTGGAGATCCAAATTGAACAGCTTCTCAATTAAAGCCACTTGTATTTAGATGATATGAGAAGACAATGCTTAAAGTTCATCAGGTTACTTTCTATGCACATAGGTCTTATCAGAAATGTCATGTTAGTGGAGAATTCTTTAAACTGAACCAATTCAGGTTGATCAAAACCTCATTTCGTGCAATTGTTTTTACTTAACTGCTGAAAATATCAGGTGATTCTGAACAACTAAAATGAGTGCATATGTTTGATGTTTCGTCCGATTGCCAACACTTTCGGTTGGAATAACTGCAATAACATGCCTTTTTGACTAAACGTAATTAAAGTTAATACGATATTGTGTATCTAAACACTCTAAATATTTTACTTGTGTAAACAAAAAGAATAAAATAAAGTTGAAAGTTGAACAGATGTTCTTGATGCGGTAGAAGGTCGAAAAACCATTTCCCCTAATTTTGATTTTGTTAAGACATTTTTCCTGTTATTAGTTTCAGATGCTCAACAAACAAAAACTGGGAAAAAATGAAATCTGATGCAGTTAGTCTGAGGTGCAATCATAAAATATTTGGATTAAAATGCAATACATTGATAGAAATATCCAACATTTAAATTAAGTTATTAAACTACTTTCAATTATAACTCTAGATTTTGGAGATGAAAACAATGATTTTGACCTCACATTGTCGCATTGTAACATCAGTTTTATAATAACAATTTGGGAATCTGAAATAGCACTACACTAAATACAGTTTGTGCGAAATGGGCATCCTGCAAAAATAACATTGTAATAAATAAAATGAAGAAATCAAAATGACTTTTAAGTAACATGAAATGAATTCAAACTAAAAGTGATTGCAGATAATTCTTTCAGCAGTAAGAAAATCATATTAAAACATCCATTTGACTTTTCAATTCGGCATATATAGCTGCACTTTGTTGTCTCTTGGCTATGAATTACTTCTTACATTACTTCACAGCATCCTCGTGTTTGAGACAATGTCTCATTGTGACCTAAATCACCATCGTCAATGAACATTCGTAATCTGACCACTTCACTTTTTGTCAGCCCAAATTCCTCTCTTAGATCATCATCATTGAGACATGCTAATACTTTGCCGTTGATTCTTTTCTTTGAAAATTTTGAAACATATTTTTTCAAACCTAACTGTTTCAAAATGTCTCCGATATCACATACAGTCAATGACTTGAGGTGGTGTTGATTGTTGGTCTCCTCTTCCCTCCGATTTTGATTTTTGTCTAATCTCAGATTTCTACCTCTAGGTGGTAGTTCCGGCGGATGTAGTCCAGACTCTCGCGAATCGACGTTTCGGCGTTCAGAATCATTTGTATCTGTATGTATTGTTACTGAGGGTCTGCTATCTTGACGGTGATATCTGACGTCACGCCTGTTGTCTCTGACGTCACGCGCGTTGTCTGTACTGACCTGTAATTGAACGTAAGAGTTGGTTCTATCACGTGATTCAGTGGTCACTGAACGATCATCTGGTGATGCTGGTTCATCGTTAATGGTTGAGCCTTGCTCCGCGGCTACACCAGACACATCAGCTATATCCGTGTACCACTCCACTTGGTTTGTCCGTGGCGAGATCCTGGTGCAGTAGCTGCTGTCTCGGAGAGTCAAGTCTGCCGCTAAAGATGGAACTTCTGCTTTGGAGACTGGAAAGGTATCTGTTGACACACATATATAAGCTTTATTTATTTTGCAATACTTATGAAACAAGTTATCTAACTTATATTAATCACTTTTGTTGGCGCGCGAGGGTTTTATTGTAGGAGGACTCGGAGAAAACCCACGTGGTCGGGCGGTTAACCCTCATATACCTTTTCACGTTCGATCGGGGAAATGAACCCCGGCCGCTTTGGTGAAAAGCAAGAGTGCTATCCACTGCACCACCTGACCACACTTGGTGGTCTGTTATCTGTTGATATATATATATATATTTATGCTTGCAAAAAATACCAAATAATTTCTTCCTACACATTTAGCGTATTCACCTCTAAAGATATTTTTCAAGGGGATTGAATATTTTGTATACTTGCATATGAAATACGATAAGTGAAAGATGAAGGAATAATTAAGGTATTTGCAACGACGTAATATGTTTTTAAT
The DNA here is from genome assembly GCA_947623455.1 of Mimachlamys varia. Lineage (NCBI taxonomy): Eukaryota > Metazoa > Mollusca > Bivalvia > Pectinida > Pectinidae > Mimachlamys > Mimachlamys varia. The sequence continues at coordinate 30,319,806 of OX392540.1, forward strand.
TGTTGAAAGGGAACAAATCGTATTAACCTGCAATATTTATGATCTCTTGGACAAAGAAATACATGAATACAACATATATGCCCTTCATATTGACATTTCAACATTGACATTTTCAGGACCAAGAATAAGTATCGCCGCGAGAGATACAAAGAGACTGACGTTATGCGACAAATCTAGTTTGTATTTTCAAAACTGAAAACGGCATTGCTCGAGACATATTTTGTTACTCTGGTATTTAGCTAACACCATATACAAAAAAATGTAGTGTGAAATCCATATAATGTGGATGTTGGATAATTTAATTTTTTCCATATGAAATGAGGATATCCCCTGATGAAAACAAGAAAGTGGTTTACCTGTTCTCCCAGCTGTACGGTCAAATGCTATTTGATTTGCTTCTATGAAATCTGCATACATTTTCAGTTGCTTTTGGAAAATATCTTCCGATTTCCCTTCCATACCGGTAACCACAGCACACTTCATCATACCAGACGGTACTATGTTTACTGGCTCTGCGAACAGCACCCCTGTAAAACAACATCCGTGTTACAAGCTATGTCTACTGGCTCTACGAACAACATGCCTGTAAATGACTTGATAGGTATCGATAGCAACGTCCCTGATCTGATACTTATGACACTAGATTATTTCTGTTTAGCAATTTCCTCTGTTCGAAAATGAACAAGTAAGATATTATCACGAGGTACACTTATATGATCCCATATTTATGATAATTGATTTTTGTTATTTTCTTTATTGGTTTAAATCTTCATAATATCCTCGGTGTAATTACTTAAACATGCATAAGAACTGTGTCTTTCTTCAGACCTGAGTTAATGGACACCTCATCGAGTGGCTATTTAAATCATCTACCATCATGTATACAGTTTCCGATGAGGTAGCTTTCCTTGTATTCCCCTTGTAATGTCAGTGTTTTGGATCCGGGTCGCCCCTCCCGGACTTTTATTGGAAAGTGTGCATTGTCTAACAATATTGTAGCTAATGGTTTTGGAATGCCTTCTGGAATAGAAGAGAAAACAATTACCCACCAAGTTAGACGTTTTATTGGAGATCTAAAATGTACATTAAGCATGATAATATATGAAAATATCATATCAATATGTTTTGCTTGTTATCATGATGCATGTTTGTGACATGTGTGGGTGTAATATGTGTGAATATGCACCGAGTATGATGAACCAACCTATGTGAATGTACATGGTTTGATATGTGATGAAAGGGTGCTGTCTCTAATTGGTCCACGTGTGTGTTACGTCACCTTTATCAAACAGTATTACCGTGTTGTGACTGTAACGAACTAACATATACTGACAGATAACAGTTAGACAAACAACTCGGATATTTTACATGTATTCACTCCTTAAATGTTCTGCGTGATTATCATCTCCTTGAAGGACTGTTACCAAAACGCACAAACAAAAATAGGATGTTTGCAATACATGGGTTATACTAGTCCATGTTCCTTTCCTGTTATCAAATAAATGAGGATTTTCTCCATTCATGTCTCAATCTACATTTATTTAAAACAAATAGCAATGTCCCTAATTTCATACATTGAAACGTGCTTGCGTCACTACCCTGTTCATAATGATATCACTTACCTTGGCCTGATGGCTGGACGACATGATATACGGACTCTGACTGTACTGGGAGAGATACATATCCATTTCCCCCTGTTCCCTCTTCTGCCAGTACTCGACACTGCTCCGAAAATGTATGGATCCGAAACACCTGTATTAAAAATTAGAGAATATCGAAGCGTTGACATAACTATAATTCTGAATCAAAATCGTTTGCACTGGGGGCAAAATCTGAATAAGAAAATATTTACACGGATACCCTTATCAAAAAATGATAAAACCAAAAACGTGTTCCATGGGGTTCGGGGGTAAGCGGCTGCTGTTTAATCGAGGACATCCCAATGTAAATCTAGGTCACATCAAAGTAAACGATTCGTCATTCCGCACTAGGGGCATTACGGGTTTATACACCTGATCCATCTGCTTCTACATTAGTTTAGAAATTTTGGATTCCCTGAAGAGTCCTGGGAGGTCCAAACAGCTGTATGATGCAGTTTAATTAGCACCATTGAACCTATCTGACTAGTGCAAATGTATTCACACGAGTTAGCACAATTAAACCTATTTGGCTACAGTGCAAATGTATTCACACGAGTCAGCACCATTATACCTACCTGACTAGTGCAAATGTATTCACACGAGTTAGCACCATTATACCTATCTGACTAATGCACGTGTATTCACACGAGTAAGCACCATTATACCTACCTGACTAGTGCAAATATATTCACACGAGTTAGCACAATTAAACCTACCTGGCTAGTGCAAAGGTATTTACACGAGTTAGCACCATTAAACCTATCTGACTAGTGCAAATCTATTCCCACGAGTTAGCACCATTAAACCTATTTGGCTACAGTGCACATGTATTCACACGAGTTAGCACCATTAAACCTATTTGGCTACAGTGCACATGTATTCACACGAGCCAGCACCATTATACCTACCTGACTAGTGCAAATGTATTCACACGAGCCAGCACCATTATACTTACCTGACTAGTGCAAATGTATTCACACGAGTTAGCACCATTATACCTATCTGACTAATGCACGTGTATTCACACGAGTAAGCACCATTATACCTACCTGACTAGTGCAAATATATTCATACGAGTTAGCACAATTAAACCTACCTGGCTGGTGCAAAGTTATTCACACGAGCTAGCACCATTATACCTACTTTGCTAGTGTATATGTATTCACCCTAGTTAGCACCATTTAACCAACCTGACTATTGTACAATAGTTCACACGAGTTAGCACCATTATTCCTAACTGGCTAGTGCAAATGTATTCACACGAGCTAGCACCATTATACCTACCTGACTAGTGCAAATGTATTCACACGAGTTAGCACCGTTATACCTACCTGACTAGTGCACATGTATCCACACGAGTTAGCACCATCATACCTACCTGACTAGTGCACATGTATTCACACGAGTTATCACCGTTATAACCCTCCGTTATTATCACAAGCTGCGGGAAGTTGTTTTTGTACTGATGAAAAAAATCAGTCATCGTCATCGCGGTTTTTTCATCATAAGTAAACTCTACATCCTTCAACGTCGATGACGTAACTTCCTGGCTGGAATTAGCCATGGCGTCTATAAATACTAGTGCTGGTTTTTTTATCCAAAATAAACCAAAAGAAAGTCTTTAAAATGAGTGTATTTTTCCATGATCTATAACTAGAAAATCAATATAGTTTGTTTCCTCCAAGTCCCAGTCTTTAATATTCAATGTAGTTTACACATTTTCAAAACTTCTGTGACAAGTTTCTTTATCGGAACAAAATTGTATTTATATGAATGATAAAGCCTTTCGGGTTGTAAGGTCTTTACCCGGGACGATTGTCAGCCATAACTCCACCAGGAAGTAATGATATACGCTCAAGCTATACACTGACTAAACGTGTTGATCTCCTCATTGTTTCAATGTACTGAACCGACATTTGTCATTGTTTATGTACCCGCACTGGAAGTATATATTGCTCGCCGTAATTAAAGAAGAATAACGGAATGTTTATCACAGAATACACGTAGCACTACCAGGAGGTTTAACATTCTTATATCGATAGTTCATAACGAATCAGTTTAATCCACCAGTGTTTTCCAAAGTGAAATCTACACCATCATACGCATTTTTTCCAATCATCCAACTGGCAGGGTTTGTGAAGACACGGTTTAAACCTGTCAATACATTGAATAACGGCTAACGCAGAAACACATCGAAGGGCCTATGCTTTATTTCATATATTTCTAAAGTACACTTACAAGACTACAAAATGTACATCAAACAATGCATTTACATTTCAAATGATTCTAAATCGTATTGCATCTACATGCAAACCGTTAAAATGATTATACCAAGTATTACGATCCAATTAGCTACTACAGAATAACACTTTAAGTAACATTTTCGCGTAGTCAAATGAAACATATTATGCTAGTTTTACGTATCAAATAAAATGTTTTAATTAATGTTAACAAGCTAACAATGCTTTAGTCATCATTCCATTAATTGTCTAATCTACAATTATCACAAATAACACAAATGTTATGTCGTCTTACAGGACTGTCACAAGCCCTACACGCGATGTATTCATAACCACCCAACCGTGACAGAGCTATCAGAGGTCTACACAATAGCACACACGTTGTCTACAAGTTATAACTCCAATCAGGACAACACCTGCTAATGTTCTATTTCATATACATTACTAATAGGAATGTCCATTTTAACAAAGTGGCAATGATCTTTAACTGATACAAAGGTGATTGTCGCGACACGGTTTTTACGTGATGACTAAGTATGAATTACTAGCAGTTACTTCTTAATTTAGTTCGTAGAAGAACATTAGGAAAGATTTTATCACTCCGACATATAAAGTGAGGAACAATACTCTCAAATCAATAATTTGGTATGTACTATATGTTAGAGGTCGCAAAACACAATCCAATGAATATATACAACAATACCGAAAAGAAACATACAGACCAAATATTGTATTTAACGAATAAAACATATTAGAATTGGTTTCATCAAAGCCTGGCAAACAGCATTTATTTTAATTATGTTTTTGTTATTAAATATACACACTTTGTTGTTTTTATGTAATATAAGAGCTCTAACCGGAGCCGTTCTCTTGCAACGTTCTACGTTAAGGTGTTATGCTATACATTGTACGTTATGGTACAAACCTTCAACAATAAAATGGTCACGGTTATTTTAATGGAGTATGTTAAGGGCTTATTTAAACTGTGCATGGTTGTACCTGTAAATTAATTATTGTATTTTGTTTATCATACCTTTCTATCACTCAAAATTTAAACATGGTATTGGAAAAAATGTTTATTTTTTTGGCATTACTTGTAGCAGAGTAATTTTGCCAGTAATTCAAAATTGTAAATTCTGGTTACACGTAATTGTATCGAGGGTAGTTGCAATGGCCTGTACATTGTACAGTGTATATAGATATATACGTATATACGACTGTACTTGTTTGTTTACCTGTTGACTCATACAGGTGTATTTACCTTCTGGTAATCCCTATACGCACTCATAAATATTTATACTCTAAACTAGAATAGGAAGGTCTAGGTGCCAGAAATAACCTAAAATGCATGCTATAAGCTTTATAAATGTCGAAAAAGATGATGTAATACACACATATGCTGCACCTTTTAAAGAGCCTGTTTCAAAAATGGCCCCTTCTCTGATTCAAATTTCCTGTTGGTGGTGCATTGCCCATGCCGAGATAACCTTCTGTTATTTACGACCTTATGTCTTTGATGCTCAAAATGACAATTTATAAAATATTTTTTCACTGAAATTATGAAACCTGGGTGTCGGAAAGGTGTAAGATTATTCTTCGGAAAAGAAAAAAAAAAATGTAGTTGAGCTAGACACGAAAGTATACGGGGACAAGCTCCTATGGAGAATTAACATTACTGGAAACAGGCCCTTTAGTAATAGATACAGTATGCCAAAAAAAAAATTAATCTGCATCATACAGCTGTTTCGTCTTACTAGGACTCTTCAGCGATGCTAGGGACCAAAAGGTGGGAATCCAAAATGTTTAATTGTAACAAAAATAGCGGCGGAAAATGAGAGAAAGTGAAACAGATAAATGTCAAACACCAGAATAAGTAACAGGGTGAAAAAGAATACAAATCAGATATATTTCCATATAAATATTGCCTTCCTTTTCTTTCGGTACTATTGTCCGTTTATATTGTAAAGCAGCTTTCTCAAGGGTCATTATTGTAATCATCCTATTTGGTTTAAATGTTGTATATTTCAACGTCTATCCTATTAAGTGAATGCGGTTTATTCAATCATGTCACCAAGACGGAATATGTACTAACAATAGTTATATACAATTAATGTACTTAAGTATTCAATGCAGAATAATAACACATTGTTCACTCGTCCAGTCTCACTAAACCAATATCGCACCAAGGTAATTTTTTTTAGAGAATACCGAAGCGTAAACAAAATCATAATCTGAACGTACTCAAAATCGATTATACTTAGGGCAACATATAAACAGAGGAAAACTTTACATGGAGACCCTTGTAAAAGTACAAGAGAATAAGACCAGGGCTCGTATGCTTAAGTCTCAAAACTATGCTAATCAGATTGCTTATCTCACTAAGTGGGTTTTTCGGGAAGAGGAAGCGTCTTCTGCTTCATCGACGACACCCGTCACACCTGGTCTTATTATCTTGCACTTTTACAAGGGTCTCCATGTGAATCTACTCCTTGTTCATATTTTGCCCTTGGTTTAATTGATTTTGAGTTCGGATTATGTTTTTGTTAAAGCTTCGGTATTCTCTAATTTATTCTCCCATCATTCACAAATGTTTCTCGTCTTTTACCTGTTCAACATTTCTCTGTCACCTTCTACTAGGTTATGACAAATAACACGAATTGACAACAATGTAATAACATCATGACAACAATATGATGACGTCAGAACAACAATATAATGACGTCACGGCATCAGTACCATCACGCAAAATCAATAATTCAATCACGTCACGTCCGCATTGTGTTTCATTGATACTTTCGTTAAACAAATTAAAAAATTTATAGGAGAAAAATAATCATCTCTTAACTTGAGCACAGCATCGGGCTCGACAAACAAGAACGCAATCCCTTAGGTTGGAGATGCCTCTGTTAATCACAAAGAATCTGATTTTGTGAAAAGATTCATTTTCTATAACGTTTTTATAGTGTACATTTTTGGATCAACAGGTCATGCCAAAGCAGAAAATGCAAAAAAATATATATCAGCGTGTTCGTTGTTGTGATATGATCAGTCAAAAAACGGAATCGACATAAGACGTGACTTTCAGAATTTTGCTGTTTTGACCATTTGCATGACAATTCCATTCAATATCTTCAACATTTGTAATCAGATAAGTATGGATGTTTACAGAATCGACATAAAAAGTTGTTTTAAATTATGGTAGTGAATTGTCTTTGAATTATATTTCTAACTTAGAAAATCAATATAAGCTACCCCTACCCCTTATTTTCTAATGAGAAAACTCTCCATGTTGCACCAATTTTGAAGATTTAACCCTTTATATAAAAAGTTCTGATGACAAACGCTTTGAAATTTTTGGTGGATCAAAAGAAAATAGATTTATCTTTCATAAAAATTGGGGGTAGTATACTAATTATTGTGTCCCATTCGCGTTTTTTTCACTATACATGTAACACTATGATATTTCACAACTAATACATAGATAGAACACGTAATCGATTTTGAAACAATATTTTTTTTTGTCAGATCAGTGAAATAGAATACTTGAAACAGATCAATCATTCAATCAAATGCATTTTAGTGAAAATGATAGTAAAGTACATTCAACTCAACATATAACACACAATTACCACTCCCCCAACCCCCTAAATAAATAAAAAAAAAATATCCAAATGCTTAGAGATGGAGAGATGATAAAAATGCGTATGTTGTTTTGGACTAATGTTGCCGTGTTGTCTAGATAATTAGATTTCAAAGATCTCTTTGCTTATCGGAAGTGTATGGCCACTAAAGCAAACATGCAGAAGGCCTTAAACATTTTGGTTGGTATTCCATATATCAAATCAATACACAGGTATCGAATCTGTATTTCAAATGGTGAAATATCTGACTTGAATTTCAAAATAATAAAAAATGATAATAAAACATCGACCTAGACAAAAAGTGGCCTTTGTTGACTGTTACTCTAACATATACAAGTACTCGCCCTCATCTTATTTCCCGCCATTTCTCAGCTAATGCATTTCAACAAATATGAAAAAACCTAGTCGAAACCGACTTACGAGTGTTTGCAAAAATTTTCAGGCAAAATTTACATAAAAGAACAACATGGATGTCATTGATAAAGTGCATACATGTTCATCGAGGAATATGGCCCGTTTTTATGAACAATAATAGTCTTTTTATCTCAATCGCGGTCATTCTGAATGCCTCTCTAAGAATTTCTTCCGTTAAATCTACGAAAATCTGCCCATCAATGAGTTCTTCCTGAAACCTGTCTGCATATTTATCAAGTTTTAACTGCAACAAGTATTTTCTGATATCAGAAACACTTTTTTGCTGTAAGGACTTTTGTATCGCTTTGGGATTTTCTGTCTTTTCCCCACTCAAATCTGCTGCGTCAAGGTAAGTGTATTCGTTGTCATCGGCATACCAAGAGCTCGGTTGCGGCTGTGGTTTATAGGGCAACACCACTGCTACTGCCTTGGGGGAAGGGTTGGTAAGAGGGATTGGTGGCAAAGCTCTGTTCTTTAACGCCTCATCATCCGAAATACTGGATTGTCTTTGGGGGAGTTTTGGTGGTGGTTGGATTTTCAGTTCTGGTATCAGAGCGGTTAAAACATCCGGTACCATGTTTCCAGTTCCTGTTCCTTCCTGGGTAATCTTCGTCACGGCTAGATTAAAGAAATAATATGCATAAACAATTGTGACTATAAACAAAAACAATCTCAACTTACAATCTATATAACTTACATTTGTACATTTCCATCAGGTACATTTCCCTGATACATAGCAATAGTTTGCTTGCAATAAATCACTCCAAAATGTCAATTATGAAGACTTTAGTCAGGCTATTTAGGAAAGTAATGAATACACCAGATGCTAGCAAAGGTCGGATGTACTAGCACTATCAGTGTGATGATTCTAAATCCGCATCTATTACTGACATTCGTGTACTACAACGGATTTTACAAAAGACGCCCAAGAAATTGGCAATTTTTATAATGAGATGCCCTAACCCTGATGGGTAGAAAATCATTTTTTTAATTATCAGCAATATACTTTGAACTGTTGAGAACTTGATGTTTACTTGGATGTGACAAAGATTTACATGGCGGGTGTCGTCGTTTAAGCAGAAGACGCTTTCTCTTCTGGAACACCTGGTGTTATTCTCTTGTACTTTTACAAGGGTCTCCATGTTAATTCTTCCTTTGTTTATATTTTGCCCCTGGTTTAATCGATTTTGAATTTGGATTATGATTTTGTTAACGCTTCGGTATTCTCCTATTTATTTGAACGGTTTAAGAACAATATGATCATGACCTACAAGGTTCAATGGGTAGTCGTGTAAGAGTTCACTATCGGTTACTGTAAACCAACTTTTTTTCGCGTGCGATTATTTTTCGTGTATTTCGTGTTGATTAAAATTCGCAAAAATCAAACGCCGTGATATAGTTTCAAATAGAGGTATGACAACTGCAAGAGTAGTGTACTTTAGTAGTGTACATAGGATTTATGACCGTATTTATCGCGAAATTAAATCACCGCGAAATAGTCGTCTCATATGAAAACGCGAAATTAAGTCGCCGCGAATATAAGTTGGTTTTACAGAACTACATACTTTGTTTAAAATAAAGTATTCTTATTCGACCGCCTATTGGCCACAAAATGAAGGACATAACACATCGCATTTCAGAACTTATCCTATTTCCCTATTGTCTGGAGATATGATATTGAAATTTATGCTGGTGAAGTCAGGATGTCTAGATACTTAGATGTCAGGTTTCATTAAAATATATTTTCACATGAACCTATTGTTTGTTTAAGGTCAGTATACATACGTTGATGTGCAAAACAAGACGAGATACTATAGCTTTATAGTCAAATGGTTATAGCTTACATTACTCAAATGTCATCCTCGATATCTGGGTATTGGGGTTACGCTCACCTACGCCCAGAATACCACTGGGATATGTCATGGCAAAACTGAAAGCACACTAAGGTAAAAAAAAAGCTTGGCTTTTGACGATAACCAAGGAGCCACAACCAACCTCAAAGCTTGTCAATTTTTACCGTTATGTGACAACGAGAGTTTTTTTTATGTACATCAAGAGGTCGACCTTAATTCTTGCCTCATCAACAAGGAACCTTCAGTTATGCCATGACACACAATCCTTGTGTAGAGAACGTATTTGCGCGTACTCCTGCTTATCGAGGATACTCACATGTATGTATATTCTGTTGCATGATATATATAGAGGATAACCAACAGTGTCCTCAGTAACACCAAATATATTTCACGAGTGGGGCTAATATTTTGATATTTTTCACGAGTGCGCGGCACGAGTGACAAATATCAAAATATTAGCCTCACGAGTGAAAAATGTTTGGTATTACTGACGATACTGTTGGATATTCTGTTTATTACATTTTCTGATTGGTCAAATAAGAAAAAAATGATATTTTTCACAAGTGAAAAATATCACTTTTATAGAATGAATAATTTTCGATATTTCACATGTAAAAATGTAATGAATATTAATATGTACCGTGGTTATAAAGCTATAAAAGTTTGGCAAGATAAGATGCATAAAGCAGCCAATTTTTCAATCACTGTTTCTGTACCTGGGTTTCCTGCATATATGTCAAAAGTCACGTCATTTTGATGGAGGAATCTCTCCATTGTAGCTAGATGTTTTTGAAACGTCTCTTGTGACTTCCCTTGTATTCCTGTGATCTCAGCATACACGATACGAGGGCTGAGGGCTGCCAAGGTGATCCCAGGGTTTATGATACCTTCCATCAAAACAAACTCATATCCATTAATAACCTAATTCTAGTACATCACAAACAATTAGGGAATCAATTGTTCAAATTGCCGGTCGATATTAGAAATTTTGAAATAGTATACCATTGTTCCAAACACTTGCTGTACATCAAGCATCATATAAATATTATGTACTAGGTTTCACAACTAGAGTTCCCAACCTTTTATAGACCTTTTGTCTATTTTTGATTATATAACGTTTTATGTGGTTCGCTTTGCAAAGTGTGACGTGTTATGAGTCGATCAGATATGTTATACAACCCTTTACGATAGTATGGAGATTATGTTTATAAATATATATTTGCTTTATATGACATAGATGTAAAATTATTATATTTGTTATGTATGACGTATTTATTAAACTTTGACATATTTGTTATATATGACGTATTTGTTATGTATGACGTATTTATTATGTATGACGCATTTATTATTATTGACGTATTTATTATGTATGACGTATTTATTATTATTGACGTATTTATTATGTATGACGTATTTATTATTATTGACGTATTTATTATGTATGATGTATATATTATGCATGATGTATTTGTTAAGTATGACGTATTTATTATTATAAGGCATGTTTGTTATGTATGACGTTTTTATTATTATTGACGTATATATTATGTATGACGTATTTATTATTATATTGTGTATTTATTATGTATGACGTATTTATTACTATATTTGTTAGGTATGATGTATTTGTTATCTATGACGTTTATATTATGTATGACGTATATATTATTATATGGCGTATTTGTTATGTATGATATATTTGTTAGGTATGATGTATTTGTAAGGTATGATGTAGTTGTGTTATATGACATTTTTCTGAATGACGTATTTATGATGTATGACGTATTTGTTATGTATGACGTTTTTGTTATCATTGACGTATTAGTTTGAATGACGTATATATTATTATTGACGTATATATTATGTATGACGTATTTATTATTATTGACGTATATATTATGTATGCAATTATTTTATGAATGACGTATATATTATTATTGACGTATGTATTATTATTGACGTATATATTATGTATGACGTTTTATTATTATATTGCGTTTTTGTTATGTATGGCGTATTTGTTTTGTATAATTAATGCTACTAACATTCACACAGTCAATGGAAGAGTTGATAGTTTATTAACCTTTAACCTCTAGTTTATCAGCATAAACATTGCAATACATATGTTTACAAATTAAGTACTGTGACACAGCAATGCAAATATATAGAAGCTAAGAAATAAAATGAAATAAATATACGACAAAACCCAATTGTTTCGTTACTACATCGGGATTGAAACAAAGACAGACTTCGAAAAATAAAATGGGTATCCTTAATTGGACTGAACATTTAACCCACGACTTGTTTAATGATTACCCTTTCACTTTGTTTACCTTATGAGATCATAAATCCAATGGAGCACGGGATAAAATTGCATAAACGAAATTTACCAACTGCTTCATTGGATTTATGATCTCATTAACTAATCAAAATCAAAGGTCAAGTCTTATATTTACAGTATTTTTCTGGTAATGGTTCATAACTTTTCTGTTCAATTTAGTCTCCTCTGCGAACAAACGTATATTTCATTTCAAAACTTACAAACGTGAAAACGGTTCAATAAATGTAACAGTATGGAGTCTGCATAAGCATAAGCCGAAGCTAGCTCAGCCCATGCCTATTGTTGATGACGTCGTACAATTGTGCATAGCTCAATTGAAAATCAGGCTGATTTGGCAATATTCATGTCTGATATTACTTACCTTTATCTAGGCAATTTCCGGTAAAGAAATTTTCTTCGTATTCAGTAATTATCAACAGACTAGCGATTTTGTCTGTGTGACCCATGCTGTCGTTGATTTTGACGTATTTGTAACTGTCTGCAAACTTGACCATCACCGGACACTTGTGCTGTTTTAAGATGTCACTGAAGCTCATTGGCTCGGTGCCTACAAATATACATGTAACCTGTTTTATCGTGTTGTTTTAAAATGTAGCGGAAGTTCATTGGGTCGGTGTCTACAATTATGCTTGTAATCTGTTATATCGTGTCGTTTTTAGATATCGCTGAATATCATTGACACTGTGCTAACAAATATGCATGCAAGTTGTCACATCGTGTAGTTGTAAGATATCACTGAATCTCATTGGCTCGGTTTGGTGTCTACAGTTATACATGCAACTTGCCACATCGTACTGTTTTAATATGTCGCTGAAGCTCATTGGTTCGTTGCCTACATATATACATGCAACCTGTCATATCGTGTCGTGTTATTAGATGACACTAAAACTCATTGACTCCGTGTCTACAAATATACATATAATTTTTCATATCGGTAGAGGGACTTAACGCCAACAAAACATTTTGCTCTTTTCATATTATAAACATATATTTCATTGCGGTGAGCAAATGCAAAAAGACAACTTGTGTTGAAACACATGTACATGGACAAAACTTGTACTAGTACGTTCCTTAATTTATGTTTTAATCTATTATTATTATCTTATAAAAAAAAAAAAAAAACACTACAGGATAAAAGGGATATGATTATCTTGATACCAAACGCTAATTGATTTTCTCCAGATTTTCAATGGTTGTGGTGTATATGTTTATCTCTGTACGAACTGATTGAATTTATCATCGATGTGAAATACATAAGCAGCCTTGTTAACATGTAAAGTCGTCTGGTATTGGTAATATTAGATTTAAAGCAAATAACCTACGATTTAACTTCAAATGCCTTCAGAGAGAATTAATCGTTGAAGCGAGTCGCTTTGTAAGGAGTATTACATAAGGAGCATGTAACAGCTGCACGTGTTCCAACTTACATTCAGTTCTGCTTATGATCACGCAGAATTTATAGGGTGCGTCTACTGGGAACGAAAGGTAGGTACACTGAAACGGATCTTGTTTGACGCGCGTCTCCTTGACAACGACTCGCCGCTGACGTGTAAAAGTCTGGATTCTGTATACCTACAAAATACAATAGCAGATCATGTCAACTGGTCTATTTAGTAGCGGATTCTTACCAAAGTTTGCAAGCAAATTTTTTTCATAACCAAATGAAGCTAAAAATATAATTGACATCAACGCTCGAATTAGTTTTTGAAAGTTGTTTTAAAATTTTAAAACATATTTATGTACAATTTGACTGATCTAACAATGAATTCTTTTTTTACAAATCAATATGCAACGTCAATTGCCGTATTGTGACGTCACATTTTTCGCGCTATTTTTGGATTTATTTTCATAGAGGTATGAAAAAAAATATCAACCAATCAGAAAGCCGCATTATGCATGCAATCAATTGAAAATTAATTATCTTCATTTGGAAAAAAGAGAGAAAAATGTCACACCTCTCTACTGTTAAGCTGATAGGAACTCTATATTCTGTTGTAGTCTATGCATTCCAGTGATATGATTATATTATTTTGTTCTCTTTACAAGTATTTTATAGGTATTTTATTAACGCATTTAACATAAGTACAAAATGTACTTCCATGTAATCGTATAAGACGACACACTTTTCTAGACATCCGTATTTAAGTGTACTTTTTATGATGTCATTATGTTGACGTCCTAAGTATGTGTACCTTAATTATGACGTCACAATAAAATTCAAATCACCTGAAAAGCCCCAAGATGGACGAAAGCGCTTGCGAAAAGCAGTCTTCGTTCTTTGTGTTTATATATATATATTTATACCGTCTTATGGACATTTAAATTTAAATTTTCTTTGCTGTTAATATGTTCATAATTGTATCATAAAATTGTCTGGTGAATTCCAATACATGATCCTATTGTTTCGAATAAAATATTTAACCTTAAACGAATACAAACTACATGTACCACCACTAGCTTGGAAACAGGCGGTAGTAAAAAGTACCTGCTCATCGGGGAAGTCGTCAAATATTGTTTTTCCATAGTCACCCTCCGTGACAATAGCAAGCAATGGAAATCGGTTACGGTACTTTTTCAGAAGTTCTGGCCCATTGTAGCCTCGCTTTTCATCAAATTCATATGGAAATCGGTTTCTGGCCTGTACAAACAATAACAACTCTTGCTTTATATAAAAAGTCACATATAAATACATATTTTGTATCCCAGATTAAGAAAACAAACTGAATTATGTATACTATTCAGAAGTTGGGAACCTAATACTTAATTTTTGCTTTGGAAAGAGTAAGAGATGTTTAGTAACGATCACATTTACTTTGACAGTAGGGGTGTTCAGAATTATCGAGTTACTCGAACATCGGGTGGTTGAAGCAATTGAAGCTTACTCTTCCGGAACACCTTGGCCCGTATTCATGAAACCGTTCTCATGCTCAAGTATGATTTCCTGAAACTCAACTAAAATATGTCAACTAAAAAAATCAATTGTAAATGTTCAAATTAGTATTTTGCTCCATAGATCTTCATTTTCCCAAAATACTTTGACAAAATATGAGTTTTAAAATAAATTATAGGCAGATCAAGAAATCAGTGTTGAGCACAAAATCCAGGCTTGAGCATGAGAACTGATTCATGAATACGGGCCCGGCTCTTATTATCTTGTACTTTTTCAGCGGTATCAATGTACATTTTTTCGTTCTGTTCATATTTTGTCTCTACTTTAATCGATTTTGAGTTGGGATTGTGGTTTTGATGACGCTTCGGTATCCACTGATTAGTTTTCCGTCTCAGTGATCTTTTCTGTGCACTCATTACATTTATCAAAACACAATTTTGTACTGTCAAAGACATTATAAGTATCCTCTCTCTACTCTAGCATAAACGATTAAAAATATGTCACAGCACCCAATAATAAAGATTAATAAAAGCTTTAACAGGAAAAGACCGTTAAATAAGTATAACATAGTAAAGTTTTTTTTCTACTGTATATTACCTCATAGTCCATCGTTGATGTTCTGATCAACTAAAAAAATAAATAAAAACATAAACTGTATCAATTCCCATCGTATGTTAAGGAATATGTTAGTACCGTTACTTTAAACATATTGATTGCCAATAAACATTGAACAAGATATTAGACACAAGTTATTTCATCTCATCATAGCCTTTTTCCATCATACAGTAACAATTACATGACAACAATGATGATAGGCATAAACATAATATATGAATATTTATATGAAATTAACACAGGCAGAATTTACACAAATTAGAAAAATACTATCAAGATGTCTGGCTGGTTTTGATGAAATACTGTAAAAGTGGAATTTTTCGCGAGTGGAATCGTTGGTTTTGCCAGTCTCCAAACTGTTCGCAATATGGAAATTTTCGCTCTGCAGTCATGCTGTTTTGCACTATGTACTTATTATACTATAACACACTGCAGAGTTTGAGTGGTGTTAAATGTGTTCTGGTATGGATATATTCGCAGAGATTTAATGCCAGCGAAATTACCGGAAATTTCCAAACCGCGAAAAATTCCACTTTAACAGTCATGCACATGTCTAAAAACGTTTAAGTTAAGGTCTACCGATGTTCCCGTCAACATGTTAGATCAGGACCTACGTGTCTCGCCTCCACTAAAACAGTAATTGTTACGGAATTACGGAAGCTAAAGCAATTGGCCGAACAGTACGAGTCGTTATAGCAACACATGAACAGAAAGTGCAGGGAAATGGGAGTGAATCTTACATGTAAGATTCAAACACTTTCGTACTTGCGGTCGTTCAGGGCCGCCGAAAAGGAATTCAAGCGTTGCTCCGTGACTGTATTCAACATTCTCCACTCTAAATCGATTAAACTACTGGCAAAAGAGGAACAAAGGAAAGATTTACATGGAGACCCTCGTAAAAGTACAAGAGATGAAGACTAGGTGTTCCGGAAGAATAAGCGTCTTCTGCTTATTGACGACATCCGCCATGTAAATCTTGGTCACATCCAAGTAAGCATCAGTCCTCAAAAAGAGAACCGAGGCATCATTCTCAATCACAACAAGTAAGCACACTAATAAGCAAACTGAAAAACGACCATCTTCATATCACACAAAGATACAGAATTTTTTTTTTATAATATTTATGGAAATTAAAATGCATATAGTTTCAAGATTTCAAGAGGACAACACCGCATTGATCTAAAGGTTATGTATTTATTGTTTGTTTAACATGATATCAAAAGTGGCTTTTACTGATGTAGTGATTTACGATACCATCTGGAGAAAATAAACAGGAACTATTAATACTATCAATTGTTTTTGACTCCATACAACCTTATTTCAAACTTTCTTTTGATTTCTCGAGGAAATCCAGCAGATCGTGAATTTAATGTGTCTGACATTGCTATTAGTTGGTATGTCTAGGTTAATTAGAATGTTGAGATGCCCTTCAACATAAGATACAAGCATAATCTAATGATCACACGTAATGAAAAAATCAGTGTCTGTGCTGTCCAGTTCATGTAAGAATAAAAAACAGATCCTATACAGAAGAGATGACGTAACACACACATATGCTGCACCTTTTAAATTCAGTAATAGATACAGCACGCCGCAAAAAAATTATTAAACTGCACCATACAGCTGTTGCATCCTCCTAGGACTCTTCAGTGATGCTAGGGGCCAAAAGGAGGGAATCCAAACTTTCTAAACTAATGTAGAAGCAGAAGGGTCAGATGAGTAAAACCCCTTTAATTTATCAATTTTAGAAGTAAAATTAAACTAGTTCTGTATAATTTCAAATCGTGAACTAAGAAAATGTGAATATTTTTTTTACAATTGTTGCGATTGCCATGCATTAAACGGCATTGTCATGTTTAAACAAATTGAAAAGAAACATCCTTTTAAGAAATGGAGTGGAGTAACTACAGACACAAACAGAAAACAAAATCGATGAACGTTGTTAGTCTAGAGTTTTGCATCATCGGTTTTGAAAAGCTAAATAAAAACAAGATACAGGTGAAAATAGATAAAAACAAATAAATGCAATAGACAATATCGAAATGAACGGCAGATTACCTTTGGTTTCAAGTAGTCCCGTTTACATGCCATTTAGATGAGTGATAAGATATTTTCATATCAGAATATTTATTGTTCAGTTCTTTGATACAATGGATTAGGCAACAGGCAAAGCCTATGAGCACCCTCTCTTTACAGTTATAACCAGTTTATACACATCTTACTGAATTCAAGTATAGCTAAAACGTAAATAATATATATTATATAATGTATCGTTAAATATATGTCATTACGTATTTATAATTTCATTTCGATATTGTAGGACTAGATCCTACAATATCGAAATGAACTTATCATGTTACAAAAAGAACATATGCAAAAAAGCTAATGGACAGCACATTTAGTACTATTTTGTGTTGGGATAATTCAATACAACATTGTAATTCAATGTTAAACAAGTAGCTATAATCTAGTAAAACCGTTTAGTATTTTTAATGAATTTTTGAACCATCTCGTGAATACTAGTACTGGCATTTATATTGACATCGTGATTTTGACATCCAAAAAGAAAAGTAAGTGTAGATAATGAAATAGTGTCATTAAAAGCAGAAAAAAGAATTCATGAAAGTTTGCCTTTGATTATTAAACAGGGTACACAAGGGGAATAGGAGTAATATGATATCGCAAATATTCGATTTGCAGGTATTGAATGCAAAACTCAGTTGTGAACAGTAAGTTCGTGTTCGGTAGTTCTGATATTTTTGGCCTTGAACAATCAAAGCTTATAATTAGCAATGACTTTCCAAGTTTCCCGCTTATACATACTGTGTATTCATATTGCTAAGTGGGTTCGGGTCTTGGCGGAAGCAATAAGTTGGAAGTCATGAAATATGATGTTGTATGAGTAAGATATCAAAGCTGAACGCTGCATGATTCTAACGTGGGTAGACGTTACTAAAACGTTGGCACATTCGCCCATCCAGTCGGACAGACATGACAAATTTATATATTTGTCAAATACTGACATAGCTACTAGTGCTTTTGTTATTATTATATGAAGGCGTGGAATTATTGTCATTTTTTGTTGTCCATTGGATGTCAATTACCCTACCGACATATACACAGTATATAAAATGTGTATCGGTTTAATTGTGTGGAACGCAATATATCCATGTGTGTCCGCTGTTTATGAAACACCTCTTTCTGTAAAAAGTTTTTTAAGTTGCATTGTCAGCTTTAAACGGGCAGAGTATTGAGTATTATTCATTTTGTTCCACTTCGCTTGCATTTGCATCAAGAGAGGCAACGATTATTCTGTATCTATTGGTATTGTTTTCGGTTTTTACTATAAAACACAAGTTCGGAGATATTTTCAATCTAGTAGGAATGGAACATCTTTCAGGTTTAATTTTATTTTAAAGTTCAAGCCATTTTATTTGAATTTCAGATAACATAATTTTAATAGAATGTGCATGCATTTCATTTTAAATGTTTAAAATATACTTTCCGCATTAACTGTATTATATTTTTAAATTTTTGTTATATAGCGACTCTAGTAAGAAAGTGTTGCGTGTACCACTTGATGTGTTTAAAATATAAACTCGATTTATTTGAGAACAATTATGAAAAAAAGTTATCCAACTTATGTTAATCACTCTTGTCGGCCTATAGGACCTGAGTGTAACCAGCATGAGTTAAACCAGCCTGAGTGTAACCCATGTGAATGTAACCCACGTGAGTTAAACCAACCTAAGTGTAACCCACGTGAGTTAAACCAGACTGAGTGTAACCCACGTGAGTTAAACCAGCCTGAGTGTAACCCACGTGAGTTAAACCAACCTGGGTGTAACCCGACTAAGTAAAACTAACCTTGGTGTAATTCAAATGAATTAAACCAGCCTGAGTGTAACCCACGTTAGTTAAACCGACCTGGGTGTAACACACCTGAGTTAAACCAGCCTAAGTGTAACCCACGTAAGTTAAATCAGCCTGATTGTAGCCAACGTGAGTTAAACCAGCCTAAATGTAACCCATGTGAGTTAAACCAGCCTAAATGTAACTCACGTTAGTTAAACCAGCCTGAGTGTAACCCACGTGAGTTAAACCAACCCCCGTGTAACACACGTAAGTTAAACAAGCCTGAGTGTAACACACCTAAGTTAAACCAGCCTAAGTGTAACCCACGTAAGTTAAATCAGCCTGATTGTAGCCAACGTGAGTTAAACCAGCCTAAATGTAACCCATGTGAGTTAAACCAGCCTAAATGTAACTCACGTTAGTTAAACCAGCCTGAGTGTAACCCACGTGAGTTAAACCAACCCCCGTGTAACACACGTAAGTTAAACAAGCCTGAGTGTAACACACCTAAGTTAAACCAGCCTGAGTGTAACCCACGTGAATTAAACCAGCCTGAATGTAACACACTTCAGTTAAACCAACCTCGGTGTAACACACCTGAGTTAAACCAACCTAAGTGTAACCCACGAGAGTTAAACCAGCCGGAGTGTAACCCACCTGAGTAAAACCAACCTGAGTGTAACCCAACTGTGTTAAACTAACCTCGGTGTAATTCACGTAGATCAAACTAACCTGAGTGTAACCCACGTGAGTTAAACCGACCTGAGTGTAACCAACATGAGTTAAACCAGCCTGAGTGTAACCCACGTGTGTTAAACCAGCCTGAGTGTAACCAACGTTAGTTAAACCAGCTTGATTGTAACCCACGTGAGTTAAACCAGCCTGAGTGTAACCCATGTGAGTTAAACCAACCTGGGTGTAACCCAACTGAGTTAAACTAACCTGAGTGTAATTCACGTGAATTAAACTAACCTGAGTGTAACTCACGTGAATAAACCAGCCTGAGTGTAACCCACGTTAGTTAAACCGACCTGAGTGTAACCAACATGAGTTAAACCGACCTGAGCGTAACCAACATGAGTTAAACCAGCCTGAGTGTAACCCACGTAAGTTAAACCAGCCTGATTGTAACCCACGTGAGTTAAACCAACCTGAGTGTAACCCATGTGAGTTAAACCAACCTGGGTGTAACCCGACTAAGTAAAACTAACCTTGGTGTAATTCACATGAATTAAACCAGCCTGAGTGTAACCCACGTTAGTTAAACCGACCTGGGTGTAACACACCTGAGTTAAACCAGCCTAAGTGTAACCCACGTAAGTTAAATCAGCCTGATTGTAACCCACGTGAGTTAAACCAGCCTAAATGTAACCCATGTGAGTTAAACCAGCCTAAATGTAACCCACGTTAGTTAAACCAACCCCCGTGTAACACACGTGAGTTAAACAAGCCTGAGTGTAACACACTTAAGTAAAACCAACCTGAGTGTAACCCACGTGAATTAAACCAGCCTGAATGTAACACACTTCAGTTAAACCAACCTCGGTGTAACACACCTGAATTAAACCAACCTAAGTGTAACCCACGTGAGTTAAACCAGCCGGAGTGTAACCAACCTGAGTAAAACCAACCTGAGTGTAACCCAACTGTGTTAAACTAACCTCGGTGTAATTCACGTGAATCAAACTAACCTGAGTGTTACTCACGTGAGTTAAACCAGCCTGAGTGTAACCCACGTGAGTTAAACCGACCTGAGTGTAACCAACATGAGTTAAACCAGCCTTAGTGTAACCCACGTGTGTTAAACCAGCCGGAGTGTAACCAACGTTAGTTAAACCAGCTTGATTGTAACCCACGTGAGTTAAACCAGCCTGAGTGTAACCCAGGTGAGTTAAACCAACCTGGGTGTAACCCAACTGAGTTAAACTAACCTGGGTGTAATTCACGTGAATTAAACTAACCTGATTGTAACACACGTGAGTTAAACCAGCTTGAGTGTAACACACGTGAGTTAAAGCAGCCTGAATGTAACACACTTGAGTTAAATTAACCTGGGTGTAACACACCTGAGTTAAACCAACCTAAGTGTAACCCACGTGAGTTAAACCAGCCTGAGTGTAACCCACCTGAGTAAAACCAATCTGAGTGTAACCCAACTGAGTTAAACTAACCTCGGTGTAATTCACGTGAATTAAACTAACCTGAGTGTTACTCACGTGAGTTAAACCAGCCTGAGTGTAACCCACCTGAGTAAAACCAATCTGAGTGTAACCCAACTGAGTTAAACTAACCTCGGTGTAATTCACGTGAATTAAACTAACCTGAGTGTTACTCACGTGAGTTTAACCAACCTGAGTGTAACCCAGGCGATTTAAACCGACCTGAGTGTAACCAACATGAGTTAAACCAGCCTGAGTGTAACCCACGTGTGTTAAACCAGCCTGAGTGTAACCCACGTGAGTTAAACCATCCTGAGTATAACCCACGTGAGTTAAACCAACCTGAGTGTAACCCAACTGAGTTAAACTAACCTGGGTGTAATTTACGTGAATTAAACTAATCTGAGTGTAACTCACGTGAATTAAACCAGCCTGAGTGTAACCCACTTTAGTAAAATCGACCTGAATGTAACCAATATGAGTTAAACCAGCCTGAGTGAAACCCAAGTAAGTTAAACCAGCCTTATTGTAATCCACGTGAGTTAAACCAGCCTTAATGTAACCCACGTGAGTTAAACCAGCCTGAGTGTAACCCACGTGTGTTAAACCAGCCTGAGTGTAACCCACGTGAGTTAAACCAGCCTGAGTGTAACCCACGTGAGTTAAACCAACCTGAGTATAACCCCCGTGAGTTAAACTAACCTGGGTGTAACACACCTGAGTTAAATCAACCTGAGTATAACCCACGTGAGTTAAACCAGCCTTAATGTAACCCACGTGAGTTAAACCAACCCCCGTGTAACACACGTTAGTTAAACCAGCCTGAGTGTAACACACGTAAGTTAAACCAACCTAAGTGTAACCCACGTGAGTTAAAGCAGCCTGAATGTAACACACTTGAGGTAAACCAACATGGATGTAACACACCTGATTTAAACCAACCTGAGTGGAACCCACGTGAGTAAAACCAACCTGAGTGTAACTCAACTGAGTTAAACTAACCTCGGTGTAATTCACGTGAGTTAAACCAGCCTGAGTGTAACCCACGTGAGTTAAACCAACCTGAGTGTAACCCACGTGAGTTAAACTTACCTGGGTGTAACACACCTGGGTGTAACACACCTGAGTTAAACCAATCTGAGTGTAACCCACGTGAGTTAAACTTACCTGGGTGTAACACACCTGGGTGTAACACACCTGAGTTAAACCAATCTGAGTGTAACCCACGTGAGTTAAACCAACCTGAGTGTATAACACCTTAGTTAAACCAGCCTAAGTGTAACCAACGTGAGTTAAACTAACCTGGGTGTAAATCAACTAAGTAAAACTAACCTGGGTGTAATTCACGTGAATTAAACTAACCTGAGTGTAACCCACGTGAGTTAAACCAGCCTGGGTGTAACACCTGAGTTAAACTAACCTGAGTATAACCTACCTGAATTGATCCAAATGAGTGTTACCCACCCGAGTTTAACCCAACTGAGTGTAACCCACCCGAGTGTAACCCAACTGATTGTAACCCTCCCGAGTGCCCCGTCAAATTAATGTAACTGCATGTCATATGTACTACAGCGTTGGGTTATTTTAAACGAGATTTTAATCGATGGTATTTGCATAAGTTTAGGCTATATTTTTACCTTCCTAAAAGACGGACGAGTTTCACACACTCACTGAAATAATTACTATAGACAATCACTAAAATGACTACTATAAAAATCATTGAAATAATTACTATGATATACATTAATATTTTTTATTAACAAGCATGTAAATATTTCCCAAATTAACCAAGCAAGCAAGAAAAATACACAGACATTGCACACAAACAGCAAGTCATACATTCATATGGAGATATTAGCCAGGTGGCATAGGACTAGTAGTCCGTACTTGATAATGCAGTTCATTCCAATTCCTCAGAATATAACGCGCGTTAGAGTGGCTTATATTGGCTAAAAAGGGCGATGTGGTACGTAAGCAACCTATTACAGTGTATATACCTGGACATACGAACAACTAACAGTAAGATATATATCAGCATACAAATAAACAACGATAAGATATAAGTCGGGAGGAAACTTGAATTGGTAGACTAGTGCACTGGCGATAAAAACGAGTTTGGTTTGGTTTTACGGCCTATAAACAGCCAGGGTCATTTAAGGAGCTGTCAGGTTTTGGAGGTGGAGGAAAACCGGGAGTACCTGGAGAAAACCACCGACCTACGGTCAGTACCTAGCAACTGCTCCACGTGGGTTGCGAACTTGCAACCCAGAGGTGGAGGGCTAGTGGTAGAATGTCAGGACACCTTAACCACTCGTCCACAGCGGCCTATGAGTTAACAGTCTTGTTAGTAAATGTTCTCTTGTGCACCACCTTGTTCACTATGTGTGCATTACAAAATGCACAATATATCAAGGAACGTTTTCTCCCAACTGTATGTGTCATAAGATACAAATTATAATAAGATATGCCTCTACATACTAGTATTGCTAATGATAAGACTAACTTACCCGGTGATCAAATATTTTTCAGCAGGCAGCACGAGTTACGGAACCGAACATTGCTAAGACACAACCACTTCAGTGCATACGTCCGACATATCCCGATGAACACCTTAGTCCTTCTTATTGCCCTACAGGAACAACCAGGAAGTTACACCACCTGCATACAGAGGCTAGATAAAACGAACGTTCCTCGGGTTAGTTCGCTTGTAAGGTTTAAGATTTACCTTACCGTTTGGTTTTTGTTGTTTATGTACCTGTAAATCGATTTTATCGCAACAGTCCATGCACTCTCTCTGTAGCCTTGTATTCCAATTATGTAGGCATTTCATGTAGCTTCCTTTATGATTTACCTTTAAAAAGGTATCCAAAACATGTTATCTCGAGTGTACATAACGTAATCATTGTGATGAGTCACGCTCTAAAATCGTGTACAGAGTGTAGTGGGGATTGAGTTTGAAAACAGTCAGTCAGGTATAACCAAACACAACGTATACACAGTCAACACACACTGATATTAGACAAATCTATATACCATTACGCGGGATATAGATCAAGCCTGAAGTCATATCGATTACATAACACGTCCTCTATGTGTACACGAAAGTAATAAAACATACAGATGAAATATTTCTATTTAGTTTACCAGAGAATTTTATTAAGTTGTAAAGTAACGAATTTGGGAATTGGCCATTCAAAATGGTCCTTTTCATTTAATGTATTCAAAGCCACATAGTTTCTGTTTAAACATGGCTGTTTTGCTTCATCTTTTTGAAATATGCAATTAACTAATTTTATGGGTAACATTTTGGAACCATTCGTTCTTTGTAATAGCAGAAAACCGAGGACTACATGCAGCCTTGTCGCAACCGAGACGTCATCAGAGTATGATTCCATTTATTCCAGATCCCAACTGTTTTACAGAGAATACCGAAGCGTCAACAAAACCATATTCCGAGCTCAAAATCGATTAAACTAGGGGCAAAATACCACTGAAAGAAAGATCCATATGGGGAACCTTGGAAAATACAAGAGAATAAGGCCAAGTGTTCCGAAGAGT
Source organism: Mimachlamys varia (assembly GCA_947623455.1). Classification (NCBI taxonomy): domain Eukaryota; kingdom Metazoa; phylum Mollusca; class Bivalvia; order Pectinida; family Pectinidae; genus Mimachlamys; species Mimachlamys varia. The sequence goes on from OX392540.1 coordinate 30,345,015, forward strand.
AAACGTCTTCTGTTTCATCGACAACACCCGCCATGTAAATCTTGGTCACATCCAAGTAAACATCAATTCTCAAATTGAGAACTGAATCATCATGTCAAACTCAATTAGTTAGCACACTAATCAGCATAATAAAAATGCCCATCTTCAAATCAAACAAAGATATAGAATACTTCTATAGGAGGCAAAGATGGCGACTATAAAACTTTCCCATAGTTCTGATCAACCTGCATCTCTCGAATACCTGTGTTGTTAGTTTGTTTGTCAGCTGTCGACGTCGATCACGAACATCAGGTTATTTAGAGAATGCCCTAGAATAACGAATCAACTACGACCGTTAAACACCATAAATTGGAGAAGCAGGGATGTTACCTCAAGAAATGGAAAGTTAACGATAGGACAATTGAAATCGTCACGATTATTGTATAGCGTAGTAGTAATATGTCCATATTGTTTATAGTTTAATAGAATAGCTTTTCCCTTATTACAAACAAAATTTAGAAAAAGTGTATTTGACAATGCTTTAACTAACACCCAAGAAATGTTTATCAAACATATATTCCCCTCACCTCCCCCCTCACCTTCACAGAGCATTTGAACGCTCAATGTTTTTACACTACATGACTCAATAAAAGAAAATGGCTCAAGTTGGCCTGAAAACGAAAATGTTCACATCTTGTTTCCTTATTTTATTTTATCTGATTATGAATAATGGTGGTGAAAACACCTGGAACAATGTACGTTTATTCGTTTTGAGGTAATATAGACTATAAACAGCCCTCAAACTTTTATCATAATCAGGTACTGAACTAATACTATAATCGTACTTGGACACATTCTCGATATCCAGGAGTTATGATCACATACGCTCTCGTCACTCCTGGAATATGCTATGGCAAAACTGAATGCACGCTCAGGTAAAAAAACTGACCAATCGCTAGGCTGATGTCTGTCGGTTTGCAGATTACAACCAACTTTTTGCCTCATCAATATGGTGACGCACACGGAGGTTTATTTTTGACATGACACATTCCAGCGTAACCCCTGGACAGCGTTTGGAAAAAGCTAATATTTTACCCTATCTCTTAGTCGAAGACAAAGTGGCTGTTTGCTTTCAACAGTTACAGTGTATAAGGTTGAAATGAAATATCATCAATTGACTAAATGTGAAATCAAGTTTGAAGTTTTCAGTTCAAGTCTAAAAGAGTATTGATACGCCGTGAAGCCACATCAATGTTTCTTTTGCGTTAGTGTACCAACATTGCATTAGCCTGGTTTCCTGGTAATTAGCTGTGTATTAATTACTTTAACATTAGCTTTTTTGCAGTAATATGTTTCCCATTTTGAACAAAATCATCATAAGATTATCACAAAATGTCTTCATCTATTTCATCTTTTTAATGAGCTTGCTTGGGGGCTACGGTGGTCGAGTTGTTAAGGTGTCCCACATTCTACCATTAGCCCTCCACCTCTGGGTTGCGAGTTCGAAACCTACTTGGGACAGTTGCCTGGTACTGACCGTAGGTCGGTGGTTTTTCCCCGGGTACATCGAGTTTCCTCCACCTCCAAAACCTAGCATGTCCTTAAATATATATTTATAACTCCGTCACAATACCTACAACCTTATTTCTGTATAGTACACCTTTCAAATGGGGCCGCGGAGGCTGAATGGTTAATGTGTCCCGACATTCTACCACTAGCCCTCCACCTCTGGGCTGCGATTTCGAAATCCACGTGGGGCAGTTGCCAGGTACTGACCTCCGGCTTTCCTCCACCTTCAAAACCTGGTACGTCCTTAAATGACCCTGGCTGTTAATAGGACATCAAACAAAATAAACCAAACCAAGCTAAAAGTCTATCATAGTTTTCGTAGTAAACTGTAATAGGGCAACAAATAAGAGTTGGTTGAAGGAATAAAAGATTTATTCACAATAACAAATATTTTTGTCATGTGCAAAAAGTTTAACAGACCGTAGAGAGGTCATGGAACTAAGGTCATTCCTACATTACGATGTCTTCCATTTAACGTAATAGGAATGAATGGTATTGTCATGCACGCCTTAATGATTGAAATGGTGACAAAACATATCTGGTACCATTTATAACATATTTGTTTAATTCAGGTGCTTGGAATGGTATTGATTATGTTACATTTCATCGCTGTTTGCCTTCCAAATACATAAAAAAAAATTGTTAGCATGGCTCTGTTTGTGATATAATGACATGTTCTATGCTAAAAAATAGATTAGAGAAGCGTCAACAAAACAACTGGCTGAATAGCTTTTCCCTTATTACAAACAAAATTTAGAAAAAGTGTATTTGACAATGCTTTAACTAACACCCAAGAAATGTTTATCAAACATATATTCCCCTCACCTCCCCCCTCACCTTCACAGAGCATTTGAACGCTCAATGTTTTTACACTACATGACTCAATAAAAGAAAATGGCTCAAGTTGGCCTGAAAACGAAAATGTTCACATCTTGTTTCCTTATTTTATTTTATCTGATTATGAATAATGGTGGTGAAAACACCTGGAACAATGTACTTTATTCGTTTTGAGGTAATATAGACTATAAACAGCCCTCAAACTTTTATCATAATCAGGTACTGAACTAATACTATAATCGTACTTGGACACATTCTCGATATCCAGGAGTTATGATCACATACGCTCTCGTCACTCCTGGAATATGCTATGGCAAAACTGAATGCACGCTCAGGTAAAAAAAACTGACCAATCGCTAGGCTGATGTCTGTCGGTTTGCAGATTACAACCAACTTTTTACCTCATCAATATGGTGACGCACACGGAGGTTTATTTTTGACATGACACATTCCAGCGTAACCCCTGGACAGCGTTTGGAAAAAGCTAATATTTTACCCTATCTCTTAGTCGAAGACAAAGTGACTGTTTGCTTTCAACAGTTACAGTGTATAAGGTTGAAATGAAATATCATCAATTGACTAAATGTGAAATCAAGTTTGAAGTTTTCAGTTCAAGTCTAAAAGAGAATTGATACGCCGTGAAGCCACTTCAATGTTTCTTTTGCGTTAGTGTACCAACATTGCATTAGCCTGGTTTCCTGGTAATTAGCTGTGTATTAATTACTTTAACATTAGCTTTTTTGCAGTAATATGTTTCCCATTTTGAACAAAATCATCATAAGATTATCACAAAATGTCTTCATCTATTTCATCTTTTTTAATGAGCTTGCTTGGGGGCTACGGTGGTCGAGTTGTTAAGGTGTCCCACATTCTACCATTAGCCCTCCACCTCTGGGTTGCGAGTTCGAAACCTACTTGGGACAGTTACCTGGTACTGACCGTAGGTCGGTGGTTTTTCCCCGGGTACATCGAGTTTCCTCCACCTCCAAAACCTAGCATGTCCTTAAATATATATTATTATAACTCCGTCACAATACCTACAACCTTATTTCTGTATAGTACACCTTTCAAATGGGGCCGCGGAGGCTGAATGGTTAATGTGTCCCGACATTCTACCACTAGCCCTCCACCTCTGGGCTGCGATTTCGAAATCCACGTGGGGCAGTTGCCAGGTACTGACCTCCGGCTTTCCTCCACCTTCAAAACCTGGTACGTCCTTAAATGACCCTGGCTGTTAATAGGACGTCAAACAAAATAAACCAAACCAAGCTAAAAGTCTATCATAGTTTTCGTAGTAAACTGTAATAGGGCAACAAATAAGAGTTGGTTGAAGGAATAAAAGATTTATTCACAATAACAAATATTTTTGTCATGTGCAAAAAGTTTAACAGACCGTAGAGAGGTCATGGAACTAAGGTCATTCCTACATTACGATGTCTTCCATTTAACGTAATAGGAATGAATGGTATTGTCATGCACGCCTTAATGATTGAAATGGTGACAAAACATATCTGGTACCATTTATAACATATTTGTTTAATTCAGGTGCTTGGAATGGTATTGATTATGTTACATTTTATCGCTGTTTGCCTACCAAATACATAAAAAAAAATTGTTAGCATGGCTCTGTTGTGATATATTTTACAACAGTGTTGCTATACTGTAATGAATTGAATTGTGGCGTTGTTATTGGCAAAACAAGGTACCTCGATCAAACATCAATAAATCACAATTTCATAGAAGCGAACGAAATTATTTTATTTCATAAATCATCTTGATTTTTAATACTTAAAAGCATTACCCAATCATGAAATAAGTTTGATCTCAAAAACATCTAACAATGCATATAATGTAATATATTACAGTTTTATCAAACTAAATGTAACGTTTCATGCATGTTCATGCTCTACAAAGCTTCGCCTCTGGACTGATATTTATACAAGTAAACACGTAGGTTATACGTTATGGACATTAATATATAATAAGTGCATTCCTACTCTGTGTGTTTTAGCGTCCAAGGACGTGTAAAAGGCGTGTGTTTTTTTTCGTGTAATCTAATTACATGTGTATTGTCCGTCGTGTGCTAGTGCATAATCCTTAACGCCCATAGGTATAATCATCTATATCACCGGTGTCAAAATAACACTGCCATCCAAAAGTTTCGTTAAAATCTTTTGGTAGATATTAAGCCATTAGCCAACAAAAAATGAACACAACTGATGCAATTCCCTAAAGATAGTCAACTCATCAGTAACAATAATTATTGGCATTTTATTTCAAAAATACCTAAGTCCTGGAAGATTCAGGGAGGGCCAAGGGAGGGTATAATTTCAATAATGTTCAAAAATGTTCATTTTCACAATTAAATGGAATTAATAAAATGACCCACTGTCAAAAAATAAAAAAGAAATATAATATTGAATTGTATTTGTAAAAAAAACGTGAAATTGCAAAAATATTGCATTTAGAGGATTTTAATTGCATAAAAAACCATCCATACATGTAGTTGAAAAATAACAAAACATCGTTTAACATGAAAATATTAATAATAATGCATACTTCAAAATTGGTTTTTTTCTCAATTTCCAAGCGTTTGCAGAAAAGATATATCAGAACTTTTGGATGGCAGTGTAGAAAAAGTAACGAACATTGTATCTGTTTGATATACAAATATGCATTATATGAATACTGTATGTAAATGTATATTGAAATTTTCTTTCTCTATATCATAATTTGACAAAGTTTTGTAATCAAACATTTATAAAAGTCCATGGCTGGTCAGTAAACAATCGACACATACTTGATGATTTATTAATATAAGACAAAACATTTCATGATTATTTGCATAGATTTAACAGTGGGTACAAAGATGTTTTCACGTGGCAGAGAACATACTGCCACCCTGATAAAAAAAGGGACACGCTACCATATAGTGCATTTGCCCACAAAAAGATCTGTAGGAAAATAAAACATTGGCATAGCTTGAAAACAACTAAAGATAAAGACATACATCATACCAAACTGGAACATGTAGAAGCATAATTTGGCAAAATACTACATCACAAAAAGAGACTTAACATCGAACTATGAAAAATAAACACGATCATATTTACGAGGAATTCAGATTATACCAAAGTCCTTAGAAAAACAGTAAAAAGGATGAAAACAAAAGCAAAACACCGGCGGATAAGACATGAAAGGATAAAACAATTGTCAACATGGAACAAAAATCAAACGAACACTATCAGGTTTTGTAAAGTATTAATTGCGATCTCTGAAAGAGAATCGTTATGCCATTAAAAACAGATAAAAGTACCCTTTTTGTAACCATTTATACAATAGATAAGCAAAACTAAATCAAAACCAAATATGCAGTAGTGCTGATGGTGCTAAACATTGAATCACGTGTACATGTAACTCATAAGATAATGAATATCAGTTACAATATTTAGTAGTGCTGATGGTGCTAAACATTGAATCACGTGTACATTTAATTCATAAGATAATGAATATCAGTTACAACATATAGTAGTACTGATGGTGCTTAACATTGAATCACGTGTACATTTAATTCATAAGAAAATGAATATCAGTTACAATATGTAGAAAATTGCACATAAACTGTGACACATGTTCTATGCTAAAAAATAGATTAGAGAAGCGTCAACAAAACAACTGGCTGCAACACTCCTCGCGCATTTCTCTGTGACAGTAAAAGGTTGCCTTTGACAACAAGCATGTACTACAGCAAAATAAAAATGCATTAATACATTTTATTTTATTATAACATATTTCGCCTCATCCGTCGTCAGATATATGACTATGATTTGTAGCTAGATCAAGTAATCTAGACTATCTTGTTTACCATCTGCAGTGAAGCTAGCAAGTATAGGCGTTTTGCTGGTAAAAATAGTGATAGTTTAAGCGCATTTATTTTTAAACAAAAGTTGTTAAAAACAATTGATAACAACATGGAGGGTGGATGTCAAACTTGATTGCAATGAGTTATAGAAACGGATTACGAAGAATGCATCTTTAAAATAAAGATTTATATGCAATAGCGTAACAGAAGTTCGAATTATTTTTCCTATACTTATGCAGTGCTCTCCTATTCAGATTGTAAAGGAATTTCCTAAAGTAATGAAGCGTGCGTGTTCTTTGATGTTGGATACTTTTGTTTACTTTGAATTTAATTCCAGGTAATAGTACCATACAATACTCGTAACTAGGTAATCATACAGTACAAAACTCGTAATCAGGTAATCATACAGTACAATACTCGTAACCAGGTAATCATACAGTACAAAACTACCCTGTGATCATACAGTACAATACTCGTAACCAGGTTATCATACAGTACAATATTTAGTAACCAGGTTATCATACAGCACAAAACTCGTAACCAGGTTATTAAACAGTACAATACTCGTAACCAAGTAATTATACAGTACAATACTCGTAACCAGGTAATTATACAGTGCAGTTCTCTTAACCAGGTAATAACACGCATTATTATACATGTATATACCTACTATAAAATACAGGGAAAATGAATACTTGATAAATACGCATGTTTTAGCACATATCAGCTAACCGGGCCAATATGGGCAATTCTTCGCTAGGCGGGCCGAATACACTGCCGAAATTGCCGTGACGTCATATGACGTTCATGACGTTACAACAATCGAAAATGGATAGGACAGATGTTGACGTTGAAATTGGCGAGAAAGTGATGGAGTCTGTCGTATCATGATTACAAGAGCTTGATAAATTAATAGAAGAAAAAGAGACATAAACGAAGACGCCGATATAGAAGAACAGGTAAATAATTCCGAAGCCAGTCAATGGTATGAATTATTATCTTAATCAACGTCCCGACGATGACAAAACAAGGAACAAAAAGGAGACATCATTCAAAAAAGATCATCATGAACCTTCACAAAATTCAAAGTATATAATAAATAGAACATGACATGGCCATTTCCATACCAGGCCTTGTATATACCCTCGACCCAATATCGACCCTTGGGCCTTCGGCACTCGGGCCGATATATGGATATCGGGTTGATACAAGGCCTGATATGGAAATGGACATGTAATATTCTCGATTTACTTATACAATACATTATTCGTAACCACGTAATAGCATGCATGTCTTATACAAAGCAATACACGTTACCACGTACCAGCATGCTGCTAATCATGGCAAGAAAAGGAGTATTGTTAAATCTGCACATACTTATCGAGATCATACAAATGTAACTATCAAAACCAGAGGTGTTTCTGTCTATTAATGAGTTTGGTAATCAATTAAGAACCATATTCTCCTATTATTTTGTTAAGTGTAAATTTTTATGGAATTCACAAATACAAAATCGTTATTTATAAACGAGTGGAATTTAGTACCCAACAATCTGATGTGCCAATTGGTGTACCTTTTATGAAGTGTTCTAGAGATGTTTTCGCCGTTTTAATACGTGTATTATTTTGGAACATAGCCTTCTGATATAAACTTCCATAGTCTTATTTGTTCCACCTTTTTGAATCCAAACTCCGATTCTAAATCTTCCTTGGTCAGTTCACTCAGAATACCGCCATCAATCATATCATCTGAAAACTGCTCAGCGTAATGTCCAAGTCGCAATTTCCGCAAACACTCGCCAATGTCCTCTACTGACAATCCCTGTAAATGGTCCTTTCCTCCAGAAGCTGCGCCCTGTTGGCTTTCCACAGTTTTATTCCCTCCAGGAGATGACACTGGGGGTATCCTCGTTTCACCCTTCTGGTTCTCTGTTGAAGGTTGGCTAACACAAGATGACATTTCAGGCATTTTCGTTTCGCCTGTCTGAGTTTCTGTTGAAGGTTGGCTAACAAAGGATGACACTGTAGGCATTTTCGTTTCGCCTGTCTGATTCTCTGTTGAAGGTTGAGGAACACAGGATAACACTTCGTACATGTCAGGCTCATCCATGTACATGTAATCTGCCTCACTGAACAGCGGTTCTTTAACTGCATAACTTGTTGGATCTGGCAGAGGTCCTCGTCCTAGTCCAGAGCTTTTCTCTGTTGACTTATTTTCGGGTTTCACGGTTGGTGACTGTGGCAATACAGGTTCTTTGCGTGGTCTAGGTGGCGCCTCTTGGAGTTCAGAAGGTATTGGGTGAACGATTGCTGCATTTGCGTAATGCTTTTTGGCGTGCAAAGGAACGTCTGATATTTTCTTTAATGTATTTGGTGGCACTTCTCTCCCCCGTGGCGGTAAAGCTGGTCCAATGGTCGGCTCAGGTGGCTTCTCGTACGCATCATCGTCCGATGCATCTGAACTTTCACATGTATCTGTGGCCGCTTTATCTCCAACCGGAAGTAAAGGTGGATTAATTTTCGGAAGAGTATTTCCGGTTCCTGTACCCTCAGAAGTTATTTTAGTTATACCTGTTAAGAAATGAAATTGTATTGTAATGAAGTGATGCTTTGGGTGTTTGATAACACCCCGCTATTTCGACAGGGATACTATTATCATGATCAATAAACATCTATATGTGGACATAAGGACGATATTTTTATGCCTAATTAACTCGTTATTTAACCAAATAGGAGTTATAAAAAAGTAAGATAGCACATTTGTTTCTATAATGTATAACCCATATACCAGTAGCAGTTCATATGCTAAAGGAAAATAAAAAAAAGTTTAAATTCAAATTGATTGTACAGATAAAACTACCACATGCAGTACATACGTGGGTTCCCCGCTGTACGGTCATACTTCACGTCCGATAACGAAGCCTGAAGTTCGCTGAGGAGCTTTCTGAAGAATGCTGCTGATTTCCCATTGATTCCCGAGACAGGGGCCACAGATATAAGTCCACTTAAAGCTGCTATGGTAACGCTTTTGCAAACTTGACCTACAAAGATTAAAACACGTGTTACGTCCACAGCTGACAACCAATCATACACCGTCTATAACTGACAACCTATCATACACCGTCATTAGCTGACAACATCATACACCGTCCACAGCTGACAACCAATCATACACCGTCTTTAGCTGACAACATCACACATCATCCACAGCTGACAACCAATCATACACCGTCTATAACTGACAACCTATCATACACCGTCATTAGCTGACAACATCATACACCGTCATTAGCTGACAACCAATCATAGACCGTCATTAGCTGACAACATCACACATAATCCACAGCTGACAACCAATCATACACCGTCCACAGCTGACAACCAATCATACACCGTCATAAGCTGACAACATCACACATCATCCACAGCTGACAACCAATCATACACCGTCCACATCTGACAACATCACACATCATCCACAGCTGACAACCAATCATAGACCTTCAAAACTCCAAACTCAAAATCGATTAACCAATGGATGAAATAAGAACAAAGTACAAATGTAAAAATTTACACGGAGACCCTTGAAAAAGCGCAAGAGAATGAGACCAGATGTTTCGTAAGAGTGGGCGTCTTCTGCTTCTGTTTTAAGAAGGCTAACTCACATTGAGAAGTACGACAACCTCCTCAATCACAACAAACAGGCATTCTAATAAGAATACTGAAACAACGTCCAACTTCATATCATATAAGGAAACATCGCATTTCTCAATATGACCTAGATGGCGACCTTAAAAATTGATCATAGCCGTCATCAACCTGCATCTATCAAATACATGTGTCGTGCGTTTGTTCGTCAGCTGCCGACATCTACCACAAAAATCTCGATATTTAGAGCAAGCACTATAATAAATAAGTTACTTCGACATGTTAGTACCATAGGTTGGAGAAGCAGGGATGTTACTTTCAAGACAGGGAAAATCACGATCAGAAAACCGAAATAATCATGTTTATCGCATAGTTTAGTATTAAACTATCCATGTTTGACATAATTGAAGTAAAAATCGAGGTAAGCAAATATAAAGAGAGTTTATGGTGTCCTCAAGTCAAGAGGATACATATGTATATATAATCAACGTGGTTAGCAAACGTTATTATCTAGAGACAACACTTCATCGATATTACGACAAGTGAAATAATACATTCGGCAAGGTTTTTGCTTGATATTCCAAAGTAACCGTACTTACAATATGATAATGCTATGTTACATGTTGTATATATTACAGCCGTTATCACAAAGGTATGCATGTGTATTCAGTCGAGCAGTTTGTGATATCGTATGACCCTGTTTTAATGAATTTATTTGTCACCGGTATGCTTTTTCATTGTTCATGTAACACGCCCAGTCCTGAAAAATATCACTGAATTGAAGAAATTATCATGCAAAAAAAAAAAAAATATAGATAGATAGATCAAATAGATGAATAAATGAAAATATTAAACAAAATCTAGATCATTATTGCAGTTATATTTTTTGATTAATTGATAAGGAAGACAGTTTCATTAGTAAATCGATTTTCCTTTTAAGAAGGGGCAACATGACATAGCTTTAGTATATATTGCTTTCTAACACATATACATTGTACATATCTATATGTATAACAAAGGTCTGTATGACTAGGGTATCCTAGGTGAACGACGGGCAAGGTACAAACAATAAACGTAGACGGACCATGGTGTTCATAAGTTTTTTTTTTCTATTCTGTGGTTATTTTAAGGGAATAACATACGTGTTGTAAATATTCAAATACAAACCATGCCAAATATACAACAAAATAGTGTGAAAACCCCCAACCTATACATTTTTCCGCGTTGGAGATTTAAGGAAGGTATGTTTTGGTATTCTTAACATTGTTATTGTGGTGCAATAGTACTTATTCAAACAAATTTCACAATGGCGATACATCACATATTTAGGTTTAAGGTGTTGAGGAAGCTTCAAGACAACGAAAGAAAATATATGTGATATTGTTGTTGTAGAATATCATTGGCTGATAGATCTTTTCTTGTAGGAAGCTCGTATAACCATCAATCATAACGCTCATTGTTTATACCGTATAGCGGGAAATTTTAGCGGGGCTTTAATTTAGCGATTTGACGGGTCCGTATATAGATCGCCAAAATTTAATCCGTGAAATTTTAACACCGCTAATTAAGATAACACGGAAATTTCACTTTCGTTATAGTTTTCGTTCCGATCGTCATTTACCTTCGATAACTCCTGTTGCTCCGTTAATTCCCGAGAGTAACGAGTGGTGCGTATTGTTGGTATAATACACAACACATTTAATCAATATGGTAGGATATATGGACATAACATATTAATCTATATATCCAGGTAGGTAATACAGTTGCTCAACGCCAAAACAAAACCCTTGATTTATTGAAAATCGCCAAATTTTAACCCGCCAAAATTAAACTTTCAATTTTTATGAACACATCGCCAAATTTTATGACCACTAAAATTTCTCGCTATACGGTAATGCATATTACGTGATATAACATCTACAAGGTAGAACTGCAGCAAATCTTTATGAACCCATTCCAGCTTAGACCAACTTTTTCATAGACAGTATTTGGATATAGAAGAACCGTTAAAAACATGAATCGTCATGATTGAAATATGTGTAAGTGAACGGTAACAAGACATAAGCAGTATAAGTGCATGTGATGTCAGTTTTCACGTTGTTTAATTTTCGTTTATAACATATTTAAATCATTTTCGTGAATATCATTAAGTTATTTTGCCCAATCCTTTTCATTAGTTACCGTTGACCACACAGTTCCCAAGAAGGAAGTTCTCAGTGTACTCCCGTGTCAACAGTATGGTGGCATATGACGACACATCTTCCCGGCTATTTCCTACGTAAACCTCCGAGATACCAGGCGCAAACTTAACAGATATCGGGAACGGGTTTTCTCGCACGATCTCCTCCAGGGTTTGAGGCTTTCCTACAACTTTAAAACAAAATATAGATCATGTTATAAAAGTAAACATTTTCATCTCGGTTATTTCGATAAAACTTTTCATTAGTTATGCATGGTCACAAACAAAAACCTCCATTACTACGTTTATGATGTTGCATTGCTATGCTTTCTGTATATCGCTGAATAAGGAAAAAGTGTCATTAAACTTCCTTGATCCATCAAATACTTTCGGCTATATATATTTCTACCACAATACCATGTGCTATTCCACTCTCAGACCTTTGTTTGAACGTGCTGACTGTTGGATAAATATATGTTATATACCACTAGCGGAATATGACCTTCCGGACTTTTGATTGGTTGAGAAGTTGAACTTTGACCAGAAATCACGTGGTTCAATGCAACGTGCTTATTGTTGACGTCGTCATCGATTGTTGACGACGTCACAATTTGGCGGGAATATATACGAGATGATGTGTTTTCGCGCAAATACTCCGCGGTTCACAGTTAATATTATTGTGGTAGAAACAGGTCACACGACTCGAGGTTATTGGATATGGAATTCATTTCACTCTCGTTAGTTATTTTTTTAAAGTTGCAAAAGACACTCGCTAAAGCTCATGTCTTTTGTAACTTTTAAAAAAAATTAACTCGAGTGAAATAAATTCCATATCCAACAACCACTCATTGTGTAACCTCTATATACATAATTGTAAAGTCCCCGGCAATATATATTTAGAAAATTCCTCGGAGATGGACATTGCTGTCTTTGTGAAGTAAAGCAATAACTCTGAACATTGTGCGTAGATCGCCTCCATCTATGAGATTAGTTTAACTAGCATACAATTATATGATCATGGAAGTAATAGCGACAGTACGGACAATAAAATGGCAAATTTCCAATGCTTTCCGCCCCTTTTCATGACACATACAAATACACATTACATCACATAAACAGAATATACATGAAACAATTTTAGATTTAAATGCTAAATGTAGCCTAATATCCCTTCGGCTGATCGGACGCCGAAGGTCCCTCTTAATCAGCAAAGAAACATCCTAAGGTGATGTTTAGTAAATACTAAATTCAGTCAAAAATGTTGTTACTAATTGTTGAGGAAAGCTACATGTACTTAGCGTATCTATAAGGTTGTTTTTATTGTTTCAGATTTGGTCGACCCCGAGAAAGTCAGAGTCGGTACATTTTCGTCCCACTCGAAATAAAAAATATATGTTAATATTCAGAAAATATATCGTCAACAGGTAAATAAAAGTATGCTGAACTAATATAAAAAAGTTGTTTTCAGAAAAATATACATTAGTGGCGGGCAAATAAAGTTTTGCTTTTTTTAAATGGTCGAATACAATTGTATATATCTTAAGAAATAAAATGGATCAATTATCGACCTTAATAAAATCATTGTACCTTCATTTACCTCTCCAACATTAATCAATCATCATTGACCATTTTACCTTACCTGACCTGTGACCCCTGACTACACAGAACTTGTGTTTAGTGTTGACCGGAATGGAGAGGTAGATATCAATATATCGGTCGCACACCTTCGTTGCTATGGCAACTATGCGTCTCTGATTCGAATACGTCTGCACTTGATATATCTGTAAATGATACAAATTCCATTTATCAAATAACAATTTGACAATAGGATAATGTATGGTTTAAACCTTTGATTATCCCGTGTACGAAACGAATGATTTATTTCTGGCTAATAAGTTTTTTCGTGCAGGCGTCAAAGTCTTTATGCGCGCGTGTTTGTTATAAAAGCGGCAATGGGGGGCTACACTAGATTACATACAAGCAAAGGACCTTTGTAAAAGAAAGGACACTTCCCAAGTCCTCCCTTTGTGTGAATTTTCTTGTGTTCGCGCCTGTTCGTGAAGCAGCAATGAAAGGACTACACTAGATTACATACAAGCAAAGGACCTTTTTAAAAGAAAGGACACTTCCCAAGTCCTCCCTTTGTGTGAATTTTCTTGTGTTCGCGCCTGTTCGTGAAGCAGCAATGAGAGGACTACACTAGATAACATACAAGCAAAGGACCTTTTTAAAAGAAAGGACACTTCCCAAGTCCTCCCTTTGTGTGAATGTTCTTGTGTTCGCGCTTGTTCGTGAAGCAGCAATGAGAGGACTACACCAGATTACATACAAACAAAGGACCTTTGTAAAAGAAAGGACACTTCCCAAGTCCTCCCTTTGTGTGAATGTTCTTGTGTTCGCGCCTGTTCGTGAAGCAGCAATGAAAGGACTACAATAGATCACATACAACCAAAGGACCTTTTTAAAAGAAAGGACACTTCCCAAGTCCTCCCTTTGTGTGAATGTTCTTGTGTTCGCGCCTGTTCGTGAAGCAGCAATGAGAGAACTACACTAGATTACATACAAGCAAAGGACCTTTGTAAAAGAAAGGACATTTCCCAAGTCCTCCCTTTGTGTGAATGTTCTTGTGTTCGCGCCTGTTCGTGAAGCAGCAATGAGAGGACTACACCAGATTACATACAAGCAAGGGACCTTTGTAAAAGAAAGGACATTTCCCAAGTCCTCTCTTTGTGTGAATGTTCTTGTGTTCGCGCCTGTTCGTGAAGCAGCAATGAAAGGACTACACCAGATTACATACAAGCAAGGGACTTTTGTAAAAGAAAGGACACTTCCCAAGTCCTCCCTTTGTGTGAATTTTCTTGTGTTCGCGCCTGTTCGTGAAGCAGCAATGAAAGGACTACACTAGATTACATACAAGCAAAGGACATTTGTAAAAGAAAGAACATTTCCAAAGTCCTCCCTTTGTGTGAATGCTCTTGTGTTCGCGCCTGTTCGTGAAGCGGCAATGAGAGAACGTTTACTAGCTTACTCTTTCCTGGGTCCTCTATATATGTATGCGTGTGTTTGGGGTATGTGTTATAAAGTAAATGCACACCTGGTCACTACAGAAGTCGTCGTAGCTAGTCTCGCCGTAGTTTCCACCGGCAATGTATATCAACATGGGAAACCTTTCCTTATGGATCTCGAAAAAGTCTGGCCAATCCATCTCCTGGTCGTCTTTATAGAGGTACTCCAACCCCTCCGAGTTCTGCCTGTGGACAAAAATGAACACATCTATAACACTACGAGATGAACTGTGATTATCTGAAATATCCTAAAAACCGATTTCAAAGTTTTCTCTCGTTTCGATTAGTTTAAGGTACTCAGTCCAGGGTAAGAAATGGGGTAGGACTTTTCTATGTTAGTCCTATTTCGCTGGATGTGAGGTTAAAATAGCTTATCAATGACGTCACGTCAAATGCAAACCGATTACGGTATGTTTATCGTACACGCTGGAAAATACAAATGAATGTGTCTGCGAACACATTTATTTGCAAATATGGGATATGCTAAAATCACGGCGACTAATTTTCGTCAAATAAGTTCAACGAAAGAGCTGATATTTTCAAAATGGTAGATAGTCCAATCGTGGGTTCACGGTGTTTGAATGTATTTTGGTAGTTGGAAGGAGAGAAATGATCAAAGGTGCAAGTAAAAATTTTACAAAACCCTCCAAGTCGATGTCACAACAAGTCTTTATATTCTCTAAAAACAACTTCGACAGAAACTATTTACATGAAGTCGACGAATTCCATTCCAGTATCCATGCTTATATCGGTGATATGCCGTTACGGGTTAATCCTATGAAGTATTCACATGTGAATCTGATCATTACGTTGTTCTTTGCATGTTGATGATCCGGAAGAGCAATTGTCCAAATAGTGAGTCAGGCATTACGCAGCATCTCATTCTGAAGCATGCAGAAAGAAGCTGAATAGATTAATAACATAATAGTGTACTTTGGCTAAATATACCACAATGGCGTGTTAGGAAGGAAATAATCTATATAATGCAGGAAGTACAATAATATACAGTTATGTATACTGTACAATGTTCCTCAACGGAATGCAGGATAGAAAATAATGTATATATATATTTCTGTAGTAAGTACATTTAATAGATATACAATGTTACATAATCGTGTGCAAGATAGGAAATAATATAATATAATATAGCAGGTACATAATAATATACTGTATATCAGATATTTAATTCTATAAGGCAGAGGATACTTTAGATATCGTAATATGTACAATATAGATATATCATATTGTAGTGGAAATTAGTGGATTATCTACAAAATATAGTATGTATGTAAATAATTGCTTAGCCAAAATAGTGTTTCTGATAGGGATTCAAAGATAATCTAGTAAGTATATCATACAGAATATCAAGATAATCTAGTAAGTATATCATACAGAATATCAAGATAATATACAAAATATAGTATGGTTATACCAAAATAGTGTTTCTGATAGGGATTCAAAGATAATCTAGTAAGTATATTATACAGAATATCAAGATAATCGAGTAAGTATATTATAGTTATACCAAAATAGTGTTTCTGATAGAGATTCAAAGATAATCTAGTAAGTATATTATACAGAATATCAAGATAATCTAGTAAGTATATTATAGTTATACCAAAATAGTGTTTCTGATAGGGATTTAAAGATAATCTAGTAAGGATATTATACAGAATATCAAGATAATCGAGTAAGTATATTATAGTTATACCAAAATAGTGTTTCTGATAGGGATTCAAAGATAATCTAGTAAGTATATCATACAGAATATCAAGATAATCTAGTAAGTATATTATGGTTATACCAAAATAGTGTTTCTGATAGGGATTTAAAGATAATCTATTAAGTATATTATACAGAATTTCAAGATAATCTAGTAAGTATATTATAGTTATACCAAAATAGTGTTTCTGATAGGGATTTAAAGATAATCTAGTAAGTATATTATACAGAATTTCAAGATAATCTAGTAAGTATATTATAGTTATAGCAAAATGGTGTCTGATAGGAATTTCAAGATAAAATAGTAAGTATATTATAAATAAACAACAATGTTTATAATACAGTTAGTATATTATAGATAAACAATGCAACAATTTATATATTACAGTTCGTATATAAAAGATAAACAAAAATGTATATAATACAGTTAGAATATTATAGATATACAGCAATGTATATATTGTAGTACGTATATTGTAGATAAACAACAAAGTTTATAATACAATTAGTATATTATAGATAAACAGAAATGAATATAATGTAGTGAGTACTTTAAAGATTACAGATATACAACAATGTATATAATATAGCAGACGGTTGCTGTAATTAGAACAACACATTTCGTACAGTGTAATGATTAGAGGGACAATTCAATGGTTGATTATTTTATCGTCATAAACGCGCCAGCTTGCAATGTATTTATCAACAAATGAATCCTACTATCCTACATTGTTCATGGTTTTACTGAATGGCAGTGTAATTCGGGACATCATGTACAGTTTTATCACGTAAAAAAACTGATCTACAGAAAGTATCCCGTCATTACATTGGCCCAAATCAATACGGTTGTTGAAGGAAGAAATCCGTGAAGTCCTTGTTACGTATGTATAGCAAGTATTTAACCGTGTAAAATAGTTTGTGAGTCTATTGTTTGATGTTTCCAAGAATTATGTAGGAGGAAATATCAAATGGTGTGAATCATAATTATCAAGAAACAGATACACACACACACGCACGCACAAATACAAACCACACAATCTGTACCAGTATAGTCCTTTCTAACTCAAGATACAGGAAGCTGTGTTCAGTCTCATATAAAGTAACATTAGCACTGTAGCGCTATTTCTGCGACAAATATTGTAATTAACCCAGGTAGTTAACATAATAAGTAGAGAAAACCCAAGAGCTAAACATACAAAACTGTACACTATCACAGACAGCTATAACATGAAATCATTAGGAATAAGATTCATCAGTTTGATATGAATGATATATACTGAGATTGTTTCTCTGTACACAAACAGGAATTGAAAACTTAATTTGTATATAACATGAAATCATAACATGAAGTAAGATATTTGAGACATACGTGTATAACACAGCAGCATACTGGTTGCATTTACCAGAAATATAAAATAAAACATGTTTACCAAGGACTGATTTTGTCAAAATGCCAGGTATGTGGATAGTATGAATCATGTCTAAATCTTTGATTGAAATATAATTGTAAAAGTAGTAATGTGTGTAAAATTCAATTTCAGTTTCGATTCTGATGTATTAACGGTATATTAACATTAACCACACAATCTATAACTATCCCGTTCCCTAACCAAAACAGACATTCTATATATCTATGACTACCATATTCTAACCAAAACAGACATTCTATATATATATGGCTACCATATTCTCTAACCAAGACAGACATTCTATATATTTATGACTACCATATTCTAACCAAGACAGACATTCTATATATATCTATGGCTACCATATTCTCTAACCAAGACAGACATTCTATATATTTATGACTACCATATTCTCTAACCAAGATAGACATTCTATATATATATATATATATATATATATATGTGGCTACAATATTCTCTAACCAAGACAGACATTCTATATATATATATGACTACCATATTCTCTAACCAAGACAGACATTATATATACGCTGTTATGAAAGTTTAAATCTAAATTAACGGTACGAAGTACGGTGTAAGCAGTTAAAAAATGATAGTAATATAATTCATATCCCGATAGCTAGATCATGATATTTACAATTATATAAATATCTATATATCCAGTCATCAGTTTTAAATGAAGAATTCTCGTCACTTCACCTTATCGATCCCCCCCCCCACCCCGGACTACCACGTGACAACAATAATATACTTATGTACTATGTGTCACAGGTGCTTAGGGTTAGATATGATATATTGTATATGTACTATATAGCCTCTTATTACTGTATGAAATAGAGAAATACTCACATTCTGAGCTGGACACGGGAAACAAACGTACAGATCTGAGAATAAGACCAAACAGAATAAATAAGCTTCCTTGTGCTTCATACTATGAAGCCAGGACAATGTAAAACCTCACAAATCTATATTTAAAACCAGGAAGTTTAAAGGCCAATATTATTTCGTACAAAGTGCAGTGTGTGTATAGACAGAATATTCTATTTTGGTCACATGTATCTACTCAATATCTTTCACGCCAAAACCTATCGAGCAAAATTCATTATCATACACACAGACCGTACCCGTCATATACACAGACATTAACCGTCATATACAAAGACCGTACCCGTCATATACAGACCGTACCCGTCATATACACAGACCGTACCGTCATATACACAGACTGTACCGTCATATACACAGACCGTACCGTCATATACACAGACTGTACCCGTCATATACACAGACCGTACCCGTCATATACACAGACTGTACCGTCATATACACAGACCGTACCCGTCATATACACAGACCGTACCCGTCATATACACAGACTGTACCCGTCATATACACAGACTGTGCCCGTCATATACACAGACCGTACCGTCATATACACAGACTGTAGCGTCATATACAAAGACCGTACCCGTCATATACACAGACCGTACCCGTCATATACACAGACCGTACCCGTCATATACACAGACTGTACCCGTCATATACACAGATCGTACCCGTGATATACACAGACTGTACCGTCATATACACAGACAGTAACCGTCATATACACAGACCGTACCTGTCATATACACAGACCGTACCTGTCATATACACAGACCGTACCGTCATATACACAGACCGTACCCGTCATATACACAGACTGTACCCGTCATATACACAGACTGTACCCGTCATATACACAGACCGTACCCGTCATATACACAGACTGTACCGTCATATACACAGACAGTAACCGTCATATACACAGACCGTACCGTCATATACACAGACCGTACCCGTCATATACACAGACAGTAACCGTCATATAAACAAACTGTATCCGTCATATACACAGACTGTACCGTCATATACACAGACCGTACCCGTCATATACACAGGCCGTACCGTCATATACAGACCGTACCGTCATATACAGACCGTACCCGTCATATACACAGACTGTACCCGTCATATAAACAGACAGTACCCGTCATATACACAGACCGTACTCGTCATATACACAGACTGTACCCGTCATATACACAGACTGTACCCGTGATATACACAGACAGTAACCGTCATATAAACAAACTGTATCCGTCATATACACAGACTGTACCGTCATATACACAGACCGTACCCGTCATATACACAGGCCGTACCGTCATATACAGACCGTACCGTCATATACAGACCGTATCCGTCATATACACAGACTGTACCCGTCATATACACAGACCGTACACCTCATATATACAGACTGAACCCGTCATATACACAGACTGTACACGCCATATACACAGACCGCACCTGTCATATACACAGACTGTACCCGTCATATACACAGACCGTACTCGTCATATACACAGACCGTACCGTCATATACACAGACTGAACCCGTGATATACACAGACTGTACCGTCATATACACAGACCGTACCCTTCATATACACAGACCGTACACGTCATATACACAGACTGTACCCGTCATATACACAGACTGTACCCGTCATATACACAGACTGTACCGTCATATACACAGACTGTACCCGTCATATACACAGACTGTACCCGTCATATACACAGACTGTACCCGTAATATACACAGACCGTACCCGTCACATATACAGACCGTACCCGTCACGTACACAGACCACACTCGTCACATACAGAACATATGCGTACTTTGGTGTATAGTTTGATTCTTAATCTTCTTGTGTAACCTAATTTTAAAAAAATCTTTTGGAAAAGAAATCACGTGATATATTATCCACCTATCGATCAAAAGGACCCGATAGTTTGTACAGCTACATTTGAACATACTCTAAGGGGTTTATATTGACTTTCAGTAAAAATAGCCATTCAGTGTTATAAGATAGCTCTGAACACCTTACCTTAGTTCAGGTGCAGATATAGCACTTATTTTCTATGTCTTGCTGCGCGTAATATAATTTGTTGCTGTTTACATAGCTTTCGTTATCTAAGGGCGTACCAAGTTTTGATGATTGAGGGTTTGGGTGGGTGTGGGGTGGTCATAGTAGCTGGAGGAAAACCACAGACCTACGGTCAGTTTTATATTTGCTTTATCAATCAAAACTAACAGTTAAAATATTGAATTATTGAGTTGGCTGATTACAACACATAAGCAAAACAACAACAAAAAACAAATAAAAAACAGTACAAACAAACAAAAGGTAAAAAAATGGTGAAAATAAATTTCTTTTCTCTAAAACTTTCTCCAACTATGAGCTTTTTCTCCTCTGGGTCTCTGCAACTTATCCGCAAGAAAGTATCTACGTACGATAGAGTTATCTCCCTTCTGTACAGTTTAGGATTACAAAACTGATCATGATCATTAGTTCACGAACGTGCATCCCGGAGTGAAAGGCATCCTTTCTAACTTTCATATCCAGGCGATTAGCCGGTCGTACACCAGTACGCCCGGCTACCATATTATTTCGTCAATGATTATCTTTTAGTAACAGTCAGATGGTGGGCTATTCAAATCACCCGGCGTCCGTGGTCCGTCGTCCGTCCTTAAACATGTTTTGTTATCGCTATTTCTTGAGAAGTACTTGATAGATCATTCTCAAATTTCGTATGTTGGTTCTCCAAGGTCCATAGTTGTGCCTAGACAATTTTTGGACAGATCTGATAAACAATATGGTCGACAGGCGGCCATGCATCTTGCATTTGTGATTAATAGTTTGTTATCGCCATTTCTTGAGAAGTACTGGCTGGATCATTCTCAAACGTTAGGTCGATAGTTGTGCATAGTTAATTTTTGTACATATCCGATAAACAATATGGCTGACATGCGGCCATCTTGGATTTGTGATCAATATTTTGTTATCTCCATTTCTTGATAAGTCCTAAATGGATCATTCTCAAATTCCATGTAGGTTCCTCTAGGTGCCAAGTTGTACATTGTCCATTTCCGGACAGATCCGATAAATATTTTGGTATAACGACCTGCTTCTATCATGAGTTTGTGCGCAGAAATACGGAGTTTGCTAATACATGTATGTCTTCTGGAAAGCTGGTTGGGTATAATACAATGTACATGTGCTTATGTAAGGCTCTTTCCGAAACTACATTTCAGCTTGAGATAACTATTAACTTTCCAGCCTTTAGAGTTTCTGTTGTTTTGTGCCAATTTTCAGTATAGCATTTCCGAATAGTGTTCTTAATGTACATTTTGAATGAATAAATAGATGAAAATTTTCCAATCACATTTTCCTGTATATTCAAACACGCTAGTATAAACTTAATACAATTATGCCAAGATTATTACTACTAACTCATTTAGAGCAGCTAGCGGCATCCTTTAACAAGGGAAGTAACTCTTCGAAGTGTTCTAGATGAAACCAATATATCATCATGTTCATTATAATATTCAGGGACGTATATGTGAGTCCAAGTTCGGACCGCACAGCAAAGTTTGTACTTTTAGCATCAAGTCCCAAAACAGATTTACAAAGCTTCATACGAAGCAATTTACTCTCCCAATTATTGTAAATATCATCAAGAGAAATATCATGGTTTCGTTTGAATCTTGTTGTAGTGTTATTGAAGCAACCCCATATCTCAGAACCATAAAGCATGTATAACTGGGTTGAAGGTGTGATCAAATACGTAAAGACTGGTTTTAACAGATGGGCTAAAAGATAAAAAAAAATGTTTTTGAGTTTGAAATATGCCTTCCTACTGTAACTTTGTAAGTACAGTCCTTTCTGGCAGCAGAAAAACGCCCAGAGGCAGAGAATATTATACCCAGATATTTATACTGGTGGACACATTCCACCGTGTTATTATTGAAGTAAAATGGCTGTCTGATGTGCTTACCAGGTGAATTAAAATCATCACCTTTGTTTTATTTAGGTTTAATTTGAGGCACCAATCATCACATTTCTTTTGTAAAATGTCAAGTTTGTTTTGTAAACCACTTCCAGAGGTTGGTGATAGGACAATGTCATCAACATACATGTACATTAAAAAATTAAGTGGTAATGAGTAAAGATACACTGGATCAGCTGAGTCCTCAAGGTAATTTGGCAAATTTTCCAGCAGACTGTTGGCATTCCCATGGGAACAAACTGTGCCCCACTCTTAGCTGACTTGTTTTTGTTTTCATACGAGGCTGAATTCGTGGAGGAGCTCATCAGGACAGGTAACAAAAACCTTGCCAAATCTTTTAATTTCACTTTCAGATGTATCGACGATGTGTTGTCTATAAACAACAAGAAGTTTGCTGACCACGTCGATCGTATATACCCTTCTGAACTTGAAATAAAGGACACAACAGACTCTTCTACATCAGCTGCTTACCTCGATTTCTACTTAAACTACGACCAACATGGACAGCTTACTACTAAGCTGTACGATAAACGTGGTGATTTCAATTTTCCGATCGTAAACTTTCCATTTCTTGATAGTAACATTCCTGCTTCTCCAACCTATGGTGTTTACATGTCGCAGTTGATTTGGTATTCCAGGGCTTGCTCTAAATATCGGGATTTTCGTGATCGATGTCGACTGCTGACAAACAAACTAACAACACAAGGATTCGAGAGATGCAGGTTGATCAGTACTATGGGCAAGTTTTATGGTCGCCATCTTTGTCTAATTGGGAAATATTCTGTATCTTTAAGTGATATGAAGTTGGACGTTTTTGAGTATGCTCATTAGTGTGTTTGCTTGTTGTGATTGACAATGATACTCGGTTCTCATTTTGAGAGCTTGATGTTTACTTGGATGTGACAAAAGATTTACATGGCGGGTGTCGTCGATGAAGCAGAAGACGCTTACTCTTCCGGAACACGTGGTCTTAGTCTCTTGTACTTTTGCAAGGGTCTCCATGTAAATCTTTCCTTTGTTCAAATTTTGCCCCTGGTTTAATCGATTTTGAGTTTGGATTATGATTATGTTGACGCTTCGGTATTCTCTTATTTTATTAGATATATTATCTTAAACAAGTTAGGGCTCAGATTATCTCCTTATCGTATACCCAGTTTACACGTGAAATTATCAGTGAAAGAATTACTTACTTTGACACAAGACTCATTTTTACTGTACATGTCTTTAATTAGTCTGTAAAGTGTATTACTTACATCCAAATTAAGTAATTTAAGTTTAAGACCCGAACGAATTACACTATCAAATGCCTTACGGAAACCTACAAAGCAGGCATCATTTTTTTTTCTTTTCAGATTTAAAATATTTTTTGTATAACCTATCTGACTAGGGTGGATAGTTTTCTGTTTTGTCAAAAACATATCATTGAGGAAGCTATTAAATATTTTCCCTGTAGAACTAGTTATTGTCATGCCTCTGTACTTATTAGGATCATCAGAATAATCTGAGTTGTATACGGTCGTAATATAGCTTTTGCTCTAAGAAGCTCGATAAATACTGTGCTTTAGGTATATATAAAAAAAATGTGATCACATGGTAAAAGTTAATAACATGTTGCATCTCATTTGATATCTGATCAATCCTGCAGCTTTATTAGATTTGAGTCTCGATATAGCATTACTGATTTCACTTCATACGGTATTGTATCTCAGTTCCTTATGGTCAATAAGTGACTCAATGTCATTAGTATACTAATTCTCTCTGTAGAGATAATAAACCATGTATCTGGTTATCAGATGAAGATTAAATATCCACTAGCTTTAACCGCGGCGTTAATACTTAAGCCGGTGGGCTTTATACCTGCTGTGAATTAACAGGTGTGCTAATTACTGGGGTGTTAGCTGTGGATGTTATGGTCCTTATAGTCCCTTCTTTACTTCTTTTGCTATTCCCCTCTCTGCAAATCTAGTTCTGTTTTGCTATAGACATTGTATATAAATATATTTAGGCTATTTCGTGACATATTAACTCTGTAAATATGAATCTATTTGTCATGGAAAGGACATCAGTAAGTTGTAATAACTTTTGTCCAATCCATTTGTCTATGTTACAATAAAATGGATTTAAACTAATGTCATGGTCCGTTGAGGGCATCTATAGAGATAAACGATCCTCCAACTAACAAAGCTGGTGAACCGTGTTGGTAGAAAAAACAGAATCTTACTGTATTTTACATGTACACGTGTCTGTAATCTCAGGCATAACAAATTGTTTCAGGCAAAATGCCAGAAGAAAAAGATATAGGTCGACAGGCAAATTATTTGATTTGATTTTGTTTTTATAATTTACTTTTTTTTTGTGAATTGATACAAATTATTAAGTAGCTGTGAACTTTGTCAGATTTATAAATTAATTTCAGTCTTAATATGATTGATTTAAATTCCACGTGTACAAAAAAAATATCACGTGTACGTCTGGGGACTCATGATCATGAACAGTCAGATGATCATCAATTTACATGTAATAGAGATCGAGCCAATATGATAATTTCTATTATTTTATAGTAATATTCCATTCAACAGTCACGTATACGTTTGTATGAAAAATGATAATTCCAGTCATTTCGAGATTTCCCCATGTTTAATATGATGAAAATAACCTCAAATCGCAAACTAGACTATCTGGTTTCGATTCAACCAACCACGACATATTCTAGAATTATCTACTTCTGTGATTCAACTAAATATGCTAATTTACCTATTTTAATTCTAATTTTATGCATTTGTAGTTAATTGTTATTCGCTTGATTCTCGATGTCAATTTACTGTCAGACTACGTGGTCATAGTAAGGCCTGCAATCAGTTATCAATTTTATTCGAATTTCCCCAAATCCGTTATCCCGATGCAATATTTCGGGGTTGCCGGGTTTACCCGAAGCCTCGTTCTGAGCTGTAAACCACTGGTGATATGACGTCATGAAATGTCTGTGTTATTGAGAATCCCCGTGATCTGTAAGAGGATTCCTACAGTTTTACCTTATAAACGTGTCAATATTGATGGAGATTTGATTACCATGACTTTCTATAACCTCACTTTTATCAGCTAGACGTTAATTTGTTGGCATTTGTGCGAGTTAAACCCAGAAAATCCCGAGTTGTACGCCGGAGGGATATCCATGCCGCGACGCATTGGGAAATGCCACGTCGGAAACCCACAATTTCTCTACCGATGAAACGTAAGTTAATTCGATGCAAAATCTGTCATTTCGCATACAATTTGATATTTGAATTGTATATTTTCATGTCATGCAGTTGCCATATTATTTTGGGCGAGAAATTTGCGATACACACAGAATATTGTTTGTTGATTGTTTGCTGGGGAAACACCTTTCTCGAGGGGTTACCCCGCGTCCCCGCTCGTCAAAAATATGCAACACAGTTAACACTATTTTAAGCGTGTAAACCTAAGAAAGAACGTTTATCGAAGGGTGCATACGTACATGCATGCACAATGAAGATGATGTTAAATAATAGTAAACCAATATGATAATTTCTTTGATTATATTGTAATTTTCCATCCAAAAACGAGGGAATCTCAGTCGGACAAGACGGGTAAGTTCACTATTGATAAAATCGAGGGGAGATGTCATATATTAATATAGCCTAGGTTTTGTAGGATTATTAATACATCTCACATCTTTAAATATTTTATAGATAGTTATATTGGAAAGCTTTTAAAACTAATTGATACAAAATTCTGAATAATTTAGCCAAACCCAACACACACGAGTTTGTATAAAAATGCGTCTCTGCCGTTGTTACCTATTGTAGGTATTGGACTGTTCTGATGACGTATGAGGCATTTTGCGGAACAACCCATGGAGTAATAGACCCAGTAGTCGTTCTATATTAATCGTGTTTTTGTGTTTTGATTAAGACTTTGCAGCGTTTTTGAAGATTTGTCACATTTTAAAATTGCCACACCCATAATTTAAAAGATCTTCTGCATCTGTCTGTCGAAATAATGCAATTCAAAAATAGTAATGACGTCATTTGATTAAGGGGCTCAGGAAGGATATCCCAGGGCCTATATAATGTATTAAAATTAAACTGACTACATCTATATGTGCTCTGAAGCACTAACAGTCATCTTTTGTTTGTGTTAAACAATTTCAGATATTTTTTTAAGTTGAATTTGTCCTATAATCAAACAACCTCAACCAAGCACAAGAGACCAGCTGAATAAAACATTGAATGTCTGAACTCTTCCCTCTGACAGGCCCATATATATTGCACCAAGTTATTTATAAATAGAACACATAAATCATGAAAAAATTGATGAGGAAATAATTGAAATCCAATCATTTTTAGGAAGTGATTGTATCACTATAAAACCTGTCTATTTTGATATATTATTAAATTATTCTATAGCTAGCTATAGGCTAACAGGTTAATTAATAAAAACGAATTTAACAAATGATTTATTAACTATAATTCAGCTTTCAATTTAAACACATATCTACATATTAATATCGAGTTCAACAAATTGAACTCCATTGTTTATTAATTCATTTGAGACTTGCCAATTTTAAAGGCTCATTTCCTATGAATTTAATAAACTTGTTTAATTAATTAATTCCGTAATTACATGAACATATTTGTGTTACTTAATTTGATCCTCCAGATATACAATACAAAGATGTTGATAATTGTTTATACATGTATTATGTTTATAGGTGCATTAGACGATGAAAATGACGACAAAGATTCCAATTTTAAGAAGGCGAAACCAACAGGTATATATCAATATTCAAATATATTTATATCTAATTTATTTTTATAATTCATTTAGTTTAATTAATTCATACTTCTTTGATAGGAAAGAGAGTTGTGTGCTTCCATGATGCTTGATATAATTATAAGGTAAAGAGAAATTATAATTGCCTGTTGCGTGAAGCTTGATGCTGAAGGTGACAACATATAAATAAACCTAATATGTTTATATTTATCATCAGAAACCCACAGTACTCTTCTCTGATGCTTGCATACCGTGGGCTAGAAAAGATGGAAACCCTCATTTTCGTACTAAAATAGTAGGCAATCATATTGATACTTTCATTGATTGTGACTACATCCAGCCGAGGTATCCCATTTAATTTGTAGCGCCGCCTGTCAACAAAACCTGTCGATTGAGTTAGAATATATTAAGGTTCAGACTCCTACTATACAGAGATTGACATCGGTGTCATGCCTACAGAAATATACCGGTCGTGGTCAAGTATCAAGAGAAGTGTACCGTGGGTTTCCGACGATATATATATTATAAGCTGCACATAGTGTAATAGCTAGACAATGAAGAGATTTTCAGAAGGGCACCTCCAGTAACCATATATTGATCCAAGATTTCCAAGTAAAATACTCAACTTCTGAGCCAAATTATTTTTTCTTTATTTTAGGTGTTATTTTGTAAAGTTGTGTGAAAGGATGAGTCAACGCAGAAAATCTCGTTTCATCATTTATTCCCACAATATGTGGAACATATGTAAAAACCCTCAAAGACACAAAACAATAAATTACACAATGAAACAAAGCGTTTACATACAATTCCTAACGTGATGTACAATCAATCTGTGCAATTATTAATAAATAATACCGTACATATTTCATACGTTCGCACACCAGTCTAATACCATTATTCAAAATAGGAATAAGATTAACTTTGCAATTACAATGGCTGACTTCATCATAATTATACTTGCATTTCATAAAACATCAATATTTACACATTGTTACAATTTGAAAATTTACTTTTGAATATTTTACTTATTTCAAATGTATATGGGCTATAATTATAAGCCGGCATGAACAATTCTATGACCGTTTAAAGTAAAGGCCTTAATTAATTAATTCTGTTTCTTGTAACTTCCCCACTTCAGCAGGTGTCTCGTCTGTACCTACTTCCGAAGAAGAAGATGTTGAGGCAGTGGGCTCTATACAGACTGCCCCTCCTGTCGGCCATGAGTCCGGGGAACTGGACAGACTCAGCGCTGGTGAGCAGACACCAGATATTATACATCTCGCCGTCATTGATGAAGAAGTAATTCAGACAGGTATTTCATAATATCTATATAAACAACCCTGAGAGGAATGAGGCAAAAAAAATATACATTGACAGGGGTCAATCTTGGCCTTTTTTACTACCGTTAATGGGTAGTTTCCCCTTGGAATATTTTCCCTTTCCCCTCCCCCCCCCCCCTGCAGAATTGTGTTAAATTTACTGAAATCTACCCAAATTCTCCAGATTTGCTTTTTTTCTGATTATCCTTAGCTGTTTTCAGTTGAAAAATGTGCTTGAAAGTTTAAAAAAAGTGTAACTTTGTGATTATTAAAACTTCCCCTTTCAAGAGCTTTTTTCCCTCCTAAAGTAAAAAAGGGTAGTTTCCCCTTAATCCTAGATTAACCCCTGATTAATTAAAAATGTACAGGAATTAATTGAAATGTTTATTTAGAACTATAATTTCAACACTTTTCACAATCACACCAAATAATTGGTTAAGTGTTTGATTTGGCTTTTAAATTCGCCATTTTTTTTTTCATTTGATGTTTAGAAATGTACACACAGTTAAACTTAGTTGTAAGAAGTAATACAGGGTTTTCTCTGTGACCCTCAAATTTAATAAATTTAAGAGTTCTGGGACTCCTGTCACATATAATATATAGTAAAACTTCATCTATTTTGGGAGTCCTTTGACAATTTGATGAGTCAAAATGTAGGTTTTTGTGCATAAGGGAAAACCCTGGTAATATATAACAGATAGTAAAAAAGATGGTACACTGTACATTATAAATATTATAAATAAAAATACGGAACATTTAAATTAATTCTGTTTGAGAAATTTTTAAGTTTCGTAATTTTTTCTAGTGAAACTTATAAAGAAAATCCCAACCCAAAGTTATTGCGAAACAAAATCCCCCAGAAAACTCACTGAATTCTTTTGTTTACATTAAAGGTTCATCCGAAGAGCAACAATGTGAAATAAAGGGGGATAACTGTGGTGCTGTGGAGGAGGACTCAGCACCAGGATGTGTCGGAGGTCAATCGGGGTCATCTTCAGAGAAACGAAACTTGTCGTTGGAGGCGCTGTTCCAGGTGACAGACAGTGAACTACAGAATATATCCCGACAACGCCTCCAGTCCCCACAGCAACTCATCATTGATGAGACCCAGAAGGCCACAGTACAGGAAGTGGACGGAAATATTGTGACAATCTTGCCCAGTGATATGACATTGGACGAGATTGTGAACGGGATTAAGTACAGTAAACAGATAAGTGTATCTTCAGGTGAATCCCCTAATATGGACACTGTCACTTACCAAAGTATACAAATCAACACCATTGAAACACAACCTGCAGAGACTGTGATCCAGACAGGGAGGACAACTCTTTTACAAGCAGTTGCTGCAGAAACATCTGGACGTAGAAGGAAGCACCCACAAAAGCCTGGACGCCACATCTGTCCATTTTGTGGCAGAGGATGTGCTAAACCGAGTGTTCTCTTGAAACATTTACGAGCACACACTGGGGAACGTCCATACCCATGTGTATCTTGTGGATTTTCTTTTAAGACTAAGAGTAATCTTTACAAGCACTGTAAGTCGCGAGCCCACGCCCTCAAGTCTGGCCTCATCACCGGACAGTCATCTAGTAGTCTGGATATTGGCGAGGAGGAGGCGACTAATATTGAGGAAATTGAAGACTCCGATGATAACAGTAGTGGTACGGAGTCGGGAGGCGAAGGCCAGAAGGAGGCTGAGGCTGCTCACGAGGTAGAGGAATTATCTGAAAAACGGGAGCATGCTCAGATTCATGTGCTTCAAGAAGTTGCCAAATATCTGGAGAAACCTAAAGAAGAACGCCCAAAAGTAGAGGTTCCACAGTGTAAATTTGAAGGAAAACAAGAGAAAATTAGAACTATCCATGACCGACTTAAAGCTAAGCTGAAGCGGTCATTTTCTCTGACGGAGCCAGTAAAACATGTCATTGTGCCGCAACTAGAGAGAAAATTTAGCCAAGCAGATGAACAAAAATTCCATAAAGTGCAAAGTCAGTATTTAAAGATTGCTCCCAAGCAAGGATCTTCAGGAGCTACGGTAAAGATTCCAGCAGAAAAAACAAAGCAGGGCCTGGTATCGCCAATCATAATTCAAACTCCAAACACTGTGACCGCACCTACCGGTGTGTCTATGAAGAAAGCAGTAATGTCACAATCTACACCACAGTTGTCGGGCAAGAAAGAAGAAGTAACTGGTTTTGTAGGTGGAGGGGAACACAAGAACCCACGCCTACATGCTCTGTCTATGGGGCTTCCTCAACTTACGGGGACTCAGATTCGCCATGTGCCAGGGAAAGATAAATACGGACCTCTGGAGTCTGTGAAACTCCCACAGCCAAATGCCAGTCCTGCCGTTGCTACAAAAGCATTGCGGGATCTTGAGGCATTAAGTGAAAGTTTCAAAAACGCATCACGTGCAGGTTTAAAACTGTTTACTTCTGTTAATAATCTTCCTGATCGTTCCTGTCGAATCACTATCGAAGTTCTGTCACCAAATTCTGCCGGAAGTCAAAACATGGATCCCAGTCTCCTGTCGCAAACAGTCAATATTGCCAGTGTCAAACAAGTAGCTCCAGCCACACCTGACATGGAGGCACGCAGCGCTGGTGTCGAGTCCAAAGGATTTACGCCAGAGATGCTCAGTGAAAGAATACAAAAACTTATCTCAGCGAATGCCGCCATTGTCAGCACTCCAATGGCAGATCCTCCCCGACATAAACGGATATCACGTCAAAACAGTGAGGTTTCCACCCCTGGAATAAAGGTAGATTTCGGTCAGCTTGGTACTCCTTCGTCACCGCGGGTGTTTGTCCCAGTGGCGCCACCTGTGCCACTGAGGTCAGTCAGTGTAGATGCAGATGCCAACTGTACACCAGTAACACAAGAACATATCGCCCCAACTTCTACCGAGTCGACACTTAATAGGACACCCAGCAAAGGACAAGTCTTGCCTGATTTTGGAGCTCTGGGTCATAAAAATAAGTCGCAAGAAAAAAACAGATTAAGTGAAGATCAGGATACACAAGAAGTACAGGAGGGTGATGAGGCGTCCGATTATCAGACGGATGTTCCCAGGGGTGTGTTACAAGACCTCAAAGAGGCAGATGTCTCATCAAGCCATGAAATACAAGTAGCTAGCTCTGATGGACAAACCAGAAGGATGGAACTAAAGTCACGACCACCATTGGTTAGACAGAACTCTGTGTCTAGCTATTCTCTGTCAACAAATGCTTCAGTAGTGTCTGATCCCAGTACCAGTCCAACTCAGACTGTCAGCGTGCCAACGGGGAGTGTCTCAACTGATCTGCCAACCAAGACCATGGTAGGCAAGAACCAGCAGGGCCAGGAAATTACAATCAAAATTCAGTTATCAAAGCCAACAGACAATGGTGACCCGAGAAAACTGGAGAACATGAAGGAGAATTCTGCTAAGGAAGGGGACAGTTACGGCCCGTACTGTTGTTCCAAGTGTATGGTGTCCTTCAAGAAGGAGCAGACACTAGAGCTACACAAGTTGTACTACTGTAAGCCCACCGCATCTGTGACAAAGCCTGTCCAGGCGCTCACCTCAGCTCGCAGTCTAGAGATGATCGACCAAGAAAAAGTAGTTCGTCTTTTCACGCATGGAGAAAATGTGATAAGAAAAGTAATCCCCCAGGGCAATACCAGTATTAGTCTGGCAAGCACTATAGCTGGGATACAAGCAGGTGCTGCTGTCAGACCGGAAACCACCACTTCTCAACATAAACAAAGTGAACAAGAACAAGTCGTCATTCCAACACCAACTCCACCGATTCAAGTTATGTTAC
The DNA here is from genome assembly GCA_947623455.1 of Mimachlamys varia. Lineage (NCBI taxonomy): Eukaryota > Metazoa > Mollusca > Bivalvia > Pectinida > Pectinidae > Mimachlamys > Mimachlamys varia. Next base: position 30,378,123 of record OX392540.1, read on the forward strand.
CATCATCATCATCAGCATTTGCCATGACCATCCCGATGACTCCTACCACCCCGCAAACTGGAGATAGCCAAGAGCTGAGCATATTTCCACGTAAGAAGGGTCGACCAAAAGGTTCGAAGAATCGTCCAAAAGACATGTCAGATTTTGACATACAGGGTTATGTCCCTGTTCAGATTATCGGGCCTGTGGCAGGACCAAGTACTTCCGGAACTGTGTCTGCACAGAGCTCTGTTCCAATCCTCATCAATCTAGGGTCGCAAAGCAATGTGGCACGCATGCTGGTCCCCGCGTCTCCTGTTATTCTATCAGAATCAAATATGAAACTGTCGGACGTACAACTCAATCAGAGCCCCTCATTGACACTAGCCTCTTCACTTTCAAAGGATTTTATGGGTAGCGCACTTCATAAACCTGGAAGTCCGTTGACGTCTGTAATTCCTATTACCCCAACAACACCTGCCACCCCAACAGGGCCTGACCACAGCGACTCACAATCTCATCTAAAGCAGAGACTGAAAGGTAAACTTTTGATGAAAAGGTCATTGAGTATTGACAAATTTTCACCTGAAGGAACTGCAAGCTCTGCTTCTCCTTTGGTTGAGGTACCTAGTAACCTGGACATACCCGTCCCTATGGCAACAGACTCTCAAGAAATGTTAAACAGGAAGAGGAAGTTGCCCGAGTCTCAACTGATTGGAGGGTCTACACTAATAAGGTCCTATTCAGAACCAGTCGCAAAGATAACGAAATTAGCAAGTTTGTCCGTGTACGATCAAGAACAAGTATCTAGTGCTAGTGTTGAGATCATACTGGCCGAGAAATCTGACGAAGTCATGGTTCCAACTGCAAGGGAGCAATACATCTTCCATCCATCCCAGATCCTCAGCCATCTTATGTTCACCTCAAGTATTGGTAGCTCCAAACAAGGTTTACCAAAGAAAACTAATGTTACTGATCAAAGTCCAAAACTTCTTCGAAGTCCGTCAAAATCAAAACTCAAGGCAGCACTCCTTGGTGAAATTGTTGGAGACGTGTCATCAAAAACTTGCAATGGAGCCGTCATCTGCCAGGCCGATCTACCTTCTCCGACTAAAAGTGATAAAAACTTGGCATCACTAACATTGCTCGGACATTCCTTTCCCTCCCTTAGGGTCAATACACACACAACGTTTTGTTGCGTTCAGCGTCCACAACCCATGTATGTGCTTCAAGGTATCAACAAGAGGGTGTCTATGTACTCCAACTGGAAGTTGTCACAACACGATCCCAACCCCGTAGGGCTGAGTTGTAAAATGTTACTGGAGTTATACGATTCCCACTACACGAGCAACCCAGTATGTGCCATTCCTAACTCGGGTATATCTAAAGGAGGTGTGCTAACACACAGCAGCTATTGGTCGTACAAACAAAACCAGCGCCATACCGACACGATGGTCACCAAACCATCCACCACACAGACCAAAGAGTCGGCCACAGCGGCAAAGGGAGATAAACATGACCAGAATGTATGTAAAATCTCAGCATTCAAAGGCGGATATAAGAGCATGGATGAATACACATACATTCGTGGAAGGGGACGAGGGAAGTATGTTTGTGAAAAATGTGGAATCAGGTGCAAGAAACCAAGCATGCTGAAAAAGCACATCCGCAGTCATACCGACCTTCGACCCTATCACTGTAAGCACTGTCGATTCTCATTCAAAACAAAGGGCAATCTAACAAAGCACATGAAGTCTAAGGCACACCACAAAAAGTGTGTAGAGCTGGGTATTATACCCATCCCCACACAGGTCGACGAATCACAGATCGACAACAACGCCCTGGCTGCACAGTGTGCCCTCTCAAAAGTTGCCCGCATCGTCAGCGACCGTGAGGGTAAGGTCACACTGGGCAACGAGGAGTCTGACGAAGACGACGAAAACATGGACATGTCTGATGATGAGGATGACATGGATGATGGTGAAGAGTCAGGGGAGGTAACTCTAGTAGAGGTGGAGGAGGATGCAAGGCCAGGCAGTGTTGGGGCTGAAGAAATCATTGATGATACAGCCGAGAGGTGAGTTTGGTTGACAATATGAATGTTTCTGTGTGATTTAAAAAAAAAAAAAATCTTATGAATGAGTGAAAAAGTAGGTGCTTTCACACTTTTAAATAAACCAGAACAGCTATGTGAAGAATGAAAGCAGATAAAGCTGAAGGATGGGAGCAGTGGATTTTTTAGTCGTTCATAAGATTTTATAATTTTATGTATACAAACAAAATACCTTCACATAGACATTTTTCTTTTTAAGCATATTTGCAATACTTGAAACCTATTACAAATGAATCCTAGAACAAAAGAATTGTAGTTTTTAAAGATTTTTTATATCTTATCCACATAAATTTAAAAAAAAAAAATTTAAAACTTTTATGAATTGCAGTTTTGCTGAATAAGCCCCATCCCACTCAAGTTTTATTTCATTCCTGAATATCATGCAGTATACAAAATTCTGAATTATGTGCTAAGCTCCTTCAAAGGGAAGTCAATATGGATCAATCAGAGAGTTAACATTTTTTACAAGTTGCAGCAGGCAATCAAGACCCTTATCTCTGCACTAAGATCATTCACCTCTGAAATTTCATGATGAACTTTTTCAACCATTGAATAAGACGAGTGGAAATGTGTCTTCAGGAAAGAATGAATTAAGTTTACTGTAAAATTTTTTAATACATGTACACAATTTTGTATCATTTACAATGAATGTATCCTGTAGAAATGTTGGTTTGATGATGTGATATTTTACCAGCACCACAAGCCTGGCGCTGTCGTCCGTGGAACAAGGTCTCCTTGGTCTGGTGCCGGTTGTCTGCTCCACCATACAGCCCATTCTTCAGGTCCAAACCTCCGAAAAACCGGTGGTGTCAAAGGCGATCAACACCGGAGACGACTCCATCACAACAGGGGATAGCACGGTCACAGATACACCTAATGGGACCACAAGGTTTGTGGCTCGATAAGTACCTTTCTGCAGTATATTCAGTACAACTGAATAAGGCCAAACAAAAATACTCCCTGTTACTGTTAAGTCTGCCCACCATAGTATTCTGTGCCGACCCAAAACTTTTTGAAGCATTAATTTTTATAGAATCTTTGTTTAAGACAAGATCTCTCTCCTACATATAAATAACATAAATTGTTTGTAAATATATATTTTTGCCTGCTTGCCTATCCTAAGTTTTTCCAACATATTCCAGGAAACACATTATATTTCCTCTGTCTGACGGTACAAATCTTGCCATTGTTATATAGTGCTATTTTCTGCAATTATTTCATTGCTCTGGGGCCCAGCTTTTACACCATTTTCAGTGTAAAATATTATGGATCATTTTATTTGTTTCTGTTAAAATATAATGTGACCTTCAATAATATAAGAATATAAAATATTTTCAAAAAGATTAGAAATTAGAATTTTACACTCTTAAAGGGGGATAACTCATACATTTCATTTTGAATTTTTGTTGAATCGTGTTTGTTTACGATATGTTTCAGATTAGGAACTGTGTATGGATTTGGGCTAAAGGAGCCAAGCACCAGTCAAGGTATAAAATCAGCTTAATTTGTAGAAAATACTAAAATATCTTTAATTAATTGGACAAAATGAAAAAGAAAAAAAAAATATCGGCACGAATGTGTTGGAATTTTTTGTTTTTTCTTTCTTAAAGAATTGAAGGGATAGATAAATTTGGCAAAGAAGTTTCAGTCCTGTTTCACTCAATTTCTCTAAAATTGGAAATGTGGAATGAGAGGTTGACACCTTAAGACAACTTTTCACTTCACGTTCCACATATTTATTTAATATTACTCTTTTGCCTCAGTGCAATATATGAAAAAAATATCTTTTCCTTAATGATCGTGATAGGTGTGACCTCGGGGGATGGTGTGGACTCCGAGATTGCCTGCAGTCTGTTAGAATTGTCTAAACAGAGCCAGCCCAGCTCAGCTTCCGTAACCAACATCCCGACCACTGATGCCACTAGTAGCACGGCCAAAACCATAGGTATTGTCATGGATATATATATTTATATACAAGCTCTTTTTATGGCCAAATATGGACCAGGTTCATTGTCTGATTTTGGCATAATTCTCCTCTATTTTAAATTTCAGCAATAGTTTTCTTTGGTTGGAACAATTTAAATTGATTGCCTTAGACAAGTCAGAACACTGGAGTTTTACATCTAACAGTGATTTTTGACAGAAATGTGATGACATTTAAATGTTGGTATTGCAGGACATATATTATGTTACTCAAGAGTTAGCTGAAAGAGGATGTTAGAAAACTCATGTTCTAAGTAAACAAGATTTACTGAAATAACTTGGTTCTTTTTACAGAGACACGGCTAGGAAACCTGATCAGTGAACTGATAATGAGGACCATGACGGACGAAAGTAAACGAATCCACCTGCCCTTGGGTACAAATCAGATGGAGAAGGTAAGTCTAACATGGGCAGTTGTCTCCCCTTGTTCATATTGGCCACACATAGAAAGTTATCTCTCCTTTCAGTATGCCACAAAAAAGGAAGATGTTTCCTCTTGCACTGAAAGGTCATCCGCAAGGAGTTGTCTCCCTTGTCTTGGTAGACCATCCGCATGGTCATACAGTAGTCTGCATGGTTGTCTCGCCTGCTGTAAAAAAAAATCAAACTATTGTAAGTTTCCATGCTCCCACAACTACTGTAGGTTTCTTCACTTCCACAACAACCATAGGTTTCCCCTCTCTCAGAACTACTGTAGGTTTTCTCATTCCTCTAACTACTATAGCTATAGGTTTCCTCACTCCCATAGCCATGATATGTTTCCTTCCTTCCTTCCACAACTACTATAAGTTTCCTGACTCAGGTACATAGCCACAATGGATTTTCTCACTCCTCTAACTACTATAGGTTTCCTCACTCCCATATAGCCACAATATATTTCCTTCCTTCCACAACTAAGTTTCCTGACTCGGGTACATATAGCCACAATAGTTTTTCTCCCTCCTTTAATAGTCTACTATTATAGGTTTCCTCACTCCCATAGCCACGATATGTTTCCTTCCTTCCACAACTAAGTTTCCTGACTCGGGTACATATAGCCACAATAGTTTTTCTCCCTCCTTTAATAGTCTACTATTATAGGTTTCCTCACTCTCATTGCCACGATATGTTTCCTTCCTTCCTTCCACAACTGCTATAAGTTTCCTCACTCTGGTACATGGCCACAATAGGTTTTCTCCCTCCTTTAATAAACTACTATAGGTTTCCTCACTCCCATAGCCACAATATATTTCCTTCCTTCCACAGCTACTATAAGTTTCCTCACTCAGGTACATGGCCACTATAGGTACGATAACCACTCTGATAACCGCTACATGTTTTCTCCAACCCACTACCACTATAGGTTTCCCTACACTAATAACCACTGAAGGTCTAGTCACGATGACCGTCTATATAATTTTTCCTTAACCACTCTGAACTGTTAATCTAATCTCATGTATTTATATCCCAGTATATTGCATTACAGAAAAAATGGTTTTACAACTGTGCCCATAGCTTGATTCGTAACACTATTTGACCACATATCTACGTTACATTTACTTAACCTTGCAAAACTAGAATGCTTTGTCTTGAAATTTATCTTCATGGAATAGAAATAAAAATATAGCCATTGATTTTCAAAACTTGTGCCTCATTACAGAAAACAGAAGAGAAATCCTCAACCAGCAATTCTTCAAAGGAGGGAAGCAATCAACTTGTATCAAGCCATGATCAGTCGAGCTCTGATTTCACTTCTCAGAAAGGATTCCTGGTGACCGTGCCCCTGGGCGGCTTTATGCCTCCGATGCTGTCCTCCTCCCTTCCCACCACCAGTAGTGAAATATCTGTGGAACTTGCAAAACTTTTTAATATTGGTCTTAAAGAACCAATCAGATTGCATGTTACAAGTCCTGATCAGCCACCAACAGAAGCCAGCCAATCATCAACCTCGTACTTGCCATTTCAGTTCAGTCATCCATTCCATAGTTATCTAAACCAAGCCTCAGGCTCAGAGGGGTTTGAAAAGTTGATAACACATTTAAATGACCAGGCTAGGAAGTTAAGCTCTGGGTCAGTAGAGTCTATGAAGGTCAGCGATTCTGACAATCCAGTTTCTCTTTCTATAGACACTAGTGATCAAGACTGTGTTTTCATTCGTTCTGAGGTTGTATCTCCACAGAAAGAGGAGAGTTCCGGAGCTTGCAGTTATGTCATTATGGGGGAGAATTCTTCTTCGAGGGGAGGAAAGTTTGTCTGTGATATTTGTATGAAAGCATTCCAAGAAAACCAACAGTTAGTATTGCACAGAAATATTCACTTCATTGAAAAACCTTTCAAATGTGACACCTGTCATCTAGCATTTAAAACACATAGCATCTTCATGAAGCATCAGCAGTCGGAACCACACCTGACTTTAATCCGCGGGGATTTATCATCCTCTGACAATCCACGTCCATTCCGTTGTGATGACTGTGACATTGCATTCCGTATGAAAGGTCATCTTGCAAAACACCTAAGGTCCAAGAATCATGTGCAGAAGTGGGAACAGTTGGGAAGACTTCCAGTCGGCACGTATAACAAATACGAGACAGCAATCAGTGGTTTAGAGGCGTCTGATATATCCGTATTTCTACAGACGTTATTGCAGTTCACAAAAACAGCGGGAACAGTTCTCGGTCCATCTGTGTCGGGCGAACACAGCTCGTCAAGTGTAGAACCAGCTGAGTCTGCTGGAAAAGATACCGATTCATTCCAGTCTCACAGAAAGGCAGCCTACGAACGACACGAACATGCTTCCAATGAGCGTGTAACAGTGGAGCTGATCAAACAAGAACCGATAGACATCGGAAACATTGGTAAGGATGAGGAAGAGGAGGAGAAGGACTCGGCGAGAAGCTGTCGTACAGGAGAGGACAAAGGACTGGCGGAGGGCCCACACATGTGTGGAATCTGTAGGAAAGGCTTCAGGAACCTAGACCATCTCAAGGTAGTGTTGAAATAGTCCAGTAATTTATCTGAAAAAACAAGCATGCCTTATTAAGCTTGCTAAAGATAATAATTTATATTGAACTTGAATTTATAAGTTCTTAGCACAATATGTATCCCTGGTGACACATTTGTGTGGTTATATAAAAACCATGTACTATAATTGAATAAATTTGAAACTTGTATTGGTAGATCAGTGAGGTAAGGAACTTTTCTATAGGTTTTAACTAGCACACCAATCTTCTTTCCAAGAAAAAATGTGGGATAAGCTTAAAGGGGCAAGTGTGCATCTGAAGTTGAATACAGTAATGCGAACACTGAAGATCTGCTGTAAAAGTGAAGAAAATTGAAAAGATTTGCTGTGTTTGACTGTTTGACTGTTTAACTGTATTCTAGGCAATTCTGTGATCTATTAATACACAGTTCATCTGAGCTGTAGATCATGATAAGATTCTGTGAGTTTTATAAAACACTGCTTGCTGAGGATTAATACTTAACCTCCTTCCTCTCCCCCCAGAGTCACTTAATCACTCATGCTGAGCTGCGGCCCTATGTTTGCGAGTACTGTGACGCAGGATTCACCAACGCCCAGTCACTGAAAATACACCTTCAAACACATGCCCAGGTAAGAGCCATACTTTAGACACACAAGGGTAAAGGAAACTTCAACATTTTGAGGGCTTGATGCTTACTTGAATGTGACCAAGATTTACATGGTCACAAGGTCAATGGTAAGGGTCAAATTTTGTAGCTTTTCACTGATGAACATTTTGTTATGACATTTATCTAAGCAAAGTTTGAAGGAATTAAACAAGGACTTTACTGGCGAAAAGTCATGGTCAGCAGGTCAAATGTCAAGGTCACATGTTGTAACTTTTCCTAGATGAACGTTTTGTTAGGCCATTATGAAGCAAAGTTTGTCAAAATTAAAATGAGGAGTCAACTGACCAAAAGTCACAGGTCAGGGTCCTAAAGGTTAAGGTCACTGATTCAATGGTCAAAGAAAACAATGGTTTTTTTTTGGAGAAGTCAATTGAACAAAGATTAAAATCACTGAGTCTTATCGTAGGGTTAAAAGCTCAAGTATTGATGATTTTAAGAGAGAGATATATAGTCTTAAACGGGACCCTTATTGACCTGCCAGTGTTCTAGCTCATAGCTGGTTGAGGTTAATGATAATTCAAGTGTAAGGACACTACAACACTTATTATGGGTACTAGTACATCAAAACTAAGGTGAACATTAAGGCCCATGAGTCTCATGTTATCAATAAAGTAACCTTTGTGTTAACTTCAGTCTACTTGTATTGTGGAATCAATGTATGTGACTTGTCAATGTATGTGACTTATTGATGTATGTGACTTGTCAGTGTAAGTGACTTGTCAATGTATGTGACTTGTCATTGTGTGTGACTTGTCAATGTATGTGACTTGTCAATGTATGTGACTTGTCAATGTATGTGACTTGTCAGTGTATGTGACTTATCATTGTATGTGACTTATTGATGTATGTGACTTATCAATGTATTTGACTTATCAGTGTATGTGACTTGTCATTGTGTGTGACTTGTCAATGTATGTGACTTATCAATGTATATGACTTGTCAATGTATGTGACTTGTCATTGTGTGTGACTTTTCAATGTATGTGACTTGTCATTGTGTGTGACTTGTCAATGTATGTGACTTGTCAGTGTATGTGACTTGTCAATGTATGTGACTTGTCAATGTATGTGACTTGTCAATGTATGTGACTTGTCAATGTATGTGACTTATCAATGTATATGACTTGTCAATGTATGTGACTTGTCATTGTGTGTGACTTGTCAATGTATGTGACTTATCAATGTATATGATTTGTCAATGTATGTGACTTGTCAATGTATATGACTTGTCAATGTATGTGACTTGTCATTGTATGTGACTTGTCAATGTATGTGACTTATCAATGTATGTGACTTGTCAGTGTATGTGACTTATCAATGTTTGTGACTTGACAATGTTTGTGACTTATTGATGTATGTGACTTATTGATGTATGTGACTTATCAATGTATGTGACTTATCGATGTATGTAACTTGTCAATGTATGTGACTTATCAGTGTATGTGACTTGTCAGTGTATGTGACTTGTCAGTGTATGCGATTTATCAGTGTATGTGACTTGTCAATATATGTGACTTGTCAATGTATGTGACTTGTCAATGTATGCGATTTATCAATGTTTGTGACTTGACAATGTTTGTGACTTATTGATGTATGTGACTTGTCAATGTATGTGACTTGTCAATGTATGTGACTTGTCAATGTTTGCGATTTATCAGTGTATGCGATTTATCAGTGTATGTGACTTGTCAGTGTATGTGACTTATCAGTGTATGTGACTTGTCAGTGTATGTGACTTGTCAGTGTATGTGATTTATCAGTGTATGAGACTTGTCAATGTATGTGACTTGTCAATGTATGCGATTTATCAATGTTTGTGACTTGACAATGTTTGTGACTTGACAATGTTTGTGACTTATTGATGTATGTGACTTGTCAATGTATGTGACTTGTCAATGTATGCGATTTATCAGTGTATGTGACTTGTCAGTGTATGTGACTTATCAGTGTATGTGACTTGTCAATGTATGTGACTTGTCAGTGTAAGTGACTTATCAATGTATGTGACTTGTCAATGTATGTGACTTATCAATGTATGTGACTTATCAGTGTATGTGAATTATCAGTGTATGGGATTTATCAGTGTATGTGACTTGTCAATGTATGTGACTTGTCAATGTGTGTGACTTGTCAATGTGTGTGACTTGTCAATATATGTGACTTGTCAATATATGTGACTTGTCAATATATGTGACTTATCAATGTATTTGACTTGTCAATGTATGTGACTTGTCAGTGTATGTGACTTATCAATGTATGTGACTTGTCAATGTATGTGACTTGTCAATGTTTGTGACTTGTCAGTGTATGCGATTTATCAGTGTATGTGACTTGTCAATGTATGTGACTTGTCAATGTATGTGACTTGTCAATGTATGTGACTTATCAATGTATGTGACTTATCAGTGTATGTGAATTATCAGTGTATGGGATTTATCAGTGTATGTGACTTGTCAATGTATGTGACTTGTCAATGTGTGTGACTTGTCAATGTGTGTGACTTGTCAATATATGTGACTTGTCAATATATGTGACTTATCAATGTATTTGACTTGTCAATGTATGTGACTTGTCAGTGTATGTGACTTATCAATGTATGTGACTTGTCAATGTATGTGACTTGTCAATGTTTGTGACTTGTCAGTGTATGTGACTAATCAATGTATGTGACTTATCAATGTATGTGACTTATCAATGTATGTGACTTATCATTGTATGTGACTTGTCAATGTATGTGACTTGTCAATGTATGTGACTTGTCAATGTATGTGACTTGTCAATGTATGTGACTTATCAATGTATTGACTTATTAGTGTATGTGACTCGTCAATGTATGTGACTTGTCAGTGTGTGTGACTTATCAGTGTATGTGACTTGTCAGTGTTTGTGACTTATCAGTGTATGTGACTTGTCAATGTATTTGACTTATCAATGTATTGACTTATTAGTGTATGTGACTCGTCAATGTATGTTACTTGTCAGTGTGTGTGACTTGTCAATATATGTGACTTGTCAATGTATGTGACTTGTTAATGTGTGTGACTTGTCAATGTGTGTGACTTGTCAATATATGTGACTTGTCAATATATGTGACTTGTCAATGTATTTGACTTGTCAATGTATGTGACTTGTCAGTGTATGTGATTTATCAATGTATGTGACTTGTCAATGTGTGTGACTTGTCAATGTATGTGACTTGTCAATGTTTGTGACTTGTTAGTGTTTGTGACTAATCAATGTATGTGACTTGTCAATGTTTGTGACTTGTCAGTGTGTGTGAATAATCAGTATGTGTGACTTGTCAATGTATTTGACTTGTCAATGTATGTGACTTGTCAGTGTATGTGACTTGTCAATGTATTTGACTTGTCAATGTATGTGACTTGTCAGTGTATGTGACTTGTCAATGTATGTGACTTGTCAGTGTGTGTGACTTGTCAATGTATGTGACTTGTCAGTGTGTGTGACTTGTCAGTGTATGTGACTTGTCAATGTTTGTGACTTGTCAGTGTATATCACTTATCAATGTATGTGACTTATCAATGTATGTGACTTATCAGTGTATGTGACTTGTCATGTATGTGACTTATCATTGTATGTGACTTGTCAATGTATGTGACTTGTCAATGTATGTGACTTGTCAGTGTATGTGACTTGTCAATGTATGTGACTTGTCATTGTATGTGACTTATCAATGTGTGTGACTTGTCGTTGTATGTGACTTGTCAATGTATGTGACTTATTAATGTATGTGACTTATCAATGTGTGTGACTTGTCGTTGTATGTGACTTGTCAATGTATGTGACTTATTAATGTATGTGACTTCCCTTACGGAATTAATTAATACTTAAAGTATACTTGAAGTATAGTCTTAAAGTATACTTAAAGTATAAGTTTTGGACTATACTTCAAGTATACTTAAAGTATTTTGATTTTGTATGCAAATTAGGTGTAAGTATTAGGCTAAAAGTATACTTGAAGTATACTTGGAGTACTGCCTACTTGAAGAATACTTGCAAGTATAGTTCAAGTATACTTGGTGTCTATTGTCAAGTATACATGCAAGTATACTTGAAGTATACTTGCAAGTATGCTTGCAAGTATACTTCAAGTACAATGTCCATATAGCTGAAGTCATGCTGGAAAGTATAAAGTTACAAGTATATATCAAGTATACTTAAAGTATTCTCCAAGTATACTTGCAAAAAGAATGAATTAATGACAAACATGAAGTCTAGAGTAGCTTTATATCAGTAATGAATTTATAAATTTATGCATCATTCAAAACATATACATCAACTACCAGATTGAAATAATTATGATTATTTTCGTTATATTCACAAAACATGTTATACAGTTAATATGAATCAAATTAAAAGGAAGATATTTCATTGATATATTCACTAAACATATTTAAATAGTGTATATCTGAATTATAGTATACCAGGTCCAAAGACAATTGATTTCATATATTATACATCCACATACACAGGCTCTGTCTTTGAATTCACATCCATCGTGTACGTACAGTATACTGTACATACACATACTGTCTTTACAATACATCCACAGGTACTGCCTACATCTAGTAGATATTTAAAGGATTAAGATTATCAATGAATTTGGCGACCAGATCACTCTATCGGTGCAGCGTCTATCTTGAGTTCAGAAGGTCTCGGTTTCCAACTTTGGTCTGGTTGTGAATTTTCCTTATCCTGTTGATTATAATTACACATCCACGAACAAGTGCTGTCAATTAAATATTTCCACAGGTAATGTCTATTTACAACCACAGATACTCAACATTCACAAATATATATAAAACTTCACTCATTGAATCGAGTTATTCAATGTCATTCTTGAGTCTTCGAAATTTTCCGTTCACTGCCTGGATCAATACCCACTCATCATGGTCAAGATCTGCTACGCCAGGGTACTTGTTCATGGCAAACCCGACTCTGTAAAACAAGAAAAAGATATTTCAAAATAAAAAAATGACATGTATCGTATAACATATTGACATGTTATAAATTCCAGTGTAAATTGGTAATTAACTAAGAAATATACAAATAACAGTGCCATTGGCGACAACTGGTACTTGGCGAGAACTGGTCGGCCACCAGTATGCTTAGAAAAAATTGTCAAAATCAACAGTGAAAATTTGGAATGAACTGTCAGAACATGTTAAATACAAATGTATCAGTGTCTTCTGAAAATAACCTAACACTCACTAGAAAAATTCATTGAAAAAAAGGCGAAAATACAAAGAATATAAAGCAAAATAAAAAAAATGACAGAATTTTGGCACACCACTCTGTCTTAACAGGGATAATTCTGACTCTTAAAACCTATCGGGAGAATTTGAGGGATTTTATTGGATCAGCAAAATATCTATGAGATTTTTCAATATAAATTATTAAGTTATACAATTTTGAATTTTCAATGAGATTTTCAGGAAAAATATGGGTAAAAATCCCCAAATCCCTGCATTATAATTAATTACTGAACCAAATCACATTGAATTGAAACTTGACAGAAATATTTATCACAGCCGATAACCAACATGTTTCACGACAATTATTACAAACCACCTCGATAAGGGCAAGAAAAAAAAGAGTTGTGCATATTCGCTTCGAAAACGAAATTATCAAGTGTAACGTTACCTTTGTCGAACTTTTCTGGCTGCCATCTTGTCCCCTTCCTACCGGGTACAAAACTCTCGACTTGTGACAGTCTTGTCTTGTCAAGGGCAGCATACTTCCTCGTTCCTCTAACACAAACTTTGCTTACAACTTGTAGTAAATAGATGAAGTAAAAAATCCATCTAGGCCTAATATCCAAGCACGATTCCGAGGTGAACAATATCGTTCTTTCAACAAAACACCCAGACATGTTTGCTCGCTGTATGTGCCCGTCTTTAAATGTAACATGTTCTGGTATAAATTCGGCTGACCTGCAAATGTTCATGCAAACCTCGTCTGAAAGCATTGTCAGACAGATACCTCATATCGGCTTTAAACGGTTCAATCGTTCAAACTAAATTGGTCCTGTTGACGGTTAAACTAAGCGCGCATAATCCGGAAGTACAAATGTAGGTGGCGCTGATCTAGAGTTTGCGTCGTTGCTGTCAAACATCGAAAAGACTCTGATGTAACGAAAACAAATTGGACCCAAAATGGCGCGTGGTTTTGTCTCAAGCGAGGGCATAGATAATGTTGAATTTCGCAAACTATTTTGAACGAACGGTAGCCATGATCGGGAAACATTTTGACGTTCACGCATAGGTTATATGTCGTTTCGTGAATTTGAGAATTGAACGTTTTGCTGATCGCGGAAGTGCACAACATGTAGCAACTTTCGGTTTCGTTTTGTTTATAATTTTTAATTTATAATCGACCGTTTATTTATAGGCTTTATGACCGTACTTTTTTAAGAGATAGGATAAGTATCCACATTGACAATTTGGATCTGTAGATTATTAAATATATTATAGACTTGTAATTTGAATTTTTTTAAAATTTTGTTTGAGTCATAATATATCTTATTGATTCTAAAGCATTTTGTACATTTTGAAATGATTGTTATTTAAGGAAATTAATCTGAAATAAATAATGATGTTTAAAAATAAATTTGAAAAAAAAAAATCAAAAATATACAAGAATAGGTTTTCTACAAGAAATTTTGTGAAATATGAGACGTAGATGACAAAAATCAACCAATAAATAGCGACGATATGATTTTTTAAAAAAAATCTGACAAAATTACGAACATGGACTTAAACATTTTGCTGATACAGGCACAGAAAATTTTCTAAGTCCTGACAAGTATAGAAAGTGTTAGCGTAAATGTTGAAATAATGACAAAGTTTCAGCAAGTATACTTCATGTATTAGTCAAGTATACTTCAAGTATACTTCCCTAATACTTGTCAAATATCCAGTCCTAAAAGTATACCAAGTACACTTTATTTATACTTGAAGTATACTTCAAGTATACTTGCAGTTAGCCAGTTTGGTACGGGTTGTCAGTGTGTGTGACTTGTCAGTGTATGTGACTTGTCAATGTATGTGACTTGTCAATGTATGTGACTTGTCAATGTATGTGACTTGTCAATGTATGTGACTTATCAGTGTATGTGACTTGTCAGCGTTTTTGACTTATCAGTGTATGTGACTTGTCAATGTATTTGACTTATCAATGTATTGACTTATTAGTGTATGTGACTCGTCAATGTATGTGACTTGTCAGTGTGTGTGACTTATCAGTGTATGTGACTTGTCAATGTATGTGACTTATCAGTGTATGTGACTTGTCAATGTATGTGACTTGTCAATGTATGTGACTTGTCAGTGTGTGTGACTTATCAGTGTATGTGACTCGTCAATGTATATGACTTATCAATGTATGTGACTTGTCAATATATGTGACTTGTTAATGTATGTGACTTGTCAATGTATTTGACTTATCAATGTATGTGACTTTGGTTTCAGGAGCGACCCTATGTTTGTGGAATATGTGGTGATACTTTTGACAAAGCTGAGAACCTTAAGATACATGTGGAGGAACACAATAAATCTATGTCGTCATGGGATTCAGTTACCATAGAAACCAATGACCAAGGGGACCTGAAGGTCACCACCCTGTATCAACCAGAGACTGAGAAGACTGATGCCATGGATACCAAATCGGACGGAACAGCTGTACCTGTAGTTTCTCAGTCCACAGTAGAGTCTACCACAGAAGGGACAGGTACTGTCTCCTTAGAGTCTGATGTAACTAAGATTGTTTACATGAATGTGAGTGACTCTGACGGAGATTTTGTTGTGGTGCAGAATGCTGATGATTGTAGCACTAAAAATAGCCCAGACACTCAC
Source organism: Mimachlamys varia (assembly GCA_947623455.1). NCBI lineage: Eukaryota > Metazoa > Mollusca > Bivalvia > Pectinida > Pectinidae > Mimachlamys > Mimachlamys varia. Next base: position 30,393,699 of record OX392540.1, read on the forward strand.
GTTGTACCCATGGAAACAGGTGCTGGAAATGCAATGAAAATTTTTCAAGATTCATCTGACATGGAAAATATTCTGATTATAAGTGAAGAAGCTGACATTGGGGATCAAGACAGCTATGTCATTTACACAGATGGAGCACAAGCAGAAGATCGAAAGGTGATTATTGGGAATAATGTTATTGCCAACCCCAGCAAGGAAAACAAAGAGTCAGAAACACAACTACCAGAAAAAAGTGCTGAGGCAGATTATAGTGCTGTTACTATGGTAAAAGTATCAAGTCCATTGGATTCAAATAATGTGATAAAGGAGTCAGAAGTTGCTGCTTCTGAGTCTGGGATATGTGCAGTGGTTGGTGCAGATACAACACATGTACAAATAGGAACAGATACTAACATACCTACTACATGTGTTGACCTACACATTGACAGTGTGACAATGACGAATGCAAATCAGGAGTCTGGAAAGACAAATTATAGTGCTAAACAGACTGGTACAAATACAGACAATGAAGCAGAACTTACAGATATCAGTTTACAACATACAGGTCTTATAGCAGACCATACAGATCTTGCATTACAACAAAGTCTTACAGAAGAACATACAGGTCTTATGACAGAACATACAGGTCTTATGACAGAACATACAGGTCTTACAGCAGAACATACAGGTCTTACAGTAGAACATAAAGGTCTTATGACAGAACATACAGGTCTTACAACTGAACAAACAGGTCTTACAACAGAACATACAGGTCTTACGACGGAAAATACAGGTCTTACAGAAGAACATACAGGTCTTACAACTGAACATAAAGGTCTTACGACAGAAAATACAGGTCTTACAGAAGAACATACAGATCTTACAGAAGAACATACAGGTCTTACAGCAGACCATTCAGGTCCTACAGCTGAACATACAGGTCTTACAGCAGAACATACAGGTCTTACGACGGAAAATACAGGTCTTACAGCTGAACAAACAAGTCTTACAGCTGAACATACATGTCTTACACCAGAACATACAAGTCTATCAGCGGAACGAACAGGTCTTACAACAGTAGCTACTAATCTTGGAGAGATAAAAGCAAGTCAGTTTGAAGAACATATGGATACTTCTATGAGAAGTGAGCAACAAGACCAGGACACAGATAATGTTACAAAACCTGCAGCAATTAAAGAAACAGACAAAGACTGTTCAGACAATGCTGCAGATTTAGAGGGACATTCTACTACTGAAGTTACTGATTCAGGGGAACAAGTGACAGAAACCGGTGATAATAACAGACAGACATGTTGTGCAATGTCTGATGTCAAAGACCAAATCTGCAGTAACATTCCTACAGAAAGGGGAGATAATCTAGATTTAAAAGACCCAACTGTAACTGTTTGTCATGAGGCATTCATTGTTAAAGACAACGATGGCAATATCATCCATATGGCTGCCGTAGAAACAGAGAGCTGTGTGACAGAGACAACAGGGGGGCAATGTAATGTCTGATGATCATTACAAAGGTGGGGGGGTAAATGTAATGTCTGATGATCAATATCAATTAGGGAGTGACAATGTAATGTCTGAAAACAGAAAGAATACTGTAATGTGTCTAATAATCATTGCATGCGATATTTTAAGTTGTGTAGTCACCTACCGACCCTCTATAGAGTCATAGAGGGTCAGTAAGATTTATAGGGGGCGAAGGCAGAGCCCGAGGCTCCTATATATTTTACTTACCATCTCTGTCTCTATAGAGGGTCAGTAAGTGACGATTTAACAAATTTATCGCATCGAGGACACTGTCTACACACACTTAATAGAAACAAAGTCATCAGTAATTTTATTTTAAAACAGTTCAAATATTTATCATAGACGCGAGACTTGCTTTATTTTTTTCTTTGTTTTTTCCATTTATTAATTGAAATGGTTACAATAAAGACAGTACATTTGAATAGAAATTACCTTCAGGATTCTACAAGCCTTTTATTGAAAGGTACAAGTTATTTGATTTCCAAAGTGGTGGAAATTGTTGTCGCAATTAAATCAGACTGACTCCCTAAAAAACCTGTAGCGCCCTCTAGTGTAACAAAATGACCCTCCATAGAAAAATAGATGGTCACCATGGCCACCTGACATCTTTCACCCAATAATTTCAGGACATTCTAGTCTGAGATGCGATAGATCTTGTTATTATTGTATACAGTGTGTGATGATCGTTTTACAGACGGTATGTGAAGAAACTTTATGTAACGATTCACTACTGGCAAATGTACCAATCAATTGCCCATTAAAAGCAAATTGATTTTATGCCTATATATAACGTGCCGATTAACACGTGAAAAGTAATGGTCAAACTCCATTATTTTCAATTGATGATTATTATTTGCCATTATAAAATAATTGCATAGTAATGGTATGCGATATCTTGTATCTTGTAATGGGCATTACTGTTTCTTGCCTTCTTTAATGGCCATTAATGTAATGCGTAACCGGTGCATTATTAAGAGGCATTGTTTTTCATCATTATTTTTTGCAAATAGTAATTATATAATGATCATTAAATCATCAATTCAATTGTAATGGCTATTATTTTTCTAACTTTTGCATTTTAATGGCCATGCCATATTTCGATCTATCTATTAATGGGTGATTAATGGCCATTATTCAAAATTTCACCATTTTCTATAAAATGAAACAAAATGAAAATAACAAAAAGTGTTCAAATATTAATGACATTTTAATTGGGATTTAATGGGTTTGTATGCCTGTAATGAATTGTTTTATAAAATTTGCAAATAAGATTTTAACAGTTAAATGTTTTGGTTTGGTCATCACTGTGAAAAACAATGACACGATGTCTGTCTGTAAGTCATACATACGTGATTTGGTTAAGAAATCCCAGCCGGGTGCGTGATTGTGAATGAGAGCCTCTTTTCTAGTCTTTCTAGTCAACGATAAATAATAACAACAGCGCTTGTTGAAGGTATATACAACCTATGCGATTTTACTATAGGGCAAACTTTTTATATCGCACGCAATTTACCAATAAAATTAACCTTGATGTCAGGTCAACAAAGTGTTAATTAGTAATATAAGGACGTTTGACTACATTTGACAGTTTTACTATTTATTGTCGAATTCGATCATTATCTGTATGTTACAGTCAGTGTCAGTATTGTAAGCAGTGTGACTGCTTATCTCATTGTGATGTAGGACGTATTCGGAATGGTTCATTGTGTGGTAGGAACTAGTTTGAACTCGGCTTTATCCTAATATATGGTGTGGTAGGAGCTAGTTTGAACTCAGCTATATCCTAATATTCTCTGGGGTAGACAAAACCATTCCATTTCCTTCCTAGCGATTTGTTTTGTATAAATATAGGCAAAAATAACTTTTGATTTCCCTCTCCACAAAAATGCCCCCTCCCCCTTTTTTGACGAAGTAAGGAATTTATTGTATATGCATTGTGCTACATATCATGGTATTTATCTTGTCGATAGTTCTCCGCAACAATAGTTAGATGGTTTTAGATGTTTAAATATAACTTTGTTTATTATGAAGGTCAATAAGAGACATCACAAATAACAAGAAAATAACTTACTAGACCTTACTACAGTGAAAACAGAGGAAGCGCACTCGATCATATAAAGGAGACTAAGTTTCATTTAGAAATACTATTCCAACTGTTGTAAGTCTTCCAGGTAAAGAAAGTACATATCTGCCAGTATGAATACCATTCTTATATCTACAATATACACATTTTCGTAGTACACGATTTGGAATTAAACAGACCTAGTTCAAATTTACTTCTAAATTAAAGGGGTTTTACGTATCTGACCCTTCTGCTTCTACATTTGTTTAGAAATTTTAGTTTCCCATATTTTGGCCTCTAGCATCACTGATGAGTCCCTGAACGACGAAACAGCTGTATGATGCAGTTTAATTTATTTTTTCGGCATACTGTATCTATTACTAAATTTAAAAGGTGTAGCATGTGTGTGTTACGTCATCTTTGTAATGATTTTTCTTGTGGAATGAGAAAAACGTGTCAACAATGAACAATAGTTTGCCATCAACAGAAAACAACTTATTTATTTCGTTACTTAACCTTTTGCCTTTCGAAAAATATTTAAACTGTTTTAATCAATAATGTTTGCTGATGAATTTTGGAATAGAATGGACTGGGCCTTCATTACTCCAGTCACTACATGTTGAAAACAAGTTGATACGTTGTAAACAGCTATGCGACAATTCTATGTAGATGTAGATTCAGGTAAAAGCTTATCCTACCCTTATTGCTAGCGGTAACAGATATGTACCTTCATCATTCCGGGTCATTATGAACCCGGATTGGTCCATCATACGTGTATCTCATTGCACAGTTTTGAGCTTCATATGCTTAGATCATCAGTGCTACAATGTATATATGATGTTTTGACGTTGCCTTTGGATGGCCCAGTAGTCTATGGGCGGTCATTTATCATAGTATTGCATAGAAAAAAAACAAAAAGTCTGCTCCCACAATATGTATGTAAAGCAACCCACCACCGGGCAATTAGTGACTAGATTTCGTGCCAATCGGAAATGTGTTAGATGCGATAGACGAAAAGATAAGCGGCTGAATTATCTGCCTGGAAAGTATAGTACGCTTTGTGTTCCTTGTGTAACCTGAACAGGTCTGTGTTAGAAATCATGTCTAAAGCGATCCATGCCAAACGCATTGTGTACATATTGAGATGTTAAATGGATCCGGTCGTATTTAAGACTTTCTTTTTTCTGAAATGTGCATTTTGTTGACATTGTTTATTTACTCTTCTTAGTTATTTAAATTTAGTGAACTTGAAGGACCTAAACTGTAACAACGCTGATACAGTGAAAATGCTTCCTGTTTGTCTCTTAATAAGCAGTAATATTGAAGAAAAGAGAAGTTAATTTTTCATTTTTCCTTACTTTTTTTTTAATTACAGAATTAAAAAACACTTATGCTATATTTCAATTTATCTTATCCTCAACCGTTCACCCCCTATGCGACTTGAGTAGACTTGACCATTGCAGTGATGTGAACGAATCCATCCTGATCTACGGTGTTGAAAGGGTTAATATTTATTACAACCAATACTTACAGCGGACCATTAAGGTTTTTCTCCTTTTTTGTAACATGTGGCTTTTAATCGATCCTATTGAATAAATCATATATAGTAGACCTCCCAGAATATTCAAAGTCACTATTCTACATATAGCAAGCCTACAACAGTAACAAACCTTCAAAGATTTATCACAGAACATGTCTTTTTATGTCATTGAATGGCAAGATAATCGTTCTTCTTATTCCATTGTTTCATTTAATGAAACTGTCTAACTTTAAGAATTATATATACGGATGATTCATTTTAGATTAATATTCTTACCTCTAAACAAACTCCTCCAATTTAATATACCCTGGCAGGTATGCATCCATTATGCTGATAGAGCATCGTGCAAATTGTGTCGCAGACTTAATGCATGGATTTTTGAATGAAAAGAGAAAAACCCGAGACAGTGTGTAAATCTGTGTGTGTACATACTTGAATGATTTAGTTTTCTTTTGAAAGATATCAAAATAGGAATACAGTGGAATCGTGTGAATTTGTTTTTGCTTATGATCGAAATACGTTTTTCCTTAATCAAACCATTGATCACCCGTTTACATATTTTATACCATTATATTTACATTTCCACTTCGCGTTCCTGTATAAGCATTACCAATATAATTTCGAGCAGCGTCATTTTACCGACGCGAATATCATTAGACACTCGCGCCATTAAAAAAAAATCTAGTGTCGTTACGCTGTTCCTGGAATCGTTTATACTGGAAACAAAGACCGTTCATTATTGATTATATAAGGGATATTTGTATTGAGGTCAAGAATAACAAACTTATTCAAGACGGTATGACGTTCATTCCAGCATGAAGTAAAAAGAAAATACCATCAAATTCTAACGTTAGAATGGAAAGCATAATTTCTTTAAGTATATTTTTTAACATTTCAGCAAACAAAATGATACTTGTTTGCATGATAGAAGCGTGATGAGGTACTTTAATCTAAGACCACTAACGATAGGACGGCATGTTTTATATCCGGTTTGTTATCGATGCTTCACTTTTAAGATTTTAGAGGCACGTTCATGAAATTTTATTTGTTTATTTCTAGGGATAAACAATATGTGAAATCTGCATCAACATATATACCAGGTTTCAGGGTTACGTGAGTAAAATGGTCTTATACTTAGGACCAGCCATAAAAAATTAATCATACTAATAAAATGTCACAATTAAGATATGACACTATCATATCAGAAAGATTATAATGAACTATAATGCTGAAGTCAAATTACCAGTTTTGTTTATCAATGAAATCAGATATAGTTAGAATGTCACTATAATAAAACCAGTATAATTACAATACGTAAAGATAATGGTGAAAATGTAATCACCACACAGCAATTTTACACGGATTAAGATTAAGGGAAATTAAAAGATTTAATTAAAATGTATTAGAATAACATACAAAAATGTATTGTAAAACCTTCCCTACAATATTATAATTACAACTTCAAAAATGATTTTTCTTTTTTTTTAAATTCCAATAATTGTTTTACTTCAGTAATAGATTAGTTATGATCTAGATTTACATAGCGGTAACGCTTTTGGAACACTTGGTCTTATTCTGCTGTACTTTTACAAGAATATTGATATAAATCCTTCCTTTGTTCATATTTTGCTCCTAGTTTAATCAATTTTGAGTTTGGATTATGTTTTTGTTGACGCATTGAAATTCTCTGTTCTCTTAAAAACCATGCATATATACATCCCTGCAAGTGGTATACGTACTTACTGTCGGACTATAATGTAATTGGAGTATTAGATGACCATTATATTCATATCCGGATTTGTTATTGTTCAGCGTCATTGATACCGACGTGCCCCGTCTGGTATCCCCATATACCTTCATGTTAGACAGGTGTTGTCTTATACTTAGGGACCAGCCCTTGCCTGATGCGTGTTTGTTACATCACCTTATTTGCCTGTTCATCCTAACTCATTCACCCCTGAATTTTCATAATTGACTATTCCAACCTTCGAATTGGAAGAGTTCAAATGCATCTTAAGGGGTGAATGAGTAAAGGTATTGCCATAGTAACGCTCTGTTGACATTTACGTCGTATATATCTTTGTTGTATTTGTTGCTAAGCCTACGATTTTAATTACATGTATATTATTATGTGTTGAATTTGTTACTGTTTTGTTAAATACTGACAATATTTTTAATTGAAAATAAACTTTGTCCTCTGTCCTGCAGCACGTGTTATTGGTTCACATGACCTAACCTAGTCCGAAGGGTTCTGACTCTCTGACCCGCAAAATATTTGGATGACAAGTGATTGCGAGAGTCAGAATTCTTCCTTAGTTAAAAAGTGAAAATTTTACAGACCCGTGACGTCCACCGAAGGTCTTAAGGCCATGTGAGGACGTAAAACTCTCAAAATAAATAAATAAACCGACCTGTGCACGGGTCACTGTTTAAGCTGTGTTTTATAATATGAAACATTTTCGATCACATGTAAATTAGGTAGCATTGGAAAGAACTTACTTTTCTACTAGCCTACACATTTTAACCAAGTCGCAGGAGGTCGTAAACTAACTGTTGCCACCCATTTCTATAGAATAACCAGTTTCCTGAAATCTTTGAAAATGGCCGCGCGTCGCGAGATCCCTCGAGATTGCTTTCTGGCCTATCTATTTTTGATCACGTGACGTTAGGGGAAGCCATTCTCAAACAGATGTCAGGAAACTGGTTGTTTTTTACTGGATTATTTAGCAAGTCAAAAATCAGAATCCTTCGGACTAGACCTAACCCTACATGTAATTGCCAAAATAAGCCGACTCCGTGGTACATAGTCTGTCAGTCTAACAGTGTACATAATACATTGTATTTCCAAATCCTCTTCCTTCCAAGCAAGAGACGACTTTTAGGCAAATTTGTTCTTCTAAATTAGTCTACGGTGAAGGAGATTATCCTTAATGTGTTTTAAGGTTCGGTTCATGCAGAGGAGCTCACGACTCTTCTTGTTTCAACTAGAAATTGTTATTCTTGATAAAACCAAAATGGAATGTACAATGTATGTCCTGTTCCTGATCAACTAATATAACGTTTCATTTGTTCATCAATTTACCTTAGCTTTTGGAATATGGTGAATTTTTGTTTCTGATTCTTGAGGTATTTAGTCAAATGATACCCCTAGATACGGGGAATGAGATCCCATATTTTTTTCTTCAACGTATGTCATTGTTGATATGTTAAGGGTTCCAAGACGGTATTTTCGAAAGGTGACGTATTTTCTACACAGCTATTGTCTAAACATCTCGTTATAATGTCGAGACATTGGTCCACAAAACTGTTTCTTTTAACTTTCATCATTGTTCACATTACTGACTTCCCATGTGCAAATATCTAAACTCAGATTAGTCTGAGCGAGCTAATGTTCGTAAAGCGTTATTTCTAAAGACCATGTACTTGTGTTTAGAATAGAAGGTTCATATTTTCTATTAAACTTCCGTATGTTATTTCTGTTATCATGATTGCTCGCTCACATAATTATTCCCGAGTGTTCGGGATAATGAGTATAGGATGAAGGTACGGAAAATTTATCTCATTCTTTCGCTTATATTTGCATGATTAAAGGCTAATAATAAGGATAGAAATCACAAAACATGTTCCCGTCCTCCAACGTTTTTTGTCGATGTTCACACAACTTCGGACCCAACCACTGGGAATGATAGTCCACCAACAAAGACAACCACTTTTGAGCAAGTTACGGCTAGCCTATTGTGAACCAGCCGCATACGGTCAATCTAAAGTACTGATAGTTAACCAGCAAAACGATATTTTCCGAGGGTTAGCCAATCGACCATCACTCTCGAGAGTTCACTTCTAGTAATCAACAATGAATTACAAGGGTAAGTCTATAAACTTGAGTAAACCAGTCAACTTTCACATTTGAGTTTTAGCCAGTCAACCATCACTTTCGAGTGTTAGCCAGTCAGAAATACTTTCGACTTTTAGCGAGTCAATCATCAATTCCAATTGTTAGCCAATCAACCATCATTTTTGAGTATTAGCCAGTCAAACATCACTTTCGAGTTTTAGCCAGTCAACTATCACTTCCGATTGTTAGCCAGTCAACCATCACTTTCGAGTGTTAGCCAGTCAACAAATACTTTCGACTTTTAGCGAGTCAATCATCAATTCCAATTGTTAGCCAATCAACCATCATTTTTGAGTGTTAGCCAGTCAAACATCACTTTCGAGTGTTAGTCAGTCAAACATCACTTTCGAGTGTTAGTCAGTCAACCATCACTTTCGAGTGTTAGCCAGTCAACAAATACTTTCGACTTTTAGCGAGTCCATCATTAATTCCAATTGTTAGCCAACCAACCATTTTTTTTAGTGTTAGCCAGTCAAACATCACTTTCGAGTGTTAGTCAGTCAAACATCACTTTCGAGTGTTAGTCAGTCAACCATCACTTTTAAGTGTTAGCCAGTCAAACATCACTTACGAGTGTTAGCCAGTCAAACATCACTTTCGAGTGTTAGCCAGTCAACAAATACTTTCGAGTGTTAGTCAGTCAAACATCATTTTCGAGTGTTAGCCAGTCAAACATCACTTTCGAGTGTTAGTCAGTCAAACATCACTTTCGAGTGTTAGTCGGTCAAACATCACTTTCGAGTGTTAGCCAGTCAAACATCATTTTCGAGTGTTAGTCGGTCAAACATCACTTTCGAGTGTTAGCCAGTCAAACATCACTTTCGAGTGTTAGCCAGTCAACAAATACTTTCGAGTGTTAGTCAGTCAACCATCACTTTCGAGTGTTAGCCAGTCAAACATCACTTTCGAGTGTTAGCCAGTCAACAAATACTTTCGAGTGTTAGTCAGTCAAACATCACTTTCGAGTGTTAGTCAGTCAAACATCACTTTCGAGTGTTAGTCAGTCAAACATCACTTTCGAGTGTTAGTCAGTCAAACATCACTTTCGAGTGTTAGTCAGTCAAACATCACTTTCGAGTGTAAGCCAGTCAAACATCACTTTCGAGTGTTAGCCAGTCAAACATCACTTCCAATTGTTAGCCAGTCAACAAATACTTTCGAGTGTTAGCCAGTCAAACATCACTTTCGAGTGTTAGTCAGTCAAACATCACTTTCGAGTGTTAGTCGGTCAAACATCACTTTCGAGTGTTAGCCAGTCAAACATCACTTTCGAGTGTTAGTCAGTCAAACATCACTTCCAATTGTTAGCCAGTCAACAAATACTTTCGAGTGTTAGTCAGTCAAACATCACTTTCGAGTGTTAGTCAGTCAAACATCACTTTCGAGTGTTAGTCGGTCAAACATCACTTTCGAGTGTTAGCCAGTCAACAAACACTTCTAGTATTGGTAAGTTAGTTTTCAACCATAGCACAAGTCAGTCAACTATCACTTCCGTCAACGTTTTCTTTGCATGTCTTCTTCTAAAATACCGAAAAGCCCAGAGACATGATATTTTGATGGTAACTTTCTTAAAAGAGGCAAACAAAGTTTGCGTATTTAAATAACTTTGACCTACTCTCAATGTCAAATGTGTCAAATATGCTAGAAAGATATTATTTGGCTGCAAGCCTTAGCTTCTTGGCAAAAGATGAGCAACCTTTTTGGGTAAAAACTACATGAACAATACCTCACAAAGGACAAAACTGTTTTAATCTTTAGAATAGCATAATGATGCATTTTACTACTTAAGTGTTACAAATGCGATATTTATACCAGGTGTTCAGACGTAAGGTAGGAGTTGGATAGAAGTTCGTATGACATATTTGTTTGAAGAATTATCTGTGTCTCAACCAAGGTAGTTTACAAAGGTACACTCGCGCTACCGGTTGATATGTTATGAAATATGGTATGGTGTTATCACCGCTACTATGTACGTGTGATGTGGGTTGTCATATAGATCATGGAGAAGACAGCTACCAGTGTTTGTTTCCAGCTACTCCATAACAAATTATAAAAAAACCTCTTGTCTCGTGTCAAAACAAACATTTCCAAGCCCTGAATCAACTGGAAAATCTATCAACAGGAACAAACAGTGAAACTTTCATAGCATAGCAATCAAATTCGACAGGAAAACACTTAGTAAATATGCGAAGGAACTTTATTTCAATGATATCTACTTTTTTATTATTAAGGACAGTGTATTTCAATAATATCATTGATCCTTATTAAACGTATCCAAGATTTTCTCATGTCGAAAACGTGGGAATATAATAAGATTGAAACTTAGAAGTTTATGACCGTAATGCCATTGTTACAACAATGGTGGGCTATCGATGTTTCACTTCCGGGACGGATCGCTGCAGACAAAACAATACGCGATCGATATTTTATCATTTAGTTTAAATATCGAATTGTTGACTTACACACCACTACAGTTAGGTAAAAATAAGATAAAGCACTTCAATTTTGACAACGATCAAACAAACTATCATCAAACTGGTCCTTCCGTGCAGGGACTATATCTTTATGACTTCCGTGTGATAACTTGATTAGTAGGCCGTGTTATACCACCAACGGAAGGCTAACAACGATAGTCAGTCTAACTTCACTGTTGGATTAGTACTGACGGGTGACTTTGGCAACACTCTAGTTTATATGGTAACATTTAACAGAAGGAGAAATGTTTCGTAACAGTTTCTATTTTTCATTGAGAGATGATAACTATAGAAAAGTTAGCATATTCCAACCCAGAATGTCTTTTGAATTTTGTAAAAAAAGTCTTTAAATATATCGTTATGGTGTTTTAAATTCAGTTTTCCTTTTCTGACGTAATGCGGACATCATAAGACAGATTCAATTATTGTTGTACAGTTTAGGAGAGACTTTTCTGACGCAGGGCGGACATTATAAGACAGTTTCAATTATTTTGGTACTGTTTAGGAGAGACTTCTCTGACGTAGGGCGTACATTATAAGACAGATTTAATTATTTTTGTACAGTTAAGGAGAGTCTTTTCCGACGTAGTGCGGACAGTAACTATTCAACATGTATCTCCAGCAGAATTGGTGGTTTCTTTTTCACTGCGGTGTCGTCTGCCTCACAGGTAGGTAATCTTTAAAATGTATCACGGGTGTATCATTTTGAAGGGAACGGGCATTAGGAACCGTAGATTAGTGTGTATTTCTTTAAAGTTTAGGTACCTGAGTATGTGTTAGTTACACAACCAATTTTTCTTCACGTGAATTTCACGTAAAAAAAACTTCATGTGAAATTCACATTATTTCGCCTGAATTTTAGGTAAATGTTTATTTTTGTTTGAGTGAAATACGAAGATATAAATCTAAAGGATAAATTCACGTACAATTAATCTGAAAACCATTTAATGAAAAACATTAGAAAAAATGATAACTAAAAATGTCAATTGTTTTTCACGCGAAGAAATGTTTGCTGTAATTATATAGAATCAAAATAGATACCCTGATCTGAAAGACTTTTCCTCGAACTACCAAATTGTGAAAAGAATCTCGAAACGAACATTTATTCTATGATCTAAGCCTCCTGAATAGCAAGAGGATAAACACTGTTGTCACCTTTATTGAAATAGTTTGTTTATTGTTATAATTTCAAAATTTTGTCAAATTGTCTGCGATTGGCCATTGAAACATTATAACAGTTATAACAGTAAGTATAGATTGTGCTAATAAGTATTATACATGTATCTACTGCGTTCAAGAGAAACCCCTAATACATACTGCTTCAAATGAGCTCTCGGAGAGATCTTACAGGATGCTTTCTTATTGCGCAATCATCACAGACTCGATACCAATGTTCCACATATTACCTTACTCCGCACCAATAAAACCCCAGCCATACCCTTTCTAGTGTTGTAACGATTCTCAGATGTCTTAGCATTGTAAAGATGAATTCACCGAGTTTCTTAGGCAAAACAAACGAGCCCAATAATTATCTGAGACATGTGAAATATCTCCGGCTCTTCTGGTATCTGGACAGTTTGTTTCCAGTTTAAAACTGTTTCTCATTCTGCATTATAGCTATCTGGTTCATACATATCTCATCATATGATGTTTACTTTTGAAAATATACAAAACTAAATTAATATCTTACTTATAAATTCATAAATTAAAGGGGTTTTACGCACCTGACCCTTCTGCTTCTACATTAGTTTAGAAATGTTGAATTCCTCCCACCTTTTGGCCTCTAGCATCACTGAACTGTCTTAGGAAGACGAAATAGCTGTATGGTGCAGTTTAATTCATTTTCGGTATACTGTATCCAAAAGGTGCAGCATATGTGTGTGTTATGTCATCTTTTCAGCATAATCTGCCATACCTGTGTTTCCCCAGCAGTATATACGGCACAAATATAGGTAGAGGAGGAAACGTTTTAATTACTTTGTTTATTTCAGCTATCTCACAACAAGAATAGCTCCAGCACAAGTTCGTCTGGATAGAGGTCTCGACTACTTTCCCCTTGTTACATTGTACTGTTGCAGTAGTGCCAGCGATGCTCGTATCACATGCATCAGTGTCCGAAATGAACTTGACAATCCCCTGTGGTTGCGTCAAATACGATTCTGTAACAAGCTTTCTTTTCAGCTCGTCAAAAGTGTTTAGCACTCATCTGAGCACTGAAATGGATATTTCTTTCTTAATGTTGATGGTAAAGACGTGCATTTTCGAGAAATTCAAATTGCGTAATGATGATGCTATTTTAATATACAAACATCAGACGTTCCATGTCAAACCTGCTAGGCATATATCTGGCTCCATAAGATTCTCAAAAGTTGCTGGACCGTTTTGGGTCATCTTTCATTCTGTCGGTCCAGCCGTGATCAGCCGTCGTAGCAATGATGGGCCTAAATATTTATAAACATTTTCTTCAGGTTGGAAAGTATGATTTATGTTAAGATTATTTTACACAATCAAAATATGTTTTTATGTTACGTTTCGATGAATAGTACGATATGTACCCTGTCACCTTCATCTAATAACTAATGACCAACAAAGCGTATGCATACAATGTTCAGTGGCACCTTGACCATTCTTATCTTATAATAAACTCTCCTTCAGCAACAGAACACACTTATGACTTTGCAGGAAGTCGACTCCCAAGATCCAATCAATTTTTATATTTGCAAACCAGATCTGGTAATTACCTGTTTTACGATCAATTTTTTTTCTTATATCAATTCCCTTGTGGTTATATGAAGACCTACCTGTCTAGCATCTGTTTATCTTTAAAGCTACATATGTAGTTCTTAAAATACCTTTTAAAGACCCTTATTAATCCGAACAATAATAGGAAATCCCTCAACGTATGCACTGGCATGCATTCCCTCTTCATGTATCCATGTATCATGTGCCCTCGAGGCTGGTTTGTACCTCATAATTTGGAATTATGATATGTTTGGCGATACTCATTACTAAACATTTCGGATTTGGATTATGCGATTTTGTTGATTATAGATGTTTTGTCGGGATTTATTGGCATAATCGTGTTGTCCCCTAGCATCCCTGAAGAGTCCTAGGAGGAAGAAACAGCTGTATGATACAGTTTAATTCATTTTTTCGACATAATGTATCTATTACTTAATTTAAAAGGTGCAGCATATGTGTATTACGTCATCTGTTTATCTTATTACAATCATTACAAGCCATTTATAGCTTAAGAGTTTCAAAATCTGACCCGACTGACTGGAGTAGCTCCTAACGTAAGGTATCGGCAGTTCGACATTGTTTTGTTTGCCCCGTTTAATATTCTTAAATATCTGTTCCTAACCCTATCAGCAATTGTGATTCTACTGTGATTGTTTCTGCCGTGTGGGACTTGCTCAGCACATCTCCTGCAGATAGAGTCTCACAGCAGGGCCAGGTACTACCTACAGAGAGTTTTTCAAGGACGTTTTGTTGTAGAAGGCATGTCATGTCAATTTCCTAATATGTAGTACCTCAGAGATCAGGATCAGTTTTCACCTCCCTATTCTTGCCTTGTTTGCAATTTTGCCCTAAACCTCTGTCATTCTGAAAACGCTTTTTAGAGAGTATTGGTAATTTCGAAAAAAAACTAATCGCCATTTTAATGAGTCCAGGTCATGTAACACTGACCTTACTGAATCGGACAAAGTTCCGATCAATTACTGGCCCTTTTCTCTATCATCCCAGCTGTTGATATCCACATGGAAAAAGGTATCCGAACAAATCATCTTTCTCATCATTTTATTCTGGTTTCATGCTGAACCTTTATTTTCCCCAAACCTATCGTTGGTCGAGATCTTGATAACACAAGGTGTTGTTTTATTTTCTAATGACTAAGTAGAAACGGTAACCGCTGCATGTCTTTCAACCTAATGTGTTCCCCACGAAGTGAGATTGCTCACAGGTCAGAATAAAGACTTATTTTTTCTTTATAGATTCAAAGTCCTTAAACAAAATTTGTGACTTTGAATCGGCGACCTCTATACTGATGGCTGTGAAGGGCTTCAATGACTAGGTTGGCTAACATATTTATTATTTTGGTTGCTGTAGGTTGTTATGCAATCGACCCAGGTTGTGACAGTCTCCCTGAAGCTCGTACAGAGGGTTATCGGTTGGAAGGTGACCTGCTCGAGAGTCTGTCCCCAGTCGGATATCAACAATGTCGGGCAAGATGTCGGGCGAGGCACGCCTGTCTAAGTATCAATTACAATAGGCAGCAGTTAATGTGTGAACTTGTACGGACAGCCACGTCTGAACTGGATCAACTCACGGTCGCCCCCGGATACAGCTTCACGAATCTTAATGCGAGTGACGTCATTCCACCGCAGGTATTATATAGCGCTTCAATCAAACGCAGGTTTGGATATTATCTATGCTGCCAATACTCAATGTCTTATAAATCGCAAAATATTCATACAAACACAACGAACTCGTTGCCCGCGCAATAACAAATTAATAAGGACAAACGACTCTTTTAGATAACAAACATTTTCATAAACATGCCTTCTTGACAATCCCACTACCACCAGGAAACGGATCCGAAATACCTGACTGACTAATAATGATTATATGAATTGTTAAATGATAAACTGAATGAATTGGACCTACTTTCAAGGCCATAAGGGTCAAGTCAAACCTGTATGAACATCTTCATGCAACGTCTTCTTAATTACCAAAAGGCCCAGAGTACTGATATTGGTATTCAGTATGCTGGGATGAATGGCTACCAAGTTTGGTTCATATGCATAGCATTGACCAACTTTCAAGGTCATTGGGGTCAAATGTCGAACATTAGCACGCTGCTATGATTGAGGACTACATAGTTTGTTCAAATGAATGACCTTGACCAAATTCCAAAGGCACAATTGTCGAATGTGTTTGAAATATTCAAACACCTTTTTTCAATGACCAAAATGTTACTTATGTAAGTATGTAGCTTGCTTGGACAAAAGGCTACCAAACACAATGTAAATCTTAGCTTTATGTAACGTTTTCTGTAGTAATGGATTTTATTTTTTCTTGAACACCTCCAAATCATGACACAAAATAATAATTTCTGTACTTGTTCTGCGTAAGACTGTCGGTCGATTTAAGTATTGAACTCCCTATTGTTCTGGCGATCCTAGCGTCTGGTGACAAGGAAGACATTGTGAAGATGCCTGACATTCATTCGATAATATCTACTGTGTACACCGATATTTACTCGTTAACCATTGTTCCGCAGACTCAAAACTATACTTGAGCACGTGCCACATTTCTTTGACGTCGACAACAAAATACATTATCAGTAACAAATCAGTAAATTGTTTGTAAACGCGAATATACCTCGTGGTTCAACGGGTTTATGATCTCATAAACTAAACAAAATGAACACTGTGTCCACAAATATTATTGGACCACATGTTTTCCAAATCGCTATGCTAGTTTGGGCGACAGCATATTTAGGACAATTTATGCTTTTACATTAGTTTAGAAATTTTGGATTCCCATCTTTTGGCCCCTAGCATCAATGCAGAGTCCTAGGAGGACGAAACAGCTGCATGGGGCAGTTTAATTCATTGTTTCGTCACACAGTATCTATTACTAAAGTGAAAAGGTGCAACACATGTGTTTGTACGTCATTTTTAACTTTCAAAGCCTGGTCGGGATCCGTTATATGTGTCCTTCTTGGTTATTGGTCGATCATTTACCTTTCTTAAATTATTCCCCCGTTTCTTTTATTTTTATTTCAACGCCATAACCAATAAAATAATCAATGATTATAGTTTTTAACATTAGCATAGGGATATTCCTGCATCTCATGTTTAGTATTAGTAGATCGGCCAGCAAGTTGTTAACAATTCCTGTTTTATGAGTTATGTTTATGAATCACGTTTCATAGGAAATGTGCCAGAAGGATTCCTGTCCCGAGCAGCATATCTGTATAATTCTGACGTCAACAGGTAATCTGACGTGTGTGGAGGATTTCAATGCAGGTAGGTTTCTCTGATGTCAACAGGTAATCTGACGTGTGTGGAGGACTTCAATGCAGGTAGGTTTCTCTGACGTCAACAGGTAATCAATCTGACGTGTGTGGAGGACTTCGATGCAGGTAGGTTTCTCTGACGTCAACAGGTAATCAATCTGACGTGTGTGGAGGATTTCAATGCAGGTAGGTTTCTCTGACGTCAACAGGTAATCTGACGTGTGTGGAGGACTTCGATGCAGGTAGGTTTCTCTGACGTCTGTGACATGATTGGTACACGTCTGATATATCAACACGACTATACTAATTAAATCCGTTGATGAGTTGGTTGTTAAGAGTTGAATAATGATGTACCTCCATGCTTTCATATTTGCTTGAGGCAGGACATGTTGGTATATTTATTTCGTTGAGACTTTGCGGATTCAGATAATGCCTCTAGAGTGTTATTTCATTAAAATAAACTGCCGCAAGCACCAAACACAAAATTCTACTCGGTCACATTTTAATGACAACGAGTAAACCAATTGTTGCTAAAGCAATATCTTACTAAATGCTGAACCTTAATTAGGCATAGAATAGCAACTATCATTTTAAAGGACTTGAATGTACCCGCTTGCGCTCACTTCTGGGCTTAAGTTCAAAGCTAAAGTGACGATAAAAAAGGGTTAAATAAATGTTATGGGAAATATAATACATGTTAATCCCAACTTTTGAAAAAGATGAGGCACATTCTCCGCAAATCTTTGGACAATGCTGTATATGAACTAGACATATTGATTATTACAAAATATTTGCAGGGTTTGCCGTGAGAACAGTTTTCTCGTCCTGATCACTTGGATAAACTTGAGAGCAAACCACAGGTGGACTCAAGATGGTATCCACGTGCAAACGATGAGAAAATTGTTCATATTACATATTTACGCTTATAATTGTGTTGTTTTTCTTACCGTATTTTTGTATGAGTAGTTGTATATAGATGATAAACTGTTAATAATCTATATAATACTCCCTTACATTTTTCGTCATTTTAAAAAATCAACTTAACAACACATTTTTCAAATAAATTCCTGTAATGCCGATCGCATATCTGTCAGGCAAACATAACAGATCCCAAATATATTCCACGATTCAAGATGTTGAAGGAAGCATATGAAGTCTGTTATCGTACAATTACTGCGCTGAAACGTTCACGGCGCTTTATTTGAAAATGATATCAATCTGCCGAGCCTTTTGTCATTGCGTCTACGCTTATCATGCATTCAGAGTTTATTAATGGACAGTTGTCTGATTGTTTTGATGATGTTTCAGTGCAGACAACTACAACAACTACTACTACAACGACAACACCAACACCAACAACGACAACTACAACACCAACAACGACAACCATTTCAGGTAAAGTTAATCGTTTCATATTTGCGTTGAATGTTCAATCCTTCGCTTATGATTTGTTTTTACCCTGCTTGTTCTCTAACGCTGTCGTTTGATATTGTGAACGCTGTAAGTACACACATACAAGTGAAAGCTTAAGTGAGATTTAGTAACAAAACAGCTTGCTATAACTGAATAGCAGTGCACTACTGGGCTATTCCGTCGCTGTAGGTCACATCAGTGACGCTTTCTAGACACCAAATCGTTAGAAATACAAACTGGTCCAAACTGTTGTTGTCATCGAATTAGGATTATGGTTGAGACTAATACATATGTCATGTTACAGTCACTTTCCCCTGCTTTGGTATAATTAAATGTTTAAACTTCACAATTATCTGACCGCATGTATAAACATATGTGTGTTTATTTTATCAAGAAGAAGATATGTACTGTATATAGAGTGAAAAAATTAGAACGTGACATGAAATAGCATAAAACATAATTGAGGCTAATTCAAAACTGGATTTAGATGCTACACATAGCCACAGCTAATTACTGTTTTCGTATCAAGAGTAAATATAACAATACAATATTTGCATTTAGTTTAATTAAACTCCACTCTCAATTTCAATTAAGATATTAAGAAATTTAACTTCATAAAATTGATGTATGAATATGATTATAAATCAAGATAAAATAAATGAAAACATAACGACCTACTTTCTAACGCTTTCACCCTCATCGGGGCTCTTCATGAAAGGTTCATCCTCTTAGGCTCACATTTGTAAAATCACTAATTAAATATATGTGTGTATAAATTGCACGGGACCTTGAAATATGCAACTTCTTTGTATTGTGATGTACATGTCAATATGTCCAGAGAACCGCTTTGAGACGGCCTTTAAGGTCGTGATAAAGCGGTATATAAAAACCTTGAATTATTATTATTATAGTGTGTGATGTCTAGCTACAGGTAATGAGGTAATGCTTGTTTAGAAAAAAATATTTCTTAGATAATGTTCAAAATTATTAACATTAACAAATACATGTACTGCATAATACTTTATGTCTTATTCGATAGTAAGCCTTCTGTGAGAGGATATATATTTACATTGTAGTATTATTACATTCTGATTATATGAAATTATACATGATGTATATGTTAAGATAAAAAAAGAAGATTAAAAACATACCGAATATGAAATTATTAAAAGTAATGTCTTAAACTGGATTGGAAATTAAATGGGGATTAAGCAGTAGAAATTGTTTGTTATCAAGGCCATCCTAAAAAAAAACTACAACTTCATATTAATAGAAGAAATGAACAATTCTTTTTAAGTTAGAAAGTTTCAGACGTATTAAATAAACTTTGGTTCGATATTCGATAGGTTCAAGGAGAAATGGATGTGTATCCGGAGATTTCACTTTTGAGGCAAGTGTGGATTTGTGTTACCGTCTCACTACCAGTACTTTTCTCTATTGGTTTTCTGAAATCACGTGTGAGAATTATGCTAACGGAAGACTTGTGATCTTGGATTCCGCCGAGAAGAAACAGTTCATGTATAGCCTTATTTCATCATCCACATATTCAGGTACAAACAATGTGAGACAAAATATATCGTAATATGCTTTCAGTTCAGTTTCAGCGTGCATGCCAATGTAATGACGAATAAGTATTCATGTTGAATATTATTATATTTTGTCAATGTTTATTATCTATCAGTTAAGTTACTTACGTTTAACATTGAGGGTTTTTTTCTCATAATATTTTTATACAAGTAATAGTACAATGCATATAGATTATAAACTGTTAATCATCGTGTCTAATGTTTTCTTGTAACTTTACCAGTTAAACATACACTGTATATAGATTACGCAATGGTGATAAATAAAACCTCACCTCACAAGAAAATATTGTCATGTATATGATTGTATTGTCCTGAAATTACTTGACGTGTAATTAAAATTGTGTAATAATTGTTTGAAATTTAAAAACAATTGAACCACCCCCCCCCCCCCCTCTTCACAATACTGATATAGCTACAGCATGTTTATATCAATCAATTGTAGCAACAAATACAGAAATGTGAGTGATGTGTATTCCATCTTTCTCAGACAGTTCTGGCTTTAGACGATGAATGTACCAGTTGTAGTATCATTCCCCCAATTTACGACTCTGCAAAACCTGTTTCAGAAATCTAATATACACCAATTTTATATGTTATTTTTCAGCTTATTCAAAATGGTGGATTGACGGTTCAAAGCCAGATAACGACTCTCCATTCACATGGAGCACAGGTGCAGCAGTGTCCCCACAGCCGACGTCTGGGGGCGACGACCGACTCAAAATGGTGATGAGAGATGATGGTGGTTTCTTCGACGAAAGCACTTCATCGTTACTGCCTTTTATTTGTGAGGAATATTCCGGATAATGATATATAATTGTCTTCAATATTGTGTTACGATATGTATTAGAGCTACTATTTCAAGAGGTGATACGATATGTATTAGAGCTACTATTTCAAGAGGTGATACGATATGTATTAGAGCTACTATTTCAAGAGGTGATACGATATGTATTAGAGCTACTATTTCAAGAGGTGATACGATATGTATTAGAGCTACTTTTTTAAGCGGTGATACGATATGTATTAGAGCTACTATTTCAAGAGGTGATACGATATGTATTAGAGCTACTATTTCAAGAGGTGATAACGTTTAGAGACGACATTTATTAAAATTACTATTTTAAGAGATGATTTGATTATGTATTGGAGTGACAAATACGATATGTTATGATATATTTTAGAGTTTCTGTTTTAACAGATGACATGGTCTGTACATAAGAATGTCTATTTTAAGATATGATATGATATCTACGTTGTATTAAAGTTACTATTTTAAGAGATGATATGCAATAGAGTTACTGGTTAATTTAAGAAATGATACGTATTAAGAGGTACTATTTTACGAGATGATATGTGTAAGAGTTACTGTTCTAAGAGATTATATGTATAATTATCATCCATATACTGCTTTTACCACTTA
Source organism: Mimachlamys varia (assembly GCA_947623455.1). NCBI lineage: Eukaryota > Metazoa > Mollusca > Bivalvia > Pectinida > Pectinidae > Mimachlamys > Mimachlamys varia. Next base: position 30,415,635 of record OX392540.1, read on the forward strand.
CCGGTATTATGATAAACACAATATCATGATCCGACAGTGTGAGAAGAACTTGAGAACGAATTTTCCCATTTTACAGCACTTGATAACGCCTTTTCTAAAAAAAAAAAGAACGTCTGCTCGCGATTGCATGATGTCATTACCAGAAGTAGTGATCCGTGTAAGAAAATAGCCCGTCATAAAAAATTCAATAAAAGCTAATGAAAAAATATTTTGAGAATAAATCACCATTTCAAGCGTAAATATGCATATTAGAAAGTCAGTGGCGATATCTTTGTTTTCAAACTATTTTTTTTTTTCACATAATTTTAGTGTTCATGGTATCCCTCCGCGCAAATCTTCTGTTTGTTTACGTTTGCCAGAGACAGATCGCGATCGATGACCCTAGAAATTGTTTCAACACTATGGTGCTTAAATGACATTTCTTATATTAAGAAATATATAAGGTAGTAGTATAAAGATGATTAACAGTTTTTCACACAGTATGATAATATATACGAGTTACTTTTATAGATATGAAATGTATTAGAGTTTGAGTTACTATTTGTAAGTTAACGTTTCTGTTTTGTAACATGTATGCGTGATGTGAAACGACGAATCATTCCAATAACGATGAATTATAACAATAAATCCAAAGAAATATCCTTTTACAAGTTTTGGTTGTTACTATAACCCTGGGCCTGTATTTAAGAAACGTCCTCATATTCGTATATATTCTGTACTCGGACCAATAGAAATCGATAGCTGATATCTGTGACGCGATAAAAGCAAAGCAAATGTAAACACTTAAAACAGTATTATTCAGTCTTCTTAAAATGTTTCCGAATCAGCGGCAAAATATTTTGTTTTTAATGATATATAATAAGAAAAAGGAAATTGCTTTTGAGCACATAATCCATACTTAAACATGCATGTGGACAGTTTCGTGAATACAGGCCCTGCAAGTTTCGTGAATACAGGCCGTGCAAGTTTAGTGAATACAGGCCCTGCAAGTTTCGTGAATACAGGCCCTGCAAGTTTCGTGAATACAGGCCCTGCAAGTTTCGTGAATACAGGCCCTGCAAGTTTCTAGATTTATTTGTCCCGTTTTATGTACAGCAGTATAAACTGCATTTAAAACCGACCCTGTAATAAACAGGACTAGTTTGTCATTCACTAATTAGACAAAAGATGTTACTTTTATTGAAATAACAACAAACCGCTTAGATTCTGCTTACCTGGTTCGAATACAAGGGAAGCAACTCGTGTGAATCTCGGAACTTTCATAATGTAACAGTTTGTATGCAACAGTATTTACTTTTAATTTTCCAGTTTGATATAACTACACGAATACTTTGTCACACAAAGAACCCCCATGCCAAAAATCAGTAACCCCGTAAAAATATTGACTTGATAAGGACTCGCACAACTAAATCAGCACATCACCAAGTGTTTCATACGATTGTAGTCCTATCGTCAATTTGTTCCGGCTAAGTACAGTGCTTCTGAGTAATATAAATAGGTGAGTGTTGACATATTCTGCATTGAATGAAATCTATAGATATTTAATTTAACAAAAATTTATATTTTTTTTGTAGATTTTGATATGTGATGGTTGATTAATATGGGGTAAAAAGTCAGAGGGTGTTCCCGTCCAATTTCAATGGTTTGACATGCCTAAACGTAGCTTGCACAAAGAAATTTTTTTCTCGCCTACGTCTATTTACATTGATCCTAATTGATTAATTAAAAAAAATAATAATTCCGATTGATATTAACAACACAGTAGGACTACCCTCCTTATCCATTAAACTGATCATTAATCAAGAGTTAGCTCTCTTTGCTTGCTGACTCAACATTCATGCATTTCTCTATAATTTGTTTTATTTTACGTCAATAATGAAAAAAAATATATGCAACTTTTATCAATTACTCTTGCTGGCCTGGATGTTAGCGCACGGTGGATCTTGTTAAAGGAGGAAACCAGAGTACCCAGAGTATACTCATGTAGTTGGGCAGGTGACCTCATACCTTGGGTAATTCAAAACCGGCCGCCTTGGTAAAAGGCAAATGCACTATCCACCGCACGACACGACCTCTATGTTTTTACACTGTAACTATAGATTATCCAATATCGCCGAACATGTATCATGTATATTACAGTGTGTTCTCAATATCCAGGGGCTACGATCACCTACGCTCTCTACACCCTTGGGATATGTCATGACAAACCTGAAGGCACGCTCAGATAAAAAAAACACTGACCAATCGCAAGAGTGCATGCATGTCCTTTGAAAATTTCAAAGGAGTCGCAAACGACTTCAAAGCCTGTCAATTTTTACCGTTATGTGACCACGAAATTCTTTTGATGTTCATCAAAGGGTCTAGCAAGCATTCAAGTCTCATCGACGAGTTGACGCACACAGAGCCTTTAGTTTTGCCATGACTAACTCCAGGGGTGTAGAGAGCGTGTGTGATTGTAACTCTTGGATATTGAGGGTTATTAATACCGTCGTTTACACAAAACTAATACTATATAGCGGAAACAATTGACCTTAACAACAGTAAAATAGTCAATAGATTGGTACTATCTGTAAGTTGTGACCTGTTACTATAGCTAATGAGAAAGTCATTGCCCAGTTGATACATCGCGATCGACGTCTTTTAAAGTTCCCCTGGAAGGCAGAAAACAAAGAATAACTCCTACATTTGTGGTAACCTAACAAGCCACATTTCCTTTAATCCATGAAATACAGAAAAAAACTTCTGTATTCACAAGGATATTAAATAATTATATTTAAAAAAAAGTGATTTTTTTTTTTAATCGAGAGGCATTTGTGTAAAAAAAAAACCCCACTTTATTAATCTCTCCTGATGTCTTCGAACCCAAGTTACCTCGGCACTGATTGGTTCCTGAAGTGGTCGAACCCAAGTGACATCGCCACTGATTGGTAACACGGTACGATAATGTTTAGGGACGTGATCCACAGGTGGTCGTAAAACACACGTTTTAAATACTGTAGACAAATTCCAGAGAAATCTGACGTGGTAATACAAGCTACAACACGTACACAGGGTCCACGCGTCAACCATTGATAAACACATTATACGCGGTGGTACACGTAATCCTGACCTTTAACCTCGAATTCCTTCCATCCCATATGTTGCGCGGGACAGACAAAAGCAATCGATAAGAAACAATACACGTTTTCTTCCTTCATGTACACGTTTATAGAAATACAAATCTTCGACCCGCTGGGGTTTACTGATTCACTACACACACCAGCCCACCAGCTGGCGACGTGGCACACACTGTCCACACGAACTAATTATTTTGAGCCTGACGTTTACGTTTTCTAGAATTTTGGCAAGTAAACTTTAGTTTTTATGAGGAGCGAAACTTGTGACAGGAGAAACCAGTGTCAATTTCAGTGAAACGGACATTGATTGGCATCGTGTATATTTTTGAACGAACACTCAACAATGGAAGTGTCACCGGTTCTACTACTTGTTTTCACATTTTTAAATAATTTTCTTCCAATTTTCGGAAAGATCGGATTTCCGAAAAGCATGGATATGGACCATCAATTCCCGCCGACGATCACCCGCCCCGTGGGGGGTATTCCTATCGGACATCTCCGACCATTAGGTAGGTCAGAACGATATAATGGAAGATCTACGAAGGGTGTTTCCGATTAGATTTTCGCGAAATTTAGGGAAGTAACGAAATGTCTTAAGGGAAGATAGAAAACTTTATCACTGATGTTAAAACATTGACATGCATTCAGTTGGCATTCATATTTACTATGAATGACAACTGAAAGCAGTTCCATGTTTGTATTAACGATTTTCACAGCATTTCAATCTCATAACAATAAAAATCTGTCTATTATAGTTTATAATAAAGTTAATTTCATAGGTATGCTATATAGTCAAAACAAGTGTTTGTATTCACAGGGACCTTAAAATTTGTAACAGCTAGTTTTTGGACCTAAAATAGGGTGTTTAGAGTAATTTTACACATTTGGGGGGTTAAGATCAATTTTCGATAAAAACGCCCCCTCAATAGTCATAAAAGGGAGGGTTAACATCAATTTTCGATAAAAATGCCACCTCAATGGTCATAAATAGATCGTTTGTATCGGGTATCGTTGTTCAAAGAATAGAACAGCCGTCTTCCGACGAAGGTAAGTTGAATCCTACGTTACGACTGCCGACATCATAAAAACGAAATGCGAATGCCATATGACATTGATAGGATTTTATAGTGGCATTGTCATGCGATGTGAAGAATTGAAATATTGAACTGTTGGTATGAATACAAACTGGATAACGGCCCAAATGTTGCTTTACCACCTTATGCGTGGTAACAACTACGCTCTTTTAAAAGATGTTTTCCCAGCTGATGTGTGATATACCTGGAATAATGTAAAATGCACGGAAGTATCTTATTTAATTCACACGCAGACTAGTTAAAACCAGATAAAGCTGTCGATTAATTATCAAGCAGCTGTAGAACATCCTTGATCATCCTCGATATCCAGGAGAAACGCCCACTTTCGCTGTCACCACCCCTTAAATATGTGGCTCGCAATCTGATTGATATCAGGTAAAACAAACCATGACTAATTACTGGAGTGATAGTTGTTCTTTGAAGGACAGCATATATATATATATATATTACCGTTTCGCGACCGCGATACTGTTTTAATGTACATGAACTTCTCGTCTGATCTAAAAGGCGCAGTACACTGAGGCTGAGCACCAGTTTTGTTCCAAAATATTGTGTAGATAAGGAAAAGGGACGCAACTCTTAGATTACAGACCGTCTCCTCACATGCTGCTATTGATTTTGAAGACTATATTTAAATCAGATTTTATTTTGCAGGGTTCCAACGTAATCCCTCCGGAAAGGTGATGAATACTTTAGAGATGCCTCATGCGCATGCGTTCAACATGAAATACATAAAATCAAACAAACCGGTCGCCATTCGAGAGGCGATGAAAACTCAACAAGTGCTGAAGGAGTGGGAAAACGATGCATACTTAGAAAATAAGTAGGTTTTATTTATCAACGAAAATGGTATCAGCAACCTAGCTTTGTTTTCTTGCTTTGCATTTGTATTTGAACACTTTTGCTTACCTGCATAGCAATACCTTATTAAAGTTAATTAATAGTTGAAAAAAAAGCAAAAAGAAACAAGGAAAAAAAAAATAAATAAATAAACAAAATAAAAAAAACATTTCAACGCATAACAGTGTTTCTACCACAATACCCTGTGCTATTCCACATTCAGACTACTGTATAAACGTGCTGACTGTTGGATATATTTATACCACTAGTGGTATATGACCTTCCGGACTTTTTATTGGTTGAGAAGTTGAACTTTGACCAGAAATCACGATTGTTGACGTCGTCACAACTTGGCTGGAATATATGCGAGATGAATCGTTTTCGCAAAAATAGTCCGCGGTTCACTCCAAAAATCAACACTGACACTGCTGATTTAATATTGTGGTAGAAAAAGGTCACACGAATCGTGGTTCGGATATGGAATTTATTTCACTCTCGTTAATTATTTCTTAAAAGCTCGTGTCTTTTGTAACTTTTAACAAATAATCAGCTCGAAAGAATAAAATTCCATATCCAATAACAACTCATTGTGTAACCATTATATATAGCACCCTGTCTTTGGATCGTGAAACCATGAAGATAATAGCTAGCCCGAGATACATTTGAATTCAATAATATGTCGTTGTCGTCATAAACAAATTGATTATTATACATAGGCAGTTCTTGTTTAATAACATTTCAGAACACTTGGTCTTGATTTGTTTTCAAGAAAAATACTTCCATTCAGATTTAAAGCTGTTTCATGATATCGGGGCCTACCTTGGAATTAATGAGCGTGAAACACCTATTAGATACAAAACAATACATTTCACTACAGAACAACACATTGTCTTTAAGACATATTTATTGTGCAAAATAGGTACACAAGTTTTGGCACAAATTATGACAATTATGAAGCCATCTCCAATCAACAAAACATTTTACACAAGTGATGACATAGGCAATTACAAATTCAAAAATTGGAAGAAGTAATTTTTACATATGCAAATGGCAATGATAAAGACAGACATAAAGTGCATGTTTAAATGTATATTATAGGTATTAAGATACATGATTTAAATTGTTTTCTAGATATGGTAAACTGAACGTGTCCGTGACGGTAAAGAAGGAGAGAAGAGCACACGAGTATCACGAGATGACCATGAAGAAGTTCCTCTTAGATTATATGTACGAGGACTGGTACCTGTCAACCATACTTCCGCCGGAAATGGCCAAGGAATTACCGGTACACTAATATATATATATATAATTTATATTAACTTTGCATATAGATGGTAACGAATTGATACAGATTATTGGAGGGCAGATAGGAAAACTGAACGAGATAAAAAAAGCATGCCATGAGGCTCCTAATCCCATATTGCTTTTAAACATCTTTCATGATAAAGAAACTTTCAAAAGTTGGTTATCGATTTTCTGATGATAGATAATGCCCTTTAAACTATTTTCTATTGTGCGCCTCGGTTTTTACATCTTATACATAAGAAGTGGCAGGGGGGTGATGGGGGTTGGGGGGTTGGGGGTGGGGGGTGGGGGGGGGGGGGGGGGGCTGGAACATACCGTTCACTAAACACTTGGAATGAGAACAAAGAGCAGAATTTGAAATTATTAATTATCTTCAAATTAATACATATTTGTCTATAGGTATTTAATGGTCTGGCTTCGGGACCAGGAAACAGTCTTCAAAAGTATTCTGAATCAAAAGTTTCGATCTAAAACGTAGACATTTGTTTAGATCATCTAAATAGCGAGAACGATGCTGTACACATGCATATACACATGCAGGTATAAATCATAATTTGACGGGATACTGAAATATTATACGATATTGTAGTCATCACATTTCCATTGATTAGATGAAATATATTGATAATTATAGAGGGCATTGTGATATCCTTGTCAACACTAAACTATGGCAGGACAATTATGTAAAATAGATTATTAGGAAAGTTCCCCGTCAGCGGCATCGGGTGAAGGTGGCTATCACAAATTGTAGAAACATTTCTCCCAATCGCCCTCAATTACGGCATGCTTAACGCAGGTCATTTACACTCTTACCTTCACAAAAGCAGCAGAGGTTTCAAAAAGATCGCAAAAATTACTTTTCAAGTTTTATCTGTGTCAAATCAAACCGATGAATCTTATTCCGAGTTAAAGGATAATATATCTGAGGAAAGAATACTTTATATAGTAAATAGAACTTGTAAAGAGGTTAAACGTATATAATTTATGCTTCAGGTGCCCGGATGTCTTAGGTGCGGAACTTACCGGAAGAGGCTACAGGAAGCGGAACTGTGGATGAGTTCCGGCGGAACTGCTTCTATGCTCCACAGCCATGAAGACCATACCCTACACTGCGTTTTATTCGGACGAAAAGACTTCATTGTCATTGAGGCTGAACATAGTAAACATTTTAACTACAAGGAGAAGGTAAACAGGAAAACAACATCTGTTTACGATGATTCAATCGTCTCTTTTAACTTTGAATTCATATTGGAAGAAGTTTTAGTATCGTATGTTTCATACAATGAATATCAAATATAATGAATATCGCATTGGTTAAAACGGCAGCGAAAGACTATAACTATTTGTAGGAATGACCAAGTTATCTTAAAAAAAACTTAAAAGTAAATGGCATTTTCTCCAAAAAAAATCCATGAAAACAAAGTAAAATATTGCATAAAGGTTCAAATTATATTGTCATTGCTCAAAATATGAAATGTTGCAACGACGGCTCAGAGATCTGGATGTATAAAAATATTTCAACCCAATTTAAAGACATTCATTCACCTGTCGATGATACACGTATATACGAGGGGTGTTCCAAAAATAATGTCATCGGTGCTTTATTTCGCGGAAATCGTGCAATTTATGCACAAAACCACCTCGTGTCGATTGAGTGATCACTGGCTCGTGACACAGGTAAATATCTCGTCCACACGTTCACTGGCCTCGGTACAGTGTACATCGGTTCATAGCCTATTCGTTAGACTAGACACAAAATGACATGAAAACGAGCTGAAATGTGCTTGAAATTAGGGTCTTTATAAAAGGTAGGTCATTACTCGGCATAAAGGCTGTAGATATTCACCGCGAGGTGTGTGACATTTATAGGGAGGGCCAAATGTCTCACAGGACTGTTTGTAGGTGGGTAGGTATATTTAGTGCTGGACAGCAGCAACTGAAAGATGCTGCTCACCCAGGTCGTCCTGCAACAACTACGACCAAAGGTAACATAGAAAAAATCCGAAATATCCTCCAAACTGATGCTCGATTCACCGTAAGACAATTGGCTCGAATGACAAACTTGTCGTTAGCAAGAGTTCATGCAATTTTGAAGAAACACCTAAAGGTTAGAAAGATAAATGCAAGATGGATACCCCATTTGTTAACGTATGGGCAAAAGAATACGCGTGTAACAATGGCAAAAAAACTTCTCAAAATGTACCCAAAATATAGTAAAAAGGCTTTTGATAATATAGTCACTGGTGATGAGACCTGGGTGTATTATTTTGAACCAAAGCGGAAGGTATGGGCCACTAAAAATGCCAGACGCCCAAGTATTGCCAAACGAATACGAACGGTAAAGAAGGTTTTGTATGCTATTTTTTCACTAATAAGGGTCCAGCTATTCAAATCCCGGTGCCAAAAGGCAGAACGGTCACAGGCAAGTTTTATAAAAACGTTGTTCTGAGAAAGTTGAAGAACTACTACAAAAGTCGCCGCCCCAAAACAGGACTTAAGTATGTCCGACTTTTGCATGATAATGCACCCGCTCACAAGGCACGTATTGTGACTGACTTTTTGGAGTCAGAGAAGGTTACCGTCCTTCCGCACCCTCCGTATTCGCCAGACTTGGCCCCCTGCGACTATTCTCTCTTTCCAAAACTTAAATATCATTTATCTGGAAGGAGATACAATTCGAGAAATGCCCTTGGATCTGCTGTTTATCAGTGTCTGATGGGTGTACCCATTGAAGAGTATGAAAAATTCTTCCAAAAATGGATTGAACGGCTAAAAAGGTGTGTTCTGGCTGGCGGAGGGTATTTTGAAGGGCAGAGCAAATTAAAATGAACAAAATCACTTCCGCTATATGAGCACCGATGCAAGTGACATTATTTTTGGAACACCCCTCTTACCAGGGCCCAGTTGTTCAAAAGGTGATTAGCTTAATCACTATTTAACGACATTTTTCAAACTTAAATAATTATTTCAATATACAAGGTACAGCCCCCAAAGTTGGCATGTACATTAATATTCCTAGATAGTTGATATCTGCCAATTTGTAAGTCAATCTATGGTTTCATCGGAGAATTAAAATTTGCGCTAATCACTGATTAAGCTAATCATCTTTTGAACAACTGGGCCCTGGGCTGTAATGCAGCTTGATATGCCATACTCGTCGATTCCCCTTGTTTCCATAAACCAACTGATTTTGAAATAAGACCGAACCTTCGGCGACGCGTTTGAAAATTAAAGTTTTTTTAAATGTGCTCCCTTTTTCCCGTTTCAGTACCACAACGCTGGTGCAGGGTACTCGCCTATCGACATGGACTTCATCAACATGTTTCAGAACTCTAAGATCGCTAAGACGCCCTGGACATACAGCACACTCTCCCCGGGGGACTGTCTCTTCCTACCAGCAGGTATAGTATCACTAAGTAAACACAATTATACAGGAACATGTAATTAGATTAGATTTAGTTTGGTTTATTTTGTTTAAGTACTATTAACAGCCAGGGTCATTTAAGGACGTGCCAGATTTTGGAGGTGGAGGAAAGCCGGAGTACCCGGTGAAAAACCACCGACCTACGGTCAGTACCTGGCAACTGCCCCACGTGGGATTCGAACTCGCATTTAGATTAATTAGATAATTGTATTAGACAGAAAGATTCTGACGTTGACGCACATGAATATTGAAATATCAAACGTATGCAAAAAAAACCCAAATTACAAAACTGATCCTTCCTATACTTATACTAATTAATGTCATTGTTTGCTCTGTCCGCGTGTACAGTTTATATGTAATAACTTGCAAAATGTATACCTGTTTGTTAATATTGTTAAAATTATTAATTTGATGTTGTCTGTTGGAAAACGATTTGTCAAAAGATTCAAGGTTAATAAAGAATTTAACTTTGAAACAAAGTCAGTATTAAAATGAACTACTTTTTTTTCAAAGTTATTCATCTGACGTGACGTCGCTTTAGTCAATCACAGTTACTTATGCGTCTATCGAAATGTATTCTGTTTAAAGGATACATGCACCAGGTGCGGTCCTATGGTAGAGGGATGTCCTACACTGTCCTGTTCGCCCCGTCTCTCGAGTTTGATTCCTCCGACTGTCGTGTACCAGTCGCAAAAAAGAATGACAAACCAAGTATCCCATCTTTGGCTGACGTTGAGTTCGTCTGGACATCTCGAAATGGCGAAAGGGTAAGCGCGTAATTATATTTTTCAAATTGTTAATGACCTCATAGATCACGTAATAATTTTTTCCTTCAAAATTTCGTGCAGATATCATGTGCTGCTATGCAGTATAATGAGCGGGAAAGTTCCAAAAACCGAGTAGAAATGCAAAAGAGCGGCAAATTAACTTATGACGTCACCATCAACTCTCGACGGGAAACAGATCGTAAAAAAAATGATTATAAATTATACATGTCGTTATTCAAGATTTGGGCATACTGTTGCTAGAGGGGATAGACATGTTTTTACAGTAACTGATATTTCACTGAAATTTCTATTGTGGATTTGAAATTCAGGAGGTAATACTTTGCTCGAAGCAAGTTAAACGTAAGTAATCAGGGATAGCATTCCTCTTGTTGATATCTTACCATCATAGTCGCAACGTTAACTTCTGTGAGGGTGTACCTGTGTCATGCCAGACACTACCATAAGGCACTAGAAGCGTAGGAAAGAGTATCTTCTGTCTGTTCTACTTGGACATTGAAAGGGGTCAGGATTGAGGTCGGTTTGAAAATGAGGTCGACAAAATGGAGCAGACGACACAGAAAAAAATATATATGTTCATGTACTTGGCAGCACAAAATAAAAAAAAAACGCCACTAAGTTAGTCGCCTCCTTTGATTTTAATACACAAAGTGTAATGCACATGGGTCAAATGTAGAATCAAAACAAGTAAACAACCAGTTCAATTTTCGAAGCTGTATAAATATGGTACTTTTAATCAGTAACAATGACAATAGTTTCCTGTGAAACATGTCACAAAATGTTTCAAACGAACAGTAAAAAAAACCCGAACTCCTAACTAATAACAAATCTCCATTCGAAAGTCTAGTAACGTTAGAGTTATCTCCCCTGAAGTGGTATCAAAATTTATTTTCGATATTCGGTTGAAATAGGATGAGTAACTTATGATATCAGGTAATTATTATTGGATAATGTTGAATCCCTCACTTATATCAACAGATTTATTAACCATAAGTTTTTAAATAAATGATGGAAACTGATTTGATAAGTAGATAAGTAATCAAAACAGTTTCGAAAGGACTGAGATCCATCTTATCATACATATATTGTTGTTTTAACCAATTCAGCGATCTTGTCAGTAAAAGTGTCAATGATACAGTTACGTCACAGTTATATACACATGAAGTGAAATGAGAATCCCCGTGTTGATTATTTCAATCGTAAATTTCGCATTCTTCCCAGTACGATATCGCGGAACTACTATAATTATCACGGATAATTATAATAACATATTTATATAATAAATATATGTAACGAAGGAGCACAAATCCCAAACAGGTGCAAATGAAGGTCTTAAACCATGGAAGTGACGGGAATTGGGAACTAACTTATTGACACTTGCATGATTAATTTACCAAAACCGCTTCTGTTAAAAGGTCTCATAGACAATTCAGCTTTGCTAAGACAACCTTTTGTCTTGTTCATCTGACATGATGATGTAGTCTATGTTTATATTAGGTGATGAATGCTGTTTAATAGGTATTGAATGCTGATGATGAGGCATTTGATGCTGTGTAGTAGATGTCGAATGCTCTTTTTGGGGTGTTTAATGCTGTAAATTAGGTGTTGAATGATGTTTATTTGGTGCTGAATTGTGTTCATTAAGTGTTGAATGCTGTTTATTAGGTGTTGAATGCAGTTTACGGAGTGTTGAATTTTTTTTAATTATGTGTTGCATGCCGTTAATTAGGTGTTGAATGCTATTTATGAGGTGTTGAATGCTGTTTATTAGGTAATGAATGCTCTTTTTGAGGTGTTGAATGCTGTTATTAGGTGTTGAATGCAGTTTATGGAGTGTTGAATGTTTTTTAATTATGTGTTGCATGCCGTTAATTAGGTGTTGAATGCTATTTATGAGGTGTTGAATGCTGTTTATGGGGTGTTGAATGCTGTTTATGGAGTGTTGAATGCTTTTTGATTATGTGTTGCATGTCGTTTATTAGGTACTGAATGCTGACAAGATGACCCCCAATCTGTTGACACACATCCTGGATATGTTGATAAGGGACAAGGACAAACTACATATAGAGCAGTTCGAGCATTTCTACCTCGACGCCTTGGATAAAGTAAGTGTGAACTACAGAATTTATATTCATATTTTCGTAGTTGTCATGGCATCAACTGACGTCATGTCCTGCTTAGGAAGTTGCTTTAGTTGCTATAGTTGCTTTATAAATAAACAACCCTAGTTAATTGGTAAACTGATTCCTGTTTGGTAAAGGGAAAACGAAAAAAATCATGAGCGGTTGGATTGTATCTCTCTTATAACATTCAAAAACAGTGTTATATGCCACTTCTATGTGACATGAATTATATTTTATTATCAAAAGTCGGACAGCAGGTAGTCAAACAAAGACAATATCTGCTTATGTTCGAAGTATAGTTTGTTTTCAGTAAAAACAGTCGATAAAGACTTTGTAGAATGTTTTAAGAACTGTTCTTGGTATGAATAGTGTGTTACTTGCTAAGGTATTAATCTCTTTTATTAATGATATTTACAAATATTAAACTGCAGAATATCTGACTTTCATAAATGTGTTGATGAATCGGGGACGTTTACAATATATACAAGAATTGACAAAACAGTAAAAGGTGCACACAAACTAATGACGTATTTGAAAGATGCGAAAACAAGATGATACAACATCATCATAATACGCAAATCTGTCAGAAAATAAGTTTGTATTTACGATTCTGATGACATCAAAATAAAAAAGGAAACGTAACTATTTTTGGGAAGTGTCATTTTTAAATTAATATATTTTGTTTAATTTTCTATGAAAAGGCATACGATTACCCACCAGCTAAGACAGCTTTCGAGATCCTCACCGGAAGTCCAGAAAAAAAGTTCATTACGAGGCCGGAAATAAGAAAACTAAAACTGGAGCGGTTACAAAGGCTGTGTGTACTCTATAATGACGCTTTTCAAGAACCCACATTTCACAAAGAGGAATTGTAAACAAAGAATGTGTTTAATTTTGTTTAGTTCTGAAAAGATTTTATAAAGTAAGATTGTTCGAAAAATATTCAATTTAGAAAGAAAAATTTATCTTATGAATACATATTTTATACATTATCATCATCCGTTTACTCAACATTATTATTTCAGAAATCGTCCTAATATATAAAATTAATATATACATCTGTTTCATTTATACAGTCCTCGTTTTACCTCGTCTCTGCTCTTACTGAAACATTTTAGAATATTATGTTTTAATCTACAACTGCATACAAGACCACTAATTGTGGACTACATTAAAGTTTGGCTCTTCTGCTGTGAAAATCGATGTGAGAATGGTAAAAAGGACTTTAGCATGTCAGTAGCATGTAAATTTGTAAAATAATCTTTTTAAAGAGTAAATGCTTTATAAATATCATAAAATCTCTTGTTAAGTGATGCCAGATTCTAAACTATGTAGATACCAACAGATTCCATATGATTCGGTAGAAGGTGTCAACAAAATTTGAATACAGTAATTAATAGCTAGCAATGTACATATGTATATTTTACATAATCAATGCTTTCTGTGTTTCCTATATTTTTATATGAGGAGGGAATGCGTGCTGAAGTGCAGACAATAAATACATTGATATACAAATGAGTTGTGATGCTTTTAATGTGTTGGTGCTGTGCTGTTATAGTATTCCTTACATTTCACAAAAAACAAACTTGACATAGAGTTACGTTCTAGACTTTGAACACCAAGCTCTGTACTTTTAAACATTGGCCCTGAAACCTCCGTGTCGTCAAGTTAGTTAACAGTGATGTATATAACGCCTAATCAGAAGCCACATTCTGCCTTTAAAACATAACTGGGCGATGTTTTCTACCACCGACGTCGTACACAGCCCAGCACTGTATCCATCACAAGGCAGACTTCCTACGTCATGCTGTCGGTAGTCTGTTGCTAAGTAGAAGGTTTTTTTTACATTGTCTAGATTTCCTTCTTCATCTCGAGTGCTTATTGCTTACCTTTTTTATCTTACATTTTTTTATTTTCTTCTTTACAATTCATGCCCAAGTTTCATTTAGAAAGGAAACCATGATGTTCGCTCAGAAAAGGTCCATTTCGTGTAAATAATATTCAGTATTTCTGACCGTTAAAATACATATCAAATTTAAACCGTGATAATGTGCTAAACACATTCGTTTTGAAATATATTTCGTTGTCCACAGACTCTTTAGATCAGAGAAAAATGCCCTTAACTGAAGGACATGTGTGTGGAACACCTCAAAACAAAAATTAAATAGCAAATGATGTTCCGCAAGAATGTTCCAGACCGTTTAGAAATATTATAAATGACCAGTGTCCGTGAAAGCGCTGTCCACGTATGGTCAAGAAAATGGCATTTAAAAACTCTCAGTAGCAACAACATCGACCAAATACTAAAGTTATGTCATTATATAGCATAGAATCTAATGACATCTAGAACATTTAACATGGACAATACCATTAATTTTGATGTCATAGTTTTAGATTAAGATATATACATACATTACATGCCTCAAAATATCCTAAGAACGGCCAGCTTGTACCAAAACGTCAGTGGGATTTCAAAGTAGTTTTAACAATGTACATTTCCCTTTGGGATATTTTTAATGGTCTTATTTAATTGGGTTATTTTTTTGGTTTTTGTACCTCCAATAACAAAGATTGGCACACTTACAATCTATGTATTGTAAACATCAGTTTTTCGCACTTTTTCAATACTTTAAAATCAACAGCCATTAAAGTCCGAAGCAAGTTGCCAATTATTATGAAAGTCCAATATGCACATGTCAGAGGCGAAGCGAGAGAGTTTCTGCTACAATATGTTTTAGCGAGGCGTATTCTGTCTTCTTTCTGTTTAAAAGAAAAATAAAAGAATACCAAAGCATCAACAAAACCATAATCCGAACTCAAAATCGATTAAATTGGATGCAAAATAGGAACAAAAGAAAGATTTTCATGGAGACCCTTGTAAAAGCACAAGAAAATAAGACCTGGTGTTTCGGAAGAGAAAGTGTCTTCTGCTTCATGGGCGACACCCATCATGCAAATCTTGGTCACATCCAAGTAAGCATCAATCCTCAAAACAAGTAAGCACACTAATAAACAAACTGAAAAACGTCCATCTTCATACCAAACAAAGATACAGAATATTTTTCGATGAGATCAAGATGGTGACCATAAAAGAAAACCATTGAACATAGTTTTGGAAATGCGTTAACCGATCAATGGTAGATCCGCTAATGTAAAGTTGTTGATGATAATTCTTATTGAAGTTTTCAGGTCAAACACGAACGATGTATTAACATATTCTGTCAATCTCCGTTATTCCAGAAAACAGGAGCTTGATAAGATATTCATCACACTTTTAACTATGATATGTACATTTTGCCCAAAGTGTTGTTTGAATTTTCATATTCAACTAGGATCAATAACTAGATATCAGCACGACCTGTCGGACTGATATGATTTAAATTATAAGTTCAAGACTGTAATGCATTTGAAAAACACCGTTTTATAATATTTGTTTAATGTTAATTGATTTCCGACACACAGAGATCAATTCGTTTTATTTCATTTCTCAAAATGCATGTTAAAAAGTTATGATAACTATTTTCATTTCACCCGCATTATCAGCCCTTGACCTGATATCCACCCACAGGCTGATATCAAAGTATCAGACTGATAAAATATGTGATATTAAAAAAGCATTCTAGTATGAATATGTGAATGGATATGTGATCGAGTTCATACTTATTAGTAGTTATTTCATTACAAACAACTTTTCATTTAAAGGCCTGGCAGAAACACGTTGTGCTTTCACTTAACCAAAGTCTAATCTACTTTGATATTTTTGTTTTTGTTTTATATAATTTCATATGTGTTGCTTCTGTAACAATATAATTTAGGACTAAAAGAGGGAACATAACATCTTTCTGTCAGGTCTAACCGGAAGTATTTTTAGAAGAAGCCTGATATAAGCTTAGCCTGTTGTGTGATTCTTTTGGCAATGCATGAATATTTGTCTGCATTATATATGTAATTTTAATAGAATATTTTTGAAATGAAATATCAAAGAAAAACTAGCATCTAACCTTTGCGTTTTGTCTTTTGAAACGAAAACGAGTTTTTTTGCTAACAACTAATGTCAGAGTCAAGAAATAAAGTCATTGCGTTTCATTTTTATTTAAAGCTGCAGAATCTCTGTAAGAATTATAGGCTTAAATACTTTGACAAACTGCGTGTCTCCAGAGAAGTAGCTAATTGTACAGGACACGCACCATTTATATCAAATAAACGTCCAAACTCCTGTCTCCAATCATTCTTAATCAAAATATAGTTACAGGAGTTGTTCATACTGTTAATGTGAGATACACATAAAACAATTAAAATATCTCCGTGGTCTTTTATTTTGTCCAGGGAATGTGTATTTTTACGCAGATTTGTCACAGATAGATCACCCAGCTGCTGGTATGTATGGTCAGGTTTACCCTGACGTAATCGCATAAAACAAAGATTTGTTAGCTTAAACAGTCTTTGTTTTAATCATTTATATTGTTGAGCATTTTTAAGTCATAAGTGGAGATTATCAAGTTTTATTTTGAAAATAACCCATTGTCACCAGAACACAATTTTGATGAACCCATAATACCTTTGAATTGATTTGATAAAAAAAAAGGTTTATAATATGTTCAAAAGCTGATGACATTAAACCTATTTCCTGGTCTGGACAACAGCGCATCCCTCAGTAACTGACACGTCTGTTACACCATTACGATAAAAGCCAGCAGTGATGAGGGTGTAAATCTCCAGCACGAAGCATGCGGTGGGCCTGTCGACATCTATATACATTTATACTATGACATTTACAATTAGCGTTAATTACTTAAGTCACAAATGACGCACCTGTATGGTGACACGATGGCGTAACACTAAACAAGGGATATATTAAGTGGCATGCGACTTATTTACATGTTACACAAGTCAGGCAATTTGACTTGCACAATAAACGCTTCACATAGTTACAAGGTAAGAGTTATACCTCTGAAAAGCATTGCGCTAGCGCTAGATCTCCTATTAAATATAATAATGACAATTTCATTGCTTAAGCATGTCTACTTAGATAATTCCATAATTTACCTTTTTAATGTTTACATATTAGATGATGTAATTTGCAGAATTCTAATTTTTTTAAAAGTAATGTTCATGTGAATTCTACATTATAAATACACAATTAAAGGCAATCTACATCATTACTTTGTAATGTTTTCAATTCGTAAGTTTCTCTCTTTATTCTTTTATATTTCCCTATGTGTTTTACAGTTGAATCGACTTCGTGAAAATCAATATTCTAAGACGATGTAGATTGTGAATACATACGGCTGTCTAGGTAGAGTTATAATTAATATTTCCTGCAATAAATCACAAAAACAGAACACAATCAAAACATCAGAGAAAACCAAAGTGTCAACAAAACCATAATCCGAACTCAAAAACGATTAAACAAGGGGAAAAATGAACAAGAGAAAGATTTACCCGTTTAAAAAGTCCAAGAGAAAAACATTATATTTCATAAAGTTTAAGAGTCTTCCGCTTCATCAACGATACCCGCCTTGTAAACGTATGTTAAATCCAAATATATGTCACGTCCTTAAAGATGACGTTACTCACACACATTCTGTACCTTTTAAATTTAGTAATATATATACAGTATGCCGAAAAAATGAATTAAACTGCATTAAACAGTTGTTTGTTTCTTCTGGGACTCGTTGTTGCTAGGGGCCGAAAGGTGGAAATCTAAAATTTCTAAACTAATGTAGAAGCAGAAGGGTCAGGTGCGTAAAACCCGTTTAATTTCTGAAATAGGAGTAACATTATTACACTTGTTTTGTATAATTTCAAATCGTGTTCTTCGGAAATGTGTATTTTATGTACCGTGCCACTACTCCAACTAGATAACTGTGGCTATGGATGATTCAGCAAACTTCGGGGACTAAAAAATCAACCATCAGAGTCTACCATCGCCTATCATGAAAGATGACGTAACACACACACATGCTTCAACTTTTATATTTGGGAATAAATACAGTATGAATTACACTGTCAAAAAGAGGATTACTTACATGCATCATCCTCAAACACAAGAACGCATACGTGTAGTAATGAACATATTAAAAACCGTTCACCATCATATGAAGATGCAGAATATCTAGCTGTCAAACTAAGACCAAGATGACAACCATAAATCTTACTCCTAGTGAAGGATCCTACATAATAGATATAAAATGTAAATCATTTGCATTTCGGGTGGGATTCATTTTCGCCTTAATACGCGAGGAAAAGCAATCGCAAATTCAATTTCCTCGCGAATATTTGTACGAAAAACTCTGGATGCCACCGTGCCGGCATGTTGACTCATGCATGAAAGACATGTCCGTTGATTTGTTATATACCATATATCATCAATACCATACACTAGCATCATGATTATATATAAATATATATGCAATAATGTTGTTTTACTGAAGAAATAAATCATCGATTGATTTATCAATGTTTCCCTTGTTATTTTAGATTTGCTGTGATTAGGGAGGGGTAATTCACATAAGCCTCGGGGGGTGACCAGGTGTCTTATCCTGTGAAACCAATTTATATTTGAATTAGCAAGGAAACTACAGAAGCCTTTGTGCGAAATTCAGATACAAATGATTTTGAGATATATTTTTTTGTTCAAAATTACAAATATCACGGTACAACGAAACCAGTACCAAATGTAGGTAAACTTACGGGAGAATATTACACTACGTTAAAGGATCGAAAAAAGATATGTATTGAAGATACAAGGACTTAAAGCTGCTATAAAGAAAATAACTGTATGTACCAATCCAGGAATCGACTAACAGTGTCTGAAATTTAACCGCTTGACGTATGGACATTATGGTTTTAGATGATTTATAACATAGGTACATAATATACACATTTTCGCAGTACACGATTTGAAATTATACAGAACTAGTTAAATTTTACTTCTAAATTCATAAATTAAAGGGATTTTACGCACCTGATCCTTCTGCTTCTACATTAGTTTAGAAATTTTGGATTCCCACCTTTTGGCCCCTAGCATCACTGAAGAGCCCTAGGAGGACGAAACAGATGTGTGATGCAGTTTAATTCATTTTTTCGGCATGCTGTATCTATTAGTAAATTTAAAAGGTGTAGCACATGTGTGTGTTACGTCATCGATAAAAAAAAAATTGGAAACTTCTGATTATATATATATTTTTAATTATTTATATTTCGCTCTATTATCTATGTGTATGGTTATTCTCCTGACCACAAGTGCCTGTGATACGCATGTGTGTTCTTATTCGTGAAAGGGGAATAACATATATTAGGAAAATAGCAGGGGAGATAACTGATTATTTTAAAGGATATCTACAATAAAGCTCCAGGAAGGGAATCTGCATGAACCAAAGGGAGATTACTCTTATAAACTACGAAAAAGGCAACATCAATTAACTTCAACCAGTATGAGGTCAGGCCTACTAGTGAAAAGAACAAAGAGGGACTGCATGTTCCAAAGGGAGAATACATTTATAAACTACGAATAAGGCAGCAACAATCATCAGCTTTCACCAGTATGAGGTCAGCTTTCACCAGTATGGGGTCGGCTTTCACCAGTATGAGGTCTGCTATACTAGTGAAATTAATTTTGTTTTATTTATAGATATGTAAAACACATAACGTGGTAATAATAACCAACTGAGTCTAAGGTAAAAAAACCAACATGACGGTCACAAGGGCTAAAAGAAGATAATTGTTGTATTCTGCTAAATTGTAGTTCTCTCTGGTTGTACTGTGTCAAAGGTACATTTTTAAATTAAAGAACATCTAACTCTTGAGACTCTTTCTTGACCAGAGGTGTAGGATATCGATCTGAGTTTAACGTATTCGTTAGTCACGTCATTGTTGAGCCATTGGGACCCCACGTCGCGTGATATGCTATGTAAGATGGAGTTTTCTTATAATCCAACATGGCGAGATATAAGAGAAATGATTATGAATTCATAGGTGTATAAGTTCACTGACTGACAAGATTCATATGCCATTAAAACAGGCTTGTGTATATAACTTAATATCTTCAAATCAATACATAGATAAAGCGGCTCCAATATATCCTAAAAGCACGATACCACATCCAATCAACAGAAAGCGAAAGACACG
The DNA here is from genome assembly GCA_947623455.1 of Mimachlamys varia. Taxonomy (NCBI): domain Eukaryota; kingdom Metazoa; phylum Mollusca; class Bivalvia; order Pectinida; family Pectinidae; genus Mimachlamys; species Mimachlamys varia. The sequence goes on from OX392540.1 coordinate 30,436,452, forward strand.
AAAATGAAATAAAAATCAATGCATCTTTTTGTCAGCAAATCTAACTTGTTTTAATCTGCGTATGGCACTAATCGGCCCTGGTACTTGTAATATCATCTCTTACCATAGTTCGGGGACTCTATTCTTGATAAATAAATGATTGTCAATTTTAATATGAAACGTCATTGATTTGATGGCGGATAGTGCGGAAGGCCTTTGTCAGGGATTGTCTGTAATAAGAGAGGGCGCTGACAAGTCCACCCGGGGAGTCCTCTTTCCCCTGTCAGTCCTGTTTTGTACAGATGTCAATTGTACTCCAGTAATTAGCGCAATTGCCCGCGCCTCGCACGGGCTCCCCGGAAAGACCGCATCGGTTGTCGACATACAATTTTAACAAATGATGTTAAAAGAAAATTTGAGTTATTGTGAGTGATGTCGTTGACTTCTAAACACCAACAACAATTTCTCCTCACCTGGGAAAAAACATGAAACATGCAGTCAATCATCGCCCCTTTCCTGTCCACTGGAGGTCAGAATCGCTGCATTTATAAATAGAACATTTAATAAGGGATTTCTGTGAGTTGGATTTTGAACAATCTAACCTCTTTTTTGAGAGGTTCATACATCATGTTACCAAATTACACCCAGTAGAAAACTGATTTGCCAAACATGAGCTATTGTCAATGTAGTAATACTGTTTTGATCTTCTTAAAGGATAATCTGGTATCCTTGTCTGATATGAAGGTGGCCGTTTTCACATATGCTCCTTTGTGTTTCTACTTGTTGTAGTTGAGAATGATGCCTAAGTTCTTTCTTTGAAGACGTGACATTTACTTTTATGTGACCCTGAATAGCATGGCAGGTGTCGTTGGTGAAGCAGAAAAGAACTTACTTTTCCGGAAGTTTTTAAGGGTCTCTGTACTAAATGTTCATTTGCTCATATTTTGTGAGCTATTTGGTACATACTTTCTGAAAATACAACAAAAGATGAAATATATTGAGGAAGATACAGTACCGGTTGTTACTTTTTGTTGAGTTAGGAGGAAAAAGTTCCAGTGAATTGCGATCTGTACCCCACTCTTGTCTGATATGGTGTTTTTTCATACGAGGCTGAATTTATTGAAGAGTTTATATGGAGAGCTAACAAAAGCTTTGCCAAATCAATATAACCTGATATATCGACGATGTCTTGTCTATAGATAACAAAAAGTCTTCTTCCTGGTCGATCGTTTACATCCTTCTTAGCTTGAAATAAAGGACACACCATACTTTTCTACATCAGCTGTTTATCTCAATCTTTACTTAAATTATGAACACGAGTATTTTAATATTAAGATATACGATAAACTTGACGAATTCGATTTTCAAATCGTAAGATTTCCTTTCTTAATGGTAACAACCGTGCTTCTCCAAAATACGGTGCTTACATGTCGGAATTTATTCGTTATTCGAGGGCTTGCTCTGAATATTGTGATAGATGTCGACAGAGATGCCGGGTGATGAAGACTAACAAGATTTATGTCGCCATTTTGGTCTCATAGAAACACATTCTGCATCCTTGTATGATATGAAGATTTACATTTATGTATATGTTCATTATAATGCCTTCTTTTCGTGATTGGAATAATGCCAGATTCACTTTAAGGCAAGGCTGTGACCTAAGTTTGTATGGCAGATGTCGTCGATAAAGCATAAGAAGCTTACCTTTCCGGAACACATGGTCTTATTTTTCTTGCACGTTTGAAAAGGTTCTCCGTGTAAATCTTTCCTTTGTTCGTTGTTTGCGTCATACTGAATTGAATTTGAGGTCGGATCATGTTTATGTTGATGCTCTGGTATTTTCTGATTTTTGTTTTTTTTTTTGGGGGGGGGGGGTTGATTTTATAAAATAAAGAATCTGATCTTTCAAATCATTACTTAATCAGTGGTTAGAAAATAAGCGAGTCGCTAAAGGTTTCCATATATGAAAAAAATCAAGAATACCAAAGCGTCAACAAAACCATAATCCGAACTCAAAATCGATTAAACTAGGGGCAAAATTGGAACTAAGTAAAGTTTTCATGGAGACTCTCGTAAAAGCAAAAGAGGATAAGACCAGGTGTTCCGGAAGAGTAAGCGTCTTCTGCTTCATCGACGACACCCGTCGTGTAAATCTTGGTCACATCCAAGTAAGCATCAAAGACAATCGATCCACCAGCAATATCAATATTAAGCGAATCAGATAGTCAGAATAGCATACATTTGTAAAATAATGTGACCGAGTTTGTGACCCAGGATTACTGAAAGTCATCATTTATTATGTTAGATGATCGATTGTGTAAATCAAGTTTACATTGTATATCTGTCATTATTTGTGAAAGAAGAAGATAAATGTCTGTCGTTAGTTGTGAAAGAATAAAATGAATTATATAAATCAATATTACATTATATCTCTCTCATTATTTGTAAAACAATATCGTTATAAATAATTTATATCAGAAATATTTTATCAAACATCTGCCACCCACTATACTTTGGGAATAAGAACGAAGACGTTTTGTGATCGTCTCGCAGTATCAAATTACGTAATGTGTTAATTCAATGTTCGTAAAAAGAATTTGTGTTATGATGTCCGAATGCTACTTGTTACAGGGGCTTATTACTTAAGCGAGGTCACAGTGGCCGAGTTTTCAAGGTGTCTCGACCTTCTACCACTAGTCCTGCACATCTAGGTTGCGAGATCGAAATCCAGGTAGGGCGGTTGCTAGGTACGGAATGTAGGTCGGTGATTTTCTCAGGGTACTCCGGCTTTCCTGTATCTCCAAAACCTGACACGTCCTTAAATGATCCTTGCTGTTAATAGAACGTATACAAAATAAACCAAACCAAATACTTAAATCAACGACAAGATTCTGAGAGCGGTTTTGTTTTTGTTATTGTAGTTTGCTATTAAGTACTAAGCACGAGTAAAAAGCCTATAATACAATGATCAACATTATCTGTTCTGACGTCTGACTGACCATCGGTCGTTACAAATGACCGTTATTTCATAATTATGAAACAAAGGATGTAATGCGATATCAAGAGAAAGTATTTGCTTCATTTGCAACTAATCTCTATACATGTACTGAAACTGCAATCGAAGCACGTCTGAACACTTTATACATGAATTCAAATAATGCACTATATATTGCTTATATGTATGGAACAAAAATAAACAGGATAATCACAAATAACCATCGTCGGAAACCCACGGTACACTGCTCTGGCGTTTGTGTCCCGTGGGTTAAAACGGAAAGAAACTGTCGTTTTCGTACTAAAAATAATAGCCAATCATATCGCTTCTTTCATCCGTGGCCTAACATCCGGTCGGGATATCCCGTACGTAGCAAAACAAACCAATATGGCGACGACATCGCCTGCCAAGAAAACTTGTGGGTTGTGTTTAAACAAAATAAGGGACAACAAGTCATATCGTCTTAACAGAAAGATACAAGTCCTTTTTCTTCAATAACGCGTCTATGCCTTTTTTCTGGAACTCTTTAAAGATTGGTGATGCTAAATCTCTCTTCTATACTGGAAGATATATATTTGAAAATGATATAGCCGAGTGCCTCTATAAAACGACCTTTCTGATTGGTCGAAATCTCCGAATAGACCTCTATTTGGGAAAACGAGGTATTTAGATTGTTTTAGCCCACGGGACACAAACGCCAGAGCAGTGTACCGTGGGTTTCCGACGATGCAAATAACGTGAGGAAACTAATCTCTCTATAATCTTTGTTATGAAACTGCAGTCGAAGCTTGTCTTAAATGAGCTGGGCCCTACTATTACCATTCAACACTTTATACATGAAATTAAAATAATGCACTATTCATTACTCATTTTCATGGTACAAAAATTAAACAAGATCGTAACATTAACATCATTTATATAGAACGTTTGTAGAATTCGGACAAAAACGCGGTAAATGTCCTTAAATTAAAACAAAAAAAATCATTAAAACTGATTGATGTTACACGGTTGCCACCTGTGACAGCTATGCGAGGCTATATATCAACAGTGCTGACATGCTATAAATAATAATCTGAGCATGTGTTTGTTTTTTCTTACATATACGTCAGATGTAACTAGAGTCAATACATAATGACTGCGGAACATACAAGACACACGAAGACTTGTGAGAGGAGATGTAATGTGACGAGGGTTTGTTGAATTAAGGAGGCGTTTCGTCAATAGTTGGCGTTGACTTGGCGGGGCGGTCACACAGCCTAATGTGTGTACCCGATTCCAACACACACGAATATAAGACATGTCAGATGTAATTTAGGAAGTATGGAATCGGATTCCAAAAGTACGGAAGGCCAAACACACTTTTTCGAATAAACAAAATTTCGTCATAAAATAGCAGGCTATAATTTGTAATACTAACAGCTGTATGGTGCAGTTTAATTAATTTTTTCGGCATACTGAATCTTTTACTAAATTTAGAAGGTGCAGCACATGTGTGTGTTACGTCATCACATGTGTGTGCTACGTCATTTTTAATACTTATGTAAACAAATGTAGCATCCTCACCAGTAGGACAGTCATACAGTAATGTACAGTTATTACCAAAGCACCCGGATGACACTTTACGAGAAATGATGCCATAAAGTGGCCCGGTGTTTTATCTTTTATCGTGTTTATTATATTTCACATTTCTGAATCATTAGTCACGAATATATTCTGTATTGTCCAACTTGTTTGAATCATCAATGCGATGAAATAAGCGATACTGAATTTATAGTCAGCCTATAAGATTAACTAAACCGATGCCATCAATGACAATAAAGCCCTGATATTATATTTATTGCATCTTAAACCATAATAAATCCATCTGTTTCCTGCATCATTATGATACACACATGCTGATTATATTTCCTCTCGTGAATTGAAAAGCTATTATGTAAAAAGTCATCTCAATACCTGAACGTGTCAATCACAAATATAATTAAGAGTTAATACATGTAAGTAAAGTACCCTGGCTTTATTGAAGGAGACATAAAACCTAATCTCACCTGATCGTGTTCATTCTTGTCTAGTTCCATCTTCACATGCTGTTACAACACTATATAGAGAACATCAGCAATAAAGCAAATCATTAACAGGCAATTTTGTAAATCATTGAATATTTTTACAAATAAGTATTCTCCGAATTGCGCATCCTTTCATCGAGAAATGAATCAAGCATGTTGGGCCATCTTATACCGCCAGGCTTTCCACAGGACTAAGGGGAAGTCGATCTGTGGTATCCAGGTTACTAGCTGCAGCTGCCCCATATGGAAAAAAAATCAGAGAATACCAAAGCGTCAACTAAACCACAATCCGAACTCAAAATCGATTAAACTAGAGGTAAAATAATGTCACCGGAAAGATTAACATGCAGAATGCAGACCCTTGTAAAAGTTAAAGAGAATAAGACCAGGTGTTCTGGAAGAGTAAGTGTCTTCTGCTCCATTGATGATACCATACATGTAACATCCAAGTAAACATCATGACCTCAAAATGAAAAGTCGTCTTTGTCAATCACAACAGGTAAGCATACTAATGAGCATATTAAAAAAAACGTCTATCATCCTCTCGTAAGTTTCCTGTGCCACCGATGTATTACCTCATGATCAGCTATTATAACTTTATTATCTCCTACAATTAAGACAATACCCATGCTACTTGTTGTTTAAGCCGGTATTTAAGAAATAGTTAGGACTTATTTCTATACTAATGGCCTACTTAATTACCGCCACTTTCTTTAGACGAGAACAAAAGCGTTATGACGTTACATGCGTACTACTATACTATCAGTACACAACAGTTTGTGCGCTGCTCTTTCTCGTTCGTCTGTCCAACCAGTGCGCTGTACAGTATCCGTGAGTGTGATTTATGTGTACACAAATACGTGCGGGGCGGAGCTTTTTGAAAGATTATTACAGTTGAATTCTGTCACCGTTTAAAAAGTCAAGATTTGTGGGACTAACAAGGTCGTACCGGCAAAATCTTTACAAGCCATGCTCACACATGAGGAGCGGCTAATTGATTGTTATCGGGAGGAGGGCGAGCAGTATTGACGTCTAACGGAGGAAAGGCGCAGTGAAAAGGCCTCAATTAATAATTTTCGCTTTTCAACGAACGAAGTGTATACACCATTTAGCTTGGATTAACGTCAATGCATAGAGTTTACGAGTTTTCTTTTACGTTTTATCCGTATGATTATGCCAACATTTCGGTTTTCGTTGTATACAAACATACATGCTGGTCTACTGAATAAGGTTAACTGTATACATTTACGTAGTAATATGTGATAGTAATATACAGTTACCTGGAACTTGAGTATTAAATATAGAGCAGTATATGTATAAAGTTTAACGTGTTATATATGTACTAAAACAGTGTAAGTTTATCTGCAACTTGATTTACAAATGTATATAAGATCGGGCAAGGATGGCAGTAGACGGAAAACACGTGTGGAGTGTGGTATCCCTCAGACGATGATTGGAGTCGCAAGTAAGTCTTGTATCTGATACGACACGCCTGGCCAGCAGCATTGGTTTGAGTGACATGAGTGTGTTTATGTCCTCGCTGCCAATTCCGTGAATATTTATAATTCTTGATTCGTGAGATTCCACTGCTGGAAGTGTATGTATAGACTCGCTGTCAGATGTGGAGGTTTCTCAAGGAAAGAGCGAGAAACCAGATCAACAGTTCTGGGGTAGAGATGGAAAGTATAGACAAATGACGAGGACATTGTAACAGACTTACCCCGGAGGTAACCGAGATACATTGGAGGAAAACGTCAGATCACTTTATCACGGCGGTTAAATATATCGGCCTACCTTGAACGTTGAAGTTGGAGGACTTTTCTTAAAGTAAAAGCTATATTTTGGAGATAAATGATGCAGGACTTATCTGGTAGATAAAAGATATACCTTGTTGTAAAGTTTTGATGACTGTATCTCGGTATAAAAGACATGGAGAAGAGGTATAATGTGTAATATTGAGTATAGATAAAAAGACAAAAGGAGGATAATATATATCAGTTTGTGTAACCAATGTTAAATCCGGGATGTAACATTCTCTCGCGATGTAAGGATGAGACTGGACACTTGGAAGCGACACCTGTTGGCCGCAGTGGGAATACCATTGACTGTCCTCGTGCTCGGACCGCTATTGTGGATAGTAGCGGCACCACATGATGACATATACAAAGAGTAAGTATTAATAGTATATTCACATATCTTAACATATCGACGTATCTTATAAAGGTGAGCTTTAACTTCCTCGTACGCTAGTTTCACTTTGACTACATGCGAACGTGCGTTCGACATAAGCATTGTGATAGCGGTATTTAATATCTTTAGGTAGAGGACTGCGTTAGACAAGTGCTGTCATTGATGACATTAAATGTGAAAGCAACAGTGTTGATGACAATATGAAGGTTTCAAAAATCTTCCACACAGAACTTGAGATATAAAGTGTCGAATCTTTCGCCCTTCCGTTTTAAGAAGTAATAAAAAATAGTGTTTTTATTCAGTGAATAATATAATCATAATTATAATATGTATTTAGTCCAAAAGAGATATTTTAGAACGTCAATGTTTTAACCACATACATGTTTCCTTCAAATATGTATTAGACGAAGGCTTATCTCTTTGAAGAAAGACATCGTTTGTTGCAACATCGTCATGAAGAATTTTCCTATAAATATATATTATGAATGTTTGACAGACGAGGCTAGTGCCTGTTAAAACTTTTTAAAGTCAGAATTATGTTTTCGAAGTAAGAATAATGTTGTCTAAACTAAAGTTATGTTTTCTAAGTTAGAAGTATGTTTTCTTAACTTGAATTATGTTTCTAAGCTAGAATTATGTTTTATATACATCTTTTGTAGTCTACGGTATTAAACTACGAAACATGCACAAAAGGTTTTAGTAGTATATTAGCGTTATTATAAACTACTTAAAATTCCATTGTGCTGTTACAAATAACATATAACCAGGCAATGGCTATACTATGGGATCGACAGGTGTTAAAGAGAAAACATGTTAACTTAATAACAGCCACTCAATACACAATGTAATGCAATATGGATGAATGGTCAGACGAGGCTGGTACATTATCACTAAATTGCTAAATTATGATTAAAGATACTAAACGTTTCTACTAGTTACTTTTTAAACTATCTTTACATCACGCTGATGTATGGAATGAACCCAGCACAAAATTGTTCTATGTGCTTTTCACTAGTTTATTTGCATATTTGCTATTCCATGATATAGTTCATGCTACAATATTTAAAAGAAAATTAATAATGACATACTCATATCAATAAGTATCTAATATTTGTTATTTATGTTATATCTATGCTTTAGTATATATATATTAAGTTTTTATTACTGTAAGGAGAAGGGCTGCTCATAAGCTCTATTGCCCAATCAATTGTATCAAAGAATTGAACGATAAATATTCCGGGGAAAATATGATTAACAACTCGATTTAACATGTTTTATCGATCAGGAATATGAAAAATATGAAGTCATAATCTCGATACAATACCCTCCGCGTTAATTGTTAATTGGCATGTACTTATATTTCTGCCTTAGCCTTCCGTATTCTCTTCTTTTGTAATAGTTCTACTATAGCTCATTCTCCACAATTTACAGGGGATAGACCTTTGTGCTTCCTTGAAATATTCCTCACAATAAGCATGTGAACAATAAAGCAGACAAAGTTCACGATTCAGAAAGACGTTTTCGTCCTGGTGCGTGTACAGCTAACTTTAATTATCAATACAGTAATATTTGCCGTGCAAGCGAGGTTCAGGATATGGTATGCACCTCGCTGTAGATCTGGGTGATACGCGGCTTGGCAGGTATTTACTGTGTTTATAAACAGGTTAAAATGACTTAATGAATTGTCCTAATTACCTCGTTGAGATATGCAGCCAATTTGACATGTCTAACAGCTGTTTAACCCGTCAAAAAGACCGTTGATTGCGGGCGCTTAGTATGCGAGATATGCCGAGTAATAGCATATCACTCAAATGGAATCTACTACTTCTAATATAAGAGAACATGTTTCCGACATGACTATCAACTTTATTTCCAATCAATCAGCAGTAACAAAAAAATACCGAAATAACCGAAAAATCATAATCCAAAAACAAAATTGATTAAACTAGGGGCGAAATATGAACAAAGGAAAAATTTGCATGGAGTACAAGAGAATAAGACCATGTGTACCGGAAGTGCAAGCGTCTTCCGCTTCATCGACGGCACCCGCCAGATAAATCTTTGTCACATTCAAGTAACATTAAGTTCTAAAAATGAGAACCGAGTCATCATTCTCAATCACAATAAGTAAACACACTAAATTAAGGTATATTTGACAACATAATAAGTTCTACTTGTACTGTTACATCCTCTCTGTTCTAGTATTTTTTACCTACGCATAAAATAATGTAGTAATCTTTATTTAGTATGAACCAAGCGAATCATTCCCTTTTTTTTTGGGAAAACTGCATATTTAACGGATCTCGGAACAACGCATATGGCTTAAACTGAGCAGTTTCCAAATTGAAAAGCAAAATCAAAGCACATAACGACATGAACGTCAGAAACCGGAGATCACCAGTCATATACTTAACAACGTGATAATTTCGTACCATTACCAAAAATATTTTAAATAATGACCACAATCTTTTAGAGGTTAACTGAATATGGTATATACCAGGAAAAAAAGTGACAAAATGGCACCTTTATGTTTCTTAATCAATCAATTTGTATTTAGTTGTGACACAAAGAAATTGTTTTGCACAAAATGAAATATTTGGTTGTAATTTCATTTTCCTAGTTTTAACCAACCATGCACCAATACCATATACCGCCCCAAACACTGCTGTATAATACGTCATTACTTTTTGCGTTTTCTAGTGTCTATGATATACAGTATAACCTGAAAAAGCATAGCGTTAGAGGGAATAGGCATAATTAGAAAATACTATGAAATGGAAACTCTGTTCAGTCGGTTCAACTTTAGCTTTATCAAATCATTTTAGAACAGTCGAAACAAACGTTTCACCATCTAGTGTCCCTGGGAAATATAATATGGTTTCACTGTTATGTAGGATACAAACTTAAATCCATTGGCAGCCAAATGTGAAAATAAAATGATCTTAAAACATTATGAAAATTACAAATTACATTTCCAAAACACCGTCAAGTGTAAGTGCATTATGAGTTTCTGGGCTTCTGTTTTAACAGTTTGTTCATTACGAAAGATATAATGAGCGGTTTAATTATATCTTCAATTTCTAGATAAATATCGAACGGTCCGTACCGAATCAGGGCAATAACCATCACTTGTAATCATCAGTTTTAACTATTAATGCAGCATTAACTGTGGTAGCAGAACCATTTAAACGTAGCTAAACGCATACTAGTTGGCCAGTATCATGGAAATCGTTTCTTAAAATATTTGGAGAAGTAATTAGGCTTTCTAAAAGTTGGTTAATTTTAAAATCAATATTTGACAATCTCTTTTTATTGCAAATATTTGTTATCGTCGATTTTAACTGGAAGATTGTGTCCAAGTTTTAATAATGACTGTAATGTTGGCGACATTTTGTGAAATATTAGAATTGATATCTTAATTGAAATTTGAAATCTTGTAAATAGATTCACTTCATTTGACCACTTGATCAGTTGAATCCGCTCAGACCTAAATTAATAAGTGGACTATGTTAAAAGGAACTCTACATGAATACAAATAAAGCAGCGGATGCTGTTCGCATCATATATTACCGGAATAAATGAACCTGTGCATTATTGTATTGGTAAAAGGTATGGATGAAAAGATGTGGCATAGACAGAAAGGATGAACATAGTTAAATATCCATTTAAATCACGTATAGACGATTCGTGTTCGTAATGCCATGCGTCGTTGATGGTGTCACTTGTGGTGACTGGAGTACCTGTGGTTTGTTTCTGTTTTCACGTTTATGTAGGAGCTCTTTTGATTTGGTGTTTTCAGTGTTGCTGTTATCTTGTTGTTGCTGTAAAAGCCAATATTTTCGCGCATGCATTGTTTACCTATATTAATATTATCCGGTATAGAGTTTGAATGGTGTTAAATAATTTCGCGTGTGGATATATTCGCGGAAATTTAATGCCAGCGAAATAAGCGAACATTTTCACACCGCGAAAAAATTCCACTTTTACAGAATCAAACTCAGTCTTGCTGATTGCGTTATTTTGCAATTGCTTTGCTGATTTATTTCGATGATGTCAAAGACGATTTGCTATTTTGTTATTAAGATTCACTTTTGCTCATGAGAAAACATTGTGCATCTCGTAAAGTTCAATTTGAACCTCTCCCAACCAAACTACTTGATATAAATATATATGTTTATGGTCATGGTCAAAAGTAGTATATAGGTAAGCTGTTGTGGTCAGTCATGGTCAATGGTAGTAAATAGGTAGGCTTCCTTGTTCATGGGATTTGAGTTAAACTTAGCCTACGGATGTTCACACATTCAGCGGGACGCTCTCTTTATTACTCATAGAAATTTCGAATCAATTTTTATTATAACTGATTTTTGAAACAGTATTTAATATTTATCTTGCATTTATATGTAGTGAGAGTGGGTTGTATATGAATGCTGACGTCATTTTGGCCCCTCGTTTTGAATCCATGATGACATTGCCATTAAACAATGCCATTACTTTTTTTATTTCAATCTATAACACATATATGCTAGTACACTTTATGGCACAAACATTTTGATAATCAGTTTCGATGTTGAAATTGAACACTGAATAAACATGAATCCATACATATACATATAGTTCCATGCTTTGAACATAATGGTTATCCTACACTTAGATATTCTACTTATAGCAGTAACACAGTCGAAAAATGAATCAATTGTGTTCAATGCTTTACAACAAGCAATGGAAATAAGCAGGCAAGAAAAGAAATTCGAAATAAGTTAGTGATATCGTGTACATAATGGAAGCTAATAAATAACCTTATTTCACGCTCATTTAAATAACTAGGGTTTAAATCACTATAAAATTAAATAATGTCATTATATTGGAATATCATTCTCAAACACGATGTATTCCACTTAAGTAACAGTGTAAACGTAATGGCCAGTAGATTTATGGCTTGTCAAACGTTAGGATACAATAGACCTCCTCCTGACAGAAAAATAAAACCACCTACGAAACACTTAAAATCAGCGATGCGTAATTAATTTAACCCTAGCTAACTCTTGATACCACGCAGAAGCTGACAGTAATGTGTTTCCACATGAGTGATCTGTCTGTGCCTACTGTTAATGACGACATGCGCCATTAGCAGGTTGAGTCGATCATCACAGCAGGCCGTGACGAGCTGACGTTATCCTCTGAGATATTACACTGCCCAGATATAATCTAATTGATAAAATCATTTAACAAGGATAGTTAATGTACCCGAATTAAATGTAACATGTCATCAAATTAATAAATGCGTTTTTAGCATATGATGCAATTCATATAAGTTTCGATTTTCTACACTTATGATGCTGAAGGCCTAACACTTTGATATTTAATGCAATATGTTACTATGATATACATGCACAGCAAGGCTGGAAAAGTATATCAATTACATACAATGTATTGCTTTCGACAAAAGATATAAAGTTTTTATGATCTATATCTGTGAAAGATAGCTAACATTGTTAAAATAAAAAAATAGTGACCATAACATGTGATATGTATATATGATATGTTTGTATCCTAGTAGTAAGTCATGGAGATAGGATTGCTCCGTTATCTACCAAATGTATAATACATGTTGAGTGCGCATGCTTGATCATGTTCAATGTGGAACAATGTCCCGGTTCACAACGTTATATTGAAATCTGATCTCTGATCTGTAGAAACAGACATATTATCATGATATTAAGTACAATTATTATTTAATTGATATTGATAAAGTAACATGACAATTGGAATTAAAAGACAAACATAGACAAAGATATGTTTGCAAAAGGCATAGAGAGTCAGCATTCAACTGTACATGTTTTTGTTAAAATAATAACCCAGTCATTAGGTATAAAAATCAGAGAATACCGAAGCGTCAATAAAATTATAATCCGAAATCAAAATCGATTAAATCAAAGGCAAAATATGAACAAAGGAATTATCTACATGAGAGTACAATAGAATAAGACCAGGTATTCCGTAAGAGTAAAAGTCTTCTGCCCCTGCTTAAAGTTATGAACAATATGATAAGACGAGGAAAGTGAAACATATATATTTGACGTGTGGCCTTACTAGCAAGTCCTATTGACCTAATCGATAATTTACTTTCCTCCCACGATACCATCCAACTTGTGCGTGACATATTTGATATGGCATTTATAAAATATTACTTGAAAAGGTTATGTACTGTTCGGTGAGAAGGAAAGGCCCCTACATGGAACAAAAGTGTATGACACATAATTCTCAGCGTAAACCGCCGATTGACGATAAGTTAAAAATCAAATTAAGTGAGAAAGTGGATAACGTAAATATTTAAACAGACACTCTCACACAAGGCAACACGAATATGTCGGTGCCGAGCGATGAATTGATCAACCTATCAAACAACGACCAATAGTTCCCACTCGCTCATGCATAGGTCTACAAAAAATATTCTAAAGCATGGCCAGCGACAACTCAATAGATTTACGACATACAATAAATCAATTTTTCTAATTAGGACAAAAAATATAGGTGACTCTTTGCGTTCCCTCTATTGCGTGCACACTTTAGTTAATGTTGTGCTGAACTCTGGTCCGTCTTTACAAATAGGTTGATGTGGGTTCGAGTCACAAACACAGCCTGTTGATAGTCGTCGGATGGAATATAACACAGCGTTACTGTATGACCAATTCCAACCCCTTATTGCAGTAGCCAAAGTGCCTAACTCCCTCGTCTCTCGTTCCAATCGTTGCAACGTGATTAAGAAATAGATATAAACTTTTTTTATTTTATAACAATTATGAAAGATGACGTAACACACACCTATGCTGCACCTTTTAAATATAGTAATAGATACGGTATGCCGAACAAATGAATTAAACACCACCATACAGCTGTTTCGTCCTTCTAGGACTCTTCAGTGTTTCTCGGGACCAACAGGTGGGAATCCAAAATTTAAGGGACAGGTGCGTAAACACCCTTAATTTATGAATTTAGAAGTACAATCAAACTATTTCTGTATAATTTCAAATCGTGTACTACGAAAATGTGTATACTACGAAAATGTGTATACTATGAAACAAATCATCCAACCTATATGAATCATTCTTGTTAACCTTGATGTTAGCGCGCGAGAGGTCTTATTGTAAGTAGAAACCTGAGTATCTGAAGTTAACCCTCGTGATCGAGCAGGTGACCACGTACCTTTTCACGTCCAGTCGAGGAATCGAACCCCGCGCCGCCTTGGTGAAAAGCAAGTTGTATTTGATATCCACTGCACAATCCGGTCACCCAATAAGTGACCTTCAATCGCTTTTTTTATTTCATACTTCAAATTCTCTTTCTGACTTCGGCAGTTTAATTTAAACCAGTTTTATTTGATATTTCTGCATCAAATTTCAGCTGTTAGTCCATTATGAATTATAACATGCCTACTTTAGGTTGATAAAACATTTTATTGACCTATTGGAAGATTAATGACTTTTTTCAAACATTACGTGGAGGATTTCCTTTTCTATATGTATTAAAGTTAAAACTGTTTTAAATATAACGCCAAATGGGAGCCATATCAAATATACTCGAAATTTATTAATTTATAGCAGAAAATGTCACCACTGTTATAAATTGTGTACGATATTTAATAAAATACTGGATGTGGAATCAATACCAGCTGAATCCCTTCTCTGTTTGTATAGATAAATGTACACGGGATATTGGTCCCATAGCTGTGTTTGCCGGGTGCGAATTGTTGTATTAAAACTTGTAGTAATATAAAAACTATAAAACCAACGAAAAATGACTAAACCCACAATTTATTGTTGTCATTAGTCATGTCAACACACTGGGTACTCGACCCGGTGACAAGGTCGCGCGATAGTGAGCGCGACATACCGCGGGTAAATATAGGTTGCTAGGGAGCTGCAGTAATTTTCTTAAATTTACACATAGCCGTAACTTTTAGATGAATCTACTTGTGTTGTATCTACTCTGTCAATTGAATTAAAACAAATATTTCAATTATAAGTAGATAAGAATTTACAGATGTGCAATGTTACTAACCAACTCCATATAAATCTTTTTATTGGCACTGAAATGTGCTAGTATTTCCATTTTAAAAATGTTAAAACAAACTGCTGCGGAATGTGCTTTTAAAATATTTTATTCATAAGACATTTCTATTTTTTTTTTTAATTTTAAAACGTACAGGGAACTATATTTCTTCATACATGTATATATAAATTGACTTTCGATGACGACCCGGGCCCTTGTAATTTGACATGCCCACTTGTCATGTTGGCGGCCAGGTGAATGTAAGTAGGATTAACCGGTAAGCGTTTGTTTGCCTTTCAGAGCTGCCGTTGACAGTTAGAACAACCCAGGCTTAGAATTGTCTCGTCAATTACATCATAACGGCCTGGTAACAGCATTAACTGCCACGACATGACACTCGGATGGTGCATGCCATTTACACGACCTTGACCTCTAGATAGAGTGTACCCATCTTAGGTCGAACTAGGCAGGTTAAGCTTTCGAATTTTCGAAAGACAATGCCAATATATAGGCGAAGACTATATTATATGGAAACGTCTTATAGTAATAAACAGAAAACAACATATGTTCAAATAAAACGGGGTTGGGGCCTATTGACTACCCAATGTCAATTCATATGAGCATCATCGAGTACAATTGATAAAAGAAAAACGTGTAATTGCGATGTCACAAACCTGTTGCCTAAAAATTGACAAGATGAGTTCGGCCGTCCCATTATCCATATCCTTGTCATCCATTATAACATTATAGTTGAATAAACAAAATCTTTCGGGAAACTTCTTCAGCTTATAAGAAAGCATTTTAAAAGTGTGGGCATTTCCGTTGGAAAAGGTAAGCTAGGTAATGCCTACGATTCCTATTGACAAATGCGTTGTCGATGAAGCAGAAGACGCTTACTCTTTCGAAACACCTGATCGTATTATCTTGTACTTTTACGAGAGTCTCAATGTAAATATTTTCTTTGTTCCTATTTTGCCTCTAGTTAAATCGATTATGAGTTCGGAATATGGTTTTGATTACGCTTTGGTGTTCTGATTTATTCTTTTTTTAATTTCCTTTCAACATTACAAATGCAAAAACAAAATTATTATTTCAGAGAGAAAAATACTCATTTTCAAACATGTCTCTATTTTCGTGATAAGATATGATTCCCAAAGAAACGTGGTCAAAACTACAATGTTAAAAATGTTTCTGGATTAAAAAGGAAAACGTCACATCTGAGATGATTTTGTGCTAGCTATCAACTGAATTATTATCATCAGCATTTAAAAAAAAGACAGCTAAATATTTACTTTTGTGAACCGAACTGATTCATACCAGATAGGAAAATAAACCGATGATATAGAAAGCTTGTACTTGGGTGTTAGTGTCAGTCCCAAGCTATAGGGAGGCTGTTCCCGGGTTCTACGTAGTGCGCGTGAAACCCGTGCCAGTCTGACACATGCCTAGCGATCTGAACGCGGAGATACAGTCTTAGAAACATAACACAGATGACGCTGCCGTCGAAAGCATCCGCTTTAATTTGTCAAACTGGCTTGGCAGCCAGAACGTCACTGGTGCAAAAGGATTCTTAAAGATCGCAAACTTAACCCTGGTGGATGGTGCATTTTATAATTATTTATTTTCTTTATTTAAAGTTTTAAGTCCTTACGTCATACCAAACGGTTGTTTCGGTAGGCACCCCTAAACATATATGGAGAATGTACCAAAGTATATATATGAAGTATAAAAAGAAAAACCTGGCCCTGGTTTCATC
Source organism: Mimachlamys varia (assembly GCA_947623455.1). Taxonomy (NCBI): domain Eukaryota; kingdom Metazoa; phylum Mollusca; class Bivalvia; order Pectinida; family Pectinidae; genus Mimachlamys; species Mimachlamys varia. The sequence continues at coordinate 30,453,484 of OX392540.1, forward strand.
AACGTTCCTTAACTTAAGGAAACTCCTTAACTTAAAAATCTCCATAGGAAAGCATTACAGATTTAAGGAGAGTTCCTTAACTAAGGATTTCCCCCTTAAATTCGGTAATGCTTTCCTATGGAGATTTTTAAGTTAAGGAGTTTCCTTAAGTTAAGGAATGTTGATGAAACCAGGGCCAAATGCTCTAAGTGCTGTAATACAGGCACCAAACCAAAATTAGTTTACTATTAGAAATAGGCACTAAGATTCTGTAGAGGGGCTTTACGTTGGTTGCCTCACACAAACACAGTAATAATGGTATCATGCAACACGACAAGCACAGTTATATTCACCTAAAAGAATGCCCAAAGATTAAGAAAACAATAATCAGAACTCAAAATCGATTGAACAAAGGCAGAAATTGAACATAGAAACGATTTACACGGAGACCCGTTAAATAGTAGAAGAAAATAAGACCAGGTGTTCCTAAAGAGCCAGTGTCTTCTTCTTCAACAATGACAACAGCCATGTACATCTAAGTCACATCACGTTTCTAAGTAAATGTCTCGTCTTCAAAGTGAACACTAAGGCATCATTCTCAAACAAAACAATTTTGCATACTTTTAAGCATACTCAAACACGTACACTTTCATACCATGCACAGACACAACCCAAACTGAGAATGAATTAGCGATGCATAATAAATGTCAAGAATGCTGTCTATTTGTTTCCGTGAAGGTCATTCAGTATCTGGCTATGTGTCCTCTGCAACGTTTGCCCACTGCTTCAATATCTGTGTTCCGCTGCTTCATATTCCTTCCCCCTCCTTTGCATATCCTTTGCTGGTACATGAGGACGATTTGAAAGGCTGTATTTGGGAAAGTGAAAAGTGTTTGAGTAAATTGACTTGGGACAGATTAACGTGAGTGGTAATTTGAAGGCAACAGACGCAATGTGTTGTCATATTAATTAAATCTTTATTTAAGATTCGATTCTCGTGCGGATTGAACGTAGATACGGAAGCAACCCCGAATAGATTATAGGGAAATGCTGTCTACTGATACGTTATCTGTGTTACCGTAACAGTGCGAACAGAAAACCCTATTGACGAGCATTGTAATCTGATACAATATAGACAGCATGTAAGTAGGCCAATGCTTTTTTACTTAATTACATTGCACCTAAACCCGGGTCAAACGGTGTGTCCTTCCGCTCGACACACACAAAATCGTCAGCTTTTTAATTCATATTTACACGGTAACGTATTGTTCAAAGTATAGTTTAGGATGGCAACATTGACTGAATATTTACTTTTATTCATGTTTTTCGATTGGGAATAAAATGTTAAAAACAGTTTGTTTATGAGAACATACCATGTACATTTATGTTTGTATTTGTAATTAACTATTGTTTTGTCCACTAGGGTTAGGGGCTGAAGTTCGGTACCAACAATATTTAAATCGAAATCTTCCCACATATTAGAACTACCAAAAATGTGGATGTTGACAGTTCTTAATAAGTCTTAAGTCGTCTTAGTACCAAGGAATTACTTTTACGTGGCGGATGTCGCCGATTACTCTACCGAAACATCTGGTCTTGTTCTCTTGTTCTCAAGAGTCTTCGTGTTAATATTTTCTTGTTTATATTTTGCCCCGGCGTAACCGATTTTGATTTAATGTAATTTTGTTAACCCTTTGGTATTCTCTGATTTCTTTAAGCACATTAATAACCCAATCATGTTACAAACTTAAACTATCTGATCCCTGAAATAACGACGGACATTCTGGAATAATATTAACCAAGTGCGTAATGATGAATTGAATTAACATGTCTGACTGACCCTACGATGCAACAGTGAATACTTTTGAGCAATAGACATTTCAGGTTGCAGGTCATACCTGCAATAACAATACCAAGGTTCGAATGACTACACCGGTTAGATTAGAATTGATCGTGTATGAAATAAGGTTGGATATATTAATTTGATGCTGGGGTCAGACGAAATCTGACAAAGCATTGCAAGGTCTGCAGAAATATTATATATTCAGAAGTATTTGTACCCGAACATGTTATGCTTAAAAACAGACAAAGCATTTTTTCCACGGGTATATTCAACGAGACAGATATTCAATTCTTACTTGGCCTTTATATATGATATACCGAAACTTAGCAGAAGGTCTGGTGTATACAGGTTTTCCAGATTATACAGGTTTTTTGGTCAATATAGCGCAGTGCATACCTGATGCTAGGTGGATGAAAAACATCCCAGAGCAGACGGATAACAGGAATGGCAAAAGGGAATGAAGATAAAATATATACATGTCAAATGCTCGTCTCTGCACAGACGGTTCCAATTTCCCAGCATGCCTATCGCTGTTCCGGCGTCATCTCGATAACGCCGCGTGCTGGGAAATGTTTCACGAGCTAGTTTGGACACACTGACAGCTCCTATCTACAAAAACTATCTACGGATTTTTTCTTCTTCCTCGCTCTGAATTTTAAGGATACTTCCCTCCTTCTAGGTGTAAATGAACATGACATTAACTGGGTGAAAAGAACGGAAATATGCTTGCCCAGAATTTGCTTGAATATATAGCTCACTGGTTAACATTCTCGGTAATTTTTAGAAATGATAAATGGTATATAGCATTGTTATCCTACGCTCGATTTTATAATGTGCTTAAAATGTATATCACAATAAATGAATCATAAAATAGATTTACTTCATGTTATTGTTTTGATATTATGCGATAAAACGTTTAAAAAAGTTTCCAATCGTGGGTATTTTTTAAGGGAAACATCCATGAATGCTTTCATATTTTCAAGATGCCAGGGGCATTCCGAAGATACCATGTTGGCCCTCGGTCAAATTCTTAGTTTGAAATTTTTTTTAATCAAAATCAAACAATCTAGTGTTTTCGTCAAGAGAATTAAATTTTAGTCCTTCATACCATTTGCCCAACCTGGAAAGTTATCAAAACACAGTGTCATTAAGAGTGGAAAAGTTATCGTCTCTATGAAGTTCTTGTTTGTGTTTAACGTAATACAGGTCGATACGTAACACTTCTCAACAATCATGTAATTATATCATCGAATAATATGATACTGCAATACACCCGACACTTTCAGATAATTTGAAATGTCTTCCGACTAGGCATAGGTCGAGATCAGAAAAACATTTCTTTCTTGAAACAATGCGTTAAGTTGAAGATGACCAAGCTGTGTATTACTTATGTAGTGTCAGCTAATGACGTATAACCCCCCATTCAATGTTAACGTCAAAGGTTTTATCGAGGATGGAAAATAAAACCCCATATCTGTCAAATATGTCTGCGCACGATAGCCCTATCACGAGTCATGTTACAGAATCGCTGGGTGCTGTACTCGCCGTAGTAGAATTTGGCGTGTTCCAACCCCCTTTTGAGTTAAACTTAATTCTTGTGAAATATTTATGTGAACACTCGATACTGCAAGTGTCACTAACCTGATACACATACAGATGGCCCGCTGTTAGGGATGAAAAGCTGTGAGAAAAGAAAAAAATAACAAAACAACAAATTTCTTTTTAAATGGGCGTCATATTAGTAGTTACAATTCAAATTCCATCTCAATTTTGTTTTCAACTGTGATTTTTCTCCTTTTTGAAATGTCTATTAATATGTTTCAAGTTTTTTGCTTATAAAAAATCAATTTAAATAGTCAATTTCGTAAAATATCTTAAAAAATAAAAATAAGAACAAAACTATCAAGAGGAGTATGTCATATTATCCGTTATGGAGAAAATTTAGATTGTACAGTAATTTCATATTTATATGTGTTAAGTTTAAAACTTAAAATATCACAAAATTTAACCACTGGAAACAGTCAAACGGAATCTTCGCATGTGACGTATGGCAAAATTACCATATGTGAAACGAAATATGTACAAATTTACAGAGTCTTTTGCTATTTCTGAGTTTTATAAGTATTGAGATTTTTTAGTCTGTCCTATTGCAAAAGAGAGAGGGAGAGAGAGATTTACTTGAGTCGTTTTTTTTCTATATTAATATTGCTATGGAAAGTATTTCACTTCCGGGTTGCCCAGTTTCTGATTTTCGGTTTATTCTCGTCAATGTTTTGTGAGCCATCATTTCTTCGTTTCATGTGTGTTTGTGTATCTCGTAGTTACTATGCTTTTACTAGGAGAATGTGTAGCGAAATAATTCATCTCTAGGAAAATGTTTCTTGGAATGGTACCATGAAAATATTTGGTTAACCAATAAAAACACAGCAAAACTACCAAATGAATAACATACGTGTATCAGAGCTCTTTTTCGCATATTATGGCCGTGTGATTAGACAGGGAAATGACAAAATGAAAGTGTCAACAACAGTTGTTTCTCGAACTACTCAAATGACAACACCATTGTATCAATGCCATATTCAAGATTTATTTCTACTTATTCGTAAAAAACACTCAAGTTTTATTTACTCAAATGTTGGACTAAAAGGCATGAAGGGTCTACTTCCGACAGAAGGCCAACACGAAGCGTCACCAGATCGTGTTATTTGTATCAATACGCCCACACGAACTGTCTCTGTATTGACCCAAGCAGTAGAGGTTATGTATCAAGTTTAGAAACAAATAATGACAGGAATGTTGAAACCTTATTGTTTCCCGATGTCTCTGTTCGTCAGGGTCATTTACAGGAACCCAAGAAAAGGAAATGTAAGCTATAATTTCTAACAATTATCCAACCTATTTGCCTTGATTCCGAATGTTCCTGCGTTCATCCGGTTTCCGTATTTTTGTCCTGACACATCCGGTGTGAATATTTAATCGCTCAACGAAATGATTAATTACATAGTGGAGATAAAATGAAGGCTCTTTTTCTGATCAACAATTGTATATAAAGAATAGTGAAGTCCCATTCAATTTTGCTTGCACGTACCAATTCAGCTTACCAGAAATAAACCTCCACGAGACAGTAGCGTACATAGATATTGTAGATGACTGATGGGTGTTTATAGTATTAGTCCTGCAGTATTTACGGCTTAGTGTAAATCATGTATTGTTTATAATGCTAGTGGCAGCAAGAGGGGCTCTCCAATGGGTATACGCAAGTACATGAAGGAAATTGAAAGAAATGTTTCTCTCCTGTGGTACACCAAAATACCGGTATGGATATTCCTCTCCCTTGGGTACCCAAAAGTACCGGTAGGGAACGTGTCTCTCCTTTAAGTACACCAAGGTACCAGAAGGGTTTTTTCTCTCCCTTGGGTACGACAACGTACTGATAGGGAATGCTTCTCTCATTTGGGTACAACCAAAGAACTGGTAGGGAATGTTTCTCTCCCTTGAGTACACCAACGTACTGGTAGGGAATGCTTTTCTCCCTTGGGTACAACCAAAGAACTGGTAGGGAATGTTTCTCTCCCTAGGGTACACCAACGTACTGATAGGGAATGCTTCTCTCCCTTGGGTACACCAACGCACTGATAAGGGATATCGATGTTTCTCTATCTTGGGAACAACCAAATTACTGATAGAGAAAGTTCCTCTACCTTGGGTACACAAAAGTGCCGAAAGGGAACGCATCTCTCCTTTGGGTACACCAAAGTACTGGTAGGGAATGTTAATCTCCCTTTGGTACACCAAAGTACCAGTAGGGGTTATTTAGTTCCCTTGGGTATACCAAAGTACTGATAGGGAACGTTTCTCTACCTTGGGTACACCTAAGTACTGATAGAGAATGCTTTCCTCTCTTGGGTACACCAAAGTGCCGAAAGGGAATTCATCTCTCCCTTGGGTACACCAAAATACTGAAAGGGATGATTATATCTCTCTCTTGAGCATCGAAAAACACTATCGAGCTTAATGCAGTGTCATAAGTACTTAATATCTTGTCAAAAGTAACCAAAGGTTCAAATCATATCCATGTTTAAGTAGATCAAACAAATATGCTTACGACGCAGGGGGCAATTGTTTACCTAATCACAGAGATATGTCATATTGCCATAATTTAAGTGCTCGAAGAATGAACACCCCAACACCTTTAGGTATAGCACAAATATATGGTATATCGAGTTTTTGTTTTTGCTGACAACTGCCTTGTGTTTTTGTAGTGCTATATGTTAAATGCATTTCTACACGATTGATTGGCTTTATTCCTAAACTAAGCTACTTTTTTATTTTAACACGTAGGTCTTCATCTGTACTGAATGACTTTCGTCATCAGAGTTTATAAATATACCTTGACACTTAGCAGAGGGTTCATGGGGGGAATTCAGCATTATCGTATATTCCCTCACCGTGCCAAACGGTTTAAATCCTATTTTAATGATTTTATTGATATTTGGACTTTATTTTTAACTGCTAAACTGTGTAAAGTGACATAATGTATCTGTAAATTTATCAGTGATCCCGTCGTGAGCCTCTCCTGGCTGACAAGCTTGGTGGCATTGATAGGCATAAGCAGTCTCTGACAGCTGAATAAAACATTTACAATGGAGGATCACGAGGGGATCTGGCAGGTGCGATCACTGACTGGTTCAATTGCTTGCAGCGTACCGATATCGCCGTGTCAAGCGGGGGATAACAGCCACTGTGTGGGATACTAGCTGCGCCAAATAAATTCAAACCCACCACCTAGAATCAAAATTTCGACACGACAGCCGTGTGTAAAATATTAATAAATACAAACACGCTTTAATATTCTATCCTTGGTTGTATATCCATGCAGCTTCAGATTCATATTTATAAATAAAGATTGGATGAGGATGATATCAAAGTTGCTTTTGATGCAAACTTTTTTTCTGAATTAGGTCTTATAACTGCTCACAATCGGGTCTTGGCCCTGGATAACACTCATATAATATATATTTTTATTATGAAGGAACACCCATGATTTGCATTCAAATTAAAACGAGAACAATATAGCGGTTCTCATATAGTCTTTTCCTTTTTCGAATGTAACTTGATAACAAGAATGGAGTTCAAAGGATTTGTTTTTAGATATTTATTTTAACTTGGTGCGTTTCTTTACTGTAATGTTAAAGAAGTTATTGCATCGATTTAGTTATTGCATCGACACATATCAAATGAAAATATTAAGCAAATATCTAAGTTATATAAAAACATCACATAATATGATATAAATTGGAATGCTGATACCATATCAACAAATACTATGCAAACCGAAAATAGATTTAAACGAAGTCAATGAAGTTAGTGATATAATCAACAACGTGAAATTTTGTCATTAAATTCATTATACAATGGTTGCAGTGTGGTTCCTTGTCAGTTCTTGGCAATGTCATCATCTCAATATAAGAACCAAGGAAACGTCAATAGGTTCAAATGCACGAGTCATTATGGTTGAGAATACGGCTTTAAGCTCTTAGTCCCAATCTTGGTTCAGGCTAAACTACAGCTCAATAATTTTATACTGGAATGCTTCTACATTAGTTTAGAAATTTTGGATTCCCACCTTTTAGACCCTAGCATCACTGAAGAGTCTTAGGAGGACAAAACAGCTGTATGGTGCAGTTTAATTCATTTTTTCGCATACTGTATATATTACTAAATTTAACAGGTGCAACTTATGTGTGTGTTACGTCATCTTTTGGAACGTCGTCATCGAAGACAAGGTCATTGAGGTTACCTGCTGCCACAAGCCCTCCACATGTAGGTCGCTGGTTCGAGGCCTACGAGGCATACGGTTGGACGACAAACGCTGCGATATTATTAAGGAAGTTCCGTATTCATTCGATTTTGTCGTCACGACGTAATTGGCTACCGATTAAACGGATTTACCCAATCGAAAATAGAAATGTTTATTTAAGCCATTCTGTTAACCAAGTCAATGTAATTATTTCACCTTGCCTCCGAACCTAGACACCATTGACAGGATGTTGCCTCGCTGGTTACTTTATCTAGAATTTTGATATATGATTCCGTACTTAGCTTTAATTCAGTTTAGGACTCACACAACTAAATCAGCCTATCACGAAGTGTTTCATACGTTTGTAGTCCCTACTGAAAATTTGTTCCGGCTAAGTGCAGTGATTCTGGGTAATTTAAATAGGTAATTGTTGACATATTCTGCATTGAATGAAATCTGTAGATATTTAACTCTACAAAAATATATACTTTTGGTAGATTTCGATATGTGATGGCGGATTGATATGGGGTCAAAAGTCAGAGGGTGTTCCGGTCCCATTTCACTGGTTTGACATGTAAATTTCCGGTTGTCCGAAGCAGACGCCTGTAGCAAGCTAATATGCCAGTAAACTCCTCATTAAATGCCCCTTGAAGCCTTTGTCATGTATGTATCTGTGAATTTAGGCAGTTTTCACAAGTGTTGTACTTCAAATATTAAAGTTATTAGCTCGAAAGCTTAGTAATAACATATAGTAAATTATTTAGTTGTGTGAGTCCTTTAATTGAACTAGCCATGTGCTTGACCTATATAACATTTTCTGTGCTTCCGGATATTTTTTTTTCAAAGACAACCACTGTCATTGAGTGTTTGCACATTTTTCAGTGTGTAAAAATATTTAATTTGACCAAAAAACTTCAAAATTATTTAAAATCTGGCAAAACATGGCCCTGTGTTGAAGCCTGTATTGTTGGACTGACCATCATACTCACGTTTTTAATTAAGTTTGGTTCAATTAACTGTGATAATTAATCTTCGTGCGTGTTAATAAAACTTAACTGATATGTGTTCCAGGTTTTAGCATCCAAATTTTGATAGAACAAAGATCTAGTGTGCTGTCTTCACCCCCCCCCCCCCAAACCCCGTTCCAACTCTGCCCAGTCATTCTCAGGCTTCTTCCTTCATGCAAATTATAAATGTATGCGTGTTTTATAATCCTAAGAAAGCAATAACTAGAACAATCACATAATAAGCTTGTATACATATTGCACATGTGAGTTTATATATGTGTATGTGTCACGTACATGTTTTGGTGGCTAAATCCAACTTATATTCCATATTTTCAGTAAATTGTAGATATTACTTTATTCCTGTCACAATATATACCTTGTTCAACATCTTGTTTATTGATTTAATGCGTTTGTGTACTTTGTTTACTCATACAATAAGCCGTTTATAGCATTATATCTCCCCTACCCCCAATATTCTCCCTGTAAAATGGAGGCACCCCGGGGAGCTAGAAGTGCTAAATGTAAGCTGGTGTAATTGATAGATAAACAGGTAAGGTGGATATCTGATAACCGTTTATGACTCATGTTTTCTGTAGAAGTTTGAAGTTGTGTGTGAATTCTAAGTGTGTTTAATTGTTAAAATTAAATAAAAAAATACTTAAAATAAAAATTAATTACTGCAGAGACTTTAAAATTAACAGAAACTGAGGTAACAAGATTTCTTTTCAATAACATTTGAGCGGTAAGCGTATTTGATCTTTGTGCAAAATATGAAATTGCTAAGTGTGTGCTTTACTGAGGTGCTAGAGGTAAATGTTATGCAAAAGAAACGAGAAATTTCTGGTGCTAGCTCTGAATAGCAAGTGTACATTAGGTGCAATAACTTGGGTTTTCTTCATAATTTTTTATTCAATTTCAACCAAACTTCACCATTTTACTCGGAAATGTATATACTTTCAGTTAGTAAACTTTATTTCAACATCTGAAAGGTTTAGGGCCCTTTAAAGGACTCACACAACTAAATCAGCCTATCACGAAGTGTTTCATACGTTTGTAGTCCCTACTGAAAATTTGTTCCGGCTAAGTGCAGTGATTCTGGGTAATTTAAATAGGTAATTGTTGACATATTCTGCATTGAATGAAATCTGTAGATATTTAACTCTACAAAAATATATACTTTTGGTAGATTTCGATATGTGATGGCGGATTGATATGGGGTCAAAAGTCAGAGGGTGTTCCGGTCCCATTTCACTGGTTTGACATGTAAATTTCCGGTTGTCCGAAGCAGACGCCTGTAGCAAGCTAATATGCCAGTAAACTCCTCATTAAATGCCCCTTGAAGCCTTTGTCATGTATGTATCTGTGAATTTAGGCAGTTTTCACAAGTGTTGTACTTCAAATATTAAAGTTATTAGCTCGAAAGCTTAGTAATAACATATAGTAAATTATTTAGTTGTGTGAGTCCTTTATCATGTTTCTTCTTAAAGGCCCAATATCCGTAACTTTCGGCAAAACTTGAAGCGAAAATCAAGCCTAATAGCTTATTATATTTTTAGATTTAGTTAACATTAACTGATATCAGTAATATCCAAGTTGAATTCTTACACGGTTACCGTTACAGCAGCAGTTTAAACTTGGTATTTGTAAACACACGTCCATTTTGAACTGTCTTCTAACTTCGGCTTGTTGTTGAAGTGGGCCCACCTGAATTATTTTAAATTCCTTGGATTTTTCTGTCAAGAGTTTCTTGTTAGTTACCGCTAAGGTTTACTTCATTTTAGGCTTATTTCTTGAAGTTACGTATATTGGGCCTTTAATAAAATATTACTTGAACGAAACGCTGTTAGATCCTTATAATATGTATTATAGGAAATTATTCAACACTATATGAAACTGAAAAAACAGTTGATCAACTGAATTGTAACCTACAGATATGCCTGATATCCACAGTCATCTTTCTAATTCTGATTCATTTTTTTAATATTTTTTAATGATTAAATATACATGAGATATCCTGACACTTGTAATTAATTCTGAAAGCGAAAATTACCGATAAGAACACCCGAATGGAATGTTATCAATAGCAACTTCAGGCATGGACGAGCATGTACTGTTATTGAGTACGTAACCTTATAATTCCTTTCATGTCAATCGTTGGTGACACAAGCCATATATTATTGTAATGATAACTGGCACGCAGTTTTACCTGTCTGTCCACATGTAGTTACACATACCTGCTGAGGAGGAGGTTTAAAACCCAGAATAGGCCAACAGATTTTGGAATATCCTATTATATATACACATAAATGAAATGCACGTGCAGACACTAATTACGCATGAATGTATTCATGGAGCCATTCACTGCCGATTCGATACAGAACAATACACATATGCCACGAGAAAGGGTTTGATTACTTATTTACGAACACTGTAGCACACGATCACTTCCTTATTATATATGGTCTGCACGGTGAATGGTGAAACACAAACCTTATTTATTTGATTCGCAAAGTCATATGCACACGAAATAATGTTATCTTTTTGTAATTTTGTGTGGATATCTTTGATTGTATTTGTATCAGTCTATTTATTATAATATTGTAGTTAAATTGCAAAATTACCTTTAAGTTGTTTAAACTTTTAGTTTCTATTTTAAGAATGTTCGTTTAGTAAACAATATTTTACTCTGTACTTTGCATAAAATCTTGACATAAGTAATATGTAAAAAACAAAAGATTCCAGAAAAAGAGTTTCAGATAGCTAAGTGTTATAGTAACAGTAAAGTAGGGAGACTATTGTATCGCTTACAGACAAGGTTCAAGAATTAAAAGGGTTGGTTAATATTGGCGTATTAAACTAAACAACACCAAGGATCATTGCCCATCACTTCCCTTCCCTTGTCTGTCGTTCTTCTGGATGCATCAGGTCCTTCCATTTGGAAATCCCTGCCATACTTTATTGACCGGTCTACACATGACTGACCAGTGGATTTCGTAAACAATCAAGCTGATCACATAATACCATAAAACAATATAAAGATAACAAACCATGGACCGACGTAGTCTACACTGCGGAATACCAATAGGATTAAGACGATGTTAGCAAAGTCAAGTGACATATCATTGTAGATATATTTAAATCTGATGACAGAATATCATCTCCTTGATGACGGATGCTGAAATAACATTATTCGAATTCAATAATGTATCCAGTACCAATTTCGTTAATTATACATTGTATATCATACCAAATGTTAGTTCAAACTACTTACAATTATAATTTCACTTTAACTACAATGTAGCAAGGCTCATATAGTATGTATATATTTGTATATATTAACAGGGTAAAAGGTTCTAAATGCAGAATCCATATTTCTGCATGAACGATATTTATCTGTAGATACAATCTAGTTATTAATCAATCTAAAAAATCTGCAAATAGGCACACATGTTGATATAGACCTTACAAAAGTCAGAGTAAACAATATTATTGGCATTATCAAAACAGCGTATACAAAACAACAGATCTAAATATCAAACTGTTCTCACCCCGTAATATCAGTATATACAGCTTAACGTTTCTGTTACTGAAAGTGAAATAGCGTTTATTTTGCTACGTATGACAGATAACAACGTACCATTACAACTACGTTATATATTGGACACATCATATCTGAAATTCAATGCAAAACAATTTAAAGATATTTTTTCGCTAGCTTTATATTTTTCTTTGTGTCTGAACGAGAGTGTTTTCCAAACTGACCAGGCTACGTGCGTTCGATCTTTGGACTTGTCAGCTTTCTAAGTAATCCGCCATTGATTTAATGTCACGGCGAGTGTAAACAATAACGGCAGTATCAGTCCTCGTGGAAGCTGGTGAATGGCTGTCGATCGCGAGTCGTACTAAACCCAGGAATTAGCATTGTATGTTGAAGACAAGGTATTTTTGTTTTACAGACCGCCTGTAGTGTGACATTTAGTCGATACACAGATGGTCTGAACTAAGGGCAGACAACAGGTTTGTCCCGATCATTTGGAATTCGACCAGCATAAATCAATAAATTTATGACATAACTAATTCTTATCTATGAGAAATCAGATGTTATCAGGAGAACGTTCGTTAGTTATTCAGGATACAGATTCATTTTAGTATTTTAATACTAGTTTGCCTCTTTATCCTGTACTTAATTAGCATATATATGCCATTAAATTATGTAATAAAATGGTTGAAACCAACATACGAAATGTATGAGATAATAAGCATTTCCCAAAAGTGTTGCTGTTCCCCTAGGCCACAATGGTGGATAAAAGATGGACTTCCAGGAAGTGTTTTTGACTTGGCCCAATGTGCCAATCGGATGATGTAATTCCCATTATGACATCATAAAGACATGGTGACAATTTGTTTCAAAAACACTTCCCAAGTAGCCATTATAAGAGAAACAATGGAGATAACAACAATTTTAAGATAGACCTATAAGAAAGATGTTATCACACAAATAACTTGATGAATTAGCTCATACTTATCCTCAATATTTTAAATGACATCGAAGAATTACTTTAATCATATAAAAGCATAACAAATTATCTTTCTGCTTTATATCAACTCGCTTCAGTGAATCTCTTGTTATTATTTTAAAATCAGTTAAACAGTTTTGTAGCTATACTTCCATTTACTTCCGAACACATTAATTCAAATGTTCAAACATAATCACGACAGTTTCAAGCCAAACCCGACCCAATTCTATTGACAGTCGATTTTGTCGATGATCAGTTATCCTAGTTCTATGTCATCCTCAACATAGTTTCTGTATGCTCACAGATTAAGAAAAGTTACCTGTGTGGTTAATTACAATGTAATGGTTTTACGTTAAAAGATTTTGTTTGCCTTTTCATCTGATTCTTTCAAGTTCCAATCAATCCTTGAACATCCGTAAGTCTTTACTATTTCAAAGCGTTCGATTATAAGGATTTTCTGGATAGATGCTTCCTGTTTAATTGATCAGTAAATGACTTAGCGCGGTCATATTCCACCTCAAAGCTTTAATTTACTTTGAAGCAATGTTTTGGTTTTGACCTCATTTCTCTTTAAGAGATTTGTTACTACGACTTAGTTTACTGGTGTCTTGCACCTGTATCCGATGGAGGACGTAATGCTATAATACACAGAACAAGTTACGTTCTGTATCAACGGCTCATTTGTCGGTTCATTTGTTGCTATTTGTTTCCATTTCTTCAAATCATAAATTTCTTTTATATCAGACGCCCTTCCTAAGTCTTTTGAACGAGTTTAAGGGATATACACTGTTCTTTATATATGTTGCACCTTTTAGGACAATAAAGATGACGTATCACACACATATCCTGCACCTTTTAGGACAATATAGATGACTTAACACACACATATCTTGCAGCTTTTAGGACAATAAAGATGACGTAACACACACATATGCTTCACCTTTTAGGACAATATAGATGACGTAACACACATATGCTGCATCATTTAGGACAATAGGATTGTGAAGAACGTTTGCATCAATAAATTAGAAAAGTTCATTTCTAACTAACAATATAAATACGGACTTCAATGGCAAATGCTGGTGAAATTAGGCCCCCCCGCCCCGGCTTCGTTGATGTGTTGTTGAACAAAAGGCCATAAATATGTGATATCTATGGTTGCACAATTCCATTCACATACAAGAGAGTAATATTTATAATGTTTTGGTATTGGTTTTGGTAATAAAAGTATTATTTAAGAATATATGATTAATAAATCAGAATGTTATTAACATTGTGGGCGAATCAGAACATCTATACGATCTTCTGAATATGCATATATTTGTCACTAGTCTGAAGATAAAATGTTCGACAAGCAGTTGGTGGTTTAGTTTTACAAAAATGACGCGTTACAGACACATGTAAATTTAGTAATAGATACAGTATGCCGTAAAAATAAATCAAACTGCATCATACAAGTGTTTCGTCCTTCTGGGACTCGTCAGTGATGCTAGGGGTCAAAAGGTGGACTGAACTAAAAACATAATTAGAATAGTATATAAAAAACACTTACCCGTATTGAACATCTGTATTATTTAAGGGCCTCCGTGTAAATCTTTCCTTTGCTAATAATTTGCCCCTAGTTTAATCGATTTCGAGTTCGGGATACGGTTTTGTTGGCGCTTTGATATTTTATGGTTTTGTATTTTTAACTAGCGATAAAGTTCATTTTTTATCAATTTAATATTTTGATGTAATAAAGAAAGAATATATTGATAACTCTTCAATCGGTATATTTTAAAATCCATGAGATTTCGTCTCAATTATTTTGGACACTGAAGGATAAGAACAGAATCGTTTATGCAATAATTTATTGCTTGGTCAAATGGTGTGAGATGGGATTAATGAATCTACTCATACAACTGAAATACCATAATTACATCCATATGTTACAATCACTTAGCTGACACAATTCATTATCAAATCTTGATTAAAAAAACTTTCTTAAGTTTAAAAACTAGAGTTTAAGCGAGATGGTAATTTCAGAAGTTTGATTGATGGTCTTTATTGCTGTCGATCGTCGATCCTATCTGCAATGATGGATTCAATTAGTATGCTGATGAGACCGATAGCCCAGCAACATTTTGTTTTCGTGAATTTAATAATGAGTTACTGGATTGCCAGCCTTCTTAGCGGTTTATAAACCATAACTGTATTAAAATTTGCCTGCACCTCCTCCGAAATTGTTTTGTATAATACGTTTTCGAAAAGGCCACCCTTTCTCCTAAGTTGGTGTCCGGTGGGATTACTGGATAGGCGGTTGCTATGTTAACGATGTTGTATTGTATTTCGCCTCTTATCAGGGTCCAGGATTTTCGGTTTCATTGAACGGTAACTTATCTATTTTTATTTTGCAGGAAAGACATCCATTTAAGACGGCTAGTCAGATCACTCACCAGTCTAGAGAAGGGTCGCCAGCAGATTGAGGACTCTAAAAGTGATGTTGAGAAAAAGACAGTGTCCGCAAAAGTGCCGTGGCTTCAAAAGGACTCAAACAAATTCTTGCCAAACATATATCTGAGAAAATCCAATAAGCCAACGATACGTGAATCTGCAATAGTATTTCTTCAGCAGGAATTTGCCAATGCCGATAATTTACTCCATTCATGCTTGTCAAACATATCGTATGACAACGACCTATCTATGTCACCGGTGATGCACGTACAAAACAGACTGTTGTGGAACTCGGGAACCAAAGACTCTTTGGCATTCAAGGAACGGATAAAAGTTCACCGTGGTCCTTATTCTTTTGGCGCCTGTGATAAAATTAATGTTAAATGTGCTCATTTTATCATGGTACACGACCCATTTGAGTTAGCAATGTCAAGTTATGAATTTTGTAAAGCAGATCCATATAATGAAAAGTGTTCAGCGTTTCAATCAAAATCTACTTCTCTAAGGGAATGGATATTTCTTCAAAAGGGTGCCTTATTTTACCAATTACTGTTTTCACCAGAAATGTGTTCACAAGACAAATCAAGACAATTAAAATATCTCAAAAAATCACGATTGAACTCAACCATCCATGATCAAGATCAGAGGAATCCTTGTTGGTATAGACAGAAACTGTTGTTAGGGCAAGCATTAAGTGATACAGACATTGGTCATATCACGGACTACATTGTCAATCACCTTTCTGATTGGTTCGCCGTGATTGGCCTAGGTACCGAAGTAGATAACAGTTTAGTGATGTTTGAAAAAGCTTTTGAACTTCCTTTCACTAGGTGCCATAACAGTGACAGCAGCGATGAGTCAAATAGCAATAATAGTTATAACAAAGTCAGTCGCAGTGACCCGGAGGAAGAGGATACTTCCGATGATTTTGATGACGAAGACGATGACATTGTAGACTTAAGAGATGACTTTCGTGTGCAGGAAGCATTACTTCCAGATATGAAAATTTATAAGGAGGCGAAGCGACTGTTTCATATTCAGCAACAAATCCTATTAAACAAAGTATAATTTTATCCTGTTTGCAATAGGTATTTTTATTGGCTTAGAAATTTGTGTTTCAATATCATCTCATAACGTTTAAATTGTCGTCACCATTTGTAATTTTTAACTTGCTCTACATTAATGTGATGATTTCTGAGAGGAAAGAGTCCCACACTAAAAGTGGATTTTCACAGCGATTACGTAGACACGATTAAATTATGAGGATTAACTTCAATCTATTTTTTATGTTATTGGACCATAATAACAGTAACGAATTTTTATTTTATGTTTTAATAACATAAAATAAATTTGAGTTAATCCTTAAATAATAGACATTAT
Source organism: Mimachlamys varia (assembly GCA_947623455.1). Taxonomy (NCBI): domain Eukaryota; kingdom Metazoa; phylum Mollusca; class Bivalvia; order Pectinida; family Pectinidae; genus Mimachlamys; species Mimachlamys varia. The sequence continues at coordinate 30,470,443 of OX392540.1, forward strand.
TTATTTGAATGTTTGTTAACGAAGTATATGTGAAATACATTAGTTTCCAACAGCGTGTCTTTGATACATTTACAGCGAAATGCGAATTGTTTTAAACACAGAAGCAACTAGTGGTCGAAATACATAAACATAAAAAAATACCTTAGTTTTACCATTTAAGTCTTGCTAACATGTTTCTGTTTCAAATAAAGTAATGTGTGAATATTACAAAATTATAATATCAGATTATAAAATTATTTAGTTTATCGCTCTGCGTGATAAACAACATAACTCTATGGGGCTTTAACAGTACATGCAGTTTGATTTTGAGATTTCCTTTCTTTCAACACTGGGAGGACGAAACAGCTGTATGATGCATTTTAATATTTTTTTCGGAATACTGTATCTATTACTAAATTTAAAAGGTCTAGCATATGTGTGTGTTACGTCATCTTTCAACAGCCGTTTTAAAGATTTGATAGCGAGATCTAAAAACGAAAACAAAAATATATACGCTTAATACAATTAGTTGGTGAATGTCAAAACAATTGCTTTTTTGCTTAATTTGATTACTGAATATGTTTTGTTAAATTAAACTGCATCGGGCTGCATTGTATTATTTCATGACATGTAGAGGTACAGATATGGACAGTGCAGTGTGCTGAGATGACGATTGCAAATATGATAGTTTGTATGATAAGAATATGTATGGCCGTGTAAACGATTTGGGAAAATGCTTTATATTTATAATGAAGGAATGAATGTTATGTGTGATTAAATAAATACAAAATTTAGAATACAATACTGGTATTTGTTTGTTTTGAAGAACCTTTTTTCTAACCTGATTTACAAGACAAATGACCAATTCCTCTAGTCCCGTAGATGTTTTTTGTTGTTTTGCAAATGCTGGTATTCGTTTTAAATTTAAAACAAGACCAGACGAGTTATGTCCCTTACCTTGCACCATGATTAAAGACTCGCACAACTAAATAGTCTACTATAAGTTATTATTAAACGTTCGAGCTAATAACTTTAATATTTGAAGTTCAACACTAGTGACAACTTCCTGGATTCACAGATACATACATGGCAAAGACTTTAAATGACATCTTATCAGAAACTTCGCGGCATTTTAGATCACTACAGGCGTCTGCTTCGGACAACTGGAAATTTACATGAGAAATGGGACGGGAACACCCTCCGACTTTTGACCCGATATCAATTCGCCATCACATATAAACATCTACCAAAAGTACATCTTTTCGTAAAAACATATATCTATAGATTTCATTCAATGCAGAGTGTGTCAAAATCACCTATTTAAAATACTCAGAATCACTGTAACTCACTATAGCCGGAACAAATGTTCAGTAGGGACTACAAACGTATGAAACACTTCGTGATAGGTTGATTTAGTTGTGTAAGTCCTTAAACACTGTGCTTTATTTTAATCCGGACTTATTTTGAAAACAATATAAAATGAATTGTTAACGGTCGATATAGTACGAATTACTTTGGTGTATAAAAGACAAAAGTCAAAACGAAAACGTGTAGCTAAAATATTATTTAATTTTTCATTCATGATATGACAAACATTTACAAACTCAATACAGCATGTATGAATGAGGTTCAACAAATCCAAATCAATTCTCAATTTAATTGAATAACAAGTAATCACAGCACAACTCAAATCCCAACCATAAATGAATATTATAAGTCAGTGCAGGTCTAAGCCAGTGTGTCATAATAAGACCGTGTCATACTATATCATAAACTGAGACAATGTCATACTGTATAATATGTGAAAACAATGTCATACTGTATATAATATTAATACAGCGCCATACTGTAAAATATAGCATGACACTGATATAGTGTATTAAATGTTAAAGGCTCAATATACCTAACTTCAGTAATTTTTTTCGGGATTCTGAAAAGTTCTTTTATAAATTAAAAATATCCAGTAGATAATCATGCAAAAATAAGTCTTAAACGAAAATGGACGCGTGTTACCAAATACCGAATTTTAACTGCTGCTGTATCGATAACTGCGTAAGAATTCATTATGAATATTGCTAATATCAGTTAATCTTAACTACAACTATAAATATAATAAGTTATAAGGCTTGATTTTCGCTTCAAGTTTTGCTGAAAGTTACGTATATTGGGCTGTTAAGAGTTATAACCAGAGAGGACAGATACAATGTCGGGTTAAACTACATGTAATATAGCGGTTCTATTACAATTGGGAAGATCAGTCAGTATAACTGTCCAGTATAACTCTTAATTCCTGGACGTGCACATTTGTCTAGATATCGCTGTTGCTATCGACACCATAGTAGTAATGGGGTATTTGCACTACAATTCAATATGTCTTCACTTGATCAGATAATTCAAACGACTTGACGATTGCATTTTCAAATACCGTATTCTTCCACTCTGACATTATTTCAATGATCATGACATTTTGTTGCATTGCGCCTACTTGTCAGATGCTAAAATCTACATGAGATATTCGTTTGACTTATTGTCGCAATAGCGTGTCCCTCACACCTTTGAGGTGGCACATCACCTGAGGTGTTAGGACCACTTTTTCACTATGTGTCCCTCACACACATAAGAGGTGGTATTTCACCTGAGGTGTGAGGACCATTTTTTCATTCCGTGTCCCTCACACCTTTGAGGTGGCACATCACCTGAGGTGTGAGGACTACTTTTTCACTATGTGTCCCTCACACATTTGAGGTGGTACATCACCCGAGGTGTGGGGACCATTTTTTCACTCTGTGTCCCTCACACATTTGAGGCGATGCATCACCTGAGGTGTTAGGACCACTTTTTCACTTTGTGTCCCTCACACAAACTAGAGGCGTTGCATCACCTGAGGTGTTAGGACCACTTTTTCACTGTGTCCCTCACACAAACTAGAGGTGGTACATCACCTGAGGTGTGAATACCACTTTTTCACTCCGTGTCCCTCACACACATTAGAATAGGTACATCATCTGAAATGTGAGGACCACTTTTTCCCTCTGTGTCCCTCACATATTAGAGGTGGCACACCACCTTAGGGGTGAGGACTACATTTTTTCATTCCGTGTCCCTCACACATTAGAGGTGGCACATCACCTGAGGTGCTGATAAACTATGATATAACGTTCCGCGTTAAATTGATTAAAAGCACAGCATTTTTCATCAGTAAACACATTGACCAACATATAAATACAAATTTGTTTCAATGTCATGATTAAATCACATTGGGAATTGTAGCCATTTATAACTCAACATCTTTAATTTTGTCAATACAGGAAATACATATTTCTAAAGCAATAATTCATCGTATTTTGTCATAAAAATGATTTTTTTCAATACAGGAGATAATATTTCTAAAGCAATAATTCATCATAGTTTGTCATAAAGAGAATTTTGTCAATACAGGAGATACATATTTCTATATAAATAGTTCATCATAGTTTGTCATAAAGAGAATTTTGTCAATACAGGAGATACATATTTCTATATAAATCGTTCATCATAGTTTGTCATAAAGAGAATTTTGTCAATACAGGATTTACATATTTCTAAAGCAATAATTCATCATAGTTTGTCATAAAGAGAAAAAATACTCGACATGGAAAAGGTGTCACATAAGAGTCTGTATGAAAAAAATAATCTTATAAACATAAGAGAAATACCGTAAAATTATGTATGCAAAAAAATCACAAATTATCATTTTATCAGTTTTGATATGTTAATAGGATAGATTGGTCTGCAAACGAAATTATGACATAATAGATGTTTGCTTTGAAAAAAATACTTGCTGCAAAGTTCAAAACATTCAACACCGCAAAATAGATTAAACAGCAGAACAAGCACTAATTATTAAAAGAAAATCCAGCATACAATTTTCAAAAGTCTCAATATTTAACATTCTCTGAGATAAGTGAGGAATAGGGATCCTTCCAAATCCAATAAATGGATTTATTCTTTTCGAGTTTCAGATCATATTTCAAACTTTTAATTAACTTCTCCGATTGGAATAAAGTCTAAAGTAAATACAGCGCGCAATGTTACATCACTAGGTGAAATGGGATTGGTGAAAACTCCAACTGTCTCATGATCAATATGTATAGATGTATAAAAAACGTGTAAAGAAAAGAAAGATCAACTGATTATTTAACAAATATATTCATAAATATGTAACAGCCCTGAATATATATGGAACATAGTTTAAATAGGAAAGAGCAATGCCTGCCAAGCTAATTCGGATTTATCATTTTCCCTGATAAATAGCATACATTATAGAAATATGCATACAATGCACCAAATGATATGAAAACAATAACGTAGATGTAATCAATACATATTTATTAATTGCAACGCTCTCGTATAGCAATGCCATTCAATGATGTTTTGAAAGTCGAGTGTCTTCCTGGCAATTTGTATCACGATAGGATTTCTTGTCTATCATTGCTTAATGTGGAGTTGCCTGAGAATATACCGAGGCAGATAATAATATAAACGTTATTAAAGAAATATTCATCGAACTTTCCTATTTTTGACATAAATCTTTTGGCCCCACATCTCCCTTACATAGCTCGCAACACATGTTTTGTTGTAAAAACATAGAATACAGTCATGGTCGTGCGGCGTGATGGATAGCGCACTTTCCTGTTTCTCGGGTTCCCTGCCACAGTAAGACCACTTCCCCAATCCCCACCCGGAGCTACAAGTGTTATGATATATATGTTGTTTCAGCAATGATTAAAATGAAAATGGTTATATCAACTGTTCGAATATGAGAAAACCATAATACCAAGCCCTTCGACGTGTATACTCTCCCCATTTATCAATTTATATAGCCACACCTTTATACCGCCGAATTTCTTTTGTCAGCTGATGACAGTGTATAGGGGTTTTACTGTAGCATTGATATTCATGGTTATACTAATGTATTTGTTAAAAATCATTATCAGAGAAAAACGAATAAATCCATGTAATAAATTCGGCATGAAAATTAACAAAACGTCTAATTTTATCTATAACATGGTCAAAAATACTCTTTATGATTTTAGATGGAAGATGCTTTGAAACATAACTTCAAGGTTTTAAAAAGTAACAGCAAACACAACACACGTATTAAATATTTTCAGGATAATATTAACATGCATTTGTAACATAACAATTTTCTAAATTCTGGGATATGTAAAGAGTCATCTTGTATATCCAAAACAAACAATATATAGGTAATAACAGTTTAAGCGATGTTGTAGTTGTCATGATTTTCATACAAAAATATCAAATCTATTGAGAAAATAAATTCTATAAACAAAATAAATTCTAAAGAGAAAATAAATTGTTACCATTTTTCGACAAAAATATTCATTAATGTTACGTCCAAATGCGTTAAACATAAATAAAACGGATAACATTTTAAATCCAAGTGTTGCATTCGTTTATATCGTTGTCGTATATAAAAAGATTTTCAGTTTTGCCTCAAATTTTCTCTACGGAAAAATACCCTGCTATTTTGTTATTTTGCTTCAGAGAAATAAAATTAATAATGTTGGCATATTTATCACAAGCATATTATCCTCTCTAAATGCAATGCACAGAATAACATATTGTTTTTAACGGATATGTTCTTCTACATTTATCATTGTGAGGTCCTCCCTTCCCTGCCTTGGGAGAGATTAATCACAATTCAATCACCTATGAATGGTCCAGTACGTTATGTACATTATTCAAATAATTCATTGAAAATGACATTAGATCTTCAAACTATCTAGAATGAACGTCACTTTTCAAAATATCTCTCCCCTAACTACACAGTGTCAGATTACACCTTCGGACCAATAACTCAAGCTTTACTCAACTCGTTCAAAAATTACTTTTCAATTTATGTGATGTTTTCAATCAATTTATCCTCCCTGTCACATTATGATACCAGGGATAACTATATGTAACAGTTCCTCACTTCGTGAATATAAGTTACCATTTCATAATACTTTGAATAACTAAACGTAAAAGTTTCACCTTTCCTGATTGTAAGCTATCAGATACATTAAAAATGGTGGTTGAGTGGGCTATGCCAGTTGCTTTACTCCGGTTTTCCAAAAACCAAGTACGATAAATATTCTAAATCTAAGCTGAAATATGTGTTTAATATTAAATTATATTTAAACTGTCCTAGGTTACAATGAGAACTTATGTATATATATATACACGATTTATATACAGGTTACTATGAGCAAATAGCAGGGTAAACATTCGTTAACAACTATACCTGAATTATTCAGTGGAACATTGAAAGTCTTCAATTTCACTTTGCTAAAGCGATGCTTAAAGCTAGCGATGTTTATGCAATTATACAGTTAGATCTTAGTGTGCAATGTTTACAACGCCCAGAATTGGTCAACACGTTAAATCCCTATCCAAAGACTATTTCATTGGCCTGGTTTCTGTCATGGTTCATATCAAAGACTTTCAAGGAAGTATTTAACTAGTTTTCCAGCATTTTTGCATTTATTTTTTATGCTCTCGCAATGAAAGGGGGCAGGTATACTGTTACCCATGTCCGTCCCATCCCGTCGAGTCCCGTCTCGTTAAATAAGTACGGATCCGATTGTCATCAAACTTCGAATATATAATAAGCATGAAGACCTCATTTCATATGGGCGCGTGGGCATTTATGTCTCACAGACATTTCTGTTTCTTCTTTTTTTCTTCCAATTTCTTGTCTTAACAATAATATTAATTGCAATAAAAGCAAACTACGGCCGATCTGAATCGTATTCATAAAGTGTAAGTCATTCACCAACACAGTTTTAAATAAGCCGGCATAGAAAAGCAAACATATTGACAGGAGTAATTGTACTCAAGCAATACAAATTCTAGTTGCGTAATTTTCAAGAACTGAACTCAATGCAAGCATTTACCGTGGCCAAAACTTAAGTGTACAGAAATTAAAGCACTATTAGTCTATTATCAGTCTACATTAGCAATGTTCCACTGAATATACCGGTTTAACCTACATAAATCACAATTATTAACTAAAGCTATAATTATTAGTACACAATTTGTCAACATGACACGGGGAGTATCATTCACATATATATATATACATCCTACATTGTACAGTTTAACGTGTCTGTATCAGCTTCATTCATATGAAAACCTTATACCTGGGCCTACACTTAATGTCTTTTCGTTTCGTATGAGAATTTTAGGATGTAACCGAGACACATGTACAGCTGAGACGTTCAAAAATACATAAAATGAATATATCAATATCAAAAATCACGTTTCACATTGTTGACACAGTCAAACATTATGTACATTTTATCAAAAATCAAACGACTTGTACAGATCATTGAGAAGTTCAATTTTGCTAATGGAATAGTATGACCACTAACTAATCTATAGTTCACCGGATTTTTAATATGGATTTATTTCATCTGAAACAGGTAAAGTATGCTATAAGTTTAAACAGCTAGCCGTGGAATACAATATATATATACTGATGTCTTATCTAAAAAGTTTGGAACAAATCATGATCTTTTCCGAGATTTTGGCATCATTTCATTAAATCTAGATATGGCATCATCATGTGTATTTTCCACTGAAACAATTATACCTATCTAGTTGTCTCAGATGGAGATAAGCTTGGGAACTTTTGAAAATATCAGACTTAACATAGGTATTCATTCATTCAATCATCCGCAGCATAGGTGATTTTAGAATCGTTTGACGATATTCATTCTATTTTCACTTTAAATGACAATTTCGAATAGCACTTATCAGATATGACTTTGAAAGTAAGTAATATCTGCTTGTCACGCGAGTACGTATATGACGTCAGACAACTGGAACAAATCTCACCTAAAACAATGGAAGACTATTGGTATACAAAAAAGGTGAGATTTGCTCTCAATTGATAAGATCATTTTCCTTTCTAAACACGGATTTGAGCAAGTCCGTTATCTTAAAGCGCAGCATGATCAACACGTACCTATACCTACCGAAGTCCTGATGCCAGAAATCATCAGATTAGACGACTAACAGATGGTGACATAAATGCTAATAACAAGACATTCGGACAAGATACTACTGCAATATACCTTATCGTCTTGCTACAACTGTTTCAACAACTATGCATGGAGACATTATGAAGATATTAATTCTCAATCATCTGAAAATGTCATGGATTTTAATAATTAATCATCTAAGGAGATCAGACAGAAAATCAAATTGATTGTTTTTCTTTAGTACGAAACTCCCACTCACAATCTGGGACTACATGTAGTTCAACGTAAGAGGTATGTTTTACATCTACAGTGCAACTGCCATGTTAGGAATATATGATTTTCATCAATTTATCTCTACTACCTTCCTTCTCCAGTTCCACAATTTAGTCAACAATACAATAAGGAAAATCATCAGATTATAAAATGAATCTCTAAAGATATTTTGAAAAGTGTTAAGTTTATCTTGAAAAACGTCACAATAATTCAGGATTACTTTTATCTTTGCTGCTGGAAGTAATCTAATTTTTCTTTATTTTTTTTTTCGATGAAAGATTTTTTTAATCGATATAACTCGAAAATGTCCTCATCCTGAGTTTAAAAATGCCTGACACATGGACTTATAAATAGTATAACAAAGTCCATATTTATAAAAGTTAAACATTATGAAACTGCAAATGGTTACAGTTCCATTTACAACGAGAAGTGTTGCTCATTGGAAAATAACATCATAAATTGTACCTGTACTGCGATTCTTCTATTCTCTAACAGTATTTTGAACGAGTTTAATGCAAATAAAGGTGTTATGGTTAATTTTATAAAGTGGTATATTGTGTATGTCGCACCAAAAAATGATATACAGGGTACAGCAGTTTTTATAACACTTTTCTATCGTATGATTTAAGGGGTACTTTGCTGTTCATTAGATCAAATCAATAATGTAGTAAAATGCTGTTGATCAGTAATGATATAGGTAAATGCTTTAAGGGTGGTTGGGTGGCTGGTACACTGGATATTAGCACTATCTTTTCAACAAGGCAGCTAGGGTAAGATTTTTAAAACGGATGTGATAAGGTATGAGGTCGGTCGCCCAGCCAGGTAGGTTTTCTCCAGCTTCTCCAGTTTCCTCCCACAATATTACCGCTGCGCTAACTTCCTCGCCAACAACAGTGATTTATATCAGCTGTATAACTTGTTTCATATTTTTTCTAAATTGATGTAATTTCAACTATCTGAATAAATCCCTTTATACACTGGAAAGAAATTGTTTCAGCAATACATTCAATCCTACGATAAAATAAATTATACCTAATAAACGTAATTTATGTTTTCACACACTGGCAAGAAGTTGTCTAAGAAACGTTCAATCATATAATAAATAATTCTGACTCTTAAAACCTTTTTTAAGAATTTGAAAGATTTTATGGGATCAGCAAATCATCTATGAGATTTTCCTATATAATGTTATTTTCAATGAGATTTTCAGGGAAAATATGGGTAAAAATTCCCAAATCTTGTCACAAAGTGATCCCTGCCCCAGTGCTTATTATGAACATGTTTTTCAGCTTATATGTTTAACAAAGTGTTTTTTTCTATATATTGGAGTGATATCAAGCACAGTTTTAAAGCCTACAGAACAGTACTTTTTTATTCCATTTTTTGAAGGATTCTCAAAGACTACAAAATCTAAGGTACTTCATTTCATTCCAAAGCTTACATATTAATAATAAAATATTATAAAAAAAAATTAAACTTATTTCCATTTTTATCAACCAAGTCATCCTACACAAATACTATCTAATAAATTAAGTGTTAAAAAAGAATAAGTCCATGACTTGTCATCAATGATAGTATAAATACTGAGAAATTTACCTTTAGTGTACAATAGCATATTTTCAGAGAAATATTGATTAGTCAATTAAAATTAAGGTTTTTCAATATTGATGGGATGACTTGATTATTGGCAGAGTAAGAATCATGGATATCAGCTTGATATTTAAATCACAATCTTATAAATTCAAAAACAAAACTAAGTGGCAGAGACTTAAAAGCTAACTTAATATTAGTCCAAACATCTTTTTCAGGTCATCAAGTATAAATTGTTGAAAGGTATTTCATCACAACCGGTAAGTAAAAGTGGGCATTAGTGTGACGTTTTGGTGACTTTATGTACCTGTCACCTTCATCAGGCAATTATAAAGGTGTAAAATATGGTGTTACGTAGAGACGCGACCTTGAATAACAATATCAGGAAATTACAAACCAGTTCAACTGGTTCGGACCTTTGGCCTGGTAGTAACGTCCTGGCTCCATAACCTAAGAGGTCTCCGGTTCGCGCCCGGCTCGTCTCACTAAATTCATTTCTGCTTTTTGTTGTAAACTATTGTATATTTCCTAAGTTGGGATGTTTGTAATAATAAGAAACCCAAGTCTGGGTGTGTACATGTACGATATGTACTAATTATCACAATGATAATTTCTTAAAAATATAATAACAGCCCCTGGTAGCCGATTTCATGTTACGTCGTGCCGGATCTGTTTGATTGCTATGCCTACATCAGGTTCTATATGCCGTCACGCTTCGTTACAATGCAGATACACTATCTATATTCAGCTGATTGCCGTGTTACGATTCAGAAGTGAATATCCCGTGTCATATTTTTTGCGTATTACATTTTGATGTTTTATAAAAATTGTACATGACCTTACACAAGTTTGTTTTCTTTTCTTATTTTCATATGAGATATTTTTTAAACTCACCACGAATTCTTTTTTTTAGCTCACCAGACACTTGCTCAATTGAAACATCCTTACACTCATTTCATAAGCCCCATATGAAACGGAAGTTCATGCAAGATCCTATATTTAAGTGTTAGTTTACTTAGTTGATACGTAATCTTCCTATGATACCTTTTCAACATTTACAAAGAGACCGGACAGCCTTTTATCGGCACATACATTACATTAGACCGGACAGCCTTTTATCGGCACATACATTAGCTTCAACAAGAAAGAATTGAAATCTGATTGGAATGTTTACTTTTTCTACGATGGCTGGACGGACCCGTTCAGCTGTGTCTTCTTGCAGCAAAAAATTTCAAATAGTAATTTCTCTCTAAATCGGTGGCACTGAATCTGAAACATAATTAAGAATATTGTTATATACTTTTAAACATATGTAGAATAACTTGAAACTTCTAGAGATCAAAACACTCGTCTAGTCTGAACTGACTTTAGATCTTTTTTCTTTTACAATTTAGTAATTAAAGACATACACTTTGAGGTCAAGCTTTTGAAAGGCTGAATAATGGATACCCAGTTAAGGTCAAATTTCTTTCGGCCAATGATATGAAGTACATAAACTATATAAATTGATTGGACAACGATGCACAGTTCTCTCAACTATCAGTCAAACTACCATGATTAAAAATCCACCAGAAACAAGAGCAAACATAATATAAATTGGTCCGCCAGGAAAGGATATACAGTAAAATCCTGTTATATCGCCACCCGTTATACCACCAATCCCGCTTATCGTCATGAATTTATTCAGAACGGATTTCCTCCCACATTAATGCACATGTTTTACCACCAAACTCGCCTATCGCCATCTGCCATCATATTTCCAAAACAAATGGTTAAAATAACACTAACATGACATCGTTAGTATCACCAAATTGAGTCCAGAAGGACATGTGTTTAGATGTTAATGTTACGTGACTAACTGCCAACTGACAGGTAATTAGCCTTTTACCAACCGTGACAGTGTGTACACATACGGAATCAATGAATCGTGGCTATTCCTAAGTTATCTTTCTACAGGTAAGTTTTGGATGTTATGATGATCAGCAAAGGCCGACTAGATGCCGACACTTTGTATCCAAGTTTGTATTGGTGAAGGAAATCTCTGAGGGTATTTTTATCAGTCAATCAAGTTACACAGAATTACATGTTGGGAAGGTGACATCATTTCTGTATTAGACTCGCAGCACTTGGGGACATTCCCTTATTTGTTTTCGGACGGTTTATGCCGCGATAAGCAGTCAGGGCGGTAGGTCTGCATCGAGGAATATGCCGCGACAGCACGATAAGGGATAAATGTTTATTTATGTACAAATCGATGCAATGATTTGATATGAATTAAATGTTTCTGACAAAAGTTTATTTTGATCTTCAAAGTTTACAGTTGTTATGGAAACACTAATTATAGGGTCTGGACGGCAAACCCGATATACCACCAAACTTGTTATATCGCCAAAATCGCTGAGAACAGAAGGTGACGATATAAAGAGGTTTTACTGTATGATAATTGATGCAGTACCGAAAATCTAACATAACCAATGGACATTTTAATATTAGGATACTATTGATCAATCCTTACCTGTAGGACAGATTACACGTCCAGCTTACGATATGACCCCACAAGGCACTCCATGGCATCAGCCTTAGACGACTTGCTGGCTTTGGCTGTAGCGTCCATGAGGCCGTATTTTGCCTCCTGATCAAACTGCTCATCACAGGCCAATAATTTCTCTGCCCAGTCCTAGGGAAACATTAAACGAGAATTATCAGTCAGGCGGGGAAACACGTTAGTTACAAACAGTCCTAGGGAAACATCAAACGAGAATTATCAGTCAGGCGGGGAAACATGTTACAGTCAAACCTGCTCTAACGACCGCCTGTCTATAACGACTGCCTGTCTATAACGACCGATTTTCATATTCCCCGTGAGATTTCACTATATAACGACCATCTGTATAACGACCACCTGTCTAATGTGGCTAACGACCGGTAATTTTGGACCGACGGTCGCTAGTTCGCTTTCTATAACGACTGATTTTCAGATTCCCCGTGAGATTTCATTATATAACGATCATCTGTTTAACGACCACCAGTCTAATGTGGCTAACGACCGGTAATTTTGGAACGACGGTCGCTAGTTTGCTTCCTATAACGACCGATTTCGGGTGAACATATTTTGATCTCACATTTGGCTGTCAGCCGTTCCGGTAATCCGCCGTTATAAACAGTGAAAAATTATTGATCTAGCTGTCAATTAAAAAAGCCATATTTCTCACAATATAAACGTCTATTACATGAACAATTTTTATAACAATATTTGTACAAGTGAATTCAATAATATGTTTTTAGATGGGGGGGGGGGGGGGCTAATAGGGACATGGGCACTTATATAAGGTCAAATACTTTTTTTTTCTTCTCCTGATAAGAGATAAACATATTTGACACACAATTTATTACAAGCAACTATTATTGATCATGTGATCAGGTATTGATGGAATACAAGACCCTGGGATTATTAAACTGGACTAAATTTTTGCTAAGCCAATAATGTATGATTTTACTTTTCATGAAGTTATTTGTAATTGGCAATCTTACAAAGTCAAAACATCAGACTGTCACCCAGGATCATTTAACTTGACATAAGTTAATTTTAGACTGTCCCTGAACTTGGGCCTGGTAAGTTTGATGTGATTATCATCAGAAACCTGTGTAGTTATATGGCATTGTGTTCAGATCAGCTACATATTGTTTATGGGAAGTGGGTGGAAATATGTACCTTGTTTGAAAATGCTGGTTGTTGTCCACCATACTCCTTCGGAAGGATGGCCTCGTCTATAAATTCTGTAAGGCCTTCAGGCTTGTCACCGTGGAAATGTAACTGTCAAGGGAAAAAATTAATACATAACGTAATCACTCAGAGAAAAGTTCATACAAAGTAATGATTGATTGGGGTAGAACAGTTATCTCCCTTGGGTTATTGTATCAATAAGTTATCTCCCTCAATTCAGGTCAGGGACAAGTTCATACACAGTAATGGTTCTTTGTTGGGTAGGATGTGCCAAAATACAGTTATCTCCCTTATATTACTGTGTCAATAAGTTATCTCCCTCAATTCAGGTTGGAGAGCCAACATGTGAGTTATGACAACATATGAATCCCCTTTTATTACAGTAAAACCTCTCTTACTGGAACACAGTTACAATTTAACTTGAATACTCCTCGTTCGTAAAATAGATTGTTTGGTCCTGAACCAATACATGTATGCAACCAACCTCAGATTATTCAAATACCATGCTTTCTGGTATTCTCGAACTATTGATCAGGTCCTCATGATTTTGAATAAGTGGGGTTTTACTATACGTCATGAATGCTAACAAAGGCTGGCTCGACTGGTTGAGATTAAGGGGTAAATATGGGTAGTCTTCCTTTAAACCTTATCTGAGATAAATAAATCTTCTTATGAAGCTGTTAATCTAGTCAAGTTAAAACTTCTAGGTTCTGACACACTTTTTTGTACATTTTTGTTCATGTTCAACTTTGTTAGTCTGAACACTTTGGGTTTATATTTCTGCAGAATTTTGTAAGTCTAAACACTACATGCTGTGTGCACATCAGAACCTTGTTATTCTAGACTCTTCATGTTGTATGTACATTGGTGCCTTAGTTGTGAGTCTGGACACCTTTATTAGCATTTTAATAGAACTTTATTTATTAAGTCTTTTAAGTAAAACTTGGTTAGTCTGGACAATATGATAAGTATATACACATTATAATGTTGTTAGTCTGGACAATATGATAAGTATATACACATTATAATGTTATTAGTCTGGACAATAAGATAAGTATATACACATTATAATGTTGTTAGTTTGGACAATAAGATAAGTATATACACATTATAATGTTGTTAGTCTGGACAATATGATAAGTATATACACATTATAATGTTGTTAGTCTGGACAATAAGATAAGTATATACACATTATAATGTTGTTAGTCTGGACAATATGATAAGTATATACACATTATAATGTTGTTAGTCTGGACAATAAGATAAGTATATACACATTATAATGTTGTTAGTCTGGACAATAAGATAAGTGTATACACATTATAATGTTGTTAGTCTGGACAATAAGATAAGTATATACACATTATAATGTTGTTAGTTTGGACAATATGATAAGTGTATACACATTATAATGTTGTTAGTGTGGACAATATGATAAGTGTATACACATTATAATGTTGTTAGTGTGGACAATATGATAAGTATATACACATTATAATGTTGTTAGTGTGGACAATATGATAAGTATATACACATTATAATGTTGTTAGTCTGGACAATAAGATAAGTGTATACACATTATAATGTTGTTAGTGTGGACAATATGATAAGTGTATACACATTATAATGCTGTTAGTGTGGACAATATGATAAGTATATACACATTATAATGTTGTTAGTGTGGACAATATGATAAGTGTATACACATTATAATGTTGTTAGTTTGGACAATATGATAAGTGTATACACATTATAATGTTGTTAGTTTGGACAATATGATAAGTATATACACATTATAATGTTGTTAGTTTGGACAATATGATAAGTATATACACATTATAATGTTGTTAGTTTGGACAATATGATAAGTATATACACATTATAATGTTGTTAGTTTGGACAATAAGATAAGTGTATACACATTATAATGTTGTTAGTTTGGACAATAAGATAAGTGTATACACATTATAATGTTGTTAGTTTGGACAATAAGATAAGTATATACACATTATAATGTTGTTAGTTTGGACAATAAGATAAGTATATACACATTATAATGTTGTTAGTTTGGACAATAAGATAAGTATATACACATTATAATGTTGTTAGTTTGGACAATAAGATAAGTGTATACACATTATAATGTTGTTAGTTTGGACAATATGATAAGTATATACACATTATAATGTTGTTAGTTTGGACAATAAGATAAGTATATACACATTATAATGTTGTTAGTTTGGACAATATGATAAGTGTATACACATTATAATGTTGTTAGTGTGGACAATAAGATAAGTGTATACACATTATAATGTTGTTAGTGTGGACAATAAGATAAGTGTATACACATTATAATGTTGTTAGTTTGGACAATAAGATAAGTGTATACACATTATAATGTTGTTAGTTTGGACAATAAGATAAGTGTATACACATTATAATGTTGTTAGTGTGGACAATAAGATAAGTATATACACATTATAATGTTGTTAGGGTGGACAATAAGATAAGTATATACACATTATAATGTTGTTAGTCTGGACAATATGATAAGTGTATACACATTATAATGTTGTTAGTCTGGACAATATGATAAGTGTATACACATTATAATGTTGTTAGTTTGGACAATAAGATAAGTGTATACACATTATAATGTTGTTAGTCTGGACAATATGATAAGTGTATACACATTATAATGTTGTTAGTGTGGAAAATATGATAAGTGTATACACATTATAATGTTGTTAGTTTGGACAATAAGATAAGTGTATACACATTATAATGTTGTTAGTCTGGACAATAAGATAAGTGTATACACATTATAATGTTGTTAGTCTGGACAATATGATAAGTGTATACACATTATAATGTTGTTAGTCTGGACAATAAGATAAGTGTATTAACATTATAATGTTGTTAGTTTGGACAATAAGATAAGTGTATACACATTATAATGTTGTTAGTCTGGACAATATGATAAGTGTATACACATTATAATGTTGTTAGTGTGGACAATAAGATTTATAGAATCCTGCTATTCTGAACAAACTGGTTTGTGTGTACAATAAAACCTTGTTAGACTTGACACACAGGTTTTTGTATACAATGTTCATTTCAAACCGTGTTAGTCATGATACATATGTTTGTGTGTACATCTGAAACTTTGATAGTCTTGACACACATATGTTTGTGTGTACATTTGAAACCTTGTTAGTCATTATACATATGTTTGTGTGTACATCTGAAACTTTGATAGTCTTGACACACATATGTTTGTGTGTACATTTGAACACATATGTTTGTGTGTACATTTGAACACATATGTTGTGTGTACATTTGAACACATATGTTGTGTGTACATTTGAACACATATGTTGTGTGTACATTTGAACACATATGTTTGTGTGTACATTTGAACACATATGTTGTGTGTACATTTGAACACATATGTTTGTGTGTACATTTGAACACATATGTTGTGTGTACATTTGAACACATATGTTTGTGTGTACATTTGAACACATATGTTTGTGTGTACATTTGAACACATATGTTTGTGTGTACATTTGAACACATATGTTTGTGTGTACATTTGAACACATATGTTGTGTGTACATTTGAACACATATGTTGTGTGTACATTTGAACACATATGTTGTGTGTACATTTGAACACATATGTTGTGTGTACATTTTAACACATATGTTGTGTGTACATTTGAACACATATGTTGTGTGTACATTTGAACACATATGTTTGTGTGTACATTTGAACACATATGTTTGTGTGTACATTTGAAACCTTGTTAGTTTTGTCCACTTAGTTTGTGTTTAGTCTTGTTATTTATTATTTTCCCTAGTATTAATGATTTCCCATGGTTTTAATTATCTCCCTTGGTATTAGTTAAATCCCATTGATAGTAATTTCCTCCATTAGTTATCTCCCCTGTTATTTTTTATCTCCCCTTGTAATGATTATATCCCCTGGTACTAATATCCCTTGTAATTGGGTGTTGTTGATACCTACTCTGCTGACTGTCTTTTCTTTCAAAAACTGTTTGACGAGAGAGAAGACATAATCAAAGAAAGTTGGCTCATGAAGATAGTGTAGGCCCTTAAACCTGGCAGGGAACGCATCCTGTAACAAACCAAGAATTTCAATAAATAAGTCATATATATAAAAGCTGGCAGAAGATAATCAAAACAACAATTCAAAACACTACACACTGTAAAGTCTATTCGGTCCTCCAGAATAATTTAGCATGGAAATTTAATAAAACATGAAATGTTGATACCATGAGAATCAGCAAAACTGTTGAGAAATTTAGAACAACTAGACAACAGAAGATTATAGCAGGGGTCTCTCTCACTTTAGTGTGAATGGGGCCGGGGCCTTCAGAATTGTGAAAATTATCGCGGTATTGACTAAAATTGTGAAAATTTAAGATATTGACAAATACAAGAAAAACTAAAAATTTCTTCTCTTATAGATTCAAAGTAGTTAATTGTTGTGTCAGAAGTCCAAGGCCCTGTCTCTTAACTATCACTATCTTTTACAGGGTTGTGCAAAACAAAATGCTCACAATTGTGAAAATCAGCTTGAGCGATTGTGAAAAAAACATACTATTTTAGATTGGGAATGGGGCCGAATTTCGACCCCAAATACAGCCCAGCGAGGGCTCTGTATAGGGATGGCTGTTGAAGTCAGAGAGATACATTGTATCCGACATTATTTGGTGGATATTTTGTTGTTTGACCATCTAATAAACTATACCGTTGTCAATTGTTATAACTTTCAAATAATTTCATATGATTCAGAATATATCTTTTGTAATATTAAAGAAATTAGAAAACACAAGAGACTATCAAGCAAGCTATTAAACCACAACTCCATTTTCTGGCTCCAACAAACTTGATATTAACTTTAAAGAAAATCAATAACTGTACATTACATTTAGCACTGTACTACAAAGATTTTGTTTATGACAGATACGATTATATCTATTACTTAATTACCTGAAGTATGGAGGAGATACGCTTGGCATAAAATGGAGAGATGTTTTTCGCATGACTCCAACTCATTTCCTTCAAATCAATCACCATGACGATACCATTCACTTGGGTTTCTTCTTCCTTTCAATAATCGACAAAATAAAATTAACAAATATTTACCTTTTAAGCTACTATACGTGAAGCTTGAGATAAGGAAAAGTTTTGAAACAGTAACAGGTTAATACAAGAAATGATATTTCTACCACAATATATGCTATGTTATTCCACTCTCAGACCATTGTATAAATGTGCTGACTGTTGGATAAATATACTAGTGGTATATGGCCTTCCAGAATTTTGATTGAGAAGTTAGACTTTGAATGGAAATCTTGATTGTTGACGTCGTCACAATTTGGCAGGAATATATGCAAGATGATGCGTTTTCGCACAAATGGTCCGCGGTTCACTCCGAAAATTAACGAGGACACTGTTGATTTATATTGTGGTAGAAACAGGTCACACGACTCATGGTTATTGGATATGGAATTTATTTCACTGGAGTTAATTATTTTTTAAAAGTTACAAAAGACACTCGCTAAAGCTGGTATTTTGTTGCATTTAAAAAATAATTAACTTGAGTGAAATAAATTCCGTATCCAACAGCTAATCATTGTGTAACCTCTATATATTCAAATAAAGGCTTGTAAAACTTTTATAAGGCTGCCCTTGGCATTAAACTTTGGATCTGAAAACTGGTATTTAGGTGATATTTACCTCTATCAGCTTGGACAAGGTCAGGAAGTTGGTCCGAAATACGTCGTCTAAATTATAGCGCGATACATCCCATTTACCTGTAAACAAACATAGAATAATATAAGGTTTGCTTATGGCACACCAACCATTATGACGAAATTATGAAATGTTCCATGGGTTTAGAAAGCTTCTAAGGTGAGTGTAACTCCTGGATATCGAGGATGTAATTTTATCAAACTATAACTAACCTGGTCGGAATATGACCACCCGTCGGCCATCTTTGTCGCGACTGGGAAGTACTCCAGTCACTCCATCCTCTAGAACATGTTTGACAGCTGAGGGTCGAAGATTGGTAAATATTTCTTTGTGATTAACTTTCATTTTGTAATGTGTCATAATTAACTGAAAGGCACGATCATAGTCAAACTTTTTGGCACGTAGAAATCGCAGCAGAAAGGCATCGTCAGTTCGAATTTTCAAATCTGAAATTTATGAAAAAAAATCTTTTAAAAAATCCCATCGTGTGACAATAACAATTATCAGGTGGAGGATAATGCTGTTGATGGCGATCGTTAATGCTAAACAAATAATTTCAGAACCACAAACAAATCTTTATTGGAAAATTCTTCTGTACCTGCAATAGCTCCTATACCAAAACAAGAGGCCCAGGGGCCTCAACGGTCATCTGACTATAAAGATCTGTTATGTAAAAGTTAATTTTTAAAAGATTTGACCTCCTTGAAAGTAGGTCAAGGTCATTTATATGAGAAAACTTTATAGCACTCCCTCCCAGGTATGCACTGGCCAAATATTGGACCCTGGGGCTTATGGAACTTAATAGATAAGAAGATTCTTAAAGCTTTTACCCATTATAACCCATGTTAACCTTTGACCCTGTCCAGTGCTTAAAGTTGAACTTTGACCTAAACACAATATATCAGAAAAAGATTTGCATTGCCAGTCTACATATAATATATGCAAGTATCATCGGTCTAGATCATTCGGTTCATTAGATAATGTTGTGTAGATATTTTAACATATTTGACCCCTGTGACCTTGAAAGTAGGTCAAGGTCATTTATATGAGAAAACTTTAGAGTGCTCCATCCCTGGTACCTACTGGCCAAATATCAGAACCCTGGGCCTTATGGAACTTGAGAAGAAGATTCTTAAAGCTTTTTACCTATTATAACCCATGTTAACCTTTGACCCCGTCCAGCACTCAAAGTTGACCTTTGACCTAAACACAATATATTAGAAAAAGATTCGCATTGCTGGTCTACATATCATACAAAAATATCATTGCTCTAGATCATTTAGTTCTTTAGATAATGTTGTGTAGATTTTTTAACATATTTGACCCATGTGACCTTGAAAGTAGGTCAAGGTCATTTATATGAGGAAACTTTAGAACAATCTATCCCAGGTTCCTACTGGCCAAATATCAGAACCCTGGGCCTTATGGAACTTGAGAAGAAGATTCTTAAAGCTTTTTACCTATTATAACCCATGTTAACCTTTGACCCCGTCCAGCACTCAAAGTTGACCTTTGACCTAAACACAATATATTAGAAAAAGATTCGCATTGCTGGTCTACATATCATACAAAAATATCATTGCTCTAGATCATTTAGTTCTTTAGATAATGTTGTGTAGATTTTTTAACATATTTGACCCCTGTGACCTTGAAAGTAGGTCAAGGTCATTTATATGAGGAAACTTTAGAACACTCTATCCCAGGTACCTACTGGCCAAATATGATCACCCATGGCCTATTGGTTAGTGAGGAAAAGATTGTCAAACGCTTTTTTACATATTTGACCCCTGTGACCTTGAAAGTTAGTCAAGGTCATCGATATGAGGAAACTTTGTAGCACTCTATCCCAGGTGCCTACTGGCCAAATATCATTACCCTAGACCTTTTGGTTACTGAGAAGAAGATTGTTAAAGGTTTTTACATATTTGACCCCTGTGACCTTGAAAACAGGTCAAGGTCATTGAAATGAGGAAACTTTGTAGCACTCAATCCCAGGTGCCTACTGGCCAAATATCAGCACCTAGAGCCTTTTGGTTACTAAGAAGAAGATTGTTAAAGGAAAAGTTTACGGACGGCGGACGGCGGACGGCGGACGGCGCACGACGACGGACGAAGCATGATGGCAATAGGTCATCTTGACCCTTCGGGTCAGATGACCTAAAAAGTTATAAAAAGTTATAACTTTTTAGTTCCTTTTTGAAAACTTAGAATTTATCGTGTAACTTTTTATAACTTTTTTGGACTTTGACAAATTCAGGGATACCTTTTTTTTTAACTTTTCTGGACTCTAACAATTTCAGTAGTCCTGTTTATTTACATTTCCAGGTGGACTCTAAAATTTCAGTGATAATTTTTTGTAACTTTCTGGACTCTGACAGTTTCAGTAATACTGTTTATTAACATTTCCTGGAATCTAAAATTCTGGACTAAGAAAATATTGATCTTTGATTTTATTTTCATTATTTTCCATTTAACATTTCTGTATCTTTCTATATAGTTTAAATATAAATATTTCTTAGCAATGTCAGCATAAAATAAAATATAATGACAAAAAAAGTCAATCATTAATTTACCAAAGTTATTTGTTATCCAGTGAATGTTTATTGTATGCCAGGCATTAATTATTATTATTAATTATTATTTTTTTGTACCTAAAAGTATAACTAGTACTCTTAGGCTTGTGAATACATGTAGATTAATTTGATAACCAATATTAATTGGGTTTTGAAAGCGGTGGCCATGGATGGCTGACCATAAGCACGCAACCAATCAGAATTTTAGAGTCTGCGATTGTGGTCAGTTTTTACGGACTCCAGGAGGTACCTGTACCAACCTTTTTGTTTGAGAATCATCTCCCTAAGGGCCTGAATATCTCTGCTTCGCCATTGAGCTTTTTCATTGAGTTCCTTCTCAGCCTTTTCCACCAGTTCTGGAGCCAGGGTACACACGTACTCAGACTGAGGTTCTGTCATGATCGATGATCTTTAATGATGTGAATCTAATATAATGATTATAAAAAATTAAAATAGCTGGTTTGGTGAAGTTTAACTGGTCATTCAATTATTTCCAGAAATTGAGAACGCTCTACATTGAATGAGCACAACATGCTATTGATGAAATATTACAGTACCAGGGGTTAATCTAGGATTAAGGGGAAACTACCTTTTTGTACTTTAGGGGGGAAAAAAGCTCTTCAAAGGGGAATTTTTAATAATCACAAAGTTTCACTTTTTAAACTATAAAGCATATTTTTCAACTGAAAACAGCAAAGGATAATCAGAAAAAGACAAATCTGAAGGATTTGGGTAGATATTGACATGAAAAATGAAGGAAAATGCAACATTTCAGTAAATTTAACACAATTCTGAGGGAAAAGGGGAAAAAAATTCTGAAGGGAAACTACCCATAGACGGTAGTAAAAAAGGCCTAGATTGACCCCTGAGTACAGTTACACATTACAATAGTAATGAATGTATAAAATATAGGGGGGGGGTCGATATAAACATAACAACTCCCATACATTTTATAAATACGTACATGTTTAACATTACTATTGCAGAGTGTCCCTGTGGTACAGTTGAGATTCACTGTCTCATTTCGTAATTTATCTATAGCTACTTCAACAATTTTAGGAGGGGGGGGGGGGTAACTTTACACAGCGCAATCGCCAAAATCATATAAGATAAGATAAGTTTATTTCTGGTGTGGTGCAGGACATTTTATAGTTCTCTATACCAGACTCAAAAACACAGATATTGGTACACATATATACAGAACACATATTAAAATAAAACATGTACATAATAGTTTAAGATTAAATTTCAGTCCAGTATATTACTCTATGTTTTATATGGTTATTTCAGCTGTGAAGTTATAAAAAATATCTTGTTTTCTCCAATGATTGTCCAGAGCGTTTTTGAAAGCGTTTATATTGGGTGCGGATAGAAAAACAGGCCGACCAACGACCTCTTAAAGTTATGTTATCAGACTAGAAGTAAAAAAAAAAGTCGATTATACATTGTTTGTCATTTACTTGGTGTACTTTGTGATGTTATATCATGACTCAATCGACCTATTACTGCATGACTAATCAAGCAAAACGACTTGTTTCACTTTAACAACTACTGAACGTGACTTTTTACCTGTATCACACTTCAAAACGAATGTGTCCTCGAAGTCTACAATGATCGTCGTCCTATTGTCACAGATGCTCTGCCGTCAAGATAACAGCCTCCGTAAGATAAAACAAATAATGCGTAAAATATTATTTCAGAAAATAAATTACAAACACGTAGGCCCTATAAGCTAATTTAAGTGATTATGTACTCCTTATGTTCTGCTCGCATTTTATGACAGGTGCGTTCGACAGGCAACAATTACTGGTGCGTATGTAGTTTAGTACCCCCTTTCGCGGTCCGGCTAAACGAAAATAAATAATGTACGAAAATATCCCTTTTTTCTGAAGTTAAATAGTAAAATTGGAATCATACCAATAGCTCACGTACATTGTAAATGACATTTAGATATGTTCGGATTATACTGAAAACGGACAACGCATATACATGCATTGAATAACAGGCATACACACATATACATATATGTCTCTGGACCTGAGAATTTGTTACAGCTAGTTTTGGACCTTAAATAGAGTGTTTAGAGTAATTTTACACATTTGGGGGGTTTAGATCAATTTCCGATAAAAATGTCCCCCTCCCCATCAAAAATCGACCCTCGCCTACCTTTCTTGCATTAAAAATCACATTTCTAGTTGAACTGGGACGTTATACGTCCCTGAGTTGAGGTACGAAAAAACGCTTGGTACCGTTGGAAATTTTTTGGAAATAATCTCCATTTCCTCCAAATCTTAGGCCTGCGAAGTATGGTCATGATATCACATGGGTTAAATATATAACGAGGCCCACATGGGCTTTAATCAACAGTGATTATGGAATTGTATTTCATTAATTTGCCTTATGACTATGCCATTGATTTGACATTGATTTCGTTTTGATCATGCTGAAATTATTTTGTCTTGATATTTGCCATTCTGTAATTTAATCAGATGTCTTCTCTAGGTAATTCCTTCTACACCCCGCCGTCACCCTGCCTTTCATCTCATTTTCCACCCCACTTCCATCTTACTCCTACACATTATCTTCTTCCCTCCTCCCCCAAACATATATGTACTTAATTATTATCATGTATTGTGGAGAGGACTGTTTCTAAGTTGTAATAATTTGTTGTCCAATCCATTTGTATATTGTACAATAAAATATGTTTAAACTAAACTAATTAACAGTCATGTGACTATTAAGACAAGTATTATATAATCTTTGTTGGTGATTGCGAAGTTGTTTAAAGATATTAATATATTTGACCCCTGTGACCTTGTAAGCGTGGCAATGAACAAACTTGATATCCTTTCACCCCAGCATGATACCAGCCCTGTCTCTGTCGGTTATAGAGAAAAAGTTGCTAGAAAACTGTAGTAGGTACATGTATATATCCCAGATAGAATAAAACAAGTCAGTACCTACCTACCACCTTAAAAACCTTTGAATCAACCAAAATAAAGCAAAATTTGATTATTTACTTAACTATTTCAAAAAGAAATAAAAGGTATTTTTTAAACGCAATCCAAAAATAGAACTTTAAACTGATTGCTAGTAGCAGGGACGTATATGTGAAACCGATTATCTCAATAACTACTCAATAACGACCAATCGATTTAATTTTTGAACCATTTTAAAGCTGAGTGTTTTTCACATGTATTACTACATGTTTGTGACAAATTTGTATGATATAAATTAGTTAAATAGTTCATAGATGATTGTCAATTTAACAACATGGCCGCCCTGTCGTGAATGGAAATAATACGGGTCTTTGAAATACCTGCTCCGGTTGAAACCGATTATCTCAATAACTACTCGACCAATCGATTACATTTTTGAACCATTTTAAAGCTGAGTGTTTTTCACATGTATTACTACATGTTTTTGACAAATGCGTATGGTAGAAACTAGTTAAATACTTCACAGATGATTGTCAATTTTACACCATGGCCGCCCAGCCTCTGTAATGAACGTAGGCTACATATGTAGAGTATATAGGCCTATACAGTCCCTGTAACTTACATGTATTTTGGCAGTACAGCTCCTGTAAAACTCAACATGTACTGGTAAATTGTGCATCTCTGTACAGTCCCTGCTATATGTATGCAAAAGGGCACTTGCTAAATACTGGGGCACATGCTGTCTTGTAGTCTCATTATAGAATAGAATTATGACAAAAAAAAGAATATATATACATCATGCACATGTCAAGTATAGTGGAGCACCTGTTAGATATTTGTACTATAGGGTATCATTGTCATCAACAATTATTATTTTAAGATTATATGTATCAATATGAGTTATCTATTGTAATGAGAGTCTAAACATTGATATGATGAAATGATTAGTAGACATTAAACTTTAACTTGATCTATTGATATATTTTCAGGTATGTGACCCAGGCAGATTCAGGAACCTTCCAATCATTTAAATCTCCAGCATCTGTTAGTTGTCGCTGCTTGTGACTAAAAGACATGTTTCAGTGAAGTGCGAGAATTATGACTATCCCATTTCGAATGTATTTGAGAAAATTAAAATTATAGATATATAGATTCTGTTCGTGTTTTTTTGTATAAAATTAACCTGATCATATCATGCAGCCTTTGGTATAAATTCCTGAACATGAATGTACCATCAACAAGGAAACGGATATTGATTAAAATATCTTTACATGGGTTAATGTAATAATTTGGACCGTATATAAAACTGAAAGAAGCAAAGAAATGATACAATCTGCCTAAACAGGGATTTATACATAAACATGGTCTCCTAAGTTAGATTACCAATATGTATAAAAACCATATAGCACACATAGATTGACAGCATGTCTGTTGAACAACATTAACCACCCTGTTTTAATCTTTGCTCAGAAAAAAAAACAAACCAAAAAAAGTTTTTTTTTCAAAAACTCATTTTTATAACTTGGATATTTACAATTAACAGGAGGCTATCTTGGATTTTGAGTGAATTGTTTATGATCGATAATGCAAGAGAAGTACTAGTTACTGGGTGGATCTTGCTCAAAATCTTAATCTAGTACAAAGACATGAATTCCGAATCATTTGCCGTGGTAGACAAGTTGAGAATCGGACGTTTAAAAATGATTCAAAACCATGGCTTGGTAGCTACATCTACCAGACAGTAATATACCTAGACACAGTGGCAACAATAATCATTCAACCTCATAAATGAAGACCTTCTAAATCACAACCTAATCATATATACCCAGTATGAAATGATAAACGCAATCATTGAATCAACACACGAGTGTGGACATGACAGTGGAAGTAATCCGTTGAGCTACTGCGCAAGCGCACACTGGGGAAAAACCGCTGTCGCTAACTTCACGGTTCGGTGCACAAGTACAAAAGCTCTCGCTAGACCATTGCCCAAACGGGTCAGTGACCTATCCCTCTCACATATACGTCCCTGCTAAATATGAATAATTAAAAAAAAAAAGAAAAAAAAAACATATCAAAACAAAAATTTCAAATATTCTTTTTATGTTATTAATTTTCTAAAACCCTAATCAAAATAACTGCCAGATTTCTGCTAATTAACATTTGAAACTTTTGTTTTTATATATTTAAAAAAAAAAATTAAAAATCATATTTCGCTATATTATCTATACCACGGACTTAGATAGCAGGGATTGGCAACACCACTGTCATCTAGCGTATGTATTGTCCACCTCTTGTATTTGTGCATCGAACCGTGACGACCTGTAACTCTCTTGCTGGAGCCAATTTACCTGTACTGCGCTTGCGTGCTATCAAACAGACTCGTTTCCGGTATCGATTACCACGTTGTTTACCTCAGTAACGAACTAGAGAAGCATGGTTTGACAGTTTAGTACCTTTAGCAAACGACTGCATACTCGTGGTGCATACAAGTAAGTTCGTTTTTTTTTTATTGTTGTAACATTGTATTGAGGCTGAACTTTGTAAACATATGCCGTGATTTAGAAAATACCCACTAAGAATTTGTGTTTTCTGTGGACATGCAGTGCTCAGTGCCCGACCAACTGAAATTTGACAGTTTTCTGTTGTTTCATGACTTCTACAGGAAATTATACGACATGACACATAGTATAGTATATACTAAATTAAAGGGAAATTAATTTTCTGTCGATCAAAGCCACTCCCGTCAAGATATCTCGAACGGTTATGTCAAAATCTTATGTTTCCCGGATTTAGGTCATGTCACCGGGCCGACATCGTCGGATACCCACGGTTGATCTCGCTTCGCTAACTCACTCGGAGTGAGTTAGCAAAGCGAGATCAACCGTGGGTATCCGACGATGCCGGGCCGATGGAATTCAGTTAATTTAATTGTTTACATCGCAATAAGTCCATTTCATACTGTTCTGCACCCCCCCCCCCCAAAAAAACCAATTAGGATATTAATTGATTAATATTCAGAGAATAATAAATGATCATACAAACTATACAGTACACACATCTTAAATGCATTTATTTTGGTAATAACTCCACTTTGTCCATTAACATTTTTTACTCTTTAATATGTATTCTATGTGATATTTACTTCTGTGCCAGCACACAGGGACATGGGAATTTGTAACAGGAAGTTATGGACCGAAACTAAGATGTTTAGAGTAATTTTGCACTTTTATTAGGATAAATCATAGACGCAGGCTGGTAGCCTCTATGTCGATATCAATGAATTACAAAAAATATATTAAATCATATCATTTTGGTGCAATGTACATGTAGCATTTGAAGGATTAAAGTCTTCATATAAAAATTGAGTATTTTTCCAATATTTGTCTAACAGGATTTCAAAATGAAAAACAGTTTCTGCATTGATGACATATCTTGTGCCACAGTGAAAGACTGTTCAAGAGATCAATAATTTCTTAACTGAAGGAAGTGTTTCCTTTCATCCAGTCGACATCGCTTTTTAAAAAAATTCTGACTGAATAATAAAATCTTTCATTTATACCTGTTGACATATTTAGGTTGACATCTAATTTACAATATGGCCCTGGCCCAATATGACAATTATAGTCTAAATGGAAAAGGTTTTTGTTTTATAACTGGAAAAAGTTTTTGGTAACTCTACTATCATATATAGCGTTCATTATTTTAAAAACATTTATAATGTCAGCCCTGGTCCCTGTATGTAAAAGTTTTGGGAAGACATAGTCTTTCCGTGCGTTACGGATAAGTTTAGTAGCCGTCCTCTCTCTGCACATTTTCAATTTGATCAATATCTTTAACTTTTTTTTGGGGTGGGAGGGGGGGGGGGTGTTAGATCTTTAGCCTCTAAAAGTGTAAAAGTACTCTAAACACCTTAGTGTAGGTCCAATACTTGCTGAAACAAAATTCAAAATTGAAAATATAGTCTATCATGGCTAAAAGTTAATCTTCAAATACTGCCTCTGGCCTTGCAAACAACTACTTTATAACTAGTTTGTGATGTAGTGTAATAATTAAGTGCACCTACGATAGCATGCATTTATTCCATTTTTATCAGCTAACGGTGCTAACCAAAGTAAAATTTGCTGTTGCAGAGGCACCACCACCAGCTCTGTTCCTGTTTACAAGCACCACCAGTACTAGTACCAGTGTACTAATATAAGTACATGTACCAGACCCACTTGTTGGCTTGAGTGTGTTGTCAACAACAATTTTCGGTGTCATTTAAATCATCAATGTATTCATGAAGGACATGTCATCTTCATCAACTGTTTAGTGGCAGTAAATGAGTTTTTGTCACTTAACTTTGGAAAACTTGTCTTTGGCAACAATGGTTAAAGACGTCCTTTGCATATAGTGTAAGAAAAAGAACAATTAATAAAGCAGCTACATCAAGTTGGTCAAATCAACCTGAGCCAAGAGCATAGCATGGCATTTATACAGATCTAGATATAATTTGCGATTCACATGTCCATATACCAGGTATCATATTTCAAATTTAATTTTTTCCGATTTGGTTACTCAATTACACAATAGGCTTATATATATATCGAAATTCAAGGTACATAATGAAGTATAGTTGGTTTTTGTGTGAAAAATTTGAACAATATTGTTTCAAATACATAACACTATTTCGATAGATCCAAGTAAACAATACTTAGCAGCGGTTTCACAAAATAATATTGAGATGTACATTTTAATCAAATTTAGTTGTGTAAACTAATTAATATTTCTGGAAAATATATCATAGAAGTATGTCTACAAGTACATGTTATGTGAACTTTTCTCAGCATTATTTGAGTTCTTGATCTCATCATTTTATAAAGCTCGCTAACTAAGGTGTATATTCATTATCGGTTAGTGTCCAGCTCATGTTTTATTTACACATATACAGCTGTGTGTATAAATAGTCAATATAACAGTTAAATGACTTTTTAAAACATCAAATAAAGCATGTTCTATAAAATTTTGGAGAGGCAGAAATTCATAACTTGCTCATGTACATGTAAACATTGTATAATAATCTTTCCATTTATTGTGCTTACATTATCAAATATTAAAAAAAACTTTCAAAATGATAATTTGTTTCTTTTTTATCATACTTATAAAGTAACAATTGCTTATATAGCAATGTAGATTTTGTATGTAACAATGAAGTTGGATTATATATGTTGATGCACAGATTATATAACAATTCAGTGATATCTCATATGAAAAGAACTTGTTTGATTTAAAAGATAACTCTTCTGGTGTTGATTAATTTTATATTGAATTTGGGATATAATTGGTTTTGAATCAGTTTGAACCTCTTTATTATATATAATTTTGAATTGAAATCTTTATTTGTATGTAACAATAAATCAGACTTTAATATGATGTACATATTTATGATCGGGTACCGAGAAATGCATGCTTATATAAGTCCACCCGTGGTCGATGTTGTAAACAATTAATGGCGGCCATTACTAAAAACACGTCAAAAACAACCATTTTGAAATTCAAATCCCACGATTTCAGAGCATTTGTGCACTTAAAATTGATACGAAGTCATAAACTACATATAAAACTATTATGATTTTTAGTCCTTGTGCTCAACAATTCATTTGTTAGCAAGGATGGCGTGAACAAAATTGGGGTAAAATTCAAGGAGACTTGGGAAGTAATCACACGCTTACTTGCACCGTGACCAATTTTGTCAATATTTGTAGTCTTAAAAAATACACTTTCTAGCTTGTCAATGTGACTGAAACCGTTTTTTTTTTGTATATAATGATATACCGACTCTTATTATGTAAACATACATGTACATGTTTATGATCAGACACCGAGAAATGCATACTTTTATAAGTCTACCCGTGGTCGATGTTGTAAACAATTAATGGCGGCCATTACTAAAAACACGTCAATAAACAACCATTTTGAAATTCAAATCCCACGATTTAAGAGCCATTGTTTCACTTAAAAATGATACGAGTTTATAAAATACATAAAAAACGATTACTATTTTTAGTCCTTGTGCTCAACAACTCATTGGTTAGCAAGGGTGACGTGAACAAAATTGGGGTAAATTTCAAGAAGACTCGGGAAGTGATCACACGCTTACTTGCACCGTGACCAATTTTTGTCAATATTTGGAGTCTAAAAAATACACTTTCTAGCTTGTCAATGTGACTGAAACCGTTTGTTTGTATATAATGATATACCCGACTCTAATTATGTAAACATACATGTACATGTTTATGATCAGATACCGAGAAATGCATGCTTTTATAAGTCTACCCGTGGTCGATGTTGTAAACAATTAATGGCGGCCATTACTAAAAACACGTCAATAAACAACCATTTTGAAATTCAAATCCCACGATTTAAGAGCCATTGTTTCACTTAAAAATGATACGAGTTTATAAAATACATAAAAAACGATTACTATTTTTAGTCCTTGTGCTCAACAACTCATTGGTTAGCAAGGGTGACGTGAACAAAATTGGGGTAAATTTCAAGAAGACTCGGGAAGTGATCACACGCTTACTTGCACCGTGACCAATTTTTGTCAATATTTGGAGTCTAAAAAATACACTTTCTAGCTTGTCAATGTGACTGAAACCGTTTGTTTGTATATAATGATATACCCGACTCTAATTATGTAAACATACATGTACATGTTTATGATCAGATACCGAGAAATGCATGCTTTTATAAGTCTACCCGTGGTCGATGTTGTAAACAATTAATGGCGGCCATTACTAAAAACACGTCAATAAACAACCATTTTGAAATTCAAATCCCACGATTTAAGAGCCATTGTTTCACTTAAAAATGATACGAGTTCATTAAATACCTATAAAACGATTACTATTTTTAGTCCTTGTGCCCAACAATTCATTGGTTAGCAAGGATGACGCGTACAAAAATGGGATAATGGCGGGTGTGAAGCCATAAAATACTGCCGTGTTGGTACGCTGTAAAATTTCGAAGTCTGAGACATCTTCCTGAGATATGACGTAACAAACATGATTAAAATATGAATGATGTTAAATAAAGATAACTTTCCTTGAACTCTGGACAGTTTTAATGAAAAGGATTCCCCAGAATATATAGCTTTCCGACGGCAGACAGTGTCCTGTGATGACCGAAGCGGGGGTATTTTTTCTCAAGTCACGTAACTTCTCGCGTGTTCTCCCACTAGTGAAGTCACCTACCATATTTCCTATGCCAAATAGCCAGTTGCCTATCCCTCTAATCTAAGTCCGTGTCTATACTACTTGTTACTATTACTACTGAACTATTACTGCTAATTAAATAAGACAAGGCCATGATGTATTCTTGGTTAGACCGGATGGTCCAAAGTATAATTACATCAATTATATAGATGACCTCGGGCCACAGGTAACTAACATGGGGTCAACCAGAGTCTCTGGGTCAACACACAATATTCTCAGGTAAAATACAAAATTTATGAATATGAGGATTGGAGAGGGACCCCCAATGGGGAGAGTATACAGTATGTATATTCTCACCTAGATAACATCGGTACCGTATCCAAATAAAATTAAGGACAGGTAAACGACCTGGGGGCATAATTGACAGACAAATGGGATCGTCTTTAAATACACGTAGCTGTAAGGTGACAAATCGAATCACTTTTTTCAAAAATACCTAAATCAACAACAGTGTCAACAGATTAATTATAATAAAAATGAAGTTTTTGAATAGATAGTCACACACCATTTTATGTCCACATATCATTATTTTATTTTGTTTAAATATGTCATAAAACAGTATTGAATCTCAAAACTTCGCGTTTTGTTACGTTTCTGAAAAAAATGGCGCGTGCAACGACAATCTGATTAAAATACAGTTCCTCACTATTACTATCGTGTGTAGGATCTGACAGCGACCAGTAGAAGGTCATGTGCAGATGACCTTTATTATTTCAATATCTTGGAAATGAACAGCCAATTAAAATGCACCTTGTAAACGGTGTTTGGAAGACAAACAAAAATGGCGGCAGATCGAAGCGAAGACGAGAAATTATTCCGGGCTTAATATAACAATTTTATAAGTATATTTTGTGATAGTTTCTTTACCTTCAGTTGTTATTTCTTTTTGGACAAACGAAAAACTACAAATCAAACCGATAACGCTATAAAGAACACACGACTTGACGTAGCGACCGCTGAACTGGGCGCCGCCATTTTTGTATACGGTCGTTCGGGTTTCTCGTTACTTAAATCTGGTTTAACGACAAGTGTAGAAACAAATCGAAATCAGCTTTTCACTTTCAGGATCTGGTAAGCAGCGATTTGATTGGTGAATACAAAGGTCATCTTCACATGACCTTCTACTGGTCGCTGTCAGATCCTACACACAATAGTAATAGTGAGGATCTGTATTTTAATCAGATTGGTGCAACGACTATGGGTTCTGTTTTGAACTATACAAATAAATCCACCCGATAGAAATACTTGTTTTCATATAAATTCTAAATGACATCATTAAATGTTGATATGCTACAACAAAAATATTAATTTGAAATGTAAAATACTGCAAAATTCAAATCTTGACCCGATTTGGGTCCTCAAATTCGCAAAATCTTGAACCGCTGATTGGTGACGTTAGAGCGTTCTATAAATATCCAACGTGAACCTTGAGTGCTATTTTTTTTTTGTAAGAACACCCATCAATATTCTTCTTTTGATTCAACCATTAATGGATATAATTCATCCTCAGATTTTTTAATGAATGAATAAAATGATGGTTTGGTGATCCAATTTGGTTACTGTCACCTTAGCCAGAGACGTATAAAGCCATATACGTCTCTGCCTTAGCCTCTGTTGTATGAAATTTGATACTGTATATGACAAAGAGTTCCAGTTGGTCCAAATAAGTTTAATATCCTTACTAAATTTAGAATTCTAGCACACTTAACAGCGTTAAAATTGTAATGCACTAGAGTTAACCAGAGACGTATTATACGTCTCTGAGTTAACACTGATGTGAACCGGAGTGCATTAATTAAAGTGTTTCTCTAGTACACTGCCTTGTTCACTGTGTGTGCACTACAGAGTGCACTAGACACTAGCTAGGCAAATTAAAGGGAGCATACACAAATAAACTAATCGAAACACAAGGATATGTAACTTAGGAAAAGTGGCATATTTTTCAAAATTGCGTCTTTAACCAGATACGTAAAATCTCTGCTTTAACGAGTATCGAAATATCCGTAGTGAAGCAAATTAACAAAAGCCTAGACTGTCTAGCAATGGAAGTTGTTGATCATTACCGTACGCGTACAGACCTACAGATAGCTTCGCTTGATCGGAACTAAATATTTGGGGAGCCAGTCTATCGAACACCGAATCGGCGTGCATGCGCAGTAACTATTGGATCGAATGCACCCTAAGATACCGGAAGTTATCTAATCATTGATAACATTTAATATTATTTCCTATTTTATAGAATTAATTAAAACGGATACATGAACAAGGCTATAATTAAGTGTTTGGATAAATGTTGTAAAAATGTAATGTTATATTCAGCAATATCATCTTCACAATTTATTTAGAAATAGCAATAAATAAAATTTCTATGTGGATTATCACGATTGTCATCACTTGGATGAAGCAAAGATGATGAAGGGTAGCGATAGAATCGATGCAGTTTTGGTTCAGGTTTCTTGATTTTGCATTTTTTATTTGGTTTTATTATTTGCTTTTCAATGCTTTCTCATTTATTAATGTGTTGGATGTTTGAATTGTTGTATTGATGCTGGCTGCTGATGCTGGACGTAATTATCATGTTAATCTTTATGATCAGTCTCTGTCATATACATGTCTATCTTTAATTTTATTTAAGAGCAATTCTTGTCGTTATTCCATATTTGTAATTATTTCTGTCTTGTCATAATCTAATTGTATCATAAATTGTGCTGAAACCACATCCATGAACATACATAAATGTAAGCAGCTCATGCATGACACAAGGGTTAGAATCCGGGACCTTCTGATCATGAACTCTAGATGGATGCTCACCAATTTAGCTATCTGGTCGGATAATGATTGAACCGTTCTAGATCGGTTTCATTCCATCCTCCGTTAAAAAGTCTTTGTCCTGAAGACACAAGACCCAATACCACCTTTTGTTGGTTGTATATATTTCTTGGGTGCTAAATATAACGGGAGAGGAAATACACGTATGCACGGCCAGCCAGACTGGGGAACGAACCTGGAATGTTCCGAACTCTAGACGGATGCTCAACCATTTTATTGAGTTATCTGGTCGCCCCCTACATAATGTTTATTATTGAAATAGGAGAAAGTGAAAAAAATGCGGCTAGACAGCTAGGGTTTCAAGTTCTTTATTTGCTAAAGTTTTACAACTTATGGCAATACATGGTTTCAAACCCTGCATGGTGATGGACCTTCCAATCTCTAGACGAACAATCTATCAATTAGCTACCTGGTTACCGATGATCGATCCAGTCGAGTTCCATTACATTATTACCATTTTTTCATGCCCCCACCATGAAATGGGGTGGCATATAGTGTTACCCATGTCCGTCCCGTCCCGTAGTGTCCCTTCCTGCCCCGTCCCTTCCCGTCCCATGGTAATGTAACCAGCTTACTTAAATAAGTACTGATACGATTGTCATCAAACTTCGCATATATAATAAGTCTGATGTCCTGTTGTGCACCTTGCTCTTTTTTTTCGGATCAAGCATCCAAGATGGCCACCACGGCCTCTGATTGGCTAAAAACATATCCTGTAATATATTTTCTTCTACTTTTCGGATTATGATGAAACTTGATGGCAGGGATGGTAACGTGACGGCACTAGTACTCTTTATGAAGAAAAAATATGGCATTATGGTTCAAGATGGCCGCCAAATAAAGGCTTCTGATTGGTCTAAATTGAAATGTTTTCCGATTTAAATGAAATTTGGTATGTGTATGTAATCTGGCAATACGAAAGCAATGCCAGTATTCATTTTGTAAAAAACTAAAATAGGAGACATTTAATGGCCTTTCATTGGTCGAAATCCAAATATAACTAAGTTCCCATCGTCGGAAAGCCATGGTACACTTCTCTGACGTTTGCATCACGGCGCTAAAATGGAATGAAACTCTCGTTTTCCTACTAAAATAGTAGCCAACCATATTGATAGTTTCATCTGTACCTACATACAGCCGGGATATCAAGCCGGGGTATCCCATTTCATTTGTAGCACCACCTGTCAACAAAACGTGTCGATTGTGTTATAATTGTGTCGATTGTGATTAAAATATAAGGTCCTGCTATACGGCGATTGACATCGGCGTCATGCCTACAGAAATATACTGGTCGTTGTCACGGTAAAATGATCTAACAGAGTGTCACGAGAAACGACCATTCTGATTGGTCGAAATCTCCGAATAAACTTCTATTGGGGGAAACGAAGGTTTACACCGATTCTGGCCCACGGGATGCAAACGTCAGAGAAGTGTACCGTGGCTTTCCGACGATGCCAAGTTCCATAAAATTTTGCAGAACTGCTTTCATATGGGGGCGGCGGCATTCATGTCTCGCAGACATTTCTAGTTTATTTTAAAATGAAAGTCTTATTAATTAAGGATTAACTTTCTATTTTGTTCAGGTTATCAGGGGATAAATACAATAGAACACAGGTAAATTCAATAACCGACAAAGCCGGTTATGTACAGTGTATAATTTACTTGTTTTTTCATTGAAGTTATCCCCCGATAACCTAAACAAAATAGAAAGTTTATCCTTATATTTACAGTATCTTTCTGTGAAATGTTCGTAACTATTTTGTGCATTATAGTCCCATCTTCAGACACAGATTTCATTTCAAATCTAATTAACGTGAGAAAAGTTCAATAAATGTAACAGCATGAAAGTTAAATAAATTGATGTTAGCTTCGCCCATGTTTATCGTTGGTGATGTCACACAATTGTGTTTCAAACTGGAGGATTTGCTAGCTCAGTCCTCATGTATTATTGTTGACGTCATAGAAATTTGGCACATGTTTGAGTACAGTTATGATCATGAGGTGAAAATGATAGTCTGTGGAACAATGGTTATCGAGTGAATGTCAGTGTAGACTGTAAATATTCGCTAATATTACTATTGAGTACAGTACTGTAGCAGAACTGGACTGGGTCGATTGTTTGTGACCAGATAGCTCAATTGGTTGAACCTCTGTCTAGAGTTTGAAAGGTCCATGCCTATTTCCTCTCCTGTAACAGATAATGGGCGAATTGTTCAAGTGGTTAACAACACTCCAGCCTTCCATGCAGGCAGCCAGGGTTCGTCATAAGCATGAAATATTTTCAGAGAAAGTGTTGGCGGGGGGGGGGGGGGGGCTATCACTTTTTACCATTATTATGGGAGTGGGGGGAGGGGGTCATTTTGCCTTAAAGGGGCATCCCGGGGAAGTCTACAATGAAGTTCTTGAATGTACATGCTGTCTGCACTACCAGATACATTTTCCTGTTATTTCAATATTCAAAGTCCACTCAAAATGTGTTTATTAGCCACTTGCAAAATTACATTCCTCGGGAAAGCCCGATAAAAATAGCGCTGATCACGCGTCATTCAAGTGACTATTTGTCGCAAGTCGACGAGGGGCCCAAAGGGAGGGGACGCGTAATGTATTGGTTCGATGATGAACCAGACACAAAGTCCGAGTATAAATTTATTGAATCACATTCACATTTATAATCAGACGTTAATTACATACGATATTCATATGAAGAAATTTATGTTGACATCTCTGCATCATTTATCGACATCAGTACCTGACTGAAACCGATGCAAATGGGTGCATGGCCAGAAATCCACACGACACTGAACTCTTACATTGTACGTTTAACAGTGTCATGTGAGTTTCCGACGATGACAACCATAGGGCAAACCTTAATTTCTGTAAAAAATTATCTTCACGAATCCTCATTTATAACCATTTCACAAAAGGTGTGCATGCATTGAAATGTAATAGTCGTCTTATGTTGGGCTTGATCATAACACAACTCCTGGGTTCGTGTACGTAGTCATTTATTATACTTTATAAAAAAACCTGTAACATGAAATACATCATATTACAATAAACACATACATAAATTAATGATATATCTACACAATCATACGACGAGACAAAGTATCTCCCTGACCGTAGTCAGTTACATTATTATAATTGACGAGTATATCCAATATAACCGTTTTATTCAATCTATATATGATATAGAAATAACAGCGTTAACATAATCATTTACAGATATCACAATTATTTAAAAATACCCACCTCTTCAGTATGAAGAGGGTTTTCCCGGACTATGTCCGCCGAGTCCTCTGTACTCGTTCAGCGTATACGTATACTATATAAATAAAATAATGCACACATTAAAACTATGCTTCATTGAAATCACTCGCCTAATACGACTACGCCCGATATTTCAATTAACAGAATTTCCAAAATATCAAACTTTACTTTTAATAAACAAATACAAAAATAAAATGAAATGATTCCGATTTTTTTTTATACAACTCGATGTCTTGGAAGATTTTTTTTCAGACTGTCGATATATTCATCTAAAACCTATCCAACTTTCAGCGTCAATATACTTTAACACTTACAATTATGTATCACGGAAGTCCGTGCACTCATATGACGCACCACGCACTAAACATGTAGAATACATGTATAATATATATATCAAATTTGAAACTTGCCGTGAAGATAATTGTCCAATACTTAATCCATTTATATATGTTATGATAGCTCCTTTTCATTTTACTTTTTTTATGTAAATTTAAAGGTTCGTTAACATTTTCAACACAACTGCAGACATGGGACAAACATGTATATGATTTTTTTTTATAAATTGATGACTTCACTTATATAATGCATATATTTTGATTCATATCAAATTCAATAACGGGGTCCAAACCCGATAATATTTGTACAATCCGTATTTTATAGATTAGGTATGACAAGCATTTTTTTATCCGCACATGATGACATAAATTTATTCATTTTGTCCAAATTGAATCTGTACATTAAACTCAATCGCACCTACATGTATTCCGACGTTTTACAACGTGACCCCCCACCCCCTACGGTTTTTCTTGTATGTGAAAGGGTCTTTCTCTTCAGCAATATAATTCAATAATGCCGTTTTACTGGAATATTATAAAGGGAATATTACAAAACGTGCTTTCTAGTTTTACACACGCATTTCATGTAACAGAGGAATGAAAGAGTTATCCCTTGGGAGGCCCCAAAACCAAATCAAAACTGTGTCACCGGCTATCCAGAGGAAAACTGTAACATGCAGACCATTGGGCTGTTAGTCTCTCCCTTGAATACTTCCCATCCCTTATTATGCTTCCGTAATATAATTAATTATAATAATAATTAATATAATAATTATATAATATAATATTGACCATTCGGCCACTTTTCGCTTGGTAGTTACATCACGGACTTCCGTGGTTACATGTACAATGTAGGTCACGTGGATTACCATTTTTTGTTTACCCATGTAGCTTGTTATGCGCATGCGTTATCATATGTGACGCAAAAAAATTTACATGTCCAAATCGTTGATCAACGAATAGTGATTCCCTTTTTTAATTATTAATTTAAGTTTTTGAGAACATATTTCAGCGTAAATCACCCATTAATTTTCCACAAGATTATACATTTAATTCATATATACAATAATTCTAAATAAGCATAAAAAAATATAGTTTTACCGTGATGCCTCTTTAATGGTATTTCGATCTCGGGGTCGGTTATCTAAATAACCCGGAAAATAGCCAGCTAATATGGTATTGCAAACATTTTAAACTTTTAAACGTAATTAAGGTATTACATATCTTTCGCCCCTCAGATTGCAGTCATGGCGATGACCATGTGACAGGGTTAGATGACGTTCTCATGACATCACACATGGCGGAGTACGGATGGGGACTCTCCGAGGAGCTCGTGAGAAAGGCCCGCACAGAACTCAACGAGGACCCAGAGAAATTGGCTGAGTTCATCACAGCAGTCACTGACCAAATCGTCACCAGACCAGACATCTGTAAGTGGAGATTGTTTTCCCAGATTGTTAGACTAGTGTTGAATATAGTTTTATATTATACAATTATATCATGGGTGTCTGTGCAATAGTCCAGAATATTTGACAAGAGGTACTGGTAATCGACAGATGTTCTCTTGCACAAGGCCGACTGTTGTGTGAGTGAGAGAGCGTGTGTTGTGATCACGTTTTGTAAATATTGTATTGTTTTATTAGGTCATCTGACCCGAAGGGTCAGGATGACCTATAGTCATCATGCTTCGTCCGTCGTCGTGCGCCGTGCGTCGTGCGCCGTGCGTCGTGCGCCGTGCGCCGTGCGTCGTGCGCCGTGCGCCGTCCGTA
The DNA here is from genome assembly GCA_947623455.1 of Mimachlamys varia. Taxonomy (NCBI): domain Eukaryota; kingdom Metazoa; phylum Mollusca; class Bivalvia; order Pectinida; family Pectinidae; genus Mimachlamys; species Mimachlamys varia. The sequence continues at coordinate 30,510,799 of OX392540.1, forward strand.
AACTTTTCCATTTAAACATCTTCTTCTCATAAACCAAAAGGCCCATAGACCCAATATTGGGCTTGTGCCATGCTGGGATGAAGGGGTACCAAGTTTGTTCAAACAAATGACCTTGACCTTCATTCAAGGTCACAGGGGCCAAAACGGTCAAAATCTTTGAAGGACTTCATCTGAATAACCAAAAGGTCCAGAGACCTGATATTGGGCCTGTGTTATGCTGGGATAAAGGGGTACCAAGTTTGTTCAAACAAATGACCTTGACCTTCATTCAAGGTCACAGGGGCCGAAAAGGTCAAAATCTTTTTAAACAACTTCTTCTGAACAACCAAAAGGCCCAGAGACCTGATATTGGTCCTGTGTTATGCTGAGATAAAGGGCTACCAAGTTTGTTCAAAGAAATGACTTTGACCTTCATTCAAGGTCACAGGGGACAAAACGGTCATAATTTTTAAACGACTTCTTCTGAATAACCAAAAGGCACAGAGACCTAATATTGGGCCTGTGGCATGCTGGGATAAAGGGCTACCAAGTTTGTTCAAAGAAATGACCTTGACTTTCATTCAAGGTCACAGGGGCCAAAACGGTCATAATCTTTAAACAACTTCTTCTGAATAACCAAAAGGCCCAGAGACTTGATATTGGGCCTGTGGCATGCTGGGATAAAGGGCTACCAAGTTTGTTCAAAGAAATGACCTTGACTTTCATTCAAGGTCACTGGGGCCAAAACGGTCATAATCTTTAAACATTTTCTTCTGAATAACCAAAAGGCCCAGAGATCTAATATTGGGCCTGTGGCATGCTGGGATAAAGGGCTACCAAGTTTGTTCAAAGAAATGACCTTGACTTTCATTCAAGGTCACAGAGGCCAAAACGGTCATAATCTTTAAACATTTTCTTCGGAATAACCAAAAGGCCCAGATACCTAATATTGGGCCTGTGGCATGCTGGGATAAAGGGCTACCAAGTTTGTTCAAAGAAATGACCTTGACTTTCATTCAAGGTCACAGGGGCCAAAACGGTCATAATCTTTAAACGACTTCTTCTGAATAACCAAAAGGCCCAGAGACCTGATATTGGGCCTGTGGCATGCTGGGATAAAGGGCTACCAAGCTTGTTCAAAGAAATGATCTTGACTTTCATTCAAGGTCACAGGGACCAAAACGGTCATAATCTTTAAACAACTTCTTCTGAATAACCAAAAGGCCAAGAGACCTGATATTGGGCCTGTGGCATGCTGGGATAAAGGGCTACCAAGTTTGTTCAAAGAAATGACCTTGACTTTCATTCAAGGTCACAGGGCCAAAACGGTCATAATCTTTAAACAACTTCTTCTGAATAACCAAAAGGCTCAGAGACCTGATATTAGGCCTGTGGCATGCTGGGATAAAGGTCTACCAAGTTTGTTCAAATAAATGACCTTGAACTTCATTCAAGGTCACAGGGGCCAAAAGGGTCAAAATCTTTAAAACAACTTTTTCTGAATAACCAAAAGGCACAGAGATGTGATATTGGGCTTGTGGCATGCTGGGATAAAGGTGGGTCAAGTTTGTTTAAAGAAATGACCCTGACATTCATTCAAGGTCACAGGGGCCAAAAGGGTTTGTTGAAAACACATTCTAAACTTCTCAAGTTCTACCAGTGGAATTGAGCTAAAACTTGCCAGAAATGATATCCTGAGATGGTCCCAACAAAGTGTTGTTATTTTTCAAGCCCATCAGAAATCCAAGAAGGCCACTATCTTGAACTTGGCAATCTATACAGGCATATTTTAACTTGATTTAATGACTACACGTATTTTCATAGTGATTTTACAATTGGTAGTCAGATGACCGTTAAGGCCCGTTGGGCCTCTTGTATGTAGAGGAGAGCATCATGTAGCCCAAGGACTGGTTGTAATCTTCTTTAAAAAATAAAGAATTAGAACATTAACTCTGGTATGTAAAAAAAGAAAAGGTAAATATTCAATTATCTGAGTGATAACCACAAAAATATTAATCCGTGTTCATTGGCGACTTCAAATCTCAACTTTCCTGTACATGTATGTCGCCATGACTGTTGTGTGGCATCATTGACATCTTGACTGACTTTGACGGTTGAAAGGGTAGGAAACTTCATGCGGTGATCAATAGTTCGCATGTGACTGTGCAATAGTCATTTTAGCCATGCAATAGTTCAGTTCACTAGTAAATGGTTCACAATATAGCTGATGCATAGAGTTAAGGAAAATCAAACGCATTATGTAATAAATTCAGTTAATGAGAGCAGGCCATAATGGGGTGTGTAAATATGTGCATTGATTCAGGTTGCCTTACAAGTGTGAGCTGTAGGGAGTTTCCCTTCAGATCAGCGTTAGAGCACCTGGCTGTAGAGCCAAGGGTCGTGGGTTCAAGCCCCAGCAATGATACTATCTTTATCACAAATTCCCTACAGCTCACACTTGTAAGGCAACTTTAATTATATTAATGCACATCTTTTACACGTCATGTATCTTACTTGATTCTCTATTTCAGCTTTCCTAAGAACAGATGAAGCGTTCGTCACTAGATTCCTTCGAGCGCGGAAGTATGACACTTTTGAAGCATTCAAGCTGTTTGCACGTTATTTTGAATTTCGACAAGACAACACAAACCTTTTCAAGAAGTTTCAAGCATCAGAGCCTGGAATTAAGGATGCCTTGTATGATGGTCTGCCTGGAGTCTTGCCCAACCTCGACCACTATGGACGCAAAATTATCGTTCTGTACTCTGCAAACTGGGACAATAATCGGTATGGTTTAGCGTCTATATATCGGGCAATTTTACTGACTCTGGAAAAGTTGATAGATAATGACGAAGCCCAGATCAACGGCTTTGTGGTGATTGTGGACTGGAGTCAGTTTACGTTCAAACAGTCAACTTGGCTTAGTCCTAAGGTTCTCAAGCTGATGATTGAAGGATTACAGGTAATTCACTGAAATCTATACTGTAAGTGTGAAAAAATATGTGTGTTTCAGGTATTCCGAGCAGCCCTAGATTTTTACTGCAGACCCTTGCTATTTTATCACCTTCATGCATCTAGGACAATTTTTTTAAGGCAACATTTACAACAACCCAATAGATTGTGTGTCCTTCCTGTTCTTGGAGTCTGACCTTATTCTTGACAACCTAAAAGCCACTGAAAAGTGTGGAAATGCATTGTAAGATTTTAAATTAAGCATTATATCAATTTATGAAAAATAGAAATAAAAAACATTATTTACCTACCGACCTACTCTATTCTTATGCCCCGGCTTGAAATTGGGGGGTGGGGGAAGGGGGGGCATATAGTGTTACCAATGTCCGTCCCATCCGGTCCCATGGTAATGTAATGAGCTTATTTAAATAACTGCTAATTCGTTTAACTTTGCATACATAATAAATAAGCATGAAGAACTAATTTCACGTGGGGGGGGGGGGGGGGGGGGTGTCATTTATGTCCAACAGACATTTCTAGTTTTCAGACATGTTACCTGAAACAAGCATACCTGGGTATATCTTGTTGGCCTTATCATATTATCTGATCTGCCAACCATATATCTTTATGGTCTGTTCTGGTGACAATGGTGATGCAGCTTGTTAAATGCAAATTAAAACAAACAAAGGATAATGATTAGTGCTTACCACATTATTCATCCTCGCTAGCCAAGGGTTACGATCCATACACTCATCTTCAAGATCAGTGTGCAGATGAGATTGTAGGCTAGTGAGGATACACGTGCTGGGGGGCGCCCGTTTTGATTGCTATGTCTGTGCTTCCATTTGTCCATTAAAACACATTCATTTCCGCTCTATAAGTTGAATTTTGCATGATTGTAACCACTATTAGAAGGTGCAAGGTTTTCCCTGGGACCCTCAGATTTAATTAATTTAGGAGTCGTGGGACTCCCATCATGAATAATATATAGTAAAACTTTATCAATCCTGGGAGTCCTTTGACAATTTTAGGAGTCAAAATGCAAGTTTTTGTGCATCAGGGTAAACCCTGAAGTTGTACTACCATATGTTTCACACACTTCATTCCTTATAAAAAGATGTGTTTCATGCTAAAGCCTGCTGTATGACTGGTACAGTGTACTCCTCTTTATATCATGTTGTATTTGTCAGACAAAAACATGATCTTAACAGGAATGTGACATTAAGAGAAACATGTTTTTTTCACTAAATCTAGTGCATTTCCAATCTCCATCACTAAAAGTAAGCTATTCAATGTATGTATATGAAGATGTTTCAATATATAGATAACATTATTTCAATTAAAAATCATTTTTGGAGTAATTTTTAATTTTCTCTGCAACATTTTGTACAATTTGTATATGAAATCAATGGAAATGACATAATTTTCTGGATGTTTCATGTGATTGGTTAAAAAACATGATATAAAGATCTAGAGGAAATCATCTCAAAATACATGAAAATAACCAAATAAAATTACATAGATTATATAGAGAGAAAAATGGTGCTTGGGAAAAACATGATATAAAGAGGAATGTGATATTAACAGGAGTGATATTAAGTGGAGTACACTGTATAACAATTCAATTGTATCCCTCCTAAACACTAGAACTGTCCTCACCAACAATTAATTTTAACATCAATCTTTTGTAGGACTGTTTCCCGGCACGGTTTGGAGCGATACACTTCGTCAATCAGCCGTGGTACATTGAGGCAATGTTCAAGATGCTCAAACCGTTCCTGAAGGAGAAAAGCAAAGACAAGGTACCGATTTTGACAATTTTCTAGTTCAAATAAATATATACATAAAATCTTTTAGACATGGGGAAAGGTCGATTAATCTTTAAAAGACTAGTTTTAAGTACATTGTACTACAATCTGATTAAAATACAGATCCTCACTATTACTATCATGTGTAGGATCTGACAGCGACCAGTAGAAGGTCATGTGCAGATGGCCTTTGTTTTCACCAATCAAATAGCTGCTTACCAGATTCTGAAAGGCAAATGCTTATATTGATTTGTTTCTACACTTGTCGTTAAACCAGAGTAAAGTAGCGAGAAACCCTAACGACCGTATAAAAAACATGGCAGCGCCAAGTTCAGCGGTCTCGACGACAAGGCATGTGTTCTTTTTAGACATTATCTGTTTTATTTGTAGTTTTTCGTTTGTCCAAAAAAAAAAAAAAACAACTGAAGTTAAAAAATTATCACAAAATACACTAATCAAATTGTTATAACGCCCTGAATGATTTTTTCTTCTTCGCTTCGATCCGCCGTCATTTTTGTTCGTCTACCAAACACTGTTTACAAGGTATATTTTGATTGGCTGCTCATTTCCTAGATATGGAAATAATAAAGGTCATCTGCACATGAATTTCTACTGGTCGCTGTCAGATCCTGCACACGATAGTAATAGTGAGGATCTGTATTTTAATCAAATTGATTGTACTACATGTATAAACATACTTAATTTGGCTTTAGCAAATTTAAACTCATAACCAAATTTAAACCAAATGATATTCTTAAATGAAATAAGCTTTTATTGTACTTTATAATTTACTTTGACAAGTAGATGATATTTATGTATCTTTGTCACTGAATTTGAGACTTTGTATCAAAAGGAAAATAAAAACATTTTGCAACAAAAAAAAAAATTTAAACAAAATAACGCAATCATAATTTGGTGGAATGCTTTCAGTGTGAAAGGCATTGAAGTAATATCACAACGAAAATAGGTATGTTCAGGGTATTTAATTATATATAACCTGGGGTGTGTGTATCTTCAAAAGATTTCACTTTTAAAAGACCTTATTTGGCATTGAATACTCCCTAGTTTTAGAATTGATGAAAATTGTCTTCACAAGGGTAAGAAAAGTAGGATTCGAAGGGGAAAATATGTTTTAAGGGGTCTCAAATATTACTCCTATTATTTGTGAAAGAGTTTTAATTGGCAATGAAATTACAATACTTACAATGGCCCAAAATAAGATACCTCCTTTTGTATTGCTTGTGTAATATCTACAACAAAATAATCTGGCAGAAATCTGGATAAATTTAATAAAGAGAATGTTTGGGTATAGTGATCAAAACGAATACCTGTTTAAAATTGGTATATTCTGTCTACATCCTCATCAAAAAAACATTTTGTTGGGTTGGTGAAACAACTCACTGACCTCGTCAGAAGTTAGTAATTGTATAAAATCACCAGTGATACAATGTGCTGTTTTCAGATCCATATGCATGGTATAAACCTGGGTACACTGCACGTTCATATCCACAAGGAGGTGCTACCTGCGGAGCTGGGCGGGACACTTCCCCCGTACAACAACCTGCTCTGGGCCAAAGAACTGATTGGAGACGAAAGCTTCAGCTTCGGTGACAAACAGATCTACTGGCCTGGCCATTGTTCAAAGTAGGTTGGCGTCCTTTGTGTATAAGGTGTGACTGAACTGTCTTATGTGGCTCTGTTGTATAGTTAACCCTTGAAGATAATAATAAAAATAATAATTTGAGGTTCTTTTAAGGTCGCCTCAAAGCGGTTCACAAATTATTATCCGTGGTTATAGGGCCTTAGCAACCAGCCAATATCATTCTCAACTCCCTGGGGAGCATACAGCTGGTGCTGCCATTTAGGCACTCACAGCTAGCATTCTACAATTCTAGCACTACCCAACCACATACTCATGCATTTACAGCTGAGTAGACTGGAACAAGCAGAGTAAAGTATCTTGCTCAAGGATACAACACAAGTGCCGTGACCGGGACTCGAACTCGCAACCCTTCGATCATGAGCCCGGCGTCCTACCACTAGACCACTGTGCCTTCAAGATAATTTGAACTCTTTCCTTTCAAAGGTTGGAAGAGTTTATTATGAAATTCCATGGGTGAATAAGTTCAACAATATGGAGATGCTTTACAATATAAATAATGTGTAGCAGATCTGTTCCTTTGTATTAAAAAAAAATCAGAGAATACCAAAGCGTCAACAAAACCATAATCCAAACTCAAAATCAATTAAACTAGAGGTAAAATAGGAACAAAGGACAGACTAACATGGAGACTCTCATAAAAGCACAAAAGAATAAGACCTGGTTTTCCGAAAGAGTAAGTGTCTTCTGCTTCATCGACGACACGCACCATGTAAATCTTGGTCACATCCAAGTAAGCATCAATCATCAAAATGAAAACCGAGCCATCATTGTCATCACAATAAGTAAGCACACTAAAAAGCAAACTCAAAATCGTCAATCTTCATATCACACAAAGATACAGAATATTTCTCGATGAGATCAAGATGGCGACCATAAATCTTGCCCATTGTCCTCATCACAACCAGCATCTTTTGAATCCCTGTGCCGTAAGTTTGTTCGTCAGCAGTTGACATTTATCAAGAAAATCTTGATATTCAGAGCAACTTTAGAGATATGCTGGATGCTATGATATTAATTTGAGGAAATCAAACAACTTTCAATATCTTTCCAAGTTCAACATAAAACCATTGATAGACCCTTCTTCTTAGTAAGTTGGATAGTTATGATAAGTTATGATTATCTTGTACCAGATGATTAAAAGTTGTTAAAGAAAATTCTTATTTGCTAAAAGAGAAAATTGGTCTTTTGCTAAAACATTTTTCAGACTAGAGTGAGCACAGAGATCAGTTTACTGTTTAGACTCTGTGTCCTAATAATTATATAAGTCTGGCTGCACATAGTTTTGATATTGAAGTTTCTAGTTTTTGTTATTCTGGTTTTAGCCTTTGATTTTTTTTCGTCCTGTTTGAAATAGTCCTGTGACAAAAATGGAGAAAATGTATTTGTCTTCTATAGCCATGCAATGCAGTTCCAACACAAAAACATTCCTTGTGATATATTTACCATTGCATAGCATTGCCTCTATATAACCCTACAAAATTCAATTGGCATTCATAAGGCTATGATTGAATACCATTGAATAATTGCTGATGTAATCATTATTATGACATCATAGTTGTTACAATGAATATCACTGACCGTTCTCAGGCGATGGCTGTTCTATCCATTGAACAAGCATACCAGATAGATACATTATTTGAGCCTAATGCTGAGAAATAAAAAGTGTAATTGATTCTTTTATAAGATTAATACATTTAAAAATGGTAAAAATAAGTAAAGAATTGATTTTATTTAACTTTCAAAGGCAATATGAATTCCAACTTGACAATCCAACAAGAAGTGCTTGCGTGCTTCATTGAGCTTGATTTTGTCCAGTTGGCATTCATATTGCCTATGAATGCCAGAATATATTAAAATCAGAAAAAAAAACATATTAAAGTGTTTTAAGCATTGAACTGCTTTCAGTTGGCATTAATATTCATAGGTAATATGAATGCAAACTAGACAAAGGCATATTCAATTGAATGCTTAAAACACTTTTGTTTGATTCTGATTTTAGATTAGTTCATGTATTAAAGGCCCTATATACGTAACTTTCGGCAAAACTTGAAGCGAAAATCAAGCCTAATAACTTATCATATTTATAGATTTAGTTAAGATTAACTGATATCAGCAATATTCAAGATGAATTCTTATGTGGTTACGGGTACAACAGCAGTTTAAACTCGGTATTTGTAAACACGTGTCCATTTTGAACTGTCTTCTAACTTCGGCTTGTTGTTGAAGTGGACTCCCACCTGAATTATTTTCAATTCTTTGAATTTTTCTGTCAAGAGTTTCTTGTTAGTTACCGCTCAGGTTTACTTTGTTTGAGGTTTATTTTTGCATGGTTATCAACTGCATTTTTTTCCAGAATTTTTCAAAATCAAGAAAAATTTCCTGAAGTTACGTATATTGGGCCTTTAAATGATCATGATTCACTTGATTTTTTTTTAACTAAACATTTCACCATTATGGAAAATGATTTTAAGTTTAAAGTTTTTCAGTTTTAATAAAATCATTATAATGAAAATACTTTTATTGTTGAGTATGTCTATATTTTTCAGGTCTCGAGCCGCCGTACGGTCAGAATCCTTCCCAATTGACCACTTCTCTAGCCATGCTGACCATGGGTCAGGAGATGATACGGGCACACACCTGGATGAGGAGTTCTTCCTTATAGAATAGACAACAAACTGTATGGCTAAACATGGACAACACGCTGTAAGGCTAAACATGGACAACACACTGTACGGCTAAACATTGACAACACGCTATAAGGCCAAACATAGACAACAACCTGTAAGGCCAAACATATTATACCATTGTTTCCTGCTATCCCCGGTCATCATACTCCAACATAATATACATGTATAGCAGTTAATTTTACCAGGTGCTCATTTTCGCTTAGTTTTGAAGAAATACACACTACTTCTGAAAAAAAATCGTATCTCAAAAATTAATTCCTGATTTGTTTTTTGTGCCTCTCTAATATTTGAATCTATTTCAGTTACCATACTCTATCTTGATATAAGAATTGTATTTCAATATAATCTGTTACTTATTCATCACTTTGATTCTCAGAAACAAAAATTCTAGAAAAAAAGGTCTTGCCAAATTTAAAATCCTGAAAATTAAAGCTTGGTATTTTGTGTGAAACTGCAAAATTTTACACCTTCAAAAATTATCTGCAATACATGTTTTTTCTTGTCTCCAAATCTAACATACTCTAACATAATATGTCCTTAGTTCATAACTTTCTGAAAGTATGTTTTGGTCAAAGCTACAATTTTTATTGAAGAATAAACAAAATTGAAATGAAACAGGAAGGTTTCCTTCCAGCAATACTTACTGTAGGTGAAACCTAATGTCTCCCAAAGTTGTCTAACCATTGTGAAAAGTGGTGGACGAAACAGTGCTATTATGCAAGTGGTTTTTGCTGTTATGTTCCCTTCAGATGTATATATGTAGCTGTTGTACAGTAAGTTGCTGATGTAGACTTGTGGTTACAAAGTTTGCATGATTTGCCATTATGTCCTGTAAAAGTTATAAAAGGATCTGCAATGCCATATACCTTCCTACGAATCTGCCATTGAGTGTAACAGAGAAAGATGTTTAATACATTGTTTTGAGAAGTGACATGTCTTAATATGCTCAAACTGAAAAGGTTTTGTGCGAGTTGTTGTGCATCAAAGTGCTTCCCTGTAAATCATGAATGATATTCACCTCTCTTGAAAGGGAGAAAGAACAATATTCATCATTTATTCTATTAACATTTTCTGTTCAGCAGGGGTTACATTTGTACATTTGATTTTTTATCCTTATTTACGGTTACATTTGAGTTCTGTTCCTCCTTTATGGCATCGTTGGAAACCAACAGCAAACTTCTCTGACGTTTGCATACCGTGGGCTAGAATAGATGTAAATCCTTGTTTCCCCGAAACAGAAGTTTATTTGGAGATTTCAAACAATTAGAATGGTCATTTCTCATGACACTCTGTTAGATCATTTTACCTTGCCACGGCCAGTATATTTCTGTAAAAATGACGCCAATGTCAATCTCCTTATAGTAGGACCTTATATTTTAATCACAATTTACACAATTATAACACAATCGGCAGGTTTTGTTGACAGGCGGTGCTACAAGTTAAATGGGATACCCTGGCTGGATGTTCCGGCTTGATGTAGTCACTGATGAAACTATCGATATGATTGGATACTATTTTAGTACGAAAACGAGAGTTTCTGTTGAGTGTGGCCCATGGTATGCAAACGTCAGTAAAGTATACTGTGGGTTTCCGACGATGTCTTTGATTTCTGATCCTTCTTTACGGTTACATTTGATTTCTGATCCTTCTTTACGGTTACATTTGATTTCTGATCCTTCTTTACGGTTACATTTGATTTCTGATCCTTCTTTACAGTTACATTTGATTTCTGATCCTTCTTTACTGTTACATTTGATTTCTGATCCTTCTTTATGGTTACATTTGATTTCTGATCCTTCTTTACCGTTAAATTTGATTTCTGATACTTCTTAACTGTAACATTTGATTTCTGATCCTTCTTTATTGGTACATTTGATTTCTGATCCTTCTTTACTGTTACATTTGATTTCTGATCCTTCTTTACGGTTACATTTGATTTCTGATCCTTCTTTACGCTTACATTTGATTTCTGATCCTTCTTTACGGTTACATTCAATTTTTGATCTTTCTTTAAGAGACTGTACCCTGACTGTTTACACAATACACATGATATTTGCATAAAAGTTTATTGTTAATTCCAAAATAAAAATTTGCTTCACATTCTGAATCTTTGTCTGCTCCCTGAGGCTCACATGTTCCCTTCCCTTCTATATCCAACTGCCTCCCTCTCCTTATCCCCCCTTTTGCTTCGATTCCCTCAACGATTAAGTTTACTAAATTCCTCTCCCCTTCTGCCTATTATTAAAAACATGTTCGCTCACTTTGGTCTTATCAGGTTACCCTGCCTTCTACTGATCTATATTCGTAGTGTTAATTATCATAGTTACGGGACAGTGTTCTGCTTGCTGTCTTTCAGCCATACCCTGGTATTCAATCATTAGCCACCAGGTTGTCAGGTTGCCGATATACCCGACCTGTTAATCACCGGTGTTGTTTACTTGAATCAAGCATTGTCTGACTTTTGAGTTCTGCTGTCTCTGATAGTCACTGTTTTGTGTTCTGTATTAACTATTATTTAACCCAATTCTAAACCCATTGTGTTACAATTATGTATTGAATAAGTTAGATGGTTTTGTGATATTGCAAACTTGACATTGATATGTATTTATGAGTTAAAGGTACTGAAAAAATGGAATTATTTGCAGAGTGGAAATTTTCACTTTTTTTTTGTTTGCATTAAATCTCCCCTTACTTACCTACACCATTTTAACTCTACAGTGTTCAATAGTAATATAGGTACAGTAGGAAACAGTACAACTAACAGTGCAAATAATTCTGTACTGTGAACATTCAGAGGCTGAATAAGTGAAAAATCCCACATGCGATAATAACAACTTTCACAGTATGTATACGAGTACTTGCCAGCATGTTTGATACATAAAAGAGTTGTCCCCCTTCTTACACAAGCATCATGATACAATTGACTTTAACATATACGTAATTAATCAATACTTTCTTGCATATGCAACAAGTTTTATTAACACACCAAGTTGGTTTTGTGTCATGCAATACACAGCAGTAGCTATTTCTAAACATTGTGAAGGGGTGGTAATTTAATATTGAGGTGATGAACTATGAAAACCACTAAAAAATTAGCTACAGAGTACACCTCATTTTAGTCCCATATTTCCTTCAGTGAAACCTGTATACACGTATATTATTTTTATTATCAGTTTACTTTTTGCAGTATTTTTTATATATATTTGATTTATTGCTGTAGTATTTTTTTCTATGTTTTTTTTCTAAGTTCTTACATGTATATGGTTGTTATTCTAGTGATATTTTAATGATGATTTTATGATCTGAATCTTAGATATGTTTCTAAACCAATTTTTATGATCTTAATTGAAGATATGTTAAGAAACCAAAAGGAATGTATTCGTACATTTCACTACAATCAAGTGTTTTTCTGGAACACAGAAATCAGGCTTAAGATTGAAGGCCTATTGGCTGATTCTGGTTGATGTGAGATTCTAGTCAAATGTGAAATATGCTAGTCTATTTATAATGAGATAGTTGTAAAATTTGAAACTCTGGTAAGATATGCCTGCTATATATACTGACTGACATCCTTGATACCCAGGTGTTACGATCACCTACATTCTCTAGGTTGTAAAATTTGAAACTCTGGTAAGATATGCCTGCAATATATACTGACTGACATCCTTGATACCCAGGTGTTACGATCACCTACATTCTCTAGGTGAGCGTAACCCCTGGATATCAAGGATGACTGACTGATTGAATGAGCGATTCTAGTTAGGTGCCTGTGAGAAACTAGTGAAATGTGAGATTCTAGTCATGTACAATTTAGTTAATAAGTTACTAATCAAATGTGGGACATTTTTAAGTCTTATTTAGAGCTACTGATAGGGTAAACATCAGGGCCCTGTTGTTCAAAAGGTGATTAGCGCAAATATTAATCCTCCTACAACTTGAAAATGAAACCATTTATTTAGTTATAAATTTAGATATAAAATATCCCATAGCCTCAATTACATTGAATATTGTAAGATTTTCCCTTTTATATTGACAGGATTATTAAAGTTTGAAAAATATTGTTAAATAGTGATAAACTATTCTACCTTGGACCAAATATTGAAATCAGCAAGATGCGAGTCATGAAAAGATATTGTATTCAGATAGATGTGTTATTAGATGTTCTTTTTAAAGTCATGTAAATTGTTAAATACTCTACAGAGTTGGATTTGGCAAAAGCATGTGGTGAGTTAGGGTTCGCCCCCGGCCTTGAACAAATATAAATTTTGATTATGTTGATTACAACTGCAAATGTGGAAACATGGTGAAAACTTGGTTATAAAATGTTATCTGGCTGATAACTCCATGTCTTGTATCTAAATTTAATAGATATGAAGCTTGTAATGCAAGCGAATACTGTTGTTTTTTTCTTACTAGAGATATAATAAGCAGTTGTTTATTGATGAATATAAACAGGAAGTCATATTTTGCTTATGTATCTACTTTTACTTGCTTACATATTGAGTAATTAGGTTCAAAACCTGACAGTTAAAAATATTGTTCATGTGTTGTTAATTGCGTTTGTGATATATATGTTTAGTGTACATGAAATGTACATATTGTATTTAATTATTTCATTCAACGGGTTATTAACAGAAAACATTTTATTGTGTTAAACACTACAACCAGATAAACTAATTTAAAAATCGTGCAATATAAAACTCACCTGGAGGACGATACAAACATTGTCTTTTACAAATACGGCAATACATTACATTTTTACCAGTGAAATATCGAAAATTTTCCTTCTATAAAAGTGATATTTTTCACAAGTGAGAAATATGATATTTTTCACTAGTGAAAAACATCACTTTTTCTGATTTGACCAATCAAAACGCTGCTTGCAAACGACTTTTGGTAAAATCAGGAGCTGCCATTGTAGGTTTTCATATAAAAATGTAATAAACAGAATATCTAACAGTATCTTCAGTAATACCAAACATATATCACTAGTGTCGCTAATATTTTGAATTTTTTTCTCGTGCTGTGCACTCTTGAAAAATATCAAAATATTAGCCCCACTCGTGAAATATATTTGGTATTACTGAAGACACTGTTATATATTCTCTATATATTTACCTTCGTTTAGTATAAATTTGTACTTTTACATAAGTATATTTTATCCCTTTATTTCATGAGTGAGTTACACTTATGTCTGGGTTGTAGAATTCACTTGAGACACAAGTTGGTGTCCTTAAGCTAATGTAGTACATTTGACATGTGTTTTTGCTACTGACAACCCTATTCATGATGTACAATAAATTATGTTCAACAAAACTTGATAAAAATGCAAAGTTAAGATATCAATTCGGGATTTCAAAAAGCAATAAAAATACTTTGGGTATTATATAGAGCTGGTCATAATCTTGATTACTACTGCAGCCGAATTCAATGTACTTATAAATATTGATAAATTGCAATGTTTAAGGGAGTAAGCTCTAACTTTTCTAGAAATTGATAATTATTTCGGAACTCCTGTTCTTTTTCATTAGCAACACATGCTAGAAAATGCCCAATGATCCCATTTTCTTTTAATATTTAATATCTCCAAATATAGATTTTAAATAATGATCTGACAGAGTATTTCACAAATTAAGTTATCCCTTTCCATTTTTTCCAGCTTTCATAAAGCTATTTTCCCATGTATTTTGTTAGAAAGATATACAGGCATTTTTTAAAACTCCTGTATCTTTGATATATGTCCACTGAATTATCAATAATGTAGCTTATATCATAATGATAAGATTATCACTGTCAAGAAATTAACACAAATCCCCCAGAGATAGGTACCTTAATTACCAACTAAACATTCGTATTGAATATGGAGGATCATGAATTATGTGTTGATACCTTTCTGTGTTGTACGCTTCTGTCGGTGAAGTATTTGGTGTACACGACCTTCATAGTTGACTGATATGTCTAAATGTGTGTCTTGTAAGATGGGGACCGCAATGATCAAGTGCTTAAGATGTCTGACATTTTGCTACTTCTGTCCTTCTACCACTAGATCGCGAAGGTCAAGTGGTTAAGATGTCTGACATTCTGCTACCACTATCCCTCTACCACTAGATCGTGAAGGTCAGGTGCTTAGGGTGCCTGACATTTTGCTACCATTAGCCCTCTATCGCCTGTTCAAGGCATTCGTGGCCCCTTGGGGGAGAAGCCAGATACTGACCCTTGGTCGGTGTTTTTTTTTTCGGGAATTCCGGCTTTCCGTTAGCTACCACAGAGACCTGGCACGTCCTTAAATGACCATAGCTGTTGATAGGTCCTAAAACACAAACAAAACCAGACAAAAACTGTAAGATATTAAAGGCCCAATATACGTAACTTCAGGGAAATGTTCGTGATTCTGAAAATTCTGAAAAAAATCCAGTTGATAACCATGCAAAAATAAGCCTAATACGAAGTAAACCTGAGCGGTAACTAACAAGGAACTCTTGACAAAAAATCCAAAGAGTTGAAAATAATTTAGGTGGGCCCACTTCAACAACAAACCGAAGGTAGAAGACGGTTCGAAATGGACGCGTGCTTACAAATAGCGTGTTCAACTGCTGCTGTACCGGTAACCGCGAAAGAATTCATCTTGAATATTGCTGATATCAGTTAATCTTAACTAAATCTATCAATATAATAAGTTATTGGGCTTGATTTTCACTTCAAGTTTTGCCAAAAGTTACGTTTATTGGGCCTTTAAGTAAGTTCAGTACTGATATTACTAAATTAGAACAAGAAATACGTATTGATGATGTTTAAAAAACTGAAAAAGTATATTCATCTTAGAAATAAAAACACTTATTCGATTATAGTTGTTTTATGAAATCCAACACAAGAAATCCAACACAAGATTATCTTATTTTTTTTTCACGAAATATATGCACCTATATTTTATTGTAGCTAGCAATTAGGAAAATGTATGTAGGTTAAGGAAAGTTTCATTCATAAAAGCACAGAAAAGTCTTCCAATCCATAATGTACGCTATATATAGGGTAACCGTTTCCCTCCGCCCCTTATTAATACACTTGATTTTATAGGTAAAGAAAAGATTAATTTCATGCTATACTCTTACAATTAATTTGAAATTGTCGATATTAATATACTGATTGTACTGTTGTTAATCAAACATTAATCTCGTACTCCTCTGCAAAGTAAACGTTTTTTATTTTATTTTACTGTAAATGTTTTTTATTGTCATGTTACACGAACACTTCTCTTCTTTGATTTACATTATGATATTATACCACTGAAAATACTTTTATCGTCCTGTAATGTGTTTCAGTGTATCTGTAGTCCAATGTGTAAGATTACACGATGAATTCGTGGAAATGTTATTTATTTATATCAATTTTTTTATTATTCTTTTTATTAATGTTAATATTGCTTTTTACATACGTGTAGCCTGGTGTTATATATTACATTTATTGATACTCTGTATTGTGTTCAGTTTTGCTTATAAGCTATCCACTTAACTTGGTTTCTTAATTCTCTATCCGGAAAAAAATTCATTGAATTTTCATATTCTTACCTTCTTTAAATTAATTCGTCTCACCAAATTTATATTTAATGAAAAAAAAAAAAAACAAACAAACAAAGAAAAACAATCTCCTTGTTAAGCCATTGCCGTCAAAACACCAAGAAAATTCGACTATAATTTGTGGAAATACAGAAAATGTAGCTAAACGTCTTTTCCAAAAACTATGTCGCGGTAAAAAATGAAATTAATTTATGGAAAAGTTTAAAGAGTTTCGAAAACTCATTGAATAATTCACTTACATTATAGAAAATTAAGAACCAAGTTAGGTGAGAATATGTTATATAGGGATCATGTTATGATTGTATTTGGAATAAATATCTAGTAATGTGTTGTTTTCGGTTTTCATTATTAAAAAGGATTATCGATATTGAAAAAAAAAATAAAAGTCAGAGAATACCAAAGCGTCAACAAAACCATAATCCGAACTCAAAATTGATTAAACTTGAGGCAAAATAAGAACAAAGGAAATATTAATATGTAGACCCTCGTAAAAGCACAAAATAATAAGACCAGGTGGTCTGGAAGAGTAAGCTTCTTCTGCTTCATCGACGACACCCGCCATGTAAATCTTGGTCACATCCATGTAAGCATCAACCCTCAAAATGTGAACCGAGGCATCATTGTCAATCACAACAAGTCAATAAACTTAATATGAGCAAACTCATAAACGTCCATATCCATGTCACACAAAGATACAGAATATTTCTCGATGATATCAAGATTGCGACCATAAAACTTGCCCATAGTACTCATCAACCTGCATCTCTGGAATCCCTCTGTTTTTAGTTTGTTTGTCAGCAGTCGACATCTATCACGAAAATCTCAATCAGTATTTCACTATTCAAGGATACCTACAATTGTATGTAAAAAAAGTGGATAAATTAATATGTCGTTGGGTGGGATCAGAACAGTGGGGAAAACGGTTTGTACTCGGGTCTCTACTCACACATCACGTCCAATATTTCGAAGTGGTGGTGATGAACATAATCACAAGAATATACCATAACGCTTACAGTACTGTACATGTTAAAATGATCTCACAAGTACGACTAATCGATCGTGAAATAAAGAAATATGAAAATTATATTGCTTAATTCTTCCGGAACACCTGGTCTTATTCTCTTTTCAAAGGGTCTTCATGTTAATCTTTGCTTTGTTCAAATTTTGCCCCTAATTTAATCGATTTTGAGTTCGGCTTATGATTTTGTTAACGCTTTGGTTTCTCTAATTTATTTTGATTGCCCCTATGCATCAAAATTCTACCACAGTAATAAAATTCTTTCGTTTCTATTTCCATTATATGCTTAGGAAGAACAATTGATTTAACTGCCAATAAACCCATATATATCTGTTGAACAATCGCATCACATCATGAGTCATGCATGTTCTTAAAACTATCCCTATATAGTACAGTACCGAGAACTTCGTGAATTATTCTTAGTTGTAGTAGATTTAGGGCCCAATAGGTAACTCCGTTCGGGACGCGGCTAATCTCTGTTCGGAACACGGCTAATCTCCGTTCGGGAAGCGGCTTTTCACTGTTCGTGCGACAAAAAGTGGATACTTAGCCGTAATTCTAACTATATAAGTAGAAAAACGAGTTTTTACATACGGATTGTTGAAATTGAACCGCTATTATAATGCGCTGATTATTGGTGTTATTTCACCTTTTTTATTAAAAGAATATAGTAACACATAAACTTTAATGGGTAAGGACCAAATAGGTAACACAGTCGATACACATGTATGTTGTTATTTGAGAAAAATATAATGATGCGCCATAAATTATTTGCCGTAGATCTGTTATTTTAATAAATTATTTTTGAAAATTAAATGTCATTACCATTTAAGCGGAAATATTAAATCCAATTAAAATCAGATTCCACGTGGTTCTGTACAGTTTGAATGGTAAAGGTTTGACATACTTCACAAGAGCAGTAGGGAGATTATGAAAGAGAAAATAATCTGATACGATTTGGAGTCCCAGATAAGTGTGATCATCACGGTAAAATAAGAATAGAAGGAGGATACCAAAGTAGTAATAGGCTTATTAGATATTCATATTGGACAAAACAAAGAAAAACCAAAGAAAAGTATAAGATTAGAGAAAAAACCAGAAGAAACCAAGCCACGGAAAGGAGCTAGCCAATATTTGTTGTTTGATGCTACGTTCTAACAAGACAGGGATTCGAGATATGCAGGTTGATCAGAACTATGGGCAAGTTTTATGGTCTTTATCTTTGTCTCATTGAGACTATTCTGTATCTATATGTAAGTGATATGAAGATGGACGTTTTAAGTTGGTTCATTGGTGCGGAGGTTATGCTAAGTAATTCTTATGTGTTTTAAGCTGTTAAGTTAATTACATATGATGCTTGACCAGTTCTTAGAATCTCCCTGGGCCGTATCTTATAGGCATTGGACCAGCTTACTTATTAGTGGGTTTACTTGTTGTGATTGACAATGGTACTCAGTTTTCGTTTTGAAAACTTGATTTTTACTTGGATGTGATAAGGATTTACATGGCGGATGTCCTCGATGAAGCAAAAACGCTTACTCTTCCGGAGCACATGGTCTTATTATCTTGTGCTTTTACGAGAGTCTCCAATTGAATCTTTCTTTTGTTCCTATTTTGCCCTTAGTTTACTCGATTTTGGGTTCGGATCATGGTTTTGTTGACGCTTTGGTATTTTCTGTTTTTTTTTTTACAAAACAAGTTATAGGTCTGTTTAAGGTTAACATCGAAAACGAACAAACTTTCTGTTTTAACATTTTGTAAAAAGCTGTAAGATGAATAAGTTTTGTAAACGTATATAATTTGGCGCAATCAAACTTTATCGCATTGTTAGTTTTTGACATATTAACGCAATGATAAATCCGTGCATTCGTGATGATAACTTTATAACTATAAAATCTCCAATTAGCGCAATCATATTTTTAGCGCTATACGTTTAATGCGAAAAGCGCTAAAATAAGATTACCACGAAAATATGTACGTTTGCAGTATTTGGTTGTAAACAGAAAACCTACGTATCTATCACTATTACTGTCTTTATCGAGTTGTGGACTATAAAACCTGCAGTGGGATATTGCAGAAAAACCTTGATACAAACTACATAATACGAAATGTTGAAGAATTTATTCATTTCCTTATTGCAGTTTATCATTAAACAGTCTTGGACATTCTTGATGTAACGGCTAACAATCGTTCAATGACCTTGTATATTCACGCCAATGTACTACACATATGGTGTAGATCTTTATATGTTGTCTTAATTTATTTAGTTTACTATGTAACAAAATGTTGTTTATAAGTTTGTTCAAGATTCAACAATAGGGGTTTCCCCGCTAGATAGACTATGTAACAATATGCTGTTTATATGTTTGTTCTAGATCTAACAATAGGGGTTTCCCAGCTAGATAGATAGAAGTTGTTGTTCATACTATTGATCAAACTCGTCCTCGTTTCTCTTCTTGAATAATTATTCCAGTGTCCGATTGGGGAAGTAATTACTATGAAAATATGACTCTGCGATGGAAAATGACACTGAAACCATTGTAACTTACCGTAATAGTAGAAGAATGACCAGGATAATATTTAGAGTGTGACCAATCATTGATCCTAGCAGGTGTATTATATGGATCGAGAGTTAGCAGATCAATGGTGTTTGAGAGAGAAGGAATACGTTAACAATTAACTAATGTGAATACTATTTCACGCGCTGATTCAAGCAGGTAAGTCAAACCATGAAGATTGTTTATCATGACAGACTAGGGGACATTGCTTCGTCATTGTAACACCAGTATGATGGATGTGTGTACTATTATACAGTACCCATCACCACTCAAAGTTTGTTTTTTGTTTACGAGTATCAGAAACATCAAACATATTTTGTGTAGGACGTTACATATAAGCTAAAAACGTGTCATACAGGGGTCCTGAAGCGTAGTTTAAATACACCTATTTATGTCGTTATGAAAAAAAAGACTGATTAATCTTATAAATTAAAGTGTAAATATGACCGAAGGCTTATGCCCATTCCTACACGTGGATTGAATTCTAAACTGACATTATTTGACTGAGCATCAATTTTCAATTATTTATAGTAGTGTCTTTCTGTCATTTAGCAAAATGACTAATAAATCATTCCCTTGTCAAACAGAATATTTAAAATCCTCATATGGTGTTGGCCCTGCATCGTTTGTTAAATTATCATATGCTATTGGCGGCCTTGCATCGTTTGTTAAGCCAGTATGTCACAATCTATTGATAGTGTTGTCGCTTTCATGCGCGTTCCGTTATTTCCGTGGGTAATTACCGAATTGATGAAATGATGAATTGAAAATTGAAGCTTTTTTGAAATTCAATGAGGATCAAGACAGAACATGGTAAGGATAAAATCTTCTCTTACGATCAACAGGACAGGGCAAAAAAGTTATCCTGTTGCTGCAGATATTTTGCACAAACAGCCTGTATGAAACTGAGATTAGTATTTCCCTTGTATCGTTTTGGGAAATGTTAAATATCATCTCTAAAAATCAATACGATTTTTTTTTATTAGGAAATTATTGGTTTTCTTTTCGTTGTTTTTATTGACAAAACGTACAATCAGATACTGTAAACAAACTTATTTTCGCGGCGACTTGATTTCGCGTTTTTATATGGAGCGACTATATATATTTCGCGGCGATTTAATTTCGCGACAACTACGGCCATAGATCCTATGTACAGTACAGTACACTTCTTCTACAGTTGGCATACCTCGAAAATTAGTCGCCCGCGAAAAGAAATAGTTTACAATAAATAATAATGAACAGATACAGTAATTATATTTGGCGTAATACCTATATCATTCATTGTTCTTTGTAGGAATAAGTCATTGGCATTACCTTGAGTGTTGTATATATGATCGGTGTCATGAACTAAGTATAGGCAATACCTTTTTGGTTGGTTGTAGTAAGTTAACGATAACAATATAGTGTTGGTGGTGGGAAATGGACGTGTTAATTTGGACGTTTAAAATTGTTTGTGAATTTGGGGCACAAAATACACGGTTAAACACTAATTGAATATATTGTTTTTGAAAATCAACATTCCAAACAAACTTGACTGTAGTGAAAAAGACTTGGCTGAACAAATGATGAAATCAAAGGGTTGGATACTTGCAGAGCACTCATACGACAAACATGAATGAACACGTACATAACAGATGAAATTGAACAGATATTATTTGTTAAATACAGGATCTTACACGAGTTTCGATGTAATATATAATTTAGCAAACGAGTTAGATAATTCAATATGCCACGAGCCTTTAGTTTAATAAACTCCATATTACATTGACACGAGTGTAAGATTCTATTTATCACGTAGCTTATATTTATGAGAAAATACATAATAAACTCTCATATTAATTATTTGTATGACGTCACAATATTGTTATTACACGTGTGTAATACCATTTTTATGACATGGCCGTATGCCATGAGTGAACGTGTCAGTTATGTGATAAAGTAACAAACACGGTTTGCTTTGAACACACGAAACAAGAGTTTTAGGAGAAAGTTCTTTATTTACAATGTTTGCAAAGTATTCGTCACAGCAACCTACATCAAACCGAAAGTTACAATCTGATATGTATAATCTAAGTAGGTATTCTTATTAGTAATCTTCACTTTCACATCGTGATTTCTTGTTTCTGTTACCAGCAAGTATTCACACTGGCACAGATGCATATCATATGTGGTGCATTTATCTCGATGCTATTCCAAGGCTAACTATCCCAAGCTGTTTGTCGAACGAAGGTCGAATTACAATACAATATAAACGCAATTTGGGAATATCATTCTATATGTTCAAAAATTGGCCATTGACTGCAAAATCAGGCTCAGAGAGTGGATCGATAGAAGACATAGGGTCCGTATCTAAAGGCCATCTAAATTGCTGACTGTTTATCAGTGGTTGTTGGATTGCAGCATTTACCACAAAAGATGAGCTTTGGGTTCTAGGCCATGTGACGAAATATCCGTTAGAGGTAACGGTCGGCTGATATAACGAACCAGTTACAATGTGCGGCTGGTAACCCGAATTGACATAATTTGGGGATATGGATGTATAGCTTGGCGATACGGAAGTGACGTAACGTACGTTACCATTGACGTACGTTCTAGTCCTGGTCGGTATATCAGTTCTTGTAAGGGCAGGTATGCTTGTAATCAAATTATTCACATTAATCCTTCCAACTGCTCTACCTCCTGCTATCCTCCCAATAGATCCTCTGTTTATAATCGGAGGTGTGCCTTTTATCAAATTTACATTTCTTCCTGTTCTATCCCCCGCTATCCTCCTAATAGAGCCTATGGCTACACTCGGAGATGGGCGTGTAATCAAATTCACATGACTTCTTGTTCTATCCCTTGCTATCTTCCGAATAGATCCTCTGTTTGCTCTAGTAGGTGTGCGTGTAATCAAATTTACATTTCTTCCTGTTCTATCCCCCGCTATCCTCCTAATAGAGCCTATGGCTACACTCGGAGATGGGCGTGTAATCAAATTCACATGCCTTCCTGTTCTACCCCTCGCTATCTTCCGAATAGATCCTCTTGCTGCAACCCTAGGCTGTGATGTAATCATATTTATAGTTCCTATCCGACTATCTGCAGCCCTCCGAATAGACCCAATCGATCTAGGCCCTCCGGCTCTTACAAAAGTTGACCCTCTAGCTGATGCTTCTCCCGAACCTCGTCCATTTGTACTTGACCGTCTGACGGAAGTCGTTTGGCGACCAGCTCTGTTTCCTCCTGCCCCTACCGTACGAACTTGGAGTGCACTGATATCGTATACAACTGCGTTTCTCTCACTATCAGCCCTCCCGTTTTTCAGTGCCGATATTGGTATGGCGACGTATTGCTTGTGGCTAAAAGCTACAGGACAAATACAGGCCAACGCGAACAGGATACAGAATCTCATTCTGCTGCCTTACACATGGAAACCTGCAGAAGAAAATTTACAAAAATCTTTTAATTTTCACACATACATTAAACATTTGTATTTATTAAAAATAAGTCTAGTATATGATTATCAATGTCAAAGTCCACATGCTAAAATAGTGTTAGTGTTGCATCGATATGTTGTTTGAGAGGCATTTCGCTTTGGAAACAAAAACTTCTGTCAATGGCAAACATAATGGTACACATGGTTATATGACGGATACACAGCAATACCTGTCTATGGCAAACATAATGGTACACATGGTTATATGACGGATACACAGCAATACCTGTCTATGGCAAACATAATGGTACACATGGTTATATGACGGATACACAGCAATACCTGTCTATGGCAAACATAATGGTACACATGGTTATATGACGGATACACCGCAATACCTGACGGTGTTTAAACATGCATACATGACTGGTATATAGAAATGCATGACGAGTACACAGGAATACTTGACGAGTACACAAGCATATACTTTTATTTGATGTTATTGTTACAAAACGTGACGGCATATAGAACCTGACGTAGGCATACAAATCAAAGAGATCCGTCACGACGTAACATTAATTGGATATCAGGGGCTGTAATTATATTTAAGAAATTATCATCGTGATAATTAGTATATTTTGTACATACAAACATCCCGACCTTGTAAATAAACAATATTTTACAACAAAGAACAGAAATGAAACAAGTGAGACGAGCGAACCCGATACCTGTAGGTTGCGGAGCCAGGACGTTACCACCAGGCCAAAAGGTGCGAACCAGTTGACCTCGTTTGTAAATTCCTGATATTGATATGCAAGATCATCTCTCCACGTAACATTGCAAATTCTGGATGTTATTCATTTCTCATACTGTATACACGTCCAATTTTGTAAAGTGTATTATTTTGCGTTTTATGCAGGAATAATACTTTAACTGTGTTGATTTTTTGGATGGTTTTTTTTTTTTGGAATATGAATTCGAAGCTTACGTATTGTTGTAATTGCAAAAAAGGCAGAATATCAATATTAAAATACATTCAGCACATAATATACAAATTCATGTAAATTCATTTCTCTTTTTTGTTAATTTCGCTTTCTTGATGTTTATGAGTAACAGACTATTCATATCTCAAAGAGTTCGTGATGTTGCTTGAAAATAAACTTCAATTCGTTTGTCAGCAAATTTGAAAATAAGTAATCACCTATTTAAAAGTTTGGTTGGTCAATACAGGAAGAATAGTCATTTTTCATCATTTAAATACAATGTGTTAACTAAAATCCAAATAATATGTTGCATGCTGGCACACACGTTGATGAAATAATGATATTTTATTTCCTTCCTTGTACATTTGATATATTACTTTTTCGAGTATGATATGTTAGTTGTTTGAGTATGTTCATTAGTGTGATGTAACCTGTTGTGAATGAGAATAATCACTCGGTTCTCACTTTGAGGACGCTTACTCTTCCGGAGCACCTGGTCGTATTCTCTTGTACAATGGTCTCCATTTGAATCTTGTCTTTGGTCATATTTTGCCCATAGTTTAATCAATTTTGGTTCAGATTTTGGTTTTGTTGACGCTTCGGTATTTTCACATTTGTGTTATTAATAGTAACATTTGTTACAAGCCTGGCAGTTACATTCAATGTCATATAATTTAAATATATGATCTATCACTTAAAGGCCCAATATACGTAACTTTTTTAGGGATTCTGAAAAACTCTGGAACAAAATCCAGTTGATAACCATGAAAAAATAATGCCAAAGCAAAATACATCTCAGCGGTAACTACCAAGAACCTCTTTTACAGAAAATTCCAAAGAATTCAAAATAATTTAGGCGTGGACTTCTTAAACAACAAACCGAAGTTAGACGACAGTTCAAAATATGAATTCATGTTTACAAATACCGAGTTTCAAATGCTGCTGTACTGATACCCAAATAAAAATTCATCTTGACTATTGCTGATGTCAGTTAATCTTAACTGAATATATACAAAAAATAATTATTAGGCTTGATTTTCACTTACATTTTTGCAGAAAGTTATATATTGGATCTTTAATGTGTTAGATATGTACGATTGGTCTTATCTATATCACGAATTAACTAGGTTAAATATTCAGGTTCGGAATTAACGTAACACTAGCCATCCATCATTTGTATTATTATGCAAATAATTAAGCATATAATATCAAAGTATTCGATGATGTATAGTGAAGTATTTTAGTGTCGATAGATTGAGCAAATCAGTTTAAATATCTGATTAAAATGTGTCTGGAAGCAATTAGTAAAATTCATCTCATTAGAATACAAGGCATTAATAGTTATTTATGTTTTAACAAAGACAGTACTGAAATGTCATTCGGTAATAATTTTAATTTTGAACTATGTTTTTGTATTTTACATCGCATTAGCCGCAAGAGCAAAGGGATCTTACTGACATATGAAGTACATTCAGACTGCAGTCAAACATCTTATAAAGGGCAGCTGTATACAAACAACAATTGTCTGTAAATGACATGTTCGTTCTATCCCTTGAGTATCATTTATAGACAGCTTTAACAATTACAATTTTTTAAATAAAGCAAAACAAAAACCAAAATTGATCATTTCTCCCAAGGGATGTATACACAATGACGAAATAAACAATATGAACTTTAAAGATGACGTAACGCACACATATGCTGCACTTTTTAAATTTTGTAATCTATACAGTATGCCGAAAAACAAATAATTAAACTGCCCATACAGCCCCCTTCTAGGACTCGGCAGTGATGCTAGGGGCCAAACGGTGGTAATCGACATTTTCTTAACTAATGTAGAATCAGAAGGGCCAGGTGCGTGAAACTCCATTAGTTTATGAATTTAGAAGAAAAATACAGAATTCCTGCCGACAACATCAACCCCACACCAACACACACAAAGGGCTATAAAACATTGGAATATTGGAATTTTATTTTTTAGCGGCTTGTATTGCCAACATATATCTATGTTCTTTTTACTTTTGTTAACCTATAATTCCAGTAATATATATGAATATATAGCTAAGCCACTGTTGACATTATGAAATACTGCTCGACAAACGATTGCAGTAAAGACAGGTTTCACGGTAAATCAAACCATAATTACATTTTTACAGTTTACAGTTATGAAAGTTGTGCTACTGGTTATTTTTGATAACAACGAAATGGCTTGTCGTAACCAAATGTCATTATTTAGATTGACAATCATTCATATAGTTCTAATTCAATCATAAGTTTCAAGATATTATATTTTGCAAAACCTATTGGCGAATACATGTATAATAGTATTTTTCCTAAATATTTTTGGCAAAAGAAGGATGGCGATCTAAACACAATAATAACAACCCACACACTCAAAAAATCGAAATATGTTTTGTGAAGAAAAGAAGTTGAAGTCGAAAATGTTATCGATGCAAATGTACTACCTTACTTTAGAAATTGCATATATCATATCTTCTTATTCTCAGTGGTCGTGTGTACGGTTTTTCTAATCCACCAATCAATGGCACTGGTTTAGATTATTAAAAAGAAACATTAAATATGTATTTATACGTGTTAAGTGTCACAATCATGAAGCTATATCACACCTGTGATATACCTGTACTTACCTGTGATCTGTGTTGAAGCGTTGCCCAGCAGAGAAACCGTTCCCCGGTGTGACACCTGACTTATAAACTCCCTTCTCATATCACCTGTCTTTTTATGACAACAGTGATTCATCAACTATACAGCTCTTTTCTGTGTTGAATTCTCGAAATTGATGAACATACGCATGCCTCCTATAGGAAATGAATGTTAGAAGTAATATTGATAAATAGCTGCTCACTCATAGGTCTAACGTGTAAATTGTATTTAGTATTCACCTCATACCTACGTGACTGAAATAACTGGTTTACTTTCGTCTAACTTCTTACAAACATCTTACAAGTAAAACATAGATACATTTGATAATAACATGCATTGTTCGCTTTGTTGTAGGTTCAGAGAGGTTCAGAGAGGTTCAGAGAGTTAAACCTCCCCCAGGTTCATGAATTTCTACAGTGAACACTTGTAGGAAGACAACCTATAATTAATACACATATCTTACACTTACCAGACCACGATACCTAGAAGGACAAAACATGCCAACCGTTTAATAAACCTATCGAAATTTGAATATAATTTCACCTTGTTTTTTTTTCAATAGCAGGATCGGTTTGCTTTGTTTATTTCTCGTCCTATCATCAACAATGGCCGAATGCATAAAAATAAGAATAAAGTAAAACAATTTTATCACATAACTGACCCGTCAAGTCAGTCATGTCATACGGCCTTGTCATAAAAATGGTATTACACACGTGTAATAACACTATTGTTACGTTATAAACAAATGCCGTCTTTATGACGTCAAATGATTGTCTCGGTAGTGAAAATCGTACTGTCACAGTACTGATAAATAGAATCTTACACTCGTGTTAATGTAATATGGAATTTATTAAACTCGTTAAATAATAAAGGCTTGTGACATACTAGATTTCTAACTCGATTAATAAATCCCATATTACATCGACACTAGTGTAAGATCCTCTATATATAACACATGTACAACATCAACGAACAACAAAGGCAGAGCACAAAATTGATATGAAGGACAACAAGAAGAGTTACAAAAAGAACGATAACGCTGTTCACTAAATCAACAAGATACAAATTATAAACTTTGTTTTGTTTTAAGTTTTTGTTCTTACGTTTTGCTAGAAAGGAATCAGGGACATAATGCTTACATTCTGAAACTTCCGAGCCCAGTTTACAGAATACAAAGTTCAAGACACTTACCGGGAATTTTATCTCCGAGAGTCGTTATTTGTATGAGTTTGAAAGGTTACGAGTCCGTTTGAAACCGGGGAGCAGCTTTGTGTAATTCTCTAACTTAGTGGGGACTAACGTATATTGTAATCTTTATCAAAGTATACCCTTGCTCTCACTTTGAGGCCATGGAGTTTACTTGGATCTAACCTAAATTTACATGGCAGGTGACGTCGATAAAGCAACAGGCGCTTGTTCTTCCGAAGCACATGGGCCTGTATTCATGAAACCGTTCCCACGTTCAAGCATCGAATTTGTGCTCAACACTTATTTCTGGTTCTGGCAATGATTTATTTCAAAACTGTTATTTTGTCCAAAAAAAATTGAGAAAATTAAGATCCATGAAACACAATAATATGTTAAACTTTACAATAGACATTTTGTTCGTTGGCATGATTTAGTTCAGTATCAAGGAAGATGGTTTGAGCAGAAAAAAATATCTTGAGCATGACAACGGCTTCATGAATAAGGGCCAAGGTATTATTCTCTTGTACTTTTACAGGTTTCTTTTGTTCATATATTGTCTCCAGTTTAATTGATGTAGAGTTCAGGTTAGGTTTTGTTGACGCTTTGGTATTCTCTGATTTTTTTAACCTAATGCTAATGAGTTCTGTTTAAGCTAATAAATTAAAATGTTGTACATCTAAAATAAGAATGAACAGGAACTACTCCTGTAAACCGGTGTTCATGCATCATATGGTTATAGGTATACGAATGTAATTGCTAATACTTAAGTGTATATATTTGAATATGATTGATTAAACTTAAATTCATTAACATTTGTCAAATGTAACCCAATTAGATTTTTACCACAAAACAATCTGTACGGACGATGTATTATCGATAATGTGTCATGCAGGTAAGAATGTGAACAACTACCATACGAAAAACTGACTTATTGATATAATAGATTACGATGTCAGCTACCACCTAAAGAATGACACGATTGGGTATATATTTAGACAGTTCCGCACGGAATCTTCCCAAGACTTTGAATTAGGCATGTCTGTTAAACACATAGGTATACTTAGTTCTGTTCCTAATATACGTTTTAAACATATTTCCAAGTTGCATTGATTTCGACATCGTCGATATCCAGGTTTAAGTTCAACCACGCTTTCTACGTCATCACTGGAATGTTATGTCATAGCAAAATTGAAGGCACGACGATAACAAACTGATTGATTTCGGGGCAAAAAAAAAAAACCTGGCCAATCGCTATGCTGATACCTTCACATTGAGAAATATGAAGGGACGATATCTGAGTTCATAGCACATTGATGTTTACCTTTACCTGATCACGAGATACTTTTAATGTACAACAAACGACGGAATTAGTATAATGGGCCCATCATCAAGGTGGCGCGCACATAGCCTTCAATTTCGATATGATATCTTCCAGGAGTGCAGAGAGCGTAGGTTATCGTAACACTCTGATATCGTGATGATGTGTTTTGAATGCCGTGCTGTCTTGAATTAAACAGTGTGTAACGGATTGTTTTGTTATTCATGATTTATACCCTTAAATCTTGATGAAAAAATGCTGATTTAAAAATAGATTAGCATTTAAAATAAACATTGGATCCTTTCCAGTCAATTTTACCTATGTATTCGTCATTAAAGCGAATAAAGGGCGTTACATGGAGAGTATTATATCAAATGTGGTCCATAAACTTTGAACAACTCTTGCTATGAATTATCCCTCGTCGAGATTAATACACTGCATATAAAAGGCAACGAGCGTACGGCTCGTCTTCTCCCAGTACCAGTTCAGGTTTTTACATTTCGACATATTCCAAATTACTTTCTCAAACCTTTATGAGTATACGTATATCTATGTTGTACTCATTCTAATAGAAAATTACCATTCTGCTTCTACATTAGTTTAGAAATGTAGAATTCCCACCTTTTGTCGTAGTACAGGTTTTGATATTATACAAAACCAGTTTAATTTAACTTCTAAATTTATAAATTAAAGGGGTTTTACGCACCTGATCCTTCTGCTTCTACTTTAGTTAAGAAAATTTGGATTCCCACCTTTTGGCCCCTAGCATCACTGACGAGTCCTAGGAGGACGAAACAGTTGTATGATACTGTTTAATTCATTTTTTCGGCATACTGTATCTATTACTAAATTTAAAAGGTGCAGCATAAGTGTGTGTTACGTCATCTTTGACACGTTTTTGTCAGTATTTCTAATGCGTTTACAAGTTTTACAATAGAACCATCTAAATCAGAACAAACATTGGCCTATCTTTCTTTATAATATTGGATAACGTCAAACATTTATAAAAGCCCTATCAAGTTTGTATATATATATAATTTAATTTTCCTCAGTTATTTTTACAGTATTAAGATTGCCTTTATGTTGTTCTCGTTTTTTTAAAAGATGAGACCAATAATTTGCATTATCTTTTTATATATTTCATCAAACTCGATAATATCCGTGTAGTCTTACAATGCAATATATAAAGTGTTTATACATTTACATGTATTATTGATTGATTGTTTACACAAACAAAGGAAAGAATTTTATTTACAAAACACGAGCTTCTTTTTATCAACTTTTTTGATGATCTGCAAATTTTGTTTCCGCCTATCAAACATCATCCAAGTTAATACATCAATTGACATGTCACATGAAGGAAGATTTCCGTATTAGAGATTTGCTAGACTATGATCCCGCTTCATACTCTATATTAGTTAGCTGCTTTAAGCTTTAATACTTGGTTTGGTTTATTTTGTTTAACGTCCTATTAACAGCAAGGGTCATTTAAGAACGTGCCAGGTTTTGGAGGTGGAGGAAAGCGGGAAAACCCGAAGAAAAGCTACCGACCTACGGTCAGTACCTGGCAACTGCCCCACGTGGGATTCGAACTTAGAGCTTAGAGCTTAGAGGTGGAGGGCTAGTGGTAGAATGTCGGAACAACTTAACCACTCGGCCATCGCGGCCCCTAAAAGCTTTAATACAATAAAAACAGTACTGTATATGTATTTATGGATTAAGATAGACTGAGATACATTATGTATGCTAATTTTATCGCTTAACAAATTAAACAACAACAACAACCCTTAACAAGATATATGTCAAGATGTTTGTTTATGACTGTATATAGAAACCTATTGAAATATCAAACATATTAATCCATATCGAATGGTCATTAATCATGTGCACATAATATACTGTAAACGCACAAATTCTGGCGCATTCAGACGTTAGTGCATACCCAAATTACACAATATAAGCGCAATGATAAATTGACCAACAAGATAAGGTAGCTAAAATGTTATAGCGCAATTGTGACTCAGTAGAATGTTTAAGCGTACAAATCGCTAAAATAATATTTCTGTTACAAATATGTGGGTTTGCAGGAATATATTCGTTATAAGTGTTTGTTATACTGACATACATATATCCTACAGGTTGTATATTTGTTATACAGACATACAGATATCGTACAGGTTGTGTATGTGTTATACAGACATACATATATCGTACAGGTTGTGTATGTGTTATACAGACATACATATATCGTACAGGTTGTGTATGTGTTATACAGACATACATATATCGTACAGATTGTGTATTTGTTATACTGACATACATATATCGTACAGGTTGTGTATTTGTTATACTGACATACATATATCCTACAGTTTTTGTATTTATATACAGACATACATATATCCTACAGGTTGTGTATTTGTTATACAGACATACATATTATATCGTACAGGTTGTGTATGTGTTATACTGACATACATATATCCTACAGTTTTTGTATTTATATACAAACATACATATATCCTACAGATTGTGTATTTGTTATACTGACATACATATATCCTACAGGTTTTGTATTTATTATACTGATATACATATATCCTACAGGTTTTGTATTTATTATACTGATATACATATATCCTACAGGTTGTGTATTTGTTATACTGCTATACATATATCCTACAGGTTGTGTATTTGTTATACTGACATACATAAAACCAACAGTTGTGTTTTTGTTATACTGCTATACATATATCCTACAGGTGGTTATTTTGCTTGGATAATCAGCAATAAACATGACAGAGCCTACTGGTTTTGTTTAATACTTTTACGTTTCCAATATCTCCATATTTAGCTTTAACTAAATCTAAATTATACCACTCACCAACACTTACCTGTAAATATAGGCATGATACAGGGCTATACGTTTCATATTTGAGTTTTGATATTCAATGAAATACTAATCGCATACCTGTACATCATTCTGATGATAAATAAACACGAGAGATATGTCAACGGACAACAGAGATGGTCTATTCGTGTATCAAAGCTATATGTGTGGTTCGTTTAAGTTTATAGTAAGCAATTTGTACTGACTAAAATAAGTCACGTAGGTCATGAACCGGAACACATTTTGTTTATTTGTCATTGTCATAGACATCTTGTAAAATAAAGTACATTGTTTCAGATATCCGCTTTTCTGACAGACGTGTTAAAGTACATCGCTTGGAGTGAAACAAAGCCCAATGTCTTACATATATAACGAAGTATAAACACGAAGGTATATTGTGACCAATTGATTAAGTAAAAATCAGGCCCTGAGATCATGAAACAATCTTAGATTTCAATTTTTGCTGGCCAATCACGTATGACGTTACTGTTCGTAACGTAATTAATGATTAACTAATGTAAACCTTCCGACAAAGTTTGACTGAAGAACGTTTCATGATCCTGGAGCCAGGTTTCTATATGTGAACTTTGATTGTACTTGACGATATTGAAGTATTGGGCATATACTAACTGATCTTCCTTTCTCACCGATTTTTCCTCGTTGCTTGTTCTTTCTTTCCTGTGGTACGTCCCTAGGAATAGGACCATACTTATTGCATTATATTCTAGTTTATAAAACAGAGACGTTAAGAATACTAAATCTGAAAGTGTTTCCACTTTTACTGATTTCGCGGATAGATACAAAAAACTCTAAATATCGACACAGAAGAACTTTTTGCCCTTCTGAAAAGATGAAGTAACTCACACATGTACTGGCTGCAATTTTAAAATTTAGTAATAGATACAGTATGCCGAAAAAGGAATTAAAGAAAGATTAGGAAGAACTGCACATTAATGAAATTAAACAGATAAAACAGTGTCAAAAGAAATTCTAAACATGACCAATATTATACATGACATTAAAGCACCGTACATTATGTCTTTGGTTTTTAGGTCACCTGAAACGAAGTCACAATTAACAAATCGCCTTTCATTTTGTCCGTCGTTCGTCCCTAAACCAATTGCATTTTCAATTTACTTTCAAAAACTCCTGACCCGATTTAACTGAAACTTGGTAGGAACCGTTTATGACTCAACGATGCACGAATTGTATGGATTTTGTTATCCTTAGCTCCAAGTGTCCGGAGGGATTGGGTCAAAGGACTCAATTGATTAAAACGTCAACAATCGTCTTCTTAAGACCAAGATTTCCTGGAATCAATTACTCTTCAT
Organism: Mimachlamys varia; assembly: GCA_947623455.1. Lineage (NCBI taxonomy): Eukaryota > Metazoa > Mollusca > Bivalvia > Pectinida > Pectinidae > Mimachlamys > Mimachlamys varia. Next base: position 30,544,830 of record OX392540.1, read on the forward strand.
AGATTGAAAGGTCTTAAAGTTAAATTCATTTGATATAGAAAAATAAATGACGGTTTTGGGGTATATTGTGTACTCATTTTCAGCTGGAAATAATTCAAACTTGGTTGGAATAATAACAGGAGATATCGGTTTGATAATAAGAAAGTTTTGACCCTGGCCGATCCCCTTGGCTTGCTTGAAGAAAACAAGTCAAATTGGCTAAAATTTGAACGCAATCTTCTCCTTCAGATCTAGATATGCTGGAATGATTCTTGTACATAGATGGAAGGGCCTACTGCTTTATAAAAAATGTAAATGTCATGGGGAGGGTGTGCAGTTAACTATAATAGTTTGTATAACATAACCGACCCGTTCAGTCATGTCAAACGGCCATGTCATAAAAATGGAATTACACACGTGTAATAATACTTTCGTGACGTCATAACTAAATGACGTCTTTATGACGTCATATGGTTGTTTCGGTAGTGAAAATCGTACTGTCACAGAAGAAAGTTTGCCTTTCTCATAGAGAATTAATTTGAGAGTGTTTTTTTTCTCATAAATATAAGTTATGTGATAAATAGAATCTTACACTCGTGTCAATGTAATATGGGATTTATTAAACTTGTTAAAAAATAATATGTCACTCGCCTAAAGGCTCGTGACATATTAAATTATCTAATAAATTCCATATTACATTGACACTCGTGGAAGATCCTCTATATATATAAGAATATGATACAATTTGGTAGACGCATGACTCTTAATCCGTATCGGATTTGCGTGAAATTTGGTCAAGATGATTAGTTAGCAAAAACGTCTCCTGTGTTAAAAAAAACATAGTTCAAAGTCAAGATAACTGGGTCATAGGTCAAGATGATATTTTGTAGCTTTTCACTGATGAACATTTAGTTATAACATTATGAAGCGAAGTTGGTCAGTCAACTTATCAAAAGTCAAGCTCATCGGGTTAAAAATCAATATCAAGTTTTGTAGCTTTTCTCTAAAGAACATTTTGTTATGACATTGTGAAGGAAAATTGGTCGTGGGGTCAAAACGTTTAGGTCCCTTTCCAATTTTGAGAAGCCAGTTGACCTAAGATCTAAGTCAATGAGTTTGACCTTGGTGTAAGAGCACAACAACAGGTGTTATTAGTACTGCCCTGACCGCTAAGACTCATGAGCCTTTTAAAGTATGCTGATTTAATGTAATGAATTTGAAGCCGATTTAAGTTAACCCTAATAAGTAATCTGTTCCCTTCAATATAAATTTCATTGTTAATTTAGCAGAATACAGATCGTGTTTACATTATTTTGTGTCCGGAAATTTAACATAAAAATCCAAATCGTTAAATAGCGTCTGCTACTTTTAAACACTAAGAAATGACGAATGCAAAAGCATGCTTTCCTAAAATGACCTTTAGATTTGTCATCGTATATTTGCCACTGTAAACAAGCAATTTATTTCGTTTGAGCGAGTGAGCGAATTGTTGGAAGGAATGTGCTCAGATATACACACTATGATCACGTGTACGTTTATGCGCATATAATGGCATATCTGAATTTTTTGTTTTCAAGTTTGAGGTTTTTTTAAATTAAAAATCAATCAAGTGTGTCTATAACATATACGTATATATATAAAGCACATACAAATACTTTGAAATTATTTTTAATTCAATATGTCACTTAATTAGCTTCCGATGGTACATATTTCGCTCGCTGTTTCATGCCATATTATTCTGCAGAAAAAAACTAGTTTTCCAAATTCAACATCGATTATAGCGTGCATATTCCTACAAAGAAACTTAATGAAGATATATTTATTTTTTATGAATAACAGTTTTACAACTGTCAGAAGAGTTACTTCCATTCGTGTTTTTCCACCCAGCGACTGTTTATTTAGTTTGGTATGTCAACACTTCTGAGAGAGTTATTACCCTTTGCAACTGTTTAATCTGGCTGTAGGTCTTCTCTCTCAGTATTAAGCTCGTCTGGCTTAAGGGTTGATATATTCTGTGGTGAGGGGAAATCAGATTATCAGATGTGACTGGCACTCTTGTGTCTAGAAGGGCATACCCGATATGAGGAATGCATGACATTATTTGAAATCACTCTTCTACTGTGGGGGAAATACTTCTACTTTTGAAGGAATTATGACACGATATTAACATACTTTAGTCAAACGCATCTTTGGTTCAGGGAGTTTGATTTTACAAAATCTGTTGCTAATTATTACAAATATGTGCATGCATTACAGTTATGTTTATACAATACAAATACAAAGTATATCTATTACAAATACATATATACCTTACAAATAACTATTTATTTTCTGCCGTTTGTGTCCTCAGTATACCTTTACTTTTTATTTCCATAAGGTACATTGCATTGCACGATGAAGCAGATACTAATCGATTTTGAGCTCTTATTTTGGTTTTATTGACTTTCCGGTATTCTTTGTTTTTTTTTGTTTGTTTTTTTTTGTTTTATATTTCTAGAAGTAGATGTGATAGGTGATATTGCGTATGTTTTGTATGTGTAAAATATATAGAGGATCTGTTTTCATGTATTTTTTAATTAATTGAACGAGTTCATTAAATTCATATGGAACGAGCATTGGTATCTTCCATATGAGATTAGCGAGTGTAATAATTGAACATTACATGAATACGTGTGTTATATTCTATTAACCATGCAAACTTATGTATTTTCAATTATTCTCATCTCTAACCTCTCTAACGGTTTGCACTACTGATACAACATCGTGACTTTATGTTGTGACGTCACAATAGTGATACCATAGTAACCAGACATATTTACATTGTCATTGTACATATGACATATCGTGTATATTTCGCCGCGATATTGGATGGCAAATGACCTGTGGTATTGAATAAATCACATTATAAAACATGTAAGGTTATTCATAAAAACTATGTTACCTATCAAATAAGGAATCAACGTTTGTTTACAGACTTTAAAAAACATGCCCTGTTCATTTTATGCTGATATTTTACACTTAATGCATGTGTTAACTGAAGCATATAGTTACCTGCTTACCGTTAAATCCTTGTTTAATCTTTTAACGGGAGATAAGTCAGTAATTGGCGAAATTCAGTGGATTAAGCTAACTCACTTATACACCTACTAAATCCGATTTAATGAGGATATGTTAGCATGTTGTGTGTGCCAATTGACCACAGGTCGACCCGGAATAACAGGGTCGGAGTGATATTGAAAAGGTGGTTCAATCTGGAGAATCATGTTGTAATATTTCCGTGATAAATAATTCTCTGGTAACTTATACGATACAAAAATACCGAAGGGCGTCAACGAAACAATAATCTGAATTCAAAGGCAATCAAACTAGGGGCACACTTTTATCAAAGGAAACATTTACACGTAGACCATTGTAAAAGTAAAAGAGAATAAGACCAAGAGTTCCCGAAGATAAAGCGTGTTCTGCCTCATCGACAACATCCGCCGTCTAACTCTTGATAGCCACATAGCCACAGTTAATCGCATTTGAGTAGTGGCACGATACTTAATATACACATTTTCGTAGTACACGACTTGAAATTATACAGAACTAGTTTAATATTACTTCTTAATTAATAAACTAAAGGGGTTTTACGCACCTGACCCTTCTGCCTCTACATAAGTTTATAAATTTTAGATTCCTACCTTTTGGCCCCTAGCATCACTGAAGAGTCATAGGAGGACGAAACAGCTGTATGATGCAGTTTAATTCATTTTTTCGGCATACTGTATCTATTACTAAATTTAAGAACTGCAGCATATGTTTGTGTTACGTGATCCTCTTGATCACATTCAAGTTCATATCAAGTCTTCAAAGTGAGAACAAAGTTATCAGTCTCAATCGCGACAAGTAAGCCACTATTGAACCTATAAGTATTCAAAAACGTCCAACTTTATATCATACAAGTAAACCAATAATGAGACAAAAAAGTACACAAAAGTGTAAATAAAAAGAAAAGTTAAAAAATGAAGGAATTAAATGGAAACCCTTGAAAACCTACCTCGACGAAAAGATTAGGGCCCGTATCCATGAAACCGTTTTGACGTACATCCTCGATATCTGGGTGTTACGCTCCCAACACTCTAGATTATGTTAAGGCAAAACTACAGGTGTCAGCTTCATGGCCAGGCAAGGGGACTAGTTCAACCCTGTGATGTACATCACATAATAACGGTAACGCAGCTATTTTTAAATCTTCAACAGAATGGCATAAGCCTAGTGATTGGTCAGTTATGTTTATTTGAGCATGCCTTCAGTTTTGTCATGACATACAATGTATTCTAGGAAAGAAGAGAGTGAAGGTGAGCAAAACCCCTTTATATCGAGGAAGTCTCAAGTATGGAATCAGTATTTACACAACCATTCTTTTGATTATCTGTTTTCTCGATTTGTAACAAGGTGTCTATCCGTATTGGTCAACTCTTTTCGATATCACTGACCAAATTAACTACAACCTGTTCCGAAGACCTTTGTCAGGGAATTGTTTCTGAAATTTAAATATATATATATATAATGTAAAAAATAGTTTGTTTCCATGTGTAGGTAAAACAATTCTGAAGAAACTTTCCTAAAGAGCCCGGAAGAGGGTGAAAGTGCTAGAAAAGCAATTGTCTTGTTTTTACTTATTTTATGTAAAAAGTAAGTATTATTGATATCATCGAGAAATATTCTGTATCTTTGTGTGATATGAAGATGGACGTTTTTCTGTTTGCTTGTTAGTGTGTTTACTTGTTGTGATGACAATGATGACTCGGTTCTCATTTTGAGGATTGATGCTTACTTGGATGTGAACAAGATTTACATGGCGGGTGTCGTCGATGAAGCAGAAGACGCTTACTCTTCCGGAACAACTGGTCTTATTCTCTTATGCTTTTACGAGAGTCTCCATGTAAATATTGCCTTTGTTCCTATTTTTCCCCTAGTTTAATCGATTTTGAGTTCGGATCATGGTTTTGTTGACGCTTTGGTATTCTCTGATTTTTTTTATCTATATATATATATTCCAAACCATATGTATGTTGTAAACATCACATAATAATACATACATACTATGTTAACGACAATATTCACTTGAAGAATCACGCAAGGATTAGAAATGTCAGTGCTAACAAACTATATTTGCCTTGATGATTTTATTGTGCGTATATAATGTATATATAAGAAAAAAAACATGTTGAAACAGTCATATAAAAGATGACGTAACACACATATATGTTGCACCTTTTAAATTTAAAAATATATACAATATGCCAAACAAAAAATGAATGAAACTGCAACATACAGCTGTTCGTGCTTCTAGGACTCTTCAGTGACGCTAGGGACCAAAAAAATGTATCGCGAAAGTCTCGATATGTTTAAGTTCGTTTGGGTCAAACCGGACTTATATAAAAATACAGAAGGTAACCACATATAAAAGGCTCTAAACATGAAGTATAATTGTTCAATATAATCTTTTAAGCTGTAAATCATGTAGAAGACGATAATAAGCCGTTAATGCGTTTCGAGTGTATTGTTCAAATACTTATGACGTCATTTACTTATAATTTCATTTATGACTCGTCAGTTTTATTCGATTAAATTAGTATAAATTCAGATTTAGCAACATGATTGACAAAAGTAATATAATGGATAGTCAACATTCAATAAAGTCAGCTCCAAGTATGACCTATTTTAAGGAGGACGATAAAATATTTATAGCAAAATTGGCAATTGTGGTTAAGCCATATACGTTAGTGAGCACTAGTTGGCACTATTTTGTATTTTATGACGTGTATAGATTACAGAATAATTGTCAAGTACTATTCTTTATAAAGCACTTTTGCCTGGGTTGTTTAGCATCCAATTAAATACAATTTAAAATATCATTAGCTTGTAGCCGGGTTAATTATTAACCTTTATGAAGAATTTAATCACAATAAATCGGGGGTTAAAATGTTAAATATATTCGACAGCAATTAAGATGGAGACTGACGTATTAATATATGCAAAATGAAAATCAAGTAAACAGAACTAAAACCAATGTTCCTGTGATATATTGGTAAACATATACCGATGGTACTTAGCATAGTTAAAAATAGTGATATGATTATTCGCACACTGGTACAGAGTGTTTCCATTCTAGAGTTTGGTGATATAATTACCATATTGTTTAAGTTATTCGTCCTAGTACATATAAACACATCGTAGATAACCCACCTGGTCGGACTAGTGACCTCATTTCCTTTTTTTATGTACGATCGGGGAGTCTAGAACTGGTCGTCTTGGTAAACGACAAGATCGCTATCCTAGTAGAAGATCACGCAACACACACAAATAGATACAGTATGCTGAAAAAATGAATTAAACTGCATCATACAGCTGTTTCGTCCTCTTAGGACCAAAAGGTAGGAATCCAAAATTTCTAAACTTATGTAGAAGCAGAAGGGTCAGGTGCGTAAAACCCCTTTAATTTATTAATTTAGAAGTAGAATTAAACTAGTTCTGTATAATTTCAAATCGTAATATGACGGTGGCTATAATACATCCATTCGCTTTATTGCTTTAATGAAAAGGGGAAACTTTGTAGTATTTTGTTTTTTATTTTTATTTTACGACGACTAAAATTTAGAGAATACCGAAGCGTAAACAAAATCATAATCCAAATTCAAAATCCATTATACGAAGGGCAAAATATGAACAAAGGAAAGATTTATATGAAGACTATATAATACATCCATTCAGAATCCGGTGATGCAGTAGATAGCGGTCTTGCCCTTCCCAATACAACCGAAGTTCGATTCCCCGTTAGGACATGAAAAGAAATTGGGTCATCAGGATAACACCGTAGGTTTTCTATTTCACTTACAATTGTATCATCGTATAGATTAGTGTTTGTACGTTGATATAGTTTTTATTGAAACAATATCTGTATTAAATTGTATGTTTGTTTTAATGCGTTTTGTTTCTTTTCGCAATTATTGAGAAATACACGAGAGAAATTTGAGGTAAGGTTATTGAAATTGTAATGCTTGTACGGGCTCTAACTAGTCGGGTAATACTTTATGGAAGGTAAGTTAAGCGATCATTATCCAATGAAACATCAATTTATTTCCATTTAAATAATGCTAAACAACTGCTACATATCTTAGATTTTTGTTTTGTTTTTGTTTTCTATTATTTTATTTCATTATCTTATAATAATAACATTTCGGCAGTATCGCAAAATAAAAGTTATTGGCATAAATGTATAAATACAAATGCAATACTGAAAGGAGACTAATATGTATTTAAGAGTCGGTCTGCCGATTACGTTCCTATATCCCTTAATCTGGGCCAGAGAACAAATTAGTAACACCTTTATTTCACACATTTCAGTCTGATCGTCCCATTGAATCGCACTGTATTAGACGTTCCTGGTGAAGATGACATGCATTCTGCTGGATTCATTCAAATCAAATGAATTTGTTCAGGTAACATTTGTTTCGTCTTTAACGTGCATATTGTAATTAATAATTTACATGAAAAATTCTCATTGTACGTACCTGTTGTTTAATCTTTAAAATATCCTACTTTTGAAATGATAATTGATATATCCCTATGGAAATTTAAATCTTATAGATTAATACGCTAATATACTTTGTATAAAACATGTAAGGATGGCCAGATATAATTAAACGGTTCTTGACATCTAGATAGTAAAACATCTTCAACGTTAAACCATAGTCATTTACCATCCCGCTTGGCTCTATTTGTTTTATGCTAGCAACACTAAATACATATATTATAATTAATTGTGTTTTTGCATTATAATTGATAAAAATGACGTTACATGACATTTAAATGAACATTGCAATATTGCAATTTTGTCAGAATTTTTTTATTAAAAATGGCTCAACAATAAATTGTATGATACAATTTTTTTAATCTTATATATATGATATTATACAATTTGCCGATAAAACCATGTATCGACCGAAATCAAAAGGCAATAATAGTTTTATTATAAAATTATATTTTTTATTTGAACTCAGACTACAAGAGAAAGATACATTTCAACGACATTTAATCAAACTTTCAAACAATATTATAGCAATACAATATTAAATACTTCCTGAACACTTTAACAGCCGTTGATGTTTTGCGTTTGATATTGTTAGACTCCACGCCGTGGAGAATAACATCTTTTAGATAATTTGTATGAACGGCAAACCTGCCGTCTGCCATTACTTTTGTTGCTGTCAAGCAGTGCCAAGGTCTTCGGAGGTCTTGACGTTACGTTATATTTCTATTTTTAGAAACACCCAGTCAATCAACCGTTACATATAAAACCACAGCATCCAGGTCGTGACGAAATGAATACTTTGCAAAATCTTTCACTTTCACTTTCAGGTAAATCGACGATTTGTTGTATATGAACAACAACTTTGCTGACCTAGTCGATTATATAAACACTTCTGAACTTAAAATCAAGGACACAATAGACTCTTCAACTCAGCTTCTTACCTCGATCTTTACTTAAAATAAACTAAACAATACCGATGCGTTAACAAAATTATAATCCGAGAGTAAGCGTCTTCTGCTTCATCGACGACACCTGCCACGTCTTTGTCACATCCAGGTAAACATCAAGTTCTCAAAATGAGAACCAAGTATGATTGTCAATCACAACAAGTAAACACACTTATGAGCATACTCAAAAAGCCATCTTCATATCATTTGAACATACAGAATATTTTTCAATGAGACAAAAATGGCGACCATAAAACTTGCCCATAGTTCTGATCAACCTGTATCTCTCGAATTCTTGTGTTATTAGTTTGTTTGTCAGCAGTCGACATCTATCAAGAAAATCACTTTTATATTTAGAGAAAGCCCTATAATATTGAATCAGCTGTAAACACCATAGGTTGGAGAAGCAGGGATGTTACTATCAAAAAATGGAAATTTAATGATTGGAAAATTGAAAACATCACGTTTATCGTATAGCTTAGTAGTAAGCAGTCCGTGTTGGTAATAGTTTTAGTAGAGATCGAGGTAAGCAACTGTTGTAGAAGAGTCTGTTGTGTCCTTTATTTCAAATTCAGAAGGGTATTTACGATCGACGTAGTCAGCAAACTTCTTGTTGTTATAGACAACACATCGTCGATATAGTTGAAAGTGAAATTAAAAGATTAAACTATGACCAACACGGGCAACTCACTACGTATGTGTACTATAAACGTAATTTTCCGACCGCAAACTTTCCTTTTCTTGATAGAAACATCCCTGATTTTCTTTATCCTATGATGTTTACATGTCTCAATTGATTCGTTATTCTGGGATTCGCTCTGCGTATCGATATTTTCGTGAAAGATATATACTGCTGACGAACAAACTTACGGCACAGGAATTCGAGAGATACTGGTTGATGAAAACTATGAACAAGTTTTATGGTCGCCATCTTGGTCTCATTGAGACATATTCTACATAATTTTATGATTTGAATATACTCATTAGTTTGCCTGCTTCTTGTGATTGGAATCATGCCTCTGTTCTCACTTTGAGGCCTTGATATTTATTTAAATCTGACCCAGATGTTGTTGATGAAGTAGAAGACGCTTGAACTTTTTATTCTCTCGTACTTTTACAAGGGTCTCCATGTAAAGTTCAATATTACCTCTATTAATATTTTAATCGATTTTGGGTTCGGTTATGGTTTTTATGACGTTTCGGTTTTCGAGATAAGATCAGTATCTAAACAATTATTATGCATAATTATATGTCTCGCCTTTATCGCTTTGTCGATAAGTCCAAGCAAAATATAAAAGTATGCCAAATACATAAAGCGAGATGGTATCAGTAACTTGTAAGTTTCAATTTAATTACATATAAATAACATAATAAAAAGTGGTCACTAACGTAAATTCTCAAAATTCATATGTTTACCGCAAAGCAGCAGAACCTGCAAATACATTTTCTACAAATACAGGTATTCTGTATGATGATTTCAGTTTCAATTCAATTGGATATATGTATCAACCCAAAGTTGCAATTCATTCTAAAAAAATGTTTTTACCCCAAAATACCAAAACTTGTAACACAATTTTTTTTTTTTTAAGATAAAGTATTTATTATGATAGTTTGAGTAAAATGACCAAGTATCGATTCAATTGGATAATCATAATACTTTGAATAATGGACATTGCTCGGAATCGGTCGCGGACATCGCTGAAAAAGCAACACCTTAGTCTCGCTTTTCTCGAGTATCGTCGAAGGCGAGACACAAAACAGTATTAGCTAAATTCTAATAAATTCGGCTACAGCTGTAGATCAGATTTAAATAAATACACAGACGTCTCATTCGCCAACAAATCATAAAACAAGTTATTAAATGTGGATTAAGAGGATTTGATTTGTATCAATAATGTGGAATTTATACTTATGTTTACAATTGAGTGTAGACTAAAGGTTACACAAAGTGCACTCCGTTTGGACTTGGAGTGCACTCCGTTTGGACTTGGAGTGCACTCCGTTTGGACTTGGAGTGCACTCCGTTTGGACTTGGAGTGCACTCCGTTTGGACTTGGAGTGCACTCCGTTTGGACTCCCTATGAACTTGGAGTGCACTCCAGGTCCACTCCGAGTCTACCTGAAGTCCTATCAGGCATTAATACCTCTACATATAAGGGCCACATTCATATTACATTTTAAATTGTAGATAGTACAACATATATATATACATGTATCATATAAATCAATCAATCAATAATTATTAATACATATTTTTGTTGCTTTAGATGTTTATATCTATTAAAGGTTCGTTATTAAGTTGTTTAGCAAGCAATATAGACTATGCCTGTTGTTTAATCTTTGTATAATTTGTGTAATAAATTAGTTGAACTTGATATAAAAACCTTAAAATGTACAATTACATTACTGTATTTGAAACTTTGAATGACAATAACAGATACAAAATAACTGAATAAATCTCGAGGATTTACAATGCAGTGAAGGATTTCGGAACAAGCACAACATATATTTGACTTGTCCTTTGTTGTCTTACAATATGTGAAGTCTAGATCTGTGTGTGAATTTTAAATGTTGGGTATTGATAAATGCAATCATAATAAAATATTATATTTTAATTAAAACATTAGACATTCAAGTATAATGTGAAGAAGATTTACTGTTTCAGATTTGAAAGTTTTCAAACAACAACTTCAAAACACAATAAATAATGAATGGCTTTTGATAATTGGGTGTTGCCCATCCCCTCCCTATTCAATGATTTGTCTGTATCAGGTTAGATCAGATTTGAAGACTTGGACAGTCTTGCACTTGGCCATCTAATTAGATAATGACCCCCTCAGGCTTCAACCCTCAAAATTTACCTGTATCAGGTTTGAAACAAAGTGTGAAGATCTGGAGATAATAACCCGAGGGCCCCTGCTTGATAGTTGGAAACAGGTCATCACACCTTATACGGGTATGCCTTTATTTATAATTGCAGGTACAGGCTGCTGAAAGTCTAGACCCAGGGTTCATATTACCTGTAGTTTTACCAGGACAAAACCGAGTATAGTCTCTTTCAATATTTACAAGTCTAATAATTACCTGTTCATTTATTTAAAGTTAAACTTAGCCTTCAATAGACAATACTTTTTATTTTACAAATAAAAAATGTTTTAATAAACATTATAAAGGGAATAAATTAAATACGATGAAGCTTTCCACAGATGAGTTGTTAAGTGAGAATTATAATTACTTTTCAAAAACAGACTAAACTATAGCCTTATCTGTAATTAGTACCCATTGTTCTCACTCTGTACCTGTGTCGTATTTACTAAAATACAAAGATATATATAATATTGGCTTAGTGGGACATTTTCCAAAAACTCTGACTATGGTGTTGCTGGTATATCTGCAGTCGTCAGCAAAACCATAATTTATTATAATTATAAGCTGATCAAACTCAGATAATTATAGACTCCGAACCCTACATATGGACTACATAACATAAAATGGGAAGACATCAGACCTTGTATCTTCTATGAACTTAAAACCTAAATACAAACACATAATATAATAGATAATATATTAGCCAAGACAAAAGTAATATTCTAACAAACCACAAACGGTTCATGGTTTAATTCTGATTGATCTAAAACTGGTCAACATACATTACATTATGCAATAATGTTTGGAATATCAGGTATTATTTGACTTATTTTTGACTTTCGATTTCTTGATAGTAACATCCCTGCCTCTCCAACCTATGGTGTTTACATGTCGCAGTTGATTCGGTATTCCAGGGCTTGCTCTAAATATCGGGATTTTCGTGATCGATGTCGACTGCTGACAAACAAACTAACAACACAAGGATTCGAGAGATGCTGGTTGATTAGAACTATGGGCAAGTTTTATGGTCGCCATCTTTGTCTCATTGAGAAATATTCTGTATCTTTAAGTGATATGAAGATGGACGTTTCTGAGTATGCTCATAAGTGTGTTTACTTGTTGTGATTGACAATGATACTCGGTTCTCATTTTGGGGCCTTTATGTTTACTTGGATGTGACAAAGATTTACATGGCGGGTGTCGTCGCTGAAGCAGAAGACTTTTACTCTTCCGGAACACCTGATCTTATTCTCTGGTACTTTTGCAAGGGTCTCCATGTGAATCTTTCCTTTGTTCATATTTTGCCCCTGGTTTGATCGATTTTGAGTTTGGATTATGATTATGTTAACGCTTCGGTATTCTCTTATTTATTTTTAGAAATGTCAGTTGGCCACTATAATTACAACAGATATTGACACATATTAGTTTCATCCTAATATGACACGGCTTTACATCAATTTAAAAGTGTATAACTTTATGGTCTTAATTACCATTTTACATTTTACTCATACTTGTATTTGTAACATATGATGTAATGTGTGACACTATTTTCAGTCAAAAAACTGTTGGTGCTCAAATGCCATACAAGCAATATTATATAGTATACACTGGTCTGAGACAAGGCTCTCCAATGTCAGCCATGTTATGTTAGTTTAAGTTTACTAATAGCCAGAATCTGATTTGCGTCGAATATCCTCATACAACTACAGATATATTACCAAAGTTATGATTCAGTATCTCTATCCACGAAGGAATTAATTAGCAGAAAACCAAATAATGACAAAAAGATGGAACACGGAGCATAACATTTCTAAACCAAGAGAGAATTAAAAGTACATATATATATGGTACCACGGAATTAGATTAGAGCTCTGATTTCTAAGTATGTGATGGTACTTGGAGGTAATTAATTAAAGTTACATTTTATATATATATAAGTGAAGCTGATTTTATTCTGAATGCATAATACATGTAGCTATAAAATGACATGAATGTCAAAGCACCGACAAAACTTGAGATCTATACGGTGTAATTCTGTGGTCAAAGTCATACTTTAAGATTTTTTATCATTACACGGACTGCAAACCCGGTATACATGCAGTGCTTGTATCAGTACATGACTATCAAGTCACTCACCTGGAACAAATCCCAGGTGTGACAGACCAGCGTTAGCCATGCATGGCCACTACAGATAACTGACACTTATATTGGGTAGTACACAACCATATACATACCGTATTGTGGGTACAATCTACCATGTAAATATATATTATAAATGTAGTTAGTGTAGTGGTTTTAAGCCTAATCATATAAGCTAAACTGATTTTAATGGAAGTTGAAGTTAAACCTTTCTTCATTACAGTATATTTTTCCTTTGGTGTAAAACAAAAATAATAAAAAAGATAACATACACAAGATAACATACTTTTTCACTCATTGCAAATTAAATAAGTTTAATCAATACTTGTTTAATTACAATATTTAAATGGATAAATAATAACATATACATGGACACATACACAGAAGAACTTCTTTTGACATTTAGATGCACACTAAAAAATGTTTAATTTATTTTTGTTTCTGTACAAATATCATCATTATCATTTAAAATATTAAGCAATCAACTTTAATGAAAACTTAATATTATACTGTTTTTTTTTCATCATTATATATATGTAAGTTAATTGGTTTAATGCTTTCACAACACAAGTGTATTATAAAGTTATGTAATAGTGGTCAAGATAGTTATTCCTTGTACACGAAACAACATAATTTAATGTTGATTCTAATATATATCTTTTATCTATTGTAAACAGAACTACATGCCTTTTATATAGTGTTTTATGTAATTTGAAAATAGGACTCCAGGTAGACTCAGAGTGGAGCAGGAGTGCACTCCAAGTTCATATGGAGTCCAAACGGAGTGCAATCCAAGTCCAAACGGATTGCACTCGGAGTGCACTTGGGTGTAACCTTTAGTCTACACTCAACAGTACATACCATTTGATGTTTTGGTTTGTTTTTTCTCACAGCGGTTACCAAGTGTTTGAGTTATATGATATATAGCAATATTTCGAGTGAAATTTCCCATATTACGGTATATAGTGAACGCAAGAAGTAAGATTCGTCTTTACACAAAAATAGAAATACAGTAAAACCTTGTTATCTTGAACTCGTTTAACTCGACGACCTCGTTTTAATTCGAGGTGTTTGCCGGCCCCGGCCAAGCTTTACAACAGCATTCAACTCACAAATCTCGAAGTTTTTGCCGGCCCAAACCAAGCTTTACAACAGCATTAAACTCACATATCTCGAAGTTTTCCAATGTCCCGTCACCTTCGGGATAACGAGGTTCGACTGTAGATAAAAAGAATAAAGTACAAAGCAGTATATTTTGTACAAAGTTTATCCTACCATTTGTAATTTCTCAAAGTATTCGCTAGGTGCGTGTGTGCAATGAATGTGAAAAATCCCACACTTGTAAATAATTGTAAGACCCATAGAGCTAACTAATACACCGACTCACATACGTACTTAATGTTATTTTACTAAGTATAATGACATTATTATTTAACTATATAAATCCGTGTTTCCGATCCAGGTTATTGTAACACACGCTGAGGATTATCGATGTCACCAGTGATGACGTCAGCAAGTCAGAAGCGACACATTATACACGACTCGGGAGGTTGTTTTGACCCTCGATTCAGCCATACAAACACAGAGAACCGTCCAGAAAACGACAACATTACAGGTGGAAACATGCCGTTCACAACCTCTGATGAAGAGTCCTCATTTATGACAGAATGTGATGATAACACGACTGTAAGAGATAGAAATATCGAGACATCTTCAAGTTTTACGTCAGAAGTTGATTTTGAGTCCCTGGTGTCAGAGATGGCACATAATAATGGAGAAGACTCGAAAGACAACAAAAACGAATATCCCGACTTTTCTCCGGAAACTACCGACATGTCATCTGACGATCAGACCAGAAGAGTTGTTGATTTAGCTGAATCTTTAGTATGCTACAGATGCGATAAGAACGTTCTACATAATGGAGGTATCGGTGGCAAATGTTTTGAAAATGGTTTAAGTGGTCATCATAAAGATCCTTCTAAAACCAATCCTGCCGTTGAAAGGATTCTACAGCAAACAATTGTTTCCATTGATCACATCAATAACAACGATCGTTTTCCAAAAGGCCAGAACATTTTTGAATATGGTCGATCATCGACAGAAAACCGTAAAACAGAAAATGATAGGAATGACGACAGTTTATACAAATCTATGGGGAATCAGGGGCGAGACGCTGACGCAATACACATCCATAGTGACGTAGAAAACACTTATGATGACGTCATTCACCACCATAATAGCACTACTGATTGTTCAAATGGAAATGAGGAATTAAAAAGTTACGAAACAAACTACAGATTCGAGAAAAGCAATAATATGAATGGCTGTAAGGATATACATAATGGTTGTGGCAATGCTACTACGGATCAAATTCTACCAATGTCAATTGCATTGGAAACTAGAAGTGATGAAAATTGTTCTACATCGGTATCATTTAATAAAAATCAATGTTTGGCTGACACAGAGATTGATCAATCTGCAATCACAGAATCTAGGATGAAAGCCATATTTATCAGTAACTGGACACAGGGATTACCCCAGACTGGTAATAACAATAGCCTGCAACTGCTGGAGAATGGGGACGAAGTATCGGACTCATTTATATCTCAAACAAACCGTGATCGCCTGTTTAGCTGTACCGATGATTCTACGTTTGTGGGATCTGATTCGTGTACGTCTGTTTCTCTGGACATGAGTGAAACAACGTGTCCCTTTTCGTCTGTAGGTGAAATGCCACAATTATTGAGAAAAGACTCGTGCTGCTCGATATCCTCTTTGTCTACACTGTCAATACCAGACTTTCTTCTTGGGACATCGTCGAAAAGGTGAGTCAGCACCTGCTTTTTTGTAACTTAATGTCACAATAATTAGGTCACAGGTATGTTTATGATTACATATCAAAAGTAAATGATACTATCGAATAGTTATACAATTCTCCAAATGCACAATACAAAAAAAAAATAATAATTATTATTCTTTCAATCATTTGTCTTAACTCGTGTTACATAATATAACTTTATTTCTTATTCTTTTTTAATTTATCAGCAATGTTGAAATATGTAAGTGCGACAGCGGGTGCTTTAAACAAACAGATAAATATACGAGGATATACAAGAGAGAATGAAATACGATAAACTGATATGTTCTGAGGGCATACATCATATAAACGAAATTTAATATATCAAGAGTGTAAAATGATTTATCCGAGATATGTCGACAAACATAGTCTATGTTTGATATAGCATAATACAGTTTGGAAAATATATAAAAGCAAGTGATTGATTAAAACCGTTTTTGTTTTCAGCTCATCCCCTTGCGCATCACTCTTACATTCAAGGAGAACATCGATTGACGATACGGCGGACAAAGAGCTTTGTCAATCAAAGAAATCGTCATCATCAAATTGGCAATCAAAAAGGTCGTCAGTTGTATTCGAAGGACATGCAAATCTCACCAGGAAATTGTCTGGAATTTCTCGATCACCATCTCCGATTCTCGAAGACACACATCTAGAACAGTTTGGAGAGGAAAGCCCCAAGCCATCATTCGCCAAAGTTACTATCATCTACCCAGAATCGCAGTCCTCACGAAAATCATCCATGTCAATGTCTGTTGATTCCAGCCCTTCTACGCCTTCTAGGAAATCGTCAAATGCTGACCGACGAATTTCTAATGGGTCCGACATTTCCTCCATCTCCCTCTCCGGAATATTCACTGACCGAGGATCGTTGCTTTCGCGCTCTCCCGATCCAATGGAAGACACAGATAGAACGGACACGCCATCTCCATCTCCTTTTGGCCACCAGCTGAAATATTTCCAGGTAT
This sequence comes from Mimachlamys varia, assembly GCA_947623455.1. Classification (NCBI taxonomy): domain Eukaryota; kingdom Metazoa; phylum Mollusca; class Bivalvia; order Pectinida; family Pectinidae; genus Mimachlamys; species Mimachlamys varia. The sequence continues at coordinate 30,562,167 of OX392540.1, forward strand.
GTATGGAATAAATGTAGAAATATTGGATTCCTACCTTTTGGCCCCTAGCATCACTGAAGAGTCCTAGGAGGACGAAACAGCTGTTTGGTGCAGTTAATTCATTTTTTTCGGCATACTGTATCTATTACTAAATTTAAGAGGTGCAGCATATGTGCGTGTTACGTGATCTCCATCCAAAGATTTTGGTTTCTTGGGTCTTTCCAAAGGTGATATTATATTCATTTGGATTTCCGCTAGCCAGGAAAAGTATGCAGAAATTGCATCAAACTCTTGCTAAGTAACGATAGTAAGCTCTTAATAAATTTCGTGTCGATATGTGTTGCACCCGTTTCGATTTAGGTTAGTAATAATTGGATGTCTATGATGATTTCTAGCAAACTACATGTATCGTCATCGGAATATATAAAAGAGTCGGTCTGTAGGTTACATGTTCAATGTACAAACGCAAAATTGAAACATATGACTTATTGATGAGTTCATACAGGAAATCAATTGCATATTGTTAGTGTTTTGAAAACAGAATCGAACCTATTTGTTTCATTGATGTGACTGTGTGTGTGGTTGATAGCGCAATTGCCTTCCATCTCCTCGAAAACGTGGGTTTTATCCGGGTACTCCAGTTTCCTCCCTCAATAGGACCCCTCATGCGCTATAAGTTGGATAAGTTGTTTCATAATTGGTTTAAAATAAATAAGTTTACTTTATGTGTGTGACAGAGGGGTTATTCCAAAATGATGTTGTTGAGTCTTAGTCGATCATGGTAAATTGCTTTAATTATTTTTCCATATTTATCATAATATATACTGTAATTGTATTGTATTAGCGCTTATTTATCTTGTGTACTTTAACACGCACAACATCAAATCAATAGCCCTGTCTTATCATTTTTTATTCTTGTGAATACATATTCAGATTTTCTCAAACCATTTCCAGTTTCGTCATCCTCGTATTTTCCATGTTATCATGCGATTGCATAAAGTTTTGTACTGCATCGTTTGTTTATATTCAGTAGAAGCAGAGCGAATCAATGGGTGTTTCTATGTCGCAGTTGATTCGTTATTCGAGGTCTTGCTCTGAATATCGAGATTTTCGTGATAGATGTCAACTGCTGACGAACAAACTTACGGCACAGCTATTCGAGAGATGCAGGTTGATGAAGACCATGGGCACGTTTTATGGTCACCATATTTTGTATCTTTGTGTTATATGAAGATGGACGTTTTTGATTTTGCTTATTAGTGTGCTTACTTGATGTTATTGAAATTGATGACTAGGTCATACAATCACAGAGTGTTTGATTTAATAAACAAGTCGACAAAACTATAGAAGAATAAGAGGAATTGGTTGTGTGGTGGTAGGAATTGATACATACTTCGCTTGTTCCAGTCTATTTAGGTGTAAATGAGTAAGTGGTTCGGCAGTGCTATAAAGGGTAATAGTGGTTGTACCTGGGAGATGAGAAAGATGTTCCTGATTGGAATATCCGTATATACATGGAATATGATTTGTAGACCTTGAGACGACCTGAAAACTATGTTGTGATAAAGTGGCATATAAGATCCTCAAAAACCTGATCTTATTCTTTTGTACTTTTACGAGGGTTTCCACGTAAATATTTCCTTTGTTCCTTTTTAACCTCTGGTTTAATCGTTTTGGTATTCTCAGATTTTGTTTCATATACAAAACCCACTAAGAAACTAAGCTTGAAAGGTCATACAATCACAGAGTTTTTGATTGAAAAAACAAGTCGACAAAACTATAGAAGCATAAGAGACATGATAGTATAGTGGTAGGAAGCTGGGCTTGTGACCGATCGGTTACGAGTTCGAATTATGGTGAGACACTGTTTTGTATACATGCGTCGCTTGTTCCAGTCTATTTAGGTGTAAATGAGTAAGTGGTTCGGCAGTGCTATAAAGGGTAACAATGCATGTATGCTTACCTATGAGATGAGAAAGATGTTCCTGGTTAGAATATCCGTATATACATGGAATATGATTTGTAGACCTTGCGACGACCTGAAAGCTATGTTGTGATAAAGTGGCATATAAGATCCTCGTATTAATAAATACCATTCATACCTAATGCATACGGAAGTAGAGATACGATACAGATGTTTATAAACTAAGCTGATGCGTTGTATTTGTAGGACAAGAGGAAGAACGAGATGTTTTTGTTGAAGACTACAACAGCTCGATTGGGTCTTAACACTAGAAGGAAGAGCTACAGCCTCTGGAGAGAGGAAAACCTGGACACCAAAGGTCGTCCAGTACTGATGAAACCAACAATTAACATCGGACAAAAGTCGGATGTATTTACAAAGGAGAGGGTTACAGCAATCAATATGGCGATGGACTGGGTCCGGGAGGAACTGGTATGTTTACTGATTCTCAATTACTGGTTTTTTGTTGTTGTTGTGGTTTTTTTGTGTGAAATATTCATAAATACATACTGTAAAAGAGGAATTGTTGGCGGTGTGGAAATTTTCGCTTATTCCGCTGTCATAAAATCTCCGCGAATATTTCCACACGCGAACATTTTAACACAACTCAAACTATACAGTGTATGATAGTAATATTGGTACACAGTGCAAAACAACATGACTGAAAGCGCGAATAATTCCACACCGCGAACAGTTGGAAAGCTGTCTAAGCGAAACATTCCACGTGCTAACATATTGGCTTTTACTGTATGAGAAAGTCTAACACATGTATTTCTGTAGTATTTAACACTAAAGTAATCTGCAAGTAAAATACGTTTAAATGTGAATTATTCAATAAATGTGGCGAAATTCATAAGGTATATTCAATAAATGAAATTATTTAAAAGCGATTGCTATTTCTTTAGAACAAGATACATTTACTAAATTTAAGAGGTGCAGCATATATGTGTGTTACGTGATCTTTCAAAGTTTCATCACTGAATCAACGATTTGTAGATTTCTGTCAATACATATGTAAAACTAAGCTTGTGTTCATAACAGTTTGAAGAGTAAAAGCGAATTAGCATGTAACAGATATATATATTACTATTTATGTTTACAGCATCAGCTGAGAGAACAAGATGAGTCACTGGCTCACCAATTCCTAGAAATAAGACGCACAATTCATGAGCTTAAGCTAGATTGGAGTTGTGAGAGTCACCGGGAAATGCTTATGGATGCCGAGGAAGAAATTGATGAAATAAATACTCTAAAACGTGTCAGCGACCTACCGGAGCATCACTCGCTAGATGGGATATTTCGAGATAAGCGCATGACAAGAAGAAGCCTTGGAAATCGCAAATACTCCATATTCTAGGAGCAAGAAAAATATGATTGAAAAAAATGTACTGTTTACTCCATTCGGGAATTGTCGGTACTTTCCGTATAGGAAAAAATATTTCTCGATTACGGAAAGTGCCGACGGTTCCCAATTCCCATCTACCGAGACATTGTATAGAAGTACAATTCGAGGGATGGTAAAACTGTAAATTGATAGAATTCAATAGGTAAACGGCATCTTTCATGCTTCGTGCTAATTTATCAACATGTTTATCTGTAATTCGATAATACGCCAAACGTTTGCTAATATATGCATTCTTGCAATAATGTCAATTGTATGTGTGTACTTTTAATAATGCACCGAAATGCAACTTAGAGATGCTTTAAAACGTCCTACAATGAGTAGATGTGATATGGTATGTAAGCATAATTTGTTGTAATGTTTCTATGGAAACTGAACATTTTGTCTTGGCGCGTTTTGAACATACCATAAATGGGGATGCAATAAGATTGGGAATGAAACTGTGAGTGACGTTTTATTCTACCACAATACACACAGTGTTCTTCTACTCTCAGACCATTGTATAAACGTGCTGACTGTTGGATAAATATATGTCATATACCACTAGTGGAATATAACTTTCCGGACTTTTGATTGGTTGAGAAGTTAAACTTTGACCGGAAATTACGTGGTTCAATGCAACGTGCTGATTGTTGACGTCGTCATCGATTGTTGATCGATTTGGCGGGAATAAATACTAGATGATGTGTTTTCGTGCAAATATTTTATGGTTCACAGAAAATAACACTGCCACTGCGACTTGATATTATTGTGGTAGAAACAGGTCAATGACTCGTGGTAATTGGATATGGAATTTATTTCACTCTCGTTAATTATTTTTTTAAAGTTACAGCTAAAGCTCGTGTCTTTTGTAACTTTTCAAAAATAATTAACTCGAGTGAAATAAATTCCATATCCAACAACCACTCGTTGTGTAACCTCTATTTATCTAACGTTTGTAAACCGTTTGTGAGTTTCAATTTGGCAACGAGTTTTTCATATTGTATAGAAATTGTCACACTTATTATAATTGTTTCTATATAACACAATATAAAGAATTAATCTGTATGAGATCCAGTCAATTACTGGATCAAATGACCGCCATTAAATAGTGTTCAATATAAAGATTTAAGCATAACTACATAAATTTGCTCAAGATAATGATTTCCTTTTTATGTATGTGTAAAACATAAGTTAATGCTTCAGTATTTTCTAATTTATTTTACAATATTTGGCTTTATATCACACAACCGATTTGGCACTTTATTGTTTTTATTAATGTCTTCGTCTTTTATGATTAACTATATATATATACATGAAACTACTGATATATATTAAAGTATATATTTGGAATCACTATCGCCTACACTGTCTCTGTCTGGGTTATTATGCTAGTAAATCATTACTAATTGTTCAATATACCGTCTACGATAGTCATTCGTTATACTAAAAGTGTTTCATGTCATGTCGAGTAATATGCATAACGTGACTATGAATCAGGACATTATATGCAATATGTTGTTTTATATAGCAAGCGGGTTTGAACAGGAAAAAGCATTGTACAATAGAGTATATTATGTGACCGGTTTATGTTATTTATATAAACGTACAGTGTTCATTTTGACGGACGTAGTGTTTATTTTGGACCGACATGAACAAATTAATAAGGGTCAATAATAACAGTGTTGTAATCTCCATTTATAAAAAAAAAAATGCGATGTGAAGATATCATAAATGTAATGAAATATGAAGTTTTTATATAAAACTTCAAGGACGTCAGGACCATAGTTTATTCCTAATAATGTATTCATTCTGTGGACATGTTTCAATTCAACTAAGCATTCAATTTGCACACAGTGAGTTGGAGTTTAAACCGATTAAAACATTGCAACATGTTATATTTGATCTCATTAAATTATGATTCCTTATCTGCATCCGAATCCTGGACTCATCCTCATGAGCCAGAGGTTATACCTTCGCTCTCTACACCCCTGGATTCATCTTCGATAGCCAGAGGTTAAGCTCACTCACGCTCTCCTCACCCCTAGATTCATCTTTGATAGCCCGACGTTACACTCACCTTCGCTCTCTACACCCCTGGACTCATCTTTGATAGCCAGGGATTACCCTCACCTACGCTGTATAGAAACCCCGAAGATTCTGAGTGGTGTCATTTGAATGGTTCGGTCCTTTGATATTGACCAAAAGAATACAGCGGTTACTTTGAAATCTTCAAAAGACAAATATCAGTCTAGCGATTGGTGAGTGTTGTTCTAAAATGAGACTTTTGTGCCTTCAGATTTGCCATAACATGTTTATAGGGTGTAGAGAGTAGAGATGAGTGAAACCCCTGGATTTCCAGGATTGATCTGACCATGACACCAATGTACAAATGTAGTTCTTTATCGTATCAAAGATTCATTATCATTTGAGTTTACTTGTGACTCTAAGGCTGTATGCTACTTTAACATGACGTTCAGGCTATAAGCTTCCTTACCGTGACGTTCAGGCTATATGCGCTTTACTGTGACGTTCAAGCTATAAGCTTCCTTACCGTGACGTTCAGGCTATAAGCTTCCTTACCGTGACGTTCAGGCTTTAAGCTTCCTTACCATGACGTTCATGCTGTATGCGCTTTACTGTGACGTTCAAGCTATAAGCTTCCTTATCGAGACATTAGGCTGTATTTTCATTATTTACGCTATACGCTAAATATTTATAGAAAACACAAACAAGCCATTTCTGGTAGATACCTATGCCTTAACAAACGAAACCCACGTTAAATTTATGGATTGTATGCTAGTTAAGCGGTTTTAAATCGGTTTGTGATATACTGGGTCGTGAAGCCAATTGACCATTTTCTGGCATAATGTTTTCCTCTCAAGTTTTGGTAATGACAGATGTCTTGTGAGAGGTCCAACTACAAACGGAGACCACGGTCGTCATTGGATCTCATATTATTGCAGTGGAGCAAAGCCACAATCACGCATGTCATCCTTACTCAAGCTGATGTTTAGGTACAACGTAGTGCCTATTTTTGGATTAATTTCCCTATCGTCATGCATAATCAAAAAGCAAAGTTTTCGTTGTTGTTCCTGGAGTGACCTTATGTGAGTGATAGTAGAGGTCATTGGTTTAACGTCGCTGAAAAAGAGGACTTTGGTTCATGGGGCAGTAGACAATGGAAGAGGTCATCGCATCACGTGACAATGCAAGAGGTCATCGCCTCATGTGAAAGTGGAAGAGGTCTTCGCATCACGTGATAGTGGAAGTCAACGCATCAGGTAACAAAGGAATTTGTCATTGCATCACGTGACAATTGAAGAGGTCATCACATCACGTGACAGTGAAAGAAGTCACCGCATCACGTGCCAGTTGAAGAAAGCATCACATTTAGTAACGATGGAAGAAGTCATCGCATCACGTGACAATGGAAAATGCCCTTGCATCAATTTAACATTCTTTATAGTAATACAAATTTATTGTAAACATGAAGAAATTAACACTACGAATGATAACGTTTTAAGGGGAATAAAAGAACTACAGTTAATATATGAATTTCATTCAATGCAGAATATGTCAATAATTACCTATCTAAATTACTCAGAATCACTGTACTTAATCGAAACAAGTTTTCGGTAGGGACTACAATCGTATGAAACACTTCGTGAAAGGCTGATTTAGTTGTGTGAGTCCTTTAGTAAATAAATTGTGTATCATGCATTTGTATATCAAGACAAAAGCTGGGAATTTATACATAAGTTCTATTACATCAAAACAAAACTAGCCTTAAACATGTTAAAAATCGAATAGATAATTTGATATTTTACTGTATTAACAGTATTTTCAAATTCACTAGCATTTCTTTTTGATTACGCATAGAACTGCCATTTAATAAGATAAATAATAAAAGTTGGTGTTAAAATATTATATCTCATATCAACCCCCTATCCCGAGAAGGTATGTCGAATGAGCCCCAGATACAACAGATTGTTCGAATCATCCAAAGAAGCATCAGCTATTTCACTAACCACTATTGATGCATACAATTTAGGCAATATTAGGAATGACACATATTAGAAAAATAAAGGTTAAATCAAACAACTGAAACATTACTTGTGTCATTCATCCATTACAGTAATCCAAATTGGATTAAACTTGGATCCATACATGTACATGTAATTACTTCACTGCAAACTTCAACAATTCTTCTTAACTACAGATAGCTCGCTATGTCCTAAATACAATTGACCATGACCACAGCATATAATTCTCGTTACCCACAGTATGCGGACTCACTAAGTTCCAAACATGGTCATTCCAGCGGAAAATATAGGATAAGTCCTACATCAGAAACGACGCAAATTTTTATCCTTTTTTCTGAACATTTTTGTCCATCAAAATGTCTCCGTTGACACTGCCTGGTTTTTTGGTTCAGCGATCGTCCCTGTGAGGACGGCCTTTGGGTTCTGTCCCCAGGCCGCGACAAACCAGAGTCTTAAAATATGTTAGGTACTGTTCCCTCTTTGACTCTCAGTATTATGAGAGTGGAACAATTTGTTTATCCGTTGTCAGTATAATGTGACCGGGCATGGTATACTGTCGGGTGCACTTGGCAGTATACTTCAGTGAGATAACTTTTCAAATCGGCACGTATTCCGGACTATTGCAAAGAGGCTTACACGAATATACCGCAGTCTCGCTTTAAAACACATACACTAGCATTTTATACACTGGGAGGTCGTCTTAAAATGACTACAAGTTGTTAATATGATACAAAACCTGATAAAACCAAACCAGACCAAACAACTGATATCAATTCTTCTAAACGGCAGTATTGGAATAGTCCTACAACATGACCAGTCGAGTGGAACGTGTAGGTAAAATGGAGCATCTAAGACAAAACGTGCTATGCATCATCAGATACACGTTTGGTTGACTTATACAGTCCAACCTCGCTATCTCCAAGTCGGTGGGGCCACGAAAACACGAGTGAGTTCGAAGATATTGTGTGAAATCTGGACAAGAATGAAAAATATTTCGACCTAAACGGTGTCTCCCAGCCAACCTGAACCATTATTCTTCACAACAGTATTAGGATACCAAAACGTCCTAACACATGCTCATTGGAGTGGCAAATATAGGCTATAGCGTGTGTTTGCTTATAGATATTTACCGTACAACTGACCTATTTTTATTAACCACAGACTAGTACAGTATTACAATATCCTAAAACATGGTCATTCGAGAGGAACATATAGGTCTCATTGAGAGATTTAAGTGATATGAAGATGGACGTTTTTGAGTATGCTCATTAGTGTGTTTACTTGTTGTGATTGACAATGATACTCGGTTCTCATTTTGAGAACTTGATGTTTACTTAGATGTGACAAAGATTTACATGGCGGGTGTCGTCGATGAAGCAGAAGACGCTTACTCTTCCGGAAAATCTGGGCTTATTCTCTTGTGCTTTTACGAGAGTCTCCATGTAAATCTTTCCTTTGTTCCTATTTTGCCCCTTGTTTAATCGATTTTGAGTTCGGATTATGGTTTTGTTGACGCTTTGGTATTCTCTTATTTTGTTTTACGCCATGTGATATTTACCCTTACATACATAGGACGCAACTGACCTCATGGCGGTTGTCGTCGATGAAGCAGTAGACGCTTACTCTTCCGGAACGCCTGGTCTTATTCTCTTGTACTTTTACAAGGGCCTCTCCTTTGTTCATTTTTTGCACTTACGTTCATCGAGTTTGAGTTCGGATTATGGTTTTGTTGACGCTACGGTATTCTCCAATTATTTTTCTCAACCATTCGTTGATATGAGCAATTCCTTAACTCAAATTATCTGTCACAATGTGTAATGCATTGCTTGGGTTTTAATGATTTTACAGTCGCAGTGGTATTCAAAGTTTAACGGTATATTTTGTTTGTATAATGTTGTTTTTATATAAGAAAAAACACAGAATATCGCTGACCACTCATCGCACTATTCTGAACAGATTCGTACTAAATTAGCACTTGCATTTTAGATACTAAATAATTTCATTGATGTAAATAATACACAAATAAACACAATTATAAACACTGTCGCTTTATTTAAACAAATGTTTACATATAAAATACAAATGATTTCGCTCTTTGATATCATCATTAATCTTATCATAATTAGAATACACTGTAGAAAGTATTTTGCATAAATATCATGAGAAATGACATTGAAATAATATATCATTTCTCGGGGTTAATACATGTACACAATGACATAATAAATATTGAAGTACTTATTACAACTTTATAAAACATAAAACATATTACGGTTTGTAAAATATTAAAGATATTGTTTTTGAAGCACCAAACACAATATTTCTTAATACATGACCGACAAACATAGACCAACATCTTACGTAAAAATAAATGTTATGGTTTGAAATGAAAAGCAAAAACTGTTTATCAAAGACAAATCTAGTAAATTGGTCTAAAAGCTCAGGTCAGCCAAAGTACTGCAATTTCATTAGCTTGCCCCATTTACATAAATTCTCCTATGTATTGCCAGAACAAACATGCTACTGTATTGGGGCTCAGCAAGGCAACTACCGCCGTTCTGGTAGCTCATTTAGAATTGGACAAATAACTGTGTTGTGATTGGAGGACTAAGGGCCTTGGCCCGTTGCAATTTTTAATTACTTGATCACTGTTTTTGTTTATGCAAACTCTACAATGTAAAGTTCTGTTAAAAAGACTTATGAATGATCAGGGCAAGCCAATGAAGAAGTGAGTCGGACGTAAAACAACCCAAGCAAATAGATAATGTTCATTTGATTTCTTTTGCTGTTTATTAGAGCTGAGTCTGAGTGCAAATATATTTCATCGCTTTGGAAAACAAAGAGCCGTGTGTCTCTACCGCGAGGAATTGGATTACACAGCAGTGTGGATATTAAGTATTTGCGTTATTGTTGTTTGCGGTCCCAGTCATTAGAACCCCATTGCAGTTTAGTTTGTTCACTTTCTTATATCTTTGTTACTTAGTTATAGGTTATGAGAGAAAATACTACCCTTTGCATAAATGGCCGGAAGAAGAAGCTATTTCAAGAAACGTTGATACCGGACTGACAACCATAGACAGGCATTTGATGGAGAGAAGGCTCACATGTTATCAGATAATCTCACAAACTATTCGTTCCAGGTAAGATTAAAATATAATCGGAACAAAGAGGTACGAAGTATCAAGTCTCCTGAGTATTCACCTACATTTGTGTCTAGAAACGTCTTCTGAGGTTATTTCAAACAATTACTACTTTTCTCTATTTTATTTATCTTTATTTTTTTTTCATTCAGACTCAACAATGCGATTGGATAAAACAAAATTTAACATAATATGTTTAAAGGCGCTACCAAAACTTACGTTTCTTATAAATAGTAGCTTACAATGTATCTAACTTCTCTTGAATAGTAATATTTGTTCTTATTTAATAAATAATTCGACTAATTGATAAAAAACCCAAATAACTGATTGGTCGACATGAATGAATACATGAATGGAAGGTTTTAATATCTATCTCATGTACAATACTTAAATCGACTAATACATATACAGGTATATGAGCTATTGCAGTGAGCAAACGAACGTATATACACTTTGCATTGAACATTGTTGTAATGCATTTCATGTTTCTGTAAATACATGCATCTTTTTACTTGATTTTCAACTTGAATATTTGACGTTTGGATGGCAATTTAAACATGTTTGTTGTGAAAAGCTTATAATTATAAGTTGTTGTGCAATATGTTGTGTAACGTCAAAGTGAATAGCATCAACGTTTTATAAATATTAAAATAAAACACTTATGATTTCACGTACATAATATCTTATTTGAAAAAGTTTACATTATATACTAAGATAATGTCTAAATTGCCAGTTTAAACTACAAATGTTCTCAGTCTTATATCAGCCTTACGTTGTGTGTGCAATGACAAAAATTGCCATAAACTAACGTTTATGACATGAAATACACACATATTATATATATAAAAATACACAAAGAATTAAAAAAATCGATGGTAACTCAATTTTCATCTCTGTTTTGTTAACCTCAACTCGATACACAAATGAAAAGTCTTCAAATTATGAACACATTTAGTCTGATTCAATGTATAAACAATAATCACTATAATATGTGAAGACTGATGTTTCTTTTAATTGCACATATGGTCATATGATCGTATTTAAATATTTAAATTTTTTTAAATTAGGAGGAAATTAAGCTATTTAAAAATCTAAAAATAGCCTAATCTGAACAGAAACTATTATATCTTATTATATTATTTTTCTGTTGTTTTTTTTGTGAATTCCCAGCGACAATTAATATTTCATTTACAACATTACGATTGTTTTCAATTACTGACTCGTGTTGCACCTTTGTTAAACTTGGGTCCAGTTGTCAAAATGTGATACACTGATTAGTGTTGATTTCCTTTTTCCTCTTTTCTTTTTTATCCATACACAAACACTTCCTAAGTTTGACCTTTTAAATAAAGCAAACAGTTGAGTTGGGTAAAATCTCATGCAAAGTTACGGGTTTTAACCTGAGAGTAAGATTGGTAATGAGTATATTCTCTTACAAATATATTACAAATTTTCCAATTAAAGATGATAACTATTCAATCAAACAATTCATAAATTATTCAAATGAAGGGTTCTTTGACAGTTTTGTGAAATATGTATCAAACTAATTATACGTTGTATACTCTTCACATACAAATCTGTTCATTATTATTTTATACTTTCTAACTTTTAGTACCAACAAAAACTCAAACCTATCAATAAACTCTAAAATCTAAACATAATGTGAAATAAGATATTTTCGCTGGGGCCAATATGTTTTTATCCCCCCCCCCTCCCCCCCAAAAAAAGTTCTTTGGGTAAATGAATTCGTGGAAGACAAGTTACCTATTATAGGAAAAGATGTTCTGTATTCATACTTTGCTTCAGAAGAATACCAATTATACCTACAAGTTATAAAACCCATTGAAACTGAATTTCTTTGTACATTTAAAACAAAACTATATTCGTATCATTGAATAAGTATTATTAATAATTTAAGCTGAAAATTGAAGCAACCACGAATATACAGATTGAACAACAACATTAAAAGTTTTAAAGCACTAAGTGATGAAGGCCATTGCACTAATACTAATCATATCTTGATCTCTGCGCCGATCCGTAAACTTCTCTCTGCTGCGTTAAGATCTGAGAAATCCCATAGGGGTTATGTCCCGATGACCTTTTGCATTAGCCAATCAAATTACTACTGTCAGAATCTTGACAGTGAAATTTTGAGGTGACAAAGCTTGCATAATGGCATTTGTCTGTTTAGTCATTTCGTCCCCAAAACGTTAATGTGGAATAATGTGACGAAATGACTTACTGCAAGATGACAGGTCAGTGGAAAATTATCGAAAATTATTTTAGTATTACGTAAAGAGGGACAAAGGTCCTCTGAACGTGGGATGTTGTCAGATCCTTGTAAAACGGATTGAGAACAATGATGTGTATTTTAATCAGATTGACATTGCTGCGTCTTATTTTAGTAAATACAAATTTTTTACAAAAACAGTTTTTTTCATTGCCAAAACTGTATGTTTCGTGTATTTGATAGCATGTAATACAATATGTCATTGCACAAAATCGCACAACAATAGTATTTTTACAGTGTAAAATTGTTACAGTATATAATGACGTGTACAACAACTTGCTCGAGAAGCCATTCAACATATTGTTTAACATCTCAAGTAGCAGGATTTATATATATCATCATTATTAAATATTAGATACTTTACAATTTTGGAAAACTTACATATAGTTCCTGTAGCCGGCAGCAGGATTTGGTTGAAAATTAGATACAATAAAAATACCACTTTTTGAAAACGTTAATGGATGCAAATACTTGACCATACACTAAAGTTGTTCATATTTTTTTCCGGAAAATTAATGTTTCTCTTACTGTAACATTCCTCTAATATCATATATTCTATGATACATGAGCATAAGTGTAACAGAATGTTTCTATTCTTAAAAACGACAGAAATACTGCTATAACGTTAACCCTCATGTATAGTATATATACAACTTTATAAATTTATAAAAAAAAAAATCACATTACATTCAAATTAACAAATCAACAAATTAATCATAAATAATATATCAAATGATTGTACAGCCAAACATCATTCAACCTGTATACAACCTTACATACTTTTATACAACAAGATCACAAAACACGACAAAATCATGGATCATTTATAAAAACAAATTATTTTCTGCAAGTTAATTAGCATGTGATCTAATATGACTTACCAGGATCAATATTTCGATTCAGATGGGTAATTTATCAAGATTCGGATCATTACTCAGTTTCAAGTCACCTTTTCAAGTTTTATTTTCATATTTTTTCGCCGGGAATTTTACAATGCATGTATAAGCTCTATATATTTATTTTCAAAATAAAATTTTAAAAAAATCTAAATTGCTTCTTTCTCAAATTTTATTTGTAATTCAAATATCTCATCAGTTGCTGAATTTTATCAGACAGACTTGTACAGACATTTTCAGTTGTGAATAAAACTGTAGTTTAAATTGACAATATCTCCAATGCATATTCAGTACTAACAGCCGTAGTGTACCTTGTGCAAACCTGACATCATAAAATTCGGGACTACATTCTTATCTGAACAAACAAGATTGTTCCTTCAGATCGGATAAGCTCATTTAATAAACTTAAAAGAATAAGGAATTTTGGTCAAAAAAGGATTTCATTTTGTCGACTATGGATATACAGGTGTCAAGTAACATGATATGGTAAGAGAATTGTTTCACTTTTAAATTGCGTGACATTACATTTCTCCCAGCACATTATTTTTTCTAGCCAGTGGCATAAAGAGCCTAAAAGAATTTAAGGTCACCTTTTACTGTTTTGGGCTTTTTATTGACTTCTGTGAAATGTTAATAAAACTAAATATCAAACCAATCATAAACAGTTTAACTGTCTTGACTTTTAGCAGCTATACAGCTTTCCAACTTAATCGCAGCACCTTAAAATTTCATCTAATCATTAAGTGACCATTTAAACCTTTTGCTTTCCTGTAAACATGCAGACAGCAGCCTCACACTCTCACATAAACACACTATTGTAGCTATAATCTGCAAATGTATATAGGTATCAGTATCCATAATTTATATTCCTGATCATACCTGTTTACATAATCAACTTCACACCTATTTACAAAATATATTTTCTCACCTGTTCACGTTCTCTATTTTTTACAGCTTTATGAACACAATCTTTCCCTTTAAAAGTAATTATATTGTATGTCATCTTTTCCTTGTATGTATATATCTAGAGGATATCTAACAGTGTCTTCAATAATACCAAATATATTTCACGAGTGGGGCTGATATTTTCATATTTTTCACAAGTGCGCAGCACGAATAACAAAATACCAAAATATTAGCCACACAATGTTTTGTATTACTGAAGCTACTGTTAGATATTCTGTTTATTACATTTTTGTATGAAAATCTACAGTGGCAGCTTTTGAGTTTCCCAAATGTCGTTTGTAAGCAGCGTTCTGATTGGTCAAATCAGAAAAAGTTATATTTTTCACTAGTGAAAAATATCATAGTTCTCACTAGTGAAAAATATCACATTTATAGAAAGAATAATTTTCGATATTTCACTAGTAAAAATGTAATAAATATATATATTCACATGAACTAATCCTTACATCTATTCACATAATCCATGCATCACAACTATTCACATATGTTATTTCTCAAAGCTATATTCACATATTAATTAATTCTTCACAATTATTCACATTGTTGCATTCCTCAATGCTATTAACACAATTGATTCCACTCAGCAATTAACAAAGCCTTTTTTCTCGGAAATAGACTTAATATTGTACATAAAGATGGCAATGCAAGCCAAGAACCATCAATATTTTTTTATTATATTTTGACTTTCTTACCAAGACATTAACTTTTGATAAACAGGAACTGGACTGATTTTTATATTTTCATCCAATACATTAGAGCTGTTTAGTAAGTCTAAACCAGCTTCTATATCAATCTGCTATAAACCTGGAGACAGAGAGTTGGACTAATTAAGTTGTTAATGACATATCAATCTGATTAAAATACAGATCCTCACTTTTACTATCGTGTGTAGGATCTGACAGTGACCAGTAGAAGGTCATGTGCAGATGACCTTTGTATTCACCAATCAAATAGCTGCTTACCAGAATCTGAAAGTGAAGAGCTAATTTTGATTTGTTTCTACACTTGTCGTAATACCAGAGTAAAGTAGCGAGAAACCCGAACTACCGTATATAAAAATGGCGGCGCCCAGTTCAGGGGTCTCTACGTTAAGGCGTGTGGTCATTTTAGACATTATCTGTTTGATTTGTAGCTTTTGGTTTGTTTGAAAAGAAATAACAAGTGATGGTAAAAAAATTATCACAAAATATACTAATCAAATTGTTATATAACGCCTGAATGATTTTCTCATCTTCGCTTCGATCCGCTGCCATTTTTGTACATCTACCAAACACTGTTTACAATGTGCAATTTGATTGGCTGTTCATTTCCTAGATATGGAAATAATAAAGGTTATCCTCACATGACCTTCTACTGGTTGCTGTCAGATCCTACACATGATAGTATTAGTGAGGATCTGTATTTTAATCAGATTGATAACATATATACATAGCAAATGATCTGTTTACCTCGGGATCTCCCTGTGAAGGATATAACATTTCTTGGAATTAGTTAATATTCTTGGTCTTATAATGTTACCATTCATAAACAATACACTCATGAAGTGTATATTTTCTTCACAACTCTGTCATCGCCCACAAAACGTCTACTACATACAACCTTAAGTAGAACTGGAACAATGTTTCATGTAATAATATAATGGTGTAACATATTGTTCGTATCAGGTGGGTATATATGTAATTTTGTTTATGTTGTATTTACATTTTTTTCCAGTTGCTAAGAACAACATCCTCCTTCACTTTTCTTTGATTTTCTGAATCGGTCTTCTTCCCCTATATCAATTTTATCTGGATCGTTTTCATCTTCTGCTCGTAAGTTTTGATCATTTTGTAAAATCTGAAAAGGCAAAAATAAAAACAAATATTTGTAACAATTCACAGCTGTGAACCCTTATTGAGTAATCTATCACTTGGAAATTCTGAGATTTGTCAATCCACTTAATTAATAGTCTCTATGATATAGATAGAAATACAAATTATCTGAACCCTGAGTAAACCTAATAATACATATTCTACATAAACGTACAGCCTACAGTAGTCCAAATATAATTATTCCAGTATATTAGATGTGGTCTGACTTTCCTAAATTCTCATTGGCTAAACTATAGCCACATGGAGGTCTATATTTTGTGATATTGACCTGATGTTTCCATTTTCAGAAACACCGAGTCAATATTGCATTTGTGACTTCATATTAATTGTGACGTTATAGTTCCCATGCATGCAACTGTAAATTTCATTCTTTATCAAGACAGATATAATTTAATTTAAGTATTTTTCAAACAAGTTTCACATCTAAAATAAAAATTAAGGACCTTTGATTCGGTCAATATGGTGTTATACCGACCTGGTAGAATCTAAAATATTGACAGAGGGCGTATTTGATTCTACCCGGTCGGTATAACACCATATTGACCTCAGCAAAGGTCCAT
This sequence comes from Mimachlamys varia, assembly GCA_947623455.1. Taxonomy (NCBI): domain Eukaryota; kingdom Metazoa; phylum Mollusca; class Bivalvia; order Pectinida; family Pectinidae; genus Mimachlamys; species Mimachlamys varia. Next base: position 30,579,259 of record OX392540.1, read on the forward strand.
AATTGATATATATCATGTATACTTTTCAATTTCAACACATTTTCTGACTGTACATTTATCGATGTCCATGAGGTTATAAGCCTTAACTTTAAGTAAGTAAGTCTTTTCCAAACATATTTCACAAACAAAATGAATTACACTGTAGCAACTGACATCTATAGTGCAGGGGAAACAATTCCAACTTATTTTAGAGAATAAAACTTTTATTTTATCCATTCAATCAGAGACTGTTTATGTTTCTTTGTATCAATACAGTGATAAATAATATCATTGTAAATTTATTGAAAAACCCAACTTTCACTTTTGACATGAAACAGGCGATATAATTTTCCCGAATAAAAGGTATTGAATACTCAACCAAGTGTATACATATAAACAATACTTCATCAGCTGTTGCCACAATATAGTGCTACCTACCTTATTAACTAAGTATCTAGTGGCCTCATCAATATTAATGTTTTCTTTAGCCGAGGTTTCAAACCAGCCAACAAATCCCTTTTCCCGACAAAACTCGTCCATGTGAGCTGAATTGTTGACAAGTCCCTCTTTGGCTTGGTCACACTGAAAACAGGACGCAATTCATCATTATAAGTTTTATTCCGTTTTTACCACAAGCAGGGCCCGTATTCATGAAACCGTTCTCATGCCCAAGCATGGTTTCTGTGCTCAATTTTATCCAACTTTCCTGAATATCGCCTATAATATGTCAATTATCAAAAAGTCAACTGTAAATATTGAAATTAGTATTCTGCTTCATTGCCCCAATACTTTGACAAAGTAAGAGTTTTTAGATTACAGCCAGAACAAGAAATCAGTGATGAGCACAAATTCCATACTTGAGCATGAGAACGGTTTCATGAATACGGGCCCAGATTTCCTAAGTAATTTATTCATCTTCCTTTCACTTTCACTTGAACTTCTATAAAAACCATTTACTGCATTCGACCTGATGAATACACTTAAGTTTGTACTTACCAAGAGACAAAAGCATTGTGAATGATGAAATAATGTACAGGGAAAGGTTTCCAATTGAAATATTAGAAATAAATTGTGTTTTCATATATATGGAACACTGTGCTAGCTGAGTCTTTGGTTAAAAGACAGAAGATTGTATAGGCAGATCATTGAGGTAAGGAAATGCTTTTATGGATTTTAATTAAAGCACACATCCTCTTCCTCTGAATGCTTATAGAGGCAGGTACATTTATTCAGTATATTAACATATATCAATATTGTTTCTCTTTAGTTACAATTTTGCCATTTTAGCCATTTCCCTTGTTAGCCAGTAGGACACAGGGTACAGGATTGCTGTCTGCTAAATAGCTATTTACCTTGTTAGTCAGTAGGACACAGGGTACAGTACCCTGTCTGTTAATTAGTCATTACATTATTTGCTAGTAGGACACTCAGAATCAGCGTGCAGGACTGCCGTCTGCTATTTAGCTGTTTACCTTGTTAGCCAGTAGGACACAGGGTACAGGACTGTCGTCTGCTAATTAGCTATTTACCTTGTTAGCCAGTAGAACACAGGGTACAGGACTGCCGTCTGCTAAATAGCTATTTACCTTGTTAGCCAGTAGGACACAGGGTACAGGACTGCCGTCTGCTAGCTGAACTTTAGTATCCAGGTCACCCTTCCATTTTGTGACAGCATCAAAAGTGGATGCTCTTGTGACATCGAAAACTATAATACAGCCCACAGCCTCCCGATAGTAGACACGGGTCATGTTGCCAAACCGTTCCTGGCCTAGAAATCAAAGAGCTTGTCATTAACTATATTTACTAATTAACGTACATTTTTATGTCCAGTGGACCCTTGTTAGTCTAGATACAATGTGCCAGCTATATATTGACTGGATGCGAAGTCACATGGACTCCGTGTTATGGTAGATGGATTACAAACTGAATGTAGCTGTCTGCAAATTAATAAATGTTAATCAATAGCAGATTAAATATGTATGTTAATAATTATTGATCCGATGGTTTAAAGATGAATTTAGTAACTGTACTGTGTTTAATATATTTGTAATATTTGTTCTATTCATATCTGTGCATTATTCGTAACCCTGCATCGTGCGATCAAGGTATTCACTTTCATCTATAATAGACAATTCGCCACTATGATCATGTCAGAATACCGGACTGTCTATCACTGTAACATCGAAACATCCTTTTTAGGGATGTCAAGTTGGCGCAGTGCTAGTGGCCGCAGGTATTTCTGGCCAAGTGATTTGGTGACAAAGATCAGAAGTTGGAGGCCCGGACAGGACACAAGTCAAAAATTGTCTTCCTTCGTCATTTGTCTTTCTGTGTTATGTATGCTAGGTGAATATAGTATATGAAATTACATTGTAATTTAAGTGACAACTTACCTGCAATGTCCCATAGTTGAAGTCGTACAATTGTCTCTGCATCCCAATTCAACACTTTCAATGCAAAATCTACCCCAATCTGTTACTGTGTTAAGGCCAACATCCAAAATGATAAACATACAATCAGTAAAAACCCTATAAATAACTCATTCAATACCACAAAATGTTCAATCTAAAAAGTATTACACTGTATCAACCTAAATATATGGTGTAGGGGAAACAACTCCAATTCAATTTAGAGAATAAAACTTTTATTGTATCCATTCAATCAGAGACTGCTTATATTCTTGATTAAGTTGATAAATAATACAAATCCTTTTGACAGGGAATTCTCCAGAATAATAGTATTGAACAAGTACTACAACAAATGGATAATATATATACAGGATAACTCATCAGCCATGCCAATAATATACAATATTGCATTACCTGTTAACCCTCCCTCATTACGAGGGAAACTCCTTCATTTTGACCAAAATTATTAATCTCCCTCGAGATCTCCCTCATCAGAGTCCAAACTCACACAAATTCAAAATCTACATCCTATGGTAAAATGATCTCCTTTTATTGCAGGGTATATGTAATGACCATAACAGGTGTGTCAGGATCAAATGAATACTTTTTGAAGCTAAGTGTGTATTTTGATACATAAAATTGGAAAGACAAATTGAGCAATGCAGTTTCAGTCGCATTTCACGCACTTTCTCCCTCATTGGAAATATGGAATGAGGGAGATCTCCCTCATTGGAGGTTTCAGAGGTTAACACCTATGATATTGTGCTACCTACATGTACCTTAACCTTATTAACTATATTAGTATCTAGTGGCCTCATCAATATTAATGTTTTCTTCACTTAATTCTCTAGTGGGTTTTTCAGTTAAAGCCATGATTGTGTTCAGACGAACCTCCTTACTGTGGAAACGAAAGAGAATTAACACTCACAGAGTATGACAATATTGATTGATATAATGGCATTCAAACCGTCAGTTAAGTCCTAGTTTCTTGATTTAACAACATTCTTGAATTAGAACAAAAATCTCAATTATAGGAAGAATTATGAAGTTAAGGAAATGATGTTGCCAATAGTCGTTTCGTATAGAATAAACCACAAGTTCGTGTACGTAGAATAGGCCAGAGAAAACACACCTATCGAGAGCCGGCCACTATTGGATAGTCAAATATCCAACTGACCACCATTAGATAGTGAAACTATACATCTATTGTACACAAAGGATGATGTCACAGGAATGTTTTAAGAAAGGATACGGTGGCTCTGTAGTGTTGAGAGAAGAACTGATGGACATAACGTTTGATGATACTCGTCTTGCCGGTACCAAGCTCCCCGATGACCAGGATCTTGTACAAATGTTCTTTCTTGGCGTTCTCTGTGGCTCCTGCCTGTAAAATAAATAATATTTTAACACATTTGTGTAAAATACCCCAAAATATTATATTATTACTACTATCTGTGCATTTTTCAAAAATTGTTTCTTTTAAAATTTCACTCTTTTTTGCAGATTTATAACATAACCATCATGAATCTCTCCACATGTAAGGTACTTGAATTGAGATCAGAACTACCAATTATGCTTTAAATTACCATGCAGCCTTTGAACAATATATCCCACTTAATTATGATACAGCAAATTGTTACCTATAACTATTATAATTAATGCTAAGAATAACTTTGACGCACTGTAGCTGTTTGTCATGCAGAAACCTTAAATCCTGTAACTAATTATAAATTGTTGAGGATATTATCAGGATATTATCATAGCTTGATAAAACTGTAGAATTTTGTGAAAGTTATAATATCTTCCCTTAATTTCAGTTAAGAGAATACTAACTGTAGATTGATCAACTGAAAATACTTGTTATAGTTATCTCCCCTTAATTTCAGTTAAGATTATTATACTAACTGTAGATAGATAAATTGAAGATTTTAATGAAAGGTATCTCCCTTTAATTTCAGTTTAAAGAATACTAGCTATAGCTAACAAACAATTGATTTTTTTGTTTTTTTTGTGAATGTTATCTCCCCTTAATTTTAGTTAAGATATAATACTACAAGTAAATTGATAAACTGAAGATACTTGTTAAAGTTATATTACCTCTTTCAAATTTCAGTTCAGATTATTCTAACTTTAGATTAATGATGAAGCTTTTTGTGAGATACATCACCCCTAAATATCAGTTAAGATAAAACTTAACTGTAAAATGACAAAACTGTAGATTATACTAGCTGTAAAGATTGTTAAACTGAAGATTTTCGTGAGAGTTATTTCCCCTTAATTTCAGCTAAGATCATACTAAGTGTAGATCTATGGATGAACTTACGATTTTTGTGAGGATTATCAATGTTTAATTTCTGAGTGATTTAGGATTATAGTTCTGTAGAACAGTGAAATAATCAGGTTTTAAATAACACCCTGCTGAGCATTGTTTCAGGTAGTTATACCTGGCTTCTTAAACCTCATACACCCCTACAATTATTGTTTGGACCTGTCAAGTCTTTGATTTGGAAAGGTTAAAATGTGACTATAGGGGTGATTGGGTTAATGAAGTCATGATAAAGTAATTAATGTCCTTAATTCTGTAAAGGGAAACTCCTATCTGAATAAGACTTGATCCAGAGTCACAGTGGTCAGTAAGGCTGGAATTTATCTGCATATTCAGGATGTGATGATGAATACCAATTCAATGTAATTGTACAAGTATACTTGGAGCTGGCATATACATGGCCCCTATCTCCCTCCAGGATAAACAAATCACAACAGGTATACTGTATCTTAGTTATCATGCAGGTAGGCCCAGATAACAGCTGTGTATAGTATGATTCATAACAATGTTATGATTGAATGTATAGATCTTGCATCATTTAAGGTAATAATTGCAAAATACAGCATTTCTCAAAAACTTAAATGAAGTAATAATGGAAAATATATGTAGTAATTTTTAAATGTTGAAAATAGATGTATATATAGTTAATTTTAGATGTTTCATGACTGAGAAAATAACACACACGTTTAAACATGTAGTTAAAATAATACAGGAATAAAAATTACAACCCAGACGCCATATGATATAATCAGGTTTCATAGCGGGCTACCATGAATATTCAATAACTTTTGGGATTTCCATGATCTCCTATATGATGACATTTCTGGTTTTTTTTTTTCAAGATGAGGCATCTTAGGTGCCAGACAAACATAAGAGACGACTGAGAATGTGCTGATCATCTTTCACCAAACTTTACACAGTGCACAATTACAATATACGCATGGCTCGAGCATGCATGTAGGGCCAAGTCACAAAAATTAGTCCAACCATGTAATTTTTTTGCTCTGAACACCATGAATTCTCTATTTTCCTCCCACATTTCTGTAAGAATCATCATGTGCTAATGGAATATCCAAGCCAAGTCATAATTTAGTGATTTAATACATTCAAGTTGTTTAAAATTGATACAGAAACATATACCAGTAACAATATGACATTTTTCCATAAATTAATTTATGCCCCCCCCCCCCCCCCGGCCTCTATATTGAACCAGACTCTGCATGAAATTGTTGTCCATAGAATCATATTAGTTCATGATTATGATTTACCCAGTAATACAATTTATTCATCTGAAGTTATTTTGCGTGTACATGAATGTGAATACCTGGAGATTCATGAATGATATCAGGTAATATATAGGTGAGGTTAATTTTGAAGATTTAAATACAATGTTAACTATACACACACCTTAAACCATGAATTTAGAAGAAATGATAAATCAGACATTCCCTGATTAGAATTAAATATATATAGGGCTTTACTCTGTCTACCCATAATTGTGTGGATTTTTATCTGAATTACTCCATGAAATCAGATCTCCAATTAATTTGGCTTGCACATATTGATGTAATATGCATTTTTATTTTTAACTTTTTTTATGTTATCTTTGAAATAATGTATTTTATTAGATAATTAACAAATTTCCATATAATTATTATTATGGGATATCTGACTCCACAGCCCAAAAATAAACATCAAGTGTCTGTATAATTTGATACGGGTGGTCAGGTGGTGCAGTGGATAGCACACTTGCCTTTCACCAAGGCAGCCAGGGTTCGATTCCTCGACCGGATGTGAAAAGGTATGGGGTCAACTGCCTGACCATATGAGTTTTCCCTGGGTACTCTGGTTTCCTCCCACAACAAGATTGCTTAATAAAAGTTGTATATCTTTTTTCGTAATTGTTGTAAAATAAATAAAGTTTATATTTATTATAATTTGATCATGATGAACTAGGATTGGACAAAACCTTTTTTCTAATTGAATAATCTGTACTCTCGTTTTTAGATGTGATGTAATTTTTATTGATATGACTTTATCTACACAAAACACTTCCTGTAATTTATCTAAATTATATGCAATCAAATTGATAAATAGCAATGTTAACAAAGAGACGTGTAAATGCATTGTTTATCAGGACGTTGTTTACAGACTCAGCGACTCATTTAAACTGTAAACAATTCTGCAATCAATCGACACTGATATCCAGGGTGAAATTTAATCTGTTTAAACAACTTTAACAAGCCATGTGTAACTTCCTTGTCAAATCGTTACTATTTTTTATTTTTCTTTTTACAGGAAGCTGAAACTCACTGTCATTAGATTATTAACCTTTGAAGTCTTTATAATATAAGCACATACACTTTTTTCCCCATTTCATCGTTACACAGATTCAAGCTCCTAGAATATAAGCATCATTCTATATCAAAACATCTTGAAACATATCCTAAGTCATGGTCAGCTCATTGGGGTAAATTTGGAAATGACCGGTAAGGTACTCCTGTATTTTATAGGTATTGAATTTAAACTTCTACCGAGGTATTATTATAGGTGTTATTATTACCTGTATCTGATTTATAGGTATCATATTAACACATCTATATAGATATATGATACACCTACTTTATTATATAGGTAATATTAAATTACACCTGTATTATAAGTATGAAGTACCTATATTAATTACAGGTATGTATCATATTAACACATCTATATAGATATATGATACACCTACTTTATTATAGAGGTAATATTAAATTACACCTGTATTATAAGTATGAAGTACCTATATTAATTACAGGTATGTATCATATTAACACATCTATATAGATATATGATACACCTACTTTATTATAAAAGTAATATTAAGTTACACCTGTATTATAAGTATGAAGTACCTATATTAATTACAGGTTTGTATCATATTAACACCTCTATTATAAATACGTATGATACATCTACTTTATTATAAAGGTAATATTAAGTTCCACCTGTATTATAAGTATGAAGTACCTATATTAATTTCAGGTATGTATCATATTAACACCTCTAATATAAATACGTATGATACACCTACTTTATTATAAAGGTAAGTTTACACCTGTATTATAAGTATGAAGTACCTATATTAATTACAGATACGTATGTATCATATTCACACCTCTAATATAAATACCTATGATACACCTACTTTATTATAAAGGTAAGTTTACACCTGTATTATAAGTATAAAATACCTATATTAATTACAGGTATGATACTTAACTATTGCATTAACAGGGATATATATGTATACACCTCGCATTGTAGGTAACAGTGATAAATGTTACATCATGTATTACAGGAATACATTTCCCCTATATAGGTATCAATATATACCTGTATAATATCATAATACACCAATATCACAGGTATATAGCTCAGTATTAAAGTCAAGTATATCAATGTACAGAAAAATATTCATGAAAGTGAAAACAAAAACAGACATGCACAATATTATACAATTAGTAATGGCTTTTTGATTTAAATGATTATTCACTTTCAGCACATTTTAGCTACGATAAGTTAGAATAAAATATACAAACCACTTCCATTTTTGTACAGCTGGAATTATTAATGTGAGTATCAGATATATTCTCAAACTCTGAAGAAGTGCTGTCTCCAAACACTTTCTGACTAAAGTCGGAAGTACCAACCTCGAACAGTGGTAGACTCTTGACTTTTTTCAATAAACTTCTAGCCATGATAAAGAGTATCTTAAAATTCAAACAACTTGTAAAAAAATCCAGTCATTTGGCAGTGAATCTCCCTTATTTTGGCAACACTTGATCTGTAGCTAGCTGCCAGCTTCTGGTGAATCAACTTTGCATGCCTACATTTCCATTTTCAAAAACATTAATACATTTTTGAAAAAGAAAACAAATTAACAGCCACCAAATCAAAATAGTCTGCCAAAATGTATGATGGACAAATGTACTATCCTTTTGTCATTAAAAGACAAACAGTAACATATGCCCAGACTAATACTGCTTCAACCACAGATGTATCACAACTATAATGTTGGAATAATGTAAAAAGTAAAATTCTTACAACAGTATATATGTATATACATGCACTTATTTAGTAAAGAGGGGGTGATAGAGTCTCGTTAACCTATCACCAACCCTCCTTACCTAAACGTTTGGGATTGGACTCTTCCTGTCTTTAATCTTAACCCATCCACTTTTATTCATAGGGTTGACAAGACTTATCAAGTGACCAGATGACAAACTATCATGAGGTTTAACAAGCTGAAGATGACAATCCACCTCTGGGGACACGACAGATTCACCATCTTGTTTCCTGTCACTCAACAATGTGTGACCATACAGCCAAAAATGTCCACCCCTCACAAATAGACAATTAATTGAGCTTTAGATAAGTCAGCATGACAGTTGTTTTCAAATATCAGCTTTTTAATATATATAGTATACTGATCACCACATACAATAAGATTTTCTTTCTCAATGTATCGTTGGAAATCCACGGTACACTTCTCTGACGCTTGCATACTGTGGGCTAGAATAGATGTTAATCTTCGTTTCCCCAAAAGGAAGTTTATTCGGAAATTTTGACCAATCAGAATGGTTGTTTCTCGTGACATTTAACCTTGACCACGACCAGTATATCTCTGTAGGCATGGTGCCGATGTCAATCTCTGTATAGTAGGACCTTATGTTTTAATCACAATTAACACAATTATAACAAAATTGACAGGTTTTGTTGACAGGCGGTGTTACCAATTAAATCTGATACTCTGGCTGGTGTATTCATTGTAAGAGAAGCACATAAAAGTTATTTAAATGTATAATTACCTATGTTAAAAAATTAACTTTAAAATAAAAAATGAATTACACATTTTAAACCTCTGCCAAATTAACTGATGGTGAACACATTAACATCAAATGAGATCCATATTTAAGCAGTACACTTATAAATCTATTAACAGCTTTAAGTCAATATAAAAATATTAACGCTGGGATAATTAATTAACCCACTGAATTCAATTAAAGTGCCCCCATCTCTACCCACTAATTAACATGAAGTCCTAGTTAGATCAGAGAAATTTACAATATCTGAAGTAATTGCGCTGATGAGATTTTTCATCACTGACAACACTGTATTAAGACATCACAGTGTGAGTACTTTGTGGTAACACAAGTTTATAAGTAAACTCATGATTTGACTGACATAGGTACATATACACACTGGACATTAAGCATTAGTTACATCTTAACTCTTTCGGCGCCAAATTCCTTTTTTAACATATTGGCCCAGCGCCAAATATTAATTACTAATTAAAGGAATTTTAATTAACAATGTATGTTTTTTCTTATTTGTTGGTGTAGGGACATGCTACTTGGTGGATATAAAGTTCAGATGATGCTTTACCAAATGCACCTCATCACAGGTCATTCAAGGTCAATCAAGGTCATGTTACCTTGGCGGCCATCTTGGATTTTCATAATTTGATAAAATTGTTGATTTTACAGCTATGTTTCTTTTTTTTCACTTATCTGTAGGTTTCAATCTATATTATGAGTGTCTGTATATATACCTACTGATATAATGAAGAAATATAAGTGGTGGCAGGCATATATTACAATAGGAAATAAAGTTACCAAAACATGTAATTCTGACATAATATTTATATTTATTGCTAAATATAGATTTATGCTTAACACTTTATAGCATTGATTAGTTGGTGTAGGAACATGCTACTTGTTGGATATAAAGTTCAAATGAAGCTAGCGCTGTATCTTTTGGACATTGTTCACATTCAGTCAAGGTCATGCGACCCTGGCAGCCATCTTGGATTTCCAAAATTTTCTGAAAATCTTAAGATTATTGTTTTCAAAATGTCGACTATAGTCGACTTTGGCGCTCGTCCTCGCTGTCGACAAAAGTCGACTTTGGCGCCGAAAGAGTTAAAGGGTGAATTAAATCGATCCATCATAGGATTTATGAAATCTTAAATTCTGCATAGTCATAATGGAAGAAATATTCATCAAATAATAGTCATAGATAAATTAATGGAAGAAATATTCATCAAATAATTGTCATAGACAAATTAATGGAAGAAATATTCATCAAATAATTGTCACTGTAGATCTGCCCATAAATTTGTTTACAAAACAACTTGTGTAAATCCTGTTTTAGAGAAGTACGTAATTTCATGAATGAACACATGACTCTTAAGTATCATACCAATTAAAGGAGAGTCCATGTGACTTACTATTTATAAATGTACAAGTACATTCTCTTGAATGTGAAGTATTTCATTTACCATTAAGTGATGATATTCTAACTGATTAAGCAATTATTTCCCTGGCCTGGGTTCAGATACAAAAATATTTGTAATAATTTCCAGCTCTCAACATTTACTGGTATATATCCTGTCTTCATTCACCCATCAAATACCCCCAAAAACTTTGATTATAACAGTAGTCAATATTTTTTTTTTTTTTTTTTTTCATTATACCTGACGATCTATTAGAAAATTTAAAGAAAATCTGATTAATTTAGAAAGTCATAATCAAGTCTTTTTAAACATTGAACATAAACAATATATATATATAGCTTATAATGGCCTATTTCCAAGTCTTGCTTTTTAACACCAGGAACTGTATTAAGAAAAATTATAACAATAAAGCAAGATCGAGGCAAATAGACTTCAGAACAATGCTCATGGATCACGGACATTTAATCTCACTAACCTTTAAACTTAAAAGTGTACTTCAGTAAATTAAAGCTATACAGGCAAAGTATCAGTGAAATTAAAGGAAAGATATTAACATATCACACTTATGACCTTGAAGGTGGGTCAAGGTCATCCATTTGAACAAACATTTAAGGTACCCCCTAAAACCGGTATTATCATACATACTACAGGTCAAATACCAGTATATATATAAATTTTGTGCATTTCAGTCATTGAAAAGATGCTGTTTGAAGGATTTAATACATTTCCCTCTGTGACTTTTAAAAACTGCCAAACATGATGTACCCGAGGCCTTTTGGTTAATGAAAGGAATGAGTTGCTTGAAGAGTTTAAGATTGATTTTATTTGACCTTGAAAGTGTATCAAGGTCATTCATATGAACAAACTTGCATTGGTAACTCTTTATCTTGATGCCAGACAACAGTTTCATGACTTTCTTGAATCAGAAGAAAACATTTCAGACTTACTATAGCAGTGTTACGTACATCCTTGAACCCTTGGCCACTGACGTTAGCTGGATCTAGTAATGCCATAGCTTCTAAATGTCCTCTTGATCCCTTTTATAGCTGCCAACTGTTTTATTTCCTCTTGGTTCAATATTGCAAGATAATTTAAAAAGAAACTTCAAACTGACTTTTCAGTGTGAATCTCCACCGATAACTTGTACCGTTCCCTAGCAGCTTTAATCCAGAATTACATTATAATCCTTCAGTGTGGTTTTATTGTCAGTTCATCAAATACTGTTGTTACACAAGGTTTCTAATTATATGTCAGAATATTCTTTGATTTGAATGTTTTGCTGGGCAACACACACCTATATGAACTTTTCAAATGTGGCTTCCAGTCAATGAGTTTGTCCTAGACTGTAGCCAGTAGTATACCTTGTACTGTGTATATATATTATTGATAATGTGTCAATTCTCAACAATTAAACTTGTACACTCAATACAAGCTCTGAAATGTTACGTTTGAATCACTTCAATTCAAAACTTCCAAAAGATTCTTGATAATTCCATAATGAAATCACAAAATGGTGATCAAATACTTCAGTTATACAAGACATAGGCATTAGAATCCAGATACAAATGCTCCACATCGACGGGTAACCCCTCTATCATGTGACAGTTTGCATGGGACATGTGAGGAACACCATCAGTTTACGGCCTTCATTCACAATTCACGTTAAAAATGTCACAGATACGTCATGTGATTGTCTGCTGTTAAAAAAGACTTTTAACAACCTGGCACATGACCAAATTTAGTTTATATTTACACTCACTCATGTGAATTATTTTATGTTTACGTCCCAACGAAAGGCTACCTGTAGTAGCTAACCTGTTCAAAAACCATTCATCCGTCAATGGCTTTCAAAAGAAAACTTTCAATGAAACAGCAAGATGAGGTATGAACCAGTTCCTTGTTTAAACTATACATGTGTAACTTCGGTCTATAGATAAAATGAAAAGTACAAATATATATAACTACATGTAGCTAGCTATAGACAGAATGAATAAGTTACAACATCAACATGCATATACAGGGTTTATAAATATGCATGGTCATAACTTGAATATTTCAAACATAGGTGTGCATTTCAAATGATATAATCTATAATCGTGGCTCATGCAATCATAAAAAATGAGTTCAAAGGTCAACAGGTGATTCAACTTTGAAGGTCACTCATTAACAATGAAAAAAAGGTCAATCATGCAGGTACAGATCACCTGTTAACAAAGGTAAATCATAGTAACACATCACCTGTTAACAAAGGTCAATAATAGGTACATATCACCTGTTTACAAAGGTCAAACAAAGGAACAGATCACCTGCTACCTGTACGAAATGCTTAGGTAGAATTCTATAGGATTCCAACAGAAAATGAAGGTATTCCAGGAGGAATCCGCCTAAGGTGGCAGGTTCATAGGTAGACATTAGGTAGACCTAGAATCCGTCTAAATTCTACTCAAGCCTGAAGCAAAACTCTACCTAAAATTCTACCTAAAGTCTACCAAAAATCTATCTAACAACATCTTAGTAGGAAAACCAAACTCAAAATTTCTATTGAGGTGGAATTTTGTGGGAAAATTAAACTTAAAATTTCTAGGTAGGTGGAATTTTGTACTTTATAAACATATGGGTCTGCAGTCCAGAATCCTCATCTCTGATTGGTCATTTTTGAATAACACAGTTACACAGGAAGTTGTGATATATTCAGCTCATTTCCTAGTCTGGGATGGTTGCATTGTGTGATAGATTATGAAAACATTTGAACTTGTGACAAGATCATGGACACAAACAAGACCAGCAATATCAGTACATTTCCATAGCACAACTGCAGGTTAGTATAAACAACCAGTACTGTTTTTATGTTCATTAATGTGATACAGTGATGTATAACAGCAGTATTTCTTCAGTTCTTTTAGGTCAACTGATTTGTTTGGAAAGTTTAGTTTGGTTTTAGCAAATGTGATATAGATAAATGTACAAACAGCTGGGAATTGAAATGTGACAATTATCAACTGCTATTTTGAATTTATTATGGGGCAATTTTCATTACTGAAATCATACTGAGAAATGTACATCACTCATCAGTTTAACTGATCCACAAAAGATAAGGACTGGTATAAATTCAAAATAATTGAGATATAATACTCATAGATATTTAACTGCATAAGTATACATGTGCATATTATTGATTCCTTTTGGTCATATCCTGTATTAAAAAGGGGATATGTTACTAACAGCTCCATTAGCTAGCTTACTATCAGGAACAGGAAGTTTATGTTTTTGTTTTACTTTGAATCGAATTTGAGTTAATATTAGGTAGAATTTAGGTAGAATTTTAGATGGAGATGAGGTAGATTTTAGGTAGAATTTTAGGTAGACTTTTATGTGTAGATTTTAGGTAGAATTTTAGGTAGATTATAGGAGGATATTAGGTAGAATTTTAGGTGGATTTTAGGTAGAATTTTAGATGGATCTTAAGTAGAATTTTAGGTGGATTTTAGGTAGAATTTTAGGTGGATTCCTGCTAAACTAATTTACATATAAGGACCGTTTTCTGCAAGTTTTCCAGGTGTTTTCTGTCTAAAGCATCACTATGTCTTTATGCAGAAATATTATGATGGAATCCACCTAAAATCCCGCTAAAAAGTCTACCTGGAATTTACTAGGAATCCACTCAGACATTTTCGTACAGGTTAAATAAAGGTCAATCATAGGTACAGGTCACCTGTTAACAAAGGTCAAGCATAGGTACAGATCACCTGTTAACAAAGGTCAATCATAGGTACAGGTTACCTGTTAACAAAGGTCAATTATAGATAAAGGTCACCTGTTAACAAAGGTCAAAGATAGATACGCATCACCTGTTAACAAAGGTCAATCATAGGTAGAGATCACCTGTTTACAAAGGTTAATCTGACATAGGTACAGGTCACCTGTTAACAAAGGCCAATAATAGGTAGAGATCACCTGTTTACAAAGGTTAATCTGACATAGGTAAAGGTCACCTGTTAATAAAGGTCAATCATAGGTAAAGGTCACCTGTTAATAAAGGTCAATCATAGGTACAGATCACCTCTTGACAAAGGTCAATCATCCATATAAGTCACCTGCTAACAAAGGTCGATCATAGATATAGGTCACCTGTTAACAAAGGTCAATCATAGATACAGATCACCTGTTAACAAAGGTCAAACATAGGTACAGGTTACCTGTTTACAAAGGTCAATTATAGGTACAGGTCATCTGTTAACAAAGGTGAATCATAGGTACAGATCACCTGTTAACAAAGCTCAATAATAGGTACAGATCACCTGTTTACAAAGGTTAATCTGACATAGGTAAAGGTCACCTGTTAATAAAGGTCAATCATAGGTACAGATCACCTGTTAACAAAGCTCAATAATAGGTACAGATCACCTGTTTACAAAGGTTAATCTGACAAAGGTAAAGGTCACCTGTTAATAAAGGTCAATAATAGGTACAGATCACCTGTTTACAAAGGTTAATCTGACATAGGCAAAGGTCACTTGTTAATAAAGGTCAATCATAGGTACAGATCATCTGGTAACTAAAGTCAAACAAAGATACAGGTCACCTGTTAACAAAGGTCAAACATAGGGACAAATCACCTGTTTACAAAGGTCAATCAAAGGTACAGATCACCTGTTAACAAAGGTCAATCATAGGGACAGATCACCTTTTAACAAAGGTCAAACATTCATATAGGTCAACCTGTTAACAAAAGGCAATCAAAGGTACAGATCACCTGTTAACAAAAGTCAATCATAGGGACAGATCACCTTTTAACAAAGGTCAAACATTCATATAGGTCAACCTGTTAACAAAAGGCAATCAAAGGTACAGATCACCTGTTAACAAAAGTCAATCATAGGGACAGATCACCTTTTAACAAAGGTCAAACATTCATATAGGTCACCTGTTTACAAAGGTCAATCATAGGTACAGGTCACCTGTCAACAAAGGTCAATCGAAGGCACAGGTCACCTGGTAACAAAGGTCAAACATTCATACAGGTCAACTAGGCCTGTTAACAAAGGTCAAACATAGGTACAGGTCACCTGTTAACAAAGGTCAAACATAGGTATAGGTCACCTGTTAACAAAGGTCAATCATAGTAACAGGTCACCTGTCAACAAAGGTCAATCAAAGGTACAGGTCACCTGTTAATAAAGGTCAATCACAGGAACAGGTCACCTGTTAACAAAGGCCAATCACAGATAAAGGTCACCTGTTAACAAAGGTCAAACATAGGTACAGGTCACCTGTTAACAAAGGTCAAACATAGGTGCAGGTCACCTGTTAACAAAAGTGTATCATAGGTACAGGTCACCTGTTTACAAAGGTCAAACATACATACAGGTCATCTGTTTACAAAGGTCAAACATACATACATGTCACCTGTTTACAAAGGTCAAACATACATACAGGTCACCTGTTAACAACCGTCAAACATTGGTATAGGTCAACTTTTTATAAAGGTCAATCATAATAACAGGTCACCTGTTAACAAAGGTCAATCATGCATAGGTAGAGGTGCATGGACGACTGTAAACCTCTCAAAAACATAATCTATTTTGTCATTTTTTTGGGAAATCATTGAATACAATATATGTATCTCTAGTGATGTGGCTAAATTTTCCACAAACCAGCAAGCAATGGTACTAAAAAATGGCCTAACACAAATCATTTGCATTAACTATTCCGAAGGGTTTTTGTATTTATAGTTTCACAATATGGGCTTTATGATCTGCTAAATATTGGTGTTGCTGGCATTGATCCGCCAGCAATACCAATTTTAGTGTATCAGAGAATCAAAACCCTTCGGACTATACAGTATACTCAATCTTACTTTACATTTCAGAGATTCACAGGTTTAAAATAAGAATGGACAGCGAGTGTCAGCATCATCCTATTTAATGACCCCCATGTTAAATTAAAGCTAACACACAAAATACATGTACATGCTGTTGATTCAACAATATAGAAGTAGCTACATTCCACAGTATCAAAATTGACACATTCAGAATTTGGAAGGTGTGTATCTGCATCAACATGACATCACACAGTGAATACCCGAATGTATGAAGTTGTGCTGTAGATTATATTATAGCGGTAGGACTGAAGACGTCGCCTCAGCATACATGTATACATGTAGCATATACAACGAGGGACTATCGTGCATATCTTGACTCTTGAATATACTATATATAGTGTCAAATCATCGATATGTAAAACACTACACGATTTTGTCTGTGTACGATGCTTGTGTGTTTTGCGGGGCCGAATCATGTGACAGTTCGACGTTTCTTTTAACTTCAGGTGACCTGTCACGGGTCAAATTTACATCCCTAAGTCTAACACGTCTGAGGTGGTTCCAGAAAGACAAGCACCTGTCGGCCACTGGTTCACACTTACAATTGACTAATTCAGCAAAGTTATGTCATACTTACCATCATTGAACGTAATGATCCACTTCTATACTGCAATCACCCTCAATATTATCAGTGTGTTTTGGACAAGTCACATGATACTAATTCTACTTGTCGTTTCTATAAATAAATATCGTAAAGTAGTAGGCTGTATTGAAGCGATGTCGTACAAGTCACGATTTACGTAACATGATAGTATGCAATAAAATGTGAAGGAATATATAAATCATTGCAAGAAGATATACATTTTACAAGTTATTTTATTTATAAAACTTTTTTTATTCTTTGAGATGCCGCAAATCAGGAACCGATTCAAATTTACTCGAGTTGCTTCCCTTTGAACGTTAATGAAAATAAAATTGAAGCCAAAACTCAGACACGTGGAATTAATGTGTCGCATGATGACATGTATATTGCAATTGTCAACCAATTAAACAAAAGCATGATAAGATAGGTAGTATAGCACAAAGTGTACAAGATAGAAAGTATGTCGTTTAAAGTTGTAGCAGGCTTGTAATTCCTGTGAAATGAAATAAAAATAAAGGCATATTTTTTTCTCAAAAAAAAGTCCAAATTTTCAGCAGTTGGGCTAATTTATAAATATTTTTATTTTTTTTTATGAAGTATTTAGATATATAATTAGGGTCGTGCTAAAACTACTAATTCCTGCTTTTTTTAGCACATATGTGTATGTACTGAAACCATAAGCTATACAATCCATCTTCATATTACAGTGTACCACCGTTCCATTCAAATCAATATTAATTAGCATATTTGTGATGTGATAGATAACTTATGTCTAATTGTTTAAATCAGATCTAATATATAAAATATAATATGTTAGTGAATTAATTAAGCTATATTTGAGTCATAATTGATTGGGTTAAACATAATAAGACAAATCATATAAAAATATGAAAATCTTATTTTGAAAAAAAAACCCAAATTCAAATTAAAAAAAAAACAGTGAATAGTGAAATACAGCGTTTTATTTTAATGTGAAACATTTTTCAATAAACCAAAATAGAAAATGTATCCATGCAATAAACCGTGTTTGAGTTGGTCGTATCAACTCATTTACTTGTACATTCTAGCTAATTACGACTGATTGTGATGGAACTACTAGTAAAAATAATGATGACCAAAAAAATGTTACACTAAGGGAACTGGGTGAGATTAGCATTACGGAATAGGACAGGGTTTAAGTAGATCTACAAATGGAAAATTCATAACAGAATATTTACCATTGAATGGCATTGCCACTATATATCCCTACCAAATTCAGTTGGCATTCATCAGGCCATGAATGCCAATGACCGATTGTTGACGTCATCATTATTATGACGTCATAATTGTTACGTTGTATACCATTGACCGTCCCCGGGCAATGGCTGTTCTTTTCATTGAACAAGCATATGCGACAAATACATTTATTGAGCTAAATGCTGAGAAATAAAATGTGTTATTGATTGTTTTATGACATGAGCAGATTTTAAAAATGGTAAATACAAGTATTGAACTGCTTTCAGTTGGCATTCATAGGCTATATGAATGCCAACTGAAAGCAGTTCAATGCTTAAATAAAATCACTATGACTACCTTATTTGGAAAGTGTCATGGTTTTCAGTACTTTCCACCTTAAGATATGATATATGTATATGTGTTGCAGATTAAAATTACACACAGGATTAATTAAGATTAATTTCTACATGTAGCTTCACATTTTTCTGTGATTCCCTGTGGAAGCACACACATACATGCATTACGTTTCGATTCATAGACATTACAAATGTCGTGTATGGCCCCCGTTACAGGGAATTATAGAACCTGGTTTGTGGTGCTCGAGGTCCAACACATTAAACACCGGGAAGTAGATTTAAGTGGTATATTAAGATTCAGGCAAGGGTGCTCATTTTCCCTTTAGCTGTTGATCAGCGGTGGAGCATAGTAATGTCCAGGAGCCAAGGGTTGCGGGTTGGAGCCAAGGCTGGGGCGATAGGCAAAATCTTTGTTGACGGAGAGAGGCTGAGTGACGGAGAGAGTCTTGGGTAATGAGGGCAGGCTGGGGTAACGGGGAGAGACTGGAGTGACGGGGAGATGCTGAGGTACAAGGAGAAACTGGAGCGATGAGGAGATTCTGGGTGATGGGGAGGGGCTGGGGTGACGGGGAGATCTGGGGTGACGGGATGAGGGAGGGGTGAAAGAAAGAGGCTAGTGTGAAGGGCAAAAGCTGTGTTGATGGGGAAAGGCTGGGTTGACATGGGAGACTGGGAGATGACGGGAGGAGGGGGGATGACGGGGAGAGGAAAAGGTGACAGGGAAATCCTGGAGAGACAGGGGGAGGCTGGGTGACGGAGAGAGGCAGGGGTGATAGGGAAAGCTGGTTGACGGAGAGAGGCTGGGGTGACAGAGAGAGGCTGGGTGACGGAGAGATGCTTGGGTGACAGGGAGAGTCTGGGGTGACAGGGTGAGGCTGGGATGACGGGGAGACCCTCGATGATGGGGAGAAGCTGAGGTGACGGGGAGAGGCTGGGGTGACAGGGGGAGGCTAGGGTGACGGGGAGAGGCTGGAGTGACGGGGAGATCCTGGCTGATGGGAGGAAGCTGAGGTGACGGGGAGAGGCTGGGATGACAGGGAGAGGCTGGGGTGACGGAGAGATCCTGGATGATGGGGAGAGGCTGAGGTGACGGTAGAGGCCGGGGTGACGGGGAGAGGCTGGGGTGACAGGGTGAGGCTGGGGTGACGGAGAGATCCTGGATGATGGGGAGAGGCTGAGGTGACGAGAGAGGCTGGGATGACAGGGAGAGGCTGGGTGACGAAGAGAGGCTGGGTTGACAGAGAGAGGCTTGGGTGACGGGGATTTGCTCTTAAGAGTTCAATTATATATTTGAAAAAAAACACTGCCGCAATTTGAGACCCAAATTGTTCTGTTTTAATACATGTAGTCAATGCAACTTGTGTACATCTGTCAAATATAGCTATCTAAACCAACACTTTGTCTGGACACAGTAATACATCTATTTTCACTTGTGACCAACTTCTCACAGTGTCTCATATAAGAAGGTTAGACCATATCTGTCGAGCAATGCAGCGACAAGCGGTCGCCAATGCTTTTTTAAGGACGTCCCAATTTCATTGGAGGATCCTCGGAGGTTCCGGAGCGCCACCATGCCAGTGCCCGATTATCCCCACGTGAGTGTTCGTGCCCTAAGCGGGAGTTGGGCGCTGAGGGAGGCCTCACGTTCCCTGCCCTTCTTTCGAATGCCTGTTTCGTTTAACCCCTGTCGGTCTAACCCACCATTCAACCTATTTATTTTATTTATTTATTTATTTTGAAAGTTTTACGTCCTCACATGGCCTTGCGACCTTCGGTGGACCCCCATTCAACCTTTCATACACTTCTTATGAGGAAATGGTTGATATCGAAAACCTTGGTGTAAACTCATTTGCATATGTATTGCCTTGTATCAATCTGTTTAATTAAAAACTGCTAATGATGCTACATATCACGTTTATTTTAGAATCAGCTAACTTCACTTTTCTGTTGAATTGCTGAATCTGAAATGTCGTTTTAAATTATTGAAGTTTTAAATTAATTAAGTTTTGACTTAAAAGTATGTCCTTCGGTGTTATCTCCCCTGTCGTACCATATGGACGTAGGGTGTACGTTTGACTGTTACTGTTACCATTATCTCCCTTACGCAAGATTGATCATATAAATAAACGGACAGATAAATAGACTTAGACAATATTTTGAAATACAAAATCTACATATTTTGCTATTACCACATAATCGGTAATTTTAAATTAAATGGATTTCAGCAACAAAGTGGATTTCTACAACACAGTGTCGGTGAGATTTTGGTCGTTTATAAAACCTGCTGGCTGGACATGCCGTCATGACGTGTCGCGAAAACATGCATGGATTGTCACGTGAACACAGTTCTCATTTCGAAACTTTCTCTCTCATAATACACCTGCCTGAGCACTGTTAACCAATCAGATATGACAGTGCAAGTGGAGGTATACGAAGCCTGCTTTCTTCTTCTTTAGCTTCTCACAACCTTCAACACGATGAAGTAGGTCGATTAATTGGTATAAGTAGGTAGATACATGTATTACATCATCAAAAACAGAGAAAACATCATGGGCTACCTCTTTAAAGGCCCTATATACGTAATTTTCGGCAAAACTTGAAGTGAAAATCAAGCCTAATAACTTATTATATTTATAGATTTAGTAAAGATTAGCTGATATCAGCAATATTCAAGATGAATTCTTACGCGGTTACCGGTACAGCAGTAGTTGAAACTCGGTATTTGTAAGCACGCGTCCATTTTGGGTTGTTAATGAGTGGTTTATGTTATTTTAAAAATATACGCTGGCGAATTTATGAAAAAAGACGACGATGTAATATATAATTATCGTTGGTTTCATTTGATTCTATACAAGGACAAATAGGCCAAATTATATACATTGTACCTGAAGGGGTCCGAAATTGAATGTGAATAGTTTAAGTAGGATAAAACACGAGTTGGTGAAGAATAGTCTAGCGAAATCATCCTATCTGGGGACTTCGGCTCTCGGCAGGTGTGTTTTCTTTGGCCTATTCTACACTAATTTTAGTTTATCCTATACCTATCACATAACTTATGTCCATGAAAAATACACCATAATTCTGCAGATCTACATCAAAGAAGAAAGAAAATGTATTTTATGTAATGAACGTAAAATAGAAGACGAATATCAGTTTATAATTACCTGTCATAGATATTCAGATATCCGATCTAAATTTGAAAAAGAATTATTTCAGGAGGCTGATGTTCAATAATACAAAATATCTTAATAATTAAGGAACACTTTTACAAAAGCGTTTCAATTCAATTCATTTTATTTCCGTAAGTTTTACAACATATAGGATACGCATTTTACATGTATGGTACATTCATCAGCAAAAGCTCAATTATCTACATTTTCAGCAACAATATAATCAAGCATCCTTATCATCCTCATCCTCATCATCGTTATCGTGGGGAAAATACAAGTACAAACAAAACGAGAACGTGATTCGATTGGGAAAACATAGTTAGGTAAGACAAAATTAAAATTTAAGTACTCCTCCCTTTGTTCCCCACCTTCGTTGGAAACCCACGGTACACTTCTCTGACGTTTGTATACGGTATGCAAACGTCGGAGAAGTGTACCATGGGTTTCCGACGATGGATTTTTGACTTTAAACATATTTATTGCCAATAAACATTGAACAAGAGATTAGGCACAAGTTATCTCAACTTATCACAGCCTTCTCCCATCACACACTTATAATTACATGACAAATAATGATGATAGGCATAAACATAATACATAAATGGTATTTTATATGACATTAACATTTACACAGGTAGAAAGTTTACAAAATAGAAAGTACTAACAAAATCTCTTGCTGGTTTTGATGAAATAATGCACATGTCTAAAAATGTTTAAAATAAGGTCTGGCGATAATTCAGAGCTACCAAGCAAAAGAAGCTCAATTGTAACCATTATACCTAAAATATTCAAATTCTGAAATAGTATTCGTCTTTCAATTGAAAAACGTTGACATTCAAAGAGAAAGTGATAGGCATTTTCACAGGGATGGCCACAGAAGCAAGCAGGACTTTCAACTAGGTTGACGCGAAAAAGGTCATAATAAAGAGAACTACACTTGTGTCTCAGCTTTGTATGTATTGTATTCAGTTTTCGTTCGCCAAAACTGAAGTAACTTGGAGGAGATGGTTGCTCATTTGACGAAAGAAAAAGTTTTTAAATAAGTGTACAGAAGGCAGCGATCGTACAGATAAATCTAAAGAATTCCAGCTACGAAGAGTGGAAGGTATAAACGAGAGATTTGTAAGAGAAAGCCCAAAAAGAAGAACTCTATAATCACTGTTATTTCTTAGAGTGTATCTGTTATTTCTGAAATAGTAGGTGGTAGGAGATCGTTCATATAATCTGGTGTTAATTTGTTATGCATTTTATATAAAAGTTGAAGTTTGCTACGTTTTCAACGATTGGAAAGAGTTTCTAAGCCAGTTTCAATACTGGCATATGAAGGAAGTCCGGATATAATTCGAGCAGCTTCTCTTTGGGCATTCTCTAACTTTTCGATTCAAACTTAGTACAACCATCCCATAGCTCACAAGCATATTCTAAAACTGGTAAAATGAATGACTTGTAAATGTGTAAGAGGCTATTCCTATTTAACAAATATTTCAATCTTCGTAATACATTAATTTTCTTCATTACAGAACTATAAATCGCATTGATATGATCCCCCCACTTGGCATTTGAATTAAGAGTTACTCCTAAATGTTTATGGTGGTCTGTACAATCTAAATCATTTCCATCAAGTTTTAAATCTAAATCCTCATCTATGTCAGTAAAGTTAGAAATAGATATTACCTCTTTTTTTTTTGGATTAAATGTTACCAACCACCTTTTAGACCAACAATTTAAAGACTCAAGATCCCTATTCAAAGCTGTTTGGATTTCTATACAGGATGAGGAAGACTGTAATAAAGAGTTATCATCTGCAAAAAGACGAGCAGCTGACTCTAGGACATCGGCAATATCATTTATGTAAATCAAAATTAAAAGTGGCCCAAGAATGGAACCCCGAGGAACCCCGGCTTCATTTAAACCTAACTAATAATAAGAACTATTTAAGAACACTTTCTGTTTCCTACGAAATAAATAGTTTTCTAACCAGGTGTATAATTCACCACAAGTTCCATAAGATTTTAACTTTACCATCAAACCTCTATGCCAAACCCGGTCAAAAGCCTTTGAAATATCACAGAATACCATACATACATGCTTTTTTTCTTCGAGAGCAATACAAATATTATGATAAATTTCGATGAGCTGATATACAGTGGAATGAGCATGCATGAAACCAGACTGATGTTTATAAAACAATAAGTTTTCTACAAAATAAGTATGTAAGTATTTGTAAATGACTCGCTCAAACACCTTTCCAACAGTAGATAAAAGAGAAATTGGCCTATAATTTGAAGGAGAATGCCTATCACCTTTTAATCCAGTGGCATGACTTTAGCTATTTTCCAAAGAGTAGGAAAGATACCTACAGATAAAGACATATTGAAGATAATTTCAAGTGGTATACAGACAGATTGTGAGGTATTTCGTAACATACGATGGCTAATTCCATTTTCACCCGAGGCCTTTCCGAGCTTCAATATTTGTAAAACATCACGAATTTCATTACTATTTACTCTAATAGACCTAAATATTTTATCAGTTCTGGGCTCAACAATAGGGACTTCCGTGTTACTATCATCTACTTGTGTAATATTACAAAAATAACCATTTAATAAATTAGCTTTATCTTCATCATTAGTAACAACATTGTTAATTTTGAGGATTTACAAGAGTAGGTATGGATTGTTCGGTACCAGTTGATTTCATTAGCCTAATCGTTTAATAAGTCTCCAATATGATTTTGGATCAGAGGACGAAAACTCTTCAATTATACCATGGATATTTTCATAAAAGATAATTCGAGCATTTTTTTTCATGTTATTAACCTTATTTCTTTGAGACTTGAATTTATTTATTAACATCAGAAATAAGCTTGGATGACCTCGCGATTATACGCAACCGATCTCTAATTCTCAATTTTTTTTCTTAATTCAGAGGTCATCCATGGTTTGTCATTTGGCCTGAATGTGACCGTTTAAGAAGGTATACATACATTTGCAAAAACAAAAAAACATCAGTAAAACGTTTACAGGCAATATCAATAGAATTACAAGTAAGGAAAAGATCGTTCCAATTATAATTAGAAATAAGGTTATTAAACTTTTGAAAGTCTGCTCTCTTATACAGCCAAATTTTACGTTTATAAATTGATCTAAAAACACTAGTACGATGGATGTACACCTGGAATTTAGAATCTTCTACAAGATTCCTTCCCGAAGTTACAGTCGTTCTATCTCGAAAGCAGTGCAGCTTTTCACCCATTTGTTGAATTGAGAGTTCGCTGCATTGTCCAATCCGTTATCGAAGTTGGGAATGCGCATGCGCTGCCGTATTTGTAAATATAGCGAGACTGAAAACTTATTCAGTAATTGAAAATAAGAACGCGCTTCATTCTTTGTTCCTTGATTTAATTTAGAAAACGATAATATGTTTGTTCCCGTAGTTTAATTACGATTTGAATTGTTTCTGTTGTGTTCGATCAGTGAAATCAACAGAAGGGCCTGCTTTGTAATTGTCAGTCTTGAAATGACTAAATCATCTAGTTAGATGTTAGAAAATACAGTAAATAACCATCACTTGGCTGAAAACTGGTTTCGTTTGGTTTGATTGGCTAAGTTTTGTAAAGTTTAATGTCATATTAAACATTAAATTTATGTATTATACAACAATTATAACACAAGTTATCCAACTTATATTAATCACTCTTGTTGGCCCGGATGTTAGCATACGGGGGTTTCATTGTGGGAGGGAACCGGAGTACCTCAAGAGAACCCACCTGGTCAGGCAGGTGACCCCCAATACCTATTCACGTCCGGTCGGGGAATCAAACCCCGGCCGACTTGGTGAAAGACAAGTGCGCTATCCACTGCACCACCTGACCATAATAAAATGTCATATTAAGGGTCATTGTCTCCACATGTGTTGTATATGCTTACTTGCGTGTATGTGTGCCTTTGTAGTTGCCTCTTTGTGATAACACGTGTCCTAAGCAGACTTTATTAGCGCTATCTCACTGAAATGCCATGTCAAAGGCATCTAGCACAGCATCGATCCCGCACCGTCACATTATACTGACAACGGGTGAACCGCCCAGCACAGCATCCCGCACCGTCACACTATACTGACAACGGGTGAACCGCCTAGTACAGCATCCCGCACCGTCACACTATACTGACAACGGGTGAACCGCCCAACACAGCATCGATCCCGAACCATCACACTATACTGACAACGGGTGAACCGCCCAGTACAGCATCCCGCACCGTCACACTATACTGACAACGGGTGAACCGCCTAGTACAGCATCCCGCACCGTCACACTATACTGACAACGGGTGAACCGCCCAGCACAGCATCCCGCACCGTCACACTATACTGACAACGGGTGAACCGCCTAGTACAGCATCCCGCACCGTCACACTATACTGACAACGGGTGAACCGCCCAACACAGCATCGATCCCGAACCATCACACTATACTGACAACGGGTGAACCGCCCAGTACAGCATCCCGCACCGTCACACTATACTGACAACGGGTGAACCGCCCAGTACAGCATCCCGCACCGTCACACTATACTGACAACGGATGAACAGCCCAATACAGCATCCCGCCCGTCACAGTATACTGACAACGGGTGAACCACCCAGTACATCATCCCGCCCGTCACCCTATACTGACAACGGGCGAACCGCCAAGTACAGCATCCCGCCCGTCACACTATACTGATATACTGACAACGGGCGAACCACCCAGTACAGCATCCCGCACCGTCACACTATACTGACAACGGATGAACCGCCAAGCACAGCATCCCGCACCGTCACACTATACTGACAACGGGTGAACCGCCCAGCACAGCATCCCGCACCGTCACACTATACTGACAACGGGTGAACCGCCCAGCACAGCATCCCGCACCGTCACACTATACTGACAACGGATGAACCGCCCAGCACAGCATCCCGCACCGTCACACGTTACTGACAACGGGTGAACCGCCCAGCACAGCATCCCGCATCGTGGCACTATACTGACAACGGGTGAACCGCCCAGCACAGCATTCCGCAACGTCACACTATACTGACAACGGGTGAACCGCCCAGTACAGCATACCGCACCGTCACAGTATACTGACAACGTGTGAACCGCCCAGTACAGCATCCCGCACCGTCACACTATACTGACAACGTGTGAACCGCCCAGCACAGCATCCCGCACCGTCATACTATACCGACACCAGGCGAACCACCCAATACAGCATCCCGTACCGTCACACTTTACTGACAACGTGTGAACCGCCCAGCACAGCATCGATCCCGCACCATCACACTATACTGACAACGTGTGAACCGCCCAGCACAGCATCGATCCCGCACCGTCACACTATACTGAAAATGGTTGAACCGCCCAATACAGCATCCCGCACCGTCACACTATACTGACAACGGGTGAACCGCCCAATACAGCATCCCGCACCATCACAGTATACTGACAACGTGTGAACCGCCCAGCACAGCATCGATCCCGCACCGTCACACTATACTGACAATGGGTGAACCGCCCAATACAGCATCCCGCACCGTCACACTATACTGACAATGGGTGAACCGCCCAGTACAGCACCCCGCACCGTCACACTATACTGACAACGGGTGAACCGCCCAATACAGCATCCCGCACCATCACAGTATACTGGTAGCGGGTGAACCGCCAGGTACAGCATCCCGCACCATCACACTATACTTACAACGGGTGAACCGCCCAGCACAGCATCGATCCCGCACCGTCACACTATACTGACAACGGGTGAACCGCCCAGCACAGCATCGATCCCGCACCGTCACACTATACTGACAACGTGTGAACCGCCCAGCACAGCATCGATCCCGCACCGTCACACTATACTGAAAATGGTTGAACCGCCCAATACAGCATCCCGCACCGTCACACTATACTGACAACGGGTGAACCGCCCAATACAGCATCCCGCACCATCACAGTATACTGACAACGTGTGAACCGCCCAGCACAGCATCGATCCCGCACCGTCACACTATACTGACAATGGGTGAACCGCCCAATACAGCATCCCGCACCGTCACACTATACTGACAATGGGTGAACCACCCAGTACAGCACCCCGCACCGTCACACTATACTGACAACGGGTGAACCGCCCAATACAGCATCCCGCACCATCACAGTATACTGGTAGCGGGTGAACCGCCAGGTACAGCATCCCGCACCATCACACTATACTTACAACGGGTGAACCGCCCAGCACAGCATCGATCCCGCACCGTCACACTATACTGACAACGGGTGAACCGCCCAGCACAGCATCGATCCCGCACCGTCACACTATACTTACAACGAGTGAACCGCCCAGTACAGCATCGATCCCGCACCGTCACACTAAATTGAGAACGGGTGAACCGCCCAGTACAGAATCCAACCCGGTCTCAGTGTTGCTAGCATACGAATACAGATTCCGATAGTCACGTGATCACGTCACACGTCGTCCCCAAAATTACGATAGGACTATACTGTAAAAGCCAATATTTTCGCTCGTAGAAGTTTTCGCTAAGTCAGTCCATATAATACTATTATATACTGTAAATTGTCTGTAGTGTTGAATATGTTCGCGTGTGGATATATTCGCGGAGATTTAATGTCAGCGAAATAAGCGAAATTTCCACACCGCGAATAATTCCACTTTTACAGTGTACAAAAAGGTACAAATGTATACACAGAAGACTTTTGTACTCGTGGACCACGCCCGTCCATCCAGATATTGAGGAATGCTGGATATATTTTTATCTGTAAACACGTTCCCATCAGTCATCAATACTGGTCTTTGTCAATTGTTTGAGGGTAGATCGTGTTTCCGTCTCCGCCACACACGCGTGTGTAGACAGTCAACTTGTGTTTATACACTTTTTTTTTATTTCGATCCGTATTCAGTCCTTAAGTTCTCAAGTTCTCAACTTGAACTTGATAACTGTATTCAGTTATCAGTGGATGCTATTACACAATGCTAAACTTGTAAAGTGTCATTACTAATTATAATGTTATTCGGTTTGGTTTAAATCCTTTGAAAGAAGTAAGGTCGTTTAAGAACGTGTCTATCAACGCACGTGTTGTTGGCGGTATGTTGGCATATTTACACTTGTGATATTACGTTTCTGCGTTGTAATATAAATAAGTCCATGATCCTTTTTAGACCTTGAAACAAAAAATAAGTTCGGGTTTCGCGACAAATAGACTCATTATAAGATACAAAACCTGATGACTGTTATGCGTGGTAACATAAATTCGTGATTCTTTTTTTAGACTTTGAAAAAAAAACAAGTTCGGGTTTTGCGACAAATAAATTCATTATAAGATAAAACATCTGATGACTGCTATAAGTGACAATATTGTTGACAAGTATGGTTACAGAAATGAACACAATTCTCCAGAACGTTTTGAGGAATGTTTAATGCTTAAAACGATAAGACCCTTAGATCTCTGACCAGGGAAATGAACAATACCTGCCTGCCGGCGTGCCTGCATGCCTACCTGCCTGTATTACATAGGGATATTAAAAATAGTAATTTTGGCGGGGGGGGGGGGGGGGGGGGGGGGTGGGGGGGGGGGGGGTTATCAGATACGTTTTCAATTAAAATGCACCCCAAATTATATCTACTCGTATATACATGTACATGTATGGCGATTGAGGGACATTTTTATATGTACATGTACCACAGTGAAAGTTGCATAAAAACTTAGATTAGATTTAGACCTATATGTAACATAAATATCAGACCCATGTGTCCCTAGGGGCTGTACCCACTGCCTACTTGTCTAATAGACAGTTCGACAAGAAGACATTGGTGATGACGAATATTGAATCATGGCACATTTGGTGGTAGGTGACTGTGCATCCTGGGGTATTTCAGGATGTGTGTTTTATTGTGTACTCATTAGATACCAAAGAGTGTACCATTATCTTAGATATACCTTTTTTAAAACTGACTTTTATAGTTATGACAATTATTTTAAAAAACCATTTACGAAAAGAACCCCATAGGTACATTTTACAAACATTGTATTCGCTGGGAAATGAACTTCCTACACTTGTATGTACAGGACATTTCTTGCATGTTTTGTTCAGTGACCTTATAAATCAGGGTTTTCATCAGATTTTATTTTTTTAAACAGCGGGCTGACTTTGATATCTAAACTTGATCTGACGTTTTTCACAGTCGCGCTTTTGTGTTCTTTATTAACGTTAACACGCGATTGCCTGACTTTAAAAGGGCCAACTGTCACACTTTAAATTGACATTTAGTCGTCGTACTAGTTAATAACATTTTGAATCTAATTTATAAAGTGATAACGACTTACTTGTGCAAACATTTTCTTTTGTTATTCACCATTGATTCTTTATATTTGTAATATATATCTTAGTATTATTTAGTTTATTTATAAATTGTATTGAATAATGTATTGATAAATATGTTGAATTCAAAATGGTTTTGTAGCTTTGATAATCAAACCGTCAATCTAATCTAATGTAAACTGTTTTGATATGCAGAGTAATGTAGTGTTTTGATCTCTAAAGATATGCATACATATGCGTATGATGTTTGTTGTCCTATGGTGAAAGTTTATTCAGATGTACATTTCTCTAACATGCGCCTTTTATTTTAAAAATATACCAATTTGGTAAAAAGACCACACTTAGACTTTCTGTAGTAATTACACAATATCAAAACAGAAAAGATATGAATTTGCTCATAGAAAAAAAGCCAGTCAGAGAATACGGAAGCGTTAACATAACCAAAATCGATTAAACTTCCAATAAAATATGAACAAAGGAAAATAAACATGGAAACCATTGTAAAAATGCAAGAGAATAAGACCAGGTGTTCCGGAAGAGTAAGGGTCTTCTGCTTCTTAGATCTAAGCTTTTTAAAATACTCTTGGTTTGGTTTGATTTAATGTCATATAAACAGCTAGGTTAGCTAATGCTTTAAAGTATAATGTATAAGCGTGCATATCTATGCATGCCGGATATAGAGTATGTTGGTGTCCTTACCGCATTGTGATAGCACAGCACTTATACCGACTTTATACATTATCTTGTGTTATCTCACTGAAATTCATGTGCCGAAGACAAACATCGCAGCATTTTGCCCGGTCACGGTAAATTTGTAACATAACTATATTCCATAATTTGTATTTGCTGCAAGCGGCGATGTTTTTACTGTGCAAACGCCTAAGCGACAATTAAGTACTTCTCTTTGGTCGCAAGGCTAGTTGGTGTCAGTGATTTGACAATACGTATACATTCCCATTAATTAATACTGAACGTTAGACAGCGTATGCGAAAGAACCATTGTAAGGACTTGTTAAGTCCCGGGTTGGGGGCACACCCGTCGTCTTCCTCACCTGGACGAACGCTCATTATTGAAGCCAAACGTGAAGTCTTGCCAAACAAAGCACCAGGGAAAAATGAAGAAAGAAAGATAAAGATCCCAAATATTAGGCTGGACGCAGCGGATTTATTTTGACCATTTTGTTTTTGTCCCTGAAGCTGAGGTGATGACACAAATGGGGCTTACTATCGGTAGATTTTTTGCATTAAGTGACCTTAACAGTTATGAACAGAAACTTGTCAAATTTTAGTTTGAACTTTTGGAAAGGCACAACATAAACAACCAACGTACACGTAATATATAGAGCTAAGTCTGTCGTTTTTCATTTTTCATTTTCTTTGTAACTGTAACGTTTGTAAAGATAAAGAAACAGTAAACGAACTTGTACCTACAAAATACAGAATCCAGCCTAACGTTTAAAAGTTTGAACAGCTATTCAACACTCAAAAAATAAAAGTCCTCAAGAATTTAAGTAAATCCTTTATTAGCATAATCAAAGAAAGTATTCGCTCTCCAATTTAAATTAAGATGCTAAAATACATCTTTTTACAATATCAATTATGTCTTGTTTAACCGCTAAATTCAACTATATTAATCAAATATCCCTGTTTACTATCTGCTGATCTTATTGGTCATTATCACATATTCTTTTATTTCTAATCTTTATGAATTATATATGTGGATACAATGTGCTAAATCAAAGAAATATATATATGAAAAGTAAGTAATTGAATATGGTATCTTTTTTATATTGCTTAGGCTGCAATATTATTAGAGATTTATGTAAAGATGATTTTACACAATCAAAATAATTATGTGTTTATGTGAAGTTTCGATGACTAGTACGATATGTACCCTTTCGCCTTTATCAGGCAGGGTATCATCGAAACGTCGCATATAAACATAGTTTGGTTGTGTAAAATAATCTTTACATAAATCATACTTTCCAACCCGAAGAAAATGTTTACAAATATGATTAGAGATTAGTAGAATACTATCAAATGCACTGAAATACAAAATCCGTAATAAAGATTTAGATTATTATCAAAATGAGTTAATTACATGTTTTTACTGATTAGAGATTAGTATACGTAGAATATTATCAAATACACTGAAATACAAAATCCTTTATAAAGATTTAGATTATTATCAAAATGAGTTAATTACATGTTTTTAACTGCCTATATCAAAACTGAGACATGCTTATAACATATCATATTGCACTATGGTCAGAAAACATAAAAAATATGTTACCTGTCTTTTTCTACACTGTTTACTGTACAGTTAGTGAGAATAAAGCTTTTGTATTGTATTGTATTGTATAAATACGTCAGTGATGATTGCATATACCCATATATGATCATATACAAAAACGTTAAAGGCCCAAAAATACGTTACTTCAGGAAATTTTGAAGAAGCCCTTGACAGAAAAATCCAAAGAATTGAAAATAATTCAAGTGGGACCCACTTCAACAACAAGCCGAAGTTAGAAGACAGTTCAAAATGGGCGCATGTTTACAAATAACGAGTTTCAACTGCTGCTGTACCGGTAACCGCGTAAGAACAAATCTTAACTAAATCTATAAATATAAAAAGTTATTAGGCTTGATGTTCGCTTCACGTTTTGCCGAAAGTTACGTATATTGGGCCTTTAATGCCTATTACGTGGAAGACTGTAAACTTAGTACTCTCAAATTGCCTTAATAAAGGGTCATTCAAAAGAGCGTGTATACTCTGAAATGCTAAGGTACGTTTTCCCCACCTGGACAAACTAACAATACATAGGTATACGACATTTTCTACCTTCACACAACTGGGTCCTTTTTAACGGGGAAAGAAAACCCGATCCAGTCAGACGTGTATTACTGGTCAAATGCTTTAATAGGCTGGTCGATCTGGGGGAATGGTAGCATCACAGCATATGTAACTGAATGCTTCCTGGTCGGCTGCTTTCAAACTACATGAGATGGGTACATTGTTGACACAGAGGGCCCTGTGCTATAGGTAGACATAGACGCGGATATGGGCGGCATAACCTATACTTTTTGGTGATGGAAGGGCAAATCGTGCTATATAGCGATGCCCATTAAGACTGACAACATGCAGAAGACTAGGTAAGTGAAAAAATCATTATGCATAATTTTATCTGCCAAACTATAAAGCTGATATGTGCATCTAGATTTATGAAAATGTTAATTGCATAAATAATTGTTTTTAATAAGTTATTTTTAATATTTGAATAAATCTCATTGATATGTACAGTGAATGTCTTGAATGCATTTTTTTAGATTTGATAAACAAATTCTAAGAGATTGTAATATTATGCAACACTTTAAAAATCTCAAAATATTTTAGCTATAACCCATTTCAATTTTAAATTTAAGTATTCGTTATGTTTCTGAATAACATTGTGTTTGTTGTTTAAAATGTCACCTGCACAGGTGGTCTGCAAAGTGAAAGTGCATGCATTCATGCACATAATTGATATTTTTTATGAAATAAGTCGAAATACGATAAGATTGTTGAGAAGATATCAAACATGAATTACGATATTTGGGATACTATGAACATGTATTATATGAATAAAGTTATATGCCTGTATGGCATTTATTTTGTGGTTTAATTCGACAAATCAGTACGACACTGTGAAGTTTCAAGATGAAGAAAGAATGCACGTTCATAGCAATATAGCTGTAACACCACACAATACATTAAAGTCACTTATAACTTTACACACATAGCCCAACTTTCCTCTGGCACTTACACTTAGACATTTCGACAGATATATCTGGTAGATATGGTGTCGGGGCCAGAGAAAACTCGGGCTCAAACCAGATAAAGTGTCGGGACCAGAGAAAACTCGGGCTCAAACCAGATATGGTGTCGGGGCCAGAGAAAACTCGGGCTCAAACCAGATATGGTGTCGGGGCCAGAGAAAACTCGGGCTCAAACCAGATATGGTGTCGGGGTCACAGAAAGCTCGGGCTCAAACCACATATGGTGTCGGGACCAGAGAAAACTCGGACTCACACCAGATAGATGGTGTCGGGGCCAGAGAAAACTCGGGCTAGCACACAAAGTACGTTCATCATGAGCAAATGAAAACCCCGTGTAGAAGTTAAAGTTAATCCCGTTAGTTATTTGCAAATGTCAATGCAATGAGCTTTGGAGTACGATTTGATGATTGATATTACGGAATGTACAAAAAACTGGAACGATATTATTGTTCACAAATAAAACCGTTGATAGGTGATTCCTAAGCTAAAAATAACTGGGCAGTATGTTTGTTGTGTAATCCTCTACTCAGACGTTTGAAACGCATTGTATTTGTTTTATAATACATTTGTACATGTATATACTATTTTCGGTATTTACAACTATCATGGGAGACAATTCATCACGTCACGAAAATGAAACTAACCAATATAGTTGTTAAGCAAAACAGGCAAATGTATCTAAAATACCCACCCATCAGATGTTTGAACTTTGAACTAGATTGTGTTTCCAAAAGATCGTATGTTACTACATTTACATGTCTTTTCAGTTATTGTCGTGGCTATTTTATGTAAATGACAACACTATTTTCATTGAAATTTTCAAAATCTTTTCCCAGCATTATTATTTCTACAATAACTGTCAATGTTCTTGTGAGCATTTACTAAAAGATGCAAGATGAGTTCGTGAATCCATCGCTAACGTAAACATACAAAGTTGTATAGTATGTTCAACGGATACACATGACAAGGTTAAATTAGCATGCATTAAAAATAACAGCAGATATTGAGGAGTAGGTTAAAAACATTATGCAGCACGAATAAGAAGACTGTACTATTCAGACAGAAGATTTTGCCTCACTGATTCTAATGAAGTGTATACATAGAAGATCTTACACGAGTGTCAATGCATTATGAAATTTATTCAACGAGTTCAATAATTTAATATGTCACGAGCCTTTAGGCGAGTTTAATAAATTCCATATTACATTGACACAAGTGTAAGATTATATTCATCACATATCTTGTATTTATGAGAAAATACACCCAAACTTTTAAATTCATTCTCTATAAGAACGGCAAATTTCTTTTAAGGTACAATATTCACTACCGAAACATTCATATGACGTCATAAAACGCCATTTGCTTATGACGTCACAATAGTGTTTTTACACGTGTGTAATACCATATTCATGACATGGCAGTATGACATGACTGCACGGGTCAGTTATGTGATAAAGTATACTTATATTCAATAAATATGGCTTTCACTATGTGTGGGAGCATGGTTTGTACAGTTTACTTGGTAAATAATCCCTGCCAGTGGGTTTATCAAGCAAATCACAAAGGATGCCTAAGTTTCGTTCGTTTGGATTGGCGTAAATGCTGTGTCATAAAGCCTACTGTAACCTTGAATAGTTTTATTTTCATTACCAGATTACCGATTTGTTTACAACTTTCTTAATCAGCTATGAACCAAGCGTATTGCTGTTGAAATGTACCTCAACGTGGTTGTTCGCGAGAATATTAATGAGTTTTTGATTACACGTTTTTGCTGTTACTTATGTTTCCTAAAGCATTCGCTCTAGTGGATTAATATCATACAAACGTAACACCATCCACATAACCCCGTCTCGTATTTCAAATCTTTAACTTAATCAAATTACTTCCACTGTGTAACTGATACAACAATGCAGCATTTAATCTAATACGGGTTACAGGTAATTAATTTAACGTGTAAAGTTTATTATCAATAATTCTTTTGAAGTGGTATTATTTTAACAATTCATTATTTTTTGCAGTTATTAATTTCTTTATTCAAAGATTTTTGAAGGATAATTTCTGTCGTTAATTTTTACACACTGTTTAATGTATAACAGCGGTAATCTCATCTAGTAATCATGGAACTGTATCATCTTTACGAACAGAGAGTTCGATTACTATATGGCAACATGTGCATGCGGCTGTAATATATAAATATTGTCTAAGTATCGTACATGAAAACAGTTTATTGTTTGATAAAGCATGTATAAACTTTTGTTTTTCGGGTAAATTCAATGATTTAGGTAAGATTAATTATTTTGAGGGGTCGGGCATCATGTTTATTCAACCCTTGTAAATAACGCTGTTATTTTGGTAGAGCAATTACTAAATTGGATTTCAACTGGCCTTAAGGGTTGAAGTTCGAAAATAAAGTCGCAAACTAAACTATACGATTATTGCAGCTCTGTCCTAGGAGGACGAAACAGCTGTATGATGCAGTTTAATTCATTTTTTCGGCATACTGTATATATTACTAAACTTAAAAGGTGCAGCACATGGGTGTGCTACGTCATCTTTAATTATAGGAGTGACAGACTCTGCTGGTGGATTTTGTATTCCCGCGGTTTGCTGAAGCCTCCATAGCCACAGTTAATCTCATTTGAGTAGTGACACGATACATAATATGCACATTTTCGTAGTACACGATTTGAAATAATACAGAACTAGTTTAATTTTACTTCTAAATTCATAAATTAAAGGGGTTTTACTCACCTGACCCTTCTGCTTCTACATTAGTTGAGAAATTTTGGATTCCCACCTTTTGGTCCATAGCATCATTGAAAGAGTCCTAGGATGACGAAACAGCTGTATGATGTAGTTTAATTCATTTTTCGGCATACTGTATATATTACTAAATTCAAAAGGTGCAGAGAAAACCCACGTGGTCGGGCAGGTGACCCCAGACATATTCACGTCCGGTCGGGGAATTGAACCCCGGCCGCCTTGGTGAAAGGCAATTACTCTGTCCACTGTCTACCCGACCACCCATAATTTAATGTTTGTTTGCTTGTTTTTTTTTTGTTGTTGTTGGGGAGGGGTAAGTTTTGGTACTGTAAGATGAGAGTATTTATTCAAGAAACTTTCCGTCGTTACCGTATTTAATAAAACATCACTATTAAATTTCCTTTCTAAAAGTCTTTTTCCCCAGAAAAGAAATTCCAGCTTCCAGCAGACAAATAAAGGTTTAAGCACTGTTGAAACTCCTTCTTTATGAGAAGCTAAAGTTTGTTTAGTTATTGTAAAATTATCAGCATCCAGCCTGAACTTATAAAGACATATTTCCTACTTTAGATATTCAATGTATATTTTGCACAATCCTATTAGCATTATTTCAAAGTACAAAAATATGTTTTATTTTGCAGAATCATTTACGATTCTCATCTCAGATTTATATCATTAATATATTGACACAGGGTTTTCCCGGACGCAGGTTTTCTGCGTCTAGGACGCAAAAAAATCATGAAGGACTCGCAAAAAAAAGTTTTTGCGTCCATGGGACGCAATAATAAATAGACAAACTTCTTATTAAACTACACAACCATATCGCTAAAAAACAAACAAAAAATTGTCGGTATTGTGCCGTGTTCATTTCTCGCCGCTATCAATCGATCTTTACAAATCTTGGCCTGGCTATATATAGGTCATTTATGATCAGGGTAAATCCGAGTCTTCCGCGAGTTTGAATAGTAAAAGTCTTGCGTTCGGCTAATCAAGCGTCTAAACAACAAAGTTTGTAACCATGCAGCGAACGATAGGAATTTTTTTTACATGTTTTTACAATATTTATTATTCAGTATATACATGACGATTTTGCAAAGTTAAAAAATGGGACTTCTGAATTTCTGCTGGGACTCCCAATTTTAAAGTTGAGGAGTCCCTGGGACTCCCTAAAACAAAATGACAGGGAAAACCCTGTTGACATTGACACTAAAATATCTGAAATATTAAAACAATTATATATCGATCAAAAATCAACAACATATCACTATAATCCAACAGAAAGACCTAGCGATATTGATAACAAATGTAAGAAAAGAAAACAATGATTGATACATGTCAACAATCAGCTGCCTATCCATAGCTTGAATGTATAATGTAACAATTAATGTTATTGTTAAAAAAACAAAGCTGCTGATGGGACGTAAAAATAAAGCGAACCAAGCCGCACTATCACAATGAAACCAATGCCTTTATTTAGCACACACATACACACGTTCATGGATGCACATCCATGACATTAGCTGTTAACATGACGTTAAACAAAAAGAAACAAAAAGAAACACCCTCCACACTGCCATAAAGCCGATGACCTCATGGTTGACTGTTATTGGCCCTTGTTGTATTTCCTATAGTATTGGTCCTCTACTAAACCATTCCACTGATACTGTCAATTCTACCTGACTGTATCTCCGTTAAGAAAGGACTCCGATCAACAAATCACATGATAAACATTTTTTTGTTCGATATCCATACATATTATTTTGTTTTCGCTATACAATTTGATGAAATGTTATTTCACTATGCATCAGTTTGAACTTTTTTTGGACACGCTGTATTTACCGAATTTCTAATGAGAACCTTTTACATAAAAAAAACTAATACACTTTTAAATAACACTGTGCTATTATTATGTCTTTTTTATCTTTCAAATGAATGTGATTCTAATCAATTTTATATCTCGTTTACTTATTTCTAAATAGTGAGTACACATTCCAAAATGAAAGCTGTGCCACTTGTCGTACAATGAAACTGTATTAATACTAAAAACACAATGAGGGGGTAAAACCGTCCTGTGATAAACCCAGATTTGGATCGAACGTTATCTTGATTTTTTACTAATAATGACCTATATTACAACTGAACACATATTTCACTGCCTTCTTAGTTAACCTTCTGCGTGTTCCTGTACATTAGTCTAACGCATTCGACAAAGAGTCTGCTAAACCAGGGTCCATAATTTACCATTCTGTGTGAAATATAACAAGGATTCGAAGTGTTGCGATAAATTTTAATTTAAATCGAACGTTATCTTGATTTCTGTACATTAATGACCTATTTAGGATTAAAACACATCCTTTATTGCCTTTAAATTTAACCTTAGTGCGTGCTCGTATGTATTAACCCGTGCAAGTGATATATAGGTCCAGCCTGTTTAGATATAAAGATATAGTGTGGCATGTTTGGGTCCATACATGAAATGTACCATTGAACTTAAGAACAGAATTTTTATAAGTGAGCTTTAAGGTTGTGAAGCATGATTTTATGTTATAAATTTACCAATAGAATTCTAATTTGTGATAAAAATACAGAATTTGTAATTTTATTAACAGCATTAGATCCTTGCATAGTGTTCTTATTTCGAGCATGTTTTCTTCATATTTGTCGAGAAGCAAGTTAACGGTGTGCAAATTATGTAACAAGCATTAAACCATCATGCCCAATTACACGTTAATCGTGTGCTAAAGGATAGGGTTTCAGACCTCCCATCAACTAGCACTATCGTATGAAAACGATTAAATGTGCAACATCTCTTAAAGGGGCGTTTGAATATTCGCAATAATGGATATCTTAATAATAGAATATCGTTATTTTTGGTTTGATATTTTTTAAGTTGTGGTATGGAATATTGACGATTTTTTTTCTCCTAAATTCTACTATATAGCCATGGTATGGAATATTGATCTCCTGAGATTTACTGTAGGGTCATTTTCATTAAATGAGTTGTTACAAATATCAAGAATCGAATAAAATGCAAAATTTTCATTTTTTGTTTAAATAAAAAAGGTAACAGTGCATTATAATTAAATAACAAAATAAACCCTATTAAGTATTGTGCGTTCTCTTCGTCATTTCCCTCTGTACGTGTTTATATGCACATTACAAAGAGCAAAATGAATGCATAGTTTTATTCCAATAAATACGTGGTATTACTTCAGGATTTTGATTGATCCAAAGAACAAACGTTTTAGATGTAAGATATAGGGTAACCAAGTTCATTACATTCAAAATTCTTTCAGTAGAATTTATTCTTAATACAACGTAATTTCTATCAAGAAAAAAACATTAACATTACCAAATTTCCAAACTTACAATGATTTCTTATATCATGTATATTTTTAAAATGTTTTATCAGAATAAAGTTTCAAGAATTGGAAATTGTGTTGAAACTCATTAAATTTCATGGCCAATTACCCGCTAATCGTGTGTCAGCGGCTCGCTTTTCAGACCTCCCAGCAACAACACTATCAAATGGACGTAAACTATGTACACATGCATATAACACGTGGTATAAAGGTTTATATGTAACTGCCATTTGTCTGTAAACGTTCGTATTAAAATATGAGGGGAACTATTCGATTGTATGGGGATTTAAACTTTATGTCAGTTGCATTGTGCATTGATAAATTACATTCGAGCCAATAAATTAAACAATCATCATTCTCAAATCTTGCACATGAATAATTGTAATAAGTCTCTCTTTTACTTGCTAGTAAAGGAAATGCTCATTTTAACATGATTACTTTTCTTTCCCGAAGAAAAAGAAAATGGAGAGCTGAAGTAGAATGAAAATTGATAAAATCGGTCATTGCCAGTTTCTCAATTTTGTACGTAACATACACACGTCAAGCCAACACCCACCCAACCACTCACACACAAGAACATGAACAAATCTTTACACGCAGCATATATGTTATATTTGTTGATGTACTTGTTTCCGATGTTTATCTCGTCATCGCAACAGGTGAAAGTATCTCAATGATTCGAACTAAGAAAATTCAAACAAAACCGTCGTCAATAAAACTGCAAATCAATTCAAAATCGATAAGAACAGGAAGGAAATTGTGACATGAAGCACCTTGAAAAGAGAGTAAGACCTGGAAAGTTAAGCATCTTCTGCTTCATCTTCGTCATTAGCCATGTAGATCTTGGTCACATCTAATTAATGTCACGTCCTCAAAAGAAGAACTGAGGTATTATTTTCAATCATAAGATTTTGAAGACTATTGAAAAAAATACCAGTCTATGTATTCCATAGGATAAAACGTTTTTTGCGGAAACGACGACACCCACCAAGTAAATCTAGGTCGCATTCAAGAGAATGTCACGTCATCAACGTAGGGATTGGGACATTAACACTATACAAATATATCATGGGTGTCTGTGCAATAGTCCAGAATATTTGACACGAGGTACTGGTAATCGACCGATGTTCTATTGCACAAGGCCGAAGGCCGAGTGTATTAGAACATCGGTCGATTACCAGTGCCGAGAGTCAAATATTCTGGACTATTGCACAGACACCCATGATATACTTGTTTTATTACATAATCACTAAAACACACTTTGAATCACTGATATTGTTTATTTCAATGAAATGTTTTTGATTAATAATATATCAACTTTATAATGTATCGCGTGAAGTCTGGTATGTTAAAAAAGAAACGGGTAAACATTCGATTATCTGAGTAATAACCACAATACTATCAATCCGTAATCATTGGCGATTCCAAATCTCAACTTACCTTTAGAAGTCGCCATGCCTGTTGTCTGGCAGCATTGCCATCTGACTGTCTTTGACGCTTCAAATGGCAGGAAATGTCACGCGGTGTTCAATAGTTCGCAGGTGAGCGTGCAATAGTCATTTGAGCCGTGCAATAGTTCATTTCACTAGTAAATGGTTTAAAATATAGCTTATGCGTATACATTTGTAGTTAAGGAAAGTCAAACGCATTTTTATAATAAAACAGAATATTTCTCAATTAAACCAAGATGTTGACCATAAAACTTGTACATAATCTGCATCAACCTGCTTCCCCCGCATCCTTCTAACAGTGAATGTGTATCATTAGGGCTTGTGTTCAAAACCGCAGTAGTTACAAAATGTAACAAATGCATTGGCAACAAGTTTGACAATGGCTGACATTTATGTTGATGAATGAGTTTATCTGTTTTGTTTTTAATGTTGCGATATTCAGTTGTATGTGCATTTTAAGTGTTATCATTATTTACTTTGACAACTCGCAATTTTGTTTCCACATGGGATATACAAAATAGATGTTTGATACAGTACATTTGTATTTGCAGATTGGTAAAATGTTTGTTTTATGTCAATACGTAAGTCTATGATTCCATATACTAGCGCCATGCTATGATATGTTAATATGATTATATGCATTAAATAACTGAAATGAGCATGTGACACGTTCTTGGTCGGATTGGTCGAGTGGTTAACACTCCGGCCTTCCACGCAAACAGCCGGGGTTCGATCCCCGAAATAGTCATACGAATTTGACTATTCAGAGAAAGTATTTTTCTCCTGCCCACCCAACTCCAACAACCAATGTGGAGTATCAAATGGTCTGGGATGGGTGTTGTGGTAACTGTAATTAGCGCCTGACATGGCAGCTCCTGCGAATCCTCAGAATGGTATATGTTAGAACTATATGTGTTAATTGTGTTGACTGTATCAGAATGGTATATACAATGTACTGTAATTTGCTTTAAAGTGGCTTATGTTAGCTAGATATATAGGACCCTATATCAAATGTTGTATATTAATATTATTTGATTGATACATGTTTTGTAAAAAAAAAAAGATAAAAAATGCAACATTTTTGTTCTTCATAATGAGATAGAACATTACGTACAAAGGATATATTTTCTGTTTCAATATAACATAATGGTATGTTTCAGGACCACCGACCAATCAATACTGTTGATAGCTATTTTTGTGGTAAGCTGTGTTGGCGTTGGAATATGGTTCCTGCAGTTATTCCATCTGGCATATTACGTCCCGATTATACAGCTATCTCCTTCCATGGCGCTCTCAGAAAAATCAAAATGGAGTCACAGAACGGTGTCGTCATGGAAAGCTCAGTGGCGTCATTTACTCGACAAGTTACCGGAAGTGACATCAGAAAAAACTACTCACTTTTCAAAAGGACGAATAAATAAGCGCTATACTAAGAGGATCAGGAAAACGTTTGCAGACAGACGAAATGATTGGATTCAATTTTCGAATGTAACACTTATTGGGAATAATAATGAATCGAGCACTTTAAAAATAGATTGCACGAACCGCAAATTAGCAACGTTTTCAGAGGATATCTTATGTAAGGTAAGCAAGTAAAAGCGACTATGTGAAGTTTTTAGAAAATGTGTCATAATGAAACAATTTAACTAAATGTTTAATTGCAATATGTTTTGTGTACAAAACGCCTTATGAAGGACCGTTTTCAATAGTTCTTTTACCCTCAAATAATTACTTTCAATGCCATTTTTAATAAGACATATTGTATATATATATGTAAAACACAAGTGTTTTTGTTCCTATTTTCTTTCAACAGGCTGCCTCAGATCTTCATATGCATATCTTGTTATTGAAACACTTCACAATTTTTCAATTACTCTTTTCAACAGAAACAAAAGACGTTTTCAAAACAGTTTAAAAACCCATGCTGGTATGAAGAATCGGGGCGAAAGTTGAATTGTCTTCCTTATTTCCATCTCTTTGGCGTCTGTAAGAGCGGAACCACGGATCTTTTTCACAGAATCACCCAACATCCGCATATACTGAAAAACAAAGGCATAATGGGAAAAGAAACCTGGTTCTGGAGCTGGCGTCGATATGGTATTGATTATATGTACATGTGTGTCACTCATTATCGCATACGTCCTTTTCTTGTTTAAATAAACCAACCCCACATAATACCCTTTTCATGTAGTATATAACTGCATGTATCTGCATTAAAATAAATAATTCAGTGTAATAATACTATAAGACTCTTTCATAAGTGTGTACATTGTATGTAGGATAGGGATATTCCACCCGAGGGGTCACAAATTGGGTGAAACCCGAGGCTTGCCGAGGGTTTTACCACATTTTGTGATCCCGAGGGTGGAATATCCCTATCCTACATACACACATAATGAAAGAGTCTTTTTCTCTCATATCAACTACCC
Organism: Mimachlamys varia; assembly: GCA_947623455.1. NCBI lineage: Eukaryota > Metazoa > Mollusca > Bivalvia > Pectinida > Pectinidae > Mimachlamys > Mimachlamys varia. The sequence goes on from OX392540.1 coordinate 30,623,656, forward strand.
GAATAAGCTCAAAAACCATGAACATGTGTTTAAACAGGCTACAATTTTGAAATTTCAACTTTTCCCTTGAGCTTTTTTGATGAAAACGAATTAGACAGCGAGTTTAAGCATACCCTATATTTGCAAATTTAGTTTGCGCAGAAGAATTAATCTCCTCTTCCTGGTGTTTATGGTTAAAATTTTGTGAAAGGTTTTAATTTTATCACGCCGTCGTTTTCTCTTTCCGGCATCAGAGTTTACCGTATTCGTTACGTTACGTCATTGTTGAGCCATTGTGACGTCACGTCGCGTGAAATGCTATGTAAGATAGATTTTTCTTACATAGCTTTCTTACATGGGCAACCTCTATCCAACATGGCGAGATATGAGAGAAAATTCATTCTACAACACAGGCCACAACGTGCAATATTTGGGTGCACTATAAGCATTATTGTTCAAGTACAATAACTATGCAAATGAGTCTTGTTACTAAAGGAACATGATTGTGACGTCATATATACATTATTTCACGTTATTTTATGTGACGACATGTTTTTGTCTCACTAATGAAACAAAAGTCTTCTGATATAGAGGAGAATCATTGAAAATAAATATGCTAGCATCTTCCTAAAGCTATAGAAAATGGTATCGAACACTCGTGTTCAGGTAATATTGGATTTATCCAACGAGTTTATTAACTTCATAGGAAATATTTAACTCTAACTGTAATGAAGCTTTGCGGGCCTGATCCTGCCGAAACTTTGACGATGAAGGATCTTAACTGTGATTATCTGTTTATATCTTCTTGTAAAAGACCCGTTACCTATTGGTATTGATTTATCACTGTTACTCATTTAATTACTATAAATGTGTGGAAATCAGACGATCCATTGCGAGGTAAAACGATACGTGATTATGGAACAAATTATTTATTTTATTTTCAATATATTAAAATAACGCCCTTCACGACATAGAGCAGCAGTTTCAATAAATACAGAAAAAAATATAATTTTGATTCTTTGTTTTCCGATACACTGATCTATTTCTATGACTGCAAATTAATGGGCGTTTATAATGCTTATCTGCATCAAACTTCTAAATGGACGTGGTTCCTGTTGTGGATTATTCAAAATGAGATCTTGTAAATTGTGTTTCAATCATTCTATTTGTTACAATCTTCATTTCCTAATATTTAAGGATAAACTTTCTATTTTGTTTAGGTTATCGGGGGATAACTACAATGGAAAACGGGTAAATTCAATAACCGGCATAAAAATAGAAAGTTTATCCTTATATTTACAGTATCTTTCTGTGAAATGTTCGTAACTATTTTGTTCATTATAGTCAAATCTTCGGATACAGATTTCATTTGAAAACTAATAAACGTGGGAATGTTTCAATAAATGTAACAGCATGGAATTTGCAAGATTCGCCTACGTTAATTGTTGGTGACGTCACACAATTGTGTTTCAAGCTGTAGGATTTGCATAGCTCCGCCCACATGAATTGTTGTCGACGTCATAAAAATTTGTCACGTGTTTGACAACAGTTATGCAGTGATAAAGATAGTCTGTTGAGTAATGGTTATCGAGTGAATGTCAGTGTAGACTGTAAATACTTTTGTGTAGTTGATTTATCTTTCTGGAACCGTTATTTTCCTTGATCTTTGTCAATATTTCCCATTATCTTTGTACTAACATTATCACTTTGTACCTCAAGTCTTTCCTACCTCTAGATTCATTGTTTCTGCAGGTAACGGGAAGATGCCAGGAGGGACCATGTACTTGAGTCAGTTTACAAAACTGTTCGACTCGGATGCCATATCTCAAAATAGAATTACACGCCCGGATGGATCACCGTATCACCACCTTATCACAGGTATGTTGATATACAGTCAAACCTGTCATAAAGGACAGATTTTTCATATCCATACAGTGCATTTTACTATATAATTAACCTCTGTTTAAAGGACACCTGTCTATAAAGGATACTTTTCCTCTTGGGTGTCCTTTGTAGACTATTGGCTGTATTGTAAAGAGGGTGGTTCGGGGGCAAACACGTATTGGTCATGTGAAATAAATTACCATTTAACTGGGAATATCCCCAGGTGAATATTTATCTACAGGTAGTGTTATGTTAGAGGTATTTTTACCTTGCCATCCCGTTTCTATTCTCACTTCATTCACAAGTCTTATGATTCACTTGACTTTACGTACACATTTTGTTTACAAGTTAATCTAGGGGATATTCAATTAAAACAGCATTATTCAGAATATGTTTTCGCTTATATACTATTTATCGAATTGTTCTTTCACGGTGACTGCTTATCTCTGCTATGTGTTGTGATATGTATAACACAATATGAAGTGATGATATAAAAATATATTTTCGGTCCAATATCATTGCTCACTATTTGTGTACTATTTGTTCGTTATTCTAGAATCTAATCATTTAAATGAAGGAAATTAGAAACCTTTAAAGTGTTTTGGAAATAAAAAAATGGTTTTTTTTTTTTGTTATTTTAATATATTGTGAACAAGAAATAGAAATTTATCTTTTAGCTCATCAATATCCTATAAGCCTTAGGCACTTCGTCGCGATCAGCTATAAACGCAAATTTTAAAAATTGTATTAGACTTTTGGGAATTTCGAAAATGTAATAAAAAGAAAACTCAGTGGTTTCCCAATAGATATCAAATATATTTCACTCGTATAGCAGATTTTGAATCCATTTTCACTCGTGTTACGCATTTGTGAAAATATAAAAAAAAAGGCCATACTAGAGAAAGATATTTGATATTAAACGGGAAACCATTGGATAGCTTCTGAAGTAAGTAACGGGCATCATGCTAGGATTTTCTGTTCGGATCCATATTTGACAAACTACGTATTAACTATTATACGTTTTTCAGATATCAAACGTTTTGCAAACCAGATAATGTTTTCAAAACCATGTTCAGTTTACAATTTTTAAAGCAAATATTTCTGAGAGTGCAAACTTCCGATTCTACTGTTATTATTAAAGAAAGCATCCGACACCATCATTTAATATCAGTCTATTAATTGCTATTGGTTGTTTGACGATACTTGGACGATAATACTGCAAAAGGCGTTTCTTAAAATTACCATGTTGTGTATGATACACCACAAACTGTTACCACTCCGTGAGAGGTACACGAAGACTAATTGACTGTCATTTTACGTGGTCTCATCGTATCCCTATATCATGCAATTGTTACTCCTTTAAAACAGCTGTGTAGCATATGCTATGCTTTTATAGACTGCGAATAGCATGGCGGGTGTCGCCGATAAAGCATAAGACGCTTTCACTTCCGGAACACCTGGTCTTATTCTCTAATACTTTAACATGTAAATCTTTCCTTTGTTCATATTTTGCCCCTGGTTTAATCGATTTTGAGTTCGGATTTTGATTTTGTTAACGCTTCGGTATTCTCAAATATATTTATAGATTGCGAGTGTTTATCTTTTGCAACCTTTGTGACTATCTGCACTGTTGCTTGTGAATATATTTGTTTGTAACACTTTGTTTAAATGTAGATTTTGTTATATAAACAGTGTAAATATTTGTCCTTGTTTGGCTGCTATGACGTATATGCCTTTATATCCTTTTAACGGGTACTTTAGCTCGTAAATGTTATCTTTTTCATATAACTTTCAGGACATGGTGAACCTATGGACTTGTGGGACCAGTCCTTCTGGAAACTTATACCTCAGAACGACCCTGAAGGAATGGAACCAAATATAACCACGCCCTACCTCATTAGATATGTAAACCCGTCAATTAAGTTAATACTTATTCTCAGGAATCCGGTAGAGAGGTAATTAAGTTAAAACAACTACATATATATTGCATAGAACTACTCACACTTTCATAGACACATTTTTATTTTTCTTAATATATACTTGTTCACGTTTAAATATTTTATTAAGGATGGGGAACTACATATCAATTTGGTTAAAATTGGTTGATCACAATAAAATAGTTTGTATCCAAAAACTGTTAAGAACGTTCGTAAACCTAAACGTTTATCGTATACCTTAGTAGTAAGCTGTCCATATTGGTCGTAGTTTAAGTAAAAATCGAGGTAATCTGCTGATGTAAAATAGTCTGTTGCGTCCTTTATTTCAAGTTCAGAAGGATATATCCGATCGACGTGGTCAGCAAACTTCTTGTTGTTTATAGACAACACATCGTCAATATATCTGAAAGTGAAATTAAAAGATTTGGCAAGGTTTTTGCTACCTGTCCTTATTAGTTCTTCGACAAATTCAGACTCGTATGAAAACCACAGTAGAAGTGAAAAAGACATTTCGCGATGTAGGTGCATATTTATAGGCGTTTCTATGTTATTTTAACTACACAATAATATCATTTATGAAAGAAATGCATCAAAAATTTACTTTGTGATTTGTAGGTTATACAGTCATTACCTTCACGGTAACTATGGCAACAACACAGATCAATTTCACGGAGACGTTTTACAAACTATTAAGTTTTTACAGACGTGTCAAGAGAAGCGCACACTACGATCTTGCCTTTATGACAAGGACAATAAGAAACAATTCAAGGTCAGTTGTTAGTACACAGGTATAAATAGAGGTATTTCATCATGTTTGATGGAAACTGAGTTGACATTAAGGGATAATTCATTGACATAATAACCGTTGCTTGTTCTCAATTCTGAAGACACGCAATTGTATGTTGTTCATTTAAACAAGCATTGTAACTATGTTTATTTGATCGTTTTCTTTGATTTGCTTTCTTATTTTATCATAATTACATTTTGATCTGCTGATAAGATCATCGACTTCAATCCGGATTTTGTCGGGGATATATACTGAGCGCAAAACGCCCTGTTTCAATTAACTGTAGATTTTTTTTCTTGTGCAGTTACTTTCTTCAAAAAAGGAAAATCCCTGTCCCGTAATATATTAAATTTACAATCATTATAAAGTGATATATGAACCGATTGGTGATCTTAGAGAATTTTCTGGTATGCAAGGTACGGAATGTTTAAATTTTCAATCGTACAAATATTAAGTACATAAACAATACTACGATGAAAAAAACATCTGATTTGATAATACCCACGTTATATATGGAATGCATATTAAGTTCAAACCTTTGCTGACCGTACATAGCAAATTATGCAGGAAAATTCTGGGCAACTGCCTGAAATGAAATTTAAAAAATTCAACCATCACCTTCGTATGTCGTCAACAGCCTCTGTTTGTTTGTAGCTACGGTCTTCTTTGTCGTTTTAACAGGTGCCTATATCAGCCAGTTTATACCATGTTCATCTTCACGAGTGGCTGAAGGTATTCCCCAGAGAACAACTACTTATTTTCCGTACTGAAGACTATAGTGCACACATTGCAGACACACTGAAGAGAGTATTCAGTTTCCTAAATGTTTGTAAGTATTACAAGAATATAGAATTTTTCAATTCATCGCTTATTAGGAGCATTCATGTTGTCTATTTGGTCACTTTTAGCGCTGTATTGGTGAGGAAATTACGGTCTCGTTGGTCGTTTTGGCTTGAATAGTATTTAGTCACTTTAAACAAAAGCACGGAATGTACGTAAAACATAAAATAAAGTTGTCAATATAAATGATGAATATTGCCTGTAATCCGTTCGGCTTATTGGGCGCCAAAAGTCCTTTTAAATTAACAAAAACACAACCTAATGCGATTTTTCATATATGATTATTTATCACACAAGCGTATTATAAAGATTTACAATATCTAACAAGAGATCCCAGAGGGATCTTGGCGCCCACCATCAAATGATCTAAGTTTGTTTTTTGAAAGATGGTTCTTTTCTCTTCTTTCGATTGTCTCTTAGGTGTTGATTAAGTGTGAGCAGAGACTCTGGTGGGACACAGATGCATTTTTTTGTTTTTTTTGTGAATTACATTGTCGTTTCCTTATTCTTAGCATAGCTAGGCACCAGGAGGAACCTACATATGAAATTTGTGAAAGTTCCCTTCAGTATATTCTCAGAAATAGGGATAACAAACTTCAATTGTCAAAATCCAAGATGGCTGCCTGTCGGCCATGTTGTTTTCCGATCTGTCCAAAAATGGAATATGCACAACTAGGGACCAAGGTGAACCAACAAATGAAATTTGAGAAAGATACCTTCAGTACTTTCTTAGAAATAGCGATAACAAACTTCAATTGTCAAAATCCAAGATGGCTGCCTGTCGGCCATATTGTTTTCTGATCTGTCCCAAAATGGAATATACACAACTAGGGACCAAGGTGAACCAACACATGAAATTTGAGAAAGATACCTTCAGTAATTTCTGAGAAATAGCCATAACGAACTTCAATTGTCAAAATCCGAGATGGCTGCCTGTCGGCCATGTTGTTTTTGGATTGGTCCCAAAATGCAATATGCATAACTACACACCAAGGGGAACCTACACATGAAATTTGAGAAAGATCCATTCAGTACATTCTCCGAAATAGCGATAACAAACTTCAATTGTCAAAATCCAAGATGGCTGCCTGTCGGCCATGTTGTTTTCGGATTGGTCCAAAAATGCAATATGCATAACTAGGCACCAAGGGGAACCTTCACATGAAATTTGAGAAAGATCCATTCAGTACATTCTCAGAAATAGGGATAACAAAGTTCAAATGTCAAAATCCAAGATGGCTGCCTGTCGGCCATCTTGAATTCAGATTGGTCCCAAAATGGAATATACACAACTACGGACCAAGGTGAACCAACACATGAAATTTGAGAAAGATACCTTCAGTACTTTCTTAGAAATAGCGATAACAAACTTCAATTGTCAAAATCCAAGATGGCTGCCTGTCGGCCATATTGTTTTTGGATTGGTCCCAAAATGCAATATGCATAACTACACACCAAGGGGAACCTACACATAAAATTTGAGAAAGATCCATTCAGTACATTCTCAGAAATAGCGATAACAAAGTTCAACTGTCAAAATCCAAGATGGTTGCCTGTCGGCCATGTTGTTTTTGGATTGGTCCAAAAATGCAATATGCATAACTAGGCACCAAGGGGAACATACACATGAAATTTGAGAAAGATCCATTCAGTACATTCTCAGAAATAGGGATAACAAAGTTCAAATGTCAAAATCCAAGATGGCTGCCTGTCGGCCATCTTGAATTCAGATCGGTCCCAAAATGGAATATACACAACTACGGACCAAGGTGAACCAACACATGAAATTTGAGAAAGATACCTTCAGTACTTTCTTAGAAATAGCGATAACAAACTTCAATTGTCAAAATCCAAGATGGCTGCCTGTCGGCCATGTTGTTTTTGGATTTGTCCCAAAATGCAATATGCATAACTACACACCAAGGGGAACCTACACATGGAATTTGAGAAAGATCCATTCAGTACATTCTCAGAAATAGCGATAACAAAGTTCAACTGTCAAAATCCAAGATGGCTGCCTGTCGGCCATGTTGTTTTCGGATTGGTCCCAAAATGCAATATGCATAACTAAGCACCAAGGGGAACCTACACATGAAATTTGAGAAAGATCCATTCAGTACATTCTCAGAAATAGGGATAACAAAGTTCAAATGTCAAAATCCAAGATGGCTGCCTGTCGGCCATCTTGAATTCAGATCGGTCCCAAAATGGATTATGCACAACTAGGGACCAAGGTGAACCAACACATGAAATTTGAGAAAGATCCATTCAGTACATTCTCAGAAATAGGGATAACAAAGTTCAAATGTCAAAATCCAAGATGGCTGCCTGTCGGCCATCTTGAATTCAGATCGGTCCCAAAATGGAATATGCACAACTAGGGACCAAGGTGAACCGACACATGAAATTTGAGAAAGATTCCTTCGGTACTTTATGAGAAATAGCGATAACAAGAATTGTTTACGGATGGACGGACGGACTGACGGACGGACGGACGGACGGACGGACGGACGACGGACCACGGACGCAGGGCGATTTGAATAGCCCACCATCTGATGATGGTGGGCTAAAAATACATGTAGTATATTAATATTAATGATTTCATATTTCTAGTTTAAGAAACGGTTTAATGAGATAAAAAAAAAACAGTTAAAGTCATTAAACATTGTATCACCTCAGGTATAAACAAGCAAAATTCATATATCGATATTTTGTGATCATTGTTTTTAATGATATCAAAAAGATAAGTACACAAATACTTTCTTTTAATGTTTTTTTTTTAAATGAAAAGCTTAAAGATACAAGGGAAGTAACTGTTACTTTAACCTACAATATCATCTCCCTTGCACTGCCTGCCGACTATATGAAACATTGCAGACACTGAATTGTCGTGACCACTTTACATTAGTGTCTTGGTACCTGTATCTGTAATTGTAGTAGTCCATCATCGTCATCGTCATCATCATCATCATCTTCATCGTCATCATCATCATCATCATCATCATCATCAAACAAATCTTCACTTGTATCTCAATGATATATATTTGATATGTCATCATTCCTCAAGTTTAACCTAAATCGTGTCTTAAACATTTATGACTTATATTTTGAAAATTTTTTTTTTACTTTGTTTAGTTGAATTAAACAGTAACAAACGGTAGGAGAACAGGAACAAGAAAAAAGGAAAAAGATATTACAGAAATGTGGAAGATGCATTTAATAGAATTAAAACAGAAGTAAATGAATTTGTAATTTTAGCGTTTGACATACTTTGAATGGAATACTGTTAAACGATTTTGTTCCTTTTGGTACCGTTACTTCTATTTATATAGAATATACCTATCGTATAGAAATATTGATTATAAACTTTTTATGCTGTTTGTATTTTTTTAATTGTCCATTTCACCTGTGTCAATACTTGTCTTACAAACGATTTTATTAAATTAAATTATTGTTATATACATTATTGTTATAAAACGTTTTGTAGATTGTGTACTTATGACTACATAACCGGTAACTTTTGTATACATACAGTACCACTGTCACAGTCAGAGCTAGTCCGTGTATCAGAGATACCACAACAATACCACACTGCCATGCGGGACACCACTGGACCAATGCGACCGGACACACGGGCCGTACTTAAAGATTTCCTCCGAGAGTCTGTTTATCAGGTGGCTGATATTTTAAAGGACCGACGGTACTTGCAATGGTTGTAACATGCAGCAACCAATATATTTGACAGTATCAGCTTTAAGTATGTACTCAGATTGCTGCAAAAACGAACTATAGTTTTCCACATACAAGACATACATGTTGAGTGGCAGTATTAATAGAATGCTTTGATGGATTTTGCTTTGACATTACGTAGTTACTACTACCTTATCATTAGGTAATCATAAGCATAAATATTTATTGTAATAGTAATTATTAATGCTGTCGCAGTCCCTCAAAATTCTTTATTATCAAATTTAAATTACGTGATATACTTGTTGTGGTTGACAATCTCATTTTGAGAACATGATGTTTACTTGGATGTGCCAAATATTTACATGGCGGGTGTTTTTGATGAGGCAGAATACGTTTACTCTTCCGGAGCATCTGGTCTTATTCTTTTGTACTCTTACATTGTACAAGGGTCCCCATGTGAATCTTTTCTTTGTTCATATTTTCCTCCTGGTTTAATCTATATTGAGTTCGGATTATGATTTTGTTAACGGTTCGGTTTCTTTTTATTTTATTATTATTTTTTTTTTTTTTAATTTTTCAACTTTATTTTGACCACTGCTTCCATTAATTAATTATCGTATTCCTGATTAAATCTCTATATGTCCATTATGATCAATTCTATTATATCTTATGTATCAATATTTTGCATAATTGGAGAAGACTCATATAGGCTGAAGCCTGTTGTTTCCTCCTTTTGTTTACCAATAGAATATCTTGAATTGACAATAGTTTCTACTTGCAAAGTGTAGAACGTTTGAAATGTTGCCTACATCTCAACGAGTTCATGTACATGGTTTCGTATCACATTTCTATTAATCAAATAAAGACATGTTTAAATAACAGCATTTGTATTGCTGCATTGTAAACTTCACACATAACAGTCACTGTACGGCATTAAAAACACAACAGGGGGATGCATTTGAAATGTTTTAAACATATATATAGCATGTCCCATGCAAACTTTATTCAATTTCATTGGGGTTGTTTAGCATAAGTATTTTCTGATTGAATACATTATGACTGCAAATGTGGTTTTGCTCGTACTTATAGCTATACGCTATAAATTATAAGCTATAAATTATAAGCTATAAATTATAAGCTATAAGCTATAAATTATAAGCTATAAATTATAAGCTTTATATTAAATATGATCTAACACGAGCGTTCGTGTACTAAGAAATATCGCATTTATTAAACTCGCTGATTAATTTCATACGAAACTCGCTAAATGCTCGTTTTATATGAACAAACTAGTCCGATTAGTTGTTTTTTTTTCTTGAACATTTGTGTTAGATCCTCTTTGTATAGACAAACTACAAAAAAGCAACACTCTTTATACGTTTGGTATTGTTATACAGTCATGGTTAAATTAAAGAATCATATACTAGATAATTCAATACTATATACATGATCATAGATATATATACATGTACATGTATACGCATACAAACTGAATTCTATTTTTGGAATCCAGTCAAAGAGGTCTATTTTAGGGAAGGGTATTTCAATAAATGTACATGTGATATAAATACATTATACAGACGTCCTATTTTTATCATTTGCCAAGATCATATTATTTCTATATTTGGAATCAAGCCGAGGAGGTCCATTATATGTAAGGAATATTTCTACATGATGGATACTTCATCAACACATTTCACGAAAGTAGATGTATTACAATATATCTAGAATAATAACGACTAAGTTTATTTTTAAGACAAACAAATATAAAAAGGAAATAAAGCAATGTTATTGAATTTCATATGCGATAGCGTCAAGCAGAATGCAGTAAGCAGCAAACAGTAGGCAGTAACAAGGATGCTGCCATATATGGAATTCCGTCAGGCTTAGGAGAATGAGATTCAATGAGCACAAACAGGGCTGGAATATCTTAATAGTCCCATTTTAACATCCATTGGGGGGGGGGGGGGGGGATATGAAATCATGTTTATTCATACTCCATACTCCTGACTGCATGCAGTATTAGGGCAAAATCGGGCGAATCATAATCCCAACTCGAAATCGAATAAACTAAGGGCAAAATAAGAACAAAGGAAAGATTTACATGGAGACTCTCGTAAAAGCACAAGAGAATAAGACCAAGTGTTTCGGAAAAGTAAGAGTCTACTGCTTAATCAACGACACCTGCCATGTACATTTAGGTTACATCCAAAGGACATTGTATTAAATTGATATATACATTACATGTATACATTCTGCTGAAGATACTGTGTGAATAATTATCATGAACTAGTGAAGTGATCACGTTTTCCTTGAAAGGTCAATACAGATAGAGACATACAAGTAAAAGGTTAACAATGTGAACAAAACGAAGTGGAACAGAGCAGCAGTCTCTGCCTTTGATATGATGAATATGACATAACATTTCTCGATCAATGAATTAAGCATGCTATTGTTTTTTTCTATATACTTTAACGTTCAAACACATCGAAATGAATATGCTTATTAGTGTGTTTTTTTTGTGAATGACGATGATGACTCTGTTCTCATGTTGAGGATTGATGCTTACTTGGATGAGACCAAGATTTACAAGACTGGTGTCTTCGATGAAGCAGACGACGCTAACTCTTCCGGAACACCTGGTCTTTTTCTCTTGCATTTTACAAGAGGGACCATGTTAATTCTTTCCTTTGTTCATGTTGTGGCTCTAGTTTAATCGATTTTTTATTCGGATAATGGTTTTGTTCACGCTTTGGTATTCTCTGATTTGTTGTTTTGTGTTTTGTTTGCTTTTAAAACAAGTGGGGCAATGACAAATAAAGCGGCTGGAAAATATGGTCAACAGATAAATCATACATGTTTTGACACACATATTAAAACGATACTTCAATCTAGCATTTGAATCACGAGAGATAAATGAAATATACCTTTTATGTTTGAGATTGGTTTGTTTCGACACAAGAAAAGTTTTTTTTTTATTTTGTTTCACTGCTTAAAGGCCCAATATACGTACCTTCAGGGAATTATTCGTCAATCTGAAAAATTCTGAAAAAATTTTAGTTGATAACCATGCAAAAAAAGCCTAAAACCAAGTAAACATGAGCCGTAACTAACAAGAAACTCCTGACAGAAAAATCCAAAGAATTGAAAATAATTCAGGTTGGGCCCAATTCAATAACAAGCCGAAGTAAATAGACAGTCAAAATGGTCGCGTGTTTACAAATACCGAGTTTCAACTGCTGCCGTACCGGATACCGCGTAAGAAGTCATCTTGAATATTGCTGATATCAGTTAATCTTAACTAAATCCACAAAAATAATAAGTTATTAGGCTAGATTTTCGCATCAAGTTTTGCCAAAAGTTACGTATATTGGGCCTTTAATTTTGTTCGACAGTGTTGAAAAAGTGTAAAACGATTTGATATAGAAAAACAAATAAGGATGCAGAACTATTATACAGAAAATGCTAATAGATCAAGATTATTTAAACAACTTATAAAAATTATTCCAATCTCAATTTGAGCTTCTAATTTCCCTCTGCTTTGTCCATAAACCATTACCAAGGAAACCAGCTTTAAACTGAAAATACGATGTTTGTATCCATCCAAACATTTAAATCACACAGAATCTACTTTACACCTTCAACACGTGTTACATTTTAAATTTTAAAAAGTGTACAAAACAAAAAAGTACATATATTTGTTTTCACTACGTGAACAGGCAGTATCGCCAATGCATGTTTGACAGAACATTAACAACAAAACACATTCGAATAACTAGTCCTACTAATCCTTTTTAAATCTAACAAAAACTGCGCTGTATAATCACTATCTAAAGGTGCATACTTTCAAAAGATATAATTTAATAAAAGCAAATGCCTATCATGCAGCCTTTCCCTTTCTTCACATATGTATTTGTGCTCTTGAATAAACTTACGACACCAGTATACCAATATCATAATGTTTTGTTTATAGTTTTGAAATAAAATATTCTGAAAATATCTTGTAAATATCATCATTTAAAAGAAAAAGCTATTTCTGAATTTTATATAAAATTTTGGTTCTTTTAAAAATTCTAATTGGCCTCAATGTTTAAGTAATTAAAGTAAAAATGGATTGCATATGCAATATACATTGCAGTTATCAGTTTCTGTAAATATTACAACATACTACTGTATATATCGTCGATAAAGCAGAAGACGCTTACTCTTCCCGAAAACCTTGTCTTATTCTTGTAATTGTGAATCTTTCCTTTGTCCTTATTTTGCCTCTAGTTAAATAGATTTTGCATTTAGAATAGGAAGCAATGGTATAACAACAACATAAATAGAAGGTTTTCGATTATATCTCTTCAGACATATACATTTTTTCCTCAAAAGAAACTAGAAATACATTTTTAAAGTATACATTTGTTTGTTTTCATTACTTGTAAACGCAATATATCAATGCATATACAGTATCTATAATGTATTGGTAAGTTGAAGAGCGATTCAACATAATTTGGGACATACAATCATACAGTTTGATTGGCTGAATGACTGTAGGTCCGCCCCACGACCAAGCGGTCATGTTCGCAAGCAGACGTTTGATGAGCTAGTATTTCATGCGATATATTTGAATAAATGTAAACGCTTATCACCTAGTATTTACCTTTAGTCAAATACTTTTAAACGTATATATTTTCGCGGTTATCTTATTTTAGTGCTGACAATATTGCTCTAAAATATGATTGGGCTAATTGGAGATTTTTATACATTGCAATTACCATGGATGCGCGAAGTTATCATTGCGCCAAAACCTGACAATGCGCTAAAATTTGAGTGCGCTAAATCAAGAACGTTTATAGTAAACATCGTAGCACTTGAATCAACTATCGGCTATTTTTCATTTTAACACCTATATACCACCAACAATTTACAAATAGATTGTAACAAAGATATTATAAATGTCAGATGAACTGGCTACACATTATTTATTGCAGCTATCCGTTAATATCACAGCATGACGTACATGTACCAAGTTTAGCGACTCTTTATAACAGGCTTACGTAATATTTGCTTAGAGGAATAAAAGTCGATTGTGGATTCCCAAATCAGAAGTAGTGTTACCTCTTTAATGTTTACCATAGGTACAGTTTATAGACTCTTAGGTTCTATTGATGATGTCATTTAATATAACAAGATCGTACGATAAAGAAAGTTTAAGGCTTCAAAAGACTATGATGTCTGCGCATTTTGTTCATTGAGCGTGGCCACTATAAATACATACTTAGGTAAGCAAATATGCGTAGTGTACTCAAATTTACATAGAAGATAAATTTGCAATTCTCAATGATATTCACTCTATAACCATTCGTCCACAGAGCTATTTTTTGATAAGAATCCAAGCTGGAGGATTAATTTTCATTGTATACTAGTTCTATATAATTATGATAAATTTAAATTCATCAAATAGATTCATCTTGTTTGTATCAGGATAATGATGAAAATGTTCGTGTATATAAGGGGCATATTGATGAGAGCATTTTGTATGATGATAATAACGTGTGTTAATAATTATGCTTAACCTCGTTCCTTGTTTATATTGATTCGAGAAATTAGAAGAAACAAAAACGAAAATAAGGAATGTTTAATACATGTATATATCAAGCTTGATGAACTTATGTTAGATGATACCGTTGTACTGAAGTGTTTACGTCAGTGAGTCATCGTGGGGAATACCTGGCTGTAAAAGGCCTTATATAGTACCGAGTAACGAGTGTAAAATTACGTATTTACTCTAGATATTGTATCAACAAGGAAGTTTTCTGCATTTGCTCTGCGACCCAGGCAGGCAGGTAGAACGTTGGACATCAGAGGGTAAGATAGTATTCGCTGCAATTACATAAGCTGTATCTTATATATACATTAGTCACTTACTAGCATTGTCGATTGGAATATGTAAGATTTTTAATTGATCATTGATGTGAAAAGGTGATTTCGTGTTGCGTTATTTCCCTTGATTACATTTTGAAAGCATGATAGTGAGGCAAAATGTGCAGTAACAGTTTTTACGCTGCTGTAAACGCTATTCCCAAAAACAAAATGACATGTAAATTCTTTTTTGTCAAACACATATCTTGAAATACAAATTCCTTTGAAACATTTGTATACAAGCCAGATTATTATTGAATATTTCGTAGAAGGAGCTGTCACACAAAGCGGAGACGGTAATGCCTCAAAGTTTATTTACTATACAAGCAGTCGAAACGTTTCACGGCTTATTTGTATATTAGGATACTATGTCTGAATATACGAAATCTCTTTGTAGAAATGTATATAACTTACAAATGTATTAAAAGTTTCATGTCGATACGTACCGTCTGTCTATATATGTTTATATCAATTTTTTATCGTTCGCTACATTGTCTTGTTGATTAAATATCATGCAGAACGAGAGATATTTCTCGCCCTGTATTTCATCAAATGAGTTTCTTATTTAATTCCTCTTTCAAAAACATTTACTCCGGGTGAAAGAAACACATTGCTGCATCAAATGATTTATGGTGATCTTAGCATAACTCATCCTTCAGAATATTTTTGATTCACATTCCAATAAAAAAAAAGTCTGATTGAACATCAATCTAAATATGATCCATGACGTGAAACTACAAAGGATTTTCGTAAATGCACCGCTAGTTCGACCCCTACAACAATCAATGTTATAGAAGACTACGCTATAGAATGGACGAAAGGAAAGCTTGTTGAATTGGATTCGATTTATACAAGGTTTATCATTTAAAAAAAAAAAAACATCCTTTACAAAACTAAACTGACTTCAAATGAAAAATTGTTTTCCTAGATGCCGATGTAAACACAACATTCAACGATCCGCATAGTAAGTGCTGTATACCCGCGGTTGATGACTATGTATTCCTATATATAAATTTGTCTACAAACAGTAAATTAACATCTGCCTGCAGACAGAACTGGGATTGCTCAAAGGCCACTGAAATTCTTCCTATACATCCTCTAATTTTTCGGAAGGCAAATTACTACCTAATCATGTATTCGTTATACTACCTTTCAGAACACACGGTATTTTCCCGTAATTCAGGAATGCGTTTAAAAACTTTTACTCATGAAACGAATAACAAAATATATGTGGAATTTAAAAGGACTGTAAAGGTAAATATCACCGTTAAGAACATCGTAAAAGTGTCATTTTCAGAAAACTTCAAGTTACACCTTCTGTTAAATAACCCTAACAAAACTGTCCAATATATTTAATACTGCTATGTAAGCTGGGTCAATTGGTACATTGTAAATACAGGTCGGTTCATGCATTTATTAATGTGCGTCACTCACGAGTTTGTCCTTGAACAAAAATAACATGGAGAATCAATGCGAAGTGGGTTGGATTAAATAGCTGGCATGGGTTATTATTAGTAATATGATATAGGTTACTGATATGAGGTAAAATTTTCCTTTGTAGTACTTAGACATTCCTAAATTGAACTTAAAAAGTGGTTGAAGTTATACATATAAATGACGCTCCAACATATAAACGCCACCAGCTAATTACAATCGATACTTCAGCGCAAAGTCATAAATACACCAGATACCTGCCCTCCTTTTTACATTTAAAGGCGCGTCCGGTACCTGACCTAAAACATCTATAACGGGTATACATAACCGAAATCCGTGGTTTTATTCTCTTGTACTTTCACAAGGGTCTCCTTGTAAATCCTTCCTTTGTCAATATTTGCCCTGATTTAATCGATTTTGAGTTCGGATTATAGTTTTGTTGACGCTTTGATTTCCCCTGATTTTTATGTATAACCGGGTCCATTTGATTCCAAAGTTGGCATGTAAGAGTGGAATGTTATAGCTTAGTTAAGTTCAATTCGACAATTAGTTAAAAATAAATAATCGATATTCAAGATGTCATCACTTCCGTCATCATCAGAAACCCACTATACACCCCTATCGTTTGTGTACCGTAGGCTAGAATAAAAAAAATGTCTCGTTTTGCCAAATAGAAGTCTATTCGGAGATGTCTACCAATCAGAATGGTCGTTTCTCGTGGCACTCGGTTAGATAATTTTACCTTGGTGTATTTCTGTTGGCATGACGCAAATTTCAACCGCCCGTAAGGCGTTATAATTGTCCCTTTTGTTGTTAAAACACAACCGACAGGTTTTCTTGACAAGAGATGTCGCCGCCATGTTCGATTGTATCGTATAGCTACAAATGGGATATCCCGACTGGATTTAGTCACAGATGAAAGAATCGATATGATATGGCTATTATTTTAGTACGAACATGATATTTTCTGTCTATTCTAGCCCATGGTACACAAACGACAGAAAAATGTACCGTGGGTTTCCGACGATGCATTCCGTGTTAAACGCCATCTGCTGGCGGGCAAACTGAAACACAGAACTTACAAAAATAAAGGTTAATGAAGACTTTAAACGAGTTTTACGATTGCCATCATGATCCGGCAGGGAGATCTGCTATATGTTATTGATTCCCCCAGTAGTGTACCCTATGGTTTGCTGCCCTTGCCTAGGTTCTCGTGGAACATTCCAGAACATCTGTTCTTATCCTTGTCCATGCATTAAAAACATGTCTCCATGCTAAACTTGTTTGGTGTTTTGTTAGATATAAGATATAATTCCGAAAATTATTTCTTCTTTTTCGAAAACATTAAACTTATAAGACATATAAGACGACTAGTCTGATCAGACTCTATTTTGATAAAAACTGTCTTCTTAAAAACGGAAGTAGTGATGTTATACTAGTTTGGGCATGTTATGTTGCTTTCCTGGTAAAATCAGAAGGAAAATCAGCAGAAAAACAGTCGATAAAAAGTGATTCATTTTTACTTTTTCATATTGCATGTGAAGTTACAGTGTTTTGAAAATCTGTTATTCTATAAAGGTTTGTGTGTTAAATTTCTTCCTTAACAGGCCTTATGCATGAGTTTTTTTATCTTTCAATGCAATACAAATTCATCAAAGCTTGATATTATGACGTCATCAAACGTTCTACAATTAGCTCAGGAATAGTATTTGGCTAAAATATTATTATGCTTATTTTCATTCTTCCTTTCACTTTACATAGAAATGTTTTTTTATTGTGATATGAACGAAAATCAAAGGAAGACACAAAAGGGGCATCCCGCGAAAGCCTGAATGCCAGTTCTTGGATGTACATGGTGTCGGCACCACTAATGATATTTCACTGCTATTCCTATATTCAAAGTCCGCTCAAAATGTCTATATTGAACACTTGCAAAATCGCATTCCTCGGGAAAGCCCCGATAAAAATAGCGGTGATGACGCAACGCGACAGGCTTTTTGCAAGTCGCTTGACAGGTTTGACGGAAGAGGCCGTAATGGATGGGACGCGTAATTTACACAGCTGATGAAACGGAGACAGTTATTGAATCATATTCACATAATAATCCGACATTAATTGCACACTTACCGATATTCAAATTAAGAAATAATTGTCGGCACATCGGCATCATTCATCGACACCAAAAAATATCTATATAATATATATATATACCTGACCGAGACCGGTACACATGGATACGGAATACAGCCTTGGTGCAAACCTTTTTTTATGTAAAACCACGGACTTAGATAACATCCCTCTAATCTAATTCCATGGTAAAACAGAGATTCTATGTAAAATATAATATTCACGAATTTTCCTTTTCAGATGATTTCATAAACGGTATGCATGCATGTAAAAGCACAAATATAAAATGATATGAAATGTTTGCGATTTTTTTTACAACTCAATGTCTTGAGGTTTGTCTTTTCAGACTATCCATATATACATTCATATTCATTTAAAATATATCCAACTTTCAGTGTCTTCATACGTTAACACTGATCACGGAATGCGAATATTTAAGTCCGTGTACTCATATAACGAACCAAACACTAAACATGACTACATGTATATCAGATTTGGAACTTTGTGGGAATACTTAATTACAACTACCCGTTATGAATAAGTTATGGTAATTTCGCTTTCTTTTTACATCTTTTCATCGTCTTGTAAAGGGACGTTGACCTTTTCAAAAAAACCCAAAAACTGCAGGCAGGGGAAATGCATATCGTATTTTTTTCACGCATGAAGACAAACTATATTCTTTTTGTCCAAATTGAAGCCGTGTTTACCTCGGTTGCACAAAGGACGTATTACAACATCACACGACTTTTTCTGTTACGTTATAAATTGTATTTGAAAAATGTCTTTCTATTCTGCAATAAAATTAAATCATACCGTTTTACTGGAACACGAGATGTTATAAAGGTAATATCATAAAACACACTCTTAAGTTTAATTATATATGCACTTTATGCATCAGAGGACTATTACAGTTTCCCCTTGGGTAGCCCCAAAACCAAATCAAAGCTTTATTTGTGAGAGTATCGCTACACAGAAAAAAAATATGTAACAAACACAAAATAGAGCAGTCAGTTTCTCCTTTGAATACTTCCCGCGTCTCAATATGATTCCGGTACGAAGTCTTCCGTCATATTTTGACCATTTGGCAACTTTTTGCTTAGTAGTTAGGCCTTATCGCGGTGTAACGGTAATACCAGGTAGAGTGTTTACAATGGAAAAGGCACTCACTGCGCATGCGTTGGTAGGTGGAAACCCGAAGCTGAAGCGTCTGGCTAGACGGATAGAAATTTCACTACTTATTTTGAAATTATTCATTTTATGAATACATATCAGCAAAATCCGATCGTTGTAGTCCATAAGAATACCCACTCGATAGGTGTATGTAATAATTTGAAAAAAAAAATGATAAAAAAACGCTCACTTTCGCGGGATGCCCCTTTCATGATTATGGGAAGGAATTAAATTGTTTATAAAATTCATTTATTAGAAATTTTGATATTCATTATGTAAAAATCAGTGTATTACTTTGATATAGCCTCATTATTTTATCTTTTTCCAGGGATAGCAACAGTCGACGAGAAACATCAAATAGAGCATTTTTCAGCGATATAAACATGAATCGTATTGAGAGACATGTAGTCGAGGACTTCGCACAGCAGCTCAGAAATACTGTTGATCCTGTTGCAATAGCAACCATATTGCTAAATCAAAGACGTTGTAATCCAACTCTTGCTGAGCTAATCCGAGCATATATCAGAGCAGGATCAAGTCGGGAAGAAATATGGGATATCCTTTTACCAAGACTTCCTCTTCACTGTTCGTTTTCGTCCTTTTGGTTGGCGCTTTATGAATGTGACTATTACATTATGGCAACGGAAATATTGCAACATTTTTGGCAATACCACTTAATCGTTGGTCCTCGGCGAACCGAATGTAAAAACCAAGATTACTTTCTTCGCTTGAAGGTAGGTTTCCATGACCAAGCGTTTAAACAACCTCATCATATGTTGTTAAAAACATCGGAACGACTTCGGATCAAGTATGAAACTGCCCATGATGCTGACAAAAAGATGCGTAAGGCAGATCGTTATGCAGACTGCCTGTGTATTCTCATTGATATAAAGGCTCCAGAATTTCTTGGACAGTTTCCTACCCACAATCTATTCGATAGCCTTAAAGCTATAATGCCAGAAACCTCAAACACATCGCTTACAGAAGTTGCCTATTACTCCAGATTGGCCATTGCACATGGCATGGCGAATAACATGAAGACAGGACGTGGATGTATGGCTCAAGCACAAGTGGCTGCATTCCAGATAGAACAAAATGTTCAGTATGTGTACAATATGTTGTACATCCATATTCATTTCCTCTGCATGCAGGCAGAGACCCCAACATCGGATGATATAAAAAGGATCCTCGATGTAACCAAACGCTTTCTGCAGAACCTTCCAGTCCTGGATGATGGAGCAGTTTTCTGGAAAAAGATGCTCCTGTTACGATCGGCCTATTTCTTGCTTGGATTAGGTCACAGAGGCAGAGTCAATGAGTTACATAAAGTTAAGGGGAGCCATGTTGCTGTCGCCAAGATTTTCCTGGCCGAAATAGATGCCCATTGGGATGGAATCGAATATCTGCGGAGATTATTCTACTATATATGCAAAGCACGAATTCAGGAACTAGAACACGATGGTATATATGATGACCGTGGGAAAGGAAACATGCAACAAAAAGAAACTGCTAATTTCAATTTCGGGGCTGCAATTGCACAATTAGACAGGACCATTAAAGAGGGTAATTGTGAACAGTATCCACAGTTATTCCTTGCTGAAATGTACTCATGCAGGTTACGCAATAAAATCGGAAAGATTGGAATGTTTTGGTACATCCTTCATATGTGCGTGTTATACATACACATATTCGTCAGATTTGTTTTGGGATGGAGGAATCACTAAGAACATCCTCATCAGCTTGGAAACCTGGTACGCTAGCTCAGCAGGACTTTTGGTGCTGGCGTAAACCAATGGAAAGGTTGAACACCGGACACTTCAGATATCTTGCATCGGACGACAACAATACTTATATATTGTGGGCCTGTTGAGGGGGCACTATTGCCTCATAGTATTGTCGATGGATTGAAAAGTGCCAGAGCCGAAAGCAATGGCACTATCTCATCAGGAGACAAAACTGTGGAAAATAGTGCCCTCTCAGCGGGGCTATAAAGGGTTTAGTACATTGTCCTTCCATTTAAATATTCACCAAAAAAAGCGTTTGCATACAACAGTTGTCAAATTTGTACGAGTTGGTAAATGACAAATCGGTCATTTCGTCTACGCTGTAAGGCGTATGTACAATAATAAAGTTATTGTACCGAAATGACTAGATTCATCTATGATATTGATTTAATTCATGACACAATAACCAAGGTGTGTTGAATAAACATCACAAGCTTGAGCAATCGTTTCTTTTCATTATGTATATGGTTTGCATATTATCACAACTGTGCAAACCAACTCATTGTGAAACGTTGTGAGACCCACAAAAGTGTATGGAGCCATGGGTGAAATAATTGAAACAGGCTCTTTAAAACATATGCCACTTCTTCGTTTGCTGCAATGATAAAGCAACATTACGACATGAAATCTATCACAACACAATGGTCCATATACTGTTCGTATCATGATGAATATATATGGTACATTATGTAACAATGCCACGATTCCTCTATATGATAACATCTTAAAGCAATGGGAATCGTACCAAATTTGAGATATCGGGATATATCGTCTCAGGGTTACGACCCAATCGAACTTTTTTTCTTGAAAGAGCGTGAAAGTTGGACAAGGGCTAGTAGGCGAACTAAGAATAGATTTTTATAGCGCATTATAACATGTGATGTTTCAACCCACTTTGTATCACATACACATTTTGATTATTATTTGGCCAAGTCAACGTGCGTCGAAGTAATATTTCTAAACTACGTTAATAATAACATCATGTAACTGCACTTCGCAAAGGTTTTCAAATAGGGTTATACTATTACTTTGTGATGTTGCGACCCACTTTACAATGGTTTTTTTTTGTGCACTTTGTTTTTTTTCAAATCGAGTTAACAAGCTGATCAATTCAACAAACTGTACGAAAGGTATTTAAAAGCGAGTTGAAGAGGTATATATATTAAAACCCGTTCTGAATTACATACTTATTTTGGTTCGAAAAACAAAACTACTTTTTTTGATTCACAAAATGTGTGTATTTTGAATTAATATCCGTGCTATTTCAGCATGAAACACATAAAACATTGACTACCTCTAAAATACAACAACAACAAAAACTGAGTCAACGGTAATGTTAATGTTGACACAATAGCCTGTACATATATGTAAAGTATAGCTGGTAATTTTCGTAAGGACGATATTTTAAGGATTTTTTTCGGGACACAAACGTGAAATATAATCGTGTGGTGATATGACAGGTAAACATATGGTCGGGGATATCAAGGACCACCCAGCCTGCTACACTTATATCAGCATGGTCTACAACAATCATGTTGAATAGTGTCTCAAATTCGCAGGTATTCCAGCAAGTATGGGTGCTAAAAATAGCATTTGTATTATGACTTGTTTACCACCGACAGAGAACACGTTTATCAGCATTGTATTTAGTCATGCTGAATGCCTTTATATAGCAATAGTAAGACCATAAGGAAATACCTATTAAGTTACAAAGTGTTTACTGAAAAAGGTCAGGGGGAAACCGAACATCTGTTTCGTACTTATCATGTACCATATTAACACAGGGAAAATAATAAAGAATATATGATACCATCATATTTCAGGAAAACGATATTTTAATTCGAGAAAAAGTTCTTTGATTTTAATAAATATCACGAAAATTAAGACACGCGACAGTTGCTGGATAAATGGTATACAAATATATAATCCAGATTGCAAATTAAGTCACAAACACACACGAAACGTGTAAACGTTGAAAACGTTAAAGGCCCAATATACGTAACTTTCGGCAAAACTTGAAGCGAAAATCAAGCCTAATAACTTATTATATTTATAGATTTAGTTAAGATTAGCTGATATCAGCAATATTCAAGATGAATTCTTGCGTGGTTACCGGTACAATAGCAGTTGAAACTCGGTATTTGTAAACACGCGTCCATTTTGAACCGTATTCTACCTTCGGTTTGTTGTTGAAGTGGGCCCCACCTGAATTATTTTCAGTTCTTTGGATTTTTCTGTCCTTATTAGTTACCGCTCAGGTTTACTTCGTTTTATGCTTATTTTTGCATAGTTATCAACTGGATTTTTTTGTCAAAATTTTTCATGATCACGAAAAAATTCCTGAAGTTACCTATATTGGGCCTTTAACTGAAATAAACACTAAATACAAAAAAAAATATCCCCAGCTTACAAATGTTTGCATGCAAACTCACTACACCTAAATATGCAGTTTCAAGTTCTACCAGTAACTAATTTAAAATACAAAACACATATAATTTAACTTCGTATATTGAACTTACAATTAAATTTACAGATGTACAATTTATGTAAAATTTGAAATAATATATTTTAGTTAGGGAGTTAGTTCCATTTTACCTTGTAAATTGTCATTCGGTGTATATTTGATCGAACTTTTGATTATTGATAGCGGCCATTACGCAAAGCCATTGAACCTTGTTGATCCAACAGTTTGGTTTACAATAGTCAATCGTGACGATATTGTACACGTAGTAATTATTGCCAAAGTTTGCACTTAATACCTCCAGGTTTGTCAATGGCTTTTACAAGCCAACCCGTTATGGCCCGATGTGAATGATATACTGTAATGTTAGGGGGTATGCTATAAAACATGGCTTTGTTTGTTTTCTCTTGTCTGGACTGCCCTGCCCTGACGACAAGTAGTAAGAATTAGACCTGCTGCCCCTATTGCATTATCGGAATAGGCGACTAAAGGACATTATCTTTTCCATTCTTTCTAAACAATTTTTTCCCTTCTTAATGTCTCCCTTGACACTACATTACTTTTGACCTGTAGTTGGACGTTCGTCTCCTGCGGAAGTCTATGGGTTCTGTCATCAGGCCAAGACATCAAAGTCTCTAACAATGGTAATTGTATTTACTAATCCTTGCTTGACGCTCAGCATTATGCGAGTGGAACGACTTCTTCCTCCGTTTTCAGTATAATGTGACCGAGTGGGATGTCCTGCTGGGGGCCGACGGCAGTATATTTCAGTGAGGTAGCACTCTGAATCGAATAAAAAGATC
The DNA here is from genome assembly GCA_947623455.1 of Mimachlamys varia. Classification (NCBI taxonomy): domain Eukaryota; kingdom Metazoa; phylum Mollusca; class Bivalvia; order Pectinida; family Pectinidae; genus Mimachlamys; species Mimachlamys varia. Next base: position 30,648,462 of record OX392540.1, read on the forward strand.
CCGACTCTCGCAAGAATGTTTGCACGAACATACCGCAGCCTCACACGCTTTCATTACATGCATCCGCATTGCGTACCCTGGGAGGCCATCCATAAATTACCCTGGTTGTTACATGTAACAGGATGTATAACAATCATGCAAACCCAACCTTAGTCTGGTCTCATTGGTTTTGTCTTAAGTTTTGGTCTCATAGTTCCGATACCATTTTAATAGATGCAATATCGATAGAGTAAACTGTCGATATCGTGTTCACTTAACCAATTTAGTACAGCTAATTAACATATGTAGCCGTTGTCCGAATCAGTTAACCATATTGAATGGATAAGTCAAGGTGATAAATCCCACATCAATTAATCCTGAAACATTCACCTTTTACTCAACACGACAAAACAAATCCGCGGAAGGTAAAGACAGGCACCCAGACATTGGAATATCTAGAGTACACATTAGAGAATGTCTTAATTCACCCATTGCGTTATGCATTCTTAGATACCTCTTAATCATAGCTACCATCTACTGTTTACCATAGCGACATTGTGGCCATTTTACATGTATGGATGGGCCAGAGCCTGACAATGTCAGCATCTGAAAGAGGCCACAGTATCAACAATACCTTGAGTATTCACTACTGCCCCCTCTTCAATTGCATGTTATTTTAGATAAGCCAGGAAGTTTACAACCAATTAATCGTTATTATAGTTGTCTATCATTTAGATGTCTAATTATAATTCACTCACCAAGCCCGTAAAGTTGACAGACTTTTTTTAACATATCTGTGATGTAAATGTATCATTTGATAAATATATATTTAACAAGCTTGATCTTTGCTACGTCTCGATAACCATTGCTTTCATATTTATGAAAGGCATTTTTGCTGGTAATCTTCATATAGTGGGTCGCAGCGCAACTATAAATATAGTTATATGAGGTTGTCTGTAATGCTCCTTTAAACTTAAAATAATGTCAGGTACAGTTCCTACTAAAGAATTCATGGGTATGATACCAGACCATTGACAATAGACCAAGCCAGACTAGAAATTGGAACAAGACCAATGAGACCAGATCAGACCAAAATTTGAGACCAAAGAAATGACACCAGGGCAGGGAAGACAAAACCAGACAAGACCAGACCAGGTTTTATAGTATGCCTCGTGTTACTGTGTGAAGTAAATGGTGAATATATCTGGTTAATTGTTGTTTATGTCACTCCCTCAGGCCCCTTGAGGGTAAGGACATTATACTTCACAATTTTGGTGCATATTTTGCCAGAAAAAGGTTCCTGCAAAATTTCATTTAAATTGGTTCACGGGTTTTTGAGAAGATTTGAAAATGTCAATTATTTACGTACGACCCACTTTCATTTCGCATGAGGGTATATAATTTTTCCCTATGAAATCATAATAGTGACAAAAAAGTTTTCCTCAACCTGCATCTCTCGAATTCTTTTGTTGTAAACCTGTTAGACAGCAGCCAACATCGTTTAGGGAAATATCGATATTTAAAGCAAACCTAAGAAAAACAAACACTGAAAGAGGTTAGAGAACCGGAAATGTTATTCTCTAGAAAGAGAAAACATTGAAGCTGTCACATTTACCGTTGATCTAAACAGTAAACTGTTCTTATTGACCATATTGTAAATAGATCGAGATATGCAGTTGATGTAGAAGAGCTGATTTGAAGTTCAGATGGGTATATAACTATGATCGACGAGCTTAGCAACTTCTTATTAATCATCAACAAAACATCGTAGATATATTTGTTGATTTTTTTGTAAGCTTTCCTGAATAGCTCCTCGATAACACAAATGCTAAAGAAACAGTTTGCTGGAATTCCAACGGTCGGCTGCATAATCTACATACAGGTGGATTGCACATGCAGCAATAATTGCTGTATTTAGTCATAAAATACCACGTTATGGATTCCCGGGTTCGTGCAAGCTTTTCAACGGAAGCTTAAATAAGTACGTTCATAGAAAGAATACACGTAGGTGTGGAAAAACCGGGATCTGGTAGATTTAGTCTCGTAAGGGCCAGCACAGCTGTGTATTTCGCTGCCTGCCTCGACGCGTTTGCTAGCAGAACGTTTGGCGCATCCATACTGGAGTAATTCCTCCCAGTTTGTAAGTTTGTTCCATACAGAACACGGACAGAAGGTAAGCTATCATGTTACCTTTTATACTTGCATCCATATCTTCCACTAACATTGCTAAATATAATTCGTAAGACTGTTTAAGCTAGAAACAATATTTACTCACACATAATAACACAGCTTCTTGGACCGGTAGAACACTCTTTTGTTTAAATTCTATACATAAGTTGAATTTCGGGGGCCTTATATAAAGGTATATGTTGAGGATTTCTACTCATGATATGCAAACATATGATATAAATGTATGGCATGTACACTGTATAAGTGTGCATCTCTATTCGTTCGGGAAAAAATCGGAGCAGAAGGTACCCTTAACAATAATTTGCTACATTGTGCATGCATAGAGATGTGTACTGATGTATGAGGTATGTGGTAAGTTACTGCTGTTGTATGCGAAGTTGGTAGGAGATTTAGAAATGAAATTTAGTCTTACACTACATACATTGTACATTCGATTAATGAGATTCGGTATTAGTTGAAGCCGATAATTTTTAACTTGTAAAACTACGCTGTATTTATAATGTTTTGAGAACGTTCTATTTTGTTCAAATTGGATTAAACGGACTCCTGAGGTATGGAATACTTGACACCTATTTATGAAACAGGTCATTTAGGTGCTCCGAAAATAATTTATTCTTATCTTCAGATCATGAAAGAATGAGATATATTTTCTGGAATCTATAATAATGATTTTTTTATTCTTGATCAAAAGTTAAATATTGGTTAAGACATAGCATGGGACGTTCTGTTTTTTTCAAGGGATGAAAGTACATTGATCGTTTGATATTCATCAATGGAAAGACAGTTTTTTCCGGAAATTAGTTTTAATACCTGTTGGCAGGAATCTGACACTTCAAGAAGGTCATTAAAGTTTTACTTGTTATTTATAGATTCTTTTTAAGAAATAAGTTTTTTTTCAACAACGCATTCTTATTTCGACGCAAAAATATTCAAGTCTGGCCAGTGTTATAGCAGATTGATGTGTATACAAACTGAATTCTATATTTAGAATCCAGTCACAGAGGTCTATTATAGTTAACGGTATTCCATAAATGTGCAATCAATATAAATACATTATGCAGACGCTCGGCATTTTCAATAAACAGCTGCTGGTATATGGTTCTTGGTCTATTATCATAATGAGAAATAATGAGTTAAAGATCGATATTAGTTAACAAAGGAATCGTTTATACAGTTGATTTTTCGTCTTCGCTTTTTGTGCATATGCACACAGATTGGTTCCCATTCATAAGAACATTGTCTGAATCATGGAAACGGACATACTATTTTCTCTCAGACGTCCGGTTACACTGTAAATAGTAATATGACAAAACTTTTTGAAAATACTCTATTAAACATACAGCGACCCTTCTGCAATATAAATAGTATAGTCCTTTATAACATTGGAAGTCATATGTGCAACAGTATTGCTAACAAATAACGAAGTAATACCAATACAATTGGTCAATCAATATTTTGGAATGGAAAAAAAATAGAGAACCACTTTATAAAATAAGGGAAGACTGTAAAATTAGATAAAATATGGAAACAAAACATGATGCTAAGGATTTGATATTTGTGGTCATTTTGTGGTTTATAGCAACCCTCAGATCACTTGTATTGTCACATATAGGCGTCTGATGCAAGTGCCCTGGTGGAGACATGCCGCTATGGTTTATGTTTGGGCATAAACTGACTATGTGCATTTGAAGAAGAACGTGTCAATATGTGTTGAAAGTTTACATGTGTCTATTTGGTTAGTTAATAATTATCTGCAAAAATTCCATTCGTAAATTTCAGAAAGATATAGATAGAAACATAAGCTTATATATACAGCTAGAAATATTCTGAAAACCCCAAGCACGAAAGCGTACATTCCGAATTGAGGTCAATCATGATTATCATTTAAAGACGTTTGCTTATTGTACCTACACATGTGCGCTATTAATAATCACCCATGCTGAACAAGATCAATTCACCATTTCAATAGTCAGTGAAGTGGAACATGTCAAAAGGCCAAATATTGTTAAACGAACACAAACATAAATGAGCGTGTTATACGCAATTTTCTTTAGAAATAGTGGACCGATCATGCAAATTGCTAAACCAAAAGATAAGAGTTTGTCTGGAAGCATCTATAAGAAAAGGATTCTAAACAATTGCGAACAAAAATGAGAAAACATCGTCCTAAAACTGGTCTCCAGCATGTCCAATTGTTATATGGCAATGCCCTATCCCACAAATGAACATCTGTATCACCACAACATCCATACAGCCCAGGCCTTGCCCCTTGAGATGTTTTCCTCCTTCCAAAATTGAAAACAAAAACATCTTGTAGGAGATTTAGGTCAAGAAGTGGGCTGGGATCTGCAGTTTACCAGTATTTGATCTGTGTACCCAAAGAGAAGTATGAAAATTGATAAAAAGACGAGACAAAATGCAATCAAAGTTTGATAAAAGTTACTGAGAAAACAGGTCATTTGCATTCGTAAAACGAATTGCAAAATTGCAAAATTTAAGTACATTCATACTGTACATGTATCTTGTAGCATATCTGAAACGAAAGTGAAGAAAGATGACCTAACACAAACATATGCTGCTCCTTTTGAATTTAGTAATAGATACAGTATGCCAAAAATGATTTACTGCATCATACAGCTATTTCGTCCCTCAAGTGCAAGCCCCTAATTGATTTCAACATAGCTTGCAATATCATTTTGCCGAACCTTTTCAATAAAAGGTTTGCATAATACTTGAAGCAGAGTACATGTCATTCATAGATTTTAGCACATGCTGGGTATACCATTGCCTAACTAGTACATTACACTAAAATGATTGACGCTAGTGTATTGGAATTCATGTATGATCCCTTCAATCGTTTAGAATCTGAAAGGACGGGTTTATAATTATTTTAACAATTTCATCTAACAATACTATAATGTATTATCACTGTTTAGACTAGTGACTAACCCTTTTATACATCGCATGACACTTGATAAATGATGTTATCGAATAATGTTCTGCGTATGTGCGTTTGGTGTTATGTTACCGTCGAGTATCGGTAACCAGACACCAGTCTTTCGAGTTTAAACAACCCGACGTGCTGCAGTTTTCTGGACCTTCTGTAGGCGACGTGCTTGTCGTTCAGATGTGTACCACAGAATAGGACATTACCACACACCAACCGCGAGGTCACAAAGGAATGTATCAAACTCTCTCATGCATCTCCAGTTATAAACTGTCAGATACAGCCGATGATCCTGGTCTGATAGTGAAAGGATTTGACGATAGCGATGCTTTGTTTATACCCATATACTTTTGAAAGTTTGGACAACCCCAACAGAACTGTTAAGTTAAATTACTAGGATATTATGTCAGCGAATCAGTTAAAAATAGTCCCTTATTAACGTTACAGCTGAATTTCTCCTATGGTTTACGTAATATTTCTGTTTTTTTTCACCATCATCTGTTCATATTCAATGAATAAATTAAATGTAGATTACAAACATAAAACATGGTCTTTCCGGTACATGAATTTAATTTATTTATGTACGGACGCATGGTCGGCTTGCATTGCTACATGCATCATTTTCTTTGAAAGTGAGACTTTCTAGCACCTTTCAACTTCTGCTGTCTTTTAACATGTATTGAATTTGGTTTTTTTTTTTTATCTAAGCATATAAATTCTCAACACGGTATTTATAATTTTAGATAGTAATTGAAACCGAGTTATGGTGATTAAAGATGACGTAACACACACATATGCTGCAGCTTTTAAATTTAGTAATAGATACAGTATGCCTAAAAAATGAATTAAACTGCACCATACAGCTGATTCGTCCTCCTGGGACTCTTCAGTGATGTTTGGGGCCAAAAGGTGGGAATCCAAAATATCTAAACTGATGTAGAATGAAAAGGGTCAGGTGCGTAAAACCCCTTTAATTTATCAATTTAGAAGTAAAATTAAACTAGTTCTGTATGACTTTAAATTTTGTACTACGAAAATGTGTATAGTATGTGTCATTACTCAAATGAGATTACTGTGGCTAGGGAGGCTCCAGCAAACCTCAGGGACTAAACAATCCACCAGCAGAGTCTGCCACCCCCTATCATTAAAGATGACGTAACACACGCATATGCTGCACTTTTTAAATTTAGTAATAGATACATTATGCCGCAAAAATGAATTAAACTACATCATCGTGTTTCTTCCTCCTAAGACTCTTCAGTCATATGTATAATTTTTCATGAATGAAACGAAATATTTTCCAACAAAGAATTAAATTTTATTTATTTTCCAACAAAGAATTAAACTTTATTTGTTTTACAGTAATTATTAAACAAGATATCCATCTTATAGTAATACAATTGTTGACCTTGATGTTACTCTGATGATATATTGCTATGAGTATGTAATGCATCTCTATTTAGATATCATATAAAGGTTTAATAAATTAATTGTGTTTTTTTTTCTATGCGCAGAGAAAAAAATCTGTCAGCAGCATTGGAAGGGGAACTACACCACTATTCATTTCACTTCAAGCAAACATGAATCAACAGCAACGGGATATGGTTAAATGCTACAAAACGGATCTGTTCAGTATCGTTGACCCAATAACGATAGCAACTTCATTACTCAAACAAGACGAAAGTAAGCGCGAGCTTTTCGGTAGGATACAGGCAAAACTTGCAGATGGATCGAGTCGCCATATGTTGTGGGAAACACTGTTACCTGATATTCTTTCCGACTGCTCATTTGCATCATTTTGGTTGGCACTTTACGAATCTGGTTATGATATTGTATCAACAAAACTGTTGCTGAAATTTTGGCACTCTCTTTCACTCACTGAAATTTCCACTAGTCCTCGACGAACCGAATGCGAAAAGCAAATAAACTTTTTGATTCTAAAAGCAGGTTTTCACGATCAAGTGTTCAAACAACCACGTCAGCTGTTACTGGACAAATCAGAAAATCTAAGAAACAAATACGAAAATGCCAGTGGGGTCGAAAAAATGGAATTTGCTGACAGTTATGGATGTTACCTGTGTGTTCTCATCGACATGCAGGCAATGGAATTTATTGGACGGTTTCCTACCCACGATTTGTTTGATCGTCTTAAGGCTATCATTGCAAATACAGGAAATACGTCACTCACTGAGGTTGCTTACTACTCGCGTTTGGCTATCGCCCATGGTATGGCGAACAGCATGGATAAAGGGCGTGAATGTATGGCTAGAGCACATCTGGCAGCGTTCCGGATAGAACAAAATGTTCAGTACGTGTACAATATGTTGTACATCCATATCCATTTCCTTTGCATGCAGGTGGACATTCCAACATCGAATGATATATATGAAATATTTCACCTAACCAAACTGTTCATGCAGAGTTTGCCAGTCAACGATGACGGGGCAATTTTCTGGAAAAAAATGGTCGTGCTACGCATTGTTTGCTTTTTGCTTGGTATCAGTCACAAAGGCGTGATAAACGAACTGCAACAAGTTGAGAAGGAACATGTTGCTGACGCAAAAATATTTCTGACAATAATTGATGCCCATTGGGACGGAATCGAATATATACGGAAATTGTTTTACTTTGTATGCAGAGCGCGGATTCAGGAATTAGAATTCCTGGGCCTTTCTGATCAACATCTGGCAGGAGAGCGTGCCATTCTTAGTCTTGAAACAGCCATTGATCAATTGGACAGGGTAATCGGTGAGGAAAAAGAAAGCTGTTTCCTTGAAATACCATTTGCAAAGGCATACTCGAGCAGATTACGTCAAGTGATGCATGACAGAGATCCGAGGAATTGACATTGAAACCAAGCTACTCGGATAACTAAGTGAGTGTGCTTTTCCTGGGAATATCTAAATATAAATATCATCGGTCGGGTGGTGCAGTGAATAGCGCACTTGCCTTTTATCAAGGCAGACGGGGTTCGATTCCCCAAACGGACGTGAAAAACTATTGGTTCACCTGCCCGACCACTTGGGTTTCCTCCCACAATAAGACCCCTCGCACTAACATCTGGCGGGCCAACAAGAGTGATTAATATAAGTTGGATAACTTGTTTCATAATTGATTTTTTTATTTAAATATACATATGTAGCATAGCTTTGATGTCATCAATTACCCGTGCGTTAAAGGTTATTCCAAAGTATTACAACTGTTAAAACATAAATTTTGAAATCTTGAGGTAGCTATGAAATATTTCATCCAAAATAATTTTCAATGGAAAAGAAATTGTGATTCAGTATTTAAAGCGTAATTATGCTGTCTTATTCATATCTTAATAACAACACAACAAATTTGTCGTTACATTACAATGACATTTTGATAAAAAAAATGTCAACGATACAAATGCTTTCATTCGATCAAATAATATTGACTGTTTTAATACACATGATATATGTACAGGTAGCAGTGTACAGTAGAAATAGCCTGTCTTAGCAACCCAATCCCTGTGTATTAGAAATGTGGATTAATATTACGCAACATCTACATGTGTATACTCAAGTTTAAATCTGTAAACCATATTATATTTGCAATATGTATTATATTGAAGAACTAAGAAGTGTAGAAATATACTTTCTATGTAAATCCCAGAAAATAGTAATCATATGTATCTGGAAAAGGATGTGTCTGTGTTCCAGCATAGGCTGCCTGTATGGGTTTTTTTCGCCTCAAGTGTTGTGGGCATTCTGCAAAGTTGGCTTTTCATGGGTAGACAATCTTTCTAAAAAGCCAAAATCTTCTTTTTAAACACAAATAATGTTGTTGTTTTTTCCTTTTTTTTTCATTTGTTTTTTTTTTTCAAATGTGAAACTCACATAGGCACATTATCATGTTCATGCCAATTTCAGTGCAGTTATTCATATGTACTATTGACGGAGATAGGGTATATGTATGTCTAGCAAATTCATCAATGACATATGTACAGTGTAGATAATTTGATTTAATTTACACAATAAAAGGCTTTAATATAACCTGACTTTTTTCTGAAGTTTTCTTTCTGCTTTTCAACGTTCCAACTGGTGGTATAACACCTAAGCTAGTTATATATAGTAATGAAATATATGTATTTCCCATAATTACAAACATAAATAATGAACGCTCTTGATCTGTGATGGAATGGTCCAGTGAATATAAACATTTTCTGATTATATAGTTTTTCTTATCATGTCAACCCTATTACTATTATTACTGTGTTGAAATCATTAAAAATAGTCGTTTTGCAAAAACATACTTTAACTAAAGCGTCCTCCTGTCCACTTATTGTAAAATATGTGTTTATTTTCAGCAAAATATTGCAAAACTGTAAACACTTGTTTATGTGATTTCTATCCGTCACTAACATTGTAAAACTATATTTCGATTTCACTTAGGTATTCATATTTAATACATTGGTATACAAAACATATACCAGGATTACCTTCTACGTCCTTGTACTCAGTATTTATTTCTATAAAGGGGAAGTAACTAAAGATAATTAGTTTTTCGTTCACGTACAGCATATAGACGTCAATTTGAAGCATGTTTTGTCCTTTGGACAAAGAAAATCTTTTTATTTGTTTAATGCGAATAAACACACGTGGAAAAGAATCTGCTCTCTAGGAAAAAGCACTAAAAACAAAAGTAAGAGTCTAAAAAACCATAATCTGAACTCAAAATTGATTAATTTCGGGACAGCATTTGAACAAACAACGTAAATATTTGCATGGGATCCTTGTAATAAGACAGAGAAAACAAAAAACACATGCCCGCCAATATTTTGGCCAATAAGAGCTGTTTATGCCTATTTAATAACTTATTTTGTAATTAATGTAAACAAAAAATGCCATGATTTTTTTTAAATATTGGAAACTTCTTCTTATAATCCTTATCTAACATTACGCTATTTAACTAAAAAATAACATGTTAGAGTCCAGATCTTTTTTACTTTCGATACCATTACTGTTATCAGTTAAACAAATAAAGATTGATTATGTAAAGCATATTTATTACAGACATCGCTTTCAAAAATACTATGTATAGATAGTAAATTTTGTCGAAACGTCTGAATGAAAGGTTTCTCAAAGGGCTGAATAGATTTTATTTTATAAGCTGCCCACATAAACATGGATTACGTATGCAATGTGTTTGGTTCATTGTTTTGCGGAAAAACCAAGGTATGGATTACGTAATTCGACGAACCTTTAAAATACTCAGTAATAAGTTCACGTTAAACTTGCGCTAAAGTTATTTATGGATTTTAAATTCTGTTCAACACATGACATTGGAAAACATTACGATTTCAATCTGACATGTTGAGATTTCTTTCATATTGCGTATTCAGGTAAGACATTTGGAAACGTTTTACAATTTAATCCCGTATAACATTGCTGACAAGAATATTGTCGGCGATCATAAAAAAGGTAATCCCATAAAAGTTCTTTGTTGGTTAGCTGTACTTGCACCTAGTTTAGACCCTACCCGTGATACATGTATATATTGTTAAACGGTGTTAAACAATGTGCTTTAGTTTACATTTATCGGTTATGGGTTTATCGATTATAAAGCAACCACTGTTTACGGTTGTAATACGATAGCCTTCCCAATAACTGAGAGAATGATGGACTGAGTACGCTTCCACTATGACGTGTGGGATGTGGAAATAGTTGTGGGGATTTAAAAAAAATGTGATACACAAGTCAGATTGACAAAACAACTGTATCTCTGTATCAAAGTGATCAGTGACAAGGTCATTATTTTACTACGAAAACAACCATTATTTGTTCTATTGCTGTACTAGTAATTCTTGTTTTCCCTATTATAATATCTATTATAAGTCGGTATAAAGTTCATGTACAATGTATGAGAATAGATGTATTTCATATTTGACAAATATGAACTCGGATAAACTATGATATATCTTAAATGGAAATCAAATGCGATGTTATGCAAGATACCTCATTATATTTTGGGTTGGGAAATATTGTTAGGTATATCTCATGAACTTATATGATATATGAAATGTGAAATGCCTCCACAAGGTCTTACATAAAAACAATATTTTGCAAAATGCTGAAAGATAAAGATTTTGTAAGTGAGTGCACGTATAAGGTAACATAATGTAATTATGATACAATATAAACGTGAAGCATATGTAAACACTTTTACTAATTTTGTTTCTTTCCTTTATCAATAGAACCATGCCAGCACCAGTCGGCAGTGTACATGGATCAGCCTGTATACAGCAATATCCACCAACCCGCAAAAAATGAACTGCAAACGAGTCATCGACGACTTTAATCTAAGGCTTAGATGTACCGTTGATGCCTATCCAATAGCAACTGCATTGCTCAAATATAAAAAAATGTAGTCGAAACCTACACAGGACACTCCGGGGGAAAATCAAAGAGTGATCGCGTCGAGAAGAAATATGGAATACTCTTTTACCGAACATTTCTCTTGGCTGCTCATTCCTTTCATTGGTGTTTGCTCTTCAAGATTCCGGCTGCGGCGTGTTAGCAAATAAAATTGTGCAGAAATGGCTTCGTTATGAAAACCAGGCAATCTCATTCATAGTGGCTCATCGCACCAAATGCAAACCGCAACGGTACGTTTTGCGGCTGAAAGCATGTTTTCATGACCGTGCGTTCAAACAACCACATGACACATTATCGAAATTGTTGGAACATCATAGAGATAAATATGAAAAGGCCATTGATCATGTTCAGAAGATGCATTTTGCTGACCGTTATGCAGACTGCCTCCTCAATATCATCGACACACAAGCTATGCGCTTTATTGAGGTGCGTCCTACTCATAAGCTATTTGATTCACTTAAAGATATCCTTCCAGAAACCTCAAACATCTCGCTTACAGAAGTTGTCTATTATTCACGAATGGCAGTTGCACATGGAATGGCCGACGAAATGGAGATAGGGCGCGAATATATGGCTCAAGCACATGTGGCTGCATCCCAGATAGAACATCATGTTCAGTATGTGTACAATATGTTGTACATCCATATTCATTTCCTTTGTATGCAGGCACAAAATCCAACGTCGCATGATATAAATAGAATCCTTGATGAAACCAAACGCTTCCTTCAAAGGCTACCAGAAGATGAAGGGGCAGTTCTCTGGAAAAAAAATGGCTGTGATGCGCATTGTTTGTTTTCTGCTTGGAATCAGTCACCGAGGCCGCATTAATGAAAAGCACAAAGTTGAAAGGGAACATGTGAATATTGCACAGAAGTTCTTATCAGAAATTGATACTCATTGGAGTAGACTCGACTACATACGCAGATTGTTCTATTTTGTATGTCATGCACGGATTCAGGAACTAAAATACCAGGAAGTATCTCGTGGACAAATCATGCGAGACATACGGCAATATGAAAAAGCCGTTGATAGTCTGGAAACAGCTGTTGATCAATTGGACGCGACTATTGCAAAGGATGCAAAGGGAACATTCCAAGAAACACCTTTTGCGGAGAGGTATTCTTGGAAATTGCGGAAAATTATCAGCAAGTCTTACAAAAAACTGTATTTACGGTTCCGTTTTCTCTCCGCCGAATAGAATATGTACTAGGATCTCCGCTTGAACTATAACCGGTATGGAAAACTTACTGCTGGTCTAAACGATGGACGTGATGATTTCAATTTTCCTATTGTGACTCTTCCATTTATTGATGGTAACATCCCTACTTCTCCAACTTATTGTGTGTACATGTCGCAGTTGATTCGTTTTACGGTCGCCATCTTTGTCTCATTGAAAAATATCATGTATCTTTGTGCGATATGAAGATGGACGTTTTGGAGTATGCTCGTTAGTATGCTTAATTTTTGCGATTGGCAATAACTTGGTTCTCATTTCGAGGACTTGATGTTTACGTGGATGTGACCAAGAATTACATGGCGGGTGACGTAGATGAAGCAGAAGACGCTTACTCTGAACACCTGTCTTATTCTCTTGTACGTTTCCAAGGGTATCCATGTACATCGTTCCTTTGTTCATTTGGTGTCCCTAGTTTGATCGATTTTGAGTTCGGATTATAATTTTGTCAACACTTCGGTATTCATCCCTCCCCTATTTTTGTATCTGTGATATGAAGATGAACGTTTTTGATTAAGTTCATTAGCGTTGTGATTGAAAATGATATCTCGGTTCTCACTTTGAGGACTTGATGTTGAACTTGGATATGACCACGATTTACATGGCTGATGTCGTCAATGAAGCAGAAGACGCTTACTCTTCTGGAACATCTGGGCCCGTATTCATAAAACCGTTATCGTGCTGAAACATGGATTCTCTGCTGAAGCCAACTTTCCTTTAACTCGTTAAAAAACCTTAATCGATGCAAAGAAAAAAAACTAAAACAGGTCTTCTATTTGAAGTAGCTTCAATGTTTCCCCAAATCATGAGCATATGCATTACTTAGCAACTGATAGCCGAAACGAGAAGTCCAGCTTTAGCACGCTTGAGTACATGTTCGAGAACGATTTCATGGTCTTAAGTCCTGGTCCTATTTTCTTGTATTTTAACAAAGGTCTTCATGTAAATCTTTCCTTTGACCATATGCTCATATTTTGCCCCTGGTTTGATTGATTTTGAATTATGGTTTTGTGGACGTTTCGGTATTCACTATTTTTTTCATTCGATGTACATGTACATTGAATATTGCAGTATCAAATCCAAAGTAGTGTTTAGGATTTCTGTAAAGAATGTTCTTAAAACTGTTTTGCTTTGCCGTAGTTATATGCGATTTTTCAACGGAAACATCTCATTCTATGCTTTTTTGTTCTTCTTTTTTCTTTTGAAGTTGAATTCTGGTTTTTAGGAAGTTATAAACTGATAATATGTATTACTAGTTGACGTAAACTAAAACAACTTCGATGTTTGAAACCCTAATTGTTAGCAGTTTCATACACATTCTGTTGTAATATCTTTCGAAAATTGATAAAACTTAAGGTACGAAAAAAATCGATAATGTTTGGCAACATCTAACATTTTATTTTTACATATTTGTTGTTGCAATATTGATAAATGGATGGGAACCTGATTTTACAGTGTTATACAATCACCTCGTCTTTGATTAATTATATTCAAATTGTGGCTTGCTTATTAGCATAAACATCATGAAAATAATTTCAAGATGAATATCAATATTGGATTTGTTTGTAAAAACATATTTCTGGTTTAGCAATATTTGTATTATTTATATAAGTATAGCACTGATATCGTGACTTTGGAGATTATTTGATTGAGCTAAGATAAATTCATTTTCATTTCAATTTGAAAAACGGCATCATAATGAAGATCTGTTATTGATATTACACGCAATGTAACCCAGGTGTAGCATTTAAATGAGGTGGCGCTACGACATGTACAGCTTAAAGCACGGTCCCACTAACAATATAACACAAAACAATCGTGAGACTACAGCCAAACGCCATAAGCATATGCATTAGCTCATTATAAGGCAGTTCCAGCGAATTATGTATAACTGTATGTTGTTTGTATTGAAATAGTATATACTGTAAAGCGCTTTAAAATAGGTTATTCTGCGAATTCTGTATAGTCATTTATCTGTTTTAATTGCTATTTATCTTTCTATATTCATCACATACGGGCATCACATACAATATATTTAAATTATTTCCCGATATCATTTCATAAATTTCAAATTTATATTTTCGATGTAAAAAAATTGTAATCTATTTAAGAATATCGCATTTCCTCTAAGTTTACAGATATTTGTTTCAAACATGTCCGTCCGATTTAAACCCTCATAATAGCATACAAAGTTGATTTTGAGAATCTAGAGAGTATTAAAATATTCTAATGGTCATAAATATTAATGAAAGAAGATATTAGTATTGTATCATTGTGAATTAAGAAATCCGGTGAACGGAACTTCTACTTTAGTACATTGTATCAGTCAATTTTTTTATATAATATATTTGTTTGATGCATACCATGTTTCTTGTAATTACTATTTCAGGCATATAAATACACTAAATACGCAACCAGGATTATGTATCAGATGTTATTTTATAACAAAAAATTCTGGCTAATACAAATACCTGTATATTTATAACTGGACACAATCAATAGAACTTATTGTTACTGATGTGTTAAATCATGTTTTTGGGAACGACTTTACGCGTGTGGATTGATACATGATGTTTAGTTAAGATGTGTACATGCCCTGTTCAGACAGGTAAATTCATATATTTCACGTAAATAAACATAACGAACCAGTCTTGATGCTTGCTTGTCAAAAACGAATGTCTGTCACGACTTTATCTAGAAAACAACTTACTGAAGCATCATTAATCCAGATTAAAGTTCAAACATTGTTGTATAAATTTCTCTTTCATATATAAATAATTCAAATTTTCTACTACATTTGTTGTACTCTCAATCTGATTAAAATACAGATCTTCACTATTACTATCGTGTGTAGGATCTGACAGCGACCGGTATAAGGTCATGTGCAGATGACCTTTGTATTCACCAATCAAATCGCTTCTTACCAGATTCTGAAAGTGAAAAGCTAACTTCGATTTGTTTCTACACTTGCCGTTAAATCAGAGTAAAGAAGCGAGAACCCGAACGACCGTAAACAAAAATGGCGGCGCCCTGTTCAGCGATCTCTACGCTAAGGCGTGTGTTCATCTTGGACAAACACCGTTTACAATGTGCATTTTGATTGGCTGTTCATTTCCTAGAAATGGAAATGATAAAGGTCATCTGCACATGACCATTTATCGGTCGCTGTCAGATCCTACTCACGATAGTAATAGTGAGGATCTGTATTTTAATCAGATTGTTGTACTCTATAATACGATGGAAAGCATTCTTATTCGTTAATTTTTCTAAATATATTCTGCATTTCTATTTCTACAATGTTTCGTACATCAGAGGCACTTGTGACTAGGAGAATAACCTTCTGAAAGCGCCTGATAGTAGATTTTTATTTGTGAAATTAAACCGCTTGACGTATCAAGCTAAAACTTCTCAATTGCTGTCATTGTAGTTTTAGATGATTAATAGCATAAAAAGAAAACTGGAAAAAAAATCAAACTTATTTTTTAATTATTCATGTATCGCTTTATTGTCTATATATAGATGTTATTAACCTGGCCAAAAGTGCCTGTGACGTACACCCGGAGTCAAGACTCAAGATTGCATGTCACTTAAGGCAATATGGGACTTTATGAACTTGTCATTCATCCAAAAAAATGTATATGGACCTCAGTTTCCCGTATTGCCCTCAGTGCCATGCAATATATGTGAAGCATACAATGAACAATTCCTTATCAGATATCGTTCAACAGGATCAGAACGTGTAAAACAACGTGCCCTTACTGTTTATATTTAAGCATATCAATTGTTTTGTAAAGGTTGTTCAAACTGTGCGTAATGTCCTTTAGATTAGAACAACACACAGACATCAGTACAGGTATGTTAAGGTAGGACGTCCAAATACAACAGTACTCCATGCATTACATTAAAGGCTATTTTATTGTTCACGCAGGGTTTCGTTATTCTAGAGTTTTCCTTATGTAACCAGATTTTCGTGAGAGATGGCGTTTGCTGACGAATAAAAATATGTTTAAATATCCAAACAGAAGTGACGGGTCAGAGAGGCCTTTGGCTTAATTAAAAAAGAAGTCCCTATGACAGGTAACAGGTTAATAACTTGCAACAACAAAAGGTTTTGAAAGATGTCTGTTTATGACGCCTAGTGACTTCACTTGGAAATAGTCTGTATCCTTACGTGATATATATATGAGAGTGAATACTCTTACAATGCGCCGTTTCTGAGATACAAGAACTCTTTTAAATGGAGTTAGAAATCGGTGATTTGATCATGTGACCGCGAAAAATTTAGGGCATTGACGACCGAATGACAGCTATATTTTATTCGATGTTTTTAGTCGTTTTAGGTTAAAATGTGACGAAACAAAGATACATGCTCTTAAACTAAGTCATGGTGTGTTGTAACTAGATGTGTAACTGTCAATCGTAAAAGAAACAATCTGGCAAAATGTAACGTTCAGATCGTTTCTAACAGCAAAGAGAAACCCCGATTACGAGCACTGTGGATCGCATTCATATTTCTCAATACAAGATAAATTCAGTTCATCAATGATCTCAGCTAATTTTACTAACACTCCTTTTGTTTTATTTGAAGTTGTGATCCCTCTATCGACCAAAAAACTTTACCTCGCTTACCGTCATTGAAAACTTCTATTTAGCCGCCATTTTGTTTTAAAAGTGCCCTAAATATAGTCACGTGGTGATGAAAATCACATGACTAAACCGACTGAAGGTTGTATCCTGGAAATGGCGTATTGCTCATGTGTTTGCCTTGGTGCTATATTTGAAACAAAAACCCCATCAACTCAATTGTCACTTTGAGGACAAGACATTTTGTACTTAGAGTTACATGGTGAGAGTCGTCGAAGAAACAAGGCGCTTACTCTTACGCGACACCTAATTTTTTTTTCTTTTGATTGTTTGTCAATGGTCTCGGTGTAAATATTTCTTATGTATTTAGCCACTTGGTTGGAACTCCGAGTATGATTACGTTGACGCTTCGATATTCTCGTATTTGTACCTTTTTTGCATGCGGAAACTGCAAGGTTATAACAGTTAACTGTTTAGGAATGAACCAGTGATATCGTGAAACGATCGAATTGTAACCAGTGGAATTAATCTAGGAATCAATTCGTTTTTGGGTTGTCGGGTGGTGCAGTGGATAGCACACTTGACTTTCACCAAGGAAACGGGGGTTCGATTCCAAGGCGGACGTGAAAAAGTATGGGGTCACCTGCCCGACCACGTGGGTTTTCTCCGGGTACTCTGGTTTTCTCCCACAATAAGACCCCTCGCGTGCTAACATCCGGGCCAACAAGTGTGATTAATATAAGTTGGTTGACTGATTTCATAATTGTTGTAAAATAAACAAAGTTTATAAATAATTCGTTGTATCATTTTTCAGGAAGGTTAAAGTGACATTGGATATTATTTTGACGTTATCTACATCATTTTGGTGGTAGCGTAATTAAGTTAAGAGCATCTTTACAGTTTTTGTTAGTGGTACAGGAATTCTAATACTAATAATATTGATAATGCATGTGATATAAAAAAAATAAAAGAGAAAATTTTTTATTTCGATAGCATAACATAATTAAAGCCCACTAAACTTAACTTTCTGCAAAACTTGAAGAGAAAATCAAGCCTAATAACGTATCATATTTATAGATTTTGTTGAGATTAATTGATATCAGCAATATTCAAGTTAAATTCTTTCAGAATCCCGAAAAATTTCCTGAAGTTACGAATATTGAGCCTTTAAGCATTTGTCTAGTTTACAATAGGGCCACATGACAAAGAAAATCAGAAAATACCGAAGCGTCATTAAAACCATAATCCCAACTTAAATCAATTAAACTGAGGCAAAATAGGAACGAAGGAACGATTGACATGGAGACACTGCAAAAGTATAAGAGATTAAGACAAGGTGTTCCGGAAGAGTAAGTGACATCTGCTTCGTCGACCAAGCTCCCATGAAAATCTTGGTTACATCCAAATAAACCTGCAGTCCCTAAATTGGGAACTGAGTAATTATTCTCAATCACAATAATCAAGCACACTTATGAGCATACTCAAAATCGTCATCTTCATATCACACGAGGATAAAAATAAAAAAAAAAAACATTTCTCAATATGACAAAGATGGCGATAATAAAAAAAATGCCCATAGTTCTGAACAACCTGCAACTCTCTAATCTGTGTTTTTTTGTCAGTAGTCGACATTTATCTCCAAACTCTCGATATTAAGAGCAAGCCCTAGATTAACAGGTATGTTACTATCAAGAAAAGGGTAGTTCACGAGCGGGAAAATTGAAAACGCCACGTTATCGTATAGCTTAGTAGTAAGCTGTCCATGTTGTTCAAATAGAGAGCGAGGTAAGCAGCTAATGTTGAAGAGTCCTTAATTTAAAATTCAGAATGACTCACATGCGTACTTAATACAAAATATTGACTTTTAACAACTGCTATTTTAAACAACAAATAAAATACAAAATTTGCAAGACGCTGAATACCTTATTGAAATTAGAATGTATAAATTATATAAACTAATATCACTATCATACAAGCTGTTATATAATCTATATTTATCACTCCTGTTGACCCGGATGAAAACGCACGGTACAGTGCGCTGTCCACTGCGTCACCCGACTCTACACTTATATGAGAGGAAGCATACAATTTTAGAAAAACAAGTCATTACTATAAGTTCATTGGAAATCACTTATATACATGTAACATAATGGTTAACAGGAAAAACAGACTGTTGGTGATGACAGAATATCGTCCGAATACATGTCTCGGGTCTTTTGATAAAACTTTGAAAAGTGTATCTATTCGTGAAAGAGAAAAACTAATACCACAATGATACAACAAACATTGTCATGATTGAAATCTCTCTGTATAAGAAAGTGGTCGGTATCGAACCCTCTTCCCTCATCTTCATATTTAACTTTTTTGGAATAATTCAACCTTGAATAGAAGTGAAAAAACATAGTATAATATTATTTTTCTATCCCATCTGACGGAAATATCTGTACATTGAACAGAAATATCCTCATTTCGGACAGAGAAATTTACATATTATATTTATGGACTAAATAATCGCTTAAAAGATAATGCGGTAGAAAACAATATCATTCCTTAACTTGAGGATGGAGCAGAAATATATATTATCTTACCCTGGACAGGGATACCCTCATTTTTACCGGTGTGAGTTTTTCTTATATCATCCTTGGTTGAGACATCTCAATTATATCACATCAACATTGTCTTGCATTGATGTAACGTCGTATTAGATATACATGAGGTTTAACAGGGTAAGAGAAAAATAAGTATTCACCTCCTTGCTAGTGAGACAAGATATCTCAACCCTCGGGGTAAGATTCTAAAGCTTGAGCATTTTACCTCTCGGGTGTAGATTCCCCTGTCTCACCACAAGGGGGGTAAATATTCTTTTAATCTTCTCTCGACAAAGACTCGGGTTTGACAGTTGTGACTTTTCTATCCTACCCACATGTTAGGGAAATGTCTTTAACAGAATATAGATGTAATTATAAAACCATGTCTTATATTGATTTTTTGGTTTGTAAATTTATTTTCTTAGATACATACAACATGAACTATATGTCGATAGGCGAAACGTCCATTATTCGAGAGACACATTTGTTAACAATATTGTCACAACTCATTACAAATGTGCAATACCGGATAATCTAATACAGATCTAAACTTGATGAGGCAACTGGTATATCCGACATGTACATGTAATGACAACTCCATTACAACCATTCATTTCATATTTAACATCGATATCATCAGCACCTGATGTGTTGTTTATGTAAATGGCATATTGATGTCCATTGCATATTTTAGTTATGTTCATATTCCAATAAAAATAGTTCTTGACGAGTAATCACCCTTGGAAAACATACTGTTGTGGTGATGTGTATATTACTATTAATTCCAAACAACTGACTATTAACATCCATTATCTTTTAATCGATTATTTAGTCAATAAATATAATACGTTTTTTTTTTTTTTTGTCCGAAGTGTAGATATCTCTGTTCAATGTGAAGGCATTTCCTTGAACACCTGAAATAGACAAAGAAACAGTACGGTTTCCAAAAGTTAATGAAGAATAATTTCATTTCGAGGTCGAGAAATTTATTCCAAAATTTTAAGACGAACGGACTTACTATTCTTAAAACTGACAATGCGCTAAACTATATTAAGTACGTTTGCATTATTCTGCTTTTCTCGTTTAAGGTCGCCTTTAAAAGTTGTTAAGGATCTTCTCTTGTGAAAAGTCGAAATTTTCTGGCGACCAACTTCTTTTCTAATATACTTTTTTGAAAAAGGAAGTTTATTGCAAAACAGAAAATGCAAAAAGAAATATATGGTAGTGAACTCGTTTATGTGCTATGCTCGGTCAAAGATATCAAAAGGAGCAAAACACGTGATTTAAGTGAAAAATGCTGTTTTGGCCAATCGCAGGACAATTTCATTCAATATCTTCCAGATTTGTGATCAGATATGTATGAATGTTTGCAGAATTGACAGTAATAGCATTTTCGTATTAATTATGGAAGTAAAAGGTTTCAATTTTTTTTTCTTAAAATATAAATTTTAGCTACCCCTACCCCTTATTTTCAATGAGAAAATACTCCATTTTTCATCATATTTTGCAGTTTTAATGCTTTATAAAAAAATTCTGGCGATAAACTCTTTTAGATTTTTTCCAGATCAAAAGGAAATGGGTTTCTTCTCATTATAAAGAAGTCATACAATCTGGGGGGTAGCGTGCTTGTTTTTTTGTCCCATTATCAATGATGCTATTTTTCACTATTCTTGAGTCAAATTCAAAATAATTTCAGTTACACTAAATATCTGAAAAAAAATAGCAAAAATATAAACAAAATATCTTTCTTGCATATTAGTTGATTTATAATGAGCATAAAGAAGTTATACAGCAAAAATGAACTTGCTATGATGGAAAATGGCAACATACTGACGATTTTTAATCATAAATCAAGCTAAAAAAACCCATAAAATATTGGCCATTCGTGAAGGGCAAGACATACATAGAAATACTTTTTTCAAAATGGCCGCCATTATTGCCATTACTTTAAATTCTTCTAAAAATATATCTACAAACAACAGACATCTGATTTTTTGCTACATTTTTCAGATGCATATTTGCTATCAAAATTGACAATTCATTGTTAGATATTACAAACATTTATCACATGAGATCAAAAAGAGATTCATATGATTGAAACCTCACAAGAGCAGATCTTTAAGCAAGAATTTGACGGTAGAGGACATATTGACTGGACAATTTACATCACAAAGGAGGACACGTTAAATAGACAATGTTTCACAATAGTAGACATGTAAAAAGGCAATGTATCAGAATAGAGGACATATTGACTGGACAATTTACATTGCATCACAAAGGAGGGCACGTTAAATAGACAATGTTTCACAATAGTAGAAATGTATAAAGACAATGTATCAGAATAGAGGACATATTGACTGGACAATTTACATTGCATCACAAAGGAAGACACGTTAAATAGACAATGTTTCACAATAGTAGAAATGTATAAAGACAATGTATCAGAATAGAGGACATATTGACTGGACAATTTACATTGCATCACAAAGGAAGACACGTTAAATAGACAATGTTTCACAATAGTAGAAATGTATAAAGACAATGTATCAGAATAGAGGACATATTGACTAGACAATTTACATTGCATCACAAAGGAGGGCACGTTAAATAGACAATGTTTCACAATAGTAGAAATGTATAAAGACAATGTATCAGAGTAGAGGACATATCAACTAAAAAAATGTGACAAAGCAGAGAACATGAAAAATAGACAATACACAACTTTAGATGACATTTAAACTTTTCAATGTAACATCATTGAAGAGATACCATGACACCATGTTCAACACTACTGTAATACACCTGTGTGTCAGCCTCCGTTATATAACGAATATCATATATACACATAGGTTTACAATTTATCATCTGATAGCAATAACCCGGGTCAATTTAGGTAAATACACATTAACGTGTGTTACTGATGCAATCACTGATTAACTGATTGTTTTATTGATTGTGTTATCAGTGAACTTTCATAGTAAGTCTAAATATATAATAATACATGCATGATATTTGATTAAAGAGGCATTGTAGAGTATTTAATTTGGTTTTAAGTATCCGAAATTTGGTATTATTTAGGTACATTGTGTTGCCGTTGGTGATATGTTTGTTTAATGCAAAAACTCTTGTAGTATCACGCGAATCAAAATGAAAATTGACAGAAGCAAGAGAACTGTGTGGGCTTTACATTTGTTAAAACAAAAAGAAAGAAAAGGAAAACAAAATGTTTTGTTTAGATATTAAACCTTGTTTATCGCAGCAGAGGAGGGAAAATAGCAAAAAAGATCCAACTAACGACCTAACTGTGGCACATAAAATTCAATAATCAAAAACATACTCATAAATGCAGATAGTTTTGTGATTTGTTTTAACTGAAAAAATGTATCCTTTTTAATTTTAAGTTCGAAGCCGAAGGCCAAAATGCGCAACACTGAATCATACATGTATAGCTTCATTGGACTAAATGTGGTTCAGATGGATCTGGTAAGTATAGCTTGCGTGCGAGCGTGCGTGTTGACTATGTTCAGTGCACTTATACATTGTAGGTGCTTCAGTATATTCCCCTCTAACGTTATCTCTCTCAAACACGTCATTTTAAGTTTTATATTTGCATCTGACTTCATCAGTCAACATAAGGATCGTTTATTGGATCATGTGTCGAAATTAAAACTGATAGCAATGGTATACTTCGCCCTTTGTCAGATTTACGTAATCGATGATAAAACGTGTGCGATGTGTGGGATTGCTTCAGTATGTCAGTAATCAGGACTAATTACACCATGTAGAAATAGCGAGCTATGAAATAAGGTAATGCAGGTTGATCTGAACTATGGGTAAGTTTTATGGTCGCCATTTTTGTCTCACTGAGAAATATTCTGTATCTTTCAGTCATATGAAGATGGACGTTTTTGAGTATACTCATTAGTGTTTTTACTTGTTTTATGGTCATCATCTTTGTCTCATTGAGAAATATTGTGTATCTTTCAGTGATATGGAGATGGACGTTTTTGAGTATGCTCATTAGTGTGTTTACTTGTTGTGATTGACAATGATACTCGGTTCTCGTTTTGAGAACTTGAAGTTTGATGCGATAAAGATTTATATGGCGGGTGTCGTCGATAGGGCAGAAGACGCTTACTCTTCCGGAACACCTGGTCTTGTGCTTTTACTTGCTTAAGTCTTCATGTAAATCTTTCCTTTGTTCCTATTTTGCCTCTGGTTTTACCGATTTTGAGTTCGAATTATGGTTTTGTTGACGCTTTGGTATTCTCTGTTGTTTTTTGTAAGACAGAATACATTTCCAGTTACAATCTCTTATCAATTATTCATTGATGTTTTCAGATTGAATTGAATTCGTTTGAGATAATATATCAAATAAAATTTTATTTCTATTGTAGAAATTGTTACAGAAATTGTTCAACAAGCCCCTAAAACATATAATATTCAGCCAATATTTCAACCTATATTACCGAGTTGTTGGCACTCGGCCTGTGATATTGTCCTTCGACTTCGCCTCAGGCCAATATAGCAGCCTTGTCCAAAATAGTAATTTCACATGGCCACGTCATTCCTAAGCACTCACATCGTCGCAAACGAGATTGACTTGTTACAAATCTGATGGGCTATTTTTTTGAAGGTGACATCCTTAATGCTCTATTTTAAATAATATTAAGTAAGCTACATTGTTTGGTATTGTTTAATAGCCAATGAACAAGTTTAATATATTCTTTAATCATATGACTACCGTGATATGCGGTGAAATAAAGCCATAACATATTGTTTTCTATATTACACACGTGTAATAACACCTTCCGATTCATGAACGGAATACCAGCGGACACTTGCCCGACAAAGTCAAACTTAAAGTTTTTATCCATTGTTTCTAATCACTAGGGACAATTTATCAGTCATAATATTAGTTAAAACTGTGAAATATGGCAATAAGGTGTCTTAATTTTATAACATTTATCAAGTGCAAGAGTCAATTGTGTTGGACTACTTCCTCGTTCGCCGGGACATTCGACCTTCTTCGAAGGTTTGGGTTATTTGGTTCGAAATATTGAAATCAGTTGGCGTTAACGGCAAAGACAAAGTCTGTGTAGAATGGGGAAAGACCATAAAACGTCATATGATAAAACATATTTCATTCGGTTTTTTTTCATATTAAATTTTTGATTTTCTTTTAGAAGTTTTCATTTTTACTCGCCAGAGGCTTGCAAAAATGAAAACTCGTATCAGAAATTTAATATGAAGAGAAACTCATGACAGATCCTATATATATCATACATCAGTTCCAATGTAGTCAATGTCTTTAAAAAACGCTCATTTAGGTAGGCTACTGGGTCATTTATGGGACTTGTTGAACCTTTTGTTATTGGTCTTTATTAAAACATAATTAAAACATAATCTTACATCCTAATAATAATTAGCTCGTGTTTCGACAAATGTGCGGAAAGTACAATAAAACGGCATTTTTCGCTAAATGTGGTGCTCGTCTGCTCAATTTTTCCGCCGCCATTCAACTAAATATAGGAATCTCAACATGGTACTACATGAAACATCTTCTACATTTTATTAAACCTGAACAGTTTAGACTATCAAACAATAACATATTTATTTTATATTATGATTTATTACTTGGCACATCAATACCATAGTTATATTTTTATTATCATTTTCAATATAAAAAAAAACATGTCTTATTTTTTCTTGTGAAACGGCCGGAACCAGGAACAGGATAGTGGTCACATAATTCGGAAAATTCACGTGATTATTCCTATTAAAATAGAACCGGAAGCGCAAATGTCAGGTTGTTGATACTTTGTGAGGAAGAAAAGCTCAGTTCCTCTGGCTCTGTCGCCCAATTTTACGCTAAGTCACACACCGGTCCTTCAAATTTATTCTTTCAGATTTTTACTGTTTTGCAAAACCTTTGAGACGATAATACTAGTCGAACTGAAACGAAAGCTTTGTAAATTCCGCAATATATGTCTATGGAACTGATGGCTAAACTTGATAACGTTCAATTAAATGCTGTTTCCTAAACTCATGTTATTACCTGAAACACATGCAGCATACTAGCTATATCCTTGATCAGTTCCTCTCCCAGTTGAAACTTATTATGCAGTCACGGAAAAGTGTTATTTGCCTTCGTATCTAATTTGCCACCTACATTAAAATGTATACCTACCGCTGATACGTAAAGTACACTTTAAGATTAGTTTCGGTAAAGCTTGTAATGATAATAAAAATAATATACAATTTTGATATAGCGCCCTATCTAGCTACCATAAGCCACTCTAAAGCGCTTTACAATACATAGATACACAATTTTATACATTCAATACAATTTACACATACAGTTCTATCATATACAAGTTCTATCATATTCAATTCTGAGGAGTTCGCAGGAGCTGCCTTATCAGGCGCTAACTACTTGTCCTATACCACCTGGCTAATATTTCCATATGTGTGTGTATGTATTCGTGTATGCTGGAGATGAATTGTGCTCTGCTTGTAGTGGGACCGTTTTTCCAACGACTTCTTTTATAATGCCACCTCACTTGAATGCTACAGCACAGATACTGTAACACCCAACCGAGACCATTTTATACTCCACCTGGGTTGTTGGAGTTATGGGGGCAGGAGAAAAAAACTTTCTCTCAATGTTCCATGCGTATGACGATTACGGGGATCGAGCCCTGGCCGCCTGCTTGGAAGGCCGGAGTGTTAACCATTCGACCAATCCGTCCATTTCCAACAAGTTCATTTTAAATTTATTTCAAATTGCAAACAAAATAGTTGTTATTGTTGAAACAAGGGCGAGAGCAAAAGCTTTTATATATTATATCAATAATGAAACACAAAACCCAGTTACTGATGTGTTAACAAAACCCTAATTTGATCTGTGAAAAAACGATCAAAGACACAATTAAAGAAATCTTTACGAGCAAAGGTGCTAGATCATGATTGTTCCTGGTCAAGAACACAACTTCTAACTTGTTGGATGTCTTCTGTTGCCTCCTGATTCTTTGACAAAACAGTTCTTCACTAATTGGTTGTGGTTCTGGGGAAGCATCGTTTTCTTTACATTCACACTTATAACCTGATCTGTGGTCTCAATCCTTGGCTTCCTACCGTAATTCGAAGTCACATTGTCTGTACGGTAACCAGTCAAGATTACAAGCGTTCTGATATTTTACTCTTTGTCAATGGGCGGTGTTCATGGCAAATGCATTTGCAAATATTTTGATATTTTATCATGATCCTGTAAATTTATCCTAAACTGTAGTTTTTATTTTGTGTGAATTTCAGGAATCCATTTCCATAGCACTGCCAGTAGGAGTTTCATGGGAAAATATGGAACCCTTAGCAGCTACAACGGTAAGATTTAGAGATACATCAGTGCCATACTGAGTTTTTAATTAACAATTAATAATTGTACATGTAATTGCCATCTATGTCCATAAGTTGCTGCAACATACCAAAAGAGAAGGTGGATGGAGTAACTCCAAACGGAAGTTCAATTTCTTCTTACAGGATTTTCATTTCGTTTGTAAATTATAATGATAGCCCCTTATGATGATTTTGTTCCATTAAATAATTTGTTTTTCTATTTTGTTACACTTCTTATTTACGTTGTGAGAGTCTATTCTTCTCGTACATATAACTTTTCCCTGTAGTTCATTTAAGCATTGACGCTATCTTTAGCTCCATACAGGTACATGTATGAAACAAATTGTTTGCAAACTGCATGAATCTGCTTTTTATATCCCATTCTTCCTATTGTTTAGCTAATATCGCCCGAGGAATCGAGTGTGGCTGGAACAAATGGTCGAAATGGCATCAAGAGGAATGTTCTTGACAATGGAATAGATACATATCTGGTAGGTCTATTTATGTTTGTGTTTGAACTAACGTTTTTAAATGTTCTAAAAAACACAATGACAGTTGATTAAGTTAAACAACTCGTCTTTATAGCTAAAATACAAACTATAGCATAGCGATAGAATAGTTTGGGTTTTGTGAGAGGGGTGGGGGGGAGTGGGGGTGGGGGGCTTTTGGAACGTATAATGCTTTAACAATTAACACACACACGTGCTAATTAAGCTAATGAATTGAGAGAATTACTCTGAAAATAATATGTTTAATATGTGTGTAATAATTTAAGAGGACGAAACGTGTACTAGTATTTCATTATAGCATTACATGGACATGAAATTTGCACTAAAATGTAACAAAACAAAACAAATTCACAATTAAAAGAAACGTTTCCTAGAAGGACATACAGCATCGCATCGTGTCGTTTTTGCAAATGTTAAAATAGACATTTAAACAAATAAAGGCTTCGTCTATTTAGTGAACTACAGCGTATTAAGTAAGTCTTAAGTAAAGTTGGAAATCTAACTTGTTTAAATATTCAAATACTGATTTAAAATCTATGATTTCTTTTCGCGAAAATGGATATGTATGTTAAGTTTTAAGTCTTAATTGTGAGATTGACTTACCTCTGAGTACAGAGATTAGGATTTTCACACGTAACACAAAGCATTTATAACCGAACTACAACGTATCATTTGATATTTTGATTAAAAGGCGATTTGGAACAGAAAATGTGTTCCAAAGAAGCTTACACCAATGTGTTTTTGGGAACCGATCAGTATACATGGAAATATTCACATTCTGTGTTGCCGTCGCCTAGATGTATCATTAATAGTGTAAATTGTTGTAAATCATTCTGTATACTATAATGTGTAATGCCAAATCACATGACTTTTTCTGACGCCAAGTTTGACTACGGATTATCAAATTTCATCTATGCATCAGATAGCATGTATACTCTCTTTGAATCAATCGCTTAGATGACACTGATTTAAATCAAGCTTTTATAACGGTATGTTGGACTACGTTACGTCAACGCTTTGCACTCCGCCTCGGGTAACATGTATAATGGCTTTCAATAAATAGTTTAGATGACATTGATTTGAATCAGACTCTTTCAGGAAATACACACGCACGGAAAAGGGAGAACATTTACCGACTATATTCAAAGAAATAAACAGGCCAATAACAAAAAATATCCTTAATGAAATATATCAGCAATGAACTGTAACAATTACGAAATGTAGTATGCAGTCGATATGAATACAATTTTGGCGACAGATAATTATTCATGTCGCCCTAACGAGCGACATTATATTTATCTGTCAACAAAATTGTATTCACAACGACTGTATACTACATCTGGTAACAGTTCATTGCTTAAACGGATGTTTTTAAAATAGCATTTGAACAGTTTTGTCCTAAAGCGATGCTTGTCTTTGGCTAGGTCGATCTAAATACGATGGCGACAACAAATGGACATACAAAAATTGTGGCCAAACAAGTAGATCCAAATCAGGTATGTTTTTCTTCGTCTTTGATATGTTCTATAAAAGTATTAAAAGTCTTGAACATGCAGTAAACATCGTCTAGCAAGATCATAAATAAAGAACTGTAACAATATCATATGTGATTTGTTAAACATATTGAAACAAATTTAAACAAATTATGTAAAATAAAAACAATTAAAGACAATGTCGTTACTTGGTTTTCTTTTGTCAAAATCAATCCTTTGAGTTCAATGTATATTGCATAAAACAGAAAATATGTTCACATCTTCAAATATGTAAGACAGATGCAGTTTGCAACATGCTTGGCATGACTGAATTGTAAAGGTGAAACCCCGTGTGTATCTAACATAACAAATGACAAGATACAATACATTCAATACATTGTTCGCACCTATACGATAATTATAAACAAACATGTGTGTGTGTGTGTGGGGGGGGGGGGGGGGTGGTCGGCTTCAATCTTCAATGACACATAGAGCATCACTAAATGCTACATCTAACCTTAAGCTATACGATAACCTAATGCTTTCGATTTTCCTATCATGAACTTCCTCTTTCTTGATAGTTACATCACTGCTTCTCGAACCTATGTTGCTCTTAATGTAAAGATTTCGTAATAGATGTCAGTTGCTAATCAAACTTAAAACAGTGATTCGAGTGGTGTAGGTCCATGAAAACTATGGGATCGTTTTATGGTTGCCATTATGGTGATTTCGGAAATATTTTGTACCCTTGTATTGTATAAAGATGCGACTGTTTTATTGTTATGATTGACATATAATCTCTGTTTTCATTTTGGAGTCGCGAGATTTACTTGGATGTGACCTAGATTCACTATGTCGATGATGCTTAACTTTCCGGAACATCTGGTCTTCTTATCTTGTACTTTTTCATATGGTGTGTGTGACAATTTTACCTTTGCTCATAATGTGTCCGTAGTTTATTCGTTTTTGAGTTCAGTTTTGAGCTTTGTTGACGTTTTGGTTTTCTCTGATTTTGTTTTTGCAGACTGAAGCTTCGAGTGGGGCAGCATCAAATGGCCGCGTTAAACCTGTGAAGATACGGTTAGAAGGAAATAATCATAAGAAGGTGAGCGTTTTTAAATCCATTTCGCTTGAATCATGAAAGATGTCTTGTGAAGTATTCCAGTGGTATCCATTGGGTCAGATAGATGTTTATAAATGGTAGACACGAATCTTGTCATATTTGACGCTGTTTATTTCAAGACTACATCCGGTGTTAAAAATATCTGTTTTGTGGGAAAAGCATTAGCTAGACATGTCATGGTTTTGTTTCATTGAATGTTTATAATATGCTATAGTTACAGACTCGCGTCCCTTCCTCGGTATTTGGATGTAGGAAGTATTGGTCTCGTACTATGACCGGTGTTTGCTAAGTTTGTTGATATTTATGAATATACGTACTAATAAATTTACTTCACTGCTGACACCATTAAAGTGACGTCCTTATATTATCTACATGAATGTGTTCAAACCCATATGTGACATCGACAAGTTTGGATCAATATCCTGTAATATCATGTATATACAACAGACGATAGCACGTGTACATTGTAACTGTTTTGGAATATATGTTGTCTACATTTAATATTTTCTTCCAAGGCGTTTTTGCTGCGACGTAACAAATTGGTTATATAAACTGTGCAATTTTGTACGATAGACGTACCTTTTTAGTTTACCGTGGACTTGCCATCCGCTGAACTTGCCGATTGAGAGTACACGTTTTTATAAAGAATATTTATTTACAAAGAATATTTGTTTATAAAAAATGTATTGTATCAAATCGTTTACAAGCCTGTCGAGTTCAACTCAAGATAAAAATAAATTGTATCAAATCGTTTAAAATCCTGTCGAGTTCAACTCAAGATGTTAAGCTGCACCAACCATAGCTACGACTTAAATTGATGAGTATCAGTATTAGTCTGATAATACAGTGCACTCCTCTTTATGTCATGTTGCATTTGTCAGACAAAAACATGATATTAATAGGAATGTGGCATTAAGAGAAACATGTTTTTCCACTAAATCTAGTGCATTTCCAATCTCTATAACTAAAAGTAAGCTATTCAATGTACATAATAATGAAGATGTTTCAATATATAGATATCATTATTTCAATTAAAAATCAATTTTGGGGTTATTTTTTTTTATGCAACATTTTGTACAAGTTGTATCTGAAATCAATGGAAATGGCACCATTTTCTGGATATTTTATGTGATTGATTAAAAAAACATGATATAAAGAGGAATTTACCTCAAAATACATGATATTAACCAAATAAAATTACATAGATTACATAGAGAGAAAAATGGTGCATGGGAAAACATGATATAAAGAGGAATCTGATATAAACAGGGATGATATAAAGTGGAGTCCACTCTACTAGGCATCATCATTCGGTGCCCTTTCTTATCAGATAATGTCGTTTTAATTGTTTTGATTATTATTTATTTTAACAAAAATGTTGCCCGACATATTATTAACATAGAATTATTTGTTCATCAGACTAAATTGTTTTTAAAAAAAAAAACACATTGAAACTTTGGCGCTGGCTATGGGTAAGCCAACCGATACGTAGATGCATTAATCGGCATTCACAAAACTTTGCTCGTTTAGACATTTGCATCCTATATTTGTTATCTCACATTCCATAGCCCTTATCGCCAGGGCATGTTCACTATCATTTCATACATTACAGACACCCGCTACCGCACTTCAGTCTTCCATGTAATCACTAAACAAATATACGGAGGGGAAACACCTAACACACTTGATCACATGAAGCCACATACACAACCAATACCCTTACATCATCATGACGCTTACCGTCACACACACCTTTCCGATTTATCACTTATCATGACACTACGTTTAACACGTTCTGGCCCATTATTCCAAATATAACGAAATATGTGTATAATCCTTTCAAGCTCCTTAATGTGTTCTATACTTACATACTGGACACTTGTTAAGTATGTTATCTGAGGTATTACTACAGACAGAACAATCACTGATTTCCCTTTAATGGTCAGTTTGTTTTTTTTTCTCCAATTTTTTATTAGTTCGTCGATACCTGTTATTGTATCTGCCCAATTGCCCAGATTGTAACTTCCGAACGGTTTTACTTGCCTCACCCAGGTAATACCCATAAACATGTTATTTTTGAGTTTGTTACGCCCTAAATACAAATCTTCGGTCATGGACTTATTTGATTGCAGACCAGACACTTTCTCAAACTCTTCAACAATTAATAACGCTCTTTTTTTTTAACGATTTTCATATCCCTATTTCTAACTCTTAGACCACTTATATGGATATCTGTTCCTTTTCTTAACGATTTTTGCTTATGGTTTCTTAAACTTCTATATGCTTGCTCAAGAACTTCATTAAACCACCCCAGGCAATAATAGCTACTTCAACGTACTCATTAACACTTATCGCAATTGGTTACAAAATGTGTCATTTGGATATTCTACACCAAACTACCAGGTTTTTTTTCTGCAGCAGACAGTTGAATATACTTCGGGTTTTTGATATTAAGTCTATCACTTAAAATACATTGAATGTATAAAAATATCTGACTGCTATGGACAGAAACACAGTGCTACAGTAATCATATCAAATATATTTATATTAATTATGCTTGGGGGTGACAGAAGTCCAGTGGTGGAAAGCCAGGCTCATGACCGGAAGGTCGTATCACGACACGGTACCGTGACGTAACTTTGCGCGTGATACTTCACGCCGCTTGTTTCAGTAAGTGAGTATGTGGCTGAGCAGTGTTAGAAGTGTTATCTTTGAGCGCATAAACTGATAAAGGTGATTGAACGGTATATATATATAAGAACCTCGAATAACGATTTACTTATTTTTGAATCAACATTTATTAATTCTTTTCAAATTTAAGGTTGACGTGATACTGAGTTCAAATCAACGGTTGCTCAATGACGTTGTCAGGAACATGGAAAACGAAAAGGTGATACATATTTTTATGTCAACACTCAAATAAGTATTAAAAAATAAATGTTAATCTTAATATTTTTTATTCGATTTCGTCTAATATGTCAAGATCAAGGTTCCTACATAGAAGAAAACCTACTTTATTTCAGAACATCAACTAGATCTAGTTCTCGTTCTGTGTTTCTTTTCCTGTGAAGCAATGGGCATTTAT
Source organism: Mimachlamys varia (assembly GCA_947623455.1). Taxonomy (NCBI): domain Eukaryota; kingdom Metazoa; phylum Mollusca; class Bivalvia; order Pectinida; family Pectinidae; genus Mimachlamys; species Mimachlamys varia. Next base: position 30,681,969 of record OX392540.1, read on the forward strand.
GAAGCTTATGGACAACATCTGAATGTACTTAAATAGAGTATAGGTGTAGCTAATAGCTGATGTCTTTCACAAAATAAAAACAATATTCATTTATAAAACATCTCAATTAAATTTACTTGAATGTTACCCAAACCATTTGCATTGTCTTTTGAATACAGTGCATATATACATATCATTTCCAACATTTAATTTTACTTTGTCATACTTTTTCCAATAATAAACAGCAGCTAATATTTAAGATAAATATATCATATTTTGTTAATGATCTACATCGTTTAGGCATGTTCCTTAACTTGCATATTTTAAATGATGATGATGTAATGGAGCTATATAACAAAACGGTATTGCTGGTCGACACTGATCGTTATATCTTATATCAAGGGAACCCGAAAACGAAAGTGGTGATTTGTGAGGTAGTGAGATAGCGTATGTGTATGTACCTACTGTACTGACAGAATGATCAAAGAAAAACTATTTCTTTCCGCCCTAAAACAATACTCTATCGATTTTTATTTTCATTTTTGGCCACGTGCGTTTTTTTACGATTCAAAGCCTGATGACCGGAAACGAAATGTACTTTGATTTATATAGTGACTAAGCAGGGCATGTGTAAATACTCATGTATATTCATATAGATAAACCTATTACAGATTGACCAAGCAGCAAAAGAAAAGAGTTATGCAACAGGAACACTTCATTCTACGTCAAACGCATATCGTGAAGGAGAGCCAGAGCTGGCCTGTGATTACACAGAGGGTAATTGTTTGAGGGAATGTGCTTTTTTTATGTTAATTGCATATCATAGTTGTTCTTGATGCAAAATATTTATTTCATTATTCAGTCATTTAAAACGCATATCATTTTCAACACATTGTCTCAATGAAAAATAAAAACCAAATTAAATGTTTTGTGCTTGTAAGTAATTGTATATAGACATTTACAGCAGACCTGAGCTTGCAACCGAAGACCATTCTACAGTTTCGTTCATTACATGTATTATACATCCTACGTCACAAAAATAATATTCCATGAGTCTCCGTCTTAATCTTTCCTTTGTTCATATGTTTTAATATTTATACTGTTTTGTTGACGCTTCAGAATTCTATTTTTTTTCTACAAACATAACAGTTGGCATCAAATTTATCAAAGCTGTCCAAGAGGGAAACCTTGCAGTTGTAAAGGAATTAGAAGTTTTATTCCGGGACGAAGTTTTGGACCTTAACCATTTTCCAGTACATCCACTTATTATCATAGCAGCTTTTGGCTCATCAGATATAGTTGAGCATGTAGATAGCTGGAAGCCAGCAACATTTAACTGGAATGCTCCAACGGAAATCCCAGCGGGAGTCTTTGAAGGTTTATTGGACAAAATAGAAAGCCGAAACGTTACACCATTGTATGTTGCAACATTTCTGAAGAACCAAAAGACTGTTGAGTCTTTGATAAAGTATACGGATGCACAGAACATTGCCTACTGTATGAAAAACATTCAACTGAGTAACTCGATAGAAAACGTATACATGGAAGAAATAGGGAAACGACTGAAAGAAGAATATTCGGAATTGAAACCTGCCGTGGTACCTGGTCATCAGAAAGAGCCAAATGGTACCTGGACCAGAGTATATATCGTTTATTCCACAAAAGTGATGCAAGCTTCCAATCACAAAAGAGAAGGTATAGGACTGATAATGATGCGGAACCCCTTCAAGGTAACCAAAGAAGCGATGGCCGTGTCTAACAGCAAAGGAGAAGACGATGATGTTGCCAAACAGGACATAGTAAGGATACCTAAGAGCATTGCAACATGCTTCGAGAGACTGTGGCGTGATCACAGCAATCTCAATATCATTAGTGTACGCTCAATGAGGCTAAATGGAGCAAAGACGGAGAGGAGTCTGTGTGTAGTACTGTACTGTAGTACTAAAGGCGTGGTACCTCTGGGAGAAGAGGAGTTTCCAAAACGATTGACGCTCGGAGAAGATGATTATATCGACGTTGATGTCCGGGAAGGATACTTTGAATATGGTGGGTACGAGACTAGACCAAGCACGTTTTACCATGAAGAGCTCAAAATGGGATGTAACATAGGTGCGCTGACTTCACAAAACGGTGGCGGAACACTTGGTGTTTTTGTACAATACAATGGTACAATGGCTTTCCTGACATGCGCTCATGTGTTGTTTGACATTCTTCAACAACCTTATGTCAACTTCACCCATACTGGCATTGATCGTCGTGACGTCGTGCAGCCTACTACTGATGCTTCCGTGCCAAGTCATGATCCTTGTGGATTTGTGCAGAGGGCGATTTTCGACCCAAGTATGGATACCAGCATTGATGTTGCGGTGGTGACTATATCAGACGAAAGAAGGTGTCCCATTAGCGGTAAATTCGCTAATGACCACAGTTACAAATACAAACAAGCAGGTATGTACTCTTAATGTGTTTTAATATCCTTCATAAGATGATTATGGAAGCGTTTTGCTTTTGTTTTTTTATAAATTGAAATTTCGAGTTAGTTTGTCGAAATATCGATTTATTATCTCGAAATTTTCTAGGTTGTATCTCGAAAGTCGAGGGGAATATAAGTGATTTTTATATTTAATGATTAATGCCTTTTTTATCAATGGATGTTTTTGTTCTTTTAATGATATCATTAAGCGTGTAGAGCTGTTTGGCATCAAAATAGTGATAAATGCATTTATCATTATATTATTACAAACATATCTACATGCTCAATCAATATTTACATAACCATATGGCATTGTGTTCAAAACAAACATATATTAGACACTAAAATATATGTCAAATGGTTTCTCTTTCCTTTTCTTCTAGCTGACTACAGAAAATGGGTGTGCGGAAACTCTATCAATTATCAACTTCTATTACATTGGAAACTTGAAAACGATGCCTTAATGAATAGAACTGTCTGTCTTTCCCAACATTTTTTCTGAGCTTATATCGGATCACATAATATTTATCTTTATACAATTAGCATGGTTATACACTGTGATGCCACAATGGTACTAGCTGGTTAAGTCCATAGCTATATACCTGACATAGATGTCAAAGGCACTATTCTAAGTTTGGTTCGTTGGTTATTGGGAAGATGATTATGTAATCTGTCATAATATCAATACAACTTCCAATAGTTGCAAACGAATTGCTTCATTCTGACAGAATCTTTCTTATCAATACATTTTGGATTTTGCACCAATTTTCTCAATCGAAAATATTACTTCATGTTTAGCTAAATATGAGTTATAAGTAAACATTTTACTACTTATTTCAGGATTTGGCGAGTTACCAGAATACAACGATGGATCTGTATTACTGGACATTCAACAACACGGCACAAGCAACATGGTAATCAAATTCGGAAGTGAAACCCACCTAACAAAAGGTATATTGAGAGTTGAAGGTACGCAAGTCCGTCCCTTGTCGACTGTCTTAGGACTACCTCCAATGGGATCGAAGCTGTGTGAGGTGAAAAATCAGTATGAAGTTGAAGGAGACAAAAATGGAAACTTTTTCTGGCCAGGTGACTCTGGGTCCGCAGTGTTTATGTTGAGCGGGACATCTTTACATTGTATAGGGTTAGCAATCGGACGCACTTCATATGGGTCCGCGGTCGTCACTCCTATACAACCAATCTTAGCTGCACTGGGGTCAGACGCTGTTATTGGACTCCAGCGTTTTGATATATGATGGAAAATCTCCTCCCACTGCATATCAATAGCAATATATAAGCCTTCTGAGATCTGAATTATATTAAAACTCCTAGCTTCTCATGAGGATCCAATCTGTAAAAAGACCTTACATGTAACAGTTTTGATAAACTTCAAAGATACTGATGTAGAAGACTTTTCCAAGCAATAAGTGGAAAAGAGCCTATTGAAATTAGGTTCACGTTCAGGGGCAGTGTTTTCATCTTCTGGTTTCATAACAATTTATAACATTGAATTAAAGCGAAAGCAAACAGATAAAAAAACATATTTTTTGACACTGATTGATAGCCACAACAACCGCACTGATCAGTACGAGTTGGTAAAGCTGAAAATGACCTATTCCAGTGGTATGTTTCCTTACTGTGAAAATTGACTTTTGCTTGAATATACATAAATCCGAACAAATTTACACGAAGAAAATCGGGAAGGAACTGCATATGGACAAATCATGAAACACCATCTATATACCAAAACATAGCAATATATGAATTTCTCAATTTATTGATATATACATTAGCATCTTATGATACTTATTAACTGGATACGGCGTCTGTGACTGCGGTTAACATGTGGAAAAGCTAAACGACATGATACCAGTCACAACAAAACTGTGAAGAAGACAGATTAAAAACAATTGCCATTGGCTCTTCAGTTCGCTCAAAGTGTTGTTGTAATCTGAACAATGTATTTTGTCTCAATTTTGTCATGATTTACTTATTTATGTCTGGTTATTTTTATATGCCCTTAATGCTGATACTACTATCGGTTCGCACGTCAACTTGCGCGAGCAGTATTCTTTGTGTGAAATCGGAATAGCTTTCATATTCTATTTTTCAAACTTGTAACCTGTGATACATTACATATTTTTATTGATTTTGTTTTTCATTTTTGCAGATCTATGCTTGTGTTAGTTAAAATTGAAATATATAAAAAATATTGAGCTGGCTGTCTTAAAAGTATACTTGCAACTTTCTCATAGAGATTTAAAGTTGAACGCATACAAAAACCGCTCATTTTTTTTCTTTCTTTTTTTTTTGCTAAATTAATACCTACATCTTAAGTATATATATCTTTTTTCTTTTTTTTTTCATTGGACAACTTTTTATGTTGTATTGGAGAGCTTTACCATCCAGTCTTACACATACTTTCGTCAACATTTTAATTTCAAAATAATCAAATGTTTGTTAATAATAAGTTGTTTTAGATTTCCAAACAATTGTTTCATGTCTTTATATACATGTATATTGTGGATTCCCAATGTGCCAAATTTCATCTTCCTTATATTTTAAGGTACGCTGATTTACATGTCGTCATTACAACATTTTTTACGTATCATTAGACTAAAAGTGTGGCAATTATGTTTGTACATTGCTAGACATTGTTGTGTAATGATATATACCATACAGCGGAACATTTTAACGGGGCTTTAATTTGGTGATTTGGCGGGTCGTATATAGATCGCCACAGTGTAACCCGTCAAATTCAAAAGACGCGAACAATTTCGCTTTCAGCAATAGTTTCCGTTAAACACCTGTTTATTACAATACTTATTATCCTTTGTAACGAATTACACGTCTTTATATGATCCAACTCATGTTATCTAAACTCTGTTACAAATATGTAAGGTGAACCTTAATAACATTTTTACATCAACGGATGTATCACATCTTTATCCTGATAATTGGAATCTGTCGTTTATGTACATGAAGAACCAAATTATCACCGTCTTCCATTAAAATCATCATTATAATTTATAGATAGCATACGATTTGTTTATTTTATATTGGAATTTGTCGTTTATGTACATGAAGAACCAAATTATCGCCGTCTTCCATTAAAATCATTATTATAATTTATAGATAGCATACGATATGTTTATTTTATATTGGAATATAACGTTTATGTACATGAAGAACCAAATTATCGCCGTCTTCCATTAAAATCATCATTATAATTTATAGATAACATACGATATGTTTATTTTATGTTGGAATTTGTCGTTTATGTACATGAAGAACCAAATTATCGCCGTCTTCCATTAAAATCATCATTATAATTTATAGATAGCATACGATATGTTTATCTTATACTATAGTGAAGAGTGTGACTAATGTGGCTAACTCTATATAAAGATATATAATTGAATAAATAATTTATCTTTAAATTAATATACATTTATTTTAATTAATGATTTAATGTTGCTGCGTAGCATTTACATATATTTTTAAGTCAGCTGAGACAACGTCGCCGATTGTCATCCGTCGTGCGTGGTCCGTAAATAATTTACTTACATGTTCAAATTCTTCTCTAAAACACCTGGACGGATTTGAATGAAATTCGGCTTGAACGTTCCCTGGCCAAAGATGCATCAGAATTGTTATTTATATAGTCCTAACCCCCTGGGGCCTCAGGGAGGGAACACAAGGGGTAACTATAGTTACAACTTCAAAAATCGTCTTCTCCAGACTCAGATATTCTCGAATCAAATACTCTTTATAAATGGAAAAGTCTTAAAGTGTTTTATCAAAACATGTGAATTTCATCCCCACCGGACCTCACTTTCCCCACTGGGCAGGGAGTTATTTACTATAATTTATATAGGCAAATGACACTTTTGCATACATTTGGTTCATTTTCAGTTGGAGATAATCAAAGCTTGGATGTAATTATAAACAGGGACATAACCGTTTAACGTTTAAAGAATTTTTATCTGGCCCAACCCCGGTGCTGTGGGGGAGGGGCTAAAACGGGTTAAATTGGCTTAACTTTCAACAATAATCTTAAGGCTAAGATATGCGAGAATCAAATACTCTTCACAGATAGATAGGTCTTTAGATGCTTTATCAAATTTGTGAATTTCATGCCCCGCGAACCTCAGGTTACCCCCTGGGGAGGGTTGAAGTTTTCTTGTAATTATATGGGAAAGTGTTTATTTTTAATTGGAAATTATTTAAACATGGTTGAAATTATAAACAGGAGATGACCGTTTAAAATTAGAAGTATTTGTACTCTGGGTCAATCAAATACTCTTCATCTTGCATGAGAGTGGATAGCAAACTCTGCTGGTGGATTTTTTAGTCCCCGAGGTTTGCTGGAGCCTCCATAGCCACAGTTATCTCATTTGAGTTGTGACAAAGTACTAATACTATACACATTTTCGTAGTACACGATTTGAAAGTATACATAACAAGTTTAATTTTACTTCTAAATTCATAAATTAAAGGGGTTTTACGCACCTGACCCTTCCGCTTTTAAATTAGTCTAGACATTTTGGATTCATAACTTTTGGCCCCTAGCATCAATGCAGAGTCCTATGATGACGAAACATCTATATGATGCAGGTTAATTAATATTTTCGGCATATTGGGTCAATTTAAATGGTGCAGCATACGAGTTACTTCTTCTTCACAAATAGAAGGGTCTTTAGGTGTTATATGAAAATTGTGAATGTCATGCCCCTCCAGGATTTCAGGTTCCCCCTTGGTGATCGGTTAAAGTTTGCTATAGTTTATATAGGAACTTTTGAGTAAGACCTGGGACCTTAATCAGACTTACATGAAGATTGTCAAGAGATAAGTTCACAGAAAAAGTGAAGTCAAAGGTCAAGTTCAGCGTGTCAAAGGTCAAGGTCAAATTTTATAGATTTTACTGATGAACATTTTGTTTCGACTACGTGAAGCAAAGATGGTAAGAATCAAGCAAGGAGTCAATTTTCGGATATCAAGGTCACTGTTTCAAACGTCAAGGTCAAATTTTATATCTTTTCACATATGAACATTTTAAACCAAACCAAACACGAATTCAATTGACCAAACGTCAAGGTCACCGGCTCAAATTTCAAGGTCAAAATGTATAGCTCCTTACTGATATACATTTTGTTATGACATTATGAAGCAATTTCGGTTTGAATTAAAGAAGAAACTTGACAATTGTTTGCAAACACCATTACATTTATAACCTGTAAAAAGAACTATGTCTGCTTGATAACCAAGGTAGCCCCACGTATTCATTGACCGTTTTTTTTCAAAGGTTAAATACTATCTTACCGTGCGTCAGCGTAACAATTTTCAAGATACCGGTTAATGAGCAAGACGCTGACCTACCTCGTCTATATTGGATACCTAAACTACACAAGGATCCGTATAAGCAACGTTTTATCGCTAGCCCTGCCAATTGCTCGACCAAGCCTTTTTCGAAACATCTTACTACTATTTCAGTACCATTAAATCAGGACTTAAGACCTATTGTAACACTGTTATCTTCAGGAGTGGAATTAACGGGATGAGGATTTTGAAAACCTTTCTTTTGATCAATCTTGAGCACCTGATCCTAAAAAATGATTTTTTGATCTAAGATGATCTAAAACGTCTTACATCTCTCGTTATAAGAGCTTTCTTTTCAAAAACACGGACGGCGATACAAACATATGGTAGTGAGCTAACTTAGAGCATACTTTGTGAAAAACACGACAAAAGCTAGGATGAAGTATACTTAAGAAGGTATAGTAAGGTTGATTGGATTCTTGGTCGACAAGATATTTGTTGAGTTCGGAGGACAATTTTTCTAGCAGGCTGTTGACATTCCCATGGGAACAAACTGTTCCCCACTCTTAGCTGACTTGTTTTTGTTTTCATACGAAGCTGGATTTGTGGAAGGCCTAATCAGGACAGGTAGCAAACACCTTGCTAATTTTTTTCAATTTCTCCTTCAGATATATCGACGATGTGTTGTTTATAAACAACAAGAAGTTTGCGGACCACGTCGATCGTGTATACCCTTCCGAACTTGAAATAAAGGACACATTATACTTCTACATCAGCTGCTTACCTCGATCCTTACTTAAACTATGACTAACATCGAGAGCTTACTACTTACTAAAAAAAATAGAGAATACCGAAGCGTTCACAAAATTATCATCCGAACTCAAAATCGATTTAACTAGGGGCATAAAATTAACAAAGGAAAGATTGATATGGAGACCCTTGTAAAAGTACAAGTTAATAAGACCAGATGTTCCGGAAGAGTTAGCGTATTCTGCTTCACCGACGACCCTCGTCTTGTAACTCTTTGTCACATACAGGTAAGCACCTAGTCCTCAAAATGAGAACCGAGTCACCATTGTCAATCACAATAAGTAAACACACTGAAGAGCAATCTCAAAAGCGTCCATCTTCATGTCACTTAAAGACAAAGAATAAATATTTCTTAATGGGACAAACATGGCTTCCATGGGCCTCTTGTCTTACATGGGTTATTCCATCTCATATGAAGTACGGTATGATAATATACAAATATCGAACTATTACTTCCAATTATATACTGAAACGAAAAAGAAACGCAACAAGAGAAAACAAATTAATTTGTGTATTCAGTTTAAATTAATTGTACATTTAATTGCATTACACGACATGTTGTATTACTTAATGTTCAATTTAAATAATCAAACCTAAGATCAGTTCAATTCATTCTGCACAATAATATCTCAAATAAGCATGGGGTAGCATTTTTGAATGTTAAATTTTTAGTACCGAGTATGAGCGCCATTTGCCTGGATTTGCTGCTCGCACACGCCTTGTCATGGAGTTGATTAAGCGATTCACTTGTGCAACAGTAATGTTGTTCCACTCCTCAACAAGGGCTCTTTCCAATTGTTGTAACGTTTGCGGTGGATTACGCCGTTTTCTAACGCGCCTGTCTAGGACTTCCCACAATTGATCTATGGGTGATAAATCCGGGCTGTAAGGTGGCCATCTCAGGACGTTGACGTTGATAGCATTCAGAAAATCCATGCTGAGCTTTGCGACGTGTGGTCGGGCATTGTCTTGCTGAAACGTAACGTTGTGTCTCAGAGCAAATGGTACGGCAACAGGTTGCAAAATGTTGTCACGGTATCTTTGGGCTGTTAAACTGCCATGAACAATGACAAGAGGTGTTTTATGACCATGGCATATACATGTACCACCCCAAACTATGACTTCGCCGCCGCCGAATCGATCCCGTTCCACCACACAGCAATCGGCGTAACGTTCTCCCGTACGTCTAAAAACACGTTTACGTCCGTCTGCTCTATACAGCGTGAATCTTGATTCGTCCGTCAGTAAACAAAATTTGCCTCCATTGACGAATAGTGAATGCATTTGGACGATGTTGGCGTAGCCATGCCATTCTCACGCGACGTCGACGTTGCGTCAGCATTGGTCCTACATAAGGACGGCGTGGCCTCAATCCTGATTCACGTAGGCGATTCAAAACAGTATCGCGACTAATTCTATTGTTGTGAGTACCAGGGATGACGTTGGCGGTTTCCGTTGCTGTTAAGAATCTGTTGCGCAATTGTATCAGTCTAATAATGCGGTACTGCCTGGCTTGTTCCGTTAAGCAATAGTTGCGTTACGGCGTTACGTTGATTTTGGTTTAGTCTACCCATTTCAGCACGACGCCGTTCATTAATTAAACACTGGACTTTGTTGCTGGCTTAATCGGAGACGCATCTGTGACCATCAGATTACAAAACGAAACACACGGTTAATGGCGCACGTGCATTTCGGGTTATTGGCGTAACACGTATTTGTGTGCGTGTCGTTACAGATAAAACCCAACTGTCGTGCATGAATGACTACGGTTAAATATAAAATACCTGGATAATGTTTAGAGTTTGATAAAAACGTTTAAGCAAAAAAACTAGGTTTTTTTCCTTGTTGCGTTTCTTTTCGTTTCAGTATATGAGATAGAAGTCGATAATTTTTCTTCAAATTGTATTGTTTTCCTTTTGCTGAAGGATCATGAAACGATCTTAAGCCTGAAACATTTAGACTTACTTGTAGTCAATAAAAAATAACGTGATGAAAAGTTATGTCATATATGATTTGCCAGGCAAAACCTTAATCTTGAGATTGTTTCATGATCCATCGAGCCGGAACTTTAGGGATTTGAAAGGGGTTAATTATCTGTGATGCCACGTTCGATATTTATATCTATAGGTATTTTGTTAGAGTTCTGTTTCTGACTTTCATTTAACCCTTGTCAATAGCATGATCATTATTATCATAACATGATATTGATTATGTTATCATGGTTTCATTATTTGTGTTTATAATAGGGTAAGGGAGTTGTCAAATTTTTTTAACAGAAAGATAATTATATATTTGGCTGAAAAACTGATATTTGGCAGTTTACTTCATTTGTTCAGCATACTGTATACATAACTTGTTTAAAAGGTGCAGTATATGTGTGTGCTACGTCATCTTTGCAAAACAGAATTGTAAGAGATAGCGATAGATTCCTATTGATATGTTACAAATACAATGTGGTTTTGAGTAAAAATAAATAATCTTTATTAATGACTAATCAGATTTTGCGTTGGTCTGGCTTGATTGTTTTATGTCCTATAAACAGCCAGGGTCATAATCAAAATTAACATTTCCAAAGCTTTGGTCTACTAGAATACGCCTTGTCTACGCTACTTTTGATCGTCAAACAAGATGAGAACAATCGGCTTAATGATCAGACTATAATTATAAGTTATAATCATAGCATACATAACTGTGTATATAGCTATATGCTATATGTATTGTTATAACTGTCCCTAGCTGGGTCTTACATAACTGTAAAAAAATCAACGGAACTTATATAACTGTAGATGCACGATTCTACTTCCAATCATTATTAGTTTTGTCCAATCTAATCTGTAAGACGTTTTTAAAGGGCCTGTTTCCAGTAATGTTAATTCTCCATAGGAGCCTGCCCCCGTATAATTTCTTATCTAGCTCAACTACAGTTTTTTTCTTTTCCTAAGAATAATTTTACACCTTTCCGACACCCAGATTTCATAATTTCAGTGAAAATGTATTTTTATAAAGTTGTCATTTTGAGCTTTAAAGACATAAGGTCGTAAATAAAAGAAGGTTATCTCGAAATTTTAATTAGCAACATAGTATAATTTTTTTTTGATAAATATTTGCAAAACATCGTGTTTATTCATAAAACATAAAAAAAAATAAAATTCTTGGATGAAAATGCACTTGCAGAGACACAATTAGGAAAACAAATGCCATAAAATTGCAATTTTTTCCCGTTATATAGTTTTGGATGCAAATTTCCATCACAAAATCGGATAAAGCTTAACTTGTTTCATATGTGTACCAAAAATCAGCTAATTCCATGTGGTGGAACGATCTCATATCGCCGCCTGAATGTGGTTGTAAATTGAAAGAAAAGGGGAAATGAGTAACAACCTTGTCTGAAACCCTATCATATAGCTTATTATATACAAAATTTTATATTTGATATCAGAGCGAATATTTTCATGACAGTTTTATGTTATCTAACGACTAAATAAACAGTATCGATATAAAGATTTACACTGAGGACACCCTGATACATGAATACTTTTCTATCTCAAGTTGTCCTCTTCTGAATTTTCTGATCGTGTGACCTTAAACATTTATCCGTATCTTCTTGTCTTTGTCTATACGTTTACGAAATCATTGACTCGACGCTAGCTATTCTTGTCTCACTTTCCTTGTTTTATTGTCCCATCTCCAAAGCGTTGTGGCTCAGTCAGGGTTGGGACCCTGACTTGTTTCACTTTCTTTGTGCCTGCCGACCAAGCCACATCGATTAGATAGATTATCCATATGAAATACTTTATTTTGTTCTAAGTAATCAATTAATTCGTTATTATAACACATTTTCGCATAACTGTTCCACACTACTAAGTATTAGTTGTTTACAGCAATCATCGGTGGCTTGCTATTTTGTTACTTTATCGACGCTTCATCAACCAATCGTTATTGTTTCAAGATGGAGGGTAAATGTGTTGGAGAAGGCTGTCAACTATACCTCAAGAAACGTAGTGGCAATAAGAACAGAAGTGCACGCAATGTAAATAGTCCACAATATAAATGGCTAATAGATACGCTGGTGCAACAAGGATTGATGTCAGCAAAGGAACAAGCACTCATTTGCCAGAAGTGCTACATGAAGTATCTTCGGAACAGAAATCAGCCTGAACCTGAAACCGAGGAGAACCAGGAAATAGAGGAAGAAGACGACTCCCCGTCCCATATCCTGCCGTTGCTGACCCTTCATGATCTTTTGAATGGATCATCTTCACACACAAAATGCTGTCTCTGTCTGGTTACCTTTGCAATAAATGGAACAAAATCAAAGACATCACCTGATCTATTCACACAATCTGTGGTGTCCCACCTCCTCCCGCGTCTGCTCCATTCATCTTATTGGTAACGACTTATATCCGTCTACAGAGGTAGTCCTTGATGGTAGAGGTTCCTTGGAATCTCAGTTACCATCAAAATCGTCCGAAATCATTAATGACCTCCTAGAAGTGTCGCACGTCCTTTCACAGAACCAGTCTGCGTTTGCAATAAGCTTTTCTTCTCTTGATGACTCGGCATGCATGGCCTGGACAGGTTGGTCCAAAGATCATTTCCTCGAAATCCACTCGCGCTGTTCCCCATATCTTTCATTTGGTATATATATCAAGACAACACACGATGCTCTACTATTGTTCTGGGTAAAACTGAAAACCGACATTTCCTGGAGTCAGTGTTCTTCTCGTTTTGCAGATAGTACAGGCATTAAACACATCGATAGACCCCCAATTTCTAGGACCGGATCACTTGACAAGAGAACAGTTGCTCGGGCACAATACTGTCTTTTCAGAAGCATTTTTTGGAGATAAAGCCACTGCCATATTAGATGGCACCTATATTTATATCCAGAAAAGCTCCAACCACAAGCTCCAGAGAATGTCCTACTGTAACCAGAAGAAGAGAAACTATCTCAAATTCATGAGCATCGCCTTACCAGATGGCTACATTCTGGACACAGTAGGACCATTCACTGGCAGCGAAAATGATGCTACAATTACAAAAGATGTCATGGACAAGCTAGTTACTTGGCTACAACCAGATGACAATGTTGTCGTCCACCGAGGTTTTAGAGATGTCCTACCAGTCCTCGAAGCCTCTGGCCTCAATGCTAGCATGCCGTCATACCTGAAACACGGTGCAAAGTCAACATTCTGACGTCCAAGCAAATCTTGACAGAACTATCACCAAATCGAGGTGGATTGTGGAATCCTATCATGGTCGTCTGAAACACTGGACGTTCTTGCGAACGCAATTGGTGTCTAACAGCTTTATCAATGTCATCGAGGCTTTGCTTCGAACCGTCACAGACTGTCTGAATGGTTATAGAGGATCGATCTACCAGAGATCTCCAGAGAGAGATGCCAAAGATAGGCTAATGGCTGAACGTATGAAGGACCGTTTGACAACACCGAATGGTTTAGCTCAGAGAGTCAAGACAGATCCGGATCTATCTAGACGGGCAAGGTCCGAGTTTGTCAAGATGGGTGCCTCTTCCGTACTGTTTCCCCGTCTCGATCTCGATTACTTGAGAACCATTACGTGTGGAACGTATCAGATATCTCTGGCTCCTGGTTACATCGCTGAACATTTAAGTGATGACGGAGACTATGAGGTGTGGCTTTACCAGCACTCCCCAGACCTTCTCCGGTGTCAAATACATTCGCAATACAAAAGCCAAACGAAATATAATGTTTGGGTACGGTTCACCGTTTCACCCGATGATGAGGCCCCAATAAAAGACTACTACTGTCAGTGCCCAGCTGGAGAGAGAACGATGGGAATGTGTGCGCACATCCCCAGTATCTTGTACTACAATTGTACCTTGGGTATTACAGGGCGCTGGAAAACCCTCGACCATTACAACCACAGGTAAAGAAATTCCGACATAACTTGAAATAGTTTTCCATGCGGCAACAGTGCATATGTCGAAAGTATGTTTGGGGCTCGATAAGAAAGATCCCCGTTACCACGTGACTAACCAAACTTATAAATATAGGTATTATACAATCGCCCGTAGCTATGAACACTCTCGTAAATGCAAAAACCAACCAAAATCATAAGGAACATGTTTTGTGTGTTGTTCTGTCTATTTGTCAGCCAATGTCTTCAACCACGGGGACTTGCGAAGTAGCCATCTTGGATTTCTTTCATGAAAAAGTGTTCCTCTCACTTTTTTTCATATCTGTGTACATATTCTCAACATACCGAGCAAATACTCTCGTGTTTTTGTTAATTATCTAAAGAAAGTCGAAAATCGGCAATTCAACCATAGGCTAATTCAACCCAAGATTTGAAAATGTTCCACCACTTACATTTTGATGATTTTTCCTCTCATCAATAGCATATTACGTACTGTTTGATAGGATAAAAATTGGTTTGCATCCAACGCCCATAAAAGGGTGTATTCTCTAAAAAACACAGTTTTTGTGTCTAAAATGTTATCATCGAAAATGCCATTTTTGAGATTGTTTCTTCCATAAAACAGCCAAATGGCGCGATGGAAACATGATTTTTTGTCACAATCATGCCATGAATGTTTTCTTTACGGTGATTATCATTTGATTAGATTTTCATTAATATTTTACATAACATGCACATTTTATCAACACTTAGACAGCTACTGTAAGGTACAACTTTGAGGAGCCATAAAAAACAAACCAAGTGACCTAAATCTTTATACTTTATAGATTTGTGACCACAACGGCATGGGCAATGCACTACTAACAGGAAATTTGAATCAGAGAAGGGGCCATTTTGGAAACAGGCCCTTTGCAGTTTATACTCATCCTAATAATATATCAGGATTGAAAGTCATTGTTTTAACTTTCATAGTGCTATGAAAGGTCAGCCGTTACATCCATATTGAATGAAGCCCGAGAGGAAAGTTAAAAAAATGATGTTCAATCAATATATTTATATTTTTACTAAAAAAACAATTGCTTTATTTCATTTACAGTTTTTTCGATTAATAATTTATTACCTGCGTTTGAATATGTGTCGTCATTTAAAAGACATTGGCGGAATAGCCCAGCTTGAATAAAATTGGCGCCAATAATAATAATAATAATTAGTCATTTGAGCGTTTGATGCAAGAGCATTCTCCATGTTATTCGAAGCAGGGCGACAAGACTCTCATTGCACAAGCTTGATCTATAACGTCATAATCAAACCACTTGCTACGTCACGAGAACCACTGTTTTCATACCTTTATGAAATGCATTTTTGCTGGTAATATTCATGTAGTTGGTTGCAGCGCAAATGTAAATATATAACGATGCATTCTTTTAAGGTACGTGTTTATGCAAAGTACATTCTGAATAGGTTATTGGTGTTTAACCTTCTTACCTGTGTCATCTAAATCAAGTCATCAACTATCTGGTTATCTGAGGATGCATTCAAACGAAAAGTGCGAGATCTAGATAATCAACTCAAAACAAAGAAACAGAAATCCGAAATGTTGACAAAACAATTTCGGACATTGAAGTCCTGGAGTAAAAGATCCTGTGGTCCGGATATGCGTCATAAAAATAATTAAAATGACATTAGCGACAAAAGTAATCGAGCTTTAGATGTACGCAACAGTTTAGTATAAACTATATTAATGTAGATACTGATTATGAGACACAATTTTTTGAAGGAATGTTTGTGAAAGATGACGTAGCACACACATGTGCTGCACCTTTTAAATTTAATTATAGATGCAGTATGCCGAAAAAATGGATCCAACTGTACCATAAAGCTTGTTTCGTCCTAGGACTCTTCAGTGATGCTTGGGGTCAAAAAGTGGGAATCCAAAATTTCTAAACTGATGGAAAAGCAAAAGGGTCAGGTGCGTAAAACCCTTTTAATTTATGAATTTAGAAATAAAAGTAAACAAGTTCTTCATAATTTCTAGTCTTGTACTACGAAACTGTGTATATTATGTACCGTGCCACTACTCAAATGAGATAACTGTAGTTATGGAGGCTCAAGCAAACCTCGGGGGGGGGACTAAAATATCAACCAGCAGTACAAAAAAAAGTTGCTTATTTTGTTAAAAAAAAAGAATACACTCGCGTCAACAAAACAATAATCCGAACTCAAAACCGATTAAATAAGACCAGATGTTTTGGAAGAGTAAGCGTCTTCTCTTTAGGCATTTAAAATAGGTTAGAGTATTTTTTAAGTTGTGCTTATTTCAGACTTAAGTGATTGTTGTTATAAATGGCGGATATATGATTGCATGATTTCGATACATATGTCGTGAGCATTAATAAAATGGAGTATAAGGAAAATATGAGGCAGTAAATATTAAAAATTTGTATCTACATTACTGTAAAAAATCTGTTTGTATTTGGTCAGCATTTCAAAACATATTTATATAAGTACTTTTAATTCTGCCTCTAGCGGTCCGGCGTGTTTCAATCTTCTAATACCCCGTCATTATACCAAGCGAGACTACGGTTCAGCGGTAGTTTTCGATGGTGAATAAGTCTATCGTATAACAAATCCCAAAAAGTGAATCCACAAAAAAAATTATATATCAACTGTAAACAGTAAACAAGAGGGCTAGAGGCGTTACTGGTAAACACATTAGAGGCTCTATGCAGTTTGGAGAAAATGACTATTTTAAAGATGGAAAATTTTACTAGAATCGAAACAAAAAGAACACAGTAATACCTTTTATATTAAAATAAGCTTAGGAAATGAGTTTTATGAAAATAAAATATCGATTATTTTTTTTCTTTTGGTATTTCGTCCTGGCGCAATAATTCGTGTTGTGTAATTTGATGCAATATTCCTATATGAAGATGATTTGCACCAAGAACAAATATACTAGAACATATGTGTTATTTGTATTATAAGCTAAAAGGCCAAACTAGGAAAAGTATTTTATTCCTAGAGTATTTCGGTTTGGAGAAGAAGATTGATGACTTGTTTGCCAATTGACTCTTTTTCATCGCCTCCTATGCTTCTCAGGAAAGTCGGATTGCAAGTGCAATCACATGCTAATCATTCCAATTAAGTTTACAATATCTTCCCCTGGAATTTAATAAACTACCAAAAGTGTTATTTTTGTATGTATACAATAGCAAAATGTGACACCCTTCCCACGGGAGAATGGATGAATTCACATTCAAACAAACATTAACCTTTTTCAGCAGCCGAAGCAGCATCATTACCATCATGATATACACACTCACACTCACTAGCGCACAGTGAAGTGAGAGACAAAAACAAAGATTAATCGGTCGTACATTGCAAGTATTGTGCATGTATTGTGTATATGTGGTAAAACAGAACGGAATACAGGAAAGAAGAGAAGGGATAGAAAGAGTTCGAGATACAAAAAGAATGTACATGTTAACCTGTGTTTGTAAAGTTAAACTGAAGTATTTTAAACATGCAATAGATTATTAAAACAAAGCATTCAGTCATTCTTAATCTAGCTATAAATTCTAAAATAGTTTTGGCTTAGCACTGTTTGAGGACATCACATTATAACATTTACGTTTTCACCTCGCTCCGCCTCAATGAACCTAGTAAATCCTACTCACTTCATTTCCCGATGAAGTAAGTGTGGCACGCGCTTTTTCGTTCATGGCGAAGTCATACATTTGTTTACAACAGTGAATCGTTAACGTTGTGTAGGCCTACATTACGGGTGTACAACACACGTAAAACAGTTGTTTGAAATGCCAATGAGTTATGCCAGTATCATATAGCAGCTATATAGCTTAAATAATACTTGATCTGACAAAATATTCTGACATTTCTGAAAGCAAGATATACAATGTTGGTCCTGAATTCCTCGATGCTCGTGCAAAATACAAATGGTAGATCTATCACCTGCCCGCTAGTTAGACGTCGTGATTATATTTTAATGTCCGATACTAAAATTAAACGTTTGAGATTGGTCAAAGAAATCCATTCCCTCTAAGAATTGACTTACGTTACATTATATTATTCGACAGATGGAATCTGTAAACGAAACTAATAATATAGATAAACTACCGTAGAACCTAACCTACCTTGATCATTGGGGCCCGAGAATTTGTTACACATACAGCAGTGTTTGGACCAAAACGACGTTGTCTAGAATAATTTCATACTTCTGAGGAGTTTAGATTAAGGTGATATGTTTATCGGAAATTGACCTAAACCTCCAAAAGTATAAACATACTAAAACAACCTCATTTTAGGTCCAAAACTTGATGATCGAATTCTCAGGCACCTGTGATCTTCTAAAAATACATAACCGTACCGTCTGCTTACCTTAAAAGCTTGCAGTTTTCGGTTAAAAATCGTCCCAAATTAAAAATCGTCAGCTCACTAATCTAGTTGATTTAATGTCGCCAATATCATTCATCATACTTTCGTCAATAAGCTCTTCCCAATAACGCTGTTTATGAGACGTTTTCAATATGCTTAAGCCTAACCGAAATTCGACTTCCGACAACTTTTTTTGACCAATCTGATTAAAATACAGATCCTCACTAATACTATCGTGTGTAGGATCTGACAGCGACCAGTAGAAGGTCATGTGCAGATGACCTTTGTATTCACCAATCAAAACGCTGCTTACCAGATTCTGAAAGTGAAAAGCTTATTTCGTTTTTTTTCTACACTTGTCGTTAAACCAGAGTAAAGTAGCGAAAACCCGAAAGACCGTACACAAAAATGGCGGAGCCGAGTTCTGTGGTCGCTACACCAAGGCGTGGGTTCTTTTTAGACATTATCTGTTTGATTTGTAGTTTTTCGTTTGTCAGAAAAGAAATAACAATTTATGGCAAAGAAATTATCACAAAATATACTAATCAAATTGTTATATAACGTCCTGAATGGTTTTCTCTTCTTCGCTTCGAAATGCCGCCATTTTTGTTCGTCTACCAACCACCATTTACAAGGTGCATTTTGATTGGCTGTTCATTTCCGAGATATTGAAATAATAAAGGTTATTGACACATGACTTTCTACTGGTCGCTGTCAGATCCTACACACGATAGTAATAGTGAGGATCTGTATTTTAATCAGATTGTTATTTGACTTGCTTCAGCTGTGACCAAACCACGACTTCGTTATGTTTACTGCTGCGTTATGCAAACGGCTCTAAAATCACTCTCGTAATCCATTTTATACTGGAAATGTATTTCAATCAATTCGTTAAGAAAAGAAAAAATTGAGATATATGATTAAATCACATATAAAAATAAACAAATAAAGATATTGTCCCTGGATTTTCTGTTGCCTAGTTATGAATGAAGCTAGCCATCGTCTGTTCCGCGTATGTACATACATGACGCTACGTGTACAACAATGTAACAAAAGTGAAGCACCGTTTGACACCGGCAGTTAAAAGTACATGCGAATGGCGGGAAATTCAAAATAGTAAACGGAAATATTTGTATTGAATGGGTTTTTTTTTTTTGCTGAAGTCAAGTGAACCTCTTGCAAATGGTACATGAACTGCTGAAGAACTGCTTCGAAGTTCACTTCATTTGCGCGAAGTTCACTTGCCTTCATCAGCCGATGCAAGCAACAAACTAGACATCCAATCCTTAAATAAAATACTTTAGGATACTTCATGAAGAGCATATCTTGTTCTGGAATAGGAAATTGTCGTGTCCAGGGCCAAACAATTTACAATTTAACATCTCCGTTTGCTAATGCTGCTTCATATCAAATCTAAACAACATGAGTTTTTGGGTGTACCAAGTAGTTATTGAGAAGATAAAAATGCCAAATGTTAACGGACAGAAGGACAATGTAAAACGAACGCCGCACAAAACCGGATTACGATGAATCATCTGCGCTATTCCCCTGTAACCTAAAACGATTATACTATGAGCTTCTTTTTGACCTGCTGGCTCTCAAAATTATGTCGGTAAAATACATTTTTAATTGTATATTTATGACAATTCGCATTTGTTTTGAAGATGTATATTGGTAATTTATAGCTATAGCAAAAACGACGCTGGTATGTAAAACTATATCTTTATTTTGTCACATTAAGAAAGCAAATTAACAAAAAAAGTATTAGAATACAAACCGCAATCAGCAATAAACAAAATGACAATTTATCAGTATTAAAAATCATCAACAAAGAATGTATGACATATCTTTTAGTCAGCTTCTGTTGACATACTCACGGTCAGAAATCACTGATTGTAAGTACAAAATGTAATTTCAATATATTGCATAGCAGTCAACAAGACAGTAAATGTATTTCAATAGTTCAAAAATAAATACACAATATTGATTAAAAGAATAAACCCAGTTGTCCATACTGTCCATCTCGATTACAAGGCAACCTTGTCATAAAATTGTATTGAATAAACATTCAATGGTCTAAAAACAGAATATAAAACATTCCATTTCCTTAAAATTCTTTCCCTTATAGAGACCCAACCTCTGCTCCTGGAAAATTAAAATGGCAGCCAGCGTTTATACAAAACTGCCTTACTTGAAACTAAATGAAACTAAAGGATTACATTCCTTTATATTTACAGAAGAAGATTTAAGTACATGGTGTAACTTCTATTTTCTCTCTTCGGCCCTGACCCTTTCAAAAAGCAGTCACACCCACCATTTGTTCAACACTGAGTCATCTCAGAAAAGAACTCCCACACTTGATTGGCTACATTCCTTAAATTCTACGATAGAAGATACAAACGTACATTTAAAAAGAATTATTTCTATATCCCCTGTTTGCATGACCCCGTCGTTCTGCCTCTAGGGGGCAACACCAATCATTCATACATATCGAGTCATCTTTACCTGAATATTCTCAAAGCTAATTTAGCATACATTCTCTATAATACTTTTGTAGAAGAAGCACTTTGGAGGTTTATCTATATTTCCCCTATTTGGCCTTAATCTTCTGCCTCAAGGGGGACAATCGCCACTACTTGCTTTAAACGTGCGTATCCTTGTCCTACATTGTAATTTTACATTAGGTTTAATATTGTTGTATTTAAAAAGATGAACGATACAAAAGCTAACGGGTGTTGATTTTGGGCAAGATGAGATACAAATATAAGAATGAAAAAAAACCCTGATATTTCAAAAGCAAAACTATTGGATTTTATGCAACGTGCATGTCTTTGTGGAAAGGTTCTCAGCAAAATAACACATTTTTTACTGTATGATGACATTCGTATTGTACAGACAAAGAAAATACCATATGATATATACTTTCAATGCCGTTGGGTAAAATAAAAACAAAACAAAAAAGCAAAGAAATTAATTGATGAGAAATACTCCATGATCAACAGACGAAATCAAAAATACGTTCTTACATTTACGATCAGGAAAACAATCGTTATTCAGTGTAATGACATTAAATAAAAATAATGATTCGGCCTTCAAAACGACTAAGCATGGTGCAAACAAATCTCAATATTAAAGTAAACTTATTTATATAAAGGACAAATATGAACAGGGAAAGTATTAGCTGCAAATGTAACAATCTGAATATTAAATAGTATTGGTTTACAGACAACTGTATTTTACACAGCCAAATCACATATAACCTGTCAATCGTTTTTGTCAGCTTTTCAATGAGAGAAAGATTGCATATCATTTCCATTACACACCCTAAAAGGTTTCTGACGGGTTTCATTTCGAACCAAACACGGCATGTGTATCTCTATCCCTCAAAAGTTTATCTTACTCAACAACTAATCCGCACAATCAATTTAATAATCTTTTATAATTTGTGAGATGAAAAGATATATATATACATGATCACAGAAAAAGGCAGACATGTTTGCTTCTATCAGTTGCATTGTCCATGGACATTTGCAATTGGAGAATATGTCTTTGTTGGAAAGGTTACCACCAAAGTGATATATTTATATCTGTGTAATGATATTCCTATTGTATTAACAAAGAAAATACCATATTTAATATGCTTTCAAGGCCGTCGGTAAATAAAATAACACAAAAAAGCAATAAAACACATTGATGAGAAATAACTAGTGATCCATTAACAAAATTAAATATAACATATAACCTATCAATCTTTTTTTTGTCAGCTTTTCAATGAGAGAAAGATTGCATATCATTAACAAAGTACACTCTGAAATGT
Source organism: Mimachlamys varia (assembly GCA_947623455.1). Lineage (NCBI taxonomy): Eukaryota > Metazoa > Mollusca > Bivalvia > Pectinida > Pectinidae > Mimachlamys > Mimachlamys varia. The sequence goes on from OX392540.1 coordinate 30,704,660, forward strand.
TTCTGACGGGTTTCATTTCGAACCAAACACGGCATGTGTATTCCGATCCTTCAAAAGTTTGTCTAACTCAACAACCAATCCGCACACTCATTTTAATCATCCTTCATAATTTCTGAGATGAACTTACCCAAATCAACATTCGTTGAAAAACAGAAATCATCCAGGTCGTCTGATGGCAAACTTATCAGGTTTGATGGCTGTCCACCAGGATTCGGCTGTGCACAGATCTTTGCTGAAGTAGGTTTGGGTCCGGTTGAGGTACCGTTTGATGACTGTCCACCAAGAGTTTGCTGTTGGCAGATCAGTGTTGCCTGGGTTCCGGTTGAGGTACCGTTTGATGACTGTCCACCAAGAGTCTGCTGTTGGCAGATCTGTGTTGCCTGGGTTCCGGTTGAGGTACCGTTTGATGACTGTCCACCAAGAGTTTGCTGTTGGCAGATCAGTGTTGCCTGGGTTCCGGTTGAGGTACCGTTTGATGACTGTCCACCAAGAGTCTGCTGTTGGCAGATCTGTGTTGCCTGGGTTCCGGTTGAGGTACCGTTTGATGACTGTCCACCAAGAGTTTGCTGTTGGCAGATCAGTGTTGCCTGGGTTCCGGTTGAGGTACCGTTTGATGGCTGTCCACCAAGAATTTGCTGTTGGCAGATCTGTAATGCGTGGGTTCCGGTTGTACTACCGTTTGATATCTTTAGACCATGATTTGGCTGTTGGCTGTTTCGTGCTGTACTTGGCGGAGTTCCTGCAGGGATGAATGTTGACGCCCCTGATGTACAGCATGCTGATGAATTGAATCCCGTATTAGACGAAGTTGCAAAGACGGAGTCAGCGAATGTTGTCGGTCTAACCATTGCTGAAGTTGCATTCTAACAATATAATGGAAATAAATATATTAGGATTTATATTTGTATGTACCAACAATTTTTTTCCAAAAATATTTATACATCAAGAATTGGAAAACTAATTTATCACATTAAGCATTTGTTTTTATATTGTAAGTTTTCATCTTATCTATCAATATTAATACTATAATATACTCCCGCGTATATCTCCAAACACAAAACTATACGCTGCTAGTGTAAGCCGAAGTAAAAAAAAAACATACATTTTTGTGCTTTATTTACATAATCTGATGCTTGTTAACAATTAACATACTGTTATAAAGTTTAGAAATTGAAATATTCGATAATTTGCAGCTTACAATTAATGACAGATGACGTATGACATCACGCGTGACAACAATATTTATATGGAAAACCTTTGTTCCATGGTATAACCTATTAGAGTTGGTTCGTATAAAATATATCAGTTATGTGTGGTATCACAACAACAGACGTGTATGAATCAGTGATACACCAAAAACTACCAAGAATTGTATTGTCGTTTAACATACAGTACAACAGGGGGAAACTGTAGCTTTGAAAGTATTGAATAGAAAGTAGGGTATCGATTGAACCATATAAAAACAGAAAAGTGAAAATGTGGAAATATATACTATATTTACTTTATTGCAATGAAGATGGCATTTTTACAATTTGATAAATCGTCGTTATCAATATTATCAATCATAAATATACTCCCAGCTACAATAGTGTTGATTGAGCTTCTGGATTTGGAAAATAATAACATCATTTCCGGAGCCAGTTTCAATACTGCTCGACAACTTACCGCATTGGAAATGACTGCCGGTGCGGGGTTCACAAGGACAATGGCTAGTTTCGCTGATCCAGTACTTGCATTTGCTGCTGATTTACGGGGCTGTTTTTTTGCAGGTTGTCTGCTGGTCTGTTGATTATACATTCATCTATACTTCTGAATACAAACTTAAGATTATACGTGCATTTTATCTGCAAGTGAAACAGTTTTAACATTTCACTTAAATGTTTCAATAATGATTTGTCGATAAAAATTGGTAGATTCAGAGATGTAAGTCTATTACTTCAAATAGAATAAGATTAGGCCTAGCTATATTCCAGTGTGAAAGTAAAGAAAAAATAAACAACGAAAAGAGTTTAAATCCTCTTTCGAAATGTAATAAAAAGGAAATGCTATGGTTTGTCGTTTAATATAAAATATTTCACAGGTATGGCAGATTCTGTTTTGATATTTTTACTCGTGCTACGTAAAAATATAAAAAAAAATCTGCAATACTCGTGAAATATATTTGATATTAAGCGACAAAGCATTGAATATTCTCTATTACTAAGACTACAAAGTGGAATGATAAAACAATTATAACAAACCTAACCGTTTTACTATGTCACAAGACCACGTTATGCTACTTGAAATCATGTGGCAAGTATTTGTTGTCATTTGAATTACAACGAACTTTTGTTACGTACGCTGGTTGTTGCAACGGCTTGAGTGGGGACGCTACCGCTCTGAAAAACAAACAGAAACCATAAACCGAATAGAATAAAAAAAATGCAATTTTATTATATATCCCGTTTTTTTATGTTTAAAGATATGAAACGTTATTGCTTCACGATACTTTAGTACGTTGTACTTACTGTCGTCGCTGGACGTTTCTTTGGCATTGTCTGGTGATTCCCAGGTTGATATTTGCCAGCATTCTTTGACAGTGCAATGCATCCTTTTGCAATTGCTCTAGCTTCATCCTTAACAAATGAATAAATAACCCATAGAAATGTCACATCCACAGACAAAAGTTTATTCGTGATTATGGTCGATCTATCTACTGCTGGGGCTGAAACAAGAGTTGTATGCATTTATCTATTTATTTATCAATCGGTTGTGATTTCGACGGATTAGGCCTAGCTATATTCCAGTGTGAAAGTAAAGAAAAAATAAACAACGAAAAGAGTTTAAATCCTCTTTCGAAATGTAATAAAAAGGAAATGCTATGGTTTGTCGTTTAATATAAAATATTTCACAGGTATGGCAGATTCTGTTTTGATATTTTTACTCGTGCTACGTAAAAATATAAAAAAAAAATCTGCAATACTCGTGAAATATATTTGATATTAAGCGACAAAGCATTGAATATTCTCTATTACTAAGACTACAAAGTGGAATGATAAAACAATTATAACAAACCTAACCGTTTTACTATGTCACAAGACCACGTTATGCTACTTGAAATCATGTGGCAAGTATTTGTTGTCATTTGAATTACAACGAACTTTTGTTACGTACGCTGGTTGTTGCAACGGCTTGAGTGGGGACGCTACCGCTCTGAAAAACAAACAGAAACCATAAACCGAATAGAATAAAAAAAATGCAATTTTATTATATATCCCGTTTTTTTATGTTTAAAGATATGAAACGTTATTGCTTCACGATACTTTAGTACGTTGTACTTACTGTCGTCGCTGGACGTTTCTTTGGCATTGTCTGGTGATTCCCAGGTTGATATTTGCCAGCATTCTTTGACAGTGCAATGCATCCTTTTGCAATTGCTCTAGCTTCATTCTTAACAAATAAATAAATAACCCATAGAAATGTCACATCCACAGACAAAAGTTTATTCGTGATTATGGTCGATCTATCTACTGCTGGGGCTGAAACAAGAGTTGTATGCATTTATCTACATAAAAGAAACCCCATTCTTATATGACAGCGCAGGTTCTAGGCTTCAAAACAATTTGGGTTCTCGCTCAAAATCCCTATAGATTTTTTCCCAGCATGCCCCTAAAAATGTCCCGATGGGCAGGACACTATACTGGTCATATCTCGGCCATTTCTGTAGATATGTTTGCAAACCTTTTTCTTCTTAAAAAGAGGCAATTTTGCTGGTGTAACACATTTAAATTCATTAAAAATTGATATGGAGTCTCTATCCAGTGATTTAAATGTCAATCACGTCAATGAAATTGAATGAATATAAAGATAGTGAAATGTAATTCGGTAAGTCATGATAAAATGTAGGTCTTGGTTTTATTTATTTATAAGTTTTTATTTGGTGACGATCCACTGATACATTCAAAAGTAAGGCTGACTTAAGTTGAGAACCTGGAACCTTGTCGAACTCCAGTCAAACTGGGACAATTTTCTCAACGATCTAATGGTATAATTTTTACTGCAGTCAGTTTAAGTGTGGTCGCAACAACTATCGTTAGAATTCTACTATATTTAGAGTGTAAGGAGTTTTATATAACTTCCTTCACTGGCTTTCATATCAGGTTTCCCTTGTTAATATATACAAGATGAATCTCTCTTAAAGTTTTGGATTTCGGAACTTATCAGAAAAACAAAACTCCTGATTAGACACCTTCTTGCAACTATCATTAATTTTCAAAAGAAATTTCAAAGTTCATAGCACTAAGATAAAATATATAATTTCATGATTGTCATGTATCCATGTGTCTTAGTTATTTTGACCCTCTTTCACTCAGATTAAAACTGACTATCATCATGATGGAATTGATCAATCGTAGGGCTGCGATTGATGCCGCGGTTGAGTTTGATGTTCCCAAATTTCTTTTTAAACCTCGAACCAACACAACCATATACAAATGGGTTTTCTCCTATAAATGTTAGCTTCTAACTTGAGATGGCCTATACATGTTGAAATCTATCTATTTCTACTTTAATTGGAAATTAGGCAAAATATGTTAAAAGAGTTTTGCGGTTTTTTTTTTGTTGTTTTTTTTTTGTTCAGGCAGCAGTTATATAAACAGATGGTCCTTGTTTTTCGTTAGAATGGTTCAAATACTCAAAATAAAAATTGCAATTATGGAAGGTGTGGTATTTGTGATATAGAAAAGCAACGTGGTACATGTTATATCCAGTTTCGATCATAGACTTCTTTGAACTCGAAAATATTAGAAAACTAATTCATAACGTTTGAGGCACTGTCTATGACAACCACTCATACTAATAGAACGGACATACAGTATGACAACATACAATTTAAGACAACATGGCATTAATGGGACTATTCAGGACAAAACTATTCGAATACATATTTACATCGCAAAATGATTACGTATGCCTTAATTTACTTCTGTAATAACTTTTTTTTCTTACGGATACATATCTATATTCATTTAGAATATTTGTTACAAAAGCAAGTTTCAATTGGATGCGAAACTATTCCAGGTAATTCCTTATTCATAATAAAATTACTCACAGGATGTGTTATCGCCGATATGGGTTTGAAGCCGGGTACGTTAAGGGGGCACCTCTGCAGATTCTGGTGACCCTAATCGAATAAGATAAAAGCTGTTACATTTTTGTCTGTGAAATATAAAAAAATATCAAACAGATAAAACATATATTTTCAAAGTGACCAGGTTATAAAAAACTACCTGGGATCATTCTACCTGCAAAAGTTACCCGGGGTCGTTATTTTAACAGTAGAAATCTTACACGGCCATCTGTAGAAAAATGACCCCACTCGATAATTCTGTAATTCGCTCCGTGAATTTTGTATCATTTGTTCCCCGTGATCGATTCGAATCGAACTCCCAAATTGCCCCAGGCATTGGAGCTCGGCATTGTTGATGTCTGCTAGAACTTGTCTGTCGGGGAAAAATTATCGTGAAGAAATGGCATCAACAGTAGATATTTAAGAGTAACTGCTTCAGAATTTAATATGTAATGAATTAGAAGAGGACGATAGTTCAACTGTTCCGATCAACTTATCCCAATCAGCTGTGTACTGGACCCGATCGGTTGTGATTTCGACGGATTAGGCCTAGCTATATTCCAGTGTGAAAGTAAAGAAAAAATAAACAACGAAAAGAGTTTAAATCCTCTTTCGAAATGTAATAAAAAGGAAATGCTATGGTTTGTCGTTTAATATAAAATATTTCACAGGTATGGCAGATTCTGTTTTGATATTTTTACTCGTGCTACGTAAAAATATAAAAAAAAAATCTGCAATACTCGTGAAATATATTTGATATTAAGCGACAAAGCATTGAATATTCTCTATTACTAAGACTACAAAGTGGAATGATAAAACAATTATAACAAACCTAACCGTTTTACTATGTCACAAGACCACGTTATGCTACTTGAAATCATGTGGCAAGTATTTGTTGTCATTTGAATTACAACGAACTTTTGTTACGTACGCTGGTTGTTGCAACGGCTTGAGTGGGGACGCTACCGCTCTGAAAAACAAACAGAAACCATAAACCGAATAGAATAAAAAAAATGCAATTTTATTATATATCCCGTTTTTTTATGTTTAAAGATATGAAACGTTATTGCTTCACGATACTTTAGTACGTTGTACTTACTGTCGTCGCTGGACGTTTCTTTGGCATTGTCTGGTGATTCCCAGGTTGATATTTGCCAGCATTCTTTGACAGTGCAATGCATCCTTTTGCAATTGCTCTAGCTTCATTCTTAACAAATAAATAAATAACCCATAGAAATGTCACATCCACAGACAAAAGTTTATTCGTGATTATGGTCGATCTATCTACTGCTGGGGCTGAAACAAGAGTTGTATGCATTTATCTACATAAAAGAAACCCCATTCTTATATGACAGCGCAGGTTCTAGGCTTCAAAACAATTTGGGTTCTCGCTCAAAATCCCTATAGATTTTTTCCCAGCATGCCCCTAAAAATGTCCCGATGGGCAGGACACTATACTGGTCATATCTCGGCCATTTCTGTAGATATGTTTGCAAACCTTTTTCTTCTTAAAAAGAGGCAATTTTGCTGGTGTAACACATTTAAATTCATTAAAAATTGATATGGAGTCTCTATCCAGTGATTTAAATGTCAATCACGTCAATGAAATTGAATGAATATAAAGATAGTGAAATGTAATTCGGTAAGTCATGATAAAATGTAGGTCTTGGTTTTATTTATTTATAAGTTTTTATTTGGTGACGATCCACTGATACATTCAAAAGTAAGGCTGACTTAAGTTGAGAACCTGGAACCTTGTCGAACTCCAGTCAAACTGGGACAATTTTCTCAACGATCTAATGGTATAATTTTTACTGCAGTCAGTTTAAGTGTGGTCGCAACAACTATCGTTAGAATTCTACTATATTTAGAGTGTAAGGAGTTTTATATAACTTCCTTCACTGGCTTTCATATCAGGTTTCCCTTGTTAATATATACAAGATGAATCTCTCTTAAAGTTTTGGATTTCGGAACTTATCAGAAAAACAAAACTCCTGATTAGACACCTTCTTGCAACTATCATTAATTTTCAAAAGAAATTTCAAAGTTCATAGCACTAAGATAAAATATATAATTTCATGATTGTCATGTATCCATGTGTCTTAGTTATTTTGACCCTCTTTCACTCAGATTAAAACTGACTATCATCATGATGGAATTGATCAATCGTAGGGCTGCGATTGATGCCGCGGTTGAGTTTGATGTTCCCAAATTTCTTTTTAAACCTCGAACCAACACAACCATATACAAATGGGTTTTCTCCTATAAATGTTAGCTTCTAACTTGAGATGGCCTATACATGTTGAAATCTATCTATTTCTACTTTAATTGGAAATTAGGCAAAATATGTTAAAAGAGTTTTGCGGTTTTTTTTTTGTTGTTTTTTTTTTGTTCAGGCAGCAGTTATATAAACAGATGGTCCTTGTTTTTCGTTAGAATGGTTCAAATACTCAAAATAAAAATTGCAATTATGGAAGGTGTGGTATTTGTGATATAGAAAAGCAATGTGGTACATGTTATATCCAGTTTCGATCATAGACTTCTTTGAACTCGAAAATATTAGAAAACTAATTCATAACGTTTGAGGCACTGTCTATGACAACCACTCATACTAATAGAACGGACATACAGTATGACAACATACAATTTAAGACAACATGGCATTAATGGGACTATTCAGGACAAAACTATTCGAATACATATTTACATCGCAAAATGATTACGTATGCCTTAATTTACTTCTGTAATAACTTTTTTTTCTTACGGATACATATCTATATTCATTTAGAATATTTGTTACAAAAGCAAGTTTCAATTGGATGCGAAACTATTCCAGGTAATTCCTTATTCATAATAAAATTACTCACAGGATGTGTTATCGCCGATATGGGTTTGAAGCCGGGTACGTTAAGGGGGCACCTCTGCAGATTCTGGTGACCCTAATCGAATAAGATAAAAGCTGTTACATTTTTGTCTGTGAAATATAAAAAAATATCAAACAGATAAAACATATATTTTCAAAGTGACCAGGTTATAAAAAACTACCTGGGATCATTCTACCTGCAAAAGTTACCCGGGGTCGTTATTTTAACAGTAGAAATCTTACACGGCCATCTGTAGAAAAATGACCCCACTCGATAATTCTGTAATTCGCTCCGTGAATTTTGTATCATTTGTTCCCCGTGATCGATTCGAATCGAACTCCCAAATTGCCCCAGGCATTGGAGCTCGGCATTGTTGATGTCTGCTAGAACTTGTCTGTCGGGGAAAAATTATCGTGAAGAAATGGCATCAACAGTAGATATTTAAGAGTAACTGCTTCAGAATTTAATATGTAATGAATTAGAAGAGGACGATAGTTCAACTGTTCCGATCAACTTATCCCAATCAGCTGTGTACTGGACCCGATCGGTTGTGATTTCGACGGATTAGGCCTAGCTATATTCCAGTGTGAAAGTAAAGAAAAAATAAACAACGAAAAGAGTTTAAATCCTCTTTCGAAATGTAATAAAAAGGAAATGCTATGGTTTGTCGTTTAATATAAAATATTTCACAGGTATGGCAGATTCTGTTATGATATTTTTACTCGTGCTACGTAAAAATATAAAAAAAAAATCTGCAATACTCGTGAAATATATTTGATATTAAGCGACAAAGCATTGAATATTCTCTATTACTAAGACTACAAAGTGGAATGATAAAACAATTATAACAAACCTAACCGTTTTACTATGTCACAAGACCACGTTATGCTACTTGAAATCATGTGGCAAGTATTTGTTGTCATTTGAATTACAACGAACTTTTGTTACGTACGCTGGTTGTTGCAACGGCTTGAGTGGGGACGCTACCGCTCTGAAAAACAAACAGAAACCATAAACCGAAATGAAATTCGATTACACTAGTGAATAAAAAGTATGACAAAAGGAATTAGTTACACGGAAACCATTTGAAAAGTACAAGACAATTATCCAGGTGTCCGGTAATAAAAACTACCTGGGATATTTATTCTACGTTCAAAAGTTACCCGGGGTCGACATTTTAACAGCAGAAATCGTACACGGCCATCTGAAGGTAAATGACCCCACTCGATATTTCTGTAATTCGCTCCGTGCATTTTGTATGAGTTGTTTCCCGTGATCGATTCGAATCGGACTTGCCAATTACCCCAGGCATTGGAGCTCGGCATTGTTGATGTCTGCTAGAATTTGTCTATCGGGGAAAGATGATCTTGAAGAAATGGCATCAACAGTAGATATTTAAGAGTAACTGCTTCAGAATTTAATATGTAATGAACTAGAAGAGAACGATAGTTCAACTGTTCCGATCAACTTATCCCAATCAGCTGTGTACTGGACCCGATCGGTTGTGATTTCGACGGATTAGACCTAGCTATATTCCAGTGTGCAAGTAAAGAAAAAATAAACAACGAAAAGATTTTAAATCCTCTTTCGAAATGTAATAAAAAGAAAATGCTATGGTTTGTCGTTTAATATCAAATATCTCACAGGTATGGCAGATTTTGTTTTAATATTTTTACTCGTGCTACGTAAAAATATAAAAAAAAATCTGCAATACTCGTGAAATATATTTGATATTAAGCGACAAAGCATTGAATATCCTCTATTACTAAGACTACAAAGTGGAATAATAAAACAATTATCACAAACCTAACCGTTTTACTATGTCACAAGACCACGTTATGCTACTTGAAATCATGTGGCAAGTATTTGTTGTCAATTGAACTACAACGAAGTTTTGTTACGTACGCTGGTTGTTGCAACGGCTTGAGTGGGGACGCTACCGTTCTGAAAAACAAACAGAAACCATAAACTAAAATGAAATTCGATTAAAATAGTGAATAAAAAGTATGACAAAAGGAATAAGTTACACGGAAACCATGTGAAAAGTATAAGGCAATTATCCAGGTGTCCGGTAATAAACACTACTTGGGATCGTTATTCTACGTGCAAAAGTTACCCGGGGTCGTTATTTTAACAGTAGAAATCGTACACGGCATTCTGTAGAAAAATGCCCCCCCCCCCTCAATATTTCTGTAATTCGCTCCGTAAAAAGGTAACCCGCCATAGATTTCAACGGTGGGTAGTTTTCCACACGGGTCATTTTTTATGCTACACCGGCACTTTTATATGAGTTGTTCCCCGTGATCGATTCGAATCGAACTCCCCAATTGCCCAAGGCATTGGAGCTCGGCATTGTTGATGTCTGCTAGAACTTGTCTATCGGGGAAAGATGATCTTGAAGAAATAGCATCAACAGTAGATATTGATGGGAACTGTTACAGAATTTAATATGTAATGAATTAGAAGGGAAGAATAGTTCAACTGTTCCGATCAACTTATCCCAATCAGCTGTGTACTGGACCCGATCGGTTGTGATTTCGACGGATAAGGCCTAGCTATATTCCAGTGGGCAAGTAAAGAAAAAATAAACAAACAATAAAACCTCTTTCGAAATGTAATAAAAAGGAAATGCTATGGTTTGTCGTTTAATATCAAATATTTCACAGGTATGGTAGATTCGTTTTTGATATTTTACTCGTGCTACGTAAAAATATTTAAAAAAAATCTGCAATACTCGTGAAATATATTAAAGGATTAACCTTTAATTTTGTTTAGTTTATGAGATCATAAAGCCAATGGAGCAAGAGGTAAATTGCGTAAACTCGAAGCGTTTACGTTAAATTTACCGACTGCTCCATTGGATTTATGATCTCATAAACTAAACAAAATCAAAGGTTAATACTTATATTTACAATATTTTCTTTTAACAAAAACAACATTCAAAAAGTCCGATTCAAACATTTACCTTGCGTAATCCACCGTCAAATAAATTTTGACGTCATGTTTATCCATGCACAACAGCCATTCACAAAAGCCGTTGACTGACAGATTAGCCCCGCCCTCTATCACCGTGACGACAAAAGAAAACAATTCCTTCGTTTCAACAATTTTATTCATATCAATAGTGATTTTTTATCGATAACATCAATTACAGAACTTTATAAGTCTTTTGAGGAAGAGATAATTCGTAATTGAAACGTAAATTGATACGACAAAATTTCTTAAGCCGCGGACGTTTTCAAGTTATCCGCCCAATGGCGCGAAAAGGCCAGACCATGCCAGTCCCTACCAGCTGATCGTTTCGTGAAGCGTAAGATGAACTAGTGACTGATTTAGCTGAAGTTGAACGTGCAGTTACTGAAACTACTGTTAGTGAGCAGTCCAGGATTTGAACCGATGACATAAATGACGTGGAAACATCGTTTGTCGGCCGTGAGACGGATGATGTGACAGTTGGGAGACGAACATTATTGGAAATTTGACCCACGTTTCTAGGAACAATGGCGGCCGTTTCGGTCTCTATGTCCTGACCGACACTAATGGACGAAAGAGTGGAGCTGATAGAACGATTTTGTGCAGACGAACAATCGCGGCTGTAGCTTCGGACACTGGCTTCATTTTTATGACCGGTCATAAACATTATCTTTCTGGTTTCATATCCTACATCAGACATACATTGGATGCATGAAGCCCGGAGACAGTGACTTGTGTAACGTTTGGATCACGACGCTTGTTTACATATATCAGGAAGGAAATTTACAAAAGTGGATTTACCGAGTGGTTTACGGTTGTACCAGATTGAATCTGTGGCGGGGGAATTAAGTGCTTCCTTTACGCATTGGTTAAACAACCGGGTGGCATTTGAATCAGTTTTACGTAAAAAGTGCTTCAACAGATCGACAGGACACAGCGGTGTGCCAGTAGCATACATGCGTTTGTCAGCCATTCTGCCCTCGTCACTCGACAGTGAACCTTGGTGGTTTTTGTCACGCGTCTCGTGTGTCAGGCACGCATACTCGATTCCGTCTTCATCATGTTTAAAATCAAAGGAGTCGTGATCCAACTGGTGATGGAATTCCAGACCACGACTGACAAAGTGTACGGAAATAGAATACCAAACCGCTAAGCGGAGACCTATGGGGGAATTTCTAGCATTCTGAAGGTAAGTATTTATTTTTTCAAAATCGTTCACACTGATAATATCTTTGTGCTTGGTTGGTCGCGCTACTCCACGTGTCATCCTGTCTTTTAAAAGTCCATTCAAGGTCTTGTTACATATTTTAAAATCTTTGTCATTTACAATGTCAATATCCCTCCCTATGTCGGAAAGATGGCGGTTTATTGCCCCTCTGATGTTTTTCAAACTGTTGCGATGGTACTCGTCATTCTGATGATTAGGCATGTTTTCGTTCGTCCTTTCCCTTGGTTTCGCCTCGCAGTAAAACTGCTGCAATTTCTTACTTAGATCTTCTGACGTGACCGTTTCCATATTTAACACACACCCTTCTGTTTCTGTGTGCCAGTCTGCAAAAAAAACCGTTGTATTTCAACTTTCCGTCTCTCGCAGTTTTCGCTATCAGTAAGATATTGCAACCACTAAGGACCAACGATTATTCGTCTAGACGATAACAATTGAAATTCAGCATAAGATTATTTATGCAATCAATGGTGACAATGATGTGACAGATTTTAAAAATAATTGGTCTGCATTTCATTGGCAATGTTGTGTTGTGTATTTTGTCATCAATTCACTAAGAGTTGTTTCCCTTTGCACGCTAACCTACCTTGAAACAGCTTCATGCCCCACTTGGTGTTTTTTTTTCGTGGCATCTGCCTGGTTCATTTCTACAAATTTGGTCACTTCCTCAGTTGACACTTTCTTGAAGCGTTTTGCGGGGTGTTTCTCTTCTTCAGTTGTAGTTTTCTGTGGCATGGTACTTTCACACGGCATTTCTGGAAGCCCTTCAATGGCCGGATGGTCAAACACCACAGGGTCAATTGTTTTAAAATCAGATGCCTGGATGGTCGCAAAAAAGTTGTCCAAATCCTCGTCGTCAAAATCCCACAAATCATTCATCTCTTCCTCGTCCGGTAGTTTTATGGCAAAACTACCATAGTTAGCCATGATCTTAGAGATATTTAGACCACTTGACTGACCAACACGACCACTTGACCAGGGGCACTTGAGCAGACGACACAAATTGCGTTTCTTGTTTTAAAATTGAGTTTAAAATCGATTTGAATTCCATTATTTGCATTTACATTTAAAATGAACAAAAACAATACACATGAATATATTTTTAACTATTAAAACTTTAATTGTGTTGTCTCGTACGTACGGTAGTATAAGCTTGTATGCTGCCGGTTTGTTTGTAAACGAATTCTCATTTCGGTTTATTGGTTCTGTTTGTTTTTCAGAGCGGTAGCTCTGGGGCGACGTGGAATGTCAACATTATACATGTATTCATACGCGGTGAACAAGGTCACGTTCTACACTCATGTTATTTGAAAATAAACAGACTTGCTGACACGTTGGTTATCGACTCAAAAACAGTGGCAATTGTAAATATTTGATATTAAGCGACAAAGCATTGAATATCCTCTATTACTATGACTACAAAGTGGAATAATAAAACAATTATAACAAACCTAACCGTTTTACTTTGTCAAAAACCACGTTATGCTACTTAAAATCATGTGGCAAGTATTTGTTGTCGTTTGAATTACAACGAAGTTTTGTTACGTACGCTGGTTGTTGCAACGGCTTGAGTGGGGACGCTACCGCTCTGAAAAACAAACAGAACCAATAAACCGAAATGAGAATTCGATTAAACTAGTGAATAAAAAGTATGACAAAAGGAATAAGTTACACGGAAACCATGTGAAAAGTACAAGACAATTATCCAGGCGTCCGGAAGGGTAAACGCCTTTTGATTCATCGCCGACACATGATATGATGAGTTGTATATTCCTAATTTAGGTTGGCTATGGGGTTACTGACGAACGACCCAATTCAGTTCCACTATATCCATCATCCTTCTTATATGTTTTCAAACCCGAAAAGACAACTTTTTAACTACTAAATATATCGTCTTGCCATGCATACGAAACTATTTAAAACAACGGGTGATCATGGCACCACTGTACCAGGAGAAGGAAGATGCACAGGCATTCCGGGGTTCAAACCTGGAACCATACGATGTCTAAACGTACGCCCAATCGAGCAATACTGTATCGATTATTGGTACTAATATTTGATTGTGCTTTATCAAGCTACATGTACCTTCAATCGATAATTGCATTTGACAAACTTATTAAATCTACTTAAAAAAAACATACATAACTAAAACTGAACCATGCAGTCTAGAAAGTGCAGATAAAAAGCTGACTTGATTACTCATTCAAATGAAATTAATAATACGATATGACTATTATAGCAGTTAAAGCTGATTACCTGTCGTGGGTATCCGGCCTTCCGGAGTATATCATCACGGTCGGAACTTTCATGTTGTTCAAGAAGTTCTCTTACTTTTCTCGCAGTTTGCAACTTGTGAAGCTCTGGTGCATTTCCGGTTTCCACATACGTCATTTCTTCAACGCACCAACCCGGAATCTGACCCCCATGTTGCATATATGCACAGACTGATTCATAAAACATCGCATACTTTTCTTCATTATCCGAGTCTTTCATTTTATTGATATCCTGAAATTCTACAACGTTGTTATCCCAGCAAAGCGGAGTTGTAGCCCAATTAACTACTTTCTTCCCCTGTACTTCCTTCACAAGCCTTGTCATCAACTCGCGAATCGTTTTCATATCATTTAATGGCGGCCCTGGGTGTTTTTCTACGTCACCCGCAGTCCAAAGTAGCAGCAAAGCAGCTTTACAGTACGAATATTTCAGCAATACATGTTTTTGTAATACTAACTTTATCAGGTTGGTGCAAAAGAGAATGATATACGCAAGGAGGGCAAGAAGTAGTGCCTTTTTAAAGCAGCGTCGCCATTCACTGTCCTCCTGAAACTGGAAAAGTGTACTTGGTCAAAAAAAGTTCGATATAAGGAAAATCTAAATTGATCAGTAACGTTTAGGTCAATACACATGCGTTGTTCTTAAGTTTTGATTAGAACACTTTTCACATGAATAAATGGAACACATTTCACACGAGTAATTAATCCTAGTATGGATTAAACAAGTTCTTAAAAGTTTTTTTTTCCAAAACATTTTATTGATCGAGATTCATACAATATAAAACATAAACATATCACAATTTACACCATTTAACATCGAGATGCATACAATATAAATCATAAACATATCCTCACAACTTACACCATTTATCATCACACATACACACAGTCTTATATTCTTCAATGCACACACATACATGTACATGTATGACACGTGTAACTATTTCATACTGCACACTCACATACATGTATATCCAACATATTATAGAACTATTTAAACATTATTTAGATAATCAAAATAAACTATCATTTATTAATCTAATACTTATTTAAACTGTAATCAAATATTAACCGAAACATTTATCAAATATAAATTAAATAATTATCATCAAATATCCGGCTGTAACCGTTTCGGTTTTTATATCGGTTTTAAGAACGGGCAAGGTGGAGTGGGCCGTCTGCCGTCTGATTTGTATCGGTAAGTAATTAGAACTCTATGTATTTTTTTGTCGTTTTTTCTTGATGTTTGTATTATTTGTATATCGTACATATGTACATGCATTATAAATATGTATTATATTAATTAATAAGTAAGTATTTAGATAGTATATGCCAATAAACTAAAATAAATATATGTGAAAATCTGGACAAACACCACGTGGCGGCTGGTGCATAAGCTGGTGTACAACATGTACCGGCGGCCGCCTCCGTATACTTTCATATGCAAGGTTTTAGCCGGTTATATGTGTAGATAATAACCTTATGAACAATGACCTGAATATTTTATTAGACAAGTACCAATTGTGTCATCAATATTCCATATTAGAAATGCTTTTCAGTGTGCTATTAATAACAGTACAGTGTATACGTAGCTGCCGGAAGTTGCTATTAATAGAAATGGAAAACCCGTTGATGTTTGTAAACACTGCATGTAGAATTTGCTTGTAAAAGTCTTTGTCTTTTTTTATTTAGCCTATTGAGAGAGATGTCGGATTCTGAAGAGAACATGCACGCACCGATATAAAGGCCATTTTACAGACTTAAAAAACAGAAGATTGTGGTCAGGACAGTATAGTATTTATCATTTAATTTAATTTAAATTTGCTGTAGCTGTACAAGTGTGGTGATCAAGAGGAGAGTCACCGTGGTCTCACAAAGACCGGAGAAGATTTCAGAGTTGTGTAGGATTCTCAGGGCTGTAAGTTAGTGTTGTATTTATTTAAATCTGATTTTTTTTTTATGTAGCAGACTTTGGTTATTTTGAATGTTCACACATAAGAAAAGTACATTGGTAAAATAATGAAAAGATACTTTATGTTACATGCTGTTGATTTTGGTGCCAACTTTTCTTTCAGTATTCATCTTTAATTATTTATTCATTCATCCCTTTCTTTCATTTCATACATTTCATTCATTCATTTATTTCACTTATTCGGTCAAACATTCATTCATTCCTTCATTCATTTAATCATTCCTTGGTACATTAGATCCTTCATTTGACTAGGCCTAATATTCTTCTTTTTTTTTTTTGTTGATAATGTTAAAAAATAATATTCTCTGTTATATCTGAATGAATATTCAGACTCTAAAATAAATTATTTCTGTTATATGTAGCTACGCAAGTGCTTCATATAAAACATTAGATCTATTTGAAACATCTTAAAAATGTCAATTGTTTTTTGTCTTTTTTCACTGATAAAGTATGATTTGTAAATGGTATATCCAATCATAATCAACAAAAAATTTAGATCTTTATACTTTTTCTCTGTTGGCCTATAACCGAGAACAATATATTTTAAATCTTTCACATCTTTCTCTATACCCATTTTATTAAAACAGTAATTTATTGAATCCCAAAACGCATCCAAACGCTTGCATTCAATAAAAAAATGTAAGTTGTCATCAACTTGATTACAATTTGGACATAAATCAGAATTCTCTATTCTCCATCGCTTAAGGTTCTTTCTTGTGGGAATTATATTATGAAAAAGTTTCCATTTGTAGACTTTGAATTTATTATCATGTACATGTTTGAATGTATAATCAAGTGTTTCTTGAAAATCTGTATCTTCAAATTGTAATTGCGAATTCCATCTTTCTACAAACTTTGTTTCATTTTGCTTCGAATTAATTAGTTTCTTATAAATTAACTTATTCGAGTACACTTTTAGCTTTTCAACATCATATTTTGGTATTTTCTCTACAATTCTTGTTTCTTTTTTGTTTATTTTCTCAATCCACTCCTTCGGAATTGCTGATTTTAATTGCAAGAGTTCCACAATCCAGTTTTGCTTACTTAATAACTTTTCAAAAATGTATTTATCATTTATTTTTCCTGTTTCATCACATAAATCACATATTCTTATTATTCCACTCTCCATCCAGTGCTTGTAGATTAAGGATTTACCCTGAATTTGGATATTTACATTACCCCAAATAATTTCATTAAGAATTTCATCTGTCTTCATAACTTCTTCCTCAATTTTTAGTTTTATCCAGGCTTCTAGTATGCACTGGTAAAACATGGGAATTTTCTCAATATTGCAAATATTTTTTGTTGAACTTATTCTCATGTCAAAAATTCTAAGGTCTTTTCCAAAATCATTTAGATAAAATTTTGGTATTATGGTCCAATTAGAATCTTTGTTTGCGTCGTGAGCTAAGCGCTTCACCCATGTAATTCTAAGCATGTCTATATGTGATTCAATATCCCTTACTCTTAAACCTCCTTCACTATATTCTTTTATCATTACTGATCTCTTGACTTTATCAGTTTTATCCTCCCACAGATATCTAAAAATTATTTGCTGTAAGTTCTTTATTTGTTTTTTGCTTACATATTTTACAGATGCATAGTAAGTTATTTTTGGAATAACTAATGCATTTACAATGATTGTTCTACCAAAAATGGTTAATTTTCTTTTCTTCCAGTTTTTGATTAGGTAATTAATCGAGTCAACATTTTTTTCCCAATTAATTTGATCAACATTTCCCTTCTTCACCCCAAAAACAACTCCTAGAGATTTTACATTTTCTCTTGACATCTTGATTTCCATAATATCTTTTCGATTTCTGTTTTTCCCTAACCATATACCTTCTGATTTGTCTTTATTTAATTTCAGTCCTGAATATTTACCAAATTTTTCAATCTCTTTAATTGCAGTTTTTATATCTCCATATTTTAAAAACAGTGTTGTATCATCAGCAAGCTGTGAAATCTTCACAGTTTTTCTTTTGATTGTTACCCCTTTTATGTTATGATTGTTTCTTATTTTTATTGCCATTATTTCTACAGATATTACAAAAATCAAACAACTTAGTGGACATCCTTGTCTTATTCCGCGTGTTATACTATATGTATCTGATATACAATTATTATTGGAAATGCACCCATATATATTATATACTGTACAATGTTTTTACCAAAGATATAAAAGATTCCCTAAATCCAAAATGTTTCAAACTCTCTAACATAAACTCCCATTCAATTGTATCAAAGGCCTTTTGAAAATCTAAAAATAATATAGCACTATCAGATTCAAAACTCTCAGAATGATCTATTATATCTTGTATTTGCCTAATATTAAAACCAATAAATCTGTTTTTAATATAGCCATTTTGATCAGTATGTATAATTTTTGGCATTACTTTTTTAAGTCGTTGAGCTAGTACATATGCAGCAATTTTGTAATCGACATTCAACAGTGTGATTGGTCTCCAATTTTGTAAAGAATTTTCATTGCCCTTTTTATAAATCAATGTGAGTAAACCTGTTTTTTGAGATTCTGACATTTCCCCCTCATCATAGCTTTCATTAAGTGATTCAGTAACAGTATTTCCAATAAGATCCCAAAAGTGTTCATAGAATTCAACTGTTAGGCCATCTAGACCAGGGCTTTTATTTTTTTTCATATTTCTAACAGCATTTGCACATTCTGCTGATGTTAGTACCCCGTCACACATACTTTTTTCAATTTCATTTAATATATTATGATTAGTTGTGTTAGCTATATAATTCTTCAAATTAATATCCTCATGCATTTTACTACAACTTGTATACAGATCTTTGTAGAACATTTGTATTACATCTAGAATTTTATCATTATCTGTGACTAAATTATTCTTTTTATCTAAAACTTCATGAATGACTTTCTTAGCTTGTCTCTGTTTTTCTAAACCTAAGAAATATTTATTGTTTCTCTCCCCTTTAATTATGTATTGACATCTTGATCTTATTTTTTCTCCTTGGGCTTTATATTCATAGTATTCCTCAATTTCCTTTTCTAAGATTTTTATTTGATCTTCTACCTCAGACTTGTTTAAGCTATCATTTTCTTCATATAATTGATTCAATCTTTTTTCAATGTGATTGACAGATGTTTGTCTTTTAGTATTCTGTTTCTTACAAAAAGTTATTGTAGCCTCCTTGATCAAGACTTTAGTATAATCCCATGTTTTTCTTTTATTTAATTCACATTCCTGGCACTCTTTGATAGCATTTTTAAAAACATTTTTTATAATTTCATTGTATTCAATATCTGTAAGTATGCTATTATTTAATTTCCAGCTTCCTTTGCCACGGTTTCGACCTGTGTTTAGTATTTTTAACGAGACTGCTAAGTGATCAGTTGATCGTATTTGTGCAGGCCTAATATCACATGATTTTACCCTATTTAAGAAGTCTTTTGAAATTAGCCAAAAGTCTATCCTACTGGCTTCTCTGGCATTTTTCCTTTTCCATGTGTACTGCATTACATTATTATGCTTAGTTCGCCACACATCTATAAATTTAAAAGATTTCATTATATCTGTTAAACCGTATACTGGTTTTCTCCTCTTTGTATTTTGTACACGTGCCCTTCTATCAACTAACTGAAGAGTTTCGTTAAAATCACCACCAATGATGTTTATTCCTATTCCTTTATCAGTTAGTTGCACTTTCATATTTTTAAAAAAAGCGTTTCTTGCACATGGATCATTTGGAGCATACAAATTTGTTAGCGTGTAAATATTGTTATCAATTTTTAATACAAGGATCAATAATCTTCCATTCTCAGACTTATATTCATTAAGCAACATGAAATTTACCGCTTTATTTATATATATTGATACTCCTCTACTATCATTTTTCCCAACACTATGATATATTTTACCATTGAATTCTTTTTCTAGTAGGGGAAATAACTCTTGTGTATAGTGTGTTTCCTGCAAGAGAACTAAATCACATTTTTGTTGTTTAATATATTGTAAAAAGCGAAGACGCTTTGAGACATCTCTTAAACCCTGTACATTTAAAGAGACAAAATGCAGACAGTTTTTGTTATCAATAATGATTTGGTAAAGGAATTATATGTTTCCTCAGTTATTGTAAAAAGGTAAATAAAGTTCATAGTTTTGATTTTAACTTATTGTTCATATATCTTTACGAGTATATGCATACAAACATTGTTATATACATAGATAACTTTACAATGCATCATGTTTACTATGGATATTATCATCAAGCAACATTTCTTGTTCTTTATGTGTAATTATATATAATAAGCATGCATATTTTTATATACATAGATATACCCATACAATATTTCATATTTATGAGTAAACCAGTGATACATTTTATATGTATTTGTTAGGAACGTACAATATATCTTGAATTTCTGTATTATTATATATATATATATATCCATACAATGCATCATTTTATGAGTGAAAGAGATAATAGGTACCTGTATATATTGTAAAGTACATAAAAATATATACCGTACATCTGTATGCTTTTTTTCTAAACTCATTGACATTGTTTGTATTTGTATAATTACAAAGTAGTACATGTAATGTTAAGTACATACAAATCAATACATGTTGCTTTTTGTTATTGTTAATAAACAAGTCGAAGTTTAATGTATTGTAATGTACAATATATATTGTTTTCAGTATACAATTAATATATAAAAGTATTGTTATATACATGTATATAGATCTATAAAAAAGCAATTGGTATTTTGTTTTTACTTATTGTTTTTTGTATCTTTTTGAGTATAGTTATAGATATAAGTATTGTTATAACTTATTTCTAATTCAAGATCCAGTTATATATATACTTACGTTATCAATGATTAATGATCTATTAATTTATTACTCTTGTATAATTATTAATAACTATACAAAGTACATGGCTTTGCCTCTGGTATTTCTACCACTTGTTCTTTGATATTTATACAAATAAATTTACTTTCATATACACTGTTTTTGTTGCTTTTATACTGAATAAGTATAATTTGGAATCGACTACGAGTTTTTCGTACCATTTTTAGTTCCATCACAGCTAGAGTGCACTTGGACTTAAGTCTTTTTATTAGTTGATTCCTCCAATGGAGAAGGAGGGGTTCTTGAAACTGACCGTTGATTCGACACAGTTTTTAGATAATTGGGTGATTGGTTACTGCAGGCACTCATGAAGTCATCAAGAGAAAACTTGTTAACCTTCTTCCCTTTGGATCTTTTCGCTTTTCTTTTTCTACGATGGGACGCTGCTTTCCGTGGGGGAGAAGCTGCTGGCTCCGATCTGATATCATCAGATGAGCTAGTCGATTCATCGGAATCTTCCTCGTCGTCTGTTGTGTCAAGAACATCTTTCGATGCCTCTTGTGGAACGTCAAACTCTCCTTGAGTGGCTGAGGTTTGTTGCATTTCATCCATCCCTAACAGGGAAGGACAATCCATCATACGATGACCTGCAGGCATGTTGCATTCCCTGCAGACCCACACATTTGTACAGTCCCGTGTTAGGTGACCAGACTCTAAACATTTTTTACAGGATAGCTTATCGCCATCTATTCGGTTGTTGTTTGGTCTGGGTTGTTCTGCATGAAACAAAGTAGCGTTGTACCGCCCGATTTTCAGGTTTCTTGGCAGAGGGGTGATTAGTTTGTCAGTTATCACAATTCTATCCCCCGTATCGCAATTTGTGAGTTTGTTGTCAACTCTTAACTTTTCACGATACAAAGATCGTACAACACATTTCATTACAGTAAGAGTTCGTTTAATCTGCCCATCGTCAGCCGAAAGAGGTACATTTGATAAACGTATTCGTGATGTATTTTCATGGTTGTTGTCTGGACGCCTAGGGTTTGTGGACAGTAAATGGACCAGCTTTCTACGTATCACTATACCTGTAGTCAGTAGCTTCGTCCGATCGTTCATATTGTCCACATACACCCTCCACATCTTTCCAGTCCTCTGTAATCCGCAGACATGGTCCGACTCAATCTTTTGTCCTATAGCCTTGTAAAGTTCCTGATGTGTTAGCCAGTCTTTACGTTGTGGTTGCGTGAGTCCAAAAATATCAGCCTCCATAAGAAAAACAGGTTTAGCTGTTCCATAGCCCTCCTGCAATTCTTCACTGTCAGGATTCATACCAGATGACACTCTCTTGGCGAACGACACATTGTCCGTCACATTTCCCGCCATGTTGTCCTCCATTGTTCCTGGTTGGACATGAGACATTTCTCAAAATACTCCGTCAAAATTAAGCAAATGCTTAAAAATCCAAACGTCAACTGTTGTATAAGTTCTCTATACCACTCACTTTTATCCTGAGTTACCCAAAATTCTGTTTCCACGATATATCTTCGAAAAATACTCAAATTATTACTAGAGCGAAAAACCCCGTCACCTTGGTTCAGGGGCGTTAACTCTTAAAAGGTTAACTACCTTGATAGAGAACAAATGACAATGAAGTTACATAGATTGTTTTCTAAATATACTTTGATAATTTGTAATAAAATGTGTTTTACTATCAATAAACTTTAATTGGATGAATATTTGATGATTTGTTCTTACCCTTTTTAGTGATATCTGTTCTTAATATAAGATATGTCTTTACTGAATCAATCCTGAAAATGCTTGTGTAAATACACGATGTTATTTCTTTCACTGACATTAAACATTTCTTGGGATGAGTGATGTTAATACTTTCTATACATTTGTTTTTTCATTTTATTGATTTCAAAATACTGGTTCTGATACAATAAATTCCAAATAATAGATTTTTTTCTTATTATACTTTGATGATTTGTAATGTAATGTGTTTTACTATCAATATATAAATTCCAACCAATAAATCCAAAAAGACTATAGACCTGCTACATTTAAAACATTTAAACAAAAAACAATATTACACTTTCGAATGCTATTGTAATAACTGGTAATTACGATGTATTAACGTTCAAAAGACAGATGTATGAATCGTAAGTGTATTACTTATTTCCGGAATTATTTTTAACACAAGATGCTCGAAATTATATTTTCGAAACATAAGTTTAGATAATGAGTTTATTCAGTTATGAAAAAGATCATTTAGGTAACTTTATTTTTCTCCAAATAAGAAAAATGCATTTCAAACACATGCTACATTTCTACAAGAGTTGTCTGTCGATCTGTCGGTAATCGTATATGGTTTTATGACACGGTTAAATGTTATTCATTCTATTCTGGTTATCTTTTTTACATATAAATTACATCAATATTTTTGTATTTACTGTGAGCTCAAACGTTGACAGTGATATTTTTCATGAGAATTTTGCCTTTTCATTGCTGACTTGATTTTAAACAAATCCCTTTTTTACTAACCTTTTTATAAAATTGATAAAGAGGTCATATTATTGAAATGCATTGCAACTTTTTAAACTACATTACAATACATTTGGTTTGTGAAAGTTTATAGAATTCTATGCAATTCGTTCAGTTTAAATGCTATTCAGCGTACTGTTCAACAGCTGAAAGTGAAGGTTTCAGTATTAATCAAGAAGAATTTACCATTAAATAACGAGACGCCCATGGGTTTTAATAGTCAACTGACTATAAAGACCTATATGATTGTTTGTTGGTTATTGCAAACTCATCCCAGCATACTATCAGCAAAATATCAACAACCTGGGCCTTTCCGTTACAGAGAAGAAACTGCTTATTTTTTAACACATTTCCCCCTGTAACCTTGAAAGTAAGTAAATGCCATTCATATGAACAAACTTGCTAGCACTTCATTCCAGCATACTACCAACAAAATATCAGTACCCTGTGCCTTTCGCTTACTGAGAATAAGTTGTTTGAAGGACTTTTAGCACATTTGGAACCTGTGAACTATTGATCGGGTCAAGGATATGCATTTTGACAAACTTCGTAGCCCTTCATCCCAGCATCGTACAGGCCAAACATGAATATCATAGGCATTTTTAGTTTGAATAGTTTAACACATTGCCAAACATAACAATGAAAATGGGTCAATGTAATTTATTTGAGGCAAAATATCAATTCACTGGGCCTTTCGGTTATTAAGAAGTTGGTTGAGCACTTTCAACACATTTGAGCCTTGTGACCTTGAACGCAGATTAAGATCATGCAATGGAACCCATTTGGTAGCCCTTTATTTAAACATACTATATGCCAAACTTCCGTAATGAATGACTTCGGGTAATGGGAAAAAAAGTTGTTTGATGAATTGAAGACATTTGACCCCTGTAAACCTGAATTCAGGTCAGCGTCAACCAGCTGAACAAACTGTGTAGTCCTCCATCTCAGCAAGCTACCAGCCAATTATCAATACCCTTAGGTATCTAATTAATTAGAAAACTTGTTTGACAGCGTTTTAAGACATTTGACACCTGTTACCTCTTCATTGGGTAAAAGTCATGCATTTGAACAAACTTGGTAGCCCTTCCAGTCCTTCATCTGAGCATGCTGCATGCATAATATCCGCACCGTGGACGTTCCGGTTATTTGGAAGAAGAAGTTTGAAGGACAGTTTTAAGCAAGACGCACGTTATAGGACGACGGACGAGACACGATACCAATATGACATCCCGTTCCTTCGGGTCAGCTAACATAAAAAGCAGAGAATGCACATGTAATCAGTATGAAACAAGTACCAGGTATAAAGGTCTCTGAAAGTAAACTAATGATGATTGAAATGACTTTTGCCTGCCACATATTCCCTAGTGCAAGTGCACCGATGTCAATAGATACTTGTAAAACAATATCATTAACTCAAGTACATACATTTGAAACAGTTGAAAAATATTCTACAGACAACTTGTATCATTATTTATATCTATATATTTAGATGTAGTACGTTTTAAAAATCTAAACATTTGCATGGCCTTACCAACCACTTTTTCAACATGTCATGAAACGTTATGATTCGGGGTGAGCCATACACCCATGTTGTTGAGATTTTATTCGTGATTTTATATAAATCAATGCTATGGAAGAATTTTTAAGAACCAACACATAAGCATATTTCCATTATGAAATTTCCATGATGATTCTATGATTTCAACCCTGTCAAAACAATGTTTTGAGAGTCTTCCTAACAAACCAACACTTCAAGACTTAGACACTCTAGGGTTGAAGGTCACAGTTGCCAATGGTTCAACTTCGAACTGTTTAGGCTATATCGAGACTGAAGTGGGACTTTCAATGCTATCAATGACCTTTAATGCTCTCATGCTGGTGGTACTCGATACGGACTTTAATGGCAACAATGTTTTCCGATTGGTGACGGACATAGCCCCTGAGGGTTCAGATATATTTCAGAAGTGGAAGTCAACAATTGACAATGTCTCTTGCTCATACGCTGAACGGATGTTAAGTAAAAAAAACCTCACCATTGCTACCTATGCTACTGCTGTACTGAACGGTATAACCCGCGGGTTAGATCTCGATATCACTGATATAGTCGCGGGGAATGTGGGAACTCCTTATCTCCAGTATATGGTCTGCCCTCGTGTTGTAAATGTTGTAAAAGTGAAACAAAGCGCGATTTCAGTAAAAGTACATGTAAAGCTGTGTAACAACTCAGCTAATCCTATTGAGCTTAAACCAATATCGATAGTGTGTGCAGTTAACCAAGTAAAAGTAGTTAACAACTTAGCCTCTGACCTTCCTATGATAGCTGAGGAGAAGTTATCTTTACTTGATGAACTTGGTGTACATATAGACAAGACCAATATCAATGAGGAGTAGCTGTTACGTGTCCGACAAGTCTAAGGTAACTTGGAACATGCATTTTCCAAGAGTCAGTTTAACTTGGGTAAACGCAATTCTGGTCAAACCTAAGATTCACCTTCTTGACGAATGACCCTTCAAAAGATAACCGCTGGTATGTATGAGGAGGTTCGTCAACATATCAAGAAATGCTTGAAGCTGGTGTGATCAGAGAATATAAAAGTCCTTTCTTTTCCAATGTCGTACTTGTACGAAAAAAAAACATTGAAGTCTTAGATTCTGCATCGATTATCGGATGTCAAATTCACAGACCAGAAAAGATGCACACATGCTTCCTCGCTTTGATGATACGGTTGATACCATAAATGGTTCCCGTTATTTCTCAAAGTGAGAGCTGCGGTCAGGATATTTGCAAGTAAGGTCGAAGAGTCAGATGAGGAGAAAACTGCCTTTTGGGATTCTGAGAGACCAACATAATTGGTTTGTGACTTACCTGTGCCCCGGCTACATTCAAGCTATGCTAACACATTTGAGGAAGTCACGAATAATAATCCCCCTCAATTACGTGCCAATTAAAATTAAGCTGGATGCCAATAGCCATAGGTCGGTTGCTGATCTAGCTAACTACAACTTCACCTTGACATACCGAGCTGAGAAAAGCAATGCTGACGCAGACGGTCTATTTTGCATATTTTTTCTTTGACTCTAATGTTTTCAAGTCAATATCATATTCTGCAACTAATAAAGCTCCTCTAGCATAGTTAATAAGAGTGAGTTGGTTGTTCACCTGGCCAGTTATAAGTAGGAGGTACACTCTGGTGATGGCTTAAGCGAAATAGATTGGCAAAAATAACAACAAGATATTGCCCGAGTAATTTACTTCGAGAGATCCGGTTTTTATCCCAGGGTAAAAAACCATAAGGACGAATCCCCATATTTGCAGAAAATCATAACCTTGAGCAGATTTTGTCAAGACGATTGTCTAGACGGTCAACAGCTAAACAACTTGTGTGACCAAAGCCTTACCATACTTTAGCCCTAAAGGTGATGATTTAGGACATCAAGGTAAGAAAAAACACTTTTGTTAGCTAGACAGGGGTTTAATTGGCCAGGGCTGGGTAAGGGTGTAGAGAATGGAGTTGAAACCTGTTGGCGATGCATATGACGTAAAACCCCGGATACATTGTACCACTCCAGTCCACGAGACACATGGAGCTACTTTTATTAACTTTCTCACCTTGGAGCCCCCCTAGGGCGGTTGGGAAAATATTCTGGTTATTATTAACCACTTTACAATGTATGCTCAGGCAATACCCTGTCGAAATCAAACCGCACACCCAACTGCTTAGGCTCTTTACGAACATTTCGTAGCCTTTTACAAAAATGAACTTAAAAGTTATTCAGCATTGTAATACGTTGACACGTTTAAAAAAATCAAGAAATACACATATTTGAGATTAATATTTTGTAAGAAAACACCGTTCATAATATCTTGAACCAATGTTCATTCAGTATTTCAAAATATTTTATATGTACTTTTTGAATTAGTCATTTTTTTGTATTTTTAAGGAAACGCGATTATTAGTTTATACTAGACCACAACGAGATATAAACAGAACATTTCCAGAAGAAAACATCTTTAAATGGTGTCACAGCATAAGCATTGTTCAAAGTTTGATTATTCAAACGCTAAACATTAAAATAGTTTCTCATTTTATGCGTTTAGTTAAAGTTATTCAGATACGCAGTTTTATGACAATTTGTCAGTTAAAAACTAATTGAATTTATCTTTACAAAGTACGAATTATCATAGTCATCAGTAACGTTTACATTATTTCTGTAACCAAAACATATTAAGAGAACACCTTCTAATGACAAAGAATCCCATTGCAGATTCGCTCTTGAATGGTTCTGGGTTTTTTCTGACTTATTTATAAACAAATATATACTCCTTGCTATGTAAGGATGGTGTGACATTATATTCAAATTTATGTTACAAACTTCAAATAGGTGATAGAGTCAGTAGTTGGCCGCATAAAAAGCGGCAATTGGCAAACAGTTAGATCCCCTTTACAGGAGGCTATGGTGGGATTGTGTGTGGCTTACACAATACTTTCTGGGCACCACTGGCAACTACATGTACATCATCAACTGATGAAATAACTACTACCAGAATCATATCCTTGCCAAAGACCCCAAACTCCCTGGAACTATAATCGAATTCAATTGTTGGGCCACAAAACTTATTTGGATTATTTTGTGACACTGATGTCTCGTCATTCCCTTAATCATAAGATGATGTAACATTACATGCAAATATATGCAAGTTAATTACATCGATTCTTTCACAGTGTAGTGCTTTCGTCCAAGGAAGATGTATAAGAATACATCTTCCATGTCTCACCCGAATAATTTATTTTGAACATGGCGTTTGACCATGTAATTAGTCACGTTTTCTATGGTACATTTGCTATATTTTTACATTCTGATTGTTTCTTCTCTATATGAACATACCAACTGAAAACAACAAACACTAGACTATGAATACATCATGAATACAATATGAATACATCCATTCACGTGAATTACTTATGACGTAATATATTAGTCTTGTTCAATGGGAGTCTTACGGCTCCGCTTCGGATAACATGGAGAATGCCCCCGCGTCAAACGTTCAAATGCCTACGGTAGATTATTGGCGCCAATTTTACCCAAATTATGGCTGTTCCGCCTTTTTCGTTTAAAGGACGGCGCAATAACAAACGCAGTTGATTAACCAGTTGTTCAATAAATAAGGAAATAGATTAGACAATTGATCAGTAGTAAAAATGTAAATATATGAATTGAACGGCGTTGTTTTAATTTTCATGCCGGTATGAATGCAAAGCGGTTACACCCATATTGACCATGAAGCCCTAGCGGGCTTCATGCAATATGGATTTAACCGCTTTGCATTCATACCGGCATGAAAATTAAAACAACGCCGTTCAATACCTATAAAAAGACGATCCGCATGCCCATGAACATAATATAAAATATTAAAAATAAAATCCAATAATAAACTAGCTAACCTCTTTCTTCAGCTGCTGCTGCTCCTCCTCCTCCTGCAATAGAATTCATTACTGTTGTAAATTCCGACAATATTAAACAAAATAATTACATATAAACACAGCAGAATATACAAAATTATGTTTAAACTTCGAATCTTTCTCATTTTCGGTTTGAAAAGAATGTTTTTATTCTTTCAAATCATGATAACTGACAAAATGACACGAGAGTACTGCTGTTTGCAATTGTCAAGTAATAAGCATATTCTACTTATTATAACATATTTCGTGAATCAGTATGTGAAAGATTTGGTTTTCTTTTATGGAACGGCAGATAACAGAGGGAAAAAACATGGAATGTCCGTGTATTCTTTATTTGCTAATTCAACATGATGTGACTTTGGTGAAACTTATCGTTTTGAATGTATGGACTCGAAATTACATGCAAAATTAGTTTGGCCGGTCCCAATGTTAGTATTGGTGTATATCAACTCTCCAAACTCTCCAACTTTAGAAGAACATGCTACTGGTTAAGAACTTGAAAATTAACCTAGATTACAGTTTAGTTATCTTTAATATTCATCAAGTATACAAATGCATTCACCAATACCAACATAGAAAATATATCAGGAGGGTGGTTGTTTAGTTATCTTTAATATTCATCAAGTATACAAATGCATTCACCAATACCAACATAGAAAATATATCAGGAGGGTGTTTGTTCTCAAACGCAAACAAAGGTTGTTATTATTCATCAAGTATACTCGTGTGATATAACAGATGCAGTCACCAATACCAAAATAGAAAATATATCAGAGGGTTTTTGTTCGCAAACGCGTACAGAAAATGAGTATTCAGTCAGAATCTCTGGGATTAAGTCTGAGTAGAGCTGTGTATAATCAATGGAGTCAATACATGTATTGCCTTTTCGTTAAGTTGAAAAGTATTTCAATACTATTTAACATTCAAAACTTGAAAAGCAAAATTGAACTTGTAAGTGATTCAGCATTGTAATAAGTTGGCACGTTTAGAAAAAAAAATCAAGAAATACACATATTTGAGATTAATATTTTGTAAGAAAACACCGTTCATAATATACTGAACCAATGTGCATCCAATGTTTCAAAATAGTTTACATGTACTTTTTCAGTTAGTATTTTTTTTTTTTTTTAAGGAAACGAGATTATTAGTTTTTACTAGACCACAACGAGATATAAACAGAACACAGACTCCATAAGAAAACATCTTTAAATGGTGTCACATGGTGTCACAGAATAAGCATTGTTCAAATTTGCATTTTTCCAACGCTAAACATTAGAATGTTATTCTAATTTTATGCGTTTAGTTGAAGTTATTCAGATACGCAGTTTTATGACAATTTGTCAGCTAAAAACTAATTTAATTTATCTTTACAAAGTAGCCATCAGTAACGTTTACATTATTTCTGTAACCAAAACATATTAAGAGAACACCTTCTTATTACAAAGAATCCCATAGCAGATTCGTTCCTGAATGGTTCCGTTTTTTTTCTGAATTATTTATAAACAAATATATACTCCTTGCTATGTAAGGATGGTGTGACAATTTATTCAAATTTATGTTACAGACTTCAGATAGGTGATAGAGTCAGTAGTTGGCCGAATAAAAAGCGGCCAACTGGCAAACAGTTAGATCCCCTTTACAGGAGGCTATGGTGGGATGGTGTGTGGCTTATGCAATACCTTCTGGCCACCAATGGCAACTACATCATCAACTGATGAAATAACTACTACCAGAATCATATCCTTGCCAAAGACCCCAAACTCCCTGGAACTATAATCGAATTCAATTGTTGGGCCACAAAACTTATTTGGATTATTTTGTGACACTGATGTCTCGTTATTCCCTTAATCATAAGATGATGTAACATTACATGCAAATCTATGCAAGTTAATTACATCGATTCTTACACAGTGTAGTGCTTTCGTCCAAGAAAGATGTATAAGAATACATCTTCCATGTCTCACCCGAATAATTTATTTTGAACATGGCGTTTGACCATGTAATTAGTAACGTTTTCTATGGTACATTTGCTATATATTTACATTCTGATTGTTTCTTCTCTATATGAACATACCAACTGAAAACAACAAACACTAGACTATGAATACATCATGAATACAGTATGAATACATCCATTCACGTGAATTACTTATGACGTAATATATTAGTCTTGTTCAATGTCTTACGGCTCCGCTTCGGATAACATGGAGAATGCCCCCGCGTCAAACGTTCAAATGACTACGGTAGATTATTGGCGCCAATTTTACCCAAATTATGACTGTTCCGCCTTTTTCGTTTAAAGGACGGCACAATAACAAACGCAGTTGATTAACCAGTTGTTTAATAAATAAGGAAATAGATTAGACAATTGATCAGTAGTAAAAATGTAAATATATGAATTGAACGGCGTTGTTTTAATTTTCATGCCGGTATGAATGCAAAGCGGTTACACCCATATTGACCATGAAGCCCTAGCGGGCTTCATGCAATATGGATTTAACCGCTTTGCATTCATAACGGCATGAAAATTAAAACAACGCCGTTCAATCCCTATAAAAAGACGATCCGCATGCCCATGTACATAATATAAAATATTAAAAATAAAATCCAATAATAAACTAGCTAACCTTTTTCTTCCGCTGCTGCTGCTCCTCCTCCTCCTGCAATAGAATTCATTACTGTTGTAAATTCCGACAATATTAAACAAAATAATTACATATAAACACAGCAGAATATACAAAATTATGTTTAAACTTTGAATCTTTCTCATTATCGGTTTGAAAAGAATGTTTTTATTCTTTCAAATCATGATAACTGACAAAATGACACGAGAGTACTGCTGTTTGCAATTGTCAAGTAATAAGCATTTTCTACTTATTATAACATATTTCGTGAATCAGTATGTGAAAGATTTGGTTTTCTTTTATGGAACGGCAGATGACAGAGGGAAAAAAACATGGAATGTCCGTGCATTCTTTATTTGCTAATTCAACATGATGTGACTTTGGTGAAACTTATCGTTTTGAATGTATGGACTCGAAATTACATGCAAAATTAGTTTGGCCGGTCCCAATGTTAGTATTGGTGTATATCAACTCTCCAAACTCTCCAACTTTAGAAGAACATGCTACTGGTTAAGAACTTGAAAATTAACCTAGATTACAGTTTAGTTATCTTTAATATTCATCAAGTATACAAATGCATTCACCAATACCAACATAGAAAATATATCAGGAGGGTGGTTGTTTAGTTATCTTTAATATTCATCAAGTATACAAATGCATTCACCAATACCAACATAGAAAATATATCAGGAGGGTGTTTGTTCTCAAACGCAAACAAAGGTTGTTATTATTCATCAAGTATACTCGTGTGATATAACAGATGCAGTCACCAATACCAAAATAGAAAATATATCAGAGGGTTTTTGTTCGCAAACGCGTACAGAAAATGAGTATTCAGTCAGAATCTCTGGGATTAAGTCTGAGTAGAGCTGTGTATAATCAATGGAGTCAATACATGTATTGCCTTTTCGTTAAGTTGAAAAGTATTTCAATACTATTTAACATTCAAAACTTGAAAAGCAAAATTGAACTTGTAAGTGATTCAGCATTGTAATAAGTTGGCACGTTTAGAAAAAAAAATCAAGAAATACACATATTTGAGATTAATATTTTGTAAGAAAACACCGTTCATAATATACTGAACCAATGTGCATCCAATGTTTCAAAATAGTTTACATGTACTTTTTCAGTTAGTATTTTTTTTTTTTTTTTTTGTTTTTTTTAAGGAAGCGAGATTATTAGTTTTTACTAGACCACAACGAGATATAAACAGAACACAGACTCCAGAAGAAAACATCTTTAAATGGTGTCACATGGTGTCACAGAATAAGCATTGTTCAAATTTGCATTTTTCCAACGCTAAACATTAAAATGTTATTCTAATTTTATGCGTTTAGTTGAAGTTATTCAGATACGCAGTTTTATGACAATTTG
The DNA here is from genome assembly GCA_947623455.1 of Mimachlamys varia. Classification (NCBI taxonomy): domain Eukaryota; kingdom Metazoa; phylum Mollusca; class Bivalvia; order Pectinida; family Pectinidae; genus Mimachlamys; species Mimachlamys varia. The sequence goes on from OX392540.1 coordinate 30,737,913, forward strand.
TCAGCTAAAAACTAATTTAATTTATCTTTACAAAGTAGCCATCAGTAACGTTTACATTATTTCTGTAACCAAAACATATTAAGAGAACACCTTCTTATTACAAAGAATCCCATAGCAGATTCGTTCCTGAATGGTTCCGTTTTTTTTCTGAATTATTTATAAACAAATATATACTCCTTGCTACGTAAGGATGGTGTGACATTTTATTCAAATTTATGTTACAGACTTCAGATAGGTGATAGAGTCAGTAGTTGGTCGAATAAAAAGCGGCCAACTGGCAAACAGTTAGATCCCCTTTACAGGAGGCTATGGTGGGATAGTGTGTGGCTTATGCAATACCTTCTGGCCACCAATGGCAACTACATCATCAACTGATGAAATAACTACTACCAGAATCATATCCTTGCCAAAGACCCCAAACTCCCTGGAACTATAATCGAATTCAATTGTTGGGCCACAAAACTTATTTGGATTATTTTGTGACACTGATGTCTCGTTATTCCCTTAATCATAAGATGATGTAACATTACATGCAAATCTATGCAAGTTAATTACATCGATTCTTACACAGTGTAGTGCTTTCGTCCAAGGAAGATGTATAAGAATACATCTTCCATGTCTCACCCGAATAATTTATTTTGAACATGGCGTTTGACCATGTAATTAGTAACGTTTTCTATGGTACATTTGCTATAAAAAGACGATCCGCATGCCCATGTACATAATATAAAATATTAAAAATAAAATCCAATAATAAACTAGCTAACCTTTTTCTTCCGCTGCTGCTGCTCCTCCTCCTCCTGCAATAGAATTCATTACTGTTGTAAATTCCGACAATATTAAACAAAATAATTACATATAAACACAGCAGAATATACAAAATTATGTTTAAACTTTGAATCTTTCTCATTATCGGTTTGAAAAGAATGTTTTTATTCTTTCAAATCATGATAACTGACAAAATGACACGAGAGTACTGCTGTTTGCAATTGTCAAGTAATAAGCATATTCTACTTATTATAACATTTTTCGTGAATCAGTATGTGAAAGATTTGGTTTTCTTTTATGGAACGGCAGATAACAGAGGGAAAAAAACATGGAATGTCCGTGCATTCTTTATTTGCTAATTCAACATGATGTGACTTTGGTGAAACTTATCGTTTTGAATGTATGGACTCGAAATTACATGCAAAATTAGTTTGGCCGGTCCCAATGTTAGTATTGGTGTATATCAACTCTCCAAACTCTCCAACTTTAGAAGAACATGCTACTGGTTAAGAACTTGAAAATTAACCTAGATTACAGTTTAGTTATCTTTAATATTCATCAAGTATACAAATGCATTCACCAATACCAACATAGAAAATATATCAGGAGGGTGGTTGTTTAGTTATCTTTAATATTCATCAAGTATACAAATGCATTCACCAATACCAACATAGAAAATATATCAGGAGGGTGTTTGTTCTCAAACGCAAACAAAGGTTGTTATTATTCATCAAGTATACTCGTGTGATATAACAGATGCAGTCACCAATACCAAAATAGAAAATATATCAGAGGGTTTTTGTTCGCAAACGCGTACAGAAAATGAGTATTCAGTCAGAAACTCTGGGATTAAGTCTGAGTAGAGCTGTGTATAATCAATGGAGTCAATACATGTATTGCCTTTTCGTTAAGTTGAAAAGTATTTCAATACTATTTAACATTCAAAACTTGAAAAGCAAAAATGAACTTGTAAGTGATTCAGCATTGTAATAAGTTGGCACGTTTAGAAAAAAAAATCAAGAAATACACATATTTGAGATTAATATTTTGTAAGAAAACACCGTTCATAATATACTGAACCAATGTGCATCCAATGTTTCAAAATAGTTTACATGTACTTTTTCAGTTAGTATTTTAATTTTTTTTTTTAAGGAAACGAGATTATTAGTTTTTACTAGACCACAACGAGATATAAACAGAACACAGACTCCAGAAGAAAACATCTTTAAATGGTGTCACATGGTGTCACAGAATAAGCATTGTTCAAATTTGCATTTTTCCAACGCTAAACATTAGAATGTTATTCTAATTTTATGCGTTTAGTTGAAGTTATTCAGATACGCAGTTTTATGACAATTTGTCAGCTAAAAACTAATTTAATTTATCTTTACAAAGTAGCCATCAGTAACGTTTACATTATTTCTGTAACCAAAACATATTAAGAGAACACCTTCTTATTACAAAGAATCCCATAGCAGATTCGTTCCTGAATGGTTCCGTTTTTTTTCTGAATTATTTATAAACAAATATATACTCCTTGCTACGTAAGGATGGTGTGACATTTTATTCAAATTTATGTTACAGACTTCAGATAGGTGATAGAGTCAGTAGTTGGTCGAATAAAAAGCGGCCAACTGGCAAACAGTTAGATCCCCTTTACAGGAGGCTATGGTGGGATGGTGTGTGGCTTATGCAATACCTTCTGGCCACCAATGGCAACTACATCATCAACTGATGAAATAACTACTACCAGAATCATATCCTTGCCAAAGACCCCAAACTCCCTGGAACTATAATCGAATTCAATTGTTGGGCCACAAAACTTATTTGGATTATTTTGTGACACTGATGTCTCGTTATTCCCTTAATCATAAGATGATGTAACATTACATGCAAATCTATGCAAGTTAATTACATCGATTCTTACACAGTGTAGTGCTTTCGTCCAAGGAAGATGTATAAGAATACATCTTCCATGTCTCACCCGAATAATTTATTTTGAACATGGCGTTTGACCATGTAATTAGTAACGTTTTCTATGGTACATTTGCTATATATTTACTTTCTGATTGTTTCTTCTCTATATGAACATACCAACTGAAAACAACAAACACTAGACTATGAATACATCATGAATACAGTATGAATACATCCATTCACGTGAATTACTTATGACGTAATATATAAGTCTTGTTCAATGGGAGTCTTACGGCTCCGCTTCGGATAACATGGAGAATGCCCCCGCGTCAAACGTTCAAATGACTACGGTAGATTATTGGCGCCAATTTTACCAAAATAATGACTGTTCCGCCTTTTTCGTTTAAAGGACGGCGCAATAACAAACGCAGTTGATTAACCAGTTGTTCAATAAATAAGGAAATAGATTAGACTATTGATCAGTAGTAAAAATGTAAATATATGAATTGAACGGCGTTGTTTTAATTTTTATGCCGGTATGAATGCAAAGCAGTTACACCCATATTGACCATGAAGCCCTAGCGGGCTTCATGCAATATGGATGTAACCGCTTTGCATTCATAACGGCATGAAAATTAAAACAACGCCGTTCAATCCCTATAAAAAGACGATCCGCATGCCCATGTACATAATATAAAATAATAAAAATAAAATCCAATAATAAACTAGCTAACCTTTTTCTTCCGCTTCTGCTCCAACTCCTCCTGCAATAGAATTCATTACTGTTGTAAATTCCGACAATATTAAACAAAATAATTACATATAAACACAGCAGAATATACAAAATTATGTTTAAACTTTGAATCTTTCTCATTATCGGTTTGAAAAGAATGTTTTTATTCTTTCAAATCATGATAACTGACAAAATGACACGAGAGTACTGCTGTTTGCAATTGTCAAGTAATAAGCATATTCTACTTATTATAACATATTTCGTGAATCAGTATGTGAAAGATTTGGTTTTCTTTTATGGAACGGCAGATAACAGAGGGAAAAAAACATGGAATGTCCGTGCATTCTTTATTTGCTAATTCAACATGATGTGACTTTGGTGAAACTTATCGTTTTGACTGTATGGACTCGAAATTACATGCACAATTAGTTTTGCCGGTTCCAATGTTAGTATTGGTGTATATCAACTCTCCCAACTTTAGAAGAACATGCTACTGGTAGAGAACTAAAAAAAATAACCTAGATTACCGCTTAAACCTTTTAGCGTTTAGTTATCATTAATACTCATCAAGGATACAGATGCATTCACCAATACCAACATAGAAAATATATTAGGAGGGTGGTTGTTCTCAAACCCAAACAAAGGTTGTTATTATTCATCAAGTATAGTCGTTTGATCTAACAGATACAGTCACCAATACCAATTAGAAAATATATCAGAGGATTTTTGTTCGCAAACGCGTACAAAAGATGAGTATTCAGTCAGCCTTAGCTGATTCGAACACGTTTTGCTTTTGTCGGCAGTACAGTAAGTAGCAGCCACTTTTGGTATGAACAAGAGATATGTTGCTAAAGCTACTCTGCACTAGAGACGATCTGGTGAACAAAATGTCCCCAAGAATCAAGGTTTTGAACGCAACAACATACATCAACTATTTGTAAACATTTTCTTTAGGATGGTAAGTATAATTGATGTTAAGATTATTTTCCACAACCAACATTTGTTTTTATGTGCCGTTTCGTTGACTTATACGATATGTAGCCTGTCACCTTCATCAGACTAATGACCAACAAAGCGTATGCATACAACAGTATCGTACTAGTCATAGAAACATCACATCAAATATATATTTTGGTTGTGTAAAATAATCTTTACATACATCATACATCAATCTGTGCCCGTCCTCTTTTCACTGAAGATGCCCGTTGTATTACTTTGACCGTCGTAGATAATACATATATATCAGTATATAATCAAGAGGAACAAATGATATCCAACGACATTCATCTAGTTTGCACAACTATATACTTCAGTAAAAACCGTGGTTTTATTGTTAACTGAAGATTACATTATTTCTGTTTTCGGGCCCAACGTTGCTGAAAGACAAAATAAACGCACACATATTACCAAGCGCACGCTTTTAACCAAAAATGAAGGTATGCAAACAAAATAAAGACAAGTGAATTTTTGCTCGTTGTTTTCGTAACGTTACTGATTTGTTAAGAAGACTTTTGACTTGCGGCCTCTAACATCCTTCAGAAAGATGAGTCCGTAGTTGGCCGAATAAAAACCGGCTTGCACTGGCAAACACTATGCCAAACAGTCATATTCCCTTTACACGAGACCATGATGGGATTGTGTGTGGCTTGTGAAATGTTTTCTGACCACTATTTGTAACTACATCATCAACCGATTAAATCACTACTGAGGGAATCACTCCTTGTCAAAAGCCCAAAACTCACTAAAAACTACAATCGAATTCAATTGTTGCGCCAAAAAAACTTATTTGTAAATCTGTATTACACTGATGTCTCGGCATTTAATTGAATGTCAGAAAAGGAACTGCAAATCCTAACAATAGGACTGTACTACATAAAGCAATAAAGTCTTATACTACTGAACATCTTTCCTATTAAGGCCACTGTGAGCTGATGATGCGCACAAATATACAATGTGTTGTTGGAGTTCAGCAATAGTTTGATGTCAGCAATAATATGGTACAGCCAAAGCAAGACTGGAACTCGGGTCGTAAGCTGTGTTACACTTGTACTTTCGTGCATCCTTCTTTTAAGGTGTACTGAAGCTGCTGTAATCGACACTTAAAATGAACTACAGAATTGTAACATGGACAGTAGACTTTAAGTAACTTTTTAAGTCTGCACATGCAAATGTATGTTTCAGGGTCACCTTCTATGAAATTAGAACATGTACAAGGATGGATAATTAACATTAGTAGTTCAAGCGGGAAAAATTATATACAATCAAGCATGTCGTGTTATCTTTCACAAGCATGTTTGTGTCATGAATGCAACTTTAATATTAGATGGAAAGTAATCAGATGCAATGTAGCTCTCGTTTTACAAATCATAAGTGTCACTTTAAAGGAAAAAAGCAATGTGGGCAAGGCAGGAAACTTGACAATTAAAAAAATCACTATACATCAGCTGCTTAACTCCATCTCTGCTTAATATATGACCAATATAGGCAGCGTACTACTACGCTATGCGATAAACATGACGATTATAATTTTCCGTTCGTTAACCTCCCTTTCGTAATAGTTATATCCCTGTTTTTCAAACATATTGTGTTTACATGTCGCAATTGATTCGTTATTCTAAGGCTTGTCTAAAAACCGAAATTTTCTTGATAGATATCGGCTGCTGACAAACAAACTTACTACACAGGGATTTGAAAGATATAGTTTGATGAGGATTATCAGCAAGTTTTATAGTCGCCGTCTTGGTCTCTTTGAGAAATATGTTGTATCCCTGTATGATAAGAAGATGGACGTTTTAGAATATGTTACATTAGTGTGCTTATAATGTTTATGTGATTGATAAAGATGACTTGGTTTTCTCTTTAAGAATTTAATATGTTTACTTGGATTTGACCAAGTTTCACATGGCGGGTGTCTATATGAGGAAGATGATTTCTCTTGTTTCTTTTCAATTATACTAGTTCCAATATCTTAGTTTGTGCCAAAAGCATCTCACATATGCGTATGTAATATGAAAAGGAACGTACATATGTTCACATCAAATCATTTTCGAAAAAAAGTATGTTATACTATTTACATAATTATCATAATTATGATTTTCCACGTCATCAACAAGCTAAAGGCCCAGGAAGCCTTATCGCTCATCTGAATACAGTTGTATCTAAGCAACCATGGAAACAAGAGGCCCATAACATTAAATGCTTGTTGCCTTATAAAATTGTCTGCTCCCCTTCTTAGTTCATATGGACTAATGGGCCATGCTATCAGCATGCATAAGCTCAAATGTTTACAATTACAATGTATTTATATACAGGTAATCATGTGCATATTTGGAACAACAACATTTTATGTTTGAAATATCTGTATGTATCAAGCATCATATTTGTGGTCTCTGTTTTATTTTTGTGGTGTGCAATATTTTGTTTCATTTAAATCATATGAAAAGTAAATGAAAATGTTGAACTCCCAATATTGTTTTGTTTTTAATTGATATATCACAAAAGTTATCACGGCGACTGACAAGTTATCTTCATTCTCTTTAGGGTTTGTTTCTGCATAATTTTGTAATGCTTGACTCTGGAATCGTGTCATGGTTGAATGACGTGCATGTTTTGTGTAGGACATCGGCGGATGAAATTGTCCCCCAAATTTCATATTAATGTAAATCAGCCTCCAGATCTCTCAATTGCCTGGGGTTTTTTTGTGAGAAACACAAATACTAGAGTCATACGTACGATCTTTTCTCCCAGGAATGATAATTTCGGTTAATTCTGGAAAGCCAGAGAAAGTGAAGACCCTCATAAAATGTTAGAGTCCTTTCAAAAGAAATCAAAAGAAGTTCAAACATTGAACACTGTCATTTCATAATCTGTTTGGAAAATGAATAAATGCATCGAATATAACGACACCAATTTATGAGGGACATTTTTTTCCCTCTTTTTTATATATCGTTTTGTTCAGTTAAAGAGAAAAGATATCATTAAAACAGGGATGATATTAATTTATTTACTCTTCATATGTGAATGGCATTAACAAACATAGTGACAGACGTTTTGAAATAGTTTTCACATACAAAAAGGCCTTAATCTGTTATTTCAACGTTAGGTCATACGAATGTGTCGCCGGGTAGTCCCGTTACAAATCATGGTTTGAAAAATGGCGCGTATCTAAGGACTCTGCAAATACAAAGCCATCATCTCAAAATGGTAGTGTTTTGTTCTGTCATTTCCCCGAGATATTTGAATAAATTATCACATGCAAATGACTACTTTTTATGTCGATTTTCTGGATCAATAAAGGAAGTAACATCGAACAAGGACATTTCTGCCGACGTAACATTCTAAATACTGCCATACATAATATCTAAATTGTATATGAATTAAAGCGTATTAGATCTTATTTTATCATATCGCAATTTATACTTGGAAGACAGAAAAGCAATGACCTATGAAACCTCGCCTATGTGCCTTCCGTCAACATGTTCAACGGTAGCATTTACAGTGGTATTGATGGGGCCAAACGCATGGCAATTGAACGGGTTGAGAAGCGTGAATAAGACTGAGAGAAGAGAAAAGCTATATCCGCCTTTATAAATCTTTCAAGTCGGTTGCCGTTGACAGAAGTGTATTGGGAATAAAACAATAGGGTGAAGGACTCACAGAACTAAATAATTTACTATATGTTATTACTAAGCTTTAGTGGTAATAGCTTTAATATTTGAAGTTCAACACTAGTGACAACTGCCTTGATTCACAAATACATACATGGCAAAGACTTCAAATGGCATTTTATCAAGAGTTTCGTGGCATTTTAGATCGCTACGGGCGTCTGCTTCGGACAACCGGAAATTTATATGTCAAACCAGTGAAATGGGACGGTGAACACCCTCTGAATTTTGACCCCATATCAATCCGCCATCACATATCAAAATCTACCAAAAGTATACATTTTTGTAAAGTAAAATATCTACAGATTTTATTCAATGCAGAATATGTCAACAATTATCTTTCTAGATTATTTAGAATCACCGTACTTAGCCGGAAAAAAATTTCGGTAGGGACTACAAACGTATGAAACATTTCGTAATAGGCTGATGTAGTTGTGTGAGTCCTGTAATTTGATCCGGATAATATAACAAGCAACAAGGACAGCAACAAGGAGTTTTATACTGGTATACAAACAAATGTTTTGTTAGGAATAAGATTCATCAGTTTGGTAGGAATGATATAAGCTTGTACACAAACAGGAATTGAAGAATTAATTTGCGAGCTTTCGAAAACGTCTGTTTCCTTTGTCAAGCAAAGAGTACAATTGCCACATGTCGGTGTTCTGACCGCTGAAATCAGCTCACTACCCAAAATAGGGCGAGTTAGAGAAGTCAGTTGTCAAAAACGTAGCGCAGGTAGATAACACAAACTCCATAACATTTACATCAGAAGAAGAGGCAGAAGGGAAATTCCTTTCTTGGACACTCTAGTAGTGAGAAAGGTTAATGGCTCCATCAAACTGCTCGTATACAGAAAAAACATGCATACAAACCAATACCTCAAATTCAATTCACACCATCCATTGCACCAGAAATTAGGAGTAGAACGTACTCTCCTGGACAGATGCAATAACATCGTCAGTAAAAAGGAAGACGTAGAAAAAGAAAAGCAGCATATCAGACAAGCTCTGAAAACATGTGGGTACCCAGAATGGTCGGTGAAGAAAGTAGAAAAACAAAAAGTAAACAAAAGCAAGATAAACATCACCAAGAAAAAGAAAGGTAACACCAATGAGAGAAAAACCAATGGCATGGTCACTATACCATATACAGTTGTGGGATCGCACAACGTTACACGATGTGCGGTGGGCGCACGATGGGCGAACGGTGTATGCACGATGTGCGAACGATGCGATCCTGGGCGATTATTTCTAACGCACATGTGGGCGCACGATAGACTAACATTGTGCGATGACAATCGTGGTTGATGTAAATTTAGAAATGGTTTAACAATATATACGGTTTCGCGCTAGTTGTTTTAAACATATTTCTATATTTTAACTATTTACATTAGCTGATAGTTTTATCTATATATTTCTAAAAATTAATAATAGTCTTTCTGTAGTTTTAGAAACAAACCAAATAAACACATGTATGTAAACTTTCAACTCATATTGACAAGTTCTCATTCAAGTAAATATTGCCAGATTTACCAAGTTATAAACTGTACCTGTACATGGCCAATATATGTAGATATCTCTGGCCCGGGGCACTTACAACACTCGCCTAGGTGTGAAAACACAGGTAAAGTGTTGGGGAGGGGAGGGTTTTTCAAATAACTGATTATTAGAGTCCAGTTTGTTTTCATAACGGTCGCTCGGTAATGGCTGTCGTAACGTATCGCCGCACACGGGAAAGGTAAAACTCCGGCATGTTATTTACATATTCTGATACCTGGTAGCTTAACCCGCACTTGGCTGTCTTATGATCACTGTAATACTGTTTACTGTATATTGTTAAATTGACATAATTCCAATAAATATGATGCGAATTAAAATAGTTTTTGGACAAGATGGTTCCATATGTTTTTCATTCCGTAATATGTATCGACCAATTGCACCAAATCGTGCGTGTGTGCGATTTAATCGCACACATAAACGCACGATCTTTAGATCGCGCGGTTGGGCGCACCATGGGCGAACGATGTGTGCACGATGTATGCACGATGCACGCACGCAGTTTTTGGTGCGTTGTGCGATACCACAACTGTATAAGGGGAGGGTCGGAAGCAATTTCAAGACTGCTCCGCAAACATCACATCAGCACACTTATGCGACCGCACAACACCATCAAACAACTCCTAGTACATCCGAAGGATAAAGTGCAGAGGAAGACAAGACTGGATTGGTTTACCAAATTCCATGCAACAGCTGCAACCACACATACATAGGTGAAACTAGTCGGAAATTTGGAACGCGTCTGAAAGAACATAAAAAAGACGCGGAAGACATGGGACAACAAGTCTACACCAGACATACCAGAAAAACATCAGAAAAACAATATAACAAATCAGCTTTCACAGACCATGCCAACATACACAACCATATCATTGACTGGAACAACAAGTTTGGAAAGGATGGAAAACTGGAGAATGAGGAAAATTAAAGAATCCATATGGATTAGGAAGGAAGGGGAATCAATGAACAGAGACGAGGGGGGACACCAGTTCAGTCATCTTTATGACCCTATTTTAACATCGAATAAGAGGCGGAATGGGTAAACATCTTACCCGTCCCTCTGTCTACCTGTAATATTAGAGTACATTTGGACGAAATGTCGCGCTACGTTTTTGACAGCTGCTTTCTCTAACTCGCCCTATTTTGGGTAGCGAGCTGATTTCTTTTTTTTATGCCTTTTGTATTCAAGGAAATGTATCCCTTAAGTGTTTCCATAATTGACTAATTTGAGATATTTCTTTTGAGGCCGGGCATGATGAGCTAAACATGGAAAATATATAATACTATTCAATTTGAAGAAAGAGTTTAAGGTATTTACTTGATTTCCATGTGGGGACTCGCCCCAAAGGCTTCAATGGGAACAGTTCCACTTTTTATACAAAATTGGATTCTTTAAATTTTAAAATACACATAAAAAGATCTTCGTTTCCAATAATTAATAAAAGGCATGTTTTTCTTTAACACTGCGCTGTTTCCTGATATAATAATGCACCTACATGATGTATAGATATTAATTAATATTATCCTGGATAATTTAGCAATTGCATTACAATTAATATTACTACTTAGGTGACTCGCTAGGAAAGATAATTAAGGTTTATTGGCCGTTCCATTTATAATCATAGATGACCTCAGCAACAGTTGCCTAGCATGGTTTCAACATACACTGTTCTCGGGTAAAATACAAATCCTATCAATGTGAAGAAAAGAGAGAGGGCCCCGGGGGAAAGTAAGTCATTGGACACAAAATAAATAAAGTACAGGTAAAGGGCCTAGACCGTATCAAAGAAACCACTGTAAAGTTAACAAGTCTTAATGCATTTACAATTGTGGCATTGTCACAATGGATATAAATATAACTGACCAAGTTTTAAAGTTTAATTCAATATTCAAAACTATAGTCGTATAAGTTGTTTTTTAAAACTATATAATAATGTAATCTATGATATGCAATTTCCATGGACCTATTTTCGTCATATATCTTGAAGTGATAAAAATAAATAAGAGAATACCGAAGCGTTAACAAAATCATAATCCAAACTCAAAATCGATAAAACCATCAGCTTCATCGACGACACCAGCCATGTAAATCTTTGTCACATCTAAGTAAACATCAAGTTCTCAAAATGTGAACCGATTATCATTGTCAATGACAACAAGTAAACACACTAATGAGCATACTCAAAAACGTCCATCTTCATATCACTTAAATATACAGATTATTTCTCAATGAGACAAAGATCGCGACCATAAAACTTGTCCATAGTTCTGATAAACCTGCATCTCTCGAATCCTTGTGTTGTTAGTTTGTTTGTCAGAGGTCGACATCGATCACGCCAATCCCGATATTTAGAGCAGGTTCAAGAATATCTAATACATTGTAACTGCGACATTTAAACACCATGAGTTGGAGAAGAAGGGATGTTACTATAAGGAAATGGAAAGTTCACGATCGGAAAACTGAATAAAAGTTTTATTATGCATATATTTAAATTCCTTTCCAACAGTTCTTTATTCAAAGTTTAAAGGAGTGGAAACATTCACCCTTACTGGGTGTACTAGAGAAGCCTGACATAGTTGTTATAATGCACATGAGTTAACAGTATGGTGCACGAGAGCTACCATTGAAGTGCACTGGATTTCCACTGATGTGACCCGAAGTGCACAATAATGTTTTCTTTGTTCTCTACGTGTGTACCACGGAGTGCCCTAGATGTCAGGTTAAGTTTGCTCCACAACTATATTCTACTAATGTGACCTTGAAAGAGGGCCATTTAACTGATTTGCACTCTGCCTGTCGGCCAAGTACCAATTATCTTGACATACTGGCTGTATTCGGTACGTATCGAGGAATACGTTTAAAGTTACTTGTATGTATTTGACTTATGTGACCTTCAGTTGGATGCACCTTCTAGGGCTCGTCAGTGCTAGGGTTCCAAAGGCAGGAATCGAAATCTTCTAAACTAACTTACAAGAGAAGATTCAGGTGCGTAAAACTTCTATAATTTTTAAATTAAATAAATTATTACTGAACAATTTTAAATCGTGTACAACCATAGGTTTTATTACAAACCATGCCACTACTCAAATTGGATAACGTTAGCTACCCAATCTGCGGCAGGCCTCGGGGATTAAAACCAGTAGAGTATACCTCCTTTTATCTTGAAAGCTGACGGAACACAAACACATGCTTCTCTTTTAAAATTTATTAATAGATACAAACAATAAGTTCACTGCATCATACATCTGTTGCGTTCTTCCAGGACTCGTCATTGATGGTAGGGGACAAAAGATTGGAACTAATGTATAATCTGAAGGGTCAGGTGCGTGAAACCCGCATTTATTTTATAAATATAAAGAAAAAATATTAGTACTGTTTAGTTTACAATCATGTACTACAAAACTGTGATGTACTACAAAACTGTGAATATTCTGAACCAAGCCGCAACTCAAATGAGATAACTGCTATCAAGGCGTCGTTGTCAATCAATTGAGGTAATTGATTGCATACTGTCCAATTTAACAACTGGCTTTCATTATTCTAGGCATCTTTGTTTTGTTTTCAGAAGGAGTCATTAAAACATGTTGCCAGACTTGAACCCTTTGACCTCAAAAGTAGGTAAATATCACTAACTTCATGCCAGGTATCTAATGCCCAAATTATCAGTACACTGGACATCCGCATTATTCAGAAAACCATTTTAAATTATTTTTACATATTTTTCACAGTGATATTGAAAGTAGGTTGAAGTGATTGATCTGGGGAAATGTTTCATGACAGTACTTACTAGGTGGTCGGGTGATGCATTGGATAGCGCACTTGCTTTTCACCAAGACGGCCGGGGTTCGATTCCCCGACCGGACGTCAAAAGGTATGGGGTCACCTGACCAACCACGTATGTTTTCTCCGGGTACCCGGTTTACTCCCACAATAAGACCCCTTTCGCGCTAACATCCGGGCAAACAAGAGAGATTTAATTTTTTTTTAAATAGATAGAGTGTGTATTTCTTTACTTACTGGCCAAGTATCAGTAATCTGGGCCTTTTCATTATCCAGAAAAAGGACTTAAATTGTTGTTTATGTGCGTTACCCCTGTGACCTTGAAAGAAGTCAAGGTCAATTATTTGACGAACGTTTATAACACTTTTTTTAAATACTTTTTACATATTTAACCCCGTGACAGTAGAGTAGATCAAGGCTATTTATTTTGTGGCACCTTATAGATCTCCTACCTAGGTATATACTGGCCAAACATATGTGCTGCTCTTGACCTTTTATTATCATTTCAAAGAAGTTGATTCAAATAAAATGTGGACGTCAGATGTACGACGGTCGCAGCACCACGGCATAAGCCATTCCTCCGAAATCTAGTTGTTATAAGAATCAGTAAAATTTTGTAAATTATAAAACTACACAAATGCATTTTAATCAGGACAAATGTTTAGAAACGAGAGGGATGATTTAAAAGAAACCATTACTTACCTTAAGGTACCGGTTGATGAAAGTTCTGAAATCTGAAAAGGTAAAGTTAAATTAAATATAAATTTGCAAGTTATATGTGTATTATTTTAATTTTACATCTCTACTTTATTCAGTTAATTAAACACTGACTGCTTATAACTTAGTATATACGCAGTGTAAAAATTCTCGACGGATTGATTTCTATAACAAACATGGCGCCATTAACGGTTCAGAACGAAAACTATTTAACGGCAGTCATTGTTTGGTTCTTTCAACTCTTTTAATGTGGAACACATTTGGGATTTATTATGCTTCATTACACAATAAATGGATGATAGTAAACGTCTTATTTTATTGATATAAGGATTGTACCTCATTTTTACTCTGTATACGGTAGTATGCACGCAGTTATCAACGAACTTATTCTATGGTAGGCGTTAGTAAATATGTTCGTTGCCAACTGCGGGCATACAACTGTATACGCTGTCAAAATGAGGTACAATCCTTATATTTACACCATTATTAATTTCCAAATGCTATACGAAGAAAACAGCAGTCGAAGCAGGTTGCTAAGATAGTAACTACCATGGCCGTGGTCGCTAAGATAATATAGTCCCATTGGATTTCATCTATATATTGGTAGATTTAAAAAAAGTAAATTTGGTATTAAATAATATTTCTAGCAAGTCGAATTTATTTCTTTATCTATAACGGTCGTTATGTACACGAATTGACACAGTGATCTGGTTGTGACGCGGTCCGACGTCAGACGTCACAACTGCAGGGCGCCGCCATGTTTGCGTTACCGTCAAATAATTTCGAATGCGCTTCATTCGGAATCAAAAGTTTGCTAGAAACTATTCATTATTTAATCACAAGAAATTGATTGCATATATGTTCCATGTTTCAAAATCCTGTAGGAACCAAACAATGGCCGAAAACGAATACTTATTTTTCTGAAGCGTGACCGACGCCATATTTGAACAAATATCAATCCGCCGAGCCTTTTTACCCTACGTATACGGTAATATATTCGCAGTCAGAGCACAAGAAGGGAGAAATGTAAATATACACTTTTGAAATTTTTTGACGGTTATGCAAACAATAGCTGCTTTCTGTTGCAACGTTTGACCGCGTCACTACCGGATCAGTGTGTAAATGCGTCTTCATAACGACCGTTCTAAGTGAATGTATGTTCGATATGCTAGTAATACTTTAAAGTTAAAAATTCAGATATTATAAAAAGAAGAGAAATGTTGTTGTTCATTGCGTATTTTCAAAATATACCATTATATCTATGTATAATCACTTGGAGTATTCTGTCTTAGCAACTACGGCTATCCCGGTTCTCATCGAAGCAATTTAATAAACCCATCTCGAATATTTATATCTTCGTTCAATATTTAAGCATTATCAATGATGTAAATATCAGGAGGGTACCTTATTTTGAATGCGTATCCGGCATTGTGCCTACAGTTGGCAACGGACACGGTGCCTGCAGTTGGCAACACACACATTAACTATGGAGTGATTACGCACACCATTGGAATCGCGGGCATAATATTGCATATGCAGTCAAAATATTTCGAACACATCAAATATTCACGGAAAGTATGCACTTAATAATAGTTTGTATAATATTGCATCGACAACGGGCATTTTATTTCCCGGGCATTAGTTGAGTTCTGCACTCGATGTCGCGTAGGATAATGTAAAGGATAAGTGTACATTACACCGCTAATGATATCATGTTAAAATCTTCGTTCCTTTGTTCCTATTTTGCCTCTATTTTAATCGATTTTGAGTCCGGCTTATGGTTTTGTTGACGCTACGGTATTCTCTGATATTTTTTTCAAAGTTTTTTTTTTGTGTCAGACATTAAAATAAAATTACGAAATCTGACTGACGGGCAGATGATCTCTTTTTGCACGATCATCGAGGGGACCCATGCGGAAGTTAGGAGCAATAGATCTTGATCTTGAATTAATGCTTTCTTTATTCAGATCAAATATTATTAAAGCTATCGGCAATATGATACTGGCATAACTCATTGACATGTAAAACGGCTGTAAAACGTGTGTAGTACACCCTTGCATTAGGATTATTGTACACGTGTAACAGTTACGATACACTGTAGTAAAACATGTATCACTAAGCCAGTAACGGATAAGCGCGTGCACCACTTATGTCATCGGGAGGTGATCGAAGTTTACTAGTTCCATTGAGGTGGAACAAAGTGAAAATTTAAATACACTAGTATGAAAGCAAATATTCTCTAGACGTAACACCGTAACACGTTGGTTACATTTGACGTCAAAATTTACTTTGTTCAATTAAACTCATGTCGATTCGCTTTATAATAACACGCAGTATGAATGTGACATGACATGACCGTTTTATAAAATTACTGAATTGGGATAGAAATGTCTTATTATCACTATGCTATGTAGATTATTAGATTTAAAAAAAAAACACACACAAATATAATATGGTCGATCGCATAAAACTCAATATCGGCATAAGAGGTCAGAGGAAACACTTCTTCTATATAAGCACGGTACCAAACCACTCATAAAGAAAAGTTCATATAAATTCCTACACTAGAATTCTTTGATCTCATAGAATACTTCAGTTGTACTATAGACTTACAGCCCTGATCTCTGATATGTACATTTGTAGTAACAAATACGTTTTAATGAATTTTCAACACAAAGGACGGGGACGAAATTTATTTTCTCCCTTGTAAGTCCTCTCGAAATTATTAGTTCAGAAATAATCATCGAATTCTTGCAAGAAAAATCACAGTTTCTCGTGTGTCAACAAAAAAAATATTACCATACTTAAATTTATGTATTAATATTGTGACATCACAATACGAATAATGCCATCAAGTGCGTATTGATCCTTTTCCTTTAAAATAGTAAAAACAAGTCCATATCACAAATCACCATTTACCTCGTTATCCAACCAACGGTGAAATAGGGAAATATATAGGGAAGTTTACATCTTCATTCTGAACGCAAACTTGTTTTATAAAACATTAATGATTGTTTATAAGTGCAAAAACGTTTACAAACTATTGATCTATTATTAAACAAGGCTGTTATACTATGCAAATGAAAACTAGCAATACAAACTGTTTCTGTTAATTTCCTTTCTAACTCCATTTAATATGTCAGTAATAGAACAATCAGATGTACCTTGTTTTTTTTTCAAAAATATTCAAAACACATATATGCTGATACTAAAATCAATGGGTTTTTTTTACCAATTCACTTTCATGGTTTTGTATATTATAAGCATCTAATAACCTTGACTATTTTGAGTCTGAACTTTCATTTAGATTTGATTGCTGATTTGATTGATGTGTTTTTCTGTTCACTATTAATATTTATCATTTTGTGTTACTTAATGCTTAGCTACATATATTTGTTCATATGCTTAATTACAATTCAACATGAGCGATGATTTGTCACAAGAAGGAATTTCTAAGATGTTAGAGCTTATGAAAAAAATGAAAGTGAAACCAAAGCTAGACTCTGACCAAGACTTTTTCACTAGATGGTAGGAACGGCTAGCATCTACGATGTAGAACAGAAGCCTGATATCAGCGATACGGATCAAGGTTAAAAGGTGGTGCAATGTCAGTGTCTATGCTCAAACATTTCCCTGAAGTGTCCAAATTTTCCGGAGATGGAAAAGGAGCAGCATATGTCATCTGGAGACGGTAACCTCTGTGCTTAAAAAGTAAAGGCCAACAATCCGCCAAGCCATAAGAACTTCTTCAAAAGGATCAGCGTTAAAAATAAGAACGAAGCTTGGGGCTGATGCGTCTGTAGAGGAGATATTAGAGAAACGTAACGCGATGTATGGGATTGTACAGCTGAAGGATATTCTATTGAAGAAAAGATGTAGCTACATGGTGTGTCAGACTACAGGAATTCTATGATGAACCATGAGCATGGTAACATCGTCAGTGACAGATGATGAAGGTCAGACACTATGAACCATATTCTGGAGTGGACTTCAACAATCATTGAAAGATGTCACCGGCCACTTATTTGAAACCCACACAAAATATGACGAATTGCTCAAAGCTGTCAGAACGGTTGAGCAAGATAGGAAACGATGGCCAAGGCAGCTGTAGATTTAAAGGAAGAGAGTGATTTGCATGCCACAGTGAATAGGATGGAAGCGACATTGCAGTCTATGGAATGTATCAGTAGCAACAGCAGCAACAACAACAACGTCAACATCACTACACACGACATGGGTTTGATAGACGTGGGAATTCACCAAGAGGAGGAAGTAAGTATCATCAAGATGATTCCACACCACAGCAACAATTTCATCAGCAACATCATCATGAGGAACGGAAGCATGGTGATAGAGATGAACCAACTTGCTATAGATGTGGTCAACCTCATCAGTTCTAGATTGGATGTCGTGTCATACTGGACCATAAACGGAGATCGACTTTTAACTCCAACAGACCGTACGGAAGGGGCAAGCGTTATATCGTATACAGAAGCGCCACGTAGCACCGGACTTGGTAGGACCAGCCATTGAGATTGATCTTGTAATTGAGGGGATATCAGCTAGAACTTTACTAGTTACAGGTGCGACAGTGTCGACTATAAATAGGACATTTTATGAGGAACATTTTTTGCAAATATTCCCTTGCAGTCCCTACATACCCTTTTGAAGGTGGAATGTGTAGATGAAGAGGTGCTTCCTTGTGATGGAATGGTCAAATTGAAGCTGGATATAACGATGATGGCTAGCTGCAGTGAGGAACCGGTTTCCGGACTATTTCTTGTAGTACCATCACGTCACTACAATCATGCTGTCCCAATATTCCTGGGAATCAATATCATAACTACATTTGTGAATTGTGCTAAAGCTGTTCATGGAGAAACTTTTCTACATTGTCTCAACATTGGTATATGTCTTTCCGCTGCATAGGGCTCAGAGACAGGGATATATGGAGGAATAAGGGGAGATTAGCTAATGTTAAGCTGGCAGGACATCAATCAATGACAATCCGACCAAATACCGAGGTAATTGTCGATGGTAACTTGGATAAGGAATTACCATATCCAGCATTGTGTGCTCTGTTACAACCAACATCAAGATCATCAATACCAGAGGACATGGACATTACCCCTACAGTTGTACCTTATAGGTACAAGGACACAGGAATATTGTTGGAATCTCAAACCTGTATACACGTACTGTGACTATCCAACTCCGATCCATACTTTGTGAGCTACAGCCAGTATCTATTGAAGATGTTGAGGAACTACCTGAGCCAGATATAAGTCGCAAGATGTTCTACAGAAGGTGGAGATGTTTACCGAAGGCTTATCAGGATAGCAGATACAAAAAGGAAAGGATCTGCTTGAGAAATTTCGACTTATTTTCTCCACAGGTGACACCGATTTGGGACACTACAATGATGTGACTCATAGAATTGAGTAAACCGTAGATGTGCCATCCAAAAGGAGGTACTGAAGGATCCCTCCTATCATGTATCAAGAGGTACGAGATCATTTACAACAACTACTGGCAGCAAGACCTCATACTCGCCATGGTCGTCAAATGTAGTGCAGGTGCGCAAGAAAGATGGTGCATTAAGGATGTCCGTAAACTACAGTCAGTTGAATAGAAGGACTAGTAAATATGCATACGCATTACCAAGGATCGACGATATTTTGGATTATTTGGCAGGGAATAGTTACTTCACCGTGCTGGATATGAAAAGTGTTTACCACCAGATTAAGATTGCAGAGGAACATAAGGCAAGGACGGCATTTACGGTTGGGCCACTTGGATTTTATGAGTATGCTCGTATGCCGTTTGAACTAAAGAACGCACCAGGAACCTATCAACGCTGTATGGAAATAATTTTGAGATATTGTCAAACCCAGATTTGCTACATATATCTGGATGATCTGGTTATGTTTGCTCCGACATATGAAGAACATTTACGACGACTAGATATGGTGATATTCTCTTGTACTTTTGCAAGGGTCTCCATGTAAATCTTTCCTTTGTTCAAATTTTGCCCCTGGTTTAATCGATTTTGAGTTTGGATTATGATTATGTTGACGCTTCGGTATTCTCTTATTTTATTAGCCCAGCTTCAGGAATCAGGCCTCACGCTTTCAGCCAGGAAAAGCTCGTTTTTTCAGCCTAAGTTACTTTACGTTTGACATATAATATCTGAGAATGGAATTGAGCCAGATCCAGCTAAGACAGTGAAGGTAGCCAACTGGAATCGACCTTCTACACCAGAAGAGGTAAGACAGTTTTTATGTTTTATAGGATATTACCGGCGTTTCATCAAGGACTTTGGGAAGATTGCTAAGCCGCCATTGAATGTATTAATGCCTGTTCCAACGCCTTATGAAGGATCCAATAAGAAGAAAAGGAAACCGACAGAACGGGAATCATGGACCTGTAGTAAGAAGGAGGAAACAGTGTTTCAGGACTTGGTTATCCGAACTTTACCCTACCGTTTGAACTACATACTGATGCTTCCTGTTGGGATCAGGAACAATACTTTACCAGCAACAAGAAGGAGAGTTGCGCGTCATAGCCTACGCTAGTAGAGGACTCAACAAGTCTGAACGTAACTACCCTTCGCACAAGCTGGTATTCCTGGCATTGAAGTGGGCGGTGTGTGAGAAGTTTAGCGACTATTTATTTGGACAGAGGTTTGCCAGCATAACAGACAACAACCGAATAGCATATGTACTGTCTTCTGCCATGTTAGGTGCTTGCAGTATTTGATTTTGACTTGATATACAAACCAGGGAAGAAGAACAGCGATGCTGATGGTATGTCTTGTCATCTTGGGCTCAAAGAAAGATCAGAGGAACTTGATAGAATAACATAAAGTTCTGTCAGGGAAATATGCAATGCTGCAAATAGGATAGCTTATGTCAGTGGATACTACTAATGCAGGGATAAGACAATGTCTTTGAAGAGAGTCAGGTTTTATTGGCCGGGCATGGTACATGTTGATGAATATGTGAGGAATTGCGATCGTTGCATCAGGAGAAAAGCCACGGATAGTAGAGCACCACTTGTACCAATCATCTCTCATGAACCTCATGAGTTAGTATGTATTAATTATTTGAGTTTGGAAAGTTCTAAAGAAGGATATGAGAACATATAATAGACCATTTTACCAATTATGCAGTAACTGTACCAACAAGAAATCAGACAGCTACGACTACTGCAGATGCGTTTTACCAGCATTTCATTACGCAATACGGAATTTCAAAACGAATCCATACTGACCAAGGGAGGAATGTTGAAAGTAACATCTTCATACAACACCTTACCACCCTAATTTTTTTTTGGAAATGGCGCATGTGAGCGATTCAATAGGACTTTGTTGGGAATGCTTGGAACGTTGGAGGATGTACATAAGAAAGACTGGAAAGCTCACACAGTCCATACTTTCAAATGTTTGGGTGAGAACAAAATTTACATGTGGATATAGCGTTTGGTGTCAGGAAAGATGAAAACGGAGAGCCCATTACAGTGTATGCAGGGAAACTCAAAGAACGATTGAAAACAGCCTATAGACTTGCATGCAAGAGAGCATGAGGGAAAAGGCGAGTCAGAAAGCCAACTATGATCGCCGCATTCGTGGAGCTGTATTGGAGGAAGGGGACAGAGTGCTTGTATGGCTGGAGCGTTTGGGGGAAAGCATAAACTGTCAAACAAATGGGAAGAAGATCCGTATATGGTCACTACTAGACCAAACAAGGTTGTTCCAGTTTATGTAGTGAGGAAAGAGTCTGGAGGACGCCAACGTACACTAAACAAAAAAAATTGCTTCCTCCTATTGGAAAGATTGGGACCGACAACAACTCTTTCGCTCTACAGGAACCACGATCATCACTCAGATCGAGATTGAATGGTGCGAGCAAATTATCTGCGGTAATTACTTTACAAGGTGCTAGGTTGTAAGACGGATATTTGTTCGGCAATGTGCCGTATTGTGACAACTTAAACATATATCGTATTTGTTAAATGATACATTTTCACAAGTACAGTAGGATGTTATTGACCATTTCCATGTGAAAATTTTCATGCTTGATATATTACAAATATTATCATATAATTGCATGGTGTAAATTGATTTATGTCGACGACTGACCAGAATAAATCGAAGAATTCTCGAAAATGTTGATATTTAATCACCAAATTCAACACTGCCTCAAATAATTTATGTCTCATTAAACATTAGCATTTCTTAAAATAGACAAACATTGAAAATTAACTTAAACTCAAATTACTTTTCCAACGACGCTGCTCGACACGATTTTCCACTTGACCTTAAGGACTCACACAACTAATTCATCCAATCAAAATGTGTTTCATACATTTGTAGTGTCTATGTAAAATGTGTTCCGGCTAATTAGTGGGTCACTATGGAAGTTAAATGAGGAACTGATGTCCGATTTCTGCATGAATGAAATGTACAAATACATAACTTTTGAAAAAATGTATACATACTTTTAATATGTTTCCATATGTATGTGCGGATTTATACAGGGTCAAAAAGGATGGGGGCGTTTCTGTTTAGGGTGACCGGTTTTGCCTGTAAACTTCCGGTTGTCGACTTCTGGACACTGTGACAGACCAATATGCCACGAAACTTCTCCAAAAACTCACTTTGTAGTCTTTGTAAGGTAAGTATCTATGAATCTAGACAGTTGTCACTAGTGTGGAACTTCAAATATTAAAATTATTAGCTAAAATATTTGGAAATAACATATAGTAAATGATTTAGTTGTGTGAGTCCTAAAACAAATAGAACAATAGTTACAATGTTCATTTATTTCATGGTGATGATTTCTTAAAAAAAATATGAAATTAATAGGAATAAAAATGTAAAAACAGTATACTGGATTATTTGATGTGTCATATAGCACTACAATATGATTTGGTTGATTTCATTACACCCGCTATAGGCACAAGACGTTATAGGAAAAACTTCCGCTACATAAACACGGTACCAAACCACTCCACAAGAAAAGTTAATATATATCACCACACTATAAAATTGATGATCTCATCGAATACTTCAGTCCTCATATAGACATACAGCCCTGATTTCTGATATCGTGATAATAACACTTCAGATACCGCGACTAGAAACGATGATTATAGTTTAAACTGAAATGTTAATTATTTTCAGAGATTACAACGTATATTTTGGTGTATTATGTGTTCTTAAAATGTCGGCAAGGCAACCATTTTTAATACCAGACCGACCCAAAGAGTAATAACAAAACCATAATAATAAGACCATCTCAGAATCATGTAAGCCAGGTTTTAGCTATAACCTACTGCTGGAATTTGAAACGAAATTTGAAATAATAGTTGTCAAGGGAAACCATGGTTGCACAATTATGTCACAAAATGGCTGCCGTGGCTGCGATATGGAACCTCTGATGTGGCCGAAAAATAACAGCACAATACCACTTGTTTGAAATGTGTTTATCACGATGACGACCATAGCGGCTAAATTTGATTTCGGAAAGGTCCAAACAAATACCACTATGAACAAACTATTCTGCCATTGTCAATCTATCATCAGAAAGCCGGAGGATAGCTCACTCTTTTCTCATGTATTTGTTTCCCGGGACTTTTAACTTACCGGTGTAACATAATATTATACAAATGGTACTGTTTTCTACATGAACAACAAACTGTTAAAAATATCAAAGCCAAATCGAATTAGCTTTGAAGCGAAATATATTTACAGTTCTGCTTTTATATCATTTCAACGGTTAGGAAACACAATTTTCCGACGGTTGCAACACCCTGATATTGATTAACCGATGTTGAAATACCCTGCCATTGACTAATTGAGGTTGCAACTACATGTCATTGACTTAAGATGTGGAAACACCTTGTCATCGACTAACGGATGTTGAAACACCTTACCATCGACTAACGGATGTTGAAACACCCTGCCATTGACTTACCAATGTTTAAACACCCTGGCATTAACTAACCGATGTTGAAACTCCCTGTCATCGACTTACCGATGTTGAAAAACCCTGTGTGACTAACCGATATTGAAATCCCCTACCATTGACTAACCGCTGTTGAAATACCTTGCCATTGACTTACTGATCCTGAAACACCCTGCCATTGCCTGACCGATGTTTAAACTCCCTACCATTGACTAACCGATGTTGAAACATTATAATATTGACTAACCGCTGTTGAAACACACTGCCGTTGACTAACCGATGTTGAAACACCCTGCCATTGACTGTACGATGTTGAAGCACCCTGTCATTGATTAACCGATGTTGAATCGCCCTGCCACTGACTAACCGCTGTTGAAATACCCTATCATTAACTAACCGATGTTGAAACACCTTACCATTGACTAACGTATGTTGAAACATCCTGCCATTGATTAACCGATGTTGAAACGCCCTGTCTTTGTATTTTAGATAATATATGAACACGGGATTATAGTAGAGTGTATTCCATTTGTTATAGGAAACTATCCCAAAATATTGAAGAAAGAAACGAGAAAAGATACAGAGGAATGCGGCTCGCAATAATCAGTTGGACGAGTGTTTTATGTCGCATTATTCTAGAATAGCTGTAGATTATAATTAATTCATATTGATTAATGTAAGACAAACTCCAGTATATGTACCTATATGATTTAGGTATCTATAAAACATGGCATATCATAATTAGAATAAGCGTTTACAAATGAGCGCTACCAAATACGTGCTTATGCCAGAGGTGCTTTGGGTTTAAAGTTAAATATGGTATAAGCAAATATTTTCGAGACGCAAGAACGTCAGTTGGTCGGTCGGTCGGTCGATCGGTCGGTCGGTCGTTCGAGAAGATCCTTAATATCAGTGATAGAACTATCAAAATGATATTCCTAGGTTTTTAGGGTTTTGTTTTCAAAATATTCAAAACTCCTACATATGCATTTTTGCGGATGTGATCAATAAGAGTATCGTTGTTACATGTACATCATTCATATCTTATTACATTTATGACATATGTAAATGAATCTTTTACAATTAGAAATGCTTGAAAAATGGACCTGTGAGAGTATTTTGTAATAATCAATTGGAATACATGTACAATTTGTATTGGGTATTTTAATAAAGCAAACAGCTGGATATGAAGGATGCTATGGAGCATTTCATTATCTATAACGGGTTTTACTTAAAGGCCCAATATACGTAATATTCGGCAAAACTTGAAGCAAAAATCAAGCAAAATAACTCATTATATTTACAGATTTAGTTAAGATTAACTGATATCAGCAATATTCAAGATTAATTCTTTCGCGGTTACCGGTACAGCAGCATTTGAAACACGCTATTTGTAAACACGCGTCCATTTCGAACCGTGTTTCTACCTTCGGTTTGTTGTTCAGGACTCACACAACTAAATCAGCCTATTACGAAGTGTTTCATACGTTTGTAGTCCCTACCGAAAATTTGTTCCGGCTAAGTACAGCGATTCTGAATAATGTAATAGGTAATTGTTGACATATTCTGCATTGAATGAAATCTATAGAGATTCAACTTTACAAAAATGTATACTTTTGGTAGATTTTGATATGTGATTGCGGATTGATATGGGGTCAAAAGTCAGAGGGTGTTCCCGTCCCATTTCACTGGTTTGATATGTAAATTTTCAGTTGTCCGAAGCAGACGCCCGTAGCGAGCTAAAATGCCACGAAACTTCTGATAAAATGTCATTTGAAGTCTTTGCCATGTATGTATCTGTGAATCCAGGCAGTTGTCACTAGTGTTGAACTTCAAATATTAAAGTTATTAGCTCTAAAGCTCAGTAATAACATATAGTAAATTATTTAGTTGTTTGAGTCCTTTAAGAGAACTAGCCATGTGCTCAATGAACTTGACCTCTATAACATTTTCTGTGCTTCCGGTTATTTATTTTTTCAAAGACAACCACTGTCATTAAGTGTTAGCACATTTCTTCAGTATGCAGATATATTTAATTTGAAAAAAACCTTCAAAATTAGCTAAAATCTTGCTAAACATGGCTCTATGTTGAAGCCTATATTGTTGGACTGACCCTTATACTCAGGTTTTAAATTAAGTTTGGTTCAATAACCTGCAATAATTGATATGCGTGTGTGTTAGTACTTCGTTGATATATGTAGCAGGTTTTAGCATCCAATAGAGATCTAGTCTTTTATGTTGTCCTGCACAACCAGCACCCCCCCCCCTCCTAGTTCCAACTCTGGCCAGTAATTCTTAGGCTTCTTTATCCATACAAATTACAAATGTATGTGTTTTTTTTATAGCCAGAAGAAAGCAATAAATAGAACTATTACGGATTAAGCTTGTATAAAAAATTGCACATTCGAAATTATATATGTGTATGTGTCCCTTGTAGGTTTTGGTGGCTAAATCCAACTTAAAATTCCATATTCTCAGTTAATTGTAGATATTTCTTTATTCCCGTCACAATATATACCTTGTTCAACATCTTGTTTATTGATTTAATGTGTTTGTAATCTTTGTTTACTCATACCATAAGCTGTTTATGGCATTACATCGCCCCTACCCCCAATATTCTCCCTGTAAAGTGGCGGCACCCCGGGGAGCTAAAAGTGCTATATGTAAGCCTGTGTAATTGATAGATAAACAGTTAAGATATATATCTAATAACCGTTTATGACTCAAGTTTTCTGTAGAATTTTGGAGTTTTGTGTGAATTCTAAATGTGTTAAATTGTTAAAATTAAATAAAGTTTACTTAAAATAAATACTTAATTTGAACAGAAATGTCATACATGTATAAACAATGAACTAGATGTGTCATATAACACTACAATATAGCGCCGAAGGTGCCCGAGTGATGCTCTTGAAGTTAACACATGTGTGCGTAAACATAGTTTTTTCCCTTTGTTGCTACCCTTTGCCTTTGGTTTTCGTTTATTAGGAAGAAGCCCTTCAGAGGGAAAACGGGAAACACAATTATGATACGTAAATGTTTTCTCTTTCTGAATCAAAACATGAATGATTCTCAGTAAATATATGAAATTTACTAAAGCCTACACTATTTTAAGGCTTTGTCTTTGTCATATTTTGGTTGATTTTCATAAAACCGAATATCGGCATAAGAAGTCATATGAAACACTTCCGCTATACAAACACGGCACCAAACCACTCCACAAGAAAAGTTCATATATATTACTACACTATGATATCTATGATCTCATGAAATACTTCAATGGTACTTTAGACATATAGCCTGGATTTCTGAGATCGATGTACATTTGTAGTAACAGATAAGATACAATGACTCATTTTCAACACAAGAGACACAAACGCAATTTCTTTTCTCCCTTGTAATTCCTCTAGAAAATTAGAAATTAAGCTTAAGCTGAAATGATTTACACCTTTTTGACTGACTGTTTTATAATTAAAGGAAAACTCGTCAAAATCTTGCCAAAAGGTTGGACGGTTACCCGAGTCGACGAACAAAATTTTAACAAACTTAAATGTATGTATTAACATCGTGACATTACAATTAGGAAAACGCCATCAAGTGAATATTGAATATTCCACTTAAACAAAGTAAAAACAAGTTCATATCACAAATCATCCCACACACACATACAGGGGTCAGCAGGTACAGTACTTTCTCACCACTTGCTTGCGAACATTGTTTCATGTTTGTGATCAAAATTAGACATTTCAATTTGGAAGAGTGTCAATGAAACTAAAACAATTAACGATATCACCCCTCTTTGGGCCCCATCACAAGGCTCCATATACCCCTGCAGGGTCAGTCACTTGCCAAATATATATTATAATATTCATGTAGGGGTGATCATTGTTGTCAATCTATTTTTTGAGTTTGCTAATGGATGTTTTTCGGTAATTTCCTGAAGTATTTGAAATCAAAATAGACCAATAAGCAATTATGTGACCTTGACCTAATTTATGAGTTTTTTACTTATTTTTGTTCAACTTAAATCTCCAAGTCTGCTACTTTTTTAACTGAAACTACATTAACTAGAAGCTTTTCTATATTTTTCAGTCCGTGGGAACTTCAAAAACTAAATTCTCATTTTACACTCCCCCTACTTTGACCCCAAAATTTTCCATGAGCCCACACAAAATCGGATGTTTTGAACATAATACAATATGTAACTGACCTTAAATGATCTTCCTGCAAAATATTAGCCTTATCACTGATAGGCCAAAGAAAAGCCCAATTTGGCACCCCTCCTTTCTAAAGTAATTTTTCTTTCAATTTCACTTTCAGGTATATCGACGATGTGTTGTTTATAAACAACAAGAAGTTTGCTGACCTAGTCGATCGCATTTACCCTACTGAACTTGAGATTAAAGACACAACAGACTCTCCTACATCAGCTTCTTACCTCGATCTTTACTTAAACTATGACCAACACGGGCAACTTACTACTAAGCTGTATGAAAAACGTGACGATTTCGATTTCCCTATCGTGAACTTTCCCTTTCTTGATAGTAACATCCCTGCTCCTCCATCCTATGGTGTTTACATGTCGCAGTTGATTCGTTATTCTAGGGCTTGCTCTGATTATTGCGATTTTCGTGACAGATGTCGACTGCTGACGAACAAACTTACGGCACAGGGATTCGAGAAATACAGGTTGATGAAGACTATGGGCAAGTTTTATGGTCGCCATCTTGATATCATCGAGAAATATTCTGTATCTTTGTGTGATATGAAGATGGACGTTTTTGAGTTTGCTTGTAAGTGTGTTTACTTGTTGTGATGACAATGATGACTCGGTTCTCATTTTGAGGATTGATGCTTACTTGGATGTGACCAAGATTTACATGGCGGGTGTTGTCGATGAAGCGGAAGACGCTTACTCTTCCGGAACACCTTATTCTCTTGTGCTTTTACGAGAGTCTCCATGTAAATATTTCCTTTGTTCCTATTTTGCCCCTAGTTTAAACGATTTTGAGTTGGGCTTATGGTTATGTTGACGCTTTGGTATTCTCTGATTTTTTTTATCGCCTCGTGTGTAATCTTCAAGTACCTGTAAGATGCAGCTGTCCCAATAGACCATACCTTATCATGTACCTATACCATATTTTCTTGAAACACATCGCCATAACCGATGTTGAAACTCCCTGCCATTGACTAACCGATGTTGAAACACCCTGCCATTGACTAACCGATGTTGAAACACCCTGCCATTGACTAACCGATGTTGAAACACCTTACCATTGACTAACGGGTGTTGAAACATCCTGCTATTGACTAACCGGTGATGAAACAAACTTCCATTGACTAAACTATGTTGAAACACCCCGCCACTGACTTACCGATTTTGAAATAGCCTGCCAATGACTAACCGTTGTGTTTTACGAATGAAAACATTTTACAAAATAAGAGACAACAACACCTTTAAATAGTTAGTCTTAACCATTACCTTTTATTTTACACACGACTCCTATACCTAAAGTGCAAGTGTTTTATGTTTGTTTGCTGGGAACTAGGTAAAAATATGTATTTACACGTGGAAATGTTTACAACGGAAGATCTAAACAAGAACCTTTGCATCACACAAAATATCCACTGCATCATTATTTGTTGTGTTGCAATATGTTTGAGGCAATACGATAGATTGTAAAAGTTGAATTTTTCGCGGTGTAGAAGTTTTCGCTTATTTCGCTTGCATTTTATAGCATTGAATATTTTCACAAGCGAATAGATTTATCACCACTGACCTCTACAATGTCTAATGATGCTTAAGGTACACATGTACAAACCAGCATGACTGACAACGGGGAACGTTTCACATTATGTGGTGGCTGGCTAAGCGTAAAATTTCACTCGCGAAAATATTGGCTTTTACAGAATAAGGGTAATAGACAAAATAAGATCATGTACAATTTACCAATCATATTGATCGTATGGTTTAGCCTTTGAAATTCCAAACGTAAAGTAATACTGCATGATTTATTATTCTATTTGATGAATAAAAGAAAATATGTTGCTACATTTCATTGAACAAATACGTACAATATACAGTCGAACCTCGTTAATCCGGACACCTTGGTTTCATCACAATTTTGTCCGGATTGCGAATCATCCGGATTGTCGAATCCTGCCCCCTGACGATCGTTAGAGATCGTTTGGTAAGCCTACTGTATACAAATTGTACACACGGTATTGAATGTGTAACATATGAAAGTGTGTTGAGTAACACGTTTATTGTTTTGAAAATTGGCATCTAATTGTTGGGAAATAATTGTATTTTATGAATAAAAGAATGATCTCAACTTTGATAGTGTTTGTTTTTGTCAAACTGGTCGCATTTTACTCCAATCATAGCCGTGAGGGACAAACTACATGTATGCGTCAGTGACACGTATGTGTATTACGTGCGATCAGGCGTGAAACTTGTGATTGTAGACAAATCTTTCACTCCTTGGTGTAACTTAATGGGTTCTGATCGAGACATTGCGACCGGATTACCGAGACATGATACACCATGTTATAGACGTTTTGTTCCCGGAAATTCCGGAACCGGAACGCGAATTTCCGGATTATCGGTGCTTTTTAACGTTGGATGTTTTCGTCCGGATTACGAGATTTCCGGATTACTGATTTCCGGATAAACGGTGTTCGACTGTATACTGTGAATGACTGGTAACATATATCCGAATTATCTAAACAGCTAACGTTTATTTTACAAAATTCTATTTGTGAAATACTAGTAGAAACTCCATTATTCACCTGTCACCAGTGCAGCGGTACTGCAATTTATCACCAAAGAAAACCAACATAAGGATAAACAAATTTTGGAAACACAAGATAATACCATTTGAAGGCAAACTAATGCAAGTTAAACGCACTTAAATCGTTGTAGCGCTAAAACTCTGTAATTTCACAAAACAATAAGGAAGCTATTGATCAAGATTTGTAATGGATGTTGTGGGGAAAAAATCAGAGAATACCAAAGTGTCAACAAAACCATAATCTGACTTCTAAATCCATTAAACTAGAGGCAAGAATAAGCGTCTAAACTTCAATTGTCAAGTATTTCAGTTAGGTAAAATAACAACTTCCTAATAGTTTGACTATTTACAAGAGGCCAACCGGCCCTTAATGGTCATCTGACTATACATAATTTGAACTGGTGGAGATTTTAGCATATCCGACCCCTGTGACGTTGAACGTACATTGGTCAAGGTCATTCATTTTAACAAACTTATTAACACTTCATTTAAGCATTTTATATGCCAAATATCGGTTCCCTTGGCATTTCAGGTATTGAGAAGAAGTTTCTTGAAAATTTCTTATAGCATTTCACCCTGTTACCTTGAAAGTGGGTTAAAGTCATTCATTGGAACAAACGTGGTAGCCCTTCATCTCCGTATGCTACAGGCCAAATATCGGTACCCTGGGTTTTTCGGTTATTGAGAAGAAGTTACTTGAAGAATTAACACTATTGACCTTGAAAGTGCCTTTCGGATATGGAGAATAATTTAGATATATGACTTATGTGATCTTGAAAATGGGTCAAGGCCATTTATTTGAACAAACTTGGTAGCCCTTAATCCTAGCATAGTGCAAGCCAAATATAAGTTCCCTGGGCCTGTTATTGAGAAGAAGTTTCTTGAAGATTTTAACATATTTACCCCGTTGACCTTGAAAGTGGGTCAAAGTCATTTCAATTGCACAAGCTTGGTACCCATTATCCCACCATGCAGTAGGCAAAATATAAAAACACTTGGCTCTTAGTTTATTGATAATATATTCCGTAAAGTATTTTGGCCATGATTTTTCATAATTTCATATTTAAATCTCTTTTGATGCAACAATACGTGTATTGACCGATACCCTGTCTCCCTAATTGTTGGGAAAATAGACAGGCTAGGTTACGCTTTTTTATATCAGCCTAGTGAATATGAATATTTTGACCGGGATTCTAGGTCACGTGATGTGTGACGTCATTGAGGCACAACGTATCCGATACCAGTACCTATTCTGACACGCCCATTACATATTTATGTATTATCTGTGAGTGTCAGCATTGCCATTTTATCTAATTTCTTGGTGCAAGTAATGACAGCAACTTATCTGATTCCGATTTTTGCATAAACTGCATTCAATTCGAATCTAGTCCGTGACGTCTCAGCAACTCAACTCCAAACTTAGAGACAGTGATACAATTTACACAATCTGATTTTACAGCAATATAAATTACCTGTAGCCTTAACTGTCATACATATACTAGCCAACGGGTATTTGTGATACCTACCTTTGAGTTGTGGCAGATGTACTAATTATCCTATAATTACCAAGAGGTGTGAAAGGTATGGCCAATGAATTCGAAGGGCATTCATGATACTATAAATACCG
Source organism: Mimachlamys varia (assembly GCA_947623455.1). Taxonomy (NCBI): domain Eukaryota; kingdom Metazoa; phylum Mollusca; class Bivalvia; order Pectinida; family Pectinidae; genus Mimachlamys; species Mimachlamys varia. Next base: position 30,770,435 of record OX392540.1, read on the forward strand.
ATTCTCTTAATAGCAATATACACCGGCACAATTATTTTTATCCCTAGTCGTCTCCAGTGTTGGAAGAAAAACTATTTTTTTAATGAAGGATTAAAGCAGTTTTCAACATAATCTAACTATATTTTATCTGTATTTAACATTAGGCTAGTAACCTTGGCAAAACCTGACACTGTTAATTAGGTTAAACTATATTCGTATCACATACAAAGTATAAACGATGTTCTGAAATTTCTTAATCTTTAAGTTTTATTATTTTTGTAAAAATGGTGATGCTGATACTATGATGTTTTTTGTTATTTTTTAATTATTGCATATTTTAAAATATCAACATAAACTTTTGGTTTTTGGATTGATCAGGAACATATATGTGTCCCTGGATTTGTGATATATCTTCAGGGCGGATCCAAGAATTGTAGATGCGTTAATGTGACACACTTCTACTTTAAAATATAAACCCAAATATCCAGATCTTGTTTATGGAAACTGTATGAAAAACAAGATTTAAACTCCAATGATTTGAGTCCTAGTTGAAATGAATATCACCAATTAGCGTTAGCCTAACACAAGAATATGACGCTTTTTTTCTGCGCTAGGATTTAGAGTTATTATTTTAAACTGCAACCACTTCAACCCAAAACTGGGTGACTAAGAGATGTTGTAAAAACGTATGCAGTAATCGTAGGAGAACAATTTTCAAAATATGTTTCAATAATCATTAGCGTATGATATTTGTTTTAATCATGGCCACAGACTTTATCATTGGAAAATATTTAATTATTCCACACATATAGACTAGTGTGTTACTGAATTAAGTGAAATAAAAAAAGTCGGAAAGAGCCTTTTATTTTTGCAAACCAATTTTGGTCCAAATTTTAAACAATATTTCAATTTAACACAAATAATTCAGACTGTTATGTTTTCACATCTATTTGTGACAGTGTCTTCTTTATTGATACATGTATCAGGTAGAAATTGTTTGTTTATGTGCACAATTCAAAAAATTGAATGGAAGTTTTTGCATTCCATATGTACGTGCAGCACTACTACCATATACTTGTACAGTATAATGGTATAGAGTGGTGGGGGTTTGCCGGACCCATAATATAAACTCGCCGTGGATTTGTTTACTTCATCTCCGAAAATCATACTGTACTGTTGACGTCATAAAAGATTATACTTCAATACTAACGAAATATTTTGATTGTACAGCGTAAACATTTTGTATAAGCAAATCACATGATTTTAAAATCACCAAGATCAATCTCGGAGTATATTACCGGACACTATATATGCAATCAAGGGAGATTTGATGTTTGCGAATTTAACATGTTGTGGGTATAACTTGGAACACATTTTCATGATTCAGCACTGTATGCTGTTTTAATTCAATTCCAGATTAATAAAGTCTATACAATCAAACGTTTAAAAAAAACACTGCTATTTCAAGAAAATGGCTACGTCCGTAATATACTCACAACCACTCTATGCGTGTCTGTTGCTACTGTTTTCATATACTGTCTATAAAACCAATATGTAACGTGTCTGTAAAAATCATATAGTCCTTTTACAGGCTTTACTAATTCCGTGGTCCTTTATAGAAGCATTATTGGCATTTCCTATTTTCTTTCTTACGTTTACAATTACATAACTATATTTTTGTCAAGATATTGTATTCGTAAATCAAGAGAATTTGACAACAATCAAGATTGACAAGCATGTCGAATTCAGTAGGCGGTTTCGTCGTCAATGTACCACTGACCAGTTTACCTGAGTCAGTCAGTTGTGCTTCAATGACGTCACCAGTACCACGGTCACCTCATTGAAATTCTCGCTAGTCGGGAGCGGTCAATTTTGACTGTAGATATCTAGATCCCGGGATGCTAGAATGCTCGTTGATGGGCTAAACAGTACTTCCCCTAAATATCCTAAACACACTTTACTTTAATATTAGGGTTTGCAAATTGGATCGAAATCAATAACCGGTTACTCGGAACATCGATATGAACGGTTAACTGGTTTATATTATACATTTTCTATAAAAACACTAATTAATGGCTATCACATCAGAACATAATTTACTTGATAAATAGAAAATAAATAGACAATCGTGTACAAAAAATGCGTTACGAATCTGTTTCAACGAATCATTTAGTCGTATACGACCACCCTCTTCAAACTACGTTTTCCAACTTAGATTAATTATTGAATTCAGAACAAAATAATATTAGACGGTGAACCATAATCTTTCGTTGAATGGTGTGGTCGTCGGAAAGGCTTCGAAAAGCACCATGGGTAATTTGATTAACAAAAACATGATATTGATATATAAGAATTAAGATCTACAGTTGAGTTCGGATTAAGTTTTGTTCACGCTTCGGTATTCTCTAGATATTTTATAACTTCAACGTACGGCTACAGTCGATACAGTTTTGTAAAGCTCGAGCGTCTAGCGACATCACACAAAGACACAATTGAAACAAAAGATGCCCGATGGGTCAATTAAGTTGTTAAAAACAACCAACAGGTGGCTTCTGATTTCAACTTTTCAATTAATTCATAGGTACAGCTGTACATGTAGTTACGAGGCTTTATCATCGTGACATAATTATATGACAAAATGTAAGGGAGAAAACCAAAGCAGAACTGCAGAACAAACTGATGAATTACATATATATTATGTACACACACAATCCGTATCCATACAAACATTTATAAAATTTGCGATATGCCGGTTACTGAAATTAATGTTCGATTACTGACGTTATGAACGGTTAACCGGTTAATCGTTGACAACCCAATTTAATATGCAGAGTATTCTTACATTTAAAAACCTTCCAGTTGCATGAACCTTTTATCAATCCCCATGAAATGAAATCATTTTAACATGCTGTAGGCCAAATATCAGTGCCCGGGTCCTAAGTTTACTGAGAACAAGTTGCTTGAAAATTTTAAGAATATTTGACCCCTGTGACCTTGAAAGTGGGTCAAGGTCATTCATGTGAACAAGCTTGGCCGCACTTAATCCCAGCATGCTACAGACCATTGACGACACCGATTATGTAAATCTAGGTCAAATCCGAGTAAATATCATGGCCTCGAATTGCAAACTGGGACATAATTCTCAATCAAAACAAGCAGGCATGCTAAACAGAGTACTAAAAAATCATATCATATACGGATGTGGAATATATCTCAATGAGACAAGGATGGCGACAAAAACACTCATAGTCGTTATCAACCTGTATCTTTCGAATTCCTTTGCCTTCATTCAGTGTGTTCGTTTGATTGTAGCGTATAGTCCTAATTATGGTAATTTATTCGTTATGTTTGACTGGTGTCTAAAATACAATTGCCAAGTATCTCAGTTAGGTGAAATACTAACTTCCTTATTATTTTGATATTAAAAAATTATATGGGCTTTGATTTGTTCGCAGGGGGAAATATGTTTTGTTTTTTTCTAGTACATTTTTATTGAAAAGCCAACAAATGATTTTATATTATTGAATTGATATGTTGCTGAACAAACACACTCTGATTTTTTTAAATCTGCCCGAGTCTCCGCCTAGATATCTTAAATACATGTTGTTAAATAAGCAGTGTATTCGTATATGTAAAAACATTCTAGTTACATGAGCTGATTTATCCATCACCAAGAAATAAAATCCTTTTAACAGTAATAGTTAAAGCATTGAATTATGACGTGAACGACACTGTACATATTCTTCAGTTAAGTGTCCAAATGATATTTAAAGTATAAAGATTGAGGAGATATAAATATATATATGGTATGTATACTATTTTGATAAATTTTAAAAATTAATTTGTAAAAAAAAAATAAGACCAGATGAGTAAGCGTTTTCTGCTTCATTGACAACACCTGTCATGTAAATCTTAGTCACATCCAAGTAAACATCAAGTCCTCCAAATGAGAAACGAGTCATCATCGACAATCAAAACTAGAACTGTAAGCCAATGGCTAACTAATGCTCCGCCCCCACAACTTTGCAATAAAAACATTTATCAGGCCAAGTTGATAACGAACAAATTGGTTCACAGGTTTAGGAACATCTTTCTAGCCAAACTTTTCTCAAAAAACCTGTTTATAGTAACCTGGTCACCATAGAAATCAAAAGTCATATCATGCATGTATCATTCATGTGAAATTTCACTGAATTCGGTTCACTAGATAGGAGTTGTCTTTTCAAAGGTTTTTCACTAAAAAACTGTTTATATGACCTGGTTACCACGGCAACCCAATTTCTGTACGAAAAACAAATCGTGCTTGTAAATCTACAAGCCCCTTACATTTCTGTGAGGTTCCATAGAAATCTGTTCATAGATTTAGATGGAGTTGCGCTGACATACATTATGTATTTGTGTTCAACAAGAATTGGGGTATTTTACGCCTGGTTAACATGGCAACCTAAATTTCTACAGAACAATGCACTGCATGCACATTTACACATGGTCCCTAACATTCCTGTGTAGTTTCACTTGAATCGGTTCTAGGTTTATGAGTAGTTGTCTAGACAAAATTTCCCACAAAAAAACTAAGCATAGTGACCTGGTTACCATGGCAACTCATTTTTTAATGTGATATACATCATACACATCTACAAGGTATATTGATTATTGCCACCAGTTTTCGTTGAAATTCCCTCAGTAGTTAAGGAGGAGTAGCCGGTACATCGTTGTGTCTACAACCTGCAGATTCCAGTATACCCCACCCCTCCCCCGAAAATTCTCGTCAATCAAAAGTACACGGAGTACTGAAAGAGTCGTTACTCGGATGTTTGGACATAATAAAGAATGAAAGGAAGGTTTTTAAAAAGGATTTGTGCAATACTTCTCAAGAAATAGAGATAAACAACTATCACTGTCAAAATCCAAGATGGACGCCTGTCAGCCCTTTTGTTAATCAGATCTGTCCAAAAGGGACCATGCCCAACTAGGCACCAAGGGGAACCTACATATTAAATTTGATAATCCATCTCGTACTTCTCAAAAAATGGCTAAAACAAACTCATACTCACAAATCCAAGATGGCTGCCTTTCAGCCATTTTGCTTTTTCGATCAGTCCCAAAATAAAACGGGCACAACTAAGGGTAACCTACATATGAAATTTGAGCAAGATCCATCAAGTGCTTCACAACAAATAACGATAACAAACTTCCAATCCCAAAATCAAAGATGACCGCCTTTCAACCATTTGGATTTTTCTATCAGTCCCAAAATTAAAAGAGTACAACTAGGAACCAAGGGAACCCTGCATATGAAATTTGAAAAAGATCCATTCCATCTCAAGAAGCAATAGCGATAACAAGAATTGTTGACGGACGAACGGACGGACGGACGGACGCCGCTCCATGGCTTAAGCTCAACGGACCTTCAGTTTAGTTGAGTAACATGTCAAAATGGAGGAAATAACGGATGACTCCGACGCAACTGTAGTGCTTTAAAACCATAATAACATGCCCTGACAACCGCGCGGGTTGTGGTTTTCTTCCATTGACACGAATTTCGGGTCATACGCCTTGACCTCTAAAACGAAACTAGAGATAATGAGCTCGTTAGTCACGTGATTGCGTGACCTCACTATAGTACAATTAAGGAATCCCCAATCTAACCTTACCTGCTTACTTTCTTATATTAGTTCCGTTGTTTACCGACTTAAAGTACTGTATCTTTGGCAACATTAAGCATGCCTGATACAGATAGTTATGTACTTGATATTGGAGTTGACCTTGATATCGTATCCACATACAAACACGTTTATCGAGCTACAGAATTAATTGTCGCTTTCAGAGATGGACAAGTAGATATACCAAGGAAAGTGACAGCACAGAAAACGTTGTCAACACGCATATGTTACCTCGACTCGAAAAAACCTAGAAAAATAATCTAACGATCTAAAAATGCTCTTGCAAAATCTAAATGTATTCGGTTTAAATACCAACAAACGAAATCAGAACCCCATAAATATACATAACATTTTATTACATAATGCGTTTCATTTTCCTTAACTATACGCATAAGCTATATTTTGAACCATTTACAAGCGAAATGAACCATTGCACGGCTAAAATGACTATTACACGGTCACGTGCGAACTATTGAACACCGCGTGACTATTCCTACCCTTTCAAGCGTCAAAGTCAGACAGATGTCAATGCTCCCAGACAAAAGGCATTGCGACTTCTATCGGAAAGTTAAGATTTGGAGTCACCAATGAATATGTGGATTGATATTTTTGTTATTACCAACATAATCAAATATTAACTTTTTTATTTTTTCACGCGATACATTATTTTATTTTTTATTCAAAAACATGTTAATAAAATTAACAATTTCAGTGATTCAAAGAGTGTTTTAGTGATTATGCAATAAAACAAGTCTATCATGGGTGCCTGTGCAATAGTCCAGTATATTTGATCCTTGGTACTGGTAATCGACCAATGTTCTATTGCACTCGGCCAAGGCCTCGTGAAATAAAACATCGTTCGATTACCAGTACCTCGTGTCAAACATTCTGGACTATTGCACAGACACCCATGATATATTTATATGATATAGTACACTATGTTTATATTTAACATGGAACAATCATGTCATTAAATTCACATTATGTGTAATAACATGTATAATATCTTTTTATGGAATTATATTACAAGGTCAAGGTAGAGATACATTCTAAATGTTAATACGAAATTTTAAGAGGTGATTATTTTAGTTATGGTATGGAACATTTCCATCGCAGATTTGTCTAAGAAAACAGGACTTTTGTTAGTATTCCCGTGTCGATCTCTGCATGGGATAATTCGGGGGAATATGAAGAAGGAAATATCGCTTCTTTATTAAGTTTCATGTCGGTGACAATTTTTGCCTATCGATCGCTACGATTGCATTTCCTGCCTTTTTTCTTATTCATATGTGTTCAAGTGTATACAAAATATATCTATAGTTGGCGTAATAAGGTACATGGCAACGGCTCTACAAGATAAAGTGTATATGGTGTTAACTTTTAATTATTACCTGAGAGAGTTCTGGTATGAATTTGACAGGGTGTCAATCTATTGTATATCTTCCCTAATGTGTTAACTGACTAGATATGAAGTTTAACTACCTGTACCGATCATCTTTGTTACCTCTACTTGCCGTGCCTCCCTTTGATATCCCATGTAAGTCATTTCACACCTGTGATGTCCTCAGAAATAGACACCCTGGATGTTTTCCCCAAAAAAATGATTTTTTTTTTATTTAAGGGTTATTTTTCGGTTATTTGCTTTGTATAACAAACATTATAAGCATATATTTGAACACTAAATCAAACTTAATAAAATAATGTTGAATTTTCGTAAGGTCCCGATTACATATACGTATACTACATGAATATTGCTTTTTATGTCTTTGCATATACGATCAAAATATACAGTTTTGGAATTTCTTTGCAGTACTCACAAAGTGAAGAATGTAAAAGGGCCAGCTTTATTCTGAAGTCTGTATATTCCCCTTTGTCAACGTCTGGGTAAGTCATATTACTCCCACCTGTAACAGATGAAATAGACATACAACTGAAATAATTTCCTTGTTACATGAACACAGCCTGCAAATACACGCAATAATCCGGACACCTTCGTCCCAGTCCGAGCTGTCGAGTTTTACGGACTGTTGAATTTTGTGTACCAGGTCAAAACATGTGTCGCACAAGAGTTATTTTCCTTGATTTTATACCCGGCGAAATGTTTGAATAACATTACATAAATAAATTTGGGTCTTTTTTTCATATATTTTCTGATCTACATGTAGCAATATTCTGTACAGCTGTCGACACAGGTGACTTGCTCCGATATTTTTCTCTCTGCGTGGAAGAAAAAATCGTCCGCATTATTGCGGGAATTTCGCTAATGGAAAGTACTTTCCGTTTCCAAAAAGAAGTTCCGGAAACGGAATCGGATATCCGGACTGATAGGTACAAATAATGTGACGGAAATCCTTTCCCATGTATTTCTGTCCGGATTGTGAGTTGTCCGGACTATCGGCGTCCGGCTTATCGCGGGTCCACTGTACATGTGATTTACTTAAAATTGTTATACGTCAACATATTTATGTTTTCCACTTATAATTGTATGTCTATTGGATATGCCAGCTAGGTAATGAGAGACATTTCAATTACTTTAGTCTTGTACTTGTAACTGAAATCCTACTGGATTTTTCTTCACATAACATTTTTTGTCTTTAAATTCAAGAGCTTTATCTTAAATAGAATAGGTTTGATGTCATGTTTCATAATATGGCTGAATATGATTGCAAAAATATGTTTTGTTAATTAAGCAACTGAATTATGACGGAACATATTCCACACTGAACTTATATATGTGTATGTCAAACACAGACATTTTCATTACTGAGATGTATATATTTATAGCTGAAATGAATACTTATTTCGACATATCAAAGACACATTTGTTTATAAGTAGTGTATTGTTGGAGTGGCGTCAAAGTGGCGTCAGAGTGTTGTGAACTGTGTTGTATCAGTTTTTGGAAATGAAGGGTACTATCTTATCTATCTTACACCCTTTGTCATTAAAGAGTCTTTTTCTCTCATATCAACTACCCGAATAAGCTCAAAAACCAAAAAGATACGTTTTGACTGGACACCATTTTGAAAATTTCAACTTTTTCCTTGAGCTTTTTGACGAAAACGAGATTAAGCATACCCTTTATTTGCAAACGAAGTATGCGCAGAAAAATTAATCTCACCTTTCTGGTGTTTATGGTAATATTTTTGTAAAAGGTTTTTATTTTATCACGCCATCGTTTTCTCTTTCCGGCATCAGAGTTTACCGAATTCGTAACTTCACATCATTGTTGAGCAATTGTGACGTCACGTCGCGTAATATGCTATGTAAGATAGTTTTTTCTTACAAAGCTTTCTTACATGGGCAAACTCTATCCAACATGGCGAGATATGAGAGAATAAGTCATCTTACTACAACCTGTAACAGATACAATAGGCGTAATGATGGAATCATTCCATGACCCATGCGTTGGTCGAGGATTATTTCAGGTAATATAACAAAATCAGAGATTACCAAAGGATCAACACAATCATAATCCAAACTCAAAATCGATAAAACTCGAGGCAAAATAAAAACAAGAAAAGATTTACATCTAAACCCTTGTAAAAATACGTACAAGCGTTGTCGACTTCATCGGCTACACCCGCCATGTAGATATAGGTCAGAACCAAGTAAATGTCATAGCCTCAAAGTGAGAACTGAGTCAAAAGTATATATCACGACAAGCTTGCATACTAATGAGCATATTCAAAAACGCCCATCTTCATATCATACAAGGGTGTAGCATTATAGAATGTATAAAAAAGTTACAACATACAACATCTGCTTTGAATTGCTGTACTTCTACCGATTGACTTTCTCTTCACAAAAACATGCATGGTTACTTGATATATCAGGTAAAGAGAAACATTTATTTAATCTAAGCTATTGGACTAAATTCGCGCTGCATTTTTTTCTTCTTATTCTTATGTCAAATACACAAGGCGGCTTTATTATCTTAAGTTTTCCTATATAATTAAGCTTTTGATATTGCAAAGTGCGCAGCCATAGTGTATAGATCTTAATTAAACGTATCTGAGTGTACAAATATACTTTGAATAAATGATCAGTTAAATATATCCAATCTAACAAAGACAAGTATAAACTTCATGTTTTCAGAACTGGTTTTACAATAGTTGATGAAATTGAAACAGGTATTAGTAGGACACGGTTTGAAAGCAAACGGTACGAAAATCCTTCCAATAAGACAACTCAATACATGTATTTCAAAATCCGTGTTGGTATAAGACCATGACGACACATACAGTAAAGAATGCCAGCAAAAATGACACTACAGCAAATCCTTAGAACAAAATTCTTTATATATATGATTAGTATTATCTTTATCATATCAATCATTATTAAATGCACATGAAATAGTGTAGCGTTCAGGAAGAAGCTTACATTTGTACCTGTTTAACAACCCGAATTATCACGACGGAGCATAATCTACAATATACATGAAAGTCAAACACTGGCATTTCCAGTACTGAGCTGTTCCTATTTATAGCTTAAATAAATACTTGTTATAGTCAATCAAGAACGCGTTTGCTTGAGCAGACATTTGTTGCAGTGACGTCAGATTGCTGCACTGTCACGAAGACAGACGAGGCTAAATACCTACGATGGCCGATAGCGGCGTCAAAACACTTCCACTAGTAAAAGTGTTTTGCCATGACACTTTGTCAATTCACTACGTGACAGTCTACACTTTGGAAGGTTTCTTCAAAAATATATCTATCTCAAAGCATGTTTTCGTACTGTAACAGGGTGATATATATTTATATTGTACTGTTATATATATATCTAAATTGTGTAAGAATGATATTTTGGGGGTTTTTTAATACACAGAATAAACAGAGAAACTGAACCCAACAGTGTTGTGGATTTATTCGTGATCCCGCCCAATATAGCACTGTAACAAATGGCGCCCAACGTGTTTAAACCTTTGGATGTTGCGGAGTGTGACCGATAGAGGGCAGTGAGTGAAATCTACTTCCGGTCTACATGTATAATCTACTTCCGGTGTTGACAATTCGCAAGAGCCTGTGTTGTGTTCTTACCATGAGTTCCTCATTGAACTTGCTGAGATATTAAACATCAAAGCGGTAAGAAAAACTGTGTTGTTACTGTTTCCTGTTATACAGTCACATATTATTGACATATGATGTCGTGATCTGGTATTCTACATTCGTGATCTTGTTGTACTCTACATTGAGGAGAACACTTTGTTAGGTGGATACCATTGCCACATGTGTTTTATAGTCCATTGACTGACCTTGACCTCAGCTTTATGTCTACATCCTGAAGTGAAGAGACTTATATATACTTACCTGTATTTCCTGGATCAGTGCAGAAAAATTGACATTTTCCAATTTAATTGTATTGCTGCTTATCATTGATATATTCATATTATTATTGATTGAAATTTTGACATAGATCTATAGATATGATTGGAGAGTGAAAGAGAAATATTACATGCATTCATATTTCTTTTGGTAGTTGTATTTATATATAGTGATTAGTCTAGTAATTCCCTTTCTACATTGATGTAAACCAGCAACATAGACCGCTTACTTATATATAGCCTAGGCCTAGATTGTTGTATTTTTTTTCTTGTAGTCAGTGTTTCATTATTTTTTTTACAGATTTCATTTATCTGAAAGATTAAAATCTACATAGTTTTTGTAGTGGGAGAGATGTATACATTCAGATAACATTTTGATTTATTTTTTTTTCGAATAATCTTAAACATTTTGTAGATTTTTTTTTATTTTTGCTCTAATTTTTGTTCAAAAATTCCTATATCTTGATAGAATAATTTTGGGTTTTGATTTTTTTTTCAAAATAGCTATTATACTTTATAGTTAACAGATATATTGGTAATTTGCACTTAACTAACATTTAACATGTACTAAATAAGGTTTGACCTGTGACCGACCTTGACTTTGTATAATATTGGTTGAGTGTGTATTTATTTTGGGACTTGTTCTTTAACATTGACTGTTGAATTTCAGTGTGTGATAGAGATTGAATTTTGATTATAGATTTGTCTCTGATTTGGATTTGTGTTTACAATTCATACATTTTGTGTTTATGTGAAATATTCTTATGGACATTGTATGTACACATATATGAATTGATTTCTTTGCAGCTTTGATATTGTATTTTGTTTTTCTCTGATTTGGAAAAAAATTCTTTGTTCACTTTTGGATATTGTGTATAGTAAGTGTGGTACCTGTGTTTATTTCAACATCATGTCGGACGGAGATAAATTACAACAATTTCTACAGGGAATGGATGTGAAACCAAATTTAGATTCACAGGAGGATTTTCGTCAGTGGCTACTGGACTATGCTAACAAAGGAGCCAAGTCGAAAGTTTCTCAGGATGGGAGGCCGCTTGTTCAGGGTGGAGCTGAAGGTGGTGCTAATGTTTCCCCACAGGTGGTTACCCATCAGCGTCCAAGAATTTCACAATTTCATGGTACAGTTGACAAGAAGGACCAGGTGACATACGAGCAATGGAAATATGAGGTGAACTGGCTGAGGGATAGTGATACCTATACCGAGGATGAGGTGGACTTAGCAGTCCGTCAGTCGTTGAAGGGTGAGGCTGCTGGGGTAGCACGCCGACTTGGTCCGGAGGGTAATTTGACCACTCTACTAGGAAAGATGGACAGTGTGTATGGTGTTGTGGAATCCAGAGAGTCACTTTTGGAGAAGTTCTACAGTGCATTTCAGCAGGAAAATGAAGATGTGTCTACTTGGGGATGTCGACTTGAAGAGTTACTGGATAAGGCCAAGCAGAAAGGAGAAGTGGGGCCCGGAAATCTCATGGAGATGCTCCGTGCCAAGTTCTGGAGTGGACTTAGACAGTCACTCCGAGATGTATCTGGACACAAGTTCGACACCATTCCAGAGTTTGATGCACTTCGTGTTGCCTTACGCCAGATAGAGTATGACCACACACTAGATCCAAAGACCAGTGGAGTTAAGAAACCCAGCACATCCAAGATGGCCACTGCAGTACCTGGGGAACCTGATAAGATAGATGAGCTTAAGGCAATGATAAACCAGCTGACAGTGGACATGGGGAAACTGAAGAAGGAAGTTGGACAAGTAAAGGGTAATAGAGGTGAGTATCATCACAAACCTAAGCCAGATCAACAGAATGTAAAGGGAAACAACTCACACCATGACCTACATTATGACTCGGAGGAACGGCCAGAACCAGTTTGTTGGAGGTGCGGACAAACTGGCCATTTTAAAGTTGGCTGCCGTGTTAGACTGGACCATTCAAGGAAAAGTTTAAATGGGAAACAGTCTACCGGGAAGGGTCAACAGTAGGCTGGCAGGGAGAGAGGAGGCCCAACTCACATTCAGCACAGTTAGTTGGCGAATGTAACGAAACACTTGTTTCTATTTCCGGAGTTAAAGCATTAGCTTTACTTGATACAGGATCGACAGTCTCAACGGTAAGTGAGAGTTTTTATCACACACATCTGAGTCACCTTGATTTAAATCCGATTACCCAGTTATTGGACATTGAGTGTGCTGGTGGGACTTCCTTACCTTATACTGGATTTATAGAGACCGAGCTGGATCAACTACCTGGACTCGAAGGACAACCATTTACCTGTTTGTTTTTAGTGGTACCGGACAGCAGGTATAACCGTGCTGTACCTCTGCTATTGGGAACCAATGTACTTATCGAAGCTTTGAATGGAAGCAGACGTAATCATGGCAACAGGTTTATGCAGGACCGAAGTATGGAGACCCCATGGTACCTTACTTTCCGATGTTTGATGCTACGTTCCAGAGAACTTAGGAGGAGAAATTTCCGCCTAGGAAATGTGAAGCTAGCAGAAAAGGGGAATGTTACTATACCTTCCAACTCTAAGATTACCGTTAGAGGAGTAGTGGAGAAACCAGTGAACTACATTCCAACGTGTGCTCTCATTCAACCTGCTACCACACCAGTACTACAAGACTTGGACATTACTCCGGAACTCATCCACTATGATTTTCGAGATATGGAGCATTATGTACCGGTTACCATCGCTAACGTCAGTGTAAGGAATATCACCATACCATCCAAGTCCATTGTAGCAGAGCTGCACCCAGTATCTGTTGAAGGATCTTTAGAAGATTACCCTGTTCCGGAGAAGAAATCAGACTTCAGAAGCTTATTGAATCTAGATACAGATGCGATGTCAACGGATCAGCGACAACAAATAGACAACATTTTACAGGACTATGCTGATGTGTTTTCAACTGGAGATTTGGACTTAGGACACTGTACTCAGACAGAACATCGGATAGACATGACGGATGACACACCATTTCGTCAGAGATTTCGGAGGATACCCCCAGCCATGCTGGAAGAGGTGCGAGACTATGTTAGACAGCTTGCGGCTTGTGGAGTTATCAGAATCTCCCACAGTCCTTGGGCATCATGTGTTGTGTTGGCTCGAAAGAAAGATGGCAGTCTAAGGATGTGCATTGACTATAGACAGCTGAACAACAGGACAATCAAAGACTCCTATGCCCTACCCAGAATAGAAGAAATCCTAGACTCTCTACATGGCTCCAAGCACTTCAGCGTACTTGACATGAAGAGTGGCTATCACCAGGTGGAGATGTTTGAAGACCATAAACAGAGGACAGCTTTCACTGTTGGACCTTTAGGACTATGGGAGTATAACAGAATGCCATTCGGTCTAGTGAACGCCCCAGCAACATATCAGAGACTCATGGAGGACTGTTTAAAGGAGTATGTCGGAACCATATCTTTCATATATTTGGATGACATCATCATTTATTCAAAGGACATAGCTGAGCACATACATCGTCTGGAGTTAGTGTTACAGAGGTTGAGAGAAAATGGCATCAAGCTTTCACCAAAGAAGTGCACCTTATTTAAATCCAGAGTGAAGTACTTAGGATTCATCGTGTCTGAGAATGGAGTGGAAGCTGATCCAGAGAAAACAGAGAAGATTGCAGAATGGAAAACACCTGGAAATGCTGAGGACTTGAGAAAATTTCTTGGATTCGCCGGGTATTACAGGAAATTTGTACGAAATTTCTCTACTATTGCCAAGCCATTAAATGAGCTATTGCCACCTACTCGGACCAAGGAAAAGAAGTCCAAGAAGAAGGATATAGTGTCACCGGAATGGAGATGGGGAAAAGAACAGCAGGAATCCTTTGATGAGCTGAAGACGATACTTACGACGCCTCCAGTTCTTGGCTACCCAGATCTTGAGATACCGTTCGAGATTCACACCGACGCGAGTGGGAAAGGACTTGGAGCCATTCTCTACCAGACACAGGATGGTCTCAAACGTGTTATCAGCTATGCCAGCAGGGGACTGACCAAATCGGAGCGCCGATACCCAGCTCATAAACTGGAGTTCTTGGCACTGAAGTGGGCTATAACGGACAAGTTTTCAGACTATCTGTATGGAACAACATTCACAGTAGTAACCGACAATAACCCATTGACCTATGTACTAACCACCGCAAAACTAGATGCAACGGGACACAGATGGTTGGCTGCACTTTCATCCTACAACTTTGCCATAAAGTATAACCTGGACGGAATAACATAGATGCGGATACCTTATCCAGGATGTCAGATGAAACGGATGGAGAGTTAGATGTGGACTCTGTCAGAGCTGTTTGTGGGAGGTTGCAGGGTGATGGGAGAGCTGATATCCTATCTACGGATAAAGCCTTAGACGAGGATGATACAGTAGAGATGGAACAACTGACCTCAAGGGATTGGAGAGGGTATCAGACGAGGGATTCAGTATTACAGCCTTTCATTCATGCTGTCAGGGAAGGACGTAAACCATCCAGACACAACCTCAACACTAGACAGTTAGCCATATTGAGAAGTTTCAGTCACCTTCATTTGGAGAACGGTGTGTTATACCGAGATATCGTCAAAGGAGAGGAAACCGTGAGACAACTGGTATTACCATCATCTATGGTTCAACGGGCATTACAGTCTCTACATGATGACTTAGGACATCCAGGGAGAGACCGTACCCTGTCATTAGTTCAGGAACGTTTTTATTGGCCTGGTATGACGCGAGACATTGATGACTGGATAACTAAGTGCCAGAGATGTACTCGACGGAAAACACCAACAACTCAACGAGCACCCTTAGTGAATATCAGAACATCTCAACCGTTGGAATTAGTATGTGTGGATTTCCTGACTCTAGAGACATCAAAGGGAGGTTATCAGTACTTGCTAGTTCTTACAGATCATTTCACAAGGTACGCACAGGCCTATCCTACAAGGAACATGACAGCAAAGACCACAGCAGAAGTTCTATTCAACAACTTCTTCATCCATTATGGTTTCCCTATACGTCTACACTCTGACCAAGGACCAAACTTTGATGGAAAACTGATTCACGAACTCTGTGAGATTGCAGGAATTAGAAAATCGAGGACAACCCCATATCATCCTAGTTGTAATGGCATGTGTGAACGTTTTAATAGGACTATACTCAACATGCTTGGAACCTTGGAACCAGAACAGAAATCTGATTGGAAGAAACATGTGGGACCTCTGGTGCATGCTTACAATTGTACACGGCATGAACAGACCGGATACAGTCCATTTTTCCTGATGTTTGGCAGGAAACCTCGACTTCCGTTGGATTTAGCCTTTGGAATTGACAGGGGAGATAAACATGTCAGCCATTCCAAGTACATTGATGAGCTACGTACCAAGCTGAAAACATCCTATGAGCTTGCGACCAAGAGTGCGGACAAAGCTAGAGAGAAACAGAGGGACCATTATAACCAGCGAATCAGGGGAGCCACTGTGCAGTGTGGGGATCGGGTACTTGTGAAGAAGTTGGTGCATGAAGGGAAGCACAAGATAGCCGATAGATGGGAGCAGGATGTGTACCTGGTTAAGGAACAGCCAAATATGGAGGTACCAGTTTTTGTGGTGAGACCAGAGAATGGAAAAGGAAGGACCAGGAAGCTACATAGAAATCTGCTACTGCCAGTTGGAGATTTATTTGACACAGATTCTGATGGACCAGAGAAACATGAGACAGTACCGGAGAAACATGAGACAGTACCGGAGAAACCAGACAGACGTAAAGAAAGAACTAGGACTACGGGAGAAGTTAGAGAGGAATCCAACTCAGGAAATGATTCCGAGACGGATGATGAGGATGATGACTACTTTGTAGTCATAGATGGTTCTACACCCACAGTGTTAGGCACCCCATTTAGTGCTATAGATGATACTGGGGATGAGCAGGACCAAGATGTTTCCTCGAGTACTGAAGACGTAGCAGTACTTGATGAAGCTGGAGGTGAAGACAGTGCTGATGGCGATCAGAACTCTATAGCAGAGACCCACCAGTCTGAACCTCAGGAGGACGTCATCTCCCAGGGAGGGGAGGGGGCGGCATCGAGTAATGCCGAACAGAAGAGTCCTGGAAAACCAGTACCCGTACCTAGGAAATCTTCACGGAAACGTCAACAACCAAAGTGGCAAACGTCAGGACAGTTTATTATGAGCCAAGCTTCAACCACACAACCTGAGTGGATGTTGAGGGCTACATATCTACAGGAACTTAGTAGTGGAGGAACCTTGGGAAGTATGCCTGAGAGAGTCTTGGACTCTTTGCTATCCATCGTTAGTGGTGGAAATTGAATTCATTTTATTTTGTTTTATAAACCTGTGTTTATTGTACTCATTTACTGTAAATGACAAGGATGTCATTTCTTTTGTGAGAGGGGAGTATGTAACAGGGTGATATATATTTATATTGTACTGTTATATATATATATCTAAATTGTGTAAGAATGATATTTTGGGGGTTTTTTAATACACAGAATAAACAGAGAAACTGAACCCAACAGTGTTGTGGATTTATTCGTGATCCCGCCCAATATAGCACTGTAACAGTACTTAAAGTCGAGTTGTTTGTATCAACAACCTAAACTTCACACATACTATCACCCCTTTTCCTTTTAGTCTCCTTGCTTCAACTTTTGTTATTCATAGTTATTATATGGTCTTACATGGCAAACAATATGTTATCCATCTTGAAAATATTTGCAGCTGATGATAAGGTAATAGATTTGCATAAGTGTCTGTGACACGTGTTTCTATTTCCTATTCTGTACATTCATTATTTAACTATAAACAATGTTTTGAAATGCCTGAATACATGAAAGTTTAAACTAAGATGGACGTTTTTGAGTGTGCCCAACAGTAGTAAGTTTAAAAATAAAAGATAGAAGTACAGATGGTTTAGAAAAAAATTATGAATTTTGCTAAACGTATTTCATATATATATTCATACGATCTCAACAGGGATATCCTGATCAGGAAATCCAAGTATGAATTGTGCAATTAATATTATAGCCCGTCTTTGCGTCCTGCTGTTATTCACAATCATACATCATAAATAGTAGCAATTACGTTTATGATGAAAACATATCGGAATTGATCGAACGAATGCTGAACTTGATTAAAATATATTAAAAGAGAAGATAG
This sequence comes from Mimachlamys varia, assembly GCA_947623455.1. Classification (NCBI taxonomy): domain Eukaryota; kingdom Metazoa; phylum Mollusca; class Bivalvia; order Pectinida; family Pectinidae; genus Mimachlamys; species Mimachlamys varia. The sequence goes on from OX392540.1 coordinate 30,788,597, forward strand.
TTAATTGTTACAATGAGTGAAATAGTCGAGAATTTACATAACTTACTATGATGGAACACATGCTCTTCTACACAAACAATATGAGTGTTAACATGACTCTTTTACTACATGTAATTTATGTTGCGTTAACGTACATAATAGCCCTCTATTCGTTTTTAAAATATCTCCTTCAATAATGTAATATAATGTCGCATTTCTAAATACCAAAATCGAGAGATAAATAATCAGTGACGGATAGTACGTATTGGTATTGCCTGTAAGACGTGATTATTGCTGAAATTAAAGTGAAATGTCATCCTCCTTAAAGTATTAAACATCTGGTTTGGTTACAATCAGATTTTCGAGTATACAGTGTCAGTACGCACAAGTATAAGATTGAACTAAATATGATAAATTATTCCCAGTCTGAAGTAATTTATCCATCATTTAGTGAACTTGAAATTGAAGCTTACTTACAGAAATGGGAGCTCGTTCGAGGGATTTTGGATTTCTAATTTCGCATAAATGGCCGTAACTCCCGTAAAAGGGGGTTGTATCTAAACATAAAATGCCGGTACACAACTACACATTATACTGATCATTTCAGTGAAGTTTGAATAAAATCAGTCAGTAAGTTATAACAGATAGAGTCTCCCGGACCAATTATTGCACATACAGACTCTAAGGTTCAACAAGCCCTCTAATACATGCAAACGTCACCCCGAACGTCAATCCACTGGTAGGTTATATTCAAAACCTCTTATCAAGTATCAAAGTCTATCTATGTAATTTAGAAATACTGGATTTTGATATACGCTGTTAAAATATAAGTTAACGTAGTCAGTAATAAGGCTTTAAGACTGATGTCTTGATTAAATTAGCTCACCGAATTTATAACATGTCAGTCTCTTCAGCCAACTAACTAAATGCTACTAAACGGCATATTATTAAAGTTAATTTGTTTACCTAGGTCACGCGGAGCATGATTTCCCCTTTAACTGGATGTGGAAAGGCATACTAGCCTTAAAAGTAGATGAAGGTGGCTAGAAGAATGTACAACATTCATAATAAAACGTCCTATAAAAATATTGTACTGACTTCAAATGTACAAAACCATAGACCCGCATTCAAATAAAAGCTACCATTTGATTTTATTATGATTTTAGTAGTGTCGAATGGCATATCTATGTATATATGAGGTCGGCATCCCCCTCAACAACTATTTAAAGAGATATAAAACTATGCATGGCTTGGGTAGATAAATAAACTTTAAATTAAACGTCATATGTCAGCACTCATAAGCGTCGCAAAACAATCTGATTAAAATACAGATCCTCACTATTACTATCGTGTGTAGGATCTGACAGCGACCAGTAGAAGGTCATGTGCAGATGACCTTTGTGTGCACCAATCAAATCGCTGCTTACCATATTCTGAAAGTGAAAAGCTAATTTCGATTTGTTTCTACACTTGTCGTTAAACCAGAGTAAAACATCGAGAAACCCGAACGACCGTATACGAAAATGGCCCAGTTCAGCGGTCTCTACGCCTAGGCTTGCGTTCTTTATAGACATTATCAGTTTGATTTGTAGTTTTTCGTTTGTCCGAAAAGAAATAACAACTGAAGGTAAAGAAATTATCACAAAATATACTAATCAAATTGTTATGTAACGCCCGGAATGATTTTCTCTTCTTCGGTTCGATCCGCCGCCATTTTTGTTCGTCTACCAAACACCGTTCACAAGGTGCATTTTGATTGGCTGTTCATTTACAAGATATGGAAATAATAAAGGTCATTTGCACATGACCTTCTACTGGTCGCTGTCAGATCCTACACACGATGGCAATAGTGAGGATCTGTTTTTTAATCAGATTGGTCGCAAAAGAGATCGACATATTACAAATCCGATTGTCAGCTTTAATGCTCCATTTTAAAGGATCTTAAAATAGCCATGTAATTGTTTTATAGCCAATGAACAAGTTTAATATATTCTAATTACATATATACATTCCTAAGATCTTTTAATAAGGCTCATTCTAGGTAGTTAAATTTAGGGTGGCTACCGCATCATTTAGGAAGCTTGATGAACCTTATTTCCCTAAAAATAAGAATTGAAATTTTAAATCAAAATGCCGTTGCAGATTAACATAATAGATAAAATTCTCCGGATAAGGTACGACAGATAGACAGTGTTACAGTATACTCCTAAACTAACATCGCTGTGGGTGTATACTAATTTAAAAGAAACATAAGAAAGTGATAATGTCAATCAAAATGAATACAATGAAGATATCATAATAGGTGACATATAACAGGGTTTACATGTACATATAAATAGGAGCACATGTATAAAACATCAGAAATTTTCGTTCATTTACGATTGATCATTAATAACATATTATAAATCATATAATAAAGTGTAAGAAAAAATACATGTTATCGGAATAGTGTTGTAAATTGGAATGTTAAGATAGCAAACATGTAAATGAACGAAACAGATGTAGTTCTAGGACAGTACACAAAACCATCTCTGCTTAAGCACCCTTAAAAAATAACTTACCTGCATAACATATATTAGTGGTGTCTATATTTAAACCTACTCTGTTGACAAAGTATGGAGGAAACACAAAAACTAAATAACCAGCTGTTTATAAAGCAGAATATGTCAGTTGGATGTACGTTTTGTATACTGTTGATTTTCATAGATTTAAGAACTTGTGTCTATCTCTTGTTTTTGCATTGTTTTCTTATTACATATTTTTTAATAATATGACATACTAATTTTGCATTCAATGTGTTCAGATCAACATTTAGATTCCACTTCGTACTTTTTCTATTGTATAACGTAAATTAAACTGACATTTTAATTGTAAAACTTGGCGTCATTTTAATTAAAAAGATATTGTCAAATCCATTTTTGCATGTTTAGAAGCTGAAATAGAAACGGAAATGTTATCACGATTCTATTTTGACCTATTTTGACCTGTCACATGCCACCTGTTCAGTATTCTAATAAAAAGCTGTTCGTAGCCAAGGCCACGTGCAATAGAACATCGGTCGATTACCAGTACCTCGTGTCAAATATTTTTGACTATTGCACAGACACCCATGATATATTTGTATAACATAGTACACTATGTATATATTAACCACGGCACAATTATATCATTTAATTCACATTCTGCGTAATAACATGTATCAAATCTTTTTTCGGAATTATATTACAAGGTCACGGTAGATACATTGTAAATGTTTATACGAGATTGTAAGAGGTGATTATTTTAGTTGTGGTACGGAACATTTCAATCGTAGATTTGTCTCAGAAAAACAGACTTTTGTAAGTATTCCCGTGTCGATATCTGCATGGGATCATTGGGGAATACGGACAAGGAAATATCGCTTCTTTATTAAGTTTCATGTCGGTGACAATTTTTGCCGATTCTTCGCTACGATTGCACTACTTACAATTTTCACTAATTCATATGTGTTCAAATGTATAAAAAAAGATGGCTATAGTGGGTGTAATAAGGTGCATGGCAACGGCTCCGCAAGATAAAGTGTTATTACCTGAGAGAGTTCTGGTATGAATTTGACAGTGTGCCAATCTATGTATATCTTTCCTAATATGTTGACTGACCAGATGTGTAAATTTAACTACCTGTACCGGTCATCTTTGTTACCTCTACCTGCCGCGCCTCCCTTTGATACCCCATGTAAGTCATTTCACACCTGTGATGACCTCGGAAACAGACACCCTGGACGTTTTTCCCCCAAAAATAAATAATTTCTTTAAAGTATTTGCTTTGTTTAACAAAACTAATAAGCAAACAACTGAACCCTAAATCAAACTTAATAAAATAATATTCAATTTTCGGAATCTTTTACGTGGAATTTTCGATGCACAAATAAGATCCCAATTACATCTTTTTTCGGATTGTTTAAGATTTAAAGTAAAAATCGTCAAATTCTTGCAAAAAGGTTGGACGGATTCTCGTGAGTCAATGAACAAATATTAACATACTTAAATGTATGTATCAATATTGTGACATCACAATTAGAATGACGCCATCAAATTAATTTTGACCCTTTTCCCCTTAAAATAGCAAAAACAAGACCATCTCACAAATCATTAATCACCGCATGATCCAACCAACGGTGAATAGGGAAATAAAAAGGGAAGTTTACATCTCCATCCTAAATAAACATGTTTCATAAAACATCAATGATTGTTTTTAGGTGCAAAAACATGTAAAAAAAACCTCTTGATATATTATTTAACAATGGTGATATACTGTGTTAATGAATACAAGCAATACAAACTGTTTCTATTAATTTCAATGTTTACTCCATTTAATAAGTCCGTCATACCACTGTCAAAAAGATACGTCTGTTGGTTTTTTTTCAAAAATATTCAAAACACCTATTTGTTTGATACTGTATACAAATGCATTTTTTTGGGAATGTGATCAATAATAATATCGTTGATACATTATTTATGTCTCATTAAACATTTGCTGCAAGCGACAACCTCACCAGACAATTAGATTTTCATATCTTATTATAGTGATGAAAATGTATTCAGATGTATTGCACATAGATGTGTATCATTCGCAATTAGGTTTGGTTGAAATATGGACATGTAGGAGTACATAAATGGCCGTAACTCCCGTAAAAGGGGGTTGTATCTAAACATAAAATGCCGGTACACAACTACACATTATACTGATCATTTCGGTGAAGTTTGAATAAAATCAGTCAGTAAGTTATAACAGATAGAGTCTCCCGGACCAATTATTGCACATACAGACTCTAAGGTTCAACAAGCCCTCTAATACATGCAAACGTCACCCCGAACGTCAATCCACTGGTAGGTTATATTCAAAACCTCTTATCAAGTATCAAAGTCTATCTATGTAATTTAGAAATACTGGATTTTGATATACGCTGTTAAAATATAAGTTAACGTAGTCAGTAATAAGGCTTTAAGACTGATGTCTTGATTAAATTAGCTCACCGAATTTATAACATGTCAGTCTCCTCAGCCACCTCTTATTATAGTGATGAAAATGTATTCAGATGTATTATACATAGATGTGTATCATTCGCAATTAGGTTTGGTTGAAATATGGACATGTAGGAGTATTACATAACAATATATTGGAATACATGTACAATGTTCATTCGATGTCTTAATTAGGCAAACAGTTGGATATGAAGGATACTATGGAACATTTCATAAGATATGACGGGTTTTACTTAACACTACCAAATACGTTGTTAATTAAGATTTTCATAAAATAGGCAAACAGTGAAAATTAACTTTCGCAAACGATTGTTGCTACGAAGCACGACAGGATTTATCATTCCACCTTCAACAAATAAAATAGATAGATACATGGTTTATGTTTTACGTGGTGATGATTTGTTAACATATTTATGAAATACTTAATAGGAATAAAAATGTCTTATAAACATAACCCTTGATAAATTGATGTATCATATAGCACTACAATATGATTTGGTTGATTTCATAACACTCAATATAGGCACAAGATGTTTTACGAAACACTTCCGCTACATAAACACGGTACCAAACCACTCCACAAGAAAAGTTCATATATATTACTACGCTATAAAATTGATGATCTCATCGAATACTTCAGTCCTTATATAGACGTACAAGCCTGATTTTTCTGATATCGTGATAATAACACATCAGATACCGCGACTAGAAACGATGATTATAGTTTAAACTGAAATGTTTTACAATCATTCTCAGAGATAACAACGTATATTTTAGTTAGATATTATGTGTTCTGAAATTGTCGGCAAGGCAACCATTTTTAATACCAGACCGACCAAAGAATAATAACCCTTGTACAAGACCATCTCAGAATCATTTTAGCCAGGTTTTAGCTAAATCCTACTGGTGGAACTTGAAAAGAAATTTTAAATAATTGTTGTCAAGGGAAACCATGGTTGCACAATATGTCACAAAATGGCTGCCGTGACTGCAATATGGAGCCTCTGATGTGGCCGGAAAATAACAGCATTTCATCGGATTCCTTTCCTTATATCTTCAGTAATTTTCAGCACCATACCACTAGTTTGAAATGTGTTTATCACGATGACGACCATAGCGGCTTAATTTGATTTCGGAAAGGTCCAAACAAATACAACTATGACAAAACTATTCCGCCATTGTCAATACATCATCAGAAAGCCGGAGGATAACTCATGTAGTTGTTTGTCGGTACTTTTAACTTACCGGTGTAGCATAATATTATATAAATGGTACTGTTTTCTACATGAACAACAAACTGTCAAAAGTATCACAGCCAAATCGAATTAGCTTTAAAGCGAAATAGACTTACAGTCCTGTTTTATATCATTTCAACGGTTAGGCAACACAATTTTCCGACTGGTTGCAACAGCCTGATATTTACTAGCCGATGTTGAAATACCCTGTCATTGACTAATTGATGTTGCAACTATCTGTCATTAACTTACCGATGTTAAAAAACCTAACCATCGACTAACGGATATTGAAACATCATGCCATTGACTAGTCGATGTTGAAACATCCTTCTATTGACAAACCGATGCTTTAACAAAATGCCACTAACAAACCGATGTTTAAACACCCTACCATTGACCAACCGATGTTAGAAAATCCTGACATTGACCAACCGCTGTTGAAATATCCTGACATTGAATAACCGCTGTTGAAATACCTTAACATCGACTAACCGATATTGAAATACCCTGCCATTGACTAACCGCTGTTGAAACACCATACCACTGACTAACAGACGTTGAAATACAGCACCATTGACTTACCGAAGTTGTAACACCCGGCCATTGACTAACCAATAATGAAACACACTGTCTTAAACTAGCCGATGTTGAAATTATCTAACCGGTGTTGAACCACCTTACCATTGACTAGTCGATGTTGAAATACCATGACATTGACTTACCATTGACTAACCAATCTTGAAACATCTTAATATTGACTTACCGATAATGAAATAACCTATCATTGACTAACCGATGATGAAACACCCTGCTATTGACAAACCGATATTGAAACACCCTGCTGCTGACTAACTGCTGTTGAAATACCCTGTCATTGACTTACCGATGTTGAAACACCCTGCTATTGACAAACTGATGTTGAAACACCATGCCATTGACCAACCGAAGTTACACACTGCCATTGATTTACCGATGTAGGAACACCCTGCCACTGACTGACCGATGTTGAAACACCCTTCCATTGACTAACCGATGTTTAAATACCCTGTTGTTGACTAACCGATGTTGAAACACCCTTCCACTGACTTACCGATGTTGAAACACCCTGCCATTGACTTACCGATGTTGAAACACCCTGCCATTGACTAACCGATGTTGAAACACCCTGCCACTGACTAACCGATGTTGAAACACCTTGCTATTGACTAACCAATGTTGAATCACCTTGCCATTGACTAACTGATCCTGAAACACCCTGCCACTGACTAACTGTTGTTGAAACACCTTACCATTGACTTACAGATGTTGAAACACTCTGTCATTGACTATACGATGTTAAAACACCCTGCCACTGACTAACCGCTGTTGAAATACCATGTCATTAACTAACCAATGTTGAAACACCTTACCATTGACTAACAGATGTTGACACACCTTACCATTGACTAACGTATGTTGAAACATCCTGCCATTGACTTACCGATGTTGAAACACCCTGTCTTTGTATGTTAGATAATATAAGAACACGGGATTATAGTAGAACGTAATTCATTTGTTATAAGAAACTATCCCAAAATATTGAAGAAAGAAACGAGAAAAGATACAATCAGTTGGACGAGTGCTTTATGTCGCATTATTCTAGAATAGCTGTAGATTATAATTAATTCATATTGATTAATGTAAGACAAACTCCAGTATAAGTACCTATATAATTTAGGTATCTATAAAACATTGCATATCATAATTAGAATAAGCGTTTACTAATGAGCGCTACCAAATACGTGCTTATGCCAGAGGTGCTTTGGGTTTAAAGTTAGATATGGTATAAGCAAATATTTTCGAGACGCAAGAACGTCAGTCGGTCGGTCGGTCGGTCGAGAAGATCCTTAATATCAGTGGTAAAACTATCAAAATTATATTCCTAGGTTTTTAGGGTTTTGTTAAAGCATACGCTATTTTAAGGCTTTACCTTTGTCATATTTTGGTTGATTGTCATAAAACCGAACATCGGCATAAGAGTTCATAGGAAACACTTCCGCTATACAAACACGGCACCAAACCACTCCACAAGAAAAGTCAATATATATTACTACACTATGATATCTATGATCTTATAAAATACTTCAATGGTACTGTAGACATACAGCCTGGATTTCTGAGATCGATGTACATTAATATATTTTGTAGTAACAGATAAGATAAAATTACTCATTTTCAACACAAGAGACACGAACGCAATTTTCTTTTCTCCCTTGTAATTCCACTAGAAAAAAAGAATTTAAGCTTAAAGGCCCAATATACGTAATTTTAGGGAAATTTTCGTGATTCTGAAAAATTCTGAAAAAAAATCCAGTTGAAAACCATGCAAAAATAAGCCTAAAACGAAGTAAACCTGAGCGGTAACTTACAAGAAACTCTTGACAAAAAAATCCAAAGAATTGAAAATCATTCAGGTGGGGCCCACTTCAACAACAAACCGAAGGTAGAAGACGGTTCGAAATGGACGCGTGTTTACAAATAGCGTGTTTCAACTGCTGCTGTACCGGTAACCGCGAAAGAATTCATCTTGAATATTGCTGATATCAGTTAATCTTAACTAAATCTATAAATGTAATAAGTTATTAGGCTTTATTTTCGCTTCAAGTTTTGCCGAAAGTTACGTATATTGGGCCTTTAAGCTGAAATGCTTTACATCTTTTTTTCTGACTGTTTTAGAAATAAAGGAAAACTTGTCAAAATCTTACCAAAAGGTTGGACGGTTAGCCGAGTCGACGAACAAAATATTAACAAACTTAAATGTATGTATTAACATCGTGACATTACAATTAGAAAGACGCCATGAAGTGAATATTGACCCGTTTCCCCTTAAACAAAGTAAAACCAAGTTCATATTCATTCTCCCCACTTGCTTGCGAACATTGTTTCATGTTTGTGATCAAAATTAGACATTTCAATTTGGAAGAGTGTCAATAAAACTAAAACAATGGACGATATCACCCCTCTTTGGGCCCCATCACAAGGCCCCATATAACCCTGCAGGGTCAGTCACTTGCCAAATATATATTATAATCTTCATGTAGAGGTTATAATTGTTGTCAATCTATTTTTTGAGTTTGCTAATGAATGTTGTTCGGTAATTTCCTGAAGTATTTGAAATCCAAATAGACCAATAAGCAATTATGTGTCCTTGACCTACGTTATGAGTTTTTGAATTATTTTTGTTCAAATTAAATCTCCAAGTCTGCTACTTTTTTAACTGAAACTACACGAACTAGAAGTTTCTATGAGCTCTCACAAAATAGGATGTTTTGAACATAATACAATATGTAACTGACCTTAAATGATCTTCCTGCAAAATATTAGCCTTATCACTGAAAGGCCGCAGAAAGGCCCACTTTGGCACCCCTCCTTTCTAAAGTAATCTTCGCCTCGTGTGTAATCTTCAAGTACCCGTTAGACCTTATCATGTACGTATACCATATTTTCTCAAAACTTGAAACACATTGCCATTGACTAACCGATGTTGAAACTCCCTGCCATTGACTAACCGATGTTGAAACTCCCTGCCATTGTCTAACTGATGTTGAAACACCCTGCCATTGACTAACCGATGTTGAAAAACCTTGCCATTGTCTAACCGATGTTGAAACACCCTGCCATTGACTAACCTATGTTGAAACACCACGCCACTGACTTACCGATTTTGAAATACCCTGCCAATGACTAACCGTTGTGTTTTACGAATGAAAACATTTAACAAGATAACAGACAACAACGCCTTTAAATAGTGAGTCTTAACCATTGCCTTTTATTTTACACACGATTCCTATACCTAAAGTGCAAGTGTTTTATGTTTGCTTGTTGTGAACTAGGTAAAAAAACAAGAACCTTTGCATCGCACAAAATATCCTCTGCATCATTATTTGTTGTGTTGTAATATGTTTGAGGTAATACGATAAATTGTAAAAGTTGAATTGTTCGCGGTGTCGAAGTTTTCGCTTATTTCGCTTACATTTAATATCATTGAATATTTTCACAAGCGAACAGATTGATCACCACTGACCTCTACAATGTCTAATGATGCTTAAAGTACACATGTACAAACCAGCATGACTGACAACGGGAAACGTTTCACATCATTTGGTGGCTGGCTAAGCGTAAAATTTCACTCGCGAAAATATTGACTTTTACAGAATAAGGGTAATAGACAAAATTAGATCATGTACAATTAACCAATCATATTGATCGTATGGTTTAGCATTTGAAATTTCAAACGTAGAGTTATACTGCATGATTGATTATTCTATTTGATGAATAAAAGAAAATGTATTGCTACATTTCATTGAGCAAATACGTAAGATATATACTGTGAATGACTGGCAACATATATCCGAATTATCTAAACAGCTAACGTTTATTTTACAAAATTCTATTTGTGAAATACTAGTAGAAACTCCATTATTCACCTGTCACCTGTTCAGTGGTACAGTAATACTGCAAGCAATGTATCACCAAAGAAAACCAACATAAGGATAAGGATTTTGGAAACACAAGATAATACCACTTGAAGGCAAATTAATATGAGTTAAACCCACTTAAATTGTTGAAGCGCTAAAACTCTGTAATTTCACAAATTAATAAGAAAGCTGTTTATCAAGACTTGTAATGCATGTTTCGGGTAAAAATCAGAGAAAACCAAAGTGTCAACAAAACCATAATCTGACTTCTAAATCCATTAAACTAGAGGCAAGAATAAGCGTCTAAACTTCAATTGTCAAGTATTTCAGTTAGGTAAAATAACAACTTCCTTATAGTTTGAATATTTACAAGAGGCCAACCGGCCCTTAATGGTCATCTGACTATACATAATTTGAACTGGTGATGATTTTAGCATATTCGGCCCCTATGACGTTGAACGTACACTGGTCAAGGTCATTCATTTTTACAAACTTATTAACACTTCATTTAAGCATGCTACATGCCAAATATCGGTTCCCTTGGCATTTCAGGTATTGAGAAGAAGTTTCTTGAAGATTTTTTATAGCATTTCACCCTGTGACCTTGAAAGTGAGTTAAGGTCATTCATTCGAGCAAACGTGGCATCCCTTCATCTCCGTATATTACAGGCCAAATATCAGTGCCAAAGTCCTAAGGCTACTGAGAACAAGTTCCTTGAAGATTTTAAGAATATTTGAAATATATTTGAATTACCCTATAATTAACAAGAGGTGTGAAAGTTATGGCCAGTGAATTTGAAGGGCATTCATGATACTATAATTACCGATCCTCTTAATAGCAATATACACCGGCACAATTATTTTTATCCCTAGCCGTTCCCAGTGTTTGAAGAAAAACCATTTTTTATTAAGGATTAAAGCAGTTTTCAACATAATCTAACTATATTTTATCAGTATTTAACATTAGGGTAGTAACCTTGGCAAAACCTGACACTGTTAATTAGGTTAAACTATATTCGTATCACATACAATGTATTTACGATGTTCTGAAACTCTAAATCTTTAAGTCTTATTATTTTTGTAAGAATGGTGGTGCTGATACTATGATGTTTTTGGGTTATTTTTTTTTATTATTGCATATTTTGAAATATCAACATACATGTTGTGGGTATAACTTGGAACACATATTCATGATTCAGCACTGTATGCTGTCTTAATTCAATTCCAGCTTAATAAAGTCTATACAATCAAACGTTTGAAAATGAACCCTGCTATTTCAAGAAAATTGCTCCGTCCGTAATATACTCACAACCACTCTATGCGTGTCTGTTGCTACTGTTTTCATATACTATCTATAAAACCAATATGTAACGTGTCTGTAAAAATCATATAGTCCTTTCACAGGCTTTACTAATTCCGTGGTCCTTTATAGAAGCATTATTGGCATTTCCTATTTTCTTTCTTAAGTTTACAGTTACATAACTATCTTTTTTTCAAGATATTATATTCGTAAATCAAGATAATTTGACAACAATCAAGAATGACATGCATGTCGAATTCAATAAGCGGTTTTCTACTTAACTTTCGTCGTCAATGTACCACTGACCAGTTTACCTGAGTCAGTCAGTTGTGCTTCAATGACGTCACCGGTACCACGGTCAGCTCATTGAAATCCTCGTTAGTCGGGAGCGGTCAATTTTGACTGTAGATATCTAGATCCCGGGATGCTCGAATGCTCGTTGATTGGCTAAACAGTATTTATTGAAATGTGCTGCTTCATCACTTTTTACAAGATCGTAGCCAAAATCCTTTAAAGATTTCAACATATTTGACCCAAGTGACCTTGAAAGTAAGTGAAGGTCATTAATGTTTTTTCTAAATTTGTCGGAGACTTCCCCTAAATATCTTAAACACACTTTATTTTAATATTAGGGTTTGCAATTTGGATCGAAATCAATAACCGGTTACTCGAAACATCGATATGAATGGTTAACTGGTTTATATTATACGTTTCCTATAAAAACACTAATAAATGGCACCACATCAGAACATAAGTGACTTGATAAATAGAAAATAAATAGACAATCGTGTACAAAAAATGCGTTACGAATCTGTTTCAACGAATCATTTAGTCGCGTACGACCACCCTCTTCAAACTACATTTTCCAACTTAGATTACTTATTGAATTCAGAACAAAATAATATTAGACGGAGAACCATACTCTTGCGTTAAAAAAAAGTCGTCGGAAAGGCTTCGAAAAGCACTATGTGTAATTTGATTAACAAAATCATGATATTGATATATAAGAATTAAGATCTACAGTTGAGTTCGGATTAAGTTTTGTTGACGCTTCGGTATTCTCTGGATATTTTATAACTTCATCGTACGGCTTCAGTCGATTGAGTTAGTTTTGTGAAGCTCTAGCGTCGAGCGACATCACACAAAGACACAATTGAAACAAAAACAACCAACAGGTGGCTTCTGATTTCAACTTTTCAATTAATTCATAGGTACAGCTGTAGTTTCGGGGCTTTATCATCGTGACCTAATTATATTACAAAATGTAAGGGAGATAATCAAAGCAGAACTGCAGAACAAACTGATGAATTACATATATATCATGTACACACAAAATCCGTATTCATACAAACATTTATAAAATTTGCGATAAACCGGTTACTGAAATTAATGTTCGATTACTGACGTTATGAACGGTTAACCGGTTAATCGTTGACAACCAATTTAATATGCAGAGTATTCTTACATTTCAAAACCTTCCAGTTGCATGAACCGATTTATCCATCCCCAAGAAATGAAATCATTTTAACATGCTGTAGGCCAAATATCAGTGCCCGGGTCCTAAGGTTACTGAGAAAAGTTGCTTGACAATTTTAAGAATATTTGACCCCTGTGACCTTGAAAGTGGGTCAAGGTCATTTATTTGAACAAGCTTGGTCCCCCTTAACCCATAATGCTACAGACCATTGACGATACCAGTTATGTAAATCTAGGTCAAATCCGAGTAAATATCATGGCCTCGAACTGCGAACTGGGACATAATTCTCAAACAAAACAAGCAGGCATGCTAAACAGCGTATTACAAAATCATATCATATACGGATGTGAAATATATCTCAATGAGACAAAGATGGCGACAAAAAAACTCATAGTCGTTATCAACCTGTATCTTTCCTTTCGAATTCCTGTGCCTTCATTCAGTGTGTTCGTTTGATTGTAGCGTATAGGCCTTATTATGGTAATTTATTTGTTATGTTTGACTGGTGTCTGAAATATAATTGTCAAGTATCTCAGTTAGGTGAAATATTAACTTCCTTATTATTTTAATGTTAAAAAATTATATGGGCTTTGATTTGTTCGCAGGGGGAAATATGTTGTTGTTTTTTTCTAGTACATTTTTATTGAAAAGCCAACAAATGATTTTATATTATTGAATTGATATACTGCTGAACAAACTCACTCTGAATTTTCTAAATCTGCCCGATTCTCCGCCTAGATATCTTAAATACATGTTGTTTAATAAGCAGTGTATTCGTATATGTAAAAATATTCTAGTTACATGAGCTGATTTATCCATCACCAAGAAATAAAATCCTTTTAACAGTAATTGTTAAAGCATTGAATTATGACGTGAACGACACTGTACATATTCTTCAGTTAAGTGTCCAAATGATATTTAGAGTATAAAGATTGAGGAGATATAAATATATATATGGTATGTATACTGTTTTGATAATTTTCAAAAATTAATTTGTAAAAAAATATGTGTATCCTCAGTGCGTGTGGATACGTTAATCTTAATGACTAGTGTCCGACGGTAGGTACACTATAATAAAATCGGGCGTATACATATACATGTATGTATGCATATTCTTGTGTTCTTATGAATATTCCGATCCGCCAACGAATAGTACTATTATTTGATGTTGATAATCGAAAAATAGAATACTGTTTTTGGTAAACAACAGTGCTAGGGGGTGGTGTTATTTCGCCATCATTATCATATATCTCAGAATCTGATCCAATAAAAGGTTTTAGCGCTTATTAATATTGGCGAAAAAGTGTAATGTTCAGAGAGAAACCTTACTTTTTAACATCCAGGAACATTTAGCAAGCAACTTTATTTCGACGGGACCAAACATCGAGTTTATATACAATCATGTAGGCCAAACACTGAGATTTCCAGTTTTGAGCTATACTTATTATCCCAATCAAGGTCAAGATTTGTTAAAGCAGTATTTGTTGAAATGGCGAACAATGGATTGATGCTTTGGGATATAAACGGTACAGTGACACTTTAAAATTTCACAGCATATTATAGTGCAGTAGGAAACACGATTATCAATTTTCGAAAGAAAAAAATCAGAGAATACCAAAGGGTCAACAAAACGTGAATCCGAAATCAAAATTAATTAACCTAGAGTCAAAATATGAACAAAGGATTTACATATAGAGACCCTCTGAAAAATTCAAGAGAATAAGACCAGGTGAGTAAGCGTTTTCTGCTTCATTGACAACACCTGTCATGTAAATCTTAGTCACATCCAAGTAAACATCAAGTCCTCCAAATGAGAAACGAGTCATCATCGACAATCAAAACTAGAACTGTAAGCCAATGGCTAACTAATGCTCCGCCCCCACAACTTTGCAATAAAAACTTTTAACAGGCCAAGTTGATAACGAACAAATTGGTTCAAAGGTTTAGGAACATCTTTCTAGCCAAACTTTTCTCAAAAAACCTGTTTATAGTAACCTGGTCACTATAGAAATCAAAAGTCATATCATGCATGTATCATTCATGTGAAATTTCACTGAATTCGGTTCACTAGTTAGGAGTTGTCTTTTCAAAGGTTTTTCACTAAAAAACTGTTTATATGACCTGGTTACCACGGCAACCCAATTTCTGTACGAAAAACAAATCGTGCTTGTAAATCTACAAGCCCCTTACATTTCTGTGAGGTTCCATAGAAATCTGTTCATAGATTTAGATGGAGTTGCGCTGACATACATTATGTATTTGTGTTCAACAAGAATTGGGGTATTTTACGCTTGGTTAACATGGCAACCTAAATTTCTACAGAACAATGCACTGCATGCACATTTACACATGGTCCCTAACATTCCTGTGTAGTTTCACTTGAATCGGTTCCAGGTTTATGAGTAGTTGTCTAGACAAAATTTCCCACAAAAAAACTAAGCATAGTGACCTGGTTACCATGGCAACTCATTTTTTAATGTGATATACATCATACACATCTACAAGGTATATTGATTATTGCCACCAGTTTTCGTTGAAATTCCCTCAGTAGTTAAGGAGGAGTAGCCGGTACATCGTTGTGTCTACAACCTGCAGATTCCAGTATACTCCACCCCTCCCCCGAAAATTCTCGTCAATCAAAGTACACGGAGTACTGAAAGAGTCGTTACTCGGATGTTTGGACATAATAAAGAATGAAAGGAAAGTTTTTAAAAAGGATTTGTGCAATACTTCTCAAGAAATAGAGATAAACAACTATCACTGTCAAAATCCAAGATGGACGCCTGTCAGCCCTTTTGTTAATCAGATCTGTCCAAAAGGGACCATGCCCAACTAGGCACCAAGGGGAACCTACATATTAAATTTGATAATCCATCTCGTACTTCTCAAAAAATGGCTAAAACAAACTCATACTCACAAATCCAAGATGGCTGCCTTTCAGCCATTTTGTTTTTTCGATCAGTCCCAAAATAAAACGGGCACAACTAAGGGTAACCTACATATGAAATTTGAGCAAGATCCATCAAGTGCTTCACAACAAATAACGATAACAAACTTCCAATCCATTTGGATTTTTCTATCAGTCCCAAAATTAAAAGAGTACAACTAGGAACCAAGGGAACCCTGCATATGAAATTTGAAAAAGATCCATTCCATCTCAAGAAGCAATAGCGATAACAAGAATTGTTGACGGACGAACGGACGGACGGACGGACGCCGCTCCATGGCTTAAGCTCAACGGACCTTCAGTCCAGTTGAGTAACATGTAAAATGGAGGAAATAACGGATGACTCCGACGCAACTGTAGTGCTTTAAAACCATAATAACATGCCCTGACAACCGCGCGGGTTGTGGTTTTCTTCCATTGACACGAATTTCGGGTCATACGCCTTGACCTCTAAAACGAAACTAGAGATAATGAGCTCGTTAGTCACGTGATTGCGTGACCTCACTATAGCACAATTAAGGAATCCCCAATCTAACCTTACCTGCTTACTTTCTTATATTAGTTCCGTTGTTTACCGACTTAAAGTACTGTATCTTTGGCAACATTAAGCATGCCTGATACAGATAGTTATGTACTTGATATTGGAGTTGACCTTGATATCGTATCCACATACAAACACGTTTATCGAGCTACAGAATTAATTGTCACTTTCAGAGATGGACAAGTAGATATATCAAGGAAAGTGACAGCACAGAAAACGTTGTCAACACGCATATGTTACCTCGACTCGAAAAAACCTAGAAAAATAATCTAACGATCTAAAAATGCTCTTGCAAAATCTAAATGTATTCGGTTTAAATACCAACAAACGAAATCAGAACCCCATAAATATACATAACATTTTATTACATAATGCGTTTCATTTTCCTTAACTATACGCATAAGCTATATTTTGAACCATTTACAAGCGAAATGAACCATTGCACGGCTAAAATGACTATTACACGGTCACGTGCGAACTATTGAACACCGCGTGACTATTCCTACCCTTTCAAGCGTCAAAGTCAGACAGATGTCAATGCTCCCAGACAAAAGGCATTGCGACTTCTATCGGAAAGTTACGATTTGGAGTCACCAATGAATATGTGGATTGATATTTTTGTTATTACCAACATAATCAAATATTAACTTTTTTATTTTTTCACGCGATACATTATTTTATTTTTTATTCAAAAACATGTTAATAAAATTAACAATTTCAGTGATTCAAAGAGTGTTTTAGTGATTATGCAATAAAACAAGTCTATCATGGGTGCCTGTGCAATAGTCCAGTATATTTGATCCTTGGTACTGGTAATCGACCAATGTCCTATTGCACTCGGCCAAGGCCTCGTGAAATAAAACATCGTTCGATTACCAGTACCTCGTGTCAAACATTCTGGACTATTGCACAGACACCCATGATATATTTATATGATATAGTACACTATGTTTATATACTGAAACGAAAAAGAAACGCAACATGGAAAATTGTGATTAATTTTGTATTAAATATACATATCTGTATAAAAATCGCCGATATAAACATGCAACCTGCCCAACATCCATACCAATCTTCAAAATCACCCAAGTGTGACTAGAGACCTATGCACTTCCGGCGCGGTAAAAACATCAAAAACCATGCCTGTACAAACATATGCGTTCTTTTTTCATTCAAACCAGTATCAATTCATCACTAACATTGAGCCACATCATCGCCAATACTTTTGCAAACAATAATTCCTTTTACAATTATGCCACGGTTATCAAAGGTTGATAGAGGACGTGCTATAGCGATGCTTCTGGCAGGGAACACGCAACTTCACGTCGCTCGACAATTCAGAGTTCACAAATCGACTATTAGTCGATTAGTTTCACGTCTTAACGCAACAGGAAGAGTCGATGACCAGCCGAGATCAGGACGTCCACGCGTAACGTCGCGACGTCAAGACCGGGTTCTTAGGTTGGCACACCTGCGTAACAGGAGATTAACGGCCGCTGAAACAGCAAGGAATACGATTGGTAATCATAACCGTCGAATTCATCCCCAAACAGTGATCAACAGACTGCGTGAGGCTAATTTGCGTGCAAGGCGACAGTACGTTGGTTTACCACTAACACCGCAACGTCGAGCACGTCGTATGCAATGGGCAACGGCACATATGCCCAGACGTTTTCCTATGAGACGTTGGAGGTCTATGCTCTTCACCGATGAATCTCGATTCACGTTATTTCGAGCAGATGGCCGTCAACGTGTGTACCGGCGTCGAGGCGAACGTTTTGCTGACGCCTGTGTTTTGGAACACGACCGATTTGGGGGTGGATCAGTTATGGTTTGGGCGGGAATCTCCCATGGTTTGAAGACGCCTTTGGTGATAGTCAATGGGAATTTAACGGCCGTACGCTATCGAGATGAGATCCTTAGGCCCCATGTTGTGCCGTTTGTTAGGCAGCATCATCTAACCTTTCAGCAAGATAACGCGAGACCACACGTTGCAAGAGTCTGTAGAGACTTTCTTGCGACACAGAACATTGCTCCTATAGATTGGCCTCCATATAGCCCCGACCTGTCCCCAATCGAGCATTTGTGGGATGAATTAGACAGAAGAATTCGAAATCGCCGTAACCCCCCAAATACCCTCCCTCAGTTAGCAAATGCACTCGTCCAAGAATGGAATAACATTCCAATACGGAAAGTCAATGCCCTGATGAACTCAATGCAACAAAGAATTAGAGATGTGATAACTGTTCGAGGAGGACACACACGATATTAGGGCACGGTTTCAAAACTGATGCCATTTCAACTTGGATTCACGTAGGGTACTACCAATCATGACCTTCTAGCAAAGTGACCTGTTCTTAAAAATCTCTAAATATTGAATAAGGATGTTACATCAATATTCAATATTAACTATTACATATGAAATTTAAACATAATGCTCACAATTATTATTTTATTAAACCTACAATTTGAAGTTGCGTTTCTTTTTCGTTTCAGTATATTTAACATGGAACAATCATGTCATTAAATTCACATTATGTGTAATAACATGTATAATATCTTTTTATGGAATTATATTACAAGGTCAAGGTAGAGATACATTCTAAATGTTAATACGAAATTTTAAGAGGTGATTATTTTAGTTATGGTATGGAACATTTCCATCGCAGATTTGTCTAAGAAAACAGGACTTTTGTTAGTATTCCCGTGTCGATCTCTGCATGGGATAATTCGGGGGAATATGAAGAAGGAAATATCGCTTCTTTATTAAGTTTCATGTCGGTGACAATTTTTGCCTATCGATCGCTACGATTGCATTTCCTGCCTTTTTTCTTATTCATATGTGTTCAAGTGTATACAAAATATATCTATAGTTGGCGTAATAAGGTACATGGCAACGGCTCTACAAGATAAAGTTTATATGGTGTTAACTTTTAATTATTACCTGAGAGAGTTCTGGTATGAATTTGACAGGGTGTCAATCTATTGTATATCTTCCCTAATGTGTTAACTGACTAGATGTGTAAGTTTAACTACCTGTACCGATCATCTTTGTTACCTCTACTTGCCGTGCCTCCCTTTGATATCCCATGTAAGTCATTTCACACCTGTGATGTCCTCAGAAATAGACACCCTGGATGTTTTCCCCAAAAAAATGATTTTTTTTTTTTATTTAAGGGTTATTTTTCGGTTATTTGCTTTGTATAACAAACATTATAAGCATATATTTGAACACTAAATCAAACTTAATAAAATAATGTTGAATTTTCGTAAGGTCCCGATTACATATACGTATACTACATGTATATTGCTTTTTATGTCTTTGCATATACGATCAAGATATACAGTTTTGGAATTTCTTTGCAGTACTCACAAAGTGAAGAATATGAAATGGTCAGCGTTTTTCCGGGGTCTGTATATTCCCCTTTGTCAACGTCTTGGTAAGTCATATTACTCCCACCTGTAACAGATGAAATAGACATACAACTGAAATAATTTCCTTGTTACATGAACACAGCCTGCAAATACACGCAATAATCCGGACACCTTCGTCCCAGTCCGAGCTGTCGAGTTTTACGGACTGTTGAATTTTGTGTACCAGGTCAAAAAATGTGTCGTACAAGAGTTATTTTCCTTGATTTTATACCCGGCGAAATGTTTGAATAACATTACATAAATAAATTTGGGTCTTTTTTTCATATATTTTCTGATCTACATGTAGCAATATTCTGTACAGCTGTCGACATAGGTGACTTGCTCCGATATTTTTCTCTCTGCGTGGAAGAAAAAATCGTCCGCATTATTGCGGGAATTTGGCTAATGGAAAGTACTTTCCGTTCCCAAAAAGAAGTTCCGGAAACGGAATCGGATATCCGGACTGATAGGTACAAATAACGTGACGGAAATCCTTTCCCATGTATTTCTGTCCGGATTGTGAGTTGTCCGGACTATCGGCGTCCTGCTTATCGCGGGTCCACTGTACATGTGATTTACTTAAAATTGTTATACGTCAACATATTTATGTTTTCCACTTATAATTGTATGGTTATTGGATATGCCAGCTAGGTAATGAGAGACATTTCAATGACTTTAGTCTTGTATTTGTAACTGAAATCCTACTGGATTTTTCTTCACATAACATTTTTTGTCTTTAAATTCAAGAGCTTTATCTTAAATAGAATAGGTTTGATGTCATGTTTCATAATATGGCTGAATATGATTGCAAAAATATGTTTTGTTAATTAAGCAACTGAATTATGACGGAACATATTCCACACTGAACTTATATATGTGTATGTCAAACACAAACATTTTCATTACTGAGATGTATATATTTATAGCTGAAATTAATACTTATTTCGACATATCAAAGACACATTTGTTTAAGTAGTGTATTGTTGGAGTGGCGTCAAAGTTGCGTCAGAGTGTTGTGAACTGTGTTGTATCAGTTTTTGGAAATGAAGGGTACTATCTTATCTATCTTACACCCTTTGTCATTAAAGAGTCTTTTTCTCTCATATCAACTACCCGAATAAGCTCAAAAAGCAAAAAGATACGTTTTGACTGGCCACCATTTTGAAAATTTCAACTTTTTCTTTGAGCTTTTTGACGAAAACGAGATTAAGCATACCCTTTATTTGCAAACGAAGTTTGCACAGAAAAAATAATCTCCTCTTCCTGGTGTTTATGGTTAACATTTTGTGAAAGGTTTTAATTTTATCACGCCATCTTTTTCTCCTTCCGGCATCAGAGTTTACCGAATTCGTAACGTCACATCATTGTTGAGCAATTGTGACGTCACGTCGAGTGATACGCTATGTAAGATAGATTTTTCTTACAAAGCTTTCTCACATGGGCAAGCTCTATATTGCGAGATATGTACTACTACATTGTACCACCTGTAACAGATACAATAGGCGTAATGATGGAATCATTCCATGACCGATGCGTTGGTCGAGGATTATTTCAGGTAATATAAGGTAATCAGAGATTACCAAAGGATCAACACAATCACAACCAACAAGAGTGATTAATATAAGTTGTATAGCTTGTTTCATAATTGTTGTAAAATAAATTAAGTTTATATCAACACAATCATCCAAACTCAAAATCGATAAAACTCGAGGCAAAATAAAAACAAAGAAAAGATTTACATCTAAACCCTTGTAAAAATACGTACAAGCGTTGTCGACTTCATCGGCTACACCCGCCATGTAGATATAGGTCAGAACCAAGTAAATGCCATAACCTCAAAGTGAGAACTGAGACAAAAGTATATATCACGACAAGCATGCATACTAATGAGCATATTCAAAAACGCCCATCTTAATATCATACAAGGATGTAGAATTATAGAATGTATAAAAAAGTTACAACATACACCATCTACTTTGAATTGCTGTACTTCTACCGATTGACTTTCTCTTTACAAAAACATGCATGGTTACTTGATATATCAGGTAAAGAGAAACATTTCTTAAATCTAAGCTATTGGACTAAATTCGCGCTGCATTTTTTCTTCTTATTCTTATGTAAAATACACAAGGCGGCTTTATTAACTTAAGTTTTTCTATATAATTTAGCTTTTGATATTGCAAAGTGCGCAACAATAGTGTATAGATCTTAATTAAACATATATCTGAGTGTACAAATATACTTTGAATAAATGATCAGTTAATTATATCCCATCTAACAAAGACAAGTATAAACTTCATGTTTTCAGAACTGGTTTTACAATAGTTGATGAAATTGAAACAGGTATTAGTAGGACACGATTTGAAAGCAAACGGTACGAAAATCCTTCCAATTAGACAACTCAATACATGTATTTCAAAATCCGTGTTGGTATAAGACCATGACGACACATACAGTAAAGAATGCCAGCAAAATGACACTACAGCAAATCCTTAGAACAAAATTCTTTATATATATTATTAGTATTATCTATATCATATCAATCATTATTAAATGCACATGAAATAGTGTAGTGTTCAGGAAGAAGCTTACATTTGTACCTGTTTAACAACCCGAATTATCAGGACGGAGCATAATCTACACTATACATGTACGTCAAACACTGGGATTTCCAGTACTGAGCTGTTCCTATTTATAGCATAAATAAATACTTGTTATGGTCAATCTTTTGTTGTAGTGACGTCAGATTGCTGCAATGTCCGGAATACAGACGAAGTTAGTTCTCGTATACTGTATCTATTACTAAATTTAAGAGGTGCAGCATATGTGTGTGTTACGTGATCTTGATGATAGGGAACAGTTAATCTCATTTGACTAGCGGCACGGTACATAATATACACATTTTCGTAGTACACGTTTTGATATTATACAGAACCAGTTTAATTTAAATTCTAATTTCATAGATTAAAGGGGTTTTATGCACCTGACCCTTCTGCTTCTACATTAGTTTAGAAATTTTGGATTCCTACCGTTTGGCCCCCTAGCATCACTGAAGAGTCCTAGGAGGACGAAACAGCTGTATGATGCAGTTTAATTCATTTTTTCGGCATACTGTATTTATTACTAAATTTAAGAGGTGCAGCATATGTGTGTGTTACGTAATCTTTATTCTAGAGTATGCAAAGTCAGTACGCACAAGTATAAGATTGGACTAAATGTGATAAAGTATTCCCAGTCTGAAGAAATTAACCATTATTTAGTGAACTTGAAATTGGAGTTTACTTACAGAAATGTGAGCTCGTTCGAGGTATTTTGGATTTCTAATTTTGCATAAATGGCCGTAACTCCCGTAAAAGGGGTTTGTATCTAAACATAAAATGCCGGTGCACAACTACACAATATACTGATCATTTCAGTGAAGTTTGAATACAATCAGTCAGTAAGTTATAACAGATAGAGTCTTCCGGACAAATTATTGCACATAAAGACCCTAAGGTTCAACAAACCCCCTAAAGCATGCAAACGTCACCCCGAATGTCAATCCACTGATGGGTTATATTTAAAACCTCTTATCAAGAATCAATGTTTATCTATGTAATTAAGAAATACTGGATTATGATATACGCTGTTAAAATATATAGCACTAAGTTAACGTAGTCAGTAATAAGGCTTTAAGGCTGATGTCTTCATTAAATTAGCTCACCGAATTTATAACATGTCAGTCTCTTAAGCGAACTAGCTAAATGCTACTAAAAGACATATTATTTAAAGTTAATTTGTATACCTAGGTCACGCGGAGCATGATTTCCCCTTAACTGGATGTGGAAAGGCATACTAGCCTTAAAAGTAGACGAAGGTGGCTAGAAGAATGTACAACAATCATAATAAAACGTCCTAGAAAAAATATTGTACTGACTTCAAATGTACAAAACCATAGACCCACATTCCAATAAAAGCTACCATTTGATTTTATTATGATTTTAGTAGTGTCGAATGCCATATCTATGTGTATATGAGGTCGGCATCCCTCTCAACAACTATTTAAAGAGATATAAAACTATGCATGACTTGGGTAGATAAATAAACTTTAAATCAAACGTCATATCTCAGCACTCATAAGCGTCGCAAAAGACAATGACATGTTACCAATCCGATTGTCAGCCTTAATGCTCTATTTTAAAGGATCTTAAAATAGGCATGTAATTGTTTTATAGCCAATGAACAAGTTTAATATATTATAATTACATATATACATTCCTAAAATCTTTGAATAAGGCTCATTCTAGGTAGTTAAATTTAGGGTGGTTACCGCATCATTTAGGAAGCTTGTTGAACCTTATTTCCCTAAAAATTAAAATTAAAATTTGAACTCAAAATACCGTTGCAGATTAACATAATAAATGAAATTCTCCGGATAAGGTACGACAGACAGACAGTGATACAGTATACCCCTTAACTAACATCGCTGTGGGTGTATACTAATTAAAATGAAATTTAAGAAAGTAAAAATGTCAATCAAAATGAATACAATGAAGATAGCATAATAGGTGACATATAACAGGGTTTACATATAAATAGGAGCACATGTATAAAACATCAGAAATATCCGTTGATTTACGTTTTATCTTTGATTTTTGACTTACGTTTTACTGACATGTTTGTTTTCTATTTCGAATATCATTAATATGACGTAACACACACATATAACATATTCTAAATCATATAATAAAGTGTAAGAAAAAATACATGTTATTTGAATAGTGTTGTTCATTAGAATGTTAAGATAGCAAACATGTAAATGAACGAAACGGATGTAGTTCTTAGTTCTGCTTAAGCACAGTTTAAAAATAACTTACCTGCATAAGATATATTAGTGGTGTCTATATTTAAATAACTCTGTTGACAAAGTATGGAGGAAACACAAAAACTAAATAACCAGCTGTTTATAAAGCAGAATACATAATTTGGATGTACGTTTTGTATACTGTTGATTTTCATAGATTTAAGTTCTTGTATCTATCTCTTGTTTTTGCATTGGTTTCTTATTACATATCTTAATGATGTGACATAATAATCTTGCCTTCAATGTGTTCAGATCAACATAGAGATTCCACTTCGTACTTTTACTATCGTGTAACATCACGTTACCTGACATTGTAATTGTAAAACGCATTTTATTAAAAAAAAGTGATTGTCATATCCCTTTTTGCATGTTTTAAAGCTTAAATAGAAACGGAAATGATAGCACGATTCTATTTTGACCTATTTTGACCTGTCACCTGTTCAGTATTCTAATAAAAAGCTGTTGGTATGTAGACATTCAGTAATGTCATCAAATCAGACAAATTGAACTATCTATTACAAACCAGTGTTTAGGATACCATGCTAGGCCTACATACACTACTGTAAAAAAGCAAGCGAAGTATCACCAAAGAAAAACAATAAGGACAATCTCATTTTGGAAAATCAAGAAATTTCGTATTTCGAAGTGATTATTTCTTTCCATCAACACAGATAAATAGCCTATTATGTGCAAAATGTTTAGTTGAGATGTGTAGAATGTATTTTGAATTGTAGCTTGGAAAACCTCAAAAAACAGTTATTTTGTATTTCAAATTTAGTTTCCATGGTAACTGCAAAATATTGAAATTGAAACCTCGCCAATAGTAAATAACATAACTAAGGCGCTAACCCTAAATTACAAAGTTTGGTCGAGATATGTTAAACGGTAGTGGGCTGGAAAAGCTTATTCTGTTTCCATGGTAACTAGGGTTGCCATGGGTACAAAATGCTAGCCCGGGTGCAAAGGTCTTTACAACCCTGCTTTCCATTGGTTGTAGGCTTATAGCCCTGTACGGACGTATACAATGGTACAAGAGACGCCAAAATGTTTCTGTGGTAACAGTCAAATATAAGCAATAGACACAACTACGGCACTAAATTATTACAGTTTTGTGAAGTTGAATTCGACGGTTTTGAACATTTGGCCCAGAAAAGCCCTCAGACGGCCGTACGGAGCATAATGTGATATAGTTAATACACAAGAAATAGGGAAGTGTTTAAGAAGAAATCGAACTTTTTAACATCCTAAATGAAGAATAGATCTTATTTACTTTAAAATTAGTGATTGAATTGTGACAGGATATATGTTACAGCTGTACACTGAATTGTAAATGTGTATGTCAAACACAGATAGTTTCCATTACTGAGCTGTATCTATTTATAGCTGAAAGTACTTTCTTTAGCCAAACAACGACACGTTAACTTAAACAGTGTTTTGTTAGAGTGGCGTCAAAGTGGTGTCAGAGTAGTGGGAACTGTGTTGTATTAATGTTGGAATATGAAGAGTACTGTGACACCTAATTATAATGAGGATTTTCATTATTTGATTGCAAAACAATAATAAGTGATTTACATTTTTTGATTTTCTCCAGAAAAGCATCCATACGCTTCTTTCTGCTGACAGCAGGAGGTTCTTTTGCTTCATTGTTTATCACCGACATTTCGGGGTTTGTGCACTCCCGGTCGACAGAGTAAGTCATCTTACTGCCAACTGTAACAGAATTACATGGTTCATGTGTTTGTCGTTGATTATTAAAGGTAACATAAACACAGACGTCAATAATACACAATTTACATCAAATTGCTATTAATATTTATACTGATACACTTTCACTTCAACAATACAGTTTTTCACATAATTGTTTTAAATTCTTAAAATACCTTTATCGGATATAAAAAGGTTTAATGTCATGTTCTTTAATATGACTGACTACAATACCATGCACAGTAATACTGTTTGATCGATTATTCTGTGTGATGAATCCTAATCAACGTATATTTGATTGTACTATAAATGAAAGATCAATAGCACAAACCACATCAAACAATTACACTTGTGTAGACTGACCTATTTTTACATTTTGTTGGTGAAAAAGATACAAGTTTCTAGTAGGAAGCCGTTCGTAAGCAGATATTCATAAATACATTTTAGTCAATAACGTCATATAAATATTTCAAAATCGTTTTAATAAGATGTGTTTGGGACACACATAGACCTAAATGAAAATACAACAAATACAGTAAAAAATGTGAGCGATATTTCCTAACAGCAAGCCATAAGGACAATCTCCATTGAAAATAAAAGAAGCTATACTTTGAAGGCACATTTATATCAAACAATATTGAATACACAAGGTATATTGTAGTGTTCATGAAAAAAACCTCCCTGTTTAATATCCCGAACGAAGTATACGTCTTGTTCATTTCACGGGTATCTGAATTATTATGACGGGACACTAAGAAATATACATGTAGGCCAAACACTGGGATTTCCATTTCTGAGCTGTTTCTATTTATAGCTGAAATGAATATTTGTTTTGGCCAATCAAGGACAGCTTTGCTTAAGCAGTGTTTTGTAGGAGTGACGTCAGACTGCTGCGCTGTCAGGTAATAACCTCGTCTTTGTCAACCCCTCGGGTGGAAGTTCCCTATCTTACACCCCTGGTCATGAAAGAGTCTTATATTCTTATCGCACTGACATGTTGCAGTGCAAAGCACAGACTACTGGATGAGGGGATGGTCCGCTCCAAGTTTGTTTGTTTACTTGTTTAGCTATTACGGCCCATCGACAACTGTGGTCAATATAAGGTAAAATCAAGACTTGTATATATCAAAAATATAACCGTCTAGTAGAGGATATTTAAAGTATCGAGAAATAAAACATGTTTATTGTAAAAGTCACTTGAAAGTGATTACGGATGATACAAAAATTGCAAAGAAGAATATCAGAGAATACCAAAGCGTCAACAAAACCATAATCAAAACTCGAAATCGATTACAGAAATGTATATGTGTCCTGTAAAACTGCAGGAGAAAAACACCAGATGTTCCGACAGAGTTAACGTCTTTTGCTTTATGAACGACACTCGTCATGTAAATATTGCTCACAACCAAGTAAACATCATTTCCTCAATGTGAAAACAGAGTCAACATTCACAATCACAAGTAAACACAGTATACTCAAAAACGTCCACCTTCATATCAACAAGTCTTATAGTAGTAATTTGAATCGACACATGCGCATGATGTCGTGACGTTTGGATGTGATTTACAATAAAAGCTACCATTTGATTTTATTATGATTTTAGTAGTGTCGAATGTCATATCTATGTGTATATGAGGTCGGCATCCCTCTCAACAACTATTTAAAGAGATATAAAACTATGCATGACTTGGGTAGATAAATAAACTTTAAATCAAACGTCATATCTCAGCACTCATAAGCGTCGCAAAAGACAATGACATGTTACAAATCCGAATGTCAGCCTTAATGCTCTATTTTAAAGGATATTAAAATAGGCATGTAATTGTTTTATTGCCAATGAACAAGTTTAATATATTCTAATTACATATATACATTCCTAAAATCTTTGAATAAGGCTCATTCTAGGTAGTTAAATTTAGGGTGGTTACCGCATCATTTAGGAAGCTTGTTGAACCTTATTTCCCTAAAAATTAAAATTAAAATTTGAACTCAAAATACCGTTGCAGATTAACATAATAGATGAAATTCTCCGGATAAGGTACGACAGATAGACAGTGATACAGTATACCCCTTGACTAACATCGCTGTGGGTGTATACTAATTAAAATGAAATTTAAGAAAGTAAAAATGTCAATCAAAATGAATACAATGAAGATAGCATAATAGGTGACATATAACAGGGTTTACATATAAATAGGAGCACATGTATAAAACATCAGAAATATCCGTTGATTTACGTTTTATCTTTGGTTTTTGACTTACGTTTTACTGACATGTTTGTTTTCTATTTCGAATATCATTAATATGACGTAACACACACATATAACATATTCTAAATCATATAATAAAGTGTAAGAAAAAATACATGTTATTTGAATAGTGTTGTTCATTAGAATGTTAAGATAGCAAACATGTAAATGAACGAAACGGATGTAGTTCTTGGACGGTACACAAACCGGTTGTGTCAGTCAATCAAAACCATCTCTGCTTAAGCACAGTTTAAAAATAACTTACCTGCATAAGATATATTAGTGGTGTCTATATTTAAATAACTCTGTTGACAAAGTATGGAGGAAACACAAAAACTAAATAACCAGCTGTTTATAAAGCAGAATACATAATTTGGATGTACGTTTTGTATACTGTTGATTTTCATAGATTTAAGTTCTTGTATCTATCTCTTGTTTTTGCATTGGTTTCTTATTACATATCTTAATGATGTGACATAATAATCTTGCCTTCAATGTGTTCAGATCAACATAGAGATTCCACTTCGTACTTTTACTATCGTGTAACATCACGTTACCTGACATTGTAATTGTAAAACGCATTTTATTAAAAAAAAAGTGATTGTCATATCCCTTTTTGCATGTTTTAAAGCTTAAATAGAAACGGAAATGATAGCACGATTCTATTTTGACCTATTTTGACCTGTCACCTGTTCAGTATTCTAATAAAAAGCTGTTGGTATGTAGACATTCAGTAATGTCATCAAATCAGACAAATTGAACTATCTATTACAAACCAGTGTTTAGGATACCATGCTAGGCCTACATACACTACTGTAAAAAAGCAAGCGAAGTATCACCAAAGAAAAACAATAAGGACAATCTCATTTTGGAAAATCAAGAAATTTCGTATTTCGAAGTGATTATTTCTTTCCATCAACACAGATAAATAGCCTATTATGTGCAAAATGTTTAGTTGAGATATGTAGAATGTATTTTGAATTGTAGCTTGGAAAACCTCAAAAAACAGTTATTTTGTATTTCAAATTTAGTTTCTATGGTAACTGCAAAATATTGAAATTGAAACCTCGCCAATAGTAAATAACATAACTAAGGCGCTAACCCTAAATTACAAAGTTTGGTCGAGATATGTTAAACGGTAGTGGGCTGGAAAAGCTTATTCTGTTTCCATGGTAACTAGGGTTGCCATGGGTACAAAATGCTAGCCCGGGTGCAAAGGTCTTTACAACCCTGCTTTCCATTGGTTGTAGGCTTATAACCCTGTCCGGACGTATACAATGGTACAAGAGACGCCAAAATGTTTCTGTGGTAACAGTCAAATATAGGCAATAGACATAACTACGGCACTAAATTATTACAGTTTTGTGAAGTTGAATTCGACGGTTTTGAACATTTGGCCCAGAAAAGCCCTCGGACGGCCGTACGGAGCATAATGTGATATAGTTAATACACAAGAAATAGGGAAGTGTTTAAGAAGAAATCGAACTTTTTAACATCCTAAATGAAGAATAGATCTTATTTACTTTAAAATTAGTGATTGAATTGTGACAGGATATATGTTACAGCTGTACACTGAATTGTAAATGTGTATGTCAAACACAGATAGTTTCCATTACTGAGCTGTATCTATTTATAGCTGAAAGTACTTTCTTTAGCCAAACAACGACACGTTAACTTAAACAGTGTTTTGTTAGAGTGGCGTCAGAGTGGTGTCAGAGTTGTGTGAACTGTATTGTATTAATTTTTGGAATATGAAGAGAACTGTGACACCTAATTAGAATGAAGATTATCATTATTTGATTAAAAACAATAAAATGTTATTTACCTGTTTTTATTTCCTCCACAAAACCATTCTCACTCTCCTCTCTGCTGACAGCAGGAAGTTCTTTTGCTTCATTGTTTATCACTGACATTTCGGGGTTTGTGCACTCCCGGTCGTCAAAGTCAGAGTAAGTCATCTTACTACCAACTGTAACATAATTACATTGTTCATGTGTTTGTCGTTGATTATTTAAGGTAACATAGACACAGACTTCAATCATACACAATTTACATTAAATTGCTATTAATACTTTTACTGATAAACTTTCACTTCAACAATACAGATTTTCACATAATTGTTTTAAATTCTTAAAAAACCTTTATCGGATATAAAAAGGTTTTATGTCATGTTATTTAATATTGCTGACTACTGTTTGATCGATTATACTGTGCGATGAATCCTTATCAACAGCACAAAGATCAATAGCACAAACCACATTAAACAATTAAGCTTGTGTAGACTGACCTATTTTTACATTTTGTTGGTGAAAAAGATACAAGTTTCTAATAGCAAGCCGTTGGTAAGCAGATGTTTGTAAATACCTTTAAGTCAATAACGTCATATAAATATTTGTTTGGGACATGAACACACATAGACCTACATAAAAATACAACAAATACAGTAAAAATGCGAACGATATTTCATAACAGCAAGCCATAAGGACAATCTCCTTTGAAAACAAAAGAAGCTATACTTTGAAGGCACATTTATATCAAACAATATTGAATACACAAGGTATATTGTAGTGTTCATGAAAAAAACCTACCTGTTTAAAATATCCCGAACGAAGTATACGTCTTGTTCATTTCACAGGTGGGTGTCTGAATTAATATGACGGGACACTGAGTAATATACATGTAGGCCAAACACTGGGATTTCCATTTCTGAGCTGTTTCTATTTATAGCTGAAATGAATATTTGTTTTGGCCAATCAAGGACAGCTTTGCTTAAGCAGTGTTTTGTAGGAGTGACGTCAGACTGCTGCGCTGTCAGGTAATAACCTCGTCTGTGTCTAACAGAAAGCCGAGCCTAGTACCTGTTGGTTCATATGATCAGGACTTCGACCATGAAATATACTGCTCATTATCTTTAATAGATATAAAAAACGTTCCTCATCGGGACATAATGATTAAGAAAATAACATTGTTTCGTTTTTAGGAATAAGATTCACCAGTTTGGTATGAATGATATATACTGAGATTGTTGTTTGTGCACAAACAAGAATTGAAAACTTAATTTGCGAGCTTTCGAAAACGTCTGTTTCCTTTGTCTAGCAAAGAGTACAATAGCCGAGTGTCGGTGTTCTGACCGCTGAAATCAGCTCACTACCCAAAATAGGGCGAGTTGGAGAAGTCAGCTGTCAAAAACGTAGCGCGACATTTCGTCCAAATGTACTCTAGTACTACAGGTAGACAGAGGGACGGGTAAGATGTTTCGCAAATTAAGTTTTCAATTCCTGTTTGTGAACAAAAAACAATCTCAGTATATATTGTTTCGTATTTGTTTTTGGGTTTTTTTTTATCTTGAAACATTTATAGAGAGAAAACAATGTTAATGGCTGTTGAAACGGTCGTATTAACTAAGAAAAACGGTTCTTGGTAGGGACAATATAATTGAAAACAAATTCTTAATCATATAATCAAGTAAATGAAATATCCTATTAAAAATAAATAAGTCTATTATAATCGGAAAAGTATGGTACATTTAAAGAATGTTAATATTATTATAGCAAATGTTTTAACAACAAAACGGATGTATTTTTAAGACGGAGCACAAACAGATTTTGTGTCAGCCAATCAAAAACATATTCGCTTAAGCAAAGTTCAAAAATCACGTACCTTCACAACATGAATTAGTGATGTCTATAAATAAAACTACTCGGATGACAAAATAGTATACCTGTTTGAATGAAATACTTACTTACTAGTTGATTAATAAATAGTATGTGTTATTTGGGTGTACATTGAAGGTATGGTATATCGTTTAATTTCCATGTTTACCTTTTTAACCTTTAGTAGCTACTCTATCTACAATGTTTCCTCATTTTAGGTACAAATGTACCTTAATAATATGGCATAATTATATTGAACGTTTAGATCAACCCTGAAATACACCTTGGTACTCTACTATGATAACCTGATATGTCAGTTGTAAAACTGGCCGTCATGTTGATAAACGAGTGTTATAGGAGATCAAATATCCCTTCCGACCCGTTGAAGTATCAAATATCATGAAACACTTAAATCGAAATGTTTAGACTGTGTTAGGTGTAGAGATATGCAATACAGACACTCTTCATATGTTTGCTGTTTTAGTCCTCTGCTCATTTTAAATGTGTTTTATGTTATCTGTTTTATAAGACATTTTAACTGTACACATAAGCGTTTTGAAAATCTTATAAATATGTGGTTCTATGCAAATCTCCCATATACCGACAAAATAACTTTTGTTAAGCTATTATTATATATTTGATACGATGCTGACCATTAAAATATGGCTATATGGGCTAGACTGGAATATGAGTGCAATTATCAGGAGTGCAATATTGCGTGCCTTTTGACAGTGTCCACGCAGTTAGATAGGTCCTCTTTTCACATATATAGGGCTAGGCTTACAAAGTTGACAGATTTCAAGCTGCCATATACAGATACAAATCAAATCATTAGGTCAGTCATTCAACATCAGGGGCAACAACGATGGTCTACAGAGACTAAAACTACAACTGGCCAGTCGGAGAGATCCCAGAGAGCAAGTTGTCCTATCTCCACTCCGAACTGGACATACCTACTCATATTCATATGCTGATATGGGAAATCCGCCTATAAGACACGCATGTGACCCCCCTTATATACTTATACAGTAGAGCACTTTTAAATAGAATGCGCCAATTTTAAACATGTTGGGAGCAATACTTTTATATCCTTGACATGAAAACGCAATTTAATGCCGTAAGCATTGACCTGCTCTTTGGATATTAGAAATAGGGTATTTTTTTTTATAAAATGTAATCATACAATACTCATCTGACAATCTTTATATCATTAGAAACCATTAATCGGACTTGCACTTTTACGAGGGTCTCCAGGTAAATCTTTCCTTTGTTCATATTTTGCTTTTTGAGTTTGGATTATGGTTTTGTTGACGCTTTGGTATTCTCTAATTATCTTCTTTGTAATGTTTGTATCTTTCATATGACTTTTACAAAAAATGTTTTATTCCTCGATACTTTAAATATCCTCTACTAGACGGTTATATTTTTTATATATACAAGTCTTGATTTTACCTTCTACTGACCTCTTTTACGAAGTGAACCCTCTAGGCAGTAATTGACCATAGTTGTCGATGGGCCGTAAAAACTAGACAAGTAAACAAACAAAGTTGGAGCGGACCATCCCCTCATCTTTGCTTTGCACTACAACATATCGGTGCAATAAGAATATAAGACTCTTTCTTGACCAGGGGTGTAAGATAGAGAAATTCCACCCGAGGGGTTTTCAAATTTGGTAAAACCCTAGGCTTTTCCGGGGGTCGAAAATCCCGAGGGTGGAGTTTCCCCCATCTTACACTCCTGGTCATGAACGAGTATTTTTCTCTTATTTCAATTTTCTTAATAAGCTCAAATACCATGAAAATACCTTTGATTGGCAACCATTTTGAAAATATCAACTTTTCCCTTGAGCTTTTTTGACGAAAACATATGATACAGCGAGATTAAGCCTACCCCATATTGCAAACGTAGTTTGCGCAGAAAAAAATCATCTCAGCTTTGTAATGTAAACGGTTAAAATATCGTGGAAGGTTTTAATTTCTACACGTCGCCATTTTTCTTTTTTAGGCATCAGATTTTAACGAACTCATGACGTCTCGTCATTGTTGCGCCATTGTGACGCCAAGCAGTGGCTGTATTGCATGGTTAGATGTGTAATACAACCACATCGATCATAGGTGTATTGCCCTAGACAGGCCAGTATTACACGCCTAGAAATGAGAGAAATATTGAAAATTATTCATTCTGTTAAAGTGATTTATTCACTAGTGAGAAATAAGATATTTTTCTGATTTTGACAAATCAGAACGCTGTTACATTGTTACAAACTACATTTGGGGAAATCAAAATCTGCCACGGCAGATATCTAACAGTATCTTCAGTAATACCAAACATATTTCAGTCGTGTCATTAATTTTGTTATATTTTTCACTCGTGTTACACACGCGTTACAAATATCAAAATATTAGCCCCACTCGTGAAATATATTTGGTATAACTGAATACAATGTTAGATATCCTCTACCCACCTTATTATAAGCAGAACAAAAAAAACAATTACATTCCCGTCTATTTCAAAATATACAGGATAAAAAATTTAATTTGATTGAAAATAACATAGTTTTCAGCACGTAGAATAATGTGTAAATGTATCATATTTTAATGATACGGAAATTAATTTACTCCGTGATTACCCATTAAGAGTTATTGTTACCAGGAGCAGATAATAGGGAGTTACAACACCCCAATGTTATACATTGGTGATTTACTCTTAAATGATAAACGACTGTTACCTTTGTAATAATTAATATTATATTGATATATTAGTCATAGGACAGGTTTTAGGTTTCATACTTTATTATTCATTCAGACACAAATATGTGTGTTACAAGTTCACGAACAAAATTCAAACTGACATATAGATAAGAGACTGCACCAGAGGACAAAAACTTCTTGTGAAACACAAAGCGTACATTGTTCACGGTTAATCAAATGTATACAAAGACCAATATAGCGACCGACTGAACACACACAGAGATCCTCTTTCTGTGTTCCTTATCGGGTAGCAATCACAACACCAAAGAATGTAGGTAATACAATTAATGTTTGGCTATGTGTTATATGTAAAATATACACGAGTGTCTAGAAAATAATTAATTACAGAATCCCTAGGCATGAAGCCAGATTGATATGTATACCAGAACAAAATGTGCACCTTTGACCATTATGTCAATGCATGAAAAAAGAGAATACCAAAGCGTCAATAAAGCTATAATCCAAAACTCGAAATCGATTACAGAAATGTATAATAATGTGTCCTGTAAAACTGCAGGAGAAAAAAACACCAGATGTTCCGACAGAGTTAACGTCTTTTGCTTTATTAACGACACTCGTCATGTAAATATTGCTCACATCCAAGTAAACATCATGTCCTCAATGTGAAAACCGAGTCGACATTCGCCATCACAAGTAAACACAGTATACTCAAAAACGTCCACCTTCATATCAACAAGGCTTATAGTAGTAATTTGAATCGACACCTATATTAATGTACAGAAAATCTAGAGTTAAAATCATAACATTGATGCGAAAAAGTCGAAAATAGTTACCACTATTTACATATAAATAGCTTTTACTATACAAAGGGGGAAAACAACGTTTGATCAGTTCAGATTTTCATAATACTTGTTCCATGGAAACAAACTGTGTCACATTCTCATTTGACTTGTTTTTTGTTTTCATACGAGGCTGTATTTGTGTTGAAGAGCTAATCAGGACAAAATTTTTTAATTTCATTTTCAGATATATCGACGATGTGTTGTCTATAAACAACAACAAGTTTGCTGACCACGGCAATCGTATATAACCTTCTGAAGATGAAATAAAGGACATGCAGCTTACTTTGATCTCTTCTTAAACTACGATCAACATAGACAGCTTTCAACTAAGCTATACGATAAACGTGACGATTTCAATTTTCCGATCGTGAACTTTCCATTTCTTGATACTTCTCCAACTTATGGTGTTTACATGTCACAGTTGATTCGATATTCTAGGGCTTGCTCTAAATATCGTGATTTTCATGATCGATGTCCACTGTTGAGATTTATGGTCGCCATCTTTGTCTCATTGAGAAATATTCTGTGTCTTTAAGTGATATGAAGATGGACGTTTTTGAGTATGCTCATTAGTGTGTTTACTTGTTGTGATTGACAATGATACTCGGTTCTCATTTTGAGTTGGATGTGACAAAGATTTACATGTTTCCTTTGTTTATATTTTGCCCCTGGTTTAATCGATTTTCAGTCTGGATTATGAGTTTGTTAAAGCTTCGGTATTCTCTAATTTAGTTTAGTAAACGTTTAAAGGTCTTCCTTATCTGCACACATGTTCACGTACGACCTTATTTTATAATTATTATTTTAAAATGTTCCATATCAATTGTATATTGTAATCAAACGTGCATAATTTTGTATTTTATAATGCCTTTATTGAGATATATTCGTATCATAAATACATGTGAGTATGAGTACTTAAGATAAAGTAACACACATACATGAGCATGATATCGTGACATTTGGATGTGATTTACCTGGCGTGTCTCGTCGATGAAGCAGGAGACGTTTACTCTTCCAGAACGCCTTGTCTTTCTCTCTTGTACTTTTTAAAGGGTCCCCGTTTAAATATTTCCTTTGTTCATATTTTGCCCCCATTTTATGATTTGGAATTGGGTTTACAGTTTTGTAGACACTTCTATATTCTATTGATTTTTTCATTTTATTTTTATATCTGTTTTCAATCCCAGTGTACCTATATATATACATCAATATTTTTTACTATATGGTGTTCTTTATTATTACAGAAAGGTGTACATTGTCCTTTGTTTAAAGTTACGAATCGATATGTATTTAAATTTGCCAGAACGTCATACTGATATCGAAACATGTCTGCATTGTACATGTTTCTTTACACACCTGACCCATCTGCTTCTACATTAGTTTATAAATTTGGATTCCCACCTTTTGACCCGTAGCATCACTGACGAGTCCCAGACGAACGAAACAGTTGTATGATGCAGTTTGATTAATTTTTTCGACATTCTGTATCTATTACTTAATTCTAAAGGTTCAGCATACGTGTGTGTTACGCCATCATTGAAAAATCAGCTGTAGATAATCTGCATTTGATTAACATACCAAGTGTAAACAATTTATTGTTGCCTAATCAATTGCTGTCAAAATGGAAATTCGTTTTCAGTGGCATTAAGGTTTGTAATAACCGGTAAATTATTGGCTACTCTATAAATGATTTTGTGATCTGTGTGATCAACCTATTTTTCATTTTCCTGATAAAGTCAATAGCTGCTTTTTAAATATAATTTGTTTTGTGAATTATTGTTATCTTATTGACAAATAATATTGATTATTTTCCTAATAATGTCAAAACTGCTTGTTTGTTGTAATATATTTTGCAAATCATCGTTATACTATTGACGAATAATTTGTTTCTGGTGAATATTTCCTGCTTTTTTACCAGTTAAATAAACCTAGACTCTACAAACCAATATACACAACAAAGCACATATACAACACGCAAATACCGTGACCTTAAAACCGAACAAAGTGTATTGATTATGAACCAATAAAAAGAGCCTTGCTTAAGCAGAATTTAAAAATAACAATTCTGCATACATTGTATATATATCGTCCAGGTCGATGTAACAGCTAGTCATACACATATGAGTGACGTCTATATTAATAAATAGCCCGAGTTTCTTCTACTTACATTTGTCTTATCAAAATGTCTATAAGATGACGTAACACACACATATACTGCACCTCTATAAGCTTAGTGTCGGGCCCAGAGGAAACTCGGGCTAAATGTTTCAGAACAAGAAGAAATTCGGGCTAAATGTTTCAGAGCCAGAGGAAAATCGGGCTAAAAGATTTAGAGCCACAGGAAACTCGGGCTAAAAGTGTCAGGACCAGAGAAAATTGGGGCTAACGGTGTCATGGCCAGAGGAAATCAGGGCTAGAAGTGTAAGGGCCAGAAAACCCTCCATGTTTAGGGTGTCATGGCAAAAGACAGCTATTGCTAAAGGTTGTCACGACCAAAGGAAACACGGGCTAATATTTGAACTGCCTAAGATGTCGTCACTACATTGTATGTAAAGTTGACCAAGCATAACTTGTAACTGAAGTGCATCATTCTTCGTGATACAATTTTGTAAAATTTTGCGTTTCCTATAATTACATTAATCATCAAGTCTTACGTACTCCTCTTGCAATTTATGTTCGGTAGCATTCACAATTCTTAAATTTCTTCATTTCAATGTGTACCTTTGTAAATTTGGTAGCATATTTTGGCTTTTAAACTTCGATATCAAGTCATCGCCGATCAAATAGAAAATCTTTACTTTGTCAGCCTCTTGTACAGTTTAAAGCATCTCAGAGTAAAATGAACTTTATTTTGACCCTAGTTTGAAGAGTTTGAGTTCGGATTACGGTGTTGTTGACGCTTCGATAATTTCTGGGTTTTTTATCATTCAATATTTTCAACAGTAGAAAATAAGTTTGTTTTCCAATCCATGTGTACCTCAGCATGTTAGACTTAATGTTGCTAGATATATCTACATTCTTTTTTGTTTCTAGTTACGAAACGCTATGTACTTGAATCTTCCAGAACATTTTACTGATAACGAAACATGTATTCGTAATTTATATTGAAAAATCAACTGTAGATTATCTGCATCGATGAACACACAAAGTATAATTGTTGAGTCATTGCTGTCAAAAATGGAATTCGTTTCCTATGGAATGTTAGTTTGAAATACCAGAAAACATATTGAATACTGCAGACTGTCCTTGTGATTTATGTGCATATTATTTATTTTCATGGTAAAGTCAATAACTGCTTGTTAATATCATTTGATATGTGAATCATCGTCATCCTATTGACAAATAAGTTGTTCCTGGTGAATATTTTCTGTTTTTGGCAGTTAAAGAAAGCTGCGCTTTACAAATCAATATACATAACAACGTATATATATAAACACGCAGATACCGTAACCTTCACACCGAACAAAATGTATTGGTTATGAACCAATCAAAAGAGTTTTGCTTAAGCAGAATTTAAAAATAGCAAGTCTATTTTTATACCGTCCAGTTCGGCTAGTCATACCCGTATGAGTGACTTCTATATTTGAATAGCCCGCTTTTGTTCTTGTCCTGACATTTTGCCTAATCAAAATGTCTAAGCTAGTGTTGGGTCCAGAGGAAACTCGGGCTAAATGTTTCATGGCCAGAGGAAACTTAAGGACTAGGTACAGCCATATTGGTTGTTACCTGGATGAAAATGGTAATATTGAAATTTTAATGTTTTCTTCCAATACATGGCATAAGCTTTATTCCATTATGTAAAATTTTGATATAAAATGCAGTTTAGCCCCCAAAATTTAAAAAATCTGTACTTAGGAAAAAAATATTCAGTAAATAATATCCAGATGGGAGTGCGCAAATATTTTTCATATAGTTATTTGAAACGTCTCAAAAAAATAATACAAAGCTACTGCAATGTTCATAGAATGATAACCCAGTGTTAAAATTTTGATATAAGTCTGTAAATCAGAGTATCGGGGAGAAATACACAGGTACCCCCTCTAAAAAATGTCGTCCATTGCATGCTGTTTTCAGTTCAGGTAAAAGTAGTTACCTGTATCTCGTGGGGGCAATATAGGGGCATTATGTTATATTAAATAGGTCATTTGTCATGTAAATGTAAGTTTCGTGTAAAATAAATGTATAAAATAAAAATAATAACACCAACATAACGTAATTTACATTTACGATACGGTTACCTAATTACTAATTAAGTTTGAGAAATGTATTTTGATACCAATGTGCCTCAACTGCCACACATGTTTACGATGGCAACAATTTACGCTAGCGATGTTTGACAGGTGCGAAGCCGAGAACGAATCGGTATAATCAGTGAGTTAATACTGTCCGATCCACGCGGAAGTGTAATATATATACGAATTCCATCAGAATTTTTTAAACACAATTTAAACTTTGTTGACAATTCTTTCAAAATCATTAAATTACCTAAAAAAACACTGCCGGAAGTGCCGAAGGACATCTTTTCACGTGCTATACATTCGCCCAAAAATGTAAAACTGGCAATCGCTAAAAACAATTTATCGTGATAGGAATGGGCAGTTTTTGCTTTGTGACGATATACCAAGTAACATTTATCTTTACTGCATGCTTGAATCCAATTAAATTGTTAATTTTGTCGATGTTTCACCATGGCTCTAAGTCAGGCGTATGAATATCTAAAAAAGTAAATAGTGCAAAATGGAGGACAGGGTAGTATATTTCGCTACATGCAACGGGAAGATGTTTGATTTAAGAGATCTGACACAATGTCATAACTCGTCATACCGCAGACGGTAAGATTTTTGTTTTGGCTATGCGGCTTGCCACATAAAGTTGTCGATCGGCGATGGAAATTTTAAAAATTTGATCCAGATGTGAGCGGTGTTCAGAATGTACATAAATTGCCATTCATGTGACGAGTACATTATCTTATTCT
This sequence comes from Mimachlamys varia, assembly GCA_947623455.1. NCBI lineage: Eukaryota > Metazoa > Mollusca > Bivalvia > Pectinida > Pectinidae > Mimachlamys > Mimachlamys varia. The sequence continues at coordinate 30,829,948 of OX392540.1, forward strand.
GCGGTTTTCAATTGAAAGAGAGATTTATTCAAAAATCGAAGGCTCGTCTATCATTCTGTGTATATTAAAGCAACAAAAAATGATATTCATTGTTTTTATTTTCTTTCGCAGTATTCTGCAAACGTGCACGCGTTTTTTGACATATAACACAAAATATCAGAAAAACCACCAAACGTACCAAAATATGGTTGAAATTATCGATTCTCCATCACAAAATGTACTTTGTAGTCTATTTTGGTCATGTATTTTGCAGTATTTAATAAAATAACAAGTTTTGGTAAAAACACCTGCGCCATATTGAATTGTCCTGTACCTAGTCCTTAAGCTAAAGATGTCATGGTCAGAAATAAACTCGAGCTAAAGATGCCATGGTCAGAAATAAACTCGGGCTAAAGATGTCATTGTCAGAAATAAACTCGGGCTGAAGATGTCATGGTCAGAAATAAACTCGGGCTAAAGATGTCATGGTCAGAAATAAACTCGGGCTAAAGATGTCATTGTCAGAAATAAACACGGGCTTAGGATGTCATGGCTAAAGGAAACTCGGGCTTATGTTTGAACTGTCCAATATGAAGTGCATCATTCGTGATACAATATTTTTTTAAAGATTTTATATTCCTATGATCACGTAAGTCTTCAAGTCTTACGTCACTACTCTTGCCGTTAATGTTCGGTAGCATTCACAAGTTTACATTTCATCATTTCAAAATATACCTTTGTAAATTGGATAACATGTATTGGCTTTTAAAATTCTATATTAAATCGTCGTCGATGAAGTAGAAGACTTTTACTTTACCAGACTCATGTACAGCTTCAGACCTTTCCTAGTACATCTTTTCTTTGTTCATATCTTGCCCCTAGTTTAAAAAATTTGAGTTCGGATTACGGTGTTGTTGACGTTTCCGTAACTTCTGCGTTTTTATATCAATCACAATTTTCAACAGTAGGAAATCAGTTTGTTTTCCAATCCATGTGTACCTCAACATGTTTGACTAAATGTTGTTGGATATATCTTCATTCTTTTTTGTTTCAAGTTACAAAATGATATGTAATTGAACCTTCAAGAACGTCATACTGATAACGAAACATGTATGCGTTATATATCTGTGAAAATTCAGCTGTAGATTATCTGCATTAATGACCACACAAAGTGTAATTGTTATTTAGTTCATTGCTGTAAAAAAAAAAATCTTTCTCTATGGCATTGGGTTTTGTAATAACAGATAAATTGTTGGCTACTTCAGACGTTCTTTGTGATTTGTGTGCCTATTATTTATTTTCCTGATAAAGTCAATAACTGCCTGTTTAATATAGTTTCTTTTGTAAAGTATCGTTATTCTATTGACGAATAACTTCCTTTTGTTAAATATTTCCTGTTTTTGCTTTTAATTAAAACTGCACTCTACAAACTAATACACATAACCAGGTAAATCTAAAAACACGCACAAATACCGTGACCTTTAAACCAAACAAAATGTAATGGTTAGGAACCAATCAAAAGACCTTGCTTAAGCAGTATTTTAAAATAGCGAGCCAGGTGTAATCTTTATTTATATCGTCCAGGTCGATGTAATATAATACCCGTATGTTGTTGGAAAGATCTAGTCATACATATGTGTGTCGTCTATATTTGAATACCCCGAGATTCCTCTTGTAGTCCAGTCAAATTAGTCAAAATATAGGCCTAACCGTGACAAAATTGCAACAGAATTTATTTTTATATTTTTGGATGGTGGGTACCTATACTGTAACAGAAAAAAGTCCCAGAAAATCCCAATGGGGGAAAGTGGTTTTTTGGCCTCCTAAAGAACCACAAAAGTTAAGAAAAGCACATGCTTAACCAATATTTGAAGTGTAATATCTACCCCATTTGTAACACTGGACATATGGATTTAACAGTATGACAAGGCCAACCAAACTGCAGTACAGTTGTGTTAAAACATAAATACGGTCTAATTAAGTTCAATGGATTATTGACCTGTCAATATGGGTAATACTTATCTTTAACATAACGATAATGGCTTCGTTTGACATTTTTAGTAAAGGAAATACTAATAATCAAGATAAATATCCATTCAAGCTTAGTTTAATTGCATTGTATAAGGTAATCTGTAATTCATTATTTTATATCAGAGATTTTGTTTTCACTCATAAACATTTATGAACCTTCGAAGAGTACCGGTTGCGCTAACTTTGAGCCATTCGGAGGTCCAAATTGAACAACTTTTCATTTTATGTAACTTGTATTTAGATAACATCAAAAGACTATGCTTGAAAGTCATCAAATTATTTTCTATGCATATTTTTCCTAACAGAAATGTCATCTTGGTGAAGACTTCTAGAAATAGTTAACCAATTCAGGTTGATCAAATCCTCATTTCGTGCAATTTTGACTGAGCTGCTGAAAATGACAAAGTCCATGATTTTGAATAACGAAAATTAGTGTATATGTTTTATGTTAGATACGATTGCCAACACTTTTGGTAGAAATTACTACCATAACATGCCCCTTTTGACTAAATGGAATTAAGGTTGAAATAGTATTTTATATTTGAACAAATTAAATTTGTTCTCCTCCCCCCCCCCCCCCCCCCCCGTAGCAACGCATTGGGGATACATATTTTTTTATAAAGCTGTGAAGTAGTATAAGTTTTAAACTTCAAATACAGTTCAGTATTTATATACATATAAGGCAGCTTTACTGGCAAAGTCATTTGTTAATCGAAAAACAAATGAGGAATTGTGGACTTTGCCATTTTTCAAGGATTGAGCAAAATATGCATGGGTCGGAGTTCTCACCATCAAAACTTGGCCACATTTGTAAACTCACCATACCAAAATTAGTTTTAGCAGTAAGTGGTGCTCATACAAGAATATATATAAGATGCTTTAATTCAATTGCTTGCCCTTATTAAAATTATATGCTTCAGAAATAGGTAGATCGTTCGATTTGGACATTAAATATCATCCATTTAGTACAATTTGTAAGATTTGATGATTGATATTTTTTTCGTATGCGAATGTACAATTGATCATTGAGTAAATCAAATTGAAAATCATATTTTAAGAAATTAAATAAATCCTGACATTGGCTGAAGATGACCAAGGAAACTCGGACTTATATTTGAATTGTCCAAGATGTCATCACCACATTGTATGTAAAGTTGACCACGCATAACCTGTACTGAAGTGCATCATTCTTCGTGATATATTTTTTTAAAATTTTGATATTCCTAAAATTACATTAATCATCAAGTTTTACGTACTCCTCTTTCAATTTATGTTCGGTAGCATGCACAATTTTTAAATTTCTTCATTTCAATCTGTACCTTTGTAAATCGGGTAGCATATTTTGGCTTTAAACTTCGATATCAAGTCGTCGTCGATGAAGTAGAAAATCTGTACTTTGTCAGCCTCTTGTACAGTTTAAAGCATCTCCGAATAAAATTAACTTTGTTCATATTTTGCCCCTAGTTTAAAGAATTTGAGTTCGGATTACGGTGTTGTTGACGCTTCGATAATTTCTGGGTTTTTTATCATTCAATATTTTCAACAGTAGAAAATAAGTTTGTTTTCCAATCTATGTGTACCTCAGCATGTTTGACTAAATGTTGTTAGATATATCTACTTTTTATTGTTTCTAGTTACGACACGCTATGTACTTGAATCTACTAGAACAGTTTACTGAAAACGAAACATGTATGCGTAATTATATTAAAAAATCAACTGTAGATTATCTGCATCGATGAAAACACAAAGTATAATTGTTGAGTCATTGCTGTCAAAAATGGAATTCGTTTCCTATGGTATGTTGGTTTGTAATACCAGAAAACATATTGAATACTGCTGACTTTCATTGTGACTGCTTGTTAATATAATTTGATATGTGGATCATCGTCATCCTATTGACAAATGAGTTGTTCCTGGTGAATATTTTCTGTTCTTAGCAGTTAAAGAAAGCTACGCTTTACAAATCAATATACATAACAACGTATATATATAAACACGCAGATACCGTAACCTTCACACCGAACAAAATGTATTGGTTATGAACCAATCAAAAGAGCTTTGCTTAAGCAGAATTTTAAAATAGCAAGTCTATTTTTATACCGTCCAGTTCAATATAACGGCTAGTCATACCCGTATGAGTGACTTCTATATTTGAATAGCCCGCTTTTGTTCTTGTCCTGACATTTTGCCTAATCAAAAAGTCTAAGCTAGTGTTGGGCCCAGAGGAAATTCGGGCTAAATGTTTCATGGCTAGAGGAAACTTAAGCTAAAGATGTCATGGTCAGAAATAAACTCGGGCTAAAGATGCTATGGTCAGAAATAAACTCGGGCTAAATATGTCATTGTCAGAAATAAACTCGGACTGAAGATGTCATGATCAGAAGTAAACTCGGGCTAAAGATGTCATTGTCAGAAATAAACTCGGGCTGAAGATGTCATGGTCAGAATTAAACTCGAGATAAAGATGTCATGGTCAGAAATAAACTCGGGCTAAATATGTCATGGTCAGAAATAAACTCGGGCTAAAGATGTCATGGTCAGAAATAAACTCGGGCTGAAGATGTCATGGTCAGAATTAAACTCGAGCTAAAGATGTCATGGTCAGAAATAAACTCGGGCTAAATATGTCATGGTCAGAAATAAACTCGGGCTAAAGATGCCATGGTCAGAAATAAACTCGGGCTAAATATGTCATTGTCAGAAATAAACTCGGGCTGAAGATGTCATGGTCAGAAATAAACTCGGGCTAAAGATGTCATGGTCAGAAATAAACTCGGGCTAAAGATGTCATGGTCAGAAATAAACTCGGGCTAAAGATCTCATGGTCAGAAATGAACTCGGGCTAAAGATGTCATGGTCAGAAATAAACTCGGGCTTTGGATGTCATGGTCAGAAATAAACTCGGGCTAAAGATGTCATGGTCAGAATTAAACTCGTGCTAAAGATGTCATGGTCAGAAATGAACTCGGGCTAAAGATGACATGGTCAGAAATAAACTCGAGATAAAGATGTCATGGTCAGAAATAAACTCGGGCTAAATATGTCATGGTCAGAAATGAACTCGGGCTAAAGATGTCATGGTCAGAAATAAACTCGGGCTAAAGATCTCATGGTCAGAAATGAACTCGGGCTAAAGATGTCATGGTCAGAAATAAACTCGGGCTAAATATGTCATGGTCAGAAATAAACTCGGGCTAAAGATGTCATGGTCAGAATTAAACTCGTGCTAAAGATGTCATGGTCAGAAATGAACTCGGGCTAAAGATGTCATGGTCAGAAATAAACTCGGGCTAAATATGTCATGGTCAGAAATAAACTCGGGCTAAAGATGTCATTGTCAGAAATAAACTCGGGCTGAAGATGTCATAGTCAGAAATAAACTCGGGCTAAAGATGTCATGGTCAGAAATAAACTCGGACTAAAGATCTCATGGTCAGAAATGAACTCGGGCTAAAGATGTCATTGTCAGAAATAAACTCGGGCTTCGGATGTCATGGTCAGAAATAAACTCGGGCTAAAGATGTCATGGTCAGAATTAAACTCGTGCTAAAGATGTCATAGTCAGAAATGAACTCGGGCTAAAGATGTCATGGTCAGAAATAAACTCGGGCTAAATATGTCATGGTCAGAAATAAACTCGGGCTAAAGATGTCATTGTCAGAAATAAACTCGGGCTGAAGATGTCATAGTCAGAAATAAACTCGGGCTAAAGATGTCATGGTCAGAATTAAACTCGTGCTAAAGATGTCATGGTCAGAAATAAACTCGGGCTAAAGATGTCATGGTCAGAAATAAACTCGGGCTAAGGATGTCATGGTCAGAAATAAACTCGGGCTTAGTATGTCATGGTCAGAAATAAACTCGGGCTTAGGATGTCATAGCTAAAGGAAACTCGGGCTTGGCATGGCCAGAGAAAACTAGGGTTAGTAGTGAAAAGGCCAGAAAAACCCAGGCTTAAGTTGTCCTGGCCAAAGATAACTAAGGCTAAAGGTTGGCATGGCCAAGGGAAACTCGGGCTAATATTTGAACTGTCCAAGATGTCGTCAATACATTTTATATAGAGTTGACCAAGCATTACCTATACCTGAAGTGCATCATTTTTCGTGATACAATTTTTTAAAGTTTTGATATTCCTATGATTACGTTAGTCTTCAAGTCTTACGTTACTACTCTTGCAATTAATATTCGGTAGCATTCACAAGTTTATATTTCTTCATTTCAAAATATACCTTTGTAAATTGGATAACATGTATTGGCTTTTAAAATTCTATATTAAATCGTCGTCGATGAAATAGAAGACCTTTACTTTACCGGACTGTTGTACAGTTTTAGACCTCTCCTAGTACATCTTTTCTTTGTTCATATCTTGCCCCTAGTTGAAGTTGGAGTTCGGATTACGATGTTCTTGACGTTTCCGTAATTTCTGGGTTTTTATATCAATCACAATTTTCAACAGTAGGAAATCAGTTTGTTTTCCAATCCATGTCTACATTTGTACCTCAACATGTTTTACTAAATGTTGTTAGATATATCTACACTAGCTATTGTTTCTAGTTACAAAATGAAATGTAATTGGACCTTCCAGAACGACATACTGATAACGAACATGTATGCATTATACATCTGTGAAAATTCAGCTGTAGATTATCTGCATCAATGAACACACAAAGTGTAATTGTTATTTCATTCATTGCTGTAAAAAATGAAATTCGTTCTCTATGGTATGTTAGTTTGTAATAACAGATAAATTGTTGACTACTTCAGACGTTCTTTGTGATTTGTGTGCCTATTATTTATTTTCCTGATAAAGTCAATAACTGCCTGTTTAATATAGTTTCTTTTGTAAAGTATCGTTATCCTATTGACGAATAACTTGCTTCTGTTAAATATTTCCTGTTAAAACTACACTCTACAAACTAATACACATAACCAGGTACATCACGCACAAATACCGTGACTTTTAAACCAAACAAAATGTAATGGTTAGGAACCAATCAAAAGGCTTTGCTTAAGCAAAATTCAAAAATAGAAAGCCAGGTGTAATCTTTATTTATATCGTCCAGGTCGATGCAATATAATACCCGTATGTTGTTGGAAAGATCTAGTCATACATATGTGTGTCGTCTATATTTGAATACCCCGAGATTCCTCTCGCCCTGACACATTGTCTTATCAAAATGACTAAGTATAGTGTTAGGACAAGAAGAACCTGGCGCCAAAGGTGTCAGGGCCAGAGGACACTGGGGCTAATATTTGAACTGTCCAAGATGTCGTCAATACATTTTATATAGAGTTGACCAAGCATTACCTATACCTGAAGTGCATCATTTTTCGTGATACAATTTTTTAAAGTTTTGATATTCCTATGATTACGTTAGTCTTCAAGTCTTACGTTACTACTCTTGCAATTAATATTCGGTAGCATTCACAAGTTTATATTTCTTCATTTCAAAATATACCTTTGTAAATTGGATAACATGTATTGGCTTTTAAAATTCTATATTAAATCGTCGTCGATGAAATAGAAGACCTTTACTTTACCGGACTGTTGTACAGTTTTAGACCTCTCCTAGTACATCTTTTCTTTGTTCATATCTTGCCCCTAGTTGAAGTTGGAGTTCGGATTACGATGTTCTTGACGTTTCCGTAATTTCTGGGTTTTTATATCAATCACAATTTTCAACAGTAGGAAATCAGTTTGTTTTCCAATCCATGTCTACATTTGTACCTCAACATGTTTTACTAAATGTTGTTAGATATATCTACACTAGCTATTGTTTCTAGTTACAAAATGAAATGTAATTGGACCTTCCAGAACGACATACTGATAACGAACATGTATGCATTATACATCTGTGAAAATTCAGCTGTAGATTATCTGCATCAATGAACACACAAAGTGTAATTGTTATTTCATTCATTGCTGTAAAAAATGAAATTCGTTCTCTATGGTATGTTAGTTTGTAATAACAGATAAATTGTTGACTACTTCAGACGTTCTTTGTGATTTGTGTGCCTATTATTTATTTTCCTGATAAAGTCAATAACTGCCTGTTTAATATAGTTTCTTTTGTAAAGTATCGTTATCCTATTGACGAATAACTTGCTTCTGTTAAATATTTCCTGTTAAAACTACACTCTACAAACTAATACACATAACCAGGTACATCACGCACAAATACCGTGACTTTTAAACCAAACAAAATGTAATGGTTAGGAACCAATCAAAAGGCTTTGCTTAAGCAAAATTCAAAAATAGAAAGCCAGGTGTAATCTTTATTTATATCGTCCAGGTCGATGCAATATAATACCCGTATGTTGTTGGAAAGATCTAGTCATACATATGTGTGTCGTCTATATTTGAATACCCCGAGATTCCTCTCGCCCTGACACATTGTCTTATCAAAATGACTAAGTATAGTGTTAGGACAAGAAGAACCTGGCGCCAAAGGTGTCAGGGCCAGAGGACACTGGGACTAATATTTTAATTGTCCAAGATATATCTAATGTCCCTACATTGGATATATGTATGTGTCTTATAAGTTGACCAAGCATTATCTGTAGCTGGTAAACACAAAGTCCGACATCATATTTTATTTTTTTAATTTTTATTCAAGTCTTACAGTACTTGTCCTACAATATATTTTTTTAGCATTCACAGTTTTACATTTCTTCATTTCAACATGTAGCATTGTTAATAAGACATAATATTTCGGTCTTCAAAGTTGATACACTATTGAAATTTGTTAAAAATCATAAATAACTTACAGTCCTTTTAAATGTGTAATCGCGCCCAATTGTTTTGATTTTTACAATTAAATACGAGACATACGGTTATTTCGGACTATATATTAATGAATCATATCAGTTATTGCAGATAGATTCGTGCGCGTCCGGATCTATTTCACAGAGGACACGAGGAAAGCTTGTTGTTCAATGTCAGAAAACACCTACGTCTATTTAAAAGACAATACCTTCTTTTCTGATCAGTATTTGTTATATTGATCATAAGTAAATTTCGCCGATTTTGCTTCTTTTTTTAAGGGGGGGGGGGGTCTTGGTTGATGACGTCCATTTCCCTCTGTAGTCGACGACGTCTATTTCTCTCTGTAGACGACGACGTCCATTTCCCTCTGCAGACGACGACGTCTATTTCCCTCTGTAGACGACGACGTCTATTTCCCTTTGTAGACGACGACGTCTATTTCCCTTTGTAGACGACGACGTCTATTTCCCTCTGTAGACAACGACGTCTATTTCCCTTTGTAGACGACGTCTTTTTCCCTCTGTAGACGACGACGTCTATTTCCCTCTGTAGACGACGACGTCTATTTCCCTTTGTAGACGACGACGTCTATTTCCCTCTGTAGACGACGACGTCTATTTCCCTCTGTAGACAACGACGTCTATTTCCCTTTGTAGACGACGTCTTTTTCCCTCTGTAGACGACGACGTCTATTTCCTTCTGTAGACGACGAGGTCTATTTCCCTCTGTAGACGACTACGTCTATTTCCCTTTGTAGACGACGAAGTCTATTTCCCTCTATAGACGACGACGTTTATTTCCCTCTGTAGACGACGACGTCCATTTCCCTCTGCAGACGACGACATCTATTTCCCTCTGTAGACGACGACGTCTATTTCCTTCTGTAGACGACGATGTCTATTTCCCTCTGTAGACGACGACGTCTATTTCCCTCTTTAGACAACGACGTCTATTTCCCTCTGTAGACGACGACGTCCATTTCCCCCTGCAGACGACGACGTCTATTTCCCTCTGTAGACGACGACATCTATTTCCCTCTGTAGACGACGACGTCTATTTCCCTCTGTAGACAACGAAGTCTATGTCCCTCTGTAGACGACGTCTTTTTCCCTCTGTAGACGACGACGTCTATTTCCTTCTGTAGACGACGACGTCTATTTCCCTCTGTAGATGACGACGTCTATTTCCCTCTGTAGACGACTACGTCTATTTCCCTTTGTAGACGACGACGTCTATTTCCCTCTATAGACGACGACGTTTATTTCCCTCTGTAGACGACGACGTCCATTTCCCTCTGCAGACGACGACATCTATTTCCCTCTGTAGACGACGACGTCTATTTCCTTCTGTAGACGACGATGTCTATTTCCCTCTGTAGACGACGACGTCTATTTCCCTCTTTAGACAACGACGTCTATTTCCCTCTGTAGACGACGACGTCCATTTCCCCCTGCAGACGACGACGTCTATTTCCCTCTGTAGACGACGACGTATATTTCCCTCTGTAGACGACGACGTCTATTTCCCTCTGTAGACAACGACGTCTATGTCCCTCTGTAGACGACGTCTTTTTCCCTCTGTAGACGACGACGTCTATTTCCCTCTGTAGACGACTTCGTCTATTTCCCTTTGTAGACGACGACATATATTTCCCTCTGTAGACGACGACGTCCATTTCCCTCTGCAGACGACGACATCTATTTCCCTCTGTAGACGACGATGTCTATTTCCCTCTGTAGACGACGACGTCTATTTCCCTCTGTAGACAACGACGTCTATTTCCCTCTGTAGACGACGTCTTTTTCCCTCTGTAGACGACGACGTCTATTTCCCTCTGTAGATGACGACGTCTATTTCCCTCTTTAAACGACTACGTCTATTTCCCTTTGTAGACGACGAAATATATTTCCCTCTATAGACGACGACGTCTATTTCCCTCTTTAGACGACGACGTCTATTTCCCTCTGTAGACGACGACGTCTCTTTCCCTCTGTAGACGACGTCTATTTCCCTCTTTAGACGACGATGTATATTTCCCTCTGTACACGACGACGTCTATTTCCCTCTTTAGACGACGATGTATATTTCCCTCTGTAGACGACGTGTATTTCCCTCTGTAGACGACGACGTCTATTTCCTTCCGTAGACGACGACGTGTATTTGCCTCTGTAGACGACGACGTCTATTTCCCTCTATAGACGACGTTGTCTATTTCCCTCTGTAGACGCCGTCTATTTCCCTCTATAGACGACGAAGTCCATTTCCCTCTGTAGTCGACGAAGTCCATTTCCCTCTGTAGACAACGACGTCTATTTCCCTCCGTAGACGACGAAGTCTATTTCCCTCTGTAGACGACGACGTCAATTTCCCTCTGTAAACGACGACGTCTATTTCCCTCTGTAGACGACGACGTCCATTTCCCTCTGTAGACGACGACGTCTATTTCCCTCTGTAGACGACGACGTCTATTTCCCTCTGTAGACAACGACGTCTATTTCCCTCTGTAGACAACGACGTCTATTTCCCTCTGTAGACGACTACGTCTATTTCCCTCTTTAGACGACGACGTCTATTTCCCTCCGTAGACAACGACGTCTATTTCCCTCTGTAGACAACGACGTCTATTTCCCTCTGTAGACGACGACGTCTATTTCCCTTTGTAGACGACGACGTCTATTTCCCTCCGTAGACAACGACGTCTATTTCCATCTGTACACAACGACGGCTATTTCCCTCTGTACACGACGACGGCTATTTCCCTCTGTACACGACGACGGCTATTTCCCTCTGTACACGACGGCGGCTATTTCCCTCTGTACACGACGACGTCTATTTCCCTCTATAGACGACGACGTCCATTTCCCTCTGTAGGCGACGACGTCCATTTCCCTCTGTAGGCGACGACGTTTATTTCCCTCTGTAGATGACGACGTCTATTTCCCTCCGTAGACGACGACGTCTATTTCCCTCTGTAGACGACGAAGTCTATTTCCCTCCGTAGACGACGACGTCAATTTCCCTCCGTAGACGACGACGTCTATTTTCCTCTGTAGACAACGACGTCTATTTCCCTCTGTAGACGACGACGTCTATTTCCATCTGTACACAACGACGGCTATTTCCCTCTGCACACGACGACGGCTATTTCCCTCTGTACACGACGACGTCTATTTTCCTCTGTAGACGAGGACGTCTATTCCCCTCTGTAGACGACGACGTTTATTTCCCTCTTTAGACGACGACGTCTATTTCCCTCTGTAGACGACGACGTCTATTTCCCTCTGTAGACGACGACGTCTATTTCCCTCTGTAGACGACGACGTCTATTTCTCTCTGTAGACGACGACGTTTATTTCCCTCTGTAGACGACGTCTATTTCCCTCTGTAGACGACGTCTATTTCCCTCTGTAGACGACGACGTCTATTTCCCTCTGTAGACGACGTCTATTTCCCTCTGTAGGCTGTATTTAGTACCATGTGTCCCCAGATAAGATATATATTCAGTGCAATGTTAATGGATAAGCTAAATATTCAGTATATTTGCCATTTCTAGTGAACTTTTCATAATCTTCAGTTGTCTTTTCCATGTGGTTAAACTACACATTGTTTCTCTTAGGTTTCCATAAAGGAAATTTACATAGTCATATCTGTCTTTATTCTCCCGTTTCAGACTAGACTTCACATTTACGTAACAGTCAAAATTAATCAGACTACACCGCACTTCAACATTTGTTGAAGGGGAAGTAACTCTAAAGTCTGTAATAGCACAGCACGCATACATAGGTGTATATCACATGTGTGATTGTACTTTAAAAAACCCATTCAGAAAGTCACATTCCTATGTTCCATTCAATAACACGTAACTCTATATATAGACATACCGTAAAACATGTCCAATAAACCCTATAATTACGTTACGTGGATCAAGGGTTTAATTCATAATTTACACTATGCCCTATTGTACACACAGGGCCATGATTGACATGAAACCTGAATACCAGTATAAGGAATCACTAGTGCGTATAGTATGTTCTATAGTCGGCATCTTTCTACGTTGTCAAAAATAAAGGTAATGAATTACTAATACACACGTAGCACAAAATACGAGAATGTTTACCCCTCTACATCTTTCGATAAAAGTAAAACATTCTTTAGTGAAATCCTATATATCAGCACCCATTTATCTCTAGTTTCCTTAGATGATGATGATGATGATGATGATGATGATGATGATGATGATGATTGGCTTCCTCATGGTTTTGCCAAAATAACTATTTTTTCAAACCCCCAAACGGCGCGAAGCGCCGCTGTAGTCCATTCAATTTAACCTCAGAATTTTTTCGTTCTTTAATTTTTTTAATTTTTGAGAAAATACTTTTTAACCACATTTGAGGTCCAATATTTAACTTTTGTGCAAATCATGTTATGCAAATTAACAGTTTGTATATAACCAAAATGTATAACCCTAGTGTCGGGGCCAAAGGAAAAGCGTCAAAATATGTCAAAGCATGAAGAAACTCGGGCGAAAGTTGTCAGGGCCGGAGGAAACGAGGGCTAAAAGTGTCAAGACCAGAAAAACCTCGGTCTGAAGATGTCAGGGTCAAAGAAATTAAACTTGGGCTAATCTTGTCAAAGTGTCAAAGTCAGAAACAACTCGGCTAAAGGTGTCAGGGCCGGAGGAAACGAGGGCTAAAAGTGTCAAGACCAGAAAAACCTCGGTCTGAAGATGTCAGGGTCAAAGAAATTAAACTTGAGCTAAACGTGTCAAATGTGTCAAAGTCAGAAACTAAGGCTAAAGAACTAAGACTAAAGATGACATGGTCAGAGGGCACTAAGGCTAAAGATGCCAGGGCCAGAGGAAACTCGGGCTAAAGATGTCATGGCCAGATGGAACTAAGGCTAAATATGTCATGGGCAGAGGAAACTCGGGCTAAATATGTCATGGCCAGATGGAACTAAGGCTAAATATGTCATGGCCAGAGGGAACTAAAGCTAAATATGTTATGACCAAAGGGAACTAAGGCTAAAGATGTCATGGCCAGAGGAAACTAAGGCTAAAGATGTCATGGCCAGAGGCAACTAAGGATAACGATGTCATGGCCAGAGGGAACTTAGGCTATAGATATCATGGTCAGGGGAAACTCGGGCTAAAGATGTCATTGCCAGAGGAAACTGAGGCTAAAGATTTCATGGCCAGAGGAAAATAAGGATAACGATGTCATGGCCAGAGGGAACTAAGGCTAAAGATATCATGGCCAGAGGAAACTAAGGCTAATGATGTCATAGCCAGAGGGAACTAAGGATAACGATATCATGGCCAGAGGCAACTAAGGATAACGATGTCAGGGCCAGAGGGAACTAAGGCTTAAGATATCATGGCCAGAGGGAACTAAGGCTAAATATGTCATGGCCAAAGGGAACTAAGGCTAAAGATGTCATGGCCAGAGGAAACTAAGGCTAAAGATGTCATGGCCAGAAGGAACTAAGGATAACGATATCATGGCCAGTGGCAACTAAGGCTAAAGATATCATTGCCAGAGGAAACTAAGGCTAAAGATATCATTGCCAGAGGTAACTAAGGCTAAAGATATCAGGGCCAGAGGGAACTAAGGCTAAAGATGTCATGGCCAGAAGGAACTAAGGATAACGATGTCATGGCCAGAGGGAACTAAGGCTAAAGATGTCATGGCCAGAGGAAACTAAGGCTAAAGATTGAATGGCCAGAGGAAACTTAAGATAACGATGTCATGGTCAGAGGGAACTAAAGCTAAAGATGTCAGGGCCAGAGGAAACTAAGGCTAAAGATGTCATGGCCAGAGGGAAGTAAGGCTAAAGATATTATGGCCAGAGGGAACTTAGGCTAAAGATTTCATGGCCAGAGGGAACTTAGGCTATAGATGTCATGGCCAGAGAAAACTAAGGATAACGATGTCATGGCCAGAGGGAACTAAGGCTAAAGATGTCATGGCCAGATGGAACTAAGGCTAAAGATATCATGGCCAGAAGAAACTAAGGATAACGATGACATGGCCAGAGGAAACTAAGGCTAAAGATGTCATGGGCAGAAAAAACTAAGGATAACGATGTCGTTGCCAGAGGGAACGAAGGCTAAAGATGTCAGGGCCAGAGGCAACTAAGGATAACGATGACATGACCAGAGGAAACTAAGGCTAAAGATATCATGGCCATAGGGAACTATGGCTAAAGATGTCATGGCCAGAGGGAACTAAGGCTAAAGATATCATTGCCAGAGGAAACTAAGGCTAAAGATGTCTGACCAGAGGGAACTAAGGCTAAAGATGTCTGACCAGAGGGAACTCAGGCTAAAGATGTCATGGCCAGAGGGAACTAAGGCTAAAGATGTCATGGCCAGAGGAAACTAAGGCTAAAGATGTCTGACCAGAGGGAACTAAGGCTAAAGATGTCTGACCAGAGGGAACTCAGGCTAAAGATGTCATGGCCAGAGGGAACTAAGGCTATAGATATCATGGTCAGAGGGAACTAAGGCTAAAGATGCCATGGCCAAAGGGAACTAAGGCTAAAGATGTCATGGCCAGAGGAAACTAAGGCTAAATATGTCATAGTCAGAGGGAACTAAGGCTAAAGATGTCAGGGCCAGAGGAAACTAAGGCTAAAGATGTCATGGCCAGAGGGAAAACTGAGGCTAAAGATGTCGTGGCCAGAGGGAACTAAGGCTAAAGATATCATGGCCATAGGGAACTATGGCTAAAGATGTCATGGCCAGAGGGAACTAAGTCTAAAGATGTCATGGCCAGAGGGAACTAAAGATATGATGTCATAGTCAGAGGAAACTAAGGCTAAAGATGTCATAGTCAGACGGAACTAAGGATAACGATATCATGGCCAGAGGAAACTAAGGCTAAAGATGTCTGACCAGAGGGAACTAAGACTAAAGATGTCATGGCCAGAGGAAATTAAGGCTAAATATGTCATGACCAAAGGGAACTAAGGCTAAAGATGTCAGGGCCAGAGGGAACTAAGGCTAAAGATGTCAGGGCCAGAGGAAACTAAGACTAAAGATGTCATAGTCAGACGGAACTAAGGATATGATGTCATGGCCAGAGGAAACTAAGGCTAAAGATGTCTGACCAGAGGGAACTAAGACTAAAGATGTCATGGCCAGAGGAAATTAAGGCTAAATATGTCATGACCAAAGGGAACTAAGGCTAAAGATGTCAGGGCCAGAGGGAACTAAGGCTAAAGATGTCAGGGCCAGAGGAAACTAAGACTAAAGATGTCATAGTCAGAGGGAACTAAGGCTAAATATGTCATGACCAAAGGGAACTAAGGCTAAAGATGTCATGGCCTGTACATGTGTTATGGATGTATCTACCAGTACGATGGCATGATAACCTTTCCCTAAGGGCGGTAAACATCTACATTTATTGGCTAGGTAGTGTTGGGTTGGAGGTAAAGAAAAGGTCTAGGGTGTGTTCCTTCCTAGTATGGAAGTCAACCATCTGTGTAAGAGAAAAACGTCGGCCATGGTTATGGTGCTATTGCCTAATGCAAAGCAGTGTACATTTGTACCTTTCATTAGAACAACTTTATTGTATGTACAAAATTGATTCATTTATCAGTTGAAACGAAAAATTAGATTAACTCTAATCCATCATTTGTTCACAGTCAAAACGAAAGTAAAGAAGGCAAAATGAGTTATTTCCCTTATGTACTTCCGGTTTTATACATAACGTAGTGGTACGTACATATGTACTGTTCATAACATAAATAGAGGCGTTTACTGGACATCACTAGTTTAAGATGTGAACTTGTTCACGACAAAAGGGAAATGGGAATGATTCCTTATTATTGCTGGTAAGTATACGTCACTGTGTTAGGAAAGAAAAGGATTTCTAACGAAATGTTTCGATAGGAGAACTTTTGTTCGTCACGGGTTATGATTGTGAATCAGCTTTTCCGGTTTTACATGTACTTGTAGGATCCGATGCCAGTTATACATACAGGTGTAGTTCTTGAATCGATGGAAAAGGCTTCTGATATCTGACGGTATATGTGCTGTTCCTTTCTTCTCTTACATCACTCCAAAGTCTGTTAAAATTGGTTTTCACATTCTGAAAGATATACTATACATGTCCCATATACAATGTATTGTCATACATGTACATCTATATGTGTGTATACGTATACGTTTCTGTCAAAACGTCTAAATCTGGTGACAATGCAAGATGAAACTTAACTGGGGCTAGTGATTGAGGTGAGCATATATAGACATCACTGATAATTACTATGTTATGTATGTATGCAGTGCTATATTTTGTGGGAGAATGTTAATGATCTGCATTATGCATATGATGATTGATGGAAGTTTGTTTTGTTTGTAATACAAACAAAAGTCAGTTTCCTTATTGGATCTCACATGAGTCATTGCATGGTAACAGCACATAACACTGATGAATTGGCAGAGAATAGCTTAAGGGTAGCAAAATTAGTTGTGATAGTTTTAGTCAGAAATTGAGTTTTGTATTGTTACTGTAACAGAGGTCATTATTTATTTAAATGTCTCTGCTAGGAGTCGAACCCGGAACCTCTGGCTACAAGTCTTACGCTCAACCGATCGAGCTAAAGAGAAGATCTCTCTAGCCGAGCGGTATATTGCAGCTAGTATTTACCAGGGTTACATATACTCCCCCTCCAGGAAAGAACTCGTCCCGAGTTTTCCGGGGGTCATAGGGATTCCTTTGCAAGTATCCCTAGTGTATGATTCCCGGGTCCCTACGTGGGCGCCATATGTAACAGAGGTCATTATTCATTTAAATGCCTCCGCTATGAGTCGAATCCGGAACCTCTGGCTACAATCTTACACTCAACCGATCGAGCTAAAGAGAAGATCTCTCTAGCCAAGCGGTATATTGCAGCTAGTATTTACCAGGGTTACATTACTATTGGTTTTAAAGCATTCACGATCATGCATCTTTAATTGTATCTCTGTAACACACTCAAAATATAGTGTCTTAGATCTGAGTTTGAAGTGAATTCAAATTTATTCAAAACCAATTCTTGCTGTTTTTCTTTCCATGTACAACTGTGATCATAAATTATTTTTACTGTCTCCTTTTACAGACCTACATCTGTACATAAATAATAATAATAATATACTTTATCAGCGATCAATTTACAATTGATTTCATGGGTCCTTTTTGTACATATTGCCTAAAACAATGGGTCCCACATGTACAATGTTAAATTGAAGTACTTCCAGAATTTCTATGAGTCCTTTCATAATTTTATGAGTGCTGGACTCGGGACTCACACGAAGATTGTTCACTGCTTTATTTACTGAGGATGCACCTGATTTAGACAAAGGTTCATCTCCCTCAGGGTCCTCTGGGTTAGTAAAATTAATCTACATGTACAGTACAATACAGCTGCTATGACCTAGTTAAGTTATCTGTTGATATTATACATTGCTCATATACATGATAATGATAAACAGTCTTTGTATATCTTTCTGAATGGTTTTGATATTGTATTGGCTTATCAGTATATATATAAATGATGACCCAGAAAGAGTTTGTATTTTTAACAATTGAAAAGAGCTAATTGTAAATAAATAATTATTAAATGTTATCAACATGTCAAACCTTCAGTATACCTATTATCAATCTATTACCTGAGGTATGATAATAACCCATGTGATTACATTATTAGGTTTATCATGATAAATATGTGTTCATTAAGATATACTAGTATTAAATGACAGCAAGTGTTATGGTGGATGACATCATCCCATACCAAAAAAAGAATGAATCAAGAATTTAAATAAACTCTAAATATCAAAAGATGATTGTGGATTTTAATGAAAAAAATTCATTCCCAGATGGCAATTCTTCTTATATATAAAGATAAAATTTCTTAAAAGATTTTTAGTTCACTGGTGGTGTAGCTCATGCTTAGAAGGAGCTCACAAAGGGTGCAAAACATAAAATGATTCCAACCTTCATGATGTAGCTATTTTCAAGGTGACAGAGTAAAATATTTCTGAATGTCTATTTTTTTTTCTGAAATACTGGAAAGGCTAAGAGACATGATATTTGGTTGGTAACATCTACAGATTAGGAGTTGTACAAAAATTTGAAGAAAAAAAACCCAGAAAAAATGTAGATAAACATATCCTGACCCTGTTTTTCACCATAAATGCTAACAGGTGAGCAATGCAGGCCCATTGGGCATCTTGTAATGTTATTTCATTCACCCATTTATCAGTTAGACTGTTTCATGCAGTTAAAAATATAAAATAATTCTTAAAGCAGTTAAAGGCTCAATATACGTAACTTTCGGCAAAACTTGAAGCGAAAATCAAGCCTAATAACTTATTATATTTATAGATTTAGTTAAGATTAACTGATATCAGAAATATTCAAGATGAATTCTTTCACGGTTACTGTACAGCAGCAATTGAAACATGCTATTTGTAAACACGCCTCCATTTTGACCGTTTTCTACCTTCGGGTTGTTATTGAAGTGGGTCTCACCTGAATTATTTTCAATTCTTTGGATTTTTCTATCAAGAGTTTCTTGTTAGTTACCACTCAGGTTTACTTCATTTTAGGCTTATTTTTGCATGGTTATTAACTGGATTTTTTTTTTTTTGAATTTTTCAGAATTACTTAAATTTCCCTGAAGTTACGTATATTGGGCCTTTAATCCAAGATTGCAGTCCATAATATAAGTCACAATTACATGTAGAAATAATATGTCACTGGAAAAGTTTGAATTCACAGGGCAACTAATTATCTTTATATTCTTTTGAACTTACAGATAACCATACGTAGACTCCGAAGATGGCGGAGTCAGATCCAGAGACATTCCATTCTGATCACGAAGACAATAACGACGTCCATAGCGGAGAACAAACATTCAAAGACATTGTAGAGGAACACTCTAAAGAAACAAATGATAAAAATGAGGACAATTCTACAGAAATTGAGGATAAAAAAGATGACACTTCTGAAGAAATGGGAGAAGAAAAATATGACAATTCAAAAGAAACTGTGAAAAGAAATTTTGATAACAATGCTGTAAATGTAGATAGTGTGGAGGATGATGTTTCAGAAGAGGAGTTGTTATTGCTGAGTGCCAGAAATGGTGACCTGGAAGTAGTTCAAAGGCTAGTTCAGCAGCAAATTAAAGGAGAAATAGTTTTGGATGTCAATTGCACAGGTAAATCCTTATATGATTAATTTGAAAACATTTTTTTTGTAGATTTCAATTTGTTTTCTATAATTACATAGTGATGTCAATTTCAGCCTAGTTAATAACAAAAACTTATTAATTACAATTACGCTAATATTGTTTGATAAAAAGACAAATATAACCAAAAATATGGTTTGATATTTTGATTTTTTTTTTTGATGGTCTGACTTGTATTAAAACATTTGTATGCTTAAAATATATGTTTGCTTTAAACTGGTTCTGTGAACAGGTGGTTCTGTATGATATTTCATGAAAAAATCAGTTACAGGAAGTTATTTTGTATAATAATATGAATTCTTGTGCCTTTTTAAGGAAACAGCAAAGCCAACAGAGGATGGACAGCGTTACACTTAGCTACCTACTTCGGCCACACAGCAGTGGTCAGAATGTTACTGGAGGTATTTGTTCACACTGTTTATTACAACATAGAGTGTATATAAGTTGTAACTGTGGTCATTATTTTTCAATGCATTTACAAGGATTCAAACTCGACACCTCTGGATTACTAGTAATAATGCTCTGACGAATAAGCTGAAGAGAAATTCTCTCTATAGTTGAGTCGGTAAAAAGTGACTTAATATTTTTCCAGAGTGACATAGAAAATTTTGCAAAAGCTGCCCCTTGTAAGTTTCTTGCTCTTTTGTTAAAGATTCTTTTGTGTGTCAATAAGACCTGCTTTTGGTTATTATGAAATTTACCATCACACTTCCTCGTGGTGGGTTCTAATGATCATATTATATGTCATAATTGTTGGCAATGTATTTCGTAAATTAAATATACCTGGAAAGAAGTACATGTAAAATCAAACTTCCGTGTCACAGAGACACTCATGCTTGTTTTTACAACACCCTGTATGTGTCCTCATGCCAGGGTCAGGTTATTTCATGCTTTATTTGATGTACATGTACACTGTACATGTAGTTCAGGGTTAGCGTTGAAGCCGCCCAATATCTTTTTAAAGCATAGAAACTGAAAAGGACCCCACTAATTTTTAGGATTCCCATTGAAACTCTGTAGAAGGACCCCATTTATTAAGGAAAGGACCCCATTTATAAAATACTCGGCGCAAACCCTGTAGTTATATTTAGGCAAGGTCTTTCCCAATTATTAAACTGACCACAACAGACATTATATACGTGGTATCTAATTATCAAATACAGACTCTTATGTCTTGATATATGTATTTTTTATTCTTGTTGATTTGAAAAATCCTTGATCGACTTAATTGCCCCTTTAAAGGAATAACAGCTTTTTGTTTTGATTGGTTAAAATTTTAAGTTCTGAGATTCAAAATAAATGTCATAAACTCAAATTTACTGAAACTTTTTTGGTTTTGTAAATATGCTACTGAAAATTTAAAGTTACAACAAAAGACAAAAATTATTTGATTTTGTTATTACCAGGTGTAAACTTGTTCTAGTTGTACTCCATTTTGATTAGTTTAAATTCAAGTTTTTTCGTTTTATTTTTGAGAATGGTGCTGACGTAAATGTGGTGAACCCAAATGGTGATACTCCTCTACACAAAGCAGCGTTCACAGGCAGGATGGTGAGCACTTCAGTCGTCCCTATAGTGTCGCTTTATTTATTTATTCTTACTCAAGAACCAAACACATGAAAATTACAAGTCGACAGCTGATGCATTGTTCAAGATTCATGTTCTTGTTGATAATTACTTAATATACTTATTTATTCAGTATTCAAAATTTAGAACTAAATTAGAACTGCACAAAAAGAACTTCCTGTGTATTGTTTTTGCTAACATATATTGAGTGTTCTGATTTTTTCAATAAAGTGCTAATCAATAATGTGTTAAAAAGTTACCCCTACAATAAGTATTTTCAGATTATTATGTTATTGGACTCTGTATCTTATTCATCATAGAACTTCAATCCTATTAAGCAAACTTTTTTGCCATTTTAATACATATGCATGTGGGGCCGAGTGTTTAAGGTGTCCCGACATTCTATCGCTAGCCTTCCACCTCTGGGTTGCAAGTTCGAAACCCACTTGGGGCAGTTGCCATGTACTGATCGTGGGTCAGTGTTTTTTTCTCTGGGTACTCCAGCTTTCCTCCACCTTTAAAAATGAAACTGGCTGTTTATTGGACATAAGCAGAATAAACCAAATAATACATATGAAATTATAAATGTCATGAGGAAGATTATTTTTTTGATAAGACATCATTTGTTCATGGTTCTTCACTCCAATGGCAATATTTGTTGGATAAATGAAATGTAAGACATGACAGAAAGATAGAAAAGTCCGGAAACATATATACTAAGAATAAAATAAATTTAAAATTGATAGGAAACGCTAACCTTGCTGCTTAAAAGTGAGGCCGATGTGGGAAAGATTAACGATGAAGGTCAGACGCCACAGATGATCGGGAAAACACAGGAAATCAAGGACCTACTGGAGGGTATGCTAACAGAGACTGCTTTTAACACTATGTACAAGCCACACCGACCTGCTCCTTTAACACTGGCATACCTGCCAACTCTTACAATGTACGTTTTGTAGCTGTAATTATTTGGAGCTTGGGGTCTTTTTGGCTGCTGAGCAACTATAGAAGTTATTCTTGCGAGAAAAATAAAAAAATTGAATTACCTAACCGCAAAAATTCCTAAAAAAACGTTCAAAATGTTGTTTTTTTCAAAAAGTTCATGAACTGTTTTGCAAATTTGTTCTCTATTTAATTATGTTTTTTCTTTAAATTTGTTGTTTAGGTCTATATTTTTATTTTGTGTTTGAGTTATGTGCCTAAATGTGCAGTTTTTGAAGCTTGATTACGGTTTTACAATAGGAGCTGAATTTGTCCCTGTCTTGTTTGGTAGTTTTGTCACTCAGTATTATAATCCATTAAAAATGTTTGTTTTCCATACTATTATTCTAAATCATGATAACACCTGTGTTTTCATCAGGTTTGAAATACTCTAGAGCAAAGCTTTAAATTTAAAATGAATAAGAACTATCGCTTTCTTTAAAGAAAAATGATGAGAATCACTGAAAACAGTAATTATTCTATCAAGGTATTCAGAATATTTGAGAAATTTAAAAATACGTATTAAGAAAATAATACTACATTCCAAATATTATATATAAATGTCGGTAATATGTGTGAGAAAAGTCATACTGGTAGTTGTGATACTGTTATTGTTGAAGACTTGGCAGGGTTTGCATTGAAGCCGTCTCTAAATCTTTTTCAAACATAGAAACTGAAAATTACTCCACTAATTTTTGGGATTCCCATTTAAACTATACAGAAGTACCCAATTTAATAAGGAAAGGACCCTATTTATAAAATACCCTGATTTGGAGTTGTATACTTTTTCTACGTTTATCAGCTGCCCTGAGCCACGAAAGTCTACGACGTCAGACAGAATTTCTGGCTGCTGCTAGGTCCGGGGACGTCGACTCTGTACAGGAACTTGTAAGTTTGAAAGTTTTATCCTTGAGTCATTATTCCATGTGAGGTAGCATACACCCTGATCAAGTCGCTGTGTCACAGTAATTAGACAGGAAAGTCAGTCTCCATACAGACAGTGTGAGTCCAACTGCTACAGTTAGGACTATTCCAGTAAAATATCTACCCCACCCCAGGACTCCACGTTTTAAAGGGTACCACCCATAGAATTTTTTTAATAAATTACATCGAAACAATAGGAAGGAAATCCAACCATGGGTAGAAGTGATTTTTTTGGAGTCCTTTGGTCAGGTAGATATTTTAATGGAATAGTCCTTACATGTATATTGTAATCACAGTTAAAGGGAGATAATAAAATATGGGGAAAACGTAATGCAACCAGATAGGGATGATTACTTTCCTGCTATTTTCATATCTGTAAACCCTCTCGCATTATATGTTAGAGATTTTTCATCTTTGTCTAAATTGTAACTGATCTCCCTCAAAATCTGTCTCATTAAAATCCAAACTCACATAAACTCAAAATCTAAACCATGTGGCCAAATGATAGTTACCAGGTTATTGAGGGTGTGTGTAATGACCATAACAAGTGTGTCTGGACCAAATGAATACTTTTTGAACTTATTTTGATACATATGAAGGCAATGACAAATTGAGCAAAGCACTTTCTTCCTCATTATACCCCATGCAACAAAGTTAGGGGATAAACTGGAATCAGGTTGTCCGTCTGTAGACACAACAATGTACCGGCTACTCCTCCTTAACTACCAAAACTTGGTGGCAATAATCCTTATACATTGTAAATGTGCATAATCTATAGGCTTATCACGTTACAAAATTTTGGTTGCCATGGTAACCAGGTCACTATACATTTTGTGTTGGTTTTTTTTTGGTGGGGGAGGGGGGATTTTTACAAACAACTAACTGATTCAAGTCAAACTATATAGGAATGTAGCCATGTGTAAATGTGTATGTAGGGTATTTTTCTGCAGAAATCGTGGTTGCCATGGTAACCAGGGCAAAGTACTCGAATTCATTGTTGAACACTAATTTGTCAGCACACCTCCATGAAAACTTATGAACTGATTTCAATGGACCTTCACAATAATGTGAGAGTATATTTGTAGATATGCATGCAGATTTTTTTTCCTAACAGAAAGGTTGTCATGGTAACCATGTTATATAAACAGGTTTTTGTTGGAAACCTTTCACTAGAAATCTCTTCCCGAGCAGTAAACCAAATTCAATGAAGTTTCACATGAATGCTAGGGACAATGTGTAGATATGCATGCACATTATTTTATACAGATTTATAGTTGCCATGGTAACCAGGTCACTATTAACTGGTTTTTGTTGGAAAATTTTGGCTGGAAAAATAATCCTAAACCAGCTGTGAACCAATTTCAATGAAACTGCACAGGAATGATGTGTATATATGTATATATCTGCAGATTAAAATGTGTTCGTCATCATTATTAAAGTTTTATTACAAAGGTAGGGGCGAGGGGTATAAGTTAGCCATTGGCTTACAGTTCTAGTTGGAAATGTGGAACGAGGAGATCTCCCTTATTAGAGGTTTCAGAGTTTAACACATATGCCTTTTTTTTAGACATTGTTTATGTTATGGTATATGTTACAGCTTGCCAGTGACCGCCCACCTAACATCAACACTACTGACCAGTACGGTAATACCGCGCTGCACATCGCAGCCCAGGCTGACCAGCGGGACATGGTCATCTTTCTCCTCCAAAACAGTGTTGACTCCTCCATCAAAAACTTAAAGGGTATTTAAGTCGTATTTTGTATTTTTCTCCTCACATGGACACTTTTAGTCAAGAACTTAAAGGGTATCTAAGTTGTATTTTGTATTTTTCTCGTCACATGGACACTTTTAGTCAAAAACTTAAAGGGTATTTAAGTCGTATTTTGTATTTTTCTCGTCACATGGACACTTTTAGTCAAGAACTTAAAGGGTATTTAAGTTGTATTTTGTATTTTTCTCGTCACATGGACACTTTTAGTCAAGAACTTAAAGGGTATTTAAGTTGTATTTTGTATTTTTCTCGTCACATGGACACTTTTATTCAAGAACTTAAAGGGTATTTAAGTTGTATTTTGTATTTTTCTCGTCACATGGACACTTTTATTCAAGAACTTAAAGGGTATTTAAGTTGTATTTTGTATTTTTCTCGTCACATGGACACTTTTAGTCAAAAACTTAAAGGGTATTTAAGTTGTATTTTGTATTTTTCTCGTCACATGGACACTTTTAGTCAAGAACTTAAAGGGTATTTAAGTCGTATTTTGTATTTTTCTCGTCACATGGACACTTTTAGTCAAGAACTTAAAGGGCATATAAGTGGTAGTTTGTATTTTTTTAACATGACATGGACACTTTGAATAAAAAACTTTAAGGGTATTTAAATTGATTTTGTAATTTTCTCGCCACATGGACACTTTTAGTCAAGAACTTAAAGGGCATTTAAGTTGTATTTTTTGTGTTTTTTTTCACGTGACATGGACATATTGAATCAAAAACTTAAAGGGTGTTTAAATTATATTTTGTGTTTTTCTTGTCACATGGACACTTTTATTCAAGAACTTAAAGGGTATTTAAGTTGTAGTTTGTATTTTTCTCGTCACATGGACACTTTTAGTCAAAAACTTAAAGGGTATTTAAGTTGTATTTTGTATTTTTCTCGTCACATGGACACTTTTAGTCAAGAACTTAAAGGGTATTTAAGTTGTATTTTGTATTTTTCTCGTCACATGGACACTTTTAGTCAAGAACTTAAAGGGTATTTAAGTCGTATTTTGTATTTTTCTCGTCACATGGACACTTTTAGTCAAGAACTTAAAGGGTATTTAAGTCGTATTTTGTATTTTTCTCGTCACATGGACACTTTTAGTCAAGAACTTAAACGGTATTTAAGTTGTATTTTGTATTTTTCTCGTCACATGGACACTTTTAGTCAAAAACTTAAAGGGTATTTAAGTTGTATTTTGTATTTTTCTCGTCACATGGACACTTTTATTCAAGAACTTAAAGGGTATTTAAGTTGTATTTTGTATTTTTCTCGTCACATGGACACTTTTAGTCAAAAACTTATAGGGTATTTAAGTTGTATTTTGTATTTTTCTCGTCACATGGACACTTTTATTAAAGAACTTAAAGGGTATTTAAGTTGTATTTTGTATTTTTCTCGTCACATGGACACTTTTAGTCAAAAACTTATAGGGTATTTAAGTCGTATTTTGTATTTTTCTCGTCACATGGACACTTTTAGTCAAAAACTGAAATGGTATTTAAGTTGTATTTTGTATTTTTCTCGTCATATGGACACTTTTAGTCAAGAACTTAAAGGGCATTTAAGTTGTAGTTTGTATTTTTTTCAGGTGACCTGGACATTTTGAATCAAAAACTTCAAGGGTATTTACGTTGTTGTTTTCATTTTTTCATGACATGGATACTTTGAATCAAGAACTTAAAGGGTATTTAAGTTGTATTTTGTAATCATTTTACGACACATACACATTGAAACATTGTGACATATCAAACACACAAACTTGCTAAAATATTTTTCTCTCCCATTTGCAGACCAGACAGCTATAGACTTTGCACGAACCAATCAAATGAAGCAACTGCTTACAGGTGTTCGGCCGGTCAAGGAGATTAGCTTTCAGCCACAGCGACTTGAAGGCCTTCTACTAAAGGTAGCAAACATATTTGACCCATGTATTCAAAGCTTTGTTAGCTTTACTGTAGATAATTGAAATAAATATTCCATCCTGTGTGTTTTCAAAAATATTCAAATTCAAATTATTAGTCATAGATAAATATATATTTAAGATTATACAGATTTTCAAATAGATATATTTCTTTCTAATTTGATAGTCAAGAATGCACCTTTTTAGTTTGTTTAGAATCCTGTCCTTCATTCTTTTTAGATATTTTGTCTGCTTATATACACAATTTTATTTGTTTTATTTTTCGTTTTCACCAGAAATCACGGTTCCTTGGTTTTAAGCCTGTTTGGGTAGTCCTAGAGAGAGGTGTACTGTCCTACTTCAGAAATAGGTAAGGACACTCCTATCTTGACCACTACTCCTATTTAGAAGATCAAAATCTCCGAGTTTGGACCCTAGAATTCAGCATTTTTAACTGGTGAATAAAATTTATTGAAATGTCTAAATGCTTCATCGAAAAGATCAACTCAAAATACAGTCAAACCTCGATTAATCGAACTTTGATGATTCAAATTTCTGGATGTGTCGAACTTTTGGTAAAGTCCCGATTTTTTTCATTATATAACACTACTTATTAACTATTCATGAATCCAACTTCTATGAATCAAATTTTTTGCTGTATCGAAGTTTTAATCTGACCCGTTCGTTATGAAAACATTGAAAATTAATCTAATAAATCGAAGTGAAAATTTTACCTGTACGAGCGCCATAAATTGCCCTACGGTCATTTTCGCACCTTCACGGACGCATGTGTTGATGTCCTGCAGTGAACAGTAGTCGGCGACTACACACGTGTGATGTTATCTCAAATCTCGTTTTTATATATGGTCTGTATTCTGTATAGCCAAATATGGAGTTACTACGTATACAGCTTACTAGGACTTCCTTATATGGTCCGCACACGCACGCCCATTCACAATTTAGAGGAACTCTTCAGAAATGAAATCAAGAAATTTATTGAAGTCTAATCATGGCTACCGCTACTCATTTCATTTTATGCTTCGTTACGTAAACTTGATATTAACGATAATTTAGATGAATTTTAATTACAAGTTAGGTAGGAGATCGACAGAAATGGTTTATAATTTAATTACGTGTATCGATGAGAACCTATCAGACGATAGGTGATGCAAAAATTGCCCCGGTGTGAATTGGAATCACACCAAGCTTGCTCCATTACGAGGCATGGGACCGATTTAAAACATGGCCGGGTATTAATATTAGTACTACAAAAAATTATAGTGTGTATTCTAATATACTATTTTTTATAAATGTGAATCTACAATTTTTAGCCTATTTTACGTTACACTAGGATCGCATTGGTTCTTCTTATGTACAGTTCATATATACATATAGGCCTACATGTCGATTTTCGATGTTCAATATTCATAAGTCGAAGTTCCGATGTTTCTAAGTTTTCATGACGGTTCCGCAAAGTTCGAAACATCAAAGTTTGACTGTATGTCACTATAGGGTTATTCAATATTTAGGACAAATACATTGGATTCCACTTAATATCACCCCTGTTAATATCACATTCCTTTTTATATCATGTTTTTTTCCGAGCACCATTTTTCTCCCTATATAATCTATGTAATTTCATTTGGTTAATATAATGTATTTTGAGGTGAATTCCTCTAATTAATATCATGTTTTTTTAACCAATCACATAAAATATCCAAAAAATGATGTGGTCTCCATTGATTTCAGATATAACTTGTACAAAATGTTGCATAGAAAATAAAAAAATAACTCCAAAAATGATTTTTAATTGAAATAATGTTATCTATATATTGAAACATATACATATTACCGTTATGTACATTGAATAGCTTTTTTTAGTTATGGGGATTGGAAATGCACTAGATTTAGTGGAAAACCTGTTTTTCCTAATGTCACCTTCCTGTTAATATCATGTTGTTGTCTGTCAAATGCAACATGATATTAAGAGGAATGCACTGTACACACTGTGTACACACATTTATGAAAATCACCAAAGTTAAGGTCACGAGGTTAAAGGTCAAGGTCAAATTTTCACTGATGAACATTTTCTTATATCAATATGAAGCCAAGTTTGTCAGAATTAAACAAGGAGTCAGTTGACCATGCAGAAGTCAAGGTCACAGGGGCAATGGTCAAGGTCACATAAAGTAGCTTTTCACTGAAGAGCATTTTGTTTTGACATCATGGAAGTAATTTTGGTCGGAATTAAACAAGGAGTCAATTGACCAAACATCAAGGTCACATGGTCAAAGCCTGAAGGTCAAGGCCAGATTTTGGAATTTTTCACTGATGAATTTTTTTTTTTTTTACATTATGAAGCAAAGTTGGATAGCACTCAAAAAGGCATCAGTTGACCAAAGATCAAGGTCAAGGGATTTGACCATTGGGTCCAAAGCTAAAGGATTGATGTTTCTGCCACATGATAGGACCCAACCTTATTTCAAAATCTGTTAACATTTCCACAGGGGTGATGCTAGTACAGGTGTAAAACGGAAGGGAATGAAGTACCTGGACGAGGCACGGATCCTGGTGAGTGTGGAAAAGGACTTAGCAGACCACCCGGAGTTCTTACTTCACTATTCCGACGGAGTAAACCACTGCTTCAGCGTAGAGCCAGGCGACGAGGCCTCAGTACTAAGACAGGTAAGGTCACACCATTACAACAGCGTAGAGCCAGGCGACGAGGCCTCAGTACTAAGACATGGATTAAGTAGATTAAAATCTAGAAACTATTACCTGTGTCTGGCTGTGGGTTGTCTTGCACTAAACTGTACTTTGTCTTGTTTCATTTTACCATCTAGGGACATGTTCTCTTTTACAGATTGAACAACATGTGTGTCTGTTTAAATGTTATATTTTTGGGTATAAATCCTGCTGGATCTGCAGGCCTTTCACGGCTTTGTCAGGGCTGGCCTAATAGTATATAGCAGCATCAGATAACTAGGTCTGCTCAGACAGCTCAATTGATTGAGCATCCTTCTAGAGTTCAGAAGGTGTTGGGTTGAAACCCCGGCCTGGTCATGCATTTTTCCCATCCTGTTACACGATGATCTGATTAACTCAAGGTTAAGTTTTCATGTCAAATCATTTAGAACCAACTACATTAGCCACAGCACCAGTTTGTAAGAAATAGCATCTGCTCTAATTGTTTGCTAATGACTAAAATTGATATACCAATAATAATGTAGTTTTCTCTCTCCGGTAATAGTCTACCTTGTTGTATCATCACCAGTAAATAAATAAAAGTAGCATGGGTAAGGGAGAAACAGGCTATATATGTACAATTAGCTTTTGACCTTTTATTTCTCCTTTTCTTGAAGAAATGGTTGAATGCATTGAAGGAACACATCAACTTCAGTACTCACTATATACACCAGGGAGAGGACAAGCCAGAGGGAGAAGTTGTCTCCCTTGGATCGCTCAAAGACTCTCTTAAGGTAAATAACATAATATATCCATATATCGCTGGTTGATCTCTTTCAGTTTTGAATAAAGAATTTTTTATTTGTTTTAGACTGTTGAAGGTATGATGTACTGTACATTTGGAAAATATTTTTTATTCTGTTATATGATACTGGTTTAGACAGGAAAGCCATAGTAACCCACTCCCCTTGTATAGGCCTCTTAGATTGAATGTTTCATTCAATAAACAGATCTAACGTAATCAAATGAAAATTATCGATGGTGGGTGCCAAGATCCCTCTGAGATCTCTTGTAATTGTTTCCCATTCAAGTAATACATTGTGAAATGAACCTGTGTTTAGAGACTACCTGTGGTAATAGATCTGTGTTTAGAGATCACCTGTGATAATAGATCACTATTAATTGTTTCCCATTGTAGTAATTTATTTGTGAAATGATCCTGTGTTTTAGAGACCACCTGTGATAATAGATCACTATTAATTGTTTCCCATTGTAGTAATTTATTTGTGAAATGAACCTGTGTTTAGAGACCACCTGTGATAATAGATCACTATTAATTGTTTCCCATTGTAGTAATTTATTTGTGAAATGATCCTGTGTTTTAGAGACCACCTGTGATAATAGATCACTATTAATTGTTTCCCATTGTAGTAATTTAATTGTGAAATGAACCTGTGTTTAGAGACCACCTGTGATAATAGATCACTATTAATTGTTTCCCATTGTAGTAATTTATTTGTGAAATGATCCTGTGTTTTAGAGACTACCTGTGTTAATAGACCACTATTAATTGTTTCCCATTCAAGTAATACATTGTGAAATGATCCTGTGTTTAGAGACCACCTGTGGTAATAGACCACTATTAATTGTTTCCCATTCAAGTAATACATTGTGAAATGATCCTGTGTTTTAGAGACTACCTGTGTTAATAGACCACTATTAATTGTTTCCCATTGTAGTAATTTATTTGTGAAATGATCCTGTGTTTAGAGACCACCTGTGGTAATAGACCACTATTAATTGTTTCCCATTCAAGTAATACATTGTGAAATGATCCTGTGTTTAGAGACCACCTGTGGTAATAGACCACTATTAATTGTTTCCCATTCAAGTAATACATTGTGAAATGATCCTGTGTTTTAGAGACCACCTGTGTTAATAGACCACTATTAATTGTTTCCAATGGTAGTAATTTAATTGTGAATTAAACCTGTGTTTAAAGACCACCTGTTTTAATGGACCACTTTTAATTGTTTCCCATCGTAGTAATTTATTTGTGAAATGATCCTGTGTTTTAGAGACTACCTGAGTGTGTTAATAGACCACTATTAATTGTTTCCCATTGTAGTAATTTAATTGTGAAATGATCCTGTGTTTTAGAGACTACCTGTGTTAATAGACCACTATTAATTGTTTCCCATTGTAGTAATTTCTTTGTGAAATGATCCTGTGTTTTAGAGACTACCTGTGTTAATAGACCACTATTAATTGTTTCCCAATGTAGTAATTAGGGCCCCGCATCGAGAGATGCGGGTGCCCTATAGTAATCAGGTTGTCCGTCTGTCAGTCCGTCCGTCCGTCTGTCCGTTTTTTGTCTTCTGCACAAAAATGTTTGCAGGAGATGAAGGATTTGGATCAAATTAAAACTGATGATTCCTTATGCATCCTAGATCACATGTGTAGTATTTCATGCAAATCGGATTCAAAATGGCTGTTAGGCGGCCATATTGGATTTTAACATTAACAAGAAAATACTGAATCTTTGCTGTTTCTTCTGCACAAAAATGTTTCTAGGAGATGAAGGATTTGTATCAAATTGGGACTGATGATTCCTCATTCATCCTAGATCACATGTGTAGTATTTCATGCAAATCGGATTCAAAATGGCTCTTAGGCGGCCATATTGGATTTTAACATTAACAAGAAAATACTGAATCTTTGCTGTTTTTAACTGTTCACTAATCGATTATGCAAATTAGAGAACAAATAAACCAAGAGTTAACTGACAATGATCAAACTCATAGTTCAAGGTCATAAGTTCAAAGGTCAACGGTCAAGGTTATCCTGGAAAGGCTACAAAATGCCAGGTAATCGACCCTTTTGGATTTTAGCTGTCAAAACAATTTTGACATTTTCCTTTCAATGAATAATCTTGTTTATAATTGTTTTCTAACACTTACAAATTTAACATCACTGTACTATAACTCTAAAATACCAATATTGTGTCGCCTCCGACGGATGTCGGAAAGGCGGCACATAGGGGTTACTTTTCCGACGGCGGCGGCGGCGTCAACAATGTTAAAGTTTTGTGTTTAGCTCTGTTTCTGACAAAGTTACAACAACCAAACTTCAATCATAGATGAAGCATGGGAAGGAGAGCCTTCTGGGCTTAAAAAATTCTTGGATTTCTGCTTTTTGGGGGTAAAAATCTCAAATTTCTGGAATTACAACTTTAAAGTTTTGCGTTTAGCTCTTGCATATAAAAGCTACAGCAACCAAACTTGGTATGTAGGTGTATTATGACTCAATACACACTATCGCACCTTCCGTTTTATGATTCAACAAAATGGCCGCCATTTCCTTGCCACTGATTGGTCAAAATTTAGATATTCTCCAATTTCACTCAAAATTGGTATGTAGGTGTTTTATGACTCTACGAACACTATCCCAACTTCTGTTTCATGATTCAACAAAATACTCGCCATTTCCTTCCCACTGATTGGTCGAAATTTAGATATTGTCCGATTTCACTCAAAATTGGTATGTAGGTGTGTTAGGACTCTACAAACACTATCGCAACTTCTGTTTCATGATTCAGCAAATTGGCCGCTATTTCCTTGCCACTGATTGGTCAAAATTTTGAAATTGTCCGATTTCACTCAAAATAGGTATATAGGTGTATTATAACTCTACAAACACTATTGCAACTTCTGTTTCATGATTCAGCAAATTGGCTATTATTTCCTGGCCTCTGATTGGTCAAAATTTTTATATTGTCCGATTTCACTCAAACTTGGTATGTAGGTGTATTAGGACTCTACAAAATCTATCGCAATTTCCATTTCACGATTCAACAAAATGGACACCATTTCTTTGCCACTGACTGGTCAAAATTTCAATATTGTCCGATTTCGATCAAATTAGGTATATAGTGAATTATGACTCTACGAACACTATCACTATTGACATAGCGGGAAAGGCGACACATATAATTACGCGTAATTCTTGTTCATTTGAGCATCAGACGTATTGCGGGGCCCTTTCTGATGTATCAGTGTTCTAGTTTATTTGTGAAATGATCCTGTGTTTTAGAGACTACCTGTGTTAATAGACCACTATTAATTGTAGTAATTTAATTGTGAAATGAACCTGTGTTTAGAGACCACCTGTGATAATAGATCACTATTAATTGTTTCCCATGGTAGTAATTTAATTGTGAAATGAACCTGTGTTCAAAGACCACCTGTTTTAATGGACCACTTTTAATTGTTTCCCATCGTAGTAATTTCATTTACATGAAATGAACCTGTGTTTATAGACCACCTGTTTTACACAGTTAATTTTTGAAAATTCTCGTAGTGATGGTTTGCTTATACAGTGATTTTTATAGGATAATTTCGTTTCTGTTTTTCTTCAGACAGCACAAGCTCATCACCAACTACTGGAGAAAGAATCGAACCAATTGTCCATCCTACTGGACTCATTGGATTCCGACAAACAAAACTCGTTCAGAGATCCTGGTACGCTACAGTATGATGTACAGTGGAACCTCGTTATCTCGAACACGTATAACTGGAATAACTCAAATACCCCGTTTAATTTGACGTATTTTGTCGGTCCCGGCCAAGCTTTACTCTATGATTAAAACTCACGTAAATCAAATACTTGGATACCTCAAAGATTTCCTATGGTTCTGTCGACTCTAAGATGACAAGGTTTTATTGTACTTACAAATTTACACCTTTGCATATATGTATAGTGTATTTGATACAGAAAGGAAAAGTATATTTTTCAGTAACAATTCATTTCAAATTTTTTGTGACAATAATATTATGTATAATTTTGTAAAGTGTAAAACAATTTATGAAAAGGAAGTTTTATTGCCTGTAAATCTGTAGAATGTAAAAAAGACTTCTATAAATTGATCAGGTTTTATCTATATATATATATATTCAATGTTTCTTTTTAATTTCTTCTAATTTTTGCCCTAAGAGTTAATTTATTTTGCTTCATTTGTTAAAAATATTGTTTTTGTCGGAAAAGTTACACAATTTTTTTTTAGCCCGAAGGGCTAAGTGGGCTTATGTGATGGTGCAGCGTCCGTCGTCCATCCGTCCGTCAACTTTTTCCTTTAAACGACTTCTTCTAAAATACTGAAAGGCCCAGTGACATGAAATTTGGCTGGTAGATTTCTTGGAAGGAGCTGAACAAAGTTTGCGAAAAAAAATCACTTTGACCTAATTTCAAGGTCACAGGGATAAAAAATGTCGAAACTTTCAAACAACTTCTTCTTAAATACTGTCAGGCATAGAGACTAAATATTTGACCGGTAGCTTCCTTGGATGAAGCCAAATAAAGCTTTCGAAAAGAAACGACCTTGACCAATATTCAAGGTCACAGTGAGGTTAAATCTATTTTAACCTTTAAACAACTTCTTCTGAAATACAAAAAGCCCTAGAAACATGGTATTTGGCTGAAAGGTTTCTTGGATGAAGCCCGACAAAGTTTGCGAAAAAAATTACCTTGACCTTAATTCAAGGTCACAAGGGTCAAATCTGTTAAAACCTTCAAACGACTTCTTCTGAAATACCAAAAGCCCTAGAAGCATGATATTTGGCTGAAAGGTTTCTTGAAAGAAGCCCGACAAAGTTTGCGAAAAAAATGACCTTGACCTTTATTCAAGGTCACAGGGGTCCAATCTGTTAAAACTTTTAAACGACTTCTTCTGAAAAACCAAAAGCCCTAGAAGCATGATATTTGGCTGAAATGTTTCTTGGATGAAGCCCAACAAAGTTTGCGAAAAGAAATGACCTTGACCTATATTCAAGGTCACAGGGGTCAAATCTGTTAAAACCTTTAAACGACTTCTTCTGAAGAACCAAAAGCCCTAGAAGCATGATATTTGGCTGATATGTTCCTTGGATGAAGCCTGACAAAGTTTGCGAAAAGAAATGACCTTGACTTATATTAAAGGTCAAAGGAGTTGAATCTGTCAAAACCTTCAAACGACTTCTTTTGAAATACCAAAAGCCCTAGAAGCATGATATTTAGCTGAAAGGTTCCTTGGATGAAGCCCGACCAAGTTTGCGAAAAGAAATGACCTTGACCTATATTCAAGGTCACAGGGGTCAAATCTGTTAAAACATTCAAAGGACTTCTTCTGAATTACCAAAAGCCCTAGAAGCATGATATTTGTCTGAAAGGTTTCTTGGATGAAGCCCGACCAAGTTTACGAAAAGAAATGACCTTGACCTATATTCAAGGTCACTAGGGTCAAATCTTTTAAAACCTTTAAACGACTTCTTCTGAAATACCAAAAGCCCTAGAAGCATGATATTTGGCTGAAATGCTCCTTGTATGAAGCTTGACAAACGTTGGGAAGGAATATGAGCTTGACCCATATTAAAGGTCATAGTGGTCAAATCAGTTGTTAAAAGCTTTGAGCGACTTCTTCTGATAAACCCAAATGCCTAGAGATATGATATTTGGCTGCTAGCATCCAGGGATGAAGCCAAACAAAATTTGAAAATGAAAATGATGTTGTCTTATAAGGTCACAGGGGTAAAATATGTTTAAATCGTAAGATGTTCTTCTAAATGTCTTACAGTAAAAGATTTTAGGGGACTTTAGGGTTACACTATAATATAAGTCAGAGATTGATACCAGGTGAGTTATGCAGGCCCATTG
This sequence comes from Mimachlamys varia, assembly GCA_947623455.1. NCBI lineage: Eukaryota > Metazoa > Mollusca > Bivalvia > Pectinida > Pectinidae > Mimachlamys > Mimachlamys varia. The sequence continues at coordinate 30,866,465 of OX392540.1, forward strand.
GGCCTCTTGTTTCTTCATGGCTTGCAATGTTTAAAAATTAAATGTATTTCTGAACTTTTCGCATGGAAAAAGAATTTTTTCGAATGAACATTTAAAATAGTAATTATTTTACAGGCACCATGGCAGATGCGTATCAGAAGGTGAAGAGAATATCGGACTTGTCTCGAGACACAGCAAGTTTTCTGAGTCACTGTCTCACTCTGTTCAGCCAGCAAGAAGAGGTAGGTGTACAGAGTAGTAAATACATGTACAGGGCCTACAAATAAAGATTAACAGAGCCCACAAATAAACATGTACAGGGCCTACAAATAAACATGTACAGGGCCTACAAATAAACATGTACAGGGCCTACAAATAAACATTTACAGGGCCTACAAATAAAGATGTACAGGGCCTACAAATGAAGATGTACAGGACCTACAAATGAAGATGCACAGGACCTACAAATAAAGATGTACAGGGCCTATAAATAAACATGTACAGGGCCTACAAATAAAGATGTACAGGGCCTATACAAATAAAGATGAACAGGGCCTACAAATAAACATGTACAGGGCGTACAAATGAAGATGTACAGGGCCTACAAATGAAGATGTACAGTTTCAAGGCGTCATGTGTCACAGAGAAAAGTACATTGTTGGGGCCAGTGCCCTGAATTACTGGAAGAGGTAGATTTACTGAGAAGAGATGACGTAACACACACATATGCTGCACTTTTCAAATTTAGTAATGGATACATTATGCCGAAAAAATGAATTAAACTGCAGCATACAGCTGTTTCATCCTTTGGAATCCAAAATTTCTAAACAAATGTAGAAGCAGAAGGGTCAGATCCGTAAAACCCCTTTAATTTATGAATTTAGAAGTAAAATTAAACCAGTTCTGTATAATTTCAAATTGTGTACTACGAAAATGTGTATATTATTTACCATGCCACTACTCAAATGAGATTTACTGTTGCTATGGAGACTCCAGCAAACCTCGGGAACTAAAAATCCACCATCAGAGTCTGCCACCTTCTATCATTATAGATGACGTAACACACACATATGCTGTACCTTTTAAATTTAACGTTTTACAAATTAATAATTTTCAAAGTCAATGGTGAGGCCCTATCCAGCATTTGGTGCTTTGGTGGAGATGTGCTACCTCAGATGCATCTATGGTCCAAGTTTGCTTTGTGTAATACTTATACTAATTAACTTAAATGCAGAAAGTTAATGTTGACATATCTCTGGAAAAACCTGAGTTTCACACTTTTGCTACATTGTACTTCTTGGTGGCGACACAAAAGTAATCCTGCAGTAAAAATGATTGGGTTAATTGTCAACTTCTTTGTGGAGGAGCAAAAGTGATCGTATAGTAAATAAGGGCCTGTATGAGTGGTTTGAGAGGTGTGTACAGTATCAGGGCCTGTATGAGTGGTTGGAGAGGTGTGTACAGTACCAGGGCCTGTATGAGTGGTTTGAGAGTTGTGTACAGTATCAGGGCCTGTATGAGTGTTTGGAGAGGTGTGTACAGTATCAGGGCCTGTATGAGTGGTTGGAGAGGTGTGTACAGTATCAGGGCCTGTATGAGTGGTTGGAGAGGTGTGTACAGTATCAGGACCTGTATGAGTGGTTGGAGAGGTGTGTACTATCAGCTGGGCCTGTATGAGTGTTTGGAGAGGTGTATACAGTATCAGGACCTGTATGAGTGGTTGGAGAGGTGTGTACTATCAGGGCCTGTATGAGTGTTTGGAGAGGTGTATACAGTATCAGGGCCTGTATCAGAGGTACATTGTATGTACAGTATCAGGGCCTGTATGAGTTGTTGGAGAGGTGTGTACTATCAGGGCCTGTATGAGTTGTTGGAGAGGTGTGTACAGTATCAGGGCCTGTACGTATGAGCTGTTGGAAAGGTAAATGTACAATATCAGGGCCTGTATCAGAGGTACATTGTATGTACAGTATCTGGGCCTGCATGAGTTGTTGGAGAGCTTCAATATGCATTGACAGGGCCTGATTGATAATTGCATAAAGTGTAGATGATGCTGATATCAGCAATTTTCACTTTAACTCATCTCCATAATTTAGATAAACGGAATATCCAGATATAAACAGATCATCAGCACCTGGGCCAAAATTTTCCCCAAGTCTGATTAATTAGCTTGACAAAAACTAAATGCAAAATTTAAATCTTACTTATTTTCAAGCTAATGTAATTTAAGACAGCTTTCAATATATCAGGTAGATTTGTCTATAAACAAGAATTTTTTTTTCAAGATTGGAACATTTTTATGTATTTTTATTTTTTTCCTATCTTTTATGAAAATTTTCTGCATTAAGCTGATCAGCCTTTAAACAACAGGGCCCTGATCAATAGCCATCCTGCAGGGATTGAAAAGAGGATTTATTTGATTGATGTCAATCCTGGAAATTGACGTCACTGCTACAATGTGACTGCATTATAACACAGTAGTAGGCCATCATTACATGCAGTGCACTGAATATTGTTTTACTGGTGAAACGGTGAACCTGTCTCAAATTTACATGTAGTAACACAGCAGTTTATTATGCTAGTCCAACAAAGTGATTGTACTTCAGGAATATTTAATCAATTACACCGTTAATATACCTCAAATGCTTCATTCTTATAAAGTTGGAGAAAATTTCGTTGGGTTTAGCTTAAATAAAATTTTGGCATATTTTTTTTTCTGGCCTAATGATAAACACAAAATGGATATCTTTGGTATTGATTTTTATTTCAGTTTTTGAAACTAATATTGTTTTGGAATAAAAAGACAAATGTACTGAAATTTCCTAGTCCTGTAAGGAAATAGTTCATTAATATTTTGAGAAATCTGATTGATGAAATAATCCCATGCTAACGATTGCTCACAAATTGCGTTAAATTATATACAGACCAAATCAAGTGTCTCCTAGTGTATAAGATTTAATTACAAGTATTCCTATATGGAAGGATACCTGTTTAATCTGACACACTTATAATGGGATCCAGCATATTGAATTCGCTGGACGAGACAATTGCAGTCAGGTTATACAAGTTTTATGTAGTAATTATTTTCAGATATGGAATTCATAGAAGTCAACCTCTGAAACCTCCAATGAGGGAGATCTCTTCTTTCCATATTTCCAAAGAGGGAGAAAGTGCGTGAAATACGACTGAAACTGCATTGCTCAATTTGTCTTTCCCTTATTATGTATCAAAATAACTTCACAAAGTATTCATTTGATCCAGATACACCCATTATGGTCATTACACATATCCTGCAGTAACTAGGATCTCATTTGACCACAAGATGTAGATTTTGAGTTATTGTGGGTTTGACTAAGTGAGGGAGATGTTGAGGGAGATTGTTAAATTTTGGTCAAATGAAGGAATCTCCCTCCTAATGATGGAGGGTTAACAGCTATGGGAATTACAAAATGTAGTACTATGTACCTGGCTTTGTAAGATTCTAAGTGAAGATGATGTTAAAAATGGACCACGAGTGGTTTTAGGTTGTGTGTGTAAGAGAATGAGTGTGAATATATATATAATGTCAAATGTACTGTAATGGTGAATACAAATCTATCTTGAAAAATAAAAAAAAATACAAATAAAAAAAGAACATAATAATAAAGAAAAAAAAACCCAGGGGTCTGATTAGACAGTTTTTTTTTAAAGTAACAACAGTGGTGGGCTTATTACCAGACATGGTGGGTTTATCGAAGGTAAAATACAGTGCTGGTGACTTCACGCTTGAGTGAGTTTGACTGCTTCAGTATGATGTTTGAAGGGGCTTAACATTGAGTCTACAGTAGTATAATGTGTATTGTATAGAGATGTAAAACACCTGGTGATGGCCTTGTATTTTATAACTGATTTCTGATTTGATATAAGACTGACACTTTCTTTTATATTTAACAAAAACATACTGCTGACTCACACACTCTTGAAGCACTGAATGTTGCGGTACATTGTGGGTAGTGAACCTCGTATGCAGTGAACCATGGCCAGTTTTAACACCTACCGAGGCTCATATGTCATTAGTGATCAACCCATTATTATATCAACTCTGAGCTCTTGAAAATGTAAACTATATAATTACATAGCACAGCATAATCAAATGCTGTGACATCTATGTTTAAGGTGAAGGGCACCACTGTATCAATAAGAATAAAAACAAAAAAGAGTTCCTATCAGGCTGTGTTGACATGAGTAATCCCCCTTCTTATATATAGAAGGAAGGAAAAAAAGAATTTTTCAGTCTTACATGTAGATAGTAAGTAATTTCACATTCCAACCTAGTAATTAATCACTATATTATGGTATATTTACATTTTTTGCTGCAACCCACTATATGAACATTACCAGCAAAAATACCTTTCATAAAAGTATGATAGCAATGGTTCTCGTGACGACACTAGCACGTGGTTTGATTATGACGTCATATTTAGATCAAGCTTGTTCAATGAGAGTCTTTTTCGCGCCACTTCAAATAACATGGATAATGCCTTTGCGTCAAAAGCTCAAATGACTAATTTTTATCATTGGCGCCAATTTTATTCAAGCTGGGCTGTTCTGCCAATGTCGATAACATGACGACACATTTACAAACGCAGGATAAATAACCTATTAATTGGAAAATATATAAATGAAGTTAAGCAATTATTCTATAGCAAGAATGTAAATATATGGATTGAAAGTCATTTTTTTTAACTTTCATAGTGCTATGAAAGGTCAGCCGTTACATCCATATTCAGCATGAAGCCCTAGCGGGCTTCATTCAATATAGATGTAATGGCTGATCTTTCATAGCACTATGAAAGTTCAAAAATCACTTTCAATCCTTATATGGCGTTGTCCATTATGTCCGTCCGTCTGCTCTTACATGGTATTACATTGTGGGACGTTTCTTCTGTAAGGGTGTGTATTGTGGGGTAATCCATTGTTAAATTTTATTTGTCTGGAGATCACCTTCCACAGTGTTTAACCAATTTCTTTAAAATGTTTTCATTCACTAAAACATAAAGCTGTGTTTTACTGAACATTGGTTCGATTCGGCTATTTGAAAAGCTAATATACAGTAGTACCTGTTCCAATTATATTTCACCATCCCAATCTTGACACAGACCAAGTGTAACAATCAAGTACTTTAGTACATGTTTAATGTATGTAAATCCATTAGTACACTCTCTCAAGCTGTGATATGATAAAGTGGTTTTATACAGGCTTAATTACAGATATAAAAATCCAAAAGTACACTCTCTCCAGCTTTGATATGATCAAGTGTTTTATACAATTGTTTAATTATATATATAAATCCAGTAGTGTTACTCTCACAAGTTGTGATATGATCAAGTGTTTTTATACATGTTTGATAACAGATATATATTTACATTTGGGCTGCAACCCACTATATGAACATTACCAGCAAAAATAAGCCTTTGATAAAAGCATGAAAGCAGTGCTTCTGGAAAAGTAAAGCGTGGTTTAATTATGACGTTATAGATCAAGCTTGTTCAATGAGAGTCTTGTCATGCCGCTTCGAAGTACATGGAGAATGCCCTTGTGTCAAACGCTCAAATGACTGATTATTATCATTGGCGCCAATTTATTCAAGCTGGGCTGTTCCCCCATTTGATGTCGTTTAAATGACAACACATATACCAAGGCAGGTAATAAACTGTTACTTGGAAAAAACATAAATGAAGTTGAGCTGACAGAAACTTTTTTAAGTAGGTCAAAAAATCCAAAATGGCCGCCATGACATCATACCTAAAACATTTAAAACAGCCATAACTCGAAAAGTATTCATTATACAGAAGACATGTAATCATATTAAAGATAGATCATTTCTGGGGCTAACTTTTTTCCGGTACATGTTATAAGGTCAGAGGTCAAATAAAAAAGCTCGCTGTTGGGTCAATGGTCACCAATTTTTTCAACTTTTTTATTTTTCAACATTTTTCAATAATTCTTTTTGTAGATGATAGGTAAAGTCATAACAATCAAAATGATGTTTTCACTTTTTCTGTAACACATGTGGTTTCTGGTATACGCCATGTTGAATTTTCCCCTATATAATCTATATAAAAAACCGTTTCACATTTCAAACTTCTTCTCAAATTCCACCAGTGGGATTTAGCTCAAACTTCTCTAAAATGATCGTTAGATAGTCCCGACTAAAGTTTGATATTTTTAAATTGATTCCAAATTCAAGATTGCCGCTATGACGTCATACTTTAAAATGTTAAAATGGCTATATCTCAATAACCGTTTAATGTTCAGATGTTTCAAAGGTATATTATTGTAGATTACATTTGGGGAAAACTTTTTTCTTCTACAAGTTATCACAAAATATGTCTTGTAAAACAGAGGAGTCCAGGTCAAAGTTAATCTATTTTTAGAAATTTTTCATTTTTTACTATCTTTTAAAATTTCTTCTAGAGGGCAATAAGGTATGTTATTCCGATGATATTGATATCTTCGGTGTCTTGATAGCACCTCAGGCTTAGGTAGTACGGCATTTTGAAAATTTCCCCTATATATTTATCGTATAAAAATGGTTTACTGTCTATCAGTGGTAAAAGGGAAGTAGTTCTTAAAATATGTAAGAGCTACCTCCCTTTCACCAAAGACAAAATCTGGCATAGGTGTGAAAAGCCCGTCAAATTGTTCAGAAACAATTTCTAGTTATAGATATAAATCCGGTAGTACAATCTCCCAAGTTGTGATATAATGAAGTGTTTTTATACATGTTTAATTATAGATATAAATCCAGCAGTACACACTCCCAAGTTGTGATATAATCAAGTGTTTTTGTACATGTTTAATTATAGATATATATATCTCCCCAAGAGACCAAGAGAATGTCCTATCACCTGTTGATGCCCGATAGCACATAGTGTTTTTGTAGTCACACACTCCCATGCTGTGATTGAGATGGTGACAGGAGTATATAGGACATATCAGCATATAAATATATATATATACCACAATCACAGCAACATGTGGTGTTGGCAGTGTGTTTATACACTAGTGAATAGCAAGTACAAAATCTGGGGATATATTCTATAGCTGTCCGACTCTCATCAGAGTTAGTGGTCACCCCATTTATCCATCAGTTCTGTGGATTGTTTGTCTTCTGTTAAGGATTATCTTACATGTTGTCTGTGGCTGATCACTACATGTCAATATTACTGGATTATTGAACTAGGTAAAACAGTAGTGATGGCTATGTGATTTATACAGTGTGTGTACACATATACACCAAGGTAAGAAATACTTTTGTGATGGAAACTAAACTGTTGATAATGTAAATTTCATTCATTTTGCAACAGTTTTAAAACAAGTTTTTTAAAATCTTTATCAGTCTTGTTGGCCCTTGGTGTAATGAAGGTCTATATAAGTGGTTTGTAATGAAACATCTGGATTTTATAACATCATATCTTAAATCTGACACCGATTATTTAATCCTGTCTAATCTGACACCTTATTATTCTGACATCCTGTCCAATACGACCCATGATTATTCTGACATCCTGTCTAATCTGATCCCTGATTATTCTGACATCCTGTCTAATACGACCCATGGTTATTCTGGCATCCTGTCTAATACGACCCTTGATTATTTCATTATCCTGTCTAATAGGACCCCTTATTATTCTGACATCCTGTCTAATACAACCCCTGATTATTCTGACATGTTGTCTAATCTGACACCTGATTATTCTGAAATCATGGCTAATCTGACACCTGATTATTCTGAAATCATGTCTAATCTGACACCTTATTATTCTGAAATCTTGTTTAATATAACACCTGATTATTTTGATATCCTGTCTAATCTGACACCTTATTATTCTGAAGTCATGTCTAATCTGACACCTTATTATTCTGAAATCATGTCTAATCTGACACCTTATTATTCTGAAGTCATGTCTAATCTGACACCTTATTATTCTGAAATCATGTCTAATCTGACACCTTATTATTCTGAAATTATGTCTAATATGACACCTGATTATTCTGACATCTTGTTTAATATGACACCTGATATTCGATTATTCTGACATGCTGTCTAATCTGACATCTGGCTATTTTAACATCCTGTCTAATATGGCCCATGATTATTTAATCATGTCTAATCTGACACCTGATGATTCTGACATCCTGTCTAATCTGACCACAGATTATTTAAACAACTTGATTAATTTGGCTGCTGAATATAATGACACCCTACCTAATTTGACCTTTGATTATATTCTCACATCCTTACTGATATTTTGCCTATTTCCACATGTACAATGATGTAATTATCCCATTGTTAAGAAAACTGGCGCGATCTTTATAATATTACACATGTGTTTTTCAACACTCTTTCTAATGAATATTATTTTCCACAAGATATCGTATAAAACAGGTTTCAAAGTACTTAAGCTACCTTAATATTTGATATCATGAATATTGATGTGTCATGATCAGAGTTTTACAAATACGTTGACGATATGTGTTCATGTATGACATCACAAAGATATAATGATATAGGTTGTAACCTTATGTGGTTATTGGAGGACCAATTTAGATATACTGTATAAGCCTATCCATACAAACAACATTTCTACCCTGAGAAAGTGTCTCGTTTTAAAGATTAGTCGAGGTCGGCTATTTTGGTTCATTGTGTCCGACAGTTCTGACCATGTTTGTGTATAACAGTATAGGTATACCGGGTATATGGGGGGCTATTGTACATGTTGTTTATAGTGTTGAAAGAACTCTCAATCTTCACAGTTTATTGTTAGTTTTCATTGGTGAATGTATATATATATATTAATACTATTGATACATCCAGACAATACCCAACTCAGTGATACATTTTACCAATAATACACTTAAACTGTATGTACTTGGATACTTACACCCACCCCCATCCCCCCCCCCCCCCCAAAAAAAAAAAAAAAATCAAAAAAATCTAGAAATGATACCGGTATATAAGTGAACAAAATAGAAATAAAAGACATGCTGATTATTTGTTTGATTGGTTGAGAAATATAAGAAATAATCAAATTATTCCATCTGTGTCAATACTTAAATTGCCAACTTTTTGAAATTTCTATGGGGGAGATTACGCATCCTCAGAATTGAAAACATAAATTATATGTATACATGTACATTCAAAGGAAAAGTAACACTTTTAAATGGCTTCTTTTGAGCTCTTCTTTCAGAAGAAATCATCAAATCTTTAAAAATAGGAACAGTTAAGCAAATTCCAAAGTTGAAAATGCAACATTTTAGGGTCCAAAATCGGGAGTCTCCCTCCTAAATAGGGAGGGTTGGCAAGTATGCTGTGTAAAGATATAATTGCTTATTTCAAAATATATTATCTGTCTGGATAAATTTCTAATCTACCCAAAGCTCAATAGAGACTGTTGAATCAGAATGAGGGTGGTGTAAGTATATACTTTCATAGAGACTGAGCAAGTCATCCAAATCTTTTACTCTTATAAATGTTTTTGTACAAGTAAAAGTTCCTCTGGAGTTGTACATGGTGGGATATAACAGAAAGTGCATTTCTCTTATTTCTGATCCTGTGCAGTGGAACCAGCAGAAATTGACATGATGTTGATTTCCATTTTTATAGCAGACTGCACTGACACAACTTCCTAAGGCAATCAGTTTGTTTGTGTCGGTAGCCATGGTAACAAGCTCCCAGGCATGAAACAAAAAATAATCAACAAATGCTTGTTGTCTGCAGCATTACTTTGAAGTATATTATAGATACTTGGGCTGTTTTGTTGAGTTCTGAAGTATTTACCTGATATACTTCATGCATGACATGTGTAGTATGTACATGTATACAAAAAGGGTCAAACATCAGATGGTGTAAAAATTAATTTTCTTGTGAATTTCCTTAATGCATGTTTAAAAAGGCGTAAGTTGAATTGTGACACATGAAACAACGGGTAAACATGAAGACTATGGGCAAGTCTTTTTTTCATTGTCGCCATCTTGATCGCTTCGAGAAATATTCTGTATCTTAACTTTGTGATATGAAGATGGACGTTTTTGAGTTTGCTTATTAGTGTGATTGACAATGATGACTCGGCTCTCATTTTGTGGACTTGATGTTTACTTGGATGTGACTTGAAGGGATCAGTGAACCCATTCACCCTTAAAGACACATTTAAACTCTTCCAATTCAAAGGTTGGAATAGTCCATTATTAAATATCTGCAGGGATGAATAAGTTAAGGATATATGTATATTAGTTGTTTCTCAGTTGTATAATTTTATATTGAGACTCTACATGAAGAATATGGTATATTTCATTCTACGTCAGATTTCATTTCACAGATGAATCTATATAAGTGGTATAATATTAGGCCATCATTATGTATATATGTATATATGGATAGACATCTGTGAATATGCCCCAAAGTGATTTTACTAAATGCTGTCGTGTTCAAACATGCCGAGATGTCCTGGGGCTAAACCGAGGTACAAGTCTATCTCAATTTAACACAGAACATTTATTTGTATGGAAATGTAGTCAAGCGTGATTTAGTTTTTCCTGAACTTATACAACGTAATTCATCTCTGATATAAGGCGTCGAAAATGCATCGAGCAGTATGCCATATTTGTATGATGCCTGCATCTATATCAGTAGATGAAATTGATTACCGCCAGTGAATAATTAGCTCCCAATGTGTTTGGCCTGTTCATAATCACCATCATTGTCAGGTGCTTCATGAAATTGATTCCGTCATTGTATTCTATCTTAATTGAGATACATTTATTGATCTTAATTAAAATAAACATGTGATATACATTTCAGTTTTAACCTGATAAACTGAGGTACAAATCTTTCTCATTTTAACATCGAACATTTATCTATCCATATGGAAATTTTGTCAAGCGTGAACTTGTTTTTCTTGAACGTATACGTAAACAATGCCTGACGAAGTGCATCCCAAATGCATCGTTCGGTTGAGCAGTGGTCATTATATATCTGGGGGTGAAATTGATGATGGCAAATATATCATTAGGTTTTACCTACTCTATTATGATAATCAGTATTTTATTGTAATCGAGACCTAGCTGGCACACTTATTGATCTTTATTTTATATATAAATGAACAAATATTTTGAGATTACTTTGTAATAATAAAGCATGCACATTGAATACATATATATATATATATGAGCTTAATAACCACATAATATATTATTAATAACATCACTAGTATGATTTTAAATTGCTACATTTTTATGTATAGTATTATAGATTGATAGCATTACAATTCATGTAAGAACCAATACATATATCATTACAACAATAAATGGTCACAGTGAGATGTCAGCTTTCATACCATTATCTATATGGACTGCATTGTCAATATTAAAATCAACAATCAAAATATTATACACGAATCATAAATCAAAACATGTTATACGTTTTTCTTAAAAAAAAAACTCAAATTTTTGTGTAAATTAAATTTTTGTATATGGATGAATTAAAAATTGGATCACATAATAATTATCATTGTATAGTTGTTTTTTTTAAATGTATAGATTATAAGATGGACATTCACAAAAAAATCTACTGAATAGAATTGTGTTTCAGGTTCATTCGATCTATTCTGACTACTTAGCCCCTGAAGGTTTTATGAAGAATTTCTCTGCTTCATTTTTTGTCTAAGTTATCTCCCCTTGTTTTGGAACTTATAATTAGAATCAGACATCCAAGTGATCAAAATAATTTTTTTTTCTCAAAATTTTCTTTGTAATTATTCTAGTAATTCGGCCAATCTTTAAGGTTCTATTCATTTTTTTATCAATATATCATATGACACCTTATATATCAATTAATGATAATGGACAAAGGGGTTGTTTCATAATAGGTCAATGTAATATTGTACTATTGAAAATAATGGTTGATTGTTCAACAAGTCAACAAACTTTATTTTAAAATGAAAGAAAACTCCTATCAGTGCCTTATGTTGCCCGGAACTAATACATGTCGTAAATGGCATTATATAATCTTTTCTAAGATAGAATTATAAAATGTGAGGTAAGTCAGCGGTCATTGAGTAGCCCTGGGCTACTTATGGTACAATGATGTAATCCACAAAGATTTAAGAAAATATTTTGGTGCGAATATATACAAACAGGATTTAAAGTGCCCAGGTAAGCTGTCAATGCCGTTAAACGAGAAACGGACAGGTAAAAATTGTATAGTAGTTTGTGATATGAATGAGTGGGAGTTCCATTACTGAGGACTGGGAAAATCAATGTCATATGTGCTGGCTATATCCCCAAGTGCTATTTTTGTGTGGTGACCAGTTTTCCTGATTCTGTTAGGGATTATATACAAATGGCGATATATTAGCGGAAATTTCAACAAAAATGTCGGAGGATGGTATCACAACACAGGTAAATCAGACGAAAAACTTCATAATTTTATTTAGTGTTACAAACACCTGAATGTTTATGAGGTAAAGTTTATTCAGGTTTCAAGAATGGTTTATTCACGAGTTTATTCAGGTGAACGTCCGTTAAAACGTACGATATCCCATACGTAAACATTAAGTATATAACTAGGTAAAATCAGGGTGGAACAGAAATCAACATGAGTAATGGTGTCTATATAACAGTTAACCAACTGTACACGACTGATCAAAACCTCTGATACTACAGCTGTTGTATGTGTTTATCGTGTCAGAGGGAATAAAACTACCAAATGGTTGATCATTTATCTTTGATTTCTGTTGTACATTAAAATTATTTGAAGTTATTGATGAATTATAAGGAGTTAATAAAAATATTTTCATATTATTACAACGTGAACTTAACTATTATTTTGTAGTAGAGATCGATATACACAGTATCCGTTATTGTGATATCATTTGAACTTTGTCAGTTATCTGATCAGCGAGAGACATCATTTGAACTAGCTGTAACATTATTTGATCATTAACTGTGATGTCATTCAAACAGTACTGTGCCATCTGATTTGAACTAGCTGTGAAATTTAATTTGATTAATAGGTGTGATGTCACTTGAACAATGCCATCACTTGAACTAGCTGTGGCATACTTTGATCAGTAGGTGTGATGTCACTTGAAGAATGCCATAATTTGAACTAGCTGTGGCATTATTTGATCAATAGGTGTGATGTCATTTGAACAATGCCATTATTTGAACTAGCTGTGGCATACTTTGATCAGTAGGTGTGATGTCATTTGAACAATGCCATAATTTGAACTAGCTGTGGTATTATTTGATCAATAGGTGTGATGTCATTTGAACAATGCCATAATTTGAACTAGCTGTGGTATTATTTGATCAGTAATTATAAGTGTGCAGATGTCATTTGAACTATGCCATCATTTGAACTAGCTGTGGCATTATTTAATCAGTAGGTGTGATGTCACTTTAACAATGCCATCATTTGAACTAGCTGTGGCATTATTTGATCAATAATTAAGTGTGATGTCATTTGAACAATGCCATAATTTGAACTAGCTGTGGCATTATTTGATCAGTACGTTTGATGTCATTTGAACAATACCATCATTTGAACTTATAGCTGTGACGTTATTAAATCAGTATGTGTGATGTCACTTGAACAATGCCATCATTTGAACTAGCTGTGGTATTATTTAATCAGTACGTGTGATGTCATTTAGCTGAGACATTATTTGATCACCGAGTTTGAATGTCATTTAAACTTTGACGTCAGTGCATTTTGACTTGCAATGACATTTTATTTAATCAGTGTATTATATGTCAGAATTGGTTAATTTTGGATTTAGATTTGTATCTCTTTAATTTTGATTTTTGTATTCGACTTTTTGTTCATTGAAAATTACCTTCTGAAACCTTTGACTTGGTTTTACTCCGGGTTTCTTCTACAGTACTTGTATATTCAAAGATTAGGACTTACCGTAGTTATACAGCGTTTTAATTAACATCAATCATTTCCAATCCTGTATGAAAAAATCTTATCATTATTCAACAGCTAGATATTACCTTTACACATTCTGATTGAATATTCATTTTAGTTATCTTTATTTTAACTTTGACATTAAAATTCAGATCATTCTTTATCAATAACATCAAAATTTTAAGTCTAGATCAAACAAAAATATTCTTTTAATAAAGACTTAGTTGTAGTATATATAATATGTGTATGAGTATAAGATTTTTTGTGAATTTTGCTATATGGATTACCTACATTTTATATATATGTTACCGTGATCAAACTACTCAGCTTAAAGTAATATTTTATTTCAGTAAGCACCCAGTTGAGAAATATTCTGTATCTTTGTGTGATATGAAGATGGAAGTTTTTGAGTTTGCTTATTATTGTGCTTACTTGTTGTGATGACAATCACTTGATTTTCTTTTTGTGTACTTGATGTTTACTTGGATGTGACCAAAATTTACATGACGGATGTCGTCGATGAAGCCGAAGACGTTTACTCTTCTGGAACACCTGGTCTTATTCTCTTGTACTTTTACTTGGGTCTCCATGTAAATCTCTTTTGTTCATATTTTGCCTCTAGTTTAATCTATTTGGAGTCCAGATTATGGTTTTGTTGACGCTTTGGTATTCTCTGATTAATTTTTTTCTAAAAGATTAACAATATTTTGATTATCAAAACACTTTTACAACCAGGAGACATATTTGCAGCATAGTTTTTAATGACGAGAACAGTCCATGTCTCTTAAGTGACAAAAGGCCCTATGGGCTTCTTGTTTAAGTTATGAAAATAAGAAATCTATGAATATTTACTAGCTGTGTTGTGTAAGAAGGATATTCAGGTCTTAATCCTGTACATCAGTTTAAATTATATAAGTAGGTACATAAATTGATTATAATAGTCCGTATATTTATATCAGTTGTTAAGCCCTTTACATAAATTGATTAAAATAATCTATACATTTATATCAGTTGTTAAATTCAGCTGTGCCCTTTACATAAATTGATTAAAACAAACTGTACATTTATATCAGTTGTTAAATTCAGCTGTGCCTAGGTGTGTTGTGTTTTCTTTGAGGAAGAGTTTAGAAGTCATTTGATATTTATAGCTAGCCATCATTTTTAGATGTGACCCAGGGGCTGGTACAGTGAATCACTCTTTGTATGTGGTTCATTACATCTGTCATCCATCTAAAGCAACTTGTGTTATTTCTATTTCTCAGAAAATACTTTCACAATTTAACACAAAGAACATCATCATCATCAGATTTACCGATAGCCATATTAGATTTTTACAGTTTTCATTTTTAGCTCACCTAATTTTCTTTTGACCCAGAGTACTCACTAATTACTAAGCCAGTAGCTTACCTGGCATGAAGTGCTAAAACATTTCCTAAAGGAAATGACCTTGACCCACTTCAAAGGCCACAGTGGTCAAATATGTAAAAACCTTAATCAGTCTTCTCAAAAGGCCTAATGTCAATTGGGAGTGATATTAGGCCAGTCGGTACTTTCGACAGAGTGTTTTCTAAAACATTTCTAAAACTACTTCAGGCCTAACTTAGATTAATCAGTGGAGAATTTCTCTGCCTCAAAATATATTTGACATGTAGTGTTTGATTAGTAAGTACCATATGGAGTTTCAACTGAGCCAGAAATAAAAAACTGACATATATTGATATAGATACAATGTCTTTACAGGATATATCAATTAACACGTTATCATAAGTGTTCATTGTAGGACAATTAAGTGTTCACAGTTGATTTTACGACATAAAGAATTAGTCTGGGAAGGGCGGTGGGGTATTGTTTGGGGGGGGGGGGGGGTCGTATTGTTTATTGTGATGGTCCTTTTTGAAACCCGTACATCTTTTCAGACTTAAATAAGGACTGTCATCTTTTCCAAAGGGAAGTTTTAAGCTTAATTGATTATGGATATTAATTGGTTCGTCATCGGTGCATCATCCAGTGGCAATATTTTACTTTAAACCACTTCCTCTCAACATAAACTATAAGGCTCAGCTGGGTACTGATACAGGACCAGTAGATGTAATGCACAGGTGAATTTAAGGGCTACCAGCTGGTTTGTTCAAATGAATGACTTTCACCTACTTGCAAGTGGTCACACTTGGGTCAAAAGTGCGGAAGTCCTCAAAAAACTTCTCAATAATTAAAATGTCCTGGGTACTGATAGTTTGTGTGTACAAACTGGGAGCAAACTAGCAAACTGGGATGATGGGCTATGTGCCAAGTTTGTGCAAATGATTGACCTTGACCTATATTCAAGGTCACAGGGTCAAATATATTTAAAACCTTTCAAAGACTTCTTCATAATATTAAAGAGATCTAGATTGATGATATTTGGCCAGTAACATACTGGGATAAAAGGTTACCATGGTTGTTCAAATGAATGACCTTCACCCATATTCAAGGTTACATGGGTCAAATATTTTAAAATCTTGATCGCATTCCTCTGAATATTAGGCCAGAAGTGTGCTGGGAAGAAAGACTATTTAATTAAATGACATTGATTCACTTTCAAGGTCACAGGGATAACAAGCTTAAAACTTTTAATAGGATATTTTTATTCCTCTAAATTTCGGATTACAGATGCATGATCGATACCAAGAGAGTGATACAGGCCCATCATGGGCCTCTTGTTATTTTATAAACATTTTCATTTATGCTTTATGGGGTGCTTACTATGTTAAATAGGGCACATGCCGTGGACAATTAATATTGATATCCGGTGAAGGAGTTGACCCCCTGAAAATATAGTAAGCTGAGGACGTGTATAATCACTCAAAAATTGTCAGTCAATGTGTATTAAATGAGGTCCTTATAGAGTATAGTCTCCATGTACAAATCATGAACGCTCATTACCATGCAGGTATGTTGCTACGTCTTTTAATTTGTTCAGCATCAGTATAGTGCAGTTGACATAATACTGGGAAGGGATCGACCAGTACGTGTTTCCTTAACGTTGGCTGTGTTTTAGGGTACACACACCTTGACAGGTAAAGGGACACACCTTCGTATCTAATACAACTAGTGTATAGGTATGTAACTTTTGACTCTGGTCCTGTACAGTTACTGTCTTAATTGTTACAGGGTTTGACTCTGGTCCTGTACAGTTACTGTCTTGTTACAGGGTTTGACTCTGGTCCTGTACAGTTACTGTCTTGTTACAGGGTTTGACTCTGGTCCTGTACAGTTACTGTCTTGTTACAGGGTTTGACTCTGGTCCTGTACAGTTACTGTCTTGTTACAGGGTTTGACTCTGGTCCTGTACAGTTACTGTCTTGTTACAGGGTTTGACTCTGGTCCTGTACAGTTACTGTCTTGTTATAGTGTTCCACCCCGTGTCTTTATAAAGCCCACAAACCTGTTATAACAGTTACTGTGACTAAACGATGCGTAACACACCCACACACCTGTAAATATAGATTTTTTGTACATACTTTGATGTAGACTGCATATATATGTTGGTATTATTTTATAGGTTTTTTAGCCTGCAAGCTGACTGAGGAAGGGGAGATTTTCTAAGTGTTCATGATTTTAGCCTTTGCATGTTTGTAGTCTAATGTTATATATTTAAACTAAATCTTCTTAAGCTGTTACCCTGAAGACACATTTGAACTCTTCCAATTCAAAGTTTGGAAAAGTTCATTATAAAATTTTGGGGGTAAATGAGTTAACTGTACAAATCCAGCTGACTAAACTTAAAAGATGTTGGAGGTTTGTCTCTCTGACTTAATCGTAACAAACAAATAAATCCTTAACATTAATTATTATAGAACTTACGACTATAAATTATTAATTTTATTTATAAATTGTGAAATATTTTACATAATTATAGAACAGTTATCTTAGAAACATTAACTTGTTTCAGAGTCCCGATCCAAACATATACATTTTGTTGCCAGATTAAATGAATTCATTGATTCATTTGGTAATGAGGCCCACTCAAGAGAATTGCAATTAGCAACACCAAACTTCTACATGAATCATTAGTAATCTGATTCTTTGTAAAGCTTGACCATTCCCTGAAACAAGTGTCGTGTCAACAGATTCAAGAATCTTGACGACTTTGTCATCTGTAACAACCCTGTATCCCATGTCCTGTTACAGTGTATCCTGTTTCCAGTGAGTCAGCCCGATACATTGATTTGACACATCTCCATTTGTTATCAGATAACATCTGTTGTCAAGTAAACAATCCGCTCCACTTAGGACTCCATTTCCTTAGCAACAATGTCCCTGAGTTCATTTGGTGGAATAAAAAATGATAGTGGGATCATTAATATTGGTATACACATTTTAAATCATATATGGCTATACCTTCCCCTTACTATATATACTGGCTGGATTCGACATTTAGTTAATGGTTTTAAAATATACTATTGTCAAATTCAAGCAATACAGATTTTTATACACCCGATATGCATAATGATTCATAAATTATGCACTCTACTATTTTATGTCTGTTCTGAATCAAACTGAAAAATTCAAAGTCAGGGAATTTAAAGAAGTTTACATCATTCAACTGATCCTGCTTGTTTATAATCAAGAATGAAATGAACTTTGATTTGATCAGATAAGCAAGATGAAATTGAAAGTAAATATATTATGATCCTGACCATGATAATTATGAATTTGAATAACTTTACTACGTTAGTCAAGCTTTCTCTGACATCAAAAACTGAAGGCATCATAAATACAAATGTATTGATACATGTATATCATATATAGAGGATCTGATACGAGTGCCAATGTAATATGGAATTTATCAAACATCTCAGTTCAATAATTTCATACATCACAAGCCTTTAGGCGAGTGACATATTAAATTATTTAACGAGTTTAATAAATTCCATATTACATTGACACGAGTGTAAGATTCTATTTATCACATAACTGATATTTAAGAGAAAATACACCGAAACTCTCAGATTCATTCTCTATTACAAAGGCAAATTTCTACATTGACGGTGCGATTTTCACTACCGAGACAATCATATGACGTCATAAAGACGTCATTTGTTTATGACGTCACAATAGTGTTATTACACGTGTGTAATACAATATTGATGACTTGGCCGTATGACATGACGGAACAGGTCAGTTATGTGATAAACACATTAATGAGTTATTACGACTGATCAGCCCAAACCCCCAACAGGAGGGTACAGACTCACTGTTTTTGACCGAGTCTTCCTTGAAACTCTCTAATTCAAGTCCAAATTTACAAAACTCAAAATTTGCAGCTGTGTTCAAGTGATCTCCTATAGTCATACTGATACTTCAGAGTGTGTGTAATTATAATTATAAGGCTGAATCAAATTATTTTTAGAGTTATTTTGACACATAAAAATGAAAGATATACATTGAGCACACACACAGCTATTCATCCTCATTGGAAATGTGGAATGAAGGAGAGATCTCTAATTGGAGGCTTTAGAAGTTAAAACCTTAAAAATCCATTTTAAGAATCATATTTTAGCTGATGGATCCAACTCACATATGAAAAAGACGCACAAAAAATAAACCAAGAGCTGTTATTAACAAACACAAGCCCAGCTGTAACTAAAATGAATAGCAATTCTGTCAGTCCTCCGTCATTACCAATAAATCTTGATAAAATTTTCCTGGGATATCTTTTGCCTCAGTAGCATGCTGGATTGGATTGCTATCACAATCAAATAAATAATGACCTAACCTTCTTTCAAGGTCACGGGCATCAAATATATCAGATTTAAAGACTCTTAGTCCTAATATTTGGTTTGTGTCATGTTCAAATGATCAGCTGTCTGTGTGATGATTTGAATAAGCAAATTCACTTTTAGTTCACAAAGGTGAGGTCAAATGTTTGATACCTTTACAAGATCCATATAACTAAGTGGTTCCTGACTTTTTATTCTGTATAACAAGTGAAAGAGACGTGTCTGTTAGGCCTTTTGACTGCAGTGCAGGAATCTTCCATTGAATTGTAATCTAATCGCTCACATTGATCAAGAGAAATCAATGTTTCACTTTTGTTTGTTGAAAACATTAGAAAAAATCCATATAAGCTGCCATAAGGCTGAATCACTTGACAATGAATTCTCCATAAAATAATCAATCGGGCTATTGAGTGAAATGGACGGGACAGTTAATTGCAGCAGTCTGTATCTATGTAGGGCAATAAAGGTTAAAGGTGACTTAGGTTAAAGGTCAGGGTCTGGACTTACCCTGTAGTAATTATTGATGATTAAGGGTTTAGTCAGATGATTTGGTAATCATACAGTAAAGGATAATAGTTGGATTAACGCCAGGTTGTCATTGTTCGCAATGAGAATGGTGCCTGGTTTTTAAGCTAAAGGGGGTCAGTCATAATTATTGGTAAAGAAGATCATGTGACTCTAGTTTCGAGGGGACCTCAGAAAGCTAAAGGGGGTTGTTCATTGATGGTAAAGAAGATTGTGTGTGGTTTCAAGGGGACCTCAGAAAGCTAAAGGGGTCGGTCATTGTTGGTAAAGAGGATAATGTGACTGTGGTTTCAAGGGGACCTCAGAAAGCTAAAGGGGTCGGTCATTGTTGGTTAAGTGGATCATGTGACTGTGGTTTCAAGGGGACCTCAGAAAGCTAAAGGGGGTTGTACATTGATGGTAAAGAGGATTGTGTGTGGTTTCGAGGGGACCTCAGAAAGCTAAAGGGGTCGGTCATTGTTGGTAAAGTGGATCATGTGACTCTAGTTTCGAGGGGACCTCAGAAAGCTAAAGGGGGGTTCATTGATGGTAAAGAGAACAGTGGTGTGAATGAAGTTTCAAGGCTAAAAGGATCAGTTGATGGAGGGAAAATTTGGTAGACAGTTGTGACAATTTCTAAAGCCAACAAGAGGAATTAATATAAGTTGAATAACTTCCATAATTGATGTACATATGATAAATAAACCATACATTAATGTTCACATCCAACCAGGAACTGTGCCATCTGACCACCCATTTAACATGGCTGCTAAAATAAATTTTGACCAGAAGCGGGGTATTGGATGTTTTTATACATAAATGGCTAGTTTTCTACTAAAATTTTATAGAGATGGTGATTTAAATAGGATACACAATGTTGTTGACAGGTGCGTAACCTCCAGCTGAAGGAGGAGATGGAAAAGTCACGTGTCCTCCAGGAGGCGCTGCACGCACTGGCTACAGAGCACCATGAACTGGAACAGTCGCTCACATTCACGGGACGTAAATCTCCAGCACGCTATTACGACACGGACGATGATGAATTCTACGACTGTGATGAAGATGATCTTCAAAATAATGGTATTAATAAAAAAAAATCACTTGAGTTAGCTATGTCAATCTTATCTGATATTGTTAGTCTAACAGTACTACATGCATTGTTTACTCAAGTATGTGTTAGGAGATATTGTCGGCAAAGTGACTATCTAAAAACCAAAAATCAACAATCAGAAAAAATGTATTTTGAATTTTGTTTTATCAAATTTTTATACAAAAATATTGCCATATATTCAAAATTAGGATATATTCATATGTTAGGTAATATATTTCAAAAAATTATTTTACAGATTACATATTTTTAAGCATCTATTTCTAGTAAAAATATGTACAAAGCCTGAAAGGGTTACCTCCCCTTCGTGTGATATTTTTCCTGTTTCACCATGCAGTCAGTTATCAAGCTTGTGGATATGGGAGTTTAATTTTGATTTTATTTGATTACACAGACGGCAAAACGTTTTCATTTAATTAATTGTTAATGTAATTGGATTTAAATTAAAACTTCAGACATTCAAGTTTTAGGTGTAGAACCCCACACTTTTTGCTGCATGGAAACCTTGAGAATTTTATGAAAAAGGTATTAAAAATTTTGAGCCTTTTTAGCGCCTTTTCAGTATTGTTTCAAACATTTTGTACAAAGATTCAAATCCGTAAAATGTGAGACATAAATATATATTTGAAAATTTCTTCAAATAACACTTTCATGTGGACAGCAGAATAAAACTTCCTGAACATGTTTTGAATTATTCTGAAGTGATGAAAATTCAATGGACCAAAGTACAGAGGGAGAAATGAGTGACTCAATCCTTTTGGATGATATCATGGAAATGAAGTTTAAATAATAAACCATATTTCGTTAGAAAAAATCTCAATTACTATAGGCTTAATTTATTACTACTAAGAGAGTGGCAAAAAGGATATAGGCTTAATTTATTACTTCTAAGAGAGTGGCAAAAAGGAAATATTTTAGTTATATTAAGTTATTTACTCTTTAAATTATGTGATGGATATGTAACCAAATTTGGTAAGAAAGGTATTCAAATGGTGATGATACAAAAATGTCCCTTTTCCTTTTTAAATATCCCCATCTCATTTTTACCTCTTAATTGAATATTATTATGTTGTTATGTTGAATTTAATGCATAAGGTGTGGCTTTTTTCACAAACTGTCTATTTTCGATATGAATCTTTTAAGTCGCATGCAGCTTTAGAGAATTTGATTTCTAAAATAAAATGATAACCTTTTTCTTCTTTCTTTTTCAGAGAAAAATGAAATGAGTGGCTCCCTTACTAGTAATTATCTAGATGCCATGTCTTTGGACTCTACATCTGGATCTTACTTTCCCAAACATATAGACGGTACAAACGGATGTGTTCATTCTAAATACGGAAGGTAAATAATACTAGTGGTGACTTAAATTAGTTACATGTGTAGATAATTCTACCTCAATGGCAGGTGTTGGTAAGGTAAGATTTTGTAGGCATCAACTTAGCTGTATAATCATCGTGATGGTCAAATTTCAGCAATTTTTTTTTTTTTTTTATCACTTCTGTAATAAAATAAAAACAGGACCCTGAGAGTTGGGTGGATTGGTCGAGTGGTTAACACTCCGGCCTTCCATGCAGGCGGCCGGGGTTCGATCCCCGTAATCATCATATACGTGGAACATTCAGAGAAAGTGTTTTTTCTCCTGCCCACACAACTAGATGGAGTATAAAATGGTCTGGGGTTGGTGTTACAGTATCTGTGCTGTAGCATTCAAGTGAGGTTGCACTCTAAAAGATGCCGTTGGAAACACGGTCTTACTACAAACATAATACAATTCATCTCCAGCACATATACATACACACACATGTGGAGATATTAGCCAGGTGGTATAGGACAAGTAGTTAGCGCCTGATTTGGCAGCTCCTGCAAACTCCTCAGAATTGTATATGATAGAACTGTATGTGTTAATTATATTGATTGTATGAGAATTGCATATCTATGTACTGTAAAATGCTTTAGAGTGGCTTATATTAGCTAGATAGGGCGCTATATCAAATGTTGTATATTTATTTGATTTAAAAATAACTACCATGCTTATGGCATTGATTTATTACACATTGATATAGGTTCTGTTTGGTCTAAGGGAAATAACTCACCTAAATGGAAACAAGAGTTTTCAAAAATATTCAAAATGTGTCAGGTAATTAGTATTTTTTTAACTAACATTTTTCACCCTGCTGTATGAAAGACTTTCATTTTAGCTGCTGTATTGTCATCTGAATATAAGTTAAGAAAAAATGAAAAGAATCCATTTATCATGAGGCTGAGAATTATAACTTTGAAACAAACATGAAAATTAACATCATTATTAATTAAACTTCAATGACGGTTATTGATTTGTTGTTTGTCAGGGATTACTGCATAGTTGAAATAGTATATCTGTTTCTTCTTAAACAGTATTGCATGAATAGTGTAACTATCTGATCATGAGGACCCTGTCTTTCTATAACTATCTTATCAAGGTGTTAGTGGATGTCAATTAGTTATGGTCTTATCCCTGATAAAGGTTCAGAGTATACACTATTTAATAGATACAAAGTTTTAGAGCATACACTACATAATAGATACAAAGTTTTAGAGTATACACTACATAATAGATACAAAGTTTTAAAGTATACTCTACATAATGGATACAAAGTTTTAGAGTATAAACTACATAATAGATACAAAGTTTTAGAGCATACACTACATAATAGATACAAAGTTTTAGAGCATACACTATTTAATAGATACAAAGTTTTAGAGTATACACTATTTAATAGATACAAAGTTTTAGAGTATACACTACACATTAGAAATAAAATATTATGTTATAAGGTTGCATGATAATTATCTTAGGCATTTTGATGGCAGACACAACAGTATGAAAGCAGGGGACAATAAATTGTCCATTGTCATACAGCATACATAGTTGAAATGAGGGTTACTCAATTTCATTTACATCTTAAAAATCTTAAATGCTTCAATTAACAAACAGAAAAAAAATTGGAATTGTGTTAGATTACTGTGATGGTATACGGTAGCATTGGAATGTACAGTAAAAACCCACTTTCTCCAACTCGAGGGGACCTGATTAATAGTTTGAGGAAGACATGGTAAGGATTAATCCGAGGTTGGTCGAATTATATGTACAAACTTGGTTGGAAGTAATGTGAGGTGCACTCGGCACTTTTTTATTTGTTTAAAATGATCGCCATGTTCATACATTTATGCACTGCTCATGAAGTGACAGTCATATGTTTCAGAATGGAGCAGACATTTTTACATTACCTTCAAAGAATTGCCAAAAAATGTTCCTTGTATTTTATGTTATATGTTGAAGGAACCATGCGGTGGTTGTCACCATACCGTACCTCACTGAGTGAAGTGTAACAGCACTGTATTTGAAACAATTACAATTTCAAGATTTAGTATTCTGTGGGATTCAGGGGAGATAACTGGCCACACAGAATTGATAATGACATTCAGATAGTCAATTCCTTTGAAAGTGCATGGTTTAAAAAAGATTTTTTCATTGCCTCCTTAACTGATCAACAATACAGTCTTTGTATAAATTTATTTTCTTAATCCCATAAAAGATTAAATCAGTTGATCTGATAATGCAGCGTTTTGTTCTAAGAAGTATATTGGGCATGATATTGTTTTAATTTAAACTAAACAACCAATTTAGAGTCAAGGGTGTTATGTATTGGTGACTTTATAACAACTAAGCCATGGCAATCATAGCTGTTATGAATGACGCCGAAATTTTAACTAACTGAAAACAGGGTATCATATATTTTTAAAAGAAATGTAAAATTCAAATTTATGATTTCCTATCATCATCAGTGCTGTGCAAAAAAAATAAATGTATTAACATTAAGTGAAAATTCACTCTAATTAAAGTTTAGAGATATGTAAATGGATATTTGAGGTGTCACAACAAAATGTAACTTGACTTTCAATACTGGCCAAGATAGGCACAGTTTATCATACTTATGTAGCAGTTTGGTTATTTTTTAAATTGTATTAAATGTACCTTAAAGGTAATGTATAAATTCCCAAAGTGGTATATATATTTGAAAGGATGGTGTGAACACAGAATTAGATCTAAGTCCGTGGTGTGAGAAAGTTTTAATATTGTTTGTCGTTTTATGTATCTAATGTGCACCAGGTCGGGTTTGTAAAAGTTTCATATTCCTGTGTGTTGTACTTTCATTTAAATTGTTGTCAATTTAAACTGCATGCTACCACTGGTTACTGTCAGCAAATATGACAATTTTATTTCTAATTTACTGTTAATTAAGTCTTGACTGAAAGGAAAGTTCCTTAACTAAGGATTTTCTCCTTAACTTCTGTAAAGCTTTCCTATGGAGATTTCAAGTTAAGGAATTTCTTTAAGTTCAGGAGTGTTGATGAAACCAGGGCCTGTGTAGTTTAAGTGAAAACCAAACTGAACCCTTGAGTTGAAATCAGATTTGATAAGATTTAGGATTAAGATGAATCATGACTGGTGAAGGAGGTTGGTGATGGATGGTGTAATGTTGTAACTAAGGGTGATATAGGGTGGCACATACAAAGGTGGCATACTGTTGTGTGCAGGGTGGCATATATGAGGGTTATAAATAAAAGGTGGCACATGGGGGCATAGATGGAAATGAGCCCAAAGATGGATGTGGACAACAGGTTCTCCCATCATTAACAGACTTTTATCCTCTTTTACCTGTCCAAGATTACTCTGTCACTCGATCCCTAAGGTATGACAGATAGCACGAGCTGACAACAATGTAATAACGTCACGACAACAACATGATGACATCATGACAGCAATACCATCATGCTAAGTCAACAGGTCAACCATGTCACGTCAGCATCGTGTTGCATTGATACTTTCGTAAAAACACACACACAGAAAATGACGGGAGAGAAATGATCATCTCCTACCTTGATGTTGTGACAGAGAAATCTCCAACCCTCTGGGTGATATATTTTCTTAATAGTCTAACCCTCGGCAGAACTTCTGGTTAGACAACCAATAATATCACCCCTTGGGTTGCAGATTTCTCTGTCACACCCTCAAGGTAGGGGAAGATTCTATAAATGAAGTGCATGGCCAGTTATTATGAAGCACATATATGTAAGATATCAATACAATGCCAATGGATGTGTAAGAACAACAGTCAAAGAGATCTTTACTACTCAGATGTACTTCTCTGAATCAACAAGTCAATAAAGATGTATAAATGTAGTACAGCAATACAACTGAAATAATTAAAGTATTTTCTACCAGGGGAGATCACTCTTCCAAGTTTATAAAAAGCATACTGTGATCACAGAGACCTTCTGATTAATGGAACAACATGTTATAAACTGAAATTGTGTTGATTTACAAAGTTAAAAAATTATTTTCTACCAGGGGAGATAACTCATCCAAGCTTATAAAAATCACACACCTGGGAGCAATTATTAATTAAACATGCAGGGACCTCCAATAAATTGATATTTTAAATCAAGTAGATTGATACAGCATGTTAAAACTGAAATTGTGTTTATTGACAAAGTTAAAAACATTTTCTACCAGGGGAGATAACTCTTCTGAGCTTATAAAAGGAACACCTGTTCAGATAAGTTCATAATTTAAATCAAGTGGAATATTGTACAACATGTTAAAAGCTGAAATTATTTTGATTGATTTTCTACCAGGGCAGATCGCTCTTCCAAGCTTAAAAGTACACAGGGGGGCACCAGTGACCTGTTTGTTTTTCAAGGCCCACTTAAAGCAGCATCAGATTGCTAGGTCTCATCGTATTTCATAAATGGACAAATCCAGTCCAGCTGGTTCAACTGTTTGGACAGCAACCAACATAAATGGCGAAGATAGTGCATGACCTATAGCATCAGAGGGTCCAATACTGTGTATGAAGTAGAACTCTGGATTGGATGTGTGATAATTAGTCTGTATGTATTTGATACAATAAGGGAACTTTGTAAACATTTTAAGTTTGTACAGACACATAGGGTACGTCACGGATTGTAATGGATAAAGAGACGAAGTATGTACAGACACGTAGGGTACATCACGGATTGTAATGCATAGAGAGACCAGTGATGGACAAACGTAAGAATCTGTCACTGATGATTGTGGTTTGTCCGTTGTCACCTGATCAAGGGGGCCTGGATGTGTTCATGAAACAAATCTCATGCTCAGGTCTGGATGTTGTGCTCAAGACAAATCAAAAATGATTTTATTTATTTTAAAATAAACATTACTCAATCTACACTATATTTATGTTTACCTGTACAACAATTCTAAATCTGATGAATTGACCATCCGAGAAAATAAATTGAAAGGAAAAAAAAAAAACCTGGAGATTGATTTATCAAATTGAAAACAGAAATTGTGTTAGTGATAAAATGGTTTTACAATCAATGAATGTATTCGGAATTCTTGGGATATGAATTGATTATTTGATAATGTTGTTATTATACACCAAAAACTTGGATGATAAACTTTAAACAAGCCAATTTAATCAGAGGGTTTCAATTATAAAACACCAGATATCTAATCAGAAAGCTATGGCAATTAGGCTACCTGTTACATTCAGTAAGTAACGAAGAAACATAAACAAAAAAGTCATCCATAAGCAAATATTTTCCAATTAAAAATATTTATTTTTGGAAAAAATTTGACTTACCGTTATGAAGCTGGTATTTTATTATCAAGATTTTAAACATATATTTCATTAATTTTGAAAAATTCAAATGTGATTAAAAGAATATAGTGTTTTCATAGAAAAATTAAAATGCAAAAAAAAAGTATAAAGCTTACACAGGCTTTTTAACATGCATGTAATTTTGTGAATAAATGGCAATAAATGTATGGTATTTTATGTCCTTACATTAATTCCTACTTTCTCATTTTTCAAATCCGATAGCCCATGAAGTTATTTAAAAACGTTGGGAATCTGCATAATAATATTTTTATTTGAGAATTCGGTTCGTTTCTTTTTCAATTCTTTTGAGATGTTGCGTTCCGTAAATTTGATCCAGACGGTAATATACAACGTATGCAACATCCGACGTACTGTGAAACTCGCAGGGGGATTGATTTTTATTCCGTACAACGAAAATAACGCAGGCTTCTAACGTATCGCGTGAAGGATGTGCAACTTGTACACAACTGTGCGAACGTTCCTGTCAATCGTTCTTCTTCATTCAGGGAATTATACATGTGCTCCAAACCAACGAAATGGTGTTTGTTTACATTGAGAGTCCACAATCAGACTGAAAGCGAAACGGGCCAACAGTGCCTTGAGCTCGTTTCTGGTTTGGATTTAAAGTTGTCCAAATAATTAAAAGATGGCAACCGGAGAAGAAAAAACGGACAGAAGCGAACATGGAAAAGATTCAAACGACTGTTACAAATACAGGTAAGCATTGTCAGTTTATTAGGACGACTCTGTGATGTTTCGACACACGGGTCTAAAACGCAAATCGATACTTATACGGAGCGCTCTGTGTTCTTATAATGTCGGGGCAGTATTAATAAATATTATATAGCATGCCAGCATCAGAGATGGGTAGTAATGGCATTTCACTGTAATATATTCTTTGTTGTGTATTCCCTTGTGCTGTCGGGGAAATTATCAACGAGACATTCCCAAAATTCCGGTTGTGTCTCTTGACGTACGTGGCACCGTTATATTATGAACTCGATGACCTGTAATAAGTTCTGTCATGTGTTTATATTATAAAAAACTTAGGTTGTTTTCATGATGTCAGAATGTCCCAATGACAAAATTGTATAGAGACACTGAGAACAGTTTATTTGTCAATTTGTCCATTAATCTTTATATAGTAAATTTTAACATTTACCTATATTGTTGAATTACATAATATAGGTGTGCTGGTCTATAAAAAGAAATTCTCGAGTCACATGACTTTATAAAATAAAGGCGTTCTGAACTTGGGTTTTAAATTGGTGTCACATGTTTATGTTATGACATCAGCTATGACTGGTAGACAATTAACACACCTTCGTCATAACAACATATCTCTGGACTACGATACAGCTGCATGTACATTAATCACCATAGATGAATGACAATCTATTAACAATATATGTAGTAGTCAGGCTTCTACCCCTCTTTAAACAAATTCAAATTTTGTGATATTTCTAGCTCATTGACACCTGAAATTTCATTACCGTAATTGTTATAATAAGTGCCCCTCCCCCTATAAGTCCCCCTCCCCCTATAAGCGGCCCTCCCCCAATAAGTGCCCCTCCCCCAATAAGCACACCTCCTCTATAAGAGTCCCTCCCCCTATATGTGCCCCTCCCCCTATAAGTGCCCCTCCCCCTATAAGTGCCCCTCTTCTATAAACGCCCCTCCCCCTATAAGTGCCCCTCCTCTATAAATGCCCCTCCCCCTATAAGTGCCCCTCCTCTATAAGTGTCCCTCCTCTATAAACACCCCTCCCCTATAAGCACTCCTCCCTCAATAAGCACCCATCCCCCTATAAGTGCCCCTGCCCCTATAAGTGAACCTCCCCCTGTAAGTACCCCTCCTCTATAAGCACCCCTCCCCCTATAAATGCCCCTCCCCCTATAAGTGCCCCTCCTCTATAAGCACCCCTCCCCCTATCAGTGTTCCTCCTCTATAAGTGTCCCTCCCCCTATAAGTACCCCTCCCTCTATAAGCACTCCTCTCTCAATAAGCACCCCTCCCCCTATAAGTGCCCCTGCCCCTATAAGTGAACCTCCCCCTGTAAGTACCCCTCCTCTATAAGCACCCCTCCCCCTATAAATGCCCCTTTCCCTATAAGTGCCCCTCCCCTATAAATGACCTCCCCCTTCTGTAGAGGTATTGGGAATCATATAAGTGCACCTACTTGTTAGAACAAAACTAGAGTAGTTTACGTACAATATAGTTAACCTCTCTATAAGGCACTTAAGATTTGAACATCGATTATCAGACCTTCAAGATTGATCGATAATCGTTTATCACTAGAAATTTGCCCCTAAAGAACTTTATTAATGCGCTTGAAAAGCTAACATTGTTTCCATCAATAAAAAATAGTGATATAATAGTAACAAATGTACATGTATTTATGATAAAAATGTATGTTATGTGAGAGACATTTGTGCAGTGAGAAAGTTACTTCTAAAACTGACTATGACAGTCCAGTAAGAAGATAACTGTGCTTTACCGGTAGTTTTGAAAAGTGAGCGTACATTTGTGCCTCTTGTCTTCCTACATTATGTCCTAGCTACGTATACAGGCAAGTCACAATCAGAGTGATAGCAACACAAGGCAGATTATTTCGTTCTGGTGAAGCATTTTTCATGTGAAATTTATTGATGTCAATTTCGTTAACCTTGTTGAAAATGAGTTAGTACAGTATAGTGCATGTCCTTGACCCACTAGCAGTTCGCTGTTCACTGCCGAAAACAGCAAAAATATATTGTGGCAGGTGCATTCCGACAACAACGACAGCTCAGTTGCAGTATAAAATGTAGTAGGGGGGTAAGATAATGGGCAATGTTCATATAAACTTATGACGTTACAGGGCTTTATCAGGGGGTGTTGGGAATCGGACCCTGAGATCAAATTGGGAAAAATTGATTGACATAACAGCTATTTGAGAAATTTTGTAACAAACACCATTTGCCAACTAAATACATTATTTCTTTTCTAAATTATTCAAAACACTGTCATGATCAGTACTCATGACATTTACAGCCATATTTCTCGCACCTTATTAAAATTAATGTCAAAAGAAGCTCCTCAAGCGATGTCAAACAACCAAATTTTTTCAAATGTCTGAGTTGGGAATTTTTAAGAGGAAATTTGGGAAAAATCACACCGTTTTTTTTTTCATTTGGAATGGGTCCGTTTACCGGACCTAAAAAGAGGGGTGATAAAGCCCTTTGTTATATCTGTTCCCTACCCCATCAATGATGTGAAAATATATTCTTCATATATATATGTGATATGACCTGATAAGGAATGGGGAGAGATATACCCTGTGCTGTATTTGAAAGTCACAACTTTAGATTTCTGGTTTACTGGATCCATGATGTGAAATATTAAATCAGGTGTTTGCGACTGTATAAATACTCACAATGAATATTCAAGTCAGACAGAATGATATTGACCTTGACTAAAAAAATGAATGACTAAAATTTTGAAATATCATCAGTTCACATAGATCTACACTACACTCATCAGACTGGTCTACTTAGAAGTATGGATACATACAATATTATTTACAATAAACATGTACAAGTATTAATTAAATATTACATTGTACTTGAAAAGGAAAGTAGTAAAGTTTAGTTGATTAACTGAAGCTTCGTTTAGATATAGCTAGCCATTCATTTTATGGCGATACATAATCAGAAGATGTCGGAAAGGTTACATTATACATGTATATTTATATTTTCTCTCATATCTCGCCATGTTGGATAGGGTTTGCCCATGTAAGAAAGCTATGTAAGAGAAATCTATCTTACATAGCATATCACGCGACGTGACGTCACAATGGCTCAACAATGACGTGACGTCACGAATACGGTAAATTCTGATGCCGGAAAGAGCAAACGACGACGTGATGAAATAAAAACCTTTCATAAAATTTTAACCATAAACACCAGGAAGAGGAGATTAATTTTTCTGCACAAAATATGTTTTCAAATATAGGGTATGCTTAAACTCGCTGTCTAATTCGTTTTCGTCAAAAAAGCTCAAGGAAAAAGTTGAAATTTCAAAATGGCAGCCTGTTTAAACATATTTTCATGGTTTTTGAGCTTATTCGGGTAGTTGATATGAGAGAAAAAGACTCTTTCATTATGTGTGTATGTAGGATAGGGATATT
Source organism: Mimachlamys varia (assembly GCA_947623455.1). Classification (NCBI taxonomy): domain Eukaryota; kingdom Metazoa; phylum Mollusca; class Bivalvia; order Pectinida; family Pectinidae; genus Mimachlamys; species Mimachlamys varia. The sequence continues at coordinate 30,898,626 of OX392540.1, forward strand.
CCACCCTGGGGTTTCACCACATTTTGTGACCCCTCGGTTGGAATATCCCTGTCCTACATGCACGCATATGAAAGAGTCTTATAATATTCTATAGAAATGTAACATACATGTACATGTATATTCATAGACATGCACTTCATGGATCAGCAAAAAGATCATGCTTCTTCTGTAAGTTACCCCAAACATGTTAAGTGCTATAGGTCTATGTACGAGCATATTTAACGTCTATACAATACCAGGTAAATACATGTACATGTATCTTAATTGTTGATTAAAAGAGGCCAATCCTAAATTTGAATACTGTACATGTCTCACTCATGCTTTTGTAGTTCGTTATCCCTGACAAGTTTGTTGATTCAAAGCCAAAGGATGTCAATGATATACTACATGGTACGAACTACCGAGGCCTGTAGAAACACATGCTCGCACATTAAACAATGATGAATGAATAATTGATAGCGTTTCTTACACGAACAGTCAGGATATGGTGTACCTTATAACAATCAGATCTGCAGTCAACTGACTGGGATATTACATTTTGTATTATTTATTTATAATTTTCACATCCTATAGGATCTAATTATTTTGATATACATGTATAGTAATTTATTAGACTTGGGGGTGAGCAATACAGGCCTTCAGGGCCTCTTGTTTTTTTATTGTCATGATGCACATTGTGAAACCTCGATTTTTAGTACTACAGAATGTGTGTACAAGTTAATTAGCCAGGATCTGTGACTAATATAAAGTCTAAGACAAATCATAGCCTGCTAATAATCCAAATCTGAAGTTATTACCCTTTTCTAGATCTAGCTAGATCTGCCAGCATTAGAATATGTAACTGTACAAAGACAAGCATACATTTTGTTAATTTTGTAGACTGATATATGAATATTGACAATTATATCCTTCCAATATGCTGAGGCATTGTTGATCGATCACATCAGAGTTTTATAGATTTAAGTTAAAAAAAATGAATACAGATATTTTTTTTCTTAAAGTTTGATTTCCACACTTTACCTACTGGTTTTCATCTTCTCAAACATGAAAGTTAATTCTCTTGACTTCCAATACATATACAGTACTATAGCCTCTATAAGCTCATTTGATACAGATTTGTCAATGGAGCTGTTAACCATTAACTGAAGCCATTGAAAATATATTTGTATCAATTATTGAATTATATATAGTGTTTGAATTGGTGATATATTTGATTATATGTGCATTATAGCGGTATGTCTTTAATTATAATGAGTACAGATGATATGTGTAGTATAGTTGTGTAATCAAATAGTAGAATTTAGTTAAATTGTAGTTACATGTAGGAAAGTTTGTGGAACAAACTTAAGGAGGAAGAGGCATATATGACAGTAAGGTTTTTGAAGAAATACAAAATACATTAATTTAGAAAGATAAAAGGGAAAGAGTGGTGACAGCTAAAGAATGAACATATTGGTAGATCCGGCCAAGACAGGAAACTGTGTGTGGGAATGTATAGGCATGGCCAAAGCAAGCTGAAAGGGATCTAACGTGTAAGGTCCATTTAGCATAATTAAAAGGTGAAGCTGGCCTTGGGAGAGTACAGTGGTCATTGTATGTATTGAACATAAAAGGGATACGTTTAGACCCGCCTCCAAATTAGTAAATTAGCCAATAGAATTAGAATATTAGGTGTCAGAAAGTAGAATAGAATTGTTATACATAGAGAGTGGAGATTGAGATTGAGGGAGAGATATACTTATGATTTAGAGAGGAGAACACAGAGAGAGAGCACATGTAGTACGTGACTGTACATCTACAATGATGATGATGGAATAAAGACAACTGGGACTGGACCAAATATTGGTGTTTGGAGTTATATATATTTAAAATCATTCCCCAAGAATAGGAAGGAGAGCACCAAACGGTGATACATATATTGAGGTTTGGAATTTAAGTGTGTTTCAACAGAAAGTATTAAAAGGAATCATTTACGTAGTGGAATTTTGATGCAGAACTCAACTTGTGTACAATAAAAGATGTATGGATATATTTTGTGACCATATATATAAGGTATAATATTACTGAATTAATTTTGAAGGTTGTATTTGTACAACCAATTTGAAATGCTTATAATACAGTGTACACTAAACAAAATCTAAATCATATGCTCCCCCATGCAGGTTCCGTGAGACAAGAACGACACATAAGGGTCGACATTGCTACAGAAACATGCCCCACAAATTGGTCTGGGGAATTTCATGCTTGCCTGCGATACAGTCCTGAATGGAAAGGGCTAATGAAACTGCCTTACACTTATTAGATAAATCTATTTGTTATTGGCATTGCCTTGTGTGGTGCCGATATATTGACGTCTGTGGTACCTGTGTGCTGGTGGTGTACTATCATTGGAGTGTACATGTCTAATACTGGCCCTCAGCAGGCAAACATCGACAAGAAAGCCCGCTTAAATAAGTCATGAAGCCTTGTACGGCTGGTCTAAGATAAGTTTTATGGAAGCTGCACTGTACTGTAGGATATGTGTGGAATTTTTGCCAACTTCATATTAATATTACATGAGTAGGTGTTCATTAAAACTTGATGAATTAATTTGAAATTTCTCCCAATTACATTTTCTAGGATTCTTATAGAAGATGCTAATGCTGCCAGTTTTTTGGCTCACCTGGACCGAAGGGCCAAGTGAGCTTATGTGATGGTGTGGCGTCCGTCCGTCTGTCCTGTGTCCGTATACTTTTTCCTTTAAATGACTTCTTCTAAAATACCGAAAGGCCTAGTGACATATATGAAATTTGGCTGGTAGCTTTCTTGGAAGGAGCTGAACAAAGTTTGCAAAAATACACTTTGTAAATCACTTTGACCTACTTTCAAGGTCACAGGGGTCAAAAATGTCAAAACATTCAAACAACTTCTTCTGAAATACAGTCAGGCATAGAGACCGCATATTTGACTGGTAGCTTATTTGGATGAAACCGAATAAAGTTTGCGAAAAGAATTGACCTTGACCCATATCAAAGGTCACATAAGTCAAATCTATTGTAACCTTTAAACGACTTCTTCTAATAAACCAAAACCCCTAGAAGTATGACATTTGGCTGAAAAGTTCATTGGATCGACAAATATTTCGAAAAGAAATAACCTTGACCTATATTCAATGTCACAGGGGTCAAATCTGTTAAAAGATTTAAATGACTTCTTCTGATTAACCAAAAGGCCTAAAGACATTATATTTGGCTGGTAGCTTCCTTGGATGAAGCCAAACAAAATTTACATATATGAAAATGACATTGTCTTACAAGGTCTTCTGAATGTCTTGCAGTAAAAGATTTTAGGCGACTTTAGGGTTACACTATAATATAAGTCAGAGATTGAAACCAGGTGAGCAATGCAGGCCCATTGGGCCTCTTGTTCTGTTTTACATGTTCAATTTTAAATGTATACAATCAATTTAATATCTTGTGATTTCAAACCTGCGCAAGTCAAACAGGACTCTTGACACTGACCCAAATTTGTATTTTTGGCATATAAAACTGTACGTATACACCGCCATTGGTAAGATTTCCAGAATGAATCTCTATCACTATATAACTCCAGTATTTGCAAATAAAACCTGAAAGGTGCATGAGCACTCTGTGAAAATTAAACGTATATTTTCATTGCTGATATAGAGTTTTATGTCCGGAAAACAACTCTACCTATATATACTTCATTTGAGATCAGAACTCATTCATTAGTTGCGGGTACTAAGCCTCGAAATATAGAGACGTTTATGTGTTGGAGTACAGTGTATTCCTGGTTTGATATTGTGGACTATGATGGAACTATTGATTTCTGTGTTGATACCAAGATGGCATGGTGAACTCAGGTGATGTTCAGGAACATCAGGAACATTATCTCCTCTAGTACCTGTATCCACTGAGGATGGAATAGATTTTCTGGGTCTGCAGCAACAGGTTCCAATCTAGTATCGGAAAACAATTAATGTAGAATGTAGAGATAAAGAATATGGAGGGAATTGTTTTATATTTGTGCAGTTTAATTTACAAGCTGTATATTTTCCTGTTAGTCAAGAAAACTTATTTTGAAATAATGTATCTTAAATATTATTTCTCTGCAGAAAAAGTTTGATTAAAAGAAGAATTAATCAATTATGTATGAAATACAGTTCTAGAGCATATTTTGGAACATTATGTGTGTGTACAAGCAAAGCAATAAAGTCATTGTATTTGGAAATTCTCCATATAATACCTTTGAATTTTCTTTGTAAAACTGCGAATGTAAAACTGCGAAAAATGCTTTCCATGAGCTGAGCTTCAAATATTTTTTTTTTCATAAATTCTCTGTGAAAGATTGGATGGTTATGGATGAATTCCGATGTTTTGGTTAACCTTGACAGCTTTGAAAATTGGGTTCTCTGACTTTCCGATACGATAACAAACTAAGTTAACAAGACGTTGACCTCCCCTGAAGGGACAGAGTGGGATAGGAACTAAGGATGGGTTTTATTCTGCCAGAAGAGCCTGGAGTTTAGTTTTTACTTCTCTCTTAGGTGTTTATTATAGACATGACTTATAAGGCTCAGTGGTGTATAGGAATTATGATTGTTAATGGAGCACTCCGCTGGATTGTTTCCGTACGGGAAACCCAGCCATCCTCTCAGAAAACACCATTTATATGGTTGGGGTAAATGGCTACTGTCCATCAGCCGAGTCTTATACAAGACAGTTTTGGTAATGTTTCCTTGGTACCGGGGAACTGAATCCAATTCTAGAGCCCCCGATCAGATGGGCTAGGGACCAATACAAATAGGAACAGTTCCAATGTCTTTATTTATTTTCCTACTACAAATTCGTTCAGATAATATCATGTAGTTGGTTAGAAATGTATTTTAATGTCTTATCGATATGTAAGAGTGTGTGCATACAACCAAACATAAAGCACATTTACTTCAATGATTTTTATTCAGATTGTCGCCTTTATTCTCTTGAGAGAGAATGATATTACATATACCACAGATACCGACTATATAGATTATGAAATTGGTCAATTTTTGCCAAGAATTAGAAATGATATGTTACGTACATTACTCACACTTATATCATTGTACTGATCGATGTTGACCCAATTAGTAAGTATAATTGCCCAACTCAATATGCAGGAGACCTAGAGCAAAATCCATTTCAAGTGGGCAGCTTTTTAGTTAGTTGAATGGCCTAGTGAGTGATCAGGAGTGGACATGCATGAGATGGCCCCCATCCCTTCTCCTGTTCATTAAGGGAATCAAATCCTGATTGTCTTTCATTGCATTAATTGGTTTCATGGGTACCTCCAAAATTGTTTTTTGCTTATTCTTCTGAAAAGCAGCAATTACTAAGCTATATATGTATGTACCTGGTTGCTATAGGTACAGACTCAGGTTAATAACATAATTGCAACTGAACTGTATAACTGATCTACCCTTCCCCACTACAGGGAATTAATTATACCACATGTACATCAGACAGGTGACAAATTAATTAAATTGCTAGTTATTCCGAGGATTGGAAACAATGTGATTAGTTCTATATCTGTCAACTCGGTCATTCACCACGGTGCCCTAATAATATGACGATTGACACACGTACAGTATTTGAACTTTTCTTTTGAAAGCTTGGAATAGATGTGTTCTGTACAAGCTATAATTCCTCGGTATAAAGTGACGCTTCACCTCTGTGGTAGACTGGCTCCCGTCTCTAGAATAGTATACGGATATTAAAACAAAAATAGTCCAATCATTTTGATCACTTGGATGTCTGATTCTAAGTTTGAAACAAGGGGGAGATGAGCTAGGGGTAAAATAAGGAAGAGAAATTCTCTATAGAAACTTAGGGACTGCTAGCCAGTCTACCTCTGTTGGTGTACATTGTATGTATGTTTGTATAATCTGGGACTCAGCTCAACACTAGCTCATCTATGATCTAGCTGACATGGTTGTAGGCTGTGTTACATCCTGGTACACTACAATAGTCTGGGGAAGCACCAGAAATAATGGGTCTACTTCAGGAACCCTACAGAGAAGTGTATGACACGGCACACTGAGAGACGTATTAATGTACACAGACACTTACAGTTGTACCACAGAGCAGGGCAGTGAATAACTGTTTTCAAATAAATCATTGGGGTAGAATTTGTCCTCGACCTTTACCAGCACTGATGATTGTCCTGAAAAGGTTAATATGCTGATGCTCTATTATATACCATTATATAAGTTAAGTGTTATATAAAATGATTACTTAGGTAAACTGTAACCAGATGTGTAAGCCAAAAAATGATACTGGTTTGAAAGGTTGTGGCTTGTGGATGGTTTACACAAGTGTCTGGTTTGTAGAGGTAGGACTAGGAATAATGGGTTCGGTGAATTTTATACCCAGGGAAGCTGACTCTCATTCCATAGCAAGGCAAACAATAATATGTCTACCATTCCCCAGTAACCTGTTGGGGGGGGGGGGGGGGGGGTGGGGGGGGCATTTCAGAAACTTTATGGAGATTTTACTTTGCCATATTTTTAATCTCAATAAGAACATTTTTAATCTCATTAAGAAAGCTTTTTAACTTGCATTGTCAGCGTTGAAGGAGATATGCCTGAGGAAAAAGATAAGGCCATTTAATTAATACACATGGTTTTGGATTTAAAAAACTAGTTTACAATATTGTCTGGGATTTTTGTAATGGCCCGCCGCTTTGTCAATTTTATCTGTATTTTTTACTAGCCATTAGGGACCGGTACTTTGACCTAGCTTGCATGGTCACTTGTCAACTACCGTAAAAACTTGTGTAATCTGCGCACCAGTGTAATTTACGCACCCTAAAAATCACCCCAAAATTGCTGGAAAAAGTTCTGTATCAATAAAATTTACGCACCAAAAAAATTTCAAATAATCGCCAGGTTGACGACTATTGATTTGTCTCGTTCTCATGTCATTCAATATTCTTTAAATACATACAATTTGAAAAATAATTTTGCTACATTTTGTCTTTTTAGTGAAAAAGGGTTTATCTGACATTATTATAAGGATAATATTGAATGGAGAGTTGGTGGGAATCTTTGTAAAATGACTCTTCCCATCCCTTACGGATTGGCAGCATGGGCTGCAATTGCAGCATGGACTTCCAGTATGCTGCTGACATGCTGCAGATGAGGCAGCATGCCTCCAGCATGATATGCAAATTATGCTGCAATTACAGCATGGGCTGCCAGTATACTGCTAGAATGCTGCAGATGCAGCATGCCCATGCTGTCAGTATACTGCATAATACATAGATTGTTAAAGCTAGTGGACTATGCTGCTAGAATGCTGCAAAACGTTAAAATATTTTAGTTGGTCATGCTGCTAGAATGCTGCAAAATGTTTTAGTTTGTGGACCATGCTGCTAGAATGCTGCAAAATGACGTTTCTTGATTAATCATGCTGCTAGAATGCTGCAAAATGTTACAAAATCTTAGTTGGTCATGCGGCTAGAATGCTGCAAAATGTTTTATCTTGTGGACCATGCTGCTAGAATGCTGCAAAATGATACAATATCTCTATATATAATTGGTCATGCTGCTAGAATGCTGCAAAATGATGTTTCTTGATTGGTGGTCATGACCATGCTGCTAGAATGCTGAATTTACTTCACCCACATCTACAGTTCTTTCCAAATTTAAAACATCTCTGAAAAGGGGCATGCTGCTTGATTGGCATGTTTTTTTTAAGGAGAAAATAATAAAATAACAACATAACTTCAAAATCATGTTCTTTTTTATATAATCTTTTGAGAACTTTGTTAAACTAAAAAAACAACTGTTTTAACCGTCATCTTTGGTTGAACTTGATCGAAGCATGCATGTTATTTTTTTACTTATGTATTCAGTTAAGTTTTACAGTACCGTGCCATAAGCATGGGAACTTTCTTTTTTGCTATAACATTAGCCCTCTATTATTTGTATAAAATTTCCAACCTTTTCAATGAATATTTATATTTATTTCTATACATAAAAAAGAGAAAAGGCATTGCTATTTGGTTGGGTTGTCATGAGATCAATTAAAGTAAGTCTTACACAATTTGGAAAGACTGGGAACCTCTTCAAATCAACAGATGAAGACACATACATGTTTCCGATAAGCTTATCCTACTCCTGCGGCTGTAAAGGGTGACTTCGGGGTGGGGTGGTTGCGTGTTCTTATATCTATAACATTGGAGTTGAACATGTTGAAGAACCGATACTTGCTTTCAACTTGAATGAGGTCGGTACGGTGGTCAAGACGGAATACAACAGGCAATTCCAGAATACACCATGCACGGATCCTTTACTTCGACGGTAAGTAGAAGATAAGATGATCCAATATTGAAAAACAAAAAAAAAATGTTAAAAAAATCGGGCCTACTGTAAGCCTAGGGTTTGCCGTCGCTAATATTATAATATCAAGCTTATCTTATCAGAATATTAATCCAGCCTAATTCCGTGGACTGAACGTGCTTTGTGTCGTAGTCTATCAATATTATAAACATTGAAAGATACTCTACTAGTAATCAATTCTTCCATAACAGAATCTGAAAGTCCTGCCAGCTGAAATTATATATCGAAAACGAAACGTGCCGTCAGCCTACTCTGACAGCTGTGTACCGTCGCGGCGCTCACTGGGATCAACCAAACCGGTCTTATATGTGACACAATAAAATTGTTAAAATCTACTGGCCACGTAATTATTTGAAGAGCTAGTTGATAAATTATTAAGGATTGTTAACAATATTAACTCCGTCCGCTGTATAACTGAACTTTTGCGTGATTGGGCCGAGAAACGGACGTAAATGAACTCCAAAAAAGAACGAACAAAATCAGTGGTGATTACACGCCGTGCGCGTTTGTTTACATTGTGAATCGCACATCTATTATTGTTCTCGCTACGTTAAAATCCTCAAACTATACACTTGTTCGACTTCAGTTTCGGTAACAACACCAATCAGATGAAAGACAATAATAATGAACGTGATTTCGATAAGTTTTATCGGAAAAGTTATTTTCAACCAATCAGCGGCGAGTATTTCATTTTACTCAATGCTTCCATTCACCGCTACAGAGAATCGTACAGCGAAGTCCGCGGCATGAAATTGTAAGTCTTGAATTGCGCTGTAAACGCGTATTATTTTCTTTTAAACGCTTTATATACACTCCTGTCATGCATAAAGGTCGTAACAAATTAGAAGTGTAGTTAAGTATATAAGTTCGTGTCAATATTGTAGTTAACTAAAAGGATCTTGTTGTCAAAGCCGACCTGTGAGCAGACGACAGGTTTGGCTTATTTCGGGGTTGCCGCGAATTTTGAATGAGATGATGCGGTTCTCAATTAAATATGTTATGTTCGCGTATATTGTAATATAATTTTATACTGAAAGGTCTAACAGCTATTATTGTCCACTGTTATATATGAATTGAGTGTTTACATGTTTTCATTTTTTAACAAATATTGAAATAAAAAAAATGCAGGAAGGCATCTAAGTTTACTGTAACATTAACAAAATTATTCAAGGAGATTTAAATTTATATTTAGAATAAGATCAATTTGGCATACATCATACGTTGCCACATCTTTTCAGTGTAAAATAGCGAGATCGGCGATATTTTTTCAGTGTTTTTCCTCTGAATTACTAGCCTAAATTGAGAAAGTTTTGATTCAACTTAAGAGACTGAAACAATTTTTGTTTATATCAGTATATATAATATATATATGCTGTTTTAAAACTGGTACTTTGATTTAACTCACCCAGATTAGTAGAAAATCTATGTAGATCTATCTGATAACATATTAGGAACTTACTAATGATAAGTGATGGGGGGAAAAAAACCTAGACTTTCAGTTCTAGTTCTAGGCCAAGATTTAGTTGGGTTTTTTTTTTATGTTATGAAGAAATTTGCTTTTAAACTATTAGTAGGCTAAGCTGTGGTAAACCTCGCCCGTGTTCACTGTTGATGACGTCATATAAGTACAATTGTGACTCGAACTGGATAATTTGCATATAGCTCCGCCCACATGTATTGTTGTCGTCATCATAAAAATTTGGCACATTCTCAAGTATAGTTATTGGAAAATAGCTTTAATATGCAGGACAGAGGTTATCGAGTGAATGTCAGTGTAGACAGTAAATATTAATATAGCATAATGACGGGTCACTTGCTTACCTGTCAGTGTTCTAACTTCGAGTTATTTGAAAGTATTTACAAGTTATATATATAGTTAGCAATCTAAGATGCACCATTTTATTGTTGAGAATCAGACTCCAATGTTTTAACCAGTGGACTTAAAAAAGTGTATGTGCTTGATGTGTACAAGATACAAATGTTTGAAAATAATGTATTTTCAGATTTCTGTGTACAGTCTGGTCCACCAATGCTAATTTTGGACAGATCATGCAGACAGGCAAAACTCCCAAGTGCTGTGACAAAGGATGAAATGGCAAAGCGTTCTGTGAATATATATCCCAGTGAACTGTCCAAGTCTTAGATTTTTGTGTGTATATATATAATTATATTGTTTAAAACGAGAAAATTAAAATGTCTGAAAGTTGAAAAATATGTTTATTTTCAGTGTGCATTTAATTTGCATCAAACTTTTATATTCATGCAAGGATATTTTTAAAGTTTTCAGTGTTATTGATGTCTTATTTAGAATTTTGGAATTGATCCATACGTGTCAACCTAAGCAGCATACAAGCAGCATGGTTAATTACAGAGGACCAGTGGCTTTGCTGCTGGGATGCTGCAACATATGCAGCATGCTGGCAGCATGGTCAGAATAAGACCACAGACCATGCTGCAACATTACAAGCAGCATGCTGGCAGCATGGCCACAGGCAATGCTGCACGCATGCTGCAACCTTCAGAGCAGCATGCTGGCAGCCTAATTTAAATATTTGAAACATACTGCCAGCATGCTGCAACCTTAGCAGCATGTCAGCAGCATAATTTAAATATTGAAATCATGCTGCGTGAAATTCGCAGCATGCGGGCAGCATGATCAAAGAAAGACCACAGGCCATGCTGCTAGCATGCTGCAGCATTACCAGCAGCATCCTGGCAGCATGGTCACAGAGAGACCACAGGCCATGCTGCTGGCATGCTGCAGCATTACCCGCAGCAGCATGCTGGCAGCATGGTCACAGATACCACAGGTCATGCTGCCCGCATGCTGCAACTTTTGCAGCATTCTAGCAGCCTAATTAACATATTTGAAACATACTGCCAGTATGCTGCTCCCCTTACAATCACATGGGAAAATTGTGCAGCATACCAGCAGCACATACTGCACATGCTGCAAGAATACTGCATTTCCATGCTGCCAGTATGCTTCCCGTATGCTGTTGGAATGCTGCAAATCCGTAAGGGATACTTGCCAACTTTTTAAAATTTTCATGGGTGAGATTACGCGTCCTTAGAATTGAAAACATAAATAATATGTACATGTATTCATGTACATTCAGAGGAAAAAAAACACTTTTTAATGGCTTCTTTTGAGCTCTTATTCATAAGAAATCATCATATCTTTAAAAATAGGAACAGTTAAGCAAATTCCCAAGTTGAAAATGCAACATTTTAGGATCCAAAATCGGGAGTCTCCCTCCAAAATAGGGAGGGTTGGCAAGTATGTCTTCCTAGTGGTGGGTCAACCGAGTTAAATATTAGCAGGACTGCTGCTGGTAGGGGGTCGACAGTAGAAGGGGAATTGAGGTCAGATATGTCCATTAATAACTCACGATATCAATCACTCCTCAGTCTCCTGTACAATCCTACAATGAATTCTATATCCCCAGTAGATCAGTGTGAAGGAGTCAGGCTTACACAATACAAGTGGCTCGTGTCAGAGGTTTTTCATTGGGAGATCAATATTCCACTTCCTAAGATATTGATTACGATCGATGTGTTTCTTTCTGGTTGTATTCTGGTATAGAAATTAGAATATGTATAATATATTATTTGTATGTAGTATAATCTTCCTATTGATGCATCTGTACTTCTTTGTATTGACTAAAATCTTTTAATTGATTAAAAAAATATCCTTTGTCCTCAATGTATTATAAGCCTTTATTCGACTAACAAGGTAAACTTTGTGACAGATGGGAAATGTTTTTATCAATAGACGGATTCGGAGGTGTCTACAGATATTGATATTTGTATATCGATATATCACTGTACGTTATTGTGTTGATGTTACAGTCAATATATCGTGTAGATTCATACAAACCTGAATTAAGCTGCACAAAATGAATCTGGTTTGTGAACTATCGTATTCACTTTCTTATTTAAGTTAGGTAATTTCTATTTGATTGATTTAATGTCGTAACCCTGGTGACTACAAAACTGTTAATTTCTTTGGGAGCGCTGACTTTTCACTGAAAACGCTGAGTTTTTGCCAACCATGTTGACATTTCACCAACTACTCTTACCATTTCAGTGTGGTCGGTGAAAAGTCAACTTTTGCTTATCTTGCATAACATGTTATTTCTATTATGTAGTCCATTCAAAATATCATATATTTTAAACTGTTTTTCGCCTTTAAGCTTTGATTAATAATATACTGAGTATATTTTGAAGGCTTCCGAATTCATCTTTGTACAATATGTAAATTTTCTACCCCTATACAAAATGTACTTTCAAGGTCACCTTGGTGTAAAATATGATGAAAATCTTCCGGTAACTTCTGAAACCAAATTTAAATAGGTTCTCCTATTGGGCCTGTACTGCATGCTGGGATGAGGGGCTTCCGAGTTTGTTCAGTGGAACTTGACCTTGGCGTATTTTCATGGTGAAGTTGGGTGGGGGGTGTTCAATTATGGTAAAAGTCTTCAAACAACTTCTTTCCAATAGCTTAAAGACCCAGGATACTGTCAGATATTGAGCCTGTAGCATGCCTGGGATAAAAGTTTTCAAAGTTTGTTCAAGTGAATGACTTTGACACATTTTCAAATGTCATTGAGGTTGGTGGTTTTCTTTCAAATAATTCGATTCAACCCTGCCTTACCCACATCACAGATTGTTCTAATTTCAGTTACTGATCATGAAGCAACACTGACAATAAGACTGCCCCATATCCATTGAAATTCAGTAGAAATTCACAGGAGAATTATTCAAACTTCACTGTCTGATGATTGGTTCTTAGAATTTATATATTTCCCAGGGCTTATACAGCTGGAGAAATATATGGTATTTGGGATGTATATGGCTTTGTTATATGTCTGGTAATTATAAACTACACACTATACAAGTGTGTTGGTACTTAATTGTTTGTTTGCACCTTCGAGACACCATTTATTGTACATATGTATTTGTATATTATTATATTGAGACCGTAAACGATGAATGTTTGTGACCAAACGACAGAGTAGGTTTAAACTTCCTGTAAGTTGTATATGCCTATGCATTTTCTAATAGACAATTTGTCACTTTGATCATCATCATGTCGGGGTAATAATGCAGCCTGTCATTGCGACTTTGAAACATCACTTTTGGGGATGTTTACTTACACAGTGTTATGTTACAGCCACAGGTATTTCTGGCTAGGTGATGGGGCTAGCTGCGTGTAGATTGTGAGTTTGAGGCTCGTGGTCTGAGGTCACAGTAAAAAATTGTCTTCCTCTGCATTTGTATCTATGTACAGCACATATGTATCATATCCACTGTGTGATGTTGTGGATTTCCTGTTATGATCATACTGTGTCTAATAAATATACATATGTATGAGTACATACAGATGTATTTAAAGATAAACACTTGTCTAATATACATAATGAGCTGTTTTGAAAGCTTTCAGTATTTTTTATCACTTATACGTCATAGTGACTTGATTTTCTAATAAATATCCTGGAATCACTATACCGGTATACAATGTACATATAAATAACCCCAAAAATGATTTTTAACTAAAATAATGTTATCTATGTATTGAAACACCTTCATGTGTATATTGAATAGCTTACTTTTAGTTATGGAGATTGGAAATGAACTAGATTTAGTGGAAAAAACATTTTTCTCTTAATATCATATTCCTGTTAATATCATGTTTTTGTCTGACAAATGCAACATGATGTAAAGAGGAGTGTACTGTATTATCTGTACTAGGCTAGAAATAAATTCAGGTAGATGTAGGCAACTTCTCACTGTAAACAAGTACACAACGGTAACTTTTAATGTCAGGATGCTGCAATCAAGGTCAAGGTCATTGTATATATATATATATATATAGTAAAACATGGTAAATTATAAAGAGCTATAGAGTTATATATAAACATGTATTACAAATGTTATATGATACTTGTTGGGGTTTGTACTGTTATACCTTGTTAGTTTGATATCAATCTGAATCTACATAATGTAGATTATCCAGGAAATTGTTCTCTTGTTCAAACTTGGATTTCATGTACGTGTGCCGAATTTCTTGGTACATTTGTACTGCTATAAATTGAAAAAAAGGAAATCATTTGTCAACAAATTTTGGGAAAACCTTGAAGAGATTTAAACAGAAACTTGATGTTTTCAATGTTTATAACTTCTTGTTTGTTTGACATGATTTAAGCGAAAACTTTAAATTTGTAATGAGCTCACTAAGAAATAAATGAATTTATTCTTGAGTGCAGGAATTAATGGTTTCATGTACATGAGGTTTCCTATGCTTTCTATAATCTTACACCCCTGGAATTTGAATGTGTCATGACAAAACTGAAGGCTCTGTGCAGCCACCTTGTTGATGGGGCATGAAGACTGGTTTGACCCTTAATTTGGCTTGGATGTACATCAAAAAACTCCTGGTCACTTAATGGTAAAATTGAAAACTTTGAAGTTGGTTGTGGCTCTTTTGTAATCTTTAAAAGACAGCCATCAGCCTAGTGATTGGTCAGTAATTTTTCTCCTGAGCGTGCCTTTAGTTTTGCCATATTTATAAAGATGACATACAAGTGTATCCCAGGGGTCTTACGAGAGCGTATACGTAGGTGAGCATATATAGCTCTTGGATACTGAGGATGGGGCCTTCTAGAATTTGAAGGTCATGTTAATTATATGTTATGTAGAATTTAACCTGCATTCATTAATATATAATATGATGTTTGTTTTAATATCCCCATGATATAACCATGATAACATATGTGTAATATGGTCTGTTTTACTATGTTTCAGGAGCCGGCTTCCTGTTCCAATGTTTGACCGGAATGATTTCAGCATCTGGAGTATACTTAAACAATGTATAGGCAAGGTAAGACTTGTATATAATTTAGTGTTTAGATCTATCATCAGTGTTCTCATTAAGTTTTGCAATAATTGGTTGACTTCAAAAGAATAGCTGGTTGAATTTTCACATTCTGTAATGATGACATATATAAAATTCTGAAAAATAGCCGGTTCAAAGTTGGTGAATAACAGGCTACTTTTGCCGGCAACCGGCTTTTAATGAGAACCCTGATCATCAGATATTTATACACTTCATTACACTGCAACATTAAACTCTGGAAGAAATTTCAAAGAACAATCATATTTCATAATTTTGACTGAGTGAATCTAGGAAACTGACTTACAATGTATAAAAAATCTGGAGATTCCTTATATTGGAACAATTATTCATGGCTGACAGTGGCCTGACAATAGTAATTGCTAATAAAGCAATCCGTATTTTGGAATGAAGTTCACAAGAGGTGATATACAGAGTTATAAAATTTGACAATTAAGTATAAAATTTGACAATTAAGTATAAAATTTGACAATTAAGTATAAAATTTGACAATTAAGTATAAAATTTAACAATTAAGTATAAAATTTGACAATTAAGTATATAGCCATTCAGCTGTCTGCAGCAAACCTGATTGGGTCAAAGATGATGTAACACACATATATGCTGCACCTTTTAATTTTAATAATAGATACAGTATACTGAAAATGAATTAAACTGCATCATACAGCTGTTTCATCCTCATAGGACTCTTCAGTGATGCTAAGGGTCCAAAGGTGGGAATCCAAATTTCTAAACTATGTACGTAGAAGCAGAAGGGTCAGATGCATAAATACTTCACACATAAATATATAATGTATACAGTTTACGTTTTCAGCTCGGTGCATGAATACATGTTTTAAATGGGACACTCCTGTGTTTTTTTGAAGAAAATTAGAATGCAATTGAGTCATAACATCTCAGTGACTGTGGCCTGGAGTGCAGCCAACTTATCTGTGGACAGTACGAAGTGTACACATGATCAGTAACTCTTTCACTCTTAAAGTCAAATTGGACTCCTCCAATTCAAATTTTTAAATAGTCTATCATGAAATTTCAGGGATGAATTCACTAAAGCTTCTGCTGTTTTGAGGATGTGAATAACAGACGTAGACTTGCACATTTGAAACAAAGCATGCTATCAACATCCCATTGTATTATTGAAGACAGATAAAACCTGGAGCTCCCTCACAATTATAGATGAATAGATAGACTTTTAACCATATTGTATTTAGATAAATTCTAGAAAGATGACAATAAGAAAACAAGACGCAACATTTCTGTGGGATAGTTTCAACATGAGAAGCATGTGTTTAATATCAGATATAGATCAATGTAATTTAAGTTTGATGTGTACATTATGAACAGTAACATATGAAACTTTACTAGATACATATTTATTTGTAAGGGAGCCTTCAGTGGTTGTACCATGACTGTTAAATACTTGTAAACTTGAAGCTTAACTGTGGATATCTGTACCAGTATCTGTGTACATATTAGCTTTTCATAAATTAACTGATAACCACTTGTTTGATAAAGATAATTGCTTGGTGTTAACATATAATGATAAGATTATCATAGAGTTGAGAGCTTGGTGAGGTGAAGGGACAACCAAATACATAACAACAGTGTATACAAGCTAGTATTTTAACCCCCTCCCCCACTGAATTTGATACTCATCTATAGGCCTATCTCTAAAGTGTTGGTATCTCCCTAATGTTTGCCATATATCATGGCACTGGGAAATGTTTTTGAAACAAATTCGCGCCATGTCATTATGATGTCATAATGGAATTAACGTCATGGCGCAATATTATCAAAAAAAAACTTCCCTGAAGTCCATCTTGTATCCACCATTTTGGCCAATCAAGGGAAGTAACAACACTTTCGGGAAAGGCCTACATGTAGCACTTAAATATCATAACGTCTATACATGTGGATAATTTGGATTTCAGTTTCTCAGGAAATGTACGTGGTACTACCTTGTATATAAAATGTTTCAAGGGGAACAATTCTGAATTCATCTAATAATTAAAGGGATTTGGTCCTATAGTGTGTTCCAGTACAGTTTATAAACATGTGTTCGCATTTATCGAAACATAATCATTTTTGCGCACAGCGGCACTCAAATTTTTAGTGGATAATCAGGTTGGAACAGGTAAGAGCTATGACAAATTAGTCTAAAATACTAGCCATTGAACGCAATGAAAAGAAATGAAACCACAATCCTAATTTAGCGGAAACTTTACAGTGAGAAAAATACTAAAATAGAATTACCTCTGTAAATGTACATCTAAAACAAGTACAATGTATGTAATCAGATCTACAGTTCAGGCCTGGGTTCAGTTTAAGTTTGGTTCAGTTTAAGTTTTTCTTTTTCTAACAATATAATACAACTTACTAGTTAACAGAAATACTTCTAACACCTGTTGTCTTATATTAATTTACCACTGGTCCATTTTGAGGGCCTATCTACATGGTACTGCTGGTGGCTGTACCTTTTGGTAGCTTTGTAGATTACAACATTCTGTATATATGCTGGTACTGTATGTTAGATTTGAGAGCTAAGTTCAGGGAAATGCTGGTACTAAGATAATGTTACCGGGTGATGATAGCTACTTTACTTATAAATGTAAGTCTAATGTACTTTCACTCAGTTCACACTTTAAGGCTAAACCCTTCTGTAAGGGTTTACATGTGTAAAAATATACTACCTGACAGTGTTGACACAAGCCCAAGGTAAGAAAAACATACAGTATAATTTCTTTACATGATGTTTTAGTATACAAAGTTAGGGCTTTAAAATGAAAATATATAATCCATGAGTCAGTTTTCATCCAAGAGCTGTGTTATATATAATATAGGTTATTTTAAAAGCTTTGTTGTGCTTCAGATTTGTTAAAAATGTGAGAATGCATGATGATCATATTTAAATTGAAATTTATAAAATTTCAGTCTACAGTTTCAAACTCTGAGGAGGTATTAACTATTAAGCACAATTTCTGATCACTCGCCTTTCACCAAGGCGGCCAGGGTTCGATTCCCCGACCAGACGTTAAAAGATATGGGGTCACCTGCCCAGTACCACGTGGGTTTTCTCCGGGTTAACTTCGGTTTCCTTCCACAATAAGACCCCACGCGCGCTAACATCCGGGCCAACAAAAGTGATTAATATAAGTTAGATAACTTGTTTCATAATTGTTGTAAAATAAATAAAGTTTATATTTATTTAGTAGATGGTTATGTGTTTTACAATCACTAAAGTAATGCATAGATTGTTGTAGATTCTGTAATAGGAAAGCTGGAATTAATTGAGTAACATTGTAGTTCAGTTTAGTAAAAAGCTTGACTTTTGTGTTAGTAAATTTTGATTGTTTTTGCTCTTTAATGTAATAAGTATTGACTATATAGTGTCAGAGCGGTGATGACTATAGGGTGAGATCTGAGGCGTGCCATGATCCGTAGGATCTGTATACGTGTCAAGTGCGACACCAAGGGTGGGAAATGTTCAAAGTGTTGCTGCACCATAATTACGTAACGGCTGATTAGAAATCGAGGTCCGTCACCATCGTGCCCATTAATCTTATAAAGACACAGACGATTCTCATTGCTTGCATTTCAGCAACCAATGCAATTGAGCTTCACAATTTGACACACATGTATTGTGATGTATCAATTAATGATAGTGTACATCAATTATGAAATGTGAACATAAATTTAATTTAATCTTTATACTAATTAATAGTTCAAAAATGTTCCAAGATTCAATGAAACCTAGTAGATAGTTATCTTTTTTATTTTACTACTAGCTAAACATCCAAGCGACCAATTTTTTTTACTATTTTTTTTTCTCAATATCTGTAGGCCTATACCATTCTAGAGACAGGGGCCAGTCTATGTAGATCAGATTGTATACTATTTATATACTCATCATTTACCAGCTTCACAAGGTTTAAGTGTAGGTACATGAAATGTTTTTATTTCTTGCCTTCAGGATTAATTAAAATGCACTCTAGACATCAGTTTGTTGTGTTCGTTTTAAGATTGTTATGTAATTATAACCTAGTGACTTTAATGTGAAAAGTTTTAATTACAATGTTCATTGATCTTTATTTCAAATAAGGAAATTAATTTATTTATGCAAAAATAAGATAAATTACAATGTAATCTTACAGGTATATACATCTGTAATTTATATATAGAGCACTCACTGTATATATGCTAAGAGGTGATCAGCCTGCTAGATGAGATATACCGATATATGATGCAGTATAGACTTATATAAGTACTCTAGTTTCCCTGGTTATATGCATGTTTTCCACTACATCTGTTGGTTTTAGAAAAATCAATACCACCCAAAAACTGAAGCATTAGGAACAAAGAGATGGAGTACATACTGGCTGGGAGAGATCTCTTTCATCTTCTAACCAGTCGTAACTAGGGATGATGAATCGTAACTTAGGGAGGAGGTATCGATGGAATCCCGCAACGAGTGTATCAGTTCTCTCCGCGGACTATATATGCGACTCCCGAGTCTGATAAGCGGGTGTTGCAAATTGTCAAGCAAACGATGATAGATTGACAAGAAGCGATTTTAAAATTGCTCAGTTTCAATTGAAAAGATAAACAAAGACATTTGCAGTCGATTTTTGTCATAAAAGCAAGTGTTCTAAAGTGGATATTTTGATTTCTGTTTTGTAAGAGATAGAATTGTCATGTTTCAAATTTTCCATTTTTGCGTAAATGGAATTTTGTCGTTTGTTTAATCAGTGAGAAGAAGGATGGATTCCTGGATTTCTTTTCAAGAAATGTAAAGTGGAATACAGCTCAGGGTTAATCCCATCTTTATTGATTTCAGATTCTTCATTCTGAAAGTATCTCATGATCAGAACTTTAGTTGTGTGTTATGGAAATGAAAGTGCATTGTGATTGCTATAGGGAACTTTAGTTTGCAGATTATATTGTGTGTTATGCCTATTGAAGTCTAAATAATTTTTCTTCTGTATGGGAATGAAGCGTTGTCTAACAGGTGAAGAAAAATGCAAAGCTAGGCTTAGGGTACAAACCCAGGACCTTCCAAACTCTAGACGGACACTCAACCAATTGAGCTAATTTGGTCGTCGAAGATCGACCCAGTCTAGATCCGCTACACATTGTATGACCCTCCTGGCCATCTTTGATTCTGAGAGTAATAGTTTGTTATCACTATTTTTTTGACGATTGCTCGATGTGTCATTCACAAATTTCTTCATGAAGGTCCCACTTGGTCCCTAATGATCAGTTATGCATTTTCTCATACCAACAGTCGGCCATCTTGGTTTTTGAGAGTAATATCGATATTTATTTCTTGACATAAGAACAGGAGGGATATCATCATTCTCAAAATATTCTCAAATTTCATACATAAAAGTTCCCATAATGTATGTCCTTATTTTCAGATTCAGCCAAAAAAAGCAATAATGGCTTTGACACGCAGATCTGAAAATTGATATTATAATGGCCAAGAGGCTACTTATCTTGGATTGAAATAATTTAAGTTACATTTTATAGTCATTTCTTGCGAAACATAACAGTGATCTTTCCAAAATTTCATATGTAGGTTCCCCTTGGTCCCTTAATCAGTACTGTTGTGCTCTTTTGCGACTGGTCAGCAAAAACTAAATGACTTTCTGGTGGCCATCTTGGATATTACCAGGTATGTAGGTTCCCTTCGGTCCGTAGCTTTCAACATTTGGACTGATTAATTCTATAATGAAATTTTACTCAAACATTCAACATAAAGTTAATTATTTCCTTCAGTATCATTGATGAGTCGACATAATATGTGCTAAAAAGGATTAATATTTCACAGAATAATTACCAACCATCGCTGATGTGGTACAGGGATTAGGAGTGGGCCATTAAGAAGATTAAATAACTAATGTTGGAATGGTGTTGATATTGTATATTTCCCCTTGTTTGAAATTAGCTGAACTTTCACAGATAATATTGTCGCAAAATCTGCTAATTAATGTTGGTATTTTAACTCAGGGAAATTGAAACTTTCTTAAACTTTGTGTTTTATATTAGCTACATTATTTTTTACTGCTGAAAATGTGTTAGGGGCTAAGGTGGATCGATGCCCGAGTCAAATATGGGAAAACATTGATAGCTGCAGCCAGCGACTGCTGTGTGATTAACAGTAAAATACAGGATGATTACTGACAACTTAACGAGGGACGCTGTGGCAAATAGAGACACCTTGCAAAGCTGGGGCATAGCACTGTTTATAGTAAAGTGAAGTACCGAACGAACATCATCTCCACAATCTTTGTAATCGTTAACTAGTTCGGATGAAACCTTGCTATTATATACTGTCAATAAGTGTTGTGCATAATACTTGGCAAAATGTTGACTTTAAATTACGATGGTGTTATAATATATATTGGATGCTAAAAACCTTTCTGCTTGTTATAATAACTTCTATATCTGCCTTGATACACTGCCAATGTCTCTATAATGCCAAAAAGTCTTAGGACACATGACATTTACATTGCAAGGTGATATAAAATTTTGAGTTTGAAAATCGGTTGTGTAAATTATAGGAGGTGTCAATTTTATAATTCCGAGCTGAAGGGCTGGACGCTAAGTCATACCTTATTCAGTGTCCTCGTAGCGTTAAAAACCAATGTACAGAAGTGTGGGTCGAGAAACTTCTATGATGAGTTCACATTTCATACTTTTGTTACCGAAATAGCCTGTAAATTGAGAAAGTGTATATATAGGCATACCCGTCGTTGATTAATGATGTGGGCCTGGACTTAGAATTAACATCATATTTCATCCTACAAGGACAAGCTTTAAACCATTGACAGATATGAATTCAGCTAGTGTGCAAAACTTTTGACTGGCAAAAATTCAACTAGTGACTTCTAACGGTAGAAGTTTCACACAGGGTTTGGAGAGTATGGCAAAAGTGTGATTGGGCGAAAATTCAAATGGGGTATAAACCGGAAACATTTGGACAAAAATTCAGTTTGACTGAGCAAAACTTCAACTATAGTGTATGGTAAAGTTTGACTGACCTAACATTCAACTATAGTGTTTTTATCGCGACTGAAGATTCTTTTGAGTCCTTGGCCACATTATATAAGACTTCATGCAATGCAATGGTCCATCACTAAGTCTTTATGTAGATCTGTCACATATGTCAATAACATGTACTGTACAATGCCACAATGACGATAAGCTGACCTAGATACGTATGTATGAAAACTTTATAAACAACTTCCATAGCAGCACAAGCTGTCACCAGTTATTGTGCTGCTAAAGATATCAGCTCACTGAGTACATTATAATAAGTATTAGCCAATTGTGACACCTAGCTTAGGTGTCATTCCTGTCTAATTCAATGAAATACTGATCTATGCATGTATCCTGGTATTGTACGTAGTCTGTTAAAGTTTGATCGCTGCAGAGAAGTGTTCTGTCAATTAAGTTTGTTCTGAAAAAAAAATTAAAAGTCTGTCAATTATTGAATTACATGTAAAATTTGATCTCTGCAGAGAAATATCCTATATTTTATCTCCACAAGGATTTGAAATAGTCTGTTGAAGTTTGATTTCTGTAGAGAAATAGTCTGTAGGAATTTGACCTCTGCAGAGAAATAGTCTGTCAAAGTTTGATAAATTCTGCTGAGAAATAGTTTGTTAAACTTTTATATCTGCAGAGAAAAAATCTGTCAATTTTTATCACTGCAGAGAAATAGTCTGTCAAAGTTTGATCTCTGCAGGGAAACAGTCTGTCAAAGTTTGATCTCTGCTGATATTACAGCAATTATTTTTAGTCCTTTGGATGTACCTGACTCATGTCTGTCTTTGTAGCTTCGACCAAGTTGATTTAATAATATTGTGAATTTTAGGGAATTGATGGTCGAGTCCATCTGAAGTCTGGATCCACTCTTACCATTGTGTCTTTGGTTCTTTTGTTATTCATTGTCCAACTGAAGTTGTCCAGGGGGCTCATACATAAGCTCAAAGATTTTATTTCTTTTAGGGTAAATTATAAACGAGCCAGTGTGTTTGTTACATACAGACTCTGTGATTTTGTTTGCCCATCTCTACCGCCAATATAATAAAGGCTGTTGCCCCCAGTAATTTGTGCTATTGTCCCAAAATAAAGCAAAGTTCAAGAAAATTTTCTGATTTTATCTGAAAATCCTTCTTTATTTCCCAATTCAATAAGGCACAGGCTTCTGTAAAATCTAGGTAACAAAAACACTGAGACTAGAATCAGGATTGGGGCAGATACTAGTGGACAGGTTATATGAATTCCAATCCCTGTGTATTTTGAATTTCCTCCCTAACTAAATATAGAAGATTCTTCTTTTCATTGATATGGATGAGTAAAGGTCTCCAGCAGGAAAAGGGTTACTTATGTAGGCGGGGACAAATTAAATACATCTACTTTTAATAAGATGTTTGAGCTTTCTTACTTTATGCTTTACATCAGCTAGCTTACAGAGTCCCAGACTTTTAGTTAGCTGTGAGGTAGACTTCAGCTTTATTGTTAACTTGGATACTGTGACTGTTATTCTTTTAAATCATTCACTCTTGAAGACATCATTTGAATCCCAGCTTCTAGATCAATGGTCAGAGTAGATCATTATGAAATTAACTTTTAGTTAGCTGTGAGGTAGACTTCACCTTTATTGTTAACTTGGATACTGTGACTGTTATTCTTTTCAATCATTCACTCTTGAAGACATCAATAGAATAGTAGCTTCTAGATCAATGGTCAAAAAAGTTCATTATGAAATTACTGGTATGATGATTAATTAGCTTTCTTAAAATATTTCACTGAAGTTCTGATACGCCCTGAGCCCCCCCCAAGTCCACGTCTCCTATCCTCACACCTTGTAATTACCAGATCAGACTTTATCTAGGAATGGTACCACAAGAAGACCATCAAGTTGTTACCATTATCCTCCTAAGCTCGCCCTGAGACATCGCATAGATCAGTGGTGTAAGGAGACTCGCTGTCTGGTCAGCTTACGGCGCCCATAAAGTCTCCCAGCTTACTGGTTTCTACAAGAATCTGTAAATGGAACTGGCTATATTTGGGAAAAGGCAAGACAGCCACTGAAACAAAGATGAAGAAATCCTCGTTAGGGAGTGCTGTACATGTTGTATGTCAATAGTGTCCAGTAACGGGAGCATCCAGCTGCGATCTATATTTGTGGCCGTTAACCAGACAAATGCTCTACTACCCCTGTTATGGGGGCTACTTTCTGTGGATCAGCACTAAAGTCAATGTTTGTAAAAATCCACATAGACATTCATGGATATTTAAATCTGTATTTGATTGGACCTGTATATATATATATAGAGTCTGATGTCTTTCCTGCAAGATCTTAAAATAACTGATACAATGTATATATAATATATCTTCAAAAGCTTGTAATAATATTAATGAAAATATTTTGATATAAATCTGAAACTGATACAATGTATATATATATAGTATATGTCTTCAAAAGCTTGCAATAATGTTAATGAAAATATTTTGATATAATCCTGTAAAGATTATAAATATTTACATTTGGATCAGAAACCAGTGTTTTTTTCTCTTCACAAGTAACAATACATGTATTTATCTGTTGTATAAATATGTGTGATTTTAATATCAATCAAATATACCTGAAAAATATTAAGAATATTAAGAATATTCAGAAATTAATTGTTATCAAATAGGATATTACTGTAGTGGCTTTAATGTACATTCATTCCAGTAGAGTTATCATAATCTAGGTATAAGGAAACTTATAGTAATGGAAAGTATTTATAATTAGTATTTTGTATAAGAGAATTGGGTCAATTCTTAAAGACTTTGAATAAAGTTGTAAATTCAAAGATATATCAGTCAAGAAAACTAATCACGAGTTCATTTTGGAGCTAGCTACCTCAGCAATTAAATTATAGCCAATCAGAAAGCTTGTTTGATCAGCCAATCAAATACACATCACAACAATGATAGCTTCAGTACCAGTACATTGAATATCGATTAAATTTCAGTGCTGAAATGATGCAAGATTAGTTCAGTCGGAAACCTCCAATTAGTGTATTGATGTTTTAAAGCAAATAGCTTTCGTTAATTACATTTAAATGTTTCGACTAAAACAACAGATATCCTACTTCAGATTTCTAATTGAAATTATAAAATTATTGAGAAAAATGAAGATTTTGCCTATAGCTAGAATCAGGGGTTGCATTGAAGCTGTCCCTATATCTTTTTCAAGCATATAATTAAAAACTGAAAAGGACCCCACTATTTTTCAGGATTCTCATTCAAACTGTATAGAAGGACCCCATTTATTCAGGAAAGGACCCCATTTATGAAATACCCAGCGCTAACCCTGGCTAGAATGTTGTTTTCCTTTGGAGAAAATATCACTTTTTTTTGTGGGAAAAAAAATTATAATTTGAATAGTTCTGGGATGAGCAGCACAAAATTTTTTTTACATGTATTGGCATCATAGAGAGACTTTAGTTTCATGTTACGGAAATTTACAACATGCTAGAGAGGATGATCAGGAAACACTTACTCCCATAACAGATCTTCAGGACGGGGAATAGACACAAACTTTGCATGCTCAGAACAGTAAATCATTAGTGGCCACTTCTGGAGTGGCAGAAGAAGTGATGCTAAAGATTCCTGAAGACTCCTGGTGAAACACACTAAAGTTTTCTGAAGGACCCTGGTGAAACACGCAAAAGGTTTCTGAAGACTCCAGCCTGATGAAACGCGCTAAAGTTTTCTGAAGACTCCGGCCTGGTGAAACACACTATAGGTTTCTGAAAACTCCTGGTGAAACACACCAAAGGTTTCTGAAGACTCCTGGTGAAACACACTTAAGGTTTCTAAAGACTCCAGTCTGATGTAACCCGCTAAATGTTTCTGAAGACTCCCGCCTGGTGAAACACACTAAAGGTTTCTGAAGACTCCTGGTGAAACACACTAAAGGTTTCTTAAGACTCCGGCCTGGTAAAACACACTAAAGGTTACTGAAGACTCCTGGTGAAACACGCTTAAGGTTTCTGAAGACTCCTGGTGAAACACGCTAAAGGTTTCTGAAGACTCCGGCCTGGTGAAACACGCTAAAGGTTTCTGAAGACTCCGGCCTGGTGAAACTCGCTAAAGGTTTCTGAAGACTCCGGCCTGGTGAAACTCGCTAAAGGTTTCTGAAGACTCCGGCCTGGTGAAACACGCTAAAGGTTTCTGAAGACTCCTAGTGAAACACTAAAGGTTTCTGAAGACTCCTGGTGAAACACGCTTAAGGTTTCTGAAGACTCCGGCCTGGTGAAACACGCTAAAGGTTTCTGAAGACTCCGGCCTGGTGAAACTCGCTAAAGGTTTCTGAAGACTCCGGCCTGGTGAAACTCGCTAAAGGTTTCTGAAGACTCCAGCCTGGTGAAACACGCTAAAGGTTTCTGAAGACTCTGGCCTGGTAAAACATGCTAAAGGTTTCTGAAGACTCCTGGTGAAACACTAAAGGTTTCTGAAGACTCCTGGTGAAACACACTAAAGGTTTCTGAAGACTCCTGCCTGGTGAAACACACTAAAGGTTTCTGAAGACTCCTGGTGAAACACTAAAGGTTTCTGAAGACTCCTGGTGAAACACACTAAAGGTTTCTGAAGACTCCTGCCTGGTGAAACACACTAAAGGTTTCTGAAGACTCCTGGTGAAACACGCTAAAGGTTTCTGAAGACTCCTGGTGTAACACTTAAGGTTTCTAAAGGCTCCTGGTGAAACACTAAAGGTTTCTGAAGACTCCCGGTGAAACATGCTGTTGATTAACAAAAATTGCAAGCTAACAGTTAATGACTCGCGATCTTGTATGGTAGAAATTTGGTAATATCTGGACTATTAATGGAACTCTAGATCTGTGTCTTCAGTTTTAGAAGACGTATAGCTAATGTCGGGTTATCTCCACTTGACACACCTGTAGAAATTCAATAAAATTTGCTTGTATCATAAGGTTATAGTTATAAATGTACCCATGGTGCTAACCAACCAAATCAAAACTCAAATCAAAACATGTGATTGATATTATTACTTTTAGATACTGAAATGATTGATGCATGTCATTTTGATATCAATTTAATTAAATTTAATTTGCCCTGTATCAATTTAATTAAATTGAATTTGCCCTGTCTAACATATACATATAAAGGAACAAAAAAATTGCTTTATACTTCATTCAGATCCAGGCTCATGCAAACACACCATAATGAAAACAATTTAACAGAAAGTGATTTTAATCTATTTTATCCTTAATGCTCAGGTACACACTTGAGGAACCCTAGCTGGTAGGGACTGGCCAAGCCAAAAGACTAAAAGTCTAAAAACTTTAAATGTGTATGTCCATAGACTAAAACTTTCAATTTCATCTTCGTGTTATGTATACTAGGTAAAAAACTTTGATTAATGATTTAAATTAATTATCTACAAACTAAAACGACTGTCTCCTTGACGGTGCACATCTTAATCGTCTGCACATTGAAGGAAATGGAGACCATTGAGTATTATGTTAATGTTGATGTACTTGAATGTGATAATTCATGATTTTACAAAGAAAAAAACTTGACAGATTAAAAGGTACATTTCTTAATTAATACCTGTCTCAGTGAAACATTTAATATACAAAAAGTGTTAAGTTGGCATTCTTTTAGATTTTTTTTTTTTTTGGAAAAAAATGACTAAATTGGTTGTCTCAAAAGAGGTTTTTTAAGTACCATTAATATCAGTATAAACTGAGTCAACATGAACTGGTAACAAGTATGTATACGTCCCAATTACATTTTGGTCACATTATAATTTTGTTCCAAGAAAGTGTCTGAAAGGAAAGTAGGAATTTTTGTTGTGGTAATTTCCCTCATAAAACAGCTTTGTTGACTTGTCACGATGTGAAACTCGGTTAACGAGTTAAAATTGTTGGGGATGTTGACAGGATGATGATGAGTTAGAATCGTCACTGAGGCCTTGATTACTGGGCTGGGACACCAGTCTGTCTGTATGTTACAGTCACAGCATTGATCCGTCTCCCTGTACAGACACATTAATGGCTCCCACTTCTAAAGTTGTGTCAAATACAGAGAGGCCCAGAGAGGCCTCTGGTAAAGTTTAAAAAAC
Source organism: Mimachlamys varia (assembly GCA_947623455.1). NCBI lineage: Eukaryota > Metazoa > Mollusca > Bivalvia > Pectinida > Pectinidae > Mimachlamys > Mimachlamys varia. The sequence continues at coordinate 30,927,066 of OX392540.1, forward strand.
GAAACCGTAAAAAGTTTACAGTGACGTTTTAATCTGCTTTTAAAATAAGAAACAGCCCTTGTTAATAATTCCTGCCTAAGAAGTCACAATGTTTTTATCGCACGAAGCAGTATACTATTATACAATAATAAATTATTCAGAAACTTTGAATTCCTGTACATAAAGAGTTCAATTCCTTGGTTTGAGTTTCTTAAAATTGTTAAGATTTTGATTCATGTGGCATTAAAAAATCCTGAAATGAAATTATCGTCGGGTTGAGGCTAGTGTTACTGTGTTAGGTTAGTTTTCATTTTCTTAATAAAAAAAAACATCTCAAAATATCGAAACATATAAAACTTGCTAATGAGAACATTTCAAATCTTTCAGGTCAAACAAATAATACACTTTCACATCAGTGCATATTGTGTTGCAGAATTCAAGACACCTAAAAATGATTCAAGGTTTATAGGGTTTGTTTCGGGTCATTTCATTCTACTAGAGCTCGTCTGAAGTATGTTGACATTTTTTTCAGCATTTATCATCAAAACAAACTTTGTACAATATTTGTTTTACTTATTCAACTCTGGAGATGTAAATAATCTCATCCAATTCAAATGTTTGAATAGTTTATTATTAAATTTTGGGGGTGAAAGAGTTAAATTACCGCACCTTTCAGGTAATGACTGTTATTGTCTTTTGTGTACTTCCAGGAACTGTCCAAGATCACCATGCCCGTTGTGTTCAACGAACCGTTAAGTTTTATCCAAAGGATATCGGAGTACATGGAATACACGTCACTCCTAGAGAAGGCCAGCATGGCATCGGACCCCGCCGAAAGGTTTGCTGTGAGTGACTGCATCATGTCAAATTGAATGTGGAAAAGACAAAGTATAATGTATAGAAATATAATGCATGCAAGGGAGTTAGAAAAAAGTAAAATCAGACTTATAGTCTTGATGAACAGGACTCGTCAAAAAAATCGGATATTTATAAGCAGGTACTTGTATTATACAGCTTTTTTTGTTTTAATTGGTCTTATTATACAGGTTTCAGGTCTTGTTATACAGGTTTTTGGTCTTATTATACAGGTTTTTGGTCTTATTATACAGGTTTCAGGTCTTGTTATACAGGTTTTTGGTCTTATTATACAGGTTTCAGGTCTTGTTATACAGGTTTTTGGTCTTATACAGGTTTTTGGTCTTATACAGGTTTTTGGTCTTATTATACAGGTTTCAGGTCTTATTATACAGGTTTTTGGTCTTATACAGGTTTCAGGTCTTGTTATACATGTTTTTGGTCTTGTTACACAGGTTTCAGGTCTTGTTATACAGGTTTTTGGTCTTATTATACAGGTTTTTGGTCTTATTATACAGGTTTCAGGTCTTATTATACAGGTTTTTGGTCTTATTATACAGGTTTCAGGTCTTATTATACAGATTTTTGATCTTATACAGGTTTCAGGTCTTGTTATACATGTTTTTGGTCTTGTTACACAGGTTTCAGGTCTTGTTATACAGGTTTTTGGTCTTATTATACAGGTTTCAGGTCTTGTTATACATGTTTTTGGTCTTGTTACACAGGTTTCAGGTCTTATTACACAGGTTTTTGGTCTTATTATACAGAATTTTGGTCTTATTGCACAGGTTTCAGTCTTATTCAGTTAACACAGGTGGTCTTATACAGGTTTTTGGCCTTATTAGTCCCCCACCGGAATCCGGGGGGGACTATAGGTTTGCGTTGTGTCCGTCCGTCCGTCCGTCCTTCCGCACACTATTTGTCCGGGCTCTATCTCCCATACTATAAAACACTGGAACTTCATACTAAGTGTGTGGGTTCCCTGTGGGAAGGCGGTGTGTCGCATACAAAAACCGGGTCACTGTGACCTATATTTTGACCTCTGACCTACATTAAAGAAAAAGCTTGTCCGGGCTCTATCTCCTACACTATAAAGCACTAGAACTTAATACTTAGTAGTATTGTTCCGTGTGGGAAGGCGGTGTGTCGCGTACAAAAACCGGGTCGATGTGACCTATATTTTGACCTCTGACCTACATTAAAGAAAAAGCTTGTCCGGGCTCTATCTCCTACACTATAAAGCACTAGAACTTAATACTTGGTAGTATGGTTCCTTGTGGGAAGGCGGTGTGTCGCGTATAAAAACCGGGTCACAGTGACCTATATTTTGACCTCTGACCTACATTAAAGAAAAAGCTTGTCCGGGCTCTATCTCCTACACTATAAAGCACTAGAACTTAATACTTGGTAGTATGGTTCCCCTTGGGAAGGTGGTGTGTCGCGTACCAAAACCGGGTCACTGTGACCTATATTTTGACCTCTGACCTACATTAAAGAAAGAAAAATTTGTCCAGGTTCTATCTCCTACACTATTAAGGATTAGAACTTTATACTTGGTAGTATAGTTCTCTGTGGGAAGGCGGTGTGTCGCGTACCAAAACTGGGTCACTGTGACCTTTATTTTGCTATATTTTGACCTCTGACCTACATTAAAGTAAAAGTTTGTCCGGGCTCTATCTCCTACACTATTAAGGATTATAACTTTGTACTTGGTAGTATAGTTCCCTATGGGAAGGCGGTGTGTCGCGTAACAAAACCGGGTCACAGTGACCTATATTTTGACCTCTGACCTACGTTACACAAATACCTTGTCCGGGCTCTATCTCCTACACTATAAAGCACTAGAACTTAATACTTGGTAGTATGGTTCCCCGTGGGAAGATGGTGTGTCGTGTACCAAAACTGGGTCACTGTGACATTTATTTCGACAGTTATTCAAGCTATGCACAACACAAGCAAAGTTACATAAGTGTACAAACATTCTTGTTGTTGGAGATTTCAACATGGACTTCGCAAAGATGGACAGCCTTCAAAAATCTTGTAAACTTCACCAACAACTGACCACGCCTACCCATTGCCTTGGAGGAATTCTTGACTTGGTCTTCTCATCCAAATTATTCCCAGTGACAAACAAACCTGTGTTCTTCTCAGATCACCATTTAATCAATATACAGTACTGTTGAATTCAATGTAAGCATAACAAACAACATCTTGTTATTATTATTACAATTTCATGTCTATTGCAGTAAAACCTGTCTATAAAGGATACCCAATAGAAAAACTAAAGGTGTCCTTCATAGACTTGTGTCCTTTATATAGAGATCATTTATAGAGTATACCTACAGTGTACATGTATTTAGTGAGAATGGGATGGTTCCTGTATAGAAGCGGGTCTCTGTAAACTACATCTTCACCTTTCAATACATTGAAGAAAATACATGACCTTATTGCATCTCGAGATTCACACTCATTGCTATTGGATCTCGAGATAACAACCCGGTGGGGGACTGTAATTCGTTGAATTATCTTGTTTTACAGGTTTTACTGTTATCTGTGTATTGTTATTAGTCGTTCTATTTCAAAACTTCTTGAACATCTTGTTTGTTTGTAAAAACTTGTGGCAGTAATAATTCAAACTCTTTTTCTTTGACGTGGAGATTGCTATCAGCCTATTTAAAGGAGGAATGTTATATTTATTGGCTCCCTCTACCACTGATTAGCATTAGCTTTTAGTTTGTATTGGTATAAAGTTATCTGTGTATTTAAGTCTTTAAAAGCCTACTCCTCAATTGCAATCTTATTTTGCCATAAAGAAGTTTGGAACATGGAATGAAATGTAGTATTAATATAGAAAAATTGTTGTCCAGTCCCCCCAAAAATTGGGGGGAAAGGTTTTGAATGTTAATTCCAAAAAAGATATTTTCCCATTATCACTAAAGTATCCAAGTGGGTTATCCAGGCTCTATAGGCCTCTTGTTGATATAATTCTGCGGTAATTTTGGTTTAGAAGATAATTGAGTTTTACAAGTTAATTAAAAGAAGCTGAGACAGGATTCAGTAATTTAATGTGACAAGCATAATTTGTTTTGAAAAATTCAAGGACAATTTAAGACACCAATAAATCAAATATTTTATTGTTGGATTTCTTTCTGTTTTAATCCCAAAAATAATGGAGGATATGAAACAATAAGATTGTTGTATTTGACAGATTTAGTGTTTTCAGGTCAAATTGCTCAAAGAAAATTTTCCAGTAAAACAAAATAAAAATGGAATTTGAAGAAGATTAAAATGAAATATTTGTGTGATTTATTAAATAGAAATGTGAATTATTACAGAAATACTGATCTCATGCACCAAGTCGTTTCTGTTTTACAGTATGTGTCAGCGTTTGCGGTATCAGCAATTTCCTCGAACTGGGACAGAATAGGCAAACCCTTCAACCCCCTATTAGGGGAGACGTTTGAATTAAACAGGTAATGTTCCTGGTATACAGTGACCGCCCCAGACTTATTAAACAGTAGCTGGTCCGTGAAATTAAACAGTAGCTGGTCCGAGAAATTAAACAGTAGCTGGTCCGAGAAATTAAACAGTAGCTGGTCCGAGAAATTAAACAGTAGCTGGTCCGAGAATTTAAACAGTAACTGGTCCGAGAAATTAAACAGTAGCTTAGGTCAGAGAATTTAAACAGTAACTGGTCCGAGAAATTAAACAGTAGCTGGTCCGAGAAATTAAACAGTAGCTGGTCCCGGTTTCATCAACGTTTCTTAACTTAAGGAAATTCCTTAACTGAAAAATCTCCATAGGAGAGCATTACAGAATTTAAGGGGGAAATCCTTAGCTAAGGAACTTTCCTTAAATTCTGTAATGCTTTCCTATGAAGTTTTTTAAGTTAAGGACCGTTGATGAAACAGGGACCTGGTCCGAGAAATTAAACAGTAGCTGGTCTGAGGAACCACACCACTTTAAACACACTATATATAGGGAAATTGGACTTATTTAGCAGACAGTATAATATATGAATTGGTAACACAATTTCATATGAAATTTTCAATTACAGTGAATTTAAGTAAACAGCACATACATTATTAGACATTATAAATGTGGAGGTGGAAATCAACGCAAGGCATATTTTGATCTTGTGGTCAAAGGGCAAATGTTTGGGCAAACATTTTTCTGGCTTTGTTGATGCCCCCCATTATAAAATAGGCTGGGCGTATTGCCCTCTCCTCATTCTGTCATAATTTCATTTATATTCAATTACTGTTTTAACGGATAGAGATTATATCAAACTATAACTCAGTATGTAGTTGTATGCATGATAAGATATAAGCCAAGTTCTGATTTTGTAAAGAAGCAACATAATGGCCATTAACTTCAAAAAGTTACATCTTGTCTCATAACTTATTATAATGGCTTCCCAAAAATATATGTAATGCTGTATTTATCTGAAAGTATAAGCCCATCACTATAAAAAAAATATTACTTAGGATTATTAAAACAAGTAATATTATTACTTAAAACAAGTAGAAAAAGTTGTCAGACGGTTAAGTAATCAATAATCCTGATAAGTAATACATAGTAATCGTTCTTAAGTAATCATACTACTAAGTAATATATTACTTAGTAGTTAAATTACTTACTTAAACTAAACCCAATACTTACTTGTTTTAATTAATTATACTACTTAAACGTAAAATTTAAGTAATAATTCAACTTAAATTATGTAATATAATAATTTTTTAGTAGCTTTTCTACTTGAAACTAGTAATATTCTTACTTAAAAATAAGTATATATATTACTATTTGTAAGTAATAACATTACTAAATTCAAGTATTAATATTACTTAAAAACAAGTAGTTTTACTACTTGTTATTTACTAGTTTTTTACTTAAATTAAGTAATTGAATTACTTGTTTATAAGTAGTTTTTCTACTTGCATTAAGTAATGAAATACTTAAAAACAAGTACAGTAATTGTATTACTTAATTCAAGCAAAAAATACTTCAAAAATAAGTAATTATTTAAGTACATACCGTAATTTCTCGCGTATAGTGCGCACTTTTTTAGGGAAAATCGAAAGTGTCAAGAAGGGGGTGCGCACTATACGCAAGAACAAGCAAAAACCTTGACTTGGTCGCGATCATATATCGTTAATTTTTCGGAGATTTTCAGAATGACCTGAAGTATCCTCGCGGTAGTTAACAGTTGATATTTTGTTAAATAATTCCTGATTTGCATTATCTTTTTTCAACCACGAAAAGTTGCAATTATAAGAGCCATAAAATACGATAGGATCTGATAAATAAACTTGGGGAAAGTAGCCTGAACTTTCAGGTCGAGAGTGTATTGACGCTACATCATCACAAGGCATATGGTGAAATATACCGAAGAATTAGATCGTTGTTAGCACTCTGATGTTAAAAATGCTGTTCTTGTGTAAAATCATACTGGACAATTCAATCCTGACGGTAGAAATGTGTCAAGAACGACTTGGAAGTTCGCCGGTTTGTGTATTGCAAAGAGTGAAGGTCGCGTAATATTAATACCCGGCAGTAACAAACAGTGTCGCAAACAAGCGAGTTGAACTGGTAACAATAACAGTTAAAGTTTGGAAAATAAACATTTAGGGACTCAAAACAGTCCAATACATATCCATATTTTCTTTTTAAAGGAAAAAAAACTGAAATCACAAAGGATATGTGTTTTTATGTCAAACAAATTTGGCTGTATGCGGTCCTCGTCGGACCCGATTGAGTGACTGCTTTTAGTACACCCGTCAACCCAGTACACTGCCGACTCTATCTATGTCTATAGACGCACAGAGACTCCCAAATTGTTTATTTTATAGAAAACCTGGAAGATTAAGTCTTATGTAAGATTTAATTGAATAATTTATGAATGATATTGCTGTGAAAACATCTTTTATTTCAATTATCTGTATTGGGCCTGTGCCTTCGCTGGTGTCAACAGATCTTCACCGTAACTCGCGCGAGGTGTCAATCAATGTCAAGTCTAATTAACGAGGCATTGTGTTATCAGAACTTATGTTTTCAAAGTTTCCTATTCAAAGGTGTTTGTTTATATAACCTTTAATGGCGACTTACCTGGTTGGTGCTATCATTCCGGCTTGACGTTTTTTTTTCCAAAATTTTTTTTTTTATAATTTTTTTTTTCCAAATTTTTTTTTTTTTCATTTTTGGACCCCAAAAAGTACCTGCGCACTATACGCGAGAAATTACGGTACATGTACACTAGATCACCCACCGAATACAACAAAATACATGATTTTTTGAGTTGGTAAAAAATCTAGTACTTATTTTGTAGTAATTTTTGGATAATTTCTACTGGAAGTATGAGACAAATAAAATTTTACAACAAATTCCATTTAATTGTGAAAATATAGGACATAAATAGTACATGTAATAAGTTCTAATAACATTAAATACAAACAAATAACCAAAATAATGTGCAAATCAATATTGTTGCGATTATTCCCGAAGCGACTGTAATAAAATTCAATGTTCACACATTTCTTCAGCTGGAATATTTATTCTGGGTTTTCATCAATCTGCTCTTCCGCAGTCCTGGTGCATCCACACTTGGTATTGAATCAATGACCTTGTTCATCTGTGAATCTGCACATGATTGGTTTTCTTTCATCTATATCTTTAATTCCTTAGAACGTATCCTGAAAAAAATAAAGCTAATTCAAAACACGCAATTGTATGGCTATGTAGTTAGTTCTTGTACGAAATATTGGGTCTAATTATAAAACAGTTACCTCAGTTATTCTGACAGGGTAACCCTATATGTTATACAAGTGTATGTAAGGGGTTGGCAATAATGTTGTAACAGTCAATTTTCGTAATACATTGCAATTAAATTTAAATAAGGCACCTCAAAACAATATTCAATTAAAAATCTTAAAATACGAGGCCGAGATTCACATGAGATGACTAACTTCGGCTGAGGTTACCGTGGGCCGAGGTGACTTTGGACGAGTTTACCGTGGGCCGATGCGACTCTAATTCAAAACACTCAGTAAGTTATAACAGACAGTTATTATTGCTTACCCTAATTATCCGGCGACAGAAAGACGTTCTGCACGCATATACGATCCTGTGTGAATTAACAGCTGATATGTCAGCAAGGCCCGTTGAATGTTGCTTGGCATACTTGCCGACCGTTATCCTCTCCAAGATTTTTCTGACAAACGCGGCGACAATCCCCTATCAGAAAGGCTCAGCCATTTGAACACACATTCCCACATTCCGTAGCGTATTTCACAGTGTTTTTCTCCTTTCTGTGTGACATTAACATCTTGTAAGAGTATGAATCCTTAGCAGAATTTAGATTCAACACGAAGAAACTGACAAACGCACATGGTTTGAAATTAAACAGGAAGCTGGTGCTATTTTTACCGTAAACGATAGAGAGCTCTTAAGGGGGGACAACTCAAGTTTTTAAACTCAGAATATGGCGGGGATTTGAAATAAGATTATATTTAAGGACTCACACAACTAAATAATTTACTATATGTTATTACTAAGCTTTAGAGCTAATAACTTTAATATTTGAAGTTCAACACTAGTGACAATTGCCTGGATTCACAGATACATACATGGCAAAGACTTCAAATGACATTTTATCAGAAGTTTCGTGGCATTTCATCTCGCTACGGGCGTCTGCTTCGGACAACTGGATTTACATATCAAACCAGTGAAATGGCACGGAAACACCCTCTGACTTTTGACCCCATATCAATCCGCCATCACATATCAAAATCTACCAAAAGTAAACATTTTTGTAAAGGTAAATATCTATAGATTTCATTCAATGCAGAATATGTCAACAATTATCTATTTAGATTATTCAGAATCACTGTACTTAGCCGGAACAAATTTTCGGTAGGGACTACAAACGTATGAAACACTTCGTGATAGGCTGATTTAGTTGTGTGAGTCCTTAACAAAACGGGAAATCCCGGAAAAAAATCTGAAGGATTGATAGGTAGCTATATATAGGCCTAGGTGTATCCATCATGTTCCAATAATAATAATAATATTTATTTAAGAAAAGCATATCACATTTGAGTACATAGTTATAGTATCACGTCAGATTACACATTTTTTAAACATTTTCTCATTTGAAGGAGTAACATCTCTTACAAGTGCATGTATTTTAATTTAACCCGTAAATTATGAAAATAAAATAAATTGTTATTGAAACACATAGCTTGCATAATGTACGGATATTAAAAATATGTTAAATTGCTTATTGTAGCTATATAAATCTGCTTTAAATTCGGGAATAATCAACATCAGTAACTTAAGTAATCACATTGCTCAAAGTAAGTAATCTGATTTTAGCAATTATTTAAAATAACTATCTAAGTAAGCACACTACTTAAAACTAGTAAAGCATAACTGCATATTACTTAAAACAAGTAAATTTGGATTACTAAGTAATATACGCTGCAAAACAAGTAATGACCAATCGTAACTTAGTAATACTAAGTAATGTGTAAGTAAAATATCTACTTAATTTAAGTAAAAATCAACTACTAAGTAATACTTTTTTTAGAGTGATGTAAGTAATAAGCCCAGTCATAGATCTAGATTCTATAACAATTTCAACCCTGGCCATTTCACTGCATTATGTAGTCAGCCCCCGACCCCCTCCTTTGGAGTCAATCACGTGTACTGCATAGTATAAAGCAAGGTATTGGAAATGTCTAATTTTGTTGTAATGACAAAAGTTCAAAGACCAGGACTGTAAGTGACTGCAATTTTAATACATAAATACCAATTCCATCGGCTATAAAATTATTCTTGCCATAAAGGACATATGTATAAAAAGATCCATCCTTACTGTAGAATCTTTGTCTCACCTCTCGACTCTGTCTCAAGAAATAATGTCTTGGTGGGAAATCCTGTCTCCCTTCAGTCTGTCTCAAAACATTACTCACTTCCTTTTCTGTATGGTAAAGATTTACATAATTACATAATGATGCATAATTTTACGTGATCAAATAAGCTTGCTACATATATGTATGTTATTCAGAGTATTATAAGGACAAGTTCATCAAACTGGAACATCTCTCTATGAAAGACACAAAATTGTTTTTAACTCATCCACCCCTGAAAACACATTTGGACTCTTCCTTATCAAAGGTTGGAATAGTTCACTCTGAAATTTCAGGGGTGAATGAGTCAATTTCATGCTAGATTTGTTTTATAGCTTTCGTTGAAATGAGGAAACTAGATCAAATGCTGCAGACTCTAATTTAGAAGGACAAATCAATATTCATCACAGAGTGAGGTATGATAGGTAAATATCTGTGTTATAATGAGTGTATAGAGTTTAATGTGTATACTGGCCCACATTTATATCTATCAAAGTCCTGGTTGTTTGTATTGACTTTCCTTTGAAGTTTAAATCAAGCAGAAAATTATCACCCGGTTCTCCCTGATTAATTATGAAATTGAAGGTTACATGATACATAAAAGCACTGTATGTACCGGGTAAGTATCACGGTCTGTCTCCTGTGACATTAGCTCAAAAGATGTTCCTCAGGGTAGTTTTGTTGCCATTTAGGATGTGGTCCAGAAAGGAGAAATAATGTTGAGAAGATCATATAAAAACTCCGAAGATTAAAGTTACCCATCAAGGATTTGTTAGTGTTTCAAAGAAACAATGTTGTTCATAAATGAATAAAAGTTTTCAGAACCCTGGGTTATCACTCGGAAATGAGCAAAGTTGTTACCTGGTAATTCAATGCAGTGTTATCACTCAAAATAAGTCCAATATTTCAGAAGAGAAGATTTCATTCAGAAATGAGTCGAGTAACTCAGAAAGGAGTTTCCCAGATTAGAGTACCTGTGCAATCTTGTACCTACATTGGTTAACCATACACATATTTGAAAAACAGTTTGTTTAAACACTAGACATTAATTTCATACTGTTTACTGTGACAGAGGTAGGAATGAATGCTTTGTTGTCTTTATATTTGATTAATCAATGAGCAAATATTAAGCCTGCATTGATTCATTAAGCATACATCAAAGTTTACATACATTTACCTATGAAATAATAGAAAGGCTGCTTGACTGGTACATTTCCAATGACGAGGTTTAACATCACATTCATACTCAAGATATCGACTTGTCTGTGAAGAAACCTGAAAGATAACTGTTCTTTGATAATTTGGAAGGCAGATTGATAAAAAGTAAAACAGATTTTAATACCAGTATGATTAATTTGATCACAGGGAAACAGGACTTAAAGTAGTAATGTGTAGCATAAATATTTTTTAATCAACCTCTTAAACATTCAATACAAAATTGTTCATCATCATCATAATCATCGTTGACGTTGTTGTTGTCTTCATCATTGTTGTTGTCTTCATCAAATTCATTATCATAGCAATTTTGTAGCATAAAAATAAACAAAATTACAAAGATGATCAGAAATAAAGAGTTGACCTTTTAAATGTTGTGTTTTGGTTTTAGAAGTGATCTGGGCTTCCGATTGGTTGGCGAGCAGGTTAGCCATCATCCGCCCGTCAGTGCGTTCCTGGTTGATTCAAAACAATTCAAGATTCACGGGTCCATCCACCCGAAGTTGAAATTCTGGGGCAAATCAGTGGAGATCAACCCCAAGGGCATGATTACACTTGAGCTGACACGGTGAGAGATATTAGTCTTTTTCACGTGTACATTTTGTTGGCTTATATTTTCTTGTACTGTATATGTACCTAGTGTATTCCACAACTTGTATACCACTAAATCTGGTGTATTTCCAATCTCCATACATAAACGTAAGCTATTCAATGTATACATGAAGATGTACATATGTATCAATCAATAGATAAAAAAAAATTATTAAAAAAAAAAACCACATTTTTTTGGTTATTTTTTTATTATTTCTACGCAATATTTTATACAAGTTGTATCTGAAATCAATGGAAATGACATCATGTAATGGATATCTTATGTGATTGGTTAAAAAACATGATATTAAGAGGAATTCACCTCATAATACATGATATTAACCAAATAAAATTACATAGATTATATACGGAGGAGAAAATGTTGCTTTGGAAACATGATATAAAGAGGAATGTGATATTAATAGGAGTGATATTAAGTGGAATCCACTGTATCAAGTAAGCTGTTATATTGGCCCTGAGACTAAATTTTACTCCACCTCATCCAGTTAAGTTTTGTTTCCTGACCTAGTGTATTGAGTGGTTCTATATTGTGCATTATCTGGTCAGGCTATATAGAGGCTGGTAGAGCTTTGTGAATATAAAGCTGAACACTGATTGTAACCCTTCTGTCAGCATAAACCAGTTTAACTTCCTCTGATTGCCTGAAGGTAATTAACTGTTAATGGAATCTAGCTCGCCACATCGACTCACAAAGAGGATTTAGTTTGTAAAACTCTAGGCCTCAGGAATATAAATTTGGTCTGTACATGTGATGATGTAATTAAATTCCTTAATTACAGGATTGTTATATCAAATTAAAAAATGCTACAAGAGTTATGTACAAAGTGTATTAGACCCTTGCTGATAGTTGATTACCTCTCTGACGGGGTGCTAGGTGAGAACCATTGACCTTGATTTGTTACATATTTGACCTTTTGTTTTAAAGGCATGGAGAGGTGTACACATGGTCAAACGTCAACTGTTGTGTCCACAATGTCATCGTCGGCAAGATCTGGATAGAACATGTAAGTAACCTGTTTACCAGTTATTGACTCCTTTTGAGGTGGATGTGTGGTTATATGGACCTGGTGGGAAAGTGTTATTGGCCAAGATAAAGATAAGGTTAATTTATAGCATTTTCAGATTTTTTGGTGATATAATTGCCAAAGATTATAGTGTTGGTTGTGTATTGCACCAGAGTCCGGATTGGTGTTATATCTATAAATAAGTCTAAAGAACGGGGTGATGGATACTGCCTGAGACATATTGCTTACCAAAACAGATCCTAAAGTGTACGTGAAAGAGAAAGACAGAAATTATATTTTTGAATCAGCATCAACTGCCAGGGGCTATAACTACACAACTGGATGGAGGTGATAAACAAAAAGTCATAAAAAGAAAGTTCTGTCGGAATGGATGATAATGATAGGAAGTTGAATGTTGTGGATATAGAACATGCCTGTATAAGAGGCACAGGCTATGTAAGTATGCATGTTAAATATTGCGCTGTTTTAAAGTGTCGTTATAGTGATGAAACATGGACAGACTTATGGGGCTATATTTCCATACATATTGAATTTCACGATACAAGCTATGTAATGATAGAAATAAAAAATGTACAAGTCGTCACAATATGTGTAAACAGCCATCTCGAAAAACATTCAATTTGCATAATAAATAGTTTTAAGCAAAAGAGAAAGCAGTTTTAATGTCGGAACTCATTTTTATACCCCAACAACTTAGAAGAAGATCATTTAGTGTTTTCCATTATTCTTTTCAAACAATAACTTGCTGAGACTTCAGAATTAGGTTCCTTACTTTATTTCAAAGTTAATCTATGCATGCTTACCAACTTTTTGAAGACTCCATCTGCATGCTCAAAATTGAAATAAATTTGAAAGAAATGTATGTCACGCCCCTCGCCGAAAAAGTAAGGCTTCAAAATGTCATCTTTTGAGTTTGAAATCACAGCTAAGATAGTTTAGTAAGTTAACTGGTAGAAAATGGCCTATTTGAGGGTTCGAAAATTGGGAGACTCCCTTCAAAATGGGGAGAGTTAGCAGACCTTCATAAACAACATCAACAACAACAACCCAATCCCCAATTGTCCTACATACCTAGAAACAAGCAATTGACAAACACTCCTCCATCCCCAATTGTCTTACGTACATAGAAACAAGCAATAGACAGCCGTCCATCCCAATTTTATTGTCCTTCATACCTGGTAACCATGCAAGCGCCAAACAGCCCTCCATCCCAATTTTATTGTCCTTCATACCTGGTAACCATGCAAGCAATAAACAGCCCTCCATCCCCAATTTTATTGTCCTTCATACCTGGTAACCATGCAAGCAATAAACACCCCTCCATCCCCAATTTTATTGTCCTTCATACCTGGTAACCATGCAAGCAATAAACACCCCTCCATCCCCAATTTTATTGTCCTTCATACCTGGTAATTATGCAAGCAATAAACAGCCCTCCATCCCCAATTTTATTGTCCTTCATACCTGGTAACCATGCAAGCGCCAAACAGCCCTCCATCCCCAATTTTATTGTCCTTCATACCTGGTAACCATGCAAGCGCCAAACAGCCCTCCATCCCCAATTGTATTGTCCTTCATACCTGGTAACCATGCAAGCGCCAAACAGCCCTCCATCCCCAATTTTATTGTCCTTCATACCTGGTAACCATGCAAGCAATAAACAGCCCTCCATCCCCAGTTTTATTGTCCTTCATACCTGGTAACCATGCAAGCAATAAACAGCCCTCCATCCCCAATTTTATTGTCCTTCATACTTGGTAACCATGCAAGCAATAAACAGCCCTCCATCCCCAGTTTTATTGTCCTTCATACCTGGTAACCATGCAAGCAATAAACAGCCCTCCATCCCCAGTTTTATTGTCCTTCATACCTGGTAACCAAGCAAGGAATAAACAGCCCTCTATCCCCAATTTTATTGTCCTTCATACCTGGTAACCAAGCAAGGAATAAACAGCCCTCTATCCCCAATTTTATTGTCCTTCATACCTGGTAACCATGCAAGGAATAAACAGCCCTCTATCCCCAATTTTATTGTCCTTCATACCTGGTAACCAAGCAAGGAATAAACAGCCCTCTATCCCCAATTTTATTGTCCTTCATACCTGGTAACCAAGCAAGGAATAAACAGCCCTCTATCCCCAATTTTATTGTCCTTCATACCTGGTAACCATGCAAGGAATCAATAATCCTCCATCTCCAAATTGTCATGTAAATCTTGTACCTGGCATAAACATTATAAACCTGCTACTGAACCTAAACAAGAGAAGTTGTATTAGCTCCATCCCTAGAACTATAAATGACAGTTAATTGAAGTAAACCTCAGGAAAGCACCACTGTCTAATATGTGTAGAAGATCATTCATCTTTTGGAACTCTCTGGTTTGATAAATTGATTTGTTAAAACAGCCATGAACAGTGTTTATGAAGAGGTTATTGTGAAGTTATATAACAACAGCCTGTGCTGGTGAACAGATGGTAGGGAACGAGGCTTGACTGAAGATTCTCCTGTAGTGTTATCACAGATGTAGTACATCTAATGTACAGTAAACCTTCCTATTGTGTTCCGTTTCTGAACTGGAAACATTTAAACGTTAAACGTTAAACGTTGTGGATGCCTGCCATCATCCACAGCGACAATGTCACAGTTGACTGGTTATGTAAATTGTATGAAGTCGTAAGGCAGTCACTGTTCCATTGCTTCTATTTTTATATGTGGGTAAATATACACGGTATCTAGACGGTTGTAACATACAAATTAATATAGAATTTCAATATTTAGCAGTTATCATGATTCAGCGATTAAAGCACTTGTAACATGGAGGAAAACACTGGGATTATACCCAGGGTTAATCCTATTTTAGCACGTTTGAGTTGATATGAAGAAACTGCTAGAATAATACTTATTCAAAAAGGTGTTTGTTTGATTAAACTTAAATGGTGACTTACCGGGTTGGTGCTATCATTCGGGCTTGATGTTTTTTTTTTAAATTTCAAGATTTTTTTTTTCATTTTTGGACCCCAAAAAGTACCTGCGAACTCTATGCGAGTGCACACAATATGCGAGAAATTACGGTAATGCTTTTGGTACATTTACTGAAAGATACACTGCCAACCGCCACTACAAGTACTAATCCTGCCCCTATCATTGTTTACTTAAACTTTGTACCTGTTTTCCCTGACACCCCATTGCGACCTCCAGGTGATGACCTTAGTTGCAAATTAGTAACACTGTGATTTGACAACAGAGTAGGTGAGGAATGTTTCTGGAGTGATATCAGAACTGAATGTTAAGTTATGATTATCAAGATATTAACTATATTATATTATATAGCTGCCACAAAGACGCAGGAGCAAGACTAAGATGATAATTTTCTGGCAACCATGTCTTACTAGTATACATATACATCATGGACCAAATCCTGGATTTGGCTTGGCCTTATTTCATTGTCTATTGACTTGGTCAGCATCTCCATCAAATTCACATCTTTTTGTCTGACACTGTAAGTGCTTCACCAACCAAACCTGACACATGTAATGTTGGTCAATGTGGGTGAAGGCGAGACGTATCAGTGGCTTGTTTTATACCTATTTATAATGATTCTGTTTCAGTATGGAGTAATGGAAATACTGTGTCACAAGACTGGATGGAAGAGTATACTTAACTTCAAACAGTCGGGCTGGTTCGGCAAGGATTTACACAAAGTCGAGGGCTATGTTTACGATAAAAAGTAAGTTTTTATAGCATAATTTGGTCAAAGTATATCACTTTATGATGAATATGTGATTGCTAAAATATTATTAAGACTTTGGTTTATAAATTTATTTAACTGTGAGAAATCAGTAAAAATTGAAGTCACACAACGCATGAATCAGAAGCATTTGTCGGGCAATAACTCTGTTGAAAAAATCTTGGCAAATATAAACGAAATCCGATACCACTGCAATAATGTCCCTGTGGCCTTGATCTTATGAAAAAAATTCAAATTAGTGCAAAATTTTCCCATTATTGTCAGGGCAATAACTTTTAAAAGTTGAATATATAGAGCTTGCAGTTTATCGCATCACCCATAAACAACTTACACCAGAAGGAAAAGACACGAGATTACTGTATCAGGTAGCATTTGCCTGTGCCATAAATCTTGACAAATATAATTTGCAGTATGCTTGCAAAACCAAAAATCAATACTGTACCGTTGCAATTAACACTTCAAGGTATTGGTGCAAATTTGTCCAATATTTGTTGTCGGGGCGATAACTTTTAAACCGTTAAAGATATAAAGCTTGCAGCTCACCTGCATCACACATAGAAAGAATAGATATGAGATGACTGTAATGGTGTTACTGTTTCAGTAAGGTGAAAAGGAAAGCGCTGTACGGGAGCTGGGTGTACGATCTCTTCATGCTTGATGCGGCCGTTTACGATGACTTCATGAAGAACTCAGCATCTTCTCATTCACCTAGTCATTCTGCCAAAGTAAGTCGCAGGTCATCACCGAATTTCAGAGTCTGTATCCTTTTTTTGTCCAGCCCAAATTCTCATTCTGATTTTAAGTTAATGAAATCAGATTTATCAAAAGAGTTGGATGATTTTGTAGATATTAAAAGGGAAAAAATATTTTGTCTTTTATTTCTTCTTGCATGAATGAAGCTATATAGTTACAATAAATTTGGCTTGTGTTTGTGGTCTCGTGAAAATAATAAATTTGGCTTGTGTTCATGCTCTTGTGAAAACAATAATTTTGGCTTGTGTTCATGGTCTCGTGAAAATGATGGTCTGCATTATAAGCTGTAATTCAGTGGGAGATTGCACTTAATGTGTTTCAATTTGTAGCATCATATGTACAAAAATGTTAGGCCCCTCTGTGTTTCTCTGCTGTCCAGTAATCCCTGTTAACAATCTACATTGGTCTATCTTCTAGTTAAGTAGGAAAATATGTTCATTTTAGCAGATCATTAAGATCATTAAATTTGACATTTGTAGTCCAACGGTGCTAGTGGGAGCTCGGATGTAAACGATGACCTTTCCGCAAAACGCTTATCAACATACGACCTCCACATTCCGGGACAAGAGTGTATATGGACGATACACCCGCGGCCAGAAAAATCCCCACAGGTATTATCTTATGAAAGCAATAGTATATAAATCAATTGTATCATACTGTTGCGGAGAAAACAATCTTACATAGCAGATATTATGAGAAATGATGAGAAATGGAGAAAAAAACTATCAATTTTCATTTCAACAAATTTTATTCACATGCATATATAGATGTGAAAGTGAAAAATGGATTTGGCAACAGGTACATATCCTATGCAAGCCCTCTCCATATAAACAATTCACTGGTGGCAAAAATCTATAAAGAAATATATCTATTGATTAATTTACTATTTCATAAAAGAAGCCAATTAATTAAAAAGTCAATCAATTTAATAGTTTATGAATGATGATTATAAATGATAGCTATTTACTGAAATGAAAGTTACAAAAAACGGCAACTCAGATCTGTTATATATGTTCGGTATGGAAATATCATCTTATAAATTCAGACTAATTAATTTTTCAGTATTCGATAAATAGTTCTGGACCAGCCCGAAGGCGCAGAGTGTACACGGGTAGCACTGTAAACTATAAATATTGTATTTGACCTTAATTAACATATCTGCCCCTATGTTAGAACCACCTCATATTTATTTTTCAGGAAAAGGAGATTGTATGCTTAATCAAACCTATGTATAGGTTCCTTACCTTTAATACTGATCTGGCAATACAATTTCCAGTCCTTTAACATACCGCAGACTCGATCTTTTTAACATACCGCAGACTTGATCTGTTTAACATACCATAGACTTGATCTGTTCCGGAGAACATTTTCCCACCCTGCTTTTAAATGGAAACTCTTTACACAGTGCATTTATTATATGTCGGATACTGTATCTGTTTTATCATCGTATTTGTAGAGTTTGTTGTAAGAATATTTCTCTTATATCAAGCACACGGATGAATTATAGGGCTATAACTGGCGAGCCATGTGATGTGACAATTTTTTGAATGAAAACCTCTAAAATAATGTGTGATAAACTATGCAGCACTAACTTATATTATATATTCTCGGTTCATAAAGAGATTATCACGTCATAAATTGTCATTTCATACTCTGTAATTTTCCGATCCCCTAAAATAATGTAATGTATGCATGAGTCATTGCCACAGATCAATGTTAAGATAAAACCTGTGACCAAGATTTTTTGATGCAGAATATGCTGCTTAAAGTAACTTATGATTGAGTTTAACAGTAGATGTGTTGTATATTAAGTATTTCAGTTTCACATTATTCGCCATGGCCTTGAATGAGTTGACCCCCGATGTAGCCGGACAGTTGGCTCCGACAGATTCACGCTTCCGGCCAGACATTCGCCTTCTGGAGGAGGGGCAGATAGGTACGAACGATTCTCCATATATATATATATGTGTACATACAATTCAAGTCTGTATAAACCAAAATAATTATGTATATTTCATCAAATCAATTTGTTTTTATATACTGTGAGGTTCTGAAGTTTACTTGTGTTCAGTAGTATTATGATTTTTACACAATATTTAATTGAAGTTCACTAAAATCTTTCACCTTTTTGTAAAATTTGATAGTGTGGAAAGTGTTCACCAAATTCATAATTTGGTTTCATCTTGTTGTGCTGTTTCTATGCATAGAAATGACATACCGTATTCTCCATAATTAGCGCCCAGGGTGCCTAAAATAATATGGTCCCAGAGGGGGGGGCTTAATAGGATAACGTAAGTAGGATCTGGATGAAAAATGTTATTTTCAAAATGTAAATAAGTTCAATGTGTTATGACGAAAATGGGTAGTACTCATGATGTACGACAATCTTGTCATCAATTTTGGATATAACCAAAATTTGTTGGTTTGTTTCTTGTAACTCCCTGCAGGTAGGGCGTAAGAATTGTACCTGTTGCCCCCATTGTAGATTGTAAAAGGTGACTTAACTTCGGATCTTATCTTTTCCATTCTTTCTAAACAACTTTTTCCTTCCTAATATCTCCCTCACCACAACCTCACTTTTGGCCTTTGCTGAGCGTTGGCTTCTGTGAGGAAGCTGTGAGTTCTGTACCCAGACCGAGACATACCAGAGTCTCTAACAATGGTAGTTATTACTGCCTGCTTGACGCTCAGCATTATGGGAGGGTAACAACTGGTTCGCCCGTTGTCGGTGTAATGTGACTTATATACTGCAGAGAATATACTTCAGTGTGGTAGCACTTTAACTTTCGCAAGAAGGCTTACAGGAACAAACTGCAGCCTCCCAAATACACAAGCTCTCAACACACAAATCGCATACACAGGGAGGCTGTCCGTAAATGGCCGCGGTTGTTAGTTAGACGTAAATTAAAATCACCCAACCAACAAAAGCGATGTTTACCACACAATTAAATAGAATCATTTAGTTTTGTCACGATAAAAAGGGGCACTTGTGTATGTTTCTATACTTGCACAGAATGGGGGAGGGGTGCTAATTATGGCCAAAAAAAAGTATATTTTAACCAAACACTTCAGTGTTGCACCTTTTGATCTATGTGTTTCTGTAATATTTAACCATTAAAAACATCTTTAAAAAAAAGAGCAATATGAGACTTTTGATAATGAATCTTTTAGTTTAACATTAACACCTTCAATATAAAATATTGTTTGATTCTAGATGCTGCCGCAGCTGAAAAAAACAGAATAGAAGAAAAACAAAGATCTGCTCGGAAAGAGAGAAAGCGCAAGAAGGACGAATGGACACCAGTGTAAGAAACTTCAACATCTCATGGAAGGGGAGATAACTTGCATTTAAGTTAATTTCTTAAAATCTACCTATCATTGCCTCATATATATGTATAATATACTCTGACACATATTTTAAACATGTGTTTCAGGTACCCCAACCTTTAACCCTATATTTTATTGCGGCCCTAGATATTTTGTCTGACAAAGTCTTGCTTTGGGATTTTTGTAACATAGGATGAGCGTTGGGTAGTTATACGGAAAATAAAAACAAGATTTAAGTACAATTTAGAATAATTTACATTATACAAAACACACTCACACACATACCCAGTTTCAAACAATAACATTTCTGCCTTACAAGTTTCTTATGCAACATGAAGGGGAATATTTTCGATAGCTCTCCTCTTCATCCAAAGTTCCTCTGAACAAATGACAGTCAGGTAGTTCGGACAAATGTCCACTCAGGACAACCAAGTCCACAAAGTATGACAACACCTTCCCCACTGGACACAAATCACCTCACAGGATACAAGTTCCACATAGGACATCAAATTGGTGTAAAACGCAACAATTACCACGTTGCTGGTCAGGGAAAATCATATCCTGAAGCCTTCGGCTTGAGCTGTGTCGACGGATTGCCTGGGAAGTGCTACTCTGTTGTTACCATAGACGTTCTCTTTGATTGTTTCTTTGCGAAATTGCTGTCGTCTCAAAATGTCCCGCTTGGACTTGCCCATTTCCGGTCACTCTCCAAACTACAGTCGCTCACAAGGAACAACGAACACACAACACTAACATATATATGAAAAAAATACAAACATTTATACGAACGTGACAAATTTGACAATATTTTTTGACAAATAATCTTTATTTGTTGCAGATTTTTCAAGTTTGGAACCAACCCACACACGGGCAAGGAAGACTGGTTATTTAAAGGCAACTACTGGGATCGAGACTGGTCGAAATGTCCCGATATCTTCTGACACCGGGCCACAACTTAGATCTAGCAAATTGTGATATTACGTCAATATCATGCCATCACTGCCAAATAACACATGTTGACTTTGGCGAATTGATAACAACGATTGCGTACATTTATGTTGTTGGTGATATATTCCAGATGAAGACAAGTTGTTGTGTAGACCCCAGTCCCAGAGAGAAGTACACCTTGGTGCTGATAGCTTGGTTTACTACAGATCATGTTCACGCATACTCCATTTCACAACGTATGACTGTAGGTTTTCTTCTGAGCAATCCTAGTGCTAAGGATGGCTACATCATCAATGAAATTGATATTTACAGAAGATTTGTATAAGAAAATTATTCTCTGAAATAATTACTATGGAAACTTTACTCTCCCAAAAACTAAGTGGTTTATATTATTAAAATACTTATCTAATTTCATGGTGAACTCCCCGCTAATTGATAAAGTGAGCTGATAATAAACTGTAGATAGCACTTTGATCATTTCTTTCCTGTAAATTCTTATCTATTGATAATGGGGAGGACTATTTGGCTGATGGGTAGTTCATGGTGTGATCTGATTGGTTGAAAATCCAAGTACAGGAATTTGATATCTGATTGGTTGATGTTGACCAGTTCTAATCCGATTGGTTGATGTTGACCAGTTCTAATCCGATTGGTTGATGTCGACCAGTTCTAATCTGATTGGTTGATGTCGACCAGTTCTAATTTGATTGGTTGATGTCGACCAGTTCTAATCTGATTGGTTGATGTCCACCAGTTCTAATCCGATTGGTTTATGCTGACCAGTTTTAATCTGATTGGTTAAAATTGATATCGACAAGTTTTAATCTGATTGGTGGATATCAACCAGTTCAAATCTGATTGGTTGAGTTGATATCAACAAGTTTTAATCTAATTGGTTGATATCGACCAGTTCTAATCTAATTGGTTGATGTCGACCAGCTCTAATCTGATTGGTTGATATCGACCAGTTTTAATCTGATTGGTTGATATTGACCAGTTCCAATTCTATTTAGTTGGATTCAGGGATGTACATATATCAAAGCTTGCATATGAAGTCATTTGATGACTATATGATAATATGTTAAATATGTTATTGTGGAGATTCTAGCTCCAACGGGCAACATTTACAAATTTTAATGAAAGATTGTCCTACTTGGTGGGGATAAAGTTGCTATGTATTTGATATGTGCAACAGCCGATTGCTTCCATTTTACAAAAAATTGTATTCATATTTCCGAAGGAAAGAGATTGTTTGCAATAACCCCACAGAAGTTTAATTCTGGTGTGGTCAAGCATGAAACAGACTTATACTGTTGTTTCATTTACATATTCAAATCTGCGCAAAAGTGTTTGGGAATGAACAATCATAAAGGTATAGTTCTGTAATAATTTGTCTGCAATGAGTCACCAAAACCCCGGTCATTTTGTATAAATCACTGAACAATTGGGAAAACTGTTATTGTATTTTGATATCATGTGACAATTCAAAATGTAAAATGTTGATGTTAAAATTTGTTTGTCGGTTTACGATTAGATTTTCTCTAATGGTCCGTCATAGTAGAGTACATGGTGTTCCCTACCACGAACATCTAGCACATCCATTATCTAGTCCTGGTACTGAAGCTGGCATTAGTAGACTCGCTGATATTCTTACAGGCTAAATGACACTTGTGTTGCTTGTAATAAAGTTATATGCGTACAGAAAATGATTTATCTGATGACTTGTGATAGTTGTAATATGATGATGGTTGTTATATTGCTGTGTTAGATACACCTAACCTAAGTTTTATTGAACTTTTGTGTATAAAGGTATGTTATTATGTGAATATTCTTGTATGACGCCGACAGATCGGGGTAATGTCTTATGTAGCTCATTGGACTGGTTGTATGGATATGCTACAGTTACTATGGTTTGAAACGTATTCATTGGATTATACAACAAGGTCACAACCTCAAAGTGAACTTTGACCTCATAGAAAAAATTGTAAGGTTTTATATCATGGTATGAAAATAAGAGGGATTTCATGACAGATCATGATGCCAATCGGGTTTTTAAAAAAATTCTGCAAATTACAGGGGCGGATCCAGAAATTTTTCAGGAGGGTGTCATCATTTCAGATTTCGCAGGCATCCCAATATTTAAGCGGATTATAGAGTCGGAACCCTTCAAACTAAACCAAAACATGTTTCACAAGTTATGTTAAAAGAAATTAATTTGGCTCTTTTTACTTTATTACCAACTTTAGTTATTTGAAAGTCACTAGAAGCAATTGACTGCTGTTGAATTTAGTCCTTGGATGTGGTGCATATTGATAGAACCAGGTCGTGAGCTACAAAAGACAATACCGACATGTACCTGTGCGTATCTGATATTTATTATTCTGCTATCTTGTGATGATGTCATGTCTCTAGTGAATGTGAGTGGAGGTTGACAGTATTGTATATTAGAGTAAGTGGAAAGAATCATTGTTCAGAAAGTATTAAAAACCATGACAACTAATATGCATACCTGGCCCAAGTTTAGACAGAAGTCTTTGTTATTACTTTCAATTCACCTTTATAATGCAATTTGAAGATTACCCAGGTAAGAAAATATTTGAAATGATTGCAGAAACTTTAATTGTCAATTTGTTTCTGAGAAACTGCGGCCAGGTCTGTTATTAGCAATATATATGAAAACACTCCGAGCTAAAGGAGAATGCGAAGAGGGATTATTTCAGTAATATGTACATTGTATTCGTATTATGTTTTATACAATGCCACACACAAGATTTAGTTCTTGTTTGATTTTTTTTTTCTGTGAAAAAAAAAATTATCCATTTACGTTGTTTGCCAAATCAATGTCACATATTTACTGTTTTCATTATGGTCAGCTTTTGTTTCTGATTATTAAATACTCGGAAACGAAATAAACATTTATTTTCGTTCTAAACTTGATTTTAGCAATCATAAAAGAATCTGTGGTGCAATATGCATGTTTTGAATTGAATAAGCAATCAAATAAATGGGTAATAGTTGTTGATAATTTGAATGGGATAGGGTTGGAAGTTATCATCAAACAGGACAGGATTGGAAGCTATCATGAAACAATGTACACTAGGAGTTCACAATAGCTAGATCCTTCTTTGTGAAGGGTAGAAAGTTATCGTTACTGGCTCTGGTTTCATCAACGTTCCTTAATTAAAGAAATTCCTTAACTGAAAAATCTCCATAGGAAAGCATTACAGAAATTAAGGGGGAAATTTATCTTAAGTTAAGGAACTTTCCTTAACTTCTGTAATGCTTTTCTATGAGGAATTTTAAGTTACTGAATTTCCTCAAGTTAAGGAACGTTGATGAAACCATAGCCTGCTCTACTATAATTTGCAGCTTTCTGAACACACCATGCAGTTTCAATTATGACAATGCAAGGTTTCTGTAGTTGAAGTAATTTAAGTTTCATTGTTGAAGTGGAACAAAAAATATAATTGATTGTCTTATTTTAACAAACTTTAGACTGTATGGTAAGGAGTAAGAGGAAATCTATAGAGAAAGTTCCGAGTCTCCTGAATATTTTATTTCAGATATAAATGTGTAGACTTAAGATATAAAATTGCAGTGACAGTCAAACCGAGTAATGTGTTCTGATACTACTAGTAATATCTCCCATTTTCATCATCCCTTTACACCAATACACACTCGGAATCATTACATTGTTTGCACTTCATTCACCAAGACAACAATAGTAACATACCAGTAGCGTCTATACTGCATAACACGAAATTCTGGTGGGTTCTTTCCTTCATTGTTTAATGCCCTTTAGGTCATTTTGTTCAATATTTCGTGGATATATTTATGTTAACGAACAGGAGACCCGTGTATTATTCAAGTTTAGATTTATTTTCATGATTCAGTATAAAGAAACAGTATACTGTAAAAATCGCAAATGTGTATACCCAACAATCATTTCATGTTATACCGTCAGTATTCCCTTGCATTGAAGAATCGTGTTAAGAATAGCAGTGTTGTATTTTCACCATAACAAACTGTTCCCCAGATCTTTTACAGGTGAAACTCTAGGTAAGGTTTATTTTTTGTTGGAATATTTAAATACAGTAAAACCCCACTTACTCAAACTTGTGGGAACTTGAGGGGACCTGATCAATAGTTTAAGGAATACATGGTATTCAAATAATCCGAGGTTGGTTGAATACCGGTATGTTGAAACTTGGTCAGGACCAAACAATCTGTTTGACAAATGAAGGGTATTCGAATAAACCGCGTTAGAGTAAGCGAGGTTTTACCGTACAATATATGACAATGTGTTTACAGACAGTTATTGACTTGTGTGAGCAATTCACAGGTCGTTGTTATGTTTTCACAGTTGCTAAACTGCTATTAAGTTTTTGTTGTGACGTTGGCCATTATCTTGTAGTCCAACATGTTTGGTCCTCCTTTTCCATCACGTTTTGGTAGACACATGTTGATAGTAGCTCATATGTTTAGAAATTCAATGCTTTCATTGGTAACTTGTAACATGATGGCTTCAATACATTACCTATGTTAAACCCAAAGGGTTTGATTTCAAAGTAAAAGAAAATATTTATTCTTCGTAACATTTTACTTGATGTACAGTTTACACATAGCAGATCTGGACATGGCGTGACTATCTGTTAGCAATATAAAGCACCATGATTCCACATACAAATTGTGTTAATTGGTCCGACTCAAAAAGATGCAGCTTTCTGTATGTCGAAAGCATAATATAAATCTGTTGTTCACTTCATTTGATCATGAATCTTGAAAGCGGTTGTCTTGGCTGGGGTATGTGGCACTACAGTGACTTTCCAATTTTGTAGGATATTTTCAAAAGCTCCGAAATCCTGTTGGCATTTATAAAGCTGTGATAGCCACATGCCTAGGTCATCTGTGTGTTGAAATATGATACAAATTACTGACTATGCAACATTTTAAAGTGTACAGGTAGATGAAATAATATATATATTATAAATATTATGTTTATAATATAAGATGATGATGCATCAATTTCTGCCAATTTTGCAATTGTTCTGAAAAAGGATTATTTCAAGGTATAACTGGTACCGAGAACAGCTTGGTTAATTGGACAATCATATTTTGCTATGAGGATAATAATGTATTTGTAACAGAAGTATTTATTTCAAACATTATGTCGTTGGTTAAAATATATACGATATATAACTATAATCTAAAATGACGTCTAACTCGGAGCTATAAAAGAATCATGCTGTTGGAGAAAAAGAAAAATTCAAGGTGTATATTAATATATATATATAGTTTTACAGAGTTTGATATCCAACAAAATGAAGTCTCTCCTACACAGCTGAGCAGAACTTTGAAATTTTGGTGTAAGGTTAAAGAATAGTGTGATCGTAGCTTGATTAACACTTTTCTTTTACATATATACACAGATATTACATGTGATCGTGGAAGTTATAGCGACAGTACGGACAAATAAATTGTCAAAAATATTACATAGATGTACTTATATATCAACACATCCTTGACACCCCAGGGGTTAAGCACACTCACTCTATACACTCCTGGAAAATGTCAAAGCAAAATCGAAGGCATGCCACTAGAGATTGGTATCGGGTAAACAAAACTGACCAATCACCAGGCCGTACTTTTCCTCAGTGGATCAAACTGTTGTTCTCGTCTCGTCCACATATACGTGGAACACAATGAGCTGTCCAATTTGTCCCGACAGATTCCAGGGGTGTGGACAGCCAACATGACAGTTCATGTCCAATTGCAAATTAACATTCAGTAAAATTGCAAGACATTTAAAAACTGAACTGAAATGTCACTTAAATCTTATAACATTCTGTAAAGTGTGTATAAAGTTTTGCTATCACTAAATGATGTCAATATTGTCTAAGAAATTGACGTGAATATCTGTACAATGATTATTGAATCACTTCCTGTGAATATTGTTTTCCTATCATCAACGATCGGAAGTATACTTATACAGGTCCAGTGGTCCACAATGTCATATACCTCTGGAAAGATGCATAGGAAGAATTTTACATGCATCTTGAGGTATTTTGGACATTTTACTGGAAATATTTTTGACTAAAATGTGCAATACCAATCCATATACTATCAATTATGTGTATGATGTCACTTTCTGTCAACAATTTGTATGTTACTGTCATTTATTTGTAATTTGTATGAAGTCATTTCCTGTCAACAATTTTAATGATGTCACTTCCTGTTTACAATTTGTATGGTGTCATTTTCTGTCCACATTTATTGTTGATGTCACTTCCTGTTCACTGATGTCAATGTTGAGCAAGTAGATTATGTCATCACTTCCCGTGTTAGGTACCTAGTTGAGTATGGTTACCATAGACACACTCCTCCACATGTTTATGCACTGTTGACATTCTAATGAAGAAATCAACAAATATCAAAACGGTGTCAGTGTTGTTTATTATATTTCCTGCAACGAAGTTAGGAGGGGAGGTGGTATACTGAAGACACCCTGTCTGTCTGTCTGTCTGGATATTTGACACAGTCTTCTCTAATAGCTTGTCCGAAAGATCTCCATCTCAACTGACTGCGGATTTTGGAGTAACGGGCAAGTGCGCTTACCCAGCAAGTTGAAATTAGGCAAAATAATAAAAGACTTCAAAATTGTAAATCTTTTTAATTTTGCTATTTTGTTTTAGTTTTAAGGAATGCTAACAAGCTGTAAAATACAGTTTGAGATTAATATTAGAGATTGATCGCCCCAAAGGAACTTGAGTCACTCCAAAGAAACCTTTATTTGTGCACAAGTTCTACTAACAATGTATAGTAGAATGACTTTGATCTTTGACCTTCAGAACTGAACAGCAATCCATAACAAGGACTCTCAGTAAAGAATGAGTTTGATAAGTCCAAGAGAACACATATGGGAGGAAATCTTTGTTCTGACAAATCAAGGACGCTGACAAAGTGATCCCTAAAGTAACAAAATTGTATGAAAAGAAATGTGACGCTTGACAATTAATTTCTCTGACATGTGACTGTTGTGTATTTATCTAGATTATCCATTCCGGATATTCAATGTTGGTTTTATGTGTTAGACCAGCCCTGCGTATGAATACATAGCATTGTTGTAAAAATAAAAGTAGTTCGATAACATGGAGTCCACGTGTTTGTAATGTGTGTGTGCGCTGGGCAGTTTCCAACGTTTGGACACCCGGTATTTCCCTGGGAAACACAACACAAATTGGCGACGAGGATCGTACGAGCCTACAACACACGATGGCTAAGGGAAGCGTCGGCAAGGTCGGTATTTTCGATGAATCACTCGAAAGTTGGGAGTCGTACACCGAACGGGTGGATATGTATTTCATTGCAAATGGCGTCAAACCAGAAATCAAAGTAGCGTCATTCCTCAGTCTAATTGGACCTAAAACGTACGGCTTGTTGAAAAATCTACTTGCCCCAGCTAAACCAGCAGATACAGGTTACGCTGATATCATAGCCCTGCTTGATAGACATTTAAACCCCAAACCATCGGAAATAGCGGAGAGGTTTCGTTTTCATAAAAGGGAACAGCGCCCCGGTGAGGATGTTATGACTTATGTAGCAGAGTTACGCAAACTCTCAATTCATTGTAATTTTGGGGACACGCTTCAAAACACAATTAGAGATCGCTTGGTGTGTGGTTTACGACAGGAAGCCATTCAACGTAAACTCCTCGCGGAGTCTATCCTCACACTGGATGATGCAATTAAGACGGCCGTAGCCATGGAAACAGCTGGAAAGGATGCAGTTGAACTCCAACGCTCTCACACTGATACTGCCACACCTGTAAACAAAATGAAGACTCATTATAACGGTTATAAACAGAGTCATGGCAAGAACTTTTCTCGTAAAAAGGGTGATAAGTCCACAGTCACTAGTCCTACACATGCCCCAAAACATTACAAGAAATGTTTCAGGTGTGAAGGCCCACATGATCCTAGTACATGTACATTTATTTCTACAATATGTCGGTTCTGTTCCAAGAAAGGACACATTGAGAAAGCCTGTTTGACGAAGAAGAGGGAACAGAAAAATGTAAAACATTTGAAGGAGGTGAGTGACCTTATTGACCCCGATGTTGAGCCACTGTACTTTATCAATAGCATACAGAATGGACATTCGGACCCTATTCATATCAGACCTAGGATTGAGGGAACAACTATTGACATGGAACTTGATACAGGAAGTGCAGTGACATTAATTTCACAAAACATCTATAAAGAACATTTTAGTCGGATACCCCTTCATGAAACCAGGATAAGGTTGAAAACCTACTCTGGAGAAAATATCAAACCCCTTGGTATGATACATGTGTCAGTCAGCCTGTACAATCAAGAAGCTAGGAAGGATCTCTTAGTAGTACCACAAGATGGCCCAGCATTGTTTGGTCGGGATTGGCTGAGAACATTTCAAATTGATTGGCGCGAAATCAAGGTGTTAAGATTTTCGTCTACACCGGTTGAACTTCAGAACATTCTTGACAACCACAAGGCTGTATTTTCGGAAGGAATCGGAAAGCTTAATGGTATCAAAGGTACCATTACTCTCGAGGAGAATGCTCAACCCAAGTTTCATAAACCACGTCTGGTACCGTACTCACTCAGACCTAAGGTGGAAGCTGAACTCCAACGGTTGGAACAGCAGGAAATTATTAAACCTGTTCAACACAGTAGATGGGCCTCGCCTATAGTACCTGTTGTTAAGAAGTCAGGCCAAGTACGCGTGTGTGGGGACTATAAGGTTACCCTAAATCCGGTCATGAAGGTGGAACAGTACCCATTACCCCGGATAGAAGACATATTTGCGTCTCTGGCAGGAGGACAGCGATTTTCAAAAATTGACCTAACTCAAGCATACTTACAAATGGAGATGGAAGATTTGTCTAAAGAACTGTTAACAATCAATACACACAAAGGCCTCTTCCAATACAACCGTTTACCATTTGGTGTAGCTTCTGCCCCTGCATTATGGCAACGAGCTATGGATCAGGTACTTCAAAACATTCCATTTACCTCATGTATCCTTGACGATATGATCATAAGTGGCAGGACAGATGAGGAACATCTACAGAATCTTAGATCTGTACTACAGAGATTGGAGGAGTATGGGTTAAAGGCAAACCTGGAGAAGTGTGACTTTTTCAAGGAAAAACTTACCTACTGCGGACATGTCATCAGCCAGGAAGGTCTTCAAAAATCCCCGGAAAAAGTAGACGCTGTGCTGAACGCTCCGAAACCTGAAAACCTACAGCAGCTACGCTCATTTCTAGGCCTAGTTAACTACTATCGTCGATTTCTACCTGATCTCTCGACAGTTGAAGGGCCCCTGAATGAACTTCTTCAAAGTGACAATCCATGGAAATGGACCACAGCTTGTGATGAATCTTTCAGTATGATCAAGAAGCTAATAACTTCTGAACATGTATTGTGTCACTATGACCCTGAACTTCCGGTGAAGCTCGCATGCGATGCATCCCCCTATGGACTTGGATGTGTGCTCTCCCACACCATGAAAGATGGTAAGGAAAGACCCATAGCCTTTGCTTCCCGTTCCTTGACCAAGGCAGAAAAGGGCTATTCACAGATTGATAAGGAAGCGTTAGGTTTGTTTTGGGGAGTACAGAAGTTTAATACTTACTTATACGGCAGACATTTCACACTTGTGACAGATCACAAGCCCCTGGTACAAATACTACATCCACACAAGTCCATACCGGCAATGACAGCTGCTAGACTTCAACGATATGCTGTGTTTCTCTCTGAGCATTCCTATGATATCGAGTACAAGAGCACCACAAAGCATTGTAACGCAGACGCGCTGTCAAGACTTCCATTGGATGGTGGTTCAGACGGGATGCCAGACCCCGTGGACCTTTTCTATACTGCACAGATTGATACACTACCTGTAACAAGTGCACAGATTCGCCACGAGACATCGCGAGACTCAATCCTGTCGAGAGTGCACGACTTGGTAATGTCGGGAACTTTAAAGAAGATGGATGACCCAGATCTCGTACCCTACATAAATAGACGAGATGAACTGTCTGCACATCAAGGTTGTGTTGTATGGGGTAATCGTGTAATAATACCCAGTAGTCTACAGGAAAGAGTCCTAACAGAATTGCACGACGGACATCTTGGAGTAGTCCGAATGAAGGCTGTTGCGAGATCATATGTTTGGTGGCCAAATATTGATAAACATATTGAACAGTTGTGTAGTTCATGCCTAGGATGCCAACAGTCGGGACACATGCCGAAATCTGCCCCAGTACACCCATGGGAGTGGCCTTCCACTCCATGGCAACGCATACACGTTGACTTTGCTGGACCCTTCATGAGCTCAATGTTTTTGATAGTTATTGATGCCCATTCAAAATGGCCTGAGGTATTCCCAATGAGATCAACTACAACTACACTCACCATCGACTTACTACGCGATTTATTTGCTCGTCATGGTATTCCACAACAACTTGTCTCGGATAATGGACCCCAGTTTATATCCGAGGAGTTTCGTCATTTTATGAAACAGAATGGTATTCGACACAGTACATCATCACCATACCATCCACGTACAAACGGACAAGCTGAACGTTTCGTCCAAACCTTCAAACAAGCCATGAAAAATGCTAAAGGAGATGGACGTTCCCTACAGCAAAAGTTAAGCATATTTCTGTGCAAGTACAGATCAACACCACATGCTTTGACCAATGAGACCCCAGCTAGGCTACTCTTAGGTCGAAATCTAAGAACCAGACTCGACATCATGAAACCAGACCTGTCAGCTAGAATATCATATGGACAAGACCGTATGAAATTGTCTCGCCACACTGGAGAAACTGTCCGACAGTTCTCTACAGGCCAAAATGTAATGGTACGTGATTATCGGTCTTCTGACAGGAAGTGGATTCCAGCATCGATCCACACCCAAACAGGACCCCTGTCCTACACAATAGACACTGGTACAGGAACCCTATGGAGACGTCATACGGACCAGCTACGTGCTTGTTCTGTAAAACCATCAGAAACTGTTGTCAGTACTGCAGTCAACTTACCGGAACCAGAAATTAATCCTGTGAAACCGAAATTGCCATCTGCTGTTCAAGCACCTATTTCTGACGGGAAGGAAACAGAGATACCGGTAGTGATGCCTACACCCAAGTATAAACAGACTAACATTTCTCAAGCATCCCCGTGTGTCTCTACTCGACGCTACCCAAAGAGGGAGAATGTGCGTGTTCCAGTGAAATTGAACCTTTAATTTTGTGTAGTTATTATAGATATTGACAACACTGTGTTGGGCATAATAATCCCTGTGTGTCAATAAGAACCAAATAGGTTCTACTTAGTATTATTGTTTTGTCGTAACTGTTGGTTGAATGTTACAATTCAAGCTATTACCAGTTCCATTTCATTTGTTTGTAAAAAGGCAATTACATCTAATTTAGTAATACTTGCTTATCTAGTATGAACCTCCCTGAATAGTTTTTCAGAGACTTTTACATTAAGAACTGTAGTGGTTAAATAAAAGGGGAGGAGTGTTGTGTATTTATCTAGATTATCCATTCCGGATATTCAATGTTGGTTTTATGTGTTAGACCAGCCCTGCGTATGAATACATAGCATTGTTGTAAAAATAAAAGTAGTTCGATAACATGGAGTCCACGTGTTTGTAATGTGTGTGTGCGCTGGGCAGTTTCCAACGTTTGGACACCCGGTATTTCCCTGGGAAACACAACAGTGACAATTAATTGCGACAAAACATACATTTTATTTAAACTCCAGACAGTAGGTTTCATTGTATACATGACTGTTATTTTTCCCACCTATTCCACCATGAATGAACACCTTGTCACTGATAACGCAGCAAATATGACCAGATCGCCTCACAAGACTGTCACCGAGTTTGTAGAATTGTATTGTGGGTTTAAAATTCACAAAGAACATTTCTCCGACAGATTCACGACTTCTACCGTCAAAGGTATCGCCTCCATGAATAAAAAGAACTCCAGGACCACCAACTGCGATGTGGTTTTTTCGACCACCAGGTAATTTTGACATCGGTGTAAGTTTTTCTACAACACTTAAAAGTTTACTTGTTACAACTTGCTGGTCACTTTCACCTCTTTTGAATCTGTCATGAATTTCTATTAAATTGTTTTCCCTCCCTCCAACTATACACAATTTATTTCCAACAATGTTGGAGGTATGTCCTGATCTTGAAGCTGCAGCATTTGTAAATTCTTTAAAGGTAAAACGACCAGACTCCACACTTCCCGTTAACATGTAACCATTGCCATGACGTCTCTGCATCCGTAAACTTCCTTCTCTCCCGAATATGATTATCTCCCCTGAAGCCAGAAGTGTTGCTGTATGTGAACTGAGTCCGGCATCACCAGGAAACCCGCTGGTTTCCAGGGCCAGCCAGTTCTGTTTTTCTGAATCAAAAGCCACAACCTTTGCAGTCCTCGACTTTCCGTCCCATCCTCCAATCAGAAGCATATATCGATCGGCCAATGGTACACAAGCATGGTGACTAAGGGCGGGGCTTCCCGTAGCTCTAACTTCTTGCCAGGATGCTGAGCCAGAACTGTAGCGATAAAGTTTATTTGATGGCTGTTTTCCATCCTTCGTCTCCATACCACCGTGTATGTATAAGTCATTGCCTGGAGTCAGACAAAAACAATCAAAAATATTTAATACTGCTCAAATTTAAAAGTTAACTACTAACTTCTTTTTTCAAATTTTTTTGCGATTTGCTAATTTTCCATCAAGAATGGTTTTTTTATTTTAAAAGATCTTCAAAAAGGTCGGATGAACCAAAATTTCAATAACAGAGAATGCACCATCCCTGAAGCTCGTGCAATCTGAGCTTTAAATCTGTTCTTTTTCCACAACATGGTGTTGTTATAATTCAATAAATACATTTTAATTTTACTCTTTGGAAATTACACTGAATCTGAAGTACAGTACCGTACTGTAAATAGTTTGGAAGTGAATCAAGACCTCGTGAACTTACCGAGAACGCAGCCAACATGGAATGCCAGTGAGGGTCCATTGGGGGTCACCAGTTCCCAATCGGCAAGCTGACTCTTAGCACTTCCCTTCTGGGTACCTGATCCTGACGCCATATGGAACATGCGTCTGTATGCTGATTTTAACTAAACGTCCATCATGTTGTTCTGTAGGAAAAATTCAGACCGACTTAGTTCAAAATACAATGAACTGTACTGTATGTGCAGTAATCTAAAGTGTCCAATTTATGTGGTGTGTCCGTGCGGAATAAGATTAGATTGCTTATTAGTCCATGTTCTTGTGTACTCTTCGGCACTAACATTAAATCAACAACCCTTTCAATGAAATAAAGAACCCAGTATGGCGGTAACCTACGACGCGCGAAGAGCTCAAATAAAGGGGAGCCACTCCATGGCCAATATTCACACTAAAACCCCGCCTTGTAAAGTGTACGGGAGCTGGCTCGTGATCATCACAGGGGCTAGGCACGGACCTATGTCACTATGAAATGATTGTCAGATATTTTTTTTACCTTTCTCGAATATAGCCCCTCCCACTACTATATACAGATATATAGTAGTGGGAGGGGCTATATTCGAGAAAGGTAAAAAAAATATCTGACAATCATTTCATAGTGACATAGGTCCGTGCCTAGCCCCTGTGGTGATCATGAGGATTCGAGTTATAAACTCTTCTTGAAAGCAATTTATTTAATAATGT
The DNA here is from genome assembly GCA_947623455.1 of Mimachlamys varia. Lineage (NCBI taxonomy): Eukaryota > Metazoa > Mollusca > Bivalvia > Pectinida > Pectinidae > Mimachlamys > Mimachlamys varia. The sequence continues at coordinate 30,962,203 of OX392540.1, forward strand.
TATGTATAATAAATCATAAAAAAGGGACCAAGTTGTGAAAACACGTGATAGGTCGAGATTTAGTAGACACCCATCAGATTCCATCCCCGGCTACAAATTCAATATGGGGAAAACTGAATTACTGATGCACGCGTTTCGCCCCTAAACCGACACGCCCCAGACCAGTCCTAACTTTATTTCACATCGCTTAGTATAACGCAACAATATCGCCCAAAAATGTACTTTGTTTAGTCTCGAAAAGCTAGTAATGGGTTTCGTCCCAACAGCTACATGTATACGAACCCATAGGAAATATATGGAATTGACATTCATTCAATAAGGAATACGTAATTACCGCTGTTTGCTTAATACTGTATAGTTGTATCACGAACTTAGATACTTTATCTCTGTTTCATGGCTTTTTTATTAACTTTTTAATTAAATTGTTTTGATGAGTTATCAGTTGCATTTTTAGCGTGTTAATGAAAGCACGGACTTAGATTATCTAAGTCCGTGATGAAAGAGACCGTCGGTGAATGGCTTGTACGTGAAATCTCATTTTCATATGCGGTAGATGTCAAATATTGTGGTTCATGGCACAGGGACCTGAGAATTTGTTACAGCCAGTTTTGGACCTAAAATCTTGATGGCGGTCTTCCCTTAAATTTAGGCATCCAATGACAGCAAAAGACCAGCACGCGGGTGACGTCAACCTCAATGAATATGTAACGAAGTGGCCGGCAAGCCGCCGAGAACTTTGATTGCATTTAGGAGGTTTATAAAATAAAAATTATCCATCTTTCCAACGATACCAAGCGTGTTTTCGTACCTCAACTAGAAATGTGATTTTTTGATGCAAGAAAGGTAGGTGGGGTCGATATTTTATATATATACATATTTTATCTTTACATCTCGCATGTAAACGCACAGTCTCGGTAATATGTGCATAGTGTTGTAGTTATCTTTTGACAAAAACTGTTTGACAGTCCTAACGCAAATACATCAGTGACGTTGGACGCGGTGTGGCCGAGGCTCACTTTTTCGAATAGGGCCGAGATGTGAGGGAAGCAAACATCTCGTTTTGCCATGTACAATGTTGAAAACTCTACGGGAAATCACGTTTCTTGAGCTAAAATCTATGTAAACTGTCGTTTTATATGATGTATATGCCCCAAATTTTAAAATAAAATGTGATAGAAGGATCCAGCACTCATTTTCATATGTGATTTATTTATGAGTCTACGAAAGATCATATATATATTACTTAAATCTATCATTATATAAATGATAGACATTTCATTCAAACACTGAATACCTAGGTGAATTCTATGGGCGTCATATGACTATGTAGTTTTTGAGATGGAATAATTGTGGCCTTGTGTTTTATTGGGGATAATTGGTTGGGGCAATATGAAACATTTTGGCGCGTAACATAGGTGAAATCGCCCGACCTCTATATTTTTATGCATAACACATAAAAAAATCAACTCTTAATGTGTATCATCCGTGAGTCAAAGCACAGGTATTATATTTTTGAAATTGTAAAAACAATAATAACTTTATATCATTTCACAAAATCTTAAATAATATCCCGATAATATTCATGCATAATATATTCCATAGGCTTTTCTCTGTTTTTAATTTATCAAAGCTGATCTAGGGCACCGTGCACGTTCAAATTACTTAATTAATTAAGCTTCTTTTCATGATCGAGAGAAAAGTGAGTTCGGGCTGAAATGCTATTTTCTGCTTTTGAAAGAAAAAAATAATGAGTAATATGACGGATATAGTTTCAAATCTTTAAATCCTGACCTTTAGATTAGAGAATCGCGAAAATAATACAAACATGTTAAAATGGAGGCGCTAACAGAGTAGAGAGAAAAGACCAGCAGACAAGAGGAAGAAATCGAGAATGAAGGAGAAAAATATTCCATGTAAGGAGATGAAAAGCAGAGCGATCGCACCAGTAGCATTCTCATCTGTGGGTGGATTGGTGGAGTAGTTAACACCTCGGCCTCCCATGCAGGCGGCCTGGGTTCGATCCCCGTAATCGTCATACGCATGAAACATTCAGAGAAAGTGTTTTTCTCCTGCCCAAACAACTCCAACAACCCAAGTGGAGTATAAAATGGTCTGGAGTGGGTATTGCAGTATCTGTGCTGTAGTATTCAAGTGAGGTTGCACTCTAAAAGATGCCGTTGGAAACACGGTCCCACTACAAACAGAACACAATTCATCTCCAGCACACACACATACATACGCACACATATGGAGATATTAGCCAGGTGGTATAGGACAAGTAGTTAGCGCCTGATAAAGCAGCTCCTGCGAAATCCTCAGAATTGTATATGATAGAATTGTATGTGTCAATTGTATTGATTGTATGAGAATTGTATATCTATGTACTGTAAAGCGTTTTAGAGTGGCTTATGTTAGCTAGATAGGGCGCTATATCAAATGTTGTATATTATTATTATTATCTTACACAGTACACGGTTGTTGTGGTGGTGATGGCGATGATGATTTTGAAGAGGAGGGGTTGGTGATGTATTGTTTAAGCTACATATTAGTACAATTGCAACCCGAAATTATTGGCAAACTTTTCATAGAGAAGTCTTATTTCGTCTATCGTCCAAAACATACCTTTAAAGCTTATGTTTGTTCCCTTTTTCCTCTATGAAGAAAACGATAATACAAACCATAGTATTAGAAGTTTTGTTTATCTTTCAGTGTAAAGCGAAATACGAGTGTCCTGCGAAAAGGGCAGAATCGCACAAAACGATAATGGTGATCGACCTCCGCTTTTAAAATTGTGTGTATAGAGTATAAGGTCATTTAATTATTTTTATTATAAATTGATATTTTTTACACTTTCTGATTGAATAAGATATAGCGCCACGTGATTCCGGGGTTTATATTATACAATTATAGCCTTTTGATTTCGGTCGATACATGGTTTTATCAACCGGAAAAAAAACTTCAAGCATGCGTTTAACCATGTACATGTATCGTTACATCATCGTCGGAAACCCACGGTACACTTCTCTGACGTTTGCATACGGTATGCAAACGTCAGAGAAGTGCATCTTGGGTTTCCGATGATGCGTTACACCAGAGTTTTTAGTTATTCAGACATAAAGGTTTGGTAGGTTTAAATAACTTTATGACCTCTGTAACCTTGAAAATCAAATATGATAGCCACATACCTGACCATGTTAAGTAATTAATATTGTAACCCAAAATAAGGTGTTATACTAGTTTGACCCCTATACGGCCCAAATTTGACCTCCGAGTCAAAAATGTTTCATGGAGAAATTTAAGCACTTGCATTCTGTATATCATACTAGAATGTGTTATTTAAAACATTAGAACAGTTGTTCATATGTTATTCTACCAAACATATCCAAAGGCATCCTCGATATTACTCTAAACACCCTATTTTAGGTCCAAAACTAGCTGTAACAAATTCTCAGGTCCCTGTGTGTTAAAGGACATCTGAGGAATAATGAGCTGATGCATTTTGTGGGGGAAACATGAACCTGCTTACCCGTGGTAGTATTAGAGTTCAATTGGGCAAAGTGTCCCTTTGATATTTACGTTACAAACAACTTAAATTGTACATGTATTGCAATAGTGAGTTGTCCTTCCAGAACACCTAAAGCCGTTTTATGCTCAAAAATGGATTCTGTGCTCAAACAGACGTTCATATGACTCACTTAGATCACGCCAAACAATAAAAAAATCACGCGTAAACATTAAAAACTGTATATCTGGCTTTTTTTCGAAAGAATGAAAAAAGATATGTGTATACTATTTTTCATTAATTTAACTGAATCAAGAATAAGGTCGGAGCGCAGAAAAAACCCGTGCTAGAGCATAAGAGCGTTTGAATGAAACAGGTTGGTTTGGTTTGGTGTTTGGTTTTTATTTCATGTTCAATAAACAGCCGAGGTTACTGTAGTGTGGCTGGAATGTGTCAATCGTCGGCGAACAATAGCTCAATGACTTTGACGTCCATCAAGATTTCGGAAAGTCCCAGATTTAAACTCCGGTCTTGTCGCATCCTAGATATCCAGCTAGGGGTTACGCTCTCTACACCCCTGAACTATGTCTTTACGAAACTGAAGGCTCTGGAGGCGCCAACTTGTTGATGAGACAAGGAGACTGGATCGACCCTTTAATGTACAAAGAATACAAAGAATCTGGTGGTCACATAACACTGAAAATTGACAGGCTTCTAAATCGGTTGCGGCTCCTTTGTTATTTTCAAAGGGCAGGCATGCAACCAAGCGATTGGTCAGTTGAATTTTTATCTGAGTGTGCCTTCAGTTTTGCCAAGAGATATTCCAGGGTGTAGAGAGCTTAGGTGATCGTAACACTCGGGTATCGAGGATGGCCTTGTCGTCATTTTCCGAGTTCTCCGAGTCCGGTTTCAAAGTTGTAATTTTTTACCGTTTTTTTGACATCGAGATTCTTTTGATGTTCGATTTCAGCCAAGAGTCGCACCAGATCTTGTCTCGTCTCACCAACAAGTTGGCGCACACGGAGCCTTTCTCACCAACAAGGTGGCGCACACGGAGCCTTTCTCACCAACAGGGTGGCGCACACGGAGCCTTTCTCACCAACAGGGTGGCGCACACGGAGCCTTTCTCACCAACAAGGTGGCGCACACGGAGCCTTTCTCATCAACAGGGTGGCGCACACGGAGCCTTCTCATCAACAGGGTGGCGCACACGGGGAGCCTTTCTCACCAACAAGGTGGCGCACACGGAGCCTTTCTCACCAACAAGGTTGCGCACACGGAGCCTTCTCATCAACAGGGTGGCGCACACGGAGCCATTCTCACCAACAAGGTGGCACACACGGGGAGCCTTTCTCACCAACAGGGTGGCGCACACGGAGCCTTTCTCACCAACAAGGTGGCGCACACGGAGCCTTTCTCACCAACAGGGTGGCGCACACGGAGCCATTCTCACCAACAAGGTGGCACACACGGGGAGCCTTTCTCACCAACAAGGTGGCGCACACGGAGCCTTTCTCACCAACAAGGTGGCGCACATGGAGCCTTTCTCACCTACAAGGTGGCGCACACGGAGCCTTTCTCACCAACAAGGTGGCGCACATGGAGCCTTTCTCACCAACAAGGTGGCGCACACGGAGCCTTTCTCACCTACAAGGTGGCGCACATGGAGCCTTTCTCACCAACAAGGTGGCGCACACGGAGCCTTCAGTTTTGCCATGGCATCTCCAGGGTGTAGCATCTATATAACATCTAGATATCGAGGATGACATTAGATCGGCTGCTAAATATCGGCAATGATCAAGTTCTGAGAAATTAAGCACCGTTTTCTGAGGGAAAAATGTTCCTTTAATTTGATTACATGAAACCTGCTGTTTGTTTTTTCTGTCTTTTATCAGAGACGTATAAAGCTCCGGTAAGGGAAAGAGACAGTTGCCAAATTCTGGCTTTATACGTATCTGCTTTTATGTACTGTGTACTCCTCTGTCCATCTTTCCATGTGTCTGAATGAATTAACAAAATCTTGGAAATCTTGCTGCTGTTAAAAATATATTAAAAATGACATGATCATCCCATCCTATTATAATTATATAATTGATTAAGATAATTTAATGATATATGTCGAAGGCCTACATATCGTATGCTGAATCAATAAGCTATAGTCCGTAATTATGCATAGCACAGGGACCTGATCAGAATTCATTACAGATATATTAACAACGTTTTATGGGTTTAGGCAGAGACGTATAAAGCCAGGTCGACTTTCGATCAAATTTTCACTCTCATAGATTATAAATTACGATTGGTTTACAAAAACGATATTAAAACCCTAAAAACTCTGAAAATCTCATTTTAGCTAAAACAAATCACCATATCCCTGTGCGTAACTCGAGGTACATACATATAAGGCTATATATTATGCTCATTACCATAACAATACGGTGTTTCCTCGCGTCACACCAGTTATTTGAAGTCTATTTTTAGCCGCTGATAGAGACACGACCCTCTGTTCCTGTGTGAATCACCTGTGTTATTTGACTTCCGTGTCGGCTGTGGGGTTAGATCAATACTACACTGGGAACCATTCCATTTAATTTGTTACCAATATACAGGACAGGACGATGTACTTCCATTTACATGTTAGGATGATCCCGAATTGATCGCGGTAAGACAGGTTACAGCTTCGAGTTACACTGCCATATAGGCTAGTGAATGTTATGTACGCTATACATACATGTACATGTGTTTGTATAAGTATTTACAGAGGTGCGATTTCTAACATCGTATACATATATACCGGTACGTACATACATTTTGACTCTGCGTTATATTATGAACTGTCAGCAGTACGGGTCATAACTGAGATTTTAAGGTCTCAGTCAGTTATAGTTATTCTCGGTATATGTACCTAATATTACACGTCCACAAGTTAACCGGACCATGCATTGTAAACATACTGTAACAGCTAGATACAGCTACTGGACGCACGGTCTACTTATACACATGTTTGTTACATCCTCTGCATATCATCAAAATGTTATTCAAAATTAATAATTGGAACATTATTATTATTATTTTAGGATATATTTGTACGGTATGTTAGAAAATCTCCGGTTTTAAATATACAGTGTACCCTCGTTATACTGCCACCTTTCGTCCACAGCAATGATGGCAGTATATCGAGGGTGGTGATAGTATCGAAAAATGAAAATTATCAGCATGAATTAAATTGCATAAGAGATTGCATTTCCAGCATTTTATTAAAAACAAGCTTAAGTGAGTATTATATCGTCATATAGATATATACATTGGCACAAATTTATATCTGAAAATAGTAATTGATCTGCTTTTGTTGCATGCCATTCCAAACGGAACACTAAAGAGTTCCTCGATCTCCAAAAAAAAAACAATATGGCATTATCTTCGAGGGAAATATATAGCAATTCGGGACATTTGTATTTTAAATTAAAGGGTGTGGCGGATGGCGGTATGCGAGGGTGGCAACTTTACGAGGGAATTATATAGGAGAGAAATCCGTTCTAGAGGTTTAGGTGGCAGTATGCAAGGGTGGCGGTAGATTGGGGTGGCGATAGGTCGAGGGTACACTGTACTTGTACATTGTAATATAACTTGTCAACTAAACCGGATGTCATTGGGACCAGCTGTTTTGGCCAGTTTGTAGAGGTTCAGAGGGAACTACTGGGGCCAAACTGTAAGGCTGGAATAGACAGGGATTGGGATTAGACAGGGGTCAGTATAGACAAGTTATACTGTATATATTTGAGTTAAAGCACAGACTAATTATAGCAATCTAATTCTGTGGTTAAAGTAATCTCAGGTTTAATACTTGTATATTATATATAAAGTTATAAATATATTTATAGCATTTGTGTCTTTTGGCATTTTGTGAAGGTTTAAAGGACTCGCACAACTAAATAATTTACTATATGTTATTACTAAGCTTTTGAGCTAATAACTTTAATATTTGAAGTTCAACACTTGTGAAAACTGCCTAAATTCACAGATACATACATGACAAAGGCTTCAAGTGGCATTTTATCAGGAGTTAACTGTCATATTAGGTCGCTACGGGCGTCTGCTTCGGACAACCGGAAATTTACATGTCAAACCAGTGAAATGGGACGGGAACACCCTCTGACTTTTGACCCCATATCAATCCGCCATCACATATCAAAATCTACCAAAAGAATATATTTTTGTAAAGTTAAATATCTACAGATTTCATTCAATGCAGAATAGGTCAACAATGACCTATTTAAATTACTCAGAATCATTGTACTTAGCTGGAACAAATTTTCAGTAGGGACTACAGACGTATGAAACACTTCGTGATAGGCTGATTTAATTGTGTGAGTCCTTAAAGACTTAAAGCAGCATGCTGGATCTCCATATAAAAAAGTTAACAAGTATGATATCCCAATGTAACTATTGTATTGTTCATTGCAAAATATACACTATTACAGTGTAGCATCAATAATGTTAACTTCTGAATTTAGGGGCCGGTATGTATACGCTAGACCTAAATTATCTAGCTGGTCACGAGTACTACAATTAAATTACTTTACACTTATATTCTGTCTGTTCCTCTTCTGCTGATAACTGATCCTGAACTTACTTATGGTAGTTCAGCGGATGTAGGTATAAATTTATTGTAGCACTATGAAAATACTATGAAAAATGCATGCATGGTCAGATACGCATACATATGGTGGTTTGAAGCTGAATGTTTTGATCTCTGAAGGATGGGGGGGGGGGGGGGGGCGGCTCAACCAATTGAGCCATCTGGTCTACGATGAATCTAGATTTACTGCAACAATGTACAATGTGGATGGATCATTAGCTACGTCTGGTCAAGTACCCTTTATTTAGTATATATATATTATTGATATTTTCTGTGAACAATTTTCCATACATAGTGTGTTAAGATGAGACTCAGCTACCTGGTAAGTCAAAGTTCTCTGGGACATTTGGGGGGTAAAGGATTAAATTAGCTGTACTACCTTGGGTCTGGTAACAGGTGTATCTGTTGAGTGCTGTGGTCTGTAAAATTACTGACTAGTTTTACCATTGACAGTATTGATTATTCAGCGCTCGCAGTATTTTGTAAATCCCTCTGATATGCCCATGTTCTAATATTTATCAGGTATATATATATATAGCTGTATATAAGATTGTACACAGGTGAATCTATCAACTTTCAAACAGAAAAGAACACAAACACACTGCTTGTTGCACCCCCTATAATGTTACTCCACAAAGACCTTCTCCTGTCCTGGTTCACCCTACCTAGGCCCTGCCCTGGATTGGTTCACCCTACCAAGGCCCTGCCCTGGACTGGTTCACTCTACCAAGGCCCTGTCTTGGTTCACCCTACCAAGGCCCTGCCCTGAACTGGTTCACCCTACTAAGGCCCTGCCCTGAACTGGTTCACCCTACCAAGGCCCTGCCCTGGACTGGTTCACCCTACCCGTGAAGGTCCAGCCCAGGATTGGTTCACCCTACCAAGGCCCTGGTCTGGACTGGTTCAACCTACCAAGGCCCTGCCCTGAACTGGTTCACCCTACCAAGGCCCTGCCCTGGACTGGTTCATCTTACCAAGGCCCTGCCCTGGACTGGTTCACCCTACCAAGGCCCTGCCCTGGACTGGTTCACCCTACCAAGGCCCTGCCCTGGAATGGTTCACCCTACCAAGGTCCAGCCCTGGACTGGTTCACCCTACCAAGGCCCTGCCCTGTCCTGGTTACCCTACCAAGGCCCTGCCCTGTCCTGGTTACCCTACCAAGGCCCTGGTCTGGACTGGTTCACCCTACCAAGGCCCTGTCCTGGTTCACCCTACCAAGGCCCTGCCCTGTCCTGGTTCACCCTACAAAGGCCCTGCCCTGTCCTGGTTCACCCTACCAAGGCCCTGCCCTGTCCTGGTTCACCCTACCAAGGCCCTGCCCTGTCCTGGTTCACCCTACCAAGGTCCTGCCCTGTCCTGGTTCACCCTACCAAGGCCCTGCCCTGTCCTGGTTCACCCTACCAAGGCCCTGCCCTGTCCTGGTTCACCCTACCAAGGCCCTGCCCTGGAATGGTTCACCCTACCAAGGCCCTGCCCTGGACTAGTTCACCCTACCAAGGCCCTGCCCTGGAATGGTTCACCCTACCAAGGCCCTGCCCTGGACTGGTTCACCCTACCAAGGCCCTGCCCTGGAATGGTTCACCCTACCAAGGCCCTGCCCTGGTTCACCCTACCAAGGCCTTGCCCTGGAATGGTTCACCCTACCAAGGCCCTACCCTGGAATGGTTCACCCTACCAAGGCCCTGCCCTGGAATGGTTCACCCTACCTACATGTAGGCTTTGCTCTGTATGAATATAGAAGCTATTTTTGTTTTACAATAATTATTAAGGTATTTCAACTTGTATTTATCACTTTTGTTACCCGAATGTTAGTTTGCAGGGTCAGTTTTACAGTGGGAGGAAACCACAGTACCCAGGTTTTAGTACCCGGAAAAAACCCCAGATTGTGTGATAGGTAGATTCCAGTAGGGTATCTTTTAACCTAGAAATTAAAAATGCTGTAAGACAAATACATATTTATATATGTGGTGTGGTAATATCATTAACGGAACTTTTATATGCCCGACCCTCCACCCACATACTCGACGCTAACGTTAACCCTCTCCCTGAAAAAAACCAAAGTTTTTAAATTTTAATCCAAAATGCTTCCATGGGTATTTGGAGAATATTTGCAGACTACATTAAGATCATGTGACATGTCAGATATATATTTGTTTGGTTTCTAATAACGATCAATTCCACATGTACTGATACATGCTGTACTAGTACAGGTATCAATTTTCTTTCACCAGCAGTTGATAAATATTCGCATTAAAAAAATGCATATATACAGGACCTCTATTGCTACCTGGTGGCCATGGGTATACAGGTAGATAACGACTGATGTATGTATAATGTAGGTGAGGTAAATTTACTCAGCTAGAGAACTCTTGAGATGTACAATAAGGTGATAAGAGCCTAAAAAACTGATAAACAGTCATAAATCGTTTATGCTCCTGGTTCAAGAATATTGATTACTTGAGATCTTCATTAAACAGAAGCGTCCCTGTATCAAAGATACAAGTGCCCTATATTATAATTTCTCTGTCTGTGCTCTATACCTGGCTTCATTACTTGAGGTATTTTGAACTTTACACAAACACAAAGGACCATAATATATCAAGACAAGTTTAAATTTCAATATTGTTTGATCAAGATCAAAGTCACCATTGCTAATTAAGCCATTGGGCATCGTCCGTCATTGTGCATAAACTTTTCCTTCAAATGACTTCCCAGTTAACCTAAAGGCCCAGAGTGCTGATATTATACATGTAGCATGCTACATGTAGAATAAAGGGCTACCAAATCAAGTTTGTTAAAATGAATGACCTTGATTTACTTTTAAGGTCAAAGTCAGATGTCAAATGTCTGAAAACTTTCAAGTAACTTCTTCTCATTAACTGCAAGACCAAGGTTATTGATATTTGGCTTGTAGCATGCTGGGATGCAGGGCTACCAAGCTTGTTCAAATGACGGACCTTGACCCGCTTTCAAGGTCACAGGGGTAAAATGTCTTAAACATTTTTCAAACAACTTCTTTTCAAAAACCGAAAAGCCCAGGGTGCTGATATTTGGCCTGAAGCATATCATGTTGACATGAAGAGCTACCAAATTTGTTCAAATTAATGATATTGACCTACTTTCAAGGTCACATGGGTCCTATGTCTGAAAATGTTAAAGCAACTTCTTCTCAATAGCCAAAAGGCCCAGGGTACTGCTATTTGGCTTGTGGCATGCTGGGATGAAGGGCTACCAGGTTTGTTTAAATGAATTATCTTGATCCATTTTCAAGGTAACAGGTAAAATATGTAAGTATCATTAAACAAATTTGCAATTACCAACAAAACAATTGTATACATCTTTTATAGTCAGATCACCGTTAAGGCCCATGGCCCTCTTGTTTTAGAAACATCCTTGTCAGCATTCTAACTGGCTTAATTCCTTGAGGGCATCAATCAAACTTCACGCAATGACAAAGTACCATAATATCTGTATGCTTGTTTATGTTACAACAGTAATGAAACAAGTAATTTCAACATATATTTATCAATCTTAATTAATTGTTGGCCCACATGTAAGAGTGGAAGGGTTCAATGATTGGGAGGTAAACAGAGAACTGGTAGAAAACCCACGTTGTCCAGCAATTAGGAAATCTTGACATACTTTGATGAATTAAAGACAATTTTAAGTGTACTATAACCCACTGTATCACTTCAACACCTGTCTAGATCTGTTTGGAGGGCCCTGGGTTCAAATCCCATTGATTCTGTGTATTTTTCCTCTCCTGCTACGCTGGTGTCATGACCATGTACAATTTTTTCATCTGCTGTAATAAATAAAGCTATAAGTGAGGGGGTATCATCACTCGTGTCAGAAACAGGGTAGCAGCGATATTTCTTGAGGTATATATTACAATATCATCCATGATAGATAGTATTTTTTTGGAGGTTTATTACGGTATCTTTACAAATGTTTTCAGGATTTTGACATTTCACTAACAACTTTTGCTTTAAATGCATGCATTTTGTTGGAAGATATTAAATTGTGTGGCATTTCAGTTGTTGTTACAGGTCACTGACAGGTCTGGCTATATATATATGCTGGCATGTTGTTTAATTGTTTAATATGACCAAGTCTAGAACTGTATCTATATAGTTCTGATATTGAATTAAAAAAATTGCAATACATGTACATCTTTTTCTCTTTCCTTTTACTGTTACTATTTGTGTTGGGAAACGTATCATATGCTGACAACAGTGTCCTGATGCATACTGTATCATGATCACCACCTGCAGGATCGTGTTATTGTATGGTAAAATGACCATGATATCGTGATGCATATTGTAATGGGGTCACAGCATTGGGATATGTATATAGTGTTTCAAGACCACAGTCTCGTGATATAGGGGCCGCGGTGGCTGAGTGGTTTGGGTGTCTTGACATTCTACCATTAAGCGGGCTCCACCTCTTGGTTGCAAGTTCGAAAACAACGTTTGGCATTTGCCAGTTATTTTACTGACTGTTGGTCTGTGTTTTTTTTCCAGGTACTCCGGCTTTCATCCAACTCCAAATCCTGGCACATCCTTATATAATTAAGTGACCCTGAATTATAGGATGTATAACAAAATAAATAAAATCAAACTATCATATCATGACAACAGTATCGTATCATCATGTCAATTTGCCCAGAAATACAAATTTCTATCCAGACTTACTCTTTTCCATTTTCCCCCCAGATTTAATCATGGCCTAGAAAGTATAGCCTGCCAGTCACCTGACAGAGGTTGCTAGGTAACCATGGGACCTCCAAAGGGCTACATCGACGACCTTGCTCATCTGAGTGACCTTGACGAGCAGACCATCCTGAAGGAACTGAAGGACAGATATGAAAGAGATGTCATATATGTATGTATTATAGAGGAATTGTAGAAGGAAATTATTTTTTAAAACCACTTACTGTCATTTGGAATGATATACCAATTTTACTAGTTCATGGGTTAACTCAATTCACCCAACTTTGTTTAAGACGATAAGTATTTATGTTCAATTTTTCATCTGCAATCGGTAAGCAGTTTTAGAACCACTACTGTAGTTCAGCTGGAGATTTTACTTAAGTTTCTTAGTATTAATATATATTAGTGTGCTTAAATTAAACACTATTTACAGTCTGTATATGTTTGGACTAGCACGTCAGATAACATTCCTGAATGTAAAAAGGAAATGATAATCATAACATAACTTGAACATTTCAACTGGAAAATTTGGGAAATTATTACCTGGTAGTCTGTTTTTTTCTGTGTAATAAGACACTGTTATAGTTACAGAAGTAGAATATATGTGTAATTGCTGATAGAGTTTTATGCCATCAAAATGAGAATATATTCATGAAATGTAGTTCAGTGACATTTAGTTAATCATTACATTATTATGTATTTAAGTATGTGAGTTTTGTTACAGACCTATATTGGAGATATCCTGGTTTCTGTCAATCCTTACAAAGATCTGACCATATATGGAGATGCTGTAAGTATAACAATATATTTATATTTATAGTAAAACGTGTAGTTTGTTTGACCATATTGACTCTTGTTTGAATAATGCTGTACCCAGGACGGATGAGGTTTAAATCTGCAACTATGACTATTTCTGATTACCGTAATTTCTCGCGTATAGTGCGCACTCGCGTATAGTGCGCAGGTAGACTTTTGGGGTACAAAAATGAAAAAAAAAAATCTTGGAAAAAAAATATTATAAAAAAAAAAAAAATTTCGTCAAGCCGGAATGATTGCACCAACCAGGTAAGTCGCCACTAAAGGTTATATAAACAAACACCTTTGAATAGGAAACTTTGAAATCATAACACAATGCCTTGTTAATTAGACTTGACATTGATTGACACCTCGCGCGAGTTACGGTGAAGATCTGTTGACACCAGCGAAGGCACAGGCCCAATACAGATAATTGAAATAAACGATGTTTTCACGGCAATATCATTCATAAATTATTCAATTAAATCTTACATAAGACTTAATCTTCCAGGTTTTCTATAAAATAAACAATTTGGAAGTATCCGTGCGTCTAGACATCGATAGATCTAGAGTCGGCAGTGTACTGGGTTGACGGGTGTACTAAAAGCAGTCACTCAATCGGGTTCCACGAGGACCGCATACAGCCAAATTTGTTTGACATAAAAACACAAATCCTTTGTGATTTCAGCTTTTTTTCTTTGAAAAAAAAATATGGTTATGTATTGGACTGTTTTGAGTCCCTAAATGTTTATTTTCCAAACTTTAACTGTTATTGTTACCAGTTCAACTCGCTTGTTTGCGACTCTGTTTGTTACTGCCGGGTATTAATATTACGCGACCTTCACTCTTTGCAATACACAAACCGGCGAACTTCCAAGTCGTTCTTGACACATTTCTACCGTCAGGATTGAATTGTCCAGTATGATTTTACACAAGAACAGCATTTTTAACATCAGAGTGCTAACAACGATCTAATTCTTCGGTATATTTCACCATATGCCTTGTGATGATGTAGCGTCGATACAATCTCGACCTGAATATTTATCAGATCCTATCGTATTTTATGGCTCTTATAATTGCAACTTTTCGTGGTTGAAAAAAGATAATGCAAATCAGGAATTATTTAACAAAATATCAACTGTTAACTACCGCGAGGATACTTCAGGTCATTCTGAAAATCTCCGAAAAATTAACGATACATGATCGCGACCAAGTCCAGGTTTTTGCTTGTTCTTGCGTATAGTGCGCACCCCCTTCTTGACACATTCGATTTTCCCTAAAAAAGTGCGCACTATACGCGAGAAATTACGGTACATTATAGTGGTTTACTGTAAATTTAAAAAAGAAATCCAAGTGTTTTCAGGGTGTGTGGAAAATTTGACCTAGCCAATGAAAAATCCCAGTGTTTTAATGACTTTTAGAAATTTGACGGTCGTTAAAATATCACAGTGCTTTAAGGGTGTGAGGATATCAAAACCTGCAGTCAAACCACTGCCGTTCCTCAATGAAAAGTTCAATATAAGGTGTCACCTAACTAAAAGACACGGTCACCTTGTCAATGGTTAAGGTGAAATTTTGTAACTTTTCACTGATTCAGATTTTGGTATGATATTATGAAGCAAATTAAGCAGGTTGGAATTTAACAAAGAGTCAAATGATCAAAAGTCAATGTCACTGGGTCAAAGGTCAAGGTCAAGTTTTATACCATTTCACTGATGAACATATTTTTATGACATTATGAAGCAAATTAATGTTGGTTAGAATTGAAGAAAGTCATTTAACCAAAAGACAACGTCAGCAGGTAAAATTTTGTAGCTTTTTCCTCATGAACATTTTGTCATGGTATTGTGAAGCAAAGTTGGTTGAAATGAAACAAGAAGTCAACTGACCAAAATTAAAGGTCACCAAATTAAGGGTCAAGGTCAAATTTTTATGGAATTAAACAAAGAGTCAACTGACCAGAAGGTAAGGTCAGACAGTCAAAGAGATCAAAATTTCTGGGTCAAAGGTTGAGATAAAGTTTTATAACTTTGCATTATGAATGAAGTCATAATTTAAAAAGAAGTCAATTGATCAAAGTCACTAAGATTGACCATTGGGTCAAAAGCTAATGTTGATGTATAACTACATGACGGGGCCCTTCTGAGACCTGTCAGTGAGTTATGATTTAATAACAAGCCCCCCTCTCCCCCCCCCCCCCCCCCCCCAAAAAAAAAAAATTTAACCCAGAATTTATCTTGACTTTTGTCAATATGTATTGATTTTAATTGCTCTCAGGTTGGTAAAAGATATGAAGATCTTAAAGAGTTGAAGGACCTATCTCCACATATATATGCCATGGCCACGAAGGTGCATCAGAATGCTCAGCGGAGCGGGTCTAACCAGTGCCTCCTAGTGAGCGGAGAATCAGGGGCAGGTAAGTGTTTTCTATTAATGCCCCCCTCCAAAAAAACGAAAAAAGATAAAAAAAAAAAAAAAAAAAAAATTGAAGGATTTAGTGTAACTCTTACATCATAAGCTATGTGCTTGTCGATCATGACTCTAACTTACAGGTGAACAACCTTTTGGTTATGTCTCAGTATCAAAACAGAATAAAGCCCATTTTTCAGGTTAATAGAAAATCTCAACGTTACAAGTTCATTTCAAATTTCTTCAAAATTTAATATTACCTTACATTTAAACAGTAGTTTATGTACTTACTAATGGAATGGTAGACAGGTATTCCATTATATACCTGTAATACCTCTATATTATGATTATCACAGGTAAAACAGAAAGCAGTAAGATGTTGGTCGCTCAGATTGTACGACTCACAAATGACTCAGGATTTTCAAATCTCCATCAAAAAATTGTTGAGGTAAAAAACATTGTATTGTAGTTTAGATTGTGCTTAACTGTACTATAACCTTGACCTCTATGACATTAGTTGCTAAGCGCTAAATCTGAGAGCAGGTCATCCATATCTTACAGACATTGCATTTTTCTTTAATATATAATGCCCTAGATATTAATGTCTTTTGTCATTTTTTTTCCACATTTATGCAAGTACACTGTTTGTACTATTAATGTCAAAAGCGTTGTCTTTATAATGAATTCTTAAATTGAATTTTCTGAAACCAATTGTCTGCATATCTTAAAATTAACTCTTTAGGGAGCTGAAGGTAAATTAGCAAAAACCTGTTACTATATTGACGTACATGTACCCTATGAAATTTTACTTTATTGACGCACATGTACCCTATGAAATTTTACTGTATTGACGTACATGTACCCTATGAAATTTTACTTTATTGACATACATGTACCCTAAGAATTTTACTTTATTGACGCTCTATATGTACCCTATGTAATTTTACTTTATTGACCAACACATAATCTCTGACCTAAAACTGGAGATGGTCTTATTACAGGACAATACTTAATATCTGACCCAAAGCTAGGGATGGGCTTATTACAGGACAATACATAATCTCTGACCCAAAGTTGGGGATAGACTTATTACAAGACCATACTTAATATCTGACCCAAAGCTGGGATGGGCTTATTACAGGACAACACATAATCTCTGACCCAAGGTTGGGGATGGGCTTATTACAGGACAACACATAATCTCTGACCCAAAGGTGGGGATGGGCTTATTACAGGACAACACATAATATCTGACCCAAAGCTTATTACGGGACAGTGAAAAATGATTTTTGTTCTTATATGAACTGCTGTGGAATTTCAAAGGGCTATTACTAGATATGGGTTTAACGTTAATGTGTCATTGTAGTGTTTTTTTTCTTTCTGTTCTTTTATTTTCACCTCTTAATATGACATGTTTGCGTCATCAGGTAAATCCTCTCCTAGAAGCCTTTGGGAATGCTGAAACTGTGATGAACAGAAATTCAAGTCGTTTTGGAAAGCTGATTGAACTTGTTCTATCTCCTAATGGTGACATAGCTGGAGGTGTGTACAATCATTGTAAATATTAAAAATGTTGGTGGAGGAGTTTGGTTGGCATCTTACCAGGATCACCCTTGCTATAATGTTCTCTGGTCTGATCAAGAATTCATTTTGTAAATATACTTTTTCTAACCTATTCTTGAAGTTGAATATATTATATACGTATAATTTCTGGCCTACACTTAAGAAATAATCTATCTAGAAGTCTGGTGTCTTTTCTGTGTTTCATTTTCATTTTGAGGCATATTACCATTGGTGGTACATTTTGCATTTTAACATTTCTGAAACAAAATATATTTGGCTTAATCACAGAATAAATGGAAATTATTACAATCATTGAAAGAAAAATGAAAATATTTCAAAAAGTCTGAACTTTTTTGATATTTTAGCAAAGATTACTGAACATATGTTGGAGAAGTCACGGGTCGTAAACAAGATGGCAGGCGAGCGAACATTCCATATATTCTACTGCTTATTTGCTGGATTGTCAGTCAACGAAAAGAAGCGGTATTACCTCAGCAATCCAGAAACGTACAGGTGGGTTTTCAGTAATTCTTTACTTAAAAAGAGTTCAGGTCTGCAGCAATTGCAGCTTAAGTACTAGTGTTCTGACTTTTCGATCCACCTTTAAGTTGTCAATTCAGTTTCGGCCCATTGTCAGGTGGCGCAGTGGAAAGTGGATTTACATTTTACCATTAGGCAACAGCTAGGGTATCAATTCCTCGATCGAATGTGAAGAATGAGGTTACCTGCGTGATTCTGTGATCAGACATGAAAAGGTTTGAGGTCACCTTCCAGCACAACTATATGGGTGTTCTCCAGGGGTACCCCCGGGATACTCAACAATAACAGTTGAGACTGAACTCTTTGACAAGTTGTCTTGTAATCATATCTCGATACTCATCTGTAAAATATATTTTTTGACATGATCATACAAATTTCTGTATGTCTTCTTATTTTTTTTTCCCCAATTTCAATCTAGGATTTGAATTCCGTAATTCCTTTTTTAACTCTTGAATGGACAACATAGGGTCTTATATGAAGTCAGTCTCAATATCATTTGTATAGTCTAGATCTAGGTACATTTCATTTTGATTTTCGGTTATCAGCATTTCTGAATCTAGTGTTGTACAATGTGTTTACACTGCTTCAAGTTAAATATACAAAAAACGTACTTCTATAATTGTCAGTTACCATCCCCCCAATTTTCCTAATCCATTTTGAAATAATCTTACATTCTCCCACTTTCTTTTTCCAATTTGATATATGATAACATATTCCAGTTTCACTTTTCCATTTCAAACGATTGCTGAAGATTATAACATTAGTATCAACTTCTGTGAAATGAATTTGCATTTTGCCACCATTTCATTCTTAACAAAGAAGAAATCTGTACAATGACTTCACTCAGAAACCTTCCGTTATTTCCAGGGTTCTAGATGAAGGGTACGGTAACCCAGTCTTTCGAAGCGGTTTGGATTTCGAAGGATATCAGATTAGGATGGAGGAACTGAGAGACATATTCGACACTGTAGGATTTTCATCTCAGGTTTGTGTCCGAAGTAGTATTCACACACCTCAGGTTCTGACACTAGACTTATAACACGGTTCATATAGATGATGAAAAGTGCTTGAATTTGGGGACAGTGTAGGAAAAGTGCTTGAATTGGGGTCAGTGCTGGAAAAGTGCTTGAATTGGGGTCAGTGCAGGAAAAGTGCTTGAATTGGGGTCAGTGCAGGAAAAGTGCTTGAATTGGGGTCAGTGCTGGAAAAGTGCTGGAATTGGGGTCAGTGCTTGAAAAGTGCTTGAGTTGGGGTCAGTGCTTGAAAAGTGCTTGAGTTGGGGTCAGTGCTTGAAAAGTGCTTGAATTGGGGTCAGTGCTGGAAAAGTGCTGGAATTTGCTCATAAATCCTTGAAAAGTGCATGAATTCATACTTACTAGCTGTTTACATGCATTTTTTTCAGATTTATATATATATACAAAAATCATCAGGAGAATATTTAAAAAAAAAGAATTTAAGTCGTCAATTTTCCCCCTATTTTCTGCATGTTTGGACAAAAATGAAAATTGAGAAAAAATGCTTGAATTTTGATATATAAAAAGTCTGAATGATCCATGTTGATACTTTTTGTATCAATTACATAACATGTAGTTTTGTGGTACTGGCAACAGAAATCCACTCTGAGATGAACACACCTCACATATATATCTATTTTGAGAGGTTTACGTCCTCACATGGTCTTGCGAACTTCAATGGACGTCCTCATGTATTGATGGATGGGTTATTTATAAAAAAGCTGCCTTTATTGTCACCAATGGCTGCTAATAACGTTCCATCTGAAGAGTCCTATTTATATGCCTATCTCTATTATACAAATATATCATGGGTGTCTGTGCAATAGTCCAGAATATTTGACACGAGGTACTGGTAATCGACCGATGTTCTATTGCACAAGGCTGAAGGCCGAGTCCAATAGAACATCGGTCGATTACCAGTACCGATGGTCAAATATTCTGGACTATTGCACAGATACCCATGATATACTTGTTTTATTACATAATCACTAAAACACACCTTGAATCACTGAAATTTTTATCTTATTAAAATGTTTTTGAATAATAATATATCAATTTGATAATGTATCGCGTGAACTCTGGTATGTAAAAAAACAA
The DNA here is from genome assembly GCA_947623455.1 of Mimachlamys varia. NCBI lineage: Eukaryota > Metazoa > Mollusca > Bivalvia > Pectinida > Pectinidae > Mimachlamys > Mimachlamys varia. Next base: position 30,982,474 of record OX392540.1, read on the forward strand.
GAAGGTAAACATTCCATTATCTGAGTAATAACCACAACAATATCAATCCGTATCTCCAAATCTCAACTTTCCTGTAGAAGTCGCCATGCCTGTTGTCTGGCAGCATTGACATCTGACTGACTTTGACGCTTGAAATGGACGAAACGTCACACGGTGTTCAATAGTTCATACGTGACCATGCAATAGTCATCTTAGCTGTGCAATAGTTCATTTCACCAGTAAATGGTTCAAAATATAGCTTATGTGTATAGTTAAGGAAAATCAAACGCATTATGTAATAATTTTATATATGGTATACGTTACAGGAGGTTGATCTGATACTCGGTATATATGTTATAGGAGGTTGATCTGATACTCGTTATATATGTTACAGGAGGTTGATCTGATACTCGGTATATATGTTACAGGAGGTTGATCTGATACTCGTTATATATGTTACAGGAGGTTGATCTGATACTCGGTATATATGTTATAGGAGGTTGATCTGATACTCGGTATATATGTTACAGGAGGTTGATCTGATACTCGGACTTGTGACGGGAATACTACACCTATGTAACATTGACTTTGTGGCTGATCCCGAAATTGACCAGGTCATCATTGTTAACGAGGATGAAATCGACTTTGGTATGTGTGATATTTTCATGGATGTAAGTGAAGTGTGATATGTATATATGTGTAACCTACGTAATAACCATAACTGTACCCCTCCTCCTTTTCAGTAACTATAGATATAATGTAAACATCTGGCCGTTACATCCTGATCCACACCAAAAAATGATCCCAAAATGAAATCAAAAGTTTATACTTTGTAATAAGATTGAAATGTGATGAACTAGTGTAAAGTCTTTATGAATATAATGTATTTTATTGAATTCCTTACAAATACAGTGTATGTATGTACTAGGGAAAACTTACCCTCCACCAGTTCAGTTATTCAACCCTGGAGTTAAAAACATATTTGAACTCTTCAAATTTAAAGGCTGGAAAAGTTAAATTGGATAATTTCCCCCATGTTAATTTTGCCCTGTGTTTGGAATTGCTTTATATGGTATGCACAATAATTTCATTCATACTCATAATATGTTCGCTCTCTGAATGCTGAAAATCACTAAAAGTTCAAAGTTAAAATGTGATTAAAATTTCTCTGTACAATGTAGCAATTGAATGGTTCGTCGGGTGTTTGAGAATTTCAATGTCAATTTCTCGGAAAGCTAAGGTGCATCAATTTATTAAGAACAATGAAGCATTAAAGTTGTCTATTTAATTACAGCATCCACTCTTCTGTCACTACAGCCGGAGGATTTAGCAACAGTCTTACTCTCGAACAGGGCGTTTGTACGCGGTACGTACTGAGATTGGTAAACAATAAAGTGTCTTTTCATATCATATTTAGAAGAAACAAGAAAAAGCCTTCAGAAAAAAGTTAAGTTAGGAATGGTACCTATATATATATATATCTTGTAAAAAAATTGTTTGTTTCAATGTTTAGGTAGGTATACAGATGAAATAAATAAAAACAAGAAACCAACTTCCAAACGCTTTCACCCTCTTCTGGGCCCTTCCGGAAAGTTTTATTTCAAAACGGACAAGATCATGACGTCATAAACAAAGTGACATCACAAATGATATATATTCAGGTCTGAGTCTGTAAAAGCCCCAGAAGGTGAAAGACCTTGCGGCAAAGTTTCAGTTTTTTTTTCTTTTTTTTTTTTTATATTTACCTTCGCAAGAAAAACTCATTACGTTTATTTTTATATATATATAATATTATCTATATTTCACATATTGTGAAAATTCTGGATATTAAACTCTTCCTCTAGAGTATAGGACTGGAGCAAAATAGTAAATCTGCCAACCCCTAGATGGGCATGTGAAAAAATTACACTGTCTTGAAATGTTTTACACTTTTGTAAATTTGGTTGTGTGACTCGGATTTGAGATATTATATGGCTGCCCTCAAATTTTAAAGTTTGGAATAGAATATGAACTGAAAGTTTCGGAATTAATTTCCCTGGATTTGTGACTCACATTTGAGATATTATATGGCTGCCCTCAAATTTTAAAGTTTGGAATAGAATATGAACTGAAAGTTCAGAATTAATTTCCATGGTTGACCCTTGTTGCCTGGTTACACAGGGGAGAGAATCGTGACTTTGAAGACCGTGAGTCAGGCGTGTGATGGGCGTGATGCCCTTGCGAAGGTCCTCTACAGTCGATTGTTTAGCTGGATCGTGGCTCAGATCAATATAGAGCTTGACCCTTCGGTGGAAAGCAGGTGAGCAAATTAAGAAAAGTATCTGTCAAAGTCTCGTCAACGTAACACACATTTTTAAAATGTAATTAAATTGGAGAAATTTCTTCAAAATTTTAATCTATATTTGGTGTTAAATTATGTTATATTATACATGTGTCATTCAGAAATATTCTTGATTCTATAAAGTAATATGTTTCATCAAAATTCAAATGATTTAATTAACTAAGTAATATGTTTCATCAAAATTCAAACACTTTTGTTTACCCTCAGGAATAACCGGTCCCTGCACACGATAGGTATTTTAGATATGGCAGGCTTTGAGAATTTTCCCGTCAATAGCCTGGAGCAGCTGTGCATCAACACGGCCAATGAGCAGCTTCAGAACTTCTTCAATGAATACATCTTTGCATGGGAGCTTCGTGAATACCAGGGTGAAGGCATCAAAAGTCCGAAGGTCAAGTTTGAAAACAACAGAGAGGTCGTTGATCTGTTGCTACGGGTAGGTTTGCAAGGTTTGAAGTTAAGTCAAATTCTTTGTGATGCTATTGTCACGCTGTCTGAAGGACAATATTTATTCTGTACAGTAAACTTACAGTGAATAAAAAATCCACCAAATTACAATTCAGAAGGTAATTTTTAGATTTTAGATTTGTATGCAAGTTAATTGTTTCTTATGAGAACAGACGGGAGCATATGAGAAAAAATATTTCTACCCAGACTTTTAATCTCAGCTGAGAAATTTTCTCCCCAAAAAAATTGGACTTAGGTTAAGAATTGGTGTTTATTTGATGATTATAGAATCTACCTCTGATAAGTGCATTTATCAGATAGGGAAAACAGTTTTGTTGTTCAAAGTGATTTTGCAGGAAACATTCTAATAAAAGGGGAAATTGGAATTTCTGGAGGTTAATGGATGATGTCAGAATATAGAATTTAATGGGATGATAACAGAATGTAGAACTTAAAGGGATGATGCCAAAATATAGAACTTAAAGGGATGATGCTAAGATGCAGAAACTAAGAAATGTTGCCATTGTGCAGATCTTTAAAAAAAACAAATTTCTGCATGCAGGGTGACTTGAGATGTTAGAAGTTCAATGTAGCAACCCGAGACATAATTTATTTTGTTAGATAATAAAGGTATACTCACTGATCAGCCCAATTGTGGTAGAGGTAATGGGTTGACCCAATAGGTAAAATATAATTGTGTAGAAAACTTCTTCTGAAGAATGGTTGGACATATTATAAACAAATAATATTTGTATCGTTATTTACCTGAAACTAAGAAAGTTATAAGAGTTTCATATGAATACCCTAATGGGTGTATCTAATTTTAAGTGTAAATCATCTACATTATCATTATTACACTTTTTCCAGAGACCCGAGGGTATATTTGCGATACTTGAGGACGAGTGCCGTCTCCAGTCATCGACAGACCAGTCGTATGTGGACAAGGTCGACCATCACTTAGGGAAACATGCCAACTACAAGAAGTCTAAAGCCAGAGAGCCCGTCTTCACTGTGTCGCACTTCGCAGGCCAGGTTAGTATCATAATTTGTTTACTCCACTGTATATAACAACTATCATTATGTGGGATCTAAGACTAAGATTGGGTGCTAAAATGGGCCTTCTGGTGACTATCACTGACCATTTTTATTTTTGGTATGTAAACATCTTTAGGTTAAGTGGGCATGATTGGTATATGACTTGAAATTAAGGTCAGGTTGGACAGCATAACGACTAAAGGGGGGATCCTAAATAACTCTTCATAATTTTGATGCATTATTGTGCATGAATTTCAAAACAAGTTAAACAGCTTGAAAATCACAATAGAAACATTATATAGGATTGTTGACATCATAGTCGACAGCTAGATAAAATTGATTTTAGCTGATATCATTTAAACTTGAGCTGCTGAGGTTATGTACATTGTCTGTCAAATTGTGATTTGATTAAGTAATCTAATTTTGTATTCAATAATGCCTAGGTGAAGTACAACTTGGAGGGTGTGGTTGAGAAGAATAGAGAAACGCTTGGTCCAAACTTCACCAGTCTGATTGAGAACAGTCAGAATATGTTGATAGCTAAAGTGTTCAGCGTACAGGAAATGGATTCGGGACGTCTCGACCCACAGTAAGTCTATATACAGCATTTCAGTGTACAGGAAACAGAGTCGGGACGTCTCACCCACAGTAAGTCTATATATAGCATTTCAGTGTACAGGAAATGGTGTCGGGACGTCTTACCCACAGTAAGTCTATATATAGCATTTCAGTTTACAGGAAATGGATATGGGACATGTTGACCCACAGTAAGTCGATCTATACATATAGCATTTCAGCGTACAGGAAATGGAGTCATGACGTCTCGACCCACAGTAAGTCTATAGATAATACTTTAGGGTACAATAGATAAAATTGGGATTCTATTACACTTCAGTGTCCAATTGATGGAGTTGAATCTCACCAAGTTGATTAGGTATCGAAAATGTACAACTGTTCAGTTTTCAGTTGGTTTCGGTCGGGATGTCCAACTCATGCGTATACCAGTAGAGTGAATGTACAAAGGGTTCATTTAATAGTTAATTATAAATATACATCAACCTAAAATATGTATGTGTGTATATTGTTCAGCTTACAGGATGTACTTATTGGTGATTTTTAAGTCTGAAGGCCTTCATTTGTTAAAGACTCTTCATCAGTGAACTCTTAGTATATATATATGCAGCATCATTTCGTAAAGATGAAAAAAAAAAAAATCGTCACATATTCATTTAATAAAATCAGCTTTCATTTAATTTATTATCATTCATGGGATATAGAAAAAAAATTAGCACAACTTGAGCTACAGAAATTTTGTAGATAAAATATTGCACGTTATATATAATAAAGTAAAACATAAATAGATTTATAAACTTTATCAATGTATTCTATATGTTTTATTTTCTTTTCTTCTATAGTGTTTCTTCAAAGGGAGATCACTCTTGGTCTGCCCCAGAATGGTCTCTCCCACAGCGTCAGGCCTTCGGGCCTGGGGACAGTCTGTCACGGCAAGTAGGGCGCCGCCTTAAGGAAAGGTACGTCAGTGGTCAGTCATGGTCAGTATAGAGGTCATAGGGTCAGTCATTGTCCTAGATAATGTCATCTATAAACTTAAAGTCTTCCACTCAGTGTTATTAATGTAAATGATTACAAGATAAAATGCCTAAAGGCTAAAAGGGCTAATTTATTAGTTTGGTTGCCATTTTTGGTGGACTTTATTTTGCGGAGATATGGCCCCTTGATTAAGAAAAAATGTCATTTTCTGTCGTTTCCTTGTAATAATGGCAACAAATATTATCAGATTTTCTTGAAACTTCGTATTAAACAAGGTTTAATTCCTAAACGGCTTGACCAAGCTTAATGGCCACTTGAGCTATGGCCCTTTGATAAACATTTCTGTGCAATCACAGTAACAAATTATTCTAATTTCTGTGTACAGTTTTTGTTCAATTTCCAAGCAATAAATCTTGTGTCAACAGCATGAACATTTCATATTTCAACCTAACCTAAGATTTTACCTAAAATATGATACCTAATTCCTTACAAAAGGGGGGAAAGCGGGCGATATTAATTCTAAGATTTAGCTTGTTTTGCCATAACTTGACATCAGATTTCCTGATACTGACATTTTGGAATTCCCTGCTTTAGATACAGTTGGTTAAATACAATCCATTGATGTATAACCATCCTATGTTACAGAGCAAGTCGTGAGAGACAACAGCAAATGACGGGGCCGCCAAAAAACACTACCAGTGCTCACTTCAGGGTAAATCATCGGAGCGTGTCTCATTTCTGGCACACAGTTTCTTGTTGTAGATGTGAAACATGTGCATTCAGTTATTCTTACATTATAAGTTATTACACTGATATTATAATCCCCCCCCCCCACCACCACCACCACCACACACACACTTAGGTAATTTAAGGGGTATGCAGTGGACTCCACTTAATATCACCCCTGTTAATATCACATTCCTCTTTATATCATGTTTTTCCCATGCACCATTTTTCTCTTTATATAATCTATGTAATTTTATTTGGTTAATATAATGTATTTTGAGGTACATTCCTTTTAAGATCATGGTTTTTATTTAACCAATCACATAAAATATCCAGAAAATGATGTAATTTCCATTGATTTCAGATACAACTTGTACAAAATGTTGCATAGAAATTAAAAAATAACCCCAAAATTGATTTTTAATTGAAATAATGTTATCTATATATGTACATTGAATAGCTCACTATTAGTTATGGAGATTGGAAATGCACTAGATATAGTGGAAAAACATGTTTCTCTTAATGCCACTTTCCTGTTAATATCATGTTTTTTTATCTGACAAATGCAACATGATATAAAGAGGAGTGCATTGTATTAGTAACCATGTTGTATGTCTGTCCTTGCGTGTATCTGTGTCCCTCTATGATAACCCTGCGTATATTATAGAAACATGCCACAACATCACATAATAAGTTCTACACTTGTTAAGATTTTTGGGGTCATCATCAGTCAAAGTTAAATGTCAAAGGTCATGCAGAAAAAAGCAAGTTTGGGAATAAAAAGCGTGTGTACAAAATATCCCAGGAACCCCTTGACAGATTTGGTTTATATATATACATGTATTCACACCATAGCATCAACCATTCAAGTTCTATACCTGCATGATTAGCACAGCTGTACAAAAAGGTAAATGCATTCAGGGGAAGTATTCATGTGATAGACAGATGTCCTACTGCAGGAGTAAGAAACTAAAACCAGTTCTATGTTTATTTAGAAATGAAATCTTTATCATTTCAGGTGTCTTTGGCTGAGCTAGTGGAGAAGCTGACCGCCTCTGAGCCCCATTTCATCAGGTTTGTTATATAAACATATAGACATGTTAAAATAAAACATGTTTATAACAAATCTCTGGTAACCGAGGAAACTAGTTCATTATACAGTAAACATGTTTATAACAAATCTCTGGTAACCAAGGAAATTAGTTCATTATACGTGTATAACATACTGATGATAGGTCCCTTGGGGGAGGGGGGGGGGGGGGGGTGAAAAACACAACTAATATAATCATGAATTTGTTGTTAGTGTGTTTGTTATAAACATGCCCATGGTTTGTCATCTGTCTGTTTGATTGGTCATTGTCTGTGATCTTTGATCCATATTTGTTTTCAATTACTTTAAATTGCTACCCCACCTAAATGCCTGTTCATATGGATTTGAACCAGATTTGATCTGAGAGTTTTTCATGTATACAAATCAGGGATGAAAATCCTCCTCCAAAAGGAAGATTTCCTCCTTTTTGATAATTTTGATGTAATGTTATTTCTTTAAATTTCCCATTAAAACCTCTTCAGAATGTGGGATTCCTCCTTTTTCACAATTGGCTGCTTTTATCTCTGATACATATTTGCCTTTTTTCTGCACTGTTTCATTTATGAAAAGCACCTTCATTCTCTGTGTACATGTTTTTTGTCAGATGATCATTAAAGCCCATGGTGCCTCTTTTTTCATATTTCTTTGCAGTTAACAGATAAATGATCAATATACCCTTTGCACTCACAGAAGCTATATTTGATTGCTTCCTCAAAAACACAATTGTGATACATTTGTACAAATATTGTTGATGGAAACTCGACACTGTAAGCAGATAATCTGTTAATTTTAAAACTTGGCAATCCAGAAACTTAACAGAAAATATATTTTTCTCAAAAAAAATGTTCCAATATATCTATTAAATGTTGAAAGAATGTTCATATTTGATGTGATTATTTATATGATATCTTAGGTGCCTGAAGCCCAATGGTAACCAAAGTCCCGACAACTTTGATAGCAAGTTGGTCCTGTCCCAGCTTAGGAGTACCGGAGTTCTGGAGACTACTCGGATACGGAAACAAGGCTTTCCGACGCGACTACCTCATCATGTGTTTGTGGACAGGTAAGTCTGTGTTGTCACATGATAGGGCACAAGGGAGGAACTGACCACAAGGGATGGTCAGCAAGGTTGACCAGTAGTGGTGGAACTGACCATAAGGAAATGTTGACCAGTTGCTTTGAAAATGGATTAAAAGTGATCAACTATTGCAAATGATGCACAGAATTCCATAAACAAATTTCATCGTCTCTACCAAAAAAAATAGTTCTGACAAAATTAATGATCACGCTATGATTTTTATATAAATAAACTTTATTCATTTTACAACAATTTTGAAACAACTTATATCAATCCCTCTTGTTGGCCCAGATTATACCCAGCGAGGGGCCGCGGTGGCCAAGTGGTTTAGGTGTCCCGACATTCTACCACTAGCTCTTTAAGCCTCTGGCTTGCGAGTTTGAAACCCACATGGGGTAGTTACTAGGTACTGACTGTAGGTTGGTAGTTTTTCTCCGAGTACTCTGGCTTTCCTCTGCCTCCAAAACCTGGCACATCCTTAAATGACCCTGGCTGCTAATAGGAGGTAAAGCAAAATAAACCAACGCAAAAATTATTGTGGGAATAACTGGAGTATTCTGAGAAAACCCACGTGGTGAACCACCAATACCTCTTAATGTTGGGTTGGGGATTAATGGTTTTCTATTTCAATGATTTGCAGGTACAAATTTATAGGCTTTCCTGCCACAGCTGTCATAGAACCATCACTCATGAAGAACGCCTGTCTGCGCATCCTACAGGCGACGGACATCAGGGACTGCGAGCTGGGAAACACCAAGGTGTGGAGTTAATTACATCCCCTTAATAAACGTACTGACTATAAACCTACATAACATTTAACACTGAAATTCTTTGTTCCATCGTAATGGCTAATGTTGTCTGGCAATCTAGTGATCATTATCAGCATTCTCTTGCCAGTTTTGTGTCATATATATAGCATTTTATATGCATTTGTATAGAAAAATAAACACCTTAATGATTTTGTAAGAATAAGAATTAACAATTTTGAATATGCAACTTATTTGTGAGGTGGGTCATAAATTTCTTTTATATAGAAATACTGAGAATATTCAACTGTTTTTCAAATAGTATCAATCTGATTTTCAGTATTAACTCATTTAACCCTAAAATCTTATAATGAACTATCCCAGCCTTTGCTTGGGAAAGGCTCAAATGTGTCTTCATGCAGGGATGAATGAGTTAAGTTGCTTTAAGGTAAAAATTGAAAGCATTGTAGATATTCCTTGCCCAATATGAAAACTTTCAAAGCTTTTTGTAAACGTAACACTTAAAATCCCAACAGTAGTAAAAGATGTATACAGTCAAATCACTTTAATCTCAAATATGTATAACTCGAAGACTCCATTTAATTTGAAGTATTTTGTAGGTCCTGGCCAAACTTTACAATAACATTTAAACTCGTGTAACTCGAATACTTGGTAAAAATAACTCGAAGTTTTACCACAGTCCTGTTGACTTTGAGATAACAGGTTCGACTGCAGTTGTGAAGTATGATTATTCAAGTTGATTATTAAAATGTTGTTTCCTGGGTTTTCAGGTGTTTCTGCGGTACTGGCAGACGGACAAACTGAACCTGTGTCTGGATGTGATGGCTGATCAACTGGTGACGATTCAGAGTGTAGTGCGGACATTTGTTGCTAGGCAACAATTTCTATCACAACGAAAAAAGTCTCACAAACAACATGACATGCTTGCCAGTTTCGGTGATTTCCTGTCACGCGAAAATTCCAAAGTGTTTCACATGTTGGTGTCAAGTGATGATCATGATAAACTCAACTACGAAACCCAGGTAAAATATTTAGTTTGTTTCATATAAAGAAATGTTCCGGTTGTTCAGATAGAACCAGCCATTCCGTTAAATGGAATGTGAAAATCTGCCAAAACAAACCAGTTCGTGGATAATGTCTCATCTACGGGTACCAATTTCAAGTGGTCCAATGTGGAAGCCAGTGAAAGGCTTTGTTTCAGATGTTCACTAAAAAGTAAATTATATTTAGATCCGAAATAACTGTGTTTCATCAGTAAAAAATATTACTAACGACTCATCATATATGTAAAACAAAAAATTGCATTGTTTTGCAGATTTTTTTACTGGACCGTATAGACTTTTTCTGGAAATGTTGTTTCTTTTTTCTTTTCTATTAATGATTAGATTTTAACCTGCAGGAACACAATTCTAACGTTCTGTTCCATTTAGCAGAACAGTTCCGACAGAAGCATAGACCAGAAACATATTCTGATAAATAGATTTCACTTCTAGATATCTGACAACTTTTGAAATAATTGTTCACAAGTAAGATTCTACTTCTACTTAGAAATCACTTAACAAAAGTTTGAATAAAATGGGTATCAACTTGAAAATTTACCAGGCCAAAATTTGAAAAAAATATTCCTTTATGTCAAATGCTTGCCATATGTGACATCACAGCAATGTGTACTGACAGCATCATTCAACCTAAGATTTAGAAGAATGCATGACACCTTGGCTTTCATCAAATACTCCCTCAAAAACATCAAAATTGATAATGGAGAGCACCAACAGGACATATACAAATAAAAGCAAAAAGTCTTTTCTGACCATCAAACAAATAAAAGCAAAAAGTCTTTTCTGACCATCAAACAAATAAAAGCAAAAAGTCTTTTCTGACCATCAAACAAATAAAAGCAAAAAGTCTTTTCTGACCATCCAATTGTAATTAAACTTAATTGGGGATGGTTAAATTCTTAGTTACAACAGTTATGGTGACTACAGACTTTGTACATGACAACCTAGTTGTGGAAACATATTATACTGTAAATTTTCGCTTATTTTGCTTGCATTAAATCCCGTCAAATATATCCACATGCGAACATATTTAACTCCACTCAAACTCTACACTATTTAACAGTATTATAAGTACATGTGCACAGTATGTCAAAACAGCACGACTGACAGCACGAAAAATGCTCACATCATCAACAGTTTGGAGGCTGACTAAGTGAAAAGTCCAAGCGCATATAAGATACTGGCTTTTACAGTAAGCAAAATTCACGTAAAAAATCACCTTATGAAATACATAATTCATTATGTTATGAAGTTAAAGAGTAAAAAAGTTGGATAGGACCTAAATTAACTTGAAGATAATTAAAACAAGGTTGGCTTGTTGTTGTTATATTAGTTAGAGGCAGCCCGACAACGTGAGAGGGATTTAGAGGCAGCTCGGCATCGAGAGAGGGACAGGTTTGAGGCCCCACCCACTCCCCACTTAACCAATCACGGCTATGATCACATAGAGGAAGACTATGATTCTCCTAGGTATGTATAAATCTGTATGTCCTCTGGAAATAAGAGTCTCATTGTATTCGAGATAAAATTTATATACATGTATGTACTAGTGTTAATGGATTTTATTTTTGCATGAGCTTATCAAATATCTTTTCTGACTTTTTTTCAAATATGAGTATTATATATCATATGCCCAATAATAATTTTGATACATCAGGGCTAGATTATTCTGTTTTACCATATTGAATGAAACAGAACTTTTTTGAGTTTTGTGAGTTTGTTACAGACATGAACATGTACAAAAATTATTTGTTAACAAAACCAATAACAGCATTTGTTTTAAGAATATATATTTCGATTCTTATGAATTACAGAATTGAATTGCTTGAGAATGTATGATGGTAATATTAGAATATGCTTATGGTCTGTTGACCAATCAGAAAAAGGCATTAATTGTGTTAGATTGTGCATTAATTATTCCCTGATGTTTTATTAAGTTACTGTTTCAATTAATTTTATTTGTAAATACTCTATATTTTATGTATACTTCACCAAAAGTAAGATGAGTTTTTGACTCATTTTGTTATCAAGAATAAATTAAGACTATTATTATTATTATTACTGTTTAAATTTTCATTAACGTGACAATTTGTTGTCAAATTAATTTTTTCAATTTTTCTTTCAACATGCAGAGCACCATTTTCTTGTTAGTTTTGTGCCTTGTTGACTTTGTTTGTTTGTAACTTATTAAACAGGGTACTTCTATACTCTATTGTTTCTGAATTCAGTCCAGATTACTTCAGTCCACATTCCCAACAACTACCTAGTCACCAAGTGCACTTTCAAGGTCGTCAGAATACAGATGATCAGGTTCAAGGTCAACGTGCCCGAAAGGAAAGTTCAGGATTTCTTTATCAGGTAAATCATCAACTCTAAGAAGGCATTATAATATTAACCTTTATTACATTTTAACCAGTGAAATATCAGAAAATATCAACTTGATAAAACTTATATCATCACTGCTTATATCATCACTAGTGATGGTATAAGAAATCTTATATCATCACTAGTGATGATATAAGTTTCTGTCCGATATCATTGCGCACTATTTGTGTACTTTTTTCCGTTATTCTAGAATAAAATCATATAGAGTAGAGAAATTAAAAAAAACTTTATAGTATTATTGAAATTGATAAATAACTAATTGATTTTATTAATATGTTTTTGTATTTTTACTATTTCAACCAAAAAATAGAACTTCATCCTGTGGCGTATTAATATTCTTAACCCTTAGGCACTCCGTCCCGATCAGTTGTTACCGCAAATTTTTAATATGAAAATAGACTTGAGAATTTCGAAAATGTAATAAAAAGAAAATTCAATGGTTTCCCAGTAAATATCAAATATATTTCACTCGTATTGCAGATTTTTAAAATATTTTCACTCGTGCTACGCACTCGTGAAAATATAAAAAAAATCTGCCATACTTGTGAAATATATTTGATATTTAATGGAAACCATTGAATAGCCTCTATTTATTGTAACTGGAAAAAAATTAAATCTTATATGTATGAAAGATGTAGTGATGTTTATTTTTTTTTTACATGTACATTATATTATAACATGACCTTGAACTTTAAATGACATTACTGTTAAATCCATATTTTAAAAAATGTCTGACTATGTTTTGGAGAGGAGCTTACCTCCGACCTTGACCTGTAACTTGTATTGTTTTTACCTTGACCTATATTTGTTGAACAAATAGCTTTGGAAAGGTGACCTTGCTTTGAATATATATCATTATACTGACATTTATCTTTATTTTTTGAACCACCTGAAATAGCTGCTGTATAACCAGGTGGGACTTAAACATTCATCTATCTTTTCTGTGTCCTTGACCGAAAGTTGTATTTCATTGACCTTGACCATTATTTTTTTAAACCAATTGCTGAAGAAGGGTGATCTTGACCTACATTTGTTGAACCACCTGAAATTGATATTGTAGAACTTAGTGTGGCTTTGACCTTCATATCAATCTTTTCTGTGTCCTTGACCTTAAGTTGTAATTCATTGACCTTGACTTTTATTTGTAGAACCACCTGAACCAGGTACTACAGAAGTGGGGGGAGCTTGACCCAGACATCTGGTGTAAGATCCTGTACATGGAGTATGACCGTCCAGTGGCCAAATTCTACATCCTTGACCGAGAGGTGAACATTGACATGTCCTACGAAGAGTTCGATGGAGAACGGTATGTTTGTCATTTCATCAAAGATGGTTTAAGGATCACTGTCTTGCCAACCTTTGGAAGGTGAACATGGTTTGATTCTCAATTCGGACATGAAAAGGTTCGGGTCACTTGTACAAGGAAGCGCCCATGTCAAACCTTACAATACTGTCAATGCGGTTGCCAGGTTACGACTAACAGACAGAAAATGTCTGGATTGCAATGAGTAAATAACGAATTGACAGACAGATATTTGTAAAGATAAGGTAAAAGTTTGACAGTTGAATCAATAATATTGGAATATTTCATCAATTTCATAGTTGTTTTGTGTGATGTCCAAGATAAAATGATTACCATGTCGATTTATGGGTTTTCCTGGATATATTATTTCGGCTGAAAAAAAAAGTTAAAACAAGAGTATAATTTGTCTGTTTTCAAAACTTATATGATTTTTCAATTGTAAAGAGAAATCATAATTAATAACTATTCATTATATTATGTTTATCTAGTATTGGACTGGGCGTGTTCAGAAACAGTCGACGAGACGCTGTGACAGAGAAATACAGAAGCTACATCGGAAAGGTATAAACACAGTAATCCCAGTATAGGTCCAGTATAAGTATAGGACCAGTATAGGACCAGTATAGGACCAGTATTAAGGACCAGTATAGGACAAGTATTAAGGACCAGTATAGGACAAGTATTTAAAGGACCAGTATAGGACCAGTATTAAGGACTAGTATAGGACCAGTATAGAGGACCAGTATAGGACCAGTATAGGACAAGTATTAAGGACCAGTATAGGACCAGTATTAAGGACCAGTGTAGGACCAGTATAGGACCAGTATAGGACCAGTATAGGACCAGTATAGAAAATACAATGTTATCCCAAGTGACAAAGGTTTTTACTGTTAATCATGTTTGTCTTTCCAACCGTCCTTTGATATTTCTCCGGAAACACTTCATTCAATATATTTTGTGCCCCTTTACTTTTTATACGCCCGTCAAAAATGACGGGACGTATTATGGTATGGCGTTGTCCGTCCGTCCGTCGTAAACTTTTATTTGTCCGGAGATCTCCTCCTACAGTTTCAAACCGATTTCTTTCAAACTTGCTAGGCTTTACCACCATGACATGAAGTTGTGTTTTCCTGAATGACAGTTCAATTAGACAATATTTACAAGAGTTATGGCCCTTTGAAACTTCAGGTTTGATGCAATTTTGGGCATTCTGTAGGAAGTGGCAGAACTTTTTTTGAATTTTCTTCAATTCCTCTAAAATTTGGTATGATGGTTCGAAAAGCTATAATATTTAACATATATTATGGGTTTTGTTGGGTTATTTCAACTTTTCGCGTAACAGCATTGCATATTTACAACTGCAAATATAGGCATTATGTAGAAAATGCATTTGTTGTAAACTGCTATTTTGTCCGGAGATCTTCTCCTACAGTTTTCGACTGATATCTTTCAAACTTGGTAGGCTTAATCAACATGACATGAAGTTGTGTTTTCCTGAATGACTGTTCAATTAGACAATATTTACAAGAGTTATGGCCGTTTGAAACTTCATGTTTGATGCAATATCGGGCATAATGTAGAAATTGTCAGTACATGTATTTTCTTCAATTCCTCTAAAATTTGGTATGGTACTTCGAAAAGCTATAATATATATTTAACATATATTATGGGTTTTGTTGGGTTATTTCAACTTTTCGCGTAACAGCAGTTTTTTGTTTCCATACAATGATACTTCCGATAGAATACAGCGGGCGTATCATGCCTCCGCTTGCGGTGCTCTTGTTTACCATATATCCAGATCCTTTTGGTTGTAGGACCAAATGTAGGAATGCATTATGATGAAGATTTTTCTATTTTTCAGGGTTTGAAGTTGCGGAGAGATGACGATGGTGGTATCTTTGCGACCAGAATTAGTAAAAATGATGTGGTGGTCAAAGATTGGTATGATCCAGCCAATCACTGCTTCTCCGGGGACGTCTTGAAACACAGCGGTCATTTACCCATTGATGAAACGGTTAAGGTAACAATCAAACTAAGATCATTTCAGCTCACCGGGCCTGAAAGAAGTGAGCTAATATTATGCTATGGTGCGGCATCCGTCCATGTCATCTTTTCCTTTAAACGACTGCTTCTGAAAAATCGAAAGGCCTTAAGTGGCATATTTAATATTTCGCTTGTAGAAATCTTTGGAAGAAGACAACAATGTTTGCGAAAAAGTGACTTAAAACTGCTTTCAAGGTCACAGGGGTCAAATATTTCAAAACTTTAAATAATTTCTTCTGAAATACTGAAAGGCCTAGAGACATGCTATTTGATTGGTAGCTTCCTTAGGTGGAGCTGAACAATATTTGCAAAAATAGATCACTTTGACATACTAAACAAACTTAAACCTGCTTTCAAGGCAACAGGTCACTAAAACCTTTTGATTATTGGTGTAATTGTAATCGTTTTTCCAACTTAATTATCCCCAAATTAGTCCAAATTAGTAGCCAATAAAGATAAATTACATGTCATATATGTACTTAAGAACTCCTTCGAATTATCTGATGCTGCAAAAGTTACAATATAATGTCATGACAGAGGGCATAATATATTTATAGGTTTTTGACATGGATGAACTGAGAAGTCAAATGGCTATTAAGCTGAAACAGGGTTGCTATGACGAACACATAAGCCTTCTGCAGCACCAAAGCATTGTGGGTATCAGCTTTGTGAAGGATGAGAGAGAAATCACCGCTACACCCTGTTGGTTACTTATCATCAACGTCATCGCCCTAGGACGCCTGAAGGACCCAAGTGGTCAGTTTATACATAATGTCTCATATATATTTGCTATTGTTATGCACCCACCATGAAATGGGGTATGTAAAAATTCAATATTCAATATGGCCACAAATGGAGGCTTCTGATTGGTCAGAATTCAGATAATGTCCAATTTTAGTGAAAATTGGTATGTACATCAGGTTGAATGGGGTTAATTATACTAACACAATGTTGGTGTTAATTGATGATAAAAGCAAAATGGCTCTCTGATCGGCTGAAAGCATTAATTAATTTCACATGCTGGCGGGGGCATTCATGTCTTAAGACATATTCTAGATTGATTTTTTTTCTGGAAGGACCAATTTCAATCATTTCCCTTGTTTTAATTGCAGGTAAACCTGTTCTCTGTCAATGTATATCACAATTTTGTCTTATTATGGGGAAATCAATTGGTTTTTAAGCATTCTTTTGTTGAACTGGTATAGCTCTTGATACACATTTGAACTCTTCCAAGTCAAACGTTGGAATAGTTCATTATGAAATTTCTGGGGTGAATGGGTTAACCTTTAAATCAATCCATGAATGATAAAGTTTCCAGTACAATGTAGTTATTTTGTTTTTGTATCGTATGTAAGGTCTGCCAATACTCTTTATGAAATAAATCACCCTTTAGTTGTCGAGTCACAACCATTGTCAAGATTTGATTGGTATGTTAAGTGGAATTTCAAACACCACACTGACAGAAACAAAATGCCCCTCCAGCAATTTTTATAAAGTTTTTGTTTGTTTTGTTTGCTCATTTAAATTTAAATGACAATTTTTTTTCATTGCTTGTGTCACTTAAAGTAAAGAACCAGGTCCAGCAGAAGCTAGCTGAGATGACGGTACTTCAGAAAGAGGATAAACTAGAGGAGGAGAAGAGAAGGAAAGAGGCTGAGATTAGAGTAAGTTTTAACAGTCCAATCCGTAACTTTGTAACCCGCATAATGGAGGGAAGAAACCTTGTATTCATGATTGTTTTACAACCACTATTAGAAGATATATGTCACATGGTTTATTCATTTTTGTCATTCAAAGGTCAAGGTCTGAAACTTTTTAATGGGAACTCTTTATAGTGGGTTTATCATGGGACCCCTTTATTGTAGGTTTCTCATGGACCCCTTTATTGTGGGTTTTTCATGGACCCCATTATCGTGGGTTTTTCATGGGACCCCTTTATTGATGGTTTTTAATGGGACCCCTTTATTGTGGGTTTTTCATGGGACCCCTTTATTGTGAAACATATTCGTTTCTGCTCCATTTAAGCATTGAACTGCGTTCAGTTGGCATTCATAGGCTACATGAATGCCAACTGGACAAAGGCAAATTCAATGAAGCGCGCTAGCGCTTTATGTTGGATTTGCTTTTGTCTAGTTGGAATTCATTTTGCCTATAAATGCCTACTAAAAGAAGTTCAATACTTATATTTACCGTTTTTAGAATCTGTTCACCTCATAAAAAAATCAATACCTCTTTGTATATCTCAGCAATAAGTTCAAATATTGTATATATATTGTGTATGCTTGTTCAATGAAAAGATCAGCCATCGCCTGGGGACGGTCATTGGTATCCAGCGTAATAATTATGATGTCATAATAATGATGACATCAACAATCGGCCAATGGCATTCATGGTCATATGAATGCCAACTGAATTTGGTAGGGTCATTTAGTGACATTGCCATACAATGGTAAATACAACTTTGTAACTTATCGTAGTAAAGGGATAAAACTTTGCATGATTGTTACCCACTATTAGAAGGTGTGTCAAAACTGCATGCTTGATTTAGTTTTGTCCTCTAAAGTAAGTCACGGTCTCAAACTTAAGGGATTTCAAGAGAAACCTTTTTTGTGAAACAACTACTTTTCCACTCCATAACTTTTTGACTTGTCACAAGTAAAGTAGTGAAACTTTACCTGCGTTTTCACACCTATTAATGGTGTACAGTTAAATCTCATTAGAGTGACCTACTTGATAAAATG
The DNA here is from genome assembly GCA_947623455.1 of Mimachlamys varia. NCBI lineage: Eukaryota > Metazoa > Mollusca > Bivalvia > Pectinida > Pectinidae > Mimachlamys > Mimachlamys varia. Next base: position 31,001,018 of record OX392540.1, read on the forward strand.
CTAATGGTAGCTTCCCATAGATTACCTTTGTACATGGTATATTTTTGAAATTGTGAAAACCTTAACATTATGATCACACAAGTTTATCACAGACTTGTGATCCTGAAATGAGTGCTGTCATTTAGTTGTTGTATGCAACATGCTAACGTTGGGAGTAATTTTTAAGCACAAGACTAGAGATTGGTCGAAGCGGAACTTACGACAGGGAGTGAAAGGGATAGACGCCCCACTGAGGAAGACACGACTAGACCTGAGGCAGAAAGGGGAACAAATTAAAGGACACATGTTATACAGCTGGGACGAACAAAACTTTGGTAAGTTAAATTAAGGAATTGTTAAGTTATTAACAAATTGGTAAGTAATTAACGAATTGGTAAGTTATTAACAAATTGGTAAGTAATTAACGAATTGGTAAGTAATGAAAGAACAAGTTAATTGATAAGGTGAAGTCATAACCTTATATTTACACATAACTCAGCCAAACTCGGAATCACCCCTCAGAAGGTACGATTGTGTGGTGCAATGGATATATACATATATATAGTACAATCACTTTCACCATTATGATCGGGGTTCCATATCCTGATAGCGTGTGAAATAAGAACATAAGACGCATGTGTCATGTGTGATGTGTGTTTGCACCTATATAACTTAGTAATATGTACAGCATGCCAAACATTACCAATGCATCATTCAGCTGTTTTGTCCTTCTTGGACTCATCAAGTGATACTAGCTAGGGTCCAAAAAAGAGGAAATCCAAATTGTTCTGAACTACCTATTGTAGAAGGGAGATGTTTTAAACCTGTCAGTTATATGATTTAAAAAAAAAATTATATACTTTTTTTATATTCATGGTGGATGTTTGTCCCCTTGGTTCAACTCCCCTTTAGTTAACAATTTGTCAGGATGGTGAATTTCGGCTGAAGTAAGACAAAAACACTTATTTCAAGAGTATACATGGTTACCAGTTTCATTACTAATACAGGGAGAAATATTTTTTGCTTTTTTAAAAATTTCTTTACATTTACAATGGCAGGCTGTGTATTCTATTAAAAAATGATCAGCTTTCTTTTGCAACTGAATGTGTTTGTAATACTTGACAGTTGGTAAGGAGAAACAGATCAACCTATCTGGACTACAGGACGAGTACGAAGAGCCGGAATCTATGTTTGGTGGACCACGGAGGCCCACAAGGCAAGGTAAGCAGTCTCCTTATTCCACTGCAAATCTTACATAAAAAAATTTGATTGTAGACAAGTGCACATATGCTATACTTGTCTCGACTGATGAATGTGACAGTTGTGACTTGTCCCAGATATCCAGTTGTCACGTTAATTTTCCCTCTCCACACTCTGGAATAATTACAGACGCCACACAACTTGCTTATCTATAGCTATTTGATTGGTCTGCTGTGAAAGAATCTGACCAATCCCTAGGTTCTTACATGTCCATAAAGATTTTAACGTGACTGGAGATCGACACCCGACTTAAAAATGCCAGTGTGTTTAATGTTATTCGATGGCAAGATCCTTTTGATGTACATGGAAGGATCAAACAAGGCATGTAGTTTCATCTCCAAGACACTGCACACTGTTAACCCTCGATTTGGCTATGACTTACATCTGTAGTATTGAGAGTGATAGTGAGCGTAACCCCTGGTTATCGAGGATATGAAAAAGTGTGAAAATCTTCAAACGCCATCTTCTCAATAAACAGGACCCAGTGTACTGATATTTGGCCTGTAGCATGCTTGTTCAAGTGAATGATCTTGACCCATTTTTAAGAGCATATGTGTCAAATGTGTGTTGAAGTCTTCGAATATTTCTTTTCAATAACCAAAAGGACGAGAGTATATAAGCCAAGTACTATGCTTGAATGAACTTCAATGAAGGTGAACAAACTTGACCCACTTTCGACTTCTGGTCCAATGTGTTAAGAATTTGTTTAAGTATTTTCTTCACAATAACCAATTGGCCCTTGAATGTGATATTTTTGTGGTAGCATGTATTGAATGAGTACTTCAGGCCCAATGGGCCTTTTGTTACATGTATGTTGAAATTGACTGATAATGAATTATATTTATGTATATTTATTGTATCATTGATATCCATGTAAAAGCAAATATTTGTCTACATCCATCATTTTCCTTTTGAATTCATCTCCAGCACACACACATATATACATACACATACGGAGATATTAGCCAGGTGGTATAGGACAAGTAGTTAGCGCCTGATAAGGCAGCTCCTGGGAACTCCTCAGAATTGTATATGATAGAACTGTATGTGTTAATTGTATTGATTGTATGAGAATTGTATATCTATGTACTGTAAAGAGCTTTAGAGTGGCTTATGTTAGCTAGATAGGGCGCTACATCAAATGTTGTATATCATTATTATTATTATTATTGAAAAGACAAGGTTTCAAAAACTGAAAGCATGAAATGTTAACAGTGTATGTCATTATGCTCCTTTGCTGTTGACAGGGGGTACATTTAGCTCCAACAGCTCCTTGTATCCGGGGAAATCACCAGCCCGGAAAAACTGGGCAAAAATCAAAAGTGCCATAAAGGAAGAGCAAGGGAAAGATGGAGAGGAAGAGATTAAGGCCAAAATGGACCGGTTCTGATGTTGGTGTTGGTGGTACAGCAAAGTGTTTGGTGATACGACAAGAGAGACTAGCGGTGAGATTCAAACTATTACTGACACCTGGCTACTTGGTGGTGACCTGTCAGAGACTATCCCTCACTGACTCCTGGCTGTGTGGTGGTGACCTGTCAGAGACTAGTCCTCACAGACTCCTGGCTACTTGGTGGTGGCCTGTCAGAGACTAGCCTTCACAGACTCCTGGCTACGTGGTGGTGACCTGTCAGAGACTAGCCCTCACTGACCCTTGGCTACGTTGTGGTGACTTGCAGAGACTAGCCCTCACTGACTTCTGGCTACGTGGTGGTGACCTGTCAGAGACTAGCCCTCACAGACTCCTGGCTACGCGGTGGTGACTTGCAGAGACTAGCCCTCACTGACTCCTGGCTACCTGGTGGTGACCTGTCAGAGACTAGCCTTCACTGACCCCTGGCTAAGTGGTGGTGACCTGTCAGAGACTAGCCCTCACTGACTCCTGGCTGTGTGGTGGTGACCTGTGATATTGATTTAAGCAAGAGAGGACTGACCTTTAAACAGTTCCCTAACTATGCATTAGCCTTTGAAGTTACAAAGCTGAAAACCTTTTTTCTAAAGAAAGCTTTGGAGAAAGTGTAACAGGAAGTTCTCCACCCCTCTGGTTGTTTATTTGGCCGTCTTCCTCTTAACAGAGCCTTTGGCTGAACAACCAAAGCATAACCCTTGTAATGTTTAGGATTTTACATCATACCCTGGAGGGGGAACATTTCTATTTATATCTTATAACATGTCATTGTCACCTTCACCAGGGACCTTCACTTTTGACATTTACTGCTGTTCTTCATCAGTGACCTTCATTGGTGTGACCTTCACTGGTGACCTTCACTGGTGTGACCTGCACTGGTGTGATCTTCACTGGTGTGACCATCACTGGTGACTCTATCTGGTGACCTTTTCTACAAACTTTTATCAGACAATCATTGATCAAAAGAACATTTCTGTTCAAAACAGACAATTGTATTTATCATTATTACTGAAATGAATTTTTTGATAACACCAATGACTGTGAATTATTAGCAAACTGCTGTTTGATTTCTAAAGAGAATTACATGAAACGGATCGGTAAACTTACTTCGTTTAATCAGAGAAACCCATGCATTTGATGTGATAAGTTGTTTTAAGTGTCATTTTCACTTCGCCAAAAATGTATAAACTGATGCGAGGTAATTTTAACGTGTTTAAACTGGTATGTTTCTCATGTACCCAGAAAAAAAGGTTGTAATATAGCTATGAAGAAAATTGCTTTTATAGATCTTTTGTACATATGTTAATTACATTTTTTTTTTTTTATTTTTCAGTTTAGAAATATTTTAATTCCCTAGCAATTTCATAAATATATGTATATATTTACTTCTTGTTAGCATAAATACATACATATATTGTTATTTTAATAGGAGCTGCCAGGGTTAGGGAGCCCTGGGGTCAGTCCATTAAAACTATGTCCTCACGCAGGAGGTTAATTACAGTTGACCACATAAGATTGCACATGTAGTTAAGTATTGAATTGATTTTTACAATTATTTGTTTTTACATGAATTTATCAATAATAAGCAATAAAATTGTTGAATGGTGGTTCCTTTCACTGGATAAGCTTTACATAGCCCGAGGCAAAGTTTCATCTGGCCCAAACACCAGACTTAGGACATTTTGATAGATAAAAGTCTGATGTAGGGCCAGACAGCATTCTTTTATGAAATATTATGAAATATATTTGACACTGTTTGGTGACAGAAAGATTTGAGATGCTGACAACAAAAATTGACTGACAAAACACATACCTCACATATATCGATACATAGATTATTTTGTGATTCAAACCCGGTCTGATTATCACCAATAGCTCCTATTTCTACCAGTAGAGTCCTCAATTTTCATTGGTTCAAGATTTCCTCCAAAAAAACTTTTTTGTCAACACAAAATAAAGACACAATCAGTCAAACAATGTCAAAATAGGTTAATTTTGTTTTTGGCTGGCCCTTTTAAAAACCTAGTTTTCTTGTCTATTTTTAAGGATGGCTTTGTAAATTTTTCCATTGACCCATATTTTATCGATTTTAAGTTTAATTATGGTTTTGTTCCGTGATACCTCAGACAAGAATGTCATATTAAAGTGTTTTCATTTCTACCACGTTTATATCAGGATACTTCACGACATGGTGCTGAAAAAAAATTCTTGCCATAATATTTCTTACCTCTTTATCAATATTAAAACCAGAAAAAAGATGGCATTCCCATAATATTTTTGCATTGATAGATATCAGATAAGTAGATTCCTTATTTTACCATAACCAGAGTTTGTTAAATCTACTCGGGCCATGACTAGATTAACCTTTGATTATTTATACAAAGAACGTGTGTGTAACTGTTACAGTGGACTCCACTTAATATCACCCCTGTTTATATCACATTCCTCTTTATATCATGTTTTTCCCAAGCACCATTTTTCTCTCTGTATATTCTTTGTTATTTTATTTGGTTAATATCATGTATTTTGAGGTGAATTCCTCTTAATATCACGTTTTTTAACCAATCGCATAAAATATCCTGAAAATGATGTCATTTCCATTGATTTCAGATACAAGTTGTACAAAACATTGCTTAGAAAAGAAAAAAAACACAGAAATGATTTTTAATTGAAATAATGTGACCTTTAATGACTTTCAAAAATGTCGTCACAATAAAACATTGACTATAACATGACATTTTATATATGTATACAGTGTAAATCAGTGAGAAAGACAATCTTTGCCAAAGGGAATGTTTCTGTTCAGGATAGTCAAACAGTTGTTGAAAGATATTTCACATTTTGTTGACAGTTCCTTGCCAATTTTATTCAATTTTCCTACAAATTATTATGATTGAATCATTTCAGGAAGAGTTTGAGTTTTGCTCAATTTAGATAAATATGATAAGAAAACAGTCACTGACTTTGGAGTAGCTATTGCTATCCTCAGTGGAACACCTTCAATAAAGCGACAATAATATTGAACCAGCTAGATTTAAAGATCTCAGTTGAAATAGGTCAGGTGACATAGAAATATTGTACAGTAAATTAAATTAACAAATGCACTTGAATTATATTAAAGGCACTTAGCACTAAAACATGCAGTTTTGTGAAATGAATAAGTTACACAATACATGTATTGAAAAACTAGTAATGGCATGTTCTTCTTTCATGCGTCCACAAAATTCTGTAGCTTGTCTGTTGAGTAAACAAGCATTATTATACGATAGTCAGCGTTTTAGTTTCAGTTCGATACATCTAGATCCCTCATTCTACATACACATGTCGCATATTCCTGAGGTCAGCCTCAGTTCAGATGTGCGCTTGTTTACATGGTTTTCTTTTATAAAAAGGGTTCTTGATTTTCTAGTTCAATCTTGGTATCGTGCATGGTAGAGTTTACTATAATTTATACATTTAAAGTACAGTAGTACTTTGGAAGGGATCGAAAAAAATCCTAGATAAATAACGAATGTCTTCCACAACTTGCTAGAGATAAAAAAAATTGACACTCCGGTGGTTATTTTTTTGTCACTGACACATATTAAGGAAACTTAATGATAATAGATCTCATTATAAAAGTATTTCCTATATACACAAGTGTACTACATACTATGTATTATTATGTCCATTTTGATAGTGTTTTATGCTGTTTATCAATATTTTTTGTTGATAAGTTTTCCATTTGTTGTCTGATTAATTTGCATACAAGTTCTTCCATTTTGTACTCATTTTTATCTGTTTAACAGGTGTTATCCCCCTTGAATTATAAGGAGAATTATAACTAACCGAGATTCACAGAATCATTCCGTTTTATATCGTTTTAACTTGACACGTTCCATTTTAATAATTTCAGATTTGTGGAGGAGAGCTTAAAGTTTTAGTTTACCAGGTAGTTGTTTTGTTAATCTATTTAAAAATTGTAACATTTTTATCTAAGATACTCCTCAGACTTGTTAAAATGTGACTTTTTATGTAATCACACATGTAGTAAAACCTCACTTTCTCGAACACTGTTTACTCGAATACCAGTCATTCATCAAATGGTTCTTTTGGTCCTGACCAAGTTCGTACATATATTCAACCAACCTCGGATTACAACGAATACCATGTATTCCTCGAACTATTGATCAGGTCCCTAGGAGTTCGAGTAAGTTGGGTTTTACTGTACATCATTTATGATTAATTGTGATATATTATTGTGATATATATGTTGCGTAAATATGACTAACCTGTTGTTTCTAATCGCCAATACTTCGGTTCTTTACTCTTCCACCACTGTAATTGATAATGGAATCAGCCATATCAATGCATGGAACAGCCTACAGAAAATACATAGGGGTGAAAGGGTTTACTCTGATTCTCCCCACTTCTTATCAAAAGGTTGGAATAGTGCATTATTGAATTTCAGGGGTGAATGAGTTTATTGTACTAATACAACATATCATGGTATATGTAATGTTTCTGTAGTTATGTATAGAAATACTATTTTTCATTTCCCCGAATTATGTCAGCAATGCCAAACATATAAACAAGTTTTGTTATATGTGTGACATGTACAGTGTGACCTGTTTTTCCCAAATCTTGAGTATTCCAACATCAAGTATCATGCAACAGATTTACTGATTTAAGCAATAAATGTTTTAGCAAATATTGCTACAGTCCTGTAACACACCTTGCTATTGATGACCGACTTAAGTAAGCCCGATGGGCCATTATGTAAGTTTGTCAGCAATAGCAATGTGTTATAGGACTGTAACAAACGCTCATTTCTTACATTTATATTTACATTTTGATAAAATTATTGTGCTTCATTTAATTATTTCGAACCAATTTTGAACAGCAAATCAAGTGTAGATGAAAATGAAATTATCGATGTCAGAATAGAAATAGATGAAGTCAAACTGTAGCAAGTTTTGTCACAGTCTTATAACAACATTTGCCTTCACTATGCATTACAATGGCTGGATGCAGAGAAAATATAAATATATTTAATAGTATGAAATTCAAAGAGTTTCATTATGTTCAATATCACCTACATATACATGTCATGTTTTAAATTGCGGCAGAAAAAACAGATGTATTCTTGTACTGTTTCTATGAAACTCAATCACAGATAAGATATATTTTAATTAATTTGTATTCTGCTGATTTATAAATGTATTATAAGTGTTGCATGTTATTTCATTGCAGTTTTAATTATTGCTTTGAAAGTTCTGTTATTGTTACAAGGTCATCCATTTGTGTTCATGGGAATAAAATGAACTCCATTATAGGTATTTTGTGTTGTTTTTTTTGTTTTTAAATATAAATTTAAAGTTCAAATCCTCAAGTGACCCATTCTGATTGCTGTCCATCTGACCCAGTTCATGAACCTCTTACATTTTCAACTTCTTCTCATAAACTAGTGGGTAGAATGTTTTCAAACTTTAACAAAATTAATGCTTGGTGGATTAGGAAAATAAGGATGCCTGCCTCAACCCAAGGAGCCAGGGCATGGACCGAACTAATACATGTATTTCAAAAAGGTCCGTTTTAAATGGCCTTACAAGCAAATACGATCGTGTGTATGTGCCATTGGAAGCCTTGTAGATGGCAACATCTGAAACTTTCAATGAGGGAGATCTCTCTCTCTCTCTTACCATATTACCAATGAGGGAGATCTCCCTCTTACCATATTTCCAATGAGGGAAATCTCTCTCTCTCTTACCATATTTCCAATGAGGGAGAAAGAGCTTGAAATGCGACTGAAACTGCATTGCTCAATTTCTCTTTCCATTATTATCATATTTATGTATCAAAATAACTTTACAAAGTATTCATTTGATCCAGATACACCTATTACGGTCATTACCCAATTACACATATCCTGCAGTAACTAGGATCTCATTTGACCACAAGATGTAGATTTTGAGTTATTGTGGGTTTGGACTTAAATGGGGGAGATGTCGAGGGAGAGTGACAGATTTTAATCAAAATGAGGGAGTTTCCCTCCTAATGAGGGAGGGTTGACAGGTATGCATCCTTTGTAGTCTTATGTTTACAAATGGGTATTATTTTGATATAGCGCCCTTTTTGTGCCAAGAATGACAAAAAAGTATGATGTTTAGGGAAAAATGTTAAAATATCATTTCTTCATTTAACTAAGCATGGATTTGCTGATAATAACATGCTAGATGTCATATAAGCATTGCAAGAATTTACCTCATTACAATCATTACTTGAAGCGAACTTTTCAGAAGGTCAAAAATACAACCATCTACAGTCCATTCGTAATTATATACAATAAACAGCTTAAAACAGTATAAAATAAATTGCCCAAAATTAGTAATTAGAAGTTTTGTGCAAAGTAATTAAAATTTATTAAAGTCCTTGTCCTAGAATCTGATTGGCCATGTCAGTGCTGGTCGACACCGTAATTCTAATTTTCCAAGTTTACCATATACCTAACACCTGAAAAATGACGTTGATAGTCAAATCTACATTACGTGAATTTTGTCTTAAACCTTTTGACTTTTGGATGCAAAGGCTTACTAGTTTCAAATTGCATCTAGTATCCAAAATAGTATAGGATAGTGACTCTGTGGGGCCATACCCATGATTCTCTGTCTAGTAGGACACTGGCAATACTAGCCCGAGTTTTCTCTGGCCCTAACACCAAACTTAGACATTTTGACAGATAGATGTCTAGTGTGGGGGCCCCAGATCAGACATGGTGTCGGGACCAGAGGAAACTCGGACTATAGCAATAGTAATCTTTAATGAGAATTATGGTGTCGAAGCTGTTATGCTTGATTCAAAAAATTTTAATTAACACTGTTCTTACGCCTCGAGTAGATCTGACATCGTATAGTGTCCTGTGAGTACGGGTAGATCCAGATCCCGTAGTTACCAACAACCCTGAGGTGTTCACTGATGTAGCTAGTCCGAAGGATTCTGACTCTCTGACCCGCTAAATATTTTGACGACCTGTCGTCAAAATATTTAGCGGGTCAGAGAGTCAGAACCCTTCGGACTATGATGTAGCCAGCTGCCAATGATATTTGGTATGTGCAACATAACAAATTCCATGTCTAATTATCCGCAGTCGCATCTAGATTGACAGATATTGACATGACCCTTCTGGTAAGATTTGGCTCATCTTTAAATTCCACACGCTATATTTTAAGTTCATGCGTATAGCCCTGCCTGATAGTTACATTCTGGAAACAGCAGAACCGTTTCTAGGAAACGATAATGATGCGAAGATTGCAATAGGATATATTCCATGTCTAACTTTAAAAACCAATCATGAATAGTTTCTCCTAGCCTCCAGCTATTTCATTGATGTCATCGAGGCATTCGTCAGAACAGTAATAGCGTTGACCCATATACTATAGGCAGAATGTAACCATCAGGCAGGACTATGCGCATGAACTTAAAACAACTCCGCTTCTTCTGGTCCAAGTAGGATATTCTCTGGAGCTTGTGATCAGAACTCTTAGGATTAAAGATATATGTATAGTCAACAATTAAAGTCTCCCTCTTGCCATAAATGCTTCAGAGTACACTGTTGTGCTCCAGAAAGACGTTTTCTTTTGTAAGGTGTTCATGTCCAAGGAACAATAGTTATGTCAAATACTTTGGAATGAAATGTTTTCGAAATACTGGAAACTAACTTGTTACAAAGAATTGAACGCTGTTTCCACAATGTGTCCGTCTCCACTGTTACTCATAACAACATTAGTGCATCCTCGTGGTTTGGAGTGTAAATGCCAGTATCAATAAAGGATGAACGCTGGGAAAGACTTCCTTGTCCAACCTGACTGGGCCTTACAATCAGCGTCGTCCAGAGAGGAGAAACACAGAGTAAAGGACCTCCTCCTCGATATCCAGGAGTTACGATAACCCACGCTCTCTTCACACCTGGTGCCAGGATCATGAAACAATCTTAGACTTAAAATTGTGCTTAGCCAATCGTGTATGACGTTAGTTTTTGAAACGTTAATCCTGATTGGCTAAGTCAAAACTTAAGACAAATTTAGACTTAAGATTGTTTTATGATCCTTGGGCCTGGGATATGTCGTGGAAAAACTGAAGGCACGCTCGGGTTAGAAAAACCTGAAAATCTCTACGATGCATGCTATGGAAAGATTTCATTTCAACTATATACTATTAGATATACATTTAATCATTGAACGTCTGTGAAATTTTATTTACTGTCAATATGAATGTAATCTCTCTCGGTGACAAAATTATAATCATGACGTCCGTTAGGATGTCATTCTATTTATCTGGCACCCAGATAATGGACGTCATGATTATTTGTATGATACCCCGATTAAATTCATAATGGCAATAAATGCTATCTGACAAACGTTTACATGTATACTTTATAATTATAGACTATTATTTTTGAGAACTATTACTTTTACAAATAAAAACTTAAAGAAAAAACCAACATTTGTTTTTAAAATTTATTCTGACATTACATAACTAGGACAAATCTAATCGTCAACATGCGTGGTCCTTCTTGAGATATATGTACAACATGTGATAATATACTGAGAATACATGAAGTATCACATAAACATTATTCATAAACATCACTGTTTCATTGTTTTAATGTAATTATACGATGATACACTTCTTGACCCAGGATCATGAACAAGTCTTAGGAAGTCTTAAATTTTGACGTAGCCAATCACGATTAACATTACAAAAAGTAATGTCATACGTGATTGGCTCAGCACAAATCCAAGTCTAAGATTGTTTCATGATCTCGGGGCCTGATGTTAATCAAAATGTACTAGATCATCAACAAATAACCTGTTTTACCTACCATCCTTTAAAGGCCCAATATACGTAACTTCAGGGAAATTTTCGTGATTCTGGAAAATTCTGAAAAAAATCCAGTTGATAGCCATGCAACCATAACGAGTTATTAGGCTAGAATTTTGCTTCAAGTTTTGCCGAAAGTTACGTATATTGGGCCTTTAAAACAAAAGTATTTAAAAGATCTTTTACCTACCAGGGTCTATCTACATGGAATGTTTTACCTGGTTATGTCATAAATGCAACTTCATTTTTATTTTTTAAACAGGGTGCAATTTTTCTTTTATAAATTCATCTTAATGTAATACTGCTTATTTTATCATATTAATTTGTCTGCCTGTTTTCTTATATGTTCTCTGCTCTGTGATATGTACAATTTGTAAATACATGTAGTTACTTAACCAATTGTTCAATAAATATGAAAATGAACATAACAATTGTTCAATAGTAAAAATGTAAATATATGGATTTGACTGCGTTGTTTGAATTTTCATGCCGGTACGAATGCAAATCGGTTACATCCATATTGACCACGAAGGGCTAGCGGGCTTCATGCAATATGGATGTAACCGTTTTTCATTCATACCGGCAAGAAAATTAAATAACGCCGTTGAATCCTTATATAAGTATAAATAAAGACTATTATCATTATCATTAATACTTCGTATTTACGTCTACACTTATTGTGGCTCTAACAGTGTTTATTAATTAACTCCACACCACATGGCATTCATATGTATAATATAACATTTTAGTAATTCTGACCTATGCATAGAAACTTGATCTATCAGTTACCTCCCTTGTATTAGAAAACAGGATTTTTAAAACGTTTTTCAACCTTATACATAAGATATAGGTATATAATTGCGCCTTGAATAATGCACAAGAAATAATTAAGATATTTCTAACATTAAGTGAAATTATAGCAACTCTGGTCTTGGTCAGCCAACTTAAGTAGTTTGATGAATCAGTGAAGAGTTTTTACAGGGACGTATATGTTTTTACTATTGTATTTTGGCCAAATTATTAGAAATCTAAAGATGTTATTCAACAAACACAGCACCTGTTTAGTTTTTTAGATTAAAAATATGATAAATTGCACGGTTCATTATAGATAATATAAAAAAAGTATTTACAAACAATTACATTGCTTGAACGCAAAACAACATGTAAATATTGTTTCCGAAATATTATTGTAATAGAAAAGTGTACGACTTGACTAATTAAACAGTTGGAAACATGTTTCGGCAAAATTATGTAAAACCTTGTTGTACGAAAACCATTTACACAACACTTATAGCAGTATTTCCTCTTTTCGTAAACAAAAGTTGCCTCCCATTTTTGGTAGGAACGCACGTGTGAATTGACATAATTGTTATCATTATGATTTTATAAAAAGTTTGCTTTTCAGCCTAAAGTCTCCTGCATATTTACGCTTTACATATAATGACGTCACAAAAGAATTACCTTTAATACCTAACGAAATGGGAGGCACCTCTGGTTAAGGAAAAGAGCCCAAAAGGGACCAAGTGAAACATAAAATAGTAATAATAATATATAATATTATAAGACTTTTTCATGACCAGGGATATTAGATAGGGAAATTCCACCCGATTTTTTTTCAAATTTGAAAGAACCCGAGGCTTTGCCATGGATTTTGCCAAATTTGAAAGCCCTGAGGGTGGTATTTCCCTATCTTACACCTTTGGTCACGAAAGAGTTTTTTCTCATATATCAACTACCAGAATAAGCCCAAAAACCATGATAATACGTTATGACTGGCTACCATTTTGAAAATTTCAACTTTTTCCTTGAGCCCTTTTGACGAAAAAGAATCAGACAGCGAGTTTTTTTATGCATATGCAATATTTGCAAAAAAAATATTTGCACAGAAAAATTAATCTCACGTTTCTAATGTTTACGTTAAATTTTGTGAAAGGTTTTAATTTCATCACGTCGTTGTTTTTTTTCGGCATCAGAGTTTACCCTATTGGAGACGTCACGTAACTGTCAAGCCAAGGTGACGTCATGTCGCTTGATCTGCTATGTAAGACAGAGTTTTCTTAGAAAGCGTTCGTCCATTGACAAACTCTATTAGTGGAGGACCATGCTAATACTAATTTTCATTTTCATTTCACTTTAATGCAAAAGTTTCGATTTTGGTACCAAATCAACGATAATGATATGTAGATCAATTTAATCCAAGTGTCGAGCATGAATTTTCGGGGTTTTTTTTTCGTTTTTATGAGAGATTTTTAAAATGGCCGCCAAAACTCAGATTACGTTTCTAAAAGGATCTATAATTTCGGACAGATTTTTTTTTTTTATTTTCAATTTTTCGTTCTTTTAATCAAACATTTCTTAAAAAAACACATGAACTTGATTTTTTTCTGCTTCAGTATTACACCTTCCAAGATGGCGAGATATGAGAGAAAGGACTCTATTTAGGGTCGATGACACTTTGAGTCAAAAGACTCTTCCTTAAAGTTGTCGACATTATCAATGTACAATATTTACAACATGTAAAATTAAAAATATCACATACAATCATTGGTATCACTGTAAGGTAAATTAAAGTAATGTTTAGATTAAAGATGTCGCGATAAAGGTTGTTTTGTAAAAAACAAATATGGCATACATGCAGTACATTTTAATACCATTCCGTATACTAAAGTATTGATATATTAAAATAGTTTTCAAAGTTAGTCGTTGAGTGTTATATAAAATAAAGTAATGGGATGGGGAAACAATAATAAGACATTGATTCGGACTACTAAAACTTCCAGACAGTGAAAATCTCATATCATAAACAGTTATTTACAAATTGAAAAAAATGAAATATGTTGTAATTGGGCGAATTTTAAGATACATCAAATAGTGTATTCTATCGAATAATTCCTCTATATTTACAGTCTACACGGACATTCACTAGATAACCATTGTTCCACAGACTATCATTATCACCTCATAACTGTCCTCAAACACGTGTCAAAATTATATGACGTCAACAACAATACATGTAGGCGGAGCTATGTAAATCCTCCAGTTTGAAAAACAATTGCGTGACGTCACCAACAATAAACGTGGATGGAGCTTGCAAATTTCATACTGTTACATTGATTGAACCATTTTCACGTTTATTAATTTTGAAATAAAAGCTGTGTCCGAAGATTGGACTATAATGAACAAAACAGTTACGAACATCTCATAAAAAGATACTGTAAATATTAGGATTCATTTTCTTTTTTGTTTAGGTTATCGGGGGATAACTACAATGGAAAACGGGTAAATTATAGCCGGTTATTGAATTTACCCGTTTTCCATTGTAGTTATCCCACAATAACCTAAACAAAACAGAAAGTTGATCCTTAAATAGTATCACAATGAATGTTGCCATGTTCTTAATTCAATAAGCCTATATAGCTATAGTTAAATCAACATATTGGAGAATTGTAGATTTGCTGCACCCTACCAAACATGACATCACCAACCTTACAGACATTTAAAGCAAGGCTTATCACACCCGGAATAATGTAAACTACCATATCAAGCGTTCTCTCTCATCCCGAAAATAAATACTCGTTATTGAGGAGCTTCCGGTACCATACAGAGACAGACACGCTAATATTGCCCTTCCGGTACCATACAGATATAGACATGCTAATATTGCTCTTCTTGACCAAATGGTTCCTAAAGTTTCAGTGAAATGCACACACTTTCCCTATCTAATTTGCCACTGGTAAAATAGTATGGCGGAATGTCACAAGTGAAAGTTCCCCAAACGTTCAATTATTCTCTCCTTATGAATTAAAAGAAGAGGATATTCCTGGTTTAACGTTGCTCAAGTTGATAGGTTTACCTCATCGTGTTTTGTTTTCTTTTTGGGTCACATTTCTTCAACTCTTGAATTGTACGGAGTGTTGACACGATCCCTGGCTCGGGGCCCACATCCTAATTTCCTGTTAAAATGACAAAAAAACGTTATACATGTATTTATATTAAGCTACAATCTCTTTGCCTAATTTTGTAGTTTGCAATAAATGTCACGGGAAATAATTTACATCAGTATATTAGAATTAACTGTTCTTTATTTGATATTACTATTCCATTAGAAAGTACATATTGTCATAATTTCAATAAAACAAATACAATTATACCCATGTGATGGAAATGAAGCCCCAAAACAAGAAAACAACTGCTCCTAATAATGAGATATTGTGACTCTCGGGAAATAGAGATTCTCAACTGTAGACGTAGATGATTAATTATATATAATTAACTTGCATTGAGTTTATTGTATACAGGAAACATTCTAAATCCGTACATACTGAATCAGCTGGTCGGTTAGCCTGATTGGTCAGTCATTGCTGGTCATCGTTTGCTTGTCGCCGTTTCCATAAACAGATCTCTCATCAACTTATTTGGATCTTCTAGGTTCCGTTTTGAGATATTCCAGCTCTTCCATGTGCTCCATAGCGTTGCTAGTACGGTTAAAATGACCTGCGAAGATAAACATGGGCTACTGAAGCTGTCACTTACTAATAATGCAGAAAATACCTCTATGTATTTAATTTCTGGTTAAATTGACATGACTGTGAATAAAATACTTCCAAATGTCACTTTCACGTTATCAAAATCATAAAACATGTACACATCGTCATCTTTTCATGAAAAAAAATGATTGAAAACACTATCTGCATTGTAGCATTAGATAATTTGATATGTAAAATAAATAATTTTACTTTTATATAATATCTAACTCACCTCTCTGAAACCCAGTGTCGTTTGTGTCTCCATCGGTAACTACCTCCTCTCGAGTAATTGTCAAATATACTCCTCCTCTTCATACTACAAGGGACATTGAAAATGACTTCAATATGATATATATTTTTAAAAAACATCGGGTACTTTTTAGTCATTGGATCGGTTTATCGATATTTTCGGTAGTGCACCGTGTTTAACTGAGCAGAATTACAGAAAAATACATGCACTAAAGATAATTCTATAGATATAACATGTCCATTTTTTTTAATTCTTTTTTTTTTTTTTGTTTTTTTTTTTTTTGGGGGGGGGGATTGTTTTTCAACACTTTATGCCTTTAAGTATTGGATGTAATCTAACTACCATAAGATATGTGACGTACCTTTCATGGGGAATCACTGAACTCCATTCACTGTTTATAGCCCCCACCAAGTCTTTCGACGTCCTCTGATATCTGTCTGCCTGTTAACGACTACCACTAAATATCAAATAGTCATTGCTTGTTGGAATTTGTTGCAAGTGGGATATGGGTTTTCTGCCGCTGGTTGGTCACCGGAAACATACAACAGACGACACACACTGTCTTTTCTTCCATTGGGAAATCGTTTGTCACTTGGATATGTTGTTTTTTACATTAGAAACGAACACATGTTTTCCAAGTTTCATGATGTCAGAAAATCATTTTCTGTTGCAGCACCTTGGTAACACGTTCTGGTTGATGACATTTTCAAGCTTTATTACGCCCTCTGACAACGAGTACAGGAAGGTGTTGAGGCCGACTTTGTGAATATCCAATAAGTTGTTCGTGTATCACAGTACATATAAAAGTATCTACAATGTATGCGTGCTTACACAGTTGCTTAATTTATCCAATACCACACTGCGGGTATGTGTCAAAGCACACTCGCTTTTCCGTGAGGTACATAACGTTTCTTTGAGAACGATGTTCTTGTCTTTTGAAAAACCGAACTATTCGGAAGTGAATCAAACGTAAAACGTCTCAAACAAACAAACACTCACAAAACTAAAATGTGTTCAAGTAACAATTTAAACATTTCTAAAAAAAAACATCAAAGGTACCAAAGCGTCAACAAAACAAAAATCAGATTTCAAAATCGATTTACTCAGGGCAAAATATGATATGAAAAAAGGTAAGATTTACACGGAGACATTCGAAAAATTAAAAGGGAATAAAAAGAGTGAATGTTTAGCAACCGATTTCTGTGCAAAGATGTTAAAAACATGTACAGATATACAAGTTATTAGACCATATTCGATATTTCTTAAATCTGTAAATACATCCATTCACCGAGTCAAAACTTTTCGTGTATCTAATAGTTTAGCTAAGAAACATTATAATTGTTTACCTTGATATAAGACCACGCATGGTTAACGCTGTGAAAATTGCATGTCGAAACTATTTTTTTTTAAATTAAAAGGTGTTCAAGTTATAATTTAGATATTTCTAACAGATTGTAAAAATGTAGCATCTCGTTTCTGCGCCGAGAGGTTAACACGATGTACAGAAGAATAAGTTATTTCAGCATAATAAATATTTGTGGGTCTGTAAACACATTCACAAGCTTAAATCTTTAGGTATAAAAAATAGAGAATACCGAACTATCAACAAAACCATAATCCGAACTCGAAATCGATTAAACTAGGGGCACAATACGAAAAAAGGAAAGGGCCATATTGTTGTAAAAGTTCAAGAGAATAAGACCATGTTTTCCGGAAGAATAAGCGTCTTCCGCTTCATCAACGACACCCGCCATGTAAATATTGATCACAGCAAAGTAAACACCAAGTCCTCAAAACGAGAACCGAGTCATCATAGTCAATCACAACAAGTAAGCACACTAATGAGCATACTCAAAAACCTCTATCTTCATATCACACAAAGATGGTATAGATAATAGGTAGGTATAGTAACATTACGATGTATTACCTCGATATCAGACCATACGAAATATCATTAAACAAGGTTTTATACAACACTATACAGTAGTGCCTTGTCATACAGCCACCACTGTAACTGTACTTTCTCTATCGTTGTAGTAAACACAAAGCTATAAGACGTATATCAATACTTTCAAAAAAAATTTAAATCTGCATAATGATCGTCAAACATCAAAGAATAGTTCTAAAAACTATGAGAGGTGCATGCTCTAAGAGGTATGCCTGCCGACTGTTTTAATCAACGTATTAAAAATTAAACAAAACCCTTATATATGTATACTGATTCGCCTTACAGACTTCTCCTACATGTGTAAAGTTTCACGTTAACATGTTTTAAAGGACAGGAACAGATTAATTTCTACACAATCAGTTATTCGCCCTTTTTATATCACAAACATTAATAGGGTCATAATGCATGGATTTAGGATATGCGACATTTGTTTTACACAAATCATAGTTGTGCACGTGAAAAAATCCTTTGTAAAGTGATACAATGGCTGAGATAATAACAAAACTATTTGTTAATAAGTAAAATGTCTACTTAATGTCAATAGAGAACTCATCTATCTGGACGTCTGCGTTACTTCCCTGACTATCCTGTTCTATGTCAATTTGTACTCTGACATCACATTCTGTGTCTGAGGACAACAATGGACTCCCCTCTGATGTATCGTCTTCCTCTGTGGTATGCTCTGTCATGGAATCAAATTCGGTAGTAAGGTCTTGTGCACCAGGCAATAGATAGGATTGCATGGCAGTTTGTTCTCTTTCATTTGAGGTCAAACAAGACCATCTGTTATATATTTCTTCTCGTTCATTGACAACTTTAGGTGCATCAGTCCGTTCACTTTCATCACATGATGATAATATTTCAAACAAATACTTATAAGAATGCACAAGAAGTTTAAGGTAAGCTTTCAAAAGTTTATCAGTACGTGAATCAGACATTGGAATATCTTTGATAAAATAATTATCCAGGATAAATGGAAGTATGCCGCTTGCAACAGAAATAAGTGATAGATGTGAAACTGGCTGTCCTCCTGGCAAACCGAATAGTTTTATTATTAACGCTACTAACGATAGAAAAGTGATCACAAAAAATAGTTGCGATATTCCCTTAAAGAAGAGACTTTTGGGGTTGATTTGAAATTGCGCAAAACTGAATCTGATGCATTTTCGATAAAACATTCTTGTTAAGCTTAAAGTTCCTCCTCCGTCGATAAATAGTGGAATTCCAGTACCTCGGAAATACCCACATTGTATTTGCGACCGAGATTGTACAATATGAAAGCAATTTTGCCTGGATAGTTGCATGACCTCAAAAGTGTTTTCTTCAATCATTGATATTACTGTATCTGAAACTGATTTGAAGAAACATTTATACCAATTAGACAGTCGAGCAGATATCTTTAGCCAGTAAACAAAGCCTGCCATTACAAGAGGTATATAAGGTATAGAATTAGTTATTATGCCAATGATGGTCGTAAAAACTATAACACATATATACAAATATATACAAACGTATATGGTTAACCAGTAATATTTAGATATCAAATTAAAACTATGCACAATACATTTCATCAAATTGTGAAGGATACGAATGGGATTTGATGGGAGACGACATTCACATTTAGAGTTCCACATAAAATATAAAATTACATTACGTTTCGTGTAAAATGTCCACCATCCAGAGGTAACTAGTATGGTGCCAGTTATATAATTCAAAAATATGTAACCGACACTAATAGAGAGCAATGCTACAACTGATGAGAAAAACAAATGGAATACAACATCTGATGACAATTTAACGTTTAAAGCTTTCATACGGAGTTGTTGTTTCAGAAAGAATTTTTCTAGAGGAGGATGACTTGTTAAAAGAAGGTCGAACATTGTAGAAACAATTCCAGAAGGAAGACGTTGTTTATGTATTCTATTTATGTCGTTTTCTATAATACTGATACCGTAATTACTACTCGATTCGTATACAGTACGTTTAGAAAGGAATATCTCGTATATAAACGTAGTCTTTACAAAACTTTGTAACTTTAAATGTCCATAAAATAATATTATAAATTGAAGTATCAAACTCGCAATAAACAAGTACTCGGAATCGCCTCCCTTGAACATTTGTCTACAGCTTGCACCCAATATCACACCTTTGGCTACAAATACGCTTGTATCAATGCAGACATTTTCTAAACATTTGCGGTTTTTGCATAGCTCTCTAAAATTATTTGACACCAGCATCATTGACTGTAGAATATATTCATCTGGTGTGGTTAAACACCATTGTGGTAACGTATATAATGCTATATTGGCATGTTCTATTCCATAGGAAAGGGTATGTAATGAATAGGATATATATGTTTCATACTCGCCTAACATCAGAAGGTATCTTGATTTTTCGTCCAGAATTTTAATCACAGTCCATTGCTCTCCATTATAATCGAAATGAACGTAGATCAGCTTTGTCGCTTTATCCTTTACTCTATGAAATTGTTCAACTTCTGAAGTGGGTACAGAAACAGAGCAGTTTGTATCTATTTGGTACCTCTGCTGTTCGACCCCTGTGTCGACCACTGATTCGTTGAAAGAAAACACCATAGAAATGGAGAAACAGACAAGTAGCACACTTAACTTTTCCATCTTAACGTACTGTGTGTATAACGTCGGTCTACTTTTTACGTAATAACTTGGTTCTAATATTTGCCGGATGTTTGAAAGACCGTGTTATGTGGAGTTACATGTGGTTTATATTAGGAATATATGGAAATACCTGGATGTCTTCTATTAATAGATTCGGGTCACCCAGAGTATTTCTAAACCTACTGTTACAACATACCAAGTGAAATTAGTTTTGATATACAATTAGTATATATATACATATTTTGGTTTTATAATTTATATTACGAACCCGTCGAAATACCCGAATGTCGTCTTTGGATGGACATCAAAAGCCCAGTGTATTTATAAATCTGCAAACATTGTTTATATTATCAATAATTGACTTCTATTGAAATGAATATGTGGCTTTATGTCCAAAGTAATGTGTATAAGTTTAACTTTTAAATAGGTCATTCTAGATGCACATGTAGATATATGTGTGCTTTATATTTTGTGATTCGAGTGCCTATGATTGGGGCTTGCGACAAAGTGCTTATTAACATACTATATGAAACCGCTGGATACGTCCAGATGAATTACCTCTGACCTTGAAATGAATAAATCTGTGCTAAAAAATATGTTAAAAACTTAAAATTAAATTGACATATCAAAACTGTTTTCTCCCATTGACAAGTAGGACAGGCGAACTCGTTCATATACAGTATGGACCGAGGAGTTACTCGTATAGTATTGTGAGAAGTTAGGGTTTAGACTTCTCATGTTTGTATTACGTGTTATTCATCACAACTTACAGTAGGGCTGATTAGCTGCCACGATACCGGTGCTGAACACTTTTGAGACGACCGGAAGTGGTTGATAGTAATAACAGGAATAGGTTACCGCTTCTCCCTCACATGCTGATGATGAAACTGGGTTAGAGATTAACAGTTTTAACACTCGTCTTTGAGGCTATTTTGGGGAGGGGGAGCAGGAGTATATAACGGCTGGTCCAAGCAGTACCAGTGACTTGCGTGGCCGGAGATCCGGCTAGACCAGGAGGGGAAAACCTCTCCACTCAGGCGCTGAAACCAGTGCCCCCCCCCCCCCCCCCAGAGCAGGACCGGTGTCTTGCGGGGTCGGAGAACCGACCCAATTCCCCAAGGAGGGGAACCCCATGTGCTGTTAACAGCGCAACCATTGGCCGGGTGCTGCTAACAGTACCATTACCGTAGGACTATGAAAGCTGACTTGCCCATGGATATAAGAGTGTTATAGGGACGATAATAATGTATTTATAGTTAGTCAGGTTAGGCTGCAATACAGGTGGTTCGCTATAGATCTATAGGGAGTTAGGAGCACGTTGTAGTAGTCTACTGGTAGTGTACTGTTAGGTAGAATGGGCCATTATTCTACATACGTAGGGATTGAGTTTCTAACATTAGCTGCCGATGTCTGACAGTAATGTTATGATTTGTCTTTGTTGATATTGTTATACCTTTATATTATTCATTGTGTCTTGTTAATAAATAGTTAGTTTTGTATTAAAACACTTTGTTGAGTTATTGAATCGATTGCTAGTACTTCCGCTACATCCAGCGTTCGAACCTGTAGTAAAACAGGCCTGTAACCTGTGTGTGTGTGAGGGGACGTGCACATGGAAGGCGAGGTCTAGAGAGGATTTCAGGTCCAGTCGTCGACTCCTCTTTAAAACTATACGATCACCAAACGGATTAACGGAGTGACGTGTACAGCTGACACCAACCCTCTCTGGACCGACCCACATGCACACCGGGGACACTATTACAGTATGTAGGTTTTCATGAGGACGTGTCAGCACTAACATGTTGGCGCAAAAATACAAATGAACAAGTTAATTTGATTTTATAAGAATATGGATAAAGTGTTGAGCATTTTTTTGTTCATCTTTATTATTATTACATAGTTTAACAGAACTTTAAAATGGCGTTCTAGTCAATAATAGTTAAATACTGTGTGTGTCCCTTTTTATAAACTGGCTTTGTGTTTTGATTGTGTATCAGTTAAATACTGTGTGTGTCCCTATTTATATACTGGCTATGTGTTTTGATTGTGTATCAGTTAAATACTGTGTGTGTCCCTATTTATATACTGGCTATGTGTTTTGATTGTGTATCAGTTAAATACTGTGTGTGTCCCTATTTATATACTGGCTTTGTGTTTTGATTGTGTATCAGTCAAATACTGTGTGTGTCCCTATTTATATACTGGCTTTGTGTTTTGATTGTGTATCAGTCAAATACTGTGTGTGTCCCTATTTATATACCGGCTATGTGTTTTGATTGTGTATCAGTCAAATACTGTGTGTGTCCCTATTTATATACTGGCTTTGTGTTTTGATTGTGTATCAGTCAAATACTGTGTGTGTCCCTATTTATAAACTGGCTATGTGTTTTGATTGTGTATCAGTTAAATACTGTGTGTGTCCCTATTTATATACTGGCTATGTGTTTTGATTGTGTATCAGTCAAATACTGTGTGTGTCCCTATTTATATACCGGCTATGTGTTTTGATTGTGTATCAGTTAAATACTGTGTGTGTCCCTATTTATATACTGGCTTTGTGTTTGTTATTGTGTATCAGTCAAATACTGTGTGTGTCCCTATTTATATACTGGCTATGTGTTTTGATTGTGTATCAGTTAAATACTGTGTGTGTCCCTATTTATATACTGGCTATGTGTTTTGATTGTGTATCAGTTAATTACTGTGTGTGTCCCTATTTATATACCGGCTTTGTGTTTTGATTGTGTATCAGTTAAATACTGTGTGTGTCCCTATTTATATACTGGCTATGTGTTTTGATTGTGTATCAGTTAAATACTGTGTGTGTCCCTATTTATATTCCAGCTTTGTGTTTTGATTGTGTATCAGTTAAACATTGTGTGTGTCCTTATTTATATACCGGCTATGTGTTTTGATTGTGTATCAGTTAAATACTGTGTGTGTCCCTATCTATATACTGGCTTTGTGTTTTGATTGTGTATCAGTTTAATATTTAGTGTGTCCCTATTTATATACTGGCTATGTGTTTTGATTGTGTATCAGTTAAAAACTGTGTGTGTCCCTATTTATATACTGGCTATGTGTTTTGATTTTGTATCAGTTAAATACTCTGTCGTCCCTATTTATAAACTGGCTATGTGTTTTGATTGTGTATCAGTTAAATACTGTGTGTGTCCCTATTTATATACTGGCTATGTGTTTTGATTGTGTGTCAGTTGAATACTGTGTGTGTCCCTATTTATATACTGGCTTTGTGTTTTGATTGTGTATCAATTAAATACTGTGTGTGTCCCTATTTATATACCGGCTATGTGTTTTGATTGTGTATTAGTTAAATACTGTGTGTGTCCCTATTTATATACCGGCTATGTGTTTTGATTGTGTATCAATTAAATACTGTGTGTGTCCCTATTTATATACCGGCTTTGTGTTTTGATTGTGTATTAGTTAAATACTGTGTGTGTCCCTATTTATATACTGGCTATGTGTTTTGATTGTGTATCAGTTAAATACTGTGTGTGTCCCTATTTATATACTGGCTTTGTGTTTGTTATTGTGTATCAGTCAAATACTGTGTGTGTCCCTATTTATAAACTGGCTATGTGTTTTGATTGTGTATCAGTTAAATACTGTGTGTGTCCCTATTTATATACTGGCTTTGTGTTTTGATTGTGTATCAGTTAAATACTGTGTGTGTCCCTATTTATATAATGGCTATGTGTTTTGATTGTGTATCAGTTAAATACTGTGTATGTCCCTATTTATATACTGGCTTTATGTTTCGATTTTGTATCAGTTAAATACTGTGTGTGTCCCTATTTATATACTGGCTTTGTGTTTTGATTGTGTATCAGTTAAATACTGTGTGTGTCCCTATTTATATACCGGCTATGTGTTTTGATTGTGTATCAGTTAAATACTGTGTATGTCCCTATTTATATACTGGCTATGTGTTTCGATTTTGTATCAGTTAAATACTGTGTGTGTCCCTATTTATATACTGGCTATGTGTTTTGATTGTGTATCAGTTAATTACTGTGTGTGTCCCTATTTATATACCGGTTTTGTGTTTTGATTGTGTATCAGTTAAATACTAAGTGTGTCCCTATTTATATACTGGCTTTGTGTTTTGATTGTGTATCATTTAAATACTGTGTGTGTCCATATTTATATACCGGCTTTGTGTTTTGATTGTGTATCAGTAAAATACTTAGTTTGTACCTATTTATATACTGGCTTTGCGTTTTGATTGTGTATCAGTTAAATACTGTGTGTGTCCCTATTTATATACTGGCTTTGTGTTTTGATTGTGTATCAGTTAAATACTTAGTGTGTCCCTATTTATATACTGGCTTTGTGTTTTGATTTTGTATCAGTTAAATACTGTGTGTGTCCCTATTGATATACTGGCTTTGTGTTTTGATTGTGTATCAGATAAATACTGTGTGTGTCCCTATTTATATACTGGCTTTGTGTTTTGATTGTGTATCAGTTAAATACTGTGTGTGTCCCTATTTATATACTAGCTTTTTGTTTTGATTGTGTATCAGTTAAATACTTAGTGTGTCCCTATGTATATACTGGCTATGTGTTTTGATTGTGTATCAGTTAAATACTGTGTGTGTCCCTATTTATATACCGGCTTTGTGTTTTGATTGTGTATCAGTTAAATACTGTGTGTGTCCCTATTTATATACTGGTTTGTGTTTTGATTGTGTATCAGTTAATTACTTTGT
Organism: Mimachlamys varia; assembly: GCA_947623455.1. Classification (NCBI taxonomy): domain Eukaryota; kingdom Metazoa; phylum Mollusca; class Bivalvia; order Pectinida; family Pectinidae; genus Mimachlamys; species Mimachlamys varia. The sequence goes on from OX392540.1 coordinate 31,026,620, forward strand.
GTGTCCCTATTTATATACCGGCTTTGTGTTTTGATTGTGTATCAGTTAAATACTGTGTGTGTCCCTATTTATATTCCAGCTTTGTGTTTTGATTGTGTATCAGTTTAACATGTGTTTGTCCCTATTTATATACCGGCTATGTGTTTTGATTGTGTATCAGTTAAATACTGTGTGTGTCCTTATTTATATACTGGCTTTGTGTTTTGATTTTGTATCAGTTAAATACTGTGTCGTCCCTATTTATAAACTGGCTATGTGTTTTGATTGTGTATCAGTTAAATACTGTGTGTGTCCCTATTTATAAACTGGCTTTGTGTTTTGATTGTGTATCAGTTAAATACTGTGTGTGTCCCTATTTATATACTGGCTATGTGTTTTGATTGTGTATCAGTCAAATACTGTGTGTGTCCCTATTTATATACCGGCTTTGTGTTTTGATTGTGTATCAGTTAAATACTGTGTGTGTCCCTATTTATATACTGGCTTTGTGTTTTGATTGTGTATCAGTTAAATACTGTGTGTGTCCCTATTTATATACCGGCTTTGTGTTTTGATTGTGTATCAGTTAATTACTGTGTGTGTCCCTATTTATATACCGGCTATGTGTTTTGATTGTGTATCAGTTAAATACTGTGTGTGTCCCTATTTATATACCGGCTTTGTGTTTTGATTGTGTATCAATTAAATACTGTTTGTGTCCCTATTTATATACCGGCTTTGTGTTTTGATTGTGTATCAGTTAATTACTGTGTGTGTCCCTATTTATATACCGGCTATGTGTTTTGATTGTGTATCAGTTAAATACTGTGTGTGTCCCTATTTATATACCGACTTTTTGTTTTGATTGTGTATCAGTTAAATACTTAGTGTGTCCCTATGTATATACTGGCTATGTGTTTTGATTGTGTATCAGTTAAATACTGTGTGTGTCCCTATTTATATACCGGCTATGTGTTTTGATTGTGTATCAGTTAAATACTGTGTGTGTCCCTATTTATATACTGGCTTTGTGTTTGTTATTGTGTATCAGTCAAATACTGTGTGTGTCCCTATTTATAAACTGGCTATGTGTTTTGATTGTGTATCAGTTAAATACTGTGTGTGTCCCTATTTATATACTGGCTTTGTGTTTTGATTGTGTATCAGTTAAATACTGTGTGTGTCCCTATTTATATAATGGCTATGTGTTTTGATTGTGTATCAGTTAAATACTGTGTATGTCCCTATTTATATACTGGCTTTGTGTTTCGATTTTGTATCAGTTAAATACTGTGTGTGTCCCTATTTATATACTGGCTTTGTGTTTTGATTGTGTATCAGTTAAATACTGTGTGTGTCCCTATTTATATACCGGCTATGTGTTTTGATTGTGTATCAGTTAAATACTGTGTATGTCCCTATTTATATACTGGCTATGTGTTTCGATTTTGTATCAGTTAAATACTGTGTGTGTCCCTATTTATATACTGGCTATGTGTTTTGATTGTGTATCAGTTAATTACTGTGTGTGTCCCTATTTATATACCGGTTTTGTGTTTTGATTGTGTATCAGTTAAATACTAAGTGTGTCCCTATTTATATACTGGCTTTGTGTTTTGATTGTGTATCATTTAAATACTGTGTGTGTCCATATTTATATACCGGCTTTGTGTTTTGATTGTGTATCAGTAAAATACTTAGTTTGTACCTATTTATATACTGGCTTTGCGTTTTGATTGTGTATCAGTTAAATACTGTGTGTGTCCCTATTTATATACTGGCTTTGTGTTTTGATTGTGTATCAGTTAAATACTTAGTGTGTCCCTATTTATATACTGGCTTTGTGTTTTGATTTTGTATCAGTTAAATACTGTGTGTGTCCCTATTGATATACTGGCTTTGTGTTTTGATTGTGTATCAGATAAATACTGTGTGTGTCCCTATTTATATACTGGCTTTGTGTTTTGATTGTGTATCAGTTAAATACTGTGTGTGTCCCTATTTATATACTAGCTTTTTGTTTTGATTGTGTATCAGTTAAATACTTAGTGTGTCCCTATGTATATACTGGCTATGTGTTTTGATTGTGTATCAGTTAAATACTGTGTGTGTCCCTATTTATATACCGGCTTTGTGTTTTGATTGTGTATCAGTTAAATACTGTGTGTGTCCCTATTTATATACTGGTTTGTGTTTTGATTGTGTATCAGTTAATTACTTTGTGTGTCCCTATTTATATACCGGCTTTGTGTTTTGATTGTGTATCAGTTAAATACTGTGTGTGTCCCTATTTATATTCCAGCTTTGTGTTTTGATTGTGTATCAGTTAAACATGTGTGTGTCCCTATTTATATACCGGCTATGTGTTTTGATTGTGTATCAGTTAAATACTGTGTGTGTCCTTATTTATATACTGGCTTTGTGTTTTGATTGTGTATCAGTTAAATACTGTGTCGTCCCTATTTATAAACTGGCTATGTGTTTTGATTGTGTATCAGTTAAATACTGTGTGTGTCCCTATTTATATACTGGCTTTGTGTTTTGATTGTGTATCAGTTAAATACTGTGTGTGTCCCTATTTATATACTGGCTATGTGTTTTGATTGTGTATCAGTCAAATACTGTGTGTGTCCCTATTTATATACCGGCTTTGTGTTTTGATTGTGTATCAGTTAAATACTGTGTGTGTCCCTATTTATATACTGGCTTTGTGTTTTGATTGTGTATCAGTTAAATACTGTGTGTGTCCCTATTTATATACCGGCTTTGTGTTTTGATTGTGTATCAGTTAATTACTGTGTGTGTCCCTATTTATATACCGGCTATGTGTTTTGATTGTGTATCAGTTAAATTCTGTGTGTGTCCCTATTTATATACCGGCTATGTGTTTTGATTGTGTATCAGATAAATACTGTGTGTGTCCCTATTTATATACTGGCTATATGTTTTGATTGTGTATCAGTTAAATACTGTGTGTGTCCCTATTTATATACTGGCTTTGTGTTTTGCATATCCCATGTTCTCATGCTTATTAGTGTTTTAAAGCAAGGTAAATTTCCACATGACCTTGAGGTGACTGTTTGTATGACGTCATACGCTGAGCAAGTCTTATTTTTATCTATTACAGAATCAGTCTATCAGGAACAGATACCCACTTGCATAATTCTATTTGTAGGTAGGACGCATTTAACACCTCTATAGCAAGTACTGACGGAGAGGATAATGCAGATTTCTTAATTAAAAAAAAAAAGAATTCAATGACGGTAATCTCAAGTTTACACAAGTTTATTTGAAAATAACCTTTAAACAGAAAGCTCATGAAATCATGAATTAAACATATCTACCTGTTTCTATATTCTTTATGTTGAAAAGGTATCACATTGTTATTATACATTCCATCATGATAACATGATACGTACCAAGTCGAACAGTGTTCTGTATACCCAATATTATATTGTTACAGATACCCAAATACATTTCTCTCGTAGTCAATAAGGTTAACGTCAATAACAGTATAGCTTTAGCACGGTAACTAAACGTAAACTTAAATATGAAAGTAAATAATTGAATAGTTGGTATAATTATCCGATTAACTCATTCACCCATAGAATTTAATTGTTCTACTCTAACGCAATATGTTTATTAATTTCGTGTTGTGATTGCTTCAAATGAAAACATATCTTATATAACAAATGTCCATACGTGAAACAAAACCAGACACAAAATGATAGGATAGATGAAACGTAGTGTTCAAAATGTAAAAACACATTTACTTAATGTCAATAAAGTTTGGGTCTCCTTTGAATTCCGAGTTACTTCCTTTGACATCCTCTGCTATATCGATTTGAATTTTTACATCCTGACGCGTGTTTAAAGTCAGTAACGGATCAAACTCTGATATGTCTTCATTCGCTGTGATGTTTTCCGTGACGGAATGAGACGATTCAGTAGTCAGTTTTTGTCCATTAGGTGCTAAATGAGATGCCACGGCACTTAGTTCATGTCCAGTTGATACCAAGTTAGAATCTTTCTCTAGTTCACAGGGAATATCATTCGGTTCTGTTTGTGCATCGTCACCAATTACAAATGTCTCCTCAAACGAGTTTATTATATGTTCAAGGTAACATGTTAAGACTTTATCTGCAGACATATCAGATACTGGGATATCTTTAACGATACAATTGTCTATGAGGAATGGCAGGACCCCGCCTCCTATAGAAACCAGTGTTAGGTATGACGTCGAGAGTTGCCCAACTGCACCGAAAATCTTTATTATTAGAGCTATTAGAACTAAAAAAATGTTCACACAAATCAATTGTCGCACACTTTTCGCAGATACATAAAATGCATTTACTTGTAAACGTTCATTACTAATATGTACGCACCTATGAAAGAAGGTCTTTGTTAATTTCAGTGTTCCTGTTCTGTCTACAAATATAGGGGTTCCATGGATGTATAGTAACCTACCTTGAATTTGCATTGGTGAACGAGGTTTTACGACCAGAAAACGGTTCTGTCGTAGCTGAAGCATAATGTCAAACGATTTGTCCTCGATCATTGACAGTACTTTATCTAAAACTGTTTCAAAGAAACATTTATACCAATTAAACAGTCGTGCAGATATCTTTCGCCAGTAAATAATACTTGCCATCACCAATGGTAAAAAAGGAACAGAATTCGTTGTTATACCAATCATCGTTAAAAGTATCGTCATGGTTATCATCAAAGCGATATAGAAGCAAGTGATGAGCCAGGCAAATGCACCAACCAATGCTAAGATATATTTCATCAGATTTCGACAAGTCTGTCTAACACCAGTACGTCGGTAACGTTTAAATAACGTGATAAGTTTAAATGTTAAACAAAATGGAATCAGTGGTAGAGCTAGAATAACAAGTATCGTCAATATGAGACATGAACAGTCCTTAAACCCATACAAAATACTGCCAGGATCATTGCAGTTGTAGTCTATGAAAATCATTGCCGGTCTGGAGCATACTTTTACGAGCCAAAAAAGTCCTAAAGCAAACAGCATCAAAAGAAAACACGTGACTAACAACTGAGAACGAATAATGATAGAAAATAGGAAAAGCATGGCTAACGAATTGAATATTAATACATACACTAATACTTTTGAAAAGGGACAAGATGAATTTTTAATGGGAGATTTGTTTTTAAACCACATAACTACTGATGGGAAAAAATGCGGAATGTAAATGTCAAATAATATAGATAATATTCCGCATGGAACACTCTGTTTTTCTATGAAGTAATTGTTGTTTTCTTCAATACTGATGTCATGAATGTCACTAAATGTATACATAACACGTTTAGAATTTAAAAGCATGCAAATAAAATTATGCTTAAAAAATCGTTTTGAAATAGTCACTACAGCACCCAATATTATGCAAAACAATAAAATAATCACAATTACCAAATCATTTGAACATGGCATATTGAGAACTTCGACAAGGTTTTTACTAAATACTGAACACAAGGTAGCATATCCTTTCCTTTGACTGCAAACTGTTCCTGTAGAAGATAGATATTCAAAACATTTGTCGTTTGCGCACAGCGATTTCAAATCATTTGATACCAGACTCATCGTCAGAAGTATAGTGGTAACACTGTCCGTTAAACATCCATTTGGAAACGTCTTTAATGTAACATGTGTATGTCCAATTCCAAATGAAAGTGTGTACAGAGAAAAAATCATGTTTGTTTCATAATTGCCAAACATCAGGAGATACTTGGAGTTTTCATGCAGAACTTTAATCACATCCCATTGTGTTCCATTGTACTCAAAATGAACGTAGACTAGCTTTGTGGCATTCGTTATCAATACGCGATACAGTTCGACTTCTGAGTCTTCTATGCCAATAGAGCACTGTCTACTTATCGGGTATTTATGCAAAGCCATTACCGCATAGTTCAAGTATGTAATCGTCATGATGAGGCACACAAGTATGGCTGTTGAACTGGCCATGTTGTATTCGGTGAGTTCTGAGTCTATCAGTCCGTTTTGAAGTGGATACACCAGTCGCTGAGAGTAAAATGAACTGACGATATTACATGCTATTTTATATATATTTAATGGAAATTTCCTTTAAACAGAAACTGCGCAGATCGGAATGGGATTTCCAAAGGAAGAGTTTTATGTTTATAATCGATTTTTACGAGCTTATACTATGGCCCTATTTATATCAATATTGGATTCTTGAAGTGACAATACAGGTATGTTTGTTTACTAGCACGTGCTTTCACGAAAGTGAAAGTAGTCACTGGATTTAAAGTATGACATATTGACGCCATGCAACACTATCTAAATATAGTAATATTCTAAATTGTTGACGCAATGTTTAAATGCACCCATGTCAACCAAGGTCTTTTATCATTGTTCAACTTCGGAAGTGTGTACAGCAACAGAGCAGTTTGTATGTATTTGATACCTCTGTTGTTCGACCCCTGTGTCGACCACGCAATGTTTAACTGCACCAATGTCAACCAAGGTCATTTATATGCAGTGCAATAGATCAGAATGAATTGTGGATTTAAGACTGATGCAATCTCTTTCAAAAATAACCCCGGGAACTTCCGAAGCTACCTGGTCACCGATAATCGACCGAGTCCAGTTTTACTACAATGAAATGTTTATTTTTCTATTCTAATAGGAACAAACTGTTGCCAATTTTCGGCTGACATGTTTTTGTTTTCATAAGAGGCTGGATTTGTCGAGGGGTTTAACAGGAGGGGTAACAAAAGCCTTGTAAATATGTAACTGAGTTATTCGTTATAACATATCTTATTGTGCCTGTTTGGTATATACCTTTTGATACCAAAGTTCTAAGGATGAAAGTAGTCCTTCAAAAACAATAATGTTGTAACACTAAAGCTATTTATAGATATATTTAACTGTGAATTTTACTGCTTAAATCATAACAGAAAGACATGCAGAGGATCATCAAATAAAAACATATGCTGACTAGTTCAGTCAATAACGAGACTATACCACTTGATGCGGCTCATCTGATTAACCTTGTTGGATGCCTAAAATATCATTTTATATGATAAAATTTAGAAAAGTAGAAAAATTATGTAACCTTCCCACTTTCCAAATTTGATGTTAATCTGTTTGATTGAATATGCTTGACCCGCTTAAGCATACAATTATACTGTACAAAATAAATCCGAGAATATCAAAGCGTCAACAAAACCATAATCCGAACTAAAAGTAGATTAAACTAGAGGCAAAATATGAACAAAGGAAATATTTACATGGATACCCTCGTAAAAGTACAGGAGAATAAGACCAGGTGTTTCGGAGTAAGCGTCTTTTGCTCCATCGCCGACACCCATCATGTACATTTTGGTCACATCCAAGTAAGCATCAATCCTCAAAATGAGAACCGAGTCATCATTGTCAATCACTACAAGTAAGCACACTAATAAGCAAACTCAAAAACATCCATCTTCTTATCGCACAAAGATACAGAATATTTATCGATGATATCAAGATGGCGACCATAAAACTTGCCCTAATTAATCTTCATCAACCTGCATCTCTCGACTCCCTGTGCCGTAATTTGTTCGTCAGCAGTTGACATCTATCTCGCAAATCTCAATATTAGAGAGCAAGCCTTAGAATAACGAATCAACTGCGACATGTACTTTTAAACACCATAGGGTGGACATTATTTTGCATTGTCCTGTGTTTGGCAAAGTCACGTCTATGAGTTGGCTGTGACACTAATAGGTTATCAACATAACAGTACGTTAGTTATAATTACCCCGGATCAATTTCTGCTAACCTTGAGTGTATTTTCAAGTCATAACAACAAAGTTCAAGTAGAGTGTTGTTCTATACAAATCTTGTATATTGGTAACACATGTTGACTCATTATTGCTATCTTATTCCCCCTTAACCGTTTTATTTATGCATGAATCAGCATAGAAATCTACGCGGTGCGTTATTCATTTGTCTGTAATCCTGTTCCGTGTTATAGGACCATAACACGGACGGAATGCTGTTTAATGCATTTATATGTATTTTTCCATTGGTTTTGATCATTGCTTTTAAAATATATATTTATATTCTACATTTGTTCTGAAGTTAAGGTATGTTTCTTATAAATGGAACCACTTACAGTCAGTTTAACAATAGAAAAGTATTTGTATGATGTTGATTGCAAAAACGGAGTCATGAATTTCCATGTCTTTTTACGTGCTATAATTCCCCTGATTTCCTGTATTTGGTCTCTTCAGGATATGAACTATTCGGAACAGACGACAACACCTGTCCGTCAACCTGATCGTTTTTATTATTGCTTTCGATTAATATAAGCCTTTGTTAAAAACCCCAGTCATACTGTGCCGCAGTGAGCTACGTTGATGAAAACCGGAAGAAATTGTCTTAATCCGTAGCGACGCCCGTACTCAAACCGGGTGGATCCGTGTTGAACCATAGCTCGCTACATTAGTTTAATTCCGTGCCAAACCGTAGTTAATCGTAGTACTTTAACGTCGTAGTTGCACTATAGACCACCGTAGGACTACCTTTCACGCTTCCGTGGCCAACTGGGAATGACCGTACAGTTCTCGGGATCACGGTGACTCACGGAAGCTCTACGATGAAGCGCGGCAGTAATACGGTCAACTAGAACCGGGGCAAATCGTCGTAAAACCTTAGTGCTATCGGGATGTTCCGTGACCCACCATACTGGTCCGTAGTTGTAACCGTATTATTACCGGTATCAGCCGTATTACAATCTTATTGAAACCGTGAATGACCGCGACATACCTAACCAGTACCGTAGTAAATACTGTTTTCGCTCCAAAATTGAGTACCGTTCGGTATGGTTTACCCCTGTATAAAGAAGCGCGGGCATCCGTGAAACAACGCGGACAATACCGGCACAGTGTGACTGGGGCTTTACAGTGCGACTTCTGAGTCTTGTATGAAAACGCTGCGGGAGTAAAATGAAGTATGACGATGTTACAAATGATCTACATATACTATACAGCAAATGGAAATTTTCTTTAATCTAAAACTGCGCAATTGAAACGAGATAGGGTTGTCAAAGGAAGAGATAAGTATTTTCCATACAAACATTTCAAAGATGTTATACTATGGCTCTATTTATATCAATATCGAATTATATTGTATATGGGTGACAATACAATTCTGTTTGTTGTATAGCATGTGATTGACGCAAAAGAAAGCAGACAATGGATTTAAAATATTAAATGGAATAATGACGCAATGCGACACTGTCTAATTACAATAATCTTGAGTTGCTGACATAATGTTTAGCCGTCACCAATACCGACCAAGGTGAGGTATATTCAGTGTGTAGATTGTTTTATTCATGATAAATAGTAGATATAAAAGCGGTGCAATTTCTTTCAAAAATAATGGCGACCACATATAACAGGTCGATCGCCTTACACGAAAAGGTTTAAAACACGCTTCGTATACCCACCAGATATTTTGTATCACCGTTAACGATTCATAAGTTATTGGTAAAACATAATAGGCTTGTCAATTTCATTTTACTCTTCAAGAAATTGGTTATACGTCTTGTGAAGCAGACGATGAAAGTAACTCGTTCCTTAAGTATGGGAATAAAAAATTACTTTATTTAAGTTAAGTGGCTAGGCTGAGGTTCGAACCCGGAACCTGTCGAAGTTATCTGGTCGCCGATGAACGACCGAGTCCAGTTTCACTACAAATAAAATGTTAATTCGGCATTAATCTGTACAAGTTTATGTCTACTGTATAATGTTTTTACTGTCCAATGGAATGTTTTCGGTCCATAGGAGGTAATTGACAACGCTGTAAACGGCGTTTCAGCCTATAGTTTCCTGCATATTTACGCCTTCCATATAATGACGTCACAAAGAAATTACATTTTATACCTACCGAAAAAGGAGGCAACTCTGGTTAACTAAAAGACCACAAAAAGAATCAAGAAAAGCATAAAATAATAATAATAATAAATAATAATATAAGACTCTTTCATGACCAGAGATGTACGATAGGAAAATTCCACCCGAGGGGTTTTCAAATTTGAAAGAACCCGAGGCTTTGCCGCGGTTTTTGCCAAATTTGAAAACCCCGAGGGTGGTATTTCTCTATCTTACATCTTTGGTCACGAAAGAGTATTTTTCTCTCATGTCAACTACCTGAATTAGCTCACTAACCACGAATATACGTTTTGATTGGCTACCATTTTGAACATTTCATCTTTTTTCCTTGAGCCCTTTTGACGAAAAAGAATCTGACAGCGAGTTTATGCAAATGCAATATTTGCAAAAAAAATATTTGCACAGAAAAATTAATCTCACGTTTCTAATGTTTACGTTAAATTTTGTGAAAGGTTTTAATTTCATCACGTCGTTGTTTTTTTTTCGGCATCAGAGTTTACCCTATTCGAGACGTTACGTACATGTCAAGACGTCATGTCGCTTGATCTGCTATGTAAGACAGAGTTTTTTTTAGAAAGCGTTCGTCCATTGACAAACACTATCCAACATGGCGAGATGTGAGAGAAGACTTTATTTAGGGTCGATGACACTTTGAGTCACAAGACTCTTCCTTCAAGTGGTCGACATTTTCAACGTACAATATTTACAACATGTAAAATTAAAGCATCACATGCAAACATTGATATCACAATAAGGTAAATTAAGGAAGTGTATAGATAAAACATGTCACGGTAATTTGTATAAAACACATGTGACATATACATGCATTGCATATAAATGTCATGCCATATATTTAAAATAGTTATCAAAGTTAGGCGTTGAGAGTTACATAAAATGAAAAAATGAGATGGGGATACAATAATAAGATATTGATTCGGACTACTAAAACTTCCAGCCTGTGAAAATCTGTACAAATTAAAAAGTTGAAATATGTTGTCATTTGGCGAATTTCAAAATACATCGAATAGTATAATCTATCGAATTATTACTCTATAGTGTCACAAGTTATGTTGCCATGTTGTCATTCAATAAGCCTATATAGTTATAGTTAAATCAACATATCGGGGAATGAAAGATGTTCTGCACTCTACCAAATATTACCGGCACATATTGCTCTTCTTTAATAAATGCTTCTTAAAGTTTCAATGAAATGCACACACTTTCCCTATCTAATTTGCCACTGGTTAAATAGTATGACGGAATGTCACAAGTGAAAGTTCCCCAAACGTTTAATAGTTCTCTCCTCATAGATTCGAAGATGAAGAATATTCCCGGTTTAATTAACGTTTCTCAAGTTGAATGGTTTACCTCCTCTTGTTTTGTTTTCTTTTTGAGTCACTTTTCCTCAACTCTAGGAGGAAATGTACGGATCCTCAACTCTAGGAGGAAATGTACGGATCCTCAACTCTAGGAGGAAATGTACGGAGTGTTGACCCGATCCCTGGCTCGGGGCCCACATCCTAATTTCCTGTTAAAATGACAAAGAAAATGTTATACACGTATTTATATTAAGCTACTATCTATTGCCTAATTTTGTAGTTTGTCATAAATGTCATGGGAATCAATGTACATCAGTATATTAGAGTTAAATTTCGTTATTTGATATTACTGTTCCCTTAGAAAGTACATATTGTCATAATTTCAATAAAACAAATACAATTATACATGTGATGGAAATGAAGACCCAAAACAAGAAAACAACTGCTCCTAATACTGAGATATTGTGACTCTCGGGAAATAGAGATTCTCAACTGTAGATGTAGATGATTAATTATATAATTAGCTTGCATTGAGTTTATTGTATACAGGAAACATCCTAAATCTGTACATACTGAATCAGTTGGTTGGTTAGCCTGATTGGTCAGTCATTGCTGGTCATCGTTTGCTTGTCGCCGTTTCCATAAACAGATCTCTCATCAACTAATTTGGATTTTCTAGTTTTCGTTGGAGATCTTCCAGCTCTTCCATGTGCTCCATAGCGTTGCTAGTACGGTTAAAATGACCTGCCAAGATAAGCATGGGCTACTGAAGCTGACACTAAACGAGATTAAGAGTCCCGTTACTTATTAATGTATTTAATTTCTGGTTTAGTTGACATGACAGTGAATAAAATACTTCCAAATGTCACTTTCACGTTATCAAAATCATTAAACATGTACACATCGTCATCTTTTCATGAAAAAAAATGATTGAAAACACTATCTGCATTGTAGCATTAGATAATTTGATATGTAAAATAAATAATTTTACTTTTATATAATATCTAACTCACCTCTCTGAAACCCAGTGTCGTTTGTGTCTCCATCGGTAACTACCTCCTCTCGAGTAACTGTCAAACATACTCCTCCTCTTCATACTACAAGGGACATTGAAAATGACTTCAATATGATATCTATTTTTTAGAAACATCGGATACTTTTTAGTCATTGGATCGGTTTATCGATATTTTCGAAGTTAGTGCACCGTATTTAACGGAGCAAGATTACAGAAAAGTACATGCACTAAAGATATTTCTATAGATATAACATGTCCATTTGTTTATATTCTTTTTTATTTGTTTTTTTTGGGGGGGGGGGTTGTTTTTCAACACTTTATGTCTTTAAGTATTGGATGTAATCTAACTACCATAAGATATGTGACGTACCTTTCATGGGGAATCACTGAACTCCATTCACTGTTTATAGCCCCCACCAAGTCTTTCGACGTCCTCTGATATCTGTCTGCCTGTTAACGACTACCACTAAATATCAAATAGTCATTGCTTGTTGGAATTTGTTGCAAGTGGGATATGGGTTTTCTGCCGCTGGTTGGTCACCGGAAACATACAACAGACGACACACACTGTCTTTTCTTCCATTGGGAAATCGTTTGTCACTTGGATATGTTGTTTTTTACATTAGAAACGAACACATGTTTTCCAAGTTTCATGATGTCAGAAAATCATTTTCTGTTGCAGCACCTTGGTAATACGTTCTGGTTGATGACATTTTCAAGCTTTATTACGCCCTCTGACAACGAGTACAGGAAGGTGTTGAGGCCGACTTTGTGAATATCCAATAAGTTGTTTGTGTATCACAGTACATATAAAAGTATCTACAATGTATGCGTGCTTACACAGTTGCTTAATTTATCCAATACCACACTGCGGGTATGTGTCAAAGCACACTCGCTTTTTCGTGAGGTACATAACGTTTCTTTGAGAACGATGTTCTTGTCTTTTGAAAAACCGAACTATTCGGAAGTGAATCAAACGTAAAACGTCTCAAACAAACAAACACTCACAAAACTAAAATGTGATCAAGTAACAATTTAAACATTTCTAAAAAAAACATCAAAGGTACCAAAGCGTCAACAAAACAAAAATCAGATTTCAAAATCGATTTACTCAGGGCAAAATATGATATGAAAAAAGGTAAGATTTACACGGAGACATTCGAAAAATTAAAAGGGAATAAAAAGAGTGAATGTTTAGCAACCGATTTCTGTGCAAAGATGTTAAAAACATGTACAGATATACAAGTTATTAGACCATATTCGATATTTCTTAAATCTGTAAATACATCCATTCACCGAGTCAAAACTTTTCGTGTATCTAATAGTTTAGCTAAGAAACATTATAATTGTTTACCTTGATATAAGACCACGCATGGTTAACGCTGTGAAAATTGCATGTCGAAACTATTTTTTTTTAAATTAAAAGGTGTTCAAGTTATAATTTAGATATTTCTAACAGATTGTAAAAATGTAGCATCTCGTTTCTGCGCCGAGAGGTTAACACGATGTACAGAAGAATAAGTTATTTCAGCATAATAAATATTTGTGGGTCTGTAAACACATTCACAAGCTTAAATCTTAAGGTATAAAAATAGAGAATACCGAACTGTCAACAAAACCATAATCCGAACTCGAAATCGATTAAACTAGGGGCACAATACGAAAAAAGGAAAGGGCCATATTGTTGTAAAAGTTCAAGAGAATAAGACCATGTTTTCCGGAAGAATAAGCGTCTTCCGCTTCATCAACGACACCCGCCATGTAAATATTGATCACAGCAAAGTAAACACCAAGTCCTCAAAACGAGAACCGAGTCATCATAGTCAATCACAACAAGTAAGCACACTAATGAGCATACTCAAAAACCTCTATCTTCATATCACACAAAGATGGTATAGATAATAGGTAGGTATAGTAACATTACGATGTATTACCTCGATATCAGACCATACGAAATATCATTAAACAAGGTTTTATACAACACTATACAGTAGTGCCTTGTCATACAGCCACCACTGTAACTGTACTTTCTCTATCGTTGTAGTAAACACAAAGCTATAAGACGTATATCAATACTTTCAAAAAAAAATTTAAATCTGCATAATGATCGTCAAACATCAAAGAATAGTTCTAAAAACTATGAGAGGTGCATGCTCTAAGAGGTATGCCTGCCGACTGTTTTAATCAACGTATTAAAAATTAAACAAAACCCTTATATATGTATACTGATTCGCCTTACAGACTTCTCCTACATGTGTAAAGTTTCACGTTAACATGTTTTAAAGGACAGGAACAGATTAATTTCTACACAATCAGTTATTCGCCCTTTTTATATCACAAACATTAATAGGGTCATAATGCATGGATTTAGGATATGCGACATTTGTTTTACACAAATCATAGTTGTGCACGTGAAAAAATCCTTTGTAAAGTGATACAATGGCTGAGATAATAACAAAACTATTTGTTAATAAGTAAAATGTCTACTTAATGTCAATAGAGAACTCATCTATCTGGACGTCTGCGTTACTTCCCTGACTATCCTGTTCTATGTCAATTTGTACTCTGACATCACATTCTGTGTCTGAGGACAACAATGGACTCCCCTCTGATGTATCGTCTTCCTCTGTGGTATGCTCTGTCATGGAATCAAATTCGGTAGTAAGGTCTTGTACACCAGGCAATAGATAGGATTGCATGGCAGTTTGTTCTCTTTCATTTGAGGTCAAACAAGACCATCTGTTATATATTTCTTCTCGTTCATTGACAACTTTAGGTGCATCAGTCCGTTCACTTTCATCACATGATGATAATATTTCAAACAAATACTTATAAGAATGCACAAGAAGTTTAAGGTAAGCTTTCAAAAGTTTATCAGTACGTGAATCAGACATTGGAATATCTTTGATAAAATAATTATCCAGGATAAATGGAAGTATGCCGCTTGCAACAGAAATAAGTGATAGATGTGAAACTGGCTGTCCTCCTGGCAAACCGAATAGTTTTATTATTAACGCTACTAACGATAGAAAAGTGATCACAAAAAATAGTTGCGATATTCCCTTAAAGAAGAGACTTTTGGGGTTGATTTGAAATTGCGCAAAACTGAATCTGATGCATTTTCGATAAAACATTCTTGTTAAGCTTAAAGTTCCTCCTCCGTCGATAAATAGTGGAATTCCAGTACCTCGGAAATACCCACATTGTATTTGCGACCGAGATTGTACAATATGAAAGCAATTTTGCCTGGATAGTTGCATGACCTCAAAAGTGTTTTCTTCAATCATTGATATTACTGTATCTGAAACTGATTTGAAGAAACATTTATACCAATTAGACAGTCGAGCAGATATCTTTAGCCAGTAAACAAAGCCTGCCATTACAAGAGGTATATAAGGTATAGAATTAGTTATTATGCCAATGATGGTCGTAAAAACTATAACACATATATACAAATATATACAAACGTATATGGTTAAACAGTAATATTTAGATATCAAATTAAAACTATGCACAATACATTTCATCAAATTGTGAAGGATACGAATGGGATTTGATGGGAGACGACATTCACATTTAGAGTTCCACATAAAATATAAAATTACATTACGTTTCGTGTACAATGTCCACCATCCAGAGGTAGCTAGTATGGTGCCAGTTATATAATTCAAAAATATGTAACCGACACTAATAGAGAGCAATGCTACAACTGATGAGAAAACCAAATGGAATACAACATCTGATGACAATTTAATGTTTAAAGCTTTCATACGGAGTTGTTGTTTCAGAAAGAATTTTTCTAGAGGAGGATGACTTGTTAAAAGAAGGTCGAACATTATAGAAACAATTCCAGAAGGAAGACGTTGTTTATGTATTCTATTTATGTCGTTTTCTATAATACTGATACCGTAATTACTACTCGATTCGTATACAGTACGTTTAGAAAGGAATATCTCGTATATAAACGTAGTCTTTACAAAACTTTGTAACTTTAAATGTCCATAAAATAATATTATAGATTGAAGTATCAAACTCGCAATAAACAAGTACTCGGAATCGCCTCCCTTGAACATTTGTCTACAGCTTGCATCCAATATCACACCTTTGGCTACAAATACGCTTGTATCAATGCAGACATTTTCTAAACATTTGCGGTTTTTGCATAGCTCTCTAAAATTATTTGATACCAGCATCATTGACTGTAGAATATATTCATCTGGTGTGGTTAAACACCATTGTGGTAACGTATATAATGCTATATTGGCATGTTTTATTCCATAGGAAAGGGTATGTAATGAATAGGATATATATGTTTCATACTCGCCTAACCTCAGAAGGTATCTTGATTTTTCGTCCAGAATTTTAATCACAGTCCATTGCTCTCCATTATAATCGAAATGAACGTAGATCAGCTTTGTCGCCTTATCCTTTACTCTATGAAATTGTTCAACTTCTGAAGTGGGTACAGAAACAGAGCAGTTTGTATCTATTTGGTACCTCTGCTGTTCGACCCCTGTGTCGACCACTGATTCGTTGAAAGAAAACACCATAGAAATTGAGACACAGACAAGTAGCACACTTAACTTTTCCATCTTAACGTACTGTGTGTATAACGTCGGTCTACTTTTTACGTAATAACTTGGTTCTAATATTTGCCGGATGTTTGAAAGACCATGTTATGTGGAGTTACATGTGGTTTATATTAGGAATATATGGAAATACCTGGATGTCTTCTATTAATAGATTCGGGTTACCCAGAGTATTTCTAAACCTACTGTTACAACATACCAAGTGAAATTAGTTTTGATATACAATTAGTATATATATACATATTTTGGTTTTATAATTTATATTACGAACCCGTCGAAATACCCGAATGTCGTCTTTGGATGGACATCAAAAGCCCAGTGTATTTATAAATCTGCAAACATTGTTTATATAGTCAATAATTGACTTCTATTGAAATGAATATGTGGCTTTATTGTCCAAAGTAATGTGTATAAGTTTAACTTTTAAATAGGTCATTCTAGATGCACATGTAGATATATGTGTGCTTTATATTTTGTGATTCGAGTGCCTATGATTGGGGCTTGCGACAAAGTGCTTATTAACATACTATATGAAACCGCTGGATACGTCCAGATGAATTACCTCTGACCTTGAAATGAATAAAACTGTGCTATAAAAATATGTTAAAAACTTAAAATCAAATTGACATATCAAAACTGTTTTCTCCCATTGACAAGTAGGACAGGCGAACTCGATCATATACAGTATGGACCGAGGAGTTACTCGTATAGTATTGTGAGAAGTTAGGGTTTAGACTTCTCATGTTTGTATTACTTTGTTTAAGTATAATTATTGTTTATTATGTACAGATAAGGATCTGTTACTTTCCGTGTTATTCATCACAACTTACAGTAGGGCTGATTAGCTGCTACGATACCGGTGCTGAACACTTTTGAGACGACCGGAAGTGGTTGATAGTAATAACAGGAATAGGTTACCGCTTCTCCCTCACATGCTGATGATGAAACTGGGTTAGAGATTAACAGTTTTAACACTCGTCTTTGAGGCTATTTTGGGGAGGGGGAGCAGGAGTATATAACGGCTGGTCCAAGCAGTACTAGTGACTTGCGTGGCCGGAGATCCGGCTAGACCAGGAGGGGAAAACCTCTCCACTCAGGCGCTGAAACCAGTGCCCTCCCCCCCCCCCGAGCAGGACCGGTGTCTTGCGGGGTCGGAGAACCGACCCAATTCCCCAAGGAGGGGAACCCCATGTGCTGTTAACAGCGCAACCATGGGCCGGTGCTGCTAACAGTACCATTACCGTAGGACTATGAAAGCTGACTTGCCCATGGATATATAGAGTGTTATAGGGACGATAATAATGTATTTATAGTTAGTCAGGTTAGGCTGCAATACAGGTGGTTCGCTATAGATCTATAGGGAGTTAGGAGCACGTTGTAGTAGTCTACTGGTAGTGTACTGTTAGGTAGAATGGGCCATTATTCTACATACGTAGGGATTGAGTTTCTAACATTAGCTGCCGATGTCTGACAGTAATGTTATGATTTGTCTTTGTTGATATTGTTATACCTTTATATTATTCATTGTGTCTTGTTAATAAATAGTTAGTTTTGTATTAAAACACTTTGTTGAGTTATTGAATCGATTGCTAGTACTTCCGCTACATCCAGCGTTCGAACCTGTAGTGAAACAGGCCTGTAACCTGTGTGTGTGTGAGGGGACGTGCACATCGAAGGCGAGGTCTAGAGAGGATTTCAGGTCCAGTCGTCGACTCCTCTTTAAAACTATACGATTAACCAAACGGATTAACGGAGTGACGTGTACAGCTGACACCAACCCTCTCTGGACCGACCCACATGCACACCGGGGACACTATTACAGTATGTAGGTTTTCATGAGGACGTGTCAGCAATAACATGTTGGCGCAAAAATACAAATGAACAAGTTAATTTGATTTTATAAGAATATGGATAAAGTGTTGAGCATTTTTTTGTTTATCTTTATTATTATTACATAGTTTAACAGAACTTTAAAATGGCGTTCTAGTCAATAATAGTTAAATACTGTGTGTGTCCCTTTTTATAAACTGGCTTTGTGTTTTGATTGTGTATCAGTTAAATACTGTGTGTGTCCCTATTTATATACTGGCTTTGTGTTTTGATTGTGTATCAGTTAAATACTGTGTGTGTCCCTATTTATATCCCGGCTTTGTGTTTTGATTGTGTATCAGTTAAATACTGTGTGTGTCCCTATTTATATCCCGGCTTTGTATTTTGATTGTGTATCAGTTAAATACTGTGTGTGTCCCTATTTATATACTGGCTATGTGTTTTGATTGTGTATCAGTTAAATACTGTGTGTGTCCCTATTTATATCCCGGCTTTGTGTTTTGATTGTGTATCAGTTAAATATTGTGTGTGTCCCGATTTATATCCCGGCTTTGTGTTTTGATTGTGTATCAGTTAAATACTGTGTGTGTCCCTATTTATATACTGGCTTTGTGTTTTGATTGTGTATCAGTTAAATACTGTGTGTGTCCCTATTTATATACTGGCTATGTGTTTTGATTGTGTATCAGTTAAATACTGTGTGTGCCCTTATTTATATCCCGGCTTTGTGTTTTGATTGTGTATCAGTTAGATACTGTGTGTGTCCTTATTTATATACTGGCTTTGTGTTTTGATTGTGTATCAGTTAAATACTTTGTGTGTCCCTATTTATATCCCGGCTTTGTGTTTTGATTGTGTATCAGTTAGATACTGTGTGTGTCCTTATTTATATACTGGCTTTGTGTTTTGATTGTGTATCAGTTAAATACTGTGTGTGTCCCTATTTATATACCGGCTATGTGTTTTGATTGTGTATCAGTTAAATACTGTGTCGTCCCTATTTATATACCGGCTTTGTGTTTCGATTGTGTATCAGTTAAATACTGTGTGTGTCCCTATGTATATACTGGCTACTTGTTTTGATTGTGTATCAGTTAAATACTGTGTGTGTCCCTATTTATATACTGACTATGTGTTTTGATTGTGTATCAGTTGATTAATGTGTGTGTCCCTATTCATATACTGGCTATGTGTTTTGATTGTGTATCAGTTAAATACTGTGTGTGTCCCTATTTGTATACCGGCTTTGTGTTTTGATTGTGTAGCAGTTAAATACTCTGTGTGTCCCTATTTATATACCGGCTATGTGTTTTGATCGGTATCAGTTAAATACTGTGTGTGTCCCTATTTATATACCGGCTATGTGTTTTGATTGTGTATCAGTTAAATACTGTGTCGTCCCTATTTATATACCGGCTTTGTGTTTCGATTGTGTATCAGTTAAATACTGTGTGTGTCCCTATTTACATACTGGCTATGTGTTTTGATTGTGTATCAGTTAAATACTGTGTGTGTCCCTATTGATATACCGGCTATGTGTTTTGATTGTGTATCAGTTAAATACTGTGTGTGTCCCTATTTATATACCGGCTTTGTGTTTTGATTGTGTATCAGTTAAATACTGTGTGTGTCCCTATTTATATACCGGCTTTGTGGTTTGATTGTGTGTCAGTTGAATACTGTGTGTGTCCCTATTTATATACCGGCTATGTGTTTTGATTGTGTATCAGTTAAATACTGTGTGTGTCCCTATTTATATACCGGCTATGTGTTTTGATTGTGTATCAGTTAAATACTGTGTGTGTCCCTATTTACATACTGGCTATGTGTTTTGATTGTGTATCAGTTAAATACTGTGTGTGTCCCTATTTATATCCCGGCTTTGTGTTTTGATTGTGTATCAGTTAAATACTGTGTGTGTCCCTATTTATATCCCGGCTTTGTGTTTCGATTGTTTATCACTTAAATACTTTGTGTGTCCCTATTTATATCCCGGCTTTGTGTTTTGATTGTGTATCAGTTAAATACTGTGTGTGTCCCTATTTATATACTGGCTTTGTGTTTTGATTGTGTATCAGTTAAATACTGTGTGTGTCCCTATTTATATACCGGCTATGTGTTTTGATTGTGTATCAGTTAAATACTGTGTGTGTCCCTATTTATATCCCGGCTTTGTGTTTTGATTGTGTATCAGTTAAAACTGCGTGTGTCCCTATTTATATACCGGCTTTGTGTTTTGATTGTGTATCAGTTAAATACTGTGTGTGTCCCTATTTATATACTGGCTATGTGTTTTGATTGTGTATCAGTTAAATACTGTGTGTGTCCCTATTTATATACCGGCTTTGTGTTTTGATTGTGTATCAGTTAAATACTGTGTGTGTCCCTATTTATATACTGGCTATGTGTTTTGATTGTGTATCAGTTAAATACTGTGTGTGTCCCTATTTATATACCGGCTATGTGTTTTGATTGTGTATCAGTTAAAACTGCGTGTGTCCCTATTTATATACCGGCTTTGTGTTTCGATTGTGTATCAGTTAAATACTGTGTGTGTCCCTATTGATATACCGGCTTTGTGTTTCGATTGTTTATCACTTAAATACTTTGTGTGTCCCTATTGATATACTGGCTTTGTCTCATGTTCTCATGCTTATTAGTGTTTTAAAGCAAGGTAAATTTCCACATGTTCATTTAGCACCTATGTAGTCCTGACGAAGAGGTTAAGGTATATTTCTTTAAGTAGTTTTACAAGGCTATTTGGAAATAATCTTTAAACAGTAATTTCACAAAATCAAAAAACATATATACATGTTTCTATATTCTTTATGTTGAAAGGCATTCATATTTGATATGGATTCCATAACAATAACATGATACGTTCTGGGTCGGACATTGTTCGTTATACTCAATATCATATTTTTACCAGATACCGAAATACATTTCTCTCGCAGTAAGGTAGGTTATCGTAAATAGCAGTAGATAGCCATATCATGGTAACTTAACGTAAACTCAATTATTAATATCCGATTACTTCACTCACCAATATAATTTTATTGTACAAATCTAACGGAATCTGATAATATATTTCGTGTTTAACAGCATAGTACAGTATAGTTCTGTAAAAATATCAATTAAACCAATACTTTACGATATTTAGCACTTTAAACAAAAGGAGATACACTGTTAAATTTCTTCAAGTGAGAGCATGTTTTATATAAAAAAAGTCTATACGTGAAACAAAACTAAAAGCAAAAATGATAACATAGCCGAGATAAATTGCACACGTGTTGTTCAAAATTTAAAAACACATCTACTTAATATCAATAAAGTTTGGATCTCCTTGCCATTCTGATTCACTTCCTTTGTCATCCTTTTCTGTATCAATTTGGGGTGTTTCATCCCTACACGTGGTGAAGGATAAGAGTGAATCCAACTCTGTGTTGTCATCTTCCGGTTCTGTAATACGTTCTTGTCTATCCGAGGACAGACGAGACCGCACCATAGTTTGTTCACTTTCATTTGAGGTCAAAAAAGACCATTGATGTATTTCTTCTAGTTCATCGACATCAGTCCGTTCACTTGCATCACATGATGATGCGATTTCAAACGACTCCTCATAAAAAGACGCAAGACGTTTAAGGTAAGCTTTCAAAAGTTTATCAGTACGTGAATTAGACATTGGAATATCTTTGATAAAGAAATTATCCAGAAGGAATGGAATTATGCCGCCCGCAACAGAAACAATTGATAGATTTGAAATCGACTGCGACAGACCTCCTGGTAAACCGAATATTTGTATTATTATGGCAATGAGACATAGAAAACCGGCCACGTAAAATATTTGCACCATCCCTTTGAAGAGGAGATGTTTCGGGTTAATTTCAAAATGCTCAAGACTAAATCTGATGCATGTTTGGTAAAACTTTCTTGTCAAGCTCAAAGTTCCTCCTCTGTCGATAAATAGTGGAATTCCATTACTTCGAAAATTATCACCCTGAATTTCAATTGGCAACTGAGATAGTGCAATATGAAAAACATTCTCTCTGGCTAACTGCATGTCCTCAAAGGTGTTTTCTTCAATCAATGATATTACTGATTCTAAAATTGATTCGAAGAAATAGCCATACCATTTCGACAGTCGGGCAGATATCTTAAACAAGTAAACAAACCCTGCTATTACAAGTGGTATATAAGGAATAGCATTCGTTGTTATGCCAACAATAGTACTTAAAAAGAAAAACCATATACAAAAGAAATATACAAAGTTCAATAAAATCAAATTAACTCTAGTCATCCATATGACAATGTTCGAAGCATATTTCAACAAATGTCGACGGTTCCAAATGGCATTTGTCGAGCAATGCCATTTACATTTAGTGATCCGCTTAAAAACAATACCAATGTGAAAATAGTTTTTGTTGTAAAATGCATATCTTATCGTGTCAAAGAGAAGGAAAAACGCGAACAACAGCCAATGCCAAAACGTAAATATAGATCCAATGCCGGGAAGTATAAATATTAGAGGAAATAAAATCAAACATAATCTATATGCTAACGCTAACTTCATATA
The DNA here is from genome assembly GCA_947623455.1 of Mimachlamys varia. Classification (NCBI taxonomy): domain Eukaryota; kingdom Metazoa; phylum Mollusca; class Bivalvia; order Pectinida; family Pectinidae; genus Mimachlamys; species Mimachlamys varia. Next base: position 31,049,849 of record OX392540.1, read on the forward strand.
ATTTTTATTTTGATTATGAGTGATTTTCAAAACAAGGTCGTATATTGAAGATAAAATTCCAGAAGAAATACATTGTTTATTTATATCTTGTATGCTGTTTCTTATTATACTGATACCATTATTGCTGCTACATTTGTATACAGTGCGTTCAGGAAAACAAATCTTACCTATTAACGTTGTTTTTAGCAGACTTTGTAACTTGGAAAAAGCATAAATTAAAAACATGAACTCAACTATCGTACTCGTTATACGAAAACCCATTACATCATCTTCCTTGAACATGTTTATACATAACAAGCTAGCAATTGATCTCACTCTCATGTCTGTAAATCTGTGTCTTTCAATGCAGACATTTTCTAAACATTTGCTGTTTTTGCATAACTCTCTGAAATTATTCGATACCAGCATCATCGAGTTTAGAATAACTTTATCCGGTAAGGTTAAACACTTCTGTGGTACCATATATAATGTAATATAGGTATGTTCTATTCCATAGGAAAGAGTATGTAGAGAAAGGAATATATATCTTTCATAATCGCCAAGCATCAGAAGGTATCTTGCTTTTTCTTCCAGAATTTTAATCACTTTCCATTGCGTTCCATTATAATCGAAATGAACGTAGATCAGCTTTGTCGCCTTATCCTTTACTCTATGAAATTGTTCAACTTCTGAAGTGGGTACAGAAACAGAGCAGTTTGTATCTATTGGGTACCTCTGCTGTTCGACTCCAGTGTCCAACACTGATTCGTTGATAGTAAACACCAAAGGAATAGGGACACAGACAAGTAGCACAATTAACTTTTCCATTTTAACGTACACAGCTTCGGTCGTCTACCCGTTACGTTCTAATAGTTGCCAGATATTGGAAAGACGGTATTATGTGTAGTTACATGTGATTTATATCAGGAACAAGTGGAAATACCTGAATGTCTTCTATTGATAGAGACTTGTCACCCAGAGTATTTATAAACCTGCTGTCACGCCATACCAGTATCGGACTCCTGAACAATTCATCCGTTTTTGTCCATATCGAATTACTCTTAGTGTACACACAGCCTTATACACCAGTCATAACGCCGCTCTATGATAAAACCTTATTACCCCTGCATCTATATAGATCATTATGAGCATAGCATCTATGTTTACATGCGAGTAAGTGAAATTACTTGTGAAACTTTCTTTCTTTATTTATGTTTTTGTATATACAATTGTATATACATATTTTTGTGTTTAATAACTTATATCACGAACTAGTCGAAATAATTGAAATGTCTTTTTTATGGAAATGGTGTACCCAAAATATTTATAGACATGCTGCCAAGACAAAAAAACATTTATTTAATCAGTTGTGGACTTAGATGAATATGTAGTTATGTGAGCTTAGAAATATTGTTTGAAATGAATATACATCAGTTAAAGGTTCACATAGTTAACATACTATATGAAAACGTTAGATGAGTAACCACTGACCTTGAAGTGTTTTTTAAAAGGATTTTTAAAATCAATAACCCCGGGCTATGAAAATATGTTAAAAATTAGAATTAAAGTGACATATTAAAACGATTTTCTATCACTGACAAGTAGGGTTGGCGAACTCATTCATAAACATTATGGACGGAGATGTTACTCTTAGTATGCAGGTGTTTATGTAGTCGTGTCAGCACTAACATGTTGGCGTGAAAACTCAAATGAACCAGTTAATTTAATTTTATAAGAATATCGATAACGTGTTGAGCATTTTTTTGTTCATTTTTATTATTATTACATAGTTTAACATAACTTTAAAATGTCATTCTAGTCACTAATACGCTCCGCTCTGAAGCACATTTAGTCATACTTTGTATTTCGATTGTGTATCAGTTAAATACTGTGTGTGTCCCTATTTACATACTGGCTATGTGTTTTGATTGTGTATCAGTTAAATACTGTGTGTGTCCCTATTTATATACTGGCTTTGTGTTTTGATTGTGTATCAGTTAAATACTGTGTGTGTCCCTATTGATATACTGGCTTTTTCTCATGTTCTCATGCTTATTAGTGTTTTAAAGCAAGGTAAATTTCCACATGTTCATTTAGCACCTATGTAGTCCTGACGAAGAGGTTAAGGTATATTTCTTTAAGTAGTTTTACAAGGCTATTTGGAAATAATCTTTAAACAGCAATTTCACAAAATCAAAAAACATATATACATGTTTCTATATTCTTTATGTTGAAAGGCATTCATATTTGAAATGGATTCCATAACAATAACATGATACGTTCTGGGTCGGACATTGTTCGTTATACTCAATATCATATTTTTACCAGATACCGAAATACATTTCTCTCGCAGTAAGGTAGGTTATCGTAAATAGCAGTAGATAGCCATATCATGGTAACTTAACGTAAACTTGGATATGAAAGTCAATCATTAATATCCGATTACTTCACTCACCAATAGAATTTTATTGTACAAATCTAACGGAATCTGATAATATATTTCGTGTTTAACAGCATAGTACAGTACAGTTATGTAAAAATATCAATTAAACCAATACTTTACGATATTTAGCACTTTAAACAAAAGGAGATACACTGTTAAATTTCTTCAAGTGAGAGCATGTTTTATATAAAAAAAGTCTATACGTGAAACAAAACTAAAAGCAAAAATGATAACATAGCCGAGATAAATTGCACACGTGTTGTTCAAAATTTAAAAACACCTCTACTTAATATCAATAAAGTTTGGATCTCCTTGCCATTCTGATTCACTTCCTTTGTCATCCTTTTCTGTATCAATTTGGGGTGTTTCATCCCTACACGTGGTGAAGGATAAGAGTGAATCCAACTCTGTGTTGTCATCTTCCGGTTCTGTAATACGTTCTTGTCTATCCGAGGACAGACGAGACCGCACCATAGTTTGTTCACTTTCATTTGAGGTCAAAAAAGACCATTGATGTATTTCTTCTAGTTCATCGACATCAGTCCGTTCACTTGCATCACATGATGATGCGATTTCAAACGACTCCTCATAAAAAGACGCAAGACGTTTAAGGTAAGCTTTCAAAAGTTTATCAGTACGTGAATTAGACATTGGAATATCTTTGATAAAGAAATTATCCAGAAGGAATGGAATTATGCCGCCCGCAACAGAAACAATTGATAGATTTGAAATCGACTGCGACAGACCTCCTGGTAAACCGAATATTTGTATTATTATGGCAATGAGACATAGAAAACCGGCCACGTAAAATATTTGCACTATCCCTTTGAAGAGGAGATGTTTCGGGTTAATTTCAAAATGCTCAAGACTAAATCTGATGCATGTTTGGTAAAACTTTCTTGTCAAGCTCAAAGTTCCTCCTCTGTCGATAAATAGTGGAATTCCATTACTTCGAAAATTATCACCCTGAATTTCAATTGGCAACCGAGATAGTGCAATATGAAAAACATTCTCTCTGGCTAACTGCATGTCCTCAAAGGTGTTTTCTTCAATCAATGATATTACTGATTCTAAAATTGATTCGAAGAAATAGCTATACCATTTCGACAGTCGGGCAGATATCTTAAACAAGTAAACAAACCCTGCTATTACAAGTGGTATATAAGGAATAGCATTCGTTGTTATGCCAACAATAGTACTTAAAAAGAAAAACCATATAAAAAAGAAATATACAAAGTTCAATAAAATCAAATTAACTCTAGTCATCCATATGACAATGTTCGAAGCATATTTCAACAAATGTCGACGGTTCCAAATGGCATTTGTCGAGCAATGCCATTTACATTTAGTGATCCGCTTAAAAACAATACCAATGTGAAAATAGTTTTTGTTGTAAAATGCATATCTTATCGTGTCAAAGAGAAGGAAAAACGCGAACAACAGCCAATGCCAAAACGTAAATATAGATCCAAAGCCGGGAAATATAAATATTAGAGGAAATAAAATCAAACATAATCTATATGCTAACGCTAACTTCATATAATTTTTATTTTGATTATGAGTGATTGTCAAAACAAGGTCGTATATTGAAGATAAAATTCCAGAAGAAATACATTGTTTATTTATATCTTGTATGCTGTTTCTTATTATACTGATACCATTATTGCTGCTACATTTGTATACAGTGCGTTCAGGAAAACAAATCTTACCTATTAACGTTGTTTTTAGCAGACTTTGTAACTTGGAAAAAGCATAAATTAAAAACATGAACTCAACTATCGTACTCGTTATACGAAAACCCATTACATCATCTTCCTTGAACATGTTTATACATAACAAGCTAGCAATTGATCTCACTCTCATGTCTGTAAATCTGTGTCTTTCAATGCAGACATTTTCTAAACATTTGCTGTTTTTGCATAACTCTCTGAAATTATTCGATACCAGCATCATCGAGTTTAGAATAACTTTATCCGGTAAGGTTAAACACTTCTGTGGTACCATATATAATGTAATATAGGTATGTTCTATTCCATAGGAAAGAGTATGTAGAGAAAGGAATATATATCTTTCATAATCGCCAAGCATCAGAAGGTATCTTGCTTTTTCTTCCAGAATTTTAATCACTTTCCATTGCGTTCCATTATAATCGAAATGAACGTAGATCAGCTTTGTCGCCTTTTCCTTTACTATATGAAATTGTTCAACTTCTGAAGTGGGTACAGATACAGAGCAGTTTGTATCTATTGGGTACCTCTGCTGTTCGACTCCAGTGTCCAACACTGATTCGTTGATAGTAAACACCAAAGGAATAGAGACACAGACAAGTAGCACAATTAACTTTTCCATTTTAACGTACACAGCTTCGGTCGTCTACCCGTTACGTTCTAATAGTTGCCAGATATTGGAAAGACGGTATTATGTGGTGTTACATGTGATTTATATCAGGAACAAGTGGAAATACCTGATTGTCTTCTATTGATAGAGACTTGTCACCCAGAGTATTTATAAACCTGCTGTCACGCCATACCAGTATCGGACTCCTGAACAATTCATCCGATTTTGTCCATATCGAATTACTCTTAGTGTACACACAGCCTTATACACCAGTCATAACGCCGCTCTATGATAACATCTTATTACCCCTACATCTATATATAGAGGATATTCAATGGTTTGCCGTTTAATATCAAATATATTTCACGAGTAAAATCTACCATACAAGTGAAATATATTTGATATTAAACGGAAAACCATTGAATTTTCTTTTTATTACATTTCGAAAGAGGCCTTAAATTAAAATACTTTATTTTTTTTTCTTTTCTTGCTTACTGGAAAGTAGCTAGGCCAGGCCTCATCCGGTGAAATCACAACCGATCGTGCGATCGGGTACACAGAAGTTGATCGGAAAAGTAGAACCATTCTCATCTTCCAATTCATTACTTATTAAATCCTGCAGCAGTATCTCATCAATACCTACTGCTGTTGCCATTTCTTCAGGATCATCTTTCCCCAATATTTAGACAAGTTCTAGCAGACGACAACAATGCCGGGAGCCTACAATGCTAAGTTCGATTCGATCAAGGGGAACAACTTATACAAAAAGTCCGGTGTAACATGAAAAAATGACCCGGGTGGAAAACTACCTACCGTTGAAGTCTACGGCGGGTCACTTTTTCACGGGAAGAATTACAGAAATATCGTGTGTGGTCATTTTTCTACAGATGGCCATGTAAGATTTCTACTGTAAAATAAAGACCCCGGATAACGTTTGCCACGTAGAATAATGTAACAAAGGAAGAGTGACAAACTGTTGTTGGTAAAGTTATGTAGTTTTATTCATTGGTTCCTCCAGGTGTTAGTTAGTTTCGGTCCGTCCATTCCCGTGGTCTGTATCGCTCTCCCTAATCCCCAATTCCATACCCATTTTTATGCCTTCTTCCAACACTCTGATTGACATGTGGAAGCTGTTTGATAGATCTTAATCTACTGTTAGATCACTGCCCAATAGACCACCTATGAACCACGCGCGAACTAATTACCGCTAACTAATTACTATCGGTACGGTTATACTAATTGCAAGCACCTTGTGCCCGGTGTTTCATTTTAAGCCAGATTGTGTACACCTCAGCAGTAAATCTAAGTCCCACTTTGTTACAATAATAACCCTGGGTAGTTTTTTTATGCCGGGTCACTTTTTCACGTTACCCTGAAAAAGCCTTATATTTTCACTGCAAAATCTTATATTTTCACTGCAGTGAAAATATGAAAATATAAGTTTTATCAGTTTGATAATTTTCTATATTTCACATGCAAAAATGTAATAAAGATCATTATGAGCATAGCATCTATGTTTACATGTGAGTAAGTGAAATTTCTTGTGAAACTTCCTTTCTTTCTTTAATTTTTTTTGTATACAATTGCATATACATATATTTGTGTTTAATAACTTATATCACGAACTAGTCGAAATAATTGAAATGTCTTTTTTATGGAAATGGTTTACCCAAAATATTTATAGACATGCTGCCAAGACAAACAACATTTATTTAATCAATTGTGGACTTAGATGTATATGTAGTTATATGAGCTTAGAAATATTGTTTGAAATGAAGATACATCAGTTAAAGGTAACTGTAAATTTGATAAGGTAATATCGACAGTTTTTTTACCAACAATAACTTGAGTATGCTCTATTTCATAACATAATCGTTTACATTCAAAATGTCTACCACCGTCTCTAGAATTGAATCCCTTTCCGCAAAGAGAATATGACATTCCGCAATGAAGTGCACGGCAATATCCCTAACAGTTTACCACACAATTTGCAGATAACTGCGCTAGGTTCCGAGACAAATGACAAATACACAAGTTCAGAGAGTTCCCATGTTTCCTTTACATTAAATTGGGAGAGTTTCCATAGCGAATGAATATCAAGTTCTGTATGGACGCTCGCGAAATGGTGTAAACTGTCCTTTTTTGAAAAACCGTCTCTCCAACGTTGTTCCTCACTTGTATGGATTACGCGGTTAATGAAGCATTTCCGTGATAATTTAGGTTGGATTTCGTCCTCCACGCTGTACGCTCTAAAGAAATAATCTATATCATATAATGTCATAATTTTGTGTAAATCGGGTTTGAAACCTATTGACTTGGAGTTGCTATCGTTATATTCCGTAAGCCGCGCATCAAACATATCTTTCCACAGAAATGTATCTTCGCCGTTGCATAGTTTATTCCAGAAAAGTAATTTAGATTTGTGGATTTCTCCCTCAATCTCCCATAATCCTAAGGATGATATTGTCACTGTTTTCGGGGAACGTGTATCAAATCCTTGCATTCTCCGTGCCGCTTTTCTTTGAAAAATACTAATGTCATTCAAGGCCGACGTTGCAAAATTCACCCAAAGTTCACATACGAATAAAAGAGAAGGTAGAAAAACTTTCTTCCAGATTCGGACACTTGCGGTGGGGTTCATTCCATTTTTATGGACCCCGATTGAAATAAAACTGTTTAGTTTTTTCTTGTTTTTCTGCACCGATTCACACATTGCACGGTCACTTCTCAAATCGCTAGTACAGATCATACAAGATTTGTGAGTTCTTTGACGGAATTATGTCTTGTCCAAGAGAACCATTACACTTGCCATCGCATGTTTTCCTTCTTTCAGGATGAAATAACACAGCTGCACTCTTTGCAGGATTATAGTTCAACCTCCATCTACATGAATATGTGTACACGTCGTTGAGAAGCCGTTGTAGTGTATTGTTACTACCAGATATAACACATGTGTCATCGGCCAATAGAATACATTGAAGATGTATGTTTTCTATCATTATTCCATCGCTGAACTTATCGAGTTCTTGTGCTAGCCCATCTACCATAACGAGGAACATCCATGCTGACAGAGCACGACCTTGACCGACCCCTGGTTTCACTTCATACAGATCCGACATTTTCCCACCAAAAAGTATCCTTGACCTCGCGCCTTCGAACGAGTTAAGTAACAGTCTCCATGTTTTGGAATTTATTCCCATTTCATAAAGTTTGTAAAACAGTCCTTTTATCCACACGCCATTGAAAGCTTTATGATTGTCTAAGAAAGCTACACACACGTTAGAGGAAGTCTCCAGATACCGAGATATACCCTCGTGCAAGATGAAACCTGCAGTGATGCTGCCGCAACTTCGTCGGAAACCTTGTTGGAATTTTGACGGAAATCTATTCATTTCGGAAAAGAGGTCCAAATGTGATATACATGTAGTCATGCTTAGCTTGTGGTGCGTTATATGAGTGTATGGACTTAAATATTCGCATTCCGTGATACGTGTTAACGTGTGAAGGCGCTGAAATTGGATAGATTTTAAATGAATATGAATGTACATTGTATATATATAGATAGTCTGAAAAAAATCCTCAAGACATTGAGTTTAAAAAAAAAATCGCAAACATTTCATGTCATTTTATTTTAGTACTTTTCAATGCATGCTACATACATTTTATGAAATCATCTGAAAAGTTCGCGAATATTACCTTTTACATAAATTAAGGTTTGTACCATGGCCGTATTCCGTACCCACGTTTACCGGCCTCGGTCAGGTAAATATAATATAGATAATTCCTGGTGTCGATTTATGGTGCCGAAATGCCGGCAATTATTCTTCATTTGAATATCAGTATGTGTGCAATTGATGTCTAATTTTAATGTGAATGTGATTCAATAAGTTTATACACGGACTTTGTCTCTATTTCATAAGCCGTATACATTAAGCGTCCCCTCCCGTATGGTCCTTTCCGTCAAACCGATCAGTGAACTTGCGGCACACCTGTCCCGTTGCGTCATCCCCGCTATTTTTATCTGGGCTTCCCCGAGGAATGCGATTTTGTGAGTGGTCATTTTAGACATTTAGAGTGGACTTTGAATATGGAAATAACAGGAAAGTATAATTAGTAGTGCAGACGCCATGTATATTTAAGAATAGGCATTTAGGCTTTCGCGGTATGCCCCTTTAATTGTTAAGCTTCAGTGAAAACAATTACATTTTGAATTTCATTTCAGTTTAAATCCCTTCTCGTTTAAAGTATTTACCTGTCCTAAATACATTATGAGCCTAACAAGTTATCGCACATACAGTGGTACAAGAGCCTAACAAGATATCGCACATACAGTGGTCCAAGAGCCTAACAAGTTATCGCACATACGGTGGTACAAGAGTCTTACAAGGTATCGTACATACAGTGGCAACAGATCGTTTCTTGTTTAAAGTATTAAACTGTCCTAAATACGTTATGAGCCTAACAAGGTATCGCACATACACTGGTAAAAGAGTCTAACAAGGTATCGCACATACACTGGTAAAAGAGTCTAACAAGGTATCGCACATACACTGATAAAAGAGTCTAACAAGGTATCGCACATACACTGGTAAAAGAGTCTAACAAGGTATCGCACATACAGTGGTACAAGAGTCTAACAAGGTATCACACATACAGTGGTACAAGAGTCTAACAAGGTATCACACATACAGTGGTACAAGAGCCTAACAAGGAATCGCACATACAGTGGTACAAGAGTCTAACAAGGTATCACACATACAGTGGTACAAGAGCCTAACAAGGTATCACACATACAGTTGTACAAGAGTCTAACAAGGTATCACACATACAGTGGTACAAGAGCCTTACAAGGTATCACACATACAGTGGTACAAGAGCCTAACAAGGTATCGCACATACAGTGGTACAAGAGCCTTACAAGGTATCACACATACAGTGGTACAAGAGCCTTACAAGGTATCACACATACAGTGGTACAAGAGCCTTACAAGGTATCAGACATACACTGGTACAAGAGCCTTACAAGGTATCACACATACAGTGGTACAAGAGCCTTACAAGGTATCACACATACACTGGTACAAGAGCCTTACAAGGTATCACACATACAGTGGTACAAGAGCCTTACAAGGTATCACACATACACTGGTACAAGAGCCTTACAAGGTATCACACATACAGTGGTACAAGAGCCTCACAAGGTATCACACATACACTGGTACAAGAGCCTTACAAGGTATCACACATACAGTGGTACAAGAGCCTAACAAGGTATGACACATACAATGGTACAATAACCTAACAAGGTATGACACATACAGTGGTACAAAAGCCTGACAAGGTATAACACATACAATGGAACAATAACCTAACAAGGTATCACACATACAGTGGTACAAGAGCCTTACAAGGTATCACACATACAGTGGTACAAGAGCCTTACAAGGTATCACACATACACTGGTACAAGAGCCTTACAAGGTATCACACATACAGTGGTACAAGAGCCTCACAAGGTATCACACATACAGTGGTACAAGAGCCTAACAAGGTATCGCACATACAGTGGTACAGGAGCCTAACAAGGAATCGCACATACAGCGGCACAAGAGACTAACAAGGTATTCACATAAAGTGGCACAAGAGCCAAACAAGGTATCACACATACAGTGGTACAAGAGTCTAACAAGGCATCGCACATACAGTTGTACAGTGGTACAGGAGCCTAACAAGGTATCACACATACAGTGGTACAATAACCTAACAAGGTATCACACATACAGTGGTACAAGAGTCTAACAAGATATCGCACATACAGTGGTACAGGAGCCTAACAAGGAATAGCACATACAGTGGTAAAAGAGCCTAACAGGGTATCGCACATACAGTGGTACAATAACCTAACAAGGTATCACACATACCGTGGTACAATAGCCTTACAAGGTATCGCACATACAGTGGTACAAGAGCCTAACAAGGAATCGCACATACAGTGGTACAAGAGCCGAACAAGGTATTCACATAAAGTGGCACAAGAGCCAAAAAAGTTATCGCACATACAGTGGTACCAGAGCCTAACAAGGTATCGCACATACAGTGGTACAATAACCTAACAAGGTATCACACATACAGTGGTACAAGAGTCTAACAAGGTATCACACATTCAGTGGTACAAGAGCCTAACAAGGTATCGCACATACAGTGGTACAAGAGCCTAACAAGGTATCACACATACAGTGGTACAAGAGTCTAACAAGGTATCACACATTCAGTGGTACAAGAGCCGAACAAGGTATCACACATACAGTGGTACAAGAGCCTAACAAGGTATCGCACATACAGTGGTACAAGAGCCTAACAAGGTATCACACATACAGTGGTACAAGAGTCTAACAAGGTATCAAACATACAGTGGTACAAGAGCCTAACAAGGTATCACACATACAGTGGTACAAGAGCCTTATAAGGTATCGCACATATAGTGGTACAAGAGACTAACAAGGTATCGCACATACAGTGGTACAAGAGCCTTACAAGGTATCACACATACACTGGTACAAGAGCCTTACAAGGTATCACACATACAGTGGTACAAGAGCCTTACAAGGTATCACACATACACTGGTACAAGAGCCTTAAAAGGTATCACACATACAGTGGTACAAAAGCCTAACAAGATATCGCACATACAGTGGTACAATAACCTAACAAGGTATCACACACACAGTGGTACAGGAGCCTAACAAGGAATCGCACATACAGTGGCACAAGAGCCTAACAAGGTATTCACATCAAGTGGCACAAGAGCCATACAAGTTATCGCAAATACAGTGGTACAATAACCTAACAAGGTATCACACATACAGTGGTACAAGAGTCTAACAAGGTATCGCACATACAGTGGTACAGGAGCCTAACAAGGTATCACACACACAGTGGTACAATAACCTAACAAGGTATCACACATACAGTGGTACAAGAGTCTAACAAGGTATCACACATACAGTGGTACAGGAGCCTAACAAGGAATCGCACATACAGTGGTACAAGAGCCTAACAAGGTATCGCACATACAGTGGTACAATAACCTAACAAGGTATCACACATACAGTGGTACAATAGCCTTACAAGGTATCGCACATACAGTGGTACATGAGCCTAACAAGGGATCGAACATACAGTGGTACAAGAGCCTAACAAGGTATTCACATAAAGTGGCACAAGAGCCAAATAAGTTATCACACACACAGTGGTACAAGAGCCTAACAAGGTATCGCACATACAGTGGTACAATAACCTAACAAGGTATCACACATACAGTGGTACAAGAGTATAACAAGGTATCACACATTCAGTGGTACAAGAGCCTAACAAGGTATCGCACATACAGTGGTACAAGAGCCTAACAAGGTATCGCACATACAGTGGTACAAGAGTCTAACAAGGTATCAAACATACAGTTGTACATGAGCCTAACAAGGTATCACACATACAGTGGTACAAGAGCCTTATAAGGTATCGCACATATAGTGGTACAAGAGACTAACAAGGTATCGCACATACAGTGGTACAAGAGCCTTACAAGGTATCACACATACAGTGGTACAAGAGCCTAACAAGGTATCACACATACAGTGGTACAATAGCCTAACAAGGTATCACACATACAGTGGTACAAGAGCCTTACAAGGTATCACACATACAGTGGTACAAAAACCTAACAAGATATCGCACATACAGTGGTACAATAACCTAACAAGGTATCACACACAAAGTGGTACAGGAGCCTAACAAGGAATCGCACATACAGCGGCACAAGAGTCTAACAAGGTATTCACATCAAGTGGCACAAGAGCCACACAAGTAATCGCACATACAGTGGTACAATAACCTAACAAGGTATCACACATACAGTGGTACAAGAGTCTAACAAGGTATCGCACATACAGTGGTACATGAGCCTAACAAGGTATCACACATACAGTGGTACAATAACTTAACAAGGTATCACACATACAGTGGTACAGGAGCCTAACAAGGAATCGCACATACAGTGGTACAAGAGCCTAACACGGTATCGCCCATACAGTGGTACAATAACCTAACAAGGTATCACACATACAGTGGTACAATAGCCTTACAAGGTATCGCACATACAGTGGTACAGGAGCCTAACAAGGAATCGCACATACAGTGGTACAAGAGCCTAACAAGGTATTCACATAAAGTGGCACAAGAGCCAAATAAGTTATCGCACATACAGTGGTACAAAAGCCTAACAAGGTATCGCACATACAGTGGTACAATAACCTAACAAGGTATCACACATACACTGGTACAAGAGTATAACAAGGTATCACACATACAGTGGTACAAGAGCCAAATAAGTTATCGCACACACAGTGGTACAAGAGCCTAACAAGGTATCGCACATACAGTGGTACAATAACCTAACAAGGTATCACACATACAGTGGTACAAGAGTATAACAAGGTATCACACATTCAGTGGTACAAGAGCCTAACAAGGTATCGCACATACAGTGGTACAAGAGCCTAACAAGGTATCGCACATACAGTGGTACAAGAGTCTAACAAGGTATCACACATACACTGGTACAAGAGCCTTACAAGGTATCACACATACAGTGGTACAAGAGCCTAACAAGGTATCAAACATACACTGGTACAAGAGCCTTACAAGGTATCACACATACAGTGGTACAAGAGTCTTGCAAGGTATCACACATACAGTGGTACAAGAGCCTTACAAGGTATCACACATACAGTGGTACAAGAGCCTCACAAGGTATCACACATACAGTGGTACAAGAGCCTAACAAGGTATCGCACATACAGTGGTACAGGAGCCTAACAAGGAATCGCACATACAGCGGCACAAGAGACTAACAAGGTATTCACATAAAGTGGCACAAGAGCCAAAGAAGTTATCGCACATACAGTGGTACAATAACCTAACAAGGTATCACACATACAGTGGTACAAGAGTCTAACAAGGTATCGCACATACAGTGGTACAGGAGCCTAACAAGGTATCACACATACAGTGGTACAATAACCTAACAAGGTATCACACATACAGTGGTACAAGAGTCTAACAAGGTATCACACATACAGTGGTACAAGAGTCTAACAAGGTATCACACATACAGTGGTACAAAAGCCTTACAAGGTATCACACATACAGTGGTACAAGAGCCTAACAAGGTATCGCACATACAGTGGTACAAGAGCCTAACAAGGTATCGCACATACAGTGGTACAATAACCTAACAAGGTATCATACATACAGTGGTACAATAGCCTTACAAGGTATCGCACATACAGTGGTACAGGAGTCTAACAAGGAATCGCACATACAGTGGTACAAGAGCCGAACAAGGTATTCACATAAAGTGGCACAAGAGCCAAATAAGTTATCGCACACACAGTGGTACAAGAGCCTAACAAGGTATCGCACATACAGTGGTACAATAACCTAACAAGGTATCACACATACAGTGGTACAAGAGTATAACAAGGTATCACACATTCAGTGGTACAAGAGCCTAACAAGGTATCACACATACAGTGGTACAAGAGCCTAACAAGGTATCACACATACAGTGGTACAAGAGCCTAACAAGGTATCGCACATACAGTGGTACAAGAGCCTAACAAGGTATCACACATACAGTGGTACAAGAGTCTAACAAGGTATCAAACATACAGTTGTACATGAGCCTAACAAGGTATCACACATACAGTGGTACAAGAGCCTTATAAGGTATCGCACATATAGTGGTACAAGAGACTAACAAGGTATCGCACATACAGTGGTACAAGAGCCTTACAAGGTATCACACATACAGTGGTACAAGAGCCTAACAAGGTATCACACATACAGTGGTACAATAGCCTAACAAGGTATCACACATACAGTGGTACAAGAGCCTTACAAGGTATCACACATACAGTGGTACAAAAACCTAACAAGATATCGCACATACAGTGGTACAAGAGCCTAACAAGGTATCGCACATACAGTGGTACAGGAGCCTAACAAGGGATCGAACATACAGTGGTACAAGAGCCTAACAAGGTATTCACATAAAGTGGCACAAGAGCCAAATAAGTTATCGCACACACAGTGGTACAAGAGCCTAACAAGGTATCGCACATACAGTGGTACAATAACCTAACAAGGTATCACACATACAGTGGTACAAGAGTATAACAAGGTATCACACATTCAGTGGTACAAGAGCCTAACAAGGTATCGCACATACAGTGGTACAAGAGCCTAACAAGGTATCGCACATACAGTGGTACAAGAGTCTAACAAGGTATCAAACATACAGTTGTACATGAGCCTAACAAGGTATCACACATACAGTGGTACAAGAGCCTTATAAGGTATCGCACATATAGTGGTACAAGAGACTAACAAGGTATCGCACATACAGTGGTACAAGAGCCGTACAAGGTATCACACATACAGTGGTACAAGAGCCTAACAAGGTATCACACATACAGTGGTACAATAGCCTAACAAGGTATCACACATACAGTGGTACAAGAGCCTTACAAGGTATCACACATACAGTGGTACAAAAACCTAACAAGATATCGCACATACAGTGGTACAATAACCTAACAAGGTATCACACACAAAGTGGTACAGGAGCCTAACAAGGAATCGCACATACAGCGGCACAAGAGTCTAACAAGGTATTCACATCAAGTGGCACAAGAGCCACACAAGTAATCGCACATACAGTGGTACAATAACCTAACAAGGTATCACACATACAGTGGTACAATAGCCTTACAAGGTATCGCACATACAGTGGTACAGGAGCCTAACAAGGGATCGAACATACAGTGGTACAAGAGCCTAACAAGGTATTCACATAAAGTGGCACAAGAGCCAAATAAGTTATCGCACACACAGTGGTACAAGAGCCTAACAAGGTATCGCACATACAGTGGTACAATAACCTAACAAGGTATCACACATACAGTGGTACAAGAGTATAACAAGGTATCACACATTCAGTGGTACAAGAGCCTAACAGGGTATCGCACATACAGTGGTACAAGAGCCTAACAAGGTATCGCACATACAGTGGTACAAGAGTCTAACAAGGTATCAAACATACAGTTGTACATGAGCCTAACAAGGTATCACACATACAGTGGTACAAGAGCCTTATAAGGTATCGCACATATAGTGGTACAAGAGACTAACAAGGTATCGCACATACAGTGGTACAAGAGCCTTACAAGGTATCACACATACAGTGGTACAAGAGCCTAACAAGGTATCACACATACAGTGGTACAATAGCCTAACAAGGTATCACACATACAGTGGTACAAGAGCCTTACAAGGTATCACACATACAGTGGTACAAAAACCTAACAAGATATCGCACATACAGTGGTACAATAACCTAACAAGGTATCACACACAAAGTGGTACAGGAGCCTAACAAGGAATCGCACATACAGCGGCACAAGAGTCTAACAAGGTATTCACATCAAGTGGCACAAGAGCCACACAAGTAATCGCACATACAGTGGTACAATAACCTAACAAGGTATCACACATACAGTGGTACAAGAGTCTAACAAGGTATCGCACATACAGTGGTACATGAGCCTAACAAGGTATCACACATACAGTGGTACAATAACTTAACAAGGTATCACACATACAGTGGTACAGGAGCCTAACAAGGAATCGCACATACAGTGGTACAAGAGCCTAACACGGTATCGCCCATACAGTGGTACAATAACCTAACAAGGTATCACACATACAGTGGTACAATAGCCTTACAAGGTATCGCACATACAGTGGTACAGGAGCCTAACAAGGAATCGCACATACAGTGGTACAAGAGCCTAACAAGGTATTCACATAAAGTGGCACAAGAGCCAAATAAGTTATCGCACATACAGTGGTACAAAAGCCTAACAAGGTATCGCACATACAGTGGTACAATAACCTAACAAGGTATCACACATACACTGGTACAAGAGTATAACAAGGTATCACACATACAGTGGTACAAGAGCCAAATAAGTTATCGCACACACAGTGGTACAAGAGCCTAACAAGGTATCGCACATACAGTGGTACAATAACCTAACAAGGTATCACACATACAGTGGTACAAGAGTATAACAAGGTATCACACATTCAGTGGTACAAGAGCCTAACAAGGTATCGCACATACAGTGGTACAAGAGCCTAACAAGGTATCGCACATACAGTGGTACAAGAGTCTAACAAGGTATCACACATACACTGGTACAAGAGCCTTACAAGGTATCACACATACAGTGGTACAAGAGCCTAACAAGGTATCAAACATACACTGGTACAAGAGCCTTACAAGGTATCACACATACAGTGGTACAAGAGTCTTGCAAGGTATCACACATACAGTGGTACAAGAGCCTTACAAGGTATCACACATACAGTGGTACAAGAGCCTCACAAGGTATCACACAAACAGTGGTACAAGAGCCTAACAAGGTATCGCACATACAGTGGTACAGGAGCCTAACAAGGAATCGCACATACAGCGGCACAAGAGACTAACAAGTTATTCACATAAAGTGGCACAAGAGCCAAAGAAGTTATCGCACATACAGTGGTACAATAACCTAACAAGGTATCACACATACAGTGGTACAAGAGTCTAACAAGGTATCGCACATACAGTGGTACAGGAGCCTAACAAGGTATCACACATACAGTGGTACAATAACCTAACAAGGTATCACACATACAGTGGTACAAGAGTCTAACAAGGTATCACACTTACAGTGGTACAAGAGTCTAACAAGGTATCACACATACAGTGGTACAAAAGCCTTACAAGGTATCACACATACAGTGGTACAAGAGCCTAACAAGGTATCGCACATACAGTGGTACAAGAGCCTAACAAGGTATCGCACATACAGTGGTACAATAACCTAACAAGGTATCATACATACAGTGGTACAAGAGTCTAACAAGGTATCGCACATACAGTGGTACAGGAGTCTAACAAGGAATCGCACATACAGTGGTACAAGAGCCTAACAAGGTATCACACATACAGTGGTACAAGAGCCTAACAAGGTATCGCACATACAGTGGTACAAGAGCCTAACAAGGTATCGCACATACAGTGGTACAAGAGCCTAACAAGGTATCACACATACACTGGTAAAAGAGTCTAACAAGGTATCGCACATACACTGGTAAAAGAGTCTAACAAGGTATCGCACATACACTGGTAAAAGAGTCTAACAAGGTATCGCACATACACTGGTAAAAGAGTCTAACAAGGTATCGCACATACACTGGTAAAAGAGTCTAACAAGGTATCGCACATACACTGGTAAAAGAGTCTAACAAGGTATCACACATACACTGGTAAAAGAGTCTAACAAGGTATCGCACATACACTGGTAAAAGAGTCTAACAAGGTATCGCACATACACTGGTAAAAGAGTCTAACAAGGTATCGCACATACAGTGGTACAAGAGCCTAACAAGGTATCACACATACACTGGTAAAAGAGTCTAACAAGGTATCACACATACACTGGTAAAAGAGTCTAACAAGGTATCACACATACACTGGTAAAAGAGTCTAACAAGGTATCACACATACACTGGTAAAAGAGTCTAACAAGGTATCGCACATACACTGGTAAAAGAGTCTAACAAGGTATCGCAAATACAGTAGTACAAGAGTCTAACAAGGTATCGCACATACAGTGGTACAAGAGTCTAACACGGTATCGCCCATACAGTGGTACAATAACCTAACAAGGTATCACACATACAGTGGTACAATAGCCTTACAAGGTATCGCACATACAGTGGTACAGGAGCCTAACAAGGAATCGCACATACAGTGGTACAAGAGCCTAACAAGGTATTCACATAAAGTGGCACAAGAGCCAAATAAGTTATCGCACATACAGTGGTACAAAAGCCTAACAAGGTATCGCACATACAGTGGTACAATAACCTAACAAGGTATCACACATACACTGGTACAAGAGTATAACAAGGTATCACACATACAGTGGTACAATAGCCAAATAAGTTATCGCACACACAGTGGTACAAGAGCCTAACAAGGTATCGCACATACAGTGGTACAATAACCTAACAAGGTATCACACATACAGTGGTACAAGAGTATAACAAGGTATCACACATTCAGTGGTACAAGAGCCTAACAAGGTATCGCACATACAGTGGTACAAGAGCCTAACAAGGTATCGCACATACAGTGGTACAAGAGTCTAACAAGGTATCACACATACACTGGTACAAGAGCCTTACAAGGTATCACACATACAGTGGTACAAGAGCCTAACAAGGTATCAAACATACACTGGTACAAGAGCCTTACAAGGTATCACACATACAGTGGTACAAGAGTCTTGCAAGGTATCACACATACAGTGGTACAAGAGCCTTACAAGGTATCACACATACAGTGGTACAAGAGCCTCACAAGGTATCACACAAACAGTGGTACAAGAGCCTAACAAGGTATCGCACATACAGTGGTACAGGAGCCTAACAAGGAATCGCACATACAGCGGCACAAGAGACTAACAAGGTATTCACATAAAGTGGCACAAGAGCCAAAGAAGTTATCGCACATACAGTGGTACAATAACCTAACAAGGTATCACACATACAGTGGTACAAGAGTCTAACAAGGTATCACACATACAGTGGTACAAGAGTCTAACAAGGTATCACACATACAGTGGTACAAAAGCCTTACAAGGTATCACACATACAGTGGTACAAGAGCCTAACAAGGTATCGCACATACAGTGGTACAAGAGCCTAACAAGGTATCGCACATACAGTGGTACAATAACCTAACAAGGTATCATACATACAGTGGTACAATAGCCTTACAAGGAATCGCACATACAGTGGTACAAGAGCCGAACAAGGTATTCACATAAAGTGGCACAAGAGCCAAATAAGTTATCGCACACACAGTGGTACAAGAGCCTAACAAGGTATCGCAGATACAGTGGTACAATAACCTAACAAGGTATCACACATACAGTGGTACAAGAGCCTAACAAGGTATCACACA
The DNA here is from genome assembly GCA_947623455.1 of Mimachlamys varia. Lineage (NCBI taxonomy): Eukaryota > Metazoa > Mollusca > Bivalvia > Pectinida > Pectinidae > Mimachlamys > Mimachlamys varia. The sequence continues at coordinate 31,069,750 of OX392540.1, forward strand.
TACAGTGGTACAATAGCCTAACAAGGTATCACACATACAGTGGTACAAGAGCCTTACAAGGTATCACACATACAGTGGTACAAAAACCTAACAAGATATCGCACATACAGTGGTACAATAACCTAACAAGGTATCACACACAAAGTGGTACAGGAGCCTAACAAGGAATCGCACATACAGCGGCACAAGAGTCTAACAAGGTATTCACATCAAGTGGCACAAGAGCCACACAAGTAATCGCACATACAGTGGTACAATAACCTAACAAGGTATCACACATACAGTGGTACAAGAGTCTAACAAGGTATCGCACATACAGTGGTACATGAGCCTAACAAGGTATCACACATACAGTGGTACAAAAACTTAACAAGGTATCACACATACAGTGGTACAGGAGCCTAACAAGGAATCGCACATACAGTGGTACAAGAGCCTAACACGGTATCGCCCATACAGTGGTACAATAACCTAACAAGGTATCACACATACAGTGGTACAATAGCCTTACAAGGTATCGCACATACAGTGGTACAGGAGCCTAACAAGGAATCGCACATACAGTGGTACAAGAGCCTAACAAGGTATTCACATAAAGTGGCACAAGAGCCAAATAAGTTATCGCACATACAGTGGTACAAAAGCCTAACAAGGTATCGCACATACAGTGGTACAATAACCTAACAAGGTATCACACATACACTGGTACAAGAGTATAACAAGGTATCACACATACAGTGGTACAAGAGCCTAACAAGGTATCGCACATACAGTGGTACAAGAGCCTAACAAGGTATCGCACATACAGTGGTACAAGAGCCTAACAAGGTATCGCACATACAGTGGTACAAGAGCCTAACAAGGTATCACACATACAGTGGTACAAGAGCCTAACAAGGTATCGCACATACAGTGGTACAAGAGCCTAACAAGGTATCGTACATACAGTGGCAACAGATCGTTTCTTGTTTAAAGTATTCAACTGTCCTAAATACGTTATGAGCCTAACAAGGTATCGCACATACACTGGTAAAAGAGTCTAACAAGGTATCGCACATACACTGGTAAAAGAGTCTAACAAGGTATCGCACATACACTGGTAAAAGAGTCTAACAAGGTATCGCACATACACTGGTAAAAGAGTCTAACAAGGTATCGCACATACGGTGGTACAAGAGCCTAACAAGGTATCACACATACACTGGTAAAAGAGTCTAACAAGGTATCGCACATACACTGGTAAAAGAGTCTAACAAGGTATCGCACATACACTGGTAAAAGAGTCTAACAAGGTATCGCACATACACTGGTAAAAGAGTCTAACAAGGTATCGCACATAGTGGTACAAGAGTCTAACAAGGTATCACACATACACTGGTAAAAGAGTCTAACAAGGTATCACACATACAGTGGTACAAGAGCCTAACAATGTATCACACATACACTGGTAAAAGAGTCTAACAAGGTATCGCACATACACTGGTAAAAGAGTCTAACAAGGTATCGCACATACACTGGTAAAAGAGTCTAACAAGGTATCGCACATACAGTGGTACAAGAGCCTAACAAGGTATCACACATACACTGGTAAAAGAGTCTAACAAGGTATCACACATACACTGGTAAAAGAGTCTAACAAGGTATCACACATACACTGGTAAAAGAGTCTAACAAGGTATCACACATACACTGGTAAAAGAGTCTAACAAGGTATCGCACATACACTGGTAAAAGAGTCTAACAAGGTATCGCAAATACAGTAGTACAAGAGTCTAACAAGGTATCGCACATACAGTGGTACAAGAGTCTAACAAGGTATCACACATACAGTGGTACAAGAGTCTAACAAGGTATCACACATACAGTGGTACAAGAGTATAACAAGGTATCGCACATACAGTGGTACAATAACCTAACAAGGTATCACACATACACTGGTAAAAGAGTCTAACAAGGTATCGCACATACAGTGGTAAAAGAGTCTAACAAGGTATCGCACATACACTGGTACAAGAGACTAACAAGGTATCGCACATACAGTGGTACAAGAGACTAACAAGTTATCGCACATACACTGGTACAAGAGACTAACAAGGTATCGCACATACAGTGGTACAAGAGTATAACAAGGTATCGCACATACACTGGTAAAAGAGTCTAACAAGGTATCGCACATACAGTGGTACAAGAGTCTAACAAGGTATCACACATACAGTGGTACAAGAGTATAACAAGGTATCACACATACAGTGTTAAAAGAGTCTAACAAGGTATCACACATACAGTGGTAAAAGAGTCTAACAAGGTATCGCACATACACTGGTAAAAGAGTCTAACAAGGTATCGCACATACACTGGTAAAAGAGTCTAACAAGGTATCGCACATACACTGGTAAAAGAGTCTAACAAGGTATCGCACATACAGTGGTAAAAGAGTCTAACAAGGTATCGCACATACACTGGTAAAAGAGTCTAACAAGGTATCGCAAATACAGTAGTACAAGAGTCTAACAAGGTATCACACATACACTGGTAAAAGAGTCTAACAAGGTATCGCACATACAGTGGTACAAGAGTCTAACAAGGTATCACACATACAGTGGTACAAGAGCCTAACAAGGTATCACACATACAGTGGTAAAAGAGTCTAACAAGGTATCGCACATACACTGGTAAAAGAGTCTAACAAGGTATCGCACATACAGTGGTACAAGAGTCTAACAAGGTATCACACATACAGTGGTACAAGAGCCTAACAAGGAATCACACATACAGTGGTACAAGAGTCTAACAAGGTATCACACATACAGTGGTACAAGAGCCTAACAAGGTATCACACATACAGTGGTAAAAGAGTCTAACAAGGTATCACACATACACTGGTAAAAGAGTCTAACAAGGTATCGCACATACACTGGTAAAAGAGTCTAACAAGGTATCGCAAATACAGTAGTACAAGAGTCTAACAAGGTATCACACATACACTGGTAAAAGAGTCTAACAAGGTATCGCACATACAGTGGTACAAGAGTCTAACAAGGTATCACACATACACTGGTAAAAGAGTCTAACAAGGTATCGCACATACAGTGGTACAAGAGTCTAACAAGGTATCACACATACACTGGTAAAAGAGTCTAACAAGGTATCGCACATACACTGGTAAAAGAGTCTAACAAGGTATCGCAAATACAGTAGTACAAGAGTCTAACAAGGTATCGCACATACAGTGGTACAAGAGTCTAACAAGGTATCACACATACAGTGGTACAAGAGCCTCACAAGGTATCACATATACACTGGTACAAGAGCCTTACAAGGTATCACACATACAGTGGTACAAGAGCCTTACAAGGTATCACATATACACTGGTACAAGAGCCTTACAAGGTATCGTACATACAGTGGCAACAGATCGTTTCTTGTTTAAAGTATTAAACTGTCCTAAATACGTTATGAGCCTAACAAGGTATCGCACATACACTGGTAAAAGAGTCTAACAAGGTATCGCACATACACTGGTAAAAGAGTCTAACAAGGTATCGCAAATACAGTAGTACAAGAGTCTAACAAGGTATCGCACATACACTGGTAAAAGAGTCTAACAAGGTATCACACATACAGTGGTACAAGAGTCTAACAAGGTATCACACATACAGTGGTAAAAGAGTCTAACAAGGTATCGCACATACAGTGGTACAAGAGTCTAACAAGGTATCACACATACAGTGGTAAAAGAGTCTAACAAGGTATCGCAAATACAGTGGTAAAAGAGTCTAACAAGGTATCGCAAATACAGTGGTAAAAGAGTCTAACAAGGTATCGCACATACAGTGGTACAAGAGCCTAACAATGTATCGCACATACACTGGTAAAAGAGTCTAACAAGGTATCGCACATACAGTGGTAAAAGAGTCTAACAAGGTATCGCAAATACAGTGGTAAAAGAGTCTAACAAGGTATCGCACATACAGTGGTACAATAGCCTAACAAGGTATCGCACATACACTGGTAAAAGAGTCTAACAAGGTATCGCACATAGTGGTAAAAGAGTCTAACAAGGTATGGCACATACAGTGGTACAACAGTCTAACAAGGTATCACACATACAGTGGTAAAAGAGTCTAACAAGGTATCACACATACAGTGGTACAAGAGCCTAACAAGGTATCGCACATACAGTGGTACAAGAGCCTAACAAGGTATCACACATACAGTGGTAAAAGAGTCTAACAAGGTATCACACATACAGTGGTACAAGAGCCTAACAAGGTATCGCACATACAGTGGTACAAGAGTCTAACAAGGTATCACACATACAGTGGTACAAGAGCCTAACTAGGTATCGCACATACAGTGGTAAAACAGTCTAACAAGGTATCGCACATACGGTGGTACAAGAGCCTAACAAGGTATCGCACATACAGTGGTACAAGAGTCTAACAAGGTATCACACATACAGTGGTACAAGAGCCTAACAAGGTATCGCACATACCGTGGTACAAGAGTCTAACAAGGTATCGCACATACAGTGGTACAAGAGCCTAACAAGGTATCGCACATACAGTGGTACAAGTGTCTAACAAGGTATCACACATACAGTGGTACAAGAGTCTAACAAGGTATCGCAAATACAGTGGTACAAGAGTCTAACAAGGTATCACACATACAGTGGTACAAGAGCCTAACAAGGTATCGCACATACAGTGGAACAAGAGTCTAACAAGGTATCACACATACAGTGGTACAAGAGTCTAACAAGGTATCGCACATACAGTGGTAAAAGAGTATAACAAGGTATCGCACATACAGTGGTACAAGGGCCTAACAAGGTATCGCACATACATTGGTACAAGAGTCTAACAAGGCTTCGCACATACAGTGGAAAAAATGCCTAACAGGTCATCGCACATACAGTGGTATAAGAGCCTAATAAGGTATCGCACATACAGTGGTACAAGAGCCTAACAAGGTATCGCACATACATTGGTACAACAGTCTAACAAGGCTTCGCACATACAGTGGAAAAAATGCCTAACAGGTCATCGCACATACAGTGGTACAAGAGCCTAATAAGGTATCGCACATATAGTGGCAAAAGTTCTTAACAAGGTATCGCACATACAGTGGTACAAGAGCCTAACAAGGTATCGCACATACAGTGGCACTGGAGCATAACAAGGCATCGCACATACAGTGGCACCAGAGTCTAACAAGGTATCGCACATACAGTGGCACTGGAGCATAACAAGGCATCGCACATACAGTGGCACTGGAGCATAACAAGGCATCGCACATACAGTGGCACCAGAGTCTAACAAGGTATCGCACATACAGTGGTACAAGAGCCTAACAAGGTATCGCACATACACTGGTAAAAGAGTCTAACAAGGTATCGCACATACAGTGGTACAAGAGCCTAACAAGGTATCACACATACACTGGTAAAAGAGTCTAACAAGGTATCACACATACACTGGTAAAAGAGTCTAACAAGGTATCACACATACACTGGTAAAAGAGTCTAACAAGGTATCACACATACACTGGTAAAAGAGTCTAACAAGGTATCGCACATACACTGGTAAAAGAGTCTAACAAGGTATCGCAAATACAGTAGTACAAGAGTCTAACAAGGTATCGCACATACAGTGGTACAAGAGTCTAACACGGTATCGCCCATACAGTGGTACAATAACCTAACAAGGTATCACACATACAGTGGTACAATAGCCTTACAAGGTATCGCACATACAGTGGTACAGGAGCCTAACAAGGAATCGCACATACAGTGGTACAAGAGCCTAACAAGGTATTCACATAAAGTGGCACAAGAGCCAAATAAGTTATCGCACATACAGTGGTACAAAAGCCTAACAAGGTATCGCACATACAGTGGTACAATAACCTAACAAGGTATCACACATACACTGGTACAAGAGTATAACAAGGTATCACACATACAGTGGTACAAGAGCCAAATAAGTTATCGCACACACAGTGGTACAAGAGCCTAACAAGGTATCGCACATACAGTGGTACAATAACCTAACAAGGTATCACACATACAGTGGTACAAGAGTATAACAAGGTATCACACATTCAGTGGTACAAGAGCCTAACAAGGTATCGCACATACAGTGGTACAAGAGCCTAACAAGGTATCGCACATACAGTGGTACAAGAGTCTAACAAGGTATCACACATACACTGGTACAAGAGCCTTACAAGGTATCAAACATACACTGGTACAAGAGCCTTACAAGGTATCACACATACAGTGGTACAAGAGTCTTGCAAGGTATCACACATACAGTGGTACAAGAGCCTTACAAGGTATCACACATACAGTGGTACAAGAGCCTCACAAGGTATCACACAAACAGTGGTACAAGAGCCTAACAAGGTATCGCACATACAGTGGTACAGGACCCTAACAAGGAATCGCACATACAGCGGCACAAGAGACTAACAAGGTATTCACATAAAGTGGCACAAGAGCCTAACAAGGTATCGCACATACAGTGGTACAATAACCTAACAAGGTATCACACATACAGTGGTACAAGAGTCTAACAAGGTATCACACATACAGTGGTACAAGAGTCTAACAAGGTATCACACATACAGTGGTACAAAAGCCTTACAAGGTATCACACATACAGTGGTACAAGAGCCTAACAAGGTATCGCACATACAGTGGTACAAGAGCCTAACAAGGTATCGCACATACAGTGGTACAATAACCTAACAAGGTATCATACATACAGTGGTACAATAGCCTTACAAGGAATCGCACATACAGTGGTACAAGAGCCGAACAAGGTATTCACATAAAGTGGCACAAGAGCCAAATAAGTTATCGCACACACAGTGGTACAAGAGCCTAACAAGGTATCGCACATACAGTGGTACAATAACCTAACAAGGTATCACACATACAGTGGTACAAGAGTATAACAAGGTATCACACATTCAGTGGTACAAGAGCCTAACAAGGTATCACACATACAGTGGTACAAGAGCCTAACAAGGTATCACACATACAGTGGTACAAGAGCCTAACAAGGTATCGCACATACAGTGGTACAAGAGCCTAACAGGTCATCACACATACAGTGGTACAAGAGTCTAACAAGGTATCAAACATACAGTTGTACATGAGCCTAACAAGGTATCACACATACAGTGGTACAAGAGCCTTATAAGGTATCGCACATATAGTGGTACAAGAGACTAACAAGGTATCGCACATACAGTGGTACAAGAGCCTTACAAGGTATCACACATACAGTGGTACAAGAGCCTAACAAGGTATCACACATACAGTGGTATAATAGCCTAACAAGGTATCACACATACAGTGGTACAAGAGCCTTACAAGGTATCACACATACAGTGGTACAAAAACCTAACAAGATATCGCACATACAGTGGTACAATAACCTAACAAGGTATCACACACAAAGTGGTACAGGAGCCTAACAAGGAATCGCACATACAGCGGCACAAGAGTCTAACAAGGTATTCACATCAAGTGGCACAAGAGCCACACAAGTAATCGCACATACAGTGGTACAATAACCTAACAAGGTATCACACATACAGTGGTACAAGAGTCTAACAAGGTATCGCACATACAGTGGTACATGAGCCTAACAAGGTATCACACATACAGTGGTACAAAAACTTAACAAGGTATCACACATACAGTGGTACAGGAGCCTAACAAGGAATCGCACATACAGTGGTACAAGAGCCTAACACGGTATCGCCCATACAGTGGTACAATAACCTAACAAGGTATCACACATACAGTGGTACAATAGCCTTACAAGGTATCGCACATACAGTGGTACAGGAGCCTAACAAGGAATCGCACATACAGTGGTACAAGAGCCTAACAAGGTATTCACATAAAGTGGCACAAGAGCCAAATAAGTTATCGCACATACCATGGTACAAAAGCCTAACAAGGTATCGCACATACAGTGGTACAATAACCTAACAAGGTATCACACATACACTGGTACAAGAGTATAACAAGGTATCACACATACAGTGGTACAAGAGCCTAACAAGGTATCGCACATACAGTGGTACAAGAGCCTAACAAGGTATCGCACATACAGTGGTACAAGAGCCTAACAAGGTATCGCACATACAGTGGTACAAGAGCCTAACAAGGTATCACACATACAGTGGTACAAGAGCCTAACAAGGTATCGCACATACGGTGGTACAAGAGCCTAACAAGGTATCGTACATACAGTGGCAACAGATCGTTTCTTGTTTAAAGTATTCAACTGTCCTAAATACGTTATGAGCCTAACAAGGTATCGCACATACACTGGTAAAAGAGTCTAACAAGGTATCGCACATACACTGGTAAAAGAGTCTAACAAGGTATCGCACATACACTGGTAAAAGAGTCTAACAAGGTATCGCACATACGGTGGTACAAGAGCCTAACAAGGTATCACACATACACTGGTAAAAGAGTCTAACAAGGTATCGCACATACACTGGTAAAAGAGTCTAACAAGGTATCGCACATACACTGGTAAAAGAGTCTAACAAGGTATCGCACATACACTGGTAAAAGAGTCTAACAAGGTATCGCACATACACTGGTAAAAGAGTCTAACAAGGTATCACACATACACTGGTAAAAGAGTCTAACAAGGTATCGCACATACACTGGTAAAAGAGTCTAACAAGGTATCGCACATACACTGGTAAAAGAGTCTAACAAGGTATCGCACATACAGTGGTACAAGAGCCTAACAAGGTATCACACATACACTGGTAAAAGAGTCTAACAAGGTATCACACATACACTGGTAAAAGAGTCTAACAAGGTATCACACATACACTGGTAAAAGAGTCTAACAAGGTATCACACATACACTGGTAAAAGAGTCTAACAAGGTATCGCACATACACTGGTAAAAGAGTCTAACAAGGTATCGCAAATACAGTAGTACAAGAGTCTAACAAGGTATCGCACATACAGTGGTACAAGAGTCTAACAAGGTATCACACATACAGTGGTACAAGAGTCTAACAAGGTATCACACATACAGTGGTACAAGAGTCTAACAAGGTATCGCACATACAGTGGTACAATAACCTAACAAGGTATCACACATACACTGGTAAAAGAGTCTAACAAGGTATCGCACATACAGTGGTAAAAGAGTCTAACAAGGTATCGCACATACACTGGTACAAGAGACTAACAAGGTATCGCACATACAGTGGTACAAGAGACTAACAAGTTATCGCACATACACTGGTACAAGAGACTAACAAGGTATCGCACATACAGTGGTACAAGAGTATAACAAGGTATCGCACATACACTGGTAAAAGAGTCTAACAAGGTATCGCACATACAGTGGTACAAGAGTCTAACAAGGTATCACACATACAGTGGTACAAGAGTATAACAAGGTATCACACATACAGTGTTAAAAGAGTCTAACAAGGTATCACACATACAGTGGTAAAAGAGTCTAACAAGGTATCGCACATACACTGGTAAAAGAGTCTAACAAGGTATCGCACATACACTGGTAAAAGAGTCTAACAAGGTATCGCACATACACTGGTAAAAGAGTCTAACAAGGTATCGCACATACAGTGGTAAAAGAGTCTAACAAGGTATCGCACATACACTGGTAAAAGAGTCTAACAAGGTATCGCAAATACAGTAGTACAAGAGTCTAACAAGGTATCACACATACACTGGCAAAAGAGTCTAACAAGGTATCGCACATACAGTGGTACAAGAGTCTAACAAGGTATCACACATACAGTGGTACAAGAGCCTAACAAGGTATCACACATACAGTGGTAAAAGAGTCTAACAAGGTATCACACATACACTGGTAAAAGAGTCTAACAAGGTATCGCACATACAGTGGTACAAGAGTCTAACAAGGTATCGCACATACACTGGTAAAATAGTCTAACAAGGTATCGCACATACACTGGTAAAAGAGTCTAACAAGGTATCGCACATACAGTGGTAAAAGAGTCTAACAAGGTATCGCACATACACTGGTAAAAGAGTCTAACAAGGTATCGCACATACAGTGGTACAAGAGTCTAACAAGGTATCACACATACAGTGGTACAAGAGCCTAACAAGGAATCACACATACAGTGGTACAAGAGTCTAACAAGGTATCACACATACAGTGGTACAAGAGCCTAACAAGGTATCACACATACAGTGGTAAAAGAGTCTAACAAGGTATCACACATACACTGGTAAAAGAGTCTAACAAGGTATCGCACATACACTGGTAAAAGAGTCTAACAAGGTATCGCAAATACAGTAGTACAAGAGTCTAACAAGGTATCACACATACACTGGTAAAAGAGTCTAACAAGGTATCGCACATACAGTGGTACAAGAGTCTAACAAGGTATCACACATACACTGGTAAAAGAGTCTAACAAGGTATCTCACATACAGTGGTACAAGAGTCTAACAAGGTATCACACATACACTGGTAAAAGAGTCTAACAAGGTATCGCACATACACTGGTAAAAGAGTCTAACAAGGTATCGCAAATACAGTAGTACAAGAGTCTAACAAGGTATCGCACATACAGTGGTACAAGAGTCTAACAAGGTATCACACATACAGTGGTACAAGAGCCTCACAAGGTATCACATATACACTGGTACAAGAGCCTTACAAGGTATCACACATACAGTGGTACAAGAGCCTTACAAGGTATCACATATACACTGGTACAAGAGCCTTACAAGGTATCGTACATACAGTGGCAACAGATCGTTTCTTGTTTAAAGTATTAAACTGTCCTAAATACGTTATGAGCCTAACAAGGTATCGCACATACACTGGTAAAAGAGTCTAACAAGGTATCGCACATACACTGGTAAAAGAGTCTAACAAGGTATCGCAAATACAGTAGTACAAGAGTCTAACAAGGTATCGCACATACACTGGTAAAAGAGTCTAACAAGGTATCACACATACAGTGGTACAAGAGTCTAACAAGGTATCACACATACAGTGGTAAAAGAGTCTAACAAGGTATCGCACATACAGTGGTACAAGAGTCTAACAAGGTATCACACATACAGTGGTAAAAGAGTCTAACAAGGTATCGCAAATACAGTGGTAAAAGAGTCTAACAAGGTATCGCAAATACAGTGGTAAAAGAGTCTAACAAGGTATCGCACATACAGTGGTACAAGAGCCTAACAATGTATCGCACATACACTGGTAAAAGAGTCTAACAAGGTATCGCACATACAGTGGTAAAAGAGTCTAACAAGGTATCGCAAATACAGTGGTAAAAGAGTCTAACAAGGTATCGCACATACAGTGGTACAATAGCCTAACAAGGTATCGCACATACACTGGTAAAAGAGTCTAACAAGGTATCGCACATACAGTGGTAAAAGAGTCTAACAAGGTATGGCACATACAGTGGTACAACAGTCTAACAAGGTATCACACATACAGTGGTAAAAGAGTCTAACAAGGTATCACACATACAGTGGTACAAGAGCCTAACAAGGTATCGCAAATACAGTGGTACAAGAGCCTAACAAGGTATCACACATACAGTGGTAAAAGAGTCTAACAAGGTATCACACATACAGTGGTACAAGAGCCTAACAAGGTATCGCACATACAGTGGTACAAGAGTCTAACAAGGTATCACACATACAGTGGTACAAGAGCCTAACTAGGTATCGCACATACAGTGGTAAAACAGTCTAACAAGGTATCGCACATACGGTGGTACAAGAGCCTAACAAGGTATCGCACATACAGTGGTACAAGAGTCTAACAAGGTATCACACATACAGTGGTACAAGAGCCTAACAAGGTATCGCACATACCGTGGTACAAGAGCCTAACAAGGTATCGCACATACAGTGGTACAAGTGTCTAACAAGGTATCACACATACAGTGGTACAAGAGTCTAACAAGGTATCGCAAATACAGTGGTACAAGAGTCTAACAAGGTATCACACATACAGTGGTACAAGAGCCTAACAAGGTATCGCACATACAGTGGAACAAGAGTCTAACAAGGTATCACACATACAGTGGTACAAGAGTCTAACAAGGTATCGCACATACAGTGGTAAAAGAGTATAACAAGGTATCGCACATACAGTGGTACAAGAGCCTAACAAGGTATCGCACATACATTGGTACAAGAGTCTAACAAGGCTTCGCACATACAGTGGAAAAAATGCCTAACAGGTCATCGCACATACAGTGGTACAAGAGCCTAATAAGGTATCGCACATACAGTGGTACAAGAGCCTAACAAGGTATCGCACATACATTGGTACAACAGTCTAACAAGGCTTCGCACATACAGTGGAAAAAATGCCTAACAGGTCATCGCACATACAGTGGTACAAGAGCCTAATAAGGTATCGCACATATAGTGGCAAAAGTTCTTAACAAGGTATCGCACATACAGTGGTACAAGAGCCTAACAAGGTATCGCACATACAGTGGCACTGGAGCATAACAAGGCATCGCACATACAGTGGCACCAGAGTCTAACAAGGTATCGCACATACAGTGGCACTGGAGCATAACAAGGCATCGCACATACAGTGGCACTGGAGCATAACAAGGCATCGCACATACAGTGGCACCAGAGTCTAACAAGGTATCGCACATACAGTGGTACAAGAGCCTAACAAGGTATCGCACATACAGTGGCACTGGAGCATAACAAGACATCGCACATACAGTGGTACTGGAGCCTAACAAGGCATCGCACATACAGTGGTACAAGAGCCTAACAAGGTATCGCACATACAGTGGCACCAGAGTCTAACAAGGTATCTCACATACAGTGGTACAAGGGCCTAATAAGGCATCGCACATACAGTGGTACAAGAGCCTAACAAGGTATCGCACATACAGTGGCACCAGAGCCTAACAAGGTATCGCACATACAGTGGTACAAGAGTCTAACGAGGCATCGCGCATACAGTGGTACAAAAGCCTAACAGGGCATCGCACATACAGTGGCACAAGAGTCTAACAACGTATCACACATACAGTGGTAAAAGAGCCTAACAAGGTATCGCACACACAGTGGTACAAGAGTCTAACAAGGTATCGCACATACAGTGGTACAAAAGCCTAACAAGGTATCGCACATACAGTGGTACAAGAGCATAACAAGGTATCGCACATACAGTGGTACAAGAGCCTTACAAGGTATCGCACATACAGCGGTACAAGATCCTATCAAGGCATCGCACATACAGCGGTACAAGAGCCTAACACGGTATCACACATACAGTGGCACTGGAGCATAACAAGGCTTCGCACATACAGTGGCACTGGAGCATAACAAGGCATCGCACATACAGTGGCACCAGAGTCTAACAAGGTATCGCACATACAGTGGTACAAGAGCCTAACAAGGTATCGCACATACAGTGGCACTGGAGCATAACAAGGCATCGCACATACAGTGGTACTGGAGCCTAACAAGGCATCGCACATACAGTGGTACAAAAGCCTAACAAGGTATCGCACATACAGTGGTACAAGAGCCTAATAAGGCATCGCACATACAGTGGTACAAGAGCCTAACAAGGTATCGCACATACAGTGGCACCAGAGCCTAACAAGGTATCGCACATACAGTGGTACAAGAGTCTAACGAGGCATCGCACATACAGTGGTACAAAAGCCTAACAGGGCATCGCACATACAGTGGTACAAGAGTCTAACAAGGTATCACACATACAGTGGTAAAAGAGCCTAACAAGGTATCGCACATACAGTGGTACAACAGTCTAACAAGGTATCGCACATACAGTGGTACAAGAGCCTAACAAGGTATCGCACATACAGTGGTACAAGAGCCTAACTAGGTATCGCTCATACAGTGGTACAAGATCCTGACAAGGTATCGCACATACAGTGGTACAAGTGCCTTACAAGGTATTGTAAATACAGTGGTACAAAAGCCTAACAAGGTATCGCACATACAGTGGTACAAGAGCCTAACTAGGTATCGCTCATACAGTGGTACAAGATCCTGACAAGGTATCGCACATACAGTGGTACAAGTGCCTTACAAGGTATTGTAAATACAGTGGTACAAAAGCCTAACAAGGTATCGTACATACAGTGGCACAATAGTTTAACAAGGTATCGCACATACAATGGTTCAATCCAACGCTGTTCTCGTTGGTCCAAGCTTTGTCATGTTTTAATTAAGAACTAATTTTATTTTCTTCATATATGAATTGATTTACTGTTTTTAAATATTGTTCAATTTATCTGATTTCAAAGCATAATTATTTTGTTTTAACCTTTAAAGCTATTGAAATAATATAAATGTAAATGACATTATATGTAAATGTTTCAATAAGCTGATCATGCTTAGTCCTATCGTGGCCTTTAAATTATTGCGTGTACTAATCGCATCTGTTTTTATCACCGCTGTAGCATTTGTTGTGCATACAATAAGAAACGATTATTAGACAAATGTACATTTCACAAGTAAAAGCCAACGAGTTTGCGATGTACATTTATCCATATATTTGCTGTTTAATGTTAAGGAATCGCACATACAGTGGTACAAGAGCCTAACAAGGTATCGCACATACTGTGGTACAAAAGCCTAACAAGGTATCGCACATTCAGTGGTACAAAAGCCTAACAAGGTATCACACATTCAGTGGTACAAGAGCCTAACAAGGTATCACACATACAGTGGTACAAGATCTTAACAAGGTATCGCACATACAGTGGTACAAGAGCCTAACAAGGTATCGCACATACCGTTGTACAAGAGCTTAACAAGGTATTGCACATACAGTGGTACAAGAGTCTAACATGATATCGCACATACCGTGGTACAAGAGCCTAACAAGGTTACGCACATACCGTTGTACAAGAGCTTAACAAGGTATTGCACATACAGTGGTACAAGAGCCTAACATGATATCGTACATGCAGTGGCACAAGATACTAACAAGGTATCGCACATGCAGTGGCACAAGAGCCTAACAGGATATCGTACATACAGTGGTACAAGAGCCTAACAAAGTATCACAAATACAGTGGTACAAGAGCCTAACAAGGCATCGCAGATACAGTGGTACAAAAGCCTAACAAGGTATCGCACATACAGTGGCACAAGAGCCTAACAGGATATCGCACATACAGTGGTACAAGAGCCTAACAAGGTATCACAAATACAGTGGTACAAGAGCCTAACAAGGCATCGCAGATACAGTGGTACAAAAGCCTAACAAGGTATCGCACATACAGTGGCACAAGAGCCTAACAGGATATCGCACATACAGTGGTATTAGAGCCTAACAAGGTATCACAAATACAGTAGTACAAGAGCCTAACAAGGTATCACACATACAGTGGTACAAAAGCCTAACAAGGTATCGCACATACAATGGTACAAGAACCGAACACGGTATCACACATACAGTGGTACAAGAGCCTAACATGCTTATTATAGTATAAATAGTATGCCTGACCTGCTAACGCATGTATGTATACTGTGCAAACATTATTCGGCATTGTCTTGTATTTGGCAAAGTCATGTCTATGGCTGTGGCATTGATAGTTAATTAACGTAACGATGCGATAATTATAAATTCGCTCCGGTAAATTTCCGTTGACCTTGAGGTTCTTCAAGTCATTACGACAACGTTCAAGTAGAGAGGTGTACTATGAAAATCTTGTACACGGGTAACACAACTACATACTTATTATTTATATCTTATTTTCCCCTTTTTACGTTTTTAACGATAAAACCAGAAAATGACTGTGCGATTCATTTACCCAAAACAATATATTTGGATGATGTTGATCGCGAAACGGAGCAATGAAATAGCATTCAACTCTCACGTGATCTAATTCCTCTCACTATGTTTCCCGTATATGGGTCATTTAGGTGATGAACAACTTTGGAGCAGACGACAACACAGCCCCGTCAACCTAATTGTTTGTATTAGTGTTGTCTTTATATGATATAATCCATTGTTAGGGAAACAATTCTTTGACGTTGAAAAATTTATAAACTTATTTCATATCTATTTTTGGAAAGTCTCGTGCATGTCATTTACATTGCAAAACTATGATTCTAGATAAACACAGGGAAATATTCCACTGCCGTCGAGGTCTTCGCATTAAAGGTTAAACAACCAGACGTGTGACTTTGTAATTCAATCGAACACGCATACTTGGCTTGATAGTTTCATGTAGATAATCAATAAGGTAATCCAATAAGTATCATATAAGTGTTCACCAGACCGTTACATGTGTAGGTAATATCTGTCTCCCATGACTCATGATAACAGTTTACGTAATGCCGTACCTGTGAAATCAAATACTGGAAACGTTTTTATTTTGGTATACTCTAAGTTTAGCGCATAGCCGAACTTAAACAGATAAATCCAATGATAAATTGACACTCACAACACCTTCTATAGAAAGTTATATACAGAAATTGTGATTAGCGCAATGATAATTTAGCGAAATGCTTCAAGGGCAAATATCGCTAAAATAATATAACCGCTAAAATATGTACCAGTAGTTCCTGTTTTAAACTCGATATGTCGTTTCTTTACATAAAGAAAATGCAGCTAAGCGAATGGACACAAAATGTCTAAATCTAGAAATGACTTACCGACAGTCCAATAACCACGAGGGAATACATCCGGTATATTTGACTTTAATAATACTAAATATTAAATTGCATCGATTGGAATATTGTATTCAATTTCAATACACTTTGAACTTTTGTTTTTCAATAATTTTGCTTCAAGTTCAACTGTTGACACGTTGGTGTTTTACTTAGAGGGGAGGGACACTGTATGGTTTACATTAAATATCATTTTTTCCATTTGTGTTAACTATTCACAAAGCATTTCTACTGATAATGTACCCCTGAATAATACATCATCCGTCTTCCTTGTTCAAGTATCGCTGGTAGCCCCTCCCAACCCCATCAACTTTTAAATATTCATTATTACATTTTGAAACTATTATTAAGACGGGGTTTCTCCCTTCCGGTACTTATCAACAATCAGAAGTATTAGAAATATTATAAAAATAATTACTCTAAATCATCACAAAATAAAGTGTATTTTATGACTTAAAATAATTGGCGCGTCCCTGGTAAATGTATGACAATGTAGTACCACCGACTTAGATGGTAATATCGAATCTAATTCCGTGGTACATAAAGTAACTACATGGTACATGCTGTTCCGAATTTCCTTCTATCATAATCCATTAAAATCATGAACGCATACTTATTAAAAGAATAAAATTCCAACGATATAGTCTGATTCTATAGTTTATTAATTCGTGTCTTCTTTTCAGTCGTGTCTCTAAATGGATAGACAGATTGGCACTTACCTGTAGGGATTCGTGGAATAACCGTGATTGACCTTCACATTGCCTTTAAAACAAAGCCATTGCACTTTAACGAATTAGGAAACCGATTATACCTATTAATTGGTCAGGTATTGCACAACAGTCATTATTGATAAGGTGTGACAAATAGTTCTAGTCTATGAATGGGTCAGTATGTCCCGTGTCTCTAAACAGCCCTACGGCAAACTCACCTGTCGTGGCTTTTGCGACAGGGAATGAGGCTCCCTACAGGGTTTACCATAATAATAATAATTGTAAATAGTCGATTCCGTGATAGTATATGGCCGCGAACCTGTTGTGTTACTGAAATCAGGAAAGTTAGTAGCCACGAAAGAAAGTTGGTTTACAGTAAGAAAATGTAACGTTCAGACAGGATAATACTAAGGGTGACGTATTTTCCGATGCGGATACAATATTTCATATATCTTTATGCAATTGGTGTCAAGTAAGATTAAACTATTTGCCGATGACACCTCTCTATATGTAATAATTGATGATGATTTGGTACAAGCATCCCAGACATTAACTCATGATTTGGAAAAGATAAGTCAATGGGCAAAAATGTGGGATATTAAATTCAATCCAAATAAGACAAAATCAGTGTTGTTTACAAGGAAAAAATATCGCATTATACCTCCAATCTTTTTTCAAGATGAAATTATTTCTAATGTAACCCATCATAAACACCTTGGTGTATCACTTCATGAAACTGGATTTTGGAACATTCATATACAAACTATTTTTGAAAAAGCATATAAACGAATAAACTTACTTAGGGCCATGAAATATAGATTAAGTAGAAATTCACTAACAAAATTATATACATCTTATATTAGACCATTATTAGAATATGCTGATGTTGTCTGGGATAATTGTACCGATCAATCTAAAAATCTAATTGAATCTGTTCAGCTTGAAGCCGCAAGAATAATAACTGGTATGCGAAAAGGAACATCTCATGAAAAACTATACAAAGAATTAGGCTGGGAAACATTAGAGGAAAGAAGGAAAAAACACAAGTTAATTTTAATGTATAAGATTTTGCATAATGCAGCTCCTGATTATTTAGCTGATACAGTAAATCATTTTATTAATCGACCAGAACCAGACATGTATGCTTTACGCAGAAATAGGTATTTTAATATTCCTTTATGTAGGTCAAGCAGTTATATGAATAGCTACTTTCCTTCTACTTTTCGTGAATTTAATGTTCTAGATTTAGAAACTATTAATGCCCCATCCATTTCAAAATTTAAGAATCTTATTTCAATATCCAATGATAATAATGATGATAATGGTGGAAAAGAAGTAACTCCAATTTTTAAAAGTAATATATATAGAAAATGTAGTATAATCATTTGTCAACTTAGAAATTATTGCAGTAATATGAACTATGATTTATTTAAAGATCATTTGAAAGATCATCCTACCTGTGGCTGTGGGTATAAACAAGAAACTGCACAACATTATTTTTTCCACTGCCCTACTTTTGATACAGAAAGAGACTTATTGAGAGAAAACATACAAAATTTTATACTTCATGATCATTTTAATTTATCAGTACTTTTACGTGGTTGCATTCTGTGTGATGATGAAATAAATATATCAATATTCAGATATATTCTTGCATACATCAAAAACACTAGAAGATTTATCAGAATTTAAGCTATAATCTGTTTAGACTTTAGTTAGTCTTCTTCCCCTATTTATGTCAAAGCATTCTCAACATTTGCCCATAATCATACTTACGAGTTATCTTACATTTTTGTATGTTGGTCTTGAGCTCCAGTCCTTATCTTACAGTATAACCTGTCTAAACCAAAACTTTCAAATTTCGAAAACTTATTTATAATGGCCTATCAATCTAATCTGTGCATTTCTTTCTGAATCCAAACATGTTCTGCCTTGGCAGTCAAGACTCTTGTATGGACCGGTCATAGCATTTGATCCCACTGACTTTTGGACTGGACAGGTTGTACTGTATCTATTCTTATACAGCTCACACCCATTATGATGTTATTATATATTAAATGGAAACTCTTAAATGAAATTTTTCCTTATTACGTCTTGGCATATTTATAGTTAATTTTTTATCTGCCAGCCAGAGACCAGATGTAGTAGGTCTAAGTGAAACCATGGACAGTGCGGCCTACACTTTGTGTCTTCTGGCTGGTCCAGAATTTTGATCTCATATATACTGAATAATTAATAAGCCTAAATTGATAATATTGTATTTCCATAACCAATAGATATAACAGAGCTGCTGTATATATGTTTGTTGTAACTTTCATTTCAGTAAATATTTATCATAATTACCATTCAAAAACAATAAGATCCATTGACTGTTTAATTAATTGGCTACTTTATGACTTACTTAATTTATTAATATATATATATTTTTTCATATACAATTTTGCCACCAGTGTATTACTTATATGGAGAGGGCTTACATAGGCTGTGCCTGTTGCCCAATCCCTTTGACAATTAACATCTGTATGTTAATAAAATCTGTTGAAATGAAATGATTTCATATATCTTCACTGCATTGAAGTTAAGAGTTTGTAGTTAAAATGTTTTGATAATGCACTATTAAACTGTAATAAACACAGATAAGGTAAGGTATACTAGAATACTCCCTTAGTTGATTCTAAGTGTACATGATCCATTACTGGAAGATTGAGTATCCCGCGGATAGTCCTTAAAGGTTTATAATACTCGAAGTATGCCTATTACCTATGTGAGATCGGATAATAGGCATTTTTATAAAAATTCTGATTCTTTTGTCCAACCATGCAATGTCAGTCTTACTGATTTTGTTGGTGTTTCTGACAGGTAAGGTTTTATAGTATTTCCAAATGAGGAACAAAAATTGTAAGACTTGTGGTATACCTATAACCGAAAAGAAATTTCCCTCACTCAAAAGAAAACTCTACTTAAAGGTTTAAAAACTTGACTTGTAAAACCTCAAATGTTGTGTACGGTATTAATTTGAGTGTTCTTTGAGCGGTTTGAGTTGTATTGGTGAAACAAAAGGCCAGTTACGACAGAGAATGAACGGTCATCGTTCGGCGGTAAACCGGGACGAGAATCAATGATTATGTCAGCATTTCCAATTTATTGACCATTCAATTCTTTCGATGACTGTCCGTATCCTGGGAACAAATATCACCCTACAAATAATCCCACAATCAGCACTCTGTACCGTAGACAACGTGAGAAACGCTACATAGGAATTCTTGGCACTGCTATGCCATATGAGTGCAATGATCGTATCGATTTAGTAGGAATTTTGTCCTGAACACAATCAAACAAATGTAATGTCTTTGTTTACTCCTCAAAAGAGACGTTATCATAGTCATTGGCATCGGCATTACAACAGTCCAACAGAATGCAGTGTAAAATATGAAGACCTTTTGTTAACTTTAAAGGGACCAATGGGTGTTCATCGAGTTCGTACCACACTATATTCACTCTCTCGGACTGCACTAAGTACACTACAAACTACTAAAAAAACCCTGGTCCGGATGACCTTTGTAAACTAGCATCAAGGCCCTTCGGATGTGGCTCTTGGGATGTGGGCGTTAATGGGATGTGGATTTTGAAAAAATCTCGAAAGATCTTTTGATCAATCTTGAAAACCCCTCCTCTAAAAGCTTTTTTTTCTTCATTACCATACCTCATACAAAATGGTAGTGAGCTATATAAACTGAAGATGAAATGGGTAGGAATTTCTGGTCCACAATGTTTTTGTTGAGTTCGAAGAAAAGATTTTCCAGCAGACTTTTGGCATTCCCATGGGAACAAACTTGTTTTTGTTTTCATACGAGGCTTAGTGTTTGAAAGAGCTACTCAAGACAGGTACCAAAAACCTTGCCAAATCTTTTAATTTCACTTTCAAATATATCGACGATGTGTTGTCTTTAAACAATAATAATTCTGCTGACCACGTCGATCGTATGTACCCTTCTGAACTTGAAATAACGGACATACATGACTCTTCTACATTAACTGCTTAACTCGATTTCTATTCAAACTATGACCAACATGGACAGCTTTCTACTAAGGTGTACGATAAACGTGACGATTGTGAACTTTCTATTTCCTGATAGTAACATCCCTGCTTCTCCAACATATAGTGTTTACATGTCGTAGTTGTTTCGATATTCTAGGGCTTACACTAAATACCATGATCGATGTTGACTGCTGACAAACAAACTAACAGCACAAGGATTCGAGAGATGCAGGTTGATCAGAACTATGGGCAAGTTTTATTATAGCCATCTTGGTCTCATTGAGAAATATTCTGTATCTTTATGTGACATGAAGATTGACGTTTTGGAGTACGCTCATTAGCGTTTTCAATTGTTTGGATTGACAATGATAACTCTGTTCTCATTTTGAGAACACAATGATTACTTGGATGTGACCAAGATTTACATGGCGGGTGTCGTTGATGAAGCAGAAGACGATTACTCTTTCGGAACACCTGGTTTTATTATCTTGTACTTTTACGGGGTCTCCATGCAAATCTTTCCCTTTTCCATATTTTGCCTCTAGTTTAATTGATTTTGAGTTCGGATTATGGTTTAGTTGACGCTTTGGTATTCTCTTAGTTTTTTGTAGACAGCATGTTGTCTAAAACTTGGTACGCATAGGGAAGGACAAATTGTCTACTCACCGAGGATTTGAAGCCAATACATACAACATAGAACTGGCTTACAGTACTATAAATCACTTAGGTTTCGCTTATACTCCTTTATCGTTAGCTAATAGCTTTGTATTGGCCGCCATTTTATAAATATAGCTAATGCTACTTCACCTGAAACATCACGTGATTCAGTTATCACACTGTCTCCAGACAAATGACACTTTTGAATGGGAACACACCGCAGACCTTAAAGACAAGTCACCATTAATTCGCAATGCATGGAAGATGATAGGACTTCGATCGATCAGACTTGTTTGTACTAATCAATTAGTAGTCATTTCAGCGGTAACATCTTTGACATTTTTCCTATTGCATAATGATGACGTAACAAACACATGTGCTGCACCTTTTAAGTTTAGTAATAGATACAGCATGTCGAAAAACATAAATTAAACTGCACCATACAGCTGTTTCGTCCTCCTATGACTCTTCAGTGATGCTATGGGCCAAACGGTGAGAATTCAAAATTTCTAAACTTATGTAAAAGCAGAAGGGTCAGGTGCGTAAAACCCCTTTAATTTATGAATTTAGAAGTAAAATTAAGCTAGTTCGGTATAATTTTAAATCGTGTACTACGAAAATGTGTATATTATGTACCGTGCAACTCAAATGAGATCAACTGTGGCTATGGAGGCTCCAGCAAACCTTAGGGACTAAATAATCCACAAGCAGAGTCTGTGACCCCCTATAATATTGGATAAATAGTTTGCATGTTTAAACACCATCATTGTAAAGATGTTAACGCATTTCTACCTCTCAACGTGGTACACGTGCTCGGGATCAGACCTTTGACCTATAGCCTTACATGTGATTGACGTTATTTTATGAAATTCTACTGCCAGTATTACGTGGATGACGTTCGCAAGTACAGAGTTCTCGAGATGGTTGGATTTAAAGGTAAAATGTGTTTCAGACATGTTTTGTAAATGCATGATATGGATTATATGTAAAACCAATGTCACAGAACCGTCATGGATTTAACACAGAGTTATTATTGTCGAACAACTAAGTCGTAATATTTCAATTTGCGATTGACCCTCCAAGCGTATTAACGCGAAAATAAATATCATGTGAAATATCAGTGATTTAAAGCTGCCTTGATTAACGTGTCTTTTCAAAAGCTTTGTAAACTATTCAATTTTGCGTCGGCGTTGAATTACATGTATAAGTAATAAACGTTATTCTTGTCCACTATATATAACTTAAATTTCAATGCAGAATAGGGATGTGAACAGTGACGGGCTCAGTGATGTCATGCTATTTTCTGATTACTCTAGTTAAGCTTTCCTAGGCCTGCATTTTTGATATATTTTTTTGTTTCTACATTGGCGATAATTGTGCAACAATGTAACAAACGTGAAGTACAGCACCGTGTTACAACAGCAGCTTAAAGTACATGCAAATGGCGGGAAATCCAAAATAGTTAACGTAAATATAAGGATTGAATGTCTATTTTGTTGCTTGCATCGACTGATGAAGTCAACTGAACCTCACGCAAATAGTACATGAACTGCTTCGCAGTTCACTTCATTTGCGCGAGGTTCACTTGACTTCATCAGTCGATGCAAGCAACAAGATGGTGTTAAATTCGACAATTACCATTTTAGTTAGTGAGATTTTAAGAGTATTTTACAAAATAATGTTTTCCCGTAAAGGCAGATTAACTACAATATAAATTATGTAAACAGCCTAAGCAGTATATATCTTGGTCTTGTCATAGAGATGTTCCATATGCTGGTTCAATAGATAATTAAATTTCTCTTTTAACTCATATATACTTTGATCACTTTATTTGGATATAAATATCTATGTCGTACATTGTATTCAAACTGTATTAATAACGTTCATATAATGGAATATTCCATATAAATATATGTAAATTATATTACAGCATCGATCGATTTATGCATGAATAGTGAGAATAAGAGTTAGAATACATATGTTATCTGTTAAGACAAGCAGCGTTTAAATCTTCACACCGGGTAAGGTAAGTGTCTATTAACGTTAGGTGTCGATGTTGACTTTAAGATAAGTTACAGAATTAATCTTAATGTAGTAGCAGTTCGATTATAACCATATTTATAAAGTAATCTGTTAAATTAATCATTTTATTTGTTAAACTTTGAATTCTGATGACAATTTGTTTAATAGTTTTTAAAAAGTTTGAAATATTCTTGGTAAATCAGAAAATAAGGAAAACATTAGATATTTTCAAATATTGATATTTATGTAAAAAAAATAGTTTAGTTATGGTGACAATAGCTTGAAGAAAGTTTTAAATATTTTTGATATATCAGAAAATATGGAAAACGTTATATTTTTTCAAATATTTATATTTAGGTAAACAAACCAGTTTTGAAAAATAAGAATAATGGCAATTTCATCGAAGCCCAGTGACCAGGCCAGTCACAGGTCAGCTACCAGCGTCAAAGACAATTTAGGATTCATTAGTGAAACGCAGATAACGAATAATATTATAGAATTATCGATTATAAAAAACAACCAAGGACGAGAATTAGCCGAACTAAAAGTCGAAACGGATCTCCAGCCGGAAACATATAAGACGTATAAAGGTACCACAGACGATGAGCGAATCCCCGGAGAAATACCTACCAGCGTAAAGGACAGTGGTCTCTTCCCGGGGGGATTGTATCGTAAGATCAGTGAATCAGCGTTAATATCAGAGAGGTACTGCCATAATTCATCTATGTAATGCGTGTCAATGATATATATTCTATTGGTTAATACCACTGAAGACATTTTGACTTATCTATATGTCTTTATTGTTGAAGGTCGTCGTTCCATTTGCCTTGAATTCAAATGTATGCTTTGTTTCTACAATGAAACCTCGCTTAAAGACCACCTCAGATTTAAGACCACCTCATTGTTATGACCACTTCATTTCAGTCCCGAAAAATGTTTTCTAAATATCTTTGTATTGAAAGCTTCACTATAAAGACACCTCACTATTAAGACCACTCCGCTATTAAGACCACCCCGCTATTGAGACCACCTCGCTATTAAGAAGCCTCATTATTTAGACCACCTCGCTATTAAGACCAACCCGCTATTAAGACCAACCCGTTATTAAGATCACCCCGTTATTAAGACCACTCCGCTTTTAAGACCACTCCGCTATTAAGACCACCCGCTATTAAGATCACCCAGCTATTAAGACCACTTTGGTTTCACTGTATTTGACAACGAACACAAGAAAACACAGCAATACATATCACAATATTACGAATTCAATTTTCTCCTAATTTCTTTTTTAAAAAATCAGAGAATATTGAAGCGCCAATAAAATCAGGGGCCGCGGTGGCCGAGTGGTTAAGGTGTCTCGGCATTCTACCACTAGCCCTCAACCTCTGGGTTGCGAGTTTAAAACCCAATTGGGGCATTTGCCAGGAATTGACCGTAAGTCGGTGTTTTTTCTCCGGGTACTCAGGCTTTCCTCCACCTCATAATTCTGGCACGTCCTTAAATGACCCTAGCTTTTATTAGAACATAAAACAAAATAAGCCGAACCAATTAAAAAAAAACCAAACGCATCATCATCCGATCTTGAAACCATTTTAACTAGGGACAAAATTTGAACGAGGAAAAATTTACACCGGGACCCTTGAAGTAAACGTCAAGACCTCATAGTGAGAGCCAAGTCATGCTTCTCAATCACAAAAATGAAGCACACTAATGAGCATTTTCAAAAACTTCTAACTTCATATCATACAAGAATACGACAAATTTCTCAATGTAATTAAGATGGCGACTATAAAACTTACCAATCTTGATATCTCGAATTCATGTGTCGAAAGTCTGTCAGCAGCCGACATCTTTCAATAAAAACATTCAGAGAATACCAACGTGTCAACAAACCATAATCCGAACCACAACAACCAAGCACACCAAAATAAGCAAACTCGTCCATCTTCATATCACACAAAGATACAGAATATTTCTCTTTTGTTCGTCAGCAGTAGACATCTATCACGGAAATCTCGATATTCAGAGCAGGCCCTAGAATAACGAATTTAATGCGACATGTAAGGACCATAGATTGGAGAGGTAGCAATATTACTATCAAGAGAGGGAAAGTGTATCGTATAGCCTAGAAATAATCTGTCTGTGTTGTTCATAGTTTAAGTAAAGATCAAGGCAAACAGCTGACAATAGGTTGACTTTATCAGTTTGAGATTATATCTTTGGATTCCTACCTTTTGGCTCCTAGAATCACTGAAGAGTCCTAGGAGGACGAAACAGCTGTATGATGCAATTTAATTCATTTTTTCGGCATTCTGTATCTATTACTAAATTTAAGAGGTGCAGCATATGTGTGTGTTACGTCATCTTTGGAGGTAGTTACCTAATCGGATTTACTTGTAAATCAATACATCTGTTACCTGATCTCCTAAAAAAATACGTAGTCTTTAAATAAATATCCATATACATTTTACTGCTGTCCGCGTGTGATAACCCTTTTATAAGTTGCAGTAACAACAGAAAACGTAATTACAAAAACAAACAAGTTTCTTTTTTAGCAAATTGGGCGAGCTTGAGTTATCTACCTAACATGTGTTTTTATAGACCCTGGAAGAGCGGGGGCAATACAAATTTAGTCCCCAGCAAAATATGAATCAGTAAGAGTGTTACAAATTAAAAGGATGGTTGAAATTGTATGCTGACATAATAATTTGTTTTCTTTGTCCTGCCACAGAACACCGGAAAGAAATCCAGAGAGGATTAAAGTGGGTTGTAAAAGAAAGTGGGTTGTTACGGCTGCAGCGTTCTTATCATTGTTCATCTGTACTGGGTTTCCGTTCAACATGGCCGTACTCAACATAGCGTTTCTGGAGGCGTTTGGTAAGAGCAACGCAGAGACTTCCCTTGTACAAGCTGTCATAGTAGGGATGTTCTTTATAGCAGGTAGGTGAAAGTTATCTCAATATTATTATATTATATTTACATTTGCTCTGTAATTTTCCATTGACACAATGCTAAGAGGCAGTTGCTGCCATACGCCTATAACAACCAGTGCCTCAGACTTTAACAGCAGTTGGCATTGTGATGTCACCATTCTCTATTGTGACGTCATCGATTTCATTGTTGTCTTCACTTGATTTGCTTCAAAAATCGGTCCGAAGAAACTAAATAAAGCACAATTATTCTATCTAAATATAAATATAAGTAATGAACATTTTAGCAAATATTGTTACAGTCCTATAACACACATTGCTATTGATGACAAACTTACATAAAGCCCTACCGGGCTTTATTTAGTATGTCGTCAATAGCAATGTGTGTTATAGGACTGTAACAACATTTGCTAAAACATTCATTGCCTAAATACCACTATACTCACGACAAAAGTCGCATATTTAGGGTAAATGTTCCA
This sequence comes from Mimachlamys varia, assembly GCA_947623455.1. Taxonomy (NCBI): domain Eukaryota; kingdom Metazoa; phylum Mollusca; class Bivalvia; order Pectinida; family Pectinidae; genus Mimachlamys; species Mimachlamys varia. The sequence goes on from OX392540.1 coordinate 31,097,298, forward strand.
ATGAACTGTTACAGCATATATTGATAAAAAAAAGTTTTATGAGCCCTGTCCCAATACACAACGTTTTGGTTTCTGTCCTGATATCACGCACCCGACAACCGGTCTATCAATATGTACACTCAAAATACTATTGTTGACAATATTGCGTTTGTTTGTTTTTTTTATTTCATATGAAAATTTCAAATAAATTAGAGAATACCGAAGCGTCAACAAAATCATAATCCAAACTCAAAATCGATTAAACCAGGGGTAAAATATGAGCAAGGGAAAGACGTGGAGACTCTTGTAAAAGTACAAGAGAATAAGACCAGGTGTTTCGGAAGGAAACAGTTTGCCAAATCTACAGTTTTGTGAAGCAGTATTGAGATCATGAAGTTCTATAAATCACTAAATCAGCTTCAATGATTGTTTTCAGACCTTAAGTATTATTTCCATCATATACAAAATAAGGCAACTCGTATTTTTTTGGTTGGTGCAGAGTTGATTCCCTTGGCTTGTCTTACTTGGGATGTATCACTTTGGAGCTGTGCTTGTAAAGGTTCTGTAAGGAAACACCGTTAGGGGAACTGGCTTATGAGGATATTTGTATCAACTTTTCTTGAAAATTACTTTTTAAGCAATATTATAAATAATACATCATAAATAAGTTGAATTACTGATTATCAATTGTAACAAAGGTCATTGGGCTAATTTTGAAGATATAAGGGTATTTTGGCGGAAAGAACTCTCTAGATTTTTCATAGGAATAAAATAGGAACATAACTTTTTTAAAAGCTGAAAAAAAATGAAAAGGAATAATCGAAATGTTTAGATATTGTGTCAGATAATTTTATTTTGACAATATGAGAAAACAAATAAGGGTTAATGGGCAATTATTTAACATGTGTTCTTCGGGGGAAAGACAGGGGAATTCTGTAAATTGATCTATTTCTTGAACAGGCAGAACCAGCTCCCTTTAATTACAGATTTCGTAATGTTTAGGCTTCTAGTTCGACCAGTGAAGTTTCATTTTTTATTTCTATTTGCAAACATTCATATTTCCAATAGCTACATTCCGTCAAGTTTTGATTTCGAAATCTTGGAAACTACATCATAAAACAAGTTCGTTGATATGTTTTCTGAGTACCAATATAAAATCACGATACATGAAATTAAAAGTAAAATATTGATATAAGAATTTTTTTTTCAGATGACCATTTGCCTAAAATAAGTACAATCAGCTCTGATGTTTCTAAACATTTGGCGTATTCTGATGTGTCAATATAAATAAAATCCAAGTTATGTCACTTCCTAAAAGAAGTTGATAATAAAACAAAATTAATCATCGAACAAGCAATAAGGTGAGCACAAGTTAAACTACTTGGATAATATCATTGTCTTTATCTAGCAAGGTATCTCAAGATTCTTGTTGCAGTATTGCCCTCAATAACTGATGTTAGCTTATGTATGAAAATATTTATCCAAACCAGTTGATTCAAGCACTGAAATATCCCTTTATTTTAACCATGAATAACGTTTTGAGTGCTATGTAAAAACTTACTGTTTTCCGTGCTGTAGGTCTACCCAATGGAACACTTGTGAGTAAATACGGAGCGAGAAAGGTCGGGATTTGTGGTTCACTGGGAGCCGCCTTAGGTCTTGGTCTTTCCTTCTTTGCCACAGGCATTCCCTTCCTGGTCGTTACAAATGGTTTAATCACAGGTGAGGTTCAAATATTTTTCCTTGATCAATGTTGACTAGTTCTAGGCAACCCAAAACGGTAACATGATCATACAAACTGCTACATGATGTACATATTTCATATTTTAAATATATCTTCGTTACCACAAAAACAAATAAAAAAATCTTTTTGTAGTTACTATAGATTTCAACAACAGGAAAACGACGGAAGCATATTCAAACGAACTTTTATGAATTTGTATCTTACATGTAAATATATGATCCGTACCAGAAGCAAAGAAGAAGAAAATCTATCTGCAGTTTGTATAGATTCCATCGTCAATACAATAAGCACTCAAGTATCTATTTTGATGATTTATATCTTAATAAAGGGGTTGGCTTGTCTGCTTGCTACATTTCGGCGATGACAGGTGTTGGCGAACACTTCGACGGCAAGTCAAAATTAGAAGTCCTTTCCTTTCTATCATTTGGAACTGGGTGTGGTTCCACAGCGTACACCTATCTTCTTGACGTCCTTACAAGAGAGTTTGGTTGGAAAGGGTGTTTCTTAATAGTAGGAGCAATAACGTTGAATATGGTACCCTGTTTCGCCATGTTTAGCCCACGAACTGTCGATCTTTCAGGACAAAACAAACTTTACGGCGGTAGCAGCGAAAGAATGTCGGTGTCAACGATTTCTTCAAGTAGTGGACTTTACTCTAAGAAGGAAAGTAGCACTTGTTCAAAGCTTATTACCGTTTGTAAAAACAAGGTCTATCTAATATACACCTTGTCATTGATTATTGCTGTTCCCACTTTAACTTCTATTTCCATTTTTCTTGTCGGCTTTCTCCAGTTTAGGGGTTTCGATCAACAAACAGCAGTTTTTCTTTATTCCGTGATGGCTTTTTCCAGCGCCATATTTAGACTTGTACCTGGGTTTTTGAAAAGAATACCGCATCTTAGTATCTTGGTAATACCTGCTCTATTCACAATCGTCGGCACCGTTACCTGTGCTTTTATTCCGAGCGCTGTTACCTTTGAGGAACATTTGACCCTGATGGGTTTCCTAGGCATGTCACTTGGTGGAACCGTCACCGTCATTTCCATAACGACACTGAATCTTGTGGGTGTGGAAAATTATTCAGTGGGACTCGGTGTCACTATATCTGGCATAGGTATAGCCAATTCGTGTGGAGGACCTATATCAGGTATAACAGTTTAAAGGCCCAATATACGTAACTTCAGGAAATTTTTCGTGATTCTGAAAAATTCTGAAAAAAAGTCCAGTTGATAACCATGCAAAAATAAGCCTAAAACGAAGTAAACCTGGGTGGTAACTAACAAGAAACTCTTGACAGAAAAATCCAAAGAAATGAAAATAATTCAGGTGGGGCCCACTTCAACAACAAGCCGAAGTGAGAAGACAGTTCAAAATGGACACGTGTTTACAAATACCGAGTTTCAACTGCTGCTGTACCGGTAACCGCGTAAGAATTCATCTTGAATATTGCTGATAACAGTTAATCTTAACTAAATCTATAAATATAAAAAGTTATTAGGCTTGATTTTCGCTTCAAGTTATGCCGAAAGTTACGTATATTGGGCCTTTAATTGATACAATGTTATTGTGTACACCTATCTCTGAGTACCTATACTAAAGTAAGATTCAGTTATATTGGATTCCATGTTGGCTCTCTTATATAAATGACTGTATGTAAATCATATTTTAATGTTACAGATAATGTCCAAAAAATTCTGCATAAGAATGAAATTCAAATTCAATTTCATTAGATAAAATTAGCAAATAAGATCTGAGGAATGTCATATTAATGAAAAACAAAAACAAAACAAAAATTAAACGGTATTCTTTAATTGTTTTCCGATATTTTAACCTGAGAGGGAAATGCACATACTTAAAAGTAATCTGTAATTATCGTTCAAACATGACTTCCACTGAACATTTATAATTTTTTCATTTTACTTTTATTTTGTTTCCAATCACTGAAGAATGTAAAGGAGTGTTATGAAGTATAACTGTTCACAAAACTGACTTTGACATTGGTACATGTACTACAAAACGCTTCACCTGGCTTCATGTTAAACAGCATCACTTGTTGCTAACATTAACCACTTTTTGAAATTATCGGAACTCTGCGGGGCTTTATTTTTCAGCAAAGATATATACAATGTATGTATCAATGTTTCTACCACAATACCCCGTGTTATTCCACTCTCAGACTATTGTATAAACGTGCTGACTGTTGGATAAATATATGTTATATACCACTAGTGGAATATGACCTTCCGGACTTTTGATTGGTTGAGAAGTTGAACTTTGACCAGAAATCACGTGGGCCAATGCAAAGTGCTGATTATTGACGTCGTCATCGATTGCTGACGTCACAATTTGGCGGGAATATATACGAGATGGTTTTTGCGCAAATATCATCCGCGGTTCACAGAAAAGAACACTGCCACTGCGATTAATAGTATTGTGGTAGAAACAGGTCACACGACTCGTGGTTATTAGATATGGAATTTATTTCACTCTCGTTAATTATTTTTTAAAAGTTACAAAAGACCCTCGCTAAAGCTCTTGTCTTTTGTAACTTTAAAAAAATAATTAACGAGAGTGACCTATATATATATATAGTAAATAGACAATTTGCAACTACACGTGTATGATCATGTCAAAATTACTGCAACATCGAAACATCTTTTAAGTGGGAAGTCATGACAAGTTGGCGCAGTGGTAGCGGCCGCATGTATTTTTGGCTTTGCGATTTGGTGCCGGAGATCGAGTTCGAGACCCGGACGGGACACGAGTCGAAAATAGTCTTCCTTTATCATGTATGTTTCTGTGTTATTTATAAATATATTAAATACAATGCATCATTTTCACTTAGTATTGTTGATCCGAAGGTTAAAAACTTGAAAAATGAATTTCCTGACGTAATTGTAACTTGGTTAACATAATATCAACCCTCTATGTACGTATACCTAATGATTTCAGGGTACCTCAGGGATACAACAGGGTCCTACACTTTGTCGTTTTACGCTGCTGCTGTTGGTCTGGGTGTCGCGTCATGTTTGAGCCTTGTGGCAGCAACAATACGGAAGTACAACACCAATCTCTCTACTCGTCGGGAGGAATACTTAAAAAGCAGAAGAGGAAATAGGCGACGCTCCAGTATTCTACCTTGGAAAGGAAAAGTGGAATTTATCTTTTGATCATAAAATCGTCGTGCAAAAAGGCACTTTTATTTTTTTTCATTCAAACTTGAAATAGGACTGGCATAGTATAATGATTGAAAGGATCAATTTTTTCCAGTGGCATCCAACTGTTACGTATTTACATATTACATGAGTTTGACCTTTGTGAAAGGTCGATTAAATGGTGGACTGAATAATTCAAAGTGATAAATTATTCCGCATGAGTCTGACCGGTATAACACTCAGATTGCAGTCTTAATGTAAGATTATCATACCAAATTGTACGTCAGGTGTTCGAGCTATCTGTCGGCACTGAAAACGTACCACCTTATAGTAGTTTGTAATTCATATATGCGAGTTCGATAAATGAATACTGTTCTGTTGAATTGATTATGATATATATGAACTTTGATTTAAATATGTATCGGAATATATGCATATATATCTACATTTAATTACTGTCTTGGTTTCATTTATGCATATAAAAGTATGTAATAAGTGATGTAATCTGAAGCATGCAAAGTATACCTGGTTGGTGCAACAGCTTTAAGATTAATCTTTGATAGCATTTCTAACATCTAGAAACAGTTGAGGTGTCATCGTCGGCTACCCACGGTTGATCTCGCTTCGCTTATGAGTGAGTAAGCGAAGCGAGATCAACCGTGGTTTGGTTTGGTTTGGTTTATTTTGTTTAAGTACTATTAACAGCCAGGGTCATTTAAGGACGTACCAGGTTTTGGAGGTGGAGGAAAGCCTGAGTACCCGGAGAAAAACCACCGACCTACGGTCAGTACCTGGCACGTTGGATTCGAACTCGCTACCCAGCGGGGTACCAAGCGATGTTGAGTTGCTAGACCATAAGAATTTTGTGGAGTCCCTTCCTTTTGTTTGTCAATCCGATTCCTTAGTATCCTTAACTGTAAGATGTATTTTATTTTTTAGGTGACAAGCATGTTTTGTTCCATGATTATTTCTGATAAGTAATGCCACCAAAGCTAAAACAATTGTCCTTACTTGTTGTGATGACAATAGAGAGGTTTAGCAACAATACGTGTACGTGTACGTGTAAGCTACACGTACACGTACACGTTGAAATTTAAAGGCGTTAAGTAGTATTACGTGAACGTGTACGTGTAGTGGATAAATGGTTATTTGTTAATATAATCCAATCAAAAAGCTTAACTCAACAGTACATTTTCTCAATGTTATGATTCAATGTTATGCCTGTTAACCGACGAAATGTCCATTAATCATTCAAAAAGCGCCATCATTATAAGATACATTCACATCAAATGGCAGATAAGTATTTGCTGGATGTCTGATACTTTGTCTCAGAGGAAACAACATTAAATACATCAAAATGTCTACACGTTGGTACTTACGTGTATCTCCCGCTTTACAAGTTCGGCGTACGTGTAGCAGATACTCGATCACTTAAACTGATGACGTCATACACAGAAAAACTAGGGGATTCCCCCACTACCCGTACACGTACACGTACACGTATTGTTGCTAAACCTCTCTAATGATACTCGGTTCTCATTTTGAGGATTGATGTTTACTTGGATGTGACCAAGATTTACATGGCGGGTGTCGTCGATGAAGCAGAAGACGCTTACTCTTCCGGAAGACCTGGTCATATGCAAAATTTCTAAACTATTGTAAAAGCAGAACGGTCATGTGCGTGTTTTTCCTCTGTTATCATTTCATTTCACAAAGATTTTTTGAAATGCTATTCAAAAGGAATTAGGCAATAGGCAAAAGCCTTTACAAGCCTTCTTCTTACAGGCGGACATTTGAATTTTACAAATGCAAAGTCTGACAAATTAGACAGCACACATAAACCCTCACGCAACTTTACATACTATACATCTATATTAACATTACACCACAAACACAGTTCAGGTCATGGCAGCTTGCTTAAAAAGTTACCGGTAGGCTCATCATAAAAAAACGTCTATGCGACGGCGAAATTATCGTTATATGAAACAAAACTAGCATGTAGTGATGGATCAATATCTAAATTTATCAGAAATGTCGGTGTTTAGTCTAAGAATTGCACGACAGCATTACAACAAGTAAGTTATGTGCATTGTTTACAAATAGTTGTGAAATAACGTTGGAATACTTCCATTACATTATGTAATTGGCCGCGGCTCTATTTATATCAACAGTTTTTTTTATATACTGACAGAAACTCAAGCAACTGTGCCCCAAGACAGACAATCGCTTGTGTTCGAAGGGAAACAACTCTCATCCAAAAATGATTTGATTCGTCCACTCCTTTCAGTTGATGAGAATTATAAGGAAATATACACACATCCTTCCATTTTACACATAAAATTATATTTTCACATCTGTGGTTTGACTTGGCTCTGTGCTTCGACCTATCCGTTTTATAACGATAGTGAGAGTAGGTCAGGGGCGTACAATGTATATAATAGAAAATGATAATATTTAATTGAAAAAAAAAAGTTTTGCATCAGTTTTGCTGAAGTTGTTTCATACTATCAAAGAAGTAGCCTATGCTGTTTCCTCTGTTTTTTAATTTAATTTAAACATATTTTATTGTAATTTATATACAATGGGAGTTGGGCACAAGTTTGACAACTTATCTTTACTGTCTACACTGATATTCACTCCATAACCATTGTACTGCAAACTAGAGTTATTTTCCAATAACTATACTTGAGAACGTGCAAAATTCATATGACGTTGACAACAATACATGTGGGCGGAGCTATGCAAATTATCCCGTTCGAATCACAATTATATGACGTCATCAACAATTGACATGGGCGGAGCTAGCTACGGCTTATGCAAACTTCATGCTGTTACATTTATTGAAGTGTTTTCACGATTGTAAGTTTTGAAATGAAATATATGTCTGCAGATGGGGCTAAATTGAACAGAAAGTTATGAACCATTTACAGGAAAATACTGTAAATATAAGGATATTTTTACAGTCTACACTGATATTCACTCGATAACCATTGTACTGCAAACTAGAGTTATTTTCCAATATTTACAGTCTACACTGATATTCACTCGATAACCATTGTACTGCAAACTAGTGTTATTTTCCAATAACTATACTTGAGAACGTGCAAAATTTCTATGACGTCGACAACAATACATGAGGGCGGAGCTATGCAAATTATCCCGTTCGAATCACAATTGTATGACGTCATCAACAATTAACATGGGGGAGCTAGCTACCGCTTATGCAAATTTCATGCTGTTACATTTATTGAACTGTTTTCACGTTTGTAATTTTTGAAATGAAATATATGTCTGCAGATGAGGCTAAATTGAACAGAAAAGTTATGAACCATTTACAGGAAAATACTGTAAATATAAGGATTAACCTTTGATTTTGTTTAGTTTATTAGATCATAAATCCAATGGAGGAGTCGGTAAATTTAACGTAAACGCTTCGCGTTTACGCAATTTACCTCGTGCTCCATTGGATTTATGATCTAATAAACTAAACAATTGAGCATGTATTATGGGAGTGCAACAAAGTCCAAAATCTTTTACAAAATTTTGAGTTTTTATTGGACACATTAATTATTCCATTTGTTTTTGATAAACAAACATTTCTATTTGGTTTCTATAACTATAATTGACTTCATAAATGTGACAATAGTATTATTTTAATAATAAAACAATATATATATATAATTCAAGATGTCGTAAAGTGCCTTTATCTGTCCATGGGATTATAAATTCAATTAAAGAGCAGTACATCACTAAAAAATATATTGCAAACAGTAAAGATGAAAAATATCTCTTGAATTTTCAGAACGAGTGGAAAAAATGGAAAAAAACTTGTTGATAATCCCTAAACCTGTGATTTGCCGATCATATATCTTATCCTAATTACAATATTTGTTCTTCAGAAAAAAACCAAATTGCGAAATTTAACATTTTGTTTAATTACCTACTGACATCTACATATTTAATACCAGATTTGAACTTTTATATCTGACATTTTATTTTTCATACTTTTATTTTTGCTTTCCTCCTCTCATACCTTTACCTGATTTTCTTTCGTTTTCTTTCTTTCCTTCCTTCCTTCCTTCGTTCTTTCTTTCTGCTTCTCATTCTTTTTTTTCTACTCCTCTAGATCTGATTTTTCTATCCTTTCTATATAGCATAACAATAGATAAAATGCCACTTACAAAAAGAGTGAATGGAGTATTATGAAAGTTTGTGAAAGTGGAATATATTGTGTATAATTGTAATATGTATATTATTGTAATGTGGAAAAACTTTGAAAATAAATAAATAAAAAAGAAAAGAGAAAGAAAGACAGAGCACATGGCCTAATTATGGGTATGTCTTATTATAATTATATATATTAATAAATAGATATTATATCATATATTTCACAAGTATTCATCAATATTAGAGAGTCAGATTAAAAGGTGAAGACGAGAGAGGTTAATTTGGTGAACATGAACGAGTGCTTATAAATGTACTCAAAATCGTTTAGTACCTAATATAAATTGCTGCGTATGTTTAGCTATTAGGGCGTTTTCTTCATAGGAAAATTCATAATTACCGTATAGTACATTTATGTACTAGCTGCAAGTCAAGTGGAATGAAATCATTCAACTCGCAGTAAAATTTATTTCTCTGATCCGCATATATATAGTTATTACAAATAAAGAAGAAGTGATAATTGTCTCCAATTGTCTTCTGTTTTTAATGATTAGTAAAGCGTACTTACTAATTTTAATTGCCAGAGTTACCAATTCCAACTATTAAATCTATATTATCTTAGAATGTATGCTGACAGTACAGTTTTATTTCCGGAGATGTTAACGATCATAAAAAATGCTGAAAAATACAGTTTAGCTGTCAACGATGAAAAAAAAACCCAATCAGATATTACCCAAATAAATCTTGGGAAATTAATGGAAGAAATATAGAGGTCGTATATATCAATTTAGTTTTTTGGGATAAATATCTAATATTTAATTATAATGTACGGTTTACGGCGACCTAGAAGGAAACGTTATATTTTGAGAAATAAAATGTGTACTCAAACTACAATATAAAACTACTTAGATATAACTACGTCCACAGGGTTCGACAGGGGAGATAACACTGAAGGGCATACATAATTAATTTAAAGCTTAAATAATTTAAATCGACATTTCAGATTCAGCAATTCAACAGAAAATTGAAATTAGTTGATTGTAAAAATAACTTGATATGTAGCATACTGTGCAGCTTGTAACTATCCAATTTTTCTTATTTGATACAAGGCAATATATATGCAAATGAGTTTACACCAAGGTTTTCGATATCCACAGTTTTCTTATAAGGAGTGTGTTAAAGGGTGGGTGGTGGGTAAAACCAACAGGGGAAAGGGAAACAGGCATTCGTTTGCAGTGAACGGCATGGAACGTGAGGAGTCCTCCAACTACTGGTTAGGACCCGAATACCCATGTGGGGAACAATCGCACACCGGCGCCTCTCCCTGCCACGCCCCATGGACCGAGGACCCACGTGGAGCACCCCCCCCCCCCCCCCCACCTCCGACACTGGTTGGTGGTGCTTCTCCGGAAACTCCGACTTTCCTCCACAAACGAAATCGGGACGTCAGAACACTGGACGCTATACTCGTTCACATATATTTTCTAAACAGCATATTAAACACACTTTAATATGACACACCCCGTACTCTCCCCGTCACCCCGTACTGTCCCCGTCACCCCATACTCTCCCGGTCCTCTCCCCGTCACCCCATACGCTCCCCATCAGCTCAGTCTCTCCCCGTCAGCTCAGTCTCTCCGTCACACTAGCATCTCCCCGTCACCCCGTACTCTCCCCGTCCTCTCCCCGTCACCCCGTACTCTCCCCATCACCCCGTACTCTCCTCGTCACCCCGTACTGTCCCCGCCACCCCGTACTGTCCCCGTCACCCCGTACTGTCCCCGTCACCCCGTACTCTCCCCGTCACCCCGTACTCTCCCCGTCAGCTCAGTCTCTCCGTCACCCTAGCATCCCTGTCACCCCGTACTCTCCCCGTCACCCCGTACTCTCCCCGTCACCCCGTACCCTCCCCGCTCCCTGCTTCGTCACCATTTATCCAGATGATACATATCAGTGCCATCCAGGCTTGTGTGAGTCACACTTAATTCCTAGTTCTCTTATACATGTACTTTTGGCTATATTTTGCGACTTGGAGACGCTGTGGATACTCCGTGTTTCGTTTGACACAAGTTTACACCGATTAAACAGATAGAACTGCTGACTTGCATAGTGTAACAGCTTCTTAAAATAAAAGATAATTTTAGAATTAAACACTGTTTTTACAGAGAAAAAAAATCCCGAATTAGGTGACAGATCTGATAATTCTGTGAAGTAAAATGAGGCTTTCGTGTCGTTAAGCTAACCATCATTTGAACCGAAGGGCAGCTTAAAGTTTTTCCCAAGCTAGTTTGTAAGCTGTGTTTTGATTGGTCAAATCAGCAAAAGTGATATTTCACTTGTGAAAAATATGATATTTTAAATATCACTTTTATAGAATGAATAATTTTCGATATTTAACTGGTAAAAGTGTAGTAAAAATCTTTTTGCGTCTCATGATCATGTAGAATTTCTGATGATAAACATTCGACACAACTTCTAACCAACGTCGCCATTGACACATATCACAAGTAATGCGTCTTAACGTTAAACAAAAGATGAAAACTAAATGATGCTAATTAACCAGCGAGACTAACTGAGATTTAGATTAATGAAGCAGACGACGCTTACTCCTCCGAAACACATGGTCTTATACTCTTTGATAAAGGTAATCGTCGCGAACTATTTATGATGCGCGAAAATTAGTAATCGCGGAAGAAACTTTATCTTCTTTTGAGATACTTTTCTTTGTTTATTAAAGGCCCAATATACGTAACTTTCGGCAAAACTTGAAGAAAAAAATAAGCATTAGAACTTTTATTATTATAGATTTAGTTAAGATTAACTGATATCGGCATTATTCAAGATGAATTCTTACGCTGTAACCGGTACGGCAGCAGTTGAAACTCGGTATTTTTAAACACGCGTCCATTTTGAACTGTCTTCTACCTTCGGCTTGTTGTTGAAGTGGGCCCCACTTGAATTATTTTCAATTCTTTGGATGTTTCTATCAAGAGTTTCTTGTTAGTTACCACTCAGGTTTACTTCGTTTTAGGCCTATTTTTGCATGGTTATATTTTTTCAGAATTTTTAAGAATCCCGAAAATAATCCTGAAGTTATGTATATTTAAATACTCGTTAGTCATCTGTGCTTAAAGTATAGCTTCCTGCTAATTAATCTGATAAGTATGCACGCCATGGGTATGTTGTGGGAAATAATAGCGCAATGATACCAAAATGCACTGGGGTTAATCCTCAAACAATTGATAAGAATGCAAAAAATACAGGCGGAGTCTTTCTAACAACGAAAACAATTTTCATAATTATGTGACTGAATCACGATAACAAACAGGACTGCATTCTAAAGCTTACCCAAACCGAATGTTATGGTAGACCCAGGTTTGACAAAATTTACAGCCTCTCCTTATATTGAGATCTGTATTTGAATCTGCTCCTGTTTACGTATTTACACATTAATTTGACCTTGAACCTATATAACACGCGTTAATAATTACTCGTTATGCAAATATATGAACTCGTGACCGCACAGTTCATGTATCATAATAATGATAATATGTTTATATAAGCTAGAATCTGCGCGTTTGAATCTTAATATATGATAAGTCAGGGACAGGTAGCTAATGGTTATGCAAGAACGATTTAGACACGGTTTATCAGTTTAATAAATCAGATTCAAAACGGAGTCTTAACAGATTGTCGGTGAACGATGTATGTGTAAGTTTATTTTGGAACAATCTTCATTACAACTCAGCCGCAAAATGATTGCAAATTTTCTGATTTAAATATGGGAAAGAAGCAAATTGATCTCCAACGTCCAGCAGTTAATGAACCTACTGTTTCTCCCGAGCAGTTACAATTTTCGGAAGTTAATAACATTTTGAACAATACGAACGATACTGAAAAATACGTATTGCCGGTTTCAAAAACGTTAAAGGATGACATCTACGTGGAAACTGTCTGTAAGGAATCACTTGATTCGGTTTCAACTTTAAATACTGGTTCGAATAAAATGAAAACGGAGCAAGAATTTGGTGGACTGCACAGCAACGTAAAGGGTTCATCTCAAATCTTTCCCGTCGGAATATACCGCAAAACCAGCGAAGCCTCGTCAATATCGGAAAGGTAAATATTGTTTTTAACCGTTCGAATTTCAGTACTTGTCACAAAGCACGCTTGGTCGTAAAGTGAATTGTCAATCAAAACCTGTCTATTTCAAATAAATTATTCAAAGAAGACTTATTTGATTTTGATGTTAACATATTTATTACCCATTATTTCAACTAAACAACGCCTTTTCCTCTTAAACATGATAGCATTTAACAACGCATATATAGCGAGTTGCCGATTACTAGTAATATATTTTATTTCAAACGTGTCGCTGGATTTGATGAAAATTTCCACGTTTCTGATAACCTCTGTATTTGCTTACCTCTTACGCAATTTTTGTGCAATTTGGGTTCCCTATTTTGACGAACAGTATAACGGCAGAAAAGAAATTATAAAAGTATTGATCGAGGTAATTTTGTGAAGACAGCAACACACATACTTAATATCATAATAAAAGTGCTATTTTTGCTATAAATTGATAAACTCGTGTCCACTTTAAGGTAAAACATAACTTTACTTTGAAATATTTGTTCAGTTATCTAGATAGGTTCGTTTGTAAATTGCTGTATCAATATCACACAAAAATGTGCAATCAGACTTTTTTCTATAAACATTATCTATTTCACAAAAATAATGAAACAAGTTATCCAAATTATATTAATCATTCTTGTTGGTCCGGTTGTTAGCGCGCTAGAGGTCTAATTGTGGTAGGAAACCTGTTTGTCCGGAGAAATCCCATATGGTCGGGCAGATGACCCCATACCCTTTCAGGTCCAATCGGGGAATCGAACCCCGGTCAACTTGATCAGATCGATCAGATTGGATCTGAAATTGTAAAGTTGTCGTCCAAAAAGAATGTATATCCAAAATACCCTAAAATGTTTAAATTTTCTGTTGTTTAAACTCTTTTGAGTAGAAGAAATGTTTTTGATATTTGTGAGTCTGTAGCAAACACCATATATAAAATACACAACGAACGGTTGATGGGATTTGCTAAGCATTATCAATGTTGATTCTACTATCAATTATATACGTTTGTTTTCTCCAGTTATCAATACAAACCTGAAGAGATCAAAGTTAAAGGAGAAACGTCTCGCCGGAAGTGGGCTGTTTTGATTGCTGGTTTCTTTGAGCAACTTCTGTGTACCGGGTTACCATTCAGTATGACTATACTAAACGTAGCATTCCTCGAAGAGTTTAACAAAACAAATGCGGAAACGTCACTGATACAGTCCGTGGCAACTGGGATGTTCTTTATTGCAGGTAAGTTCAAAGATGACGTAACACACACATATGATTACGTAAAACACATACGATAACGTAGCACACACATATGATGACGTAACACACATATGATGACGTAACACACACATACTATGACGTAACACACATATTATGACGTAACACACACATATGCTGCACCTCTTAAATTTAGTAATATATCCAGTATGCCGAAAAATTGAATTAAACTGCATCATACAGCTGTTTCGTCCTCCTAGGACTCTTCAGTGATGCTAGGGGACAAAAGGTAGGAATCCAATACTTCTAAACTAATGTAGAAGCAGAAGGGTCAGGTGCGTAAAACCCCTTTAATTTATAGAAGAAAAATTAAACTAGTTCTGTATAATTTACTAACTGCTTTACTCACCAACGATATATGTAACGGTCCCATTTTTGTTTTGTTTCCTCTGTAATGAAGATATTAATCAAATATTTACAGATTCCAATTCGTCTGTCAAAAAATGAAACTTTGTATTATTTGTCTCTTCATTATAACTAAATAAACCCATATCTATAGATTGTAAATGCAAATGTAGATATGAGTAAAAATATTAAACAAAACGAACAAACAAAACATTGGTTAGTGTTTGATCCTTACATGGCGGCAGATACGTTGCTGGTGGATGTTTTGATCTTTCATGATACAAAGTGGTAGAATATGATGGTGAACATTTTAGTCCCCGAGGTTTACTCGAACCTTGATGATCATATTTATCTCATTTGAATAGTGGCGCGGTACATACTATACACACTAACGTACTACACGAATTGACATTATACTATAGTACTTTTTTTTCTGAATTCATAAATAAAAGGGGTTTTGCACACCTAGCCCTTCTGCAGTAGTTATGAAAATGACGATTCCACGTTTTGGCCCCTACAATCATTATGATAAAAACATAATCTTAAATAATAATAATAATTAGCTCGTGTTTGGGCTAATTTCTAAATGAAATAAGCTTTCTGAAGGCAAATGTTATTCTTAGAAGAAAAATCAAGGTCTCAGTTATGGCAATTAACCGGAAAGTACCTTAAAACGGCATTTTTCGCTCAATTTGGTGCTCGTCTGCTCAATTTCGCGCCGCCATTCGACTAATTATAGGAATTTCAACATGGTACGACATGAAACATTTTCTATATTTTTTTCAACCTTAACAGTTTAGACTATCAAACAATAACATATTTATTCAATATCAAGATTTATTACTTAACACATCAGTACCATAGTTATATGTTTATTAACCCCTATCGTTTTTTATGTTAAAAAATGCATTTTTATGTTTTCTTGCGAATCGGCACGGAACCGGGAGCAGGATAGTGGTCACATGATTCGAAAAAAAAAAATCACGTGATTGCTCGTATATAATAGAACCGGAAGCGCAAATGTCAGGTAGCCGCGGTTAACAAATATTGGCTGACGAAAACAGAGTCACAAGACTAGACAAGAAAGAAGCTGAAAGAGGCTATTGAAAGATCGGAACAGATGCATCTGATCAACAAAAAGAAATACGACACCATCAAAGAAGGCGAAGAGCATGGTTTGCTGGACGAAGTATGGTTAAAATGACAGTGCTTTCGGAAAACAAAAACTTAAAGCTGATACGTATACGTTCTTCATTCACGTACACTATAAGATTATGTTCGGTAAATTTTGTTAAAACATAATCTTACATAATAATAATAAGTATCTCGTGTTTGGACCAATTTCTAAATGAAAGATATTTTCTGAAATCAAATATTATTTTAAGAAGGAAAATCAAGGTCTCGGTTGTATCAATTAACAGAAAAGTATCTTAAAACGACTAATTAAAGGAATCTCAACATGGTACAAAATGAAACATTGTCTATAATTTGTTGAACCTCAACAGTTTAGATTATCAAACAATAACATATTTATTTAATATTAAGATTTATTACTTAGCACATCAGTACCATAGTTATATTTTTAGTATCGTTTTCTATGCTAAAAAAACATTTCTTATGTTTTCTTGCGAATCGCCACGGAACCGGGAGTAGGATAGTGGTCACATGATTCGAAAAAAAAAATCACGTGATTGCTCGTATGAAAATAGAACCGGAAGCGCAAATGTCAGGTAGCCGCGGTAAACAAATATTGGCTGACGTTCTTTATTCACGTACACTGTAAGATTATGTTCGGTAAAGCTTGTAATAATAATAATAATAATTAAAGATTCTTACATACCGCTTTATCGCGACCTTAAAGGCCGCTTAAAAGCGGTTCACGAATTATTATCCATGGTTATAGGGCCTTAACAACCAGCCAATATCGTTTTCAACTCCCCGGGGAGCATGCAACCGGTGCTGCCGTCTTGGCGTTCACAGCTAGCATTCCAAAATTTCTAACACTATCCAACCACGTACTTATTTACAGCTGGTTAGACTGGAACAAACAGAGTAAAGTATCTTCCTCAAGGAGACAACACAAGTGCCGTGACCGGGACTCAAACTCGCAACCCTTCGATCATGAGCCCAGCGTCCTACCACAAGACCACCGTGCCTCATAATTGACGAGTCTTAGAATGACGAAACTGCTGTATAATGTAGTGGTATTCATTTTTCAGCATACTGACAGTAGTATATCACTAAAAGGTGCAGCACGTGTGTGTGTTTGATTCATCTTTACGGACCAGAGGCCTGGTTTCATTAACGTTCCTTAACTTAAGGAAACTCCTTAACTTAATAATCTCCATAGGAAAACATTACAGAATTTAAGGAAAATTCCTTAACTTAAGATTTTCCCCTTAAATTCTGTAATGCTTTCTTATGGAGATTTTTAAGTTAAGGAGTTCCTTAAGTTAAAGTTAAGGCCGGTTTAAGTCGTATAAACCGTGAAATGTTTCACTCAAGTGATCAAACCGATCCAATGGTATATGTCCATTCTTGTCTTCATTCACATGAGAAACACAATCTCAGCTTGTCTATAATGTCAATGATTGTGCATACGTAAACTTCTTGTTTATCTTTGTAGGGCTGCCAATGGGCACAGCAGTGGGTAAATACGGAGCGAGAAAAGTTGGCATATTTGGTGGACTTCTCGCTTTCCTCGGAACAGCACTCTCGTTTTTTGCACCAAATATACTCTTCCTTATCATCACAGTGGGTTTTATCACAGGTATCAGCATTTTCAACTTAAATACATTTCTCTTACAAAGTAATTATATTGGTCTCTATTCCAGCAATATGCTAGGCGTATATAACAAATTGCTGGTGAGAAGTAACACATTGTACAGTATATCACTGGTCAAGCTTCTAATCATGTCACCAAAACAAATTCCATCGTGATGCCATAAACTGATCAATCTACGTGCGAGTCCCGAGTCCAGTACTCATAAAAATATTATGTATTTTGGAATGCTTCAATTTAACATTGCGGGACTCATCGTTTTCAGCAACGTGTACAAAAAGGACCCAGGGAAATAAATTGTAAATTGATCACTGGCCATCTATACAGTTGAACCTCGTTTTCTCGAAATTGGGTAACTCGCACACGTGGTTTAATTATAAGTATTTCGTCAGTCATAGTTAGATTTTACACTAACTAAAACTCACGTAACTTAACTGCATCATACAGCTGTTTCGACTCCTCAGTGATGCTAGGGGCCAGAAAGTGGTAAACCAAAACTTCTAAACTAATGTAGAAGCAGAGGGGTCCTTTGCGTTAAAAAAACCCCATTAATCTATGAATTTATGCAGCTGTAAAATTTGTTACAGCTGTTGTAGTACACATTATAGGGCATTAATACGACAGACCAATACTACAGATATGGAATAACATTGTTTTGATTGTTTTTCACCCAATAGGTGTTGGGACATCTGCTTGCTACGTATCGTCATCAACAAGTGTAGGCGAATACTTCGATGGGAAGTCAAAACTAGTAGCTTTGTCATTCCTGTCGTTTGGATCTGGTTTCGGAACCACGGCATTTCCTTACCTTCTCGACTTCCTGTCTCGAGAGTTCGGATGGAGGGGTTGTTTCTTAATAGTTTCAGGGCTTATGGCAAATCTTGTCCCGTGTTTCTCTGTTTGTAAACCCCGTAAAGTCGGTGTTTCGTCATCAAACACTGATTCTCATAATGATGGCATTTGCAATAGCATACGAAAGTGGTTTAACTGTCTTCAAAAGAAACAGCAGAATCCTAATTTAAGTAGCCGTATGTCTGTAGTATCGACCGCGTCCACAGCTGAAATGCTCCATTCTCACAAGCAAGATAGCTTCTTTGTCAGGATAAAGACCTTGTTTGAAAACAGGGTTTACTTAGTATTTTTACTAGCTATAGTGACTGCACTTCCGGCAGTAAATTCTATTCTCATTTTCCTCGTGAATATTCTTCAAAGTAAGGGTTTTGATCTGGCAACGTCAGTGTTTCTATATTTCTGCATGAATGTTGTCAGTGCCGCGTTCAGACTTGTGCCTGGATTCTGTAAAAGGATACCGCACATGAGCGTGCTGATGATACCAGTGTTCTATACGAGTATTGGTGCCGTGGCCTGTGCTTTGCTTCCCGGGGCAGTTACATACGGGCAACACCTACTTCTGTTGGGCATGCTGGGAACGATGATAGGTGGCACTGTGACAGTCATTTCCGTCACGACTATGAAGCTAGTGGGGATGAGAAATTATTCCACCGGACTTGGTGTCACGCTAACGGCTGTGGGGGTTAGCAACACATGTGCAGGGCCTATTGCAGGTAAAAAAAAACAGAGAATACCCAACCGTCAACAAAACCATAATCCTAACTCAAAATCGATTAATACGAAAAAAGGAAAGATCTACATGGAGACGCTTGTAAACGACCAGGTGTTTATATATTTGTCTGAATTTTTTTTTATTTGGGCTGGAAAGTATAATTTTGTAACTGTTTTATATTTCACAACAAGCGGTTTTTAATGTTTGATATCTCGATGACTCTCATGATATGAGCTTAATTTTTGTTAGAATATACACTGAAAATAAATTGTAGCTGCGTATATGGACGAAGTTGTTAGAATTGTCTGAAACGCTGATGAAATCGACAATTCCATTCACCTACGCATCGTTTAACACATGTAAATATGTTTTGGCAGTAAATAATATTTTAACTTAGTACCGGGTACCTTAAATTGATGCAGACTAGGGCAAGTTTTATGGTCATCATCTTTGTCTCATTGAAAAATATTCAAAATCATTGTATGATGAGAAAAAGTATGCCTACATGCTATGGTTGAAAATAATACCTCACTTCTCACTCCGAGGACGTGGTATTCATAACAGTATATAGGTAAGATATGACCTAGATTTACATGGCGAGTGTCGTAGTGAAGCATAAGACACCTACGTTTCAAAAAACACCTGTCTTATTCTCTTGTACTTTTAAAAATGTCTCCATGTAAATTTTTTTTTTCATATTTTTTTCCCGTAGTAATCACTTCTAAGTTTGGATTATGATTTCCTTAACGCTTCGGTACTCCCGCTTTTTGCCCATTATAGTTTTATCCCTTCTGAGTTTGGATTATGATTTCGTTAACGCTTCGGTAAACTCTATTTTTTTTTTGTTTTTTTTTTGTTTACCCTTATAGTTTATTCCTTTTGCGTTTTGATTATGGTTTTGTTAACGCTTCGATATTCTCTTATTCTTTAAACCATTGAAATATTGTTACGGCAATAAAATAAAATGTTACACAAGTTATAGTCATTGACATAGTGGGTTTTCTCCGGGTACTCCGGTTTCCTCCCACAATAAGACCCTCGCGAGCTAAAATCCGGACCAACAAGATTGATTAATATAAGTTGGATAACTTGTTTCATAATTGTTGTAAAATCAAGAAAGTTTATATATTTTTAAAATAGTGCCCGTTGTATTGCAGGCTACCTGAGGGACACTACGGGATCCTAC
This sequence comes from Mimachlamys varia, assembly GCA_947623455.1. Taxonomy (NCBI): domain Eukaryota; kingdom Metazoa; phylum Mollusca; class Bivalvia; order Pectinida; family Pectinidae; genus Mimachlamys; species Mimachlamys varia. The sequence goes on from OX392540.1 coordinate 31,117,620, forward strand.
ACGCTGTCGTTCTACTGTGTGTCCGCTGCACTAGTCTGTGCCGCCTGTCTATATACATTAGCAGCATTAATGAGAAAATGCAAGAGAGACGATTCTGACAGCATTGCAAAATATTTGGAAAATGGCAGAAGGGGAACAAGAAGACGATCAAGCATGCTTCCATGGAAAGGAAGAGTGGAGTTCATATTCTGATATAGCATAATATACTGAAGATAACCTGATTTCAAATATTTTGCAAATATCTTTTTCTAAACATTGTCCTCGTAGCTAGGGATAATAGCTTGTATGAACTATCTTATTGCATTGCGTTGAAAAAGTGAATGTTGTTTTGAAACTTTTACAACATTTGCTATTGTAACACCATCAACAATTTTACTTCCAGACTCACTATGCTTTTGCAAATATATTATTTGAAATAAGTTAACAAAACTTGCTAATTACTTAATCAAAATGTAAATCCAAACGATGAATATTTTAGCTATTATTATTACGGTTCTACTCCGATTAGAGGATGTGGTTCAAGTCCGTATAAAGCAGAGTAAAAGTTTGCATAATCCCAAACTCTTCACTGCTATATATGAACTGTATAAAGATCAGTTAATCCCTATTTATGTGATAAAAGTAATAGAGTAACGGCGCTAGTATTCGACTACAGTAAAAATGAATAATTCTGATATTTTCTGTATTTTAAATGATGTTCATATATCGGCAGTTTTATTTCCCCAGATACTTCCTAGGTTACACTTTCTAGGTCCTTGCTTAGCATCACTGACGAGTCCCAGAAGGACGAAACAGCTACATGGTACAATTTAATTAATCATTGGCTAAACTGTGCATTTTTCTCAATGATACATCGGATATTTGCGCATGTATTATTTATAAAATCCATTTTAAAATGCTATGATGTTTTGGTGCGTTCAGTGATTTGAGTAACATTTTATGATATCATTCCTATTGTTTTACGTAAGTGTTTGTTGTAAATCTTTGATTTAGCGCTAACGTTGGTTAGTGTAAGAAAAAGGGATAATTCATAAACAAGTCCCTGTGTGTATGATCAGCCCTGTCACGTGATGCGATGAACATGCAATTGACGCTCTATTTGGTTTATGTATTCTTTGTATTTAATTAAATTATGTATATTCCAACTCTATATTTAATTGATTTTATCGTAAATAATGAAGCTTAGCATAAATATTGGAAGTAACATGTATTAAGGATATAGATAGGGGGCACAGTGTCTTCAGATGTTTTGCTTAATAATTTGGATACACATTTAATAACTTACATGTATTATATATCATTGGAAGGGTTATTAAATTTTCTTTAAATTGAATGTATAACTAATGTGTAAAAGTAATTCACAATTGCATAATAGTAAATAATATAAAAAAATGGCGGACAATTTTGAATTTGGATCTTCTTTCACATTTTCTTACAAAAACTGACAATTCTTTTCCTATTGACCGACAGAAAGGTCATCTACAAAACCCCGTCTCAGATTTTCCCTATGTGTTCTAAAATTGAAGTTATTTCGATTTGATGGTCTCTGGGTGGGATTTTCATGCCAAAATTCACTAAATTGGTTATAAAACATGTTGTAGCTAAATTCTTCAGAAACTGAGGCAATTTATTGTTGACAGGGTCTTTCACAACAATCATGCAAAATGTGGAACAAATCGGTTCATTGATGCCAAAGTTATGGCCGTTTGAATTGGACAACTTGTTGAATTTATGAAAGTGCTCTAAATACCATTTCCACTCTTTGAAATCGGATACCTCTGGTTTTAACACTAATCTGACCGATTCTGCCTACCAAACCATTAATCATGACTAGACATCTATCCATCAAGCTGTCCTCCAAAACAAATGAGCATGTATTGGTTCAAATATCTGAGAAATTAATGAATATTAAAAGATTTCTCAGTGAAAATGCCCCTTTCCAGCAAAATGTCAGACAGGCTTCACGGTAAGTCCCTACCATGTAATAACAGGGTCATTAGCTACGGTTCCTGTAGTAGTAGGGATACAGGGCCATAAATATTACATCAAAGACTGACCACAACTTCGAAAACTATGTAGCACAGTGCTAATGACTATATAACTGACCACGCCACTGTATGGGGGTCTGTTTATTTTGTAAACAGTACCACATGCTGACCTGTATCTTTCGAGTTCAATGTTAATTCACAGAAATTCACACATTTATGAACATAATTTTGAATATTTTTTATTTTATCGCAAATAATAAAGCTTAGCATAAATATTGGAAGTAAAATGTACTTTAAGCCATACCTTCTGAAAGTAATGACTTATGTTTTATTTACCAGCTCGAAAAAACGTAAACACAGAACAACATAAACGATTATAGACTCACTGCCCTTATAAGAAAAACAATGATATTCGTACAAAAAAGACATGGGAAAACTCACGTTTTTTGTTTGTTCATACAGTAGGTTCTCCTTCAGCGTAATCCACAAGTACATTAGGTTTTATTTCTGTAAGTATTGTTAAAAGGTTATAGAGAAATATCTGAATAAGTTGTATATTTGTTTTGGATTTATTTTAGTTAGAATAAGGTATGTATGAGTACAATGAAGGGTAAAATATTGTTTCGACCGTATCCAAACCTTCCTTTAGAATAATTACATGATATAGTGACATTGTTTAAGGAATTCATTTTGTCAGAAATCATAACATGTATTAATGACAAAAATAAAATATCCCGCGAGCCGGAGTCGAACCAGCGACCTAAGGATAGCTATGAGTTAAACCGCTACAGTCCTCCGCTCTACCAACTGAGCTATCACGGGTGTTATTACCAGACATGGTCGACAAAGTCACCATTCATTCATATCTTTATTCCTCCATATAATTGAAGAGTTACATATTTGTAATGAACAATAAGTGAGTAAGAAATTAACTAAGTGCACAAAAGATATCCATTCGACATAATACCATAAATATAAAAACAGTTCTTGACAAATAAATGTGCTGAAGATAAAGTTCATCGGAGAGAAAGGTAGTAACAAAAAGAAAAACGGAAAAAAAAGGAACGAACGTTCTACATTACAAAACACTAGCTTTGACAGCATAGATGTTATGCTCAGGTTGCAAACAAGTTATTGAAATGTTAATTCTGGCACACAGACAATGAACGAAAAACAATTCAATCTAAACGGCATTAGGTCTTTTTCGTCAGTAAACATCTGTTGGAGTTCTAGAGAAACAGTTCCTAGCAAAGCACGTTCTAAATTGTCAACATATACATAAACAGCGACTGGACAGTCATTCACCATTTTTGTAAATGAAACATCCCGTAAATTTACAATTTCGGGATGGCTACAATCAATGCAACAGTGTGTTAAAGCATCTTCAGCATAATAATTACATTTTAAACATAAAAGTTCACAGTCTGGACTAATTGTCCATAACTTTGCAACTTTTTGGCAAATTAAGCTAACTCGAATATTAGAAAACTTCCATAAGAAGTAAAGTGGTGATGGAACTAGAGAAGTGTGAAGAATTTTGAAACGACTAAAGTCACCGGAGGTACTCAAGCGATTTTTCCAATTATCCTCCTCCTTACTCAAAATTGATTGTTTAACAATTTGTTTCCACTGAGCCTTTTTTGGGAATATACCCGAGTTGATAAAGTCATACAAATAATCTTGTAGATAATACTTATGTAAAACAAAACATATATTTGGAATTACACCTTCGGTACTCTTGTAAATGTGATATGACATATTGAATAAACGCATTAAAAATAGCTGCTTAATGGCACAATATGGCATAAGATAGCATAATGACCCTAAAAAAGCTGAAAGAGATGTTAAACCTAGCATTCCTAAACAGATGTCAGATCTAGTACGTAAAGGAAAACATTGAATTAGTTTTATACATAGATTTGGGATCTTTTCTAAACGACTCCAATCCGAACTGGACAGAAGAAACCACAGTTCACAACTGTATAGACCACGTGGTAAATGATGGATCTGTACAGCCTTAAACCAATTAAAGGGTTGATATTTTCTCCTATCAAACTGGACCCGAGAAAACCAAAGCATGAACCTCTAAACTTATGAACAACATCGTCTACATTTGGACGACCTAGTTTATATTTGTCAAGATAGACACCAACATGTATTGTACTTTCTAGTTCATTAACTTCTTTCGAACCAAGTAACCAGTCGCGCTTAGATCTTGAAAACATCGTTTTCGATTCATGTAACACAATTATGCATGTTTTGGAAGCATCATAAGTAAACCTCCATTTACAACTGTACATGAAACACATATTCATTAATTTATCTAGACTACATTTGTTATACGCCAGCAAAACCATATCATCTGCCTGTGTAGGGCAAGTGACATTGATATTATCAACAAAAAATGCAGCATTAGAGTTACATAAGCTTTCTAACAATTCATGTATGTACAAAGTATACATCCATGGAGATACAATACTCCCTTGCCTCGTTCCCTGTTTGATTGCGAACCATTTGGATTGGAAGCCTTGATATAAAACACAGCTCTGCATATTTGTAAACATTGATGCTAACATTTTTATATATTTAATAGAAAACCCCATTTTATGCATTTTGAAGTAAAGACCGTTGTGCCAAACGCAGCCTAACGCTTTAGTAGTATCTAAAAAACAGGTGTAAAGCTTATTATCGCTATCTTTGGCAAAAATACTAGCTTCATGCAACAAGAAAGAAGTCATGATACTGCTAACTTGTTTTTGAAAACCATTTTGTAAAGGACTTACATAACAAATATTTCAGTCTTTAATCTTTCTAGAAAAATGTTCTCAAAAATGTTCATGATCACAGGCAATAATGATATTGCATGATAACTATTAGGGTCAGCTTTTGATTTATTATGCCCTTTATATAAAATGCAAATAACACCTCTTTTGAAGGATAAAGGAACGTAATTGTTAGCTATCAAAGCATTGAAAAGATTTGTTAAGCAATGGTAAAGTGACACATGAGCATATTTAAAATTCTCATAAGGTAACTTTTACGTACTGATTCGACTTCCTCAACTGAAATTTCATTCAAGTTTGAGACAATATTCTCGTCTGAACAAATGTCGTTAACTTTTTGATTGACCTGAATTTTAAAATTGTCATCGAAATCAGGATTGTTGGATTCTTTGTATAAATTACTGTAAAATGGACCCCAATTATCTGCCAAATCTGCGGGATTTCTGATCTTAACACCATTAAAGTATATTTCCGTTCCAGCACATCTCAACGATATCGTTGTTAAGTTTCTGAAGGTGTTCTTCTGATAAACGCCTATGGACGTTGCGAAATTTACGTTTTGCATCCCTGTAGTTTCTGTAGATTGCAGAATCCTGAGATCTAGGTCTTCCAAAATGTGTCCAAACAGAACGATATCTCGACATTTCTTTATGCAGGTCTTTTAGAGCCCCATTCCAATACGGTTTTAAGTGTTATGCAAGATTTGTCGCCTCAACATTTCACTGTCAAGATTCTGACAGTAGCTATTTGATTGGCTAATGCAAAAGGTCATCGGGACATGACCCCCTATGAGATTTTCTCAAATCTTAACGCAACAGAGAGAAGTTTACGGAACGGCGCGGATATCACGATTGTTCCCCTTGCACTGCTATGGTATGCTTCGTTTTGGTGCGTTCAGTGATTTAAGTAACAATTCATGATATCATTCCTATAGTTTTACGTCAGTGTTTGTTGTAAATCATTGATTTAGCGCTAACGTTGGTCAGTGTAAGAATAACGGATAATTCATAAAACAGTCCCTGTGTGTATGATCAGCCCTGTCACGTGATGCAATGTATATGCAATTGACGCTCTATTTGGTTTATGTATTCTTTGTATTTAATTGTATTATGTTTATCCAACTCGATATTTAATTGATTTTATCGTAAATAATAAAGCTTAGCATAAATATGGGAAATAAAATGTACTTTAAGCCATACCTTCTGAAAGTATTAACTTATGTTTTATGTACCAGCTCGACAAAACGTAAACTCAGAACAACATAAACGATTAAAATTCGATATACATTGTACGAGAAAAAATCATACCATAATCTGATTTAGACTCACTGCCTTTATGAGAAAACAATGATATTCGTTCAAAAAAGACATGGGAAACTCACGTTTTTTGTTTGTACATACAGTAGGTTCTCCTTCAGCGTAATCCACGAGTACATTAGGTTTTATTTCTTTAAGTCTTGTTAAAAGCTGATAGAGATAGATCTGTATAAGTTGTATATTTGTTTGGACTTATTTTAGTTAGAACTAGGTATGTATGAGTACATTGAAGGGTAAAATATTGTTTCGACCATTTCCAAACCTTCCTTTAAAATATTTACATGATATAGTGACATTGTTTAAGAAATTCATTTTGTCCGAAATTATAACATGTTTCAATGACAAAAATAAAATATCCCGCGAGCCGGAGTCGAACCAGCGACCTAAGGATAGCTTTGAGTTTAACCACTACAGTCCTCCGCTCTACCAACTGAGCTATCACGGGTGATATTATTATGTGTGACCGACAATGTCAGCATGAGTAGATTGTATACAAATATGAAACGGCATATTAAATTATCTTTGTCCGAGGAAATCGGAAGGTACATGTAAATAAAATCGTTCAAACTAACTGAAAATGTCTGTTCTCAAAAACAAAATTAATGACATATCGATATAAGAGTAACCACATTTACACCAAAAATTACCCCGTGATGTACTGAAAGATTATAATAAAGTTGGGTTTAGTAAGATTCCGTCTCAGCTTTGGTTTTGTAAATAAGAAATATCGAATCCACGTGATGATGTCTTGGAGAAGGATTGGTTTTCTGTTCGTTTTACTTTGCATAAATTAGTAGCAAGTCGATTTCACATAATTTGACTAAGACCACTATAAGTGCTTCCGGGTTCAGTACCTGCCATTTAAGTCCCTTAAAAGTCTTGGTGTTTTAGTAAAAACTATACTATGCCTCTTAAAACTTAGTCTTTGTAAAGAAATGTTGGAATACTCAGAAATTACAATCTAATATGTGTCATTTTTTTATGATGTACATTTTTATTTTGGCGTATGGTCTGGTGTGAAGGTCCCGTATTAACCTTTAACTCCTGACCCGGAAGTTGTCATTTGACATAGGTGACACATGCAAATGATTATCTCAGGAAATTGGCCTACATGCTATTTTTATATGATAATTATATAGGTAATTCAACTTGCTATCACGTTAATGCTCAGATAGGACTGAGACCACAATTTATTCCTGTAGCGAAGATTTCGGGGTTTTCTGAGATGTTACGACTCCGCGCTCGCAATCGATAAATAAAAGTATGGATCAGTATAGCTTTTTAGAAAGGGAAATATATAGGGGATGGATGGAAGCTGTTCGTTTTTTCTCTAGTAGGAACGGAAAGTAAAATTTTGACCGTTTTGTAACGTGGTCGAAGTTTTTTCTGCCACTGAGTTGCATACCTTCTCTGTATTCCAGTGTTTGTTAGTCGATTTTTTCCCGAAATTTAACCGCTTGACGTATCAAGCTGAAATTTGGCAATTATTTTCATCATAATTTTAGATGATTAATAACATAAAACAAAATTGGAAAATTTTGTTTTTATATGGTTTTTAATTATTCATATTTCGCTATATTATATATCGATACATATATGGTTATTCTCCTGGCCACAAGTGCCTGTGACTGTAGGTTACTTGAAAGTTGACAGTCGATGAACAAAACATAGGGGCTGTTGGCATCACCTTAGCGTCCACTTTCCAATCTGAGATTAAGAGTACAAGTCATTTGTTGCCATTGGTTGATTAGGATCATGTCATTGTTTATTTCAGTATTTGCCATTGCTTATTTTGGTATTTGTAATTGTTTATTGTAGTATTGTCCATTGTTTGTTGTGGGTTTTGTCATTGTTAATTGTGGTATTTGCAATTGTTTATTGTGGTATTTGTCATTGTTTGTTGTGGTATTTGTCATTGTTTGTTGTGGTATTAGTCATTGTTTGTAGTGGGTTTTGTCATTGTTTATTGTGGGTTTTGTCATTGTTTGTTGTGGTATTAGTCATTGTTTATTGTGGGTTTTGTCATTGTTTGTTGTGGTATTAGTCATTGTTTGTAGTGGGTTTTGTCATTGTTTATTGTGGGTTTTGTCATTGTTTGTTGTGGTATTTGTCATTGTTTGTTGTGGTATTTGTCATTGGTTATTGTGGGTTTTGTCTCAACCAGTGTACACAAATTTATTGTAAGAACGTAGTGAATTATTTCTTAGAACTATTATATAAAAGTGATTTCTGGTTATTATACTGGTTTAGCATGATTCAAATTAGATTCATTTTTCAGCAGGAGTTATCTTTCTTGACAAACATAAAATATTTTTAGTATTTGCGTTGCCGGATATTTTGTAATAGACGTTTTTGGATATCGTTCTGATCTTCGTAGAAAGTCACGTTTCAGCCTGGAGGACAATCAAACAAGAAAAACAAGACAATATTTAGTAACATGGAATGTATTATCAAATCGAATTTAATGTAAAATGTCGTACATAATATAAGGCAAGACGATCGTCATTGGCAACACTAATGGCTCAATATGATTGGATGGATTTAAATGATCACAACATTTCATTGGTAAAGATTTACATACACAACAGTATGTATGACGTAAATGAGGCACTGTATGTCATACAATCATGATGTTGATTAATGAATTCGCATGAGAGATCACCACATTATAATCTATAATTTTACATGGCGCCCTTGTTAGGAAATCTGATTTGTATAAGGAAATTGATAAGAAAAAGTTTAAGCTTAATTGATTAAAAAATATGATAAGTCATTTGCAATGCTGTGAATTCAAGACATATTGTTAAAAGAAGGAAAGTGAAGTATTCTAAACATTGTCGTTCTCAGTCTCCCCATTAAGACAAATTATCTCTATAGTTTTTCATACAGACTAAGAGTAAACATCTGTTTGGTTTCGTTTTTATATAGATCCAATTGTGTAGGACGGGCCAGAGAAATAATGCTGTGTTCATGATAAAGCTCTGTTGATTATTCTCCAAAATATAAAACACAAAATAAAAAAGATTTCCCACGACAATAATCTTTGTGTATAAAAATTAAACCAGGGTCTGAATTCTGTTGTAATTTTCTCTCTCCGAATACAGTAGTCGTGTTTTTATTAAAAAATGATAATGGTTAAAAGTTTCAAACCATAGTTTAAATATAAAGTAGTAGTATATTGATCATTAATCTCGTTTTACATTTTATTCCGAGTAATTTACGAGTTACCTCCCTTTCGAGTTACTTCCCTTCCGCATCACCTCCCAGAATTATTGTAATCGGAAGCCATATATGGTTGTACAATAAATTAAACAACGATAAGCTTAGGGAATAAAATACTTGAAAACAGTGCATGTGTCCTAATCAAAGGTTTCAATATAAAATTACATGTTCACAGCCTTCCTAATAAATCACACATGTTAATGAAGAAAATCGCTGACTAGAAATACGATACTATGTGGGATATCAAAAGCAAATTAAAGATGAGCTTGTACAAATTTTCACTTGAAAGAAAATGCAAAATGTCATTCATGAAATGCATAAACCACTTCTGAACGGTCTCGCAATCAAGTATTAATCAATTCTAGTTAATTATAGATTTGGTCGATTTGAATTACAAGATAACTGAAATGTAAAAAAAAGAAATGATAAAAAACGGAAATCATTACGTCTGATAAATAATAATTATCTATATACAAACGTGACATGTTTTACCCTAATATACCGTCTAGGCTAAAATACAATGGGATACTAATAACTGTATTATAATACCCCAGTTATCGCCCCTGTTTACATCGCAGTGGAACTTACTAATCCAAACACATTAGCAGCAGTGCCAGTTTCGCTCTCAAAACATCTCTACCGAGAAACGAAATTATTAATCATTCCTTTGTTAGAACCTCGCTTATTCTTGTACTCTTTTCTGGCATTTAGTCTTAATTAAATCACATCGTTTAGATGATTACGTTCCACTGCATACGAAAACAAAAGCCATGTTTATTTTATTGAAAAATGTCCAAACAATTGGCTTAGTGTTCTGTGATATGAACTTTGATGCATGGGACAAACGACGTGATGTGTGAATATGTATACAGATAAAAAATAACAGCATCTATACATGGTTTGTACAGAAATCTACATGAACACATTTATATCTAACATCCATTAATAAGTATTTTTCAGGGCATTCAATCGTGTTTACAATAAACTTTCACAAACAAATCTTAACATCGAACGTCGTCGAAGTTAAAGTCGACTTCGGGGCTTCTAAGAATATGACGTCATACAAATCAACGATGCATCATTATATACACAATGCAGTAAAGATGCATTTTTTTCGAATAAATCCGCCATTTAAAAACACTTTCTGTTTGATATTATAACGTCCTCGGAAGTGTATCGAGTTCCCCAACAATTTTTTGCCGCCAAAAATGCGTCTCATAATTATGAAAATAAACAACTTATAAGGTTTTCTGTTTTTTTTCCGCTTATTTTCTATTGACAATCATTTCCAGTGTTCCAGTGTGACAAATTCGTCATAGAGACTTTCAGGCCGGTTATATGGACAAATATAACCTGTCTGAGTTATCGTATCGATATAATTTACTTATCAATTCATGACATTTCAATGATATGCATGACGTAATATAGCAAATGGCGTCATTCGGAGCCCTGCTAGAAATCGCATGTCGAGAAACAACATGTGACGTCATACAAATGGACGACCGACTAAAAATGTCAAAAAAATTCTTTTTATAGACTTATGACGTAAATGAAGCTAACATCACATAGCACAAGCCATTCAACAACTTATTACGTCACATACATCACCAGAGTTTCGACTATAACTCACATACATATATACAATTTTAAACTTTATGGTATGATAAGTACCATATATAAGACAATGCGCATATTATGCCAATATCTAATTTTATGTCTCGTTATAACGGATACCTTAAAAAGTAAATTCATACATTTCATCCGGAAAGGTATATGAACATTCCTACAGTGTATGTATGCATCTTGATGATTAAACCTGCTGAGTCGAGAGCAACAAGAAACTACATACTGTATATCGACGTCCTCAACGAAAGATGAAGAAACAAAGCACTAATAATGGGATGAAATATGTGTGGACAATTACTTAAAGGCCCAATATACGTAACCTTCGGCAAAACATAAGCAAAAATCTAGCCTAATAACTTATTATATTTATAGATTGATATCAGCAATATTCAAAATGAATTCTTTCGCGGTTACCGGTACAGCATCATTTGAAACACGCTATTTGTAAACACGCGTCCATTTCGAACCGCCTTCTACCTTCGGTTTATTGTTGAAGTGGGCCCCACCTCAATTCTTTAGATTTTTTTTTGTCAAGAGTTTCTTGTTAGTTACCGCTAAGGTTTACTTCGTTTTAGGCTTATTTTTGCATGGTTATCATCTGGATTTTTTTCGGAATTTTTCAGAATCACGAAAATTTCCCTGAAGTTACGTATATTTGGCCTTTAACTAGTTTTTAGATACCGTTTACATATATATATTTTGATTAGATTTTACATGAAAAGACTGTGTGACTGATAGATCATCCGAATTATTCCGAATGATTAGAAACTACCCGAATATTATCAAATGTGACTTTCGAGATTGCTCGAACATGGTTTCTGGATAACCGAATATAGCTTCCGGGATACCCGGAAACTTGATTCTGTGTTTATCGGAAACTTGATTCCGGGATCACCAAATATGACATTCTTGTCAAGAAGATATGTCCATTTTGCATGCATTAGATAGGAATAAAAAAGAGTTAAGAACTAACGGGAACTGAAGTTATCGAATTCTGTTAGTGTAAACAAGTAAACAAGATGTGAGCGTGCCATTGTATGTGCAGTTCGATTCTATAAATACCGATAACCAGGTAATTGCTTGTGTAAAGTACTATACCTATGGTCAATATTCATATTGCCAAACAATGGATTTTTGTGAACGAACCAACTTATTGTAATTTGGTCGAATCATTGTAACGGTAAAAAATTAAGTTTAAACATTGATAACAATATTAGGTTTAAAATCTGTGTAGATATTTGGGTAATTGAAAATAATCATATAATTATCACCGGAACAAGTTTTTTGAACCCGTGAAAATGAACGGTTTCATGAAAACGGGCCATATTCTGGACATTTGTGATCATACATGAGTGAGAGGTCATAATGCCCTCATTTGTAAACAATACTGGTTTTTCAAAAGATATTTACAATGTTCTCCCAAAATTGCAGAATACAATTCGCTTTATTTATTGATATAACTGATAAAAAATTATCAAGAGTTGTCGTTCCTTTCTATTAGTAAATACCCCTTTACATACGAAACTGAAAACTTAAGTTTAGCTTGTTCATTTTGTCTCTCTCAAGATATGGTCTCAAAGCAAATTTAACACATCAAATTCATTTTCCATCCCCATTTAATATCAGTTTAAATCTCTATGTAAAATCTAAGATCATTCAAAGGGAAAAATTAAATCTAATTTATTTGTGCTAAAACGGAAGACCATAAGGAACGACAACTCTAGTTAAAGTTTCTGATAATTACTCGATACAGTGTAATTGTTCCAAATTGGCACTTTTGTGAAGCTAAGTTTGGGAACATGTTAAAGATGACTAAATGCTATCTTGAAACATAAGGTCAGTTGAAATAAAATCGTTCAACAAATAGGTTAAAAGGCCAACAAAATCGACCTTTGACATTTGTACCCAAGTTAATTAATGCAATACTGTTTTATTTTTCTATTTATTCTTTTTCGTCACCCTCCTAGCTTACTTTCAAAGTTAAATTGGAATTCCTGAGTTAACAAAAATGATATGTACGCTTAAGTTATAAAGCTACACTGTTGTCATCTCACTCAACATATATATTTGACATCGACAGTTGACGTTGAATTAAAGCCATTTGCTACCTCACATATTTTATCTGCAGATTCAACTTGCCAGGAGACTCACCTTTAACCTTACTCAACAAAGTTATCATTAAAAAATTATATTACCAACCTTCAAAATCAAAGATCTGGCAAGTTTATCTTCAGTATGAAGGCGTAAAGGAGTCGCTTATGTCTTTTTGGACCTACGCGGCCCATCTCTCTCTATATATATATATGTCAGATTAATGATTATAATTGAAATCCTGAAGGAAATGGTTCGTTCGGACTTGAATATTTCAAAAACAGCAGGGCGCGTTGCTATATCATTGCCTGCACTAGTATGTACCTGTTGAGGTCTTCATCAATGTATGAAAAGGTGAATATCAATTAACATCCAATAAGCAACATCAATTTACGGTTTCGCCCGTTTGGAACTCTTTTGTATAGGAGCAACATGTCTGAGTAAGATAGCGTACATCCTTAAATGAATTGATGACGCTTGGTTCTGTAATACAAAATATTATCAATGGTTTTTTTTTACCACAGGGTATTATCCTATGGCTGAGTGACTGACAAAATCAGACTCCACGTACACACTCATAGACTGCATCAGTTTAACTTCTATACGCATGCGTCACAACCAAATGACGTAACAAGTTAATTTTGAGTCACGATGGCTGCCTTCAGTTGAACTATGTCACCGCCAGGTGGCGCTCCTTCAGGTGAAGATCGCAAGTTCGTTTCCGATTCCATACCGATTGAAACTGGAATAGCTTTTGGTGGTGACGGTTCAAATATGTGCGGTTCTTGCTTCAAAACCATTTGCTGGTTCATGGCCAAAGCACGTTCGATATTGTAGTCAGGACTGAGATGATGTATAGAGGGAAGCACGCCGGGGGGAGGGCTGCCGACCTGGAGAAGAGCGGGGGGAGGGGTGCTGAGGGCCGCTAGCACCGACCCATGTGTCTGGTACAAGTTATGGTAGGACGACATCAGGGGTTTCATCTCCGTAACTGAAAAGGAAAGGAGTATGAATAAACTTTATTTCTTTGACAACAAGGATGAAACAATTTATTCAAACTTATATTAATAACTCTTGTTAGCCCAGATGTTAGCATGGGTGACTTACTTACTGTCTGCGAAAACCGTAAAACTAGAAGAAACCCTGTGTGGTCGGACAGGTGACCCCATACCGGCTCACGGCCAATTGAGGAATCGAACCTCAACTTTTTTTTAAACATCGCCACTTTGGAATTCTTACAACAAAACTTTGCTGGTATCTATATCCATTATGTAAGATATGAAGTAGCTTTAAAGGCCCAATATACGTAACTTCAGGGAAATTTTCGTGATTCTGAAAAATTCTGAAAAAAAAATCCAGTTGATAACGATGCAAAAATAAGCCTAAAACGAAGTAAACCTGAGCGGTAACTAACAAGAAACTCTTGACAAAAAAAATCCAAAGAATTCAAAATAATTCAGGTGGGGCCCACTTCAACAACAAACCGAAGGTAGAAGACGGTTCGAAATGGTCGTGTGTTTACAAATAGCGTGTTTCAACTGTTGCTGTACCGGTAACCGCGAAAGAATTCATCTTGAATATTGCTGATACCAGTTAATCTTAACTAAATCTATAAATATGATAAGTTATTAGGCTTGATTTTCGCTTCACGTTTTACCGAAAGTTACGTATATTGGGCCTTTAAGTAATATGTAAACAAACTGCCTACTTTTGTCCCCGTCAATTTTGATTCCCCACAACCTAGCGATGAGTCTAGTGGTATATGGATAGTATACTAGTATACTGATTGGTTTCAGGGAAGTTATTTAAACCAAAATAACTCTTTTTGACACCGCTTCTCAGCCCCCTGTGTCGTCAGCCCTATAAGTTATATTAATTCGAATCCCGACTTCCAATGAATGCTCCAAATTTAATACGTCTGATATATAATGCAAAGGTCTGAAGAAGAAGTTGTTGATAAAAATTTAGTCAAACAAACATCCTCAATCTATCTGCAAGCGTGAGTAAGCGTAGCACCTACAGAATCGAGGGATAAGAAAAAATGCACATTAAAAATTCACCTGTTGAGTTGTCTTCCTTTGTCGCTGAGAGGTCCAGTCCGGTAGAGGGCGCTGACACATGCGGTTGGTGATGCTGGAGGGGGTAGTGTTGTTGTTGTTGACTGATATGTTGCTGTTGTTGTTGGTGCTGCTGTTGCTGAAGCTGCTGGTGCTCCACGTGCAGCGATGTTTCCTTAGACGGGGACTTTTTGGAGACGGTCTTTGGTTTTCGTTTCCGGGTCTGTATCCCGTCCTTCTTCATCGACATGGGTCGATTTACCTGAAATGGAACATTGGTTGGTTTTATAAAGTTATCATGAGGAGGACTTTAAATCCTAGCCAGCGACCCGATTACATGAACTTTCATTGTCAAAATCCAAGGTGGCCACCGCCCCACAGCCAACCGTCTGATGGCGGTGGGCTAAAACTGTAATCAGTAATTGTATTCATTATTAACTGATTGTTAAAACTATATGACAACGGCTAACCTATAGTTAGTAGGAGAATGTGTTACACCGTTTGTCAAAACATATTCAATAATGACAATCAAAACAGCTCAAAGGTTTGATATCAAACAAAGACAGCAACATGAGATCAACAAAACTAACACATATTTTTATAATGCCATCGTATGAAGATGATTCAGGACCATTTGATGATAGTACCGCTTTACCGCAAGATTAGGCAAGATATCTTTTACCATTTAAATATGACGACACAGACAAGTTGTTTCGGAAAAGTTTCATTTATTTGACCTTTGACCTTGAAGTGAAGGTCACAGTGATCTGGTGACAGTGTACTGCTTATTAAATGTTGGGCGACGCGGGTATGCTGCAAGATTAAGCAAGTCGTTTTTGAAGAACCAGTGCTATCACCATATGTAAAACCAAAGGAAAGTACTTATTTTGGTGAAAGCATTTTAAAACTTCAACCGGTGGCAGTCATTGTTGGTCATACCATTTTACTAAAATTTTCAAAGTTAGATTTGGCCAAAACGCATGATTGTCACCAAATTACAACACATCTTATCATGATACCACCTCATGCCGAATAACAGATCAAATACTTTGGTTCGTTAAAGTGTTTAATGAGCGAAAACGAAAATCATATGACGAAATTGTCGAATGGTGCCATACGAACCAGCCTTTTCACGGAGCGAACATCTAAATCAAAAGAACTGTCTACAGTTTTTGCACAAACACTCATCAGACAAACATTTCCTAACCGTACCTGGTGTAGTTTGTAGTAGAGGCCACACGCGTTACATACGGGTTCTCCCTCACCGTTCCGCCGCCAGAGGGTGGTAGTGGTGGTCCCACAATTCACGCACGACAACCCCATCCGGTTCCGGTTGTTGTTGTTCGCCTGCAATGATCAAACAAAACAAAACTTGCTTTTTATTCAACTTTTCTAGAACAAGAACTGTGTGTATGTTCTTGTAAATACATTTATATAAACAAATATTCGAGAATTGTTTTTTTTATTGTGTCAAGTTTTACACGGAGTAGATAAATGCTTTCTTAGATGCAAAACTATTTAAGACACGAATTAATAGTATGTGATTTATATTTGCAGTTGTCCTTTCAGATTAAGTTAACACCACAGACAAACATTTACAATTGTTAATTCTTAAAGCAAATCATACACTCAAAAAGGCAAAATCCGCGTGCAAACTCATGACATCCGTTTCATCATCTAATGAGAGTCATTATCTCATAATTAATTTCAACACGTCAAGTTCAAAAATCGTCCGATTGTTATCAGCGATATCTTAACAGAACACGCAAACTCAAAATGCATTAGAACAAATGATTAAGATCCATATGCCGGGGCTATTAACACCAAAATCAATATTCTGGATGATCTATTTCAACCTGAACTAAACAATAAATGGGGGACCGGCGAACAGGACCCGACGTGTGTATTGATTCATTCATCCCTGAATACACAGTTGAACTCTTCCAATTCAAAGGTTGGAATAGTTCATTATGAAATGTCAGGGGTGAGTGAGTTAAGGTTGATGGATGACTTTAGATATAGTGAGAAAAGTCAACACGACGAGAGGAGGAAATCTTCAGGCTATTTGTGAATATTTAATCGATAACACGCTCTGACCAGGTAAGTGGTTATCTCGAGTACAAGTCATGTTATAAACCTCATAGCTAAAATATCTCGAATACAAATCATATCATAAACCTCGCAGCTAAAATATCTCGAATACAAGTCATATTATAAATCTCGTAGCTAAAATATCTCGAATACAAGTCATATTATAAAACCTTGTAGCTAAAATATCTCGAATACAAGTCATATTATAAAACCTTGTAGCTTAAATATCTCGAATACAAGTCATATCATAAATTTTGTAGCTAAACTATCTCGAAAACAAGTCATATTATAAAACCTCGTAGCTAAAATATATTAAATACAAGTCATGTTATAAAACCTCGTAGCTAAAATATCTCGAAAACAAGTCATATTATAAAACCTTGTAGCTAAAATATCTCGAATACAAGTCAGGTTATAAACCTCGTAGCTTAAATATCTCGAATACAAGTCATGTTATAAAACATTGTAGCTAAAATATCTCGAATACAAGTCAGGTTATAAACCTCGTAGCTTAAATATCTCGAATACAAGTCATGTTATAAAACATTGTAGCTAAAATATCTCGAATACAAGTCATAAGACCTTGTAGCTATTATATTGAATACAAGTCATGTTATAAAACCTCGTAGCCAAAAAATCTCGAATACAAGTCATATTATAAAACCTCGTAACCAAAATATATCGAATACAAGTCATATTATAAACCTCGTAGCTAAAATATCTCGAATACAAGTCATATTATAAAGCTCGTTTCTAAAATATCTCGAAAACAAGTCATATTATAAAACCTCGTAGCTAAAATATCTCGAATACAAGTCATATTATAAAACCTCGTAGCTAAAATATCTCGAATACAAGTTATATTATAAAACCTCGTAGCTAAAATATCTCGAATACAAGTCATATTTTAAACCTCGTAGCTAAAATATCTCGAATACAAGTCATATTATAAAACCTCGTAGCTAAAATATTTCGAATACAAGTCATATTGTTAAAACCTCGTAGCTAAAATATCTCGAATACAAGTCATATTATAAAACCTCGTAGCAAAAATATCTCGAATACAAGTCATGTTATAAAACCTCGTAGCTAAAATATCTCGATTATACAAGTCATACGAAAAACCTCGTAGCTAAAATATATCTAATACAATTCATGTATAAAACCTCGTAGCTAAACTATATCGAATACATGTCATGTTATAAAACCTCGTAACTAAACTATCTCGAATACAAGTCATATTATAAAACTCGTAGCTAAAATATCTCGATTACAAGTCATGTTATAAACCTCGTAGCTGAAATATCTCGAATACAAGTCATGTTATAAACCTCGTAGCTAAAATATCTCGAATACAAGTCATATTATAAACCTCGTAGCTAAAATATCTCTAATATAAGTCATATTATAAAACCTTGGAGCTAAAATATCTCGAATAAAGTCATATTTTTTAAACCTCGTAGCTAAAATATCTCGAATACAAGTAATATTATAAAACCTCGTAGCTAAAATATCTGGAATACAAGTAATGTTATAAACCTCGTAGCTAAAATATCTCGAAAATAAGTCATGTTATAAACCTTGTAGCTAAAATATCTCGAATACAAGTCATGTTATAAACCTCGTAGCTAAAATATCTCGAATACAAGTCATGTTATAAACCTCGTAGCTAAAATGGTAATAATAAAAATATAACCGATCTATTAATAGCTTTGGATTAGAAATTCCCAGTGTTAATAATGTCGCTCCACGTGACGAGGTTTGGCTGGAATAACTTGAGGCATGCGCAACAGGTGGTTACGCTTTATGATGTCACTTACCTAACTCGGTGGGGGTGGTAGTTTTATTAGTGATAGCTAGTGTATTTTATTTTGTATGTGACAGATGATTGGCCAATTTAAGGTCACAGCTTTGCCATCTACAAACAGCAAATTGTCATGATCAACAATCACAAATTCGCGATCAATATGATCCACGTAATGACAACATCAAGAGTCCATATTTTGTTTTTCATTTCTTTCAAAGGCTGTTTACAATGTAAGACCGTGATACCTGTATACGTAATGCACTGTAGAAATACAGGTGATGGTTTGTACCATGATCAGATTAAACGAACGGTTTTAGTTTGTATTGAATTGAAGTTTATAGAGAGTTACTGCTGGTAATATAGTATTAGTCGATAAAAACAGAGCAGACAAAAATCGAACAAAACATGTTAAGAAGGTAAATTTCAATTTTCAGAATTTCTATTAAGTCAATCAAAAAATGCTTCATTTGTCGAGGAAGTGTAGGGTAGACACAAACAATCGACAGATTGAACAAACCAGAGTTAAGTTTGCCGAATGCATGAATTATCAGGAAGAAGTTATGCGATCGATAAAGACAATGTGTGTGTGAAGTGAATAGAGCTGTCCAGTAATATACAGAATAAGACAAAAACAGAAAGAAATAATTAAATTATGTTACAAGGTGCGTTGTTCTTCAAGTAAACTATTGTAAAATTAAGGGGAGGCAATCATGATATACAGAAGTTCTACAGAGAAATGAAACACACGCACGGAATCCACGAAATTTAATCCCAACGAATTTGTTCCGAATCGTAAAACCACGAAATTTAACCCCAACGAAAATAAATGATTTTACAGTATTTATTACTGTACATTCGTGATAAGACAGTATACATGTCTGTAATGGTCAAACGGTCATTTCGTGTCGTGTTCCAACACAGAATTTATCTAACTTCCCTGTGCTTCTGCTTAAAATAACGTACGATTACGAAAACCAACTTTCAGTTAGAACTAGTTATTTTTACTCTTTACTTGAACATTACTGCATTTTTCATTTCCAATAAAGCGATACGCATTCACAGCAAAAATGTACATAACTGTCCATCATTCTTGTCAGAGCAGGAGTTCAGCGCTAGAGGCGTACATCGACTGGGTTAGTTTGAAGATATGCCTCATAAACTACGCGCGCGCTTTTGTGCGTGCCATGACGAATTCGTGTAAATATTTATCAAAAGTTTTGACTTTTTCCAGATATGTGCACCGTATTATGAATCAAATATAGATTAAGCATACATATTCTTGGTTTTACGTTCGTCGAACTGTCGTATCAGGGTGTCATGTATTCGATAATTGGGGCTCCCCAGCCAAGGGATAAATCTTAACACGTCAAAATTCCTCTGATAATATATTATTTTTGTATTCATTTAATCAGCTCGTCTACCGCCAGGAAATTTAAGACAATCGTAGTTAGAATAACATTTTTACGAACTATAAACATAAACATTTTTACTTCGTCCCTTCTAAGTGTGAAACTGTCTCCGGTCTGGTGGTGAAGGGAGATAACTTGGGTTTCGTGTTTCCAACATCAAGAAGCGTGCCTGTATGAATAATTGTTTCTAGAGATAGTGTGAGTTATGATACAGGGTTAAAAAGCAACTAGTCATGCCATGTCGGGGCATAGCTACAAAATATTACACAACAAAAGGCCTATAGGCCTTATTGCTCATCTGAAAATCTACATATGTATGTAATTTTTTGTTGGTAGCTGTTTAAAGACATTACTATATTTAACCCGTTACCTAAGAGAGTCCATGAACAAACTTGTTATTCCTTCATCACAACATAGTGACACTACCAGCAGAATAGCCTTATCCTGGGACCTTTAGTTACTGAGAAGAAGCGTTTGAAACATCTTAAGACATTTGACCCCTATGACCTTGAAAGCAGATCAGGGTCATTCATTTGAACAAACTTGTTAGCCCCTTCATCCCAGCATGCTACAGGTCAAATATCAGTACCCTGGACCTTTCTGTGACGGAGAAGAATTGACTTGGTTCAACACTGTGATATACCGCTAGCTGAGTCAGTAACAAGTGACTAGATGGTTCACCACTGTGACATACCTCTAGCTGAGTCAGTAACAAGTGACTAGATGGTTCACCACTGTGACATACCTCTATCTGAGTCAGTAACAAGTAACTAGATGGTTCACCATTGTGACATACCTCTAGTCGAGTCAGTCACAAGTGACTAGATGGTTCACCACTGTGACATACCTCTAGCTGAGTCAGTGACAAGTGACTAGATGGTTCATCGCAGTGACACACCTCTAGCTGAGTCAGTAACAAGTGACTAGATGGTTCACCACTGTGACATACCTCTAGCTGAGTCAGTAACAAGTGACTAGACGGTTCACCAATGTGACATACCTCTACCTGAGTCAGTAACAAGTGACTAGATGGTTCACCATTGTGACATACCTCTAGTCGAGTCAGTAACAAGTGACTAGATGGTTCACCACTGTGACATACCTCTAGCTGAGTCAGTAACAAGTGACTAGATGGTTCACCATTGTGACATACCTCTAGCTGAGTCAGTAACAAGTGACTAGATGGTTCACCACTGTGACATACCTCTAGCTGAGTCAGTAACAAGTGACTAGATGGTTCACCACTGTGACATACCTCTAGTCGAGTCAGTAACAAGTGACTAGATTGTTCACCACAGTGACATACCTCTAGCTGAGTCAGTAACAAGTGACTAGATGGTTCACCACTGTGACATACCTCTAGCTGAGTCAGTAACAAGTGACTAGATGGTTCACCACAGTGACATACCTCTAGCTGAGTCAGTAACAAGTGACTAGATGGTTCACCACTGTGACATACCTCTAGCTGAGTCAGTAACAAGTGACTAGATGGTTCACCACTGTGACATACCTCTAGCTGAGTCAGTGACAAGTGACTAGATGGTTCACCACAGTGACACACCTCTAGCTGAGTCAGTAACAAGTGACTAGATGGTTCACCACTGTGACATACCTCTAGCTGAGTCAGTAACAAGTGACTAGATGGTTCACCACTGTGACATACCTCTAGCTGAGTCAGTAACAAGTGACTAGATGGTTCACCACAGTGACACACCTCTAGCTGAGTCAGTAACAAGTGACTTGATGGTTCACCACTGTGACATACCTCTAGGCGAGTCAGTAACAAGTGACTAGATGGTTCACTACTGTAGCATAGACATAAGCATTCCATGGAAGATCAAATTGTATTAATTTTAAGGTGCATACACCAACTAAATTTCGACAGGAGGAATTATTCATCACTTTATCAAAACGGGAAAAAAAGTTTTTGGCATGAAACTTAGTTCTAATGTGAAACTTCGTAGCGGAAACAAAGCATTTATGTCGCTTCACGAGGAGAACTCTCCTGTATTAAAGTCTTATAACTCGCCAAGTGCCAACCCTGTCTTAATCCTAGGAAAGCGTTAGCAGACTGGTATTTTTTGCGACCATATTAAACGAACTGTCCCGGGAAGTTGCCCCGGTTGTTGAAAACGATTAGAAGATTTTTGTTGATCTGTGCGTTTAAAACTTTCACGGTAAGATTAATCCGCCTTGATCCAAGACGGATTTATCATAGAGTGTAAGTACCATGCTACGAATCGAGGTGTTCCGAACGTACCCACAGCCTGATCACTAGGACTCACCAGTAAACCGCGTTCCGGATTTACCGCCCAGCGGTCTATTACTACAAAACATTATAACGGATGTAAGTATACAAAATCATCTTGGCAAGATGAAGACATTTTCTCCCCTCCCATATTTTAAAACAGCTGAAGCATAATGATTCGTGTTTGATATGAGTATAAGACTCTAGAAAACTCGATGAATATTTCATTATTTCAATTAAGTCTTTAATTGCTCTTCCTTTATCAAAGATAAAATCGGTTTTATTTGGACACTGTCACACAAAACAATTATTGCAGCTCAGCACTTATGTTTAAAATTAAACAAAGAGAGCGGATCTCACAAAGATATTCCACCACCCCCGCAAATTGTCAATTGTAACCTTGACCTTTAAACTTTATGTTAGAATGATATTGTATAAGGATGTACATTGATTATAGATTGCCTAACAGGTGTGAACTGCAGGAAATTCCCCTTTAGCTCAGTCGCTAGAGCATCGGGCTGGAGAGCCAAGGGTCGCGGGTTCAATCCCAAGCAACGACACCATCTTTATCACTTTTCCTCCTCCTTTTACACTATGGTGTAAATAAATATAAACGAAATTTGTCAAGTGATTCATGTGCTATCTTGTATACCAGCTTTTTATAATTGAAATGATCGTGATCTTTGCCCTTTTACCTCGACTGATGACGACCAAAATATATGGTGTGAATATATATGAGTTGAATTTGTCAAGTGGTCACGATATATCTCGTACGCAAGCTTTTTATTCTCAAAGTGGTCAAAAATGACCTATAACCTCATTAGGTGTGCATCTCAAATTAATTCATTTTTCACCGCTGATGATGACTACATTTTAATTAAATTTAAATCGCTAAACATTATTTCTGCAATATCCTTATGACATCTTGCTGTTTGCTTATTACGGTTCGGGGCATGTTTGGCTTAGTTTGGTAATATAAGTTGTGTTTCATTATGTCCTATCATTTCGAGATATGCAATGTTTTGCTGGCGGAGGAAAGCCCGAGTTCTCGGAGAAACACCAACCTATTGCCAATATCTGGTGGCGGCCACGCGTAGGTCTCCGACCCGGGACCCAGTGATGGAGGGCTATTGGTAACATCTCTAGCCAGGAACAAAGGCGTCAAAACAACACAGATCCTATTGCGTTTACAGCCCCATGAAATGTCGAAACTTCACTGACAGTTATATCTATGATCGATCGACGCGGGGAATCGAAGCGTTTTATCTTCTCTTAGATCAACAGCAGGTTCTCTCTCTCCCCCCACCCCCCGAAGTCGAGAATTCCCCTATGGTTAGACACGTCGGGATTCTGATGAGGCCCTCCGTTCCTGAACCATTCGAACAGAATATGAACAGCATTTTTATTCATAAGGGACTAACAGTGGGAATGTATATATACATGTAGATAAATAAAGCATTTACGATTGTGATTGACCACTTATATTTGCTAGATTTCTGATGTGATAATACCTGCAATGGTCAGCATCGGTTTAGAAGAGAGAGAGAGAGAGAGAGAGAGAGAGAGAGAAGGTTACTATAGTATATCGTATTACACACAGTATACATTGTGTTATAGATTATTGACCAAATGTTCTAAATGGAAAATAAACCAGTAGAAGAAACACAAAAAATTATCTGGGTTTAAACGTGTCCTTTACTTTTTGACAGTTAGAGACTGGAATTGAAATATATCTGAACAGTCGGCAGTGTGTTATTGTCGGGTCACGTGGCGGTTTGGGTATACACAACTACACATAAACTCCCTCTCTTGCCCCCCCCCCCCCCCCCGCCCCAAATCATCCCATTCCTTCTCTGAAGGACACCCAGTCGATACACGTGTCACTTTTAACAAGTGACATACGGTATGCCACTGGCTCCTTAGGGTAAATGTAAACAGTGCTAGTGTAATAATCTTGTTACTAGGTAACGAAATCGTGACGTCACTTCCTTGACAGAGTGATTCTCTTAGATAAGGACAGGATGATTACAATCTCCAGGATATTGAACTAGCTAGGAAAAACACGACTTGAACAAGTTGCTCACTAAGATGTTTGCATTACGGAAATCTCTAAAACCAGGGGGAGATAATCTAAGATAACAACACTGGAAAGACTAAGGGTATGATAGTTAGTATATGTTATAACAATTTCAAATAAAAAAGCATAGAAACACCATTGACAACATCTTCAACTTGAAATACAAAATGCTTGATTTAAACACGAAATAAATATAATTTTTCCTACGACCCCATATTACTCCCAATGAAAAGCACAGCAGGGGATTATGATTGTAAGGCATAAGTTTGACTAGGGCAAACCCTGGCAAGGAGGGGATTATCAAGATGTTTTAGGGGGGCTACTTCATTATAATGGACCGAGGATAGCTTGGCAGGACTGAGGATGAAATCAAGTACCATGAAAGAGACTGGGATTAAGAACTTAATAATCGAGATTTAACAATTACCAAAAGTTCCAATGGGTTGGTTTTGGATATAAAGGGGGCGCTGTGACAGCACTTCCGGTGATTATATTTCAATTAGAAAAATGTCCTTCCACGGGAAGTAAATTCAGGTATTAGTCGATTTAGTCTCGTACATCCACACGCTTGATTAATTGCATTTTTAAGACGTATCTTGTAAAGGCAACAAGGGTATGGTTGAACGAGACTTAGGTCGATTTCGTCTCGGCGCCATTTAGGGTATAATGGTATTTGTATGAATATTTAGCTAAAGGTTTTTGGAAGTGAGATATATATATTACATATACATAACAATTACGATCAGTTTAATAAAATTCGGACTTTTACTATTTTCAATTATTCTTTAAATACCAGGTTAGAATTAATGTTAAAAATACTTCTTTATACACTGTACCATATCTGTAAAATTGTAAAATATAACTGTCTGTTTACTTAAGGATTAGAATAGCCCGATTTTCCTCTGGCCCCGACACCAGACATTTTGACAGATGGATGTCCCATGCCGGAGGAATCGGGCCCAGAGGAAAACACGGGCTAGGACAAGCATGATCTAATGCTTTCATTCTTAGGTCTGAATGGCGGTGAGAGACGTTCAGCAGAAGGGACCAGGGAAAATGACAAACCGTGCAGACTTTTATTGGACGTGTACCCCTCCCTACCCTTTCTGACATCAAGTCGGCGTGTATGTGTGGGGGAGGGGAGAGGTTAGAGTGAGGGGTTGGGGGAAGGGGAGGGGTTGGGGATAATGGATCTATACATTATTTACACAATTTCTTTTCAAATTCGTAAATAAAGTTCAAACACCACTTTGCCGAGTAAAATTATTCCTGTATGGGAAAATGCTATTTAAGTTCCCCGTCTATTCAACAATGATTTCATTATTCAGCTGAACACTAATTTTCCGATCCACTGTAAAACCTGGGGCCTCACTATACCAGGGAATACATTGACGGGGTTGTGATTGAAAGCTAGGAGGATAAACAAATTAGAATTTAGCCTCGGTTGTCGGTAATTTTAGATCTGGCTTCGTGTGCTATTCCTTCCCTACACCAATATTTACTTATCCTTATATATGAAGATGGGGAGATTTTCATCTTTTGACATGGGCCTTCCATTCAGTCGGTTCCGTTCTCCACTCGGTTTACGAGCTCAGAGTCCAAAACTATCTCGTGGTGCACTCCACGATAAAGAATTTTTGATTTACGCGATAAGCTCTCTTTCATGATAAAATTTTATGGATATATATCCGAGGAATGCGTTTCAATTCGAACAGCAAGACTATTTTAAGAAGTTTTCTAATGTACATTCTAATACACACAAGTCATACTTATATATTTTTTTGAATTTGTAAATTTTATTTTCGAATTTTATTAAAATATGAGGTAACCTGTCGTGAACCCCTCTCAGCAAGAGTGTAACAAATCCATTGCACTACCATGCATCATGTAGACTGGCTCTTGTAACGGGCCCTTGGGGCGTGTTTACCAATGCTATTGAATTTCAATAACCTTTATGAGGCTCTCAAAGGATTTTTTTAATTACCATATTAAAAAATGTATTGACAGGTGGTGTTAAAAAGCATTGAATTTAATACAAAATTTGGTGGTGTTTGCTTCTTAATAACAAAACTTGATCACAAATATTTCTTCAAATCAAACAAACTGTAGTAAATACGGTATTTAAGTGTTTATAATAATTATGTACATACACACATGTAGACGTTTAGCCAATACTAATCTATTCATTTATATTTCGTCGGAAACTCATGTAAGCAATAAAACGTTTAAGATTAATGTTGATATCACTCTAAATGACCGAATGGTTCTAATCTACTGACAATTAAATAATAAAGTTTGAGTTGTTCAAAAAAAGTGGATATATTGAAAACACTGATTACATTGAGCAGTCTGCAAGCTTGATGCTTGTGCAGTCAATTTCAAAGAAACTGTGACAAATTCTACATATTCACACTTTGATGCGAGAAAGGTAGCATGTGTGGGGGGATATCGGGATGACCTTCATCACGGGAACAAATATTGTGAGGTCAGTGAAATATGTGGGGAAATGATGCATGTTTGGCTGTGGAGAAAACAGATTACAGGCCTCGACCGCCCACATAGGTGACAGGACTCGAACCCGCGACCCAGCGGTGTATAGGGCTTGCGGTTGAGACGGCCAGGCGCCATCAAGACCACCAATCAATATATCGCGGCATCAAGGCAGCTGAGTCCAACAGTTTAATTATTTAACATTACATGATCAGGATGTTTGAAAACTACAGTGACTGATTATAGACACCCAAATAATGTGTTTATTTCAATGACTCAGTATCTAACATAGATAACGATTGTGATTTAAAATATATTAACTCGAAATATATTTCGAATGAGCTTGCAATATCAATTTACGTTTTTATACGTTAATTCAATTAAAACATTAATTGGAACAATTCTAGTTACATATGCAATATGATATAACGTGTGAATATAGGTACTGTTAACATACTGTAGTTCTCTTTAATATTTTTAAACCAAATTAATGCAATAATGTATAAGGAAATTTCTCTAATTTATTTCGATTTAAATCGAGAGCTGTGTGTTGAGTCACACGCTATAAATTACTCAAGGTTGCTGAAAATTTATACGGACATATAGCCACGGCCCGTTCGTGAAACGTGATCGCGCAAACGGAGTTACACTGGAACAGAAACCGGATACGTCAGTGTAACGCTAACCTAGAAGGTCTAACAGGAATCAACAGTACATATAACTCAGGCCAGACGTTAAAACATTCTAAATGATTTCAACTTCAACACGGTTACATTGTACGTGTGATCGGATATCAAAAAGCATCTGGAAGGAAGGACGGACAGATAGGGGCGAGAAACATAGTACTATTTCTTTAATTCATTCACCCCTTAAGACACGACTGAACTCGTTCAATTCAGAGGTTAGAATAGTCCATTATGATTTTTTGGGGAGGATAAGTTAAAGAACGGGCACTAGATCCAAGAAGGACACTCCTAACTTGACATACAGGAAAACATTATAGAAGATTGTTACATGAAATTGAGATATTGGAATGTTCATGAAGCTGGGGCCAGACCAGGTCAGATGAATGGACGGACAGAAAGTAGTCAGCTAGGGAAGAACAGACGGACGGACGGGCAGACAGACAGAGACACGCACAGAAGCAAAGTATCAGTTTATCATTGACAAGAAGAATAAAAACGATTTCATTCAAATCCCGATCATATTTGATCTAGTATCCATGGAGATAACGGGTTGAGATCATGGCGAGATTTGCTTACTAGGACTGAATTTAAGGTCGCCAATACAACATGGCACATGAACAGTTTTTCCTTGTTAATAATATTAGATGTTATTTTGTCTTTGTCCTTTTTTTAAAAACTCATATCAATGTATATGCACCCAATAAAGATCTTTATCCGAAAGAAGAGAAACTATTTATCATAATCATTTCGCTTTATTGGTGCACATATACACAGCTGTGTCCAGCATCACAGGGGCCTGATAATCTGTTATAGACATACATTAAGTAATGCTTGAACCTTAACATGACTGTTCACTGCTCACAGTGGTATTTCAACTTCTGACAATTTAAATCAACTTTCGGTAAAACGTTACTGACATTTCATATAACGATTGATTTACACGTAAAATTTCCAAGATAATTATACGCTGAACATATCATTTTGTGTAAAAACACATAGTTAGTCTGTTTCTATTTCTCATGTCCCAGTATTGCCCATAGCTAAATTGTTACTTCTTCTCAGGCCCCTGTGTTACCCATCATATATGATAAGTTACTTGTTCTCAGGCCCCTGTGTTACCCATCATATCTGAAAAGTTACTTCTTCTCAGGCCCCTGTGTTACCCATCATACCTGAAAAGTTATTTCTTCTCAGGCCTCTGTGTTACCCATCATATCTGAAAAGTTACTTCTTCTCAGGCCCCTGTGTTACCCACCATATCTGAAAAGTTATTTCTTCTCAGGCCCCTGTGTTACCCATAACTAAACTTTTACTACTTCTCAGGCCCTGTGTTACCCATAACTAAACTTTTACTACTTCTCAGGCCCCTGTGCTACCCATCATATCTGAAAAGTTACTTCTTCTCAGGCCCCTGTACTACCCATCATATCTGAAAAGTTACTTCTTCTTAGGCCCCTGTGTTACCCATAACTCAACTTTTACTTCTTCTCAGGCCCCTGTGTTACCCATAACTAAACTTTTACTACTTTTCATGTTCCTGTGATCTATATATTATCTACAGTTGGGCAAGTACTTGTCAGACAAAGCGAAGTGTTATCTATACATTGCTTCATATCATATCATATATATATTATTAACTATATCAAATTATACGCGGTATGTCAAATTGAAGTGAACCGTATTAGTTCATGCACGTGGATTTTTTTTGCTCAATGTTATTTCGACCACAGGGACACGTTACAATAGTTATGTATGGATAAAAAGGGGGGGGGGGGGGTCGATATGTGTTATGTTTATATCGACCCCCCATACATTACTATTGTAACGTGTCCCTGTGTTTCGACCGACCCAAATTTTGCCCCGACCGCAATTCTGTACCACCTTATCTTAAAAATTTTGATCGGCGCAATATGATGTCTGAAATAAATATTATAATAATGCCTGTCATATGACAAGGGTAAAACGCAGACCTTAGACTTTGTGTTCACAGGAACGCCTTATCTAGCTAAAATAATTGGATTTACGAGAGTCCCTTGTACATATGTGTGGTGTTAGGCCGTTTATTTAGGGGGCGGTGTATATTGGTCCCCTGTGTGTAGTTTATAGACATGGACATACGAGCAACAGGCATTAAAATATCTCCGAGACATATTATGTAGGTTTGTAGTCTGACATTCTTTAAACTCCTAAAACAACGAAATACAACAGGTGGCAAGCATGGCAGGGTTCACTCAATATGGCGTCCAAGTAGATAAAATATATCGACGGTCTATACAAAATCTATTATAGCTAAATATTGGGTGGTCCATACAGAGGGTAACAGTATGTACAAAACGATGGGTCCATGTCGTATGTATGTTTATAAGTACGAAAAACGTGAGTACGAGAAATATAATTTCCCCGAAAACATCCGGGAGTAAAATATCTTCATCGTAGAAAAAATAAAATGATGCAGTTCACTCTAAATAAAACCAAAATGAGAAACTAAAATTAAATTAAACTTACCTTATCATATTTACTTTCAAACTTTTTGGGTTTCTCGTCCTCTGGAGAATCCTGGAAGATGAAGTACGATACTAGATCAATAGACATACTACACGGTGAACGGTGGCCGTGCTACAGAGCGAGATGTTGGAAAGTCTACTGAGAAGGTTTGGCGACGTGTTAAAGGCAGTTGTGTTTGTATACAGTATAAATCTAGCTGGTCCCTCCTCAGGTTGATGGTGAGTACTAAAATTCAGGGGAGTGAAAGTTTCGGTGTGAAGAAATCAGATACCCCCAGACCGAGTCGAGTCGACATGTAACCTAGAAAGGAGGCCCGAGAAGGGGTAATTCAGTTTCAGAGTTAGAATTTTTATTTTATTTTGTAAAATAAATTCTATATCGATAAAAAATGTATTTGTCTTTGAAAGAATTATCTATTTTGTGTTTAATTATAATATTTGAATATTGAAAAAAAATATAATTTGAATATAGAATTGTGGGAATCTTACAGCGGCTAGCTATGAATTAGTTTCGTTATGCATGTATACATGTAAATTATTCCATCAAATTTGTCTTGTGAAACAATCATGTATTTCATCGCATCTTAAAATGTACTAAGTGCCTTGTCTCACTCTAATCGTTTACATTGTAACAATTGTATATCCATTTACTGTATTACTATAGTGCATTCCTCTTAATATCATGTTGCATTTGTCAGACAAAAACATGATATTAACAGGAATGTGACATTAAGGGAAACATGTTTTTCCACTAAATCAAGTGCATTTCCAATCTCCATTACTAAAAGTAAGCTATTCAATGTACATATGAAGACGTTTCAGTATATAGATAACATTATTTCAACCACAAATCATTTTTGGGGTTATTTTTCTATGCAACATTTTGTACAAGTTGTATCTGAATTCAATGGAAATAACATTATTTTCTGGATATTTTATGTGACTGGTTAAAGACATGATATTAGAGGAATTCATCTCAAAATACATGATATTAACAAAAAAATTTAATTTGATACCTATTTCATAAAAAAATGCTACTTTTCATGCTTAAACATGTGGATACTTTTTATAATTGATTTGTTATCAGATAAACACTGTAAAAACTACACAAAGATAACAAACTCGATAGAATTATCTATTTATAAATCTACTGCATTAAAATGGAGCGTCCTAAACAACAGAACGTCCGTTTTCTTTCTTGATTATCTCCCTTACCCTGTGAAACCGTTTCAAATGGTCAATCTTTTATATATGTCGGCCATGTGCAAATAATTTCAGTCAATTATCCACTTGGCATATTTGTTTATATTTAATTCTTTTTGTATGAAGATTTTGTATAAAACATAATCAAAAGAACAATTATTATTATAAATACGGAATTTTCTTATTTTATATTGCCACAGTTGCTTGAGTTTCTGCTCTTGGTGAGTTGTACAAATTCTGGAGCAGACAAAGGTATACAGAGTTATCACCCGTGAAAATTCCATTTTATTTTTAATTTTCGTTGAACACATCATTTAACGCCATATAAAGTTTTTTTATTTGAGCATGCTGTATATCTTGTCACCAGTAGTCTTAAAGATCCTTTATATATTGTTGTTTATCAAATATACTGTACATGAGCAAAGAATAAATCTGTTTTTAATCACGAATTCAATGGGAAAAGTATATAAGGTTGCTTATAAATTTAGTCCCGGAAACAATTTGGTTTCCTTTTAATTTTTATTTTTCGTTGGACAAATCTTTTCATGCTTAACTCCTGTTATAAAATTTGCCAAAAATAAAATAAATGTAAAACACTCCTGCTTCCTACCATAAGTAGATGTGTCAGTGTGACAATATATGTATATTGTGACGTGGTTACCATGGCAACCAATATTTTTTGCTAAAAACGCTACATGCATATCTTATATCGTAGTCTCTAATATTCGTGTGTTGTTCCATTAAGATCGGTTCACATGTTTAGGAGTAGTTGTCCAATAAAAAATTCACAAGAATCTATATATCGGGATCTGGTTATCATAGCAACCAGAATTTTTGGTTGAAAAGATCTTGCATGGACATCTTCCCAAAAGTAATACTGTAACATGCACTTTGGTATTGTTTTATAGCTTAATGGTTGATGGTGATTGTAAGAAGTGCAGCACAAGTTGTGAATCGCTTTAGAGAAATTTACTTGTATGTAGATCGCTATATATATTGTATACCATTATTATTATTTTTATAAGCATTCTTTTGTAGTTTCATTAAAATCGGTTAGTAAGTTTTGGAGGAGTTGTCCGAACAACACGTCTACACATGGTCCCTTACATTCCGGTGTAGTTTCATTGAAATCGGTTCACAGGTTTGGGAGAAGTTGTTTGGACAAGATATGTTCTAGTATTTCACTGTAAAGTTCTATATTTCATTGTAAAGTTCTAGTATTTCACTGTAAAAATCTGTATTTCATTGTAAAGTTCTAGATTCCTCTGTTAAGTTCTAGATTTCACTGTAAAGTTCTAGATTTCACTGTAAAGTTCTAGTATTTTACAGTAAAGTTCTAGATTTCATTGTAAAGTTCTAGTATTTCACTGTTGAGTTCTAAATTTCATTGTAAAGTTCTAGATTTCATCGTAAAGTTCTAAATTTCATTGTAAAGTTCTAGATTTCATCGTAAAGTTCTAGATTTCATTGTAAAGTTCTAGATTTCATCGTAAAGTTCTAGATTTCATTGTAAAAATCTAGATTTCATCGTTAAGTTCTAGATTTCATTGTAAAGTTCTAGATTTCACTGTTTAGTTCTAGATTTCATCGTAAAGTTCTAGATTTCATTGTAAAGTTCTAGATTTCACTGTAAAGTTCTAGATTTTACCGTTCAGACTTAGAACTTAATTCGTTTGCTGTTTTTTTCCCTCTCTCGATATATATTTTTAATTGCCTTATATATTTATTGAGTTTTGAAGTCGTCGTTGCACTTTTTTCTGCTCAACTTACTGGAAATATTGCCGTTTTACAATTGTTATTTCAGTACTTTGAAGAAAATCAACAAAACGTTTCGACCTACCTGTCTAGGGGAGGATTTGCTATTTTGATGTCTTGTTAATCCGTTCATTTTATGATATAATCCACACGCATTGCACAAATAATGACCCGTCCCGTCCTTCCGCCATAATGGCGTCGATATCGCTCCGCAGTTGACGCATTCCCGCCCTTCTCCATTAAAGTAGTTCGGATCGTCTGGAAGAAAAGAAACACCATTTCTCGTTAATCTGAGTTGCCTCCCTTCGTTTCTACCCACTTAGCTGAAAACACTGGTCTACACAAATGTGATACGGTGTTTTGTGTGACATTGAAAACAATAAAACCTAATTAAGAAATAATATATATCATAATATTAGATTCTAATACGATTGGACCTTGAATACATTTATAAGTTTGACATTTTGATATAGGAGGCGAAAATAAGTAACACAAACAGTTTCAAAAGTATGATTTGTTTGGTCGATTAAGAAATTTGAACTTCTGACTCTGTGTTATTGTACAAACATTTCATGAAATATGTTGCGAAATTCCTTACGGGGAAAACATAAACACTGTGTCTAGAATAGTTTTGAACTTTCGAGTTTGACAAATTACCAAAATGTCTTAAAACGTATTTACTTATAGGAGGAGCCCAAGGTTTTTATTTTTCAACAAAACGACAAACAGTAGGCCTACTGCAGAATACAAAAACATGTTTCAAAGCATTACGTACAATCTTGTATAAAGTTACAACATTTACCGAACAAGGGTATGTGTTTCCAAGATAAATCACCGACAGTGTTTTCGATCGTTGTTAGTCGAACACAGTAGCGGTTTATACTGAGCGAGTGGGGAGTATGCTTAAATTGTCAAATTATTGCACACCTGTGAAAAAAATCGATGAATGTTATTGATTTGAGCTCCAACCACAGGTGTGTTTTTGAGACATTTTTGCGTCGTCAGTGTTTTCTGTTTGTGAAAACACGATGCGTTTAGGTCTAACCAGTTTTGTTGAGTTAAATCGAATTTTCAGGAATGAAATGTGAATATAATTCCAGGAGCCTTTTTCATTTCAGGGCTAGGAAAATTTTTTTTTTCATTTCATCTATTTTAGACAAATATAACATTTTTCACCTTGCTGTACGGTTTATCATTTGAAATCTTAAATACAGCTGTATATGTGTAAGATACTTTTCTTGTCTCAACATCATTAATAATTATTGTGTTAGTATTGCTCCGATACTATGAAAATGTTGTTGATTGAATTACATTCAAACTTCGTTATCTCGAAGTTAGCGAGATCGTGGGAAAGTTTCGAGGTAAGTAAGATCGGGTGTTTGGTTATTTTATAGTAAGAATTGTATGGCGTGTTGAACACACACCATTTCATAACTTTATTGCCAACTGCGGTCATACTACCATAAACATCGTCAAAATGAATGTCAATAATAATATACTTCCGTATTGCATGCAAACGGTACAAGTATATGGAGTTATCACTGCATTCTTATAAACTAAACGATATGCTTGCATTTGTATCGGTACAGTACTTGATACATTTTGAAAATTGAACCAAAGTGAAAAAAGCTTCTTCTTCGAATCCGGAAATCCTACAAATCAATTCACCCTCGTTGGGATGTTCTGTGTGCTTTAAAGCTGTGCTGGACAGTTGGCGTTAATTAGAAAATAGTCTTAAGGTCAGATATGGAAAGAAAGTAAAGACAATTTTTCTTTCGCACTATAAACATTTGTGTATATACAAAGCCGAAGGATATTCTTAAAATAATATATCTTTTTTTTAACTGTTAGAAGATGCGCATCATCTTGTAAAATCTAGTGGTTGTCATATTCGTTAATGATCAATTTGTCCGGGTTTGTTTGTTTTGTTATCACGTTTAAGTACTTGTATTTATGGGAGAAGGTGTAATAAAGATGAAATAGAATTGTATACAATCCAACACCATAAAGTTAAACTCGAAACGCCATAGGACATCATACTCGTGAATTACTTGAAAACGAATACACTTCATCATGATTGTACGTAAACAAGAACACTGCAGAGAATACTACTACGGTACTATAACAAAAGGAAAAACGTCTCGACTCAGTTTTTATCTGTCAATAGACCAATACTGGAGTATACACAAACAAACTGTTAACAGAAAGTTAACGAACATAACGACCAACAGATAAATGTAGGAAGAAAAAAGACAACATAAAAAGTTTTTGATATAATTATCAAACTAGATTATTCACCTTATACTAGTATATATGATTTGGCTAGGTGTTTCTATCAAATATGTGTATAAGTTATTAACACTAATGAAGGAACACCTTGGTATAGAAATAAATTTGCCTGAATCTACTATTGTACATGGTCTATCAGGAGAACTCGGGTTCACGTGGTGTTCGGATGGTAGCTACATAAATCTAGGTGAACAGGAAGCTGTACTTGGCGAACGCAAAGGCCAATAGAATGTTTATCAACATAAGGTCAAAGTGTACGAACATAAAAGTCAACAGAAATGTGTATGAACATAAAGGTCAATAGAAAAGTGTACGAACATAAAGGTCAACAGAAAAGTGTATAAACAGTAATATAAGTAGTTCAACATAAAGGTCAACAAAAAATTTAATGGTTTAACATAAAGGTCAACAGCAAACGTCTTTGTATAAAACGGTCATGAGATCTTAATTCCGTGTGAAGTATCAATATGATGTAGCTATGCATTGTTTTTGTTTCAGTCTATTTATTCAGTGTTCCGTATATTTGTCTCGTGACCAGCTGGGCCTGAGATGCTCGTCGAGCTTTCTGACACCAGACATAGCAGTGGAGATAAGATATCGGCCTAGTTTGATAAAACTTGTACTATAATCCCATTTAGAGAGAAATATGGACAAACCCGAACCCATGATCCGGTACTGCGCTAACCCTTGACCCCGAATTTAGTCCTCCTGTGACGGTACCGCCATCTTAAATTGTTGACTTAGAGATAACGGATTTCAATGTATAACACATGTACTTCGTTACGAACAAACTTGTATAGATCTGTATGTACATCGTGTTTGTAAATGTATACCTATCATGTATATATTTGAACTTGTAACATGCAGGCGAGGTCAGTCACGACTTTAGACAGTATATACACATGTATATATCTATAAATAGAGTTTATCATTGCGGAAGAATTACATATATTTTGTCTCATATATGTGAAAACTTTTCTTCTAATTAAAGTGATTAAATAACATTTTAAAAATGTTCTTTTTTACAAAACATGTGCATTTTTTGTAATACATTAATTTTCTTATTACTAAAGAATATATTTCACCCTCATAGCACTATGAACTGCGTGTGATGCTACACAACGCAGCTCGCATTGGTACCGAAAACATAGTTTTACTGGGGTTATAAAATTAAATTATTTTTTATTGCAGGAAAAGACATTTAGAATTTAACTTTGCATACAAAAGATCATTCTTAAATCTAGATTCGACTTAAAGTTATCCTCCTAGATTTCGATCCGAAGGTTACACAAAAGTTCATTTGCGAATCGCGTTTGATTTAAGTTGAAATTTAATAAAATCGCAAAATCTGTTCCCCTAACTCCTTTTAAAAATGAATTTCGCGTTTAAACAAAATAATTAATACATCATAACCGATAAACGTACCCGATATTCTATTAACTCTGAACATCTTTTGCTTCGGTTTATTAGAAAATTCGATCGTTTTTATTGCTGCAAAAAGACATTACTTTCAAAGTTGTCATTAAGTTCAAAACCAGTGTTACCTAATGTACATGTATGTTTCAAGATTTTACTCCATTTCATTTGTAAGGATTTTATTATAAAGTTGAACCACAGAGTCCCGATGATTTTGGTCAAAACTGGTGTGTTTTGAGTAGTTTTACACGTTTGTGATAAATGTTCGATAAAAACCGTCCCTTTAGTTTAAACTTTCTTTTATTCAGGCATTACAAAACATATATAGTTACTTAATTGAATGTAAAGAATAGGAAATAGAAACACGTGTATCAGACACTTATGTAAATCTATCACCTTATCATGAACAGCAAATATGTTCATGATGGACAACATATTGTTTGCCATGTAAGGTCGTATAATAACAATGATTGACAAAAGTTTAAGCAAGGAGAAGAAAAGGAAAAAGGGTGAATAGTTGGTGTAGAGTTTAAGTTGTTGATACAAACAATTCGACTTTAAGTACAAAAACATGCTTTTAAGATAAATATAATTTAAGAAAACCTATTTGTTTTAAGTATATATTCTTGAACAGCTAAGACGATGACCTTATTTTCTTGTAATGGAAGTGTGTGGTTCCCAAATAGTAATATTTCTGTTGTAATATCAAAAGGTAAGGAATATAAATACTGCCTTCTTATGTCGTCATACATAACGCCGGGTTATCAACAAAACCCCTAAAACGTATAAATTACTCTAAACACATAAAAAGTTTAGATACAAAATATCTGTACCAAATCCCACGGAATGACACGACAGTCCACGTACCAGGGTATTTACTATGTTCTATGGTTTCACCTTTAAGAACCTTAAACAGCTGTAAGCCTAGGTCTGGGGTGTTGCCCGTCCAACACCGATTTTACCCTCCTTAGTAACAGGGGATTCCAAACCCTAAACACATTCATGTCTGAAAACTCACTGCAAATCCAAGACTTGCTTAAATGTGTTATACAAATTATATATAGCACATATTAAGTAAATATCTGTGGGATTCGATTTAGGGAAATTTCGTTGGAAAGGCACGGGCGCGGATATATCTAAATCGCTACAGGATGAATCACACGAACGGCTAAGTTAAAACTTCTTCATTAGAACGCACGCCTAGTTTAGTAAATTAAGCCACGGGGCACTTACAAAGTTCAATAAATATTCGCTGCTGTGCTTTTTATTCAAACAATGAATGGGTGTATGTCGAATATCGACCGGGAGCGCCATTACCGAGGATAAATAGCGGTGTTGTTGGGGAAGGCTGGACGGGGTTGTACACAAACCACAAATCTATGTTCGGGCAGACAGGATGTCGGATACAGGACAAAACTCCATCTTGTATGGTACTAAAATTGAACGATTCGAAAGGGAAAAATCGGCCATTTTTTAAATATCTAAATATGAATAACATCAGGGACGTATATTTGAGACATATACGTCCCTGATAACATCAATGATAAAATTAAAAAAATAACCTTTATTTATTTTACAACAATTATTAATCATATAACCTACCTTATATTAATCACTCTTGCTGACCCGGATGTTAACGCGCGAAGGATCTTATTGTGGAAGGAAATCGGAGTACCATGTGGTCGGGCAGGTGACCCCATACCTATGTATGTCCGGTCGTGGAATCGAACCCCGGCGGTCTTGGTGAAAGACAGGTGCGCTATCCACTGCACCACCTGACCTCAGTATCATAATTAAAATTGTAAAGTACATAATTTCTTATGTAAGGAACATGTACTAACAGAAACACGGCTGTGCGTAAACAATATACGAATAACTTGAAACATTTTTAAACCTTTTGAGAAATTATTGAACGAAATAATGCATTATCACTCCAACACCGATTTCCATTGTAGCTACGCCCCCCCCCCCCCCCCCAAAAAAAAAAAACAAAATTATCACGAAAGAATCTTTCACTTGTACGATATACAATGTAGTTATATTCCCCAACTTGAAAAGCGATCTCCCTTATACCGCCACCCGTTCTATTGCCCAAACGCGACGGCTTTATAAAATACTTCTGTTTC
Organism: Mimachlamys varia; assembly: GCA_947623455.1. Taxonomy (NCBI): domain Eukaryota; kingdom Metazoa; phylum Mollusca; class Bivalvia; order Pectinida; family Pectinidae; genus Mimachlamys; species Mimachlamys varia. Next base: position 31,156,804 of record OX392540.1, read on the forward strand.
ACTACCGAGTATGGTTCCATTATACAGCAGACAGACGACATAAACGTGTCCCTTTACTTTATAAACCCCCGTTTTACCGACACCTTCAGAGCACAAATCAAACATTTGTTTATCCTCCTACTATATTGCCAATCTCGTTTACCGATCGTTATACCGACACACTTTGAACGGGACAAAAGGTGGCGGTATATTTATTCAATATATTTACATAAAGATACTACAAAATATGTACATTTACAGATAACAGATAATATATACATATAAATACATTTGCATTTGTAACGTACAATTTCGAGATAAAACTACTTCACTGCAAAAACGGCCCTAGTATTTCTTCTTCATGTAAGAGCCGAATCTCCAAGTCTGGGGCGATTACTGTCTCTGAAAACTTATTGTGTTAGTAATTTCTTTTATATTTTGTGTGTATAATTTGAATTTCTTTGATTGGAATTTATATTTTAAATTGAACTGTGGGCGAAATGACATTATTCTGTTAAAAGTACACAAACAAATAATTTATCAACAGAACCAGAGACGTCTCAAAATCTGGTCCCAAACAGCATCTGAAACTCTTCAGACTTAATGCCTCAGTGTTATTTGAAATTTTATTTAACAAAGTTGAACATACACGCGGTTAAATTGTTAGTGAATGTCACACGACTTAGTGCACTGATAGACACTTCAGGAAAATCATGTTTTCACTTTGATATCAACTTGCATGCATGTCTTATCGGGTTATTATGTTATGTAAAATCGTCGAGATTGTATTTCCAATAACGAAGTTTTTGACAATAACCGTTTAAAATTGCCTTTTCAGATATTTTCAATTTTCTCTCTCTCTCTTGAATACAATATCTGTAAAATTCAAATACATATTTAAATAGCAACACTGTTTTCATTGGACAAGGTTTTTTTATGACATATTCAGACATTATCATTTACCTCATATATCCCTACATATATTGACCGTACTGTTCCAATCTTTGATTTGATAAGGTTCAATTGTCAAGGGGAAAATATTAAAGTACACAGACGAATATTACATGTGTTATATCATAAATGTGCATAACATAATACGTCTCTGGTTATGTACGTCTCTGATTTACTGAAATAAAAAGAAGAAGAAAATGTACTTACTATTGCACATTGACAGGTAGTTATACCTGTATAGCGGTTCCTGATATCCGGACCAGTAAGTCATAATGATTAATTAATATCGATTCCCAGTCGTCTTACCACGGTGTAAATCTCTCGTCTATGATTCCGTACGTAGCACCTGATAAACGACTTTGTTTACATGTATAACTGTTTGTGATTTAGTCTGTGTATTCGGAGTTCCCGCGAGAACCAGTGTCACCCCACAGAGATTGTGTCGGCGGCTGTGATTGGCCGTACGTCACTTCCGCTGTGTACTGCACTGTGTGTACCGACTGTGACAGCCGTGTCAGGATTTTTAACAACGGTTGTTAAATATAGACAAATGGCAAGTCAACTGACACTTTTATAGCTGGTACCCCAGCACGAAATCATTTACGTTGTCCAGGATTTACTATCAATAATATAAGTTCAAAATCAAACAATTATAAGTAATTTGATGGCAATGCCATAGATGTGTTTGTCGCATACACACCCCTGGTAATGCATCTACAAACATAAATAATTCAAACTGTTTACGAAAAAATTAAGAGTATTTAGATTATACTGGGTGCCAGCCCACTCTATCCTCAGTTCTTAAAACTGTTTAATGAATAAGACAATTTGTTTTGTACAATCTCAAGAGTCAAAAGTTGACAAAATGGTCATAAGTTTTTCATCTTCTGATTATTTATATTTAGTTCCATATGATAAAACAACGTTAGGCATATTAGTCGTTTAACAAAAATACAATTTTAAGTTAAAAAATTAGAAATCGTGACTCCTTTTCTCCCACATATCACCTTTTCTCTATCTTCACTACATACATATTCTATACATTGTTACGTGAAGACACAATGCATAAAATTATCAGGAAATTACGAACAAGTTAAACTTGTTTCATTCCCCCTCTTCCTTGTAAAATAGTATTTATTTCCTAGGTCGAGATGTTAATATTGATAAGAACCCGTGACTCGGTGTTTGTATGTGCAATATGCACTAATTATTATAATCGATTATTTCTTAAATATAATAACAGCCCCTGGTACCCGATTCAATGTTACGTCGTGACGGTTCTGTTTGATTTGTATGCCTATACGTTCTATAAGATGTTCTATAAGATGTTCGTAACAAAATTCTCTCATTTTCCTAATACCCTTTCTGCGCCTGCTGGATAACCGAAATAGTCGGCAATGAAGTGGACGTACAACTCTTCAAACAAAATGTAGAATGTTGATCAATTTGGTCATATTTTTCAAAACAATGTTAAGTATATAGAGAGTTACATGGTTTCACCACAGATTAACATAACGATTCTGATTCCTTGATTTACTGCTAAGTGTGTTATCATACCCTGCTTTCAGGCTTGATCCGGGGTTAACTGGACCTGGCGAAGTAAGGGGCAGTTTAGATATCTGGTATCCGCAAATCGAGGCGTATATTATAATATATGGTTATAACGTAATACTGGACGCAGGCTAAATACCTATATATCCAGGTCGTATGTTTAGTCGGACTCTAGGCTGATACCAAGACAATGAATAAGCTCATTATTGTCAAGTTTTTGATTGTAGTAGCATTATATATCTTTATTTGTTTCTGCAGTGACGTATATATGTTGATAAAATATATATTTTGGCATATATAATCTTATTCCTAGATAGATCATACCCTGTATAGGTATGTTGATCAGTCACGTGATAACATGTACAGGTGATAAATAAATAAGGCAGAGTCACTAAAGAGACGAAGGAAGACATTAAATCTGTTTTGGAGACATACATTCAATAGGCATACCAATATATGTACATACAACTTTCAACCCAAACCAGGGAATTATGTGTGAGACATATACGTCCCTGCCCAAACTAATAATTGAAATGTTGATAAAAAATATCATTTCATGCTAAATATTAAAGGCCTAATATACGTAACTTTCGGCAAAACTTGAAGCGAAAACCAAGCTTATAACTTTTTAGATGTATAGCTTTAGTTACGATTAAATGTTATCAGCAATATTCAAGATGGATTCTTACGCGGTTACCGGTACAGTAGCAGTTGAAACTCGGTATTTGTAAACACGCGTCCATTTTGAACTGTCTTCTAATATCTTCGGTTTGTTGTTAATTAAAGTGGGCCCCACCTGAATTATTTTCCATTCTTTTTTTTTCAGGAGTTTCTTGTAAGCGACCGCTCAGGTTTACTTCGTTTTAGGCTCATATTTGCATTGTTATCAGCTGGATATTTTTTCAGATTCAAGAAAAAATTACTGAAGTTACGTATATTGGGCTTTTAAACCTTTATTCGTAATTCGCTTCTTGTACTTTATATCTGAGACAGAGAAAACCAGTAGTATTTACCTCTTTGGTAATGTTGCCGACTGGTCACTTTTGACCTAATTTCATGTTAGGTCATCTTGTTTGTTTACTAATTATCTTCCTCCCAGGTATATAGATAGGGTTTCTGCCGCAGGTGGTGGTAGCTGGACATTGTATTGTCCCTCCCAGCGTGATAACCGGGGGATCACACCTGTTCTTATCTTACCTGGGACAGTTGTTTATACAAGTGTGTACTGTAGGGGTTCACAGGGACACACGTGCACTGTACACACATACTTCCCACAGGTACCTGAGGATTTGACACAGCTATATTTAGACCTAAACTCAAGTACTTTCACACTTTTGTTGGGATTAAGAATCTTTTTTTGATAAATATTCCACCCAAACGGTATATATATGGTATATGATCAGTTGGGTGGCATTTATATAGAAAAAGACCTATATACCTAACTACAGTTGTTTCAGTAAATAAATTAAAGTAAGTAAATCCATTGCAGAATGCTATAACGCCGGTTGTAACACCGATGTAAGTCGGTGTCTGCATCGGTGTAAAACTCGTAACTAACTAACTAAGCAGAATGCTATTATATTCTATAAAATAATCTTTGTTTAACGTCGCATATTTTATACAAATAACATTAGCTCATGAAAGGTATAATTGCGTCAATTCTTTAATGGACGGCCCCCCCCCCCCAAAAAAAAACAATAAAAAAGCCCAATAAAAACAAAATGTGATATACTCTTAACGCCTTTGTTTAGGTTCAGATGCAGACGGGACACATTCTCAGGTCCCTGTGATGTTGTGATCGAGTAGCAGTTTCAATGTTATGAATGGGTATATACGGTTACATTAAGTATGTAATGAACCTCTTAATATATAACTTTATCACATGATACAGGCTATTTCCGGGCAATATTGCCGTTAAATAAACAACAAATAAAACGATATGTATAGCACACGCTCGTATCATATGATATAAATAAAATCGTTTTACGAATTTAATATTGCATGAGATTTCGTGTAAGATACTCTGATATATTTATTAGGTTTTGGTTTGGTTTGATTGTTTTTACTTCCAGTTAACAGTTAGCTAAGGAACTTTCCTTAAATTATGTAATGCTTTCCTATGGAGATTTTTAAGTTAAGGGATTGCCTTAGCTAAGGAACTTTCCTTAAATTATGTAATGCTTTCCTATGGAGATGTTTAAGTTAAGGAATTTCCTTAAGTTAAGGATTGTTGATGAAACCGGGGCCAGGACATTAGCTCTGCATGAGGAGCTATTATTACGACAAACATTGGAAAATATCACAGCAGGGTATAAATAACATTGATATAAACAGGAAAAATAACTTGGTAGTGTATACTAAGAATCATTGTCAATGAGATTGCCATAGCTTTTTCCGCATCCAACATTCACTTCAAAGATCCTGAAAGTGGCAATGTGATTGGTAAATCAAAACAGTTGTTGTAAGTAACACAGTATGTTCAAATCTCAAATCAATTTATATATTCATTATCTATCAATAAATAAATGATTTATTTTGTTTATTTACGCTTGTGATAAACATTTCATTGACTTTATGCTATTTACGACTTTTTCATAAAGTTTGCCCACAAACCCGGTTGACGTTTAACTGGTATAAATATATAATTATTTCATGTCTGGAAACATTGGGTATGTTTAATCATCGTTTAAAGCTTTGTCGAGATTTGTGTAGATATGTATGACGTATTATTTTTTTTTTCAGTAAAGATGAAATTTTGTTCGGAAAAGATATATCCGTAACTTTACATTTTTAAAACCTGTGATGCTCTGTGTTAAGGTTTGACCTCATTGCATATAAACAATAGTAATAATAACTATGAATCATGAAAATCATTTACGGAATGTACAACTTAATATAGGACTCTTAGTATAAACTTTATTTTATTTCTTTTTTTTTTTCAAACCAATACATAGAAAAGAGCAAATGCACAAATTTTGAAATTGGATTTGGAAACAAGTTTTGCAACTTATATTAATCCATCTCCATTGAAATAATTACGCTTGAAAATTGAGGAATACATTTCATTATGATATTGAGAAAGAGAACAAAATTTAACGTTACGTTGAGTATGGAAGGAAAATGAGTAATGAAAGGTTAACGATAAAGGAGAACGAGAAGGGAAAGAGAGGAAGAGACAGTTGCTCAGATTTACACTGTATTTAGTAATGGTGAATAGTGAATTATGTAAGATTTAATCTGTATTCAGTTATTTTAAACAGCTAAGTACGTGAAGGATGTAACTGTAAACGATAGGTAGACTATATATAAAAATAGAAATATAGAAGAACAGAAGAGAAATAACTCATTCAAATCATCGGGAGCTGATAATGAAATTTTGAGTACAAGAGAAAATTAGGGCATTTTCTTCATGTGAACAATCATCATCTGACTCTTCGAATACTGACGTGGTCTAATAGGTGTCTTTCTACCATTTCCACGTCCTATAAGAGTCTGGTTTATTTTGTTATTTACGTCCTATTAACAATCAGGGTCATTTCAGGACGTACCAGGTTTTGGCGGTGGAGGAAAGCCGGAGTACCCGGAGAAAAAACACCGACCTACGGCCAGTACCTGGCAACTGCCCCACGTGGGATTCGAACTCCCAACCCAGGGGTGGAGGGCTAGTGGTAGAATGTCGGAACATCTGAACCACTCGGTCACCGCCGCAACAATAATATACAGGAAACCACAATCAGATTGAACAACAGATATTTTGAAGTATCACACAGGGTATAGATCACAGTTGTTATATTAAAAGAATGATCCTATTATATGAGATGACCCATACATTCTTTCATGCTTATTTCCAACGATGGTCACTCGGGATTAGATACAATCATATCAATTATGGACCTTTCATGAGGTTAATATGGTGCTATACCGAGCCCGAGGTCAATATTTTAGATTCTACTAGGTTAGTTAACACCATATTAACCGAATCAAAGGTCCATAATTTTTATAATAGATATGAAACCTGTTTGCAAAAGACTTCAATTGCATTATATCTGTCTTGATAAAGCATAAGATGTATAGTGGCATGTATGGTTACTATAAAGTCACAATGCTTATGACGTCACAAATGCAATATTACTCAGTGTTTCTTAACATAGAAACATCAGGTTAATATCACAAAATATGGACCTCCACGTGACCATGTTATAGCCAATGAGAAGTGAGGAAAGTAGGACCATATATAATATATTACAGTAATTAATGTATATATTGATTGCTCCAAATATTGAGGTCTTAATTGATATAAACTTTATTTCATTCCGTATTCAACATTACGTGCATGATAACACATGATACAGAGCAAATGAATAGAATCCGGAATTAATCAAAGTGACGTATTGTTTTCTGGAAATCATTGATATAACTATTAAATGTTCACTAATTTCTATTTATAATGGGACATTTTCATAGAATTATCTTACATTAAAATTATACAACAATGGCCGTGCAATAAAACTAGTAATATCACAACGGGTCAATTAAGCCGCTACTGCCCGGAAGTGGTATTCTCAACACCACAGCAGTTTTTAGTGTTAACAACCGTAAACTGGGCGGCAGGTTTACGACACCCACGAGAGGTTTGCTCGCGCGGACGGTCATTCCTAAAAGTCACAAGTACCTGCTATTAAGTCATAATCAGAAATTATACGATGATATCGGTACTCCAGATCTGATCTATTTGAAAATATCTGGCTCGTCCATTTAAGCAATATACAAAATGTATAGAGGATCCAAGATCGGAGAGCCACAGTCAGATGTAGCCAGGGGAATACGCATTAAGACATTACATATGACAGTATATCATATATGGGAAAAAAAACCCATAAAAACAAAAAGTAAAAAAAAAAAACAACCACGAAAATAAAAATAAAAACAAAATAAAATAAAATCTTGCATGTTATTTTGTATAAATAAACCAAGAAAAATGACATTAAAAAATCTACTTTATACGTTAAGCGGTTATATTTCATATTTCGATAGCGTCAGCTGCAGTAAGCGGTATTCTGAACACAGTGTGTTGAGTTTTATTTGATAAATAATTTATGTTCGTTTGAACTGGTGAATTAGAACATAACTGAATTTGTTTGTTGTTTTTCCTTCTGAACATTTTCTTTTCTCCTTTCTTTCCTTTTTTAAGTACAATGTTAATTTAAGATTTGAAAAAAATCACCAAAATCCGGATGTGTGTGATATTTTCTACAAATTAATATGATACAATTGAATAATATTGTAATTGCATTATAAGAAAATTCGGAAAATAAAACAAATACAAAAAAAAAAAAAATTAATCACAAACAAATAGGGCAACAGACATTGCCTCGATATCTGTGTCTGATTTTTTAACCGTCGACTGAGATAATCTGATCAGGTACAGGTGATATATTTCATTAATCTCCGGGAGTCACCTGTCATAGAAATATTGTCTGACATCACGACAATGCGATCCTATCACGTCAGCAATAAATAGCAAATCACAAAAGATCACAATCCGACCTGCTGGAAATTATGATACAAATACACGAATTTCATGAAATTATTATTTGTACTTGATATGTGAGAAAAGTTGCCATTTCCCCTTTCAGGAATATGACAGTAACACTCAACTGTTGTATACACATACTATACTGGTCAGGTAAAGTCACATTTATCACCATATATTTAATTCCGGAACTCCTGGTCCGGATTCCGGTTTTGTTTATAAATTTATTAGTTGCGGTGTAATTCCGGAACTCCTGGTCCGGAGTCCCGTTTTCTTTATAAAATTGTTGGTTGCATTGTTGTTGCTTCCGGTAGAGAATAAAATGAATGGAAGACATGTTTTTGTTCGTCTCCTTGCTTCCATCAACGTTGCTAACACCTCTCACTGCCAAGCTGAGTAAACCCCAAACTAACACCGCAAAACGTTGATGCGACAAGGTGGAGAATCCGGGTAACGAATTTTCTCTGTTAGACCCAACAGGTTAAAAAAATCTCACATAAGTACACTCAGTGACCTTTCTTTATTAGTACGTTGTCATAATCTGATGACGGCGTTTATATGACGTCACAATTGAAAACGTTTCTTAACGTTGTTTGCGTTACTGTGGCGATCTTGCAGTCAGTTAGTGACACCACATAAAAAAACCCCGACCCCAAATAAAATTGTAAAAGCTGACCTGAAGGTGTTGCAAGTTTTTTCCTGCCCTACTACAAACAACCTTAATTTTTTGTATTTAGAATTCGGTGTGAATCCACTGCAAAGTATCAAGTCTAGGTTTCTGCGGCTTTGGGAAGTAAAGGGATGTCTGGCATTCACTGTACTGTACACGATACACGTCAATAATATACGGCAAATATAATCATAAACACGAAATGAAAAAAATACTTCTAAATTGACATCAGGAAAAAAATACAACTTACGTTGAATATCACAATGAAACTGATAAGTCATTAAGTACATGTTGGTTGTAAATATTATGCCATGTTGTGAAACTATTTAGAATGTTAGCACGCAGATGTATTGTCCCAATTTCATATTGATATTTGAATCCAGTACGTTATCTTTGCTAGCAAGTTACAACGATCACTAGTGCAACTGGTTCATCAGTTGTCACTATCATGTGATTGGGCCGGATGTTGTGTTAGATGGTTCACCCAATGTCAGTATAAAGTGACCGTGTGGGATGCTCTGCTGGGTGCCTTCGGCAGGTGTTTCAGTGTGATAGCACTCTAACGTCTTTATCAGAACGCCAACAAACCCTGTCTATAACACACATGCTGCAAGGCACGGAACAATGTCCTTAAACAACCCTAGCTGTTCACAGGACGTTAATCTTAACCCCACAAAATCTCTTTCTATACAACAAGCCTTTTAGTAAAACAAATTGCCTTTTCTGTAAACAAGAGAACAGTTTATGCCTGTATCGAGTATAGCCCAAACTGCCTTATCCTGGTCTGGCAACATGGCATGGCACTATTGACAAGTGGCCAGTTGCCAGTTTTGTTTTCGTAACGAAACAGGCTAGATTGAGTTTAGAATCTTCCTCAAACAGTAGCATATGTAAACACCTTTTATATTGTTTATCCTTTTTTATCATACCTTTGCACTGTCTGATACGAGTTATTAAAACTTTCTGCATACTTAACCAAACCGTAAAAAAACCCATCAAATCAGGAGGTTTCAAAGACGTTAGTACGATTGTCACAAACAGTCCTGTTTGTCATTTAAATCAGCGAAAATCGGTCCTAATAACTTATTATATTTATAGATTTAGTTAAGATAAATTGATATCAGCAATATTCAAGATTAATTCTTACGCGGTTAACGGTACAGCAGCAGTTGAAACTTTGAACTGGGCCACACCTGAATTATTTTCAATTCTTTAGAATAATCTATCAAGAGTTTCTTGTTTTTTCATAATTTTTCAAAATCCCGAAAAAATTCCTAAAGTTACGTATATTAGGCTTTTAATAGAATAACAACAATAGATAAAAGACGGGTAGATAGGTGTTATCACGGAAGAAATCTAAAGAGTCGTTGTAAGGCATTGACATTGGGACTTTTATTCAACGTCAATTACATACTAGGTAAAATTGAAGCGTCAACAAAACCATAATCCGGAAAGGAAAAATTTACACGGAAACCCCTGTAAAAGTTCATGAAAATAAAATCGGGTGTTCCGGAAGAGTAAGCGACGTCGTCCAACATGTAAAAGTCTTCAAAATGAGAGTTAAGTAATCATTGTTGATCACAACCAGCAACCACACAAATGGGTATACTCAAAACGTTCATCTTCAGATCACCCAAGGATACAAAATATTTCTCAAGGAAACCAAGATGGCAACCATAAAATTCGCTCATAGTTCTCACCAATCTGTATCTCTCGAATCCCTGTGTAGTAAGATTGTTTGTCAGAAGTCGACATCTATCACGAAAATTTCGATATTTCGAGGAAACTCTTGAATAATGAATGCGACATGTTCTATCTATCATTTTCTATAGATAAGCACTCACAGATACACATGCTATTTTAGTTTCCGGTTGCCTTATCTACTCGCAATGTTATACCTTTCCCTATTTTGCGAGTTGACAAGATTACGCTTTTTTTGTACATATTTTAATCTATTAGACTCAAGTCATTGCTTTGCAATATCTGAACATATCTGCTTTGGTATCATTGGTTAGGTCCCTTTATTTGATAAATTCTGCCCCTTGTTTAGAATAAGCAATGTTCCTTGTTTGAAAAAAATAACAAACAAACAATGCTCTCCGTCGACGTAAGTATAGGTGTTGTTTGATGTAATCAATACATGGTTTAGTGTAATAAGAATGTTTTGTTTATCAAAATTGGCTTTTTAAATTTTTATCAAACTAAGTTAATATACATATGTATATTTATAGTTTGACAAAGTTAGGATGGGCCACTATATGGCTTGTCACGTGACATGTTCTGGCTTTTTATTTGGCTGGAATTATTCATTTTTTTTTCTTAAATTGTATTTAGTTTTATTACAAATTACTGATACTTTCTTACATAAAATATATAAGATTTATTTGAAAAAGACCCACTTATTTTCTCATATATGATTTTGATTTTGTAACTACATGATAATATCAGGGACGTATATGTGTCACATATACGTCCCTGATAATATGTACTTCCAGCCAACCAGCCGGAGTATAAGTTGGTCTTAGGTTGGTGTCATATTATCAGTGCTGGAAAATTCAAGTGAAGTGGTATGCTATTGGAAGCGCGGCCCAACTACCAACAGAACACAATACATCTCCAACACACAACATAGGGATATCTTAGCCAAGTGGCATATGACTGGTAGTTGAACCCTGATAAGACACATCCTGCAAATAACAGATAAAGCGCTTTAAAGTGGCTGGTGCCAGCTAGATTAGATCGCTGTACCAAATGTTGTATATCATTATTATTACATGTATTTGAAACAAAATATGATTTTAAATTTATAATTTTTGTATGGCGTATTAACACGTAGTTTACTTACAGTTGTGGTTTTTAATGGTATCATTTAATGTACCATGATAATTGTTTTTTCTATTTCCATACTCATGATTATTGTTCATTCATCTTGAAACTATTTACAGAAAAAATATCCTCGTTACATTGTATGATTTATTTACTACATCATATTTCGAAACATTTGAATATCAATAAATTTCAAGTCTTAAAAACGGTAGAAATAAACAATTAGTATAATGTATACAAAATTAACACGAAGAAGTAAATATGATATAGTACTTGATGAATATTAATCAATTAACAAAGTTTTTCAGTTACAGCAAAAACAATGCTAGTAAAATATCAGGTTAGTTCTTTGAGTGTTTGTTTATCACACTCGTTTTATTCTTTCTTTTAATGCATTTATTATTTAAAAATATATATATATATCGGTTGTATTACTTAAATAAAATGGTGTAATCAGATATTTTATCTTGATACTATTTGCTATATTACCTTTATAGCGTTATTAGAATTCTACGGCTAAGATTTCTTGCATTTTAGGTCATAAATAATAAGTTTGATGTCTGTTTGTATTGCCAATAAATTTTACTGCTAAGATTTTTTGCAATTTTTGTCATAAATAATAAGTTTGATGTCTGTTTGTATTGCCTATATTCCCAAATGTTATCAATTTATTATGTAATTTATGGTTTTTGTTTTAATTATTAGCATGTCTTGCTTGTTTTTATCAATTATATTATAAGCGTTACAAGACATTATTATTTTTTCTTCAACTTTTTCTATTGCTTTTATTACTGGCATTTTATGGTATAATTGCAATAACATATTTGATATACCGGTACGTTTTTATTGATAAAATTACCAGCATTTAAGTCTATAATTCTATATTTTATGCTGTTTTCATTGCTTGTATTACTTTAATTTGATATTATTATATTTCGTTCTAAGTTTGATATATCGCTTGTGTTACTTGTTAGTGTATTACATATTTCATTTTCATCTTCATCCGCCAAATAACTAGCATGCAAGTCTATTATTATTTTCAACTTGTTTTTATTGCTAATATTGCTAATTAATGTTTACCAGATATTGAAGCTCAGTTTGGTGCCATTTATGAATTATGAATAAATATTATGTTTATTGCTTAGGTTTATCTTATGCATTGTTAAATTTATTTCGTAAACATACAATGTACCGTAATTTTTTCTTTGTATTAATATTCATTAAAACTTGGTATTTAAGATTCTATAAGGTAAAATATTTTGTATTTACTATATGAAGCTGTAAATAATAAATTAAACTTTATTTCTTATGTTAGATATATTTATTTGTATTTAATATGAACTGTTAAACATTCCAATATTTTATCAACAGTACTTAAGTAATTATGTTCATTATTGATAATTATACAATCATAATTTATATCTCATTGAATTTGTTAACGGTTTTGTGCTTATTTTGTTAAATACTATAAATTCATTTCTAAAATTGTACAAATCGTTTAACATTGTTACTTACTATAGACAGTCTTTAATTAAATGTATATTTTATCACCGTGTATACAAAACTAAGCTCCGGTTAACAGTTAATATATGTACATGTTTTGATAATATTTGATACACTAGATATTTATCGATAGCTTTATGTTTTTATCATTAGACAATGTATATATTTTTTAATTATTTGTTACAGTGCAAATTATTTAGTGATTGAAATTCATCGTGCAAAATTATAAATACTTTATTTTAATATTATATATAAATCATATATACTTAATCTTAAATTTAAAATATTGGGTCATCTCTCCGACACATTGGTTCCCTCTCACGCTAAAACCATCTTCGCTTTGTATCCAGGAAATCAAGCGTTTACAATTGAAACACATTTTTTCAAAAAGAATAAGGATAAAACACAGTTTTATCTTATCTGACTCCTTGATTGTAAACGGAATTGTTTGGTTCAGTCGCCAAACCACATAGTTTTATTTACCCGAATAATTTCCTCTTAAATTAGGACACCCTGCGGGCATTCTCCGTCCTGATGTAATATGAAATCAATCTAAGCTGATCAGCTGTGTTCAGAATTGCATTTTATGTAAAATGAACCAAGATTAATGATGAAAACAGTATTAAATAATTACAAAATAAATAAATGAATAAAAATAAAGTTTTAAATTTATTGTTAAGCATTGTAAGCTATTTAATAGCTTTATGTGTCAGTTTTATTTGTTGAAAAATTCAACCTTAAATGCCCAATATACGTAATTTCAGCAAACATTTAAGGGAAACTCAAGCGTAATAACTTATTATATTAAAAGATTTAGTCAAGATAAGGTGATCTCAGCAATATTCAAGATGATCGGTACAGCAGCAGTTGAAACTCGGTATTTGTAAGCATGCATCCATTTTGAACTGTCGTCTACATTCGGCTTGTTGTTTTAGTGGTTCACATCTAAATTATGTTGATTTTTTTTTTAATTTTCTGTCAAGAGTTTCTTGGTACTTACCGCTCAGATTTAATTCATTTTAGTCTTATTTTTGCATGGTTAACAACTGGATTGGTTTTTCAGATTTTTTTCCGAATCAGAAAAATTCTCTGAAGTTACGTATACTGGGCCTTTAATTTTTCAAAACATGTTAATCAATGTGTTATTATGTACTGTGCAAATAAGCAATAATAATTTCCTTATTTTAGCTGCAATAAATTCGCAATTACATTTAACATTAATTTCCTTCTTGAAGTATTCCCAGATTAATCTTTCCTGTTTCAATTATTGTTTTGTCATTAGTAACCTTACTTTGATCTTTTATTTAACATACTTACATAATTGTTCGATTTTCTGCATATATTTGTTTCATAACAAACAACATTTATTTTTACTGTGTATTAGTTCATCAGTTAATAATGATTTTTCATATATGATATAAGATTTGTTTTTTCAATATCCTATATTATGTTTTTACATTTTATCTTAATTTTAATCTTAATCGTTTTTGATAAATAGCTATACTAATTCTAATAAATGAGTTGCATAAATAGCAACCGCATTCCCAATCTGGCACTGTATATACATGTTGATAATCAGTTTATGATTATAATGCAAGCAGAACAAAACCCATAATAATTGGGAAGTCAAGGAATATTCAAACTTAACACGGAAAAAAGGCTCATATTAAATTCCACTAAAATATAAAGTTTTATTACATTTCTATCAGTGAAATATGGAAAATTATTCATTCTATAAAAGTGATATTTTTCACTAGTGAGAAATATATTTTTCACTTAAGTCTAGTGAATATATATAACTTTTTCTCATTTGACCAATCAGAACTCTGCTTACAAACGACATTTGGAAAAAATCAAAAGCTCTCACCGTAGATATTGCTATAAAATGTAATAAACAGAATATCTAACAGTATCTTCAGTAATACCAAACATATCTCACTCGTGTAGCTAATATTTTGATATCTTTCACTCGTGCTGCGCATTCGTGAAAAATATCAAAATATTAGTCCCACTCGTGAAATATATTTGGTATTATTGAAAACACTGTTAGATATCCTCTATATATTAAAAAAGATAAAAAAGAAATGACACACAAAACACAGTTACATGTATTTCACTTTAAAGTTTAGTATGATCCATACTTATTGTGTCATATATACCCGGTATGCTACCCTTATGATCATTTATGCTATGTTTATCATTCTATTTTCAGCGGTGTATTGTATGAGTTATTGATCATGTTTAAATATATTATATGTAAATGTGTGTTAGCATATATTGCATCATTGAGGGCATACATTGTTTATGTATGAGTGTTGATATGTATACATATGTGCGACATGAAAGACATAAATACATTCAAATCTGTTTAAGTACTCACTTTATGTTTTGAGAGAATATGCTTTAAGTGAGAACAGTATAAACATTTAACGAAGTATATCCACTGTCAGGGGGTAGTTAAATAGATTAGTCTTTCTGACCTAATTAAATATATAATACTTGTGATTTCTGACTACGTATTAACATTGGATAAAATATAAGAGTTTAAACATAAATAACACTCGTGATGTTGTGTATAAAATAACGTGCTAGTAAATAAATATTATTTTGTATGCATGAAAATTACATATATTAAAGTGGGTTCATGTAAATACATCCTATGCTTTTGTGGGTAGATACATTGTATATTTTGCGACTGTATAGATACATTGTATATTGTGCGACTGTATACATACATTGTATATTGTGCGACTGTATAGATACATTGTATATTGTGCGACTGTATACATACATCGTATATTGTGCGACTGTATAGATATTTTTATTGTATGATTTAGTGTTTAATTTACAGCATACATTTATATGAGAGCTTATATAAAATGTAACGGGTAAGGGCAGATATTTATTGCCTTATGCTTCAATGTATGACCAAGATTAAACATATTGTGAAGATTCTGTTCATTTACTTCAGATTTCCCTTTATCTATTTCATACTTAGAACACAAACTTTGTCTTTATCAGATAAGACAATTCTCGGTATAACTTGATAAAACATTTTATATCTGTTTTCGTCGATTATCAATACGGATCTGTACCTATGTCATATATCTATCAGTAATCATAATTGCATTATAATCTTAGCACGTATATTATTTTATCACGTGCTTTGAAATTCGACCAACAGCTACTTTCTTCTTCTTCTTTTTGGGTACACCCTCCATCAGAAATGATGTTTACGGGTAATGTGTGATATTTGTTACACAAGGAGTGAATTGTAAGATTACACTCCAGACGCTGACTACGGAGTTATGTCAGTAAAACAATGAAATGAAGCTAATCTGGTAGTTCTGTGAGTTGTTACGTCACAGTATCAAGGTCATTCTACCTCTAAGGTAAGTACGTACATGTAAATTAGACCAGTAAAATCATCGCAATCGAAAGCCTAAAACACTGTTTTAGGAACCTTTTCCATACACAAAGTATACTTATAATTATATTATATTTATTCCATATTTATATTTTTCAGGAACTTAGAATAGAAAAAAAAACTCAGAGAATACCAATGCGTCAACAAAACCATATTCCGACCTAAAAATCGTTTAAACTCGAGGCAAAATAGGAGCAAAGGAAATACTTTCATGGAGACCCTCGTAAAAGTACAAGGGAATAAGACCAGGTATTCCGGAAAAGTAAGTGCCTTCTGCTTCATCGACGACATCCGCCATGTAAATCCAAATAGACAGTAAGTCTTCGAAATGAGAACCGTTATAGGTTATATTTAAGGAACGTATACCTGGAAAAAGTCATGCATTGGGTGGGTTGGGGGTATATTTAACACATAACCTAATTAGTATCTTCATTGTATGATTACTGACGAAATTGACGATGAATGCAAGGATGCTTAATTCCCACAAGTGATTTAAAAACGAGCTACAATGACACAGTCTGCCCTATGCTCATTACACTATAGCACAATGACACCAAATAAGACCAGTCAACGTTATCACTGGGAATAAGGGCAGCTGATTTATTGTTGCTATAAGGTTATACATTAAAAGTACATAATTGGGACTGATATAAACTTGGAACCATAACATAAGAGATTAATACATAATTTGATTAATAAATCCGTTTGTAATATCGATGGAGTGCAATCCAGTGTTCAATGGAATATAATCCTGTTGTATTTCCACAGTGTTCAATAGACGTGGAGTAGAATATTCTTAGATTTGAAAGTTGCAAGAATATTGTAAAATTATTAACTTACCTTGCGTTCTGGCTTCGTCAACCGCGATGTTGAAGGGAGATATTCCTGTCTGTCCTGCAAGTTCATGACCCAGGTAACTCCCATACGGGGCCTCATTCGGGGGCTGTCCCCTGGAATACTGGAGCCCGGGGGAGCCGTCGTTACGGATAGAGTGTGAGGGGGAGCCACTGTCATTAGTGAGGGGGTAAGAGTACTTTACAGGGGATGTCAGTCCAATGTTAGTATAGGTTGCTTCCTGAGAAGGAATCGACCATTGCGATGACGGCGTCGATGATTGAGGCGGGGACGCCGACGATGAGAGTCCGTATTCATGTGACCGAGCTGGGGGCAAGTACAGTGAGGATAAAGGGGAATGATAGGAAGGATGATGAAGGTCTGGGTACGTTCCGTGGTGAGGTAACGTCACAACACCACCAGATGAACCTAATAACCCTTGGTAAATTGTTTGTGACGTCATCGGCGCGTTGGTCAACGTTGTCAAGTGACCGTTTCCACCAGTTGTATAGTGAGAATTAGCAAGAGACACAGAAGTAGCCATAGGACGCTCCATATTGTCAAAGAATTCTTCAACGTCCTCTTGTGGGAGCAGCACGTTATTTGTGTTGTCGAAAGGTGAGTGCAGGTTCGTGGAACCGGATATATTGACTAGACCAACTGGAGCGTTCGTCAGGTTTAATCCCGCGAACGACCCATGTCCTGCTGTCGACAGATTTGTTAAGTGCGGGTGTCCTAGATCAACGTCCTCCCCAACGCGATGTAAACTTCCGTTGTGGGGATATTTCACTATCTGTACAGTTTGTAATGGTGGTGGTGATCTGGATACTTCCGGTGTCCCCGCAGCCTCGATATGGCTGATGCTTTCCACCGCCTGAGCTGTCTCGGCCGCGGACTCTGGTGTCTGGGTATGGTAGGAAAGGACCACTGTGTCGTTATGGTGTTGAGGCGGCTCTGTCACACAGCCGTCCACTTGTACACACGTATCTGGACAAACAGATCTTGACTCATCCAAATCGCTGGACCCTGTACCTTGATATTCATACACTGATTCGTCCTGAAGCTCACACTCACCACCCACCTCTTCCTCGACAACTTCTTCAACCACTTCGTCAATACTTTCCTCTACCTCCACATGCTCCTCTGGTGACACGTGACCTTCCTCGGGAATGGTCTCCTCTTCTTCCTCCTCCTCTTCGTCATACACTGGCGGTTTGAGTGGGCTACGTGTGATCCCGGGTGGCGAGGGTCCTGGCCAGCTCTCGCGAGGCCTAATCTGTGCCATGGCTAGTAGCGGTGTTTGTATTTAGCTCACAGTACTGTTGGAGTATAGGGTGTACCCGTGAGTCGCTGATCTTTGGACGTCCGCCGAGCTGACTGGGGCAGAACAGTCTCGTGTTGGTACACACACGGACTGGACGCTTTCCTACCTGTCGGGCCGTACCTTGATAGGTTGTAAACCTGAAAAATCAAAATTAGAATGTTGATTAATATGTTAATCAATACATAAAGATCAATGGTAATCATCATTCTATTCCCAAATTTTTAATTAAAACAAACACACGAAAATCAAAGAATGATAACATGGATTACTGAGGAAATAATATTAAATAATATTACAAAAATTTGAAAAAAATGAAGCAGGTATTCTATAAAACATTATGTTTTACAGCTTGTAACCAATTATTTATAAAATGAAATAATTCTATAAACGGTAAGATATGAAAATATGTTTTTTTTAAAAAAAAACTGCGCAATGCATATTACGGCAAGACTAAGGCACCTTTTAATTCATTACACACAAGCCAAGTAAAAATGATAAAACAGACACAAGTTGCTTCAGCAGATTAAAGAACAAGTCCTAAGTTAATGCCTTCAGTCTTTCTAAATATCAGGAAGTATAAAAAATCAGAAATTGATTGGATTTGTTTTAACGAAATTGTCGCGTGAGGCTTAAGATTCGTACACAAGTTGAATAAAACAAGAAAACACATTTGTTCAAATGGGACCAAAAGAAACCCCGACAAAGTGTCAAAAAAATTAAACACGCTGAAATGTATTTTCCTGCGTGTCTTTTGTACAATCTTTTAAACACATTTTTAATGAAAATAATGTGAAAGGCCTTCAACATACGACATACAAAATTTAGTTCTTGGCTTATATTGTTGAAGTTCTGACTACATCTTTTTTTCAAACAAACACATTAAATAAATAAACTATCAAAACAAAACAAATGAAAATGCTGTCAAAGACTAAATACAAGACATCGTATTGAAATCGTTAAACAATTTTACACGAATGATTTGAGTGAAGAAAAATCAAATAAATAGCATAGTGTTTATTGAAATAAAACTGAAAAAAAATTATGTTGTATATGACTTTATAACAAAATTTCCAAAAGATGATTTAATTTTAATATTTTCTAATAAATATCAATATATCGTTGAAGACAATGTAAACAATCTAGGAGTAAATTGTGGTGCAGAGATTTTAGATTTATGTTAATGTTGTACTGCAAAGATGAGGCCATTGTTTTCCTAGTCATAATCTAAAAATGAATAAATAAATAAATAGAGAAATAATGCGATGCTATTTGTTAACTTTAAAGTAAATAAATAAGTAAACGAATGAAGTAAATTTTCAACTTCGATAATAAAAAATATTATCCAAAAAAAATGCAATAAAATTAATAAGGTCAGTTCTGCTAAATTTGTATTTGTTTCGTAGAACCATTATATGTTTGAAAGAAAACAAGAGAAACAGTCGCATTTACCGGAAAGAGTACAATTTGAAAATAGCATAAGTAAATAAAATAAAAAGGAACATAATGGATGCAGTTAAAAGACAACCCATCCTGATAACATTTAAATTTGCCATTCAAATTCTGAAATAATAAATAAGTTTTTGGTTTTGTTATTATTTTAATTGAAGTATTTATAGATGTATATTTGTATTAACGATATGCTTGAACGACAAAAAACAATTCCAAATAATCAGTGGCATACATAAATACATCAACCATTGGATGCCGCAAAACAAAGGTTGTGGCTACAATTTGATTTACGCATTTTTAAAAGTGACAACAATGTTTAGTTTCTCTTTGCATTAACAATGAAACCTTGTAAAACAGTCATAATTTCTACAGCAAATATTAAGCCTGACATGGAAATTTGACAAAATAACAAGGAATAAAAAGGAAAATTAATTGTTAACTTACAACAGATTTTTAAAAATTGACAAACCTTGGATTTACACGATCAAGTGGTCGATATAAGGAAAAACTTAATACGAAATATACTTTACGTCCTAAAACGAAATAATGAATCAACCAAGTACACCAAGATTAGACAAACATTTGATTTCAAATTTATCAGTACCACACAGTGCTAAGTAGACGAAAGAACTGCGAAAACAATTAATGTTATCAGGATGCGCAAGACGACACATTATCTTATATATTCATAGCCGTTCTATCATGTTTAAAAAAAGCAAAAAATAAGTAAATAATAATAATGATAAATAAATAAATAAAATAATAAAAAGACCGAGGAAAAAACAAAGAAGAAAATTCTCAATGAAGATATTGATTGGAAAATGATTTACAGTATATCAGAATAATAATATTTCGGAAAAATGGTGAATCATAAAAAGGCGAATGAAATGAAAACAGGCAAACGGATTTTTTCTAGAAAACTGGTTTTGATATAACGTATACATTATATAAATAAAAGTTGTTTAGTTTTACAACAGGAGGGAACAAATCGTTAATCCTTAAATATAAAATCTAACATAAACAACATGGGCCTGATTACGGCCCATTTGACACTTTAAGTACCCTCAAATGGACGACATATTTACAAATCAACATTTATTGTTTATTGGACTGCTTTATGGCTGTAATCTCTCGCGAATCAAGTAAAACTGTGTGTAAATGTTTAAGACAAAAAGATAAAAATAAACGATTTGAAAAAATAACACCAAGCTGAATTGTTTCTTTGTTATTATGCTAACATATTATTTACGGTTTGTAAATAATCAACAAAATGTAATGATATGCATACAATTGTATAATGTGTATACTTTACTTAACCATTCGTTTAGTATTTAAACATAAACATGTTTGGTTAAAACATATGTTACAAGACCAATTCCATTTTGCTTATACATAATACCAACTTCGCCTTAATAATGAAACGAAACCTTAGTTTGAACATTAAAACATCAAAATTAATAAATAAATAAAACACAAAACAGGAAAATACCTAATAATAAGCAATACTGTTCCGCTAAAGAAGAAAAATCATTAACATAGAATTATAATAATTAGGTCATGGCATGTCACTAAAGCTATCAACTGCTTATTAAAATTAGAAAAAAAACGCAAAATAATGAGATTTGACATACAAAAGAATGCATTTGTAAGGTAAGGTGATGAAGGCATTAGAATGCCTTTGTCAGGTATCGAACCATTTCTGTCGGTGTGCCACGTACCTGCTAGTGCAATTCCAACTGATCCTATCAATATACACAATAGACTTTACATATCTCCAAAGAACACGCGAAAGCTTGCAAAAACAGAAGCTGAAATAGCGAAGAAGGTAGTCACTGTTAAATTCTGCATGTATGCGTTTCTCTCGACCTAAATGTTCCCAGCAAGTAGCTAGAGCTGACCTCTAAAAGTTGGACCTAGCCCTACCGCGGCACAAGGTACCTAACGGCTGTCACCATGCTCGTTTTTACCTGTATGCGTGAGTGCTTACCTGAGCCAATGCATAATGCTGAGAGGACGGTAGGTTAGGGGCTACAGTGTCGCAGCTCGCACAATGAACAAAGGTTTACCGCGACAAAACACCTCTCAACCGTTAACCAAACTCTTCCAACGGTCTCCACTTAGTGTGCTTACACGCAAATAATGGCAATGCTTAAGATCAGAGCTCAGTAGGACAATGTTTAAGATAAAAAGGATTCTTTTAAGATCAATTGCATAGAGCCTTTTAGTTTTAATACAAATTTTAGAAATTTGAAGCCCACTTAACCGTTTAAAACAAAAAAAATAATTTCACTTCAAGATCCCTGTTTCGAAAACTATCTTTATGAAGAATAAACGCGGATAAATGTCTTCAAAGTGTCTCAATGTTTTATCTTTGTACTGATAAATAAAGAAAACGAAATTTAAAAAGATTCTCAATATTTTTCAGTGAAACCAAGACACGTTTCTTCGCGACCTAGTGTTGTGACAAATAAATCTGTTGTGTGGTATCCTGGTCAGTTAATCCAGTCCAAAGTTTCAAAAGAGACTCTCACAGAAAATGAAAATTAAGATGTCCTCCAGATAAATTGATGAAGTTTCAAAACAAAATCAAATGTGATCGTGTCAAGACCTGGAGAGATTGTGTTCACCAAGTGCCAGAGAGACAACTTAAACCTGGAACGATAAAGTTTTATCGCCGATAGCCTACATGCAGTTTGAGGACCAGAGCAAACCTTCCCGATAGCTCGGTATAGTCGCTGACTGGACGACATATTGACATGTTGGTTGTAAACTGCGATAAATCAGAGGCGGTCACAAGCACTCTGGAGAATGTTCATTACCATGGCTCGAACCCTGATAAAGTCTCACCAAATATTATTATCAGAGATAACAACGGAACTGGCAAACGGTCTACCCCACGCCTTACCTTCACCGCTAGCACAGATAGCAGAGATACGTGGAAAGCTCTTCGAGAAAAAAGACGTACTGAAATAGTGTTATGTACAGATTTATGAATAATTTACCGTTCAACCTTTGACCTGTCTGGGTTAAACTCATTTGCATAATATGGCCACTGAATATTATGGCGGTATCGTAAGCCTAAGTACCGTATCTCAGTTTTGCCGGACAACTCAAAATTGTCATTATGGCGGCAATAAAATTTAGTAGAGATACTGTGTTTACCTGTATTTAGTCGCGTTCGGCAGATAACAGGGTCTTAAAGCGTCCCATGACTGATAAGTACGGTCACATATCGCAGACTGATTGCGATCTAGAACTGCAAGTTTAGATAAAGCAGGTAGTCCTATATATATGTGTTCATTTATACCTACCTCTTCGTCCTTCCAGCTCTCGGACATTCGAATGGTGGTTTACCTGTAATTTGCAAACAAGTTTATGTCGTTCTTACCTGTATTTCCTTCAGGTGAGAGACGTTTCGTCTAAATGAACTGCTCTCGGATCTATCAGCTTTGCTATGCTGAGCTCAGATCCAAAGGTTTCTGACAGGAAGTTGGGAACCCATTTTCCGTTGGAGTATTATTTCTGTGTCATGAGTAGTCGATGTTAAGCGAACTTGGCCGTCTGTTGCGTGGCCACACCAGCAGGTCTGGGAACCGAACGTATGGGGAGCCTACCTGTGCGATTGGTTGTTTGTCACCTTCACGTAAAATGTCATTCCGGCTTTTCTAAAGACATGCGTCATTTAAATACTAAACAGTCCGATGTCGACACGCTGCAAAATTTGTGTGCTTATTAATTTTCCTTAAAATGTATCATTGATTACGTCTCATTAAATCAAATTATGAAATCAACTATTTAACCGTCTTTTCAATTTAATATGTATCCATTTTATAATTTCATGTAATACAATCGAACATAAATTATCGAGACGTACAATTCAGTTTCATATGTGAAAATCTAATGCTATGAAATATTTTAAAATTTACTATATCCGTTTTGAATTTGTTTATCCAACGATTTGCAGTAGATCATGTTGAAAAGTGAAGGCAAATAGTACCTCATTGTTCATATATTTCACTTATGCAAAAAGAGGATATTTAAACATACTAAAGTAAAATTTGTGTTTGGTTATCAAATAAAGCGCTAAGTGGAATGCACTTGACCACAAGTACTTGGTGATTCATAAGATTAATTCATCATATCGGCTACAGGTATTTATAAAAGTCTGCGTTTAGGTTTCCTATAGTGAACATAGCAAAAACAATATGTACAGCAGCATCACCGAATATGACAAATGGTACCAAAGCGTGAATACACAACGGAAACTATACCGATATGTCAACACACAACGGAAACTATACCGATGTGTAAACATGCAACGGAAACTATACCGATATGTCAACACACAACGGAAACTATACCGATATGTTAACACACAACGAAAAACATACCGATGTGTAAATACACAACGAAAACGTTACCGATGTGTCAACACACAACGAAAAATTTACCGATGTGTCAACACACAACGAAAAATATACCGATGTGTAAACACACAACGAAAACTATACCGATATGTCAACACAACGAAAAATATACCGATATGTAAACACACAACGAAAAATATTCCGATATGTAAACATGCAACGAAAACTATACCGATGTGTCAACATACAACGAAAAATATACCGATGTGTAACGTACAACGAAAAATATACCGATATATCAACATACAAGGAGAACATTTTACCATAGTGTCAACACACAACGAAAAATATTCCGATATGTCAACACAACGAAAAATGTACAACTATGTCAACATACAAGGAGAAAAGTTTACCATAGTGTTAACACATATATATACCATAGCGTCAGAACACTAGCACTGATTTACCATAGCATTGACACAGAAGAATATACTTGCCACAGCGTTAACACAGGGGCAAATATACCATAGCGTCAAAACTCTAGCACTGATTTACCATAGCATTGAAATAGAAGAATATATTTACTACAGCGTTAACCAGGGGGAAATATGCAATATCGTCAAAACTCTAGCACTGATTTACCAAAGCATTGATACAGAAGAATATATTAACCACAGCATTAGCACAGGGGTAAATATGCAATAGCGTCAAAACTCTAGCACTGATTTACGTTTTACCATAGCATTGATACAGAAGAGTATGGCAAATATGCAATAGCGTCAAAACTCTAGCACTGATTTACCATAGCAATGATACAGAAGAATATATTTACTACAGCGTTAACACAGTGGCAAATATGCAATATCGTCAAAACTCTAGCACTGATTTACCATAGCATTGATACAGAAGGATATATTTACTACAGCAATAACACAGTGGCAAGTATGCAATAGCGTCAAAACTCTAGCAGTAATTTACCATAGTATCAACACACAATGACCAATATACTCGTACCATACGTGAAACGGGAACGGGAAATCTAAAGAAGCATTTACTCACCAAAACAAGCTATACCAAGAAATTAATACATGAAGTCAAAATACCAATGGATAGATCACGATTGCAAATGAGATGTGTTCAAAATAAGAAAAGATAATTTGCAAACTCGCAAAAACATGACATTATAGACTGTCATATCAAGTTTCTGTCCTAAGAAACTATTAATTATCATGATGTTCGAGAAGAAAATGACCTATGTTAACAAGCATTCATTGAATACTGCTATTACATTATATAGTAATATACTAAAAAGGTTTCAGTTCCTTTGTCATTTCGTAAATTATTTATAACAAGGAATAGTTTATAAAAAAATAACACGTACACAACACTTGTATGTTGCAATGCAAGGATAATATTGTCATTCTTTATTACGAACGCCAAAAATAAACCAGAAAGCATCAAACAAACGAGACAAATAAAAAGGACGGTCATTGAAAACGACACCATACTTGAGTCGAAAATACCAGCTTACAACAACCAAATGTTTAATATATATCAGTAACAAATGAAAGATTGGGACAATTATGCTCATCAAACATTTCGAAAGTGTGATATTTGATAAATTTTCTTCCACAATACCCTGTGTTATTCCACCCTCAGACCATTGTAAAAAAGTGCTGACATTTGGATAAATATATGTTATATACCACAAGTGGAAAATAACCTTTCGGAGTTTTGATTGGTTGAGACGTTGAACTATGACCGGAAATCACGTCGTTCAATGCCACGTGCGGATTGTTATTGTGGTAGAAACAGGTCACACGACTCGTGGTTATTGGAAACGGAATTTATTTCATTCTCGTTCATTATTTTGAAAAGTTTCAAAAGACACTCGTTAAGCTCGCGTCTTTTCTAACTTAAAAAAAAAAAATAACTGGAGTGAAATAAATCCCAACAACCACTCGTTGTGTAACATCTATATATATAGTTGTAAGTATGGTTTAACTAAAGATATATTTGGTTTTTTTTTGCTAATAGCTTCAATACGTCTCTCGTACTTTTGCTTAAACAACATCAGTACAACGTATGTTTTAAACAGGAAAATATGCACATGGTTTCAAACATTTACATACTAATCTGCTCATGTGTGTTTGTCGACTGTTTGGTTATATTTAATAAATAGCTTTGTCATGCTCGAAGTGTGCACTTGTGTTTTTAAGAAAACAAACATTTAATGATTGATTAGATTGCTCCAAATCGTTTCTGTGTCTGTCAGTACCTGAGTTTTTTTATTAATAAATAAACATTTGTTTGATATGCATTTGAGACTAAACACATGTGCACTCAGACGTACTGTGTGAATGCTGAATGTGTTTGATAATAAACAATACAAGGTTTGATCGCTTAGGCGCCATTTTTATTTCCTTATACCTAAAGGTTAAGGAGTGTTGTTGGCCGGTGTGTAAACAGAAAGGAGATTTTTAGGGTACTATATAATGTAATCTAAGTTTACATACCATAAATTGAAACCCCACTCGCCGTATATAGTAGCCAAGCTATAATATGTAAAACCAATTGGTTCGTCGTACATTCATACTTGGGAAGGTTAACAAGCCAAGATGTCAAACAAGTAACATTAGTCCTTTGATGACATGTGGAAACATATAAAGTAACACTATTTGAATTGAAGTGAATAATAATGAAAATTGAACATTCCTGCTCAAAAATATTGTAACAAGGATTAAATATTTATGACGAAAAAGTAGAAAAAAAAATCGTACAACAAATAGTTTGTGTTGTATAACATGCACTATATGCATACATGCAATAAACGTAATATATGATATACAAATTAGATAATAATTTTATTATATAATAAACAAAAAGTATTATGTAATGAATACTATGTAGCATATGTAGAATGTATATTATTATACCTTTCTTTGTGATACACTATATGGAAAGTAGGCAATAGAAATACTACTTGAAACGAATCCTTTAAAATATTACAGACCGGGTAAATAGTCATTAGAGCTATTTACCCGGAATGAGCTATTTAACCTGCATTCAAATTTTCTCGGAATTTTCCGCTTCGTATCATTCTGAGTGGACACTGCGTTTGTCATGTTCCTTCGTAGCGTCTCTACCTCCATCGCTTGGAATACGATAAAAGTTAAAACGCTGGAGTTTTGCTAAAAGTGTTTTAAATGGTGTCGGCTTCAAGATTTGACAATCTTAACGAAGAAGCACTGTAGAAGATAGTATGAGAGAAAGTGCGAACATGCAGCCAGTTATCAAAACATCAGTGAATATACTGAAGTGTTAGGTTCGATATCTCCGTAGATAATCAACGAAGAGGAGCGCGCTTTATCCAAAAGGAATATAGATCAAGGTAAGAAGGATTCATGACCTAACTTCTCAAGACCTAGAACTTCCATCATTAGTATCAAGACGAAAACAAAAGAGACTAACATTATTTTATAAATTCATAAATTAGCACATCTCATGATGAGTCATCAATGCCTAGAAGAGACTTTATGCAATTCCAACATCAGAAAAGAAAAACACGACAGCGTTAATAACAGGACCGTGAAACATCAAGACCAATTCCAAATTCGACCAGGAACAACAGTAAAGCAGTCATGATACCAAACAGCAACATAGAACAGTATGGAAAATATTTCTTTGTGTGATCAGCCATGGATTGGAACCACCTGGACGATATCCAAGTTGGGTCACAAGGAAGAGAGGCCTTCAAAGCATCGATCCCTTACATCTGGTATCAACCAAAGCTTAGCATCGCATGCGTACTTATCCACCGCCGCATTAAAGTCATATTGGTCTCTGTGGAGTATAACATATAGATAGATGGTGGCACTTTTAATGATTTCAATGAGACCCCTGAAAGCACGGTCCCACTACAAAATAACACAATACTTCTCCGGCGCAAACGTAGACAAACACACAAAAGGAGATATTAGTCATGTGGCATAGGACTGGTTGTTAGCACATGATAAGTTTGGTCTGTTACCATACACTTTTCTGAATCGAGTTTTGAAAAACAATTTAAAGCTGATTATAAAATGTGATATTGAAACCACCTTTGAAACAATTACGCACAATTTTTCAAATCACCTCAAAGACTGTGTCAAGTCAACACTTTGAAAAATCATTTCAAAATGCGTATACAATGAACTGGGGATTTTTGTAGCTTTATATGAGATGGATACCTGGTGAGCAATGCAGTTAAAAAGCGATTCATTAAGGCTATACCTGGCGCATCCCTTAACATTAGTAGTCACCAAAGTAAGGGTATACTATATCTAATGATAGATCAAGCTTTCATATGTATGTGTTGATGAAATAAGACACGTTGAAGATTTAACAAAATCCATTATCAAATGGGTTGCAAGTTCGAATCCCACGTGGTACTGACGATGGGTTTTCTCCGGGTACTCCGGCTTTCCTCCACCTTCAAAACCTGGCACGTCCTTAAATGACCGTAGATGTTAATAGGACGTTAAACAAACTAAACCAAAATCATAATTAAAATAGCATGTTGATGCATTATGACACTACGAGGATAACTTCACATTCTGTTTAAAATGTTTTAACAAAAATAACTACCAATTTCGGGCCTCTTATTAATTTCCTCTTGAACAAAATTGCTGGTAAAAGTTTAGCTGGCATTTCACTGATAGGACTGAAACGTTGTAAAACGTTTGAAACTGAACGGAAGCGTGTCTTGAAAATAAAAACAGTAAACGTTTTAAAATGACATATATTGTAAGTTTTCAATTTTATGCTATTTGCAATTACTGTACCGTTTTGCTGTACGTAATTCTCATAGAATTGCCAAAATCTTCAAGTTTTGCGCTTTCTGGTATTTGTGGATTTCAGGTATATTATGTTTCACTAAAGAATATATTGCTGTTATACAAACAATTCAACAAAGTCTTGTACAACAGCTACTTATCTCGATCTTTACTAAAACTATGACCAACATGGACAGCTTAAATTACTACAAAGCTATGCCATAAACGTGACGATTTCGATTATCCGATAGTGAACTTTCCCTTTCTTGATAGTAACATCCTGAATCTCCTGCCTATAGTGTTTACATTTTGCAATTCGTTATTCTAGGGCTTGGTCTAAATATTGAGATTTTCGTGACAGATGTCGATTGCTGACAATGATGCAGGTTAATGATAATTATGAGCAAGTATTATGGTCGCTATTTCGGTCGCATTGAGAACTGTTTGGTATCTTTGTGTGATATTCAGATGGGGGTTTTGAGTATGTACATTAGTCTGCTGTCTTTTTGTGATTGAGAAGGATGCCTCGGTTCTCACTGTGAAGACTCGATGATTACTAGCATGTTACAACGATTTACATGGCAGGTGTCGTCGATGAAGCAGAATTCTTCTGGAACATATGGTCTTATTCTCTTGTACTTGTACAAGGGTCTCCATGTAAATCTTTCCTTTGTTCATATTTTGTCCCTTGTTTAATCGAATTTGAGTTCCGATTATGGTCTTGTGTTCAATATTCTCTACTTTGTTTTTTTAATGAACAATGTAGATATATGCAAAAAAAAAACCACAAGCAGAATTAACAGAAGTATTTCAATAAAACAACCCGAAATCTAATAAAAACAAAAGATACAGTATTATTGATGATTTTTGTTTATTTGTGACTTTTTTGTTAACAATGGCTTCCTCCACATGCACGTAAGTACAAGCGCGTGTCCAAAACAGAACATATACCTTAGAAATCTTTATGTAGCATATGGGCAACAGGTGGTTTTGGTTCCCGATTGTTGTTTTCTAAATGGTGGACGGAGATCGCATGAAAACAAAGGTTTGCGTCCAGTGTAAGGAGGCTATATAGACATTTACAAATAATACAAACGTTTAACATTTTAATAACAAAGAAAAAAGCAATATTAACGATCTCTTGACATATTTGTTATCAAATAAAAACTAAATCTGAATTGGTCCTTTTTTAACTTTTCTTTTTATGGTATTGGACTCAACAAGTCTATTTGAAAGCGTATTGGTAGTTGATATCCTTGGTACACATACTTGTATTCAGCACCAATTAAATTGGCGTTTATATCGCTAAAAAAGTACGGTAAAGGAGGTGCCAAAACACCCGGCGTTAAATTCCTAACATTTTCACAATGTTATATGAAAATTTAACGTGGTCATTTGTTGCCATGGTTTTATCGATTTAAAGAAATTAAACTTCTACGTTGTAATATATATACTTATTATTGGTTGTCTCAAAATGTGCGCAGTTCATTAAAAAAAGACAGATAAGCAATCATGTATTAACAGTGAAACATTTTACTGATGGGTTTATTATTAATAATTTTATCAACCTTTTCCAAATAGTATAAGAGTAAAAAAACTTACATATTACATACAAGTTATCTTTAATAGAAATGCCAGCAATACTAGCGTTGTACGGCACCGTGCCTAGGGCAAATCTACTGTTATTATTTTGCTATATATTCTTTGTATGTCAAACTTTTTTTCAATAAATGGTCCTGACTTTGTTTATTGGTAAAAGAATAAAGGCAAAACAAAACCAAAAAAGTTTTAGTATGGTGCTGTGCAAAGTTATTGGATACGTCTGAGAGCAACATGCATTTTAATGAGTCGCCCTATGTGAAACAACAGTCGTCACTACTCAATAATCATGGGAACAAGTTTGAGTAAACACACAATGTTCGAAAGCTGAGTCAAACACCATTATATAGGATAACTCTAACACTAACATACGCTGAACCTGTTAAATTTAGTAATATATACAGTATGCCGAAAAAATAATTACACTGCATCATACAGCTGTTTCGTCCTTTTATGACTCGTCAGTGATGCTAGGGGCAAAAGGTGGAATTCGAAAATATGTAGAAGCAGAAGGGTGAGGAGCGTAAAACCACTTTAATTTATGAATATAGAAAACAGATGAATTTATACTTTCAAATCGTGTACTACGAAACTGTGCACCTAATGAACCATGTCACTTCTCAAACGAGATAGCTGGGCTAGGAAAGCTTCAGCAAACCTCGGGGTCTACAAAACAATCTACCAGAACAGTCTTCCACTTTGTAACTTGAAATATAAACCTACACTAACCCACACGTGCTGCAACTTTTTAAGTGATAGTCACAGTATGCCGAAAATGAAATACACTGTAGCACATTCCAAGAAACACAAGAACACCATAAGGATAGTGTATATCACACTTGTTTGCCGAACATTTTTTAATTTTAAATTGATAAACATGATGTCATATTTATCAAAACCAATCAAATCAGATGATGGTGTAATGAGGTATATTAAGCGGATTTAAACAACCGTTATCAAAATTAAATACTGGTAAGACAATTGGTGAGCTATGTATAAAACAACTTGTTTCAGTTTCTACAATCATATCACATTGACATTTTCTCAAATATTTTTTAGCTCAAGAAAACATTTTCAAATGCAAATATATGTTGTTGTTTTTTTTTTTACAAATGATGTGTTTTCTTCTGATTCCGTGATATTTTATAAGATAATTTCAACAAAATACATGAATAAAACCCACGAAAACTGAATTGTGTTGCTTGGAATTTAACCATAAAAAACAAACAAACAAAAAGTAAAGGTTTAACAACAAAATGAAAGACATTGAATAAGATCTATAATCATGATCGCATATGGATGGAATTGGGAAGATGGAAAACAAAACACAATTGTAGACTCAAAGAAAAGTTACACACAAAATGTCGGAGATACTTTGTTTCCCTCCCAGTCAAATTGTCATTAAAATGAATTTGCGTTGGTTTGTTGCGGCAACACATTACAACTAGAAGACACCTCTTGTCAACAAATCCTTATGATGATCGTCCTCTTCTAATATGCACTGTAAAAAATGAAAGAAAGATATAAAGAACAGTGTTCTCAAATACAGAATGAACAAGGTGATGCTTAAATATTTTCATCTCCAAACACATTCTAACTGGCCGTTTTAGATGGAAGGATGCAATAGACAGGACGAATATATATGCTCTCACCTACAATGTATGTAACTTAGTAATGGATGCAGTATAATAAACGTTACGACCAACATGGACAGACTACTACTTAGCTATACGATAAACGTGATAATTTCAATTTTCCGATCGTGAACTTTTCATTTCTTGATAGTAACATCTCTGCCTCTCCAACCTATGGTGTTTACATGTCGCAGTTGACTCTTCCGGAACGCCTGGTCTTAGGGTCTCCATGCACATCTTTCCTTTGTTCATATTTTGCCACTGGTTTTATCGATTTGAGTGCGGATTATGATTTTGTTATCGCTTCGGCATTTTCAAATTTATTTACACTAGGCCTAAACCATATACGGGTTAATCTGTTACGAATAACATTGAAATGAAAAAAGTATATGCTTTTTATTGTATACAATGTTTTTTTTGTGAATCTATTAATGCCCTGATATGATCTGTCCAAAATACTAAGATATTTGTATACTTAAATAAATATTTTTGAACTTTGCGTTCTCGATGTATTTGGAATTTTACCTTAATGAACATTGATTTAAACGAGGGTAATCATATTCGGCCACGTAGGATAAATGGCAATTCGCCAAACTTTATTGGTCCGAAGAAGAAGGCTTTGAACAAACTAACCCGTAGAATGCTTCTTTGCTTAGAAATCTTTATACAACGTATTTCAGAATTTCAAAAGTTTAAAATAAGAAATATAAATCATATGCTATCTCTTTCTATTGTTCATATCGGAATGAAACAATGTTTTAAACAAATATCATATTGGCACCTGCTGGGGGTGTCATGCAAAATGATTTAAGACAATCGTATGACGACATGTCATCATTACCTAGGACGCCACGCCAACGGTAACAGACCATAGAAGATGACTTTAGATTGGTTTGAATGAAAATGCAATTAACACTTTTATGCGATCACCGCTTGTCGGCACATTTGTGAGTGGAACAGGGGTATTTCCAACTTTTGATATTTTAATACCTTACCCTCGACGAAACCGCGGGTGAAATAATAAGGAATATCGCCCTAGGGCTTGATATTCCTATCACATTGTCAAAGAAAGGGAGTATTGTATTATTTACACAGGAACATTTGGATCGGATGACCAGCGGAAATCACCGTGGAAATGCATAAGAATTAGAAAAGTTTTGATACGAGGAACTTACTTGTCCTTTTTCCATGGATTCCAGCCGTATTCTCCTATGGTGGCCACTTTCTGGTTACGGGGTGGTGGCGTGTAGGCTGAAGTAGAAATTAAATTACTTTATATATAATAAAATACAACGTGGAAACCTAATTAAAAAATCCAGTCCTAATACCATAACCTCTAATAAAATCCAAAAGTAATTAAAAACTTTGTACCCAGCGACCTCAGTTCTATGGCCCTTTTTAACCGTTTACATGAAATTAACTCTTAAAATCACCTGAAACAATGCAGCCACGCTCTGAGACAGAGTGTGTATGACTTTGTTCATGACCAAGAAAGGGAGAAAACTCTCGGTAAATCTGTATTACAATTTCTTTCGGCAGTTTCTGGACAGACAAACAAGATTAAGATATTTGGTGTAATTGAAGTCATTTTGATTTTTTACTCGAGAATAGTGAAAACGAACACATTTGATAATGGGACAAAAAAGCAAGCCCGTTACCCCACAGTTTAAACGACTGTTTTAAAATGAGAAACCCATTTCCTTTTGATCTACCAAATATCTAAAAAAGTTTGTCGCCAGAATTTTTTTTATAAAACATTATATCTGCAAAACATAAATAATAAGGTAAATAGAGTATTTTCTAATTAAAAAATAAGAGATTTCTTCCGTAATTAATAAGAAAATAGTGTTTTTGTCAATTCTGCAAACATTCATACAAACACTTGTATCTCAAATCTGGAAGATATTGAATGAAATTGTCCTGCATTTGGCCAAAACAGCATTTTTCACATAAATCACGTGCTTTGCTCGTTTTGGTACCTTTGACCGAGCAAAGCGCAAAAACGAGATCACTACCATCTATTTCTTTTCATTTTCTGCTATTTAATGAACTCCCTTTTTCAAAAAATGCATATCAGAAAAAAGTAAGTCGTCAGAAAATTACGACTTTGCACAAGAGAAGATCCTTAACGTCATATAGTTATTCACTGTCACTGTACTCACAGTATTCTTCCTCCTCACTTTCCTCTTCGTACTCCTCCTCTTCAGGAAGGTCCCAGCTCTTCCTACAGACACATCATAAAATGATTGCAATGTACAACAGCAAAGAACATATATTTAGTTCCATCATATCAGATTATCAAACATCATCAAACGTACGTTCACCTACCAGTTAGCTATTTCATTGGCTTAAAGGTAAATACAATAGACCAATAGCTTAGCAAATACATGTACATAGCCTTTGAAGGCTATCACCATGAAACTGTGAAGTCAGTTTATTGTACCATTATGCTGCCGCGCGATTCATTTGTTGTTCATCAAATTATCTAACTTTATTATGTGTATTGTCCACCAGATGGCGCATACTAGGCCAGTGAATTCCGAACGACATATTCCAAGTACATGGAACGTAACAGAGCATTGTCCCTTGAATCTCGTTGACCGTGAGTTTCAGCAGTAAGACGGTACTAGTATTAGATGATTGATAGAGTATATTTCCAGGCTGATGATAAAGTCGCCTCTTGCAAGATGGCAATTGTGTAAACTGATTAATCGAATATTGATTCGTCGAGACTTGGTTTCTATTACAAGTTGCATCGCTTCTGACGCAACAAACTCTAACAGCGAAAATGCGACATATTTCCTTGATTACATGCACTTTTACAGTTAACTGATCTTTAATCTTTAATATGATAAGACAAGTACATGAAACATCCTATCCTTATTGTTACCAAACACTAACAGGAAGTATTGCGCGAATTGGAAATGGAGATTTGCATTTGATTTATACATAAATAACCTCTCACAGTGTTTGCAAGAAAGGTAAAATGGTCATTTCTGTTTGTTGTAGAATCTTTCATACCAGTATACATGTACAATGGACCCGCGATAATCCGGACGCCGATAGTCCGGAAATAGCACAATCCGGACGGAAATGTACGGGAACTAATTTCCGTAACGTTATTTGTACTCATCAGTCCAAAACTCGGCAGTCCGGAAAACTCGTAATCCGGACGGTTTGGGTTTGGAACGCAGGTGTTCGGATTATCGAGGGTCCACTGTACAGCAGAGGACGTGTTGTAATCTCTTTCATTGCTCGGTATTTTGTTTAACATGATATTCGATAATGTTATTACGTAATGATTAAGCATATAGAGTGAGTGGAGGCAAAGAAAAACAAAATTTAAAATAATTACTTTCGTTTGAACAGCTCGCACATTCTATCCAACAACTCTACGATCCAACTGAAGAAACCATTTTTGTACGCCATAAACACCAGCAGACCGACAAGTACCAGCCCCACGGCACAGAAAGCCGTAAGCCATGCTACATTACTCGTGCTGTCGCCAAACGACAAGTGTCGGTCTGTGGTAGTGGTCGTGGAGGTGGTAGTAGTGGCGGGAACAATAATCTGTACTGCAGCATTCCCAGTTTGACCGCCAGTATCGGTTGCCGTGACAACGAACGCCAATGTACTTCCGCTACTCCCAAGCGCGTCGATACTTGTTTTGACGTACACGACGCCTGCGTTGGTAATACCCATATAGGCAGCGTCAGCCGAGTTATCCAACGTGAACGAAAATGTTCCTGAATAAAAAAAAAGAAATATATATGACTAAATAAAAAAGAATAAAAAACAAAGACTTTGCCACAAGGCCTTTCGACTGGTGTCAGCCTGAAGAAGCCTGAGAAGGCAGAAAGGCCTTTCGGCAAAGTCTTTGTGTTTTTGTTTTTTTTTTAATTCAACTTAGCATGGAGAACTCATTACGTTTCTTTATATACCTATATATATAGTAATACCTAACTTTACATACAATAACTTTTATGAGAAAACCTTTACAAGGTCATATAAATTCTGTTTTTGACAAAGAAACAGTAAAACCATGATTCATTAAGACATATTCATACCGAAATCACCGATGTCCCCATCTGTTGCTGTGACGGTCCCCACTGTGGTACCGATGGTGTTGGTGCTGTCCGCAAACCACGTGTACACAACTGGGTTAAACGTTGGAGTGTTGTCATTGATATTATTTATAGTTACAGCCAATGACGTCGTATCGGTAAGCACTGAATCCGAAACTGTGGCTGTGCACGTGACTGTTGTTGCACTTCCGGTATCGACGTCATAGGGCCCTGTCAAGGTCAACTCGCCAGTGGAAGGATTCATTGTAAATGTGGTTGGGCAGTCAATACTCAATGTATGCGAGTCTGACGTATCCTCATCGTTTATCACAAAGTTTGGGTTACTTAAACTCCCACCAGCCTAGAAAAAATCAAAATGTATATATTCTGTATTTAAATCATGTGAAATATGTAAACATTATATCACGGTCTGTACAGACACACCGTTGTAATAATGAGCATGAGAGTATGGAAACTATTAATGTAAACTGTTTTGTGATGCTGAAAATTTTTCAAAATAAAAAATGATATAAAAAAAATCATGTAGTGAAATGCGACCCCAATCAATCCTTTACCCAGTTCTTTTTTATGCATAGTGTCTCCTAGCACTTCCCAACCACGTACTCATTTACAGCTTAGTAGACTGGAACAAGCAGAGTTAAGTATCTTGCTCAAGGATACAACACAAGTGTCGTGACCGGGACTTGAACTCTCAATCCTTCGATCACGAGCCCGACGTCCTACCACTAGACCACCGTGCCTCATCACTAAATGCTTTATGTAAGTTTGTCAGCAATAACAATGTGTGTTATAGGACTATAAAATGTCCGCTAAATTGTTCATTATTTATATTTACATTTTGATAGAATCATGGTGCTTTATTTAGTTTCTCCGGACCAATTTTGAACAGCAAATCAAATAACACAATATAGATTGATGGCGTCATAATAGCAAATGTTGTTATAGTCTGAGGCACTGTGTGCTATAGGCGTATGACAGAAACTGCCTCTTAGCATTGTGTCTATGGAAAATTGCAGAGCAAATGTAAATATACGCCTATAACACTCAGTGTCTCAGACTATAACAACATTTGCTATTGTAACGTCATCAATCTCTTTTGTGACGTCATCGATTTCATTGTTGTCTTCTCCTGATTTGCTGTTCAAGATCGGTTCGAAATAACTAAATAAACCACATTCATTGCACCAATATGTAAGCATGAGTAATGAAGGTTTTCGCAAATATTACCTACCGGGCTTTATTAAGTATACCATCCAAAGACATGTGTGTTATAGGACTATAACAACATTTGCTAAAACATTCATTTTAGGATTGAATCCTGTTCTTTTGAGGTTTATGGGGTATAAACCTCAATGGGTCTTGAGACAATTTAATGAACAGCGAAGCAGTTCATATCAAATTTTTCTCTAGACCCATTGATGTTTATACCCCATAAACCTCAATAAAACAGGATTCAATCCTTATATTTACTTTCAGGTTGATTTTGTTATTCTGTAGTTATTTCTGAAATATTGGACTCATTCCGATAAAATTTACAGCTGTTTTCGTATTGAAAACAACTATAAAAAGGTACAACACAAACACGGTTATTTGATCTGAAAACTGAAACACAATCCAGGTTGTATTCTGTTTGGAAATAGGGACTAATTCCTGCACCACTTTACTGATGTATTAATAAATACGCTAATTGGAAACTTTATCGAAAAATAACCTTCAAACACTTTGGTAGGTATATTGAGTCCAAGTTCACTAGAAATGTAAATATTGCTTAATCAAATGACGTACTAGTCCTTCACTGCCGCTCGACGTGTACTGGGTTTTCTGGAATGACGGCGCCTCGTTGACGTTAGTAATGGTGAGGGTGAGGTCGGCCGTGATCGTCGCCGTCCCGTCCGTCACGATTACGGACACTGTCACAGTCGTCGCGGCGGCCGTCTCAAAATTTATATTTGTTGATGACGTTGACAGAAGGCCAGCTAAAAATAAAACAATCTTGGTTAGAAAACGATTTTCATAGTTTTGAAAAAGGATGATCTACTTATAAATCGTAACCGAAACTTGTAACATTTGTAAACTGTGATATTTTTTTCCATTTTTACGGACTTTGAGAAAGAATCAGTTCTAGGGAAAGTCGCCCAATGAAGTCGTATGTTAATATGCAAACTGTTTCTCCTGACAACAGCATCAATGTCTAAATCCAGATTAGCGTTGGTAATCGACATCCTGTTAATGAAATGACAGCTGCTCTTGAGCTGTCAGCTAGAATTGTTAGTTCGTGTAGTTAAGTCACTACGGGCTGTGCCATAATATGAAATAAAAACCTCAAACAAACCATAATTAGTTCTGGGCCCAGTTTTTCAAAGGTGATAAGCTTAATCACTATTTAGCAATATTTTTCATACTCTAAATAATTCTGTCAATATACAAGTTATATCTTAAAGTTATGTTAACTGGGCCCTGTTGTTTATATTAGAATGACTCGACACGATCTTTGCTTTCCAGCATTTTATTATAATACCATTTCACCAGGGCCTGTGTTCTTGAAATCGAACTCATTCTCAAATATTGGCTTCTGTGCTAATTCTTGTGGCAATAAGAAATTGATTAAAAGTCTTATTATTTCAATCATTAGGAACAAATATTTAAGGGAAGTATAGCCCAAAAGTGTTTTCTATTTTTGTATTTGATCTTTTGGTAGTTTGACATGATTTAAGCGACGAACAAGAAAGTTGCTTTGAGCATGTGTATGGGAAAGGTCTCATGAATCTCTTCAATTCCACCATTACTATAACGCAATTTTGAATTTTACTTTATTTGATCCCTTCTATCACCGATTAGTTTTAGAAGCACGAACAGTTGTATGTTTATGTTTATCTCATGCAATGTCATGTTCTCAGGAAACTGGAAGCATTGCTCCAGAAAAAAATCAAAACACCTTACTAACTTGTGTTTGAAAAGTGTGGTCGACGGCCATTACAAATAAACAGTCCTCGTGCTGCAACAAAATTATCCCGATCGAACCCACTAATACAGTTCTAGCTTAATACAAAACACACAAAATCTATCCAGAACTGGAAAAATTAACATGAACTACCTAATTTGTCATACACATAAACCTAATTTGTCATACACATAAACCTAATTGTCACACACATAAATCTTATTTGTCATGCTAATCAACCTAATTTGTTATACACATAAATCTAATTTGTCATATACATAAACCTTATTTGTCATACACATCAACATAAACCTTATTTGTCATACACATAAAACTAATTTGTCATGATGATAAACCCTATTTGTCATACACATAAACCTATTTTGTCATACACATAAACCTTATTTGTCATACTAATAAACCTAATTTGTCATCCACATAAACCTAATTTTTCATGATGATCAACCTTATTTGTTATACACATCAACCTAATTTGTCATACACATAAATCTAATTTGTCATGATGATAAACCTTATTTGTTATACACATCAACCTAATTTGTCATACACATAAACCTAATTTGTAATACACATAAACCTAATTTGTCATACACATAAACTTAATTTGTCATACACATAAACCTAATTTGTCATACACATAAACCTTATTTGTCATACATATAAATCAATTTGTCATACACATAAACCTTATTTGTCATGCTAATCAACCTAATTTGTCATACACATATACCTAATTTGTCATACACATAAACCTTATTTGTCATGCTAATCAACCTAATTTGTCATACACATAAACCTAATTTGTCATACACATAAACCTATTTTGTCATACACATAAACCTATTTTGTCATACACATAAACCTTATTTGTCATACACATAAACCTATTTTGTCATACACATAAACCTATTTTGTCATACACATAAACCTTATTTGTCATGCTAATCAACCTAATTTGTCATCCACATAAACCTAATTTGTCATGATAATAAACCTAATTTGTTATACACATAAACCTTATTTGTTATACACATCAACCTAATTTGTCATACACATAGACCTTATTTGTCGTGCTAATAAACCGGAGAGACTGACTTGCACTGTTGAGGCTGAGGTAGGACATGGCTGACCCAGGGTTAGTGAAGGCGGTGTAAGTTAACGTCTGTCCGGCGTCCAGTTCTGTGGTCGAGACCTGGAAAATGGACGTGGCCGCCGCCGTGTTCTCCGCAACGCTCGCCGTGCCCGGGAGGTTGTCGAAGGTCGGGGCGTTGTTGATGTCTGGAAAAGGAGGGAAATAAACAATAAACACAATATCTCCACAACGCTCTTATAGAAATTATGTCATTCGCAAGTATAATATTAAAAAAAAATGTATGTTATGCTGCGAAGCTCATTTTCACAAACAGTATCTGTATTTACCAGTCTACTAGCCTTACAGATGTATTGACGAGTGAGTTTTTACATTCATGAGTCTGTATTTGCAATATGTTATACAGAGTATTTCTGAGACGTGATTCACGGTGTTTATTACAATATTTGCTATGAAGCGTTTATTACATTATCAAAAACACCTCTATGTGTAAGCAATGTCTTTCTTTGTAATGGAAAAAAAGTTTATTCCCCGATAAAATTCATAACAACATGACTGCAAGATGTTTACGGACCCTTGGTTGCATTACACACTATCGTTAGAAACAATACCTGTATATGGTCGTTTCTCATAATAATCGTTTTATCCAGACACACATTTCAAAACTCGAGTGTTTACACATTAAGTTCAAGTAAGGAAATACGGGATGTTACTATCAAGAAAAGGAAAGTTCATGGTAGAAAAAATTGAATAGTCGCGCTCGTCCATCATTTCATTTCTTTATTATTACATGCACAATTTGACGATGTTCTAGATGTAGCTGTACTCTGTGTGAGTGTTAAATTGGAGGGTATGTGTGTTGATAATTGATATGCGCTTCGTAAAATTTAATCTGAAATTTACTGTTACCGCTTCAGTGATATTATGTAGCTGCTATCCGAAGATTTCTTAGTGGCACAAATAAAGCGACTGTACTGACCCCGGTTTCATCAACGTTCCTTAACTTAAGGAAACTCCTAAACTTAAAAATCTCCATAGGAAAGCATTACAGAATTTAATGAACTTTCCATAAATTCTGTAATGCTTTCCTATGAAGATTTTTAAGTTAAGGAACGTTGATGAAACCGGGGCCAGGTTTGCCTTAAACACGTTATTTATGAAGAAGAACTTGAACGAAGGGATAAATAAAGTGTGGTCGACATTGTCTCAATATTAGCACTTCAGTTATGATGTTCATTGTTTTAAATACGCAGGGTTAAATGCGAATTCTTGCAACTTGTATCTTGTTCTTTCCAGTTATTTGTTTGTGATTCAATGACAGCAAATCATCGATTTATTACAAAGTGAAATTGAATGATTGGTTAAGTGTCTGAGCTATACGTACCTGAGACTGTTATGGTGACCGTGTCAGGTCCAACAAGGTTATAGCCATCGTACACGTAGACGGATAATGTGTAGGTGGGCGTGGTCAGGCCGAGAATGGACTGGGATAGGAGTATATCGCCCGCTGGAGACAGAACAAACCAGTGATAAAATCCACATGAATTGTTTGTTCATACATTGTATGTCAGGCCGATATGACTTCGTGCCTTAAATGTCCTTTCTTGGAGCTTTCACCCAGACTCTTGTTGACGTCGCAAGGTACACCGAACCGAAGTGACCGAGCGCCTGGTTGAATGAGATTACCTTCTAATGAACTTTTTTGGAGGCTCAAAACAGGCGATTGTATGCATGTAAAAAAGTTGCATCTAATTTTTTGATGAATTTTTAATTTCATTCAAATGTAAAGTTTGAAAAAAGAAATCTATATGTATAAGAATGCATACGAATCTTTGTTTTAGTGTAATGTGTTAACAACAATTAACGAATTATGACGGGGAAATAGTTCCATTTGACCATTTTTATATCGCATTTAAAATCACCTTTCGATCTCTCTGTCGTTATGTTAAAAAAATTCGATATGAGGCGTCTTGTAACAAAGTTTGATTATCAATATCATTTTACATGTATAAGCTTTGTTTTCGCGTTCATTATGCTTTTTTCCTACATTCTACCTGTTTTTGAGTCAAATGTGTAAATGATTAATACAACCCTCTTACAAATCGAGCTCCTAAATAATATTTTTGCATCAATGCTTAGACCCTTTAAGTTTAAACAGGAAGTGCAGCATGACATCTGCGCCAAATAAGAGCAAATCTGAAAATCAGAGGGCTCAAAAAAGTTTTCCGATACAGTGGCTTCTGGAATATTTCAGTAGAATATTTCCTCGTTATTTTTTTACCAGCGTACAAAATAAAATTGATAATCAGATATGTAACTGTGTTTATCAGCATGCTAGACATTGAGGTGAACTTCTCGGAAATTCATATATACGAGTTGTCTACCTTCGGTCGTGAATTACTTATTTATAAGAGTTGTCTACCTTTGATCCTGAATTCAAACTAATATGTATTCTGTGATCAATCTACGTGTGAGTCCCGAGTCTAGTACTCACAAAATTATGAAAAGCCCCATAGAAATTTTGGAAATACCTCAATTTAACATTGTGGGACCCATTGTTTTCGGCAATTTGTACAAAAAAAGACCCATGAAAATAAATTGTAAATTGATCTCTGTGTCTTACAGTGCTGTATTTGGAATGGCGCCCCGGCCGGGGTGGTGGTCATGTTATAGAAGAGTTGCTGGCTGTCCGTATCTGTGGCAGTCACAGTATGTACCGTGGTCCCGATAGACGTCGACGAACCGGCGATGGACACCGTACCTGGAACAATGCAAGGTTATAGGTTAAATCCTAGCTGAGCATAATTATGCAATCGCTGGGAAATTTAAGTTCTCACCAATCAGAGAATATATCCTCGATATCAAGGGGTTACGCTCACCTACCCTCTTGGAAAATGTCATGGCAAAACGGAAGGTACGCTTTGGTTAAAAAAAACCTCACAAATCGAAAGGCTGTATGCCTGTAATTTGAAGATTACAAAGAAGCCGCAACCGACTTAAAACCTTGTCAGCTGCTAACGTAATGTGACGTACCACGATCTTCTTTTGATATATATCAAAGGGTCAAACCAGTCTTCATGCTTCATCACCAGAATGGTACAAGGAGCCTTCAGCTTTGCAATGACATATTCCAGAGGTATAGGTAAGTTTAATTCCTTGACATCGAGGATGGCAGAAAATGTGGCAAAATATTGGAGACAGTTAAAAAAATAAACGATTTTTTTCACTCGTCTTCCATTCACAAACAATCATGTAAAGTTTTTTTTTTTTATATTTCGGGGTAAAGGTTTTCATTTCAATAAGTTGCGACAACCTCACCAGCAAAAGAAAGTGGAAAAGATAAGAAAGAAAACAAAAACAATAGTTCCCAATAAATCTTTGTGGATTAAATGGCAGGACTAGCAATAACTTCGGCCTTGTTCAGGGGCTGTTCATTTTTTAACCTACCTCCAGGATTTTGGAAGACGGGAGCCGCGTTCTGTTGAACAGTGACTACGAGTGTGCCGGTGTCGGCCGCCGAGCTGAGGTCTGTACAGGTAATGTCCAAGGAATAGGACGCCGCGGTCAGTGTTGGGTTCTGCTGTGTATATACCGCGTACTCTAAACAAAAACAAAGGGATACAATAGGGTGGAAACGGCACATGGATATTCTAAATCTGCACTCTTAGACCTTTGCTGAACTCTAATGTTGTCCTAAATCTATATATTAAGATTGTACAGTTTTCCGACTGACTAGCTAAATCCCCATTTTTTTAACATTTGATACTTTTTTATGACAATGAAAGCCCATCAAATTAAACAAAAAAAAAAAAAAGATTTCCAAAAAACAAAAGGACTGAAAATTAGAGTTGATTTAAGAAATAATTTTTCTTTTTTGTTGTTTACTGGTGTATAAACTGTTTTTTATACAGTTATTTTAAATAACGAGTCAGCGCGTTTTGTTGAAATATCTGTATTAAAAAATCAGTTTGCACACCAGTAAACAACAAAAAAAGAAAAATTATTTCTTATTTTTACATTCTGACACTTTAAAATTGATTTACACAACTTACGTAAAAGTAACAATCGTCATTTATTGAACGTTATACGCAATGACGGAACGGCCGACAACTGATGGAATACCAAAACAGCTGATTCCAAGTATTGTATTAAAATGAAAATAAATCAATAAAACAT
Organism: Mimachlamys varia; assembly: GCA_947623455.1. Lineage (NCBI taxonomy): Eukaryota > Metazoa > Mollusca > Bivalvia > Pectinida > Pectinidae > Mimachlamys > Mimachlamys varia. The sequence continues at coordinate 31,201,578 of OX392540.1, forward strand.
TTTATTTTATTATCAGAACTGGTATAAAATAAGGATTTATATTTCCATAGATTTTTTAATCATTTGGCTTGTCTTTCAACATCCTTTCAATGAGAGTTGTCTTTAATGATATCATAATCGCCATTGCTATTTGTGATCTTGTAGTAAAAAAAACATAAAATTTTAAGGAATTTTGGAAGATATTTAATTCATGCTACGGCTAAGAGGAATTTACTTTTAAATAATTGATACATTCGTTCATATTTTCTTTATTATTCGGAGGAAGTTAATTGCTTAACTTGTTGTTTACAATACCGTTTTAAAGAACATGTAATTTTGTAAATATCGACATAGATATTTCACGTGTATAAAGGTAATTTCAAACTGATACTTATGATTGGGTGGTGCTTGGTATTCATTTGTATACATGTACGACTTTTTTCACGATAAAGCCATTACTTATTGTCGTAGTGAGCTGTATTATAAATAATATTTTGTTCATGTTTGCTGCGGTCTCCGACATCTTGCAAAATTATATATGATTTAATATGTATGTGTATTGTAATCCTATATGATGTTGCATACGGAATGAAATAAAATTGAAAATTGTAGTACTCACTGCTGTTTGTAGAGTCGTAGCGGACGAAGAAGTCGGTGGAAGCCGGAGTGGACGACGCGACGACACAGTCGACGTAATCGGCGGCCGACGCGTCAGTATACTCAATGAGAAAGATTTGGACCTCATCGGTTGCAGACTCGGTGGCTGTGGCTGTCCATGCGGCGTTAGTCAAGGTCGGCGCCTGGAAAGAAGACGAACTTTTTCTTTTTCTTTTTTTTTTAAATCTCAGAACACAAAACTGCAGATCTTTCTGCTGCACCAAAATATGTAAATAATTTTTTTAAAGCATACAATTAAAGGCCCAATATACGTAACTTTTTCGTAAATTTTTCGTGATTCTGAAAAATTCTGAAAAAAAATCTAGTTGATAACCATGCAAAAATAAGTCTAAAACGAAGTAAACCTGGGCGGTAACTAACAAGAAACTCTTGACAGTAAACCAAAGAATTGAAAAAGAACTCTTCAACAACAAGCCGAAGTTAAAAGACAGTTCAAAATGGACGCGTGTTTACAAATACCGAGTTTCAACTGCAGCTGTACTGGTGACCGCATAGGAATTCATCTTGTATATTGCTGATATCAGTTTATCTTAACTAAATCTATAGATATAAAAAGTTATTAGGCTTGATTTTCGCTTCAAGTTTTGCTGAAAGTTACGTATATTGGTCTTTTAAGAAATTCATTTTAAAAACTCAAATAATAATTTTCAAATAAATGATCACTCACTGAGTTTGTCACTGTGACCGTCAATGTCCCTGTATCTATCCCTCCTGATGTGTCGATTACTCGGAAAGATAAGGCATACGCACCTGCTGGAACAGCCCCGAGGGCTCTTACATTTTCTGTTTAAAATGGGAAAAAATCAAGAAACATTATAAATAAAGAATACTCGATATTCTTCCATACTTGCATAAAGTTCCAAGAAACCAAAACAGAGATTAATTAAGAAGTTCTGTCCCACCGCACCGTGTATATCCCCCCATGCATTGAAACCGAATGTAAATCTGCTGCACGCCAATCACCCTTGTTGTTCGGGGGCAACGTGAACCTCTGTTAGGACCACAGGCACTTGTAACCATCTATGTATAGATATAATAGCGAAAATTAAAAAATTGAAAATTTTCTTTTAATGTTACATTGATATTAATCATCTAAAACCCCAATGAAAATAATGCCAAATTTCAGTTGATACAATTGTACGTAAAGCGGTTAAATTTTACAACAAAAATCGACTATCAGACACTGAAAAAGAGAAAAGGTATGCAACTCAAAACGGTAAAAAAATCTTACTTTCCGTTCATACTAGAGAAAAACGAACAGCTTCCATCCATCCCCTATATATTTCCCTTTCTAAAAAGCTATAATGATCCACACTTTTTTGTATCGATTGCGAGCGCGGGGTCGTAACATCTAAGAAAACCCCCTAAATCTTCGATTTAGGAATTACTTGTGACGGCAGCTGAAATTTGGCAATTATTTTCAATATGGTTTTAGATGATTAATAACATAAAAAGAAAATTGGAAAATTTAGTTTTTATTTATTTTCAAAATTTTTCAAGTTTCGCTATATTCTATATAAATATTCTATATATTTAGATGGTTATTCTCCTAGCCACAAGTGCCTGTGGTTTGGACGCCGGGCTCATGGCCGTAGAGAGGCAGATCACCTCAGGGCACTTACTTAATCTTTAAACAAGATACATTTCTCCGCTTGTTCCAGTCTACAAATGTTCAAATGTATGCTCTTTGGAGAGTTGAGCAATAGATTGACCCTATTATTAAAAATATTACATTTTATCTCATTTATATCTTGCAAGGTATACTTTTTAAGAACTGGTTTTAATAAAGCTGTAGCAACCCTCGATATTTCAGAGTTACATTTAGTTTCACACTCTTCATCCCTGCACTATTTCAATGTAAATCTAATTTTATGTTCCCAGGTAAACAAAAACAGTGAAATTAACCGCCTTACTTCAAAGCTAGTCAACTGTACCGTTAAACGACCGCGAAATTATTTTGAAGTACTTCAAATGATCAAATTAGCTTTTTTCGTCTAGTCCAGTTGGTCCTTCACACAATTCCTTTAATTTCTATATGGCATGTTCCATTGGTGTGAATAACGGAAGTAAACATTTAACCTCCGGGGTGTGAATGATGAAATAATGCTTGTGCCCATCTTCTGAAAAGTTCTACATTATAATTATAGACCACTTAATTCTATATAATTTACAAGGACTTTGAAAGTGACCGCCGTCTAACGTCACGTGATCCATAATATACATGTATAGATCTTGCAACGCGTGGCCATTTTTAAAAAGATGTCTGCAATCTAGTTATTTTTTCAGAAATGGGTGGCGACAGTTGGCTAACAAACTTCTATGACATGATTGAATGTTTAGGTGTGTAAACAAAATCTGTAACAGCAAGACATCAATTGATACATATTTTGCATATGCAAAAGATTATTCATATTATGAAACACAGCTAGATCAGCATCCCGTGGACGACGAGTCGCTAAAATCTAGGATATATTTTGTCCCTGAGAGTCGTCAGTCGTCCCAATTGTTAGGGTATCAGAGGGTCAGAACCCGGACTACGTCTGGATATGTCTGAACGGATACAAGAACGTTACACCGATAGCATACAGGCAGTGTACATGATTATCAGAATTGTCAGTATCAGATTATACAGAGATGACCCAGCAGGTGCCCCCTCGTCTCTGTTCATCCGACGAGTTTTCCTGATTTTAATTTCAACACTTTTTATCAGAGAAAATGTCTCAGGTCGAGTGACATTACAATTTTACAATTTTGTATCACATCGTTGTACTGGTAGAAATCTATAAAATGCCAATCCAGGTATCGTTTGACAAAGGAACCAGTTTATCTTTAAAACTATGCGACACACTAAATTTTTATATTGCTTGTGTATAAAGTATATGTAAAGATTAGATATTTAAAATGTCCGAACTGTGTAATCTTGATTTAATTCCTTGACTTCCTTAACATATTTTATTGGGCTCAATTTTAACAACTTATGTTAAGCCCTTTCCCTACAAATTATTGATTCACTATTTTAAGATGGGTTATTGAAAAAAAAGTGAACATGATTACTTGAAAACTGACAGATAGACAAATGGACAGACATCAGTTGGACTGGTGATACGTACGTCCACTTAGGTCAAAGTAAGCGGAGGACACAGTCATTGAGTAGGTCAGGGCGTCGCCGTCAGCGTCCGTGGCCGCTAGCGTGAAGATGGTCGCCGTTACGGTTGAGGTATCCGCTACGGTGTGGGTATTATCGAGGTTGTCGAAGACAGGCGAGGCACCTGGAAATACAAAAGTAATGTAGTAAGGAACTCTTCAGAAAAATTGTCGGCGTTAGATTTACTAGAATGATGTGAAACGCTATAGTTTTGAAATCAACACAAGCATTGACAGAAACAATTTCAAAAATACGGATTTCACGTGTGCAAAACTTACAATTATTATGACCTTGCCCCTCCCCTTATGAATCTCAATCCCATTAGTTTTGTAGCCTAAAAAATACACACATACTCCCATAAACCCCCTCCCCACCCCCCCCCCTCAAAAAATGTCACAATATTATTTAACTTTTGTTATTTTGTCTTATTTCGATAATTTAACTGATGCTTTGTCACCCTATTTACACCACAAACAATCTAACGTCTTTTGTGTCACTCTATTTACACTACAGAACAATATAACGTCAGTTGTGTCACCCTATCTACATCACAAAACAATCTAACGTCTGTTGTGTCACCCTATCTACATCACAAAACAATCTAACGTCTGTTGTGTCACCCTATCTACACCACAAAACAATCTAACGTCTGTTGTGCCACCCTATCTACACCACAAAACAATCTAACGTCTGTTGTGTCACCCTATCTACATCACAAAACAATCTAACGTCTGTTGTGTCACCCTATCTACACTACAAAACAATATAACGTCTGTTGTGTCACACTATCTACACAACAGAACAATATAACGTCTGTTGTGACACCCTATCTATATAACAAAACAATCTAACGTCTGTTGTGTCACCCTATCTACACTACATAACAATCTAACCTCTGTTGTGTCACCCTATCTACACCACAAAACAATATAACGTCTGTTGTGTCATCCTATCTACACTACAAAACAATATCACGTCTGTTGTGTCACACTATCTACACCACAACACAATATAACGTCTGTTGTGTCACCCTATCTACACTACAAAACAATATCACGTCTGTTGTGTCACCCTATCTATACTACATAACAATCTAACGTCTGTTGTGTCACCCTATCTACATCACAAAACAATCCAACGTCTGTTGTGTCACCCTATCTACACTACAAAACAATATAACATCTGTTGTATCACCCTATCTACATCACAAAACAATCTAACGTCTGTTGTGTCATCCTATCTACATCACAAAACAATCTAACGTCTGTTGTGTCACCCTATCTACATCACAAAACAATATAACGTCTGTTGTGTCACCATATCTACACTACAAAACAATCTAACATCTGTTGTATCACCCTATCTACACCACAAAACAATCTAACGTCTGTTGTGTCACCCTATCTACGTCACAACACAATCTAACATCTGTTGTGTCACCCTATCTATATCACAAAACAATCTAACGTCTGTTGTGTCAGCCAATCTGCACTACATAGCAATCTAACGTCTGTTGTGTCACCCTATCTACACTACAAAACAATCTTACGTCTGTTGTGTCACCCTATCTACGTCACAACACAATCTAACCTCTGTTGTGTCACCCTATCTACATCACAAAACAATCTAACGTCTGTTGTGTCACCCTATCTACATCACAAAACAATCTAACGTCTGTTGTGTCACACTATCTACACCACAAAACAATATATCGTCTGTTGTGTCACCCTATCTATACTACAAAACAATCTAACGTCTGTTGTGTCACCCTATCTACACCACAAAACAATCTAACGTCTGTTGTGTCACCCTATCTATATTACAAAACAATCTAACGTCTGTTGTGTCACCCTATCTACGTCACAACACAATCTAACCTCTGTTGTGTCACACTATCTACATCACAAAACAATCTAACGTCTGTTGTGTCACCCTATCTACATCACAAAACAATCTAACATTTGTTGTGTCACACTATCTACACCACAAAACAATCTAACGTCTGTTGTGTCACCCTATCTATACTACAAAACAATCTAACGTCTGTTGTGTCACCCTATCTACATCACAAAACAATCTAACGTCTGTTGTGTCACCCTATCTATATTACAAAACAATATCACGTCTGTTGTGTCACCCTATCTACACTACAAAACAATCTAACGTCTGTTGTGTCACCCTATCTACACTACAAAACAATCTAACGTCTGTTGTGTCACCCTATCTACACTACAAAACAATATCACGTCTGTTGTGTCACCCTATCTACATCACAAAACAATATAACGTCTGTTGTGTCACCCTATCTATATTACAAAACAATATCACGTCTGTTGTGTCACCCTATCTACACTACAAAACAATCTAACGTCTGTTGTGTCACCCTATCTACATCACAAAACAATCTAACGTCTGTTGTGTCACCCTATCTATATTACAAAACAATCTAACGTCTGTTGTGTCACCCTTTCTACACTACAAAACAATCTAACGTCTGTTGTGTCACCCTATCTACACTACAAAACAATATCACGTCTGTTGTGTCACCCTATCTACATCACAAAACAATCTAACGTCTGTTGTGTCACCCTATCTATATTACAAAACAATATCACGTCTGTTGTGTCACCCTATCTACACTACAAAACAATCTAACGTCTGTTGTATCACCCTATCTACACTACAAAACAATCTAACGTCTGTTGTGTCACCCTATCTACATCACAAAACAATATAACGTCTGTTGTGTCACCCTATCTACATCACAAAACAATCTAACGTCTGTTGTGTCACCCTATCTACACTACAAAACAATCTAACGTCTGTTGTGTCACCCTATCTATACTACAAAACAATATAACGTCTGTTGTGTCACCCTATCTACATCACAAAACAATCTAACGTCTGTTGTGTCACCCTATCTATATCACAAAACAATATAACGTCTGTTGTGTCACACTATCTATACTACATAACAATATAACGTCTGTTGTGTCACCCTATCTATATCACAAAACAATCTAACGTCTGTTGTGTCACCCTATCTACACTACAAAACAATATAACGTCTGTTGTGTCACCCTATCTACATCACAAAACAATCTAACGTCTGTTGTGTCACCCTATCTATATTACAAAACAATATCACGTCTGTTGTGTCACCCTATCTACACTACAAAACAATCTAACGTCTGTTGTGTCACCCTATCTACACTACAAAACAATCTAACGTCTGTTGTGTCACCCTATCTACACTACAAAACAATATCACGTCTGTTGTGTCACCCTATCTACATCACAAAACAATATAACGTCTGTTGTGTCACCCTATCTATATTACAAAACAATATCACGTCTGTTGTGTCACCCTATCTACACTACAAAACAATCTAACGTCTGTTGTGTCACCCTATCTACATCACAAAACAATCTAACGTCTGTTGTGTCACCCTATCTATATTACAAAACAATCTAACGTCTGTTGTGTCACCCTTTCTACACTACAAAACAATCTAACGTCTGTTGTGTCACCCTATCTACACTACAAAACAATATCACGTCTGTTGTGTCACCCTATCTACATCACAAAACAATCTAACGTCTGTTGTGTCACCCTATCTATATTACAAAACAATATCACGTCTGTTGTGTCACCCTATCTACACTACAAAACAATCTAACGTCTGTTGTATCACCCTATCTACACTACAAAACAATCTAACGTCTGTTGTGTCACCCTATCTACATCACAAAACAATATAACGTCTGTTGTGTCACCCTATCTACATCACAAAACAATCTAACGTCTGTTGTGTCACCCTATCTACACTACAAAACAATCTAACGTCTGTTGTGTCACCCTATCTATACTACAAAACAATATAACGTCTGTTGTGTCACCCTATCTACATCACAAAACAATCTAACGTCTGTTGTGTCACCCTATCTATATCACAAAACAATATAACGTCTGTTGTGTCACACTATCTATACTACATAACAATATAACGTCTGTTGTGTCACCCTATCTATATCACAAAACAATCTAACGTCTGTTGTGTCACCCTATCTACACTACAAAACAATATAACGTCTGTTGTGTCACCCTATCTACACTACATAACAATATAACGTCTGTTGTGTCACCCTATCTATACTACATAACAATCTAACGTCTGTTGTGTCACCCTATCTACACTACAAAACAATATCACGTCTGTTGTGTCACCCTATCTATACTACAAAACAATTTAACGTCTGTTGTGTCACCCTATCTACACTACAAAACAATCTAACGTCTGTTGTGTCACCCTATCTACACTACAGAACAATATAACGTCTGTTGTGTCACCCTATCTATACTACATAACAATATAACGTCTGTTGTGTCACCCTATCTATACTACAAAACAATCTAACGTCTGTTGTGTCACCCTATCTACACTACAAAACAATATAACGTCTGTTGTGTCACCCTATCTATATCACAAAACAATATAACGTCTGTTGTGTCACCCTATCTACACTACAAAACAATATAACGTCTGTTGTGTCACCCTATCTACACTACAAAACAATCTAACGTCTGTTGTATCACCATATCTATATTACAAAACAATCTAACGTCTGTTGTGTCACCCTATCTATATTACAAAACAATCTAACGTCTGTTGTGTCACCCTATCTATATTACAAAACAATCTAACGTCTGTTGTGTCACCCTATCTACATCACAAAACAATATCACGTCTGTTGTGTCACCCTATCTACATCACAAAACAATCTAGCGTCTGTTGTATCACCCTATCTATACTACATAACAATCTAACGTCTGTTGTGTCACCCTATCTACATCACAAAACAATATAACGTCTGTTGTGTCACCCTATCTATACTACATAACAATCTAACGTCTGTTGTGTCACCCTATCTACATCACACAACAATGTCACGTCTGTTGTGTCACCCTATCTACATCACAAAACAATCTAACGTCTGTTGTATCACCCTATCTACACTACAAAACAATCTAACTTCTGTTGTATCACCCTATCTACATCACAAAACAATATCACGTCTGTTGTGTCACCCTATCTACATCACAAAACAATCTAACGTCTGTTGTATCACCCTATCTACACTACAAAACAATCTAACGTCTGTTGTGTCACCCTATTTACACTACAAAACAATCTAACGTCTGTTGTGTCACCCTATCTACATCACAAAACAATCTAACGTCTGTTGTATCACCCTATCTACATCACAAAACAATCTAACGTCTGTTGTGTCACCCTATCTACATCACAAAACAATCTAACGTCTGTTGTATCACCCTATCTACACTACAAAACAATCTAACGTCTGTTGTGTCACCCTATTTACACTACAAAACAATCTAACGTCTGTTGTGTCACCCTATCTACACTACAAAACAATCTAACGTCTGTTGTATCACCCTATCTACATCACAAAACAATCTAACGTCTGTTGTATCACCCTATCTACATCACAAAACAATCTAACGTCTGTTGTATCACCCTATCTACATCACAAAACAATCTAACGTCTGTTGTATCACCCTATCTACATCACAAAACAATCTAACGTCTGTTGTGTCACCCTATCTACATCACAAAACAATATAACGTCTGTTGTGTCACCCTATCTACATCACAAAACAATATAACGTCTGTTGTATCACACTATCTACACCACAAAACAATATAACGTCTGTTGTATCACACTATCTACACCACAAAACAATCTAACGTCTGTTGTGTCACCCTATCTACATCACAAAACAATCTAACGTCTGTTGTATCACCCTATCTACACTACAAAACAATCTAACGTCTGTTGTATCACCCTATCTACATCACAAAACAATATAACGTCTGTTGTATCACACTATCTACACCACAAAACAATCTAACGTCTGTTGTGTCACCCTATCTACATCACAAAACAATCTAACGTCTGTTGTGTCACCCTGTCTACATCACAAAACAATCTAACTTCTGTTTTGTCACCATATCTACACTACAAAACAATCTAACGTCTGTTGTGTGACCCTATCTACATCACAAAACAATAAAACGTCTGTTGTGTCACCATATCTATACTACAAAACAATCTAACATCTGTTGTATCACCCTATCTACATCACAAAACAATCTAACGTCTGTTGTGTCACCCTATCTACACTACAAAACAATCTAACGTCTGTTGTTTCAACCTATCTACACCACAAAACAATCTAACGTCTGTTGTATCACCCTATCTATATCACAAAACAATCTAACGTCTGTTGTATCACCCTATCTACATCACAAAACAATCTAACGTCTGTTGTGTCACCCTATCTACATCACAAAACAATCTAACGTCTGTTGTGTCACCCTATTTACACTACAAAACAATCTAACGTCTGTTGTGTCACCCTATCTACATCACAAAACAATATAACGTCTGTTGTGTCACCCTATCTACACCACAAAACAATATAACGTCTGTTGTGTCACCCTATCTACACCACAAAACAATCTAACGTCTGTTGTATCACCCTATCTACATCGCAAAACAATCTAACGTCTGTTGTATCACCCTATCTACATCGCAAAACAATATAACGTCTGTTGTGTCACACTATCTACACCACAAAACAATATAACGTCTGTTGTGTCACACTATCTACACCACAAAACAATATAACGTCTGTTGTATCACCCTATCTACATCACAAAACAATCTAACGTCTGTTGTGTCACCCTATCTACACTACAAAACAATCTAACGTCTGTTGTTTCAACCTATCTACACCACAAAACAATATAACGTCTGTTGTATCACCCTATCTACATCACAAAACAATCTAACCTCTGTTGTGTCACCCTATCTACATCACAAAACAATCTAACGTCTGTTGTGTCACCCTATCTACATCACAAAACAATCTAAAATTTGTTGTGTCACACTATCTACACCACAAAACAATATAACGTCTGTTGTGTCACCCTATCTATACTACAAAACAATCTAACGTCTGTTGTGTCACCCTATCTACATCACAAAACAATCTAACGTCTGTTGTGTCACCCTATCTATATTACAAAACAATCTAACGTCTGTTGTGTCACCCTATCTACACCACAAAACAATCTAACATCTGTTGTATCACCCTATCTTCATCACAAAACAATCTAACGTCTGTTGTGTCACACTATCTAAACTACAAAACAATCTAACGTCTGTTGTGTCACCCTATCTACATCACAAAACAATAAAACGTCTGTTGTGTCACCATATCTACACTACAAAACAATCTAACAACTGTTGTATCACCCTATCTACATCACAAAACAATCTAACGTCTGTTGTGTCACCCTATCTACACTACAAAACAATCTAACGTCTGTTGTTTCAACCTATCTACACCACAAAACAATCTAACGTCTGTTGTATCACCCTATCTACATCACAACACAATCTAACGTCTGTTGTATCACCCTATCTACATCACAAAACAATCTAACGTCTGTTGTGTCACCCTATCTACATCACAAAACAATCTAACGTCTGTTGTGTCACCCTATTTACACTACAAAACAATCTAACGTCTGTTGTGTCACCCTATCTACATCACAAAACAATATAACGTCTGTTGTGTCACACTATCTACACCACAAAACAATATAACGTCTGTTGTGTCACCCTATCTACACCACAAAACAATATAACGTCTGTTGTGTCACCCTATCTACACTACAAAACAATCTAACGTCTGTTGTATTACCCTATCTACATCGCAAAACAATCTAACGTCTGTTGTGTCACCCTATCTACACCACAAAACAATATAACGTCTGTTGTATCACCCTATCTACATCGCAAAACAATATAACGTCTGTTGTATCACCCTATCTACATCGCAAAACAATATAACGTCTGTTGTGTCACCCTATCTACACTACAAAACAATATAACGTCTGTTGTGTCACCCTATCTACACCACAAAACAATCTAACGTCTGTTGTGTCACCCTATCTATATCACAAAACAATCTAACGTCTGTTGTGTCACCCTATCTATATCACAAAACAATCTAACGTCTGTTGTATCACCCTATCTACATCACAACACAATCTAACGTCTGTTGTGTCACACTATCTACACCACAAAACAATATAACGTCTGTTGTGTCATCCTATCTACATCACAAAACAATCTAACGTCTGTTGTGTCACCCTATCTACATCGCAAAACAATCTAACGTCTGTTGTGTCACCCTATCTACATCGCAAAACAATATAACGTCTGTTGTGTCACACTATCTACACCACAAAACAATATAACGTCTGTTGTATCACCCTATTTACATCGCAAAACAATATAACGTCTGTTGTATCTCCCTATCTACATCGCAAAACAATATAACGTCTGTTGTGTCACACTATCTACACCACAAAACAATATAACGTCTGTTGTGTCACCCTATCTACACTACAGAACAATCTAACGTCTGTTGTGTCACCCTATCTACACCACAAAACATTCTAACGTCTTTTGTGTCACCCTATCTACACTACAGAACAATCTTACGTCTGTTGTGTCACCCTATCTATATCACAAAACAATCTAACGTCTGTTTTGTCACCCTATCTACATCGCAAAACAATATAACGTCTGTTGTGTCACCCTATCTACACTACAAACAATATAACGTCTGTTGTGTCACCCTATCTACACCACAAAACAATCTAACGTCTGTTGTGTCACCCTATCTACGTCACAACACAATCTAACATCTGTTGTGTCACCCTATCTATATCACAAAACAATCTAACGTCTGTTGTGTCAGCCAATCTGCACTACATAACAATCTAACGTCTGTTGTGTCACCCTATCTACACTACAAAACAATCTAACGTCTGTTGTGTCACCCTATCTACGTCACAACACAATCTAACCTCTGTTGTGTCACCCTATCTACATCACAAAACAATCTAACATCTGTTGTGTCACCCTATCTACATCACAAAACAATCTAACGTCTGTTGTGTCACACTATCTACACCACAAAACAATATATCGTCTGTTGTGTCACCCTATCTATACTACAAAACAATCTAACGTCTGTTGTGTCACCCTATCTACACCACAAAACAATCTAACGTCTGTTGTGTCACCCTATCTATATAACAAAACAATCTAACGTCTGTTGTGTCACCCTATCTACGTCACAACACAATCTAACCTCTGTTGTGTCATCCTATCTACATCACAAAACAATCTAACGTCTGTTGTGTCACCCTATCTACATCACAAAACAATCTAACATTTGTTGTGTCACCCTATCTACATCACAAAACAATCTAACCTCTGTTGTGTCACCCTATCTACATCACAAAACAATCTAACGTCTGTTGTGTCACCCTATCTACATCACAAAACAATCTAACGTCTGTTGTGTCACCCTATCTACACTACAAAACAATATAACGTCTGTTGTGTCACCCTATCTACACCACAAAACAATCTAACGTCTGTTGTATCACCCTATCTACATCACAACACAATCTAACGTCTGTTGTGTCACACTATCTACACCACAAAACAATATAACGTCTGTTGTGTCATCCTATCTACATCACAAAACAATCTAACGTCTGTTGTGTCACCCTATCTACATCGCAAAACAATCTAACGTCTGTTGTGTCACCCTATCTACATCGCAAAACAATATAACGTCTGTTGTGTCACACTATCTACACCACAAAACAATATAACGTCTGTTGTATCACCCTATCTACATCGCAAAACAATATAACGTCTGTTGTATCACCCTATCTACATCGCAAAACAATATAACGTCTGTTGTGTCACCCTATCTACATCGCAAAACAATATAACGTCTGTTGTGTCACACTATCTACACCACAAAACAATATAACGTCTGTTGTGTCACCCTATCTACACTACAGAACAATCTAACGTCTGTTGTGTCACCCTATCTACACCACAAAACATTCTAACGTCTTTTGTGTCACCCTATCTACACTACAGAACAATCTTACGTCTGTTGTGTCACCCTATCTATATCACAAAACAATCTAACGTCTGTTTTGTCACCCTATCTACATCACAAAACAATCTAACCTCTGTTGTGTCACCCTATCTACATCACAAAACAATCTAACTTCTGTTTTGTCACCATATCTACACTACAAAACAATCTAACGTCTGTTGTGTCACCCTATCTATACTACAAAACAATCTAACATCTGTTGTATCACCCTATCTACATCACAAAACAATCTAACGTCTGTTGTGTCACCCTATCTACACTACAAAACAATCTAACGTCTGTTGTTTCAACCTATCTACACCACAAAACAATCTAACGTCTGTTGTATCACCCTATCTACATCACAAAACAATCTAACGTCTGTTGTATCACCCTATCTACATCACAAAACAATCTAACGTCTGTTGTGTCACCCTATCTACATCACAAAACAATCTAACGTCTGTTGTGTCACCCAATTTACACTACAAAACAATCTAACGTCTGTTGTGTCACCCTATCTACATCACAAAACAATCTAACGTCTGTTGTGTCACCCTATCTACACCACAAAACAATATAACGTCTGTTGTGTCACCCTATCTACACCACAAAACAATCTAACGTCTGTTGTATCACCCTATCTACATCGCAAAACAATCTAACGTCTGTTGTATCACCCTATCTACATCGCAAAACAATATAACGTCTGTTGTGTCACACTATCTACATCACAAAACAATATAACGTCTGTTGTGTCACACTATCTACACCACAAAACAATATAACGTCTGTTGTATCACACTGTCTACATCACAAAACAATCTAACGTCTGTTGTGTCACCCTATCTACACTACAAAACAATCTAACGTCTGTTGTTTCAACCTATCTACACCACAAAACAATATAACGTCTGTTGTATCACCCTATCTACATCACAAAACAATCTAACCTCTGTTGTGTCACCCTATCTACATCACAAAACAATTTTAGCGTCTGTTGTGTCACCCTATCTACATCACAAAACAATCTAACATTTGTTGTGTCACACTATCTACACCACAAAACAATATAACGTCTGTTGTGTCACACTATCTACACCACAAAACAATATAACGTCTGTTGTATCACACTGTCTACATCACAAAACAATCTAACGTCTGTTGTGTCACCCTATCTACACTACAAAACAATCTAACGTCTGTTGTTTCAACCTATCTACACCACAAAACAATATAACGTCTGTTGTATCACCCTATCTACATCACAAAACAATCTAACCTCTGTTGTGTCACCCTATCTACATCACAAAACAATCTAACGTCTGTTGTGTCACCCTATCTACATCACAAAACAATCTAACATTTGTTGTGTCACACTATCTACACCACAAAACAATATAACGTCTGTTGTGTCACCCTATCTATACTACAAAACAATCTAACGTCTGTTGTGTCACCCTATCTACATCACAAAACAATCTAACGTCTGTTGTGTCACACTATCTAAACTACAAAACAATCTAACGTCTGTTGTGTCACCCTATCTACATCACAAAACAATAAAACGTCTGTTGTGTCACCATATCTACACTACAAAACAATCTAACATCTGTTGTATCACCCTATCTACATCACAAAACAATCTAACGTCTGTTGTGTCACCCTATCTACACTACAAAACAATCTAACGTCTGTTGTGTCACCCTATCTACACCACAAAACAATCTAACGTCTGTTGTATTACCCTATCTACATCGCAAAACAATCTAACGTCTGTTGTGTCACCCTATCTACACCACAAAACAATATAACGTCTGTTGTATCACCCTATCTACATCGCAAAACAATATAACGTCTGTTGTATCACCCTATCTACATCGCAAAACAATATAACGTCTGTTGTGTCACCCTATCTATACTACAAAACAATCTAACATCTGTTGTATCACCCTATCTACATCACAAAACAATCTAACGTCTGTTGTGTCACCCTATCTACACTACAAAACAATCTAACGTCTGTTGTTTCAACCTATCTACACCACAAAACAATCTAACGTCTGTTGTATCACCCTATCTACATCACAAAACAATCTAACGTCTGTTGTATCACCCTATCTACATCACAAAACAATCTAACGTCTGTTGTGTCACCCTATCTACATCACAAAACAATCTAACGTCTGTTGTGTCACCCAATTTACACTACAAAACAATCTAACGTCTGTTGTGTCACCCTATCTACATCACAAAACAATCTAACGTCTGTTGTGTCACCCTATCTACACCACAAAACAATATAACGTCTGTTGTGTCACCCTATCTACACCACAAAACAATCTAACGTCTGTTGTATCACCCTATCTACATCGCAAAACAATCTAACGTCTGTTGTATCACCCTATCTACATCGCAAAACAATATAACGTCTGTTGTGTCACACTATCTACATCACAAAACAATATAACGTCTGTTGTGTCACACTATCTACACCACAAAACAATATAACGTCTGTTGTATCACACTGTCTACATCACAAAACAATCTAACGTCTGTTGTGTCACCCTATCTACACTACAAAACAATCTAACGTCTGTTGTTTCAACCTATCTACACCACAAAACAATATAACGTCTGTTGTATCACCCTATCTACATCACAAAACAATCTAACCTCTGTTGTGTCACCCTATCTACATCACAAAACAATTTTAGCGTCTGTTGTGTCACCCTATCTACATCACAAAACAATCTAACATTTGTTGTGTCACACTATCTACACCACAAAACAATATAACGTCTGTTGTGTCACACTATCTACACCACAAAACAATATAACGTCTGTTGTATCACACTGTCTACATCACAAAACAATCTAACGTCTGTTGTGTCACCCTATCTACACTACAAAACAATCTAACGTCTGTTGTTTCAACCTATCTACACCACAAAACAATATAACGTCTGTTGTATCACCCTATCTACATCACAAAACAATCTAACCTCTGTTGTGTCACCCTATCTACATCACAAAACAATCTAACGTCTGTTGTGTCACCCTATCTACATCACAAAACAATCTAACATTTGTTGTGTCACACTATCTACACCACAAAACAATATAACGTCTGTTGTGTCACCCTATCTATACTACAAAACAATCTAACGTCTGTTGTGTCACCCTATCTACATCACAAAACAATCTAACGTCTGTTGTGTCACACTATCTAAACTACAAAACAATCTAACGTCTGTTGTGTCACCCTATCTACATCACAAAACAATAAAACGTCTGTTGTGTCACCATATCTACACTACAAAACAATCTAACATCTGTTGTATCACCCTATCTACATCACAAAACAATCTAACGTCTGTTGTGTCACCCTATCTACACTACAAAACAATCTAACGTCTGTTGTGTCACCCTATCTACACCACAAAACAATCTAACGTCTGTTGTATTACCCTATCTACATCGCAAAACAATCTAACGTCTGTTGTGTCACCCTATCTACACCACAAAACAATATAACGTCTGTTGTATCACCCTATCTACATCGCAAAACAATATAACGTCTGTTGTATCACCCTATCTACATCGCAAAACAATATAACGTCTGTTGTGTCACCCTATCTACACTACAAAACAATATAACGTCTGTTGTGTCACCCTATCTACACCACAAAACAATCTAACGTCTGTTGTGTCACCCTATCTATATCACAAAACAATCTAACGTCTGTTGTGTCACCCTATCTATATCACAAAACAATCTAACGTCTGTTGTATCACCCTATCTACATCACAACACAATCTAACGTCTGTTGTGTCACACTATCTACACCACAAAACAATATAACGTCTGTTGTGTCATCCTATCTACATCACAAAACAATCTAACGTCTGTTGTGTCACCCTATCTACATCGCAAAACAATCTAACGTCTGTTGTGTCACCCTATCTACATCGCAAAACAATATAACGTCTGTTGTGTCACACTATCTACACCACAAAACAATATAACGTCTGTTGTATCACCCTATTTACATCGCAAAACAATATAACGTCTGTTGTATCCCCCTATCTACATCGCAAAACAATATAACGTCTGTTGTGTCACACTATCTACACCACAAAACAATATAACGTCTGTTGTGTCACCCTATCTATACTACAAACAATATAACGTCTGTTGTGTCACCCTATCTACACCACAAAACAATCTAACGTCTGTTGTGTCACCCTATCTACGTCACAACACAATCTAACATCTGTTGTGTCACCCTATCTATATCACAAAACAATCTAACGTCTGTTGTGTCAGCCAATCTGCACTACATAACAATCTAACGTCTGTTGTGTCACCCTATCTACACTACAAAACAATATAACGTCTGTTGTGTCACCCTATCTACGTCACAACACAATCTAACCTCTGTTGTGTCACCCTATCTACATCACAAAACAATCTAACGTCTGTTGTGTCACCCTATCTACATCACAAAACAATCTAACGTCTGTTGTGTCACACTATCTACACCACAAAACAATATATCGTCTGTTGTGTCACCCTATCTATACTACAAAACAATCTAACGTCTGTTGTGTCACCCTATCTACACCACAAAACAATCTAACGTCTGTTGTGTCACCCTATCTATATAACAAAACAATCTAACGTCTGTTGTGTCACCCTATCTACGTCACAACACAATCTAACCTCTGTTGTGTCATCCTATCTACATCACAAAACAATCTAACGTCTGTTGTGTCACCCTATCTACATCACAAAACAATCTAACATTTGTTGTGTCACCCTA
The DNA here is from genome assembly GCA_947623455.1 of Mimachlamys varia. Lineage (NCBI taxonomy): Eukaryota > Metazoa > Mollusca > Bivalvia > Pectinida > Pectinidae > Mimachlamys > Mimachlamys varia. Next base: position 31,220,272 of record OX392540.1, read on the forward strand.
TCTACATCACAAAACAATCTAACCTCTGTTGTGTCACCCTATCTACATCACAAAACAATCTAACGTCTGTTGTGTCACCCTATCTACACTACAAAACAATCTAACGTCTGTTGTGTCACCCTATCTACACTACAAAACAATATAACGTCTGTTGTGTCACCCTATCTACACCACAAAACAATCTAACGTCTGTTGTATCACCCTATCTACATCACAACACAATCTAACGTCTGTTGTGTCACACTATCTACACCACAAAACAATATAACGTCTGTTGTGTCATCCTATCTACATCACAAAACAATCTAACGTCTGTTGTGTCACCCTATCTACATCGCAAAACAATCTAACGTCTGTTGTGTCACCCTATCTACATCGCAAAACAATATAACGTCTGTTGTGTCACACTATCTACACCACAAAACAATATAACGTCTGTTGTATCACCCTATCTACATCGCAAAACAATATAACGTCTGTTGTATCACCCTATCTACATCGCAAAACAATATAACGTCTGTTGTGTCACCCTATCTACATCGCAAAACAATATAACGTCTGTTGTGTCACACTATCTACACCACAAAACAATATAACGTCTGTTGTGTCACCCTATCTACACTACAGAACAATCTAACGTCTGTTGTGTCACCCTATCTACACCACAAAACATTCTAACGTCTTTTGTGTCACCCTATCTACACTACAGAACAATCTTACGTCTGTTGTGTCACCCTATCTATATCACAAAACAATCTAACGTCTGTTTTGTCACCCTATCTACATCACAAAACAATCTAACCTCTGTTGTGTCACCCTATCTACATCACAAAACAATCTAACTTCTGTTTTGTCACCATATCTACACTACAAAACAATCTAACGTCTGTTGTGTCACCCTATCTACATCACAAAACAATCTAACGTCTGTTGTGTCACCATATCTATACTACAAAACAATCTAACATCTGTTGTATCACCCTATCTACATCACAAAACAATCTAACGTCTGTTGTGTCACCCTATCTACACTACAAAACAATCTAACGTCTGTTGTTTCAACCTATCTACACCACAAAACAATCTAACGTCTGTTGTATCACCCTATCTACATCACAAAACAATCTAACGTCTGTTGTATCACCCTATCTACATCACAAAACAATCTAACGTCTGTTGTGTCACCCTATCTACATCACAAAACAATCTAACGTCTGTTGTGTCACCCAAATTACACTACAAAACAATCTAACGTCTGTTGTGTCACCCTATCTACATCACAAAACAATCTAACGTCTGTTGTGTCACCCTATCTACACCACAAAAGAATATAACGTCTGTTGTGTCACACTATCTACACCACAAAACAATCTAACGTCTGTTGTATCACCCTATCTACATCGCAAAACAATCTAACGTCTGTTGTAACACCCTATCTACATCGCAAAACAATATAACGTCTGTTGTGTCACACTATCTACACCACAAAACAATATAACGTCTGTTGTGTCACACTATCTACACCACAAAACAATATAACGTCTGTTGTATCACCCTATCTACATCACAAAACAATCTAACGTCTGTTGTGTCACCCTATCTACACTACAAAACAATCTAACGTCTGTTGTTTCAACCTATCTACACCACAAAACAATATAACGTCTGTTGTATCACCCTATCTACATCACAAAACAATCTAACCTCTGTTGTGTCACCCTATCTACATCACAAAACAATCTAACGTCTGTTGTGTCACCCTATCTACATCACAAAACAATCTAACATTTGTTGTGTCACACTATCTACACCACAAAACAATATAACGTCTGTTGTGTCACCCTATCTATACTACAAAACAATCTAACGTCTGTTGTGTCACCCTATCTACATCACAAAACAATCTAACGTCTGTTGTGTCACCCTATCTATATTACAAAACAATCTAACGTCTGTTGTGTCACCCTATCTACACCACAAAACAATCTAACATCTGTTGTATCACCCTATCTTCATCACAAAACAATCTAACGTCTGTTGTGTCACACTATCTAAACTACAAAACAATCTAACGTCTGTTGTGTCACCCTATCTACATCACAAAACAATAAAACGTCTGTTGTGTCACCATATCTACACTACAAAACAATCTAACATCTGTTGTATCACCCTATCTACATCACAAAACAATCTAACGTCTGTTGTGTCACCCTATCTACACTACAAAACAATCTAACGTCTGTTGTTTCAACCTATCTACACCACAAAACAATCTAACGTCTGTTGTATCACCCTATCTACATCACAAAACAATCTAACGTCTGTTGTATCACCCTATCTACATCACAAAACAATAAAACGTCTGTTGTGTCACCATATCTACACTACAAAACAATCTAACATCTGTTGTATCACCCTATCTACATCACAAAACAATCTAACGTCTGTTGTGTCACCCTATCTACACTACAAAACAATCTAACGTCTGTTGTTTCAACCTATCTACATCACAAAACAATCTAACGTCTGTTGTATCACCCTATCTACATCACAAAACAATCTAACGTCTGTTGTGTCACCCTATCTACATCACAAAACAATCTAACGTCTGTTGTGTCACCCTATTTACACTACAAAACAATCTAACGTCTGTTGTGTCACCCTATCTACATCACAAAACAATATAACGTCTGTTGTGTCACACTATCTACACCACAAAACAATATAACGTCTGTTGTGTCACCCTATCTACACCACAAAACAATATAACGTCTGTTGTGTCACCCTATCTACACCACAAAACAATCTAACGTCTGTTGTATTACCCTATCTACATCGCAAAACAATCTAACGTCTGTTGTGTCACCCTATCTACACCACAAAACAATATAACGTCTGTTGTATCACCCTATCTACATCGCAAAACAATCTAACGTCTGTTGTGTCACCCTATCTACACTACAAAACAATATAACGTCTGTTGTGTCACCCTATCTACACCACAAAACAATCTAACGGCTGTTGTGTCACCCTATCTATATCACAAAACAATCTAACGTCTGTTGTGTCACCCTATCTATATCACAAAACAATCTAACGTCTGTTGTATCACCCTATCTACATCACAACACAATCTAAGGTCTGTTGTGTCACACTATCTACACCACAAAACAATATAACGTCTGTTGTGTCATCCTATCTACATCACAAAACAATCTAACGTCTGTTGTGTCACCCTATCTACATCGCAAAACAATCTAACGTCTGTTGTGTCACCCTATCTACATCGCAAAACAATATAACGTCTGTTGTGTCACACTATCTACACCACAAAACAATATAACGTCTGTTGTATCACCCTATCTACATCGCAAAACAATATAACGTCTGTTGTATCTCCCTATCTACATCGCAAAACAATATAACGTCTGTTGTGTCACCCTATCTACATCGCAAAACAATATAACGTCTGTTGTGTCACACTATCTACACCACAAAACAATATAACGTCTGTTGTGTCACCCTATCTACACTACAGAACAATCTAACGTCTGTTGTGTCACCCTATCTACACCACAAAACATTCTAACGTCTTTTGTGTCACCCTATCTACACTACAGAACAATCTTACGTCTGTTGTGTCACCCTATCTATATCACAAAACAATCTAACGTCTGTTTTGTCACCCTATCTACATCGCAAAACAATATAACGTCTGTTGTGTCACCCTATCTACACTACAAACAATATAACGTCTGTTGTGTCACCCTATCTACACCACAAAACAATCTAGCGTCTGTTGTGTCACCCTATCTACGTCACAACACAATCTAACATCTGTTGTGTCACCCTATCTATATCACAAAATAATCTAACGTGTGTTGTGTCAGCCAATCTGCACTACATAACAATCTAACGTCTGTTGTGTCACCCTATCTACACTACAAAACAATATAACGTCTGTTGTGTCACCCTATCTACGTCACAACACAATCTAACGTCTGTTGTGTCACCCTATCTACATCACAAAACAATCTAACGTCTATTGTGTCACCCTATCTACATCACAAAACAATCTAACGTCTGTTGTGTCACACTATCTACACCACAAAACAATATATCGTCTGTTGTGTCACCCTATCTATACTACAAAACAATCTAACGTCTGTTGTGTCACCCTATCTATATAACAAAACAATCTAACGTCTGTTGTGTCACCCTATCTACGTCACAACACAATCTAACCTCTGTTGTGTCATCCTATCTACATCACAAAACAATCTAACGTCTGTTGTGTCACCCTATCTACATCACAAAACAATCTAACATTTGTTGTGTCACCCTCTCTACATCACAAAACAATCTAACCTCTGTTGTGTCACCCTATCTACATCACAAAACAATCTAACGTCTGTTGTGTCACCCTATCTACATCACAAAACAATCTAACGTCTGTTGTGTCACCCTATCTACACTACAAAACAATATAACGTCTGTTGTGTCACCCTATCTACACCACAAAACAATCTAACGTCTGTTGTATCACCCTATCTACATCACAACACAATCTAACGTCTGTTGTGTCACACTATCTACACCACAAAACAATATAACGTCTGTTGTGTCATCCTATCTACATCACAAAACAATCTAACGTCTGTTGTGTCACCCTATCTACATCGCAAAACAATCTAACGTCTGTTGTGTCACCCTATCTACATCGCAAAACAATATAACGTCTGTTGTGTCACACTATCTACACCACAAAACAATATAACGTCTGTTGTATCACCCTATCTACATCGCAAAACAATATAACGTCTGTTGTATCACCCTATCTACATCGCAAAACAATATAACGTCTGTTGTGTCACCCTATCTACATCGCAAAACAATATAACGTCTGTTGTGTCACACTATCTACACCACAAAACAATATAACGTCTGTTGTGTCACCCTATCTACACTACAGAACAATCTAACGTCTGTTGTGTCACCCTATCTACACCACAAAACATTCTAACGTCTTTTGTGTCACCCTATCTACACTACAGAACAATCTTACGTCTGTTGTGTCACCCTATCTATATCACAAAACAATCTAACGTCTGTTTTGTCACCCTATCTACATCGCAAAACAATATAACGTCTGTTGTGTCACCCTATCTACACTACAAACAATATAACGTCTGTTGTGTCACCCTATCTACACCACAAAACAATCTAACGTCTGTTGTGTCACCCTATCTACGTCACAACACAATCTAACATCTGTTGTGTCACCCTATCTATATCACAAAACAATCTAACGTCTGTTGTGTCAGCCAATCTGCACTACATAACAATCTAACGTCTGTTGTGTCACCCTATCTACACTACAAAACAATCTAACGTCTGTTGTGTCACCCTATCTACGTCACAACACAATCTAACCTCTGTTGTGTCACCCTATCTACATCACAAAACAATCTAACGTCTGTTGTGTCACCCTATCTACATCACAAAACAATCTAACGTCTGTTGTGTCACACTATCTACACCACAAAACAATATATCGTCTGTTGTGTCACCCTATCTATACTACAAAACAATCTAACGTCTGTTGTGTCACCCTATCTACACCACAAAACAATCTAACGTCTGTTGTGTCACCCTATCTATATAACAAAACAATCTAACGTCTGTTGTGTCACCCTATCTACGTCACAACACAATCTAACCTCTGTTGTGTCATCCTATCTACATCACAAAACAATCTAACGTCTGTTGTGTCACCCTATCTACATCACAAAACAATCTAACATTTGTTGTGTCACCCTATCTACATCACAAAACAATCTAACCTCTGTTGTGTCACCCTATCTACATCACAAAACAATCTAACGTCTGTTGTGTCACCCTATCTACATCACAAAACAATCTAACGTCTGTTGTGTCACCCTATCTATATTACAAAACAATATCACGTCTGTTGTGTCACCCTATCTACACTACAAAACAATCTAACGTCTGTTGTATCACCCTATCTACATCACAAAAAAATATAACGTCTGTTGTGTCACCCTATCTACATCACAAAACAATCTAACGTCTGTTGTGTCACCCTATTTACACTACAAAACAATCTAACGTCTGTTGTGTCACCCTATCTACATCACAAAACAATATAACGTCTGTTGTGTCACCCTATCTACACCACAAAACAATATAACGTCTGTTGTGTCACCCTATCTACACCACAAAACAATCTAACGTCTGTTGTATCACCCTATCTACATCGCAAAACAATCTAACGTCTGTTGTATCACCCTATCTACATCGCAAAACAATATAACGTCTGTTGTGTCACACTATCTATATTACAAAACAATCTAACGTCTGTTGTGTCACACTATCTACACCACAAAACAATATAACGTCTGTTGTATCACCCTATCTACATCACAAAACAATCTAACGTCTGTTGTGTCACCCTATCTACACTACAAAACAATCTAACGTCTGTTGTTTCAACCTATCTATACTACAAAACAATCTAACGTCTGTTGTGTCACCCTATCTACATCACAAAACAATCTAACCTCTGTTGTGTCACCCTATCTACATCACAAAACAATCTAACGTCTGTTGTGTCACCCTATCTACATCACAAAACAATCTAACATTTGTTGTGTCACACTATCTACACCACAAAACAATATAACGTCTGTTGTGTCACCCTATCTATACTACAAAACAATCTAACGTCTGTTGTGTCACCCTATCTACATCACAAAACAATATCACGTCTGTTGTGTCACACTATCTAAACTACAAAACAATCTAACGTCTGTTGTATCACCCTATCTACATCACAAAACAATATCACGTCTGTTGTGTCACACTATCTAAACTACAAAACAATCTAACGTCTGTTGTGTCACCCTATCTACACTACAAAACAATCTAACGTCTGTTGTGTCACCCTATCTACATCACAAAACAATATCACGTCTGTTGTGTCACACTATCTAAACTACAAAACAATCTAACGTCTGTTGTGTCACCCTATCTACATCACAAAACAATATCACGTCTGTTGTGTCACACTATCTAAACTACAAAACAATCTAACGTCTGTTGTGTCACCCTATCTACATCACAAAACAATCTAACGTCTGTTGTGTCACACTATCTAAACTACAAAACAATCTAACGTCTGTTGTGTCACCCTATCTATATTACAAAACAATATCACGTCTGTTGTGTCACCCTATCTACACTACAAAACAATCTAACGTCTGTTGTGTCACCCTATCTACACCACAAAACAATCTAACATCTGTTGTATCACCCTATCTTCATCACAAAACAATATAACGTCTGTTGTGTCACACTATCTAAACTACAAAACAATCTAACGTCTGTTGTGTCACCCTATCTACATCACAAAACAATCTAACTTCTGTTTTGTCACCATATCTACACTACAAAACAATCTAACGTCTGTTGTGTCACCCTATCTACATCACAAAACAATAAAACGTCTGTTGTGTCACCATATCTACACTACAAAACAATCTAACATCTGTTGTATCACCCTATCTACATCACAAAACAATCTAACGTCTGTTGTGTCACCCTATCTACACTACAAAACAATCTAACGTCTGTTGTTTCAACCTATCTACACCACAAAACAATCTAACGTCTGTTGTATCACCCTATCTACATCACAAAACAATCTAACGTCTGTTGTATCACCCTATCTACATCACAAAACAATCTAACGTCTGTTGTGTCACCCTATCTACATCACAAAACAATCTAACGTCTGTTGTGTCACCCTATTTACACTACAAAACAATCTAACGTCTGTTGTGTCACCCTATCTACATCACAAAACAATATAACGTCTGTTGTGTCACACTATCTACACCACAAAACAATCTAACGTCTGTTGTGTCACCCTATCTAGATCACAAAACAATATAACGTCTGTTGTGTCACCCTATCTACACCACAAAACAATCTAACGTCTGTTGTATCACCCTATCTACATCGCAAAACAATCTAACGTCTGTTGTATCACCCTATCTACATCGCAAAACAATATAACGTCTGTTGTGTCACACTATCTAAACTACAAAACAATCTAACGTCTGTTGTGTCACCCTATCTATATTACAAAACAATATCACGTCTGTTGTGTCACCCTATCTACACTACAAAACAATCTAACGTCTGTTGTGTCACCCTATCTACACCACAAAACAATCTAACATCTGTTGTATCACCCTATCTTCATCACAAAACAATATAACGTCTGTTGTGTCACACTATCTAAACTACAAAACAATCTAACGTCTGTTGTGTCACCCTATCTACATCACAAAACAATCTAACTTCTGTTTTGTCACCATATCTACACTACAAAACAATCTAACGTCTGTTGTGTCACCCTATCTACATCACAAAACAATAAAACGTCTGTTGTGTCACCATATCTACACTACAAAACAATCTAACATCTGTTGTATCACCCTATCTACATCACAAAACAATCTAACGTCTGTTGTGTCACCCTATCTACACTACAAAACAATCTAACGTCTGTTGTTTCAACCTATCTACACCACAAAACAATCTAACGTCTGTTGTATCACCCTATCTACATCACAAAACAATCTAACGTCTGTTGTATCACCCTATCTACATCACAAAACAATCTAACGTCTGTTGTGTCACCCTATCTACATCACAAAACAATCTAACGTCTGTTGTGTCACCCTATTTACACTACAAAACAATCTAACGTCTGTTGTGTCACCCTATCTACATCACAAAACAATATAACGTCTGTTGTGTCACACTATCTACACCACAAAACAATCTAACGTCTGTTGTGTCACCCTATCTAGATCACAAAACAATATAACGTCTATTGTGTCACCCTATCTACACCACAAAACAATCTAACGTCTGTTGTATCACCCTATCTACATCGCAAAACAATCTAACGTCTGTTGTATCACCCTATCTACATCGCAAAACAATATAACGTCTGTTGTGTCACACTATCTACACCACAAAACAATATAACGTCTGTTGTATCACCCTATCTACATCGCAAAACAATCTAACGTCTGTTGTATCACCCTCTCTGCATCGCAAAACAATATAACGTCTGTTGTGTCACACTATCTACACCACAAAACAATATAACGTCTGTTGTGTCACCCTATCTACACCACAAAACATTCTAACGTCTTTTGTGTCACCCTATCTACACTACAGACCAATCTTACGTCTGTTGTGTCACCCTATCTATATCACAAAACAATCTAACGTCTGTTGTGTCACCCTATCTACACTACAGAACAATCTTACGTCTGTTGTGTCACCCTATCTACATCGCAAAACAATATAACGTCTGTTGTGTCACCCTATCTACACTACAAACAATATAACGTCTGTTGTGTCACCCTATCTACACCACAAAACAATCTAACGTCTGTTGTGTCACCCTATCTACGTCACAACACAATCTAACATCTGTTGTGTCACCCTATCTACATCACAAAACAATCTAACGTCTGTTGTGTCAGCCAATCTACACTACATAACAATCTAACGTCTGTTGTGTCACCCTATCTACACTACAAAACAATCTAACGTCTGTTGTGTCACCCTATCTACGTCACAACACAATATAACCTCTGTTGTGTCACCCTATCTACATCACAAAACAATCTAACGTCTGTTGTGTCACCCTATCTACATCACAAAACAATCTAACATCTGTTGTGTCACACTACCTACACCACAAAACAATATAACGTCTGTTGTGTCACCCTATCTATACTACAAAACAATCTAACGTCTGTTGTGTCACCCTATCTACATCACAAAACAAACTGACGTCTGTTGTGTCACCCTATCTATATTACAAAACAATATCACGTCTGTTGTGTCACCCTATCTACACTACAAAACAATCTAACGTCTGTTGTGTCACCCTATCTACACCACAAAACAATCTAACGTCTGTTGTATCACCCTATCTTCATCACAAAACAATATAACGTCTGTTGTGTCACACTATCTAAACTACAAAACAATCTAACGTCTGTTGTGTCACACTATCTACATCACAAAACAATCTAACTTCTGTTTTGTCACCATATCTACACTACAAAACAATCTAACGTCTGTTGTGTCACCCTATCTACATCACAAAACAATAAAACGTCTGTTGTGTCACCCTATCTACACTACAAAACAATCTAACATCTGTTGTATCACCCTATCTACATCACAAAACAATCTAACGTCTGTTGTGTCACCCTATCTACACTACAAAACAATCTAACGTCTGTTGTTTCAACCTATCTACACCACAAAACAATCTAACGTCTGTTGTATCACCCTATCTACATCACAAAACAATCTAACGTCTGTTGTATCACCCTATCTACATCACAAAACAATCTAACGTCTGTTGTGTCACCCTATCTACATCACAAAACAATCTAACGTCTGTTGTGTCACCCTATTTACACTACAAAACAATCTAACGTCTGTTGTGTCACCCTATCTACATCACAAAACAATATAACGTCTGTTGTGTCACACTATCTACACCACAAAACAATATAACGTCTGTTGTGTCACCCTATCTACACCACAAAACAATATAACGTCTGTTGTGTCACCCTATCTACACCACAAAACAATCTAACGTCTGTTGTATCACCCTATCTACATCGCAAAACAATCTAACGTCTGTTGTATCACCCTATCTACATCGCAAAACAATATAACGTCTGTTGTGTCACACTATCTACACCACAAAACAATATAACGTCTGTTGTATCACCCTATCTACATCGCAAAACAATCTAACGTCTGTTGTATCACCCTATCTGCATCGCAAAACAATATAACGTCTGTTGTGTCACACTATCTACACTACAAACAATATAACGTCTGTTGTGTCACCCTATCTACATCACAAAACAATCTAACGTCTGTTGTGTCACCCTATCTACATCACAAAACAATCTAACATCTGTTGTGTCACCCTATCTACATCACAAAACAATATAACGTCTGTTGTGTCACCCTATCTACATCACAAAACAATCTAACATTTGTTGTGTCACCCTATCTACATCACAAAACAATCTAACCTCTGTTGTGTCACCCTATCTACATCACAAAACAATCTAACGTCTGTTGTGTCACCCTATCTACATCACAAAACAATCTAACGTCTGTTGTGTCACCCTATCTATATTACAAAACAATATCACGTCTGTTGTGTCACCCTATCTACACTACAAAACAATCTAACGTCTGTTGTGTCACCCTATCTACACCACAAAACAATCTAACGTCTGTTGTATCACCCTATCTTCATCACAAAACAATATAACGTCTGTTGTGTCACACTATCTAAACTACAAAACAATCTAACGTCTGTTGTGTCACCCTATCTACATCACAAAACAATCTAACTTCTGTTTTGTCACCATATCTACACTACAAAACAATCTAACGTCTGTTGTGTCACCCTATCTACATCACAAAACAATAAAACGTCTGTTGTGTCACCATATCTATACTACAAAACAATCTAACATCTGTTGTATCACCCTATCTACATCACAAAACAATCTAACGTCTGTTGTGTCACCCTATCTACACTACAAAACAATCTAACGTCTGTTGTTTCAACCTATCTACACCACAAAACAATCTAACGTCTGTTGTATCACCCTATCTACATCACAAAACAATCTAACGTCTGTTGTATCACCCTATCTACATCACAAAAAAATATAACGTCTGTTGTGTCACCCTATCTACATCACAAAACAATCTAACGTCTGTTGTGTCACCCTATTTACACTACAAAACAATCTAACGTCTGTTGTGTCACCCTATCTACATCACAAAACAATATAACGTCTGTTGTGTCACCCTATCTACACCACAAAACAATATAACGTCTGTTGTGTCACCCTATCTACACCACAAAACAATCTAACGTCTGTTGTATCACCCTATCTACATCGCAAAACAATCTAACGTCTGTTGTATCACCCTATCTACATCGCAAAACAATATAACGTCTGTTGTGTCACACTATCTATATTACAAAACAATCTAACGTCTGTTGTGTCACACTATCTACACCACAAAACAATATAACGTATGTTGTATCACCCTATCTACATCACAAAACAATCTAACGTCTGTTGTGTCACCCTATCTACACTACAAAACAATCTAACGTCTGTTGTTTCAACCTATCTATACTACAAAACAATCTAACGTCTGTTGTGTCACCCTATCTACATCACAAAACAATCTAACCTCTGTTGTGTCACCCTATCTACATCACAAAACAATCTAACGTCTGTTGTGTCACCCTATCTACATCACAAAACAATCTAACATTTGTTGTGTCACACTATCTACACCACAAAACAATATAACGTCTGTTGTGTCACCCTATCTATACTACAAAACAATCTAACGTCTGTTGTGTCACCCTATCTACATCACAAAACAATATCACGTCTGTTGTGTCACACTATCTAAACTACAAAACAATCTAACGTCTGTTGTGTCACCCTATCTACATCACAAAACAATATCACGTCTGTTGTGTCACCCTATCTACATCACAAAACAATCTAACGTCTGTTGTGTCACCCTATCTACATCACAAAACAATCTAACGTCTGTTGTGTCACCCTATCTATACTACAAAACAATCTAACGTCTGTTGTGTCACCCTATCTACATCACAAAACAATATCACGTCTGTTGTGTCACACTATCTAAACTACAAAACAATCTAACGTCTGTTGTGTCACCCTATCTACATCACAAAACAATATCACGTCTGTTGTGTCACACTATCTAAACTACAAAACAATCTAACGTCTGTTATGTCACCCTATCTACATCACAAAACAATCTAACGTCTGTTGTGTCACACTATCTAAACTACAAAACAATCTAACGTCTGTTGTGTCACCCTATCTATATTACAAAACAATATCACGTCTGTTGTGTCACCCTATCTACACTACAAAACAATCTAACGTCTGTTGTGTCACCCTATCTACACCACAAAACAATCTAACATCTGTTGTATCACCCTATCTTCATCACAAAACAATATAACGTCTGTTGTGTCACACTATCTAAACTACAAAACAATCTAACGTCTGTTGTGTCACCCTATCTACATCACAAAACAATCTAACTTCTGTTTTGTCACCATATCTACACTACAAAACAATCTAACGTCTGTTGTGTCACCCTATCTACATCACAAAACAATAAAACGTCTGTTGTGTCACCATATCTACACTACAAAACAATCTAACATCTGTTGTATCACCCTATCTACATCACAAAACAATCTAACGTCTGTTGTGTCACCCTATCTACACTACAAAACAATCTAACGTCTGTTGTTTCAACCTATCTACACCACAAAACAATCTAACGTCTGTTGTATCACCCTATCTACATCACAAAACAATCTAACGTCTGTTGTATCACCCTATCTACATCACAAAACAATCTAACGTCTGTTGTGTCACCCTATCTACATCACAAAACAATCTAACGTCTGTTGTGTTACCCTATTTACACTACAAAACAATCTAACGTCTGTTGTGTCACCCTATCTACATCACAAAACAATATAACGTCTGTTGTGTCACACTATCTACACCACAAAACAATATAACGTCTGTTGTGTCACCCTATCTACATCACAAAACAATCTAACGTCTGTTGTGTCAGCCAATCTACACTACATAACAATCTAACGTCTGTTGTGTCACCCTATCTACACTACAAAACAATCTAACGTCTGTTGTGTCACCCTATCTACGTCACAACACAATATAACCTCTGTTGTGTCACCCTATCTACATCACAAAACAATCTAACGTCTGTTGTGTCACCCTATCTACATCACAAAACAATCTAACATCTGTTGTGTCACACTATCTACACCACAAAACAATATAACGTCTGTTGTGTCACCCTATCTATACTACAAAACAATCTAACGTCTGTTGTGTCACCCTATCTACATCACAAAACAAACTGACGTCTGTTGTGTCACCCTATCTATATTACAAAACAATATCACGTCTGTTGTGTCACCCTATCTACACTACAAAACAATCTAACGTCTGTTGTGTCACCCTATCTACACCACAAAACAATCTAACGTCTGTTGTATCACCCTATCTTCATCACAAAACAATATAACGTCTGTTGTGTCACACTATCTAAACTACAAAACAATCTAACGTCTGTTGTGTCACCCTATCTACATCACAAAACAATCTAACTTCTGTTTTGTCACCATATCTACACTACAAAACAATCTAACGTCTGTTGTGTCACCCTATCTACATCACAAAACAATAAAACGTCTGTTGTGTCACCATATCTACACTACAAAACAATCTAACATCTGTTGTATCACCCTATCTACATCACAAAACAATCTAACGTCTGTTGTGTCACCCTATCTACACTACAAAACAATCTAACGTCTGTTGTTTCAACCTATCTACACCACAAAACAATCTAACGTCTGTTGTATCACCCTATCTACATCACAAAACAATCTAACGTCTGTTGTATCACCCTATCTACATCACAAAACAATCTAACGTCTGTTGTGTCACCCTATCTACATCACAAAACAATCTAACGTCTGTTGTGTCACCCTATTTACACTACAAAACAATCTAACGTCTGTTGTGTCACCCTATCTACATCACAAAACAATATAACGTCTGTTGTGTCACACTATCTACACCACAAAACAATATAACGTCTGTTGTGTCACCCTATCTACACCACAAAACAATATAACGTCTGTTGTGTCACCCTATCTACACCACAAAACAATCTAACGTCTGTTGTATCACCCTATCTACATCGCAAAACAATCTAACGTCTGTTGTATCACCCTATCTACATCGCAAAACAATATAACGTCTGTTGTGTCACACTATCTACACCACAAAACAATATAACGTCTGTTGTATCACCCTATCTACATCGCAAAACAATCTAACGTCTGTTGTATCACCCTATCTGCATCGCAAAACAATATAACGTCTGTTGTGTCACACTATCTACACTACAAACAATATAACGTCTGTTGTGTCACCCTATCTACATCACAAAACAATCTAACGTCTGTTGTGTCACCCTATCTACATCACAAAACAATCTAACATCTGTTGTGTCACCCTATCTACATCACAAAACAATATAACGTCTGTTGTGTCACCCTATCTACATCACAAAACAATCTAACATTTGTTGTGTCACCCTATCTACATCACAAAACAATCTAACCTCTGTTGTGTCACCCTATCTACATCACAAAACAATCTAACGTCTGTTGTGTCACCCTATCTACATCACAAAACAATCTAACGTCTGTTGTGTCACCCTATCTATATTACAAAACAATATCACGTCTGTTGTGTCACCCTATCTACACTACAAAACAATCTAACGTCTGTTGTGTCACCCTATCTACACCACAAAACAATCTAACGTCTGTTGTATCACCCTATCTTCATCACAAAACAATATAACGTCTGTTGTGTCACACTATCTAAACTACAAAACAATCTAACGTCTGTTGTGTCACCCTATCTACATCACAAAACAATCTAACTTCTGTTTTGTCACCATATCTACACTACAAAACAATCTAACGTCTGTTGTGTCACCCTATCTACATCACAAAACAATCTAACGTCTGTTGTATCACCCTATCTACATCGCAAAACAATCTAACGTCTGTTGTATCACCCTATCTACATCGCAAAACAATCTAACGTCTGTTGTGTCACCCTATCTACACTACAAAACAATCTAACGTCTGTTGTTTCAACCTATCTACACCACAAAACAATCTAACGTCTGTTGTATCACCCTATCTACATCACAAAACAATCTAACGTCTGTTGTATCACCCTATCTACATCGCAAAACAATATAACGTCTGTTGTGTCACACTATCTACACCACAAAACAATATAACGTCTGTTGTATCACCCTATCTACATCGCAAAACAATCTAACGTCTGTTGTATCACCCTATCTGCATCGCAAAACAATATAACGTCTGTTGTGTCACACTATCTACACTACAAACAATATAACGTCTGTTGTGTCACCCTATCTACATCACAAAACAATCTAACGTCTGTTGTGTCACCCTATCTACATCACAAAACAATCTAACATCTGTTGTGTCACCCTATCTACATCACAAAACAATATAACGTCTGTTGTGTCACCCTATCTACATCACAAAACAATCTAACATTTGTTGTGTCACCCTATCTACATCACAAAACAATCTAACCTCTGTTGTGTCACCCTATCTACATCACAAAACAATCTAACGTCTGTTGTGTCACCCTATCTACATCACAAAACAATCTAACGTCTGTTGTGTCACCCTATCTATATTACAAAACAATATCACGTCTGTTGTGTCACCCTATCTACACTACAAAACAATCTAACGTCTGTTGTGTCACCCTATCTATACCACAAAACAATCTAACGTCTGTTGTATCACCCTATCTTCATCACAAAACAATATAACGTCTGTTGTGTCACACTATCTAAACTACAAAACAATCTAACGTCTGTTGTGTCACCCTATCTACATCACAAAACAATCTAACTTCTGTTTTGTCACCATATCTACACTACAAAACAATCTAACGTCTGTTGTGTCACCCTATCTACATCACAAAACAATAAAACGTCTGTTGTGTCACCATATCTATACTACAAAACAATCTAACATCTGTTGTATCACCCTATCTACATCACAAAACAATCTAACGTCTGTTGTGTCACCCTATCTACATCACAAAACAATATAACGTCTGTTGTGTCACCCTATCTACATCACAAAACAATCTAACATTTGTTGTGTCACCCTATCTACATCACAAAACAATCTAACCTCTGTTGTGTCACCCTATCTACATCACAAAACAATCTAACGTCTGTTGTGTCACCCTATCTACATCACAAAACAATCTAACGTCTGTTGTGTCACCCTATCTATATTACAAAACAATATCACGTCTGTTGTGTCACCCTATCTACACTACAAAACAATCTAACGTCTGTTGTGTCACCCTATCTACACCACAAAACAATCTAACGTCTGTTGTATCACCCTATCTTCATCACAAAACAATATAACGTCTGTTGTGTCACACTATCTAAACTACAAAACAATCTAACGTCTGTTGTGTCACCCTATCTACATCACAAAACAATCTAACTTCTGTTTTGTCACCATATCTACACTACAAAACAATCTAACGTCTGTTGTGTCACCCTATCTACATCACAAAACAATAAAACGTCTGTTGTGTCACCATATCTATACTACAAAACAATCTAACATCTGTTGTATCACCCTATCTACATCACAAAACAATCTAACGTCTGTTGTGTCACCCTATCTACACTACAAAACAATCTAACGTCTGTTGTTTCAACCTATCTACACCACAAAACAATCTAACGTCTGTTGTATCACCCTATCTACATCACAAAACAATCTAACGTCTGTTGTATCACCCTATCTACATCGCAAAACAATATAACGTCTGTTGTGTCACACTATCTACACCACAAAACAATATAACGTCTGTTGTATCACCCTATCTACATCGCAAAACAATCTAACGTCTGTTGTATCACCCTATCTGCATCGCAAAACAATATAACGTCTGTTGTGTCACACTATCTACACTACAAACAATATAACGTCTGTTGTGTCACCCTATCTACATCACAAAACAATCTAACGTCTGTTGTGTCACCCTATCTACATCACAAAACAATCTAACATCTGTTGTGTCACCCTATCTACATCACAAAACAATATAACGTCTGTTGTGTCACCCTATCTACATCACAAAACAATCTAACATTTGTTGTGTCACCCTATCTACATCACAAAACAATCTAACCTCTGTTGTGTCACCCTATCTACATCACAAAACAATCTAACGTCTGTTGTGTCACCCTATCTACATCACAAAACAATCTAACGTCTGTTGTGTCACCCTATCTATATTACAAAACAATATCACGTCTGTTGTGTCACCCTATCTACACTACAAAACAATCTAACGTCTGTTGTGTCACCCTATCTACACCACAAAACAATCTAACGTCTGTTGTATCACCCTATCTTCATCACAAAACAATATAACGTCTGTTGTGTCACACTATCTAAACTACAAAACAATCTAACGTCTGTTGTGTCACCCTATCTACATCACAAAACAATCTAACTTCTGTTTTGTCACCATATCTACACTACAAAACAATCTAACGTCTGTTGTGTCACCCTATCTACATCACAAAACAATAAAACGTCTGTTGTGTCACCATATCTATACTACAAAACAATCTAACATCTGTTGTATCACCCTATCTACATCACAAAACAATCTAACGTCTGTTGTGTCACCCTATCTACACTACAAAACAATCTAACGTCTGTTGTTTCAACCTATCTACACCACAAAACAATCTAACGTCTGTTGTATCACCCTATCTACATCACAAAACAATCTAACGTCTGTTGTATCACCCTATCTACATCACAAAAAAATATAACGTCTGTTGTGTCACCCTATCTACATTTAAAACAATCTAACGTCTGTTGTGTCACCCTATTTACACTACAAAACAATCTAACGTCTGTTGTGTCACCCTATCTACATCACAAAACAATCTAACGTCTGTTGTGTCACCCTATCTACACCACAAAACAATATAACGTCTGTTGTGTCACCCTATCTACACCACAAAACAATCTAACGTCTGTTGTATCACCCTATCTACATCGCAAAACAATCTAACGTCTGTTGTATCACCCTATCTACATCGCAAAACAATATAACGTCTGTTGTGTCACACTATCTATATTACAAAACAATCTAACGTCTGTTGTGTCACACTATCTACACCACAAAACAATATAACGTCTGTTGTATCACCCTATCTACATCACAAAACAATCTAACGTCTGTTGTGTCACCCTATCTACACTACAAAACAATCTAACGTCTGTTGTTTCAACCTATCTATACTACAAAACAATCTAACATTTGTTGTGTCACACTATCTACACCACAAAACAATATAACGTCTGTTGTGTCACCCTATCTATACTACAAAACAATCTAACGTCTGTTGTGTCACCCTATCTACATCACAAAACAATATCACGTCTGTTGTGTCACACTATCTAAACTACAAAACAATCTAACGTCTGTTGTGTCACCCTATCTACATCACAAAACAATATCACGTCTGTTGTGTCACCCTATCTACATCACAAAACAATCTAACGTCTGTTGTGTCACCCTATCTACATCACAAAACAATCAAACGTCTGTTGTGTCACCGTATCTATACTACAAAACAATCTAACGTCTGTTGTGTCACCCTATCTACATCACAAAACAATATCACGTCTGTTGTGTCACACTATCTAAACTACAAAACAATCTAACGTCTGTTGTGTCACCCTATCTACATCACAAAACAATATCACGTCTGTTGTGTCACACTATCTAAACTACAAAACAATCTAACGTCTGTTGTGTCACCCTATCTACATCACAAAACAATCTAACGTCTGTTGTGTCACACTATCTAAACTACAAAACAATCTAACGTCTGTTGTGTCACCCTATCTATATTACAAAACAATATCACGTCTGTTGTGTCACCCTATCTACACTACAAAACAATCTAACGTCTGTTGTGTCACCCTATCTACACCACAAAACAATCTAACATCTGTTGTATCACCCTATCTTCATCACAAAACAATATAACGTCTGTTGTGTCACACTATCTAAACTACAAAACAATCTAACGTCTGTTGTGTCACCCTATCTACATCACAAAACAATCTAACTTCTGTTTTGTCACCATATCTACACTACAAAACAATCTAACGTCTGTTGTGTCACCCTATCTACATCACAAAACAATAAAACGTCTGTTGTGTCACCATATCTACACTACAAAACAATCTAACATCTGTTGTATCACCCTATCTACATCACAAAACAATCTAACGTCTGTTGTGTCACCCTATCTACACTACAAAACAATCTAACGTCTGTTGTTTCAACCTATCTACACCACAAAACAATCTAACGTCTGTTGTATCACCCTATCTACATCACAAAACAATCTAACGTCTGTTGTATCACCCTATCTACATCACAAAACAATCTAACGTCTGTTGTGTCACCCTATCTACATCACAAAACAATCTAACGTCTGTTGTGTTACCCTATTTACACTACAAAACAATCTAACGTCTGTTGTGTTACCCTATCTACATCACAAAACAATATAACGTCTGTTGTGTCACACTATCTACACCACAAAACAATATAACGTCTGTTGTGTCACCCTATCTACACCACAAAACAATATAACGTCTGTTGTGTCACCCTATCTACACCACAAAACAATCTAACGTCTGTTGTATCACCCTATCTACATCGCAAAACAATCTAACGTCTGTTGTGTCACCCTATCTACATCACAAAACAATATCACGTCTGTTGTGTCACACTATCTAAACTACAAAACAATCTAACGTCTGTTGTATCACCCTATCTACATCACAAAACAATATCACGTCTGTTGTGTCACACTATCTAAACTACAAAACAATCTAACGTCTGTTGTGTCACCCTATCTACATCACAAAACAATCTAACGTCTGTTGTGTCACACTATCTAAACTACAAAACAATCTAACGTCTGTTGTGTCACCCTATCTATATTACAAAACAATATCACGTCTGTTGTGTCACCCTATCTACACTACAAAACAATCTAACGTCTGTTGTGTCACCCTATCTACACCACAAAACAATCTAACATCTGTTGTATCACCCTATCTTCATCACAAAACAATATAACGTCTGTTGTGTCACACTATCTAAACTACAAAACAATCTAACGTCTGTTGTGTCACCCTATCTACATCACAAAACAATCTAACTTCTGTTTTGTCACCATATCTACACTACAAAACAATCTAACGTCTGTTGTGTCACCCTATCTACATCACAAAACAATAAAACGTCTGTTGTGTCACCATATCTACACTACAAAACAATCTAACATCTGTTGTATCACCCTATCTACATCACAAAACAATCTAACGTCTGTTGTGTCACCCTATCTACACTACAAAACAATCTAACGTCTGTTGTTTCAACCTATCTACACCACAAAACAATCTAACGTCTGTTGTATCACCCTATCTACATCACAAAACAATCTAACGTCTGTTGTATCACCCTATCTACATCACAAAAACAATCTAACGTCTGTTGTGTCACCCTATCTACATCACAAAACAATCTAACGTCTGTTGTGTTACCCTATTTACACTACAAAACAATCTAACGTCTGTTGTGTTACCCTATCTACATCACAAAACAATATAACGTCTGTTGTGTCACACTATCTACACCACAAAACAATATAACGTCTGTTGTGTCACCCTATCTACACCACAAAACAATATAACGTCTGTTGTGTCACCCTATCTACACCACAAAACAATCTAACGTCTGTTGTATCACCCTATCTACATCGCAAAACAATCTAACGTCTGTTGTATCACCCTATCTACATCGCAAAACAATATAACGTCTGTTGTGTCACCCTATCTACATCGCAAAACAATATAACGTCTGTTGTATCACCCTATCTACATCGCAAAACAATCTAACGTCTGTTGTATCACCCTATCTACACCACAAAACAATATAACGTCTGTTGTGTCACACTATCTACATCGCAAAACAATATAACGTCTGTTGTGTCACACTATCTACACCACGAAACAATATAACGTCTGTTGTATCACCCTATCTACATCGCAAAACAATCTAACGTCTGTTGTATCACCCTATCTGCATCGCAAAACAATATAACGTCTGTTGTGTCACACTATCTACACCACAAAACAATATAACGTCTGTTGTGTCACCCTATCTACACCACAAAACATTCTAACGTCTTTTGTGTCACCCTATCTACACTACAGAACAATCTTACGTCTGTTGTGTCACCCTATCTATATCACAAAACAATCTAACGTCTGTTGTGTCACCCTATCTACACTACAGAACAATCTTACGTCTGTTGTGTCACCCTATCTATATCACAAAACAATATAACGTCTGTTTTGTCACCCTATCTACATCGCAAAACAATATAACGTCTATTGTGTCACCCTATCTACACTACAAACAATATAACGTCTGTTTTGTCACCCTATCTACACCACAAAACAATCTAACGTCTGTTGTGTCACCCTATCTACGTCACAACACAATCTAACATCTGTTGTGTCACCCTATCTACATCACAAAACAATCTAACGTCTGTTGTGTCAGCCAATCTACACTACATAACAATCTAACGTCTGTTGTGTCACCCTATCTACACTACAAAACAATCTAACGTCTGTTGTGTCACCCTATCTACGTCACAACACAATCTAACCTGTGTTGTGTCACCCTATCTACATCACAAAACAATCTAACGTCTGTTGTGTCACCCTATCTACATCACAAAACAATCTAACATCTGTTGTGTCACCCTATCTACACCACAAAACAATATAACGTCTGTTGTGTCACCCTATCTACACCACAAAACAATCTAACGTCTGTTGTATCACCCTATCTACATCGCAAAACAATCTAACGTCTGTTGTATCACCCTATCTACATCGCAAAACAATATAACGTCTGTTGTGTCACACTATCTATATTACAAAACAATCTAACGTCTGTTGTGTCACACTATCTACACCACAAAACAATATAACGTCTGTTGTATCACCCTATCTACATCACAAAACAATCTAACGTCTGTTGTGTCACCCTATCTACACTACAAAACAATCTAACGTCTGTTGTTTCAACCTATCTATACTACAAAACAATCTAACATTTGTTGTGTCACACTATCTACACCACAAAACAATATAACGTCTGTTGTGTCACCCTATCTATACTACAAAACAATCTAACGTCTGTTGTGTCACCCTATCTACATCACAAAACAATATCACGTCTGTTGTGTCACACTATCTAAACTACAAAACAATCTAACGTCTGTTGTGTCACCCTATCTACATCACAAAACAATATCACGTCTGTTGTGTCACCCTATCTACATCACAAAACAATCTAACGTCTGTTGTGTCACCCTATCTACATCACAAAACAATCTAACGTCTGTTGTGTCACCGTATCTATACTACAAAACAATCTAACGTCTGTTGTGTCACCCTATCTACATCACAAAACAATATCACGTCTGTTGTGTCACACTATCTAAACTACAAAACAATCTAACGTCTGTTGTGTCACCCTATCTACATCACAAAACAATATCACGTCTGTTGTGTCACACTATCTAAACTACAAAACAATCTAACGTCTGTTGTGTCACCCTATCTACATCACAAAACAATCTAACGTCTGTTGTGTCACACTATCTAAACTACAAAACAATCTAACGTCTGTTGTGTCACCCTATCTATATTACAAAACAATATCACGTCTGTTGTGTCACCCTATCTACACTACAAAACAATCTAACGTCTGTTGTGTCACCCTATCTACACCACAAAACAATCTAACATCTGTTGTATCACCCTATCTTCATCACAAAACAATATAACGTCTGTTGTGTCACACTATCTAAACTACAAAACAATCTAACGTCTGTTGTGTCACCCTATCTACATCACAAAACAATCTAACTTCTGTTTTGTCACCATATCTACACTACAAAACAATCTAACGTCTGTTGTGTCACCCTATCTACATCACAAAACAATAAAACGTCTGTTGTGTCACCATATCTACACTACAAAACAATCTAACATCTGTTGTATCACCCTATCTACATCACAAAACAATCTAACGTCTGTTGTGTCACCCTATCTACACTACAAAACAATCTAACGTCTGTTGTTTCAACCTATCTACACCACAAAACAATCTAACGTCTGTTGTATCACCCTATCTACATCACAAAACAATCTAACGTCTGTTGTATCACCCTATCTACATCACAAAACAATCTAACGTCTGTTGTGTCACCCTATCTACATCACAAAACAATCTAACGTCTGTTGTGTTACCCTATTTACACTACAAAACAATCTAACGTCTGTTGTGTTACCCTATCTACATCACAAAACAATATAACGTCTGTTGTGTCACACTATCTACACCACAAAACAATATAACGTCTGTTGTGTCACCCTATCTACACCACAAAACAATATAACGTCTGTTGTGTCACCCTATCTACACCACAAAACAATCTAACGTCTGTTGTATCACCCTATCTACATCGCAAAACAATCTAACGTCTGTTGTATCACCCTATCTACATCGCAAAACAATATAACGTCTGTTGTGTCACCCTATCTACATCGCAAAACAATATAACGTCTGTTGTATCACCCTATCTACATCGCAAAACAATCTAACGTCTGTTGTATCACCCTATCTACACCACAAAACAATCTAACGTCTGTTGTGTCACACTATCTACATCGCAAAACAATATAACGTCTGTTGTGTCACACTATCTACACCACGAAACAATATAACGTCTGTTGTATCACCCTATCTACATCGCAAAACAATCTAACGTCTGTTGTATCACCCTATCTGCATCGCAAAACAATATAACGTCTGTTGTGTCACACTATCTACACCACAAAACAATATAACGTCTGTTGTGTCACCCTATCTACACCACAAAACATTCTAACGTCTTTTGTGTCACCCTATCTACACTACAGAACAATCTTACGTCTGTTGTGTCACCCTATCTATATCACAAAACAATCTAACGTCTGTTGTGTCACCCTATCTACACCACAAAACATTCTAACGTCTTTTGTGTCACCCTATCTACACTACAGAACAATCTTACGTCTGTTGTGTCACCCTATCTATATCACAAAACAATCTTACGTCTGTTGTGTCACCCTATCTATATCACAAAACAATATAACGTCTGTTTTGTCACCCTATCTACATCGCAAAACAATATAACGTCTATTGTGTCACCCTATCTACACTACAAACAATATAACGTCTGTTTTGTCACCCTATCTACACCACAAAACAATCTAACGTCTGTTGTGTCACCCTATCTACGTCACAACACAATCTAACATCTGTTGTGTCACCCTATCTACATCACAAAACAATCTAACGTCTGTTGTGTCAGCCAATCTACACTACATAACAATCTAACGTCTGTTGTGTCACCCTATCTACACTACAAAACAATCTAACGTCTGTTGTGTCACCCTATCTACGTCACAACACAATCTAACCTGTGTTGTGTCACCCTATCTACATCACAAAACAATCTAACGTCTGTTGTGTCACCCTATCTACATCGCAAAACAATATAACGTCTGTTGTGTCACACTATCTACACCACAAAACAATATAACGTCTGTTGTATCACCCTATCTACATCGCAAAACAATCTAACGTCTGTTGTATCACCCTATCTGCATCGCAAAACAATATAACGTCTGTTGTGTCACACTATCTACACTACAAACAATATAACGTCTGTTGTGTCACCCTATCTACATCACAAAACAATCTAACGTCTGTTGTGTCACCCTATCTACATCACAAAACAATCTAACATCTGTTGTGTCACCCTATCTACATCACAAAACAATATAACGTCTGTTGTGTCACCCTATCTACATCACAAAACAATCTAACATTTGTTGTGTCACCCTATCTACATCACAAAACAATCTAACCTCTGTTGTGTCACCCTATCTACATCACAAAACAATCTAACGTCTGTTGTGTCACCCTATCTACATCACAAAACAATCTAACGTCTGTTGTGTCACCCTATCTATATTACAAAACAATATCACGTCTGTTGTGTCACCCTATCTACACTACAAAACAATCTAACGTCTGTTGTGTCACCCTATCTACACCACAAAACAATCTAACGTCTGTTGTATCACCCTATCTTCATCACAAAACAATATAACGTCTGTTGTGTCACACTATCTAAACTACAAAACAATCTAACGTCTGTTGTGTCACCCTATCTACATCACAAAACAATCTAACTTCTGTTTTGTCACCATATCTACACTACAAAACAATCTAACGTCTGTTGTGTCACCCTATCTACATCACAAAACAATAAAACGTCTGTTGTGTCACCATATCTATACTACAAAACAATCTAACATCTGTTGTATCACCCTATCTACATCACAAAACAATCTAACGTCTGTTGTGTCACCCTATCTACACTACAAAACAATCTAACGTCTGTTGTTTCAACCTATCTACACCACAAAACAATCTAACGTCTGTTGTATCACCCTATCTACATCACAAAACAATCTAACGTCTGTTGTATCACCCTATCTACATCACAAAAAAATATAACGTCTGTTGTGTCACCCTATCTACATTTAAAACAATCTAACGTCTGTTGTGTCACCCTATTTACACTACAAAACAATCTAACGTCTGTTGTGTCACCCTATCTACATCACAAAACAATCTAACGTCTGTTGTGTCACCCTATCTACACCACAAAACAATATAACGTCTGTTGTGTCACCCTATCTACACCACAAAACAATCTAACGTCTGTTGTATCACCCTATCTACATCGCAAAACAATCTAACGTCTGTTGTATCACCCTATCTACATCGCAAAACAATATAACGTCTGTTGTGTCACACTATCTATATTACAAAACAATCTAACGTCTGTTGTGTCACACTATCTACACCACAAAACAATATAACGTCTGTTGTATCACCCTATCTACATCACAAAACAATCTAACGTCTGTTGTGTCACCCTATCTACACTACAAAACAATCTAACGTCTGTTGTTTCAACCTATCTATACTACAAAACAATCTAACATTTGTTGTGTCACACTATCTACACCACAAAACAATATAACGTCTGTTGTGTCACCCTATCTATACTACAAAACAATCTAACGTCTGTTGTGTCACCCTATCTACATCACAAAACAATATCACGTCTGTTGTGTCACACTATCTAAACTACAAAACAATCTAACGTCTGTTGTGTCACCCTATCTACATCACAAAACAATATCACGTCTGTTGTGTCACCCTATCTACATCACAAAACAATCTAACGTCTGTTGTGTCACCCTATCTACATCACAAAACAATCAAACGTCTGTTGTGTCACCGTATCTATACTACAAAACAATCTAACGTCTGTTGTGTCACCCTATCTACATCACAAAACAATATCACGTCTGTTGTGTCACACTATCTAAACTACAAAACAATCTAACGTCTGTTGTGTCACCCTATCTACATCACAAAACAATATCACGTCTGTTGTGTCACACTATCTAAACTACAAAACAATCTAACGTCTGTTGTGTCACCCTATCTACATCACAAAACAATCTAACGTCTGTTGTGTCACACTATCTAAACTACAAAACAATCTAACGTCTGTTGTGTCACCCTATCTATATTACAAAACAATATCACGTCTGTTGTGTCACCCTATCTACACTACAAAACAATCTAACGTCTGTTGTGTCACCCTATCTACACCACAAAACAATCTAACATCTGTTGTATCACCCTATCTTCATCACAAAACAATATAACGTCTGTTGTGTCACACTATCTAAACTACAAAACAATCTAACGTCTGTTGTGTCACCCTATCTACATCACAAAACAATCTAACTTCTGTTTTGTCACCATATCTACACTACAAAACAATCTAACGTCTGTTGTGTCACCCTATCTACATCACAAAACAATAAAACGTCTGTTGTGTCACCATATCTACACTACAAAACAATCTAACATCTGTTGTATCACCCTATCTACATCACAAAACAATCTAACGTCTGTTGTGTCACCCTATCTACACTACAAAACAATCTAACGTCTGTTGTTTCAACCTATCTACACCACAAAACAATCTAACGTCTGTTGTATCACCCTATCTACATCACAAAACAATCTAACGTCTGTTGTATCACCCTATCTACATCACAAAACAATCTAACGTCTGTTGTGTCACCCTATCTACATCACAAAACAATCTAACGTCTGTTGTGTTACCCTATTTACACTACAAAACAATCTAACGTCTGTTGTGTTACCCTATCTACATCACAAAACAATATAACGTCTGTTGTGTCACACTATCTACACCACAAAACAATATAACGTCTGTTGTGTCACCCTATCTACACCACAAAACAATATAACGTCTGTTGTGTCACCCTATCTACACCACAAAACAATCTAACGTCTGTTGTATCACCCTATCTACATCGCAAAACAATCTAACGTCTGTTGTGTCACCCTATCTACATCACAAAACAATATCACGTCTGTTGTGTCACACTATCTAAACTACAAAACAATCTAACGTCTGTTGTATCACCCTATCTACATCACAAAACAATATCACGTCTGTTGTGTCACACTATCTAAACTACAAAACAATCTAACGTCTGTTGTGTCACCCTATCTACATCACAAAACAATCTAACGTCTGTTGTGTCACACTATCTAAACTACAAAACAATCTAACGTCTGTTGTGTCACCCTATCTATATTACAAAACAATATCACGTCTGTTGTGTCACCCTATCTACACTACAAAACAATCTAACGTCTGTTGTGTCACCCTATCTACACCACAAAACAATCTAACATCTGTTGTATCACCCTATCTTCATCACAAAACAATATAACGTCTGTTGTGTCACACTATCTAAACTACAAAACAATCTAACGTCTGTTGTGTCACCCTATCTACATCACAAAACAATCTAACTTCTGTTTTGTCACCATATCTACACTACAAAACAATCTAACGTCTGTTGTGTCACCCTATCTACATCACAAAACAATAAAACGTCTGTTGTGTCACCATATCTACACTACAAAACAATCTAACATCTGTTGTATCACCCTATCTACATCACAAAACAATCTAACGTCTGTTGTGTCACCCTATCTACACTACAAAACAATCTAACGTCTGTTGTTTCAACCTATCTACACCACAAAACAATCTAACGTCTGTTGTATCACCCTATCTACATCACAAAACAATCTAACGTCTGTTGTATCACCCTATCTACATCACAAAAACAATCTAACGTCTGTTGTGTCACCCTATCTACATCACAAAACAATCTAACGTCTGTTGTGTTACCCTATTTACACTACAAAACAATCTAACGTCTGTTGTGTTACCCTATCTACATCACAAAACAATATAACGTCTGTTGTGTCACACTATCTACACCACAAAACAATATAACGTCTGTTGTGTCACCCTATCTACACCACAAAACAATATAACGTCTGTTGTGTCACCCTATCTACACCACAAAACAATCTAACGTCTGTTGTATCACCCTATCTACATCGCAAAACAATCTAACGTCTGTTGTATCACCCTATCTACATCGCAAAACAATATAACGTCTGTTGTGTCACCCTATCTACATCGCAAAACAATATAACGTCTGTTGTATCACCCTATCTACATCGCAAAACAATCTAACGTCTGTTGTATCACCCTATCTACACCACAAAACAATATAACGTCTGTTGTGTCACACTATCTACATCGCAAAACAATATAACGTCTGTTGTGTCACACTATCTACACCACGAAACAATATAACGTCTGTTGTATCACCCTATCTACATCGCAAAACAATCTAACGTCTGTTGTATCACCCTATCTGCATCGCAAAACAATATAACGTCTGTTGTGTCACACTATCTACACCACAAAACAATATAACGTCTGTTGTGTCACCCTATCTACACCACAAAACATTCTAACGTCTTTTGTGTCACCCTATCTACACTACAGAACAATCTTACGTCTGTTGTGTCACCCTATCTATATCACAAAACAATCTAACGTCTGTTGTGTCACCCTATCTACACTACAGAACAATCTTACGTCTGTTGTGTCACCCTATCTATATCACAAAACAATATAACGTCTGTTTTGTCACCCTATCTACATCGCAAAACAATATAACGTCTATTGTGTCACCCTATCTACACTACAAACAATATAACGTCTGTTTTGTCACCCTATCTACACCACAAAACAATCTAACGTCTGTTGTGTCACCCTATCTACGTCACAACACAATCTAACATCTGTTGTGTCACCCTATCTACATCACAAAACAATCTAACGTCTGTTGTGTCAGCCAATCTACACTACATAACAATCTAACGTCTGTTGTGTCACCCTATCTACACTACAAAACAATCTAACGTCTGTTGTGTCACCCTATCTACGTCACAACACAATCTAACCTGTGTTGTGTCACCCTATCTACATCACAAAACAATCTAACGTCTGTTGTGTCACCCTATCTACATCACAAAACAATCTAACATCTGTTGTGTCACCCTATCTACACCACAAAACAATATAACGTCTGTTGTGTCACCCTATCTACACCACAAAACAATCTAACGTCTGTTGTATCACCCTATCTACATCGCAAAACAATCTAACGTCTGTTGTATCACCCTATCTACATCGCAAAACAATATAACGTCTGTTGTGTCACACTATCTATATTACAAAACAATCTAACGTCTGTTGTGTCACACTATCTACACCACAAAACAATATAACGTCTGTTGTATCACCCTATCTACATCACAAAACAATCTAACGTCTGTTGTGTCACCCTATCTACACTACAAAACAATCTAACGTCTGTTGTTTCAACCTATCTATACTACAAAACAATCTAACATTTGTTGTGTCACACTATCTACACCACAAAACAATATAACGTCTGTTGTGTCACCCTATCTATACTACAAAACAATCTAACGTCTGTTGTGTCACCCTATCTACATCACAAAACAATATCACGTCTGTTGTGTCACACTATCTAAACTACAAAACAATCTAACGTCTGTTGTGTCACCCTATCTACATCACAAAACAATATCACGTCTGTTGTGTCACCCTATCTACATCACAAAACAATCTAACGTCTGTTGTGTCACCCTATCTACATCACAAAACAATCTAACGTCTGTTGTGTCACCGTATCTATACTACAAAACAATCTAACGTCTGTTGTGTCACCCTATCTACATCACAAAACAATATCACGTCTGTTGTGTCACACTATCTAAACTACAAAACAATCTAACGTCTGTTGTGTCACCCTATCTACATCACAAAACAATATCACGTCTGTTGTGTCACACTATCTAAACTACAAAACAATCTAACGTCTGTTGTGTCACCCTATCTACATCACAAAACAATCTAACGTCTGTTGTGTCACACTATCTAAACTACAAAACAATCTAACGTCTGTTGTGTCACCCTATCTATATTACAAAACAATATCACGTCTGTTGTGTCACCCTATCTACACTACAAAACAATCTAACGTCTGTTGTGTCACCCTATCTACACCACAAAACAATCTAACATCTGTTGTATCACCCTATCTTCATCACAAAACAATATAACGTCTGTTGTGTCACACTATCTAAACTACAAAACAATCTAACGTCTGTTGTGTCACCCTATCTACATCACAAAACAATCTAACTTCTGTTTTGTCACCATATCTACACTACAAAACAATCTAACGTCTGTTGTGTCACCCTATCTACATCACAAAACAATAAAACGTCTGTTGTGTCACCATATCTACACTACAAAACAATCTAACATCTGTTGTATCACCCTATCTACATCACAAAACAATCTAACGTCTGTTGTGTCACCCTATCTACACTACAAAACAATCTAACGTCTGTTGTTTCAACCTATCTACACCACAAAACAATCTAACGTCTGTTGTATCACCCTATCTACATCACAAAACAATCTAACGTCTGTTGTATCACCCTATCTACATCACAAAACAATCTAACGTCTGTTGTGTCACCCTATCTACATCACAAAACAATCTAACGTCTGTTGTGTTACCCTATTTACACTACAAAACAATCTAACGTCTGTTGTGTTACCCTATCTACATCACAAAACAATATAACGTCTGTTGTGTCACACTATCTACACCACAAAACAATATAACGTCTGTTGTGTCACCCTATCTACACCACAAAACAATATAACGTCTGTTGTGTCACCCTATCTACACCACAAAACAATCTAACGTCTGTTGTATCACCCTATCTACATCGCAAAACAATCTAACGTCTGTTGTATCACCCTATCTACATCGCAAAACAATATAACGTCTGTTGTGTCACCCTATCTACATCGCAAAACAATATAACGTCTGTTGTATCACCCTATCTACATCGCAAAACAATCTAACGTCTGTTGTATCACCCTATCTACACCACAAAACAATCTAACGTCTGTTGTGTCACACTATCTACATCGCAAAACAATATAACGTCTGTTGTGTCACACTATCTACACCACGAAACAATATAACGTCTGTTGTATCACCCTATCTACATCGCAAAACAATCTAACGTCTGTTGTATCACCCTATCTGCATCGCAAAACAATATAACGTCTGTTGTGTCACACTATCTACACCACAAAACAATATAACGTCTGTTGTGTCACCCTATCTACACCACAAAACATTCTAACGTCTTTTGTGTCACCCTATCTACACTACAGAACAATCTTACGTCTGTTGTGTCACCCTATCTATATCACAAAACAATCTAACGTCTGTTGTGTCACCCTATCTACACCACAAAACATTCTAACGTCTTTTGTGTCACCCTATCTACACTACAGAACAATCTTACGTCTGTTGTGTCACCCTATCTATATCACAAAACAATCTTACGTCTGTTGTGTCACCCTATCTATATCACAAAACAATATAACGTCTGTTTTGTCACCCTATCTACATCGCAAAACAATATAACGTCTATTGTGTCACCCTATCTACACTACAAACAATATAACGTCTGTTTTGTCACCCTATCTACACCACAAAACAATCTAACGTCTGTTGTGTCACCCTATCTACGTCACAACACAATCTAACATCTGTTGTGTCACCCTATCTACATCACAAAACAATCTAACGTCTGTTGTGTCAGCCAATCTACACTACATAACAATCTAACGTCTGTTGTGTCACCCTATCTACACTACAAAACAATCTAACGTCTGTTGTGTCACCCTATCTACGTCACAACACAATCTAACCTGTGTTGTGTCACCCTATCTACATCACAAAACAATCTAACGTCTGTTGTGTCACCCTATCTACATCACAAAACAATCTAACATCTGTTGTGTCACACTATCTACACCACAAAACAATATAACGTCTGTTGTGTCACCCTATCTATACTACAAAACAATCTAACGTCTGTTGTGTCACCCTATCTACATCACAAAACAAACTGACGTCTGTTGTGTCACCCTATCTATATTACAAAACAATATCACGTCTGTTGTGTCACCCTATCTACACTACAAAACAATCTAACGTCTGTTGTGTCACCCTATCTACACCACAAAACAATCTAACGTCTGTTGTATCACCCTATCTACATCGCAAAACAATCTAACGTCTGTTGTATCACCCTATCTGCATCGCAAAACAATATAACGTCTGTTGTGTCACACTATCTACACCACAAAACAATATAACGTCTGTTGTGTCACCCTATCTACACCACAAAACATTCTAACGTCTTTTGTGTCACCCTATCTACACTACAGAACAATCTTACGTCTGTTGTGTCACCCTATCTATATCACAAAACAATCTAACGTCTGTTGTGTCACCCTATCTACACTACAGAACAATCTTACGTCTGTTGTGTCACCCTATCTATATCACAAAACAATATAACGTCTGTTTTGTCACCCTATCTACATCGCAAAACAATATAACGTCTGTTGTGTCACCCTATCTACACTACAAACAATATAACGTCTGTTTTGTCACCCTATCTACACCACAAAACAATCTAACGTCTGTTGTGTCACCCTATCTACGTCACAACACAATCTAACATCTGTTGTGTCACCCTATCTACATCACAAAACAATCTAACGTCTGTTGTGTCAGCCAATCTACACTACATAACAATCTAACGTCTGTTGTGTCACCCTATCTACACTACAAAACAATCTAACGTCTGTTGTGTCACCCTATCTACGTCACAACACAATCTAACCTCTGTTGTGTCACCCTATCTACATCACAAAACAATCTAACGTCTGTTGTGTCACCCTATCTACATCACAAAACAATCTAACATCTGTTGTGTCACACTATCTACACCACAAAACAATATAACGTCTGTTGTGTCACCCTATCTATACTACAAAACAATCTAACGTCTGTTGTGTCACCCTATCTACATCACAAAACAAACTGACGTCTGTTGTGTCACCCTATCTATATTACAAAACAATATCACGTCTGTTGTGTCACCCTATCTACACTACAAAACAATCTAACGTCTGTTGTGTCACCCTATCTACACCACAAAACAATCTAAAGTCTGTTGTATCACCCTATCTTCATCACAAAACAATATAACGTCTGTTGTGTCACACTATCTAAACTACAAAACAATCTAACGTCTGTTGTGTCACCCTATCTACATCACAAAACAATCTAACTTCTGTTTTGTCACCATATCTACACTACAAAACAATCTAACGTCTGTTGTGTCACCCTATCTACATCACAAAACAATAAAACGTCTGTTGTGTCACCATATCTACACTACAAAACAATCTAACATCTGTTGTATCACCCTATCTACATCACAAAACAATCTAACGTCTGTTGTGTCACCCTATCTACACTACAAAACAATCTAACGTCTGTTGTTTCAACCTATCTACACCACAAAACAATCTAACGTCTGTTGTATCACCCTATCTACATCACAAAACAATCTAACGTCTGTTGTATCACCCTATCTACATCACAAAACAATCTAACGTCTGTTGTGTCACCCTATCTACATCACAAAACAATCTAACGTCTGTTTTGTCACCCTATTTACACTACAAAACAATCTAACGTCTGTTGTGTCACCCTATCTACATCACAAAACAATATAACGTCTGTTGTGTCACACTATCTACACCACAAAACAATATAACGTCTGTTGTGTCACCCTATCTACACCACAAAACAATATAACGTCTGTTGTGTCACCCTATCTACACCACAAAACAATCTAACGTCTGTTGTATCACCCTATCTACATCGCAAAACAATCTAACGTCTGTTGTATCACCCTATCTGCATCGCAAAACAATATAACGTCTGTTGTGTCACACTATCTACACTACAAACAATATAACGTCTGTTGTGTCACCCTATCTACACTACAGAACAATCTAACGTCTGTTGTATCACCCTATCTATACTACAAAACAATCTAACGTCTGTTGTGTCACCCTATCTACACTACAAAACAATATAACGTCTGTTGTGTCACACTATCTACACCACAAAACAATATAACGTCTGTTGTGTCACCCTATCTACACCACAAAACATTCTAACGTCTTTTGTGTCACCCTATCTACACTACAGAACAATCTTACGTCTGTTGTGTCACCCTATCTATATCACAAAACAATCTAACGTCTGTTGTGTCACCCTATCTACACTACAGAACAATCTTACGTCTGTTGTGTCACCCTATCTATATCACAAAACAATATAACGTCTGTTTTGTCACCCTATCTACATCGCAAAACAATATAACGTCTGTTGTGTCACCCTATCTACACTACAAACAATATAACGTCTGTTGTGTCACCCTATCTACACCACAAAACAATCTAACGTCTGTTGTGTCACCCTATCTACGTCACAACACAATCTAACATCTGTTGTGTCACCCTATCTACATCACAAAACAATCTAACGTCTGTTGTGTCAGCCAATCTACACTACATAACAATCTAACGTCTGTTGTGTCACCCTATCTACACTACAAAACAATCTAACGTCTGTTGTGTCACCCTATCTACGTCACAACACAATCTAACCTCTGTTGTGTCACCCTATCTACATCACAAAACAATCTAACGTCTGTTGTGTCACCCTATCTACATCACAAAACAATCTAACATCTGTTGTGTCACACTATCTACACCACAAAACAATATAACGTCTGTTGTGTCACCCTATCTATACTACAAAACAATCTAACGTCTGTTGTGTCACCCTATCTAAATCACAAAACAAACTGACGTCTGTTGTGTCACCCTATCTATATTACAAAACAATATCACGTCTGTTGTGTCACCCTATCTACACTACAAAACAATCTAACGTCTGTTGTGTCACCCTATCTACACCACAAAACAATCTAACGTCTGTTGTATCACCCTATCTTCATCACAAAACAATATAACGTCTGTTGTGTCACACTATCTAAACTACAAAACAATCTAACGTCTGTTGTGTCACCCTATCTACATTACAAAACAATCTAACTTCTGTTATGTCACCATATCTACACTACAAAACAATCTAACGTCTGTTGTGTCACCCTATCTACATCACAAAACAATATAACGTCTGTTGTGTCACCATATCTACACTACAAAACAATCTAAAATCTGTTGTATCACCCTATCTACATCACAAAACAATCTAACGTCTGTTGTGTCACCCTATCTACACTACAAAACAATCTAACGTCTGTTGTTTCAACCTATCTACACCACAAAACAATCTAACGTCTGTTGTATCACCCTATCTACATCGCAAAACAATCTAACGTCTGTTGTGTCACCATATCTACACTACAAAACAATATAACGTCTGTTGTGTCACCCTATCTACACCACAAAACATTCTAACGTCTGTTGTGTCACCATATCTACACCACAAAACATTCTAACGTCTGTTGTGTCACCCTATCTACACTACAGAACAATCTAACGTCTGTTGTGTCACCCTATCTACACTACAAAACAATCTAACGTCTGTTGTGTCACCCTATCTACACCACAAAACATTCTAACGTCTGTTGTGTCACCCTATCTATACTACAAAACATTCTAACGTCTGTTGTGTCACCCTATCTACACTACAGAACAATCTAACGTCTGTTGTGTCACCCTATCTACACCACAAAACATTCTAACGTCTGTTGTGTCACCCTATCTATACTACAAAACAATCTAACGTCTGTTGTGTCACCCTATCTATACTACAAAACAATATAACGTCTGTTGTGTAACCCTATCTACACCATAAAACAATATAACGTCTGTTGTGTCACCCTATCTACACTACAAAACAATATAACGTCTGTTGTGTCACCCTATCTACACCACAAAACAATCTAACGTCTGTTGTGTCACCCTATCTACACCACAAAACATTCTAACGTCTGTTGTGTCACCCTATCTACACCACAAAACATTCTAACGTCTGTTGTGTCACCCTATCTACACTACAAAACAATATAACGTCTGTTGTGTCACCCTATCTACACCACAAAACAATCTAACGTCTGTTGTGTCACCCTATCTACACCACAAAACATTCTAACGTCTGTTGTGTCACCCTATCTATACTACAAAACAATCTAACATCTGTTGTGTCACCCTATCTACATCACAAAACAATCTAACGTCTGTTGTGTCACCCTATTTATATTACAAAACAATATCACGTCTGTTGTATCAGCCTATCTACATCACAAAACAATCTAACGTCTGTTGTGTCACCCTATTTATATTACAAAACAATATCACGTCTGTTGTGTCACCCTATCTACATCACAAAACAATCTAACGTCTGTTGTGTCACCCTATCTACACCACAACACAATCTAACGTCTGTTGTGTCACCCTATCTATACTACAAAACAATATAACGTCTGTTGTGTCACCCTATCTACACTACAGAACAATCTAACGTCTGTTGTGTCACCCTATCTACACCACAAAACATTCTAACGTCTGTTGTGTCACCCTATCTACACTACAGAACAATCTAACGTCTGTTGTGTCACCCTATCTACACCACAAAACAATCTAACGTCTGTTGTGTCACCCTATCTACACCACAAAACAATATAACGTCTGTTGTGTCACCCTATCTACATCACATAACAATCTAACGTCTTTTGTGTAACCCTATCTACAACACAAAGCAATCTAACGTCTGTTGTGTCACCCTATCTACACTACAAATCAATATACCGTCTGTTGTGTTACCCTATCTACGCTTCATAACAATTTAACGCCTGTTGTGTCACCCTATCTACACTACAGAACAATATAACACCTTTTGTGTCACCCTATCTACACTATAGAACAATATAACGTCTGTTGTGTCATCCTATCTACACCACAAAACAATCTAACGTCTGTTGTGTCACCCTATCTACACCACAAAACAATCTAACGTCTGTTGTGTCACCCTATCTACACCACAAAACAATCTAACGTCTGTTGTTTCAAACTATCTAAATCACAAAACAATCTAACGTCTGTTGTTTCAAACTATCTAAATCACAAAACAATCTAACGTCTGTTGTTTCAAACTATCTAAATCACAAAACAATCTAACGTCTGTTGTGTCACCATTTCTACATCACAAAACAATCTAACGTCTGTTGTGTCACTCTATCTACACCACAAAACAATATAACGTCGGTTGTGTCACACTATCTATATCACAAAATAACTGATGTTGTGTCACCATTTCCACACCTAAAACGATCTAACCTCTAGATCGGTAGTGTCGTTCTATCTGAACTACAAAATAATTTAACGTAATCGATTCTGCTCCACGGCCCATAACTTGTTTGCTTTTGTGTCAATCTAGCTACTTGAGACGTCAGAACATGATGTCTCAGCTTCCGGTTTGACAGTAGAGATACATGATTACATTTGTTTCTGAATACAAACGGAAGATAACCAAATTGGAGATGAAAATAAAAAAAGTTCACATTATACTTTTAATAAATTACATAAAATAATTTAAAAATTAAAAAGTTTTGATAGAAGATATTAGAAATATACATTACCATTTGAGAAACTTATAAACAAACTTGTCCAAACCAACAGCAGGAAGATATAGTTTATCGCCATAATGTATTCTATTCCTTTAGGTTTTCCTCACAACTGTCAAAATCAAATATGTTCGAATATTAAAATCGGACTTTTGTGTTTTTGCCAATATCGATGACGTATCTTCCCTAATGTGTATCAATCTAAGCGTATGAATAGAACCACTGTGTGAAGCTAAAGAAAGTCTATATTGATGAATGATTAGTATTTTACTATGTTTTGAAATCGGTCTTTGAATTATTTGAATGCTTATTGAAATGACAGGAAAATTAATATTTGTTAATTTATGGAGGCTTGTAGGTGTCGTACAATTCCTCTATCCCCGTTTAATCAATATCAATATCACCACTGAAAACGATAATCGTAGCCAAGACTAAATAAAAACAAGTCCAGATAAATATTTTCAACGTATTACGTTCTTTTTTAACAGTCGTATGACGTTAGCATAATAAAGTTAAAAAAGTTCAGCTTAGCGTGGTTATTAAAATAGTTCTGCTTAATAGGTTGCCGAATACAGTATAACTCGTTATCTCGAATTTGTTAACTCGAAAACCCCGTTTGATTCGAGGTATTTCGTCGGTCCATCCAAGCTTCATATCAAACATTGAAAATCGCTTAACTTGAATGCTTGGATAAATCGAATTTCAAACTAAGTTCGACTGTACTTAAGTTAAGGTATATGCAGTAGTACATGTATTACAGTGTAGTAAATCTTGAAATATTTATCAATCTTTTTTTCCAGAAACGTACGGTTATCAAACGAACTCAATTAAGAGACACTATCATACTACATGTAAAACGAAGAGAAATAGCGCGTGCAGCCAGTACCTGGCAACTGTCACAAGGAGGTTTTGAGCCCGCGACCTAGTAATGGAGGGCTAGTGGTAGCAGAATGTCAGACACCATAACCATTTGGCCGTCGTGATTTTACATTTAGTAGTATTTGTATAAGAAATAACGCGCCTTGCATCATTCTGATTAACATGTCAACACTGTAGTTTGTTGTTGAGTATGATGAGATACCGTGGAACTTCACAGATATAAATCATCATCGGCAAACCTCGATTTCAACTTTCAAGTACAAGTTTTGGTTCGTATGTTACATGTTTTCAATTTTCAAGTACAAGTTTTGGTTCGTATGTTATATGTTTTCAATTTTCAAGTACAAGTTTTGGTTCGTATGTTATATGTTTTCAATTTTCAAGTACAAGTTTTGGTTCGTATGTTATATGTTTTCAATTTTGGCGTCAATGTAATTCGCACACATTCCTAATGCCAAAAGAACACAAATTTCATCCTGTTCACCCCTATGTTATTTAAATAACTTCTACCATAAATTGGTCAGGATTCGTCTATTATATCTTACAAGGGTCAAAGCGTTAAACTATACAATCGGGTGTTCCGACTTTTCCCCGGTAAACGGTACGTTGTGTAATCGATACGTTGCGTGTGGGCTACCGTAATGCAATACACCTGTAAAGGGTGTCTGTAAACACTCGCAAGAAAATATCCCACAGTCACCATACAATTTTAACAAACCGTAGAGTTAGGTCGCTTTACTCTCAAACACTGGTCTTTTATCCCCGTGATGGGCCGTTTATAACATGAATAATTACATTCTATGATACAATATACTATACAATACATACTCCTCAAGACCGTTAAAGGGCCAACAGCGGTGTCTTCTTTTTACCTATATAAAGGGTTATTATCCTGCCGGTGTTATTGCGCGCCTGAATAAACACCCATTGTTCTCTAGCTGTTTAAAAGGGAATAAAGTGGGTGAAAGTTTACAGTTTGAGTAGACTGTGTAGCTGGGTGTTTATAATAATCTACCAGGTCACAATACACTGATTGATATTTAAAGGTTAAATATTATCGAGAGATATGCGTATACACCTAGTGAACATAATTTCTGTTATATGTTCTCTGTGGAGAGGTGTGATCATGTCTTTTCAGGGCTACTTTTCCCCTCAAGGTTCCTCCTTCTAGATGATTGACCACAGCTGGTCTCTTGTGGAGGCTATAGGTATCTGAGATGTTGGTCTTGAGATGATCCTGAGATGATCTTGAGATGATCCTGAGATGATCCTGAGATGATCTTGAGATGATCTTGAGATGATCCTGAGATGATCTTGAGATGATCTTGAGATGATCCTGAGATGATCTTGAAATGATCTTGAGATGATCCTGAGATGATCCTGAGATGATCTTGAGATGATCTTGAGATGATCTTGAGATGATCTTGAGATTTGAATCGTCTAAGATAGCCACCATTAAACAATGAAGCCAGATTCAGTAGAGATCTGATTAAAATGACAAGAGCTCATAACAAATAACTCTGATGGTTTTTTCTTCTTCTTGTTTTTTAATAAAATCATATGTATAATAATTTCCCAGTGTTTTTTTTCTACTTCTAGGAAAATGATGGAACTGTCATTTGTCAAAACATTTAATGAACATTGGAAAGAATGTATTTAAAAAGGGGATGTGCTTATGACTTTTCAGGACTTCCAAAAAATGAAATCGCAGTATCTGATGTACATGTAGCATTTTATACGTATTTTGTTTTCTTTCTGTTTTTTCTTTTGTAGAATCCCTGCGGAAGAGCATAGGGGCCATTTAGAAAAAAAAAAATTATTTTCGGGTTTTCATGTTAAAAAGTTATTATCTTGAAATTTCAAATTATTATGTCGAAATATCGAGTTATTAACATAC
The DNA here is from genome assembly GCA_947623455.1 of Mimachlamys varia. Classification (NCBI taxonomy): domain Eukaryota; kingdom Metazoa; phylum Mollusca; class Bivalvia; order Pectinida; family Pectinidae; genus Mimachlamys; species Mimachlamys varia. The sequence goes on from OX392540.1 coordinate 31,262,287, forward strand.
AAAAACGAAAATTATTGTTCCCTTAATGGCCCTAATGCTTTTCCGTAGAATCCAGATGAGCTCACTTCTGTAAGTATCAATAAGAAATGATAGCATTAATACAAAACGTTCTTGGTCATGCAAGCTTCACGAAACTTGATATCATATATATACGAGGTGACGTGTAAAGCGTTGACGTACCGTAAGTCAACATGGCGCCAAAATGACGTCATGTTAGGTTCCGAGGATTTGGACTGTATTTATACTACAATATTAACAGTCTACACTGACATTCACTCGATAAACATTGTTCCACAGACTATCATTATCACCTCATAACTGTACTCAAACATGTGCCGAAATTCTATGACGTCCATAACAATACATGTTGGCGGAGCTATGCAAATCCTCCAGTTTAAACACAATTGTGTGACGTCATTAACAATGAACGTGGGCGGAGCTAACAACGATTTATGGAAATTTCATGCTGTTACATTTATTGAACCATACTCACGTTTATATAAGTTTTTAAATGAAATCTGTGGGACGGGACTATCACGAAGAAAATAGTGACGAAATTTCACAGAAAGATACTGTAAATATAAGGATAAACTTTTGTAGTAATCCCCCGATAACCTCAACAAAATAGAAAATTAATCCTTAAGTGAATACAGTCCATATTAACAATGATTGCATGGGGAGTCTTCATGCAAAATGTTAAGATTGTTAAATGACATTTCTGTTATTATATATCCGCCATTAATAACGTACTTTTTTGTACTCAGCTTTGGCTCATTGACAGTTTGTTTTGGTCAATCTGAACAATCAATAAGCAGAAGTTATAGTTTTAGCATTAATTTTAATAGTAACGTATTTGTCACAAATGATTAATTCGAAATCTTCAAGTCAAATACCACCCACCATCGTAGACAGTTTGATAGAAAAAAATCAGTGCCCAAAAAGAAATATTGAAAAAGATGTATTTAAACTAGACACCCAAATTAACGTCGACGTTTTACTGTCTCCAAACCGTCACTAGAACTGGTCACGTGATGCTTTGCCCTGATGCAGCAGTTGTCCGCGATGATATGTAATCGGTATTGATTGTACGTATACATAGTATCACTACTATCAGAGAGGCTGTGAGGCTAGGGGGACGCTTACTAAATTGTTTCCTAAATAGAATCAACTCTTGCGAGATTATACTAACAAGGTTCTGATTGAAATTGATTATTGATTTTGGCGATAGGTCTCCGAATTCTAGTTCCCGCCATCTCCTTTCCAAATTCTCCTGTTTGTGTCAATATTTCACTTAACAATAATCCGTATTTGTGAAATAGATGTCGACGAAACGCTCCACGAACGTGTAATTGGATTTATATTATTGTGTACAAAGTTAGAATGTTTCATTAGTTTAAACGTAAAAAAAATAAAAATAAATACATATTACATGAAATAGATTGCTTTAACTGAACACAGGTTTATTTTCCAATTTAATGAAAAAAATAGGTTTATATTTCACTCCTCCAACTTGCATGGCCTTGCTGGGTGTGTTGTACTGTTAGATAAGTAAGTCAGAATCTGTGTCCACAGATGACATCAATACAAGTGCAGTCAAAATAGCGGGACTTCAATCTTCTCCAAGTTGACAGTGAGGCGCCAGTTCGTTCTACAGCGGACAACCGTAGTTATGGAAATACCCAATTCATGTAAAGATTACCAACCAAATTATGTTTTTATGTGAAAAACGTCAGGTTTGCGATTTAATGTTTACTTGACAAAAAGCCAGTTTGGTACATACAGGAGACTCCATCTGGTTTTGATTTTGTTTAAAGGCCCAATACGTAACTTCAGGAATTTTTTCGTGATTCTGGAAAATTCTGAAAAAAATATCCAGTTGATAACCATGCTATAATAAGCCTAAAACAAAGTAAATCTGAGCTGTAACTATCAAGAAATTCTTGAACGAAAAATCCAAAAATTCAAAATAATTCAGGTGAGGCCCACTTCAACAACAAACCGAAGTTAGAAGACCGTTCAAAATGGACGCGTTTACAAATACCGATTTTCAACTGCTTCTGTACCGGTAACCGCGTAAGAATTCATTGAATATTGCTGATATAATTTAATCTTAACTAAACCCATAAATTTAACAAGGCTTGATTTTCGCTTCAAGTTTTGCCGAAAGTTACGTATATTGGGCCTTTAAATCACTGTAGGGTATTATATGTTCAGCTCCTAAAGGTCACTTGTTTCGGGAGCTATCTTTTCACGATATATAATCTGAAAGGTTGCTAATCATTTCTGAGCAAGACTTTCGAAAAGGGGACAGCGGCTGTCAAGTAGGTCAGTTGTCTGACATTCTGCTACCGCAAACCCTCCAACTCCTGATCGCGGGTCAGGGACATACATACGGCAGTCGCCACGAACTAGCCGTAGGTCGCCTTTTGTTCTCCGGGAACTCCGGCTTTCCTCCACCACGAATACTTGGTACTTCTTTGAATGACCATAGCTGTTAAAAGGACGTAAATCACAAATAAACAAAACCTTTTGAAAGTTTGAAAGATCGAAATGAGGACGGTATTTTGTAAAATGATAGAGCCCCTTGTTGACACATGTCTTTGCTGACAGGATTTTTCAGCAGGCTGAATATTAAGGCTTTCCCATAGAAAAAAACTGTGAACCTCTTCCGTAATAGGACAGGAAGGAGAATGACGAATATGCACGGGAGATGGAGGAGGTGAAAGTGGAGAAGAAGGAGGAAGAGGATAAGCAGTAACGGGATATGCGCTCTAAGGATCTGCCAGATATAATTCAACTACAAATACATGTATTCCCTTCCGACGACATCACTGTAGCTTGTCTTATACCGTGAAGTATTGAAATGATTTTTTTAGATTGAATTAGAAGCTACATCGTATCTGGAACATCATCCATTATTTTCACGTGACTGGTTGATGTTCGACATCAAAGGCAAGCTACGTCACAAAGGCACATACAATAATATGGTGAGTGATCCAGTCCCCTCAGTGGAACCCCAAAACAGTAATAAAACAGGTAATTATGGAACATACAATGTAGTTGATGGCCATCATCAAGTTCTGTTACAGTCAAACCGTGCTTCTAAATATGATATACTGTACTTGTATGTATATATCTACGCAAAGAAAGAAATAACGACAGCATAGACAAATTTTCAAAACAACCAAACTGCCTTCAAAGATATAGAAGTACTTTAACAATTACTTAATATAACATTCATAAGGTGCATTATGAAAGTATACCACACCATGTACATAAAACAGCTTTCGATTATCTTATACAAAAGAATGCTGATGTTAATTATTTACGGACTTTTGTCAAGGTCAATACGTTGTTATATAAACCTAATAGAATAACATCGACCGAGGACGTGGTTTGAGTGAGGAAACTTAGTCGTTATGGGACTCAGGAAACATTCAGTGGTTGTGTGAGTAAAGGAACATATAGTCTTGAGTGGGTGATACCTAAACCTAAAGTGGTTGTAGGAGTGAGAAACCTAAAGTGGTTGTAGGAGTGAGAAACCTAAAGTGGTTGTAAGAGTGAGAAACCTAAATTGGTTATAGGAGTGAGAAACCTAAAGTGGTTGTAGGAGTGAGGAACCTAAAGTGGTGGTAGGAGTGAGGAACCTAAAGTGGTGGTATAGGAGTGAGGAACCTAAAGTGGTTGTAGGAGTGAGAAACCTAAAGTGGTTGTAGGAGTGAGAAACCTAAAGTGGTAGTAGGAGTGAGGAAAACCTATAGTGGTTATAGGAGTGAGGAAAACCTATAGTGGTTATAGGAGTGAGAAACCTATAGTGGTAATAGGAGTGAGGAACCTATAGTGGTTATAGGAGTGAGAAACCTAAAGTGGTTGTAGGAGTGAGAAACCTAAAGTGGTTGTAGGAGTGAGAAACCTATAGTGGTTATAGGAGTGAGAAACCTAAAGTGGTTGTAGGAGTGAGAAACCTAAATTGGTTATAGGAGTGAGAAACCTAAAGTGGTTGTAGGAGTGAGGAACCTAAAGTGGTGGTAGGAGTGAGGAACCTAAAGTGGTGGTATAGGAGTGAGGAACCTAAAGTGGTTGTAGGAGTGAGAAACCTAAAGTGGTTGTAGGAGTGAGAAACCTATAGTGGTGGTAGGAGTGAGAAACCTAAAGTGGTTGTAGGAGTGAGAAACCTATAGTGGTTGTAGGAGTGAGAAACCTTAAGTGGTTGAAGGAGTGAGAAACCTAAAGTGGTTGTAGGAGTGAGAAACCTAAAGTGGTTGTAGGAGTGAGAAACCTATAGTGGTTGTAGGAGTGAGAAACCTTAAGTGGTTGAAGGAGTGAGAAACCTAAAGTGGTTGTAGGAGTGAGGAAACTAAAGTGGTTGTAAGAGTGAGAAACCTAAATTGGCTATAGGAGTGAGAAACCTAAAGTGGTTGAAGGAGTGAGGAACCTAAAGTGGTTGTAGGAGTGAGAAACCTAAAGTGGTTATAGGAGTGAGGAACCTAAAGTGGTTGTAGGAGTGAGAAACCTTAAGTGGTTGTAGGAGTGAGGAACCTAAAGTGGTTGTAGGAGTGAGAAACCTTAAGTGGTTGAAGGAGTGAGAAACCTAAAGTGGTTATAGGAGTGAGAAACCTAAATTGGTTATAGGACTGAGAAACCTAAAGTGGTTGTAGGAGTGAGAAACCTAAAGTGGTTGTAGGAGTGAGAAACCTTAAGTGGTTATAGGAGTGAGGAACCTAAAGTGGTTGTAAGAGTGAGAAACCTAAAGTGGTTATAGGACTGAGAAACCTAAAGTGGTTGTAGGAGTGAGAAACATTAAGTGGTTGTAGGAGTGAGAAACCTAAAGTGGTTATAGGACTGAGAAACCTAAAGTGGTTGTAGGAGTGAGAAACATTAAGTGGTTGTAGGAGTGAGAAACCTAAATTGGTTATAGGACTGAGAAACCTAAAGTGGTGGTAGGAGTGAGAAACATTAAGTGGTTATAGGAGTGAGAAACCTAAAGTGGTTATAGGAGTGAGAAACCTAAAGTGGTTATAGGAGTGAGAAACCTAAAGTGGTTGTAGGAGTGAGAAACCTAAAGTGGTTATAGGACTGAGAAACCTAAAGTGGTTGTAGGAGTGAGAAACCTATAGTGGTTATAGGAGTGAGAAACCTAAAGTGGTTGTAGGAGTGAGAAACCTAAAGTGGTTGTAGGAGTGAGAAACCTAAAGTGGTTGTAGGAGTGAGAAACCTAAAGTGGTTGTAGGAGTGAGAAACCTAAAGTGGTGGTAGGAGTGAGAAACCTAAAGTGGTGGTAGGAGTGAGAAACCTAAAGTGGTGGTAGGAGTGAGAAACCTAAAGTGGTTGTAGGAGTGAGAAACCTAAAGTGGTTGTAGGAGTGAGAAACCTAAAGTGGTGGTAGGAGTGAGAAACCTAAAGTGGTTGTAGGAGTGAGAAACCTAAAGTGGTTGTAGGAGTGAGAAACCTAAAGTGGTTGTAGGAGTGAGAAACCTAAAGTGGTGGTAGGAGTGAGAAACCTCTGGTGGTTATAGGAGTGAGAAACCTAAAGTGGTTGAAGGAGGGAAAAACCTAAAGTGGTTGTAGGAGTGAGAAACCTAAAGTGGTTGTAAGAGTGAGAAACCTATAGTGGTGGTAGGAGTGAGAAACCTTAAGTGGTTGAAGGAGTGATAAACCTAAAGTGGTTGTAAGAGTGAGAAACCTAAATTGGTTATAGGAGTGAGAAACCTAAAGTGGTTGTAGGAGTGAGGAACCTAAAGTGGTGGTAGGAGTGAGGAACCTAAAGTGGTGGTATAGGAGTGAGGAACCTAAAGTGGTTGTAGGAGTGAGAAACCTAAAGTGGTTGTAGGAGTGAGAAACCTAAAGTGGTTGTAAGAGTGAGAAACCTAAATTGGTTATAGGAGTGAGAAACCTAAAGTGGTTGTAGGAGTGAGGAACCTAAAGTGGTGGTAGGAGTGAGGAACCTAAAGTGGTGGTATAGGAGTGAGGAACCTAAAGTGGTTGTTGGAGTGAGAAACCTAAAGTGGTTGTAGGAGTGAGAAACCTAAAGTGGTTGTAGGAGTGAGGAAAACCTATAGTGGTTATAGGAGTGAGGAAAACCTATAGTGGTTATAGGAGTGAGAAACCTATAGTGGTAATAGGAGTGAGGAACCTATAGTGGTTATAGGAGTGAGAAACCTAAAGTGGTTGTAGGAGTGAGAAACCTAAAGTGGTTGTAGGAGTGAGAAACCTATAGTGGTTATAGGAGTGAGAAACCTAAAGTGGTTGTAGGAGTGAGAAACCTAAATTGGTTATAGGAGTGAGAAACCTAAAGTGGTTGTAGGAGTGAGGAACCTAAAGTGGTGGTAGGAGAGAGGAACCTAAAGTGGTGGTATAGGAGTGAGGAACCTAAAGTGGTTGTAGGAGTGAGAAACCTAAAGTGGTTGTAGGAGTGAGAAACCTATAGTGGTGGTAGGAGTGAGAAACCTAAAGTGGTTGTAGGAGTGAGAAACCTATAGTGGTTGTAGGAGTGAGAAACCTTAAGTGGTTGAAGGAGTGAGAAACCTAAAGTGGTTGTAGGAGTGAGAAACCTAATGTGGTTGTAGGAGTGAGAAACCTAAAGTGGTTGTAGGAGTGAGAAACCTATAGTGGTTGTAGGAGTGAGAAACCTTAAGTGGTTGAAGGAGTGAGAAACCTAAAGTGGTTGTAGGAGTGAGAAACCTAAAGTGGTTGTAGGAGTGAGAAACCTATAGTGGTTGTAGGAGTGAGAAACCTTAAGTGGTTGAAGGAGTGAGAAACCTAAAGTGGTTGTAGGAGTGAGGAAACTAAAGTGGTTGTAAGAGTGAGAAACCTAAATTGGCTATAGGAGTGAGAAACCTAAAGTGGTTGAAGGAGTGAGGAACCTAAAGTGGTTGTAGGAGTGAGAAACCTAAAGTGGTTATAGGACTGAGAAACCTAAAGTGGTTGTAGGAGTGAGAAACCTATAGTGGTTATAGGAGTGAGAAACCTAAAGTGGTTGTAGGAGTGAGAAACCTAAAGTGGTTATAGGAGTGAGAAACCTAAATTGGTTATAGGACTGAGAAACCTAAAGTGGTTGTAGGAGTGAGAAACCTAAAGTGGTTGTAGGAGTGAGAAACCTTAAGTGGTTATAGGAGTGAGGAACCTAAAGTGGTTGTAAGAGTGAGAAACCTAAAGTGGTTATAGGACTGAGAAACCTAAAGTGGTTGTAGGAGTGAGAAACATTAAGTGGTTGTAGGAGTGAGAAACCTAAAGTGGTTATAGGACTGAGAAACCTAAAGTGGTTGTAGGAGTGAGAAACATTAAGTGGTTGTAGGAGTGAGAAACCTAAATTGGTTATAGGACTGAGAAACCTAAAGTGTTTGTAGGAGTGAGAAACATTAAGTGGTTATAGGAGTGAGAAACCTAAAGTGGTTATAGGAGTGAGAAACCTAAAGTGGTTATAGGAGTGAGAAACCTAAAGTGGTTGTAGGAGTGAGAAACCTAAAGTGGTTATAGGACTGAGAAACCTAAAGTGGTTGTAGGAGTGAGAAACCTATAGTGGTTATAGGAGTGAGAAACCTAAAGTGGTTGTAGGAGTGAGAAACCTAAAGTGGTTGTAGGAGTGAGAAACCTAAAGTGGTTGTAGGAGTGAGAAACCTAAAGTGGTTGTAGGAGTGAGAAACCTAAAGTGGTGGTAGGAGTGAGAAACCTAAAGTGGTGGTAGGAGTGAGAAACCTATAGTGGTGGTAGGAGTGAGAAACCTTAAGTGGTTGAAGGAGTGAGAAACCTAAAGTGGTTGTAGGAGTGAGAAACCTAAAGTGGTGGTAGGAGTGAGAAACCTATAGTGGTTGTAGGAGTGAGAAACCTAAAGTGGTTGTAGGAGTGAGAAACCTAAAGTGGTTGTAGGAGTGAGAAACCTAAAGTGGTGGTAGGAGTGAGAAACCTCTGGTGGTTATAGGAGTGAGAAACCTAAAGTGGTTGAAGGAGGGAAAAACCTAAAGTGGTTGTAGGAGTGAGAAACCTAAAGTGGTTATAGGAGTGAGAAACCTAAAGTGGTGGTAGGAGTGAGAAACCTTAAGTGGTTGTAGGAGTGAGGAACCTAAAGTGGTTGTAGGAGTGAGAAACCTTAAGTGGTTGAAGGAGTGAGAAACCTAAAGTGGTTATAGGAGTGAGAAACCTAAATTGGTTATAGGACTGAGAAACCTAAAGTGGTTGTAGGAGTGAGAAACCTAAAGTGGTTGTAGGAGTGAGAAACCTTAAGTGGTTATAGGAGTGAGGAACCTAAAGTGGTTGTAAGAGTGAGAAACCTAAAGTGGTTATAGGACTGAGAAACCTAAAGTGGTTGTAGGAGTGAGAAACATTAAGTGGTTGTAGGAGTGAGAAACCTAAAGTGGTTATAGGACTGAGAAACCTAAAGTGGTTGTAGGAGTGAGAAACATTAAGTGGTTGTAGGAGTGAGAAACCTAAATTGGTTATAGGACTGAGAAACCTAAAGTGTTTGTAGGAGTGAGAAACATTAAGTGGTTATAGGAGTGAGAAACCTAAAGTGGTTATAGGAGTGAGAAACCTAAAGTGGTTATAGGAGTGAGAAACCTAAAGTGGTTGTAGGAGTGAGAAACCTAAAGTGGTTATAGGACTGAGAAACCTAAAGTGGTTGTAGGAGTGAGAAACCTATAGTGGTTATAGGAGTGAGAAACCTAAAGTGGTTGTAGGAGTGAGAAACCTAAAGTGGTTGTAGGAGTGAGAAACCTAAAGTGGTTGTAGGAGTGAGAAACCTAAAGTGGTTGTAGGAGTGAGAAACCTAAAGTGGTGGTAGGAGTGAGAAACCTAAAGTGGTGGTAGGAGTGAGAAACCTAAAGTGGTGGTAGGAGTGAGAAACCTAAAGTGGTTGTAGGAGTGAGAAACCTAAAGTGGTTGTAGGAGTGAGAAACCTAAAGTGGTGGTAGGAGTGAGAAACCTAAAGTGGTTGTAGGAGTGAGAAACCTAAAGTGGTTGTAGGAGTGAGAAACCTAAAGTGGTTGTAGGAGTGAGAAACCTAAAGTGGTGGTAGGAGTGAGAAACCTCTGGTGGTTATAGGAGTGAGAAACCTAAAGTGGTTGAAGGAGGGAAAAACCTAAAGTGGTTGTAGGAGTGAGAAACCTAAAGTGGTTGTAAGAGTGAGAAACCTATAGTGGTGGTAGGAGTGAGAAACCTTAAGTGGTTGAAGGAGTGATAAACCTAAAGTGGTTGTAGGAGTGAGAAACCTAAAGTGGTGGTAGGAGTGAGAAACCTAAAGTGGTTGTAGGAGTGAGAAACCTAAAGTGGTTGTAGGAGTGAGAAACCTAAAGTGGTTGTAGGAGTGAGAAACCTAAAGTGGTTGTAGGAGTGAGAAACCTATAGTGGTTGTAGGAGTGAGAAACCTAAAGTGGTTGTAGGAGTGAGAAACCTAAAGTGGTTGTAGGAGTGAGAAACCTAAAGTGGTTGTAGGAGTGAGAAACCTAAAGTGGTTGTAGGAGTGAGAAACCTAAAGTGGTTATAGGAGTGAGAAACCTAAAGTGGTTGTAAGAGTGAGAAACCTAAAGTGGTTGTAGGAGTGAGAAACCTAAAGTGGTTGAAGGAGTGAGAAACCTAAATTGGTTATAGGACTGAGAAACCTAAAGTGGTTGTAGGAGTGAGAAACCTAAAGTGGTTGTAGGAGTGAGGAAACTAACCACTGTAAGAGTGAGAAACCTAAATTGGCTATAGGAGTGAGAAACCTAAAGTGGTTGTAGGAGTGAGAAACCTAAAGTGGTTGTAGGAGTGAGAAACCTAAAGAGGTTGTAGGAATGAGAAACCTAAAGTGGTTATAGGAGTGAGGAACCTAAAGTGGTTGTAGGAGTGAGAAACCTATAGTGGTGGTAGGAGTGAGAAACCTATAGTTGTTGTAGGAGTGAGAAACCTAAAGTGGTTATAGGAGTGAGAAACCTAAAGTGGTTGTAGGAGTGAGAAACCTAAAGTGGTTGTAGGAGTGAGAAACCTAAAGTGGTTGAAGGAGTGAGAAACCTAAAGTGGTTGTAGGAGTGAGAAACCTAAAGTGGTTATAGGAGTGAGGAACCTAAAGTGGTTGTAGGAGTGAGAAACCTAAAGTGGTTGAAGGAGTGATAAACCTAAAGTGGTTATAGGAGTGAGAAACCTTAAGTGGTTGAAGGAGTGAGAAACCTAAAGTGGTTGTAGGAGTGAGAAACCTAAAGTGGTAGTAGGAGTGAGAAACCTAAAGTGGTTGTAGGAGTGAGAAACCTAAAGTGGTTGTAGGAGTGAGAAACCTAAAGTGGTAGTAGGAGTGAGAAACCTAAAGTGGTGGTAGGAGTGAGAAACCTAAAGTGGTTGTAGGAGTGAGAAACCTAAAGTGGTTGTAGGAGTGAGAAACCTAAAGTGGTGGTAGGAGTGAGAAACCTAAAGTGGTTGTAGGAGTGAGAAACCTAAAGTGGTGGTAGGAGTGAGAAACCTAAAGTGGTTGTAGGAGTGAGAAACCTAAAGTGGTTGTAGGAGTGAGAAACCTAAAGTGGTTGTAGGAGTATGAAACCTAAAGTGGTTATAGGAGTGAGAAACCTAAAGTGGTGGTAGGAGTGAGAAACCTAAAGTGGTTGTAGGAGTGAGAAACCTAAAGTGGTTGTAAGAGTGAGAAACCTAAAGTGGTTGTAGGAGTGAGAAACCTAAAGTGGTTATAGGAGTGAGAAACCTAAAGTGGTTGTAGGAGTGAGAAACCTAAAGTGGTTATAGGAGTGAGAAACCTTAAGTGGTTATAGGAGTGAGAAACCTTAAGTGGTTGTGGGAGCGAGGAAACATATAATGGCTGTGGTTATATTCTATTAAGAGTAAGTAGTAACCTAATTCATAAGTATGACGTTATGGTAATAATGACGTCAGTGAAAGTCTCAATGACTCTTTATCCCTCCGACAGGCCGGCTATCTAACGATACTACTGAGAAGCAGTAACGGTATGATGATGGTAACTGTTCAATGACTGACGTTAAACACCAAATCAGAGCCCTAAGAAAATGTCCTGTTTTTGTTATTTGCAGTGTTCTTTTGTCCTCACAATAGATATATAGGGCCATTAGAAGACGGAAGCAAGCATTGGACATTTTTTATAATAAGTCAGCTTTTAAAGCAATATTTCATACGAACTGTTAAGTGTAACGTACATGATAAATTGACAGGTTGTCCATAATTCATATCTTTCTATCCATGAAAACGGCCGTTTTAATAATATATAACAGTATACATAGAGTTGAAACTCGTGACATTGTCAGGATGAAATCAATTAAGTTTTACTATAAAGTCTCTACGACTTCCGCTAGGGGGCACTGTGCTGCACATCAATAGATAAATAAACAATGTACGGCACGGTATCGACCGATTCTATTGTGGAGTAAGACAAGGGCTACCTATCACGGAGTGCACGCTACGTTAAATATTGATAATATGCGACCTACAAAAACATGGGACTATTTTCATTTTGGACTTTTTAATTGGCATGAAGAAATGCGAGACCTTCCGAGGAAACGTTTAATAGTTTCGAATAATTAATCTTAGAAAATCGTACTGTACAAGAAAAAAATGTACGGTTAACACAAAAACGACACGTGACTTATTTATATTTATCAAAATAATCTTTATGGGATTAACAACAACAAAATTGACCGACAAGTTTAACTTTGGTAGACGGTAACATTTGAATGACAAGTGCTCGCTTATAAGAAAAGCAACGACGGAAGTGCATTTACATCTTGTCAAACGAGACGATCGGCAAGTACACGAAACCTACAAACTGTTCATGGTAACAGTGCCTTAATTTCCCGACTGGGAGACATTGACATACACGCATTGCTATATATATGCTCCGCTGATGAGACTCCAAATGTATCTTAACTACATAAACGTTTCAGGGCCGCGCAGTGTCGAGGTCGTTTTTTATTTCTCCGGAAGACCAGAATCAATTGACGATAAGTTACCTTGATTTGATTGTGATTGGTTACTCAACGAGCTGACGCGAGGTGATCAGGATCACTCGGACTCTCTCTAGACTTATTACCCGTTCCATTTATCGTGTTATCCGCTGCAGACTCTGTTTAAGCAAGGCTATATGAAGATGGAGCCGTTACCTTCTACTTGAATCGTATTTTAAACTTGCAATTGAAAAGTGAGTTTGGGAAATATTTCTGATGGTTCTGTACCAATGTTGAAACAGGATTTTTGAAGTCCGTTTTTGGAATTGTTTGAGGTAAGCACTTTTTTGCGTTAATTTCATGATGTTCTAAACGATTAACAAATATTGGTGCACTTGGGGTCAACAGTTGAATAACCCAGCTTCTTGGATGCGATGCCTATCTATGAACCATATCTGAAAACAGTTGAATGTGGATGATTGCATGATCACGCCTTCATGCTTTAAACAAATATGAAAACAACGTGGAACAGAATCATTAGACTGACGGAACATCTCAAAACACATGTTTTTTCCTGTGACTTATTCCAGTCACACGGCAGACGAAAACACAGATTTTATCAGTATGTATTTACTTTTTGAAACTAGTCAATAAGGTATTAAGATAATATAATGTTGTTCAATATTATGTTATTTGACATAAGAGGTTTTTTTTCATGATGTCACACCGCGGAGGCACATCCGTTAAATTGATAACGGAGTAATGCGGTTCTCGCTAAAAGCATATTGCCGTCCAGCTCTTTATTATTAAAAAATATGTTTTGAATGCTGTAAAGACGTAATATTTCTGATCGCCTTCACTGAAACGCTAGAGAGACAAATTGTGTTGTTGTCGTGTTTTTAAAGCCCTAGTCCCATAGTAAGCATGGTTGGACACGGCAGTACCAGAAAGTGCCGGGTGTGACCCGTGTTGATCCGGCACCTATAAGGGACTGGGGCTGTAGCAACACTGGTAGTAATGTTTTATGTTGAACGACGTGAGAAACAAAGGTGCTGGGCAGTGAGCTAGTGGATTCTGACTTCTTATGATACAGCGTTAATTGAAGACAAGATACATTCGAATATTATCTTACGTATCAATTCATATCGGTCTTAAAGGCCTTATATACGTAACTTTAGAAATCCAGTTGATAACCATGCAAAAATAAGCCTATAACGAAGTAAACCTGAGCGGTAACTAACAAGAAACACTTGACAGAAAAATCCAAAGAATTGAAAGAATTCATCTTGAATATTGCTGATATCAGTTACATGTAATCTTAACTAAATCTATAAATATAAAAAGTGATTAGGCTTGATTTTCGCTTCAGGTTTTGTCGAAAGTTACGTATATTGGGCCTTTCAAATCATGAAGCATGGCGATTTCAACGGAACTTGGTACTATCGCCATGGTTTCACATGGACATAAACAAATTCTCACCTAAAGACTTCCATATCGATTGTTAACATTTTTATTTCACTTTCATTTTACTAAACCTCTTCAATCATGTTAATATGATAATCCGAAATGGACAGTGCTAAGCTTAAATTGTTACATTGTACTAGGCCTTTTTCACTTGTGCTGTGAAATGTATTTGGTATTTGAGGGATTGTGTAACGATCTCTATGAAAAATCAATGCATACTTGCTTCCATCGGACGGATAACACCATTTTCTGATCATTTCATAACAGATATTATATAACTTGTTGTTATTTTGCTAAAATGGGGGGAGGGGGGGGGGATGTACGTGGTCGCGTAAATGTAATTTGGGGACAACAAAATCGCCTATACACAAGAACCTTGTAATGATCTCTAATACACTTTTGCTAATCGGACACAGAATTACGGCACGATCTAATGACTCGAATCGAATAAATTTCAATAATTTTAATGTCTATCAAACAAATACACGTAGTTTGATTAATAGATCTCCAACAACCAAATCCCATTTTTATCGACATTAGTCAGACGAGAAGGATGATTTGCAGCAAGCAAAACGTATATACGGTCTTTGCCTAATCTAAATAAAAATAAAATAACATCCCGGATTTCAATTTTTTTCCCCCAATTATACCGATGTTTATGCATTGTAATTCACATTTTGATATACTATTCTTATTTCTAAGTTTATATACGAGTTTTAAAAGAGGGATATGTGGTTTTCCTCCAGCAACTCCGGCTTACCTCCAACACCAAAACCTGGAACGTCTTTAAATGATCACATAATTACTAGGACGTAAAACAAACACATCAAAAACAAAAAAACAAAACACCAGCCGAGTTCTTGCATTTACGGTCACTTGTTCTTACCCGAAACAGCTTTTGAAATATTTTCTGATAACAGTTTTTCGCTAAATCTAAGACGCCATTTCCCCATAAAAGGACATTTTTTGAAAGTTTTGGTTAAAAATAAATGAGACCTGATAAGGTTTAGCCGGAATTGGTAACTCATACCGTTATATCACCACACCCTATTAAGTACAGATTGCCCCGGTTTCCTAATTAACAACCCCTTACGCGTTGGCTCACGGTCCAGGATGTGATTGTGCTTCTGTCCGTTCGGGTTTTGGTGCCGGTCACATTCATTATTTATAAAGCAAAAATTCCTTGCAGATGTATTTTTAACAGAGTACGCATTTAAAACAATTATTTTCCAATCCTTCCTTCCCATGATCTCCTTGCAGCAACAAATTGCCAGCACCAACTGTCGGGAAGCAAGCAGTTGCTATGTTAAAGGCAGTCGTCTTATTTGGGAAGATTTTTTGGTAATGTTTCATGACCTACATTGTACTTTTAGCAACGGTTACTGAAGTACGTGACAGATTTTCATGGGAGAGGAAAACTGAAGTGCCTTGAGAAAAAGCAGTATATAAAAGACAAAGTGAAAAATATTTTATGGTCGACCGTCTTTCAGAAGGGAGGCAGAAAACCAATACTTCATGACAGCGATGCACATTGCCTAGTATCTAAGTTCTCGTTCAAGTTTTATAATGTGAATTGACATATTTTACAAGCCCCGTCTTTCTAAATCAATAGCACAAAGAGATTCAGAGACAGTTGAATTTGGGATCGCCTACAATAGGAGGGAGCGAGCGTCTGTGAGATATATAATGTAAGCAGACTGAACGTCAGATTCAATGTTTGACCAAAATACCAACGTTAGCTGATACATCAGCTTTAAATATCGTATTTGAGTATGCATGACAATTTCGACATGTGTCGCATCCGGGCCACACAACAAGCATTATATTTTGGTAAAACATGCGTTTTACATACACAATAGGGTGAATGTTTTATATTCTCCAGAATAACAATGGAAACAAGGTTAATGTTGGAGGGGGGGTGAATTTTCAAAAGGCATTTTACTCTAGCAATGTATTATCCCATTAGAAATTCAAGCGGATAAGCATCAACCTGGTACACATGGTTTGGTTCCTGAGCAATGCAATTTTCTAAAGATCATGGCTAGTTTAATTTAAAAAAAATTAACACAGAAATAAGATAGGTTTATTCAAAAGTACAAAATGTAACATCAACGGAAATAAAGCGCATAGTTTTATATACCAAATCATATGTTTAATCATGAATCCTACCAGTTGATGTAAATAGTAACCCTCTCTCCACCCTACCCTCTACCGTTTACAACGGAAAAGTCCTCGGCCTCGGTTTCGGTTAGGAGACTTGATGAGGTTGTAACATCATACAGAGTCATGCTTCCATTTGTGCAGCGAAAGGTAGACTTTAAAAAGCAGTTTTGCAACATATCGTTTGGGACATAAATAGCAATTGTTACTTAAATGGAATAATAATGCATTAAGTCATCGGTGGTAGGAAATATCAGAAATACATATATAATGATATAACGAAATTAACCTATTGTTGTTAAAGAGCTTTGAAATATTAGGGAGGAACTGCATGTAAAAAAGGATGCAAAAATTAGTTTTAAGGATTGTAAGGGAAGGACCATTATACAGTATGTACTTTGACGTTTCATAAAGATTGTGTATGTTGGGGGGATATAACATCGAAATTATTCGACCATATCAACATGAAATAAGGAATCAATTTCCTGATGCATTAATAAGGGAACTACAATGTATATCATTGTCAACATAATTTATCGCTTGAATTGCATATTAATGACATCTAGTAGCGTTTTACATGTACATGTATCATATTTTATCATTTAATAGATTTTGAAGGCGTTATATCTAGATTTTCCAGAATAAATAGTATCAATTTGAGGTTTTAACGGATATACTCCCCTCCTTAAGCCTAAATACGAAGTTCTATATAAAGCTTATGAGTAATATTTTTTTCATGTTTGACTGTTTATATGATCAGGGGCATTATATATAGATATATTCTATAAAGATATATCAGTAATGACATATAGTTAACAATATGTATCTAATATATATTATCTATGTTTTATCTATATGTGAATTTAATAGGATGTGTAAAAACTGTGTATAACTGTAAGGAGAAGGCGCTCATAGGCTCTGCCTGTTGCCCAATCCATTTTATCAAAGAACTTAACAATAAATATTTTGATGTGAAATGAAATGAAATGAAAGACATATCAGAACTTACTCATTTTCCATTTATATGAAAAAAGTACAGAAGCAGCATTGAATGATGACGTAACACACACATGCTGCATCATTTGAATTTAGTAATAAATACAGTATGCCGAAAAACTGCATTAAACAGCTGTTTCGTCCGTAATTTCGTGTTTTCTAGTTAATAAAAAAAGATAATTTGCAATTCGTGATTGAAGTTTGAATTCATTTGTAAAAGACAAACTCTGTATAAAGAAGACATCTTACCTTTTCTGATGTAATTGATCTTATTAATTAATGTTTAACGTTTGATGTGTATTGCTGTGTTTGTATGTCGTCCTTGTACGTAGCTTCTCGTATATTACCTTAATTGGCAGAGTTTTTGTTTTGTCAGAAATACAAACATCTCTTCTAAAGGAGTAACGGCAGATCGGCTGTTGTTATTGTATGTCGAGTGGAGTTCTGGTTATTGACGTCAATACTTTGAAGGTATATTTACAAATTCTACTGTTACCGTATTAGCTGTATTTAGCGCCCAGTGCGCCTAAAAATTGGTTCTGAAGGGGCGTTTTAAAGTACAATGTATAACAAAACTAGGATCAGGACAAAAATGCCGTTTTTATAAAGTATTATGACAAGTATGGGTAGTACTCATGATATGTAACAGTTTTGTTTTCATCATTTTCAGACAAGTTGTATACATATTATCGATAATTGTGGGAGTTTTTTGTGAATATGCGCACAGTAAGGTTTATCTAAGCATTCAATAGAATCATTTAGTTGTGTCATGATTTGTGGAAGCCTTATAGATATTTAATATCTCTGTAGGAGGGGAGGGGTGCTAATTACGGCGAATACGGTACTTTGATTATAACAGACCATGCAAAGTAAAGTGTATTGACGATGGGTATGAGAGTATGCATGACCTGTGTATAGTCAGGAAGTATTTTTGTCTAATACTGTAACACTAATATAATACAAAAATGTTGCTCAAAGAAGAAAAAGCTCACCTTTCACTACTGAAATCCATATTAGCCAGGTTATTAATTCACTTTACATCTGGAATTTTAAGCATGGTTAGCAGTTAATTAATATACACAGCTGTGATAGATAGTCCTTAATAATCACAGATTGTGTTGTCCATTGTCCGTACTCTGTGTAATTAGCGTCAGGTGGTTAATAATGTACAGGTAGGGATAGAGACATAATCATCCCCAATTAGTCTCACGAAGTGACTAGTGAGGTAGAGTATTACTGTTCCTCGTATAAACAGCTGTAATGAGTTAACTTGTTTGTGTCCGTTTCAGTGACACGTTTACATTCTGCAAAAAAGGACATTTTTGAGAGAGAAAATATTCGCATTACGCTTTCTTTAAATTAATTAGTGTCGAACTTTTCGTGCTTGTTATTTTCGGAAATATATTTATCCTATTATTCTATTATTACTGTTCCTCGTATAAACGGCTGTAATGAGATCACTTGTTTGTGTATATACGACGTCCGTTTGAGTGAGACGTTTACATTCTGCAAAAAATGACATTTTTGAGAGAGAAAATATTCGCATTACACTTTCTTTAAATTAATTAGTGTCGAACTTTTCGTGCTTGTTATTTTCGGAAATATATTTAACCTATTATCCGATTATTAATGTTCCTCGTATTAACAGCTGTAATGAGATCACTTGTTTGTGTATATACGACGTCCGTATCAGTAAGTGGTTTACATTCTGAAAAAGGGCAGTTTTGAGAAAGAAAATATTGGCATTACGTTTTTATTTAAACTAACCAGTGTCGAACTTTTCGCGCTTGTTATGTTCAGAAATACATTTATCCTATATTTCTTGAATGCATGATAATGTATTTAAGCCAGTAGATATTATCCGATTGCTTACTTAGTGCAAAACAATGTCGACATATTTGCGCAACGCGAAAATATCCACTTTCATGGTATACTGCTAAAATATAGCAACATTTTCAAAGCATATCGTATACATTTTTTGCGTGTAAATCATATGGCGTCATACCTAACTAAATAAATGTACATTTTCACTCTCCTCCCTATACATTTTAAATCACGCTGCTGAGAGATTCAAATCTCGGCAAATCCCATATATCATTGAAGGCTAAGGATCACCACTGCATCAGGTGGTATTGCTAAAAACGTGTTCAGATAAGAAGTTTTGTTTCTGTTAAGAAAAGAAGATTTTTTGTTGTTGTCGAGGTTTACATATTCTTTGCGGCTCATCAATTGAACATTTCGTTTGATGTTTTTGTATAATTTCCGAATGACAACATTATGGATTAAAGGGTTTTCGATGTAAAGGTTCAGATTTCGATATATGAGACCTACACTAGTTTCTCAATCCCAATAACAAAATACATTTCAAGCGAACACAGTTCTATAAAATGCAAGAAAACTAAAATATTACACAAAAATGAACGAAAGTTATAATACCCCTATAAACTCACCCTGCTACTATTAGGGTAAAAATGGGTGCGTTTATTAGACCATATATAAAAATATTCTTAATTACCACACTGTCGCTATAATATTCAATCTTTCGACCAACGCTCTGCTCTAGAGAAATGACAACACAAATTTTACTTTTAAGATTTAATATTGAAACGGCGCATCCCTTATAGGGTTTTGTTTGCTTCTTTATTTTTGTTTTATGTCCTTTTAATAGCTTTTGTCATTTAAGAACGTGTTATATTCTAGTAACGCCAATCTACAGCCAGTGCCGGGCGCACAGCGTGCTTAATCGGTCGAATACGGTAGAGATGATATTGCTTTGCTATTAGTAATAAATCATTAAGTGAGTTATAGCAATCTCGTCACGTCACAACTTGTCTTCCTTTTAGCAACAGGTGCCCGATACTTGTTAATCTTCTAATATTTAAACGTTGTGTCTTTGATTCATATCCAGGTAGTTTACCCTCACTTGACGAAGCAGATCAGACAAAGAATCGAGATCACCGCTTACTTAACTTCACCACACACGGTAAAACCCGCCTATGTAAACTTGTAGTATGCAAAAACTTTAGAGAGTACCGAAGCGTTACCCACATCATAATCCGAACTCAAAATCGATTAAACCAGGAGCAAAATGTGAACCAAAGAAAGATTTACATGGAGACCCTTGTAAAAGTACAAGATAATAAGACCAGGTGTTCCGGAAGAGTAAGCGTCTTCTGCTTCATCGACAACACCAGCCATGTAAATCTTTATCACACCCAAGTCAAGTCCTCAAATGAGAACCGAGTCGCCATTGCTAATCACAACAAGTAAACAATCTAATGAGCATAGTCCGAAACGTCCATCCTCATATCGCTTAAAGATACAGAATACAGAGACAAAGATGGCGACCATCAATCTTGCCCAAAGTTTTGATCAACCTGCATCTCTCGAATCCTTGTTTGTCAACAATCGACAACGATCACGAAAATATCGATATTTAGAGCAAGCCTTCGAATATCGAGTCAACTGCGACATGTTAACACCATAGGTTGGAGAAGCAGGGATGATACCATATAGAAACGGAAAGTTCACGATCTGAAAAATGAAATCGTCGCGTTTATCGTGTAGCTTTTTAGTAAGCTGTCCATGTTGGTCGTAGTTTAAGTAGAGATCGAGTTAAGCAGCTGATGTAGAGGAGTCTCTTTTGTCCTTTATTTCAAGTTCAGATGGGTATATACGATCGATGTGGTCAAAAGAGGCAACACATCGTCGATATATATATAGATGTTGAAATGTAAAGATTCGGCAAGTTTTTGTTACCTGACCTGATTAGGTCATCCACATATTCAGCCTCGTATAAAAACAAAAACAATTCAGCTAAGAGTGGGGCACAGTTTGTTCTCATGGGAATGTCAACAGTTTGCTGGAAAATCTTTCCTCCGAACTTAACAAAAATATTGTCGACAAGGAAATCATCCTTACTATATCTTCTTCAGTTTAAGACATTCCTTCAATTCTGTATGAGGTATAGTAGTGTATAGGGTGGAAAAGTCAAATGTTTTGATCGAAAAATTGTTTTCAAGGAGGGAGTGTTCAGTATTGATCAAAAGATCTCTCGGTTTTTCATAAGGATCCTTGTGTAGTTGTGGTATCCAATATAGACGAGGCAGGTCAACTCCTTGCTCATTAACCGGTATCGTGAAATATTCTGATACGGAAGCATGGTTAGACAAAAAGTCTACTGACATTTTGTCCACTTGTCTACAAACAAGTTATATTGACATTTTGTTCTTAAAAGGAAAACTTTGTAGCGTCGACTACAAAAACAAAATGATTAATGGTTCTGCCTTTAGGTTTTTTGTTTGTTATTTGCATGAAATAATGCAAAGTATATCCAAACAGACAGTACTGAAGATCAAAAAGATCGACAATACTTCCTGTTGAACTTAATCGATAGGAAGTCAGAAAAATAGGCCTTGCCATGGGAACAATACATTAGATAACGAACGAGCATGTCACTGTCAAACGTATATTATACGTCAGTACGATGTAGTGACGAATTGCTATCTCCTGTTGATGGTTCCCACGTGCAAACAAGTACAAAATAACAGCATGCACAGTATCTCACAACCGCCGTATGTGTGTTCAATTGTTATCAGCTAACATGATCAATGTTTCCTAGTTGGCTTTTCTGTGGTGGATACTGTGCTGGTCTGTATGGGTGGAGGCACGGTTGTCTAGTGGTAGGACGCCGAGCTCGTGATCGAAGGGTTACGAGTTCGAGTCCCGGCTAAGGCATTTGGTTTGTATCCTTGAGCAAGATAGTTCCTCCGCTTGTTCCTGTCTACTCAGCTGTAAATGTACGTGATTGGGCAGTGCTAGAAATTGTAGCATGCTATTTGTGAGCGCCGAAATGGCAGCACCGGTTGTTTGCTCCACAGGGAGTTGAAAACGACATTGGCTGGTTGCTAAGGCCCTATAACAACGGATAATACTTTGTGAACCGCTTTGAGACGACCTTTAAGGTTGCAATAAAGAGGGTGAGTTAAGAAACATTTTCCCACCGATTATAAGTTTATCAGGCAGTCTATTACTCTCCGGCTTTTCTCTGATACCTCCTTAATTGATAATTGTTGTAACATAGGACGTTCAACACAAACAAACCAATCCAAACCTGATAACCCAAACATTGCAAGTGTATGTGCAGAAACGTTCCCGGGTTTCTAAACAGCGCACCGTCCGTATTTCATGTTTTAACAGCTTATAATAAGATCACGCTTTCCCTCCTAGTTACTTACAATGGGGTGACAAATGTCTTAAGATTATCTCACAAATAAAGCTATGGTTCATTCAATGGCAAGTCATATTTCGTCTTCATACAGTTTTTTTTCAGAGTATCGGTTGTATCGGTTGAAAAAGGGATCAAAATAAAATGAAAATAAAAATGTCGTCCATTGCATGTTGTTTTCAGTTCAGGTCAAAGTAGTTACCTGTATCTCGTGGAGACAATATATGGGCATTTTTATTATATCAAAGCGGTCATTTGTCACGTTAATGTAAGTTTCGTGTCAAATAAATGTATCAAACTAAAATAATAAAACCGACATAACGTAATTAACATTAACGATGCGGTTACCTAATTACTTATTAAGTTTGAGAAATGTTTACAATGGCAACAATTTACACAAGCGATGTTTGAAGGTGGGAAGCCAAAAACGAATCGGTATAATCAGTAAGTTAATACTATCCGATCCACGCGGAAGTGAATGATACATACGAATTCAATCAGAATTTATGCAACACATTTAAAAATGTGATGACAATTCTTTCAAAATCATTAAATAACATGAAAAGAACACAACCGGAAGTGCCGAAGAACATTTTTTCACGTGCTGTACATTCGCTAAAAACAATTTATCGTCATAGGAAAGGACAGATTTTGCTTTGTGACGATATACCAAGTAACGTTTACCTTTAATGAATGCCTGAATCCAATTTAATTGTTAATTTTGCCGATGTTTTACCATGCCTCTAGGTCAGGCGTATGACTATCTAAAAAAAGTAAATAGTTCAAAAAGAAGAGCAGAGGAGTATATGAGCTACATGCAACGAGATGATATTTGATTTATGAGATCTGACATAATGTCATTACTTGTCATACCGCAGACGGTAAGATTTTTGTTTTGGCTATGTGGCGTGCCACATAAATTTGTCGATCAGCGATGGAAATTTTTAAAATTTGATCCAGATGTGATCGGTGTTTAGAATGTGCGTAAGTTGCCGTTCTTGTGACGAGTACGTTCTCTTATTCTGCGGCTTTCAATTGAAAGAGAGATTTATTAAAAAATCGAAGGCTTACACAAATGTACCGAGGCCTCCCAAATACACACGAACTCAACACACTCATTCGCATGGCATACGCCGGAATGTCGTCCTTAAATGACCCTGAATTAAAAACAATCAAACCAAACCAAATCATCAGCGTGACTTTAATGTAGTAATAACAAGTGACTTACCTTGTCAAACGCTTTGGAAAAATCAGTGTATACAGCACTGGCATCGTTATCGACAGCGACCGACACAAAATCAGTGAAACATGTGAGATGGGTGACTGTACACCTCTTACGCCTCACCCATGTTTTCATTGCAAATTGTGGAGTTTATATTACACGAACATTCCTCATAAACAAATTTTTTAAAATTGATGCTTTGATAATATTGACAATATATACACTGGTCTTTTGTTTGATATACACAATTTTTCAGCCGTAATTAAAATTGGCATTACATTTGCTATTGGTATTATTATTACATAATGTATTCATGCGAATGGGATATTGTTATTGCAACTTTAGGAATTTGATCACTTTTATGGACACAACGTAACTCTGAATTACCTTTTACATGTAATGAAACTTTCACAGTTACATGGACGTTATCTATATTATCACATTGTGCCGGTTCACGTTGATTAATTCACTGTTAACACTGTCGCGCGTCATTCCCCACTTATACACGAGCATACTTCAAAATTTGTCAGCCGATATAAATTGCTATAAATTGCTATTTGCGTTCACATCGATTGACTATGGAAACCTATTCATCATTGTATTTATCTATTAAACCTTTTAATATATTTTACGCTTTGATACGACAGTATATGAAAGGATGTTGATAATTCTAAAAAGGGTATACAGGAAAAGTGTCCTTGGTAAACTATCAATGCTTTAATGTTTAGACGAGCTGATCCAATGTTTTTGGTGTGAGAGCTGTATTTGACTCATAACCAGACAATATTGGTAGCAGACGACATCGATGCGGTGACCGCTGAGAACACTGTTTATGGCGGGAGTTGTTTTTAATACGTTTCCTGGACACAACAGGTAAAACCCGAGCGTGTGTACACGTATATGGTATCGATGACAATAGAACATGGCTGAATCGTGAACAATAATTAGGACATTGCCTTCTCTTATCATTCAGTCCAAAGGGTGAGAATGCTTCATTCCATTCCAGTCGACCATTCCGCCCATTGTGATCTCGTCGCTCCTATCTGTACATACTACCATACAATGAATTCTCTCCCAAAGAATCTGAGGACGCGTGGTGATGAGGTAAGTCTACGGATACAATATTTGAGGACCTGTAATGTGTTTTTAATCGTGTATGTTAATGCATCCACAGCATTCGTGGCTCAGGACGACGTATTAAATTATTGTATAAATATAAAGGCGGGAATTATCGATTTCTCCTAACAATCTGTCATCACCTAGTAGTTACGTATACAGAGAAGTAGCAGGTGTGTTTGCTGGACTCACTGTGTTTGATCTAAACAGCCGTATCATGGAAATTAATTTGCGCACAAATTGAGGTCAGTGGCATGTTATTTAACTTACGATGAATTATTCAGTCCAAAATGTGTTGTTCGTTTTTATTTACATCCATTTATAGAGTAGTATCTGTAACATTGTTAAAAAAAATAAAAAAAAACAAAACAATTAATCGGTCATCAATAGCGGTAACAGCATATTTTACATAACATATAAATCAATTATGGACCTATGCTGAGGTCAACATGGTGTTATACCGACCTGGTAGGATAAAATATTTTATATTCTACCAGGTAGGTATAAGATGACGTAACAAACACATATGCTGCACCTTTTAAATTTAATAATAGATACAGTATGTTGAAATGAATTAAACTGCATCATACAGTTGTATAACACCATATTGACAGAATCAAAAGGTCCTTATTTTTTATATTAGATATGAAACGTGTTTGCAAAAGATTTAAATTGCATTATATCTGTCTTGATAAAGTATATCAACTCATTGTTTCTAAAGGTAGAAACATCAGGTCACTATTACAAAGTATGGACCTCCACGTGACCAAATTTTAGCCAATGAGATTTGGAAAATGTCGGACCATATCTAATACAATAAAGAATGCAATATGTATCCAGAAAACGAACTAGTATGAAAAATGTGTTCAAACGAAATGTTTTTCAATAAATGTACTGCAACGACCATACATCTAGTACATGTACATGTTATGCTATACAGGAATTCTAAGGATGTTTTGAATAAAGTAGAATGAAATGCTTCATAGACTTGTTGAATCATTTCATACTGTTTTTTAAATATTGATATGGAATTATGTTTTAAATAAATGAGTTAAAGTCGTGTGTCTTTTGTAGAGACTGTAGTAGACACTGCTGGTAGACATTAAGTCCTCGAAGTTTTCCATAACGTGAATGCACCTTTTGATTGATTCATTCATACAGTGGTACATGATATTCATATGATATGATTAGATATTTATGAATTGCAAAATTATATCATAGGGCTAGTGCACCTCCCTATCAGCATTTTTGTAAACTTCTGTCGGACTGTTTTGATTCCCCACTCTCCTCATAGGTTGCACTTTTTCAGTCCTTGCCTAGCATCACAGGTAATATCTAGAAGGAAGAGACAGCCGTATTGTGCTGTTTATTCATTTGACTTGACAGTTTCTATTTTCAATGATAAGGGGGTTATTCTCGTGTGTCTTTTGTGCAGTCATTTGAACAAAAACTGGTTCAAAAAGAAAATGCAGCATAGATGTTGGATTGTTTTAATGACAGTCTAACCACTACGAGGGAACAGATCGTGCTCGTTTGAATATTCAAACGTAAGTATGTAGATTAATGTCATTATTTTTGTCGCTGTGTTCACACTCAACACTCCTAGAACACGTTAATGTACATTTGAGCAGCATGCTTAAATGTCACACTATTTTGGCAATTATATCGCCTTCTTGGAGACGGATGAAGGCACATAATATTTTGTACATAAAATATCATTGATAACTTTCGTCAAAGTTGTAGCGTCTCTTGGAAGTAGTTCTGTAATGTACCTTTGTATAAACTATGAATCGTCTTCTAGGTTAAAGCATTGATCTTAGATCCCGATCCCTGTTAATACTAGTTTATGCTTGTTACTCTAATTATCGTTCGTTTATCACAGCATTCAAGTGTCATGATATTGTCTGCATGGTCGATATAAATGACAGGTGATGTTTACACTCAAGCATCATATCGTGTGCTAGTTTTATAGCCTGCAGCGTTCTGTCATTTATAATCCATAAAGACTACATCAAGACTGTTCAATGCTTATAGATTTGCATTTCCAAATATAATTTCGGATTATGGTTTTGTTTATGTTTTGGTATTCTAAGTTACATTTTACCTGTAGCCTTGTAAAACATTTGGTCTTTTTTCATATAGCATACAACCGTAAAATATAAAACCAATAAAAGTTTCGTCGGGTGTCGTCGATGAAGCAGAAGACGCTTACTCTTCCGAAACACATGGTCTTATTCTCTTGTACTTTTGCAAGGGTCTCCATGTGAATCTTTTCTTTTGTTCATATTTTGCCCCTGGTTTAATCGATTTTGAGTTTGGATTATGATTATGTTAACGCTTCGGTATTCTCATATTTATTTTCAAAAAACAAATCCTTTTGTGATGTATTTTCAATGGAATTTCAGAATGCTGCTTTTCGTTAATCTCGTAAGGTACAACTAATGTACAATAACATCGATATATAACAACATAAGATATTGATGATTCATTTCAAGCAATATGCTGTTATTTAATCAAGCTTTACAAACTCACCCGTGATACATTGTGAAATATACGTATGTGAATTATGGATCGATTTGATTCCCGTCCTGTTCTTCTATTCTTGCTTTCTGATTCATGAATTAAAATGCATTCAGAAAGTACAAAACATGACACGATACATTAACATTATAAATTAGGGGCCCTTCACAAAACATAAAAGACAAACATGGATTAACATGAAGCCTTCTGTTTTCTGCTAAAAAAAACAGCCGACACGGACGTAGATATCTCGCGGGCTCTGTTAGTATGATTAGGTAATTTGTTATGATTTGGTATGGTTTGGTTTATTTAGTTTTACGTCCTATTAACAGCCAGGGTCATTAAAGGACGTGCAAGGTTTTTAAGGTGAAGGAAAGCTGGAGTATCCGGAGAAAAACCACCGACTTAAGGTCAGCACCTGGCAACTGCCCCACGTGGGATTCGAACTCGAAACCCAGAGGTGGAGGGCTAGTGGTAGATTGTTGGAACACTTTAGCCACTCGGCCACTGCGGCCCCTAATTTGTTATAAATACATTACAACAGTGTATATCAAACATGTAAATGTAAACATTTTCTTCATGTTGGAAAGTATAATTTATGTAAAGATTATTTTACATAATCAATGGTTGTTTTATGTGACGTTTCAATGACTGTAAATAATCTTTACATAAGAAAAGAAACGATAAATTAGTTTTGAATTTTAAAAGTGAAATGAGAGATATAATTCTAAATAATGTAGATTACCAGGAAATATTCAGTTTTTAAGTTTGTGAAGGATTGAATAGAAAGTCCTCATTGTGCACAAACATGGCAAAATACAGATACGTTTTCACATGAACAAATACGAGTCTTGCCTACGTTTGAAAATGGTAGACGTAATTGATTTGTTGGAAATGCTGTTTCCCCCGTGAACGTTTATAGAAATACATGTGCTAATAACCATTATATCTGATAGATTGTGAATAATTCATTTGTTGCAACAGATTAGCATTCAAATATTGATTTAACAAGATTAACTCTACTGATAAGAATTCCGCGTCGATTTTATTTCTGCATGCAAGGCAGTTAAATCATTTATTTAAGCGATTCATTGCCAGTTTGATATACGTTTTGTGTTTAAGGAGTGACAACCATGTATCTATGAAGACATTGTGTATACTTTACCACGACGCCAATGTATAAAATGTGCTTATTACATCAGGGATTCATTCACGTTTTCTAACCAGAGCAGGACTTAGAAATAAATTGGTAATCTTGGATGTTGCATGCATACACGCAAGATCCAGTCGTAGACATGCGATTTATTACCGTGAAGAAAGGGATGTCACCCTTAATTATCTTGAGATTTTCCATTCCGTGTTTATATAACTGTAAATACGTCGTTTGATCAATTTAAGGTGATAATTAAAATTACATCAAAAAGAGGAATTGTACTTTGACAAAACTTAGGTATATAGTATTTTTAACATTTACCATCTTTTGAGTTCCGAGGTAGTTTCATTTCGAGTCAACATTTATTATTTTTATTTTAGTTTCGAACAGCGTTTTATGGGCCGAATAATTTTTTTTTATATTATTTCAATTCAATCTTGCAGGTTTTTTTGTAAATTAACCTCACTTCCAAAAAAAAAAAAACAAACACAGTTATTATTTTTATTTTAGTTTCGAACAGCGTTTTTATGGACCGAGTCATTCTTTTTATATATAATTTTAAATCAATCATGCAAGTTTTGTGTAAATTGACCTAACTTCTAAAAAAAAAAGACCAGCTCAAAATTAAAAAAAAAAAATAAAAACGATATTGGTAGGTGCAGTAAAAAAACAGGAAGACAGATTATTAGTTTAAACCATGTTTATTCAATCATTTTTCTATTGTATTACAGGTGTGTGTCATGTATAGTACACAGGTATCGTGACCAACATTAAGAACTCGGCTATAATGAACACAAGTGCAGGTATGTATTTCGGCTTTTTGAAGAAATTTCTTGTATTTACAAAAAAGAAATAAAAAAATTGTTGATTTTGCAAACTTTCGTCTTCGAAGACACCAGAATCAGTGGTTGTGCAGTATACCTCTACAGTAATATTCTTCCTTTTGTGGGTTGTACTTGATGGAAGCAAAACCTTGTCATTCAGAAACCCAGAGAAAACTTATTTTCACAGTATAGTCTGAATGAGGCAAAATATCAATGCATTTTACAAATGTTTAGAACAATCTTTATTGATAACAGTAGGTGTCATGCTCAAAGATGAAGTAAGTTTTTAAACCTTCTTTCTTGCAACTTACTCAAATTTGGTTATACGGTCACAACTTAAGGCGTTCAAATCAAAAACGGCCATTCAGGTTATAGTTCTCACATACTCTTCGAAAATCATCGAGGACAATGCAGACGGCAATTACAAATTAATAATGAAACGTCAACTCGACCCAAATGTCAATAGATAAAGGAAACGGTAACCGTTGAAAAACGAAAAAAAGAGAACATTTCCAAGAGTTCACGAACGGTAAGAGTAAACTTGATGTATACTTGGCTGTGACAAAGATTAACATAGGGTGTGTGGTCGATGAAGCAGAAGACGTTTACTCTTCCGGAACACCTACTCTTATTATGTTGTACTTTTACAAGGGAGGGGTCTCCATGCAAATATTTCCTTTGTTCATATTTTGCTCCTGGATCAATCGATTTTGAGTTCGGATTATGATTTTGTTAACGCTTCGGTATTCTATAATTTATTTTGTTTCATCGAAAGGCACCCGCCATGTCAATCTAGGTGTCATCAAAGTAATGTCACTTCCCCCATTGTGAACTCGAGTTGTCAAGGAAGGCTTTGTGCTATTTCGAAAATCGCGTGGGAGTTTTATGAGTAAAAATGCCTGTTGATATGGTTGCTTTAGCGAGTCGACTCATATTGATTGTGTATACGTCATCTTCCTATTGTTTTGTTTACGTGTTATGTATGCAGTGGGTCTTTGTGGCGCTATTACAATATCCTGCACATTATTTTTTTCAGAGAATTCCGAGAGTGCCAACAATCCAATGACAGTTGATGCTTCGACAAGATTCAAAACTGTCTTCTACAGCCTCCTTCTCATGACCGCTGTCGCGTGCTTCTGGACGGTTGGGACTCAGTTTGCGCGGGAAACATACGTCCCTGGTCAGTTCGAGGCTCCCTTTCTAGTGACGTACATAACGACAGGATGGCTGATGCTGTTTTACCCTATATATATGGCGGTTAAGTTTGTATACAAGAAGAGGGAGTACAAACCATTGCAGGAATTAAGGTAAACATCTTAGCAGCAAAATGACATCTATATTTGCCGTAAAGCTACAAGTCATGCTAGAAATTTTAGGTTTCGTTATGTTCTTCTCAACCAAGAATACACTACAACAAAGTCTTACATATGGTACTAATAGATTTGTCCGAAGTTTTCTTGTATATCAAACTAATTGCAATGCTGCATAACGGTAAAACTGATCGGTTTTACCTCTACCACCTTATATCTATGAGTTAGCTGAAAGTTAAGTAAAAAGGCAAATGTTTTAATAAAGTATCTGCCATACCTATTTCAATCGAAACATCATCCGAGTTATATTTACATATCAATATGGACCACATCTGATATATACGACATAACGTTAAATTAAATAAGATTCCAGAGTCCAGTGAAATCGATCGAAAATGTTACTGCATCACACAATTAACTAGAGAGAAATGATGAAATTCTGCAGTTTCATTTGTAATCGGCTCACAATAATAAAATAATGGCTACATTGCATGTCGTTCGGGTGCGTTCGTGCCGCAAACGTTAATCGTGTGCGTGTAATGGTTCAAAAGGATATTAAGTGGACCACGCGCAGGAATAGTGAATTACGAAACGGGAAGGTGGTACTTGATATGCAATTCAATATTGTTAAGAATATTGTTTTGGTTTTTAAGGATTAACTTGAATCTTTTTTTTATGTAATGGGGGTATAGCACAAAAATCGGGAGTGTACTCTAAATAAATCACAAAGCGGTTTATGATGAGCGTACACTGCGGTTTGTTGTGTTATAACCCCATAACATAAAAATAAATTCAAGTTAATCCTTATAAATTAATCTAAACCCTGCGAAAATTCACTTTTATCGATGGACTCTTTTCTTTTACAAATTAACACGCTGCGCTGCACCAGCCAATCAAAAACGACGTTAGAAACGACGACGTCAATTTTTGCATTATGGGCTGATAACATAATTTTTTAAACCAATGATTATTTCAAAATTATTCAAATTTTGCCTTAATGTCTTAATCATTTATTCGTTGTGTTGGCCACGATATCGTTATGTTTACTAGATATCAGACCACTAGTCTCTACTGCAGCAGTAACGTTGGCTATCCGAGTCTTTGCCATTAGTGACTATCAGTATTTTGTATGGTACATGTACAAACGTAACGCTAATGTGTATGAAGGTTTGCTTGTCCTTTTGTTAACGATATAAGACCTATGTACTGGAAATAAAAACTTTAGAAGTATGACGATAGTAGGCCTATGCTTTTTATATCGAAACTTCAGATTAACATTTGTTTCGTGAAACATCTTGTAATCGAAAAAAAAAAATCATAAAATATCAAAACGTCAACAAAACCATAATTCGAAGTCTAATTCGAAGTTAGAGGAAAAATTTGGAAAAAGGGAAAGATTTACATGGCGACATGGATTTACCGGGAGAGTAATCGCCTTCATCTTCATCGACCAGACCCGCTATCCTCGATATCCAGGGGTTACGACCACCTACGCTATATACACCAATGTGATATGTCGTGTCCTTTGTGCGACCTTGTGGATGAGGCAAGACACCGGTTCGACCCTTTGATGTACATCAAATAAATTTCGCGATCACATAACGGTAAAAAAGACAAGCTTTGAAGTCGATTGCGGCCCCTTTGAAATCATCGAAAGAAAGGCATCAGCCTAGCTATTGGTCTTTTGTTTTTTTATCTAAGCTTTCCTGCAGTTTGGCATATTCCATGGATTTGGAGAGCGTAGGTGATAGTAACCCTGGATATCGAGGATGGGAATTAAAATATCAATATATTGATTCTTTTGTTTGTTTTATCAGATGCCACGTTCGACTTTATTACACGGATGGAGAGCGACTTATTCGACAATACATTGGATTATCGGTCTTGTTCTGTATTCTCTGGAGCTTGATACAGTTCACTTACATCCGGGCACTTGATCCGAAGCTTCTGTCACCAACGGGAGTAGCAGCACTCTATTCCACTTATCACAGTTTTGTGTACCTGCTATCCTGGATCGTATTGTTTGATAAATTTGTAGCTATTAGGGTGAGTTAACTTCTCGTACAAATATTGTGATACTCGTTATTCAAATTCGTTTTTTTAGATTATGACTATGGCAATGGAATCTCCAGTTAATTGGGTCAATTATTCAATGCTTTATCTATAAAAGATATATCGAAGAATACTGGAGTGTCAACAAAACAAGAATCTGAACTAAAAATAAATACTTGGTAACTCTGTAGACAAAATATGAGAAATAAGAAGTATTTACATGGAGACCATCAATTAAGTATACAAGAATAAGCGTACCAATGAAACCGTCTCATGCCCCAGGATACATTTTGTGCTCAAGCAGAATATCTCGTTTTAGCTGCTTGCGCATGAATACGGATTCATGAATACAGGCCCAGGTGTTCCGGAAGGGTCTCGCAACATCAAGGTCACACCCATGTCAATGACATACTAACGGGTATATTCGCAAACGTCCACCTTCATAATTATTATACAAGAATATAGTTTTTCAATGAGACCAATATGGCGACCATAAAACAACTTCTATTTATGTGCACTTACAGTATACATTTTCAATACATAGGCATTTAAACGTACCGACATGCATAATTGAAATTGGTACCAATGCAATGAAAGAACGAAATAAGGACATAAAATAGCCGATCGTGTGGGGTCGTCTAAATTATTTAGTTATGTTGTTTGTTTGATACGCCGAGAAGATATAAACAACCACCGCTGTTCTGAATGTCCATATTGTCCTGTTCTTTGTCGTGGCTCCCGGGTCTCTATTGTTGTCTCGCACAATTGTTCTTTTATCGGACTTGTCATAGAATGTTTCAAGTTTTAAAAAACTTTAATGTTCATAGTTTCTTATGTCTTGCCACTTGGCACATGTGTTGAATTACTGTCCTATCGTATGCTGCTCCTGTTAGTTTTGTTTACACTTCCGTTGTTTCATTATCTGTTACGGTTGTCTTACAAACTTTTCTCATTTTTTTTTGTATCGTTATTTATTCCGTATTCCGGCTATTTTTGTTGTTCCACTTGCTTTTGTTGTCTTTTTTGTTGTTTACGTCATGGGTTATTGCAAATCTTTCGGTCATCGGTTCTTGCTGGCTTTTCTGTTGGTTACGTCCTCGATTCTTGCGGTAATTTGTATTGTTTACATGATAAGTCTTTATCGGTTATGATATTAACATCCTCGGCTCTTGTTAACCTTGTTGTTGTTTACCCCATCTGCTCTTGTTATTCTTTATTAGCGCCATGGACTCTTGAAGTAATTTCGTTTACTTACGTCATTACGTCAATTATAATGTTTACTTCCTCGGTTCTCGTTAACATTTTTGTTGTTTTTCTCATCAGTTTTCCCTGTTACTTATGCAATCGAGCATGCCTCTCTCCTGATTTTCCCGCTCTCTGTCATAGAGAATGTGACTCCCTTACCAAACATACTGCCATCGATTACATGTTTTAGAGGTAGATGATGATAAAAAATATCATTCAAACTTAAACTATTTTCCGATCTTATATACAGTCAAACCTGCTCTAATGGCCACCTTGAATAAGCGGCCACCTCCGTTAAGCGGCCAGTCTGTGGTCCGCCCGATGGAAAACAATATATATTGAACCTTAAATAAGCGGTCACCTGTCTAACGCGGCCAACGGCCACAAAAATTTGCCCCAAGTCGTTGTATCGTCCTGTATTAAGCAGCCAATTTGTCTGGAAATAGACATCTGCGATGATCACATGACCAGTTATTTTTATCGATCGGCACGTAATTTGGTTTTGTTTACGATAATCCGTGGATAATCTCCGCATAGAACCACCGACACTAGTGTAAGATTAAGTGCATTATAATATTTAACTGTTGAAAAAAAAATAGCAATAGGCCGTTTCTGGCCAACCTGGTTTAAGCAGCCACCTGTCTTAAGCAGCCAATATCTGTCGGTCCCTTGGGAGGCCGCTTTATACAGGTTTGACTGTACCTTTTATCACCAATTAAATATGGTTTGCAGCTAATTATTACATAGACACGTTTATGTTCAGTTTGATCAAGGCATTTTAGATTTATATATTTGGAAAAAAAATCAACACTGAACCGATAAGCGGAGAATTGTAATAACTACTTTTAAAATACGAATTTATTTATTTAGATTTTAGCCATGATTTTCTCAATATCCGGTATGGTGCTTTCTGCGTACGCAGGCGGATTTGGATCGACGTCAATGTGGGGTGTTATTTTATCTGTGGCAGCGTCTGCTACCATGTCCGTTTTCAAGGTAGGCCATTCGTACAAATTAACCTACAAGAAATTATCACTATTATTTTTTTTCTTGTTTTTGTTGCTTGTTGTAAATATTGACAACAACAACCCTTTCTAAGCTGACAAATAGTTATTTTGTGGATATTCATATTTTTATATTACACTTTTTTTCATCAAAAACGACTGTGTCGAATTTTATAAATGATCTTTGTATTAACACATTCATATCGCGACAAAACAGGTATTCAAAACAACAATAATAACTCAACCAAAAGAGTCTAAATAAAAAACGAACAACAAAAACAAATATGAACCAAAAATGGTTATAGTCTCAAAACGTCTATCACCTTCGATTTATTGTATATCCCTGCACATTTTCTTTCGCAATCTGTTCTGTTTTCAGGTTTTATATAAGAAGTTTCTCGGGAGTCCTAGCTACGGTCAAATTTCATTTTTCACGAGTCTAATTGGTAAGAAACGTCGAGTTATCATGTCATGTTATACATGTCGCTTTGTTTACGGGCTCTCGTACCACTGACAATGATGTAGCTATGTTGCAACTCTTAATGTAATAAGAACCCTTAATGTAATAATTATGACAACGCTAAGTGTAATAAACTTCATTTTTATTACAGTAAGCGTTGCAACTGCTACGCTTAGTGTAATAATTTTGTTTTTTATTTGAGTTAGCGTAGCAGTCGCAACGCTTAGTGTAATAATTATTGCATTAGGTTTTTTATTACATTTAGAGTTGTAACAAAGCTACGTATTGGAAACTACGTCCAGCATGAATATAGCTCTGCTAAAGTGTTCTTGACTAGAAAATGTTACATGATGAATTTTAATTATTTATAAGATTGTGTAGGTAAGTTAAGACAGCTGTAGATGATATACAATAAGATGACACGAGGTATGTGTTTTGAAGCTCTCATAATAAAGCACATTGTAAGTTTTGACCACTTTAAGCCTTATCATCCAAAGATACCACATTGTTTGCTAGTAGAAAGAGCCTTTAACTATATCGCATACTTAAGTGGGCTTAAGTTAAGCACAATGTAGGCTAGTTATTTATAACCGCTTTAAACGATTTCACATCGGATGAGAATGTAGATTAGTAGCGGCCGGTTTAGGCAATTTCACCTAATATGACAACATGTAGCCATTAGGCCATTATAGAATAATCCGTCTTAGCATGGCAATGTTCTTGTCTTTGGTTGCTGCAGGGATCGCATACTTCATACAGTGTACATGTAGGTTGGTTGTGGGCAGTGACAGAGGACTCCTTTGATTACAGATTTGACAAATGTTTACATAGTTTATTGCATAGCACGCCCTATGTAAATAGAAAGTCCAAAGCACTTTAAATCAGCTGAACATTGTTATTTATTCTAAATGATAATGTAAATAAAATTCACGGTTTCGTTTCCGTTTTAGGTGTTGGGAACGTACTATGTGTATGGCCAGTGGTGCTAACATTATGTTTGACGAAGACAGAACTGGTCACATATGAGTTTATTCCTTGGGGTTACATCATAGGATCGTCCGTCTCCCTCTGTGGTACGTATACGAGTGATGTGATTGGATAATCACCCGTCACCATCGCAACCGGTTTTTTTTCTTGTTTAACGTAGTACTTTAAGTATTTTTAGTTTTTTTTTTTGCAAACAATCGCATTATATATAGCATGTGACTTGCGGAACTTGACCACGGTATATCATATATTGCTAAGAGGGACAGTCTATCGGGGTCTCTTATGCTTACCATTTTGGCCTAACAGGCAGCATTGAAACCGCTCAGTAAAGCCATAGAGTTATGTCAATAAAAACAATAGCAACCATCCAATACAACAATAGCAACCGATCAATACAACCATAGCAACCACTCATTACAATCATAGTAACCGATCAATACAACCATAGCAACCACTCAATACAACCATATCAACCGATGAATACAACCACTGCAACCGATCAATATTACCATAGCAACAGATCAATACAATCATAGCAACCGATCAATACAACCATAACAACAACTCATTTAAACCATAGCAACCGATAAATACAACCATAGCAACCAGTCAATACAACCACAGCAACCACTCAATAACGAGTCATACAACATCGAAAAAACAGGAAAACATAAAAAAAAACTTCACAACAAAGAATTAGGATAAAATGTCAGTCTAAAAAAGTTTAGACATCTAAGCAACAATAACATTTCTAACAGCATTACAAATAACTGGAAAGCATATCACCATATATCCAAATAGCTTAATCACATATGGAATGGGTTCAAATCTTGTAAAGAACCGTAACATTCAATCGATCTGCGTAAAAGTTCTCAAAAACAGCAAAACATGGCTTTTAAACAGCGTTAACAACTTTTTTTTAAAAATTTAATTTTCACTCGATGTAAAATAACGATTCCAAACAACACGACAACCTTTCATAATAGCAAATGAATTTATCAAACAACACAATATCATTTCAAAATGTCATAGAAAAGTATCATAGGTTTGGGGGTATTTTTGGTACATGTTGACACTATTTCTCGCATAGATACGTGTCAGAAACTTTAGTCAAAAGGCAATAGTTACTCAGAAACCAAGAATGCGGAGAGATGTATGGTGTTAAGAAAACTGCGCCACACTGACAAGTTATGAACTCTAAACCTTCATATTTTTGCGGTAATCTTATTTTAGCGATGAATGTGATAATTACATTTTCTGTACATCGCTGTTTTCTTCGTGATTGCTCAAATTCATCATTGCGTTTTTGTGCGCTATATATCGATTATACGCTTAACTTTGAGTACGCCAACTTAAGTACGTTTACAGATTAATAACAACAGTATATATATTATATATAGGATATGTTGACAGGAACTATCAAATTGTGAATTATACTTAAAGATCAGTTGTTGTGAAGCTATGACATGATATTGAAATAGAAATTGACACATAGTGTTTATTATTATCTCCCACAGATAAAATCACCCACAGTTGCTTGAGTTTCTGTCGGTAAATATTAGAAAAAGATGTAATCAATGAGCAACCCGTTATAATAGGCGGCTCTTTATATTATATATATTATTTACTGACAGAAACTCAAGCAACTGTGGTTCACCTCTAAGTATCTGAATCATGAAATGTGTTCAAACAGGCATGTAAATGCTTTCATAACAGTAAGACAACTTGTGTTGAGGACAAAGTTAGCAATTATTATGATGGATATTAAAATATGATTTTCATAATTAAAAGAACCAGCAAGTAACTCAATTACCTTTACATTTTTTAAGTATAGCAGTAACTAAATCATGAAAAAAATAAGTATATGCCATGATGTTTTCTTTTTTGAGCTACGCAACAGAAAGTTTAATTACAATTAGATCGAGCTTAGAATTTGTGTTGTCGTTTACATCTAAATGGGTTGTAATGTTGCGATTTTCGCCATTGTGAGTATTTTGAGACCGTTTGAATAACATCCATGTTTCCGAATTTCTGATATGAATATACATCATAAAGGTCGAATAACGATTAAGTTACACTGTTACTGTGTATCACTACGGATAAAATAAAAATCAGTAGAATTTCTTGACGAGGTGTTTCGGAATTGTAATTCGAAAAATTAGGCTCGAAGAGTTTAAATTATGTTCTTATCACAAAATCTCAGAACATCAACGTCGTAAAAAATAACAACTATTCAGCCATTGTCATCTCCTTTGAGTAGTGGCACGGTACTTAATATACACATTTTCGTAGTACACGATTTGAAATTATACACAAGTTTAATTTTACTTCTAAATTAATAATAAAAGGGGTTTTACGCATCTGACCCTTCTGCTTCAACATTAATTTAGAAAATTTTGGATTCCCACGTTTTGGCCCCAAGCATCAATGAAAAGTCCTATGAGGACGAAACAGCTGTATGCTGCAGTTTAGTTTATTTTTTCGACATACTGTATCTATTACTAAATTTAAAAGGTGCAGCATATGTGTGAGTTACGTGATCTTTATGAACTTAACAGCATAGTCCCAACATATACATACATCAATCAATCAAGAGTGTATTCTTGTCTGCGTAAACAACCACACATAGTGGACGTTATTTATCACAAGTGATCCACAGACAACTTGTCACACAACGTAATTGGACGTGACTTATGCAATACTAGCAGTGCGATAGGTCCCAGCAGAATTTGCCCTTGGAGATTTTACCTTTTTTTCGAATAACAGTTTTCGGTGCCAAAATGATCTTTATCACATAAAACCGCCATGTACAGTCAAAGTCAGAGTGAGATATGGCACATTCACCCCTGAAATTTCATAATTAGCTATTCCAATCTTTGCATTGGAAGAGTTCAATAGTGTCCCCAAGGGTGAATGAGATCAGTAATGACTACGACTGCCAAATTTTAAAATCAATAGTCTTTTGCATGACAATAGAAAGATTAACTTGTCATAACCGGTCCCTGTCTAATAAAAAAAAAAAGAAAAAAACAAATCCGGATTACTGTCTTGTCCCGGTATTTCCCTCTTCACTTAAATCCTGGTGGCATCGTATCAAACAACAGTTCTTCTCCAGGCCTATTAGTATAAGTAAACCCAATATCTTTTATCCACTTTTTAACCCGTGTTTTTTAAGCGTTCTTCCTTGCCAAATATCTTCAATTTGTTGAAGTTGGGCAATATTCTATAGACAGAATAAACTAGACTTGACAAATCATTAATCACCATAGAGGTTCTGTGGTTAGATTGGGGTTCGAATGATCTGATTACGATAATATCGCTTGAAGTCACGTATCAAAACCGTGTCGTACCGTAATAATCCGTTATCATGTCGCCAAATGCCACCTTTTCAATCTTATCCTTGGCAGATACGTCGAAACCCTTAGTCATACAGTTGTGAATCCGTGTCGGATCCGTATCGGATCGCCATTCGCGAGATTTAATCCGTAGTGGAACCGACGAGATGATCCGTTAATGTGTGTACTAGGCTTCAGACTACACATACTTTGCTACACTGGTTTACAGCGAATTGCTTCCCTAATTTAGAAGTGCTAGTTAGATTTAATGCTGATTACTTATAGCATATTGACATGATAATAGACCTACTAATTGAACAAAGTTCTTGTTTAGATACAATACAAACGTCTCTCTGTGTTGCTTTTCTTTTTCCAGTCTTGCATTGCCTGTTACACTACACGGAGTCGGCGGTGTATGGCGTGTTCATAGGTTTCGGGTTCCTCCTCGGAATCATCCTAAGTGCATGTAAGTGGGTTGCTTTGGTTAATTTGATTTTGGGTGTGCGTCAGAGAATCTAGTTTTGTAACAGCGTCCGTATCTTTAAACACCCCTATTAAACAAAAATGATCTGTGGTTCTTATAGTTATATTTTTACCACAATACCCTGTGTTATTCCACTCTCAGACCATTGTACAAACGTGCTGACTGTTGGATATATCTACCACAATACCCTGTGTTATTCCAATCTCAGACCATTGTACAAACGTGCTGACTATTGGATATTTCACTCTCAGACCATTGTATAAACGTGCTGACTGTTGGATACTTCACTCTCAGACCATTGTATAAACGTGCTGACTGTTGGATACTTCACTCTCAGACCATTGTATAAACGTGCTGACTGTTGGATACTTCACTCTCAGACCATTGTATAAACGTGCTGACTGTTGGATATTTCACTCTCAGACCATTGTACAAGCGTGCTGACTGTTAGATATTTCTACCACAATACCCTGTATTAGTTCCCTCTCAGACCATCGCATAAACGTGCTGACTTTTCGATATTTCACCACAATACCCTGTGTTATTCCACTCTCAGACTATTGTATAAACGTGCTGACTGTTAGATAAGTACATTTTATACT
This sequence comes from Mimachlamys varia, assembly GCA_947623455.1. NCBI lineage: Eukaryota > Metazoa > Mollusca > Bivalvia > Pectinida > Pectinidae > Mimachlamys > Mimachlamys varia. The sequence continues at coordinate 31,302,315 of OX392540.1, forward strand.
ATATATCACTATTGGTTTATGACCTTTTGGACTTTTGATTGGTTGAGAAGTTGAACTTTGAAAGGAAATTACTTGGTTCAATGCCACGTGCGCATTGGTGCCGTCGTCATCGATTTGTGACGTCGTCTCTACTTGGGGGAACATATTATAGTCCGCTGTTCCGCTGAGATTGTGGTAGAAACAGGTCACACGACTCGTAGATATTGTATTTGGGATTTATTTCACTGCTGTTCATTATTTTATAAAAGTTACAAACGAACAACTCGTTGTGTAACCTCGATATATATATATATATCACTACAGCCTAGAACGTGTATCATCGTAAAGCGTCTCACCCTTTTGGTGCTCACAGCTAGCATCCGATACAGCTCAAGTTCAAGTTCTTTATTTAGCAAATGCAATACAGGATATAGGTTATACAATTTAATTATTATGAATCATAGTTTAATATACATAAAACTGTAGCACTATCCTACTACCTATACATTTACAGCTGCGTAGACTGGAACAAACGTTGTGAAGTATCTTGTTTGGAGATAAAACTGAGTGTCGTGGCGTGACTCGAACACGCAACCTTTCGGTCACGAGCCCGGCGTCCTACCATCACTATACATACAATGAACAGTTTGATAATATAAGAAGATATTACAATAATAATAAACGTAGGTAAATATTTTCATCCAGATCGTTTGCCTTCCGACAGTGCATAAGTTCATCATTATCAATATCATAGTTGAAACAATTCAGGAATAATTATTATCCAACCAGACTTTAACGGTTTTCAATGACGGCGATGTGACGTCAAGATTTATCACACAGGTCCGATGGTTGACCATTCTATATTGTACACCCTCACCTCCAAAAAGATTATTCAACACCCTAGTTTTTGACGACACCGTACATAACGATCCTAATCCGCTAGCTAACACTCGCATACCAAACCTACTAGATTAACCATCCACACTTGGTATTCCAAAACCCGCTCTCTATGTCTAACTTTAATCTAAACCGTAACTCTTACATTTGTATCTTGAATCATCAGTTACACTCAACATCGCTCCAACTACACTGTACAACTTTTACAATAGTGGAATCTGTTACCCTCGATGTCAAAACCAATCATAGTATATTAACAGATCATTCATGTTCATGCACCTATTCTACTTCTGATGTCCTGTTTTTGTCATGTCAACCTATAAGGAGATAACTTATATAGGCCTAGCCTGCTGTTCGATCCGATTGTTTTCACAATAAAATATGATGATATGAAAATAATTCTCTTTCTGATAACCGCTTAGACAAAGTTTAATCCATTATACAAAGCCCTGATTTTTGTATCTATTATAATATGTTTTTGATCCATACAGTTGTTGACTACATATGGCGGGGGATACAATTCAGTGGGATGGAAATTGCCGCAGTTATATTGACTTCATTTGGCATCCTCTTGGTATCCCTCCCCGACCAGTGTCCGGCCGATTTCAGCACAGTGACCACGTGGTTTCGTCGTCGAAAACGATGCGATGTCCGGTGCACAGCACAATCTCAAACCGACACGCAGGGATCCAGATGGCGGAGAACCACGAAAACATGATGGATTGGACATAACAATGATCACGTGTTGTCGCCGTCGAGGAAATGAGTGATGTCCGTGGTACGGCTCAGCCATGAAACGAAACTCAGTGCTCAAGATGGCGACGTATGACGAAAACTTGACGAGTTATTGTCAAATGAAAAAAGGAAATGAAAATATATAATCAAAACATGGAACTAGCCATATACTATTAAGATAGATGACTTGGGATGATCAGTTATTTTAAGAATATGATATACATGTCATGTTGCATCAAAAGAATTGCCTTTGAGTTCGAGACTATAGCATGTTTGCCTTTTAGAAATCACAGTCATGTTTGTTATACAATGTGCTTTTTGTACCTATTTGGTCCAGTATGTAAAAATACTGCAATGCAGAAATGAACACAGTGACCTAAGTTAAAAGAAACACTAGCTTCAGATTTATAATAAGTATGATGCATAACGCATACAATGTATTTGATTTAGGTTTGTGTTGTTAAATGTTTCTGTTTTTCATGCGTTTCGTATGGTGCATACTGTTAAATGCCATTCAGCATTACTATATAGTGTAATTTTGATCACAGTCTGTATCTGTGAAAGATGAGACGTAACTCTTGCCAATCAAAATGCAATTATGTAGTGTTCCGCGCAAACAATATGGTAACTTGTGAAATGTTATATTTATTTTTGTATAAAAAAAAGAAATGATTTGATTGTGTGTACATTAAACGTGTATGTTTTTTTCATGGAAACATTTTTTTCAATGAAAACGAATACGTTGAATATGTAGATATGTATATAACTTTTTCAATGGATGTAGTAAGTGCCGTATACTATTGATAAATTCATTATGCGTGTCTCCTATTTTAGCCGGTAAAGTTCAGAGGGTGAAAAAGTCCCTTGCCGATTAGCAAATGTTCATATGTGTCACTGGTTCAGTACATGAATATGTGACGTCATGAAGGTGAATGATGATATACATGCAACAAGATTTTTTGCAGTATTGTTTGTCTGCTGTCTTTAGCTATTTAAAAGAAATAATACGACGAGAGAAAAAACAGACTTTGCCACCCCGAAGACGTGATATATTATCTCCAAGTCTGGGAGAGGTTCTTTATGGATGTCTTATCCGCGTCGGGCTCTCGTGTTAGATAATAACAAACATCACTCATCGGACTGGAGATTTCTCTAGCACACTCTTATGGTAGGGAAAGATTGTTTCGGGTATTTTGTTACAGCAAAGTATAATGTTGGTACTTGATTTTGAATTTGAATGCTGTAAAACAAACATCGTGTTAAGAGTTTTTACATTGCAAAATGCACGTCCTATTTTGATATCTTTAGAAAATGTGTGAAATGTTTTTTTCTTTGTTTATTCTTTTATTTTGCAAATGTTTTCGTTTTTCTCGGCTTTGGTTTGGTTAAAAATCAATAAAACATCTTATTTCACGCACAAAAAAAAAAGATAACTCAATGGTTATAAAGACCTTAAAAGACCAATTTTCGCATTCGACATTGAAATCTTTAACATAAGGGAGTTACAAGAATACTGGCTTGATCACAGAATCTAAGCTTCAGTATGAGAACGTTTTCATCAATTCGGTCCTATTTTCCAGCGCTGTAAAATGTTCTTATTGTTTGATAATATTAAATGCTTTTCTTGAATTATACTGTTTTGTTTATTGTATATTCTACAGTACAGTGATGCACTGATATTTGTCACATTTTCGTGACATCAGCGCCAAGTCGTTTAAAAGAAGATTTGCTTAATCAGTGATTAGCATAAATTTAAAGTATCCACGAAACCATTGAATAAGTACCTACTGTACCTGGCTAGGTCAATGCCCATGCAAAGCGGTGGGAGCGTACGCTGTATACTGACAGAATCATTCAAAAGGTGGATAAAATAATGATTAAGCTAACCACCGTTTGAACAACTGATGCCTGATCTTTTTATTATGAAATCCGTTTGTATCTAGGGAATATGATTGCATACACTTCAATTATTACCATTATTTATTTGTGTGTACCTTTGTGTAATATGAACATTGACGTTTTTGAGTAAGCTCATTATTGTGCTTACATGTTTCGAGGACTTTGCGTTTACTTGGATGTGACGAAGATTTACATAGCAGGTGTCGTCGATGAAGCAGACGATGCTTACTCTTTCGGAACACCTGGTCTTATTCTCTTGTATTTTCAAAAGGGCCGCCATGTTAATCTTTCCTTTTTTCGTATTGTGCCCATAGTTTAATCGATTTTGAGAAAGGTTTATGGTTTTGTTGTTACGCTTCGGATTTGTTTAATATATGAAATAGCTTAGCTGTTGTTGTCGTGTAAACATTGTGTGAGTTTTGGTTAGAATTGCTTGTGTTGTACATCATATTAACAACAAGGGTCGTTTAAGGACATGAAATGATGGCGGAGTAAATGCAGTGGGAAAACCTGCATCAATTAGGAGAGCTAGTGATAGTATTGATGCGGTTAATAATTACGTGCGTAAACGGATGCGAGGTCATACAGTAAATGACACACAAATGTGCATTACAAAGGAGTCGTAGCTATACAAAAGTGTTTCTGATTGGATTATCTGGTCACAGGACGGGTCTATAAGATGATGTCGGCAATACCCGATGAATTTTCCAAGATCACATTTCCTCTTTTCGGACCTCTCTAAGAAAATCGGCATGGTGGAAAAAGACGGCAATTGTCAGTGTTGGCCTGGTCATTTCTTAGTTTGCGTTATTGTTTTTTGAGAATTCTTTGACCCTCGTGAAATATATTTAACTTTTGAGAATCAAAGAATTCCTTTCCCCAACCGGCACAAAAGCAATGCGTCTTTGTTATGGTCTGTGGTCTACATTCATATTAAGATTTCAGAAATGGCAAGAAGCTATGCAGCTCTTCAGAAGAACGGAATTTATTTTGAAGTTGCAATCAGCAACGTATCGATACTCAGGACTATAATATTCTGACGCAAAAAATGTGAACACTTCATAATGCATGTAATCTAATCTGAGGTCGGCTGGTTGTTCCTTCAGGGAACATTTTAAAATAACTTCCCCGAATAGCGGTTTAGCAGTAAAAAGTTTAGGGGATAGGTCATCTTGAAATTTGTAATTTTCTGCACTATTGTCCTGCCACACAGTCTTCCTCCCAATTTCTCTATCATACTGTATGTAATAAAATAAGCTGACGAGTTTGCAAATTGCATATAAATTTATTACAGAATTATGATAATATTAATAAAAAAACATGTATTTGCAGAATATGATACAAGTGAGATTCGATCACACAAGCACCGTCACCAAAACAATCATAATTATTGTCGTCTTCATTGGCTACACTAATGTACAATTCGTTTTAAAGTTACGACCATGTAACTCATGCGTAACAGCTATGTTACGTACTCTTTATAGAACATCATTTCCTACACAGTCTTCGCATGTGAACCAGTTTTCAGGGTCATATCTACGCTTGATTTCCAGAAGACGATCGTAATTGCTGCCCCAGAAATCATCTTTCCAGGATGGTGAGTCAGCAGATCCCTCGTTCCGGTAGCTGCCGTGACCAAAAGGACGCATTTTTTCTCTCATCTTTCTTCCTTCTTCCACAAACTCATGTTCATGAGCACCGTCCTCTGCCCAGCCTATACCGGAGGTCAACGACATATAGCATTCTCGGAAGCCCGGATGTACTGCTGTGTCAGCGGTATCAACTTCATGAACTTTTCCTGTAAAATGATAAAACTTATTTCTTACATATTACCACTATTACATTTGGAACCTGTTTAAATTTTGGGTTAGTACTATGAACACGTAATTCCCGTACACAGTTATAGTGTAAGCATTTACCAGTTACTTCCTTTCATCTCATAGATCGTTGTTGGATTTATTTTCGATGAAGGAGTTCTCGCCCCATATCAGCTTTATTTTGAAATTGTGGTAAATCACTGAAGCGCAATTTCCAACCTTCCTATTGGTTTTTCTTATTTCAGTCTATTTTTTTTTGTTTAGCACGAATTATATTGCGAAGTCAGTCAAATAAGCAAATAAGCAAGCTTAACACCTCAACTTTCTGCTTCTACATTAGTTTAGAAATTTTCGATTCCCGCTTTTTGTCCACAAGCATCACTGGAGAGTCCCAGGAGGACGAAACAGCTGTATGATGCAGTTTAATTAAAAACAATTCGGCATACTCTATAGATTACTAAATTAAAAAGGTGCAGCATATTTACGTCATCTTCAATTCATTCACCCCTGATTTATTAATAGATACACTATGCCGAAAAATGGATTAAAACTACATCGTACAGCTGTTTCGTCCTCCTGGGATGCTTGGGGCAAAAAGGTGGGAATCAAAATGTCTAAGCTAATGTAGAAGCAGAAGGGCCAGGTGTGTAAAACCACTTTAACCCGTTTAATCTATCACCAATTCTTAACTCTGACGCCAATCTACAATGTTCTGTAATGAAACTATAAAATATTACCTCCGATCCACGTTCCTGTTGCACCGATGGAGGACTTGTTCAATGGGAATGCAAAAGCGGTTTCTATCAAAGCCTTCCGCCACTCGGGAGTGAAGCTTTGGTTGTTCATCAGAATGTTTGAAATGTATGTTCTGTAGTACTTCGCATCAATGGCTGTCCGTTCGTAGTCGAGGAATGTGGTGTAATTATTGTAAACCCTATAACAGAAAATCCCGAAGATTAGGATGCATTTTAAAAGCAAATTTTCTGTTGTAGCTTACTAAAATCGAAATAATATATCATTCGTGAGTTACTGAAAACATTAAAAAAATGAAGGGAAAAAATCGAATATACATTCAGCGAATCATTAGACAAAACTAACAATAGGATGCAAAATATCTTGAATAGAAAAACGATATACAGATAGAGGCTTATAATTAACCAAGGATGGTTGAATGGCGCAGTGGATTGCACACCTGCATTTCATCAAGACTGCCGGGGTTCAATTCCCCGATCGGACGTAATCAAGTATGGCGTTATCTTCTTGACTATTTAAGTTAAAAATAACATGTTTCAACTGTTGTGAAATGAATTCAATTCATACTTTACAAAAACCTATATTGTTTAAAACTTAAAATTACTTATCCCGACAACCCACTACTTTCGATGACGTCATCACACATTCTGAATCATCTTCTCGTGCTTACCTATATTTCTGCCATCCTGGTTGGAAATTATACAACTCATCCATGAATTTGCGGGACCCTGTCTCCCAGGTTCCGTAATGGTTAGCGAACAGGCTGAGAGCTCCAATTGTTTTCCCATCTGGATATCCATTTATACTAAAATACCCTCCCCAATTTCGCGGAGCTGTCAGAATAATCTCCGACATCTTTTTCAGGACTTGGTCGCCAATGAACGTGCCATTCTCCAGTACCATAGGGTAGGCAATGTTGATGTTTACCACTCCTGGCGCTGCCTTGTGTATTTTGAATGTGAACTTAGTGGATATTCCGAACGTTCCACCTCCTCCTCCCCTTAGAGCCCAGAACAGACTCGAATCAGTCGTGTGATTCACTTGGCCATCAACGGTAGTTATTTCTGTGGAAATAATTTGAATAATTTGCTCAAAATAATGTTCATTTTGCACAACCTTGGAAATGGCAACTGCAATATCCATCTCTAAGATAGCAGAAATCGATTCGAGTAGTTAAGACATCTTTCTCTGTTTTCATACTTTCCCAACTTCAATTAGATTGTTGCTTATATTTTGCGTGATACACTGATCTATATTTAATGGTGGCATCAAATATAAAATATAGTGCAAAAATGAAAACCATATCGGTAACCTGTCTCTTGAGTGTAAACAAATAGTAAACATTAAAAACAAACGTTTATCAAAATTAACATGTAATCAAACAAAGGCACCAAACCTGTGCCGTTTGCTGAGGCGATCGCTTTCGAACCATCTGCCAAGACAAGTTCGACCTGGAGAAGATTATCCACAGCGAGGCCAAACATCCGGGACATCGGGCTATGGCCACCGCCATGCGTATATCCTCCCATAGCAACAGTGTGTGCACTTCCGCCAACCACGACACGATTGTACTTGTTGAGCTGTTGACAAAATAAAGTACATTACCTCCCTTAGATAATGTTTTATCATGTCCTGGAGCAATTGCTCTTTGTTTATGTGATTTTCCGTTAGTACTTATCATATCTTGCCTATTGTCTTGACTGTTGCATGCAACACCTTTCGATGACGTCACCAAGTAGCTTCCCCAAAACAAGACAAGTACATATTTATGATACATTCTCTTTCTCAAACTCAAATTCTGAGATCAACAACATCTTTGCTTCAACAGAAAAAGTATGTATATATACGTTGAATTCATTCATCGATTCAGAAGACGATTTTAGTTGGATTCTTACTGTCTGGATACGGGGCATACATGTACACATTAATTTACGTGGTGCCTAACGATCCCTCTTTTATGCAGCGCGTTGCCGTAAACAACACACCATGACTACATTGTAAATAACTGACAATTGACCATGGATCTACCGTACAACGCAACGTAAAAGATAAACAAACCAAAACATGTCTAATGATTTAACATGAAGCACAGAAACAACTATAGCAGAGCACGAGAACCATGCATGGAACGAATATGGTCGCTGACCAATGCTGATCAGAAAGAAAAAACATATTATGGCGAATTTAGTTATATACTTTATATTATCAAGACCAAACAGATATATAGAAGATCTAAAAATAACGAATATAACATCACAAAAACAGCAAACTGCTATTGTCTTTTTTTATGGGACACAGAAACAGATAGTAAAAATGGATAAAACAATTGAAGTTTAAGTAAAGATACGGCACCATTTTGTCTGATAAAACCATAATAATTTATCAAACTTAAGTATGCCTGATTTAGTCGAGATAAAGAGTGTCTAAAAATATAAACTGCGAGGTTAGAAAATCAAAAATGGAGGGTCGTTCGGTACCGAGCCAAAAGAACAGCCTTTATTTTACGACACTGATCCTGAATTCTATTTATAAAGCAACAATCATCAAAATAAAACATATCAAAGTTAGACATTTCACCAAGCTTCCGATAATGTTTGCCTGAACATTGTTAATTTTCTTTCGGGCGCATGAAAAAAAATGCTACCAGCTGTTGAAACGAAAATAGGTCAGGCGACGTTCGCCTCTTAGTATTTTATGAGAACATATAGTTCCCTACATTTTCAGCTAAATCTATGATTAACACAATCTGTTTTATTACCTGTTATGTACCACAGTGTTTTGTGACTGGTAAACGTTTGTGACATATATGTGATACAGGTATGTTGTAATGAAGACCAAACGTAAAAGTGCTGATCACTCAAAGTAGTTCCTCGAATTCACGAACGTGCTAAAATTACAGCTGTTTTCTGTCACTGCCGAATATAGCAAAATATAATATTATGTGGTAGGTGTATGACAACGGCAGCATCAGTTGTATGTTAGAATAGATATTTGAATTAATGAAGTTCAAGAAGAGATATCGCAATTTTTGTTTTATATAAACCTGCAGTTTAGTATTCGAAAGTAAGTTACAGACGCGTAACTATATCGAAATAGACACCACCATTTTTAAACCGAGATACATCGAAATTGAGTTACTGACACGAGTCCAGATTTTGTCGAGATTGATGGACATTCGAGATAGAAAACCAATTATAGATTTCTTGGGTTATTGGAGTTCCAGTTAACTAAGATTCACTAACCTTTTCGTAAACACTTAGCCAAGGTGCGCCACTGCCTATGGTTACTTCTCCGTCTGGATGTCGAGTGGAGGACAAATTGACGTCGATATCGGATATGTTTCTGAGGCTGATCTGGAAGCTTCCGTCTCCGGTGGACCTCCCGAAGTAGTCATGTCCTGAGGAAATCACTGTCATGTGCAGTCTGTACATCCGGGCGTATAGCACCGCCTTTTGTACTTCTGCAGTCGAAAATGGAGTTGCAATGGAGTGGGGAAATTTGGTGGTCCTAACGTTCTGCATGATAACATTAATATCGTATTGAGGTTGGAATGGATAAACTACATGCATCTTTATTGTTTCTGCAAATTTTACTTGTTCCTCATTTGATGGGTAGCACGGCATGCCGGGCCAGCAGTAGTTGACTGCCTGTGCTATAGACACACTGAGCATCAACAGTGTCACGACCGTCGAAAGTTGGTGATACTCCCTGTAATAGACAAAGTAAGCTAAGAATGAAGATTTAAAAAAAAAATGATATTAATTTTGTATTGATCTGATTTAAAAAAATATATACATCATTTAAAAACTCTTCGCTTAAAGGCCAAAATATACGTAACGTTCGGTAAAACTTGAAGCGAAAAGCAAGTCTAATAACTTATTATATTTATAGATTTAGTTAAGATTAACTGATATCAGCAATATTCAAGATGAATTCTTACACGGTTACCGGTACAGCAGCAGTTGAAACTCGGTATTTACGCGTTCATTTTGACCTGTCTTCTAACTTCGGCTTGTTGTTGAAGTGGGTCCCACCTGAATTATTTTTAATTCTTTTGATTTTTCAATCAAGAGTTTCTTGTTAGTTACCGCTTACATTTACTTCGTTTTATACTTATTTTTGCATATTTATCAACTGGTTTTTTTTTTTTTTATAATTTTTCAAAATCACGAAAGTTACATATATTGGGCGTTTAAGGTTTCGTTGCACCATTGCTGAAATCTGTAACTTGGAATATTAAATTTTATAAACCGTTTCATTGCGGGAAATAAACATGACACAAATTACAGATGATAATGCAGGGCCAAACAGGGATGTAAATATACTACCAAACTTTATTCCCTAAAAGAATTTGTATTGTCCCATGCATAGGGTTTCATGGTCCTCAGGTTCTAAAGAGGGCACAGATACACTAAAAAAGAAAGCGGGGTAGGATCAAAATATAAACACGGCATTCCGGTACTTTTACTGATTCAGCTATCATGTCACAGGAAGTGATCTAATCTCACTCAGCCACAGTAGACAGCTACTAAAGGCGTCAAACCACAAACATATCTTCTACATGTTATAACTAAAGGGGCAAAATGATAATAACTTTGCACTTATACACATATATGGACATTTGAATCAATTCAAAGTTTTAAAAAACTACCCGTATCATTTCTAGTGCATGATCCTTATGTACGCTCATAAAATATTGTTTACCAATTCTCTTACATATTCGGCTTGACCCCCCCCCCTATTTTAAGCACATAGTCTATGCTTTGACTAGAAAAAATAAGTAGAATATTCCGTGACTTTCTTAAGTTAAATATGATCATGCAATTGCACATAGCATACGAGGTCACTACAATATACAATTCACCGTTGCAAGATACAGTTATAAAGTCATGAGTCAATTACACTAAAAAGATACAGTTATAAAGTCAAGGGTCAATTACACTACAAGATACAGTTATAAAGTCAAAGGTCAATTACACTAGAAGATACAGTTATGAAGTCATGAGTCAATTACACTACAAGATACCGTTATGAAGTCAAGAGTCAATTACACTAGAAGATACAGCATTAAGTCATGAATTATTACACTATAAGATACAGTTATAAAGTCAAGGATCAATTACAATACAAGATACAGTTATAAAGTCAAGGGTCAATTACACTACAAGATACAGCGATAAAGCCAAGGATCAATTACACTACAAGATACAGTTATAAAGTCAAGGATCAATTACACTACAAGATACGGTGATAAAGTCAAGAATTATTACACTATAAGATACAGTTATAAAGTCAAGGATCAATTACACTACAATATACAGTTATAAAGTCAAGGGTCAATTACACTACAAGATACAGCGATAAAGCCAAGGATCAATTACACTACAAGATACAGTTATAAAGTCAAGGATCAATTACACTACAAGATACGGTGATAAAGTCAAGAATTATTACACTATAAGATACAGTTATAAAGTCAAGGATCAATTACACTACAATATACAGTTATAAAGTCAAAGGTCAATTACACTTCAAGATACAGTGATAAAGTCAAAGGTCAATTGCATTACAAGATACAATTATAAAGTCAGGAGTTAATTACACTGCAAGATATAGCTTTAAAGTCAAGGATCAATTACACTACAAGATACAGTTATAAAGTCAATGACCAATATCACTACAAAATACAGTTATGGAGCCAAGGGTCAACTACACTACAAGATACAGTTATTTAGTCAAGGATCAATTACACTACAAGATAGAGTTATAAAGTCAAGGCTCAATTACACTACAAGATACCGCTATAAAGTCAAGGATCAATTACACTTGCAGAAAGTCCCCGGTATTGTCGCTCATACCTGACGACTTATAATTTACAAAACAGTTATGAATACGTTTCATGTATAGCGATTTTGGTTTTAAAATCTGACTTGAAATACCTCTATTTAAACAATACTTACCCCATTTCTGTTATCCACACACACCAATCCGATATTAAGGGTAAGATACACCAGGTTTTATATACGACCAGATTTATCAGACGACACCCGTCATCAGCCTAGTTACAGCTCCAGGTAATTTCGAAATGTCGCAGGTCGTACGATTCACTAAATCTGAGGGACTACGGCAGCCGAAACATGCAATAAGACTCTTTCATGATCAGGGGTGTAAAATAGGGAAATTCCACCTGATGGGTTTTCAAATTTGAAAATCCCCGAGGGTGGAATTCCCCTATCTGACACCTTTGGTCACGAAAGTGTTTTTTCTCTCATTTCAACTACCATGCAAAGCAACAAAATATTAATGAATACTTTTTGACTGACAGCCATTTTGACATTTTTGATTTTTTTTTCTGGAGCTATTTACGACAAAAAAAATAAGTCAGCGAAATTAAGCATACCTCATCTTAAAAAACAATGTGTTTTTGCAGAAAAAATATCTCAGGTTTCTAATGTCCATGGTAAAACTATTGTGAAAGGTTATTATGGAGGCGTTGTATGCCGTGCATATAGGGATTGTGTACAAACGCAGCAGCACGGAGTTTGAGACACCTAGCGATAATCTCCGTAAATACTGTAAATAAGGGAGACAACTTTTATAGTACATGTATCTTGTGCTTCGTTCAGAGTACTATTGGACATTAAAGAAAAGGAACATTTCTTACATTAATCATACACAAACTTCACAAATGAATAAATCAAACTCCATTACTTAAAACTAGAATAACACACAGTGTAAAAGAATTATCAGCAGTGTGTCTAATCTGAATATTCGTCACCGTTGACTTCCGGTAACGATGTCCGACAACTAAGCCACAGTATTACTACACATACTTAATTCAGTACACTCAGTGTTATTGGATACACTTTGTTAAGATTTTGATAGTTCATGGTTAAGAATTCGAGGAAAGATTGTTGTGTCGGAATCGTCTGTATTTTCTTCCATTTTTTCAGGAGGGTAAATTTGGGCAGTTGTCATTATTATATTTAACTGTTTTTATCATTTGTCCTGGTACTGTATGCTTTATTGTTAAATGAGACAGCATTTCACGAAAAAAGTTGATACGAGTTTAATTATTTCTTAAAATTCAAACAAGCGAATATAACCTGTTCTTTAAGATAATTAACATATCAATAAATATTTTAAATTACCAAAACTAAACTCAATATCAATATCACGAAAACAGCGGTATACCAGCGCTCATTACGAACTGGCGTTGCGAAAATTAAGTGACAGAGGACCTGTAATACATCAATTCAAGCTATGCAGTATGTTTTATAATGGTCCCTCAAATTTATCCGTCAGCACTTTCTTTAATTGATTCCATTATATTCCATATTTTAATTAATGTTTTAATGTGCATGTGGCCGATCAGTAAAAATAATTACTAAGAATAGCAACAGAAATTGACCCTCTTACTGAAAGATGACGTAACACACACATATGCTGCGCCTCTTAAATTTAGTAATAGATACAGTATGCCGAAAAAATGAATTAGACTGCATCATACAACTGTTTCGTCCTCGTAGGACTCTCCAGTGATGCTAGGGGCCAAAAAGTAGGAATCCAAAATTGCTAAACTAATGTAGAAGCAGAAGGGTCAGGTGCGTAAAACCCCTTTAATTTATGAATTTAGAAGTACAATTAAACTAGTTCTGTATAATTACAAATTTATTAGCGAACACACCATGTTGATGAATTGTACCAATACGCATGTATCAGCAGCACAGGCATTAGCAGCCATCAATAATCCGGGTATATTACATAATCGGCCCTCGCCAAGACCTTGATTGTTTAAATCAGTAGGCAGCATGTGCTAAGTGTCTGTATTTACCCGGATGTCTTCTAGTAGATCAAATATGCACTCGATCAGTTTACATGTACATAAAAAACAAATCTTTGATTAGTTTCACCTATTCTTTTGTTTTGAGCCGAATGAAAACGAGATTTAATTGAGGAGTTGGGGGTTGTGAAAGTCAGTCATTTGAAAATAAATATTGGGTGAAGATTATCTTCGTTGATTTATAAGTGGGCAACTAGAGTTAATAATTATTCATGCATGTATATCAACATTTTTGTGTTTGCATCTATAATTGCATTTTGAAAAATGCACCCTTTAAATTGCATTCTTTTACCTGGTCCAAACATCCGAGTAACGGCTTCTTCAGTACTTCGAGTTCTTTTGACAATTCTATCATGTCGCCTTTTTCTCTTTTCGGCATCAGTTTACAGTATTCGTGACGTCACGTCATTGTTTGTGCCATTGTGACTTCGGGCACGTGGCTGTATTGCATGGGTAGAAGTGTAATACAACTACAGCGATCGTAGATATATTGCCCTTTGGCCCATTTAAACATATATGCCACTATCATTGTTAAGACATGCCGATATGAATCTAGAGAAATGTCACTAAAAGGACTGAACGCCAAATTGTAATGCTATTAGTTCAAACATATGCAGGTGTATGCGTTCTTAAGGTCCAACAAGCCCCTTAAACTTGCAATAGTTACCATCAAGTTTAATCCTTTGGTTATTCATATTCAAATTATTTATCAAGAAACAGAATATTTCTATGTACTTTAGATATGTTTGACTTTTATATACGCTATTAAAAAAAAAGATACATAACTAGGGCGATGTTTTCATCAAATTGGCTGACCAGATTTAGGACATGTCAACCTTATCAAAGAACTAAATTAATGCTGCTCAAGGACATATTATTTAAAGTTCATTCATATACCTAGGTCATGTGGAGAATGGTTTCTCCTCAACTGGATGTGAAACCCTCCCAACAACTATTAAAAGCGACATAAAGCTCCACATAACCTGGGTATATACATAAACATAAAATTTAACTTAATTTCTGGGTATATACATGGTCATTAAATTAACGTAATATCTGGGTATAAACATGATCATTAAATTTAACATAAGGGCCTGTTTCCAAAATGGCCCCTTCTCTGATTCAAATTTTCTGTTGGTGGTGCATTGCCCATGCCGTTGTGGTCACAAATCTATAAAGTATAAAGATTTAGGTCACTTGGTTTGTTTTTTATGGCTCCTCAAAGTTGCACCTTTCAGAAGCTGTCTAAGTGTTGATACAATGTGCATGTTATGTGAAATATTAATGAAAATCTAATCAAATGATAGTCTCTGTAAAGAATACATTCATGGCATGATTGTGACAAAAAATCATGTTTCCATCGCGCCATTTGGCTGTTTTATGGAAGAAACAATCTCAAAAATGCCATTTTCGATGATAACATTTTAGACACAAAAACTGTGTTTTTTAGAGAATACACCCTTTTATGGGCGTTGGATGCAAACCAATTTTTATCCTATCAAACAGTCCGTAATATGCTATTGATGAGAGGAAAAATCATCAAAATGTAAGTGGTGGAACATTTTCAAATCTTGGGTTGAATTAGCCTATGGTTGAATTGCCGATTTTCGACTTTCGTTAGATAATTAACAAAAACACGAGGGTATTTGCTCGGTATGTTGAGAATATGTACACAGATATGAAAAAAAGTGAGAAAAACACTTTTTCATGAAAGAAATCCAAGATGGCTACTTCACAAGTCCCCGTGGTTGACGACATTGGCTGACAAAAAGACAGAACAACACACAAAACGTGTTCCTTATGATTTTGGTTGGTTTTTGCATTTACGAGAGTGTTCAAAGCTACGGGCGATTGTATAATACCTATATTTATCAGTTTGGTGAGTCACATGGTAACGGGGATCTTTCATATCGAGCCCCAAACATACTTTTGACATATGACATATGACATTTTGACATATTGCCGCATGGAAAACTATTTCAAGTTTTATTGGAATTTCTTTACCTGTGGTTGTAATGGTCGAGGGTTTTCCAGCGCCCTGTAATACCCAAGGTACAATTGTAGTACAAGATACTGGAGATATGCGCACACATTCCCATCGTTCTCTCTCCAACTGGGCACTGGCAGTAGTAGTCTTTTATTGGGGCCTCATCATCAGGTGAAACGGTGAACCGTACCCAAACGTTATATTTCGTTTCGCTTTTGTATCGCGAATGTATTTGACATCGGAGGTCTGGGGAGTGCTGGTAAAGCCGCACCTCATAGTCTCCGTCATCACTTAAATGTTCGGCGATGTAACCAGGAGCCAGAGATATCTGATACGTTCCACACGTAATGGTTCTCAAGTAATCGAGATCGAGACGGGGAAACAGTACGGAAGATGCATCCATCTTGACAAAATCGGACCTTGCCCGTCTAAATAGATCCGGATCTGTCTTGACTCTCTGAGCTAAACCGTTCGGTGTTGTCAAACGGTCCTTCATACGTTCAGCCATTAGCCTATCTTTGGCATCTCTCTCTGGAGATCTCTGGTAGATCGGTCCTCTATAACCATTCAGACAAGCTGTGACGGTTCGAAGCAAAGCCTCAATGACGTTGATAAAGCTGTCGGAAGAACGTCCAGTGTTTCAGACGACCATGATAGGATTCCACATCCACCTCGATTTGGTGATAGTTCTGTCAAGATTTGCTTGGACGTCAGAATGTTGACTTTGACCGTGTTTCAGGTATGACGGCATGCTAGCATTGAGGCCAGAGGCTTCGAGAACTTGTAGGACATCTCTAAAACCTCGGTCAACGACAACATTGTCATCTGGTTGTAGCCAAGTAACTAGCTTGTCCATGACATCTTTTGTGATTGTAGCATCATTTTCGCTGCCAGTGAATGGTCCTACTGTGTCCAGAATGTAGCCATCTAGTAAGGCGATGCTCATGAATTTGAGATAGTTTCTCTTCTTCTGGCTATAGTAGGACATTCTCTGGAGCTTGTGGTTGAAGCTTTTCTGGATATAAATATAGGTGCCATCTAATATGGCAGTGGCTTTATCTCCAAAAAATGCTTCTGAAAAGACAGTTTTGTGCCCGAGCAACTGTTCTCTTGTCAAATGATCCGGCCCTAGCAATTGTGGGTCCCAACCCTGACAGAGCCACAACGCTTTGGAGATGGGACAATAAAACAAGGAAAGTGAGACAAGAATAGCTAGCGTCGAGTCAATGATTCCGTAAACGTATAGACAAAGACAAGAAGATACGGATAAATGTTTAAGGTCACACGATCAGAAAATTCAGAAGAGGACAACTTGAGATAGAAAAGTAATCATGTATCAGGGTGTCCTCAGTGTAAATCTTTATATCGATACTGTTTATTTAGTCGTTAGATATCATAAAACTGTCATGAAAATATTCGCTCTGATATTCAATATAAAATTTTGTATATAATAAGCTATATAATAGGGTTTCAGACAAGGTTGTTACTTATTTCCCCTTTTCTTTCAATTTACAACCACATTCAGGCGGCGATATGAGAACGTTCCACCACATGGAATTAGCTGATTTTTGGTACTCATATGAAACAAGTTAAGCTCTATCCGATTTTGTGATGGAAATTTGCATCCAAAACTATATAACGGGAGAAAATTGCAATTTTATGGCATTTTTTTCCCTAATTGTGTCTCTGCAAGTGCATTTTCATCCGAGAATTATTTTTTTTATGTTTTATGAATAAACACGATGTTTTGCAAATATTTATCAAAAAAAATGTATACTATGTTGCTAGTTACAATTTCGAGATAACCTTCTTTTATTTACGACCTTATGTCTTTAAAGCTCAAAATGACAACTTTATAAAAATACATTTTTACTGAAATTATGAAATCCGGGTGTCGGAAAGGTGTAAAATTATTCTTCGGAAAAGAAAAAAACTGTAGTTGAGCTAGATAAGAAATTATACGGGGGCAGGCTCCTATGGAGAATTAACATTACTGGAAACAGGCCCTTTCTGGGTATATACATACACATCAAATCAAAGTTATTTCTTACACTCAGAAGCGTCGCAAAGGAGATTGACATGCTACAAAATCGATGGGATATTTTCCTGAATATGTCAGCCTTAATGCTCTTTCTTAAGGGATTTTATGTTTACCATGAAAAGGTTTTATAGACAATGAACATACATACATACATTCCGATTTAATTAAGGTCTTTGAATAAGACTCAATCCAGGAAGTGAATTTTGGTTAGGCTATTGCATCATTTAGTGGGCTTGTTGAAACTTAAGCAATTGTATGCTGGTGCCTCAACGCTATCGTACCCACACTCGATAGTAGATCTTAGTCACGGAAGCATCCCACCTACATGAAGGGGTGACAAAACGCTCTACCGTAGCAAAGAGTTGTTAACACATATTGTGAAACACATTTGGCGTCAAGCATTCACTTTGACCTAAGTACTAGATTGCGAAATACCGTATTTATTCAAGATTACGTGCCATACTGCAGAGATATGTCAAGGATGTTTTCGGTTAATAAAGACATGTTGGTGCACAATTATTTTTGGCATCATTTATGTAATACAAAGAATATATCTACACGTAAATATGTTTATCTAAAGATCAATGCCACCTCCCAGAAACTGTCAAAAATACACGAGAAGTGTTATTGTGCCAATAAAATATTTATCACATGAATTATAATAATAACATAATATAAGAATGTACATTATAACGTTTCATCAGTATTTTGGTTTGATTTGGTTTTACTGTTTTTATGTCCTACTAAAGGCCAAATGTACGTAATTTCAGGAAATGTTTCGTGATTCTGAAAAATTCTGAAAAAAATCCAGTTGATAACCATGCAAAAATAAGCCTATCTCGAAGTTAACCTGAGGGGAAACTAAAAAGAAACGCTTGACAGAAAAATCCAAAGAATTGAAAATAAGGCAGGTGGGGCCCACTTCAACAACAAGCCGAAGGTAGAAGACGGTTCAAAAAGGACGCATGTTTACAAATACCATGTTTCAACTGCTACCGTACCGGTAATCGCGTAAGAATTCATCTTGAATATTGGTGATATCAGTTAATCTTAACTAAATATATAATAAAAAAAAGTTATTAGGCTTGAGTTTCGCTTGAAGTTTTGCCGAAAGTTACGTATGTTGGACCTTTAAAGGATTTACACAAATAAAGCAGCCCAACCAACAAGTGATTCATACGTTTGTAGTTCTTACATAAAACTAGTTCTGGCGAATAACTTGGCCACTGAGGAAGATTAACCTTGAACTGATGACCGTTTTTGCATAAATGAACTGTACAGATGATTTTGAAAAGTGTATACGTTTAAAATGTTTCCAGGTCTATGTGCGGATGTACACAGGGTCAAATAATATGGAACGGTCCTGTTAAGGGTCACCAGTTTTATGTTTAAACTTTCGGGTTTTAACATCTGGACAATATGACAGCCCAGTTTGCCTGTAAACATCCCAGAAATCTCGTTCTGTAGCCTTAGTAAGGGATGTATCTATAAATCTAAACATTTGTCACTATTGTTGCACTTTAAATATTAAGGTACCTATGTAAAATGCCTGGTAATAACATACAGTGAATTGTTTAGTTGTATGAGTCCTTCACAGCGACGGTCTTGTATTAACAGTCTACCGTTGAATGTGATAAAGAAGTGTGGGTCGAGTGCATGTGTGCTAACTATTTAAATCAAATCAACAACATGAAGATACTTTTATCGGCTGTAAAAAAACAACAACATGAAGATACTTTTATCGGCTGTAAAAAAAAAAAAACATGAAGATAATTTTATCGGCTGTAAAAAAATACAACATGAAGATTATTTTATATGCTGTATTGTTTATGAATATAACATGGACACAAACACTGACTGGTCACTTCATACAAACAACGCAAGGGAGAAACTTCCCCTCCTCGTACGGAGGGCAGGGTAACGACCCACATTTGGTTTTGACGCCATAGAACAGTTTACCGTTGTTGTTCACGCCGCGGGTAGATATTTGTGGGTCCTTGTCTACACACACGTACTGGGAAGCTGCCTTATGGGTATGAGCACCAGTGGCGAGGTCACCGTAATACGCCCGGGTCCATCCGGGGTAGCATTGGATCCTCCCGGGGATCATCAGTGAAACTGTGTATTGCGTGCCAAGGCAGACGGCACAAGGGACGTCATCACTCCATGTCGACACGCCAAACAAATCCCCTGGTGACTGGTACTCGGCCCCGTACATATATCCAATGTCGCTGCTGCTATACGAAAGGTCCTTGTGCGGTCCCCATATTGGTTCGTGCGGCATACAAACATAGTCGGCGGCTGCCCCTGTGTGTTCATAGTATGAACCACCCGCATACCCTATATAAAAAAGGGAGAACATATTGCTTTGATAGGCTTTAATGGGAAACAATTAAGGATTGGTTGTCACATTTTTTTTTAATCCCCTGGTGTGTAACATACATTGACGCAACTTCATATTGAATGGTGCGCCATGTTGAATATGTAGGTAAGTCAAAGTATGTTTCTTAAGCAATGGATGTATTAGCAAAAGTGACAGTCCTATAATACACATTGATATCGATGACAACATTATTAAAGCCCTGTAGTGCTTTAGATGAGTTTGTCAGCAACATCAATGTGTCTTATAAGAATTGTAACACTATTTGCTAAAATGTTCATTTATAAGCTAATTATATTTACATTTGGGTAGAATTATTGTGCTTTATTTAGTTACTTCGAACCGATTGTGAACAGCAAAGCAAGTGTAAACAACAATGAAATCCATGACGTCCCAATAGAAACTGATGACGTCACAATAGCAAATGTTATAGTCCGAGACACTGAGTATTATACATGTAGGCGGAATGCAGCAACTGCCTCTTAGCATTGTGACAATTGGAAAAATGCAGACCAAATGTAAATATTTAAGCAATGAATGTTTAAGCAAATGCTGTTACAGTGATATATCACACATTCCTATTGGTGACTAACCAAATAAAGCCCGGTATTGTTTCGATTGGTCCAATCAGCAAAAGTTATATTTTCTACTAGTGAAAATATCACTTTTAGAGAATAAATAATTTTCGATATTTCCCTAGAAAAATATCATTATCGGTAATACCGACCCTGGACCATTTGTTTTTCACCTTGGTTGTTCGATTTGTGTTGCCTGGAGAAAACACTTTTTCTAAATATTCCACGACGAATTCTATAAATACAGCATATCCCCCTTATCCATGATCGTGGTCGGCTTACCGTTTTCCCAAACTGTTAAGAATACTTTAACATTTTCACATTTGAGGACCGATATTTGAATAATTGCCCACACCTGACTTAGTTACCTGTATATATAGACCATAGTAGTTTGATTGACAGGGCAGTCTCTCCTTCCCCACCTGGCTTAGGTACCTGTAAAGACCACAGTAGTTTGATTGACAGGACAATCTCTCCTTCCCCACCTGGTTTAGTTACCTGTATAGACCATAGTATGTTGATTGACTGGGCAGTCTCTCCTTCCCCACCTAGCTTAGTTACCTGTATAGACCATAGTAGTTTGATTGACAGGGCAGTCTCTCCTTCCCCACCTAGCTTACCTGTATAGACCAGAGTGGTTTGATTGACAGGGCAGTCTCTCCTTCCTCACCTGGCTTAGTTACCTGTATAGACCATAGTATGTTGATTGACTGGGCAGTCTCTCCTTCCCCACCTGGCTTAGTTACCTGTATAGACCATAGTAGTTTGATTGACAGGGCAGTCTCTCCTTTCCCACCTAGCTTACCAGTATAGACCATAGTGGTTTGATTGACAGGGCAGTCTCTCCTTCTTCACCTGGCTTACCTGTATTCACCATAGTAGTTTGATTGACAGGGCAGTCTCTCCTTCCCCACCTGGCTTAGGTACCTGTATAGACCATAGTAGTTTGATTGACAGGGCAGTCTCTCCTTCCCCACCTGGCTTAGGTACCTGTAAAGACCATAGTAGTTTGATTGACAGGGCAGTCTCTCCTTCCCACCTGGCTTACCTGTAAAGGCCATAGTAGTTTGATTGACAGGGCAGTCTCTCCTTCCCCACCTGGCTTAGGTACCTGTAAAGGCCATAGTAGTTTGATTGACAGGACAGTCTCTTCCTCCCCACCTGGCTAAGTTACCTGTATACAACATAGTAGTTTGATTGACTGGGCAGTCTCTCCTTCCCCACCTAGCTTACCTATATAGACCATAGTAGTTTGATTGACAGGGCAGTCACTCCTTCCCCACCTGGCTTACCTGTATAGACCATAGTAGTTTGATTGACAGGGCAGTCTGTCCTTCCTCACCTGGCTTACCTGTATAGACCATAGTAGTTTGATTGACAGGGCAGTCTCTCCTTCCCCACCTGACTTAGTTACCTGTATATACCATAGTAGTTTGATTGACAGGGCAGTCTGTCCTTCTCCACCTGACTTAGTTACCTGTATAGACCATAGTAGTTTGATTGACAGGGTAGTCTCTCCTTCCCCACCTGACTTAGTTAGCTGTATAGACCATAGTAGTTTGATTGACAGGGCAGTCTCTCCTTCCCCACCTGACTTAGTTACCTGTATAGACCATAGTAATTTGATTGACAGGGCAGTCTCTTCTTCCCAACCTGGCTTAGTTAGCTGTATAGACCATAGTAGTTTGATTGACAGGGTAGTCTCTCCTTCCCCACCTGACTTAGTTACCTGTATAGACCATAGTAGTTTGATTGACAGGGCAGTCTCTCCTTCCCCACCTGGCTTAGGTACCTGTATAGACCATAGTAGTTTGATTGACAGGGCAGTCTCTCCTTCCCCACCTGGCTTAGGTACCTGTATAGACCATATTAGTTTGATTGACAGGGCTGTCTCTCATTCCCCACTTAGCTTAGTTACATGTATAGACCATAGTAGTTTGATTGACAGGGCAGTCTCTCCTTCCCCACCTGGCTTAGGTACCTGTATAGACCATAGTAGTTTGATTGACAGGGCAGTCTCTCCTTCCTCACCTGGCTTAGTTACCTGTATAAATCATATTAGTTTGATTGACAGGGCTGTCTCTCATTCCCCACTTAGCTTAGTTACATGTATAGACCATAGTAGTTTGATTGACAGGGCAGTCTCTCCTTCCCCACCTGGCTTAGGTACCTGTAAAGGCCATAGTAGTTTGATTGACAGGGCAGTCTCTCCTTCCCACCTGGCTTACCTGTAAAGGCCATAGTAGTTTGATTGACAGGGCAGTCTCTCCTTCCCCACCTGGCTTAGGTACCTGTAAAGGCCATAGTAGTTTGATTGACAGGACAGTCTCTTCCTCCCCACCTGGCTAAGTTAGTTGTATAGACCATAGTAGTTTGATTGACTGGGCAGTCTCTCCTTCCCCACCTAGCTTACCTGTATAGACCATAGTAGTTTGATTGACAGGGCAGTCACTCCTTTCCCACTTGGCTTACCTGTATAGACCATAGTAGTTTGATTGACAGGGCAGTCTGTCCTTCCTCACCTGGCTTACCTGTATAGACCATAGTAGTTTGATTGACAGGGCAGTCTCTCCTTCCCCACCTGACTTAGTTACCTGTATAAACCATAGTAGTTTGATTGACAGGGCAGTCTGTCCTTCTCCACCTGGCTTAGTTAGCTGTATAGACCATAGTAGTTTGATTGACAGGGCAGTCTCTCCTTCCCCACCTGGCTTAGTTAGCTGTATAGACCATAGTAGTTTGATTGACAGGGTAGTCTCTCCTTCCCCACCTGACTTAGTTACCTGTATAGACCATAGTAGTTTGATTGACAGGGCAGTCTCTCCTTCCCCACCTGGCTTAGGTACCTGTATAGACCATAGTAGTTTGATTGACAGGGCAGTCTCTCCTTCCCCATCTGGCTTAGGTACCTGTATAGACCATAGTAGTTTGATTGACAGGGCAGTCTGTCCTTCTCCACCTGGCTTAGTTACATGTATAGACCATAGTAGTTTGATTGACAGGGCAGTCTCTCCTTCCTCACTTGGCTTAGTTACCTGTATAAACCATATTAGTTTGATTGACAGGGCTGTCTCTCATTCCCCACTTAGCTTAGTTACATGTATAGACCATAGTAGTTTGATTGACAGGGCAGTCTCTCCTTCCTCACCTGGCTTAGTTACCTGTATAAACCATAGTAGTTTGATTGACAGGGCTGTCTCTCATTCCCCACTTAGCTTAGTTACCTGTATAGACCATAGTAGTTTGATTGACAGGACAGTCTCTTCTTCCTCACCTGGCTTACCTGTATAGACCATAGTAGTTTGATTGACAGGGCAGTCTCTCCTTCCCCACCTGGCTTACCTGTATAGACCACAGCAGTTTGATTGACAGGGCAGTCTCTCCCTTCCACCTGGCTTACATATATAGACCATAGTAGTTTGATTGACAGGGCAATCTGTCCTTCCCCACCTGGCTTACCTGTATAGACCATTGTAGTTTGATTGACAGGGCAGTCTCTCCTTCCCCACCTGGCTTACCTGTATAGACCATAGTAGTTCGATTGACAGGGCAGTCTCTCCTTCCTCACCTGGCTTAGTTACCTGTATAGACCATAGTAGTTTGATTGACAGGGTAGTCTCTCCTTCCCCACCTGGCTTACCTGTATAGACCATAGTAGTCGGGTGGTGCAGTGGATAGCGCACTTGCCTTTCACCAAGGCGGCCGGGGTTCGATTCCCCGATTGGACGTGAAAAGGTATGGGGTCACCTGCTCGACCACGTGGGTTTTCTTCTGGTACTCCGGTTTCCTCCCACAATAAGACCCCTCGCGCGCTAACATCCGGGCCAACAATAGTGATTAATATAAGTTGTATAGCTTGTTTCATAATTGTTGTAAAATAAATAAAGTTTATATATAGTTTGATTGACAGGGCAGTCTCTCCTTCCTCACCTGGCTTAGTTACCTATAAAGACCATAGTAGTTTGATTGACAGGACAGTCTCTCCTTCCTCACCTGGCCTACCTGTATATACCATTGTAGTTTGATTGACAGGGCAGTCTCTCCTTCCTCACCTGGCTTACCTGTATAGACCATAGTAGTTTGATTGACAGGGCAGTCTCTCTTTCCCCACCTGGCTTACCTGTATATACCATAGTAGTTTGATTGACAGGGCAGTTTCTCCTTCCCCACCTGGCTTACCTGTATAGACCATAGTATGTTGATTGACAGGGCAGTCTCTCTTTCCCCACCTGGCTTACCTGTATAGACCATAGTAGTTTGATTGACAGGGCAGTCTCTCCTTCCCCACCTGGCTTACCTGTATAGACCATAGTAGTTCGATTGACAGGGCAGTCTCTCCTTCCTCACCTGGCTTAGTTACCTGTATAGACCATAGTAGTTTGATTGACAGGGTAGTCTCTCCTTCCCCACCTGGCTTACCTGTATAGACCATAGTAGTCGGGTGGTGCAGTGGATAGCGCACTTGCCTTTCACCAAGGCGGCCGGGGTTCGATTCCCCGATTGGACGTGAAAAGGTATGGGGTCACCTGCTCGACCACGTGGGTTTTCTTCTGGTACTCCGGTTTCCTCCCACAATAAGACCCCTCGCGCGCTAACATCCGGGCCAACAATAGTGATTAATATAAGTTGTATAGCTTGTTTCATAATTGTTGTAAAATAAATAAAGTTTATATATAGTTTGATTGACAGGGCAGTCTCTCCTTCCTCACCTGGCTTAGTTACCTATAAAGACCATAGTAGTTTGATTGACAGGACAGTCTCTCCTTCCTCACCTGGCCTACCTGTATATACCATTGTAGTTTGATTGACAGGGCAGTCTCTCCTTCCTCACCTGGCTTACCTGTATAGACCATAGTAGTTTGATTGACAGGGCAGTCTCTCTTTCCCCACCTGGCTTACCTGTATATACCATAGTAGTTTGATTGACAGGGCAGTTTCTCCTTCCCCACCTGGCTTAGTTTCCTGTATAGACCATAGCATGTTGATTGACTGGGCAGTCTCTCTTTCCCCACCTGGCTTACCTGTATAGACCATAGTTGTTTGATTGACAGGGCAATCTGTCCTTCTCGACCTGGCTTAGTTACCTGTATAGATCATAGTAGTTTGATTGACAGGGCAGTCTCTCCTTCCTCACCTGGCTTAGTTACCTGTATAGACCATAGTAGTTTGATTGACAGGGTAGTCTCTTCTTCCCCACCTGGCTTACCTGTATAGACCATAGTAGTTTGATTGACAGATCAGTCTCTCCTTCCCCACCTGGCTTAGTTACCTGTATACACCATAGTAGTTTGATTGACAGGGCAGTCTCTCTTTCCCCACCTGGCTTACCTGTATAGACCATAGTAGTTTGATTGACAGGGCAGTCTCTCCCTCCCCACCTGGCTAAGTTACCTGTATTCACCATAGTAGTTTGATTGACAGGGCAGTTTCTCCTTCCTCGCCTGGCTTACCTGTATAGACCATTGTAGTTTGATTGACAGGGCAGTCTCTCCTCATCACCTGGCTCAGTTACCTGTATACACCGTAGTAGTTTGATTGACAGGGCAGTCTCTCCTTCCTCACCTGGCTTAGTTACCTGTATAGACCATAGTAGATTGATTGACAGGGCAGTCTCTCCTTCCCCACCTGGCTTACCTGCATAGACCATAGTAGTTGATTGACAGGGCAGTCTCTCCTTCCCCACCTGGCTTACCTGTATAGATCATAGCAGTTTGATTGACAGGACAGTCTCTCCCTCCCCACCTGGCTTAACTGTATAGACCATAGCAGTTTGATTGACAGGACAGTCTCTCCCTCCCCACCTGGCTTACCTGTACAGACCATAGCAGTTTGATTGACTGGGCAGTCTCTTCTTCCCAACCTGACATACCTGTATAGACCATTGTAGTTTGATTGACAGTTAATTTGTTTCAAACATTTTCTATTTATTCTTAATTATTCATCGGCGTTTTTCGATCATGTCTACAATGGAGAATTCCTTCATGTAGATAAGTTTGTATTTGGACCTTTCTTTGACTGGCATTTCCCGTCTGGACATCAGGAGCTCAGCTCGGCGTTTACTGACGGATGGGGGGACATCGAGGACTACACTGACGCCACTTCCACGGGGAAGTTTGTAGGCCACCTCAAGGATTTCATCACGGTCTAGTAGACTGCTGAGTCTAATAATTATATTGTTCTTTCCCTCCGATCTACCACGGAGTCGATGAACGGCCGTCAGCAGTATCTGATTTGCATTTTCACGGGTATACCCAAGTGAGTCCACAAGAAATTTACGGACGATCTTCTCCGTGGTTCGCGGCACTTCCTTAAGGGGTCCCAGGACCCCTCTGATAACGAGGTTCCATTTCCGGGTCCACATATCAAGTTTTGTCCGATTCTTTTCCTCCTCAGTTATTTTTTCCGTTAGTTTTGACTCTAAGTTAGGGAGCACTTTCTCATGTAGCTCACTAATAGTTGCATTGGTGTTATCGGCAAAAGATTCCAAACATGAAACCGATTTAGTTAGACTACCTAGTAATACTGTTCATGTTGACCCCGGAGAAAAATGAAATGTATAGTAAATATAACCGATATGAATTGAATGTAGTATGAAGAACTGAAACGAGTCCCTGCGTGTAGTCACTGAACACGTAATACACTCACGGATAGATGCACGGGTACACATACACGTATACACGTACGTCAATCAAGGTCACGACTAATATACGAGGTTAGAGCCTTCAAAATCCTCTTTAGAACACAATTTTTTCTTCAAAATATGGTTGTATAGTTGATTACCAATGTTATTAATTGATTCACGGTGCAAATAATGACATAAAATGAAGCGTTGGTGTAATACCGACAAGGAAACAGCGGAGCTGGTCACTTACCAACCTTTTCAGTCAGCCAATCATCCGGAAATGAATAGACTATAGTAGTTTGATTGACAGGGCAGTCTCTCCTTCCCCACCTGGCTTACCTGTATAGACCATAGTAGTTTGATTGACAGGGCAGTCTCTCCTTCCCCACCTGGCTTACCTGTATAGACCATAGTAGTTTGATTGACAGGGCAGTCTCTCCTGCCCCACCTGGCTTAGTTACCTGTATAGACCATAGTAGTTTGCTTGACAGGGCAGTCTCTCCTTCCCCACCTGGCTTACCTGTATAGACCATAGTAGTTTGATTGACAGGGCAGTCTCTCCTTCCCCACCTGGCTTAGTTACCTGTATATACCATAGTAGTTTGATTGACAGGGCAGTCTCTCCTTCCCCACCTGGCTTACATGTATAGACCAATGTAGTTTGATAAACAGGGCAGTCTCTCCTTCCCCACCTGGCTTACCTGTATAGACCATAGTAGTTTGATTGACAGGGCAGTCTCTCATTCCCCACATGGCTTAGTTACCTGTATAGACCATAGTAGTTTGATTGACAGGGCAGTCTCTCATTCCCCACCTGGCTTAGTTACCTGTATAGACCAGAGTAGTTTGATTTACAGGGCAGTCTCTCATTCCCCACCTGGCTTAGTTACCTGTATAGACCAGAGTAGTTTGATTGACAGGACAGTCTCTCCTTCCTCACCTGGCTTACCTGTATAGACAATAGTAGTTTGATAGACAGGGCAGTCTCTCCTTCCCCACCTGGCTTACCTGTATAGACCATAGTAGTTTGATTGACAGGGCAGTCTCTCTTTCCCCACCTGGCTTACCTGTATATACCATAGTAGTTTGATTGACAGGGCAGTTTCTCCTTCCCCACCTGGCTTAGTTTCCTGTATAGACCATAGCATGTTGATTGACTGGGCAGTCTCTCTTTCCCCACCTGGCTTACCTGTATAGACCATAGTTGTTTGATTGACAGGGCAATCTGTCCTTCTCGACCTGGCTTAGTTACCTGTATAGATCATAGTAGTTTGATTGACAGGGCAGTCTCTCCTTCCTCACCTGGCTTAGTTACCTGTATAGACCATAGTAGTTTGATTGACAGGGTAGTCTCTTCTTCCCCACCTGGCTTACCTGTATAGACCATAGTAGTTTGATTGACAGATCAGTCTCTCCTTCCCCACCTGGCTTAGTTACCTGTATACACCATAGTAGTTTGATTGACAGGGCAGTCTCTCTTTCCCCACCTGGCTTACCTGTATAGACCATAGTAGTTTGATTGACAGGGCAGTCTCTCCCTCCCCACCTGGCTAAGTTACCTGTATTCACCATAGTAGTTTGATTGACAGGGCAGTTTCTCCTTCCTCGCCTGGCTTACCTGTATAGACCATTGTAGTTTGATTGACAGGGCAGTCTCTCCTCATCACCTGGCTCAGTTACCTGTATACACCGTAGTAGTTTGATTGACAGGGCAGTCTCTCCTTCCTCACCTGGCTTAGTTACCTGTATAGACCATAGTAGATTGATTGACAGGGCAGTCTCTCCTTCCCCACCTGGCTTACCTGCATAGACCATAGTAGTTGATTGACAGGGCAGTCTCTCCTTCCCCACCTGGCTTACCTGTATAGATCATAGCAGTTTGATTGACAGGACAGTCTCTCCCTCCCCACCTGGCTTAACTGTATAGACCATAGCAGTTTGATTGACAGGACAGTCTCTCCCTCCCCACCTGGCTTACCTGTACAGACCATAGCAGTTTGATTGACTGGGCAGTCTCTTCTTCCCAACCTGACATACCTGTATAGACCATTGTAGTTTGATTGACAGTTAATTTGTTTCAAACATTTTCTATTTATTCTTAATTATTCATCGGCGTTTTTCGATCATGTCTACAATGGAGAATTCCTTCATGTAGATAAGTTTGTATTTGGACCTTTCTTTGACTGGCATTTCCCGTCTGGACATCAGGAGCTCAGCTCGGCGTTTACTGACGGATGGGGGGACATCGAGGACTACACTGACGCCACTTCCACGGGGAAGTTTGTAGGCCACCTCAAGGATTTCATCACGGTCTAGTAGACTGCTGAGTCTAATAATTATATTGTTCTTTCCCTCCGATCTACCACGGAGTCGATGAACGGCCGTCAGCAGTATCTGATTTGCATTTTCACGGGTATACCCAAGTGAGTCCACAAGAAATTTACGGACGATCTTCTCCGTGGTTCGCGGCACTTCCTTAAGGGGTCCCAGGACCCCTCTGATAACGAGGTTCCATTTCCGGGTCCACATATCAAGTTTTGTCCGATTCTTTTCCTCCTCAGTTATTTTTTCCGTTAGTTTTGACTCTAAGTTAGGGAGCACTTTCTCATGTAGCTCACTAATAGTTGCATTGGTGTTATCGGCAAAAGATTCCAAACATGAAACCGATTTAGTTAGACTACCTAGTAATACTGTTCATGTTGACCCCGGAGAAAAATGAAATGTATAGTAAATATAACCGATATGAATTGAATGTAGTATGAAGAACTGAAACGAGTCCCTGCGTGTAGTCACTGAACACGTAATACACTCACGGATAGATGCACGGGTACACATACACGTATACACGTACGTCAATCAAGGTCACGACTAATATACGAGGTTAGAGCCTTCAAAATCCTCTTTAGAACACAATTTTTTCTTCAAAATATGGTTGTATAGTTGATTACCAATGTTATTAATTGATTCACGGTGCAAATAATGACATAAAATGAAGCGTTGGTGTAATACCGACAAGGAAACAGCGGAGCTGGTCACTTACCAACCTTTTCAGTCAGCCAATCATCCGGAAATGAATAGACTATAGTAGTTTGATTGACAGGGCAGTCTCTCCTTCCCCACCTGGCTTACCTGTATAGACCATAGTAGTTTGATTGACAGGGCAGTCTCTCCTTCCCCACCTGGCTTACCTGTATAGACCATAGTAGTTTGATTGACAGGGCAGTCTCTCCTGCCCCACCTGGCTTAGTTACCTGTATAGACCATAGTAGTTTGCTTGACAGGGCAGTCTCTCCTTCCCCACCTGGCTTACCTGTATAGACCATAGTAGTTTGATTGACAGGGCAGTCTCTCCTTCCCCACCTGGCTTAGTTACCTGTATATACCATAGTAGTTTGATTGACAGGGCAGTCTCTCCTTCCCCACCTGGCTTACATGTATAGACCAATGTAGTTTGATAAACAGGGCAGTCTCTCCTTCCCCACCTGGCTTACCTGTATAGACCATAGTAGTTTGATTGACAGGGCAGTCTCTCATTCCCCACATGGCTTAGTTACCTGTATAGACCATAGTAGTTTGATTGACAGGGCAGTCTCTCATTCCCCACCTGGCTTAGTTACCTGTATAGACCAGAGTAGTTTGATTTACAGGGCAGTCTCTCATTCCCCACCTGGCTTAGTTACCTGTATAGACCAGAGTAGTTTGATTGACAGGACAGTCTCTCCCTCCTCACCTGGCTTACCTGTATAGACAATAGTAGTTTGATAGACAGGGCAGTCTCTCCTTCCCCACCTGGCTTACCTTTAAAGTCCATAGTAGTTTGATTGACAGGGCAGTCTCTCCTTCCTCACCTGGCTTACCTTTATAGACCATAGTAGTTTGATTGACAGGGCAGTCTCTCCTTCCCCACCTGGCTTACCTTTAAAGACCAATGTAGTTTGATTGACAGGGCAGTCTCTCCTTCCCCACCTGGCTTAGTTACCTGTATAGACCATAGTAGTTTGATTGACAGGGCAGTCTTTTCTTCCCCACCTGGTAAACACAGTCCCTTTGTTATCTGTAGAATATATAAAGAAAAGTTAGATTTTTATAACGCAACATTATCACACTTGTTTAATAAAAATTGATTCCAAAGACAAAGATCATTATCTTTATTTTTACTTCCATCTAAGTTTATTCCAAAACCCCTTGTTCATCAATACCTCTTTTTGCAGTGACTACTTCCTGCTTGACGCACAATATTGTTGGAGTGAAACGGCTGGTTCAACCGTTGTCAGTATAATGTGACCGGGTGTAGTGTTCTGTCAGGGCCTTTGTCAGTATACTTCAATGTGGAAGCAATTTAAATCAGAAAAAGTTCTTGACTATCTTAACCAAACACACACACATTCCACACATACATTTACATCGCTTTCACACAAAAATGTATGTCCTTTAACGACATCAACTGCTAATGGGACGTCAAACAAAATAAAATCAGACTTCATTTTTGGCTTTTGAACCTTCGACCAGTTCAGGAAGGCAATGGGTTCTGTCCGTAGGCTGATGTGCTGGGTAGTTCATCCGTTGTCAGTATAATGTGACCGGGCGGGATGTTGTGTTGGATGGTTTACCCGTTGTCAGTATAAAGTGACTAGGCGGGATGCTGTTTGCTTGGTGGTTCACCCGAAGTCAGTTTATAGTGACCGGCCGGAATGCTGTGTGAGGTGGTTCACCCGTAGTCAGTTTATAGTGACGGGGCGGAATGCTGTGTCGGATGGTTCACCCGTAGTCAGTATATAGTGACGGAGCGAATGCTGTGTTGAGCGGTTCACCCGTTGTCAGTAGTGACCGGCTGGAATGCTGTGTTGGGTGGTTCACCCGTTGTCAGTATAAAGTGATCGGGACGAATGCTGTGCTGGGCTGTTCACCCTTTAACTGTATAATATGCTTGGGGTGCCTTGGCGGGATGCTGTCCTTGGATGGTTCACCTGTTTACAGTATCCTAAGACCGGACGGGATGTTGTGTTGCCTTCAACATGGTTTTTCAGTGAGATAGTACTATAAAGTCAGCACCAGATCCGAATAGTCATTGTAAAACATACACCCATGCATAACAGACGTACCAACAAGGCCTAGCTGTTAATAGGACGTTATGCATAAGTCTACAGTTATAGTTAACACAGATTCCGAAAATTAGAAACACAAAATTCAAAAGTTCGGGCTATAGCCCGAGGCATTTAATATCATCCTTACAAGAATGACTTCTCCTAAATTGACATACTTATTTACAATAAATGTTAATTCAGCAGTATTCTGGAGATGCAAAACTTATGTATAGATACGTACATCAGATAAAATAATTATTACTATTAACAACGTATTATTTATTGATTAAGAATCAAAATTACCTCTTAAATTGTTTTCCAATTTTGTTTCAATCTGTTTTTCGGAAGTCCCAACCAATTCTGTACATAGTCCCAGCAGGCTGTTTCTGTGACGTTCCAAACTGTCGGTTACATATATATCCAATATTGGTCGTATTTTTTCCAGTAACCTTTGTTCGGTTAAGGCATCTCTTACGCTCTCCTTTTGAATAAACTGAGAGGAAGCTGACACAAGTAGAATCAATAATAGTTGAAACATTTTTGTTTTACAAGTTGTTAAAATCACGTAAGCTTAGCAGATGAAATCACATTGACCTATGCAGTTGTATGACCAAAACGTTATTGCGATTACAAACCGAAGCACAGTATTGTATAAATATAAATTCGCGCATTAATTTTCATAGCAAAACATAGTGCTTATTGTTTCAGTACGTACGCCGGTATTTCACTGGAGGACTGACTCGACATTAAATTGTTATTTGTCTGTTTAGCGACTCGAGCAAAAGTGGTCTCTCTCAATTATAGTGCTCAAGTTTACTGATACTTGACACACTTCATTGTGTCTTCCAATTGAAGATATTACACCATAAAACGAAACCGTTGTTGAACTATGAACATTTGTAATATACAATAAGTGTGTCCAATAATTGTTTTTTCTCCATTAAGCCAGTTACATCCTGGTTTTAATCTGTGTTATCGGAAGTGACACATAACGTGTATTATATTTAGTAGTATTTCCTTTAATCTTATGTATAATGATATTTATATAATTTACCACACTATATTTTCAGGGTTTGTCGTGAGAACAAAATTGGTGGGCCATCGCAAGAGTACTCGAGATTTTATGAATGATGAAAAATTGTTCGAACGACAAACCCTGAAAATGTTGTGTGATAAAAAGTTTATTATCTACATGTATACACTACTACCGTATATATATTTATTAAACATCGTTTTTTTAAACGACTTCTAGGGTCATCGATCGCGATCTCTCTGTGACACACTTAAACAAACTAATGATTTGCGCCGAGGAATACAATGAACATTAAAGGATGAAAACAAAGATATCGTCATTGGCTTTCTAATATGCATATTTACGCTTGATATGTTTTTTTTTATTCTCAAAATAATTTTCAAAAGTTTTTATTGATATTGTTATGATGGACTATTTCATTACGCGGATCATTTTTGATGGGATAATATTTCCGGTAATCGACATCAACTGTCGCGAGAAGACGTTCTCTTTTTGTTTTTTTTAGAAAATACGTTTCAAGTGCCGGGAAATGGGGGGAAATGTTATCAATTTTTACTCACACTGTCAGCCCATGATAATGAGTTGATCATGATATCAGAAGGTGATTTAAAACAGTATATAGATGATAATATACATTCTTGTTATTTCTGTTTATTGAGATATTTTATTAGTTTAAACATATTTATTGCCAAAAGTTAACAGGGGATCAGGCACAAGTTATTACAACTTATCAACGCCTTCTCCCAATATACATTTTACATGACATTACAATAATAAGTTTACAAAAGTACATAATTGAAATCACAATTGATCTTAAAATCTCTTGCTGGATTCGATAAAACTGTGCACATTTCTAAAACTATTTGTGTTAAGGTCCAAGGAAAATTCAGAGTTGCCAAACAAAATTATATCTATACTTTTTGTTACATCCAAATCATTTAAATTTTGGAACAAAATACATCTTTCATTTGCAAAATTGTGACATTCCAAAAAATAATAAAAGATGTTTTATTCTGTGTCATGAGTATTTCAACAAACGATTTAGCTTACATTGCATAATTATATTTGTAGGTTCTATGTTGCAGTACAGAACAGACACCTGTGTACCGCCAATTCAACTGGAAATGAAAGTCGAACGATATATAAGAAAATATATATACTTCACCTTGATTGTGATTTTCTACTGCTGTCATATGGATACTACTTTTTATAATATGGTTATATAGTTATAATGCACGGAACAACATTAAGCTGGCATCCATAGACAATAGCGCTTCATATGAAATTTCCTCATCAACAACTATGTTTGAGCAATCTAACTTAATTCCCCCTCCCCCCAAAAAATATCAATAAAACATCATTGTACGTGTGGTTCCTCAATGCTAGTGTGATAGTGTATTTAGATGATTCTCTCCTAATTTTTACTGTGAGGACGTGGCATTATTCCGTTAAAAAGGTAAATATAAGTATTGGGGTTTGTCATATTTTTGACATTCTCTGGTGTATTATATACTTGGACTTACCTAAATATATTCAACAAAGTGTACGCTAATATGTAGGTACACCAATGTGCATTATTCACCAATGATTGCCAAAAATATGACAACGAATTTTGTGAACAAGTTTGATAATTAAACGGTGCTGCTAACCTAACAATCATATGAAGATGAACATATTCTTCTTTCTGTATCGGATTACATCTTAAGAACTAGAATATTCTAGATATCCAACTAAAACTGCTTAATGAAAGTATCACTGATTTTTTTTTTGTTTTTTTTTTCACTCCTACTCCCATTCCTTCATTCACTCATTCTTTCATTCATTCCTATTGTACATTTCATTTACATTCATTCAATTCTCATTTCCTCAATACAATATCTTCTGGTTTCCAATAATAATGGTACCTTACATTTTTGTATTTTTTGTTTACATTTCTCTTAATTCTTCATTTTATTTCTTGTTATTGACCACTTTAATACTGAGGATGTAAACAGCTCCCATCCAATTCGTCTGTCTCGATTATGTTCCGGGGGGGGGGGGGGGGGGGGGGGGGGGGGTTGGGTTCAGAAGACCAGTTGTACTATATTGCTAAAATTGGGATAACAACTACATAAAAAAAAAATTGTACAATGCTTTTTAACATGCTCTTCTTGATTTAACCTGTATTTAGTGCATAAATTGAACTATTTAGTGGGATTGAATTTCCAAACTCATCAGTGGATGGCCTTGTGTATTACACAATGGACATTTCTGGCCTGTATCTGTTGGGTAAGGTAATTTAATCCCACTAAATGTTTATACATGCAGCTCAATAATAAAAATAAAAAAAAAATCTTTTCTTTTCGGATGATTACTTGTACATGATGTACATATCTATTTATCTTTGGTGTCGCAATAAAAGGTTAAAGTTTCAATTATTTAATTTTATTAAAATTCAAATACAATTTAGTAGTTGTTTCCCCCACTTAGATTATTTATATAATGCGTTCAAATTATTTGTATGTGTTCAGTGTTGTAATGTTTATGTCTATGTTTGTACCACTGTTTGTTACTTTGTTTGGAGAGGGCTTAATTAGGCTATGCCTGCTGCCCGATCCATTTGTCTTTTGGACAATAAAATTTATTGAAATTGAAATTGAAATTGAAGACTGTTCATGAATCGGTATTGTTCATCGAACAAATATGTGAATAAAGTTGTTAATTGAACTGTGGTAGTTTCCTATTCCGTAAACAAGTTTGTTCGTAAATATGTGTTGGCCAACGAACAATTATGTAACCAAGGTTGTTTATTATTTTGTGTTGTTCTCCTATTACAAGAACAACATTGTTCATCGGATTCTGTGGTTTGCTTATCATGCGATCAAGTTTGTTCATTTAACAGTTGTTCAAAGAACAACGTTATTTACTATACGGTTCTTTTTGCGTGGAGCTATTTTGTGAATAAATTTACTAAACTGTTCACCTTAATATTATGTGAACAAGATTAAACTGTTTAAATGAACAACCTCAATCTGATTCACGACATTCAAGTCATCGGAGCCTTCACACCATTGCGTCATTACAGGAAAACATCTTTATATCATAACTTCGCAATTATCAAGCAAGACTCACCTCTTCAAGTAAACGTCGTCAAGGGCTTCCTGTTGTTTTACGCTAGCGAGCTGTTAAGTACTGTAGCTATATTGTACTTTGTAATGTGAGAGTGAGAAAGAAATTATCCAAATTAAGGGCTTAAAACGTACCAAAATAGCTTAACAATGCAGACACGGTTCTGTTATTGCCATATACAGGTTAAACCATTGCATATTATATAAAATATTATTTCAAGTGAAATACAGTTGGGAGGGTGGTGGCAATGTGAAAAAAAAAACGATCCGACGAAAACCAGCCAAATCGAACAAATATGTTTTGACTATTTTTTAATACTGTTGTGACGGACTTGAGCCCAAGCAACGGCACAATCGTTATCACTGGTCCTCGGCGTCGGTTATAAGTAGGAGAACTCTTTGCGGAAAGTCAAAGAACACCGGTTTTGAGATTGTGAAAAAATGGGGAGGGGGGGGGGGTAGTGTTAAATATTCGTACATGTACACTGTATGTCTATAGAAAATCTCTTAAGCTGTAGAGGTAAAGCGTTCAGCTAGAGAGCCATGGGTCTTGGGTTCGAGCCCCACTGAAAGTACTATTTCTACATTTTTTAATTCATCCTCCTACTTACTACACAATATTGAAAATAAAATTGAAAACATTGATGTTGGTTTTCAGTTTAAGTAATACCTTTAAGAACACATTTTATTGTTCATATATTCAAAAAATCACACCCTGTTGTAAACACTTACAGGTACAAAATAAAATATTCAGTTACTCATAAATATTCATCACTGACAGACTATTTCAGGTAGAGTAACATACACATTTAGATAACAGATAGGGTAGACATTTTTCATAGGAGTTGTCTCCCCTATGCCACTTTAGATAGGGATATATATGCTTCTGATGTAGGCGTCATTGTACATAGAAACGTCACATAAAACATTTATTGGTTTTGTAGAATATTTTTATATAAAAGTGATATATGAGTTTTGACATATACAGCAAATGTACAGAAATTTGATTACACAATTCGTGTCGTAAATGAAATTGAACTTATGACATTTGAAAATGGTTCATATACGCTTGCTTATCATGCTTATCAGTTGCACAGACATCAACAATTCTCAAAACGTTCCTTAAAATAATTTTGAGTGAAAAAGTTCATAAAATATCAAAATGTTGTTCAAATCGTACTGAAAGTCTTTTTTTAAATTCCATTCAGCAAGACGACGACCGCTTATTGTCAACGACGACAAAACTTTGAACTTTGAATGTTTGTTTTTCAGCAATTTTGAAACAAAAGTAGAGAAAAATAAATAACTATGTAGGTTTACCATTCAACTATTGCTCTTGGAAGCAAACGGACAGTACATTGTACATCAGGTAGCCTCCAACCCCCTCCCCTTCCAAATTTACGTGTTATACCACATGATCATAATAAATGCTCGTGTAAAAATTCTTAATATTTTCAAGCAATCATTCCTGTTTTTTTCTATCATATCTGGTATCGATACAATTCAATTAGAATCCTGAAAAAAAGCTTTAAATCTCCCTTAATTGAAATAAATCATTGAATTTCCTATGTGTACTGTACATGTGTATGCATATATTTAAATAAATCAGTAAATTTATTTAATATTTAAGAGTGTTTTGATTTTATCTATAAAATATATATTACGAGCACTAAGCAAACATTACTACGTTTTTGGTAAAAAAAACCCATATAAATGAAAAGCTACATAAAATGTATAAAAACATGCAAACATGTAAAAATATTGATATAAGTATGAAATGAATGGCATACAATACATCCACAAAATCGAAATATAACCACGACCTTAAACCGAAAACAAAACCGGACGATTTTTTCCGGAACATTTAAGATTAAGAATAACTCTATAGCACTTCTTGAGTTTCGAAATTCATTTGAAATGTTCTTTCTTTATCTTTAGTTACGGATCTAACATATTCACACAAGCTAATATGCTCCATATTGAGTTTGATAAGTCTATAAATGCCTCCGTAACCTAAAGATTTCGGTGCGAGAAAATGAAACGTCCTGATAACTGGAAGTCGGGATATATGATACTCCACAAATCATGTTCGAGTTCCCATACGTAAATCGTCACCAAATCAGAAAGGAATATGCGTGTCCAAATAGCTCATGTATGGTGGCTCATTCGTGCAATTTTCTTCTTCGCCGCAGTTCAAAACGCGAAAAAGCGAAAAAGCAGAATTGCGAAAAAGAGAAAGGGGGAAAAAAGTCAAAATAACGTGAAAAGTTCCAAAATGTTGGACGAAAAAGCACATTTTACCCATGTCGCTATTTCGCTTTTTGTCATGCACTTTTTCGCTTTGGAAAGAAAAGCGAAAATTTGGTGTTAAAATTTCGCATTTTCGCACTAATCAGCAATCATACTCATGTGGTCGTTCTGTCTATCGCAGAATACTGCGGCGGAAATGACGTAAATTACGTGGACCGGGACAATCCACTCAGTTCTGCTTGAACTATATCTCCTTCTTTTTGTCTTGTTTTACAGAAGCAGCAGAATATTTTTGCACATTGTCCAAAAACCATTTTCTTAAACTCTGTGTTTAGAAAGCCGTAGATGATGGGATTTAACGCGCAGTTGAATAAAAATGACCTGTGGAACAGTTCACTGGCAACAAGCTGGGCAGGCGTGAAATCGTTCGGGTCGTATGTTATAAATAACGTTGACCATATCACTAGACACAAGTAGGGCAAAAAGCTGAGAACGAATGCAACACTTATAGACAGAGCGATTATCGTGTAACGCTTAGTGTTAATATTTTGTGATCGCATCTTTTCCTTTTGGAAGTCCATATTTCCCTTGGCGTGCGCGTCCCGTGTTTCAATTTCCGTCATAGAGCTTGCTGTGGACGCGTAGGACATCCTTGATAGAGCAGACCCTTCTCGCATCGGACTTCCAAACTTGTTTTGTCCAAATGACTTCCCCTTGTTTGCCATGGTAGCTGAGCTTACTCTACGATTATTCTCCGGAACTTTTTCGGTGCTCGATTTTTCGGTAAAACTTCTAGTTTGCCGAATTGTGCCTGACACTCCATTAACAATGTCTTTCTCGTGGTCTGGGTCCATTGTTTGAGGAATTATTTTATGCGGACCCATCTTCAGCGACCGAGCGCTGACTGCAATTGAGTTTGCCGACGTAGGGCGACAGTTGTCGAAATCATCTTCGCCGATAGGCGACAGAGCACCATCCCTAACGTCATTTCCGAAACCAGTCAAATCATCCATTTTGCTTCTTCCTTCAGAATGCGTCACATCGCTCGCAACTGTCATCGAACTCGTAGGACGTGCGGATGATGCGTTTCTCTCGACGCCTGTCGCATAGAACCGGAAGCTGCGCAACTTGTACAGTTGTCTCCCCACAAGCGTATACAAGGCTATGAGCACTATGAAAACGATGATAAAACATAGGAAAAGAAATGAATTATAGGCTGTCACAAGAAGTTTATAATCCTCAGCTGGATTTAAAGTACAATCTCGGGCAATCACGGATGTGTCCTCGGTTAGATTTTTCTGAATTACTGTGTTGAGAAATATGGCCGGCCACGAACAAAACAGCGCAAAACCGATCACGGCGACAATAATCCATCTCGCCATTTTTTCGGTAATCTGTGCATCGAAAGGTTTGCATATTTTCCGGAATCGGTCAACCGCTATAGCAATTAGTGTCGTCCCGGAACCGATACAAGAGAAATAGTTTACAAAACGGAGAGCCCGACAAGTAGCTTCACTGTCGAAAGTATAAAAGTTTATTAAGTCTGCGATTTCCATAGGCATAGAGACCACACAAGATATTAGATCGAAAATAGCCAAAGTCACAATAAACATGTACGATGCTGTTGTTTTCATTCGACATCCGTAAAAATAGATGACGAGAGGATTTCCGAATAAACCCAGCACCATAAGCACTCCGATGATTATGATCGCCGGAAGTAAGATCGAAACATAATTGTCATTTATTTCCTGCAGCCGTACTTCCTGTTCCGGTGTATTCATCTTTACGCTGTTCTTGTCTAATCAGTTTCTGATAGAGGTCGAAATCCGTCCTGGACCATCTGGAAAATAAAACATAACAGTTTTGAAATAGACGAATGGGACTAAAACTTAGTTGATACGGCTCAAAATTTCTGATCCCGTTTTGTCAATGTTTCGTAAATCACCATAGGAAAGCATTACAAAAGTTCTAGAGAAAAATCTGGAGTTATAAGGAATTTTCCTTAGTTCTGCAATGACGTCATATTGATAATTTTAAGTGACGGAATAAGGCGAACTGACGAATGGTTAAAAGGTAAAGACATTTTGCCCATTCGGCATCGCATCTTGACAAGTTTTGTCGTACGTATGCAGAGACACTTCAAATGGTGTATAATGTTATCACGAAATATCTTTGTTTTGTAAATAGCTATCGAAATGTTTCTGACACAGTCATGTACATGTATATACGCTGTAAATCAACACATGGATTGTTTTATAACAGAATACAAGTTAAAAAATATTCTAGATAAATTATCAATTAACATATAAATAATATTTATATCGATTGTGATTATCATTTTGGTCGAGACATTGTCTAGTCAAAACATAATCCTCGAAATCAAAATTGATTGTCAAAAGCACAACTCAGCAAAGCGCAGTTCGCACATATGTGATTTTTCTGCGCCTTTAAGAAAGAGCTATAAATCTTGGGGACTTGCAACTTCTTGTTACAACTTCTTGTTACAAGTTATTGGATTCATTAGGGCTATGAAATATAGATAAAAACATGATAAAGGAAATGACATCAAATGACTACCGAAATGACTATACCCACCCCCACCCTCCACATTTCAAAATCCGGATTCAAGTGTCTCACGTATAGCTTACTAGACGACGAGACCGACAATGCATTTTTTGCACTTTTCTGTTAACCGCAGGTGAAAAACTGACTAACAATATGTTATTTTTGGGAAAACTTGAGGTGAAGCAAGGTACAGAAGATACCTTACCTCGTTCGAGGTTACATTGTGCGGTAGGCGAGGTTTTCGTGTTATGGATCTCCCCATGTCACGACACAAATCGAGCAGAATGAATAGGTACACATCCTATCATCCGTGGAATGTATTGGCAGCTTAAAAATCTGTCTGTTCGGGTACACATCCTATTATACAGGAAATGTATAGTCAGCTTAACGATCTGTCTGTTCAGGTACGCATCCTATTATCCGTGAAATGTATTGTCAGCTTAAAAATCTGTCTGTTCGGGTACACATCCTATTATACAGGAAATGTATAGTCAGCTTATATAATTAAAGATCTGTCTGTTCAGGTACGCATCCTATTATACGGGAAATGTATTGTCAGCTTAACGATCTGTCTATTCAGGTACGCATCCTATTTTACGGGAAATGTATTGTTAGCTTTGCGATCTGTTAATTCAGGTACGCATCCTATTATACAGGAAATGTATCGTCAGCTTAACGATCTGTCTATTCGGGCACGCATCCTCCTATACGAAAAATATATTGTCAGTTTAACGATCTTTCTTTTCATGTGCACATGCTATAATACGGAAAAATGTCTTCTAATCATGTATACGGAAATGCATTGTCAGCTTAACGATTTGTATTTCTCCCATATCTTCATTTATTTTTCATTTTTATAACTTAAACAATGGTTAATTGATTCAAAAAGCTTCTTTCTCGCTATAACAAAATTGTGTTTTGCTAAAACTCTTTATTATTAAGAGGTGGTAATTTGTAATAACACATAAATTCACGTTAACAATGCGTTGTTTTGCTACAGCGATTTAAAGGCCCAATATACGTAACTTCAGGGAAATTTTCGTGATCCTGAAAAATTCTGAAAAAAATCCAGTTGATAACCATGCAAAAATAAGCGAAGAAAACCTGAGCGGTAACTAACAA
Organism: Mimachlamys varia; assembly: GCA_947623455.1. Lineage (NCBI taxonomy): Eukaryota > Metazoa > Mollusca > Bivalvia > Pectinida > Pectinidae > Mimachlamys > Mimachlamys varia. Next base: position 31,345,004 of record OX392540.1, read on the forward strand.
GGAACTCTTGACAAAAAAATCCAAAGAATATTGAAAAATATTCAGGTGGGGCCCACTTCAACAACAAACCGAAGGCAGAAGACGGTTCGAAATGGACGCGTATTTACAAATAGCGTGTTTCAACTGCTGATGTACCGGTAACCGCGAAGGAATTTATCTTGGATATTGCTGATATCAGTTAATCTTAACTAAATCTATAAATATAATAAGTTATTAGGCTTGATTTTCGCTTCACGTTTTGCCGAAAGTTACATATATTGGGCCTTTAATAGTGTTATTTTTTAAAAGAGGTAATGTGTCGTTATAACGACTAAAACCTTCGTTATAACGAGATATATAGCGTGTTCCATTTAGCGGAACGTTCCGGTTGTGCCAACTTGGAACTGGTCTGCTAAATGGAACAGAACGTGCCGAATTCCGTTCCTGCGGGTGAAAATCTAATAATCAAAAATGAAAAAGAAACAACTTTTCCAGAAATAACCAAAACGGTTCCGTCATAAAATCCGCAAAACAGTGCGAGTAGTCCCTTTTATTTACACATTTTACACACTATGGTGCCACTTGGAGATGGTAGTGATATATTTTACTGGTGAAATGTTGTTTAACTGGTTATAGTTAGGTCTATTTACAATTTATTGAACATTTGAAACGAAAACCTTTCAATGGCCGCCATATTGGATCCAACTTGGTACCCTCAAATGAGACGTTCCAGACGAACCGGTTCATTCCTGCGTAACGTCGTGTACCATTTAGCGGAACGTCTGGTTCGTTCCGGAACAACCGGAACGTTCTGCTAAATGGAACACGCTAAGAGTTTCTATATAACAGCTAAATTAACGTTACATAATGATGGTACCTCATTTTGACTTCGTATACAGTAGTACATGTACAATGTATATATATGTGCATGCCCGCAGTAGGCAATGGAGCGCGATTGACTATACATAAATGTGCGCAGACAATATAAGATACAATCCTCATATTTACATCATTGACTATACATAAATGTGCGCAGACAATATAAGATACAATCCTCATATTTACATCATTGACTATACATAAATGTGCGCAGACATTGTAAGATACAATCCTCATATTTACATCATTGACTATACATAAATGTGCGCAGACATTGTAAGATACAATCCTCATATTTACATCATTGACTATACATAAATGTGCGCAGACATTGTAAGATACAATCCTCATATTTACATCATTGACTATACATAAATGTGCGCAGACATTATAAGATACAATCCTCATATTTACATCATTAATGATGATTAAATGCTAACGAAGAAAAAACAGAGAAGGGTTGTTACTATGGTAACCACGATAGCCGTGATTGCTAAGACTATATCGATATATAGGTAGAATTAGGAAAAACACAGTTAGCAGCAATATTTTCTTCTTTTCGTTAAATGTGAGATTTTTATATAATATTATGAGCAATATAATTCTGATCAAATAATGCTACTAGCATTTCGAACATATTTCTTTACGTACAACGGCCATGATGCACTGACCTGGTTTACGTATTGAAGTGGTCGAACGTCCCAACAGGAAGTCGCTATTGTTTGCAATTCCGTCAAAAAAATCGAATTTGCATCAATGGAAGTTTAAGATCCTCCATTTTGAATATTTTTCGGTATAACGAGGTATGTGTCTGTTATAATGACTAAATTACTGTATAATGACAATTAGTTAAAACAGCAAACTTTACGTTTCAATGATATACTGTTTCGATATAACTACCCAATTATACTTATAAAGAGAAAAAAACTATCAATATATAAACATTTTTTAAGTCTTAAATATTAATTTATATGGGACCAAATTAAAGCATCAGAGGAAAATTGAAAAACTCAAAGGAACGGAAGATATAGATTTGCAAAGCAATGATTTACAAAGTTTCTGACGACAGCACAGGGACCTGTGAATATTGTCACAATAGTCAATATATTTGAACCTACACTGCAGTTGTGAGAGAAATATTTTAACGTTGTTAGAGTTTAATCAACTCTCGGTATTTTTGCTGGTGATATGCAGGAATATACATCATCTACTTTTAATACTGTACACACATCGGTTTAGTTTATTTATAGATAAAAAAAACACAATAAATTCGCGGGCCCCTGTGTCCCAGACTGTATGCACTGTTCGGGCGGATCCTTTGATATGTGGTACAGTTCAATTCACAGCGTCATCCGTTTTGCTCTGAAAAATAACAATTATAGCGATAATTTAACGACGCATTCCTCGTGGTCTGACTCCGAATCTGCTCCAAAGCTTTATCCTGATGAGCATGCGGTATTTCGGAACATCTCGTTCCGAACACAGGGACCTGAAAATTTGTTACAGCTAGTTTTGGACCTAAAATAGGGTGTTTAGAGTAATTTTACACATTTGGGGGGTTAAGATCAATTTTCGATAAAAATGCTCTAAACACCATATTTTAGGTCCAAAACTAGCTGTAACAAATTCTCAGGTCCCTGTGGTTCCGAAACCGTTCCGTCCGTGGATGTACATTGTAGTTACATTTTTGTAGATGACATTGGCTTATATATATGTTGATACATTTTAATTATGTACATGTACAACGATGTCTCAACATCAGATAATAAATGAGCAGATGTGTTGAATTCTCCGAAGAAACTTCAACAGATGCAATACTTTTTTGCCTTAAAATACGACTGCAAATAGAAAATAAAGAAATGTTTGTAGTTGCCGATAGCTAATTAACCATAACAACAATCTTAAGTTTAGGCTTTGAGTAAAGAAAAACATACAAGTTTAAAATAAACATAAGTATAGATTATCTAGCGTAAATACGTGTTACTTTTGTCGGTGGATTAGGAAAGGGTATGTATATATATTGCCTGTGTTTTTGGTCCAGTTTTGATCGAATTCTTTAACTAAACAATGAGCGCCAGGTATTTGTAGGAAAGGTATGTACTCATCCGATTATACGGCGACTGTAGCTTAAAGAACAGTTCGACCTGAAGTCTTTGGCATCCAATTACATTATGTTGAAAATTATTTTAAACTTTCAATTCTGTCGATATTGCAGTTTAACGTTATTTATTTATTGATACATAGACGAAATTTAAAGTAACGCTAAGCGTGTTGAATGGCGTTTAGATACACCTTGTATTTATTAATTCAGGGACGAATTTCATCTTCATGCTAAATATTTTTATTGTTGTATTTCATTACAGTGGCGCAGTAATCATATATGCTTTTATGCTCAAGCATACACTTAAATTCCACCAACATAATTATTATTCTCCGTCTTTTATTAGTTTTAATTTACCTTTATGTAACCTGAATCACTAATAATAGGTAGTAGTGTAACTAGAGGCATGTACAAACTGACGGACAATTGTTGAATTTTTTATCAATTTCAAATTCAGCGAAACAAGGTGGAATTGCTTTCGCATGTTACATTTTGCAGTTGGTGTAGTTTATTAATGCACGAAAGCTCATTTTGATCACTTAAACCCGTGATACATTAAAGGGGGGTCGCCCCAATACCCCCCCCCCCCCCCCCACGGTTGGTTCGCCCCTACCCCCTACTCCCCCCACCCCCACCCTCACAGATAGCAGATAGCATACATTTTCAAAATAGATTTGCTAAAATAAAAAAAATCAATTCAAGTAAATCAGTGTCAGGACTAATATTCGGAATTTAACTCATATTTTTAATTATTTTATTTCTTAAAAGCCTGAAATTCTGTTCTTTATTAGTTAATTTGGTTTGGAACAGATGACGTATTAGGAAAGCATACATATTGTATTTTTGTTTCGCAAACTAGAGTTCTCTTAATTTTAGGACACTTACCTCCTTAATATCTCCATCTGCTATTAACACATAACAAACTTTAAACGACATAAGACTTTTTATTTAAAAATGAGGTGATATTCCGAATTAGTCCTGACACTGATTTACTTGAATTGAGTTATTATTTTAAACGATTTTAAATTAATTATGTTCGCAAATGAACAAACGGTAAAAAGCAACAATTAAAGGCAGTGATGTATTGGCAAGCGTTAAATTATTTTTACAGTTTCCATTCGCACTGACTTTGAGCACATTGAAAAGTGAATCAAATTAACACAACGCCAGCCACAGTCATAAAAAGTCTGGTCAACTTTAAACTGTGTTAATACAATATCAGGACAGATTAATAGAAAGTTTGGCCAACTTTAAACTGTGTCAACGCAACGCCAGCCACAGTCATACAAAGTATGGTCAACTTTAAACTGTGTTAATACAATATCAGGACAGATTAATAGAAAGTTTGGTCAACTTTAAACTGTGTCAACGCAACGCCAGACACAGTCATACAAAGTATGGTCAACTTTAAACTGTGTTAATACAATATCAGGACAGATTAATAGAAAGTTTGGTCAACTTTAAACTGTGTCAACGCAACGCCAGACACAGTCATACAAAGTATGGTCAACTTTAAACTGTGTTAATGCAATATCTGAACAGATTCATAAAAAATGTATGGTCAACTTAAAGGCCCAATATACGTAACTTCAGGGAAATTTTCGTGATTCTGAAAAAAAATCTAGTTGATAACCATGTAAAAATAAGCCTAAAACGAAGTAAACCTGAGCGGTAACTAACAAGAAACTCTTGACAAAAAAATCCAAAGAATTGAAAATCATTCAGGTGGGGCCCACTTCAACAACAAACCGAAGGTAGAAGACGGTTCGAAATGGACGCGTGTTTACAATTAGCGTGTTTCAACTGCTGCTGTACCGGTAACCGCGAAGGAATTTATCTTGGATATTGCTGATATCAGTTAATCTTAACTAAATCAATAAATATATTAAGTTATTAGGCTTTATTTTCGCTTCAAGTTTTGCCGAAAGTTACGTATATTGGGCCTTTAAACTGTGTTAACGCAACGCCAGACACAGTCATACAAAGTATGGTCAACTTTAAACTGTGTTAACACAACGCCAGACACAGTCATACAAAGTATGGTCAACTTAAAACTGTGTTAACACAACGCCAGACACAGTCATACAAAGTATGGTCAACTTAAAACTGTTTTAACACAACACCAGACACAGTCATACAAAGTATGGTCAACTTAAAACTGTGTTAATACAATATCGGGACAAATTCATAAAAAGTATGGTCAATTTTCACTGCGTTAACGCAACGCCAGACACAGTCATACAAGGTATGGTCAACTTTAAACTGTGTTAATACAATATCAGGACAGATTAATAGAAAGTTTGGTCAACTTTAAACTGTGTTAACACAACGCCAGACACAGCCATACAAAGTATGGTCAACTTTAAATTATGTCAACGCAACGCCAGACACAGTCATACAAAGTATGGTCAACTTTAAACTGTTTCAATACAATATCGGGACAGAGTCATATGAAGTATATGGTTAACTTTACATGTCGTAGACTGCACACCATTGCATTCATAAAACACAAAACCAGGGCGCACACTTACATGTACAGAGTATGGTAAACTGTACACTGAGGTAACACAGTATTACCAGGACAGTCATACAGCGTTTGGTTAACTTTACGCTGTATTAATACATTACCAGGACAGTCATACAGAGTATGATTAGCTTTTAAGCGTGTTAATATAATATCAGGATAGAGTCATAGAAAGTATTGTCATCTTTACACTGTGTAACACCATACCAACACGGTCATAAAAAGTATGATCAACTATACACTGTATTCATACAATATCAGGACAGAGTCATAGAAAGTGTGGTTACCTTCACACTGTGTGAACACCATACCAGATATGGCCCAAATAAAGATTGTTAACTTTACAATTTATGAACCGGATACCAGGACAGAGTCATTAACAGTATGGTTAACTTTATACTGTGTTTACAGTTCATGGGAACACTTACTGTAAATGATTTCCGTAAAATCACCCGTCGATGTTTTGAAGTCGTACTATCTCCCGTTTTTAGTCTATATATATCACAGAGCTACACAATGTTCCACACCACATTAAATCACAACAATTCACTTCTGTTTCTAAAGCTCCAATTCTCAATTCAAAGTCAGATTTAGTCGAAATACATTTTGTTTGAAAATCCATCACGAGGAAACTGGACAAAATAGAGGAGGCCCAAATACGCATCCTTGGAGTCTCCGGTTTTTTTCTTATTATTTTATCACAATTTGATACCATAAATGCAGACGGTCTTGTAGTTTTTATATGTTGTCTTTCTGACAGATCTGGAATTCTTTAGATATTATTAAAAGGTTGGGTCCAAGTACAAATCCCTGTACAATCCCTGTCTGTCCTAGTACAATACGCGCAAATATGGCCAACACATTTCTCAACAAGGGGTAAATATATTCCTGCTGTTTCACACAGCTTAGCACGTCTCTTAATAAACACCACAGGTCAAAATGTTTTGACAAAACATTTGTAGATTAAATCTACCGTCACTTGTAACAAAATGTGCTAATCCATCGAGACACAACCGGCCTTACTACGGAATGATAGAAATACCACGAACACTAAACACCCTCCTATAACCTGTATTTGTTAAAATCCCGGATATAATACACCTCTACATAACCGTGGGATTATTTCTGAGTAATACTGTGAACGACATTGAACTAAAATAAACTGCTCACTGGTAAAATGTACATTGGTACAATTACCTCTACGCCGTAAGATTTTCACGGTATACAAGCGATTTAGCTTCAATGGACACACTTTGCCTGGAGGGACAGAGATCTCGATCATTTTATAAATTGAAAGTAGTTTCACTCTTAATATTTTCTATAAAACTTCTTGTGTATTGTGTACTTGTTTTGAAATGTCACAAACTCGGAGACTATCACACTTGAATTTCCATGTCATTGTCTCCAAAATACACCTCTCTTTGTAAATATTTGGACAACATTGTACCATTTAATCTTCTTACGCTTAAACTGATATTTTTATCGTCCTTGAAACTTCATCTCAAATTTACTTACCATTATAATTCTAAACTCTTCAATTTTTAACTAAGCTTTAACCACTTAAAGGCCCAATATACGTAACTTCAGGAATTTTTTCGTGATTCTGAAAAATTCTGAAAAACAATCCAGTTGATAACCATGCAAAAATAAGCTTAAAACGAAGTAAACCTGAGCGGTAACTAACAAGAAATTCTGGACAAAAAAATCCAAAGAATTGAAAATAATTCAGGTGGGGCCCACTTCAACAACAAGCCGAAGTTAGAAGACCGTTCAAAATGGACGCGTGTTTACAAATACCGACTTTCAGTTGCTGTTGTACCGATAACCGCGTAAGAATTCATCTTGAATATAACTGATATCAGTTAAACATTAACTAAATATATAAATATAAAAAGTTATTAGGCTTGATTTTCGCTTCAAGATTTGCCGAAAGCTACATATCATGGTCTTACATACAACTGACCACAGAACCAGACAAGCACACCCCTGTACATTCAGACACATATCTGCTACCAAAGACACATATAAATTCTCCTTTTTCCACACAAATAATTACACAATGGAACCTCCTTCCGGTAGCAGCAGTACAATGCACAACACTAGAGGGCGTCAAGGCACACATCCCACCCACAGTCCTTGAACCTCCTCTCCCATCACCATACACTAAATATCAAACACTGTTTGTACCAACTTTTTATCTTATGCCAATGAACTAATAAAATCTAACAAAAAAACATTCATCACTTTTAATCAAGCCTCTGTGTAACCCCTTTCATTTACCCGAAATCATCAGTATTTTGATGGAGGACCAAAGATGTATAAAGATAGAACGTTTTTATTTCTTATTTTTGTTTCTTGTCTTGTTGTAACCTTTCAAGCTCGATTTAAATATTTGAAGACACATCCAATGTCATATGGACTATAGAAAACTTGTTATCGTTTTGCTTCATTTCTGGTAGAACACCTGCCGGTTAGCAGGTCATTCTGTGTAGGCGGTGTCAATTTCACTATGTAATCGACAACTATGTTATTATGTATTTAAGGAAATCGACACCTACAATGAAATCGGGATGAAAAATGAGTCATCAGAAACCGTGCGTAGCTTCTCGATCCCATAACGACCTCGTCAAACTCATCTATAGCGTCTTAACCGCGTCTTCTCCAGTGACAGAATGCTGCGTGTCACGTGCAATGTAGCATAAGTAGGGTTTATAGGTCTACTTTTATCCTGAATTTAGCCGGACGGTCTTTAGCTTCCGAAATTAAAACGTTCTCGTTTGCTATCAAAGCCTGGATAATGCAAACGTACTTTTTTTGTCCCAGACAGGCAGCTTTCTCCTATTGTTTGCAAGCATACTCTGCAAATACAGTGACCCACCATTACAAACTTCTAACTTCTGGTGTAATGGTCCTCTCTAGCTTTTGTACTTTTAATTAAGTCATACCTCTTGCCATATTTAATAGTTTTTCTTTGCATGTTGAAAAATCTTAACTGCTTATCCGAATCCGTTTTCAGCTGAACGAGAGCTGTAGGACTCCTTCCTGTAGAAGATACGAAATGCTTATACATTATACAAAGTAAAAATATAAGTATGCTGACAAGGCTTGCCACGCCCTGGATATTGTCTAGTCATTACTGTTATAATATCTCCGGTATAATCAGCATGGTCTGCTACACAGGCATCAGGCTAATACCTACCGACATCGACAGTTACATGTAAGTTTCAGGATCGAAATGAACACCTACACACTGCATGAAAATTTGTATACAAGGATCGCCTCGTCACTGTTTTGTCATTTGTCAAAATTAGTGTATTTTACTGTACGGTCGTACTGCAGGGAATTATCTGTGTTAATTTACTTTAAACCCATGGCTATTTATAACATATTCCTTTTCCGAAGATTTCATCAGAGTCTTCCCCAATCCGACCGGGACCGCGCGCGGTTAAAGTGTGTGACATATATTCTGGTACATGTACCACTGACCCTCCACCTGTAGGTCTCAGGTTCGAAGCCTATATTGGGCAGTCGTCAGGTCCTGGTTGTTGTTGTTTGTATTCTCCAGGAACTCTGGATTTCTCCCACTATTAAAACTTGGCACGTCCTTAAATGACCCTAGCTGTTATTAGGACGTAAAATACAAACAAGCCCGGCTTCATTCCCTCATACATACTTTCGCTGGTACCATTCTTACTACTGGATTCTTCGCTGCTACAAAAATGTACCGTACATTTCTATTGTAGCTTAATCACCCATCATGTAGCTACTTAATTCATGAATTGATCATTTTATTACAAATTGCGTCGGGATGACAATGTCGCACAGCGTGATATGAAATATTATGTATTTAATTTCATCTACAATTACAATTTTATATCTAGTTGTGGAGTTATACAAGTTTATATAAAAAGGGTGATTTTCTCTCATATCTCGCCATGTTGGATAAAGGTTGCCCATGTAAGAAAGCTATGTAAGAAAAATCTATCTTACATAGCATTTCACGCGACGTGACGTCACAATGGCTCAACAATGACGTGACGTCACGAATACGGTAAACTCTAATGCAGGAAGGAAAAACGACGGCGTGATAAAATTAAAACCTTTCACAAAATTTTAACCATAAACACCAGGAAGAGGAGATTAATTTTTCTGCGCAAACTTAGTTTGGAAATATAGGGTATGCTTAAACTCGCTGTCTAATTCGTTTTCGTCAAAAAAGCTCAAGGAAAAAGTTGAAATTTCAAAATGGTAGAGCTTATTCGGGTAGTTGATATGAGAGAAAAAGACTCTTTCATTATGTGTGTATGTAGGATAGGGATATTCCACCCTCGTGATCACAAAATCTGGTAAAACCCTCGGCAAGCCTCGGGTTTCACCACATTTTGTGACCCCTCGGGTGGAATATCCCTATCCTACATACACGCATATGAAAGAGTCTTATACTCTTTCATTTTAAGGGGAAATGGAAAATATTATTACAAATTGCCTTGTTCCTCCAGTTGTCACTTTATTTACAATGTATTCCTCTCCCATTTCCACTTCCTAAGGCGTTTGGTTTACATGAAAGGATAGTTATTTCCTTTTTCCGTTGAAATATCGAAAATTATTCATTCTATAAAGGTGATATTTTCACTCGTGAGAAATATCTTATTTTTCACCAGTGAAAAAAAATCACTTTTCTGATTTGACCAATCTAAACACTACTTACCAACGACAATGGGTACAATTAAGAATTTGCTATAAAAATGAAATAAACATAATATCTAAAAGTATCCTCAGTATTACGGAAGACACTGTTAGATTTCGTCTATTTATTTTTGTTCGTTACATTCAATCAGTAACTGCTGACACTTTTCGTAAACGAAAACATGTTAAACGTCCTATTAACAGCTATAGGTAATTTAAGGACGGCCTCCAGCACTGATGTGTAAGTGTACTTGTACACGCATGCATGTGCCCTGGAACAGGGTATGTTGGTGTACCTGCAGTTGCCTCGTTGTTATAGGGCGAATCTGACGCTGACTCTATAGTGCTATCCCACTGAAATGTCATGCCGACGGTACCAAGAGTAACATATTGCCTGGTTAGGCTGTACTGAAATCAGGTGTGCCAGTTGTCATTACCCCAAATGCTGAATAAAAACTACCATGTTTAAGGATGAACATGATGAACAAGAGAGTTTAGAATAGATTAGTACCAACTTCTGCCGTCGGTGTCGGAAACGATTACCCATATTATGTAAAATTAAATCAAAGAACATCCCCCCCTCTCTCTCTCTCCCATCCCCAACTCTCTTAAACATTTGAAACATGTCATCCTGTAAATATATTGTACATGTATATATATATTGTCAAATGTCTAGTTGTAAATATATGTATATTGTTAAAATTTATTGGGCAAGGGCTTCATATAAGTTAGTAAACATGTGCCCAATCCCAGGACCCATTGTATATATTTCATACAACTAAAATATATTTCAATATAAATGTTTGCGGACTACGTGCTTATTGCCCTATTCACGTCGACGAACGTCACAGCGTCGTTATTCTCCCGTCTACATAAAGATGAAGGAACAAAAAAAAACATGCAAGATTAACGCCCCACATTCGACCCCTGGAGAATAACTTAAAACGCCACCTTAAAAAAATCAAATTCCAAACAACTTTAATTCTTTAGAATGCAATTGCAAAACGTGAAAAAAGTTTTTTTTTTTTTTTCTTTTTTGGAAAAGAACTTTTTTCACGATATGATAAAGTATACTGAGTAAAATGTAATATATCTCTTACCTTGATGTATTTTACCGTATGAAACACTATATACATATCTTACCTTTGTGCTTGATATCTTCATATTAGTGAAACAGATATATACATTGACACGTGACCCCATTCCTGATGTAAATGATGATATCGTTCACAATACCATGCTTCCGGTGTAGAACTACATCTTAAATCTCCTTTCGAAGTTCACTGTGTTAAATAAAAACATCCATCCCCAGCCAAGCTACATCCACCCTCTAAGTAAGAACTAGTATGTTAAATCCTAACAGCTTGTTCGATAGGGTTGATCGACACCGTGTTTGTGCTACACAATATCGTCTGGAATTTGTATGTGTAATTGACAACCCGTGTCGATGTCTCCCAGTCCTCAATAGGCTTACATTTGTTTAGTGTACATTCCGGGTAGTCGTTCTGTGTCGTGTCACGCAAGCAATTCACGTAAACAGACATTTGGTTTACTTGTCATGGTCTGTCCATGTTTTATGTAATTTCAGGTTTTTTTTTTAAATTTTCATTTTTGTTCAAATTTTTCAAAAAAATACATGGGATCAGTTTGTTTCGGTTTATTTTGTTTTCCGTCTTATCAATAGCCAGGGTCATTTAAGGACGTGTCAGGTTTTGGAGGTGGGGAAAGCCGGAGTACCCGGAGAAAAACCACCGACCGACGGTCAATACCTGGCAACTGCCCCACATACAGTACGTGCACGTCGGTTTCCATCTCGCAGCCGAAAGCTGGAGGGATAAAGTTCGTTGTTTTAATGAGAAAGGGAACAGAAACTATTGAACCTGTCCAGCCACCTGTGGCATCTTTGGTACTCAAGTTTCCCCCTACAGAAACTCCCTTTTGAGTTACAACGTCATCACTTCTTGGTTGAGGGCGTGCATGTGTGTACATGTCTTAAGGTTTATCTTACTGGGAATTGATCAAATGGATTTTATATAAAAAAAAAAACCTTTTTAACTGATTACTCCATAAATATATAAATATAAATAATGAATATTTTAGCAAATGTTGTTATGATCCTATAACACACATTTCTATTGCTGACAAACTTTACATTTTAGGATTTGTTAAGTTTGTCATCAATTGCAATGTGTATTACATGTATAGGACCATAAAAACATTTGCAAAAACATACATTGCTTAAATGAATATAACATGCGACAAATTTAAACTGTATTGAACCAATATTGACATTTTGACAGACATATGTCAGGTGTGAGAACCTCTGGACATAACACAAGATTTAGACATCTTGACAGATGGATGTCAGGTGTGGGGTACTCTGGCCCTAACACCAGACTTGGACACTTGACAGATATGGTGTCGGGGCCGGAGGAAACTTGGGCTATATAAAGGGGTTTTTTTGGGCGGGAAATTTAGGGAATTGCAGAAGGAAATTATGAAATGAAAACAACAAACCGTTGAAATATGTTGGAAAAACGAAATGGGGAAGGGGGGGCGGGTCTTATATCGAGGTTTTGCTGTAATAAGTAATTTCGCGAACGACCGCTTTACATAGTTGCAAGAAAACTACCAGGTGGAGAAAAGGTAAATTAGCGAATATTTTAGCAGAAATGCATTGTACGGGGAAAATTCAAGATGGCGAACGATGGTGATCGTTGTGCTTGTAAGATGATGTGATCTTGAACTAGCTCGTTTATGTAAAAGAGGAATAAGCCATGTCCCCGTGTAATATTAAAATTGCAGCTACAGGTGAATATTTATACCCAGAACTTTGAAAAGAAACTATTACAGTGCGAGTATGTGTAGCTTTTACAATTGTGCACACAGCCCTCAAAATCAACGATGCATGACAATTGTGAAATAAAATGTTATTTCATATTTTCACCACTTTAAGCTAACTAAAAACCCATGACGAACTTTCCGACTCATAAACGATAAAATATTACCACTATTATAAACAACTTCACAAATTGTAACCCGGTTTGATGGTTAAAGTTAATTCACCCCAGATATTAATGCTACAATTAAGATGACACGCACATGTTCATGAATGCGTAAACTACGTGGAAAGGATAACACTTTTACAGAATATACCACATTGTCATCACACAGGGACAGAATATACCACAGTATCAACACACAGGGACAGAATATACCACAGTATCAACATACAGGGACAGAATATACCACATTGTCAACATACAGGGACAGAATATACCACATTGTCAACATACAGGGACAGAATATACCACATTATCATCACACAGGGACAGAATATACCACATTGTCAACATACAGGGACAGAATATACCACATTGTCAACATACAGGGACAGAATATACCACATTGTCATCACACAGGGACAGAATATACCACAGTATCAACACACAGGGACAGAATATACCACAGTATCAACATACAGGGACAGAATATACCACAGTGTCAACATACAGGGACAGAATATACCACAGTGTCAACATACAGGGACAGAATATACCACATTGTCATCACACAGGGACAGAATATACTACAGTGTCTACACACAGGGACAGAGTATACCACAGTGTCTACACACAGGGACAGAATATACCACAGTATCAACACACAGGGACAGAATATACCACAGTATCAACATACAGGGACAGAATATACCACATTGTCAACATACAGGGACAGAATATACCACATTGTCAACATACAGGGACAGAATATACCACATTGTCATCACACAGGGACAGAATATACCACATTGTCAACATACAGGGACAGAATATACCACATTGTCAACATACAGGGACAGAATATACCACATTGTCATCACACAGGGACAGAATATACCACAGTATCAACACACAGGGACAGAATATACCACAGTATCAACATACAGGGACAGAATATACCACAGTGTCAACATACAGGGACAGAATATACCACAGTGTCAACATACAGGGACAGAATATAACACATTGTCATCACACAGGGACAGAATATACTACAGTGTCTACACACAGGGACAGAGTATACCACAGTGTCTACACACAGGGACAGAATATACCACAGTGTCAACACACAGGGACTGAATATACCACAGTGTCAACACACAGGGACATAATATACCACAGTGTCAACACACAGGGACAGAGTATACCACAGTGTCAACACACAGGGACTGAATATACCACAGTGTCTACACACAGGGACAGAATATACCACAGTGTCTACACACAGGGACAGAATATAACACAGTGTCAACACACAGGGACTGAATATACCACAGTGTCTACACACAGGGACAGAGTATACCACAGTGTTTACATACAGGGACAGAATATAGCACAGTGTCAACACAGAGAGACAGAATATACCACAGTGTCAACACACAGGGACTGAATATACCACAGTTTCTACACACAGGGACAGAATATACCACAGCGTCAACACACAGGGACAGAATAAACCACAGTGTCTACACACAAGGACAGAATATACCATAGCGTCAACACACAGGGACAGAATATACCACAGTGTCATCACACAGGGACAGAATATACCACAATGACAACACACAGGGACAGAATATACCACAGCGTCAACACACAAGGACAGAATATACCACAGTGTCAAAACACGGGGACAGAGTATACCACAGTGTCTACACACAGGGACATAATATACCACATTGTCATCACACAGGGACAGAATATACCACAGTGTCTACAAACAAGGACAGAATATACCACAGCGTCAACACACAGGGACAGAATAAACCACAGTGTCCACACACAAGGACAGAATATACCACAGCGTCAACACACAGGGACAGAATATACCACAATGACAACACACAGGGACAGAATATACCACAGCGTCAACACACAAGGACAGAATATACCACAGTGTCAAAACACGGGGACAGAGTATACCACAGTGTCTACACACAGCGACATAATATACCACATTGTCATCACACAGGGACAGAATATACCACAGTGTCTACACACAGGGACAGAGTATACCACAGTGTCTACACACAGGGTCAGAGTTTACCACAGTGTCAACACACAGGGACTGAATATACCACAGTGTCTACACACAGGGACAGAATATACCACAGTGTCTATACACAGGGACAGAGTATACCACAGTGTCAACACACAGGGACTGAAAACACCACAGTGTCTACACACAGGGACAGAGTATACCACAGTGTCTACACACAGGGACAGAATATAGCACAGTGTCAACACACAGGGACTGCATATACCCCAGTGTCTACACACAGGGACAGAATATACCACAGCGTCAACACACAGGGACAGAATAAACCACAGTGTCTACACACAAGGACAGACTATACCACAGCGTCAACACACAGGGACAGAATATACCACAGTGTCATCACACCGGGACAGAATATACCACAATGACAACGCACTGGGACAGAATATACCACAGCGTCAACACACAGGGACAGAATATACCACAGTGTTTACACACAGGGACAGAATATACCACAATGACAACACACAGGGACTGAATATACCAGTGTTAACACACAGGGGCAGAATATACAACAGTGTCAAAACACAGGGACAGAATATACCACAGCGTCAACACACAATGACAGAATATACCACAGTATCAACACACAGGGACAGAATATACCACAGTGTCAACACACATGGACAGAATATACCACAGTATCAACACACAGGGACAAAATATACCACAGTGTCAACACACAGGGACAAAATATACCACAGTGTCAACACAAAGGGACAGAATATACCACAGTGTCTACACACAGGGACAGAATATACCACAGTGTCAACACACAGGGACAGAATATACCACAGTGTCAACACACAGGGACAGAATATACCACAGTGTCAACACACAGGGACATAATATACCACAGTGTTTACACACAGGGTCAGAATATACCACAGTGTCAACACACAGGGACAGAATATACCACAGTGTCAACACACTGGGACAGAATATATCATAGGGTCAACACACAGAAACATTATACCACAGTGTCAACACACAGGGACATAATATACCACAGTGTTTACACACAGGGTCAGAATATACCACAGTGTCAACACACAGGGACAGAATATACCACAGTGTCAACACACTGGGACAGAATATATCATAGTGTCAACACACAGAAACATTATACCACAGTGTTGACAAACAGGGACATAATATACCACAGTGTTTACACACAGGGACAAAATATACCAGTGTCAACACACAGGGACAGAATATACCACAGTGTCAAAACACAGGGACAGAATATACCACAGTGTCAACACACAGGGACAGAATATACCACAGTGTCAACACACAGGGACAGAGTATACCACAGTGTCAACACAAAGGGACAGGATATACCACAGTGTCAGAACACGGGGACAGAATATACCACAGTGTCAACACACAGGGACAAATATACCACAGTGTCAACACACAGGGACATAATATACCACAGTGTCAACACACAGGGACAGAATATACCACAGTGTCAACACACAGGGACATAATATACCACAGTGGCAACACACAGGGACAAAATATACTATAGTGTCAACACACAGGGACAGAATATACATGTACCACAGTGTCAACACACAGGGACAGAATATATCACAGGGTCAACACACAGGGACAGAATATACAACAGTGTCAGAATATACCACAGTGTCAACACACAGGGACATAATATACCACAGTGTCAACACACAGGGGCAAAATATACCACATTGTCAACACACAGGGACAGAATATACCACAGCGTCAACACACAGGGACAAAATAAACCACAGCGTCAACCCACTGGGGCAAAAAATACCACAGTGTCAACACACAGGGACAGAATATACCACAGTGTCAACACACAGGGACATAATTTACCACAGTGTCAACACACAGGGACAGAATATACCACAGTGTCAACACAGAGAGACAGAATATACCACAGTGTCAACACACAGGGACAGAATATACCACAGTGTCAACACAGAGAGACAGAATATACCACAGTGTCAACACACAGGGACAGAATATACCACAGTGTCAACACAGAGAGACAGAATATACCACAGTGTCAACACACAGGGACAGAATATACCATAGTGTCAACACACAGGGACAGAATATACCACAGTTTCAACACAAAGGGACAGAATATACCACAGTGTTTACACACAGGGACAGAATAAACCACAGTGTCAACACACAGGGACAGAATATACCACAGTGTCAAAACACGGGGACAGAATATACCACAGTGTGAACACACAGGGACAGAATATACCACAGTGTGAACACACAGGGACATAATATACCACAGTGTGAACACACAGGGACAGAATAAACCACAGTATCAACACACAGGGACAGAATATACCACAGTGTCAAAACACGGGGACAGAATATACCACAGTGTCAAAACACGGGGACAGAATATACCACAGTGTCAACACACAGGGACAGAATATACCACAGTGTCAAAACACAGGGACAGAATATATCACAGTGTCAACACACAGGGACAGAATATACCACAGTGTCAACACAGAGAGACAGAATATACCACAGTGTTAACACACAGGGACAGAATATATCACAGTGTCAACACACAGGGACAGAATATATCACAGTGTCAACACACAGGGACAGAATATACCACAGTGTCAACACAGAGAAACAGAATATACCACAGTGTCAACACACAGGGACAGAATATACCAGAGTGTCAGCACACAGGGACAGAATATATCACAGTGTCAACACACAGGGACAGAATATATCACAGTGTCAACACACAGGGACAGAATATATCACAGTGTCAACACACAGGGACATAATATACCACAGTGTGAACACACAGGGACTGAATAAACCACAGTATCAACACACAGGGACAGAATATACCACAGTGTCAAAACACGAGGACAGAATATACCACAGTGTCAAAACACGGGGACAGAATATACCACAGTGTCAACACACAGGGACAGAATATACCACAGTGTTTACACACAGGGACAGAATATACCACAGTGTCAACACACAGGGGCAAAATTTATCACGGTGTTTACACACAGGGACAGAATATATCACAGTGTCAACACACAGGGACAGAATATACCACAGTGTCAACACACAGGGACAGAATATATCACAGTGTCAACACACAGGGACAGAATATATCACAGTGTCAACACACAGGGACAGAATATACCACAGTGTCAACACAGAGAGACAGAATATACCACAGTGTTTATACACAGGGACAGGATACAACACAGTGTCAACACACAGGGTCAGGATATACCACAGTGTCAACACACAGTGACAGAATTTACCACAGTGTCATCACACAGGGACAGAATATACCACAGTGTCAACACACAGGGACATAATATACCAAAGCGTCAACACACAGGGACAGAATATACCACAGTGTCAAAACACAGGGACAGAATATACCACGGTGTCAACACACAGGGACAGAATATATCACAGTGTCAACACACAGGGACAGAATATACCACAGTGTCAACACAGAGAGACAGAATATACCACAGTGTTTATACACAGGGACAGGATACAACACAGTGTCAACACACAGGGTCAGGATATACCACAGTGTCATCACACAGGGACAGAATATACCACAGTGTCAACACACAGGGACAAAATATACCACAGTGTAATGGACAGAATATACCACAGTGTCAACACACAGGGACAGGATATACCACATCGTCAACACACAGAGACAGAATATACCACAGTGTCATCACACAGGGACAGAATATACCACAGTGTCAACACACAGGGACAAAGTATACCACAGTGTCAACACACTTGGTCAGGATACACCACAGTGTCAACACACATGATCAGGATATACCACAGTGTCAACACACTGGAACAGAATATACCACAGTGTTTACACACAGGGACAAATGTCAATACAGTTTCAATACACAAGGGCAAAAAAAAAAACGCAACGTCAACACACATGGCAGTGTCAATATGCAAGATAATGGTAACATACAGGGGAAAACATACCAGGCTAATTCCAAAGGGCGAAAATAATCACACACTGATAAAAATACTGTAGCGTCAAATACGAGAACAGATACCACGTCAACACACAATGATAACAGTACATGTGTATGTTAATTATTGGGCGGTTACACATTTGATTTACATTCAGCATCTATAGCCCACAACATCTTAAAATATTATTATTGTTTCAGCAACACACATTATATTACAAACAGTGTTATGTTTTAATGTATGTATTTAAATATTAATAGCAGGAGAACGGTATGTCTTTGAATTTCATTGTTGTAGCAAAAGCATACCAAGTAGCCATAACTTTTGGCGAAAATCTAAACGAACTAGTGGTGATTTTGAGATTTAATTGCCACTCAATAAATGTATGTGTGACTTTTATTCTTGGATAATTAACTGTTTTCAGACGATCATTTTATCATCATCACACACATGAAATGTTTTACGACCCCCGGGGGACGGAGAGATGTTCCCCGGGGGAGGGGAAGGCGTTGGAAAAGAGTTAAGGTCTCGAGCGAGAACCAGTACTCTGGAGTTCACGACAATGACATTTAAGTAATAAACACATTGAAATCAAGCTGCTTCCGCTGGAGTTAATGTCACGTTGCTATTTTCAAGATTTCAATCTTAAATGGCGTGGACGATAAAAACCGAGAAAAGCTGATTATCTGAGTAGAATATAATTAGCAAAACGTAATTAAATTGAAATAAAACCCGATCGAGGCTGATAGCCTGATCACGAGATGTCACGAGATGACAGCGAGATTACACATAGGTGCGAACAGATAACTCAAGCACTGTCAAGATTTCAATCTAATTTTAAATCATTGCCGTAAAATTGAGAAAGTATTGTCAATTTCTTCAAACAGCTGTATCGAGTTTATGCAAATGCTTAAAAGGTATTTCAAAACAAGCATTTCTATTCTCGTGAATTTTAGAGGCCGTTATAAGGATCCTTGAGAAGTTTTGATAGCCTCAATTCAAAGCCATTCTGAAGCAGATGAATCTTAGTTATTAAGAAACACTAAAGCACAAAGATATTTAAAAACCTCACAAAATCACGTACATTGTCTTTTATTGTATATTGGATGTAAGTCAAACCTCGTATACTGCCAATGACTCCATTTGTCATTTCGATCAGATATAAGGGACCCCATGGCCATCGAAAATGCAGGAACCCCATTGGAAATAAGTCTATAAGGCTTTATATGGGTCATCCTAGTTAAAAGGATTAAGAAAATTAATTTTAAAAATCTGTGATCTATACCATGTTTGATACTTCCTTATCCATCCCTATATGTTTTCAAGTTTGTTGCCTTTTTACCTGAATAACTATTATCATTATTTTTATTACCAGTCACATAAAACCATGAACCATGTACATATACAGCAGTATATTTAAAGTTTTTTTTTTGTTTCATCAAGAGAGCTTGAAATATATTTCCTTCAGATAATCGCTAACCGTTTAAATGCTAATCGCTTTGGCCCTTAAACTTACCTGTTTCAAATACATGTAGTATAGAAAGAGGGGCCACAGAGATTTCGGTGTATTTCCACAAGTCGCCATTGAAAAACAAGAAAAAAAAGCTTCAAGGGAAATTCATGAAGCCTAATTTTATTACATTTCATCTGATATTCCGTGATTCTGATTGGTTAATCTTTGGTCACATGATCACTGATATAAAGCATACCAACACCATGTTTTGGTTTTTTTTTCTTCTCGCTAGCACGTGATGATATGGACCTTAGGTTTCTAAATTCAGATCAGAATATTCTGTCCGCCGTTTACACATTAGCTATCTATTTACTGATATTGTTTTGGTCATATCACTGTTGACATTTATTGAATGTAATAAAAAAAATAAAGAAGTGTCTTTCTGTCAATACGTTTTTATACATGTATAAACCTGATAGTGATATTAACCTCGGACCGCATCCTCGGTTACATGTATAGTGTATGTAATAGCGTTTTATTAGGTCTATAACAACGTAACGACCTCGACTAAGTCCACAACTGACATTTTACTTAATCGATAAACTTAAATATCTTTGGTCTGCACGGATTCTTGAAATGATCGATTGTTTTCGATACAGGTGCTTTTAATTTAACTACATACATGTACTATACAATTGCCTTTAAAACAAGAAATTAATATGTAAGTAAATACATTCATACAATGTAATATCCTCATGAGCTTTCCAACAGGCGTATATGAAATGTACCTATCGTTTCATGTGGTACATTGTACCCAAGACCAAGGTTTTAAGGCAAACACTTTTAACTAAATACATGTACCATTCTTCCTAATAACTTATAAAAACTGTTGAAATATTTCTCTCTTATAGTCCAGATATTAATAAAAAATATTAAAACGCAATCTCTCATTAATCAAGTATGACAGTTATAGAAAGGGGGGCAAAACCTGTTAATTTATATGTTACACGTACGTCTCAAATTGCAAATATTTCAAAAGCATAGAATTACGAAAAATGATTTTGATTTATGGCTCCATGACATGGGCTCAGCTTAACAAAGTGGTTTAAACAATGGACTTTAAGTTGGGCAAGTAATGCATTCTTTTAATTGTCAAATTAAAAAATATATTTAGTTATTTTTGAAAGGGACATTTTATTTAAATCATATCGAGATTTTAATAAAATGTAATAACAGTATTGTCTGCATTGTGTTGAAGTTCATGTACAGTGTATTTATTAATGTATTTTCCTTTATGGGTACCTTATTTGGCCTGAGAATACTACAAGTTCCCATTCTTTCTTTGTATGTTGAGTCTCTGATATATTTTTATTAATTCTTTTTCATAACCAATATTCACTTGTTTACATAAAAACTGTAGACTGATCTTGTTGTCATGTAAGCAGACCGAAGTTCATGTTAAATTTCTTTTAGTTATACAATGGTGAAGTGTCCTAGACTAAGACTATAGACTAGATCCCACTGACGTAAGAGTACACAAGACGTCATTGTTTCCACCACTGTAAAAACACGTACGGTAAGACTACACTTATGTCGGTGACGTAAGTAGACAACATTCATTTGCCTTTCACAGAGTACAAAAGAATACCGGTATATACACTGCCATCCAAAAGTGCTGATACAAGTTTTCTGCAAACGCGTTGAAAATGAGCAAAACCCAATTTTGAAGTTTGTATTACTATTAATATTTTCAGTGTTATAATTAACTGCTCACAATGTTTTGTTATTTTTCAGCTACATGTATGTATGGTTTTTGATACAATTACAATCCTCAAAATGCAAGATTTTTGCAATTTCAAGTTTTTTATACATATAATTCAACAATATCTTTCTTATATTTTGGACAGTGGATTATTGTATCAATTCCATTCAATTGTGCAAATGAAAGAAAAACAACTTTTATTCATTTTTGAACTTTATCAAAAATAGACCCCTCCCTTGACTCTCCCTGACACTGCCGGGACTTACGTATTTTTGAAATAAAATGCCAATTGTCACTGATAAGTGGACTATATTTAGGAAATTGCATTAGTTGTGTTTATATTTTGTAGGCAAATGGCTTAATATATTAGCAAAGTTTGTAACAAAACTTTTAGATGGCAGTGTATATATCCAGGCGATGATATTTTGTGATACATTTTGCGATATGAAGAATGACGTTTTTGAGTTTGCTTATGAGTGTGCTTACTTGTTGTGATTGACAATGAAAAATCGGTTCTCATTTTCAGGATTTGATGTTTACATGGATATGACCAAGATTTGCATGGCGGGTGTCGTCGATGAAGCCCAAGACGTTTACCCTTCCGAAACACCTGGTCTTATTCTCTTGTACTTTCACAAGGGTCGCAATGTAAATATTTCTTTTGTTCATATTTTGCCAATATTTTAATCAATGTGTCGATGTCTTTCCCCTTATTTGTGTCAAATCGAGAGAAAGGAATGTATAAATGTACGTCCTGGAGGTCAAGAAGGATTACGAAAATGGAGTGGAGATTCAGTAGGAGTGAGATTTTAATTTGACCTGTAGATGACCCGATTTTCCCCGAACTTAAACAGATGAAAATTAAATAGAGAAGTGTGTGTAACCATTAGTCGAAACAGGTTCGGATTTTTTGCGATCGTGACGGAAATACACGACTATTTACGATTACAGCCGAAGTTTCTTGTGTGTTTTTATGGATGATGTTGTAGAAGAGCTCAATATTTTCGTTAGAAACAAAACCCATAATATTATGGGCTTTAACAAATCCAATTTTCTTAAACACAAAAATATCATACATGAACCTATTGAAAAAGGGCGGGTTTCTTTCAAATAAACTGGTTTTGGTTTACAGTTTCAAACTGGTTTTCAAACCGGTTCTTAAACTTAAACAGGTTCTCTCTTGGAAAACAATAGGCAAACTATTGATGTCATAATACCTACCGAAAAGCGTCTCGTTGAATATATATGAATGGCGTCTCGAGAAGATGAATACGTATTCCTGGTGTCTTTATGACGTAATGGCGTTTTGAGGGTAATACAGTTTGATTTCTGCACTCTTCAATATTGTAACTCATTGCGAAAGCAAAATGTTGTTATTAGACCATAACAACATTTGCTATTGTGATATCATCAAAACTAATTGAGGTGTCAACCATTTCAGTGTCAACTCTTGATTTGCGGTTCAAAATTGTTCGAAATAATAAAATAAAGTGTTGTAACTCTATGAAAATGTAAATATAAATAATAAACCCTTTAGCAAATATTGTTATGGTCCTATATAGCACACATTGCTTTCGCTCACAAACTACAAACATCTCCGACTTCACTAAGTTTAGCATCAATAGCAATGCGTGTTATAGGCCCATAACACAATTTGCTACGCCATTCAATGCTAATTAATCTCCTCATTTGTATCTCATCATTTCATTTACTCTTATTTATAGTAATAACATCGAAAATGTACATACACACTCAATAAATAGTCAAAAGAACCAATTAAATTAATTATCCTGTAAGTATACCAATTTGTGGAAAGGAAGTGTTTTCACGGTATGACGTAATTATTTCAGCTGCACACGTGTTTCTCAACTTGTTCACTGAAAGCACGTAAGGCCTCAATAGCGGATGTAAAACCGGTAAGTGTTTCTAAATACGAAAACAAATTATAGCGACAAGAAATTGTCTTCATTTGGCGTTATATACACTCTACAAATGTTTAAATTCGAATAAACGCTTTATGATATATTTGTGGAAAATACTTACTAAGTACATTGTAGTACAGATCTCACATAAGATGAGAATAGGAAAGGTCCCATAAGTGCTGGCCAAAGTTGTCAGTCTCTCCTGACTGTACAAGTTTGACCCAATGACTGTAATATCACAATTATTCAGAAATAAACAACATAAATACATACACTGTAATATACACTTGTACGTGTGTTTGGTTTCTGAGCAACAAAACTCAAATAAATACTCACCTGGAGATCGAAGATGTTGGGTTGGATGTTTTCGCTTCATACACATGAGACCTGGTGTATAGTATCCTCTGTATTCTGATGTCTGTCTCCAGAAACAGTGATCTCGTTTAACCTCCACGTCCTACATCTTGTTGTGGTGAGAAGATACATGTATTTACCATTCGATTTCACAAACAACTTGTTCCCTTTTAAAATACACAATTTCATCTGGACAATTACAAGTATAAAAACATATTATTCGTAACATATGATCAATCAAAATACGCCAAGACAGAATCTGTCAAATTCATTATTGTTCTTGATACCTCAAGTAGTTTTCATACGTTTAAAGATGACTAGTCTCAAATAGAAAACCATCGCCCGTAGTTCCTTTTAAAAAGCTTAGGGATCAAGATTTTCAATTCAGTTCTGAAGTATAATAGGTGTTGAGTATTTAAGATTTAATCTGGTACAAGTCCTTCGTTTGTAACAGGTGTAATGGTCTGCGATAAATAGTCCATAGTTGTAGAATGTATACAAATGTGAAATCGTACCCATTGTAATCACAGGTAGACGTAAGTAAACATTCCCCGGTACCTATCAGTAGGTAAAAAGTTTATATAGACCTTTCCCAAAAGTGGGGTTATTCCCCTTGATAGGACACAATGGTGGATACAAGATGGACTTCCGGAAAGTGTTTTGTGATGATTTGGCGCCATATGACAATCGGATGACGTAATTCCGATTATGACATCATGATTACATGGCGCAAATTTGGTTCAAAAACGTAGGTACCGTCGAAACACTAGGAGACCGAAGTAAGATATAGTTTAGTTGTCTCTGGAAAACGGGTACAGAAACACACACAATGTATGTCTATCTTTTTAGAAGTTGTTGTATTCTTGGTATTTTTTTTTTATTTGTTTTTACGTATTTATCTTTAAATAATTTAATCTTGTTTAAAACAAGCTTTTTCAATGGTTTAAAAAATGTTATCAGCCCATAACGTAAAAATTGACGTCGCCGTTTATAACGTCGCTTTTGATTGGCTAATGCAACAGCGTATTAATTTGTAAGGGAAAAGAGTCAATCTATATATTGAATTTTCGCAGGGTATAGATCAAATTATAAGGATAATCTTGAATTTATTTTTATGTTATGGGGTTATAACACAAAAAACCGGAGTGTACTCTAAATAAACCGCGAAGCAATTGTATCATTGACATAATGATCAAACGGACAAAAGACAAACGGTAGAATTTGTTAAAAATCAATATGTGACCTATGAAAATAAAGTTATCCTGGATTTTTCGAGCCAGATGGTAAAACCCAGAAAGTTCTTGTAACAGGAATACATAGCTGTCGGTTCGTGATAAACAGCTCGCAGTCATGCAATGCACGTGCTCTCGTGAGGTCACTTAAAGTCCGCCAATGAGATCAGGAATTGCTTGGTATCCCGGATTATTCCAATTAGTTCGTGTCCAGATTAAAACCGTGTTGTTTAATTAGCAATTAATATTCCTGGTAACTTCGATCGATATGACCAGAAGCGGTGTAGTGAAAATGGTTGTTGGCCGTTCCTAATGCGTTGATTCTAAGAAATCATCGCGCATGCACCATTGTTAAAAATGAAACTACGCATGCGGTATCTAGCAAAGGATTCGAACCAATGACCTTCAATTACCACACTGAAGTTTTAACCAATTGCACTTATTGGTAAACGGTAGCACATGTATTTTATTACAGTCCCACTATAGGGTATATCAACATAAAAGGATGCTAGTAAATCAGCATGTCCTCGCCTCCCCCTATAATCTTCGATCCCACCTGGACGATCGCCGTTCAATACAAGTATGGCAAAGGGGATATTTTCTAGCAAAGCGCTAGGAAACGAAACGGTTTTCAAGAAGTAGACAGAAAACAAGAACATCTTTATTCTTGTAATTAGGCGGGAAAATAAACAACTGTGTTTTCTTTCACTCATCTCCTTAACAGAAAACATAAGAAAGCCATCGATTTTGAATTTATTTACAACAAAGTTAATGGGAAGGAACGTAGACATACATAAAAAAGATTCGTCCGTAACACTGAAATGGTATTGGACGTAGACATACATCAAAACCGATCCGTCCGTAACAATGAAATCGGAACAATGGCTGATTATATAAGGAAATTATTAAATTACACCTACAAACCCCCTGACATGTGTAGGAAACTATACGTTACTGGGAGCAGACAAAAGAAATCTCGCTCCTGTCTCTACGTAACATTGGGATCATATTCTTCGAACCTGCGGGGAATGTCAGAAAGGATCGGAACAAACCTGTACACTTTTGTATCCTTCTTGTTATTTGGTTTTGATTTTATCGAATAAATAGAGCAACTTCTATGATTTCTTATGGGTTTTTTTTACCTTCTTATAACACTTTCATGTATTTTGATAAGTTTACACGAAATCATGTACTGGTGAAAGCATTGGTTAGTGAATATGCTGTTTATGAGACGATGGTGAAAGCATTTGTACATGAGGGGTAGTTAATTAATAATTCACAATGTTCATGATTCGTCTTCGCCTCGTTGGTCAGTGTTTAAAAATCATCACCTCGTCTTAGTCCACACTTTATGTAAGTCGTACACAATACTAATCTAGAAATTCCAGCACGACCTGTTTTATCGCTACCTGGAGCGGCCTAGCGACAACACTTTAAGCAGAAATACAATAGAAGATATACAAGGTACACATACTTAAAAATAATTGTACGGGGTATATATCGGTTAACAATCGTTTTAAACATCTCGTGTTCCTCCATGCGTAATTCGACTTGTCACAGCTATTGTGTAGTTTCAGAGGAGTGCTTTTGACCTACTTGTGCAGAGTCTTATATGAATAGAATTCCTTGTCATCAACACTTTTATGCCAGGTTCATTAGCAAACGTTTGACCTACTTGTAATAGATTCGGATGGACCGGTTTAGATGCTATCTTCTGGTCATGCCAGAGATAGCTCCAGATCCGTTGTGGTGTTCTGAAGCTACATAATAACCACAAACAACGAAGTATTTGTCTCTATCGGGGTTCTTGTGTTAGTGCCGTGTCTTTTAAGATAGTATTAAAGGTATACCCTACAATGTACCTTATTTTGACATTCATAGTACATGTAGTTCATTTCATAAAGAGTTTCCGCGTGAATCAATTTGCAAAAAACATCTCTGAATATAATGTGGAGCCGGCTAATGAAGTGAGGGCTTGTTTGAAAGATATATCAAGAGAAATATTTGTATTATCTTAAGGGAGATAACTCTAACTCATTCCTAATGTATATATTCACATTTGCATGGCATTGTCACTAGGTTGGCTTATCGCAATCTTTGTTGCTGATTAAACTTTAAGAACATGTATCTACAACACAGACTGGAAGGACAATATCCAATGTATGGAATGACATTTCTATATCAGACACTGCCATTGTAAAACGTGTAAAAGTATCGGGAAAATATTCGGTTACAACTGATCCATAATTTTTGCTTTCCGTACTTTTCTTTTCTTTTCCAGTATGGATGATAATTAAGATCTAGTGTATTCTTACTGCCACGGGATGGCACAAGTAGATTTTGTGTTTTATAACTTCCGGTAGATTGCGCTGATAGCACGGGCCTTGAGCATTAGTTACAGCTAGTTTTGGGCCTAACTTGGGTCTTTAGAGTAATTTTACTCTTTTGGGGGGTTAAGATCAATTTTCGATAACACAACAACCCCCTCAAATAGTCATAAAACTTTTTTTATTGAAACTGGTCATAAAGCCTTTACAAGTATGACCATTGAAGGGTCGGGGGTGGGGGGCATTTCTATCGAAATATGATCTAACCCCTACTTAACACCTAACTTTGGGTCAAAAATTAGCTGTAACAAATTATCAAGTCCCTGTGGCTGATAGAACGTGCTAGTACATACGTCACGTGTTCTTCATTTGCCACCACCAGACGTCGATGACAGTCGACTTACATCAATGGCTGGTTCACCGATCTTTTGTTGAGGTCCTCGGTCACATTTAATTAAGTAAGTTAAAGTGCTTTATTAACTTTAAGTCTTACGACTTATCAGTTTAAGCAATATGCAGTTTTCTTCAGGTACTCCGGTTTCCTCCCATATTTAATTAATGCCCTTCGTGTGCTACATGTAACATCTAATGAGCAACGTTAATCTTTGGTTACAATACCCTTTCTCTGTCCCTGTTCTCGTTTTTTTTTTCAAATCCAATTTAGTGTCTGTCGTCTGTATTTGTGAGTACAAATGAAAACTGACAAAATGACAAATTTCCACAATGTTTATTTTTTAAAAAACATCATATGCTTTAAATACTGTAAGAGTACACAATCAAAATATTCTTCATAAACAATTATCCTTCGTTATATTGCCAGCATTTGGCCTGGGGAAAAAGCATTATAAAGTAATATTTAATGTTTATAAAACGATATCGAAAAGCTAAAATTGTATGTACAGTAAGGGAGGGGGTACATTGAGTGGCACCATATTGCGGTTCTAAATCAGCCTCCGATTGAAAAAGCTTTACATATCTACATGTATGCGTGCGGTAAATTGGTTTCGAGACACTTTTTACTGACTGCGCGCAAAATATAATGTACATACCTTGCAAGAAAATAACGATCGTTTATGCACACTTCCTCAATTTGGAATTATAAATAACACAGTTTGCAAAGTCGTCTTAAACTTGAAAACACAAAGTTATATATACTTACAAAGACTTACATGTATAAATTCATTTACAGACACGTATACATTTACTTACAAACATGTATTTTACTTACAAACACGTATAAACATTACAAATTGTACGGTTACTCAAAGCACTGTTGTAAAACATACCTATCTCCTACATAAATTAATAAATTGAACACAAATAAATATACAGTAAGCGATTTTGGCCTATATTCATGAAAGCGTTCTCTTTTGCTCATCCCCAGTTGCTGTGCTCCAGTCCAATTTCTTTCTCCTTTGATAAACCCATCACTCACCACATATTTTTTTCGAATATTTACGAATGAGAGAGAGAGACCTGAAGCAGAGTATTATTTATATTGTTTCCATTTGATTTATTCATTTTTTCAGCACAAAATCCATATCTGAGCTTGAGAATGGTTTCATAAATTCGGGCCAGGATGTCTCTCATATATAAATAATTAAATATGATAATAAAAATCAAATTACACATGAAGTATTGTAGGTACAGTACACATGCATTGAGATTAAATAATCCAAGCTTCGTCTCTGTTTCATAGTAGTTAACAATAGTCTGTCTATCGTACATGTAGTGTACCCTCCTGGATTTTCGAGGTTTGGAACCGATTTCATTTTCTGCGTTGAATAAGTTACCCCAAATATATCCACTCACAAGAATATATATCATTTATAGATTAATATGTAACTACGAAATCTTATTCGTGACATGTTTTAGTGAGAACAAACTAGGTACGTAATGAATAAGCTTTCGTAAAATTACTTCGCAAATATTTTCACCCGCGAGAATTATCGGGTTAACAGTATAGGAAATAGTCTGATTGTTACAGGTACATAATGTATTCGGTCTATACATGTACTTACATTGTAGTTCAACTTGGACAGATGCTAACGTATGAATTATACATACATATAAGTCCTAACGGTAGAATTGTTTTTTTCTCGAGCTATGAATGCAATTCTGATCAGTGTTATTGTAGAGCTTCTTCTCCCGCAAAGCATGAGACAATGAACCATATAAAACAAACATTTTGATGACATAGACTATTCAAATATGAAAAACACCAGTGCTCGTTTTCATGAAACAGATCGCATGCGCAATCATGGATTCTGTGCGCAAGCCCAATTTCTTGATCCTGTTATAATTTATTAATGAAATGATTATCATTTTGCCAAAGATTTGGAAGTGATTTGAAGATTGTTTAAGCCAAGTACTGTTTTCATTGTTATCATTTTTCTTTTTGAGCATTTGACATGATTTAAGTAAACTACAAGAAAGTTGACTTGGGTACAAACTCTGAGAATAGATCCATGAATACGGGCCCAGGAATTGTTTGTTTTTGGATAATAACCAATAATTCAGAAAAATATAAACTAGATTTTCATGCCTGGATGAAACTGAAAAAAAAACCAAATCAATTCGTATATGAACATATGAATTACAATGATATATAATTATGCATTTGTATTGACATACAAACATACGGAATGACTATGAAGTGTCCTTATTCAATAAAGTTATCGAAAAAACATACAGATATAAACATGTATATATTTCATATCAAATGAAGCCTAATACGCACGTTGGCGATTGTAATCTAACTTTTTATTTTACGATTAGTAAAAAAATTGCATTATGACATGTGAAAACAAAAGTTCTCAAAAAAATATGTCTATGAATGTTCCAAAATTTGAATTCACAAACATATAAATATAAAATGACGTTCATTTATAAGAGTTTAAGGATTGAAAAGGGGTCAATTTAAAAACAAATCCATATCTCAATAAGTCTGATTTCTATTTAGATATAAAAAGAAATACGAACATAATGATAAAATCTCATTAAATGCTATTTTTAAGGTCGTTGATTTCATTTTTTTGACATTGTATTTTATGCAATATGACGTCACACTTTTACGTCATACAATGACGCAATGAATATATTCAGCTGCCTTCATTTCATTATACACCATATTGTAACATTGTTAAAACAGATGTATGCATATCAGACCTCTGAACCTCGCCTATCGGACTTGAAAAGGTAGGGGTCACCTAAATATAAGTGACAACGTGAGTTTTCTCCGGGTACTCCGGTTCCCCGTCACCACCTGAGCACCAACACTCGGGCCAACAAGAGTGGTAAATAAATTGTTTCATAGTTGTTGTGAAATAAATGCAGGATACAATTCTATATTGATATAAAACAATGACATTGTCTGTATTTTCTAATAATAATTCGAGGTTCTTATATACAAATTTATAAAAAACCTAAAGGTTTATCTGTGGTTATAAGACCTTGGCGACCAGCTAAAATCGTTCCGATCTCCCTGGCGCTTAAAGCCAGCATTTTACAATTTCTCACACTTCCAAACCGCGTACTCATATACAGCTGGGTAGACTGGAACAAGCAGGGTAAATTATCTTGCTCAATTCAAGGATACAGCACAAGTTACGAGGCCGTGACTCGAACTCAGAGCCACTTTATCACGACATGTTGTGATCTTAGACTTGTGTGAATGGCTAGAACTAATTCTTCCACGTGACGTATTGGATTTCATATTTTCGAATTCATAAAAGAACCCGTAAGCACTGTTTCAAATCGCCATTATGGAGGGCAGCAATGACAAAATAGTTTAGATATCTGAAATTCTGCTACCACTATATAGCTCCCTCCAAATCTGTGTCGCTGGCTCGAGTCCTTTGTTGGGTAGTTGCCAGGTATATTATACTATTGGTAGATGCATAGCGTTTTATTCACTGGGGCTTATTCTACCCCTTCAACCTGGCACGTCCTTAAATGAGTAAAATGACAATAGCTGTGAATAGGACGTACGTGTACAACGCACAACAAACCTAACAAAACCAATAGCCATAGTATGTTTTGACTTTTAAACTAAAACGTATACGTGTTTGAAAGGATTGCGTCCATATTCATGAAACCATTTCACTACGAGTTCTGTGTGTGCTCAAGCCTAGTTTTTGATACCTGAATGCTTAAGGAAGATCATGTAACACCGACAAAAGCCAAGGTTAACATCGAAACATGTTATTTGACAAAACAAAAATCCAGATCATTACAGAATGATATTTTTATCAATATTTCAAATGAATAAGAAATTCGGCTTGAGCGCATAAACTGAGTTTGAGCATGAGGATAATTTCAAGAATACGGGCCCATTTCGTTTTGTTCTTTTGTTGTTGTTTTTTTTTTGAAAATTTCATTACAATTGAATCAAGAAAAATAAAAGACAAATACATCATCAACAATGATCTCTACCTGTCCAAAAAGCTTAGCTTCTCATCACGACAACCTAGCGCGAACGAGTTACCGATCAATAAGACGTTGTGACTGTGTAGTTTGCTGTGCGTTTTAAATTAATTTTGCTGGTTGCAAATTCCTTCTGCAACAGATACAGTATATGACGTTCATTTTAAGTGAGTTTGACTATTTCGACACCTGTACCCCAGTCTCATGAACATTTCTTAACTTTAAGAAATTCCTGAACTTATAAATTTCCATATGAAAGCATTACAAAAGTTATAAGCGGAATTCTTAAAATAACGAAAGTTTCCTTAACATCCGTAACGCTTAATATATCTGTGGTGATAACTAGAGGTGGGCGGTACCAAAACAATGATTGATATTGGCCCTTTTCGATTCTGATTTACTGGATCAAGTTCCGTCCGATTATGTAGATCCGGTGTGGCCACTTAATTCCGACCTCGAGATATCCTGGGTCTCCTTCTTCATACAACAGAAACAGCACACTTTCCGTAGCGCGTTCACAGCCATCTCTTTGAATTCAGTGTTAAGAAACCCGTAAATGACGGGGTTACTTGCGCTACTAAAGAGGAATGATCGCAGGAAGAGCTGGAACGCTACCAAGGCCGACTCTGAGAGCAAGTTTGGTTCGTAATCACTCGCTAATGTCCGCCATGTGACGAGGCTCAGATAGGGGAGAAAACTCAGAACGAAAGCGATACTTATCGATAAAGTAATAATTGTGTATCGCTTAGTGTTAATGTTCTGTGCGGTAAGTTTCTTGTCTTTCGTAGAACCGGAAGTGGAACTATTCTTCCCCGATATTGCAGATCCACTATTATCCGTTGTGTCGGACGAAGGCGAAGAGGTGGTATCAAAACTTATCCTTGTTTCCACTCGTTTTCTTTCGGAATCTTTCGGAACAGAAATGTCGGTAAATTCCTTATCTCCGTTACTTTCCGTATTTTTTCGGTTTATGTCAGATTCTAGATCCGTTGGTGATAGTGACAATGGTTTGTTGGTTTTAACGGTATAATTATCTCCCTTGCCATCAGTTTTGTCTGGCGATGGTAAACTAATCGACATCGTCATGGCCTCACTTTTGTTGGACTTTGTCGGCGACAGTGGACTTCGCCTTGATGAGTAGAACCGGAAGTTCTTTAAATGAAATAACTGTTTCCCGACAAGGCAGTAGAGAACGATCAGAACGACAATTGAAATAATGAAAACTGGAAACAAAATTAGATTATACATTGTGATGTATCTTTTGAAATCTTCGTCCCGTCTTGTTGTGCAGTCGAACCCCACAACTTCGGGGTCTTCAGTTACGTTTACAGGGACAACGGTGTAAAATACTAAGCTCGGCCACGACAACATTGCAGAAACTGCAATCACAAGCACAATTATGACCTTTGCGAGTTTGACAGAAATTTGTTTGTCGAAGGGCTTGCAGATTTTTCGATATCTGTCAACCGCAATGGCGATAAGAGTTGCACCGGAAGCAATACTCGCAAAGTAATTGATAAAACGGAGAGTGCGACACGCTTCCGGACTGTCAAATGTGTAGAAATGGCAAAGCTCATATATTTCAAACGGCATTGATATTGTACACGAAATCATATCGAAGATAGCTAGGGTCACGATGAACATGTAAGATGGGGTAGTCTTCATTCGACATCCGTAGAAATACATGACCAGTGGATTTCCAATAAAACCGATGACCATTAGACAGGCGATGATGATAATGACCGGAAGTAACGCTCTCGTGACGTCATCATTAAGAGCGATGAGCTTTTGGTCGAGCGACATCTTGGGAGTTGCTGAAATCACGTCTGTGATCCCCGTGAACAATATTCTGTGTTATTTGTATACTTAAACGGTTTCATCTGCGACTTTGACCTCTTTAAACGTGGAACGGTCTTAAACATAATTTGGAGCTCGATCTGAAAATACAAAATTATATTGATATATGTAAGTTCAAATCATTTAATATAATGCTATCATATTAACATTTATATTTTCATACTTTAATAGTACTTTAATTTG
The DNA here is from genome assembly GCA_947623455.1 of Mimachlamys varia. Taxonomy (NCBI): domain Eukaryota; kingdom Metazoa; phylum Mollusca; class Bivalvia; order Pectinida; family Pectinidae; genus Mimachlamys; species Mimachlamys varia. The sequence continues at coordinate 31,379,832 of OX392540.1, forward strand.
AAGTGTTTTGGAAATAAATCTTCACATTCCGGAAAATTGTCCAACTGAACAACTGTGGAATTTGACCTTAGCACATGTTCGGCATTTTCCTAGAAATAAATCATAAGGGAGAAAAAAAACAGCAAAGGAACATGCGTATACATTCAATTTCAGCAGTGTCAAATCAGACAAAAACCCGTAGAGTTTACAGAATTGAGGTCTTTTGAATGTTAGTTCACTTTCAGGAATGCAGATATTAGAAATCATCACAATGGTAAACAGCACGGGATCTCAGTAACACTGTAACGGACGGTAAATAGTGAGAATAGCCGAAAGGTGAACAAGAGGGTTTTCGAAAGTTAGTTTTTCCTTCAAGCAGTGTAGGACTGAGTGATAACGCATGATAAGCAGTGAAGGTTTTCGAGTATTACAATAAATGTAGTTTCTTTTAAGCAGTATCGAACTGAGAAATGAAAACACAGTGAAAGGTAAACCGTGAGGGGTTCCGAATGTTATTCATTAAAACAGTAAATAAATGCGAGCTATTTTGAACGTAATTCACTCCAATACATGTTATATGTAGGTACAGACCATGGAGTGTGTTCTCTGAAAACAGACGGGGAATGTTTGTTTCCCTGTCCACATCCATACGAGATCTCGCGTATTTTAAGATAATTTAAAAAGCTTTCATGTTAGTTTTGGAGTTGGAGTGAATCCGTAAATGGATTGTTTTATTCAATTCCCCTCTCCCTCCTCTTTCGCCACTTTTATCAAGAAGAGCATGAGTTTAAAGTATTGTGTTGTACGTAAACATTATTTCCACTCCTTTTTATGCTAGCAAACTTAACCAAATCCAAATCTTTCTTTCCCATCAAAAAATAAAAGTGCATGAAAAAGGGTAGAGAATAAATTAATACGATTGCATCAATATCGACTCCCCCTCGGGGTATAGGTTGAGCAGCCTGGGTATGGAGCAGAAATTGTCGTATTATCTTAATCATATTCAATTTGACTTCAAAAATCTTCTCTGTGGTGTATGCATTTTTTATCAGAATTAACAAATCATTCGTGATTCTGATTGGTCAATTAGTAAATGCATGCTAATTCAACATAATTGATGGTTACGAAAGAATTTAGATTAATTCATCTAAGAGAATGTGTTTTTTCTGTTTTTTTTTCCACAATTTTTTTTATTCTTTTTTTCTCTCTCCCTTGAAATAAAATTCCCCGAGGAAAGATTACGATTTTTCATTTAAGGACGTAAAAAACCATGAGTCAGAGATCCTTAGTGGCTGACAGTTTCAAGTCCACACTATATTTCATTTCCGCAGTATGATAGTGAGAGAGCAGGGGGCATGTTCTCTATCATAGAATTAACAATAAAGTTCTCTATCACATAGAATTAAAAAAGAGTTTCCTCACAAAAAGAATTTAAAAAACAAATTCTCTCACATGGAATTAAAAAAAAAATCTCTGTCAGAGAGTTAAAAAATCTTTAAAGTTACTTTTTTCCTTAACTTTAACACAAATCAAAGGTAACATTTTACATTACCTCAATTTACAGGAAAGCATGTAAACATATCAAACATCTTTAACGCTCAACACACAAATCACAGGTACAATGTACATATAATGTGAGTCAAAAATAGTATTCACAAGTGTTATTTGCTTCAACGAGGTATGTAAATTAAAGCATGCATCTAGGAAACTAAATCTAATGCTAACCTCAGGTTTAATCTAAGCTGTACATGTGTCGATAAGTTCGTTTAAAAAACAGAAGTTCGACTTAACTTATGAAAGTAAATTAGGAATTTATTATACATGTTAAACATATTCGTGTTGGTTTTATGTAGCCTAAATATGTCCTAACCATTGTAAAGATATCAAATTCTAATTGAATAGCTTGCCAAAAAGCCCCATATAAATCATTTGTGTTTGTTATTTATTAGTCTACGGGAATTTATCCTGTTTATAATCAACAAATGACAGTAATGAGCCTCGTCAGGGAAGTTTACATGACCTATTAAATACCTTTGATATTTAAACGTTTGACTGAGTGGAACGGTAAGCCTTGTTAGCTTCAAAAATAAAATGAAATCTGTATTAAATCGCATTCATTAGCATTGAAAATAAGATAAAGTCGTGTTTAATTTCAATACCCCATATTCTTTTACTAACAACTATAAATGACACGTCGATGTTTCATAAATTTTACAGTTAGATTTCCATTCATATATTTAAAAATAAGTGTATAACGCTTAAAGTTTGCATGTCGTTTTCACAAACTAAACACCCATTAAATAGCTGAAGAGGGGCTCTACCTGCTTACCACTTTGAATAGATATAATTTTTATTTCCAAATCTGACTTGGTGCGGAAAAATACATAACATGACAAAATATGTTTACGTACAAAAAATGTTTATCTTTGCAAATAAATAAACATAAATATAAAATAAACATGAGAAATTTGAATTTAATTGCTGTCAAGATAGCTGAACATAACAAAATCAAAATCTGAACATAACAAACTGTAAGCGCAATAAATAACCGATTATATTTAGATTTAAATATCACCTGACAAGGTAATGGTATTGATCGACATTAAATGTTTATGTGAAATCAAATCCGATAAAATATAAATAACTCTTTAATAGACTGGCTTTAATTGGAGTCGTCAGTCACTTTGAGAATTTAAATGTATTGATATTGTTTAAAATCAATATCACACCTGTGTAACGACATGTTTACACGAATTTGAAATATTTTTGAGAATATATTCAGAAATGTTTATGCTACATGTACTAATAGGCAAAGCTTAAATCGTACGTGTGTAAGATTACATCAACGGATGGAGGAATCCACAGTAAATAAAGCAGTAAATTTTAGATTTGGTTTAATATTTATCTTATTGTGGTTATAGCAATGGTACAAAAGTACATACAAATAATACAAACTTAGAACGACCGGACGTGAAAAGGTATGGGGTCACCTGCCCGACCACGTGGGTTTTCTCCGGGTACTCCGGTTTCCTCCCACAATAAGACCCCTTGCGTGCTAACATCCGGGCCAGCAAGAGTGATTTATACAAGTTAGATAACTTTTTGCATAATTGTTGTAAAATAAATAAAGTTTATATTTTAAAACTTAGGATACAAAAACAAGTACATAGTACTCATATCAATCTGTCTCACGATGAAGAAAAAAAGCTATGGACAGATATTGACAAAATTACTGATACATGCGTTATATATATTTGTATATAGTTATGTTATATAAATCAGATAATGAAGATACAGGAAAACTTTCCCGAAGAGCCCCGAAGAGGGTGAAAGCGTTTGGAAGTCGGTCGTCTTGTTTTTATCTATTTGTATATATATAATGTGCAGGGAAGGGATAAAGAAATGGTGCAGGGGTCGGGATTGGGATTACTGGATGGCATATATATCACAGGGACCTGAGAATTTGTTACAGCTAGTTTTGGACCTAAAATAGGCTATTTAGAGTAATTTTACACATTTTGGGGGTTAATATCAATTTTCGATAAAAATGCCCCCTAGCTTTTATGACCACTGAGGGGGCATTTTTATCGAAAATGGATCTTAACCCCCCAAATGTGTAAAATTACTCTAAATAGCCTATTTTAGGTCCAAAACTAGCTGTAACAAATTCTCAGGTCCCTGTGATATATGTAACATAAAAACTGCAAGAATGGGACAGACACTGGTTGCTTACCATCCAAGTTCATAATTCAAATGTACATACAATTCATATGTACATGTACACTGTATACGTACTGGGACTGTACATTGTTGCTTTCTGTAGACATCTACTACAGGTATATAGTAAAAACAATACAAACACAAATTATTAACAAAATGTTGGTGTTAAAATGAATTTTCTTGTATTCACAGATTTGCACGCTAATGCCCGACCTTCATAGTAAGTAAGTATGACTGATTGTTTCCTTACAATAAGCTGTTGACAACTATGGTTAAAAATTAGAATAGAGTATCATTGCATGATTGTTTTTGTTAAAATGTTATTATCACCAAATCGCATGATGTGAACTGATTGTGGTACAAAATGTACCAATACCAGTGTTTTTTTATAATGGCCGGCAAGAAAACATACTTGTCGTGAACAGTTGTTTGTTTCCAAAACACGGCAAAGGGGCCGAGGTCACCGAGTGGTTAGGGTGTGTGAAAGCCTCAACTACAGGGTCACTGTTCATGTTTCGAGGCCTACGTTGCATTGGGCTGTTGCCGATTACTGGCCGCAGGTCGGTAATATTTATCAAGGTATTCCGTTTTCTTCTTAAATGGTCATTGTTGTTTGTCGAACGTCCATTCATTAAATCTTTATAACTTTGAAGCTTGCAGTTTATTAATAGAGTGTATATGCACTGTACAACGATACAAAATACATAAATATTAACAATTATAAACAAACAATAAAAACTTAAAACTTGGCAAGCAGAGCCCCTCGAATTCCAATTCCTTTGTTTACGTTCGGTTTGTTCCACACAAGGGTGCCCATCCTGTTTGTTGTGAAGTACAAATATTTATTTAACACTCTTAGTCATCTTCTGGTCAATTTCCTTTCATCATATCTCATTTAACTCCAAGCAAATATTCCATTTCATTAGATCTAATTACTACAAAACACGACGAGAAGATAAGATGACAGCGAGCTACAAATGTGGTTTATCGCCGTCCTATTCCGAGCACAGCTATAAATGCTGTCTGGTTCATTTTGACCTTGACAATAGAAATATATCCTCGGATAGAAACTTCACTCGAGTGTATATTTCACTGATGTACTCTTACTCCAAGGTGTCAGATCCCTCTGGAGATCTCGTCTTACACTCCAGATCTCGTCTTGCCGTCAACGAGATCTGTGGTCACGTTATACAAGAATTATGACACATTACGATACCTCAAACATTATCACAAAACATCACGACGTATCGCCTCAAGTTCTAGCATATCAGATGATATCATTTTTCTCATTAGTTGAATCATAACGTGCACGTGAATGTTGCTGATTTAAGATATTTTCTCTTTGTAACCATATCAAGAAATACCAGATATTATTCTGTATTAATTTATGTGGCAAATGTAACACATTTTTTATATAGTTTATAATGTTCTGTTTTGTATTATGTTAATACAAAATTTATAGTTTCATATTTTTCTTGTCGGCTAGATTACTAATACTTCGCCCAGTAAATGTTATATGGACAATTTATGAAGTAATTTTGGCCTCAGTTTTTAACTTTCACTTCGTCTCAGGGAAATATCTATCAAACGGGAAAGTAAGTTGATGAAGAACGTGGAAGTACGTCACTGAATTACGGGAAAGTACATGTACATTGTACGTCACTGAATTACGGGGAAGTACATGTACATTGTACGTCACTGAATTACGGGAAAGTACATGTACATTGTACGTCACTGAATTACGTGAAAGTACATGTACATTGTACGTCACTGAGTTACGGGAAAGTACATTGTACGTAACTGAATTACGAGAAAGTACATTGTACGTCACTGAATTACGGGAAAGTACATGTACATTGTACGTCACTGAGTTACAGGAAAGTACATGTACATTGTACGTCACTGAATTACGGGAAAGTACATGTACATTGTACGTCACTGAGTTACGGGAAAGTACATTGTACGTAACTGAATTACGAGAAAGTACATTGTACGTCACTGAATTACGGGAAAGTACATGTACATTGTACGTCACTGAGTTACAGGAAAGTACATGTACATTGTACGTCACTGAGTTACAGGAAAGTACATGTACATTGTACGTCACTGAATTACGGGAAAGTACATGTACATTGTACGTCACTGAATTACGGGAAAGTACATTGTACGTAACTGAATTACGAGAAAGTACATCGTACGTGAATTACGGGAAAGTTCATGTACAATGTACGTCGCTGAGTTACGGGAAAGTACATTGTACGTCATTGAATTACGAGATACACTGTACGTCATTAAATTACGGGAAAGTACATTGTACGTCATTGAATTACGAGATACACTGTACGTCATTAAATTACGGGAGAGTGCATTGTACGTCATTAGATTACGGGAGAGTACATTGTACGTCACTGAATCACGGGAAAGTACATTGTACGTCACTGAATTACGGGAAAGTACATTGTACGTCACTGAATTACGGGAAAGTACATTGTACGTCACTGAATTACGGGAGAGTACATTATACGTCATTGAATTACGGGAGAGTGCATTGTACGTCACTTAATTACGGGAGAATGCATTGTACGTCACTGAATAACGGAAAAGTAACTGTTTATTGTACGTTACTGAATGACGGGAAAGAACATTCAAATTTTGTTTTTGCCGTAGTTGAAATAAGGACCATATTTTGCTGCTTATTGTGTAACAAACAATTAAGACTGTCGTCACCTGATAATTACCTGTATGTAAATAAACTACGTACCTGATATTTCACAGAGGAGACTTCACAGGTATGTCCGCCTTACATCCCTACTGCTAAACCTGTTAGTAAGAAAAGATTTAAAAAGATGATATGGTACTGCTATAAAATCGTAAATACGAAAAGTGAATATTTACATTTTTTCCCTCGTAAAATTAATGGAGCGGGCTTAGATTTTTTTACATTGCTCTCACTATAATTTTATTCATGAATGCGTTCCGCGTTATTATTATCAAAGAGGGCTGTTATGAGACGTAATGGGCCAATGTATTCCTATTTAGTGAAAGGTTGAGTGTTAACCTGGAGTCCTTTTTCAAGACATTTCACACTGTATGTCCTTAAAAACTACAAAACCAAATATGAATACACACACGACGGCCCTTGGTACAATGTGCATTTGTTCGAATTGAGTCAGCCATTTCTAAAAAAAACATACGTCACCGATCAACATACAAATGTACAGTATTCGATACAGATGACAACATGGCTATCGGTATTTCACAGACATGTGCTACTCTTTTAATTATCCCGTATTATCATTACATCAAAATCTAGCAAGAGATTTTAATCATTTAACAGTATTTTTGATAGTGTATAGTAATTATGAGTGTACATTTTTATATGTGATTATGAAATTGCATTTTATTAATTTGCCTCCTGACAATTTATAACAATGATTTCGTTTTGCTAATTTTGAAATTACTCTGTCTTGTTATTTGCATTTTTTGTAATTTATTCAGATGTCTCCTCCTCTAGGTTAATCCGTCTTCACTCTTCATTCTCTCTCCTTTTTCCATCCCACCTCCTTCCCATCCCTGCACATTACTTCCATCCTTTCCCCCAAATATATATATATATATATATGTACTCGATAATTATCATGCAGAGAGGACTATTTTAAGTTATAATAACTTGTTTTCCAATCCGTTTGTATAGTCTACAATAAAATATGTTTAAACTAAACTCGTAGTGTTTTCTTATATAACATGTACCATTGTAAATTAACTTTGTAAGTTTACTTTGGCCATCTTGTGGAGAGAATTAATATAGGCTTTGCCTGTTATTTTATCCTCATTGACTTGTAACATCTTACGTCGATAAAAAAAATGTTGAAATGAAATGAAATAATATGTATCGTCTAACTGTTATTTCGCATCTGTACATACATTACATTGTACCATGTTACTTCATAAATGCTGATCTACATTTTAACTGGCCTTAAAATTTTAACTGAATACAGATTAAATCTTACATAATTCACTGTATACAATAACAGTGTAAATCTGAGCAATTATTTCTACTCTTCTCCCCCCCCCCCCCGTTCCCCTTTATCGTTAACCTATCATCACTCATTTTCCTTTTACACTCGACGTACCGTTAAATTTTGTTCTTTTTCTCAATATCATAATGAAATGAAGTCTTCAATTTTCAAGCGTAATTATTTCACTGGAGATGGATAAATATAAGTTGCAAAACTTGTTTCCAAATCAAATTTAAAAATGTGTGTATTCGCTCTTCACTATGTATTGAATTGAAAAAGAAATAAAATAAAGTTTATTCTAAAATTTAGCGTTGAAGTACAGTCGGTGTATTAACACAATCAGCAACAACTCGTCGACCTTTTATATATCCTTAGAGAAAACAGTGCTACGACACATGCAGGTAAAATATTAATAACACTATAGCACGATTATCTTTCATATACACATAAATTAAAGTTTGAAATGAAAAAAACTACCCGCCGAGAAATTCTATCCAAGATTACAATTACATTTGTACATAGCTGAACACTTTGTAATGGCTGGTTCAATCTTCGGACGAAATAAAAATGAGTCGCTTCGCACATTACAAAATTAAATCAACTCTTCAGTGAAAATTAATTAAGAAAAATAGATTGTTAATTCTGTCAATTACTCGTAACATATTTCACCAATCACTTTGTAATTAATTAAAACTGGATTTTTGCCGTCATGAATCTATTAGTGTCAAAAGACGGTTAGGTTTGTTACATGTGTCGGTTGTGATTCATTGTCCGATAAATGAAACTTAACAATCAGATTCCTCGTTTAAACATATAATTTAACCCGCAGTTCCGGTATGAAGCTTGTGAATAAGAATTAACTTCTATCTGAAGTTTAGACCATATCTTGGAACACCATATTTTTTACCTCCGGCCTTAACATTGTATCACACTCAAGCACTTTACATTTTTACTGTACATCTATTGTGATGGGATAACTTGTCAATCAGATGCAAAAACCTTATTGGACAAACAAACAAGTTATATACATTTATACATATATATCCTCTTTACTTCTTAATGCAAATTTAAATCTCACAACATTTTTTGTTACAACATGTTTTGAAGACAAAGACAAGTATGTAGAGTTCATAAGAAATACCCTGTGTTACTGTGTGTCCTCCATTACACTCCCTATGGCTCATGCGAGATGCCACAATATATATTATATCATCTTTTTATTTTGAAAAGAAAATTTTATTTCCGGATTGGTTTTGCAGTTGTCCGTGTCAGTATTTAGTATACCCACAGTAGTACTGTAGTCACGTGACTCCTTTGTTTGGAGCGATCAGCCAGCAATCACGTGACACTTGTTTTGATTCTGCAGGCAGACTTTTCTCAAGCCATTTTAAAAGTTTTAAATCCCTCCTCCCCCCCCCCCAAATCTTCCGCCTGTGTAAACTTATGACAGTATTGTTCATAATTTATTGTGCACTTTAACTTCACGTGGGATGTTATAACATCCGTATGGTGTACATGGAATTCAAGTGTGTGATCACAGTTGTTTGAGTTTCTGTCAGTATATAAGAAAAATGTTTATATATATGGAACCGCGGCCCATTACAGACATTACTGTACTGGGAGGCTCATTTCACACATATATATTTATTATTTACTGATAGAAACTCAAGCATCTGTGGTGTGAGATGCCACAATATATGTTATTGTGCCTTTGGAGCTAATACAAGAGATGCTACAACCAACACGTTATACATTGTAGAGTTTATATGGAACTCGTGTGAGATGCATCGTCGGAAACCCACGGTACACTTCTCTGACGTTTGCATCCCGTGGGCTCAAATGGAAAGAAACTCTCGTATTCGTACTAAAATAGTAGCCAATCATAAAGATGGTTTCATCCGTGACTAAATACAGCCGGGACATCAAGCCGGGGTATCCCATTTGATTTGTAGCACCGCCTGTCAACAAAAGCTGTCGAACGTGTTATAATTGTGTCGAATGTGATAAAAATATAAGGTCCTGCTATCCGGCGATTGACATCGACATCATGTCTACAGAACTATGCTGGTCGTGGTCACGGTAAAATCATCTAACAGAGTGTCACGAGAAACGACCATTCTGATTGGTTGAAATCTCCGAATAAACTTCTATTCGGGGAAACGAAGGTTTATACCGATTCTGGCCCACGGGACGCAAACGTCAGAGAAGTGTACCGTGGGTTTCCGACGATGTGTGAGATGCCGTGTTATTATTTTATTGTATATCTGGAGCCCCATAGAAATGCCAATATACCGAGGTACATGTATATGGTTTTGTGCCCCTGTAGCTTATTTGAGATACAAATGTACCACAGTGTATACTATCGTGCACCCGAAAATCATATGACACACCTTAATATATGCTTTGCTGTGTTTCTTGTGAGGTGTCTCATTATATTGGATTGTGCCCACAGCTCATGAATATGTATTGTGTTGCATTTGGTCGAGTGGTTAACGCTCCGGCCTTCTATGCTGGGGTGGGTGTTGCAGTATCTGTGATGTAGCATTCAAGTGAGGTGGCACTATAAAAGATGCCGTTGGAAACACGGTCCCACTACAAACAGAACACAATCCATCTCCAGCACACACGCATACATACACACATATATAGAGATATAGGCCAGGTGGTATAAGACAAGTAGTTAGCGTCTGATAAGGCAGCTCCTGCGAACTCCTCGGAATTGTATAGGATAAAACTTGCATACAATGTATGATAGAAATGAACATGTATGTGTTAATTGTATTGATTGTATAAGAATTGTATACCTATGTACTGTAAAGCGCTTTAGAGTGGCTTGTGTCATCTAGATAGGGCGCTATATCAAATATTATATATTAAATGTTGTATATTATATTTTATTGTATTTCATTTGAAGCACTTGTACACAATATTTCTAATATACATTGGTGTGTGAAAAGGGTAGTGCGTGAAGCCAAAATAAGTACTGTTGTGTGTATGGGACTCGTGTGAGATGCCACAATATATATATATATATATACATTGTACGAGTTCATGTAAAACAAGTTGCGATACTTTGTCAACTCGGATTTACAAAGAGGTATGAACATATGTCTCATAAAACTGCATGGATTGCTCACAGATTGTGGTTTCTATCTAATAATTTTTTTTTATTTTCCTGGACAATTCTATGAGTTATAATCAATTTGTCTCTCTAGAACCGATACATTCGGCCAACACAAATTCCAAGTGTTGTAAAATCATATAATCCTAACGAAACCAATCCGCCGTAAATCTCATTAATTGGCTGTAAAATAACAGCACGTGCCACGAATTAGGGATTCGTGTCGCGTGTATGTCATCATGCACGTGAGCGCGTGACCCGACTTGCGTTTCAACACGTGTACTCTTCAAAAATAACTACCAATTAAGCACTACGGGTGTGACCCCGTGATAAAACCTTTTCATTATCTCTTGTTTCTGTTTGACGAGGAAGAGGGTACGCAGGGGGAGAGAGGGGGGAGAGAGGGGGGAGAGAGGGGGGGCGCAGGGGGAGAGGAAGTGGGGATTGCTCCGGGCGAGTCTTCATTGCTATTCCTTAATGATGCAGTGATACATGTACGTTGACATTTTTGAAAGATGAAAAACGCCAAGGATAATATTGTTTCTAAATATTGAAGCTTTTCTGTTCTTTTCAAGAATACCGAAAGTAAAACAAAATTTTAAAGGCATGTGCAATAATAAAATCATGAAAAATAGCTTTATAAATCACATGCATGCGACAATCGTTGGTATCTGTTTGTCTCCTCCTCCCGCAATTGGTGTATTTTTGCCTTAAATTGTATTCAGCTGATTCCGTTTTATCAAATTTAGATTTGCTCTCCATCATTCCTTTGTAATGCATTGCGACGGCAAATGTTGTTATGTAATTATATTTACAGCTCTCCATTCTTGTGCTTAGTAATCTCTGACTGCGAATATATTACCGTATACGCGGTGAAAAAAGGCTCGGCGGATTGATATTTGTTCAAATATGGCGTCGTTCACGCTTCAGAAAAAGAAGTATTCGCTGTCGGCCATTGTTTGGTTCCTTCAAGATTTTGAAACATGGAACATATATGGAATCAATTTCTTTTGATTAATCAATAAACAGTTTCTAGCAAACTTTTGATTCCAAATGATGCGCATTCGAAATTATTTGACGGTAACGCAAACATGGCGGCGCCCTGCAGTTGTGACGTCTGACCTCGGACCGCGTCACAACCAGATCACTGTGTCAATGCGTGTACATAACGACCTTTATAAATAAAGAAATAAATTCAACTTGCTACAAATGTTATTTAATATCAAATTTACATATGGTGTTATGAAGAAAAATAGTGTTGTTCATAGTGTATTTTCTTAATCTACCAATATATTGATGAAATCCAATGGGACTATATTATCTTAGCAACCACGGCCATCGTAGTTACCATCTTAGCAACAAGCTTTGAATGTTTTTTTCTTCGTATAGCACTTGAAAATTAATAATGGTGTAAATATAAGGATTGTACCTCATTTTGACTGCGTATACGGCAGTATGCCCGCAGTCAAAATGAGGTACAATCCTTATATGACAACATCAGCTAATAACGTCATCACTCTCCGCTCTGACGTCATTAGTTACATAGTAGTCAACAATTTGCTGTTCAAGACTGCTCAAAATTTAAAGAGCTAAATACAATAAAAATGTGAATATAATTAATGTATATTTAAATGAGCAAATATTGTTATGGTCCTATATGGACACATTTCATTCGCTAATTAACTAATATTTACATGAAGTCATATATGGAGCATTGTGTGTCACAAGACCATAACTACATTTGCTACAACATTCATTGCTAATTATTGAGCACACCGGTTCGCAGATCCTTGAGTTATAGTTTACCCTTAGCTGGAAGCTTTATAAAATATCAATTGTATTTCTATTACAACAGTTATGAAACAACTTATCCAACTTAAGTTAACACGAAAAGGGATATTTATGTGAGAGAGGGCCGCGGTGGCGGTGGTCATTATACATTTACCACTAGTCCTCCACCTCTGCGTTGCGAGTTCGAAATTCACGTGGACCGCGCAGTTGCCAGGTACTGACCGTAGGTACATTGTAGGTGGGTTTTCTCTGGGTACCCGGCGAAAACCTAAGTGGTTGGGCAGGCGACTGCTACACCTTTTTCACGTCCGGTTAATAACTACATGTATATACACTGATGATACAAAAATATCCGTAAATATCTGTACACATGACACATGATACACACGTTTACCATTACAGGCATGCAATAATAATTGTTATCGGAAAATCTGGAAAGTTATTTCTCAGAACGAGATAAACATCTCAAACATTACATCACTTTCTGAATAGATACTATATAATTATAAACCTTGGTGTGAGGGACAGTTTTCATTTTCAAAAATGCATATATTCTGAGCAGAAACATATCGTTACGAGAAATCAAGATTTATGTACCTAATTTTAAACTTAAAAATCGGTCACTTTCGTCATATAGGCGACATCGCGTTTAACGTTACAGTAGTTCAAAGCAAGGTTCCCTGTAAATAATATAATAATACAAGTCACATTTTAAAGGGAAATTTACAGGGTTTGCTTATTTAAAACTAATCCTTTGCCAATCAATTTTCAAAATGGGGTATCCTCAAAGGATTGACAGGTAATTGGCAGGTAATTCCTATATCGAAAATTTTGGGAGTTTCTGAGATGTTACGACTCCGCGCTTGCGATCGATAAATAAAAGTGTGGATCATTATAGCTTTTTAGAAAGGGAAATATATAGGGAATGGACGGAAGCTGTTCGTTTTTCTCTAGTATGAACGGAAAGTAAGTTTTTATGACTGCTTTGTAACGTGGTCGAGGTATTTTCTGCCACGGAGTTGCATACCTTCTCTCTTTTTCAGTGTCTGATTTTTTTGTGAAATTTAACCACTTGACGTATCAAGCTGATATCAGCTATTTTCATTATGGTTTTAGATGATGAATAACATAAAAAGAAAATTGGAAAATTTAGTTGATAAATTTTATTATTTTTTTTTTTTTAATTTCGCTTTATTCTTTAGATGGTTAATCTCCTGGCCACAAGTGCCTGTGGTTTATACAATGGTCTGAGAGTGACGTACTACAGGGTATTGTGGTAGAAAGATGCATAGTACAGACCATCGGACAATAACATGACCTCATTTTGGTGCCATGTTGACCTACGTTACGTCAAAGCTTTGCACACTGCCTAAGATAACACGCGTTATAGCTTTACGTTAATCATTAAGGTAATAGTGAGTTTCGAAAAGCTCTTCCAATATGTTTACACACAAGAAGAGAAAACTCAATAAAGTGGCAAACATAAAATATTTTACATTTATAAATGTAAATATAACCATTGAACGTTTGTCAGATTGTATTTATTGTCAATATAAATGTAATCTTGGTGCCAGACAAACGGTAATGACGTCCTTTCATTCTATTCATCTTGCACCGAGATTGCATTCATATTGACAATAAATACACTCTGAGAGACGTTCAATGGTTAAATAAAATACACACATAAAGGGGCGTGGCCGTATACTTTAATACATGTACATATATAAAAGTGGAAGTCTCCGTTTATCATTTACAATGTACATAACACATAAAAATAACAGCGTCAAATAATACTTAGGTACATGAAAATGGCAGTCTCCTTTAATCATATATATTTAACATACGTGTACATGTAGAACAGAGCGTCACCGCATACTTAAAATATAAAAATATAAACCTCATTTATTTTACAACAATTATGAAACAAGTTATCCAACTTATATTAATCACTCTTGTTGGCCCGGATATTAGCGCGCAATGAGTCCTATTGTGGGAGGAAACCGGAGAACCCGGAGAAAACCGACGTGGTCGGGTAGGTAACCACATACCTTTTCACGTCCAGTCAGGGAATCGAACCCCTACCGCCTTGGTAAAGGCAAGTGCGCTATCCGAAAAAAAAATGACGTCATCGTTTATCATATATAAGCTTATTATAAAGGAGGGCGTGGCTGTATTCTTAAGGACGCTCGACCCTACGTAATACACAAGTTTTGATTCTCGTTTTGTGGTGACGTAGCTTCCTATTTGTGTACCTGGTATTTGAAAACGGGGTATCAAATTTGTTCTACACCGTGATATGTCGCGATGTCAACAATGAAACAAGTCATAGGAATGCTTAGATTTTCACAAAATCATCTCTACCTGGTAGCATAGTCAACATATGAAAGTTTTAAGGAAATCTTGCGGTTAATTGCGAAAGGGTCGAGCCTCCTTAAGATATAAAAGTGGGGATCGGCGTATAAATGATTCACAAAATAGATTAAACATATAAAAATATATATTATATATCACATAAAAGTAGGCGTTTCCATTTATCATATATACATATATATAACACATATGAAAGAGAACTCACCGTATAATGTAAAAATATATAACTAAATTTTCATATTTGTTTCATGTTGTACTAATGCCACACCGTGTGTAATGGGTATACTCTTAATAGATTAATAATGTGCAACTGCAATGAACTTTGATATCCGTACAAAATGAAAATATCATTGGATGTGAACAAGTATGGGGTCACCTGCTCGACCACGTGGGTTTTCTCCGGGCAATCCGGTTTCCTCCCACATTTAGACCCCAGCCCGCTAGCATCAGGATCAACAATAGTGATTACATCTAATATCAGTTTAAATAACGTGTCTCATAATAATTGAAAGTTGTAAAAAAAATAGTTTGATATAAAACAATATTACCTTAAGTCAATTTATACGTTTTTCTTTCCTCAAGTTCGCTGTGCATTGACGTCCATCATTATGTTCGGCTGGAGAAGACAGTAAAATTTCACTTCCCTGTTTTCATTTTAAATCGGCTTGGGTCATAAAAGGTCATTACGGATTCTCGGAACATCTGTTAAAATCTGGGTAACCTAATCAATGTACAGTGTATCACTAGCGCGTCCCGGCAGTTCTCGGGCAAGATTTCAAGAGGACGTAATCATATTACACGCGCATGGCTAATTATAGACTGCTGAGGGCGAACGATCAGAAGAGTTCAAGTTCAAGTTCTTTATTCCTTAAGTCATTCGACTCATTGGATACAAATATATACAAATAATCACACAATAGAACAATACAACAACACGAAGCACATCAATTAACATAGGAGAGTACATATATGTAACCAACACACTAGAGGAGTGTGCAAAACGCGGAGTGTCGTACTGGGTTAGGGTGATACTCGATATTACATGGTCCTTTCCTGTCATAATGGATTGTGTATCTTTTTTATTTATGTTTATACGATTCTTATACACATCGTCTTACAGTATACAATGTTGTATTGTTTATTATATAAAGTTTATTTCATTCCAACAGTATATATACAACATTATAAATAGAGAATATGAAGGAATAGGATCCGGAAACAAGTTGTATTGTATATTATACACTCTGTCCATTATCTGTTCAAGCAGAAGATATTGTTATGATAAATATATGAATCATTTATCAATCAGTATATTAAACAATTACATCGTTTATTCATATATATTTACAGTCTGTTTGGAATTGATAGTATATTGCCTATACATTTCTACAAATGCCTACTGAACTTTATTTTCCGATAAAATCAGTGGATCACGCGCCTATTGGCGCCGTTACGATTTGAACACGAGGCCGCGTCACTACTTTACAGACTCGATCAATATCCTGCCGCGTAGTATGTGTTAATTTATTTAAGAAATAAATAAGAAGCACTTTAATGGGTTTTTTTAAAATACAATAACAGTCACAAAGACAGTATGGTTTGTTAATATATGAACCTATGTGAAAAAAATAACAATAAAAAGATGTAATCTTTTGGAACTTTTTTGTTTACTTGTTGACTGAAATTTCGCGGGAGTTCGTCACCTCATAAGGCGGCTGTTTCAACAGTCTACCGAAACCAAACGATACTGTTTGATTTCATCGCAGTAAGTATCATAATATCTGATTAAAGAAATAATTACATGTGGGAATATAAGGTCTGGACAGTAAATATAAGGATTAAAGTTTCTTTCCGGTGGTTTTATCAAAGGATAAAGTTCAGTAGGATATCGATAGTTGTTTCATGGAACGCTTCGCGTTCCATTCCAACTATCGATATCCTACTGAACTTTATCCTTTGATAAAACCACCAGAAAGAAACTTTAATCCTTAAATGAGTAATCGTCCACAGAATCAGTATTCACAATATACTCCTTACTATATGAGTACATACATACTTGTACCATCGTGTTGATATTTTCCTAATTTTTCAGTCTCCCTTGAACATTTTCAACTGTCAGTAAGTACCAGTCACATTTTAAGCTCGAATTCACCTGCTACGAAAAGTACTAAATTATCATCACCCCCAAACTAGTTACATCTATTAAGCAATGTCAGTTGTGTTCAAGGACCATTACAACAATTATTTAAATGTGTATTATTTATCCCAATTAAATATTCATTATTTATCATAATTACATTTTCATAGAATAATTATGCTTTATTAAGTTACTTCGATCATATATGTGACAACATTCGCCTTCTTGGTGTATCGAAATGGAGGGATGCAGAGTATTTACAATACGTATATTATACAATGTACAGTTTTGTATATAGAGGATCTTACACGAGTGTCGATGTAATATGGAATTTATTAAACGAGTTCAATAATTTAATATGTCACGAGCCTTAAGGCGAGTCACAAATTGAATTATTTAACGAGTTTAATAAATTCCATATTACACTGACAAGAGTGTAAGATTCTATTTATCACATAACTTATATTTATGAGAAAATACACAAAACTCTCAAATAAATTCTCTATAAGAAAGGCAAATTTCTTCTGTGACAGTACGATTTTCACTACCGAGACAATCATATGACGTCCTCAAGACGTCATTTGTTTATGACGTCACAATAGTGTTATTACACGTGTGTAATACCATTTTTATGACATGGCCGTATGACATGACTGAACGGGTCAGTTATGTGATAAGGTGTATCTGTCAGTTGTCTTTCGACAGAGAAATGATTGTGTACACAGTGAATACAACCCAATGTACAATGTACGTACTGAGTAAGGTGAGTAAGGTGACGTAGCATTGTTTATTTCACCGTGCCTTTACATATTTACGATCTAAACCAAAATCAGAAAAACGAACTACAAACCGAATTGAACCATGTTTATGGTGTCTTATATTACAACCAGTAAGTTCTTTTGTATACGATTACCCATATTGTGGAAAAATGTAATCAAGGAAAATCTCTCTTTCTCTCTCTATCTCTCCCTCGCTTTTTTTCTCTGTCTCTCCCTCACTTTCTTTCTCTCTTTCTTCCTCTTAACCCCCCCCCCCCCCCACACTCTCTTAAACAATTTAAACATGTTATCCTGTAAATATATTGTGTGTATAATGTCAAATGTCATCTTATGAATTTATGTATATTGTTAAATTTATCGGGAAAGGGCTTCATATAAGTTAGTAAACATGTACCCAATTCCACCGTATATATTTTATACAAATACAATAAGTTTAAATATAAAAATTGAATATCTTATCCGAATACTATAGGAGACCCCGTGCCTCGCCGGTTATTTTTCCTTTTTTTTTTACACAGGTTCTAATAAATTGTGATTTCTCCTGCAGTGAAATTATGTTTTACACAAATAACTTTGTTCAAAGTAATGCACTTAGCCTAAACTTGTTTGAAATCAAATCTCAAGCTAATTACTGCATCCATCTAATTTGGAATTTGGACCAAAATTGAATTAACAATTGATAAAATCTGATTTAATTTATAATACTACGCATGCGCGGGTAGAATTGATCAGACCGAATTAAATGTGTCACATTCCAAACTCAAAGAAAATTATAACGAAATATAAAGTATTTTTATCGTATCTCGAAAAAGAGATTTTTTGTGATATTATCAAAACTAATATAAACAACTACATAGCGTGCAAGAACGCTGAAATATTGACGCTTGGGTGCTTCTCGAGTTTTACAGGAAATTGAATAAACGTTTTTGTGTGAAAAAAAAAGAGAAAAGGATTTGATCCCGTACTGCGCGCTTGATTGAATATGTGTAATTAAATGTCCGACGGTCCGGGAAACAATGGAAGTAATTAGACGGAAACAAAACATCTTGAAGTTTATTAGATTTCTTCAAATCAATAGTACTGTTGATTTAAGCTAATATATAAAACAATAAAAAATTAGATAGATTGGTTTGGGTCAGCACCCTATTACATGTATAAGGTCATTAAGGACGTGGAAATATTTCGTAACGGCATAATCAAATTAGCTTAACCTAATAACGGCTTCAACCGCATATTAATAATATTTCAAACAGTGTAACAATGTTTTAGAGATAAGAGATTTTTACTTCATGTCTGCAATGAGTAACCAAACTTTGCTATAGCCGAGGGCTACGATCCGGTCCAATCCGGTCTGATCCGGTCGACCTACTACGCAGAGAGCGTAACATTACATGTATTTAGTCTTTCCAGATATTGATTTCTCATCGCAGTAAACAAACAACGAACAAACTCACGCTTGAATGAATCAGTGAGAAACAGGACATCATGATCAGACAGCGGCCAGAATCTATTGATAATATTGTCTGCTTAGTTAGCTATTGTCAATTTATTGAAGTTGGTTAATAATCGCGATTGTAATTGATTCAATTATATAATCAATGACATCATCTGTCAGCGCCGGGTTTTAAGTCTTTTTTATACCGTTCACTAATAATATAAACATGTATATTGGTTATATCGTAGGATATAGCTTGTCTCTTTTGATGTCAACTTAATTCGACCTTATTAGTAAATAAGGATTTGTTAAGTCGAATCAAAACATGTTCATTAATTGTTTTAAAATCGAACTTTGAAATTTAAAATATCAAATGTTTTTTTTACATAGAACGTGCATACAATATTGTGGAGTTATACATTTACTTTCTATTAATTCTTCAAGTCCGTGTGTGATCACTATAATGCTACACATTATCATGTCTGTGATAGAATGAAATATAAATAAAAAATATCTTGTCCCTGCTATTAAAGGCCCAATATACGTAACTTCAGGATTTTTTCGTGATTCTGAAAAATTCTGAAGAAAATAATCCAGTTGATAACCATGCAAAAATAAGTAAAAAAAGAAGTAAACCTGAGCGGTAACTAACAAGAAACTCTTGACAGAAAAATTCAAAGAACTGGAAATAACTCAGGTGGGGCCCACTTCATCAACAAGCCGAAGGTAAAAGACAGCACAAAATGGACGCGTGTTTACAAATACCGAGGTTTAACTTATTCATCTTGAATATTGCTGAAATCAGTTAATCTTGCCTAAATCTATAAATACAAAAAAGTTATTAGGCTTTATTTTCGCTTCAAGTTTTGCCGAAAGTTACGTATATTATGTACGATTATAAATATTCTACAACAAATTTGTCGTGTCCCTAAGAATAAGATACGCTCCCGATACATGTATAACTATTAAAGGTTTATTACTAATTGCTCGTGTCACTGCAATTACGATTACAGATATCTAATATTAATGGTGTCATATACAGCACTTGTTCGGATTCATTTTGGAGTGGGGCTCCGGGAATAGTTATTATACAGCTATAGGGACCCGATACCTTGTTCAGTTAAAGCTTTACCCCAATTAAGGTTTTCAAAGTCATTTCTCACGCTAGAGTGGTTTAAATCAACTTTTTTGTCAAAATGCCACCCTGAATGATGACACACCTGGAATAAATTACCATGTCCCTGTGGGTACAACAACCACAGGGTTGTTCTGGTTTTATCTATGCAAGTATGACTTTAACAAATTCCATTGTCCCTGTGGGTACTATCTAAGTATGACTATAACCAATTATCAAGTCCCTTTGGGTACTCTCCGAGTATGACTATGATGAATTCTCAAGTCCTTGTGGGTACTCTCCGAGAATGACTATAACAAATGTTCATGTTTCTGTGGGTACTCTCTAAGTATGACTATAACCAATTCTCAAGTCCCTGTGGGTACTCTCTGAGTATGACTATAATGAATTCTCAAGTCCCTGTGGGTACTCTCCGAGTATGACTATAACCAATTCTCAAGTCCCTGTGGGTACCCACTAAGTATGATTATAATGAATTCTCAAATCCCTGTGGGTACTCACTAAGTATGATTATAATGAATTCTCAAGTCCCTGTGGGTACTCACTAAGTATGACTATAATGAATTCTCAAATCCCTGTGGGTACTCACTAAGTATAACTATAATGAATTCTCAAATCCCTGTGGGTACTCACTAAGTATGATTATAATGAATTCTCAAGTCCCTGTGGGTACTCACTAAGTATGATTATAATGAATTCTCAAGTCCCTGTGGGTACTCACTAAGTATGATTATAATGAATTCTCAAGTCCCTGTGGGTACTCACTAAGTATGATTATAATGAATTCTCAAATCCCTGTGGGTACTCACTAAGTATGATTATAATGAATTCTCAAATCCCTGTGGGTATTCTCCGAGTATGATTATAATGAATTCTCAAATCCCTGTGGGTACTCACTAAGTATGATTATAATGAATTCTCAAATCCCTGTGGGTACTCACTAAGTATGATTATAATGAATTCTCAAATCCCTGTGGGTACTCACTAAGTATGATTATAATGAATTCTCAAATCCCTGTGGGTACTCACTAAGTATGATAATAATGAATTCTCAAATCCCTGTGGGTACTCACTAAGTATGATTATAATGAATTCTCAAATCCCTGTGGGTACTCACTAAGTGTGATTATAATGAATTCTCAAGTCCCTGTGGGTACTCACTAAGTATGATTATAATGAATTCTCAAATCCCTGTGGGTACTCTCTAAGTGTGATTATAATGAATTCTCAAATCCCTGTGGGTACTCACTAAGTATGATTATAATGAATTCTCAAATCCCTGTGGGTACTCACTAAGTATGATTATAATGAATTCTCAAGTCCCTGTGGGTACTCACTAAGTATGACTATAATGAATTCTCAAATCCCTGTGGGTACTCACTAAGTATAACTATAATGAATTCTCAAATCCCTGTGGGTACTCACTAAGTATGATTATAATGAATTCTCAAGTCCCTGTGGGTACTCACTAAGTATGATTATAATGAATTCTCAAGTCCCTGTGGGTACTCACTAAGTATGATTATAATGAATTCTCAAGTCCCTGTGGGTACTCACTAAGTATGATTATAATGAATTCTCAAATCCCTGTGGGTACTCACTAAGTATGATTATAATGAATTCTCAAATCCCTGTGGGTATTCTCCGAGTATGATTATAATGAATTCTCAAATCCCTGTGGGTACTCACTAAGTATGATTATAATGAATTCTCAAATCCCTGTGGGTACTCACTAAGTATGATTATAATGAATTCTCAAATCCCTGTGGGTACTCACTAAGTATGATTATAATGAATTCTCAAATCCCTGTGGGTACTCACTAAGTATGATAATAATGAATTCTCAAATCCCTGTGGGTACTCACTAAGTATGATTATAATGAATTCTCAAATCCCTGTGGGTACTCACTAAGTGTGATTATAATGAATTCTCAAGTCCCTGTGGGTACTCACTAAGTATGATAATAATGAATTCTCAAATCCCTGTGGGTACTCACTAAGTGTGATTATAATGAATTCTCAAATCCCTGTGGGTACTCACTAAGTATGATTATAATGAATTCTCAAATCCCTGTGGGTACTCACTAAGTATGATTATAATGAATTCTCAAGTCCCTGTGGGTACTCACTAAGTATGATTATAATGAATTCTCAAGTCCCTGTGGGTACTCACTAAGTATGATTATAATGAATTCTCAAATCCCTGTGGGTACTCACTAAGTATGATTATAATGAATTCTCAAGTCCCTGTGGGTACTCACTAAGTATGATTATAATGAATTCTCAAATCCCTGTGGGTACTCACTAAATATAAATATAATAAATGTAAATGTAAACTTCATTTCTTTTACAACAATTATGAAACAAGTTACATGTATACAACTTATATTAATCCCTCTTGTTGGTCCGGATGTTAGCGCACGAGGCGCTAGCTAGGGGTCTTATTGTGAGAGGAAATCGGAGAACCCGGAGAAAACCCACGTGGTTGAGCAGTTAACCCCATACCTTTTCACGTCCGGTCGGGGAATCGAACCCCGGCCCCCTTGGTGAAAGGCGAGTGCGCTACCCACTGCGCCACTCGACCACCCATACTCTCTAAGTACTGTATTACTAAAATGAATTCTCAAGTCCATGTGGGTACTCTCTAAGTATGACTATAACAAATTATCATGTCCCTACTATCGCGATAGGGCACTTTACTAGTGACGGCGCTAACACCGGTACATTTGTATTACAATAATTATATGTTTAGATCGATGGAGTAATAACATTTTAACAGATCTATCTATACATATATTTTTTACTTCAATAGATGAACCTTGGAAAGATAGCCGCTCAGACCGGAGTCTTTTCAAAGCTTAAGTTGCAAGAAATTTGAATGCAATATCGAAATACGGTACCATACGTGATAGATTGTGCTAGATACGACATACCTTTCCCTTTTGACAAACATTTCAATGATACACGTTATTCATGTCGTAGAAATTATGTTAGCTACTCTGAATAT
The DNA here is from genome assembly GCA_947623455.1 of Mimachlamys varia. Lineage (NCBI taxonomy): Eukaryota > Metazoa > Mollusca > Bivalvia > Pectinida > Pectinidae > Mimachlamys > Mimachlamys varia. The sequence goes on from OX392540.1 coordinate 31,403,325, forward strand.
GAAATCTTTCAAATCAACATGCTTTTCAAGTTAGTATGCAGCCATCTGACGCCTGTTTTGAAAAATAACTATAGGCCTATATGTAAAATGTACGTATAGATACACAGATATTCATGTATGTACATAAACTGTTTAACATATAGCAAACGGCTATTTAACTTTTCAAAATTAAAAAAGTGAGGCGGGCGAGTATTGCGAAGAAGGGAACGAAGACATGAGACCTTTGGTTGGAGATTTATCTGTTAAGTTATCTTTCGAAAGGCGAGACATATAACTAAAGACAGGATCACTTAACACATTTATAGCCATGCCGTTATAGACAGGTGGTCGTTATAGACAAGTATTATACAATGTGTATGGTGAAGGTGCAGGTACCATTTATTGTATGGCATTGCTTCTATGCACAGGGACCTGATAATTTGTTACGGCTGGTGTTGGACTTAAACTAGGGTGTTTAGAGCACAGGGACCTGAGAATTTGTTACAGCTAGTTTTGGACCTAAAATAGGGTGTTTAGAGTAATTTTACACATTTGGGGGGTTAAGATCAATTTTCGATAAAAATGCTCTAAACACCCTATTTTAGGTCCAAAACTAGCTGTAACAAATTCTCAGGTCCCTGTGGTTCCGAAACCGTTCCGTCCGTGGATGTACATTGTTTCGATAAAAATGCCCCCTCAATGGTAATAAAAGCTATTGAGGGGGCATTTTTATCGAAAATTGATCTTAACCCCCCAAATGTGTAAAATTACTCTAAACACCCTATTTTAGGTCCAAAACTAGCTGTAACAAATTCTCAGGTCCCTGTTGTTTAGAGTAATTTTACACTTGAGGAGGGGGGGGGGGGGGGGGGGGTAGCCTTTATAACCATTGAGGGGGCATTTTTATCGAAAATTGATCTTAACCCCCCAAATGTGTTAAATTACTCTAAACACCCTACTTTAGGTTCCAAAACTACATTAACTGTAACAAATTATCAGGTCCTTGTGCTTCTATATAACCAAAACGAATTTAGATGGCATTCATAGGGCTATGAATGCCATTGACCGATTGCTCATTATTACATGTATTACAATGGATACTACTGACCATCCCCGGGCGGTGGCTTTCATTGAATACACATACACGATAGATACATTATTTGAACAAAATGCTGAGAAAGTGTAATTGATTTTTTTATGAGAAGAACATATTTTAAAAATGGAAAATATAAATATTGAACTGCTTTCAGCACGCTTCATTGGATTTTTGCCTTTGTCCAGTTAGCATTCATATTGCCTGTGTATGCCAACTGAAATCAGTTCAATGCTTCAATGTACAGTACTGGTATGACAGATATTGACAGTTTGTACAGTCCTTGTATGACAAGTGACCTCAAATTATTCATGCACCATAAAAATCGTCCCAGACCGGTATGAGCTACATGTACATTGCCGTTGTATACAATATATAAATGCTCTCAGTAAGACTCTGAAACCTGAACGGACAATGCTAGTTATCGGAGGGTGACCTGGTTCTCACGCCCAAATGTCTCAAATATATTCTTGTTAAAATATGTTTATAAGAATACACCTGGTGAAAATTGTGAAAATTTAGATTTTTTGTTGTTGTAACGTAATTGCCTGACATGCAGTATAACTATCTTACTGTTTAAGAGCTCAATAGAAGGCATTCATCAACAGATGTTTAAGCTTGTAACGCGCAATTTGACACTGGAAATTGTCCAAGGTTACACAATGTATGGCGTGTAAAATAATACAACAGTAGTAATTTAAAAGAAGTTCTAATTCCCTACACTCATTGTTGAAATGTGTTCATGGTATTCATTGTAACAGTTGTAAGATTTATGAACATGTTCATTTTAGCCAAATGTTCACCGTAGAGAGGTGTTCATTTTATAGTTTTCGATGTATGAAGATGTTTACTAGTCCTATAGAGAAGTATTAACATTGAATTAGTTTGGTGAATGAAAATGCTCAGTGTATTCAGTTGATCAGTACAGAGAATTGTTAACTGTTGTATTGTGGCAGTTGTTCAATGGATGTAGATGTTCATTATAAAAAATGTTCAATATAGAGAAGCATTAACATTAGATTTGTTCGGTGAATGAAAATGCTCAATGTATTCAATTGTTCAGTACAGAGAATTGTTAACTGTTGTATTGTGGCAGTTGTTCAATGGATGTAGATGTTCATTATAAAAAATGTTCAATATAGAGAAGTATTAACATTAGATTTGTTCGGTGAATGAAAATGCTCAATGTATTCAATTGTTCAGTACAGAGAATTGTTAGCTCCTGTAGCTGTTCAATGGATGAAGATGTTCATTACAAAAAATAATTCAGTATAGAGAAGTAACTTATTGTACATGCAACATTTGTTCGATGTATGGAGATGTCCAATGTTGTCAGTAAAAAGAGGTGTTAGCTGCAGCAGTTGTGCAATGAACGAAGATGTTCACTAAATACAGTTATTCACTACAGAGAGGTGTCCATTATTGCATATGTCCGGTTTATGAAAATGTTCGTTATATAGAGCTGTTCACGTTTAGAGAGGTGTTCATTGTTGCAGTTGTTCTGTCTGTGAAAATGTCGTTATATAGTGCTGTATACAGTTGTTCATTATACATTGAAAAGATGTGTATTATAGAAAACTGTAATACAGATAACGTCTAAATTGGTTTTTATACATTAACTAGTGTTTATTTTACGTGTTCATTTTGTAGAGGTATTCATCTGAAAGAGTGTTACAGTATATCTACAGTGTATACATGTATACTGATATTGTCATCAAGATATTCCCCTATATAAATAAAACAGTATTAGATGTCAATGTAAAAAAACTGGACAATGCCAATTTCATATCAACAAGCACAGGGACTCAGAAATCTGTTACAGTCACATTTCATATTTGAACCTAATACAAAACACAGGGAAGTACATTGCTACATGTACTTAAAAAGACCGTCTATGCTCACATAAATATATAACTGTAACGAATCATCAGGTCCCTAGCTATATCAACAGTGTTGTATCCATCAATTACATATACGCCAGAGCCAATGAGTGCACAATGAATACATTAAAGATATTTATTAATCACATAACCATTTTAATTTATCATCTGTTATAATTTTACCTGTACTGCAATATTTAGTCAAATTATTAAAATAACTTACCACGCTCCTTCTCTCGTACGGCCTGTATACACTGTTGACATTTTTGGCAACGCATAAACTTGTAATAATTCCCCCAAAATCCAAGGAACATGTTTCTTATCGATATCCGATATTAGTGACAGAAGTTATGAGTCATTCGACTGACTGATGCATACGTAACCACAGGAATCATGTCGATGTTTGTGACAAAGCTGTAATGTCTGACAATCTCTGGTAAAACACACACCGTTATATGTAGTACACTCCTTGTATAGTGTAAACACACAACTATTTCCGTACGTATCCCTCCTGTCATAAACTCCAGAACACTGTCGTAGACAAAAACTTACTCAACTATGATAATAGACCCTATATCAGACAAGATACTCAATATGCACATAAAGTTAAAATGTTGATAGTAAATTACAATTTACAAAAGTGAATCCAGCGAAGATTTAAATTCATGTATACATTTCACTATAATTTCAAAGAGGAAAGTATTTTCTTACTGTATGCATTTAAAACTTATTCGCACAGTATTTGTATAAACAAATATCTATCTACTCCATATTGCTTACCTGGATATTTTTCACCTTTACAGGTGTATTAGACTTAGGTACGCCGACGTTGTCCAACTTTTGTTCTCGCGGAGAAGTTATACACATACGTAGTGTTCTTTAGACCCGTCTCAAACATGAAACTAATACGCCGAGATGTCAATTACGGCGTGACGCGTGATTCAAAATAGACATTTCTGTTGTCGGTGACGATATGTGTTTTTTCTTTACCTGGTCAAAGGTCACGCAAAAAGACAGGTTAAAGTTCAAATCTGCTTCTCAAAATAACAAGCTGTGTGAAAAGAAAGGGTATCATATGTATCGTGAAATTGCTGAAAACGAATATTATATAGTCGAAGTTCAAGCAATTCAAATTACAAATATATCGTGTATGTTATATGAGAAGGTTTAAGTCTTGAAAACACTACAATGAAAACAAAACGCGGTTGTTCAAAATCTGTTTCTCGAAATTAGGAAGCTTGTAACTAACATCACTGTTTTGACTAAAATATTATATTTTTATATCAAAGATTGCTTTGGTTAAACTAAACCCAGCAAAGCTCCGAATCAATATTTAATTAAACGTATGCAATATGTAATAAAATAGTCTATTAATCGCGCCTCAGACAAGAATGTCCTGAAATCATTGGTTGGGGGACATCACGTGGTGACCTTCTATTTTCCTATAGAGGATCACTTTGTTACGTTAGAGGGCGCTAAATGTCTTATTAACGGCGGCGGCAATTTCCACCGCTTCGGAAATCAGATAGCCTGTACCTTTGAAAAGTGGTTTCTTGATTCGTTAATTTCGGTTCACCTGTACTATCTTTATTGTAACCATTACAATTAACAAATGAAAACAAAAACAAAAACAAAAAAACCCACAACAACAACAACAACAAAAAATTATTTAAACTAAGAGCAAGTTTAAAGTCTATGTTAAACATTTGAATTGACACTATAACGAATTAATGTATCGCATCGAAGACACGTTCTACACACAACACTTCAGTACCAGTAATTTCACCGGAGTGACTTTCCAGTATATATTAAGGTAAATGCCATACACATGTATATAGAAACAAAGGGGTGGATTTCTACAGACGATGGATTAATAGTTTCTTCAACAACTGTCGTGGCAATCATGGATTGCATGGTCGTCACTGTGTCTTAATCTACGCGATAGTATATATATGTTACAATGCCAGGGAGGATATTCGTTCTCCGTCCATGGTTGATCTCAGGAATCATAATATTATTAGCCTGGCCTGTTACACGTAGTTAGTTATATGATCTAGACGACGATGAATAGGCTTACATTGCAAGTTAACGTACGAAGGGTTTGGCGGGAAATCATCCACAGAAATATCAATATTTTCATATTATAATTATCAAAAGAAAACATTTTCGAAAATAATTATATGACACACAAAATATTCGTTAAGAAAACGATTAACTGACAAAAATAAAACGCAAATGAACGTGCCAGGCATGCTTCGTTTTAATTTGACTGACATTTTTTTGATGTCATTTAATAATTTTGCTGTTCACAGTTATCCTGCTCACTTATTCGTTGCATTATTATTACTAAGGTATCATTTTCATCTATATATATTGCCAAATTACATCAATTTGCACGAATATTCCTTTTGACGATGACTTTCGGCTAAAATATCAACAGTTCTCTGGCGTAAAGATTCAAGAAAAAATTAGAGAATACCGAAGCGTCTACAAAACCATAATCCGAACTCAAAATCGATTAAACTAGGGGCAATTATGAACCAAGGAAATATTTATATGGCTACCTTTGTAAAGTACAAGATGATAAGACCAGGTGATCCGGAAGAGCAAACTTCTTCTGCTTCATCGATGACACACGCCATGTAAATCTTTGTCAAATCCATGTAAACATCAAGTTCTCAAAATGAGAACCGAGTATCATTGTCAATCACAAAAAGTACACACACTAATGAGCATATTAAAAAACGTCCATCTTCATATCACTTAAATATACAGACTATTTCGCAATGAGACAAAGATGGCGACCATAAAACTTTCCCGTAGTTCTGATGGAGCTGCATCTCTCGAATCCCAATGCTGTTAGTTTGTTTGTCAGCGGTCGACATCGATCACGAAAATCAAGCGTAGTCCTCATTTTGAACAACATGCATCACCAGTACACCACTGTTCCAGTTTTTGTTTTTGTTTTCCCACCGGGATATCCCGGCGTAAAGGTGAGGATTATGTCGTCGCTTAGGTTCGAACCCGTAACCCTTGACCTTCGGACAGCCCGATGCTCTACCACTGAGCTAGAGGGGGGAATGTACACCCTCTAGATATATATACAGTACAATTAAAATCTGATCACATTTGCTGGAGTTTCTGTCAGTAAATAATCAATATATATGTGTTAAATGAGCCTCCCATTACAGTTATGTACTGTAATGGGCCGCGGCTATATATATATAAGCATTTTTTATATACTGACAGAAACGCAAGCAACTGTGATCTGACTCACTCTCCCCGCTTTTTAAATGTGTTTGTCCGCCAAAACCACCAGCAACAGCACCTTTTGTAATGTTCAGGAAACAGAATAGTGCGCTACCACAGAGGTATCGAACCTTCTATCATCAGGATTACCGGGTTCTTTGTCGGACGTTCTTTCGTTGACTCAAAGAGACAGTCCCTCTAGCTCGAAGTTAGAAAGCGACCTCAACTAAATATCCTACAGTATGTACAATTCACATATTCCCATAGCCTTGTATGTCGTTATTTTGAGGAATAATAGCAATTTTATGGCCAGTTAGTCACATGGGGGTGCATGGGGTCCCAGACGCTGGATTGATTGGTACAGTAAATGGCGAATTTGCCTTCCATGAGGGCCGCCAGGGTTGGGACATGCGCCTGCCCGACTTTGCCTACACAAGGGCGACTTGTGTCACGTGTTCCATGGTGAAGGTGTGGTATTTGAAATGCCAGCCCGGTTTTGCCTACACAAAGAGCGACTTTTGTCACGTGTTCCATGGTGAAGGTGTGTTTGACCTCGCCCACCATACATCTCATCCGATACTTACATATAAGTAAATTACGTATATAAGAAACAATGGTGTGAACTCATTTACATATTTTCCTCTTATACCTACCTCCCCTGTCACTGCCAACGTCAGATATATGTTTTCTCCCCTGAATGTACAAATATTATCTCCCCTGCGCAAAGTTACATTGAAATCATTGAAATTTTGATTAAAGCATCATTGCTTGATTTTTCATGGAGGAGATTTTTGAATTTCTAAAACGCCGTGTCAGTAAACAAAAATATTATCGTTTACAACGAAAACAAGGATCCCGGATATGCTTTCAAAACAAAGGTATTTTTGACAGTCGTGTTCTGCACGGGTTGTCACGTGAACAAAGTTCTCGCAACTAAATTGTCTTACAGGTTATGTGTATGTAACAGAGAAGAAACAGTAAGCTGTTAGCTGGAAACATTTAAACGGACCATACATACCAGTAAATCTAATTAGTTTAAATTGAGATTTACACCAGTTCCACTCGCTTCAAAATCTACAAGGGAAGTGGATTTAGAAAGATTAATGTGATTTGAATAAATATTTGTTCAATACTAAATGTATACTAGCACATCGTTATATTTATATCAGCTACATAAGAAAATAAACAATATAATTTTTCTATTTTATTCTTCTGTCAACAGTAGTTATAATGTACAATTGAATATACATGTACAGACATGATTTGCAATTTAAGATGAGAAATGAACTGAAGGAATATTACAAATATTAAAAAGGGAATTAAAAGAAGGTTTGAAATTTCGACATACAAATATAATGTGGGCATTAAACTGATTATTTCTGTATACAAAAATAACCTTGGGTTAAGACTAATGTACATGTACCTTCTTCAACAGAATCCAAGTTTTTTGTTCTCGGATCTAACCCTTGGGGGGATAACGATGAACCGAGTTTTGAATATTTTAGAAAAAAACTGTCTTATTCAGACAAAGTTATGCTAAAATCAAATCCTTGGCATTGATGGAAATGTCCTAAAGGACAAAGACTGTATGTTATAGATTCTTAGGCCTCGAAAAATATCCCTATCTATCAACCTTGCTTGACCGAAAGTACGGATCATCTAGGCTGTAAAACGATAGATATACATGTCTAAGATAGGAAAAATAGAACGTTCAGATAAAAATCATGGATAAAACATATATAGAAGGTAAGAACACTTTAGTAATTTAGATATAATGCATCACAAGAATATAGCAAGTGCGCCAGAAATCCTTGGTACTCAGAGCTACATGTTTAGGACTACGCCCAATATATAATTCTGTTTAATTGAAATTTACTTAAGTGTGACTAACATTAACACACACTTACGCACAGTATACTTAATGGGTGTATATAATGCGCATGTTTTCAGAAAATCTGGACAAAGCAAATTTTCCACCGTGCCCGCACGCTACAGTTTATGTCTCAAAACGGTATAGTGCACGAAGGGGGGTAACTCGTAAGTAATGTCTTGCAGCAGCTGTCTAGAATTAGGTCTCGGCAATTATAAAATTACTCAATTAACGTTAGCGTATGGCATGTTTTAATATATACTTTTCAACATTCATGGCGTCATAACAACATTGGCTTTCTGGACTTGAAAGTCATTTATGACCTCGTGAATTTTGAAAAGATATTATTCATTTCATACATTTACATTTTTAAGTGCTTTAAGTTTCAAATGCAAGCACGTATAAAAAAAATACAGATATGGGTGTCTATTTAAACAGGAGGCGGCTCAGCAGAGAGAACAACGTGAGTTTGGGTGGAAATTGACAACTTTCGATTGGTGACCTAACAATAGTATTAGACTAAATTTAATTTTTCAAATTAGTCTGTGAAAATAAGTTATACAAGTCGAACATTTTAACCAAATAAACAAAGCCCTTTATTTAGGTTTGAAATTGAGCAATTCATGTTATAATATCAATTCAAATCTATATCGAGGTAATTCTCACGGCGGACGTGAACCAAGTACGCCTTTCCTCGTTACGTCATTGCAGGGTACCAATGCGCAGTTATGAGGTCACTTGTCACCGTTATTGTATATCATTGAGTCCAGACATACAGACCATGTGGACATAATGCAGTCAAATTGCTTATGAATGCCAACTGAAAGCAAATTAGATTTTGTATTTACAAGTACCAATTTTAGAATCGATTTATTTTATTGATGGTTTATGCTTCGCACAAAATAAAAAAAGTCATCTGCTCATGCAGTTGAACATAACGTAGCATACTGTATGACGTCATAATGACATAAATTCTCGACTCTTTGCTATAATAATCATTTGTTTGAATTTCATTTTTGCGTGGTCGGTTACATGTATGTACATGAAGTGTTAATGCGTCTTCATTTTAATACATTACCGTGTCTTCATTTTTTATTGTTCTTAAATAATATTTTTCTTTGGTTTCAATGTTATTTTTGTTTGTTTGTATGTGTGTTGTTTTGCATGGGATTCATCCGGATTTCTTCACGTTTCCAAGCGTTAAGAAAAGAGAACTTTAGATTCACATGCCTTAGTTCCTTTCAAATGAACCTATGATTCCATCTATATTCAATTGTAATGTCCAGTACCTTCATCCAAATCCATTGCATTTAAATAATCGCACTGAAAACGAAGCAAAACGTTAATAAACAGAATTATCATAAAATATAAATTAAGCAAGAGGAAATCTCATCGCATCTTCTTTAGATCAAAGGACTTTCAATGTACCAATTACATAATTGAATCATCCGTTGTAAATATAATGTGACCAGGATGGTGTTTTAAGATTCGCACTGTTACATAGTGGCAAATACACCAACATACTGTGTGTCTTCAGCCTACACAGTAACGGCACATCCTTCAAAAACATCAGCTGAACCAAAAAAAAAAAATCCGGAGTAGTCTCCCTTGGTTTAATGAAACCACACTAGGGAAAAGTTTCAGAACAACAATCCATAGAGAAGGTATTTTATGTTATCATTTGGGCCTTTAAAATCTTAATAGATTTTATGGTAAGTTTGCTTCTGCCTTGATCCTTCTGGAATATACACTTACAATGCTGGATAATGACACTTTCAAAGTCGCCGATCCAGAACTAATTCTTTTTAATCCCCAGCCGCGGTTCGAGGTTATTCTTGTTCGCTAGTGGCTGAAGATCTGTTGTGTGGGGTTTTATAAAGGTTCTACTGTGTAAGTGTATCAAGGTGACACTATTTAACGCCCCTTAGATCAACACCAATGTGATTTGATACTTTGCAAACGTTAAACGCAAAATAAATGCAAATATTTCAATAAAAAAAAAGAAATAAACCCCACCCCCCAAAAAACCCTCAAACAAATAACAAAAATAAAAGATAAAATATAATGTCTTATTTATTTCTCATTTTGAAACTATTACAATACGTTAAAACATGATGGCTGTCTATGTCGTGTCCAATATAAAAATGAAATGTTGATTTTTTTCACCTAGCAGATTCACTGTTTAATTACCACGAACACAATTGATATACGGTACTCTTTCACGGCCTGCAACTTTTGTACAACTATAACAGAGCGACTTCGCGGACAGTTATAAGCATGTTGTACACATTGAAACAATTTAGTTCTTCACGTTTTCAACACCATACCCCGCTTCCAGTTGATACACACATGCAGAGGGTATCAAACAAACGATAACTAAAATGGATACATTGTAACATTCATTTCATGTTTTACTCTTCGTCTAGTGTACGAACAAGATGATGGTATTTCTCGCTTTTTTTCAAGCTGTTATTTGCAGACATTATAAATTACCATGATTTATTTTACACACAAAACTTTGTATTTTTTCTCAGACTTCGGTTTATTTCAGCTACAAAATTAATGACAGGTCTTGCCCCAAAGTTATTTTTACATACATACACATAGGGAGATATTAGCCAAGTGGTATATGACTAGTAGTTAGCGCTCTTGCGAACTCCTCAGAATTATATATGATAAAGTTCTGTATGAGTCAATTGTATTGATTGTATCAGAATTGCATATTTGTGTACTGTAAAGCCCTCTAGAGTGGCTTATGATAGCTAGATAGGGCGCTAAATTAAAGGTTGTATATTAATATTATTATTATTATTTTACATAAAACGATACTTTGGTTTGGTACTAATTCTTGATAACGTACATAATTGGTTATTCATGCCATTCGGTTATCAAACGTACAAACTTGAATACAATTCTCGCTCAAAGTCTAATATTATCCATTATCTCGCTATTCAGTTTTTTGTTTTTTCCTATCGTTCATGTTAACGACCTGTTGCGAGATTTGCTAGTGTGAGATTTTCCTATCGCATTCGATTAGTGTCGTACAAAATGTACACGTGTAAAGCTTATTATTTTCGAACGCTTATTTGTATAATGACCTCTTGTTCATGCAAATATATTAGTGAGGAATTCTATTTTTGAAGATAATTGATTTTCTTAATTTCTCATTGTGTATGAAATTCAGAAAATTAAAAAAAAAAAAAAACACGATAACTTGATTTTCAAGCATTTATTTCGGAAAGGTCCTATCACAATTCTTTGAATGAAGCAGACTCGGTGTCTTTGTAGAACGGTTAGAATGATCAAAGTGATTGGTCGAGAGGTGCGGTGGACACCTTCCCGACCACACCGGATTTCTCCAATACCTAATTTCCTGACAGATTAAGAATCTGCTCGCTCCGACCACTTTAACTTGATAAAAGAGGCATATCAATAGCGACACACTTCGTTCCTTACACAAAAACATATCGATTCCTATTTTATCACAGTAGAGCTTGTATCATTGCCATCATCGTCATTCTTGACGGTTTTTATACTTGGATTTGAAATAAAATTTTCGTCCAACCCTATACCAGATATGAAGATGTAAAATTTGAGTAGTTATGTACATGTATATACACATGCTTATTTTATACGCTACATTTGTATTTGGCGGCTTCTAATTCAAGGTTATTGTCTTCATATAATAAAACTGACTTAATTATACTTAATTTTTTATGTATCGCATGTACAGTTTGCCTTATATTTTTTATATAGAATGTCAACGTGCACTGACGGGTGAAATTTTCATGTTTGTACGCCATTTTTCACACAGGAAACAAAATATCCGCTTTAATCCGGAATAAAACATCTTCTTGAACTCTGTGTTCAGCAGTCCGTATATAAGCGGGTTACACACGCTGTTGAATAAGAACGACCGCACAAATATCTGGTAGGCCACAAGCTCAGAGCTGGACAGATAATTAGCTTCATGTTCCGTGTTGAAAGTTCCCATCGTGGCCAAGATCAAATAAGGGAGAAAACTCACAATGAAAGCTATACTGATACACACCGTTATAAAAGTGAATTTCTTCGTGTTGATGTTCTGGGCGCGCATCTTGGATTCGTCAATGTCAACAGAAGCACAGCGAGAAACTCTCGTCCCAACATCCGTTAAAGAGCTCTCGTGACCATAATTGCTTCCGAGACCAGACATCAGTGTCATGCGAGAGATAGATCCGCCGATATTGTGTTTTTGTCGAAATCGACTAGATATGGATATCTCGGATTTTGTTCGTCGCGGTCCATGGTGCACACGTATCTGACGACTGTTTTCCGTAAAACTTCGGCACTGGCGTATTGGCTTGAGGATTGGAATCTCCTTTACTTCGGTTCGTTCCGGCTCAGGTGCAACTTTGTTCGACAGCATTTTCAGCACTTTCGACGATACTTTCATCGAACTTGCAGATGTAGGTCTACATCTGGTTTCAATGTATTCATCAAAATCGTCCATGTCCTCTTCGAATTCCTCATCATCTTCGTCATATTCATCTTCTTCGATAGGTGTTAGGTTTCCCCGCCGCAATTCGGCTTCAAAAGCTTCCACGATAGCAGCATCATCCTCATCGTCATCCTCTTCAAGAATCGTTTCTGCCACAGACATTTCCGGGACTGTCCCAGAAATTGAATGAACGTCACTGGAAATTGTCATTGTACTCATCGGTCTGGACGGCGGAACTTTATTTCCGGTTGAATAGAATCGGAAACTCCTTAATGCGTACAGTTGTCGCCCTACCATTACGTAAAGAACGACGAGGACGATGATTGCAGAGAGGAAGAGGAAAAATAGGAAAGCGTTGTAAGTCTGAATATAGGTTAAATAATCCTCGTCCCTAATTGTCGAACAGTCGTATCCAATTAGATTTTCACCAGATATTGTTATATTGACGGATTCAACACTATTAAACACAGCACTTGGCCAGGCAGACACAATCGCGAAAACAATTACGATTATTACAATTATCTTCGACAATCGATTTGAAATTTGTCTCTCAAATGGTTTACAAAGTTTTCTGAACCTATCAACAGCAATGGCAATTAGAGTTGCACCGGATGCTATATGTGCGAAGTAATTAATAAAACGCAGAACCCGGCATGCTCCGGAACTTTCGAAAGTGAAAAAGTGTAGGAGGTCCACAATTTCCAATGGCATGGAAATGAGACAGGATATGAGGTCAAAGGTCGCAAGTGTTGTAATGAATATGTATGAGGCGGTAGGTTTAAGTGTCAATGCATAAAAATAAATCACCAGTAGATTGCCGATTATTCCAACAAACATCAAAATGAAAATAATCACTATCGCCGGAATGAGGATCTGCACAGTCTCCGCATTCACATCATGTAATCTGTCCTGTGAACTCATGACGTCACCAGTTTTTGACCATCTTTATACCTAATTCGATGACGTCGTTAAAATATGTTGTATTTCCAAAAATGTTGCTGGTATCTCATACTGTTTTTGGAAGAGCTCATAGATGTTCCCGGAGCTCATAATTTAATAAGTTCCTGCTGATATATTTCGCGCATTCGTGTAATTTGGCGCATGCGTAAATCTGCAAATAAGACCATTATCAATAAGGCGTTGCAATGCAAATTACAATATTTACAAAATATAAGGTGTTGATGTTTTCAAAGTAGATGATGCTTTAGTTTGAGATTCACAGACATATTTTCAGTAACTTCAATCTTCTGCTTAGAAATGTTAAAGATGAATATTTATTTCAAGAACACAATTTGTGTACATTAGATTTGGTAAGATTTACAATTTAAGATAAAGAACGCCATGACCATAATTGAGGCATTTAAAGAAATGTACATGTATATATGTTCTCCCTAGAATATTTAATATGATATAATTCAATTCAAACGCTCAACCAGGTTTAAATATTAAGCTTACATTTCATTAAGATGTGGCAAACTCCTGTAGTATACTTAAAAATACATGCAATTTGAATATACACTAACACTTAAATGTAATGTCCCTCGTTTATATACACTAACACTTAAATGTAATGTCCCTCGTTTATATATACACTAACACTTCAATGTAATGTCCCTCGTTTATATATACACTAACACTTAAATGTAATATCCCTCGTTTATATATACACGAACACTTCAATGTTATGTCCCTCGTATATATACTAACACTTCAATGTTATGTCCCTCGTTTATATATACTAACACTTCAATGTAATGTCCCTCGTTTATATATACACTAACACTTAAATGTAATGTCCCTCGTTTATATACACTAACACTTAAATGTAATGTCCCTCGTTTATATACACTTACACTTAAATGTAATGTCCCTCGTTTATATATACTTACACTTAAATGTAATGTCCCTCGTTTATATACACTAACACTTCAATGTAATGTCCCTCGTTTATATATACACTAACACTTCAATGTTATGTCCCTCGTATATATACTAACACTTCAATGTAATGTCCCTCGTTTATATATACACTAACACTTAAATGTAATGTCCCTCGTTTATATACACTAACACTTCAATGTAATGTCCCTCGTTTATATATACACTATCACTTCAATGTAATGTCCCTCGTTTATATATACACTAACACTTCAATGCAATGTCCCTCGTTTATATACACACACTGACACTTCAATGTAATGTCCCTCGTTTATATACACACTAACACTTCAATGTAATGTCCCTCGTTTATATATACACTAACACTTCAATGTAATGTCCCTCGTTTATATATACACTAACACTTCAATGTAATGTCCCTCGTTTATATACACTTACACTTAAATGTAATGTCCCTCGTTTATATATACACTACCATTTCAATGTAATGTCCCTCGTTTATATATACACTATCACTTCAATGCAATGTCCCTCGTTTATATACACACACTAACACTTCAATGTAATGTCCCTCGTTTATATATACACTAACACTTCAATGTAATGTCCCTCGTTTATATATACACTATCACTTCAATGTAATATCCCTCGTTTATATACACTTACACTTAAATGTAATGTCCCTCGTTTATATACACTAACACTTCAATGAATTGTCCCTCATTTATATACACCTACACTTCAATGTAATGTCCCTCGTTTATATATACACTAACACTTCAATGTAATGTCCCTCGTTTATATATACACGAACACTTCAATGTAATGCCCCTCGTTTATATATACACTAACACTTCAATGTAATGCCCCTCGTTTATATACACACTAACACTTCAATATAATGTCCCTCGTTTATATATTCACTAACACTTCAATGTAATGTCTCTCGTTTGTATATACACTATCACTTCAATGTAATGTCCCTCGTTTATATATACACTAACACTTCAATGTTATGTCCCTCGTATATATACTAACACTTCAATGTAATGTCCCTCGTTTATATATACACTAACACTTCAATGTAATGTCCCTCGTTTATATATACACTATCACTTCAATGTTATGTCCCTCGTTTATATATACACTAACACTTCAATGTAATGTCCCTCGTTTATATATACACTATCACTTCAATGTTATGTCCCTCGTTTATATATACACTAACACATCAATGTAATGTCCCTCGTTTATATATACACTGACACTTCAATGTAATGTCCCTCGTTTATATATACACACTAACACTTCAATGTCATGTCCCTCGTTTATATACACACTAACACTTCAATGTAATGTCCCTCGTTTATATACACTAACATCTCAATGTAATGTCCCTCGTTTATATACACGAACACTTCAATGTAATGTCCCTCATTTATATACCCTAACATTTCAATGTAATGTCCCTCGTTTATATATACACTAACACTTCAATATAATGTCCCTCGTTTCCATTCACTAACACTTCAATGTAAGTCCCTCGTTTATATTCACGAACACTTCAATGCAATGTCCCTCGTTTATATATACTAACACTTCAATGTCATGTCCCTCGTTTATATACACACTAACACTTCAATGTAATGTCCCTCGTTTATATACACTAACATCTCAATGTAATGTCCCTCGTTTATATACACGAACACTTCAATGTAATGTCCCTCATTTATATACCCTAACATTTCAATGTAATGTCCCTCGTTTATATATACACTAACACTTCAATATAATGTCCCTCGTTTCCATTCACTAACACTTCAATGTAAGTCCCTCGTTTATATTCACGAACACTTCAATGCAATGTCCCTCGTTTATATATACTAACACTTCAATGTAATGTCCCTCGTTTATATACACTTACACTTAAATGTAATGTCCCTCGTTTATATATACACTACCATTTCAATGTAATGTCCCTCGTTTATATATACACTATCACTTCAATGCAATGTCCCTCGTTTATATACACACACTAACACTTCAATGTAATGTCTCTCGTTTATATATACACTAACACTTCAATGTAATGTCCCTCGTTTATATATACACTATCACTTCTATGTAATGTCCCTCGTTTACATACACTTACACTTAAATGTAATGTCCCTCGTTTATATATACACTAACACTTCAATGTTATGTCCCTCGTTTATATACACTTACACTTCAATGTAATGTCCCTCGTTTATATATACACTCACACTTCTATGTAATGTCCCTCGTTTATATACACTAACATTCAATGTTATGCCCCTCATTAATATACACTAACACTTCAATATAATGTCCCTCATTTATATATATTTACATTTGCTCTGCAATTTTCCATTGACACAATGCTAAGAGGCAGTTGCTGTCATACGCCTATAACACCCAGTGCCTCAGACTATAACAGCAGTTGGTATTGTGACGTCATCAATCTGTATTGTGACGTCATGAATTTCATTGTTGTCTTCACTTGATTTGCTGATCAAAATCGGTCCGAAGAAACTAAATAAAGCACAATAATTCTATCTAAATGTAACTATAAGTAATGAACATTTTAGCAAATATTGTTACAGTCCTATAACACACATTGCTATTGCTGACAAACTTACATAAAGCCCTATCGGGCTTTATTTAGTTTGTCATCAATAGCAATGTGTGTTATAGGACTGTAACAACATTTGCTAAAACATTCATTGCTTAAATACACAAACACTTCAATGTAATGTCCCTCGTTTATATTCACTAACACTTCAATGTAAGTCCCTCGTTTATATACACGAACACTTCAATGTAATGTCCCTCGTTTATATATACACTAACACTTCAATGTAATGTCCCTCGTTTATATATACACGAATACTTCATTATAATGTCCCTCGTTTATATATACACTAACACTTCAATGTAATGTCCCTCGTTTATATACACTAACACTTCAATGTAATGTCCCTCGTTTATATATACACTTACACTTAAATGTAATGTCCCTCGTTTATATATACACTAACACTTCAATGTAATGTCCCTCGTTTATATATACACGAATACTTCATTATAATGTCCCTCGTTTATATATACACGAATACTTCAATGTAATGTCCCTCGTTTATATATACACTTACACTTAAATGTAATGTCCTTCGTTTATACACACTTACATTTCTGTAATATAATAAGTTCAATGTGATACATCTTACAGTAAATCTTACAGTCAACGATACACATTTTAAGAAATATTCTTATCTCAAAAGCATGCATTTTGTCTAGTACCCTCTACGTATCTATTTTTTACATTTTATACTTACCATTTATCTACGGTTTCTGTTCCTTCCCTACGTCTCCAAAATAAAAGTTTCCACGCATGCGTAGTGTCTTAATGAAAAATAAAATCTACTTTTCTATACCCAATCTACATAGAAAAATATATCGATAAATAAGCGATTTGTCTACGATGTTTATAAACTTCATATTAAAGACTATTTAAGGTTTGTACATATATTATATTGCTACAACAATTCGGAGTTTAAAATTCAGTAAAGAAGATTACAAATTGAGGATTGTGTACGTTTAAAATTCCATAGTTAAGCAGAGATAATCAGGGTCTAAATGCCATCCGTACATTGGTTTTTAATGACCAAAGAAACGTTGTAAGTGTATACTTAATCATATACATATATACGAATAAACCTGTGAAAAGTATTTTTTTGACGTCAGCCTCAAATAACTGATACATGTATGCCGTTAAGTAGACGATTTGTTCTAAAGCAATAGCTATAAGTTAAAACAGAGCAAATACACTCTGAATGTTTCCGACTGTTTTAAAGTGACTATTATATGCTTTCGTATCTTGAATCTTCAAGGATATTAAAAACAACCTTTTCAGATAACTTCAACAACGTTATCGTACAGAATACAATCAAAAATAGACAAAACTGCGAAAAAATCTTGAAAACGAAATGTTATTATCAGCAACACAAACAAATATCCGGTATTTTTTGTGTTTTTTCTATGCACAGAGACGATATTTGATCAATTCTGAGAGACATAATTGAGTTTAATAAAATATTTTACGATAAAGAGGTATGGCGCATATTGGCCCGTTTCGACGTAAACGTGACCGTTTTCAAAATAAAAAAATAATCATGAAAATGTGAGGTTTTGGAATACGAATATTAAAAATATAACATTCATATGCTCATATTTGCGAAAAATGAGTTCATTAATTGCAATGACTATTACATTAAATGACAACAAAGTTGCATTATCGTGCTATTTACAAGTTTTGAGGGGGGGTTTCTTGAAGTTTCTTGAAGTTTAAAACTTGTCAATAATTCTGTTTTCTTTGTATACAATATCCCAAATTAAAATCCGTTTTTGACAAAAAACGCATCTGAGGACCAACTTTTCTAAAGTCTTATTTTGTTTATGTACCAAAAGAAATCTTATTCTTAAAAGCTGGTCCTCTGATGCGCTGGTATCAAAAAAGGGGGGAAAAACGATCTGTAATATACAGAAATACATGTGTGAATATAATTTTTTACCTTTTGTGACAAGAATGATAAACTCAAGTATTTGTTTTTGGTGGGGAAGTTGAAAAATCACCTGCGAATATTTTTTAACTTTGTGGCGTTGTTCTACCGAACCCCCACCTTTATATTAAGTATGAGATGGTATAAATCGTATACTTCTTATCATACTTATATATGTATTGATAATACTTATATATTTATCTATATGTTGTAATAAATTTGTCACCTTATGGTGGCCATTTTCAATTCATAATGATCTTTTTGTTGTCTATACGTGGAGTATACATAAACTGATATACTGATCTGTGATATACTTGTGATATATTATATTGTTGCATTTTGCGGAACTTCAGGGGCCCCAACCCCTTAGGCCCTATGTATTGGATATCAAAAATTATTTTTTAAGAAAAAAAAAAACCCGTGTAGCAACCCAAAGATCGTAGTTCGAATCACAAATATGTCACTTTTATTTTACATCTTGTTGTTTTACGATACTTAAAACATTTTTCTATCATGTGTTTAAAGTATTTTTTCAATTTTCAAGAATATTTGTTTTAAGTATGATATTAAACGTTGAGATACAAAATGTTCAACGGGATGGAGCAAATCATACTGTAACCCCCCCTCCATACATTATTACATTTTAGTATTTATCTGCTCTCTCAGTGAAACATGTTAAATGAATTTAACGGATTTTTCCAATATTTACTATAATACTGACATAGAAAATATAGAATGTGTTTAGATTGGCCTTTCACACTACGGCGAACCAATGAACCATGAAATTCTATTTTAGTATTGGGGGATTATAATAGTCACACTGTAAAAAATCATTACATGTTTTATGTTTTATTTAAAACATGTAGTGTTTTTGATAAAACATATAGTGTTTTTGATAAAACTTTTGGTGTTTTAAGCAAAACATATGTGTTTTAGGGATAAACGTTATGTTTTATTTAAAACATTCAGTGTTTTAAATTTAAAACACTAAACCCGTTTAAAATAAACACCAAGGAACATGCAGAATAAATAATGTACATCATTTATAAAAAAAACCTTTTAGATGGGTCTATTTTCATATTAAAAGTATAAAACAAGAATAAATGAGTAATTTCATATTTCTTGCTTGTTTAGTCTAAATATTTGTTGCGGGGGAACTTTTAAGTATTGTTATGCAAGAGAATGTCCTCTGATTAGACTTGATAGCATTAACCTGTCATTAAGTGATTAAAAAATATGCATTGCGCATTGTTATTACTGTGATTAAGCGTTTTTTTATGGTTTTGTGTTTCATTTAAAACACTAACGTTTTTTGTATTACATGTCCGTTTTACGGTTAATATTCGCGCCTTTCGCCGTCACGTGACCATATCACAACACTCGCCCACACCAAGACGACGGTAGCTGAAGCCGAGAGGAAAGAAAGCGGTGCGGATCAATACATTTGGGGGTAATTATACATTTATATCTATGTATAAATATACTCAGTAAATTGTATATCGTGAAAGAACATTTGATTCTGAAATTCAAACGTTTCGACGAAGCAGCTGCATGTTCACACACATACACACGTGTTGTTTGTTTTGAGCTGGTCAGGACTGTTGACCAACAAAGGATAATGGCGGTCAGGGGCATGGCACGGTGTTTAAGATGTAAAGAAGCTTAGTGTATGGCACGGTGCTGAAGATATACAAATAAGCCTAGTGTACAAACATTATTGTTTTTATGTAAACGGATTCTATTTTACTTATAATTATTTTTTACAAGTTCGACATCATAAATATTATTTAATCGAGACAAGTTTTATTAATCTTTTATTTCTATTATTTGGTATAGATCCTTTGACTTTGTCTTTGAGGAAAAGGTGGCCAGTTGAGATCCTTTGGTCCTCTTAGATATTGGAAGGTGACGTACACAAATCTTTAGAAATTTACTTCATTAAGTCTTGAAAGTGATTGCAGTTTGTGGTTAAAATCAATCTTTCTAATGTGATCCTTTGACTTTGTCTTTGAGGAAAAGGTGGCCAGTTGAGATCCTTTTGTCCTCTTAGATATTGGAAGGTGACATAAAAAATGCAAACTCGATAGCCTACACCATTACATGTAAGTTTATACTTTAATGTTTACTGTAAAGCTCTACATGCTTGTTTAGGAGTTAATACATTAATAAAACTGTCTTTATAATTCTTTTCGTATCCATTTGACAAAGACAAAGCCCTTTTATATAGCCCCGACACCGCTGAAGACCCTCCCTGGTTGTTGGTTGTTGGTTTACCAGTGTGTGTATGTGTGTGTGCTAGTGGTGGTTGGGGGGGGGGGGGGGGGTGTTATCACTTATTAATGATACCTGCTCAATATGTATGTGCATGTATATCTCGGAAATATCATTTTACATTTACTACAGTTAAGGAGGTTCAGGGGATTTGTATTACATTGTATGATACAGATTGATTAGACTGCTGGTTTTCAGTGTATTTGCTGTGTAATTCCTGTCACATATCGGATTCAAATTAAAATTTCAAACTTCATTATCTCGAAGTCAGTGGATCAAGAAAATACTAAGATGTATTTGGAGAATTTGAATTAGGCAAGTACAATTCACATACAATTTACACTGTTGGGATAGAAGATTTATTTGGAGTTTAATAATGTTATTCAAATTAATAACAGACTTATTAAAAGTTCTCTATTTAGAGTCTATGTTTGTATTTTACAGGGATCTGATAACAGTTAAATGGTACGGGTACTTCACCATATGGAGAAAGCCGCTGCTTTTGAAAAGGAATTGAAAGAAAGAGACTATCCTCCGCATTAAAAAGTATGTACATGTTTGCTAAAATGTCTGCATAGGACTGAAGTAAATAGAAATTATTTGTAAAAATAATGGTAACCCATATACATTAGTTGCAGTTGTGTGTGATATCTATTCACTTGCAGGTATATAAAATTTACATTATTAAAAATAAGCATATCTTGGGTCTGCGGATTCTCATTTTGATATTTTTTTACAGGATGTTGCAGAGGATATGATTTTGAGAACATGTGACACGGAGGAGTTGTATGCTTCATGCCTGATCTGTTTTCTCCATGGTGACAACATTTCAGAAATAGCAATAGTCGGGCATGGACAGACCATTTATGCTGCTACACGTCTGATTTGAAGATGGGCTTGATGTATCCATAACATACGTATAAAACAACAGTGCCGCTGCTGTGCATTTATAAAATGCAGAAAACTGAGTGCCATGCTGAAAAAATCTGGATAAAGAATCTGGTGTAAATGTAACAGTCAAAGTATCATTTCGTGATTCATTTGAAGAAGTACATCCCATATGGCCAATATGAGTGGACGTTTTACAAATATTGATAATGTGATAATGTAGATTTTATGTAAGCACATGACATGTAAATGAAATATCTTATCATTACATTATATTGTAGTAAAAACATGTACAAGTAAAACATGTTTTATTTAAAACACGTTAAAGTGTTTTTAAAGTGAGTCTAGCAAGTGTAATGTTGAAGTGTTTTTGTTAAAACATTTGAACGTGTTTTTAATAAAACATCAATGTTTTAAAATAAACGTCTCTGTTTTTCCTTTAAAACACTAGCGTTTTTGCTAAAAACGGAGTATATGTAACATTTAAAACACCCGTGTTTAAATATACACATGTAAAGTGTTTTAATTAAAACGTGAAACATGTTTATAAAGTGAGTCTGACAGCCGTTTTTAAACAAACATGTTTTACAGGAATTTTTTTTACAGTGCACGTGATATTTTACCTGTATGTTTAGCTCGGGCAAGCGAACGCGTAGAAATATATTCACCAAACATGAAAGTCATGACCAATGTTTCTGTAATTTGTTGTAAATTATGTAATGATGATATATATCGTGTAAACTAGAGACATGGTGATACATGCTAAGGAGAGAAATCATACAAATGTCATGAAAATACACGTATATATAGAAACTAAGACCTGGATTTAAAAAAAGCAGTTCTCTCAAAGTTAGCAAAATATATTAAATTGAGTAATCAGAAAAGAAAAAGCTATGTACAAGTATAGTGGAAATATCCTTCTACACTATAAAAAGTGTGCGAATGTGTGTATATGGGCGTGTAAGGGTATTGCAGATATTGATTGTGTTATTCTTGTATATATATGTTTATTTTGTACTGATGAGCTATAAGGAACAAGGTAATAAAGAACTGAACTGAACTGTGATATGTTGTAAATCTTGTAATGATAATTTATATCGCGTAAACTAAAGAGACATTTTGATATCAGGGACGTATATGTGACATATACATGTACGTCCCTGGTGATACATACTAAGGAGAGAAATCATACAAATGTTATATACCTACACGAGTATATAGAAACTAAGACGTGGATTTCAACAGATGGATTAATGTGTCTTCAATGACTATCGTGACAATCATAAATTGAAAGGCCAATCGTCGTTGTTTTGCTTAACAAACTTGCATTGTCACCTCCGTGTCTTGTTCTACGGAAAAGTCGTGATACGCATGTAACAATGCCAGAGAGGACACTCGTTCTCCGTCCATTGTTGATCGCGGGAATCATAGTACATGTATTACAAATATTAGCATGGCCTGTTACACGTAGCTAGTGATATGATCTAGAGGCTTAAAGGCCCAATATACGTAACTGCAGGGAAATTTTCGTGATTCTGAAAAAAATCCAATTGATAACCATGCAAAAATAAGATTTAAACGAATTAAACCGGAGCGGTAACTAACAAGAAACTTTTGACAAAAAAATCCATAGAACTGAAAATAATTCAGGTGGGGCCCACTTCAACAACAAACCGAAGGTAGAAGACGGTTCAAAATGGACGCGTGTTTACAAATAGCGTGTTTCAACTGCTGCTGTACCGGTAACCGCGAAAGAATTCATCTTGAATATTGCTGATATCAGTTAATCTTAACTAAATCTATAAACAGATAAAAGTTATTAGGCTTGATTTTCGCTTCAAATTTTGCCGAAAGTTACGTATATTGGGCCTTTAATTACATAGCAGGTTAATTTACTAAGGTTTGACGTGAAATCATCCACAGAAATATCAATATTTTCATATGATAAATTAATTATCAACAGAATAAACTCTCGAGATTGAAACATGAAATCTTTGTAATGAAAACAACGACTTACTGACAATTAGAAACACGAGGGCACGTACCACGAATGCTGTGATTTAATTTGATTTTCATTTTTAAATGTCATTTAATGATTTTGCTGTTCAGAGATACCCCGTTAAATTCTAAGTTGTTTTATTGTTACTGAGGTATCATTACTTCTATATTATTATATTTAACGAAATGTTATTTTCAGCAACACATTGACGCTTTGGTATTCTCTGATTTTTTTCTATGTATATATCGCCAAAATTACAGCAATGTGCACGAAATTCTTCTGACATTAACTTTTGGATAAAATATCAATCATTCTCTGGCTTAAAGGGTATTCCCCTTTGAATAACATTTATTACCACTAGTCCTTTTTGTCTAGACGCATTTGCTGTGATAGACCAAAGAATAGTCGATGATTGTGCCGTCGCTTAGGCTCAGATCCGTGACCCTTGACCTTCGGACAGCCGGATGCTGTACCCGTCCGATGAAGCCCGATGATTGAGGGTTCGATATTGTTCCGTGGTATTACACTATTCTGTTTCCGGGACACTACAACTTAAATGTCCGTGGTCATCGTAACAGGGAATAAGAAGATGGCGTGTGGTGTTGGAGGACAAACACACTTCCAAAAAGCAGGGAGATGGTGTCAGATGTTTAATGTTCATGAAACTAGAGAGTGTATATTTTCCCATCTAACTCAGTCTCTTTCACTGACTTAAACCCTCAAGCTCGAAAATAAAAAGCGACTTTAACACAATATGTTATGTACAATCTAAATCGTCACCGTATATGTTGTGTTTAGCGAGAAGAAATCGCAACCTCATGGTAGGTCAATCATATTCAAGTGCAGGAGCGGTGCTGTTACCTACACCAGAGCGACCTGTTTCGCGGGTTCCTTGGTTAGGAGGTGATTGTTCTCGCCCATCATAACCCTATCTGACACGTTCATATAAGCACATTTCGTATAAATGTCCTTTTTTCTTGACGTGTAATTACCCGAAATTATTAAGGCTAGTAAACTAGTCCCCTTTAATTGTCATTTCCTTTGATGATCCGTTCATTATCAAGCTTAATTAGAACTGCTTTCAATCTACCACACTCTGATGTGAATAATGGTCAAAGATGGGATCGCAGTAATTCTCTATATAATTTGGTTTAGTGTATGGTGTTATTTGTTTCCGCGCGAGCCACGTGTATAACAAGAGACGCATTTCGAATAGAAAATTAAGCAAATTGTACTTATTTAATTATTTTTCTAAATTCATAATTAAAGGAGTTTTACGCACCTGATCTTTCTGCTTCTACTTTGGTTAAGAACATTTCGATTACCACCTTTGGCCTCTAGCATCACTGAAGAGTCCTAGGAGGACGAAACAGCTGTATGATGCGGTTCAATTATGTTACATGTATCGGCAGACTGTATATATTAAAAAATTCAAAAGGTGCAGCAAATGTGTGTGGTACGCCATCTTTCATAAGAACCGCCCTGTCTACGACTAAACCCCCTTTTCCAATTATGTGAAAAGTTTTTAACATAGTATGACAGGAATTTGATACAATGGGGAGTTGGGATCAGCTATATTATTGTCATCACTTTGTATATTGATAATCAATTAACGCAAGACCGATGATAGATGAACGTTAAATATACATTTGCATTTGATTTCATCTATAGAAGTAAGTGTTTAGTGGATGCGAGTTCGAATCTCATGTGGGGCAGTTGCCAGGTACTGACCGTAGGTCGGTGGTTTTCTCTGGGTACTCCGACTTTCCTGCACGTCCTTAAATGACCATGGCTAGAACGTAAAAAAAATTAACCAAACCAAATTTGATATAGCACACCAAACATTTATAGCATTTCATTATACGGCTGTATTATCCTTTCTAATAATCATAAGTGATAACCGGGACCAAAAACGTGAAAAACCAAACTCGTCCTAAAAATCATGAAAAAGGGAAACCTTTTATTCCTATTTGATTTACAATGGATAATGCATATCAAATCAAATAAATAATAAGTTAAGTTACAATATGATGAACCGTGTCACTATTCATAAAAGAGAGAGAGAGAGAGAGAGAGAGAGAGGGAGAGAGAGGGAGAGAGAGAGAAGGAGAGAGAGAGAGAGAGGGGTAGAGGGAGGAATGTTCGTCACATATTTGAGTGAATCTGAATAACAACGTTACACATACAGCTTGAAAATTATTATTATTTCATGCATATTCATAAAGAGACACGTAATTAAACTATCGATATTTGGAACAAGCCCTTGAAAAAAAATCAACTTTGACATGTTAACAAAGCTGGAAGAAACAGGGATTTAACCATCAAGAAAGGGAATATTTACGATCGGCAAGTCGAAATCGTCACGCAAGTTGAAGCTGTCCATGTTGGTCAGAGTTTCATTACATATCGAGGTAGACACCTGATGTCGGATACTCTGTTGTCTTTGAACATGTATCAACAGAAGAACGATACTAAAAGAAAGTGTACCAGAAGAATATGTGGTATATTTTATCAAACACTTATTTAAGGATCGAATCTTCGCTTGGTCCATTTCAATGGGGTGATGATTTGAGTTGGTCTTGAAACAAATTCAACATGAACTAAGCAGTTCATCCTTATATTATAACCAACGTGTACTTTCAATAATTTGAACTTGTGAAGTCAACTCGTATAGCTCGCTAAACGTTCCAGAGCTGGTGCAAGTGTACGTATTGGCGTTATGTGAAACATATAGTCTGTCATTGAATGGCTATCAAATAACAGTAAGATGTTCGTTGATATTTTCAATACAGTCAAATTTTGTAGAAACAAAACTTGAAGCTATATTTCATGACACATACCTTAATCGTGATGGATTTATAAAAAAATATTTATTTCTAACAGTTCGTCGCGAAATATTACTATGTAGACGTGTACCAAGAATCAGCTACGAGACCACGGCAGCCACTTCCGTTTCAACTTGCTCGAGGTTGACAGCCGCTTAAACTTGAGTTTCTACATCACCTGAAATGTGAAGCAGATGTAAATGAATGTCGATTTAGTTAAGAAACCAGACATAGTTTAAAAGGACGAAACGACTTGATATGGCGGTTGACTTTTCGAATTCTTTTCATATAGGACGCGAAGACATGCGTAGGCTTACCGGAAGTTGACGCTGACAAGAGAGAGGTAGAATGGGTAGGTCTAGCTGATGGGAGAATTTCTAGGAAAATACATGACTTGTCATTACCGCTAGAAACCATGGACTGATGATTTTCTGCTATAGTCGATTTAATGTGTTTGGTTGTTTGGACAGTTTTATTAAGGCCTACTGCGTAGCTTCAACAAAACAATACAAATGTTAAATCACAAGTGGTAACTTTTTTTTGCTTCAAAGTGTCTAAATTATCTTACTTCGCAAAATCATACGCTCAGGCAATGTTAATCTGGTTAAATTCATCGGCAAATGATACGGGTCTCATTTGGTAGTTCCATCGAGTCCAACTTGAGTAAGAATTAAAAGATGAATGTTTGATAGGTTGTTAACCGTTAATTCCATGCACGTGTTCAGTACATACAACGAGAAAGATCAATTCGATGATCAACACATCCATATATAATCTTTTGTCATTAAATGACAACTAACACCTGCCATATCAAATAATTAGCTAATCAAAAGCATGACTGCTACCTGCAGCGCACAAACATAGTATAATGATAAGTTATCTCCTCCCCTAAGGGTGAGTTTTATATGACAACAAAACAAGTGATATTCCCGGATTCTTGGCATCTACACGTTCTTAGAAGTCAACTGATTTCACACTGGCTTTCCAAATGATAATACGGAGAAGTCTTTAACAAAACTCACAGAAGGTACGACTAGGCTCATATTTCAGCGATCCAATGACAGGTAGTAATTATAAATCGCCGTCTCATATATTCCGTTAATCTAAAAATGTTTGCTACATGGAACGCACAAACATATTTGTAATACTAGAAACTGTCATGAACAATTTGACGGGCTTTCCACGACTTGCTTAAGGAGGCTCGACCTTTTCGCAATTAACCGCTAGATGTCCTTAAAACTTTCATATGTTGATTATGCTACCAGGTAGAGATTATTTTGTGAAAGTCTAAGCATTCCTATGACTTGTTTCATTTTTGGTAAAAAACACCAAAAAAATGATTTTCTCAAAATTTGATGTTTTCAAATTTTTTTCTTGTGAATATTGTTGAAAATCACAAACATACAATAAAATAAAAAAAAGAAATTAATATCTACCTCAAAAATATTTTATTTGCGAAAAAATGGACAAAACGATTATTACAAAGTGTGTTATTTTTATATCTAGCGGACAAATTTCAGTATTCACAGTCAAATTATTTACATACATGTACCATATAGTTACATAAAGCACAACAAAAAAATTGAATCAAAATATCACAGACAAGCTTTTCATTATACTTATTGAAAACTAGATGTAAAACTGTGTCTAGGGTAGGTTGTCTCCCTTGATGCTATTAGGAAGATTTTATAGTGGGTAGTATTTTTACATAACATAATAATGTGAATGCGTACAAGACTAACACATTTTAGAACATAACAACTACCGGCGTTCTGTGTTATATTTCAACAACATAATAATGCATATATAATGACACCAGGCACAGCCCTTGTGCAAACGTTTTGCCAACATGGATAATTCTACCACTCGCCGACTCTCTCTCCAGTTTGAGAAATCATGGCCAGTTATACCGGTACTATAGGCCTACCTTCCGATTCTGTTTCTATACTGTTGCCGTCGCTGTCAGTGTCCGACCATGTGTTGATATAGTGTTCATCTATTTTTGTTGTTGTTTTGCAAAAGGAGTGGTCGTGACAATACTTTATTTGCTCGTAATCTTGAGTTGAAGACTTGAACCGTTCCCGCTCATCTCGCCATTGTTGACATCGCGATATATAAGTGTGTAGAACGAATTTGATACCCCGTTTTCAAATACCAGGTACACAAATAGGAAGCGACGTCACCACAAAAAGAGAATCAAAACGTGTGTATTACGTAGGGTCGAGCGTCCTTAACCTTGAAAGAAAGTGATAAATTGCAACATACTTCGCAGTCCTTCTGCTTAGCATGCTAGAGACTCATAATAGAGCATCTATGCCTGTTGGTTTTTGTGAAGGTGTTATTTTAAAGTTTTTGGAATATTTGACCCCTGTGAATTTGGATTAAGGTCAAGGTCATTTATCCCAACAAACTTTGTAGCCCTAAATCCCAGCATGATACAGTCTCAATATTACGTGTCTAGGCATCCTGGTTATTGAGAAGATTTGATTTAAATGTTTTAACATATTTAACCCCTGTGACCTTGCATTAGGGTCAAGATCATTGATTCCAAAATTCTTTGTAGCCCTAGATTCCAGCATGTTACAGTCCAATTATCAGGTGTCTAGGCCTCTTGGTTAGTGATATGTCATTTAAAGGTTTAAACATATTTGACCCCTGTGGCATAAGATGAAGGTCAAAGTTTGCTCTTTTGCACTTTTGACCCTCCATTTAACCGGAAGTTGAAGTTTTACAGAAAAATGTTTCCCAATAAAACTTTCCTATATATTATTCTGCATAACATACATTAAACCGTAAATAAGTTATAACAATTAAAATTAAAACCGGAAATGAGGTAATAGCGGCCATTTTGTTTTTTTTCAGTGATGAGGAAACTTGTATTAAGTGTTTAAGAGCAGCTTGGGAAACTTGTCTGTCACAATGGTTAAAATTTAAGTCATCCTGATTGACATAATTCGACTTAAACATTTTTGGCGGGAAACTGAAAAGATCAAAGGACATTTTCAAAATTTGCCTTTTCGGTAACCGGAAGCGCTATTGAAAAAACAAAGGTACCAAAATGATCAGAAAGACATACTGCATTCATATTTTAAAATAATTTTTGAAAATAAATAAAAACTTAAAAAAATTCAAAATAGCAATTTTCGACCTCGGCTATGTTGGCCATCTTGGATTCCGGATCGATCCAAAAAATAACGGTTTAGTCTCACCTAGCATACATTTCTGTTTTCACACCTATTGACAATGTGGCTATAGTCTGTTTCATAGTGGTGTAAGTGGTGTTGTAAGGTATAACTGTATATGATTAAAAAGAGCACCATTTTGTAAATGTTTACAATGTTAAAAAATATTTTATTAAAGTATGCTTTGCAAAAGTTACTTTGCATTGTACACTTAATAATATAACAATCAATTATATGTTATATCATTGAATTATTGAATGCAAAAGAGTTACACGTAGAAGGAATTTAAATCCAGAAAATTCAGCCAGATAATGGCCTATGACACACAATTCAAAAATTAACACATTGTCATTTCGTAATGATTCAATTATCAGATTTAACCTCAATTAGTCAAATATTAAATGACTAATTAATATTGTATTTTCTTTATTAACTAAATGACATCCTTTATGAAAAAATATTTCATGAACATACAGATACAAAGATTTAAGATGTCTAATGATGCGCTTCCAAAAGATAATACGCTTTAATTGAAACACTCATAAAGTAGATATTTAGAGTTATATTTAAATGAATAGTTTTCTAACCAAAATATTAACTAGACGGAAACGTGTTTAATGTGAAAAATAGTACAATATTTTTACGATGAGCTACATACAAATGTGAAGTGGGCAATAAAGAAAAATAATACTAGGAAGATAAGATGCATAATTAATTTAAAACTAGATGTGTCAATATGACATGAATGCCCACACTAAGAACCAATGACAAGTATTTTTTGTGATTTAAAAAAAATCTCTATTGGTGGCAGGCAAGGCTATCCAATGTTGGTTCTACAATGTACAGTGTTTTACTGAAATTTTCAAATCAAATTTGGTCATAAATCTGGAACAGTAGGTGGATCGTAACCAAATTAAGGTATAGGTTATGAAAGTGTCATACTTCATTATAGAGAAATATGAATAGCTAGATGTTCATAAGAATGAAGAGCGTGTATTATTTAAAATCATATGTGAATCCATAGGGTTATGATATTCAAATAGTATTTAGTGTACATGAATGTATAAGATGAAAAATCAAAATTGAATATATATGTAAAAATGAAAATGAATAAACAGTTCAGATCATTGTTGAGATGTATGTATCCGTGTGTAATTTAAATCATATACATGTACTTATATTATTGGTCTCATGGTCAATCTCGCAACAAAATTATGATACAACACTACAAAACAGGAAAATATAAGATGTAAATCTTATACAATTGCTTTAGTTATCAATTTCTTAATTCAAAAGCTTCATATAAATATAATTACTCGGGGAGCACAATTCTTCTACATTTTCTACTCTAAATAACATGATTAAACAATTTTTTGTTTTTTTTTCATTTCTTACAATATTCACAATAAATATATTCCTATAGATTTAGATGGAAAACAACCTAGTTCACAATATATACTATAGGATTCGGGGTAGATTTTTGAACATTAAGTATGTTAGGTAAGATACTAGTTACATATATGATACAGACTATAGTTTACCTGTAATTAAATCCTATTGTTCTCTACCTGACACAAAATCTCACTTAGCATACACCCAACACCTTAGCTGTATATAGGAAAATACCAAATGTATGCTTCGTGAGACGACACCAAAAGAAACATAACTTGGTCAAGATTATCTGAGAATCATTTCAGCCAAAGTTCAGCTCAATCAAACTGATGGAACTTGAGAAGAAGTTTAAAATGTGTTTTTTTTTTAAGATGGCGGCTGTGGCATCCATGTTGGATTTCGGACCAATCCGAAAAATAATCACTCTTGATAAGAAACATCTCTGGATTAATTCTGGCAAGTTTTGGCTCAAACACACTGTTTACACTTGAAAAAAAGTTTGTTGAATAAAAAAAATTGAAAAATAACTCATCTGAACCCCGTGACCTTGAATGAAAATCAAGGTCATTTGTGTTAACAGACTTTGTAGTCCTTTATGCAAGCTTGCTATAGACCAAATATCAGTTCTCTGGGCCTCATGGTTCATGAGAAGTTGTCCTCTAAAGATTTAGCAATGATAACGCAATCACTGCACATTTCAAGATGGCGTACTAAATTAACCGGAAGTACTATCAAGACAGCGAAGGTATCAATATCATCGGAATGACATACTCTCAAAATAGATAAATTTTGACCTTTGTCGCACTTTTTTACAAGACATATTTTGTAATAACTTGTAGAAAAAAAAGTTGTCTCCAGATGTATTCTATAATAACTTACCTTTATAACATCTGTACATTAAACGGTTATAGAGATATAGCCATTTTAACATTTTAAGGCATGACGTCATGTAGGCCATCCTGGATTTTGGATCAGATTTGAAATTGCAAACTTTTGTCGGGTCTATCTCAGGACTATTTTAAACAAGTTTGAGCTGAATCCCACTGGTTGAATTTGAGAAGAAGTTTAAAATGTAAAACGATTTTTAATATAGAATATATAGGAAAATTTTCAAAATGGCGTACTACATTAACCGGAAGTGCTATCAAGACACCGAATGTATCAATATCATCGGAATGACCTCCAGCGAGCTTTTTATGTTTGACCTCTAACCTCAAAGTCGTAATTATGATGAATCCTACATGAATATACCTTTGGATATTTTTAACCTCATGCCGTTTTTGAGTTGTGGCCATTTAAGCAAAATAAGCTTTGACGTCATGGCGGCCATTTTGGATTTTTCGACTCCTTCAAATCATTATATAATAAAGGCTGAAAAAGAAATCTGAATAATTTTAACCAGTTTGGCGTTACAGTTTCTACAAAATGAAATGCAGAAGATAAGGAAGAATAAGAAGAAGAAACAGAACAGATAATAAAGTAGGCCTTTTCACCACATGGTGAAAAACCCTAATAATGCTGAGATATCTTCTCTCCTACGGGGAAGTGTAATATGTCAATAGAAAAATGTTAAGCCTGGACTCTTGGCGACTATATACGTTCTTAGAGAGCAACTGGCTTCCCGCCAGCTGTTCATCGGTGATTCTAGGAGGCCGAAAGAACTTGGAAATTCAAACTGTTTTAAAACACAAGTGAAAAGGAGGATACGAGAATAGAAGTTCTTACAGGTGTATCTATATGAATAAAATGTAAATAAGGTATACGGTCAATTTTTAGATTAATAACGTATTAAATGTGACTTGTATTGGCCGTGCTGCTAATCATTAGTTTAAACTTTGTTTTATTCACAATTCTTTTCATAACTGAGAAAAAATGAATGGGAGACAGAAACAAGTGTTAATACACTTATATAAATCTGTTACCTTATATCTTAATCAGCGATACAACTATAGCTAAGGGATAATGATGTGAATAGGAAGAATTACAGTGGAAATTACAAGAGATTAGGGGAAATGCAGTGTAAAAAGTTATGGTACATGGCAAAATATGTTGCCCATTAGACTTAGTGGTCAAGATTATTCAATCAGTTGCGACAATTAGATTACACACAAAGATGAGCGTTGATTCAAAGAGTGTATACAAGACGAGTTATATATGTATATATAAGTTTAATAATTTATATAAACTGCGGTATATTGTTATAAGTAAATAAGGACAGTGATGATCATGTGGATGGTCTTTCCCCCTGCAGGCAGTCTTTGTCTTTTCACATTCCAAACACTGTTGATGATCAATTGTTCCTCACATCCCGTGCTTAAGTATGTCGTTCTCCTGTTCATTCCTTTCCTCCTGGTATATCCGTTTCCACAAGACTGTCTGCATCGGGAAATCCCAACCACATGACTATAACTAATACAAACATAGTACAACCAACAGTTTCTGAACATGCGCGCAAACACACATACCTACAACACACACACACACTTACATACTAACACTTAATGTTGTTCAAATCGTTGAGACTTAAGAATGTAATCCTGAACAGCTAGAGCTATTTTATTGTTATCCTCTAAAGACAATGTTTCATCGCCATATAGTAAGATGTCAACAGTTATATGATAATGAAGAGTTTCAATATGGCGTTGTCTGATATCACTATATAGGGTACATTGAAGCAGGTAGTGAGAAGTATTTTCGATACGACCACATGCGCATAGAGGGGAACTAATAATGTTTTTTTCTGTGTAAATGTTCGTTAAGGGAGCTACTTGACATACGTAATCTGGAATGGTAAATTTGTCCTAATCGTGTGCCATATGAGTAGTGTTTTGGCGAGGTTTTAATGTTATTGCGTTTAATGTGTGACTTAAATTGATTAATTGAAGGGTTTCTTCTGACGTTTACTGAAATAGAGTTCCAACTATTTATAACAGAGGACAAGAATGATTTTTGGTACACGTTAGAATTACAGCGAATGGGTGCAATAGTTGTAATATCTGAGTGTCTGGTATTATGACTATGTATTCCAGTAGTTGGTTGTGGTACGAAACGGTTGAGATACGAAGGGGTATTTTGGTAGAACATTTTGTGGAAAAGAGTTAGTTTATGTTGGTGTCTACGTACGATTAATTTGTCCCATCCTACTTCTGTATACAGCTTATCTAAACTAGTGAGCTTGGTTGCACCAGATACAATCCGAGCTGCTTCAATATTGATTTGTTCCAATTTAGCAATGTATTATTCGGTAACATTATCCCACACTACATCAGCATATTCAATAATAGGTCTAATGAATGAAAAAATAAATAGTTTGCAGTGTGTTTCTATCAAGTTTGAAGACGCTTCCTCTTCCGGAACACCTAGTCGTATTATCTTGTAATTTTTTTTCCGTGTATATCTTTCCTTTTTTCCTATATGCCTTTAGTTTAATCGATTTTGAGTTCGGATTATGGTTTTGTTGACGCTTTGGTATTTTCTGTTTTTTTCGAAAAACGTTTCTCAGAGGTGCCTCTCAATGATCACGTGATATGAGTAATAATATACATAAGATGAAATCACGCACGTGTTCGTCCGTGACCACAAAAACGACAAAGAATACCTTTTTTTTCTGAAACACAGTTGCCACTACCACTTATTTTTAATGAGAAAATCCTCACTTTTCACCATTGTTTGCAGATTTAAAGCTTAATAACAATTAAAAGTTCTGCAATTAAACGGTTTTTAATGTTTAGTATATGAAAAGGAAATGGGTTTCTCTGTCTAAAACTGTCATAAAAAGGGGGGTTAGCGTGCTTCATTTTTTAGTCCCGTTACTATTTGTGTTATTGTTTTCACAATTTCGGGTTCAAAAATAAAAGTGCTCCAGTTACACTTTAAACATAAAAAATACAAAAGACAATAAATATCCACTTTGCTGAATAATATTTCTATAACATTGAATTTTATAAAGTTGTACAGCAAACATAAGCTTGCTATGTTTTTAAGAGATTAATCCAGCATCAAAAGGTGAATTTTCGGCCTTTCGCGAAGTGCAAAACATTTAGTCAATCAGATGAAATCGTAAAAAAGTTTCCGAACTTTGTGTGGTGTAATTAATTACTCAAAAAAGTTTAAAAAGTTGACACTAGAAAGTTCAATAATAAAAACAAAAACATGTTTAACCATGGTTGAAATGTAGAATAATTAAAAAGGCAAATGGAGGATGGTGACTTCCTTGTATACATATTTGTAGTTACATGTTCCTTATTCGAAATTAACCAAACCTTATATGCCTTCTGTCAAATGAATTGTGTTGTTATTTTTGAACCGTTGTATTGACAGTCACGACAGTCTCGTCTAGATTTACTAGCCATCGATTTCCTGTCTCTCCATTGGCCAATAGATAATCAACGCCCAATAGGTAATTAGCTCGCCCTACCAATGGATAGCTTCGTTTTGTCCTACGTTTGCGTACAATAATTCCACTTCATTCCTACCCGATTTGCATCACTAGAACACCATCTACCTTCCAATGCGTTGTGACGTGATACTAACTTTACCAGAGAGCAAAGATTCAACGACTGTTAGAGAAGACACAGCCTGTTTTTTTGCAAAGGTATGGTAACATTAATCTGATTTAAAATTCACCTTGAATTGAAAGAGTATTAATAATGAATAGACTGAATGGATGTGAAATCTTATAGGTTTTGGTCGATCGTTCTATTTAATGTGTAGTTTTATATTATACTAATTCTGGTTGGAGATTTGCAATGCAAAATGATTGCAATCATTTATACTCAATACATTTTTAGTACTTAAATCTATTTACAGTACAATAAATTGTTCATCAGCAATGCTGTTTTAACATCTACATGTAATCTACACAATATATGTTGGCCCGTTTTGGATATAAGTATTTAATGCTAACTACGCGTTTCACTATCTTGCTTACACTTGCAATTTACCCTTTTTAAACCATAAAGCGGCGCGAAGCGCCACCATGGTTTGAATATTCGAATACTTCCCCTCTAGCTCCGTGGTAGAGCGTCGGACTGTCCGAGAGGCAAGGGTCGCGGTTTCGAGTCCCAACGACTGCATACTATACTATTCATTCTATTCTTCGTGTTGCATATGTATTCCACGCATGACAAACGATAAACAGCAATACGGTTTAGGCAATATGGATCAGGAGTAATACGTATTATTGCAAATTGACTACAATAGACGTTTTAAGGCAGAGATAGGTGGATATGTTATCCAAAAGTCATTGTCAAGGGAATATTCATGGGAATCGCTGTAATTTTACACGTAATTAAACTTAAAGTAAACGAGATAATCATAATTAACGGCAAAAATCAAAATGCATTTAAGAAAAGATCCAATTAAAATTAACCAAAGTATGTTGGTATGTTCTCTCGTGATTTCTATTGTCAGTCTTTATCACAAGCAGGATTCCTTGTCCGGCAGCTTTGCTGCTTTTTCTTGTTTTGACTTTCCTTCTATATATCTTTGGTTGGTTTTGTTCTGTTTTAGTTCTTTTAACAGCTCATGTGATTTAAGGACGGCCTGCAAATGCATGCTATGGGGATACGTGCGTTGTGTTAGTGTGTATTTTAGAAGCTACGAAATATTCGAGTGAGCATCCTCGCGATAGTCCTGGGTACCGTTTCACTAAGCTTCGTAACTTACGAACGTTCGTAACTTTTGCGTAAGTCAGATTTACGAATTACTTACAAACGTTCGTAAGTTACGCAAAAACTTTGCGTAACTTTACGCCATCTCCACCCTGTCGTAAGTTACGACAGAAAATGGCGTCGTACCGTCTACTCACGCTTCGATTGTGTTTTATTTTCATACTGAGGCTAACAATCTCAGAGATGAAGAATCTTGTTGACAATTAAGTTGTGAAGTTCTGAGCTAAGCATGTGGGGTACAGAAATAAAGCTCATATCTGCAAAAGTCGGCAGGTCATGCATGACAGTCATTGTTGTTTTGGATGCTTTATAATAGTA
Organism: Mimachlamys varia; assembly: GCA_947623455.1. NCBI lineage: Eukaryota > Metazoa > Mollusca > Bivalvia > Pectinida > Pectinidae > Mimachlamys > Mimachlamys varia. The sequence continues at coordinate 31,440,902 of OX392540.1, forward strand.
AAACCGGAATCCGGGTTTATTTTTCAGGAAAAATCCTTATTTTTTTCAGGCTTTTAATAACTTTAAGGGTATTCATTTATACATTTATATTATTCAACAATAATTGAAATTGATTTAATTCTGTTTAAAGAAAAACACAACTATATGTGATATACAAGATAAGATAGCTCGTTTGCTCAAGATGGTCGCTAGAGCCATATTGTATTTGTTAGGCTAGCAGATTTTGTTCCGAATTATCAAAATACAAAATTAGTTACCTGTAAGGAACAATAGTGACAGAAATTAAACACACTTTGAGTGTATGTGCGTGTAGTTTCGGTCACTAGTTTTGACGTATTAAAACTGTGAATAGAATAGAACAGTATTAATTTGAAGTTGAATTGGATTTTTCTCATATTATCAATTAAATCCATCACCTACATATGTATATATTGTTGCAACATTACCTCCCCGTTAATCATTCTTCTATATTCACTTCATCGTCGGAAGAGGGGTGGAAGTGATCGAGGGGCTGGGTACATTAACGTTTACGGGACGAATATTTTGTTTTCGGAAAGTACCATCTTCCATTCCCGTAGGTAGGGAAAGACGTTCAAAATAGAATAGTTCCAGCGTAGTTCTCTACAGTAGTGTACATTTAAAGGTTGATGTACCTGGTAATCATTGATAGGATTGGACCTCTGGCGCCCGAAAATTTGTTACAGCTAGTTTTGGACCTAAACTAAGGGGTTTCGAATAATTTTAAACTTTTTGGGAGATTGAACTAAACACTTCAGAACTGTACAATTACTCTATGTAGTCCATCAAACATGTCTAGGGGAGTAACCCTATAGTTTAGATCCAAAACAAGATGTAACAAGAAATCAGACCCCTACATGTAGACTTGACCAAAGCAACAATGCGCGATGTTGGATGTACATTTCCAGAGGGACCAAAGGTTAAGCCCCATGTGTTAGGTTTACACAGTTTTATTAAATTAAATAAAGCCTACATTAGTTATACAAAATTGGCGATCTAGTTGACTTACCTTCGTGCAAAACAGCACATACAGTTTACTAGTACTTAGTATTTACCTCGTACATAACGCAATAAAAATAATCTTGTACTGCAAGTTTCAAATTGTCTGGCCACCAGTCAGCTAGGAAAGCTTATTACCACAGAATAAGTGTTCAGCATTCACATAAATGATACAACGTCAGCCAAGAAGGGTCAACGTTTGCACTGAGAATACGTTCATTTCAAAACCGCATTAAACTTCTGCAAAATGACGTCGACATTTTCAAAAATCGTTGAACGCTAATAAGATTATTGTGCAACATCAAAACAATTGTTATCACACATTTGTTACGTATAAATACCGGTCATTGTAAGTGTTTTTGAAGAACACTTCATGATGTATTACAATAAGGGTCTCGAGGATGTCAACTCCAAGAAGTAACATCGCTGTACCCCAAAAACGACCAAGGAAACTGTGATATAATGTAATGAAATACTTTATATGTATACAACATTCATATAAACTAAATACCGGTATATCTACATTAGCTTTATCGGTAGCTGATTATCGCTACATGGACTAATTAAAGAATAACAACATGCACTAAAACAAATCTGTGCTAATTTGGATATCGTTTTCAAAAGTCCCATTTATCAAAACATGTGCTAGTTAAGGCAAAGTAATTTGATCATAACCCTCTTTGACTCAAAAAGTTCAAGTATGCTTAATTGTGGAAACGTGTGCCCGAAATTGTTTCATATAATGGTCTCACGGAATGATAAAAAGACGAACGTACATGTATCTAGTGGTGAAAAAAAATGAAAAGAAACATTTCTGGAATTGATTATATGGTTTGCTACTTCCGTTCGTAAGTTACGAAAACAGTTACGAAGACCTTTGTGAAACGGACTTAAGAAATTCGTAAGTTTTGCGTAACTTTTTCGTAAATGTTTACGAACGTTCGTAAGTTACGAAGCTTAGTGATACGATACCCTGGGCCCGAATTCATGAAACCGTTCTCATTCTCAAGCATGGAGTTTGTGCTCAAGCCAGGTTTCTTGAAACTCACCTGAATCTTTTCGAACAGTCAAAAAGTCATTGTAAATGTTAAAAACGGCTTTCGACATCATGCATCTTCAATTTTTTTACCAAAACTTTGACAAAATAAGATTGTTTATATGATTTATAGCCATAGCAAAAAATAAAGCTTAAACACAGAATCCATGCTCAAACGGTTTGATGAATACGGACCATGACTTTACACGATTTAATTTTTTCACACAGAATTTTACTGCCAAAGGTCCCTATCCGTACACCTCAATCCGATAATATTTGAGTGAACCAATGTTTCCACTCCAATAATGGTATTGGTCAAGCAAGGTATACATGTACCTTCATCGACTAAACACGTACGACAACTTCTATATAATTTGGCCGTTACTAAATTTAATGAAAGAGACATTTTTTGCATTTCTAAGTAAAATCGGTCGTAATTAAATTATGATACATTAATTTTTTTTTCAAAAGAAAATATGAAAGGGTTTTTTGTTTGCCCAACTCATATTTTAACGCATTATCATATTTAAAACGAAGATTGGACACAATCATAATACTTGCTGAAAGCGCAATCTTAGTTTAGAAGAATGTTTTCCACGCGAAAAACGCTAAAATAGGAATCCCGCTTAATTATGATCGTTTACAGTAAATATACAATGGGAGAACACCACAAACGGTATATCTTAACAACATCATATTACTCATAATACATCAGGTCAAATTGTTTTATTTCATCAAAGTTCGTCGAACCTATGTGAACCATTGATCCAGGATGGTTCGTGTACTGTACATAACGACACACATCTCTTTATTCATTTAGTGTTATATACATACACAAGGGTAAATGCATAGACAGAAACAAAATGGGATAAACAATGCATTGATTGTTTTATAAGATCAGGTTCACATCCGTGTCACAATATTAGTTTAACGAAATACAGATTCAGTACCAAATTCCGTGTATACCAGAAATTGTTCAGTGTGAGGATGCCATGCGACTTAATAGTATCGTACACGCCGAATTCCAAGATGGAGAGCGCCGCCTCGGGTACGTAAATATGTAATACTTCTCTTTATACGATCTTTGAGATAATAGGCGCAAAGTACCCATTGAAATGATCGTCATCTACCCTGAAAATGTTTTGTTTTGAGATGTTTAAGCTTTATTGCCAACTCCAATAATTGTTATTTGTCAGCTAAGGCGATCGTGTAATCACATCTACGCGAACGTCTTGTTTCGGCAATTTCTCCATTATCATACAGAATATGTCGTTTAGATGTTGATTCATTAATTTTCGTTCGTTTTAAAACTTGCATATGTCACCTTATTTCCCAGGGATTAAGGAATCGCGATAATATATATATAAATGCAAAATGGATATTAGGTGCACATTAGATTTATTTCAAATATCGTACATTTAAGGAACGCATACATATTTCATCGCTGGCAGATGGCACTACTATAATTCTAAAATATCGAAAAACATATGTATATGTACATAAACCATCCATAAAAAAGCTTCTAGTCTAAAATTTTGGTGAGAACAGGAGGATTATTGCTAGGTTGTTATAGAAAAAAAAGTAAGTTTAAAGAACATGTTGAATGAGGAAAAGGGTATCAGGGGTGCATTTCGGTACTTATAAGATAATTACAACAATTTGAACTTGGAAGACAAAACATAACATCATGATATGTATCATCCGCAAGTGTAAGCATTGACTTCTTATCTAATTCCTTGATGTAAGTAATGACAGCAACCAATAAATAGTGGGTGGTTAAAATTATCAATCGTCATTAAAGATCTTGTCAGAAAAATAAAAATGATTTAATGCCTATTTTTGCATCAGATGCATACGATTTTAATCTAAGTCCGTGACGTAACTCCAGATTGAGACAGTGATATGATTTACACACCATCTTATTTAACATCTATGTAAATTCCCTGTAGCCTTACCTGCCATGCATATACTAGCCAAAGGGCATTTGTAGTACCTATCTGTGAGTTGTGACAGGTGTACCTATTACCCTGTAATTACCAAGAGGTGTTACATGTGAATGGCATTGCCAGTGAATTCGAAGAGCATTTATGATTATAATTACCGATCCTCTATCAATATACCGGCACATTTTTTTTATTCTTAGACGTCCCCAGTGTTGGAAGAAACACTAGTTTTTAAAAAGGATTAAAGCTATTTCCAACATAATCTAACTGTATTTTATCACTACTCAATTAGGCTAGTAACCTGGACAAAACCTGAAGATGTGAATTAGGTTAAACTTTATCACATCACGAATGCTATTCTAGTCCTTGACCACATGTATCACATATACGATATTGCCATAGTTTTGTTACGAAATTTCTGAATTTTTAAGTTTTTTCATTTTTGTAAAAATAGTGATGCTGATACTAGGGCACTTCATTCAGTATTGCACTTTATTTATTATTGCATAATTTAGAATACCAACATACCCATTTGGTTATTGGATTTACGATACTTAACATCGTCAGGGTCAGTCCAAGAAATTATATATGTGACATACTTCAACTTTATGATATAAACCCTAAACATATTCAGATATTGTTTATAGAAACTGTATGATATGCAAGATTTAAACTGGTCCATTGGTTTGATTCCAAGTTGAATACAAAATGAATATCACCAACTAGAGTGAGTCTCACAACATTCATTTATTTATCGTATTTAAATTCCACGTATATTTAGTATTCTATTTCTGTTTCAGTACAGGTCCAATGATATGAATCAGTATATTTTTGCACTAGAATTTAGAGTAATTATTTCAAAGTGCAACTACTTCAGCCCAAAACTGTTTGACTGAAAGATGTTTTAAAAAAACGAATCTAGTAATCGTAGGAGAACACTTTTCTAATAATATGATTTATACTCATTTACGAATGCTATTTGATTTTATCATGACCACAGACTTTAACTTTGGGGAATATTTAATTATTTTACATAAATAGACATGTTACTGAACTAAGCAAATTTAACAAAATTGTGGGGAAGAGTCTTTTATTTTTGTAAACCGATTTCAGTCAACATTTGAAACAATATTTCAATTTATCACAATACAGATTGTCATGTTTTCACATCTATTTGTAACAGTGCCTAAATTGTTTGTTTACGTGCACAGCACGGGAAATATAATGCACGTTTTGCATTTCCCGTGAACGTGATGTACTACTACCAGATACTTGAACAGTATATGTTATAGAGTGGTGGGGGTTGCCAGATATTTAAACTCGCCGCGGCTTTATTTACTTTATAATCTCCACAATCATACTGTTGACTTCGTAATAGATAATACTTCTGAAGTACAAACGCAGATGTTTTAATTGTAGAGCGTAATTAGTTTGTATAAGCAAAACACATTATTTTAAAACCACTAATATCAGACACGGAGTATATTATCGGAAACACATATTCATGATTCAGCACTGTATGCTGTTTTCATTCAATTCCAACAAATAAAAACGTTTATAAAATCAATCGTTTGAAAAAAAATTGCCATTTCAAGAAAATATCCGGCGTTTATGCCTCCGTCCGGTAATATACTCACAATCGCTCTATGCGTGTCTGTTGTTATACTGTATTAATAAAATACTCCATAAAACCAATATGTAACGTGTCTCTAAAAATCATATAGTCATATCACTGACTTTTCTAATTCCGTTGACCTATGTAGAAGTATTATTGTTAACAAGAGGCGGATGTGCATAGCGTGCATTTGTAAATACAGACTAACATCATGCTATTTTTAATTGGCAATTTCCTATTTCCTTTCTTCAGTTTACAATTAGGCCTACATAGCTATGTTTTGTTCAAGATTATTTATTCGTAAGTCAAAAGGATTTGACAACAATCAAAATTGACATACATGTCAAATTCAATAGGCATCAATTTACCAATGACCAATTTACCTGAGTCAATCAGTTGTGCTTCAATGCGTCACATGTACCACGTGACTAGTCAGCTCATTAAATTTCTCGCCAGTCGGGAGTGGTCAACTTTGACTGTCAATGTCTAGGTACCGGGACACAATCGAATGCTCGTTGATTGGTTAATCTGTATTTATTGATAGGTGCTACAAGTTTCATCCATATTTACAAGATTTGCAAAATCATGGCCAAATTCATTAAGGATTAACATTTTTTTTGTTTACTTTTTGAGATCGTGGATCCAATGGAGCACAAGGTAAATTGCGTAAACGCGAAGTGTTAACGTTTAATTTACCGACTGCTCCATTGACTTTATAATGCCATAAATTTAACAAAATCAAAGGTTAATTCTTATATTTACAGTATTTTTCTGTAAATGGTTCAAAACTATTCTGTTTAATATAGTCTCATCGGCGGACATTGATTTCATTTCAAAATTTACAAACGTGAAATCGGTGTAAAAAATGTAACAACATGAAGTTTACATAAGCCGTGGTTTACTCCGCCGAATTCCATTGTTGATGACGTCATAGATTGTGACTGAATTTAAACTAATTTTCATAGTTTCACCCACATGTATTGTTATCGACATCATAGACATAGAAGTATTCATGAAATATCTAAAGCTGACATTAATGATCATATTAAAAGAATTCTCATGTAACTCGGAAACTCAGCATGGACGTTTTTCCCCCCAAAAATAAAGAATTTCCTTAAAAGGTTGTTATGCGGTTATCTGTTTTATATAATTTGTATACATTTGTTTACAACAAACATTGTATCGTTAACGTTGTTTACAATAATGTACGGGTGTACTACATACGTAAGACAGATTTGTTTCTCATTGAGTAGTGGCACAATTTGAAATAATACAAAACTACTTAAATTTTACTTCTAAGTTCATAAGATAACGGGGTTTTACGCACCTGACCTCCTGCTTCTCATTACTTAGACATTTTGAAATCCCGCCTTTTGGCCCCTATTTACAATGATTATAGCCAATACAAGTTAAAAAATATGCATGGACTTTTGTTTTAAAAAGTATATTGAACGTATTGTATTGTAAGTATCAGTATGTAACTATCACAACAATTTTTGCTGTTATACACGTTATACATATACAATATTTATGTAAGCAAACAGTGTAATATGGCGATGGCGTGATTTTCACGGCCTACGATGACGTCACAAGCCTCATTCTGGGTCACGAAATATGTATAATTGAGAGGTCAGCTTAAATTACCCAATAATATAAGAATATTGTCACCACAAAGTACCCAGACCACACGTGCAAGATTGGGTGTTTGTTTTAAAACATGACTTTTACTTAATATACAATTTTTTTTTTTCGTTGCACAAATCCTTAAACATTACCTTGTATCTCTATTTTAAAAGCATCTGCTCTGAATTATAAATTGTCAAACCACCAAACGTAACACATGAGCTGTATGGTATTCAATCTGATAGTGTTTAAATATTTTGCATATTATAACATTCATGTAGATGCAAAACTTAAATTTTTATAAAAGCACATACAATGTATATCCTAACTACAGGAGAGTTATCGGAGTTACCCCCTTCCCGCTCCCATTCTTACTAAGAGATACCTCATTTCCTTTTTATTTTGCAAATAATTATGTGTATTTTTTTTCTTAGTACATAATAATCATTTAAGGATTAACCTTAATTATTATGGAGGTACGGTGGTCTAGTGGTAGAACGCTGGGCATTTAGTCGAAGGGTTGCGAGTTCGAGTCCCGGTCACGGCACTTGTCTTGTATCCTTGAGTAAGATACTTTACTCTACTTGTTCAAGTCAACAGCTATATATAAGTACGTGGTTGGGTAGTGCTAGAAAGTGTAGACTGCTAGCTGTGTTGTATACCTTCCAGGGATGTGAGAACGATATTGGCTAGTTGCTAATTAAGGCCCTCTAACTACGGATAATAATTTCGCAAACGCTTTGAGACTCCCTTAAAGGTCGTGATAAAGCGGTATATAAGAACCTCGAATTATTATTAGTTTTATTTTGTTTAGTTTATATGATCATAAATCCAATGGAGCACGAGATAAATTGCGTTAATGTAAAGCCTTTAAGCTAAATTTACCGAATATATAGGTGTGTACATAATGCTATGCTAACGAAACTAGATCTGACGTACATTTTCCGCTTGAATGACCAATCAATCTTGCTGTTACCTAAGACTTCATACGTCTACTTGGTCAGCTTAATGGGCGATGAAACGAAGCATGCTTAGATAAACCTGCTGTATCCTGGGCTAAGCCTGACATATATGTCCCGGGTTGATGGGCGGAGATAAGTTCTGTAATGTCGTATTTGATTGCGAGTTGTGATAGTTGATGTTACAATTTGATATATATAAACTTTATTTATTTTACAACAATTATGAAAAAAGCTATATAACTTATATAAATCACTATTGTTGGCCCGGATGTTAGCGCGCGAGGGGTCTTATTGTGGGAGGAAACCGGAGTACCCGGAGAAAACCCACGTGGTCGGGCAGGTGACCCCGTACCTTTTCACGTCCGATCGGGAAATCGAACCCCGGCCGCCTTGGTGAAAGGCAAGTGCGCTATCCACTGCACCACCCTACCACCCCTTCGTGTTTATTACAATTTGATAGTATTTCATGTTTTCATAAAGTATTGAAAGGTTTTAATGGAGTTTATTTTTAAAGCTCAAAAAAACTAATTGCATTAAGAGTAACTTAATTGAGCAGATTGTTCTAATGAACTTCGAATAAGCAATTGTTTTTTAACGGGGAGTCTGGTTATTACTTTGCTCAATATGGTTGATAAATTTGCAAGATAAACAATGCAAACAAAATTTTATTTTCTTTTGCAGAAAACAAAGCAATGATGTCGCTTAATGATTCTTTCAACATATCGAACACGACAGGCCTAAGTGATGATTACACATACGGGAACGATCATCAGTCAGAAAGACCCCCATATATCGGATACCTCATCAATGGTTTTATTTTTATCATTATCTCTTTAAATGTACCATCGGTGCTCGTACTGCTATTTACAAAAGTAGAAAAAAAGAACTTTACCAGCATTCACATTTTATGTCTCAGTCTGACGGATTGTGGAGTAGGAATATCGCTCTTCTTATTTATGTCAACCAAAACATTTAACTATTGGGACCGTTGGGCACGGTTCTTTTTCGTTGCCACCATGTACACATGGTCGTTCAACCAAGTCGCCGTCATTTGTCTAGATCGTGTCCTAATGCTCTACAATTTAACATGGAAATCTGTTACAAAGAATTCAGCTCTTATTTCAAAAATTGTTTTAACTACTTTGTTTATAAGTATGTTATTTGCGTTTATACTGCTGGCTGTACTGGCTTCACCTCATGACACCTCGACTTGTAATATTAAAGCGTTATTTCAGGAGAACATACAGGCGGCACGGTTGTACATAGGAATACTGATGATATGTGTAGAAGGTTTCATCGTTTCTTGTATAGCAGTGATGATACTATTTCTAGGGAAGCGTAAACATTCTAAACGTGTCAAGCCACTAACTAACAATGCAGTGCAGACCAATATGGATATAGAAACCAAGGCGATAGTGACTCTGCTGATAATAGTAGGTGTCTACGTTATACTGTGTACTCCTTTTAACATCTTTGTACTGATTGCTGGTATAAGAGGATATGCACCTGGACAGAATATCGGCACGACATTATCTGCATTATCATGTCTGAATTCTGCATGTAATCCTATCATTTATTCGTTTCGAATACCAGAAATGAAAGAGACATTCAAGGCAACCTGGAATAAAGTGCGTTGTCGGTGAGAACCTCTCATCTGGTCAGGCTCCGTATCATCTTCTTCTTTATTTCGTCATCCTAGGAGAGGGAAATCGACACCAACTGTCATGTTTAAGCGTTAGAATATTTATATACGATGATTTAAAGAACTTTGTGGTGGAATCCGTTGGTATGATGTGTGTTGTCAAAATTCAACTCTGTAATATCCTACATTTTAAATCAGATCCGTAGGTAAAATAATTTGATCACCAAACATGTTGGTCAGCTTGATCCGGATGACATTTTAATCGAAAAAAATAACTCATTTCATTTAATTCTATTTTGTAATATTTAGATTTTAACAGCCTCAATGAAACTAGTAAACCCTGATCCCTTCACTTCCCGATGGATTAAGTGGGGCACGCGCTTTTTCGTTCCTGGCGAAGTAATACATTTGTGTTTTACAAACAGTGAATCGTTAACGTTGTGTACAATAATGTACGGTGTACTACCACATGTGGAACAGCTGTTTTCAGTTATCTTATTTGAGTTGTGGCACGGTACATGCTATACACATTTTCGTAGTTCACGTGTTTAAATTATACAGAAAAATTCAATTCAAAATTGATAAATTAAAGGGTTTTTACGCACCTGACCCTCTGCTTCTCAGTTAGTTTAGAAATTCCCACCTTTTGGCCCCTAGTTTCACCGAGGAGTCCAAGGAGGACGGAACAGCTGTTTAGTGCAGTTTAATTCAATTTTTTTTGGCATACTGTATATATCACTAAATTTAAAAGTGCGGCAAAAGTGTGTGCATAGGTCATTTTATATGCCAATGACCTATGCAAGTATCATATTGCAGATAGCTTTAATAATACTTGATCTTACAAAACACTGACATTTCTGAAAGCATTAATTCAAGATACATGTATATTGGTCCTTAATTCCTCATAGATCCCCTCGATAATCGTGGAAAGTCAGATTTCGTGATTTTATTTCGTGTTCGATACTTAAATAAAACGTTTGAGATTGGTCCTTTTAAGAAGTTACATACATTAGATTATATAATTCTGCAGATGTAACCTGTTCCCAAAACTAATGATTTAGCTAGACTACTGTAGGACCCAACACAACTTTCCCATAGGGGCTCGATAACCTGTTACACTTACAGGGTAGCTCGATAACTTGTTACACTTACAGCGTAGTTCGATAACTTGTCACACTTACAGCGTAGATATTGGACCTTAACTACGGTGTCTAGAATAATTTTATACTTCTGATGAGTTTAAATTAAGGTGTTATTTTATCGGAAATTGATCTAAACTTCCAAAAGTATAAAAACTAAAACTGTAAGCCAATGGCTAACTAATACCTCCGCTCCCCTACTCCCTCAACACCTGCAATAAAACCATTTAAGGCAATGTTGATGACGAACAAATTTGTATCTACAGAAGTATCTACATATCGTCCTTAACATTCCTCTGTAGGTTTAGTGAAATTGGTTCACAGGTTTAGGAGTAGTTTTACGTCATATTTATGATAAGGGGTGGCAGACTCTGCTGGTGGATGTTTTAGTCTCCGAGGTTTGCTGAAGCCTCCATACCCACTGTTAATCTCATTTGAGTAGTGGCACGGTACATAATATACACATTTTCGTAGTACACGATTTGAAATTATACAAAACTAGTTTAATTTTACTTCTAAATTCATAAATTAAAAGGGTTTTACGCACCTGACCCTTCTGATTCTACATAAGTTTAGAAATTTTGAATTCCTACCTTTTGGCCCCTAGCACCACTGAAAAGTCCTAGGAGGACGAAATAGCAGTATGATGCAGTTTAATTCATTTTTCGGCATACTGTATCTATTACTAAATTTTAAGAGGTGCAGCATATATATGTGTGTGTTACGTCATCTTCAAGATCATTTTTTCCAATAAAACATTGTTGATAGTGAACTGATTACCATGGTAACCAAATGTATGCGTAAAATAATTAACAAACGAATCCACACAGTGTCCCTAACATTCATGTGAAGCTTCGTTGCAGATCTAACGCTTAATAAACAAGTTAAGCTTTTAAACTTTTTTTTAAACATTTAGTAGATGAAAAGGAAACGGGTTTTTCTTTCTAAAACCGTCAGGATATCAAAAGGTTTCAGAATAGGAATTGCGTAAGTGTTAACCCTAATACTCTGGAGTTGTATTTCAATCAACAATATTTCGTGCATAATTTACAATCTAACTAAAATATCGATTTCTAACACAAATGATAATAGATCCATTTACAGGGAGTTAAATGTGTTTATTTTATATATGTATATGTACTCAGAAATAAAAGGTATTAGTGTGTTAGACACAGAATGAAACTTTATTCAATAAATCTCCCTGCAACAAAGCACAAAGCAAATCCAAAATCGGGTAGAAAATGCAAGATGACGACCATTAGAGCAACTGTAAGTAGGCATGTTGATATGATGTATCACGGTAGCTGTACCATCTGGAAGTATTAATTAGCCTAGATGCTGTGATCTGTTATTAAAGTAAGCTAGTGGTTAATTAGGTCTCTGTCTATTACACCAGTAAACCCGGGCAAGGTGCAGTAAGTTGGTCAGTTAATTAACACCAGCTGGACAACAATTATTTATGCAGACGGCACTACTTTGCACACGAAGGGGATTAGTAATTATAAGTATGAGCTAGTATTAGATTGGGGTCAGTCTGTGATTAGAAGACCGTGGATTACGTCCTTGTACAGTCTTACCATGAGAAGACTCTGGACTAGGTTTTTGACAGTCTACACGAGAGACTGCCAGGAGGGCTACAGGCTAGTGCTAGTAAAGATGTAGAGGACTTACAAGTTGACAATTGACTTAGCCAGACTGAGACACAACACAGAAGTACTTTCAAGTTTAATGATGTTGAAATACCATGAACACGTACTTGTGATGTCGGTGTAATTTACGATCACGAATAAACTGTCTATTATCCAACATTATGTGTTGTTGCTGAATTGTGTCACAGACGTGTTATTTTGGTGACCGTGACCAAGGATATCGAACGGGATAATTACCATAATACGAAAAATGGATTCAGAAGGAGAAAGTGCAGAAGACGATGCCAGCATGACGGCCAAGCGAAACTTTAAGAAAAAACGGAGACAGAGTGGGGTGAGTGATTTAGTTTTATCCTTGACACTAAAGTAATTCTCATTATGGCAAACATTGATGCAGATCTGTTTTTCAAGAAATTAATTTACAACTTTCGAGTTTATGTTCTATGGTAGGAGTACAAAATATTACCCAGATAGTTAAACCATTTTCAGGAAAACCAGAGGTATTCAAAACGTGGATAAAAGATATAGAAAAATATGCTAATTCAGTAAACTAACCAAAAGATAAATTAAACCTGGTAGCACTTCAAACTAGTACAGGACCAGTAAGTGATTTCATTCAGAGGTATTTAAACGTTAATAAATCTACCGATTGGAATTTATTAAAGAAGGAATTGACATCTATTTTTGATGAAATAACCGATCCCCATCATGCTTGGGTATCATTAAGAAATATAAGACAGAACTCAAATGAAAATGTGCAAGTGTATGCAGAGAGATTGCTAGGAGAATCAGAATTAGTTTTAAAAGGGCAAGACAGATCAGGAGGAAACGTTATAGAGAGTCAATTGATAGGGTTATTTATTGATGGACTTAAACATGACGATATCAAATTTAAAGTTATGAGAGAAAACCCCAAATCATTTTGGGAAGCCTATGATTACGCAGTATCAGAACAAAATCTTTTATTAAGGTTCAAATTAAGGAAAGGAGAGGATAACACACAATTTGATGGACATAAAACAAATACAGAAGACAGGAAAGATCGTCAAAAAGCAAGGGTTAAGTGTTGGGGGTGCAAAAAATGGGGACATTTTAAAAGAAATTGTCGAAACACAATATGTTGGTATTGTGGGCGGGCAGGACATTTACAAAGAAACTGTAGGGAGAATAAGGCGCAAAACGCTATAAAGGGAAAAGTAAAACACTCTGGTTATAAAATGACAGATGGAAGGAATGAAAAAGCTAAGACGTTACCGGAAAAGAAAAATAGGAAATCAATTGACGAGAAGAAAGGTACTCCAAGGAAAAAGGGAAATAAAAAAATTATAAGATAGAACTGGCAGGTACCCCAAATTCATGTAGAATTAAAATTCAAAACCAGAGACTTAGGGCACTCGTAGATTCTGGAGCAGAAGTGTCACTGATGCATCGGAGGGTTTATAAAACTTTAAAGTAAAAACCGAAACTTAGTAAGAAAACAATCAACTTGCAAGCAGTTAATGGTAAAAGTATTCACATAGACGGGCTCATAAGTATGAAGTTCACTATAGGCAAGGTCGAGTGTTGTCATTCGTTCTATGTTGTATCGGGAATTAATAGAAATATTATATTAGGTCAGGATTGGTTAGTGAACAACGGTGTGAGGCTTTACTATGATTTAGGGTGTTTTAGAGTTAAATATACTTATGCGTCACTCGAAGATGATATTCATGTGGCTTCTGTTGTAAGACTTGCATCAAAAACCATTATAAAACCTCAAACAGCACAGGTGTGCATGGGGAAATTCAAACAGAGTGCAGGCATAGAAAAATCTGAGTTATGTGAAATATCTGCTTTTAATACAGGTGAAATTGCTCAAGAACTGGGATTAATGGTATCAAGTTCCATAGCCAAGCTTAAAAACAACCATAGGGTGCCCATTTTGGTTGTCAATAACACTAACAAAACCTTCCAACTGAAAAAGGATACTGTTATTGCCCAGGTAAATTCATTAGAAGAACAAAGTGTAGGGACCATTAATACATGTACCTCTAGTACACCCCAGACAAATGAAACTGTTAATATGACAGAAGTTAGTGTACCAAAAAGCAACCGTAGAGAAGTTCAAAATTTGATAGCGAATAATAGGGATTTATTTGCAGAAAAAGATATTGAATTAGGTCATACAGAATCAGTTAGGATGAAAATTGATACAGGTGACAACAGGCCTATAAAACTCCGACCTTATAGGACACGTTTGACAGAGAGAACAGTTATTGACAAGACTGATGATGATTTGCTGCAGGCAGGTATAATTAGTAGATCTAAATCGCCTTGGGCTTTTCCAGTTATGATAGTTGACAAGAAGGACGGGTCAAAAAGATTTTGTGTTGATTTTAGGGCTCTAAACAAAATAACTAAAGCAAATTCCTATCCGTTGCCATTGATAGACGACATTCTAGCTTTATTAGGAAACGCAAAATATTTCACGACGCTTGACTTGCAATCAGGGTATTGGCAAATTTTAATGGAAGATGACGACAAAGAAAATACAGCTTTTGCCTGTCATAAGGGGTTGTTTCAATTCAATGTAATGCCTTTTGGATTGTCAAACGCACCAGCTGTATTTCAAGAACTTATGTCAGAGGTTTTACAGGATTTAGATCAATTTGCTATAGCCTATTTGGATGATATCTTAATTTATTCAGAAACAGAGAAGTAACATTTGGCTCACATAGAAGAAGTTTTCTCGAGATTGAGAAAACACAAATTGAAATTAAAATTAAAAAAGTGTCAGTTTTTTCAAACAGAAACAAAATACCTTGGATTTATGATCAATCAGAATGGCGTAAAGCCTGACCCAGAAAAAGTAAAAGCTGTGCGACAAATGGTAGCTCCCAGTTGCATTAAAGACGTTAGAGGGTTCATGGAATGTGTAGTTACTATAGGAGATTTATACCAAATTTTTCAAAAATTGCGGAACCGTTGATCACACTGACAAAGAAATATGCTAAATTTCAATGGACACATAACTGTCAATTAGCGTTTGATCAGTTGAAAGATAGTCTCACGGTAGTCCCACTGTTAGCTTACCCAGACATAACAAAACCATATGTGTTATACACCGATGCCTTGTGATGAAGGTCAGAACATATTACCTAATGTTTAGAATGAGAAGCCATTGTACTATCTATCACATAAGCTATCTGATACACAAACTAGATGGTCTACCATAGAGAAAGAAGCATTTGCTATTCATTACGCCCTGCAAAAATTAGATCACTTTTTACACAATGCTGAGATTGTAATCAGGACTGATCATAAACCTTTGAAATATTTGTTGGAGTCACCTATGCAAAAAGAGAAAATTCAACTTTGGGCATTAGGAATAACGGGATACAATTGTAAAATAGAGTATATAGCGGGAGTTGAAAACACATGCGCTGATTTGTTTTCGAGATCCCCCCTTAGGGAAGATAAACCAAATGAAGACTTGACACCAGATTTCAGTGATAAGGCGTTAGAAATTAGTGCATTAAATTCCAACAAGTTCGACCCGAAAGACTTTGCTTGTTGTGAAATTGGGAAACCTATTATGACAATGCCTGAAATAGATACTCTGAAGCCAGGAGACTTAGACATGGTAGTAGAACAGGGGAAAGACGGAGATATACTACAATTAAAGAGACAGTTAACTGAAAAGTCGGTACAAAACAAATACCTGATTATGGATGACATATTGTATTATTTGTCCAACCCAGATGTTGACCCAGTTGTTAGACTATATGTACCAGATCATTTGAGATTCAGAGTAGTGACACAATATCATGACGAGAATGGACATATGGGTATTGACAAGACATTTGACGCTATTAGGTCCACATAGTTATGGCCTAACATGTACAAACAACTGTATGAGTATGTCTCAAGTTGTGTCCCGTGCCAGAGGCGTAGTTCGAATAAAACAAAAACCCCATGCAAGAAACTGATATACCCCCATATCCGTTTGCTAAGTTGGGACTAGATCTATAAGGGCCATATCCAGAAACCCTGTCAGGAAATAAATACATCATTAGTTTTGTTGATATATACAGTGGGTGGCCTGAAGCGTTTGCCGTCCCTGATAAGTCAGCAGAAAATGTAGCACATTTACTATTGGAGCACATAGTACCCAGATTTGGTTGTCCATTACAAATTATCACGGATAATGGGACAGAAAATGTTAACAGGGTAATGAAAGAGACTTTAGAAGCATTGAATATAAGTCATGTAACAACTTTTTACTACCACCCACAAAGTAATGCAAAAGTTGAGAGATTCCACAGAACTATCCATGACGTTTTGGCAAAGAAACTTGAAAATGACATAGCAACATGGGATGTGTATTTAAATCAAACTTTGGCTGCGGTTCGATTCAACATCAATGAATCATCAAAATTCTCCCCATTTTGTCTGTTATACAACCGTGACGTTGTACAGTTGTGGTATCGCACAACGCACCAAAAACTGCGTGCGTGCATCGTGCATACATCGTGCACACATCGTTCGCCCATGGTGCGCACAACCGGGTGATCTAAAGATCGTGCGTTTATGTGTGCGATTAAATCGCACACACGCACGATTTGGTACAATTGGTCGATACATATTACGGAATGAAAAACATATGGAACCCTCTTGTCCAAAAACTATTTAATTTCGCATCATATTTCTTGGGATTATGTCAATTCAACAATATACAGTAAACAGTATTACAGTGATCATAAGACAGCCAGGTGCGGGTTAAGCTATCAGGTATCAGAATATGTAATTAACATGCCGGAGTTTTACCTGTCCCGTGTGCGGCGATACGCTACGACAGCTATTACCGAGCGACCGTTATGAAAACAAACTGGACTCTTATAATCAGTAATTTGAAAAACCCTCCCTCCTCAACACTTTACCTGTGTTTTCACACCTAGGCGAGTGTTGTAAGTGCCCCGGGCCAGAGACATCTACATATATTGGCCATGTACAGGTATAGTTAATAACTTGGTAAAAATGGTAATATTTACTTAAATGAGAACTTGTCAATATGAGTTGAAAGTTTACAAACATGTGTCTATTTGGTTTGTTCTAAAATTACAGAAAGACTATTATTAATTTTTAGAAATATATAGATAGAACTATCAGCTAATGTAAATAGTTAAAATATAGAAAAATGTTTTGAAACAACTAGCGCGAAATCGTATATATTGTTTAACGATTTCTAAATTTACATCAACCACGATTGTCATCGCACAATGTTAGTCTATCGTGCGCCCACATGTGCGTTAGAAATAATCGCCCAGGATCGCATCGTTCGCACATCGTGCATACGCCCATATTATAGAATAGTGGAGCAAAGGACACCAGTGACATTTATTGTAAAAAATCAGTTAGACGGTACTAGTACAAAATCACATGCGGAACACCTGAGGCTAGCTGATATAGACGATTGGGAGATACCCACGGGTACTTTCACCCGTCCAATCAGAAAACCGCATTTTGTAGTACAATCAGAAGATAGTTCTGATTCGGAGGCAAGTTCAGATGATGCTGAATTACCTCCCCTTGACAGAATAACAAAGAGATTCCGTCAGGAAAGGGATAATTCATCAGATGAGGATGACCTTCCTTTAATTGAGTTATCTACACGTTTAAGAGAAAGGAAGGATAGATTAGAGTCACAAGAACAGGATAGTTCAAGTAACGAGATGGAGCAAGATGCTTACCAAGATGACCAAAAAAGTGAAGATAGTTCAGAGTATATGTCAATTGATGAGGAAATTTAAAAGTTACTTTATTTGGAATCAAAGTAAAAGAAGTTATGGAGTTAAAAGAAAGAACTCTCTCGTACCACTCGCGATATATATACGGCACGTGAGATTCAATCTCTTACTCAATATCAGGATGATAAAATTAAAACTAAACAAAACAAATGATATAAGATGTAACGATAAAAGTTAAAAAAAAATATATAAAAAATAAAAAAAAAAAACGTTAGGTAAAAATTGAAAGAATAATAAAGGAAAAATATTAGATGTAATCACATTAAATCTGATAAAAGCTTGAGTGAAAATGTTAATTTAAAGCAAAAATGTGTAGTTTGAGATAATTCATGAAGAACTGAACGCATCAATAATAATGTATAAGAACTGAACGCATCAATAATAATGCATATGAGAATGAAAAAGGTCAGGTAAGCTAATCACTTTGCTGAGTTACACATCGGTGTCGGCTAAAGCTGAGGATGGGAGTACATCTTTAGAGAAGTTTCCTCTACACCAACCATTAGATCAAACGACAGTCTACGTCACTGATCAACGAGAAAGGGACAGTTCCATGTTTTAACTATTGGAAGTCAAAGAGAGACAGTGAATCCTTGTTAAATTATAAGTTCTACGAACATTCCATCTGCGGACGTCAGAAGTGGATTTTTTAATAAGGAAGATATATTCTGAAATTTCTTTTATCTGACGGGAATAAGTAGTATGTGACTGGAAGTAGTTAATGATGCTATTTGGACCAGGAACTGTTATATGTGTTTATGTACATGTACGTGTACCAGACTAGAGTACACACCATCGGTAATGGGATTAATTATACGGAGGAGGATCTGAAAACTTATTTATCCGACTGGAGAGAGCACAAGAGACTATAATGTCCTGTGAAGAAAAAACAAACATTGCAACGAAATATGTGACACTAGCAATTTTCTTTTCAATTATTCGTGCACTTGTGAAGATATATATTTATTCTCGGTAACACTATTTATGATATATATCTTTGAGGAAGTGACGTAACCCAAGGGACATTCTTTAATCATTTTATTAATGAGACAATCGCGATAGTGATTTAAAGGGGCATCCCGGGGAAGTCTACAATGAAGTTCTTGAATGTACATGCTGTCTGCACTACCAGATACATTTTCCTGTTATTTCAATATTCAAAGTCCACTCAAAATGTGTTTATTAGCCACTTGAAAAATTGCATTCCTCGGGAAAGCCCGATAAAAATAGCGCTGATCACGCGTCAGTCAGGTGAATATTTTGTCGCAAGTCGACGCGGGGCCCAAAGGGAGGGGACGCGTAATGTATAGGTCCGATGATGAACCAGACACAAAATCCGTGTATACATTTTTTGAATCATATTCACATTAATAATCAGACGTTAATTACACACGATATTCATATGAAGAAATTTATGTCGACATCTATGCATCATTTATCGACATCAGTACCTGACTGAAACCGATGCAAATGACGGTACAGGATACAGCCATGCATCGCCAGACTGCACTCTTACATTGTACGTTTAACAGTGTCATGTGGGTTTCCGACGATGACAACCATAGGGCAAACCTAAATTTCTGTAAAAAGTTATCTTCACGAATCCTCTTTTAGAACCATTTCACAAAAGGTGTGCATGCATTTTAAAGTACAAAAATAAAATGAAATGATTCCGATATTTTTTTATACAAATCGATGTCTTGAAGATATTTTTTCCAGACTATCTATATATTCATCTAAAATCTATCCAACTTTCAGCGTCAACATACTTTAACACTTACAATTATGTATCAGGGAAGTCCGTGCACTCATATGACGCAACACGCACTAAACATGTAGAACACATGTATAATATATATCAAATTTGGAACTTGTCGAGAAGATAATTGTCCAATACTTAATCCATTTGTATATGTTATGATAGCTCCGTTTTCATTTTATTTTTTTTTATGTAAATTTAAAGGTTCGTTAACATTTTCAACACAACTGCAAACATGGGACATACATGTATATGATTTTTTTTTATATAAATTAATGACTTCACTTATATATTGCATATATTTTGATTCATATCAAATTCAATACCGGGGTCCAAACCCGATACTATTTGTACAATCCGTATTGTATAGATTAGGTATGACAAGCATTTTTTATCCGCACAGGATGACATAAATTTATTCATTTTGTCCAAATTGAATCTGTATGTAATTATACATTAAACTCAATCGCACCTATACCGGCGTTTTACAACGTAACCCCCTCCCCCCCCCCCCCCCCCCATATGGGTTTTCTTATATGTGAAAAGGTCTTTCTTTCAGCAATATAATTCAATTATGCCGTTTTACTGAAATATTATAAAGGGAATATTGCAAAACACGCTTTCAAGTTTTACACACGCATTTCATGTAACAGAGGAATGAAAGAGTTATCCCTTGGGAGGCCCCAACACCAAAACAAAACTGTGTCACCGACTATCAAAAAGAAAACTGTAACATGCAAACAATTTGGCTGTTAGTTTCTCCCTTGAATACTTCCCATCCCTCATTATGCTTCCGTAATATTATCCTTTTTTGATTATTAATTAAAGTTTTTGTGAACATATTTCAGCGTAAATCGCCCATGAATTTTCCACAAGATTATACGTTTGATTCATATATACAATAATTCTAAATAAGCATAAAAAATATAGTTTTACCGTGATGCCTCTTTAATTCATTAAATATTATCATCATATTTGATTTCCGGAATATCATTTTATTTTGTGTGATTGAGTTAATGAACAGTATTGTGTGAACTTTTAATGTCGAACGCGACATACGTGTTTAAATGATTAAGCAGATGCCATGGACATTAACAGTATTATTCGCATAACCATGTGGATTCTATAATGATTTTATTATTTTGATTCAGATTTGTACAGGTATATCTAATGGGTTCATTTAAAGAAGCTATTATGTATAATGATTTGTATCTGTAAATATGTTGTTATAAATATATATGTACCCACTATTGACTTTTACGACAAAAGAAGGTGACATTAAACATTTAAAATAAGACTTTATATCATGTCGTCATTTCAGGGGCAGTATAAGATTTTAATAGATGCTCAACGGGGAATTATACGATGTCGGAGGTTATTAAATCTAGATTACTTGATTTTAGAATTATCTGAAGTGGGAATATAGTGAAAGTAATTAATTAAAAAAAAAAGTTGGGATACTGGTGGCATATTATTTAAAGAACTATAGTTAGAAATTAGATTTCCTTGAGGAGAAGGGACGAATAATGTAGCAAAATAGTGTGCATAACATCTAAAAGAACTATAATTAGAAATTATGTTTCTTTGTGAAAAAGGGACGATTGTAACAAAGTAGGCATGTTGATATGATATATCACGGTAGCTGTACCATCTGGAAGTATTAATTAGCCTAGATGCTGTGATTTGTTATTAAAGTAAGCTAGTGGTTAATTAGGTCTCTGTCTATTACACCAGTAAATCCGGGCAGGGTGCAGTAAGTTGGTCAGTTAATTAACACCAGCTGGACAACAATTATTTATGCAGACGGCACTACTTTGCACACGAAGGGGATTAGTAATTATAAGTATGAGCTAGTATTGGTCTGTGATTAGAAGACCGTGGATTACGTCCTTGTACAGTATTGCCATGAGATGACTCTGGACTAGGTTTTTGACAGTCTACACGAGAGACTGCCAGGAGGGCTACAGGCTAGTGCTAGTAAAGATGCAGAGGACTTACAAGTTGACAATTGACTTAGCCAGACTGAGACACAACGCAGAAGTACTTTCAAGTTTAATGATGTTGTAATACCATGAACACGTACTTGTGATGTCGGTGTAATTTACGATCACTAATAAACTGTCTATTATCCAACATTATGTGTTGTTGCTGAATTGTGTCACACAACGGCACATACTGGTTTGTTTCAAAATGTATGTTATTGTAAGGTAATCAAAGTTTTCATTATGGTTTAGACATGTCACACCAACCTTAAGTACGATGAATGAAAAAGGACGTGATGTAGCAATTAATGTGAGCAGTTTTTATAAAACATTTTGCATATAAAACTCAAATGCGGCATCTTTAGTTAACCTTATAACATATTTAATATAAAGGATATGCCTTGTAAACATTTAAGAATCTGATAAAGAATTTCCCCTGCATCGGATTTTCTTACGAATACGCATTATAAGTAAGTACAACATGTCATTGTAAACAGTAAAAAGAGATCTCACAGGGATCTTGGCGCCCACCATAGACAATCTTCATTCAATCTAGATTTGTTTACCCTTCTTTCTTCCTACCTGAATTTGATTTTAGTAATATATAATTTTTGAGTTCCTCTTAAGAAAAGTCATTATTAATTAAAGGGTGGTAGTATGTGAGGTAAAATTCGAATATGACCGTCAGTCATCCATTTTTTAATCGGTCCAAAAAAATAATCAAAAGAATACCAAAGCGTCAACAGAACTCAACATCGATTAAACTAGAAGCAAAATAGGAATAAAGGAAAGACTTGCATGGAGACTCTCGCAAAAAAACTCAAGTGAATAAGACCAGATGTTCTGGAAAAGTAAGCGTCTTCAGCACAACTATAAGGGCTTTTTTGAGAATTTGAGAAAGATCTATTGTTACCTACTTGTCAATAGCGATAGCGATAACAAACTTTCAATGTCAACATCCAAGATGGCTGTTTTTCAGCCATTTCGTTCCTCTGATCAGTTCCAAAATTAAAAGGACACAACTAGCTACGGAAAACGAATAAGCTATATATGAAATATTAGAAAGATCCATCTACATGTAGCAGTTGTCAAGAAATAGTTGTCGATAACAATATTTCAATATCTAAATCAAAGATGACCGCCTTTTCGCCTTTTTGTTTTTTCTGAACAATCTCGAAATCAAAAGGACACACCTAGGCACGAAAGGGAACCAACATATTGAATTTGAGAAGGTCTGGTATTTCTCAAGAAGTTTGAAACACTCTGTAGCTATGATGTATACAGATGATACATCACAGGGTGTAAGGGGAAAACAGTAAGTAGTAAGTTTGGAAGCAAAAATGTCAGAAGACACCTTAAATACAGTGAAGTAAGTTAAGTCTGACTTTAGCTAAAACCCAATATATGATTACAGGGTCGTCTCAGAAACTCGCAAGGTGTCGGCAACTTGTAATTGAAACGGTTAGTTATGCAAAACTACTAGGCGTATTTACCGATAGTTATCTATCTTTGAAAGAGCATATCGAATATATTACGAATAAAATATCAACGGAATTGGTGTATCAAACCAACTAACAAATTACACAAAGAAAGAAATTTCGAATTTCGAAAGAGGCCTAAGCATTTACTTAATGACTTATATTTTGTCCATTGCTTTGTACATTAGACAGGTTGTAATAAAGTTTCATTGAAACAAGAATGTGTACATATAGTGAGAAATCCGTAGAAGTATGTGAAGTACAGATGTGTAAGGCTACGGGCTTTCGCTCGCCAAAGAAAGTTAAGTGTTATTTTCAATAAGTCGTCTGTTTTTCTAATTGATATTTACATTTTGAAGGTTCTGATAAATCTCATTAAAAATGTGCAGTTATTGCAAATCTTAGTAAGAAAATCGATCAAGTTTGTAGTTTCAGTAACTACATAATTGACGATCAGGGGAAATAACTCGTAAATAAAAATATCATATGCGGAGGGCGGGATTTACACTGTAATAACGGATTAATACTTCCGATCGACCAACTTGTCAAGTAGTTTTGTTTACGCACAAGTACAAGGTAATAAATCAATAAAGTTACAATCAGGATCGTTGGCTATGTTGCAATTATAGAAATAATACACGTGTTTTAACGGAAGTACAACAGCTTTATTATTTTCTGGGAGCTCTACCTGATGCAGTGTCACTTCCATTAACTGGCCTGCCTCCTTCCAATCTGCAATTTACATGCATTTAATACAATTTATTATATAAAAGAACATGTACATGTGTATGGGTTGCATCTAATATGACTAATGCATAGTTTTTGGCAGTTTCAGAATTACGCGCCACAAATTTTGATTATATTTCCCGGTTTGTCGTGGTCTCACCTGATTCTTGTAAAAGGCATCAAAACTTATCGTCCACATTTTTGCGATAAAGACTCGCCCATCATGTAACACCCTTGTTATTTGGAACTGTTCTGTATAAAATATACACTGCACAGTTATCACTCAGGCCTTTTGATTAATGTTACATTACGCCCAAACGCGGTATTGTTTTGTCTTTATCTGGGTACGATTTGTGTTCTTTAAATAATTCGTTTTGTACTGTATAGTTTATTCATTTCTGCACAAACATTCATATCTCGTCGCCAATCTTGAAGATCTTGAATAAAAATGTCCTACATTCGGCAGAAAGAGTTTTTTTTCATATCAAGTTGCATAGTATGTATAATTTAATATCTTTGAACGAGCATAGTACAAAAACGAGCTAACTTATATCACACTTTTTTTTTTTTTGCTATGCCATGAACTCAACTTGACTTTTCAAAAGATAAGATCCCTAATCGATTTTTATTACTGTACATAGTTTCATTTGATCTGTCTCTAAGCGATTTTTATTACTGTTTAACTTGTAATTTGATCTGTATCTAAGCTATTGTTATCACTGTACATATTGTAATTTGATTTGTATCTAAGCTATCGTTATTACGGTATAAATTGTAATTTGATCTGTATGTAAGATATTGTTATTACTGTATATATTGTAATTTAATCTGTATGTAAGATATTGTTATCACAGTATATATTGTAATTTGATCTGTATGTAAGATATTGTTATTACAGTACATATTGTAATTTGATCTGTATGTAAGCGATTGTTATCACTGTATAATTTAATTTTGCCTATTCTCGCAATGATAAACTTTTTTTCAGGTTATATTGTATAACCTCAAAAATCAGACAACGCAAAAAGTGATGACGTCATATACCGCCATGTTTGGCGCGGTATTTTGTAAACAAACTTCTGATTGGTTGAAGTTGTTTTGCGGTGAAATTTATGCACATGGTTGTGTATTTTGCAAAACCATTCGATTTTTGCTATAATTAATACGAAATCATTGTATAAGACTTATGTCTTATATACGTATCTTTGGAAATGAAATTATAAGTAATAACCACAATATTTTTGAGTGTTATACGGTATATACCGAAAAAACTGTGTGCACTTTTTTGCATAAACCGCTTCGCGGATTTATGCAAAGTGCACAGTTTTTTTCGGTATATACCGTATAACCCTAAAAAATATTGTGGTTATTCCTTAAATATATTGTAATTTGATCTGTATGTAAGATATTGTTATCACTGTACATATTGTTATTTGATCTGTATAGCTCTGGTTGTACATGGTATATATTGTCAACTTCGCCATTTTAATAAAAAAGAAATATTGTTGAAAATGATGTGCTTGTTGGTTTCTGTTCGTGATTTGAAGAAAGCAAAATTTGCTTTGTTGCGATCTGTCTAAAATAATATAAATTTGTACACAATGTATACATGGAAACTGCAGAGATAATTTAAGGACAGTGGCCTCTGTGAACATGCTATTAGGTACAGTGTATGTGTTGAGTGCGTTCATATTTAGGAGGTCGTGGTAGGTTCGTGTAAGCCCTTGTAGTAGATCAACAGAAACTTCATCGAGAAGAAGTTGCTGGAAGATTTGAAAAAAGCAACATATTTCATATATGAAAAAAATCTAATGAGTTTTCCTTGCAAAGTTGAATATATAAAGATTGTACCTCATTTTGACTGCATATACGGTTGTATGCCCGCAGTTGGCAACGAACATATATCATGGTGCGCGTTAGCGTTCCATATTGAATATGTTCGTTGCCAACTGTGGGCATACACTGTATGCGCAGTCAAAATGAAGTACAATCCTGATATTTAAATCATTATTCATTTTTAAATGCTATACGAAGAAAAAATATTCGAAGTGGGTTGCTAAGATGGTAACTACGTTGGCCGTGGTTGCTAAGATAATGTAGTCCTATTGGATTTGATCAATATATTGGTAAGTTTAGTAATTCCACAGTGAACAACACTATTTGTCTTCATTACATCATTTGTAAATTTGTTATTCAAGAATAAAATCAGCATTTCTTTATCTTATAGCGGTCGTTATGTACACGCAATGACACAGTGATCTGGTTGTTACGCGGTCCGACGTCAGACGTCACAACTGCAGGGCGCTGCCATGTTTGCGTTACCGTTAAAGAATTTTGAATGTGCATCATTGGAATCAAAAGTTTGCCAGAAATAGTTTATTGTATAATAAGACGGAATGGACTCCATATATGTCTTGAAGGAAGCAAACAATGATTGTCAGCGAATAGTTATTGTTCTATTACAATCGCGGCGGTATTACAAATTGCCTTATTGGATCAATACGAAATGTAATATTACAAATTGCGGCGGTATTACAAATTGCGTTAGTGTTTCAAATTGAGTCAGTATTACAAATCGCGTTTTAGGTCGCGAAACGGTAAAATTTATCGACTTTGTATTCGGGTGTTTAAATGACAGCCTAGTGATTGGTCAGACATGTTTTATCTTACACCAATCAAATAGATAATGATATTCTAGGGGTGCTTAGAATACACGTCAGGATAACCCCGGTGTATCGGTAGATATGACAATGATTGAGTAAGTTTACCCATTAAAGGTTCGTAACAGAATAATAAAAATTCGTCTATATTTTATATTCTTGATTTATATAGCAAATTAAATTATTTAATAAGTTTTAATTTGTCAATGTTATTTCTTGTTTTACATTTTGTTATATATTAAGATATTAAAATCTTGGTTAATGATCTCATGATTATGTTATTCCTCAAATTCTTGAAAATTATTGACAACATAGACAACATTTCGCCAATATTCTTGTCAGTGAAATCGAAAGTTTTGAAAGTTTTTGTTACCTGTCTCGTACGGAAACAACAAATAAGTTCGATAATGGTGGACATTGTTTAATATGAACACCAAAAAAAAAGTTTCTGGAAAACTTTTCCTCCAACCCTGAGTTTGTTCCAAGATATCTCATAACCATATATTTGTATCATTGCCTTCCTTTCTTGGAAAAGAAATCTATCATAATGAGAGGTTATATAATTAGGGCTCTCATTATGAGACAATACTGGTTGACTTTAGGAATTTTTCCGTAACGTTCACGTAACGTTTCTCACTTATTCGAATAGTGGGACGGTTCACAATAAACACATATACATCATATCCATTTAAGGATTGAATCCTGTTCTGTTGAGGTTTATGGGGTATAAACCTCAATGGGTCTTGAGACAAATTTAATGAACTGCGAAGCAGTTCATATCAAATTTGTCTCTAGACCCATTGAGGTTTATACCCCGTAAACCTCAACAAAACAGGATTTAATCCTTATATTTACATTCAGGTTCATTTTGGTATT
Source organism: Mimachlamys varia (assembly GCA_947623455.1). Lineage (NCBI taxonomy): Eukaryota > Metazoa > Mollusca > Bivalvia > Pectinida > Pectinidae > Mimachlamys > Mimachlamys varia. Next base: position 31,468,795 of record OX392540.1, read on the forward strand.
CTATGGTTATTTCTAAAACGTTGGACTTGTGCAAGTCAATGCAGCGGAAGGCGCCAAGACGTGTGACGTCATCATTCACTGTGTGACGTCATCCTGATGAAATTCATAGCTGTTTCCGTATTGAAAACAACTAGAAAACGGTACAACACAAACAAGGTTTTTTGATCTGAAAACTGAAACAAAACCCAGGTTAATTCCCGCACTACTTTTCTGATGTATTTATACGCCAACTGGAAAGTTTATCGAAAAATAACCTTCAAACATTTTGGTAGGTATATTGAGTCCAAGTTCACTAGAAATGTAAATATTTGGAAGTATTCAGTATCTGAAAAGTACGAAATTTATTGAATCATAGGGCTTATGCACCTTTCTATCTGGGTTTCTTTTCTTTTGCCCAGTGTTGTACCCTGAACGAAAATAAAAACTAATTTGGTATTATTCTCTGTGTCATAAAAGTAACAATGTCGAAAACCGCATCAAAAATCGGCCATACCACTACCGAGATAAAGACAGTTAAAATGCGCGATTTTCACCTGTCATTTTTCTGCTAATTAACAAAATCGTTACTGCCGGTGAATTAGACGCTTAGCGGAAGTGACGTCACAAGTTCAACGAAATGGCAGCGAGCATAGAGAGCGAGACCAGTTCAGCGTGCTATTGCGAGTTCAATCTCAGTTTTGAGGTAAATGTATCAGACTATGAAAGAGATGAAAATATTGAAGACGGAATCAGACCTTATAAGATTGAACCTGAAATTTCAGACAGTGTGGAGAATGAGAGCCAAAGTGGCGACTCGTCTAACGATCCCGACTATGATAGCTTGGGTAACACAGACTGGTGAATTGCCCTAGAAGGACAAAACGGTGCAGTTCCATTAATTAGCTTAGAGACAGTGATACAATTTACACAATCTGATTTTAAAGCTATGTAAATTACATGTAGACTTACCTGTCATACATATATACTAGTCAAAGGGCATTTGTATCGTTTTCTTATTATCTATAGAGGCATTATTTCCAGTTGTAGTTGGACGCGTACATGACACGAAATAACGTGTACAAGAAAGTGAAGTCAAATAATTTGGTAGACGAAACATGTTGGAGGAGAGGTTCTTCAAGATTGACCATAAGATAATATTTATTTCGTATTGTTAAAACTCCGAATCCCGTTTATTCCACTTAAGGAGTATAGAGTGTCAAAATATGACTGTATTACTGATCAAATGGTACAAAGAATAGTAGTAGGAAGATATGATAAAAACTTGGTCGAGCAATTAGCAGAGCCAGTGATAAAACGTTACTTTTTGCAGTGTCGGCATCCAATATAGACGAGGAACTGCATTCAACGTCTGCTTAAAATACCGGTACATATGTATCTTGAACGATTGTAATACCGATGTCTGGTTAGATAGTTTTTTTATATTTCAAAATAAATAGTAGAAGAAAATTCGTGGATATTTCTGCGATATATGTTTCATTAACAACAATGTTAAAACAAAGAATACAATACAACGATATCCCTGCTGTCAATTTGTTCTTGATACAGGGAGAAAGTCTGAAATCTGTGAGAAAAAAACTGACCGTAGTTGTTCATTCAAACAGCTAGACACGGTAAAACCAATACACAACAGAATAACGGGGCAATCTCCGCTCAAACCGGAAGTCAAATTACCAAAATATGATAAAAACTCGATAAAGGATGCTAATTAAAGGTGTAGTAGGCGGGGTTAGGAGACGGGAGTTTGCCAGCAATATGACAATGCGTTATGTTATAATAATGTTGTACACAGTGTATCAGACACGTGACATAAAACCAATGATCAACAGTCAGCTCCCTTATCGATCTACCAACTGAGCCATCACGGGTACCGGTGCTACTTAATGGCGAAAATGCATACTGTAAACTAACTTCTTTTCGTGTTTGATTAATTTTCGCGTATTTCGCGGTTGATTAAAATTCACGAAAATTAATCGCCGCGAAACAGTTTCAATATGAGTTATGTTGTATGCCAACTGTTAGAGTACTGTACTGTACATAGACTTTATGGCCGTACTTATCGCGAAATATTTACAACACAGCAACAAACAATACGACGCTGACAACTTATTTCCATGGCGGACCAGGTATCTTACTCATTTTTCAAATTCATCGGACAAGCTTCCGAAGTATGACGTTAAAAATACTTTTTGTCTTTTATAATAACGACAATTATTTCAAGTGTTATTTTAAAGCACCCTTACACAGAGAATGTGCAAAAGAAAGAAAAAAGTTTCGACATTTTCATAATAAATCCGTCTACCGTAGCTGTTTTCGACGGACTATATTTCAGAGTCGCCTGTTCCTGGACAAAGCACACGAGATTTTCCCGTCTCTCGAAAACGAGCATGCGCTACGGGTTATTCTGACAATTCAACATACCAGTGTTTCTAAAAGCTACAATATGTTTTATTTTATGGTCGAAATGATTTTTTCGGGTATGGTAAGAAGTGGAAATGTAAATATAAGCATTAAACTGCATTTTGTTTCGAGTTATAGGCGATATGAACGCCCTCTGCATTACAGGAAAATAAAACATGAACCGCTAGCGCAGTTCATGCTATTTTCCTGTAATGCAGTGGTCGTTCATATCGCCTATAACTCGAAACGGTATGCAGTTAAATACTTAAAAAAATCGTCGCGAAATAGTCGTTTCATATATAGTAAAACGCGAAATTCAGTTGGATTACAGTATTCTCCAAGCTGATCGATCCTGTGATGTGCCATGAACACGTACCAGGCGCGGATGCAGGATTTTCGAAAGGAGGGGTCCAACTGACGCTTTCTCAATGGTACAACGGTAAAACTGCCATTTTTAAGGTTATACAAATTTTCCTCCTCTGAAAAAGAGGGTGTCCTGATCCCCCCAGGACACCCCCCTCTTGGATCCGCTAGTGCATACTGTAGATTGCATGAAGGGGAAATGGATTACAAGTATTTATCAGTGTGTGTGTTTGTGAAGGACTGTACAAAAGACATACTCGAGAATTAGCACATTTATAATTAAGAATAAGATACCGTCAAACCAAGTAATGGATTAAACGGCACCATTCAATTGCATCATACACCTGTATTATATATATATAGTCGATAACGAAAACGAGATGAAATATACCAGGTAACCCGAAACATGAACGATCCGGTAAATCACTTGGCTGTCTCTTATATATATATATTATTTCATTGTCCAGACGGAATCCAATTTGACCAGACGATGAGCTATACATATTTATATATATTAAGGACAAGTACATGTCACTCTCAATACCACTCTAGCACCGCTACAATGTAGCTAACGGCGATATATACCAGTACGTAACGTTATACAATGTACACTCAGGGATAGATAGACCACCAATACAGTGGAACCTTTAGTGGAACCTTGAGTGAAACCTTGATATACATTTGTAATGTCCCTCATTTATGTATCCAGTGAAACCTCGATATAGCACTCTACGTTGGTATAGACACAGGGCCCTGAGAATTTGTTACAGCTAGTTTTGGACCTGAAATAGGGTGTTTAGAGTAATTTTACACATTTGGGGGGTTAAGATCAATTTTCGATAAAAATGCCCCCTCAATGGTCATAAAAGCTAGCTTTTATGACCATTGAGGGGGCGAAAATTGATCTTAACCCCCCAAATGTGTAAAATTACTCTAAACACCCTATTTTAGGTCCAAAACTAGCTGTAACAAATTCTCAGGTCCCTGTGGGTATAGACAGTAAACAACTCGATATGTAACACCCTGTCCTCCATGTTTAAACATAGGTAGTATAGCCTTAACGATCGTAATGCCCATCATGTCTAAACAGTGAAACCGTCTTATATTGTCCTTCGGTTAAAATATGCAGTTCAACTATAAATGTACAGTAAAAACTCGATGTTTATGTTTTACCACTTTTACAGCCAAGTCCCCCGTAATTAACACAATCCGTTGTGGATATATGATGGACAAAATATTTTAATATGCTGCGTTGGGCTGCAGTTTGATAGTATGTTGAATGTAAAAAGGAATGCGTGAAATTAGCATGGAGAAATGCATGTTTTATAAGATGGCGTAAAACACACATGCAAAATGTATGATGCACCTTTTAAATTTACTAATAGATACAGTATTCTGAAAAAATGAATTTAACTTCATCATACATCTGTTTCGTCTTCCTAGTACTCTTCATTGATGCTAGAGGTCAAAAGGTGGGAACATTTCTAAACTAATGTAGAATCATAAGGGTCAGGTGCGTAAAACCCCTTTCATTTATAAAAGTACTACAGTGTACAGTGCATGTACAGTGTATATAGGTTGGCAATCTGTCTGTCGTCAACATTACTTTGACATTTACCATGTATTCATGCGTCGGCTAATATCGTTTTTTCAGCGTTATGAAAACAATTTGTTCACATCTTCAAATGTACATATCTGTATCATAAGAGTATAATACATGACGTATTTTCGTCACAGCACATCATTATAAATAGTTTTACTTGCACGTTAACACTTATTAACTCCTAATGCGGTGGAACGACGATTTTTAAACCGAAACAAAGTTTTACTTGCACATTAACACTTATTTACTCCTAACGCGATGGACAGACGGTCTCTAAACCGAAACAAACGAATCACGCATTGTTCTGTACCTTTACCGTTTATGTAACCTTTCACAGACAACATGGCGTGACGTATGACCTTGGGGATGTCCTATTATCGGTCAAATGTGACCGGAATGGCGTCAATTGTCAGCTCAGAGATGTTTTTATTAGCAATTGACAGACAGAGCGATGAAACAGCCGGCCACGGGTTTTGGACATACAGGTAGACGCATGGTTGATGTAACGGACAGAGGCGAAAACTGGTAGTCTAAAAAATACAAAAGAAAATATCCATCACCAAACACATTATCATACAATTTGTGATGTATCCTTCTGCCATAATGACCATTTTTGTTTTTTGAAAAAACAAGCCTGTTAAGGTTTTGGGCTTTACAAATATTTGTATTTTCTGTACTAACTAAAATACCCCTTCTTGTACCTCTATCTGTCCGACTGGCTACGCGACTGTCGTACATTTTTGCGTAGATTCCGAAATACAAAACAAAAAGTATTTTGGGCCCAGAGAAGCTAACATCTATATATATAAAGCCGATCAGAGAGCTGACACATCAGTGCATTGTACAGACAGAAGAAATCTTCCTCAAATTGTTTGAAGGATTTTTTATCTAATATACTGACAGCTGTCGAAGAAAGAATATTTCCTGTTATTAGAGTTATCAAGTGACGTCATTTGAATAGTTTGCATATGAATATTTGATATGTACTGTGTCACATATTACAGACCAAGAAAGTGATATTTCTACTGGAGAAACAGACACTCCATACAAACGCAGTGAGGACAATGAAAGGACATCTGTTTTTCACGAACGCAATCGGTATTTGTATCGTTTTCTTCATTTGTTCCTTTCATTTTGACGTCACGGAGGGGATTTTTCGTTCAAAACAATCATGGATGAATGAAGTAAAAACAACACAACGCCACTACGGCATCGCTGCTAGCGATGTTGACGATGACGGCCATATTGACTGGATAGTTGCAGGGTTTGATGGACCAAATTTTGTTCTAAAATATGACATCAAAGCGAAGCGTCTCATCAACATCGCTGCCCGGAATTCTCCTTACGCCGCCATAATGGATGAGGCGGGCCAAGCCATAGGTATCAGCGCTTGCGACATCGATGGCGACGGAAAAGAGGAAATTTACGTTTTAAACACAAACAATGCATTTGCCGGCTTATCGTCATATAGTGACAAATTGTTTAAATGGCGAAACGGGTCTTATGTAGATTTATATTCCGACCCTATCAACAGCAACATTTCGGCGAAAAAATACGCCGGGCGTTCAGTCGCTTGTATTGACAGAAAGGGCACTGGACGTTATTCTTTCATAATAGCGGCATATGCCAACGACAAGAACGCTAAGTTCGCCATGATCGAAATGGACCTGTATCACAAGGAGAACTACGTCCGCTCCGGACACATTGTGCTGGTGGACGTGGCCGATCAAGTCGGGATAGCACAGGCTACGGGAGGACGGGGAGTCGTGGTTGGACCCATACTCGGGAACAACGGTCGTTCGGATATATTTTTCGGAAACGAAAATAGTCCATGGTTAAAACTCTCTGGGGACAACTTCCTGTTTAAAAATCTTGGAAACGGAAGCTTTGCTGACGTAGCTGTGCAATTGAATTTAGCGGATGGATACAGTTACGCACGTGGAGTTGCTCTCGGCGACTTTGATGAAAATGGATGGCTTGACATCGTTGTCGGAAATTGGAACGGACATCACCGACTCTATCTACAAGATAAAGATTCAGGCAAATTTCGGAATGTCGCAAACGCTCAGTTTGATAATCCTTCATTGGTACGAACTGTCATGGTGGCGGATTTTAACAACGATGGGTTAACGGACATATTCTTCAACAACTTTTGTAGTAGGGACGGTGGACCAACCCACAACCGACTTACCACCATAAAGAAGTTTGGGAAAGAAATAAGACAAAATGTTGGTGACGCAGGAATGGCGGACGAACCGTACGGGTGCGGAACAGGCGGAAGTTACGCAGACATAGATGAAGACGGTAAATTAGACATAATTCTTTCACATGCAGATAGTTTTGCCGATCCAGCTACCGCACCTCTGACTGTGTTTCGGGCCTCGACTTCAAACCGGAACAGGTGGGTACGCGTGGCGCCAAAAACTGTGTACGGCGGACCAGCGCGAGGTGCTCTCGTGACGATAGGCTTTCCAAACGGGAGAAAACTTTCACAGGTGATAGATGGCGGTTCTGGGTACCTCTGTCAAATGGAACCTGTTGCTCATTTTGGTTTGGGACTAAGCTTTCCAAATTCTTTGTTCGTCCGGTGGCCGGATGGACGGACATATAGCAGACGGTTAAATAGATTTGATTTGAACGAAGTACATGTTATAGATTGGGGCTGGTCAGTGAAAACAGCCCGAGCTAATCCGATCGTTTAACAAAAACGCCCGTTTCTTCTAAAACCCCGAACGGTGTCGTTTGCGAAACTATTGAGGAACTCTTATAGACAGCGCACCGTTGATATCAACAAAGGTAGATAATTTGGTGTTTTGTAACATCATTCTGATAGTTTTACGAATATCTACATTTGCGATTGTGCTGGAATTTAACTTATTGGAGAGAATCACAGCATACAAGTCTTATAAACTTAGGTATACTTATACAGTAAACAGTGTAATGTAAATATGAAAACAATGACGTACATTTTGATTGTATCCGAAGTAGTATTTAGTTCGTCAACTGTGCATTGTAAGGATATGTTTAACTATTAGTATCCACAGTTAGGACCAATGCTAGTAATTTAATCTTGTTTGAAACAAGCATTTTCATTGGCTTAAACAATATTGTTATCAGCACATAACGTAAAAATGAAACCGCCGTTTATAACGTCGCTTTTGATTGGCTGATACAGCAGCGTAATAATTTGTAAGAGAAAAGAGTCCACCAATAAAGTGAATTTTCGCAGGGTATAGATTAAATTATAAGGATGAACTTGAATCAATCTTTTTTATGTTATGGGGTAATAACACAAAAAACAACTGGAGTGTAATCTTATCATAAACCGCTTCGCGGTGTATTTAGAATACCCTCCGATTTTTTGTGATAAACTTCCATAGCATAAAAAATGATTCAAGTTAATTCGTAATGAATACTCATGATTGAAATGTAAAATTATGATGTAAACTATCTGAGTTTTGACGTAACCAATGCATAGTTATGACGTAGCAAGTTTATAGTTATGACCTAAATTTTGTATAGCTGTGTCGTAAAATGTTTATAGCTGTGTCATAAATTGTTTATATTCATGACGTTAATTGTTTATAGTCATAACATAAATTGCTTACATTTATGATATAGAGTGTTTATATTATTACGTAAATTGTTTATATTTATGATGTAGAGTGTTTATAGTTATGACGTATTGTTTATAGTAATGACGTATTGTTTTACAGTTATAACGTAAATTGTTTATATTTTGACGTACAACAAATGTAAATTGTATATATGCGTGACACAAAATAAAAATGCAAAGACTTTGTTATTATCCTTTGTTTTACTTTATTAGCAAAATCAAACTCTAACATAGATTTGTCCAGACAGGTTATCCCCTGTTCTTTTGGATATAAATGTAATATGATACAAAACTGCATCTGTATTTGCTTTTTTTCAATCAAAAGTGTCCGAAGTTCATTACAAATCTGTTGTTTCAAACGAGTTATATGACCCCCACCGCCTTCGAAGAAGAGAGATTCATTATACAGTATTTGCTTGCACATGTCAGTCCGTTGGTCCGTCAGTCTTCCCGTCCGTCGGTCATGAGACCACATCTTGTCCGATCGATACCTTAAGAACCCATTTACTTTGTTATGATATTTCATATGTGTACTGGTCATTGGTAGTTGACGACTTCTAATCATTTTCGGGTCAAATGGTCAAAGGTCAAGGGGTGAGATGCAATAACAAGAACAATTTCTTCCTTCACAGCAAAGGTGTACACCAAGGTGATGCCTCATGGTGTTGAATTTTATGTAAAAATAACTGACCGAACTCATGAAAGGCCAACTAGGAGATGATCGATATCTCGTTACACTGTAACAAGCAGATGATCGATATCTCGTAACACTGTAACTGGGAGATACTCGATATCTCGTAACACTGTAACTGGGAGATGATCGCTATCTCGTTACACTGTATCTAGGAGATGATCAATATCTTGGTACACTGTAACTAGGAGATGATCGATGTCTCGTTACACTGTAACAAGGAGATGATCGCTATCTCGTTACACTGTAACTAGGAGATACTCGATATCTCGTTACACTGTAACTAGGAGATGATCGATATCTCGTTACACTGTAACTAGGAGATGATCGATGTCTCGTTACACTGTAACTAGGAGATGATCAATATCTTGGTACACTGTAACTAGGAGATGATCGATGTCTCGTTACACTGTAACAAGGAGATGATCGCTATCTCGTTACACTGTAACTAGGAGATGATCAATATCTTGTTACACTGTATCTAGGAGATGATCGATATCTCGTCACACTGTAACTAGGAGATAATCGATATCTCGTAACACTGTAAATAGGAGATGATCGATATCTTGTTACACTGTAAATAGGAGATGATCGATGTCTCGTTACACTGTAACTAGGAGATGATTGATATATCGTTGCACTGTAACTAGGAGATAATCAATATCTCGTTTAAGGCCTACTATACGTAACTTTCGGCAAACAATTAAGCGAAAATCAATCATAATAATTTTATCATATTTATAAATTTAAGATTTACCGATATCAGCAATATTCAAGATGAATTCTTACGTGGGGATCTGAACAGCAGCAGTTGAAACTCGGTATTTGTAAACACGCGGCCATTTTGAACTGTCATCTAACTTCGGTTTGTTGTTTTTGTGCTCCACACCTAAATCATTTTAACTTCTTTGGATTTTTTTGTCAAGACTTTCTTTTTAGTTACCGTTCAGCTTTACTTCGCTTTAGCGTTATGTTTATCAACTGGATGTTTTTTTCAGAATGTTTAAGAATCACGAAAAATTCCACGAATATTTGTGGATATTTGACCTTTAACTCATACACCACGGAAGACATATAAGTACATGTGTACTCTCCATATCAAAAGGTTGGAATAGTCATGATGTTGTCAGATAAGGATACATACAGTCAAGCATTGATAAATATTTGGCTCGTGACAAGGCCATTTGAAAGCTCTTCGTTATGACGCACACGTACACACGCACCTGGCTCCACTTCCTTATCTTGATTTCGTCATTGACAAGTCTTTTGGTTTGATTTTTTTAAGAGGGTTTAACATATTGACAGGCTATACAGATGACTGGTGCGTCAGTAATTATCGCCTTACATAGGACATTTTAGAATTATTACATACAATGAATCATCATTTTGCTTTTTCATTTTATAAGGTTTCACATATAGATTCATTTAAGGATGTATTCTCCTGGGGTTTCAGTCACGTTCAAGTCTCGTTTTATTCTTATTTAAACCTTTTACATTGTATTGAAGAAATTTTGGACAATTTTAATAGCGTATTGTGTCAAAAAAATAGGTGTCTGCTGCTTGTAAAACTTTTTTACATGAATTTTAAAGAATTACCAATTTGGCGGCCATTTAAAATGTGTATTTCTGGGTATATTTTGCACTTAGCGAAAGGCCGAAATTTCACCTTTTGATGCTGGATTGATCTGTTAAAAACATCAATGTTTCGCCATTATTAAACATAGCAAACTAATTTTTGCTGTACAAATGTATAACGTTTAATATTATACAAATATTATGCAACAAAGTGGATACTTAAATACAAATGTACTTAATATTACAAACAGTTTAATTGCAAAATTTTTGTTATTTCGCGTTAAATTTGCAAAAAATGGTGAAAAAATGAAGATTTTCTCATTAAAAGTTAAGGGTAAGGGGTAACTAAACTAGCTTTCATGGGGTAAAATATCAAGTCAGAGTAATTTTGCTTCCGTAATTTAAAAGGGAAATAGTATTTTTGTCCTTTCTGCAAACATTCATGCATTTTGGATTACAAATTCGGAAGATATTGTATGAAGATGTCCTGCAATTGGTCAAAACTGCAAAATTCACTTAAAATTCCTTTTTATGTCATATTGGTATCTTTGACCGACAATAGCACAAAAACAAGCACGCTTACATATCATCATCTTTGCATTTTCTGCCATGTCTAAACTCCGTTTTCCAAAAATGTATATTAGAAGAAAAGTTTAATACAGGAAAATTTCGACTTCTCAGAAGAATACATCCTTAATATCATTGATATTCACCTACAGTCAATATATCGTATTAAAATAACAACATTATGACAAAAAGGAAAGAATCTATTGGTTTTCCTAAAGTGTATGAGTCCCCTATCACCCTATCACTAGGGTCATTGCTTTATCTGCCGTCTGCCTATCTGTCCGTCCGTCCGTCCGTCCGTCCGTCCGTCCGTCCGTCCGTCCGTCCGTCCGTCCGTCCGTCCGTCCGTCCGTCCGTCCGTCCGTCTGTCTGTCTGTCTGTCCCAAATTTGGGGTTTCCGTGCATTATATTTGCAACGTGTGCACATATTGAACTGAATTTGGCAAACAGATGCATCCTGTGGATATCTAGGTCAAGTTCTGATTACATTTACAAATGTAAGTTACGGTTGACTGATTTTTTTAAAGAGTTAAGGCCCCTGAACTTAAATTTTTTCGACAATTCAGTTTCTGTTCTTTGCCTCTGCAACGTGTGCACATATTGAACTAAAGTTTGGTATACAGATACATCATTGGGATATCAAGGTCAAGATCTTTGGTAAATAAATCATTGCTTGCAGGAGCCGGTAGGGGACATGTATTACTTCAGAGTCGGGGTTTTGTACCGGGGCTTGATCCTCGAGGATATTTAGCCTTAATGGATGTACCATAGGTATAGGCGGGGCTGGATCCTCGGGGATCTTTAGCCTTAAGAGATGTACCAAACGTATAGGCGGAGCTGGATCCTCGAGGATATTTAGCTTCAAGGGGTGAATATTAGGTATAGGCGTGGCTTGATCCTCGAGGATCTTTAGCCTTAAGGGATGTGCCATAGGTAGAGGCGGGGCTGGATCCTCAAGGATCGATCTTTAGCCTTAAGGGATGTACCATAGGTATAGGCGGGGCTGGATCCTCGAGGATATTTAGCCCGAAGGGATGTACCATAGGTATTAGCGGGGCTGGATCCTCGAGGATCGATCTTTAGCCTTAAGGGATGTACCATAGGTATAGGCGGGGATGGATCTTCGAGGGTCGTTAGCCTTAAGGGATGTACCATAAGTATAGGCGGGGTTGGATCCTCGAGGATCTTTAGCCTTAAGAGATGCATCATAGGTACAGGCGGATCTTGGAATGTGTGACGTCACAAGATGCTTTGACGTTATAGAGGAGCGAAGTCCTTAGGCTAGTATGCTTGGAATGTAGGATTCAAACCAGCGCCTGATCCTCCCTTGTAGTCTCAGGGCTACAAGGGAGGAGCCTCAGGGCTACAAGGGAGGCGCCTTAGGCTACAAAGGAGGAGCCTTAGGCTACAAGGGAGGAGCCACAGGGCTACAAGGGAGGCGCCTTAGGCTACAAGGGAGGAGCCTTAGGCTACAAGGGAGGAGCCACAGGGCTACAAGGGAGGCGCCTTAAGCTACAAGGGAGGAGCCTTAGGCTACAAGGGAGGAGCCTCAGGGCTACAAGGGAGGCGCCTTAGGCTGCAAGGGAGGAGCCTTAGGCTACAAGGGAGGAGCCACAGGGCTACAAGGGAGGAGCCTCAGGGCTACAAGGGAGGCGCCTTAGGCTACAAGGGAGGAGCCTTAGGCTACAAGGGAGGCGCCCCAGGGCTACATCTTGTAATGTATAACGTCACAGGATACTTTGATGTTACAGCCAAGCGAAGTATTTAGACAAAGTAGGCTTGGGATGTAGAATACAAACCAATACCTGATCATTCATTAGTGAGAATCACCCTGAAATATTTAGCCTAAGGGGACAGCAGTAAGGAGGATCTTAGCATGTCTATTCTCGCAGATGATGCAATGAGGAAGGAAGACATTGAGATGGTCAGCCTTAGAGACCACCCGTATACATGTCTATATTACAATAGTGTGAAGGGAGGATCTTGTTTAATAAACAAGTCACAACATGTGATGGTTATGTCTGGAGGCAACAGTGTGGGGGTACGACAAGTAGCCGTTACTCTTAGTACGATACACAATGTACAAAGCATCAGCCGTAATGGGTTCCAGCGTCAGGCTATTGACCTGGAGGTCCAGGGTTCAATTATCCTTAGGTAACGTTTTAATGATATAGAAATCCATTTCAATAAGAAAATTATGTTTTAGTTTAAGTTGTCAATTGCATTAGAGAAGAAACAAGCAAACGGAGTATTGTTGAGGCAAAATATGTCCCCAACCGGCCCCGGCAAGATGCAATGATTATATAAACATATTACAGGGACTTGACCTAGATATCGCCATGATGTACCTGTATACCATTTCAGTTAAATATTTGCGTATGTTTAAGTTATAATGAACGGAAATTGAATTATATGAAAAAGTAAAAGGGCCATAACTCTTTAAAAAATCATGCAAGCGTAAATAAATCAGAACTTGATGTAGATATCTTCGTGAAGTGTCTGAATACACTTTTTTTTATTTCAATATGTGCTCACGTTGCAGGGATAATGCACGGAAACCCCCAAACGGTGACATACAGACAGCAGGTAAACTTATATTCTCCTCCGGCTTCGGTGGTAGGGGTCTAAGAAAGGTAACACATTTAAGTAACACCTGTTGTACTCAGGACATTATCTGTCCAGGGAACAAATGACTACCATATCCAATCATTTAAATCAATACCTTTGGTCACAAACGCAGGCATCTACTGTACCTTGACCAAATTATACTCTTGATCAAACATCAAAGAGGATGAACAGAGACAACACAATACTTCTATTCATAATGGCCCTGAGGCTCCTCCCTTTTAGCCCTGCCGCTCCTTCCTTGTAGCCCTGCCGCTCTTCCCTTGTAGCCCTGCCGCTCCTCCCTTGTAGCCCTGACGCTCCTCCCTTGTAGCCCTGACGCTCCTCCCTTGTAGCCCGAGGCTCCTCCTTTGTAACCCTGAGGCTCCTCCCTTGTAGCCATGAGACATCTCCCTTGTAGCCCTGAAGCACCACCCTTGTAGCCCTGAAACACCACTCTTGTAGCCCTGACGCTCCTTCCTTGTAGCCCTGAGGCACTTCTCTTGTAGCCCCGAGGCACCTCCCTTGTAGCCCTGATTGGGGACTTCCCCGAACACCAACTCTGCTTTTAAAAACATGTTTATTTAGGTGGTCAGTTGTGATGATAGTGAGTTATAGTCTATAGCAGAAATGTTGTACAGGTAAATTACACAGGTAAATCAACCTCTAGTAACTAATCAGATAGTCAATGACGAATGATATTTGCAAACAAATAATTGATAAATAGGTAATGCATAAAACAGTTTCACATTTAGGAAAATTAGCCTATATTACACCTTCTTTTAGCTATGTGTAAATTATCATATAGTTATTGATATGTATATAAGTTTCAGATTTGTGTCAATTATTGTCATATATTGATTTATACCTTCTTTCAGAATTTTGAAATCAAGTATATGACAACATTTTACACAAATCTGAGAGAAGGTACAAGTTAGACTAATATATGAACATTGTCATATATTAGTCTAACTTGTACCTTCTTTCAGATTTGTGTAAAATGCTGTCATATATTTAATTTCAAAATATTGTATTATTTATACGAGACATATAAACAAGTACTACAAAGAAATAGTATACAAATGTATCAATACAATGATTAGAAATAAGTCTTTTCAAACAAAGATAACCAGTATTCTTTATATATAGTTATTTACACTGACAAATCAATAGTTTATTTCGATGTAGATAGAGTAGAAAAATTAACAGTATAATGTTTTATCGATTAAAGATCCCTTTCTCAATCACTCTTGTACCTTTATTATGATTTATATAAATAACATTTTTAGAACTGCCTTTAGTTATTAAAATATGAATCATCTATACATCTTGAATCTTTTAGCGTTTTACAGACAATATATATATATGTATGAGCTAGTATAATCAAGTATAGTTGAATTTCTTTCATTTGACATACCAACTATACCGTTCAAAAACATCTAAACTAACTAAGCCTAAAAGATCATCCATATATAGAAACGATATGTTTGTGGCGGTCATGCTGCGTTATAGTATAGTTATTAAAGAAAAGAGCAGTGTGTGAATTAGAAAGCTTAGAGTAAAAGTTAATGCTACTGTTTTAGTTAGATTAAAAATAATTTGCAATTCATTGATTAGCCCAACAGGGATTGATGAGAGATCATCATTTAGTATATCAGCATGTGTATTAGGGTCATCATCACTATCTACAATAACAAGGTTACATCAGCTTTTATATAAATACATGATAGAAATAAAAAGGTCCAAAGAACAGATCCTTGAGGAACTCCTACAGATATGGATTAAGTATTTGATTGGTATCCATCAATTATTTCCCTTTGGTTTTCTGTCAGATAATTAAGCTATAAACCACTCAAATAATATTCCTTTTAATATCATTTTTTGTAAAGTTGATACAAAATACCTTCATGCCCAACCCTGTCAAATGCCTTATTTTCATTACAGATTACATTAGTTAAACTTGTACAGATTTGTGTTTAATTTGTGTGACATCAGTTTATATTATCTGTTATTGTGTGTTTTTATATGTCAAAATCATTTAATGGTTTTCAGTTAAAATACCGATGTCTAATAATGTGCTGTATTAAACATGTATTATTATAACATGTATGAATAAAAACTTTATTTTATTACCCATATATTCTTCAAATATTTCGATTCATTTTCAAGTAATGCAATTTAATTATTATTTTCCATTTATTGAATTTTTAAATAATAATATTTAATAATCATTTTCTATTACTTAAAGCTGTATTATATGAAAATATTTTTTAATTTCATTACTGACTTTAGTATCATATCTACAAATCAAATGAGCTGACATTCTTAGTTGAAACAGAATATAACTTAAACTTCAAAGGATTTCCTATATAAACACCTTTCTTTCAAGTTACCAGAGTTGGTGTTCGGGGAATGAGCCCCCTGAGTCACCTCCCTTGTAGCCCCGAGGCTCATCCCTTGTAGCCCTGAGGCTCCTCCCTTGTAACCCCTGAGGCTCCTCCCTTGTAACCCCGAGGCACCTCCCTTGTAGCCCTGAGGCATCTCCCTTGTAGCCCTGAGGCTCCTCTCTTGTAACCCTGAGGCCCCTTCCTTGTAGCCCTGAGGCACCTCCCTTGTAGCCCTGATGCTCCTCCCTTGTAACCCTGAGGCTCCTCCCTTGTAGCCCCGAGGCTCCTCCCTTGTTACCCCGAGGCTCTTCTCTTGTAACCCTGAGGCCCCTTCCTTGTAGCCATGAGGCACCTCCCTTGTAGCCCCGAGGCTCCTCCCTTGTAACCCCGAGGCTCCTCCCTTGTAACCCCGAGGCACCTCCCTTGTAGCCCTGAGGCATCTCCCTTGTAGCCCTGATGCTCCTCCCTTGTAACCCTGAGGCTCCTCCCTTGTAGCCCCGAGACTCCTCCCTTGTTACCCCGAGGCTCCTCTCTTGTAACCCTGAGGCCCCTTCCTTGTAGCCATGAGGCACCTCCCTTGTAGCCCCGAGGCTCCTCCCTTGTAACCCCGAGGCTCCTCCCTTGTAACCCCGAGGCTCCTCCCTTGTAGCCCCGAGCCTCCTCCCTTGTAGCCCTGAGGCTCCTCCCTTGTAATTCTGAGGCTCCTCTCTTGTAACCCTTAGGCTCCTCCCTTGTAGCCCTGAGGCTACACGGGAGGATCAGGCAATGGTTTGCATCCTACATTCCAATCATACTAGCCTAAGGACTTCGCTCCTCTATTACGTCAAGGTATCTTGTGACGTCACACATTCAAAGATCCCCCATGCACCTCCTGTACCTATGGCGAATTTCCTAAGGCTATATGATCCTCAAGGATCAGGGAGCTGCATGTGCAATACCACTACTTTTTAGCAATACTCAGTATGCTTGTTCAAACATGTTTCTCTTTATACTATACAATTATAGCCTTTTGATGAGGTCGATACATGGTTTTATCGACTGGAGAAAAAATATCCGAGGTTGATATATTTTCTCAGGTTGATTAAACCATGTATCGACCGAATCAAAAGGCAATAATAGTTTTATTTTAAATTTATATTTTTTATTTGTTGATGTTTTCCGTTTGATATTGTTAGACTCCACGTCGTCGAGAATAGCATCTTTTGGATTATTTGTAAGAACGGCGAACCTACCGTATGCCATTACTGTTGTTGTTGTCAAGCAGTGCCAAGGTCTTCGGAGCTCTTTACGTTACGTCATATTTCTATTTTAAGAAACACCCAGTCAACCAGCTTTTTATAAAAGCATTTTCTTTTTGCACGACTGATCAATATGACTTTTTATCGGGAATCACGTGGCGCTATCTCAGCCAATCAGAAAATGTAAAAAATAGCAATTGATAACAAAATTTTATATCGTTTTAAATATTAACCATCATACATATTGTATGGTATTGTCACTATACAAATACTATACAAATGTATAACTAAACCATATTATAGCGCGCTTCATGAAACTTGCCTTTGTCCAGTTGGCATTCATATGGTCTATGAATGCTAACTACATGTAAAAGTAGCACAATGCTTAGATAACCACTTGCCCAAAATGACCATAGTTGTCGTTTGGTCGTAAATCACAGATAAGCAAACAAATAAAACGCATTCATGGAATACGTTAAAGTACGTGATATACGACTATACTATCAGTAGCAAAACAAATCACAAACTACGATCTTAAGGTTATTTGATTGACAGTTGGGGATGACTAACGGCGAGTAAATGTAGATTATAAATCATCTGAGGACACCACCACATGAGTGGTCAGTGGAATGTCCAGTACGTACGTAAATAGTATACGTAAATATGGCACGTATTGGCGTCTAAGGTCACACAAGGACAGACGAGCCGGTGGTACACTATGTTTATATCAATTGACATACATTATAGCAATAATAATATTAAAAAAAAAAAAAACAAAAACAAAAACAAAAACACAATTCGAGGTTTTTGTACAACGCTTTATCACACGCTACTTTGAGGGACGTCTTAAAGGGTAGGCCTTAACAACCAAGGCCCAGTTGTTCAAAAGATTATTAGCTTAATCAGTGATTAGCGCAAATATTAACTATCTTGTAACTTTAAAACGCAACCATAGATTTAATTAGAACTTTACAGATATCAAATATCTAATATTGTCAATTTACATACAAAATTTGAAATTTATTTTGACAGAATTATTCAAGTTTGAAAAATATCGTTAAATAGTGATTAAGCTAATCACCCTTTGAACACCTGGGCCCAGGCAACATCTTTAATATCTACTCCTGGGGAAGCGGTGCTGCCATTTTTGCACTGTATCTAGCGGTGTCGTCTCACGTAGCATACATTTGGTATTTTCCTATAAACAGGTAAAGTGTTGCGTGTATGCTACAGTTTAAGTGAGATTTTGTGTCAGGTAGAGAACAATAGGATTTAATTACAGGTTAAATACAGTCTGTATCATATTCTAACTATCTTACCAAACATACTTAATGTTAAAAAATCTACCCTTATTCTATATAGTGAACGAGGTCGTTTTCAATTTAAATGATATAGGAAATTTAGAATATTTAAATATAGGTTTCAATATTAAGAGTTTTTTTTCAAAAAAATGAAAACAAAAATGTTTGATGTCAATTAAAATAATCCCGTTGTCCTAAATGTGATTTAATACATGTATTATGATAAAATCTTACAGTGTTACTAATTCAATTGGTTTTCCAACTGAATCATGGAACAATAATGTGTTTTGGTTTAATCCAGGGATGTATGCTGACAATGTTCTCATACTGACCATTATTCTGAAGAGTGCTTAAATCACAATGGTATGGGTGAATCCCTATAAACGTGTAGCCCTACCAAATTCAGATGACATTCGTCTGAACTATGAATGCCATATCTTTATATGATGACTACTGGTACATCATAAATGTAACGATGGAAACTTCTACAAATGAACATAATTTACATACACTTATTTCAGCAACAATTTTGATAGCATAAGAGAAAAATTAAGCATTTAACTCGGATTATATGAGATTTTTAATTTAATTTTGCCTATTCCCGCAATGGTAAACTTTTTCAGGTTATATTGTATAACCTAAAAAATCGGACAACGCAAAAAGTGATGACGTCATATACCGCTATGTTTGGCGCGGTATTTTGTAATCAAACTTCTGATTGGTTGAAGTTGTTTTGCGGTGAAATTTATGCATATGATTGTGTACTTTGCAAATCCATTCGATTTTTGTTATAATTAATACGAAATCATTGTATAAGACTTATGTCTTATATATGTATCTTCGGAAATGAAATTATAAGGAATAACCACAATATTTTTTAGGGTTATACGGTATATACCGAAAAAACTGTGCACTTTTTTGCATAAACCGCTTCGCGGATTTATGCAAAGTGCACACATTTTTTTCGGTATATACCGTATAACCCTAAAAATTATTGTGGTTATTCCTTAAATAGCCTATATGTTATGATGAACCATTCAAATAGACTGCAAACGCATTTCCCACAGAATTTAATACTTAGTTAACAGAAAATAATAAGAAATACACGAGCACATTAACAGTAAAATTGTTGTAGAGCCGGCGTACACAAATGACGCACTTCCGGTTATCCTCAGTAGACGTTTATCCACGTGCTTATTTTTGAATATACTTGTGTGTTGATGCGTATCAGACCAATGCACTTCGTGGAGTTTGTTTAAGTCTGACACACCCATTTGCCTTTGATATATCTTTCCATCAGGCCATTGAATTTCTAATAATAGCACATCCGCCGTCTGCCCTATTCCAAAATGCGCCACCGGTTCCATCTGACCGCTATACCCGGATCCTCCGCCAATGACCTGGGTCATCAGTATACCCCCAGCTAACACTAAGGTGACCTTTGACCCTCGAGCTGGAGCTCCAAACCTTGTTTTGGGAAATACTCTTACCCAGTAATTTTTATGCCTAACCGGACCTTGTGTTTGCTTATGTATAATTTTACCTTGGAATTTAGTTCCGAACGTTGTCTTTGGAATCACCTTTGACCTCTGGGATGTCGTTCTGTCTCTCCTTCTGTTTTTAGACCTAGTCTTGGGAGAACTTGTCGAGTATACTGTTATAGTGTTTCCTGACGACTCGCCATGGGTTATAAGAATGTCAAGGACACCGTCACGATCAATATCAGTGACGACACTTCCGGTAGGGTATGCTCTTGGCTCAAGGGCTTCCCCGATACTTATTTCTGTAATGTTCAATTCCTGCCTCGTTTTAATTGTCGTTGTACGAACTGTAAACAACCTATTTGGCTGGGGTCCATGGTGCATTGCGCTATTATAGAAAATATCAGTATAACCGTCGTTGTTGAAATCTGCTACCGCTAAAGAACACAGCGCAGAGCCCTTCCGTATTTCAGAAGTGGCCATGTCTATGAATTTCACTCTTCCGCTGTAAGATGAAATTCGCTGAATGAACAATCTGTTGGATCCCAACCAACCTCCAGTAACTATATCTATCAGACCATCTTCATTAATGTCACCTACCGCGACGCCACGCCCCTTTTGGTGTGTGTCCGCCAGCCCCATTTGTCGAGCTATATTTTTAAACTTTCCGCCTCCAATGTTCATAAAAAGCTTGTTTCCATTCAAAACACTTTCCGTGTTAACAAAAATGTCTGACCGCCCTTCTGTTCCCAGAATTGGGCCAATGACCATGCCTCTACCACCCGTCACGTGGTCTATCCCAGCGTCCTTTGCAACATCTCGCAAGACAATTGGTCCACTGTCACGATTATTGTCTGGGTGGGATTCGTCCATTTCAATGAGCATTATTCGCTCCGTCCCGTTTTGCATGGATGCCACCACAGCAATTGCGTACAGACCAGTACCTTGCCTATCGATGCAAGTCACAGAATGACTCGCACGCGTCACTTCCGGAATCCAAGCATTGATAGAGTCTGATAGTAAATCAACATATCTATTATCAACATATTTAAACAGCTTGTCTCCGTGAGTTTTCCGCCCTGTGATGTCAATGTTGGAGTTAAGTATGTAAATTTCTTCCTTTCCGTCGCCATCTACGTCACACGAGGCCACGCCTACTGCCCGACCATCGGGGTCCATGATAGCCTCGAAGAGGGTCCCCGTCTTAGCCACGTTCTGTAACGTACGACTTTTATTGTTGTACACCAACACAATGTTTGAACCACTGAAACTTGCTACGACAACATCCAGATTTCCGTCGCCGTCGATGTCAGTAACAGCCGCACCATACGTCATCTCCTTGGTAGCAAACTGACGTAACAGGTCATGTGACCTTGATATAAACATCAAATATGAACTTGAAAACGTGTTCAGTGAAAGACACCACCAGATAATGCTGTACATAGTTTACCTGGGTATCGACTCTAGAGTCGTTCATTTTACAATTACCATCCTCGATCCCTGATGAAAATTGAACTATTTAGCACCTGGGATCAAGGATGGGTGTATGTATGTACTGTTTTAGATCGATGACGTCATTGACCTTTGACCGGGGTTTTTCTACGAAGTGTCAGGTTGTATTTGATTGATTACTGGATATAAAATACAAGGTGTTTATTTTGCACACCGGTCAGGTCATGTAGCGATCCTAATAAACTAACATATATAATTTACCTATATTGATATATATCCGTAGCAATAATTGACAGTGATTAACGTTTTTTTTGTTGTTGCTGAAGCCTTTGGCTTTCCTGCTACTAACAAAAATAACAAGATAATAATATGCAAACTTTGATTGAGCTCTCTCAAGCTTGAATGAACCACTCTAAAGCACTGTACATAACATGGCCAATGAATACAGATAGATTATAGATTAAAAAGCCATACACTCCTCGGGCCTACTAGATGTATGCCCCCTGGCTAATACATCTACATGTACCTTTGTGTGTGTATATCCGCTTGTGGGGCCGCAGTGGCCGATTGGTTAATGTGTCTCGACATTCTACCACTAGTCCCCCCCCCTCCCCCTTCCTCTGGGTTGCGAGTTCAAATCCAACGTGGGGCAGTTGCCAAGCACTGACTGTAGGTTGGTGGTTTTTCTTCGGGTACTCTGGCTTTCCTCTCGCCCATGCATTTAAGGTTATTAAGACTAGTTTTGAATAGGAAGGCACGACTATATTATTATTAAGTACATGCCGCTTTTTCGCCATCATTAATTGAAAAGATTTTAAGTAACGAGTCTACATAAGATATCTAGACCTCTCAGTTGAGTGGAGGAGTTCGAGCCAATATTTTCACGAGTCTATTTTTATTTTGTTTAATTTTTTTCATACGTTTCATTTCAGTTTAACTTTACTTTATCAATACGTCTGGCATAAAGCAGCTAAGTTGAAAAAAGTCTGACAACTTGCCGTTGTTTGTGGGATGTTTACTGTTTGCAAAATTATGGCTCCATCTAGTTTTTCCGCACACTTCTTTAACTAATGGTGCAAATTTTCCCATGCATCATTTATCAACGTAGGGGAATAAATACAACATTGAAAAAAAAACAATATTAATAACTCTCTTGCTTATGCATTTGACGTCCAGTGAAAAGCATGTGTAATAGACGCCTCGGGGCAATAGTAAATTGTCACTGCTGAATCAATTAAAACATTCCTTCTATTATATCTTCATTTCAATTAAAACTCTCTCTCGATCTCTCTCTCTCCTCTTTTGCCGACTGCGCATGAGTTAATAGGTCCCTGACAGATATACCAACCGACCAAACAAAATTACTGTATTGCAATTATTTGTACACATACGCTGTACTGTGATAATTGATCAATAGCCACAGTCATGATTATGAAATACTGTATTAAACATGAGAAGTCTGTTTTTTATTCTTCAATGGGTTAGGGGTTCCCAGCAAAAAGATGTTAACATGATGGTGATACAACGCATCCAAGGTTTACGATCATCTACGCTCTCTCCAACCCTGGAATTTGACTTGGCAAAACTGAAAGCACGCTCGGCTTAAAAACCTGACCAATCGCTAGGATGTATGCCTGTCCTTTGAAGAATACACAGGTACCGCGACGGACGTAAAAAGCGGTCATTTTTTACCGTTTTGTGACCACGCGATTCTTGTGCTGAAACATCAGGATGCAATATTGCAACTAGTTATGTATATAAAACTGCGTATCTTAAAAGAGAAAATGTTTTTTTTGTGCAAACTTTTACCAAACACAAAGCATTATACCAGACTTTGTTGAAGTGTTTCAAAAACTGTAATATTTAGGTAAAACAATGGTGTTTAAACAGCGTGGCTTAATGCAGTTCGTGCACATGTATGAATGATTTAAAACCTTTCTGAACCCATTCAAAAAGTTAATTTTTTTACCCCACAACCAGCGATTTCAATATATAAATTGACCCCCTAATGTTGGCTTGGTTACGGTGTAAATGTGTACTGACGAAAATTTACCTATATCTTATCACGAGAAATGTTTAAATTTAAAATGCATATTTTTTTTCTAGTTTAAAACCATAGTACGCTGTATGTGTGTGCGGTGGGTGGGGTTGGGAATGAGGGTTTGGGTGGGGTATATTTACGCCCCTCTTACTTTCTAGTAAAAAGTAGGCGGCAACCGCGTCCTGCACCACTGGTTTTATATTATATTTACCCTGTCTTCTACACACAGAGAGACTGCATATTCATATAAATATCAATCCAAGCTCAGAAAAAAAGAAAAATGAAAAATTCGAAATTTATTATGAACAATTGGACACGTCCCATGCTTTACTAAGAATTATATTCACTTTACATGAGACTAAAGTGAGTTTCCATTCGAGTTAATTCCCTTTGTACGTTTGCATTTGAGTATCTTTGTCAAGAACATGAAAATCGCTTTGAGTTGATATTCATTCGCGTCACACCAAGTTGTTGTAAGGCCTTGTTCCGCTTCCGTACAGGTAGATCACAAACATCCGGGACCTCTTTCTCGTCGTTTAGGTCCCTGAAAACATCATCTAACAGATCCTGATGACAAATGCACGACTGCCGAACCTTCATTTGGCGGATTTGTACGTAGATGTGAAGAAGCTGTTTCGAAAGTTCCTGGTTTCTCTCTGCGATTTCTTTCTGGAAATTATATAGAAAAAGACGTGAATGCAACTTCATAATTGTTTATGTTTGTATATATTTATAATTGTTTTTTTTAACACAAGTGTACATTCATCCTGAACACCTCGCCCTGCTTACAGTTCAATCGAAAACAGAAACGGCTGAGGAGATCCGAACGACGGACAATGTATATGTTGACGAAACCACTTTTACAAGAAAACACTGATTGTGTCTTCAGAAATTTTTATACAGAACTTGCAGGTACATGATTCTGATTGTGTAAAATGCCCCAAAGTAACGATTACATTGTATTAAGATCATTAACCTTTTAAGTGCCAGCGGGCCGATTTCGGCTGATCTTCTGTAGTTTTAACTGCCAGCGGCCCGATCGGGCCGATTTTCTGTAGTTTTGAGTGTCAGCGGGCCGATTTGAGCCGATTTTCTGTAGTTTTAAGCGCCAGCGGGCCGATTTTGGCCGATTTTCTGTATTTTAAGTGCCAGCGGGCCGATTTGGGCCGATTTTCTGTAGTTTTGAGTGCCAGTGGGCCGATTTGGGCCGATATGATTTACGCCATATATTCACTCTTAGTTTGCGTCCTTTCTGTTTCCCTATCTCCGAATTTTTTAATATTTGACATGATCACTTTGCTGGGGTTTGATACCTTACGATATTAATGTAGTATAATTTAATCTTGTTTGAAACAAGCATTTTCAATGGTTTAAAAAATTGATACAGCCCGTAACGTAAAAATTCGACGTCGCTGTTTATAACGTCGCTTTTGATTGGCTAATGCAGCACACACAAAAACAGAGTGTACTCTCATCATAAACAGCTTTGCGGTTTATTTAGAGTACACTCCTGTTTTTTGTGTGTTATACCCCCATAACATAAGAAATAGATTCAAGTTAATTAATCCTTAAATAAATAGAAAACGACGTACATTATGACGTAAATGTCGCAAATTATGACGTCATAATAAATTGAGAGAGTATCACGACTGTGACGTGCCAAAGTATTTTTCTTTCGCTATATATACTCTTGTATTTGCAACTTTGTTTATGGACGGATTTTGATAATATTTGGTCAATTTATACAGAAATATCCATTATTTTTCTCATTATATTCATTCAATTTTCCGTTGTGTATTTTTGGAGTTATATAAGCCTGCAAAATAGTGATAGTTGTAAAGAATCAAAATCGCTTTAGTGACATTTAAACAAAAAAATACGTCTTCGTATATGAAATGGACAAGTCAGTGGGACTCGAACCAGCGACCCATGGATTTGTAGTCCGGTGATAGCTAACAATGTAAGGCAACACATCAATCCGCATGTTTTACACATATGTATTGTACGTGTATCTACATACTGTATACTGTGAACATTAATAATATTATGCAAACTTAAACTATCCTCTCGTGTTACCATGCGCTGAGGATCTGTAATATGTATGCATCTCAAAGATATTGGTGCGCGGTTTAGTATTCCAAAACTGGGCGATGGAAGGCTTTCTTACGATGCACATACATAGCATTTCCTTGCTCTAGCCCTAGCGACTCTTCCTAAACGTGGAGTGGTTCTCCTGAAGATTATGACGAGCATATATATGTTGTGAAAGAATTTTTTGGTTTTTTTTTTGTTGAATCAGGAACATTGACTATTTGAATAATTTATATTTACATTTGCGCTGCAACCCACTATATGAAGATTACCAGCAAAAATGTCTTTCATAAAAGTATGAAAGTAATGGTTCTCGAGACGTAGCACGTGGTTTAATTATGACGTCATAGATCAAGCTTATTCAATGAGAATCTTGTCGCGCCGCTTCGAATAACATGGAGATTGCCCTTGTGTCAAACGCTCAAATGACTAATTATTATCATTGGCGCCAATTTTATTCAAGCTGGGCTGTTCCGTCAATGTCGTTAAAATGACGACACATATACAAACGCAGGTAATAAACTATTAATTGGAAAATATATCAATGATTTTTCTATAGTAAAAATGTAAATATATGGATTGAAAGTCATTTTTTAAACTTTCATAGTGCTATGAAAGGTCAGCCGTTACATCCATATTTAACATGAAGCCCTAACGGGCTTCATTCAATATGGATGTAACGGCTGACCTTTCATAGCACTATGAAAGTTAAAAAAAATGACTTTCAATCCCTATGTAACGCGATTAATGACGATCGGAAGCAGACATTTTATGCATTTCTATAATTATTATCAAGAAAATCATTCATTAAACAAGCTTTACCGAACATAATCTTACAGTGTACGTGAATGAAGAATGTATTTTCGTACAAGTATCAGCTGTACGTTTTTGTTATCCGAAAGCACTGTCAACTCAACCACACTTCGTCCGTCAAACCATGCTCTTCGTCATCTTTGATAGTGTCGTATTTCTTTTTGTTTGTCAGATGCATCTGTTCCGATCTTTCAATAGTCTCTTTCAGCTTCTTTCTTGTCTAGTCTTAGCTTGTGACTATGTTTTCGTAAGCCACTATTTGTTTAACCGCGGCTACCTGACATTTGCGCTTCCCGTTCTTTTTTTATACGAGAAATCACGTGATTTGTTTTCGAATCATGTGACAACTATCCTGCTCCCGGTTCCGTGCCGATTCGCAAGAAAACATAAGAAATGTTTTTTTAACATAGAAAACGATAATAAAAATATAATTATGGTACTGATGTGCTAAGTAATAAATCTTGATATTACATAAATATGTTATTGTTTGATAATCTAAACTGTTAAGGTTAAAAAAAATATAGAAAATGTTTCATGTCGTACCATGTTGAGATTCCTATAATTAGTCGAATGGCGGCGGCGAAATTGAGCAGACGAGCACCAAATTTAGCAAATAATGCCGTTTTAAGGTACTTTCCGGTTAATTGACACAACTGAGACCTTGATTTTCTTTCTTAGAATAACATTTGCCTTCAGAAAATGTATTTCATTTAGAAATTGGTCCAAACACGAGCTAATTATTGTTATTATGTAAGATTATGTTTTAATTAACAATTATTCCATGTAATATTAATTTATTTTAAATGTTACAGTGTAAGAAAATATACATATATGTAATTCTGAAATATATTTCACATAATACATCAACTTGCAAATGAGTCCTGAACAGATGTCATTAACTGTCCGTTTGAAGAAACCAAACAAAACTGTTCTTAATTTAGAAAATGAAAAAAAATCGTTACTTCAATGCTACAATCTGTAATAAATTAATGTGTAGACCTTTTCTCCTCAACCTCAGATTGAAATGGTGCCAACAACAAAGCCGACTGAGCGGGAGATTGTTTTTATCTAGATTTATAATAGCGACTTGCACGAGGACCTTCAATTTCTATTTTCTATTGCAAAAAACGTATGCTCGCAAAATGTTTCATAACTTCAAGGACGTTAAAATTAGCACTTAATTCCTTTAAATTACCTGACGATTTACTTAGATATTAAGGCACGATATCCATCATGAGTGTCTCAAGGAAAAGTAGAACAAAAAAGGAAAATGACATGGAATTGACCGGGTGCTTATCCTTTTTCAGTATATCTCGAAATCGACCGTTGTGATCTGCCTCAGGAGGGAAGACGCACACCCAAAAAGCGGCCATTCTACAAATATTGGTCAAACATTTTCCCCTTAAAATTTACATTTTTTTTTCAGTTAGTTTCCCTGATTTTGTTTTTACATCATTTTAATATTGTTTTTGTTATACTTATAGAGAATTGATTCATGTTTCATCTCGTAATATTTTCACTGTTTTGCGATGTGTAAGAAGAGGGAAAACATAATTTATTGACAACATCCAATTGTGTGGAAGTTATTTTGGTAAAGTCATATATAGAGAAATGACATAACACAGAAATTAGCAATGTAGATAATTCTGTATAACTCCGTAAATACACAACGGAAAATTGAATGAATATAATGAGAAAAATTATGGATATTTCTGTATAAATTGATTAAATGTTATCAAAATCCGCCCATAAACAAAGTTGCAAATACAAGAATATTTATAGCGAAAGAAAAATACTTTGGCACGTCACAGTCGTGCTACTCTCTCAATTTATTATGACGTCATAATTTGCGACATTTACGTCATAACGTACGTCGTTTTCTATTTATTTAAGGATTGATTAACTTGAATATATTTCTTATATTATGGGGGTATAACACAAAAAACAGGAGTGTACTCTAAATAAACTGCGAAGCAGTATGATGAGAGTACACTCCGGTTTTTTGTGCTGCATCAGCCAATCAAAAGTGACGTTATAAACAGCGACGTCGTTTTTTATGCTGGCACTTAAAACTGTGTTGATAGAGTAGATAACCAAGCAATATATTGTATTTCCAGTCATAATCTTTTATAAATAGTTCAATTATCTATTTTATAATGGAAATAGTTATCAATTGCTAAGATTGTCTCGTAAGTCTGTTTAGACTGGACATTTTAATCTATTTTAATGATGTATTGTATATGTTTAAAATGTGTGACACTTTAATAAATAAATAAATAAATATATACAGATGTAGTTAGCTCTGCTTTTAAACCGCCCCACTTTTGGTCTTTAGTTGAGTGTGCGCAACTGTGAAGAAGGCTTTATATTCTATCCCAAGGCTTAGTAAAACGAGAGTCTCAAAACATTGAAGTTACGACTCCATGCTGGACGCTCAGTTTTGTGGGCGTGGTTCTGCTGGAGGCCTTCGGCAGTACACTTCAGTGTGATAGTACTTAAATCGGCAAAAGATCCGGAATATCGCAAGGAGGCCTAAACGACCATTCCGCAGTCTCCCAAATATACATTCACTCACGGATGCCATCCTTAAATGACATTGCTTGTTAATAACTTAATAAAACCAAAACCAAACCATGAATTATGTCAAAAATTTTAACTTTCTGTCTATGATTCGATACTTTTAAAGTTTCTACGCGTACTAAAAGTGCAAAGTGTTTTGCATGCAATGCGTTTAAATATTTGTTTTTAAAAATCCATTTCAGTTCCAAGCTATAGTTCATTATTTGGGTGTCATTTTTAACTTTCTCTAGCTACAATTTAATTTACGTCAAAGTATTGTTGGGATGCGTTGGTTATTTTTCCATTCTACGTGTATTCTTGCACCGTAATGAACAAATCGATTTGAATATTTTTGTAAAAATCTGATATTAACGTAAATGAATAAAAACATGCATGTAACAAGTAGTTCAGATTTAAAAACCAACAAATAAATGTCTCTTTTCCACAGAAGGCCTAGAAGACTCAATAATAAATTAAAACATTCATGTAAATTCCAGTAATTATTGATTCTAGGCCGAACGCTTACTCAGACAGCCTAAACAAACCCTGGTATAGTATGTTTTGTACATAGAGTACTACAACCTGATTCCTACTCAAACAATAAATCATGTAACACATTTATTTGATAATTAAAATATTATATTCTGTAGAGATTGTCTTTTGTTTCAAATATCGTTAAATTTCAACAATATATATATAAACTGTGTGAAGTATGGTCCCTGTGTTGTATTAACTATGTGTAATGTGGTCCCTATGTTATAAAAACTGAGTGTAGTATGGCCCCTGTGTTATATAAACTGTGGGTAATGTGGTCCCTGTGTTATATAAACTATGGGTAGTATGGTCCCTCTGTTATATAAACTGTGTGTAGTATGGTCCCTGTGTTATATTAACTGTGTGTTGTGTGGTCCCTGTGTTATATAAACTGTGGTTAGTATGGTCCCTGTGCTATATAAACTGTGGGTAGTATGGTCCCTGTGTTATATTAATTGTGTGTAGTGTGGTCCCTGTGTTATATAAACTGTCTGTAGCGTGGTCCCTATGATATATAAACCATGTGTAGTATGGTCCCTGTGTTATATAAACTATGTGTAGTATTGTCTCTGTGTAATATTAACTGTGTGTACTGTGGTCCCTCTGTTATATAAACTGTGTGTAGCATGGTCCCTGTATTATATTAACTGTGGTAAGTAAGGTCGCTGTGTATATAAACTGTGTGTAGTGTGGTCCATGTGTTATAAAAACTGTTTGTAGTATAGTCCATGTGTTATATTAACTGATTGTAGTGTGGTCCCTATGTTATATAAACCATGTATAGTATGGTCCATGTGTTATATAAACTGTGTGTAGTATAGTCCATGTGTTATATTAACTGATTGTAGTGTGGTCCCTATGTTATATAAACCATGTATAGTATGGTCCATGTGTTATATAAACTGTGTGTTGTATGGTCTATGTGTTATATGAACCATGCGTAATATGAACAATGTGTTATATAAAGTTTGTGTAGTATGGTCTCTGTGCTATATAAACTGTGGTTAGTATTGTCCCTGTGTTATATAAACTGTGTATTGTATGGTCTCTGTGTTATATAAACTGTGGGTAGTATTGTCCCTGTGCTATATAAACTGTGTGTAGTATTGTCCCTGTGTTATATAAACTATATGTAGTATTGTCCCTGTGCTATATAAACTGTCTGTAGTATTGTCCCTGTGCTATATAAACTGTGTGTAGTATTGTCCCTGTGTTATATAAACTATATGTAGTATTGTCCCTGTGCTATATAAACTGTCTGTAGTATTGTCCCTGTGTTATATAAACTGTCTGTAGTATTGTCCCTGTGCTATATAAACTGTCTGTAGTATTGTCCCTGTGCTATATAAACTGTGTGTAGTATTGTCCCTGTGCTATATAAACTGTGGTTAGTATTGTCCCTGTGTTATATAAACTATATGTAGTATTGTCCCTGTGCTATATAAACTGTCTGTAGTAAGGTCCCTGTGCTATATAAACTGTGTGTAGTAATGTCCCTGTGCTATATAAACTGTCTGTAGTAAGGTCCCTGTGTTATATAAACTGTGTGTAGTATTGTCCCTGTGCTATATAAACTATATGTAGTATTGTCCCTGTGTTATATAAACTATATGTAGTATTGTCCCTGTGCTATATAAACTATATGTAGTATTGTCCCTGTGCTATATAAACTGTCTGTAGTATTGTCCCTGTGCTATATAAACTGTGTGTAGTATTGTCCCTGTGTTATATAAACTATATGTAGTATTGTCCCTGTGCTATATAAACTATATGTAGTATTGTCCCTGTGCTATATAAACTGTCTGTAGTAAGGTCCCTGTGCTATATAAACTGTGTGTAGTATTGTCCCTGTGTTATATAAACTGTGTGTAGTATTGTCCCTGTGCTATATAAACTGTCTGTAGTAAGGTCCCTGTGCTATATAAACTGTGTGTAGTATTGTCCCTGTGCTATATAAACTGTCTGTAGTAAGGTCCCTGTGCTATATAAACTATATGTAGTATTGTCCCTGTGCTATATAAACTATGTGTAGTATTGTCCCTGTGTTATATAAACTATATGTAGTATTGTCCCTGTGCTATATAAACTGTCTGTAGTAAGGTCCCTGTGCTATATAAACTGTCTGTAGGAAGGTCCCTGTGCTATATAAACTATATGTAGTATTGTCCCTGTGCTATATAACCTATATGTAGTATTGTCCCTGTGCTATATAAACTGTCTGTAGTAAGGTCCCTGTGCTATATAAACTGTGTGTAGTATTGTCCCTGTGCTATATAAACTATATGTAGTATTGTCCCTGTGCTATATAAACTGTGTATTGTATTGTCCCTGTGTTATATAAACTGTGTGTAGTATTGTCCCTGTGTTGTATAAACTATATGTAGTATTGTCCCTGTGCTATATAAACTATATGTAGTATTGTCCCTGTGCTATATAAACTGTCTGTAGTAAGGTCCCTGTGCTATATAAACTGTGTGTAGTATTGTCCCTGTGCTATATAAACTGTGTATTGTATTGTCCCTGTGTTATATAAACTGTGTGTAGTATTGTCCCTGTGCTATATAAACTGTGTATTGTATTGTCCCTGTGTTATATAAACTGTGTGTAGTATTGTCCCTGTGTTGTATAAACTATATGTAGTATTGTCCCTGTGCTATATAAACTATATGTAGTATTGTCCCTGTGCTATATAAACTGTCTGTAGTAAGGTCCCTGTGCTATATAAACTGTGTATTGTATTGTCCCTGTGTTATATAAACTGTGTATTGTATTGTCCCTGTGCTATAAAAACTGTTTGTAGTATAGTCCATGTGTTATATTAACTGATTGTAGTGTGGTCCCTATGTTATATAAACCATGTATAGTATGGTCCATGTGTTATATAAACTGTGTGTAGTATAGTCCATGTGTTATATTAACTGATTGTAGTGTGGTCCCTATGTTATATAAACCATGTATAGTATGGTCCATGTGTTATATAAACTGTGTGTTGTATGGTCTATGTGTTATATGAACCATGCGTAATATGAACAATGTGTTATATAAAGTTTGTGTAGTATGGTCTCTGTGCTATATAAACTGTGGTTAGTATTGTCCCTGTGTTATATAAACTGTGTATTGTATGGTCTCTGTGTTACATAAACTGTGGGTAGTATTGTCCCTGTGCTATATAAACTGTCTGTAGTATTGTCCCTGTGTTATATAAACTGTGTATAGTATTGTCCCTGTGTTATATAAACTATATGTAGTATTGTCCCTGTGCTATATAAACTGTCTATAGTATTGTCCCTGTGCTATATAAACTGTGTGTAGTATTGTCCCTGTGTTATATAAACTATATGTAGTATTGTCCCTGTGCTATATAAACTGTCTGTAGTATTGTCCCTGTGTTATATAAACTGTCTGTAGTATTGTCCCTGTGCTATATAAACTGTCTGTAGTATTGTCCCTGTGCTATATAAACTGTGTGTAGTACTGTCCCTGTGCTATATAAACTGTGGTTAGTATTGTCCCTGTGTTATATAAACTATATGTAGTATTGTCCCTGTGCTATATAAACTGTCTGTAGTAAGGTCCCTGTGCTATATAAACTGTGTGTAGTATTGTCCCTGTGCTATATAAACTGTGTGTAGTATTGTCCCTGTGTTATAAAAACTGTGTGTAGTATTGTCCCTGTGCTATATAAACTATATGTAGTATTGTCCCTGTGTTATATAAACTATATGTAGTATTGTCCCTGTGCTATATAAACTATATGTAGTATTGTCCCTGTGCTATATAAACTGTCTGTAGTATTGTCCCTGTGCTATATAAACTGTGTGTAGTATTGTCCCTGTGTTATATAAACTTTATGTAGTATTGTCCCTGTGCTATATAAACTATATGTAGTATTATCCCTGTGCTATATAAACTGTCTGTAGTAAGGTCCCTGTGCTATATAAACTGTGTGTAGTATTGTCCCTGTGTTATATAAACTGTGTGTAGTATTGTCCCTGTGCTATATAAACTGTCTGTAGTAAGGTCCCTGTGCTATATAAACTGTGTGTAGTATTGTCCCTGTGCTATATAAACTGTCTGTAGTAAGGTCCCTGTGCTATATAAACTATATGTAGTATTGTCCCTGTGCTATATAAACTGTGTGTAGTATTGTCCCTGTGTTATATAAACAATATGTAGTATTGTCCCTGTGCTATATAAACTGTCTGTAGTAAGGTCCCTGTGCTATATAAACTGTCTGTAGTAAGGTCCCTGTGCTATATAAACTATATGTAGTATTGTCCCTGTGCTATATAAACTATATGTAGTATTGTCCCTGTGCTATATAAACTGTCTGTAGTAAGGTCCCTGTGCTATATAAACTGTGTGTAGTATTGTCCCTGTGCTATATAAACTATATGTAGTATTGTCCCTGTGCTATATAAACTGTGTATTGTATTGTCCCTGTGTTATATAAACTGTGTGTAGTATTGTCCCTGTGTTGTATAAACTATATGTAGTATTGTCCCTGTGCTATATAAACTATATGTAGTATTGTCCCTGTGCTATATAAACTGTCTGTAGTAAAGTCCCTGTGCTATATAAACTGTGTGTAGTATTGTCCCTGTGTTATATAAACTGTGTGTAGTATTGTCCCTGTGCTATATAAACTGTGTATTGTATTGTCCCTGTGTTATATAAACTGTGTGTAGTATTGTCCCTGTGTTGTATAAACTATATGTAGTATTGTCCCTGTGCTATATAAACTATATGTAGTATTGTCCCTGTGCTATATAAACTGTCTGTAGTAAGGTCCCTGTGCTATATAAACTGTGTATTGTATTGTCCCTGTGTTATATAAACTGTGTATTGTATTGTCCCTGTGCTATATAAACTGTGTATTGTATTGTCCCTGTGTTATATAAACTGTGTATTGTATTGTCCCTGTGTTATATAAACTGTGTATTGTATTGTCCCTGTGCTATATAAACTGTGGGTAGTATTGTCCCTGTGTTATATAAACTGTGGGTAGTATTGTCCCTGTGCTATATAAACTGTGTGTAGTATTGTCCCTGTGCTATATAAACTGTGTATTGTATTGTCCCTGTGTTATATAAACTGTGGGTAGTATTGTCCCTGTGTTATATAAACTGTGTATTGTATTGTCCCTGTGCTATATAAACTGTGGGTAGTATTGTCCCTGTGTTATATAAACTGTTGTTAGTATTGTCCCTGTGCTATATAAACTGTGTGTAGTATGGTCCCTGTGTTATATAAACTGTGTATTGTATTGTCCCTGTGCTATATAAACTGTGGGTAGTATTGTCCCTGTGTTATATAAACTGTTGTTAGTATTGTCCCTGTGCTATATAAACTGTGTGTAGTATGGTCCCTGTGTTATATAAACTGTGTGTAGTATGGTCCCTGTGTTATATAAACTGTGGTTAGTATGGTCCCTGTGTTATATTAACTGTGTGTTGTGTGGTCCCTGTGTTATATAAACTGTGGTTAGTATTGTCCCTGTGTTATATAAACTGTGGGTAGTATTGTCCCTGTGTTATATAAACTGTGGGTAGTATTGTCCCTGTGTTATATAAACTGTGTGTAGTATTGTCACTGCGTTATACAAACTATTTGTAGTATGGTCTCTGTGTTATATAAAATGTGTGTAGTATGGTTTTTGTGTTATATCAACTGTTTTTGTCATTATATCCATGTTTTATATAAAATAAGTGTAATTTTGTCCATGTGTTATATAAAATGTGTGTAAGATTGTCCTTGTGTTATATAAACTGTGTAAAGTGTGCAATTGGATCTTGTGTTCTGTGAACTATGTGTAGTTAGGTCTCTTTGGTTTATAAACTATGTGTACTATGGTTCCTGTGTTATATAAACTATGTGTACTATGGTTCCTGTGTTATATAAACTTTGTTTAGTCTTGCATCTGTGTTGTATAAACTGCGTGTAGTATGGTCCTTGTGCTATATAGACTGTGTGTAGTATGGCCTCTGTGTTATATTAACGTTGTGTTGTGTGGTCCCTGTGTTATATAAACTGTGGTTAGTATGGTCCCTGTGTTATATGAACTGTGTGTAGTATTGTCCCTGTGTTATATAAACTGTGTGTAGTATGGCCCCTGTGTTGTATAAACTGTGTGTAGTATGGTCCCTGTGTTGTATAAACTGTGTGTAGTATGGTCCTTGTATTATATAAACTATGTGTAGTATGGTCCCTGTGTTGTATAAAATATGTGTAGTAAGTTCCCTGTGTTGTATAAACTATTTGTAGTAAGGTCCATGTGTTGTATAAACTTTGTGTAGTATGGTCCCTGTATTGTATAAACTGTGTGTAGCATTGTCCATGTGTTATACAAACTGTGTGTAGTATATATGGTCCCTGTGTTATATAAACTATGTGTCCTATGGTCCTGGTGTTATATAAACTGTGTGTAGTATGGTCCCTGTGTTATATAAACTGTGTGTAGTGTGGTCCCTGTGTTATATAAACTGTGTGTAGTGTGGTCCCTGTGTTATATAAACTGTGTGTAGTATTGTCCCTGTGTTATATAAACTGTGTGTAGTGTGGTCCCTGTGTTATATTAAATGTGATTAGTATTGTCCCTGTGTTATATAAACTGTGTGTAGTATTGTCCCTGTGTTGTATAAACTGTGTGTAATATTGTCCCTGTGTTATATTAACTGTGTGTAGTATGGTCCCTGTGTTATATAAAATGTGTGTAAGATTGTCCTTGTGTTATATAAACTGTGTAAAGTGTGCACTTGGATCTTGTGTTTTGTGAACTATGTGTAGTTAGGTCTCTGTGTTATAAAAACTATGTGTACTATGGTTCCTGTGTTATATAAACTATGTGTACTATGGTTCCTGTGTTATATAAACTATGTGTACTATGGTTCCTGTGTTATATAAACTATTTGTACTATGGTTCCTGTGTTATATAAACTATGTGTACTATGGTTCCTGTGTTATATAAACTATGTGTACTATGGTTCCTGTGTTATATAAACTATGTGTACTATGGTTCCTGTGTTATATAAACTATGTGTACTATGGTTCCTGTGTTATATAAACTATGTGTACTATGGTTCCTGTGTTATATAAACTTTGTTTAATATGGCATCTATGTTTAATAAACTCTATGTAGTAAGGTCCTTGTGTTATATAAACTGTGTGTAGTATGGTCCCTGTGCTATATAAACTGTGGGTAGTATGGCCTCTGTGTTATATTAACTGTGTGTTGTGTGGTCCCTGTGTTATATATAAACTGTGTGTAGTATTGTCCCTGTGTTATATAAATTATGTGTAATATTGTCCTTGTGTTATATAAACTGTGTGTAGTATTGTCCCTGTGTTATATAAACTATGTGTACTATGGTTCCTGTGTTATATAAACTATGTGTACTATGGTTCCTGTGTTAAATAAACTTTGTTTAGTCTTGCATCTGTGTTGTATAAACTGCGTGTAGTATGGTCCTTGTGCTATATAGACTGTGTGTAGTATGGCCTCTGTGTTATATTAACGTTGTGTTGTGTGGTCCCTGTGTTATATAAACTGTGGTTAGTATGGTCCCTGTGTTATATGAACTGTGTGTAGTATTGTCCCTGTGTTATATAGACTGTGTGTAGTATTGTCTCTGTGTAATATTAACTGTGTGTACTGTACATGTGGTCCCTCTGTTATATAAACTGTGTGTAGTATGGTCCCTGTATTATATGAACTGTGGTTAGTAAGGTCGCTGTGTATATAAACTGTGTGTAGTGTGGTCCATGTGTTATAGAAACTGTTTGTAGTATAGTCCATGTGTTATATTAACTGATTGTAGTGTGGTCCCTATGTTATATAAACCATGTATAGTATGGTCCATGTGTTATAAAAACTGTGTGTTGTATGGTCTATGTGTTATATGAACCATGCGTAATATGACCAATGTGTTATATAAAGGTTGTGTAGTATGGTCCCTGTGTTATATAAACTGTGTATTGTATGGTCCCTGTATTACATAAACTGTGTGTAGTATGGTCCCTGTGCTATATAAACTGTGGGTAGTATGGCCTCTGTGTTATATTAACTGTGTGTTGTGTGGTCCCTGTGTTATATAAACTGTGGTTAGTATTGTCGCTGTGTTATATAAACTGTGTGTAGTATGGTCCCTGTGTTATATAAATTATGTGTAATATTGTCCCTATGTTATATAAACTGTGTGTAGTATTGTCCCTGTGTTATATAAACTGTGTGTAGTGTGGTCCCTGTGTTATATTAAATGTGATTAGTATTGTCCCTGTGTTATATAAACTGTGTATAGTATTGTCCCTGTGTTGTATAAACTGTGTGTAGTATGGCCCCTGTGTTGTATAAACTGTGTGTAGTATGGTCCCTGTGTTGTATAAACTGTGTGTAGTATGGTCCTTGTATTATATAAACTATGTGTAGTATGGTCCCTGTGTTGTATAAAATATGTGTAGTAAGTTCCCTGTGTTGTATAAACTATGTGTAGTAAGGTCCATGTGTTGTATAAACTTTGTGTAGTATGGTCCCTGTATTGTATAAACTGTGTGTAGCATTGTCCATGTGTTATACAAACTGTGTGTAGTATATATGGTCCCTGTGTTATATAAACTATGTGTCCTATGGTCCTGGTGTTATATAAACTGTGTGTAGTATGGTCCCTGTGTTATATAAACTGTGTGTAGTGTGGTCCCTGTGTTATATAAACTGTGTGTAGTGTGGTCCCTGTGTTATATAAACTGTGTGTAGTATTGTCCCTGTGTTATATAAACTGTGTGTAGTGTGGTCCCTGTGTTATATTAAATGTGATTAGTATTGTCCCTGTGTTATATAAACTGTGTGTAGTATTGTCCCTGTGTTGTATAAACTGTGTGTAATATTGTCCCTGTGTTATATTAACTGTGTGTAGTATGGTCCCTGTGTTATATAAAATGTGTGTAAGATTGTCCTTGTGTTATATAAACTGTGTAAAGTGTGCACTTGGATCTTGTGTTTTGTGAACTATGTGTAGTTAGGTCTCTGTGTTATAAAAACTATGTGTACTATGGTTCCTGTGTTATATAAACTATGTGTACTATGGTTCCTGTGTTATATAAACTATGTGTACTATGGTTCCTGTGTTATATAAACTATGTGTACTATGGTTCCTGTGTTATATAAACTATGTGTACTATGGTTCCTGTGTTATATAAACTATGTGTACTATGGTTCCTGTGTTATATAAACTTTGTTTAATATGGCATCTATGTTTAATAAACTCTATGTAGTAAGGTCCTTGTGTTATATAAACTGTGTGTAGTATGGTCCCTGTGCTATATAAACTGTGGGTAGTATGGCCTCTGTGTTATATTAACTGTGTGTTGTGTGGTCCCTGTGTTATA
Source organism: Mimachlamys varia (assembly GCA_947623455.1). Taxonomy (NCBI): domain Eukaryota; kingdom Metazoa; phylum Mollusca; class Bivalvia; order Pectinida; family Pectinidae; genus Mimachlamys; species Mimachlamys varia. Next base: position 31,507,489 of record OX392540.1, read on the forward strand.
TATAAACTGTGTGTAGTATTGTCCCTGTGTTATATAAATTATGTGTAATATTGTCCCTGTGTTATATAAACTGTGTGTAGTATTGTCCCTGTGTTATATAAACTGTGTGTAGAGTGGTCCCTGTGTTATATTAAATGTGATTAGTATTGTCCCTGTGTTATATAAACTGTGTATAGTATTGTCCCTGTGTTGTATAAACTGTGTATAGTATTGTCCCTGTGTTGTGTAAACTGTGTGTAGTATGGTCCCTGTGTTGTATAAACTGTGTGTAGTATGGTCCCTGTGTTATATAAACTGTGGGTAGTATTGTCTCTGTGCTATATAAACTGTGTATAGTATTGTCCCTGTGTTATATAAACTGTGGGTAGTATTGTCCCTGTGTTATATAAACTGTGGGTAGTATTGTCCCTGTGTTATATAAACTGTGGGTAGTATTGTCTCTGTGCTACATAAACTGTGTGTAGTATTGTCCCTGTGCTATATAAACTGTAGGTAGTATTGTCCCTGTGTTATATAAACTGTGTGTAGTATGGTCCCTGTGTTGTATAAACTGTGTATAGTATTGTCCCTGTGCTATATAAACTGTGGGTAGTATGGCCTCTGTGTTATATTAACTGTGTGTTGTGTGGTCCCTGTGTTATATAAACTGTGGGTAGTATTGTCCCTGTGTTATATGAACTGTGTGTAATATTGTCCCTGTGTTATATAAACTGTGTGTAGTATTGTCCCTGTGTTATATAAATTATGTGTAATATTGTCCCTGTGTTATATAAACTGTGTGTAGTATTGTCCCGGTGTTATATAAACTGTGTGTAGTGTGGTCCCTGTGTTATATTAAATGTGATTAGTATTGTCCCTGTGTTATATAGACTGTGTATAGTATTATCCCTGTGTTGTATAGACTGTGTGTAGTATGGTCCCTGTGTTGTATAAACTGTGTGTAGTATGGTCCCTGTGTTGTATAAACTATGTGTAGTATGGTCCCTGTATTATATAAACTATGTGTAGTATGGTCCCTGTGTTGTATAAAATATGTGTAGTAAGGTCCCTGTGTTGTATAAACTATGTGTAGTAAGGTCCATGTGTTGTATAAACTTTGTGTAGTATGGTCCCTGTATTGTATAAACTGTGTGTAGTATTGTTCATGTGTTATACAAACTGTGTGTAGTATATATGGTCCCTGTGTTATATAAACTATGTGTCCTATGGTCCTGGTGTTATATAAACTGTGTGTAGTATGGTCTCTGTGTTATATAAACTATATGTTGTAGCGTGCCTGTGTTATATAAACTATATGTAGTATGGTCCCTTAATTGTGTTATATAAACTGGGTGTAACATGTTTTTTTGTTTTATAAATTATGGGTAGTATTTTTCATGTGATTTAATTTTGTATAATTTGAGCTGAGTGTGGTCAATAGGCTTTTCAAATTTCTGTGATCAAGTTCCGGTGTCATAAAATTATTTGTATTTTACATTGTGTACCACTTCTACGTTATAATCATTTTCCCTTTCAAGATAAACCTTGCGTTGTGTGATTCGGATCGAAATTTGTAGTGATATATTTGGAAAAATTCTATTTTAAGTTCATGTTTACCTACCCGAGATTGATTGACATATTTCAGCTTCTCAGACATACTCATCGAATTGATCACGTGGTCATTTTCGGTACCGCCTTCCTGTGCTTTGCACTCTGTAAGATCGGACAGCATGGTTCCACTGGATATCTTCCGGTACCCCCTCCGCGTGGCCATGTACTGACGTCCAGATGACTTCCGGTTAAGATCCGGAAGTGGTTCCAGCTTTAGTCTTTTTGTAATATCAATTAGATCAAGCAAGTAATTCTTCTTTTCTTCCATGATGTCCAAGTTCTTTAATGTAGATCATGAAAATAAGTGCGTACCATTATATAAATCGGTGAACTTCTAGAATTCACTTCGCTTTGTCCGAATCGTTATATAAAAGGAAGTTAGTGTGACAAACACATTTTATATAAACTTTATATAAACGCGTACAGTGTATAGGCTGGACACGTGTTTGGTCGTCACGTGTCGCGCTCGTTGTTTGTAAGGACTGTGGTACATCCGGCACGGCAGTTACCGTACTTAATGGGGAAAACAACTGTTATAGCAGCACGTACATGCAACGCCATTGCATTTATTTTGTGCACGTGACAATTAAAAATAATTACCGTATAATCTATATAAACCCATACTTGCTATAAAATGATGGACTCAGTAGACAAATGCGATAGTCTGTTGTTATAAATATTGCTTGAACCGTCGTTAGGTTCACCGAACAAAGACGTTTAAAGGTCAAATAAATACCATCCAAAAAGATTCTAGGTCAGACGTTAGATAACAGATTCAAGTCTGCCACACACACAACCCGCTTAAGAATGTGACAGGTTTCAAGGATATCCGGAGTTTCACTCACTAAGGTAAACTACCTGACGACCTCCCCGTGGAGGTCTCGAACTTACATGGTGGAGAGCTAGTGGTATCAGAATGTTAGACGGGGTAAACGACTTGGCCAACGAGAGGGCCATTGACATTTGTACACTTGTTTTCACAGTACACAGACTTGAGGTAATGGCTATTGTTTTTGTTCTCTCAAACAATACCGTGAAGAATATACATACCAGTATATTTTTCATTTGTTTTATTAGAATGTCAGGACATCTTAACCATTCGGCCACCGCGCCACCTACAAATGTAAAAATACAAGTAGATGACATGATGGAACAGGGTGGGAATTAGTGATGTGAATGAACTACATTGTATGTTTTGAAATCAGGTTGTGTTACGTAACATGATATTTAAAAAAATGTGCTCAAGTATTTAATAAAGTAGTATCCACTGTGTCGTTGTTTCATAGTACATAACAATAGGTGATTGTTATTTTGTCTTTATGAGGGCGAACAAGACAGATGGAAGAACTAAAATTAATTCATGTTGATATTGTGATCTCCAACACAAAATAATAAGAGTCTAGGCTTGTCACTTTCGTAACGAAACAAAGAAATGATATAGATTGAACAACCATTCTTAAATTAAACTTTCATCAACAACCTCATATACATATTAACTCTTAGAATGAACGATTTTATAAGAATACGATTTGTTGTATATCTTATAACTATAAACACCGGCGCGAGCTACAGAAACGCTACGGCAAACAGAACGCGCCAACTTGAAAAACGGAAGTACTGTGTATCAAGGTCACCGGAAACAGACGCATACCCTTCTTATCTACATTGAGAATACATCCGTTTGTTAACATACTAATACACTTTCATGTGTACACAGATAACGGCATAACTATATATATGCAAGGAAAAGAACTACTAAGTAGTAAATCCGAATCAACAATCTGTAACATTTACAGTGTGTAGAAAGCTCCTTCTTTCCGAAATTTTAATAACCACAAACTATATTTTATCTCGACTCGACCTGGCAGGGAAGAAGCAAAGGTGCCAATCAGCTGAAAGAACGAATTTGAATAAAAAAAACATGCATGTTCGTTGGCAACTAATAAGCCGAGCTGACACTAAAACGTTCAACCGCTGTCGGACGCTCAACTGCTGTCCGACGCTCAACCGCTGTAGGACGCTTAACTGTTGTTAGACGCTTAATTGCTGTCGGACGTTTAACCGCTGTCGGACGCTCAACTGTTGTCGGGTGAGCAACTGCTGTCTGATGCAAAACTGTTGTCGGACGCTCAACTGTTTTCGGACACTCAACTGTTGTCAGACTCTCAACCGCTCTCGGACGTGCAACTGCTGTCGGTAGCTCAACTGCTGTTTGACGCTCAACTGCTGTTGGACGCTCAACTGCTGTCGGACGCTCAACTGCTGTCGGACGCTCAACTGCTGTCGGACGCTCAACTGCCGTCGGACACTCAACTGTTGTCGGACGCTCAACTGTTAACATATGCACAACTGTTTTCGGACATTTTGTTTTTGTTTTAATTTGGAACTTCTCACCCTTTCTACCTTGATGCCGGAATAGGTCTTGGCATCAACCTTTTTTAATGAATGCTACGCTCTCCTTTTTCTCGTCCGTTTACATATCAGGTAGAATTAGAACTAAACGACAATATTATAAGACTCGTTCATGCCCAGGGATGTAAGATAGGGAAATTCCATCCGAGGAATTTTCAAAATTGGGAAAACCCAAGCCTCTGCCGAAGGTTTTGGCAAATTTCAAAATCCCGAGGGTGGAATTTTTTTTTTATTTTACACTTTTATCAATTATTTTATTTTTTTTCTCTCTTTCCAACTACCAGATAAATCTCAAACGATACACTAATGTTTGGACTTGCTCCTATATTGAAAATATCAAGAGTTTACTTGAATTTGAGAGTAAGACTTTTCAACATTCCTTTTTAGCACGTGAATGCAAGTTTGCGATTATACATACATGTACAATGTATAATATGTATCACATATTTTAGCTATTGCCATTTCCCAAATTAGTAAGTGAAGTTACTTGCTATCATTTCTGTTTAGAGCTGTCAAATATAACAGATGCGTGGAAACAAGTTATAACATTTGTATGAAAACAATCAAATAGCAATAATTGCACGTACGCCTAGCACAAAGCCTTATTGCTACTCCACGTGAACACAACGTTACGTTTTTGCTACACAAGTGTATGCGATGACATCCGTACTGTATTCCTCAAGATCCGAAAGTTCATGGGAACACCGACACACACTCCTTACATGCATATTCATGCCTCAACATTTTGCCATTATGGCCTCATGAATGTTCGATTTTCTGTTCTACTGTAACGTTTCAACACGTACCCTAGTCCATCTTCTACCCCTTTCTCACGCCGTGAAAATCCAAAACTATCTTTGTCCTTCCGAGTCTCTCTGTATTCTATCTCAAATCCCCATGGCAACAACATCGCCTCTACATTTTTATGGATGTAGACTAGAATTGGTTATCAATATTCATGACAATTACAACACCAACGTTTGCTATTAAATAAAGAGTAGTACATTGTACATATGTTTTAAGGAAATGATTTAAAGGCGTTTTTAAAGCACCAGAGGCTAGCTTCATGCAATATGGCTGTAACCAGTTTTTCGTTCATACTGACATAAAAATAAAAACAAAACAACAGACAAAATGCCGTTCAATCCCTATATGAAATCACAGAAAACAGCAGAACGGGATAAATTACACGACAGAGCGAGAACTTCATATGAACTTTACCGGTTCATAATAATTAACTTATATGAATAGCTTAAGGTAAGAAATCAGGCAAGTCAGATGGGGAAGCCCTCTTTGTGCACGTGGGGTGTGTTAATAACGAGACATGATATCGTGTGTGTATAACAGAATCTATCTAGCAAGCAGTAAACAGGATACTATTGACCGAAGATTGTAATCTACAATGCAACATGGTGTCACCAAAGATGATTTTCTTTGACAAAGATGTCGGTCTAATATAACGGCCGTACATGGCTTCACGTACCCGCCAATAGTACACTCCCTATTCTCCTGTAGCACAGTCTCGGGCGTTTATATCTCTGGTGTGACTTAATTACGTCAGGAATGACACAACTTCCGGTGGAAGGGAGATAATTCCCATCTTTACTGATCATTATCCTTTTTCGTGGATTTTGTATTGTGTTTCTCGTTTTTACAGGGTCATATACGTCACAAAGTCGTGTTACAATTTTATCCGATTATTGCAATTACGTAAATCCAATCATCGATTTTTTTTCTGTTTTCCGTCTTTGTGAAAAGATGGCATCTGTCACTTTGTTGATCAGATTAGTAATCTCGCTGATGTTTTTTTAAGTCAAGCAGCATTTTTGCGGAAGTATAGTTAAAACAAATGAAGCAGTTGTAAGGTTCTCATCAATAGTTATTTATATTGTAAATAGTACTTATATAGAACGTGATTATACACAAGTACATCCACTTACACTATATGTAACTGATTTGCGTGTACGTTTCGTACTTGCTGTCGGCTGCTGATGAACAAACTTACGGTACAGGGATTCTAGACTTGTATGTTGATGAAGATTATGGTCAAGTTGTAAGATTCTCATATTGGTCTCATTGAGAAATATTCTTTATCATTGTATGATATGAATGTTGACTATTCGTTGTATGCTCATATTCAATATGCCAAGTGATTACGAATAAAGCCCCAGTTCCTAGATTAACATGGCGAGTATCGTTAATTTACCAGAAAACGCTTATTCTTCTGGCTCACATGGTCTTATTTCAAGGATGTTTTGAAGGATATCCGTTTCTTATTGAGATTACTGATTCTTTTTTAAAAATAAAGATGATAATATTATGCTGTGACGTGCGCTGAACTATATTAGCTATAGAAAACGGCATCAGTTTATGTAGTGGCTTTATAAAATTTAATAAACTTGATTTTCCAGCAAAAATGAAACAAAGATAGATCAATGTAAAATTATATGGGAGTGTTTGACGGTTATCAAAATTTAGTTCGTAGGCCGTCTAAGTGTTGTTCACAAATTGATATCCGTGACTATATGAACTTTTCAACCAGTCAAATATCTTTCACAACTACCTGGAGAGAAACAACCGGTTCTACCATGCCATCATCGATACCCAGGGGTTACGAGCATCTATGATCTCTACATACCTGGATTATGTAAGTTTTGTAACCAGCTAAGTATCTTTCTCATCTACCCTGGGAGGAACATCCGGTGCTACCGTGCCGGGATTCACAGCAAGCATTCAACACTTCTAACTCTACCAACGCATGCACGTACTACATGACGTCAACTATCTTGTGGCGAGACAATGTCGTGACGAAGTAGTAATGAAAAGGTGAGAATAAGATGGAAGGAGTGTTGTTAAAAAAGTCCGCTATTTTGGAATACGTAGCTTATAATTCAGTTTGCAAAAATCCATGGACAGCAATTCAAAATCGAGACATTGCTTTGTTTTAAATAAATGTATTGTGTGGGGCTGGGTTAAATGCTTCAACTTTGACGTCCGAAATGGCATTGAAATATACTCTGCTAACAGATCAACATGTACATATGACCCCGATTCAAGCATGATAATTTAAAAAAAAAAAAAAAAAACAGCAACCTAAACGTCAGCAATACTACATTTTGTAAAATGACAAATATGAACAAAGAAAAGAATTACAGGGAGACCATAGAACGAGTACAAGATAACAAGACCAGGTGTTCCGGAGGAGTAAACGCCTTCTGCTTCATCAATGACACACGCCATAAAATCTTGGTCACACCCAATTAAACCACCAAGTCCTCAATGTGACAACTGAGTACAAACATAGTGATAGCAGGCAGCTGTGGGGAGTTCCTGTAATACTTGAGTCACCCATTGAACTTCTAGAGCAGACGTCTCTGCTTCTATAAACAATAAGGATGTGTGCTGTATTAGTTGATCTGATGTACTCCTCTGAACTTGAAAGGACACAACAAAAAATCTTCTACGTTAGCTGCTTACCTTGATTTTTTCTTAAGCTATGACCACGGGAAGCTTACTGGTAAGCTATACGCTAAACGTGACGATTTCGATTTTCGGATCTTGAACTTTCCCTTCCCTGATCGTACCATCCCTGCTTCTCCAACCTATGGCGTTAACAAGTCGCAGTTGTTTCGTTACTTTAGGACTTGCTTATGATACCGAAAGTGTGGTGATGCTTTGCTGCAGATGAACAAACTGACGGGAGATGCAGGTCGATGAAGACTATGAGCAAATTTGTATGGTTGCATTCTCGGTTTTATTTAAAGGTACAATTTTCTGTATATTTGTATGGTACGAAGATAGACCTATTTGAATATCCCATTAATGCTTTTCTAGGGCTTGCTCTAAATATCGGGATTTTTGTGATCGATATCGACTGCTGACACACAAACTAACAACACAAGGATTCGAGAGGTGCAGATTGATCAGAACTATGGGCAAGTTTTATGGTCGCCATCTTTGTACATGTTTATCATTGAGAAATATTCTGTATCTTTAAGTGATATGAAGATGGACGTTTTTTAATATGCTCTTTAGTGTGTTTACTTGTTGTAATGGACAATGATACTTGGTTCTCATTTTGAGAACTAGATGTTTACTTGGATGTGACAAACATTTACATGGCGAGTGTCGTCGATGAGTCAGAAAACGCTTACTCTTCCGGAACACCTGGTCTTATTCTCTTGTACTTTTGCAAGAGACTTCATGTAAATGTTTCCTTTGTTCCTATTTTGCCCCTGGTTTAATCGATTTTGAGTTTGGATTATGATTTTGTTAACGCTTCGGTATTCTCTTATTAATTTCCACACCACAGCATCACAGTATTATATTCTATCAAAGTCACCCTTCACCACATTGAGAATCGAATCAATTTGTGTACAAGAAATCTCAGAAATGCTTTTAAAAGCAGATTTAGTTAATCAAAAATTTGAAAATACCGAAGCGTAAACAAAACCATAATCCGAAATCAAAATCGATTACACTAGGGGCAAAATACCAAATAAAGAAAAGATCCATCCTTGTTAAAGTATAAGAGAATAAAACTAGGTGTTCCGGAAGAGTAAGCGTCTTGGTCACTCACATCCAAGTAAACATCACATCTGCAAAATGAGAAGAGACATCATTGTCAATCACAACAAGTAAGCACACTAATGAGCATACTCAAAGACATACAAAATGCATCATACAAAGATACCCATCACATCATAACACTACAACTGATTCGATTCTAGTGGCAGTTGATCAAGTCCAAAGGACAAAGTGTATCCTCGGTCACTTTGTGAATAAATGTCAAAACTCCTGGGCACATTTAATTAAAAAAAAACAACATCTGATATTTTAGGAACGTCTCGGCAGATTTGAATCACATTCATGTAATGTACATCAAGTTTTTAATCTGATAGTATTTTCGTAGTCATGAATCAAGCTTAAATGATCCAACGTTTTGTTGTTGTTTTTATTGCGAACCACTGCTCATATTAGTACTGTCACTTTACATGTACTAGCACATTTTCAGAGAGATGCATGCTTATCTTTGTTCTATCATTCGCTTATCTTTAGGAATAACAGAAACCATAAACTCTCGGTAGTGATTTTGTAACACATTCGACAGGGAAACTACTTCGTGGGGAGTTTAAAAAGGTTCGCAACTTTACCGCAACAAAATAATGGGGTCACTATTTTAACAGATTGTTTCATGCGTAGATTTCCGTGACCTTTCTAACATGGCATTTAACAAAGTTGCTAATGTTGTAGTCATACCCTAAAAAATCAACGCTGTTATTTGAACTTAACCTGTGAAAAACAACTTCAGAAATAATTCGTGATTAACACTTAAACAACGTTTTGTCCACTTACTTTAACTTTAGAACCCAATACATTTTTTTAAAAAACCTATGAATATCTGTTGAGAAATCAAAGACAAACGGAATCTTAACCAAAAGGTTTAACTGTTTATATCAAAAATGTGTTTTGAACAAAGAATTATCGATGGAGTTTTGCTTTTGTCTGTTTATTTGTTTTTTTTTTTGGTTTTGTTTTTCTTGTTTGTTTTTTGAACCAAAACATGTATAAGATTGTACCACTTAAATCAAATAATATCATATCAATCTTAAATAATCAGTGTCCAAGTTTGCAGCGTTAATAATTGTAATTAAACTGTATTTTGAGGGCTGATTGAATTAGGAATTAGATATATAAAATTCAAGGTTCTTATATACCGCTTTGTTATGACCTTAAAAGCCGTCTCAAAGCGGTTCACAAATTATTATTCGTGGTTATAGGGCCAATAACGTTCTAAACTCATAGGGGTGCACACAACTGATGCTGCCATTTTGGCGCGAACAGCAAGCATTCTATAATTTCTAGAACTGCCAAAACACGTACTCAGTTACAGCTGTGTAGACTGGAACAAGTAGAGTAAAGTATTGACCGTATGGGGATTACCGATAGTGACGTCACGTCTAAGACAATTATTTGAAGTCATCGATATTTCACATTTAAATGTTGTTTTATAATTGACGTTTTACACAAACAAATACATAAATTTACCACACATTTTGTTCCAGGTATATAAATGATCTTTCACTTCTTTATTTCATTAAATATTTATAAATTTCACAAGAAGCTCACACAAAAGACTCGTATCATAATTTCATACAAAATAGAAATTCATGTAAAATCCTATAGAATGTTCATCTGCTGTTTCAAAGTCGCATTAGCGGTAACATTTTGATCTAGTCAATGATAGTGTTTGAATAGTGTGTGTAATAAAATACCTAATTTGGTTTGATTAGTTTCATTAGTATGTTTCACGATGTGAATGTGTGTGTTATGTGATATAAAGATGGACGTTTTTGAGTTTGCTTGTTAGTGTGTTTACTTGTTGTGATGACAATGATGACTCGGTTCTCATTTTGAGGATTGATGCTTACTTGGATGTGACCAAGATTTACATGGCGGGTGTCGTCGATGAAGTAGAAGACGCTTACTCTTCCGGAACACTTGGTCTTATCTCTTGTACTTTTACGAGTCTCCATGTTAATCTTTCCTTTGTTCCTAGTTTGCCCCTAGTTTCATCGATTTTGAGTTCGGATTATGGTTTTGTTGACGCATTGGTATTCTCTGATTTTTTTGTGAGATCGCATGTAATTGGGAGGTCGCGGTATGTTCATGTAAGCCTCAGTGCGATGTTGCATGTCTTTATCTTTTGTCAGTTTAAGGTACTTACACACTGAAGTATACTGCCAAAGCCCCAAGCTGAACACCCTACCCGGTCACATGATACTGACAACGGGCGAACGAATCTTTTAACTCCTTAATGTTGTTAGCAATTAGAAGGAACAGCCATTTAAGATATAGAACCCAACACCTTTCTCAAAGTGACGAACGCGCAACAAAAGGTCATCAGTGAAGCGTCGTCAAGGGAGACATGGAAGGAAAACGCAAGCCGTTAAGGTTGTTAATCTAAACAAAAAAGTATAGCAAACTGGTCTATTTTGTGTAGTACATTTTCAGAAAAAAATACTATTATGCCAACAATTTCGAAAATAAGTGTTTCTTGACAAAATTTTATGTTTTTTTTATTGATTGATTGATCATTTAATATCATCCGTGTGTCGTCATTTTTCTTTATAACAAGTTCATTTTTGCTGTACAACTTTTTGATTTTCCGGTAATATAACAAAGATTTATTTATTTTACATTTTTGGTATTTTCTTTAAATATTTATGGTGACTTTAGCGATTAAAGAAACAAATTAGACCTTTTACTTCCATAATCAATAAGAAAATATCACTTTTATCAATTCAGCAAATTATCATACATATCAAATCGCAAATCTGGAAGATATTAGATGAAGTTGTTATGCAATGGGCCAAAACAGCATTTTACACAAAATTCATGTGTTTTGTAATTTTTGGTATCTTTGTCCTACATTGTACATGTAGCATAGCACAAAAACGAGTTCGCTACCATTAATATTTTTAAATTTCTGCTTTGCAATGAACTCCTCTTTTTAAATGCACATAAGAAAAATAGGAAGTCATCAGAATATGTTGACTTTCAATAAGATAAATACCTTAACAAAGATGAGAAAATACAAGGTATAAAAATAAGTCACATCTTTCGATTATGCAAGTTTGCCACACCTTCCACTGACCAAGAACTTTAGACGTTTTCTATTTCTGCTCTAACATAGTGAAAATGCAAGTAATATAAGAAAACCGGCAACGGAGAGTTATCCGCCCCTGATAGACACATTTAAACAGAAAAAATATATACAAGGGATTTATATACGTTGGTGTTGTGCTCATTTAAAAGCAAAAATGGTATTTTTCTCTCATATTTTAAGACGTTATTTCAGAAAGAGTTATCCATACGACCGACAAAGGATTGCGGAATGAAGTCTGTGTTGATGTAAGTCTAAAGCAGAATCCCGAAAAACTGGCCATATCATAGGTTTGCTGTAAAAATGTATCGATGCGTTCACCAATAGCAATTACAAACAGCGTGTGAACAAAATGCGGCTTCCTGGATTTATTGTTTTTATTTTGCGCCAGAGATAACGGAGTAATACTAGCCCGTGAAGTGAGACTGTAAAGGTACTTACTGACATAACATAATGCAACAATTTTAGTCTTGCATGAACGTACTTTTTAGGCAAACAAAGAAAAGTAAATGATATGTATCATTTAAATGGAACTGCAAATGACGTGTACTAAGCACGTGCAAACAATCTGTGACGTGTCGTACCCAGGAGGATGATTAATCGAATGATAATTATAGAATAGCTTTAGAAATAAATAGGTTTACGAAACTTCATGGTCGCCACAGCAAGGTTTGTGTATTAAAGTACAACAATATCTCGCCTGTCCATTCCAATCCCGTCTGTGTGGGAGGCTTAATTGGTTTGAGAGGTAGCAAACTTAACGCCTATCAGCGAGTATATTAATTTAAAGTCAGCACGACATATGACTTCGACTGTGCAGCGACACATGTATGGCGCAGCTAATCACGCGAACAAAGAACACCCAAGCCGTTCCTTCAGCTTGACCCGGGACAAAATTTCATCAGTTTCTCTATTGGTTATAGAAGTCATCGACTGTTTCTTTGTAGCCTGCTTTATATGTTCTTAAGTAGCTATCATGAATGATTTCCTTACGAAAATAACCAGATATGGAACATTGGTAAACGGAAATTCAATAAATGTACACGTTTACAAGATGATGTTGTGTTACAATATCAGGAATATAGAATGACTGAATCATTGACACCAACACCCCCACCCCATCCGTCCAACCCCTCCCCCCCCCCACACACACAAAGAATACCTATCCCACTCTGCATAATTGAGTAACAAATTGTTAACGTAACTGTACAGTATTGGATTTTAAAATCGATGAACCGGGACAGAATATGAACAAAAACCTGCATGATGAGCACGGGGACTGTAAACATTAAACCTTGCTATATTATGAATGTACTGATAAGCAAATTAAAATATTGGGTCACTGTGACCTACTTTTTGATAATATTTTTGATGTTCTACTAGTTTGGAATCGCACATTGTATCCAAATTATGACGAAAGTCAAGAAAATGACTAGCTCGAATGGTTAGAACCAAGGTTTGCTTGGACCAATCGAATTTTCCGAATTAAATAGTGTATTCGAGCTACACAAGTTTAAGGTAACGACGTAGCGAAGTTAGACTGTTCATTGTTTAAGATGCTGCGTTCTTCGGCTAAATTTTCTTTTGATTTCCGGCATTTCAATTTTTATCATTAACCATCTTAACGAATATTATGTTTTGATAAACGTATGCAAGAACTATATTTGAAATATCTGCAGATTTTAATTACTTTTTTCTTTCAACAAAACATCTGACGTATCTAGTTAACCCGGAGAGGTAGGGACTTCTGATACGATCTGAAGATGTGTCCCATTGACTCTACAAGATTGCATTGACTATGATCAAACTACGTGAATAAAATACGTCTTTTCAAAGACAAGTAATTATCGGAGAAACGGAGCGCCTAGTATGGTTATCTTGGAATCAAAGACAGTCTTTATACGGCTAACTGCCAGTTCAAATTACAATTTTCTTCTTTGATTTAACGTAACAATAATTATTCATGTCGAGTTGAGTTGAAGTATCATAAAATTTTATTTATGAGAAAGAAAAATAAGCCATGCGTGCTCCAGGACGCGATAATGTTAACTTCAGCCTGCCCATCCTACGAAAATGGCTGCCACACTATACTTGGAATTCGGAAAACAAATTCATATTCATGCTGTTCACATTGTACTTGGGACCCATGATAACCCCTATCAATTCGTAGAGAAGAGAAAATAAGAATATGACTTTATCATCAGCTGTCTTAGTCCCCGGGGAAATAAAGCCTGTCTGCATCTGTTCACAGTTAAATGTAGTACGCGTTTCGTAATTTGTGTATTACTTGTGTGTTGAATGAAACATTGAAACATGTCCCTTTAAGGATGCCAAACCACTGGCATGTTACTACGCATTGGGAAGTAGTTCTGGTATGATGTACTAAGTGATTTCATATTACTACAACCTTCTTCTTAAGTCCATAACGAGGTTGATATTTTCAATTAGGCAGAGAACGTTATGCATGTATCGATCGAAATCAAAAGACGATCCAGTTTTCTTGAATTATATGAATTATATTTTGTTTTCAGTCAAGTCATCAAAGGTACTTGAAGTACTGAAGGAGGCGTTTCTCGGATGTTTGGACATGGTAAAAGGATGAAATGTGAAAGTGCATTTTTTGAAAATACAAACATGCTGTAACAAGTTACAGGATGTCAGACTTTGCGCTATTTGCTTTAGATCAAAGGGAAAATAATGCATTAAGCAATATTAACATTAAATGCACTGAATTAAATACATGTATTTGGTATTTTTGAAGAGAAGTAAAGTATAACTGTGGCTTAATTGTCCGACATTGTTACTGGAAATTAAAATTTCCGTACCTGTCGTAAGGTGAACGCACAGCGGAGGATTATTAAGATTAGAAACACTATTGCTTATTTCAGACTCCGTGTTATTCCATTGTTTCCCCGCCACCGACAAAAGCATCAAAATACTGCAATTACTGAAAACGAACATTTTATTTGAAGTTCACATAATTTTCAAAGATTAATGTTGAACATCTGTTTTGGTTGAACCATCAATTTTTTGTTAATTGATTTGATAAATCGCAGAAATTTCCCGTTAACATCATAAACATTATATTTCTTTTTATAGTATATCAAAATAGAGAAACTTTCTATTCGTGTATATTTTTTCTTCTAAAATTGTATATTTCCGGCGATTCTCAGGTAAAACATGATAAGGTAACGTCATAGCTTTGTTTTTTTAGTCTTTCATTAATCTTACCGCAAAATTCTGAGTCAGGATATGATTTATTTTTCATCACAGATAAATGTTTTAAGAAATATCCTTTCTGAGAATCGAACTTGAAATATAGGTAAATTCCTTGCATAAACCGATGAACGAGTTTGTTACATGCGTCTGTTCGTTCGCCCCATATATCCTGCTTAAGCCAATATAAAAATAACTCATTCAAGTGTTGTGATAACGATACAACATGCAAATCTTTATTTCTATCGAATTGACGTTAGGGGAGAGTTTCACCTTACTTCGACTGTCTCAGCGTTTGACGTTAGAACCAATACCAAGTATTCTACTTACGTGTCCATATACAATATAGCCACAGACGGGAGATTTTACTTCCTGACTATCGATTGAAAATTACAATTTTGTCAACGACCAACAGTGAGGGCCATTTAACAATACGACTTTTGTCGCGATTACAGTGTTGCAGCCAAAGGGTTTTTATCAGATGTGAGGTTTCAACAATCACGACCGCTGCTTTATATATATTTCAAAATAAATTAGAGAATACCGAAGCGTCAACAAAATCATAATCCGAACTTAACATCGATTAAATCAGGGGCAAAATATGAACAAAAGAACGATTTACATGGAGACCCTTGTAAAAGTACAAGATAATAAGACCAGGTGTTTCGCAAGAGTAAGCGTCTTCTTCTGCATCGACGACACTCGCCATGTAAATCTTTGTCACATCCAAGTAAACTTCAAGTTCTCAAAACGAGAACCGAGTATCATTGTCAATCACAAAAATTAAACACACTTATGAGCATACTCAAAAAAGTTCATCTTCATATCTCCTTAAAATACAGACTATTTCTCAATGAGACAAAGAAGGCGACCATACAAATTGCCCATAGTTCTGATCAACCTGCATCTCTCGAAACCTTGTGTTGAAGCGAACGTTCGTACGTCAGCCATATTGGAGGTTGGTTTTTCACTCACCAGAGGGCGTAATGGTAAACCAGTCTTCCTATGGTCATTTGCATGATTTTATAATGTTCATTTAAAAATATTTAAAATGAACGGAATTAGATTTATTCATATATAAAGTGAATGTAAGATTCATGTCAGAAGTGTTCCGCTTGTCCGTATTTCCCCAAATGTCCCACAGTACTCTGAACGAAGCACAAGATACTGTTAAAGCTGTCTCCCTAATTAGAGTAATTACGGTGATTACATCTACCACAAGGTGTCTTAAACTCTGTATATCTGGTTTTTATCTAATCACTATATGCACGGCGTTACTAAAGCCTCAATAAAAAGTTTAAAATCGAAATTATAAGGTACAATATACATTGTATATTTACATTCGAATTCGAGAAAGTGATGTAGAATGCTAAGTACGAAAATCGGCCAGGAAATCAAATACCATAATAATCGAATTTAACGGAGTTGTTCAAGTCTGTTTTATTAGAATATAAGGCAATCGGAGAGTTACAAAACACTTTCTACGGTATTCCATAAAGCTTTCGATTACCAATTTTATCTGTTCCGGTAACCCAAGTGTTAAAAAATCAGAGGATACCAAAGCATCATTCCAACTCAAAATCGATTAAACTAGAGGCAAATATGCACAAAGGAAATATTTACATGGAGACTCTTGTTCAAGAGAATAAGACCAGATGTTCCTGAAGATCCTTTCATCAACTACCCCCGCCATGCAATTGACTTTAAATTATGTATATTTTGTTGAGCCATAACATGTACTATAATCACACCGTGGAACAGTTAATTGTTAGAGTACACTGCAATTCTTTGTGTTATGTCTCAACAACAATGAAAAAGTGTTTGAAGTTAATCCTTGCAATTTAATGTTTCTAAATAATTCCTGTTACATATAATATCCACTATAATTGTGGGACTATTTCCTCTCAGAAATCATTACGCTGTTGTATCAGCAAATCAAAGTGACGTTACAAATGATGACGCATTTTGTTACGTTATGAGGTGATAACACACATCTCTAAGCCAATAACAATGCCTCTAACAAGCAAGGTTAAATTATTTCTTAAATTCATATTGTTTACTTTGTATAAAGGTTGAATTTTAGAATGATGATGACATCTAAATGCATTATTTTGTAACCTACCCCCTTTCCTTATATCCCTTATTAATTCTGTATTGTAAGTCTTCCTAACTCTTGTTCCTTTGGTATGCACAAATTAGGTAATTCGAGACATGAAATGTTAATATCTTACTACAGGAGAAGATTTGAAGCAGAAATTACCTATTCTCCAGTATCGATGATGCGGTTTATATGCCAGAGAGTGCGTTTTTGTCACAGTTATATAGGATATTGTACTAAATCATTACAGATATAACTTGCCTACATGTAAATGTAAGCGACTTCTTTAGCAATTAGCGATGGTCCTGATTCCACGAAGCGTGGTTTGAGGTGTCATAAGGTTTCGAGGTATCAGTATAACTACTCGCCGGAGGTGCAACCATCCCTATCTTTCAACAAAACACGACACTGACACAAAAACTGTAAAACATCTCGGTACAGAATCAATAGACAAGTACTTCGATTCTCCTGGAGCTTTAATTTAAACTGACACACACACAACCCAAATCAACTACGATAGCTATTGCTTTATACTTGGTTAAAAATCGCGAATGGAATATACTGAAAACATACTTTTTGCGCAATCAGATTTAAATGCAAAACTTAATTTAAAAAATAAGCGCTATGATAAATTGGCGCACTCATAATACTTGCTGAAGAAAGCAATGTACTGAGATTGTGGAAAGAGCAATCATGATTTAGAGAAATTTTAGCGTGATATAGCTGAACTATCATTATCGCTAGCAAACGTTTACAACAACTAAAATAAGATCAGATAATATCAAAGCATCACCAAAACCATGAGCCGAACACCAAGTTGATTAATCTAGAGGCAAACAATGAACAAAGGAAACATCTACATGTAGACCCTTATGAAATTGCAAGAGAATACGACCAGAAATTCCAAAAGAGTAAGCGTCTTCTGTTTCATCGACGACACCCGCCATTCAAATCTAGGGCAGATCCAAGTAAATGTCATGACTACAAAATGAGAACCGAGGCACAATTCTCAATCACAACAACCAGGCACTAGACATTTACACTGTTACTCTCTTATAACAGCTGAACTTCAGGTACTGCAATGGTACTATTGGATCTGAAACAAAATGAATGAAGGGGTACTTTATGTACATGTAGGACTTTACTGCTGCTGGAACTGATTTTCAGAATGTACCTCCTATCATGATCCTGTACTTCGAGTTGTAGTCCCTTACATAATTTGAGTATTCTTTTTTATTATGATATTCTCATTTACAAGAGTTTTCACAATAATTAAAATGATTTTAACAGTGAAACAATAAATGCTTTCGATAGATAACTGTTCATTGGATTTAGGTTTTAAATTGACTACAGAGACAATTATTGTCTTGGACAAAAAGTTACGAAATCATGGGGGAAAATCTTTATATATCATACAGATACTTAGTGGGCCCTCAAAATTTATAAATAACATTTATTCTAAATAAAGCATTTTGTGGGAGCACGATAAACTAACATGGTGCGATGACAATCGTGGTTGATGTAAAATGAGAAATGGCTTAACACTCATTTACGGCTTCGCGCTAGTTAAAACGTTTTAAGCATATTTCCATATTTCTACTTATATATTTCTTAAAATTAGGAATAGTCTTTTTGTAGTTTTTGAAACTAACCAAATAGACACATGTTCACTTTAAACATATATTGACAAGTTCTCATTCATATATATGTCTCTTGCCCGGGGCACTTACAACACTCGCCTAGGTGTAAAAACACAGGTACAGCGGTGGGGAGGGGAGGGGACGGGGTGTTCAAAAAACTAATAATAACTGTCCAGGTTGTTTTCATAACGGTCGCTCGGTAATGGCTGGCGTAGCGTATCGCCGGACACGGGACAGGGAAGACGCTGACATGTTATTTACCTGTTCTGTTACCTTGGAGCTGAACCAGCTCTTGATTGTCTCCTAGTCACTGTAATACTGTTTAATGTGTATTGTAAAATTAACATAATCCCAAGAAATATGATGCGAAATTATATAGTTTTTCGCCAAGAGGGTTCCATATTTTTTTTTCATTCCGTAATATTAATCGACCAATTAACCGAATCGTGCGTGTGTGTGATACATAAACGCACGATCTTTACATCGCCCCTGTGTGCGCACCATGGGCGAACGATGTGTGCATGATGTATGCACTATACACGCACGCATTTTTTGGTGCGTTGTGCGTTACCACAACTGTACATATAATTCTTGAAATATCTTGTCATTTTTGTATTTAGTCAATTTGCTGGTAACTTATTAACTAGACTGATTACATGAATTGTGTGTTTCCCTTGGGATTCTTGGTCTCCGGCTGACTGGAAAGTTTTTGCAAGTCCTATAAGTCTAGTTGCTATTTGTATTAATTGATGATACTATCTTTACATATTTTTGTTGTATTGCCCTCGGGATCATTGTTCTTTGGGCGAGCGGCAAACACCTGTAAATGTGTAATTGAATTGTACCATGTATTTGGTCACCGATGGGATTATCGGTCTTTGGGTGACATTGGTGTTGTTTTGAGTTTAATAAACGACCATTTTAATTCAGTATGTCTTTGACATTTCATTATATGCCACAAACAAGCAGCTTACGGTGATTTTCCATAAAATGTATTCAATGATGCAGCTAATGTATCGCACTGTCTTGATCATTTCATTTCTTTCTGACAGCGTGTTAAGGCCTTTGTTTAGCATCACTGACTAGACAAAGAGGAATGGTGCAGTTTAATTTATTATTTAACTCGACTGTGTCTTGTTCTATATTGAAAAGGTGTTTTTTTTCTTTTTTCCTATGTGTCGTTTTATTTATTTATTCTTTTACAAACCGATGAGAGCGAAACAATTTTTTTTCTTTTTGTCCGCTAATCAAACTTTGGAATCTATTTTTTCGTTGTTACTTATAAGGATTTTTAACTCCAACCATTTAGGGTTTATTTAATCTATGAGGGAATGCATTTCAAATGTCAGAAAAATAACAAAAAGGAGCAGGAACACGTCTTTGGCAAGCTTTCACAGCAAAATCCGCCGACATATTAAAAACAGCAGTGCCCATTGTAATCTTTTAACTCCAATATGCTGTAAAATTAATCAGACGATTGATTTATTTGACTTTTTTATCGTCTCGCATAAGCCGCTCCTCCATTATGTCTCGACAAGCTGTCTGCGGTGAGTTTACTGTAGCAGCATGATCAATTAACCAGACGATCAGAACGGAGGCGTCCCGAGTAGCCTCATTACGGCATTGTACTTGGTCACAGCTCAATGAACGTTCGTGTATCATCGTGTCATAGGACAGTGACTGTTTCGTGATCAGCTGCTATGAATCTTCAAGGTAGAAAACTAGTAAGAAAGAGAGGCGCGACACTGGCAATAAAAGTTCTTCATTTGAATCAAAGATACGAACTACAATCGCAGGACTTGTCGTAAATATTATCTCAGTGTGTTTATTGCCAACGGCAATAGTCGGCTTACCGAATGTATTCATCGAACTTCTTCTGATTTTGTTTCCTCCAAAATCGCTTTAGATGATTTAACTTTTAATTCCGATGGGAACCAGTGATAATTTCAATCCATTCGATCAAACACAGATACTAAATATTTTAAGAATTCCAATTGCCAGGTCAATCGTGAACTGTTGAAGATGTTCTCTCAGTTATTTGCAACTGTGATGAACCTTCGCGTGGTCAATATTGATAAAACCTTGACAGATAATCGACATTTCCATTGCCAACATAAAGCAAACTGCGATACATTAAACTTGTAAACACCCACCCAAGTTCAAAGATTTGCAAGCAAAATTTGTTTTTATAACCCTATGAAACTGAAAAATATTTGACATCAACGTTTATAATTGATTTTTGAAACTTGTTTTTCAAATTCAAAACATGTTTATGCACAATTTGACTGATTCCTTTTTACAAATTAATACGCAATGTCAATTGCCGTATTGTGACGTCACATTGTTCGTGCCATTTTCGGATTTTTTTTCATAGAGGTGTGATAAGAAAATCTTAACCAATCAGAAAGCCGCATTCAGCATACAAGCAATGAAAAATTAATTATAAAACCATGATAAATTAAAATGGTATTAACCTTCTCGTAGTCGGTATTCATAACACCGTTATAAAATATAAAAATCATGGTTTTATAGTTTTGAAGCTTTCTCAGACAATTCAAGTCGAATTTGTTTTTTAATTAGATTATATTTACATGATCGAAATCAGTTACAAAAAAGCTGGTTTCAACACAGAAATCACGCGTGAGAACGCTTTTACGAGGTGAGTAATTGGTGACTTTTACTAACATACCTTAAACTGTTTGTAGGGACTGTTTGTAGGGCCTAACACTTAAAACGAGTCGGGTTATTTATGAAATTTATTACCGCTAGCCCTAAACCGCAATGCGTTGGCTCAATACCTCAAATAGGACAATCACGTGTGTTTTTTCTTAGAAACTTTGGCTTTCCTCGACCATGTAAACATAGTGCAGTCGAACACCGCTATCTCGAAGCCGATTGAACCTTGAAGAAACGAATATTCGACGAATATTCAGGACCGACGAAATAATTCGAATCAACCGAGGTCTTCGAGTTATATGAGCTCGAGATAACGAGTTTCGACTGTATGTCATTTAATATTCTGACAACAAAAAGTCAATGTCATACAATACAAAGTCAGAGCGACTTCCCCAGCTTAGTAACGTTTCACAATCTCACACGAAACGTGTGTGCTTACATAATTCTGCTACATATACGGGGTTGTATTACCTCTCTACTTGTTGCCAAGAAACGTATGTGCTTAGATAATACTGCTACATAAATTGTAAATCACTTACATTTCGCGAGTCATTTATTTTCGCGTAATTCGCGAGGAGATTCAATCGCGAATTCAAATACCACGTGATTATCTCTCGAGATGTGCCCGTGTTTATTCTATCGTTATCGTCACTTTTAGATAGACGTTCGCGAAATCATGTTTTTGCGAAAATATCAGAAATAGTAAGTTCGCGAAATCAAAGTGATTTATGGTACGGGGGTGTATTACCTCTCTACTTGTTTCCATTAAACGTGTGTCCGTAGAAAAATCTGCTACATACATGTATACGGGGTATACATGTAGCATAACCTCTCTGCCTGTTTCTGAAAGAGAATCCAATTGGATTACAGTAATAACAATGGAAAATCATTTTCTCAAATTAAATATAAATGTACTACAGTTGTAACTGTTTTTATGTTATTTAGAAGATAACAGGATTGTATAAACTGCTTCAGTAAAGGCTAATTATACATGTGTTTAGTCAAGTCATAATGACCTCAGAAAAAAACAAGAATACCCTTAAGAGTTACAGACAGTTAAAATCGACTTGTAGCTCCAGTAGCTTTAATTTCATACGGGCTTATGCTGTATCATTTGCGAATCATACAGTCCAGTGGGTTTTATCTTTGATATAAAACGACATTCTTAATATTCCATCAACGAAAAAAGACATGAAATGATTAATAGTTATATAAACACGATAGATTCATAAGGGCATACAATTCTATCAAAGACAATAAGGATCTCGATGGCAAAGAGAAAAAAACAACATAGTACTGAAAATACTTTAGCGCTGAAACTCTGTAGTCTTCCAACTTAGCTATTTATGAAGATCTATAATGGATTAGGTTTGTTTAATGATTGGAACATATTGTTTGTTTCTTGTACATTTATATTGATGAGAGATAAACGAGTTTGATACAGTTCATTAATATACTGACGAAACAAATATATTAAAATCGCCAAGCAATATATATGTTTTATTTCGACATCTGAGTGTGATCATATTTCCACGTGACACAAGTATAAGTTTTTGGTAAGATAATGGCATTGTTATGAAATATGTGTTACAAGAAACGACGTTGCATAACCATTTTAGGAAATTACGAACCGATTCAACTGGTCCGGACCTGCTGGCCTGGCTTCATAACCTAGAGGTCTCGGGCTTGCGCCCCCCTCGTCTCTCTAGTTTCATTTCTGCTCTTTGTTGTAAAATATTGATTATTTCCCAGGTCAAGATGTTTGTGTGTACAAAATGTACTAATTATCACAATTATAATTTCTTAAATCTAATTACAGTCCCTGGTACCCGATTAAATGTAACGTCGTGACGGCCGAACAGGAAATGGGAGTACCCCCAGAATGGAATTTTATATCGGTTACACTGGCCTAAAAATCAATAGTATAGTCAAAAGTCTGGGTTAGTCAACATAAGGGTCTCTATTTGCGGATGACTTTCTGATCTTTATAGATAAAATAACATGCACACGATACAATGACAACTCCATAAATGTTTAGGCAAATTACAAACATGGGCAGACGAAAACGGCTTCAAATTCTCCAGATCAAAAACTGTATGTGTGCACTTCTGTCAAAAGCAAAAACAACACATAATGACCCAGATCTCACATTTAATGGCATCAACATTCCAGTTGTTGAGCAAAACCAAATTTCTCGGACTAATATTTGGTTCTAAACTCTCTTTTGGTCCACGTATAAAACATCTGAAAGAAAAATGCTCAAAGGCGCTGAACATTCTACGTGGTCTCTGCCATACTGACTGGGGTACAGACCGTGAAATGCTTTTGCGATTGTATAAGCTCAACGATATTATAAACAATGGAACTATAAGAACAGCTATAACCTGATGGCTCAAAAGATGATGAAAAAATTGCAGCAGCACGCTGCATTAATCACCATTGTTCTTAAATTCGACTCCCAGATGGTGGCTCTATTTTCACAGCAGAATCCTGTGCAATTGATATGGCATGTGACCATATCGATGAACACCGCATTGAAAAGGCAAACATCTGTTCTGATTCACTATTAGTGCTTCAAACTTTACACTCTCGTAAACCCAAAGACACCTTGATCCAAAACCTTTCTTTTCGAGTATTTCAAACTTCCGACAAATGTCATATTGCATTTCTATGGATCCCAAACCATGTTGGTATAAAGGGAAATGAAAAAGTTGACAATCTACCAAAGTTGCTCGAAGCTTAGACCAAACAAATATCAAGCTGTCATATATCAAGCCAACTAATCAGTCAGCTATCAAACATCAATGGCAACATAAATAGATAACAGAGACTACAGATATTTTAAAGTACAATCAACACTTTAACCATGTTTGTCCAGGTAGATACATCGCAGAGAGGAAGTTGTCCTCTAGTGAATCCGAACTGGACATACCCACATCACTCATGTACATCTACTGAAAAGGGAAGATCAGCCTATATGCCACGCATGTGACTCCCTTTTTACAGTACAACACTGTTTGATATAATGCGCCGATTTTAAATATGGTCGTGATAGGTGCTCTCATGAACACGCTTTTCAGTGTCGTAAATGCCCTTTGGTTATATAAAAAATATGTTTTTTTTCATACAATTTAACTGGCAATATTATAAGCATCTTCATCTCATCTAACAAAATCATTTTATCACATGTTTTACCGTTCCATAACCATTAATCGATTTTGCAATTTTAATCAACCGTTATCACTTTTGCATTGTTTTATAGAAACACTTTTCTTTTATGCCCCCCCCCCCCCGATACATTTTTAATGTCTTTTGCTAGTTGAATATGTTTTAAAATATAGAAGTCTCGTTTTTAAGTCAAAGTCGTATTTTAATGAAAAGACCGTCTCGAATATAACAAAAAACAAAATAAACAAACAAACAAACAAACAAACATCGTGACGAATAAGTTTGATTTGTATGCCTGCATTAGATTCTATATGCCGGCACGTTTCCTACCATACTTCTTTTTCTAATTGATTCACTTTTTGTTCCTACTACGGCAACTTACAGTAACAATTTTAAATCATTTCAATGATAATACAAAAAATGTTCGCCCTTTAGTTTGACTCCGAAATCTGCAGTTCCGTACATATGTTTGTAGTAATTGAATAATGGTTTTAAAAGCAATTTCTGTTGTGATTTGTAGAAGCGTACTGGAAAAGGTCGCGTGGAAGTCAATAATTAATCAAACAGTGATTCCACTGACGGGATTAAAAGCTTTGTACTTACGTTACTTAGTATTGCATCGCCTGTCTTCCTCCGGAAGTTACGTCACACATCCGGTCGTGTTTAGATAACATTGGTGAACTTTAATTTTCTGGGGTTAAAAATTAATCTAGCATTACATTTTTCTCGGCTCGATAGTATTTAATTTTTAAGCAGCTGAACGCATTTTGTCCATTGAGCAAAACATCGATTGTAGATGTGAAACCTTTTATTACAAAAGCACAAACTAGACACCTTTAATTCATTATTCATCATGGATTCATCATGTATTTTTTTCTATGAATCATTCGCATTCGCACTAACTAAGCACTTACTACTGTATACATAAATAACAATAGTTAAATGACTACATAATTAATTGTGTTCCTCACATAAAATTACAGGAGGTATATTGTTTGCATTTAATGGATTGATAGAATCAATAATCTTGTTCTGTTGGATTTAATATTTACACATATCTCTCAAGTCACGCATGTTTTCAGATAATTATATATAGCGTTATGTCTTGTCTTGTGTCAATCTTGCTGATTGTATTATGAAATAATCAGTGCCATTTCGTAGTTTCGTAATAAAGTATGCATTTTTTTCTTTTTTATGCACTCTTTCGGAACGTATGGTCATTCCTCTCTTGTCTTTTTATAAGAGGCGCAATGTGGATTTGTTTTGTTTTGCCCCTCGTATAATCGATTTTGACTTCGAATTATGGTTTGGTTAACGCTTTGGTATTCTGTATTTTTTTTTCACTAGATATACTCCAAATACATTATGTGTATTATATAAGCGAACACACGTGTCCATGTTATGAAATGGAACCATTTGTGTGCGAGCTCTCAATAATATCGGTGTCTGATGACTTGAAATATAACAAAACAATTTATCATAGGTTCTAATTACGTCAATCATAATTGATGTCGCTATTTTTGACAAGGGCATTCCCAAAAATTTAATTGACCACACTGGACATTGGCTACGTATTGTATAACTACCAGGTATTAATTCTTTTGTCTTAATGCATGTATATTTTATTCTTACTAGCTGAATTAAAAAACAATGTTGCTTGACTAAATTGTCCCTTTAATGCAATTTTTTTACATCACAGTAAATTTGAGTATTTTGAAAATATTGTATACAAGCAATATTTATAACTGACAATAAAAAACTAACAATAACATTTCGGGACAAACTGTACTATACGTTATATATTTCTGCATCAACTGTATGTTGTTAAAAACTATAAATATAATTATTGGTTATCATATTTTTGAAGTTCATTTGCGTAACATAATATAGTTTCTTCCCGTAATGTTAAATATTGTGCGTTTGCACGCTATTTGTACAGTACATATAAGTAAGCCATTGTGTGTTATAGCCAAATTAATGTCAAACATGTGACGATCAATCCTTCAATGAAGTAGCCTCGTTTCCGCAACACGTTTCGTTAAATCGAAAACAGGATTGGCATGTATAAGTTAATAAATTTTGTGATTATGACGGTTCGTTGATTATCGTTCTTGGCAAAAACTGGCCGCTGTGCCGGATATAAAATTTAATGTTTATCATGTGTAAGGAATTCACCCCGCATACGCCGATGTGCATGCAGTTTGCAATCCGGCAAATGCACAAGTGTCTGATAGAATCTATGTAAAAGCTAGCCGATTAAGTGTCAAAGTCAGTGTCGGATAGACGTGTTGTGAACTTGAAGTGTCGTGTCAGCTGTTGAGGGTGGTCTGTCGTATTGATTTTCAATCGGAAAGGACTTGAAAATTTATTTTACATAAAGTGCCGGGTTTGTTTAAATTAAGGTTAACCCAAATGTTCCTTATAATGCATTTGCCATACACGTGGTCCTATTAATCTATATTTAGATGGTTTAGTATCTGTAGGTTATATGTGAAAAATCTGTACTTCCTAAAGTTAAGTCCAGTTGCAGGGAAAGGGGGAGGCAACTGAAATTAAAAATCAATAAGTCTTCTTATTTTTCCCTCATTTAAGTGAAATAACATTTTTTTTGGTTCAATGTTTTGTTAAAAAAGGAATGTTTCTTCATAACATGATTAAAAAAAAAAAAAAAACTTTTCATCCTCACAATTTTCGGATAAAGAAGTGATAATGAAAGACATGCATGTAGGTGTTTGTTGAAAGTTTGCCTTATTTTATGTTTTATAAGAATATATAACGTTAGCATTGCAATTCATCAAATAGAAATACATGTACGTTAGTTGTTGAATTCATTCTTTCTGTTGTTTTTTTCCTGAAAATACCAGTTTTTCACCCCAAAATGTTTTAAACAGTTTTCCGGCCAATTACAGCACAAAGTCTTGTTCTTCATACACGAGTAAACATTTGAGTGAAATTTCATGAAATTCCTATGGATAATGACAAAGGGACCGAGTGACCTAAATGGATGATATTTGATGACTCGATGATATTTTGTAGCACAAGAACACATGATGTTATACATATATGATATACCAACGGAGAGTGAAAAATAAACGGTTACGTAAGATCTTGCTTTCCGGGAGGTTGCTAATGAAAGTTTTGTTTGTCATAGTTTACCCTTTAACAGTTCATATCAAAATAAAAATCATAAAACGCAGAGGCTGTGTGGTCGGTGTTTCTTTTTACCGGCGACGTTAGTTTCCACGGTATGCTATATTTATAAAATTGCGAAATGACTGGTTTTCCTTCAATGAAAACATTTGTAATACATGTAAAAGTCAAGTCATGTCCCCGCTAGAAGAAATCGTGGGCGCGTTCGATGACGGATTTGTTAATGATTCTATATGTAGCCTATACGTTTTCCCGTTAACAGATGTATGTTATATGTAAGATTCGGCTTTGCAAGAAATTTTAATGTTGTCATTATGTATGTTACATGTAACAATTTTACAGTTTGGTAATTATAATTTTCATTGCATGATAATATACCTTTATAAAATAAATGTGTAAGAGTTCGCGGTGCAAGGAATGTGAGAGTTGTTAAATGTGAACAATTGTATAGTTTTATAAGTGTTTTACTTAATTACTTTAGTATATTAGGTAATCAGTTATCAGTAGTCCTTGAGCCAAGTAGATAGGCAAAATATACTTAAGGAAGGCAATTAATTTAACAAATACACATTCGAAATATTGCTCAATTGAATATTTCCGTAAACTAAACACGGCTTGACATCATTCCGTTTTTTTGTTGTTTTTTTTGGGAAGAATGAATCACATAGATTCTGATGGAACCTGAGATATCTAGATGTTCAAGTACCATTTAGTGGAGGAAAAAATATTGTAGTCCAGTATTTGCCATAACGTGAAAAGAGAATACCCAACCCGTCCTAAACCATCATTTTGTCAATTCATTGAAGTTCTGGAGTTTTATTATATTCAATATTGACCGTTATAAAGTAGGACTATTTAATTGTTGAATGAAATTTATACATTTGGCTGACCTGATAGCTATTTATAGAACACTTTTGACGTCATCAATCATCCTTTCACGTTTATGCATTTGTCAATCATATCAAGTTTGGTATTTACAGTATCTTCCACTTAATATATGATAATATAATATTAATACAACATTTAATATAGCGCCCTATCTAGCTAACATAAGCCACTCTAAAAAGCTTTACATTACATAGATATGCAACTCTTATACAATCAATACAATCAACACATGCCGTTCAATCATATACAATTCTGAGGAGCTGCCTTATCAGGCGCTAAATACTTGTCCTATACCAACTGGCTAATACCTTCCTATGTCTGTCTATGTATTCGTGTGTAC
Organism: Mimachlamys varia; assembly: GCA_947623455.1. Taxonomy (NCBI): domain Eukaryota; kingdom Metazoa; phylum Mollusca; class Bivalvia; order Pectinida; family Pectinidae; genus Mimachlamys; species Mimachlamys varia. The sequence goes on from OX392540.1 coordinate 31,536,333, forward strand.
TGGGGATGAATTGTGTTATGTTTGTAGTGGGACCGTGTTTCCAACATCACCTTTTATAGTGCTACCTCACTTGAATGCTACAGTACATATACTGCAACACCCACCCCATACTATCTTATGCTCCACGTGTGTTGATAGAGTTGTCTATTTGTATCCTGCTTCTTTATGTACTCTTATTGCATTTTTTATGATCATGCAGTCACATTAGTGGGCCTGAAAATTTCAACTAAAACTAACATTAAGAAAAGAAATGATTGAGAAATCAAAACAATTTCTCGCTTTAGAATTACCCAATATACCCGATGACTAGTCCTTTATTTCAAAAAACGCTTTTTTATTAACGATTTATTTTCAGTTATTTCTTATTTCGTTTGCACATATGCCTGTTTACATTGCAAATGTCTTCAAAAGTAGAAATCATTCTTTCTGGTGTAAGGCTTGTTTGAAGACAGTATATTACATTTGTAATTTGCAAAATCCAACTTTCGATAGAACTTATACATACGTTTTTCGACACAATATTGTTCCACCGGAAATGTACTCTACATGGCAACACAGGAAAGGGAATTACTCTGGTCTCATAAATGGTATCGCTGGGGACCACCATCGGTCTGCGATGTCTTAGTAGCAGAAGCAGTTTTTCAAACTGTTTGGATTCATGGAAAAAATAGAGATTACCAACGCGTCAACAACTAATTCATCCAATCAAAATGTGTTTCAATGTAGTTCCTATGTAAAATGTGTTCCGGCTAATTACTGGGCCACTCCTGAAGTTTAATGAGGAACTGATGTCAGATTTCTGCATGAATGAAATGTTCAAATACTTCACTTTTGAAAAATGTATACTTTTAATATTTTGTCCATGTGTATGTGCGGATTTATACAGGGTAAAAAAGGATGGGGGCGTTTCTGTTTAGGGTCACCAGTTTTGCCTGTAAACTTCAGGTTGTCAATCTCTGGACATTGTGACAGACCAATATGCCACGAAACTTCTCCAAAAACTCACTTTGTAGTCTTTGTAAGGAAAGTATCTATGAATCTAGATTGTTGTCAATAGTGTTGAACTTTAAATATTAACGTTATTAGCTAAAATATTTGGTAATAACATATAGTAAATGATTTAGTTGTGTGAGTCCTAAAGTAAGCGTCTTGTGCTTCATCGTCGACACTCGTCATGTAAATTTTGGTCACATCCAAGTTAACTGCCACAGCTATCTCTTTTGAGTAGTGTCACGGTACATAATATACACATTTTCGTAGTACACAATTTGATATTATACATAACTAGTAAAATTTCATTTCTTAATTTTTTTTATTTTTGTTTTGCTTCTACATTACTACAGAACTTTTTGATTCCAATTTTAGGTCCCTAGCATCACTGCAAAGTCTTAGGGGGCTGTGTAATGCAGTTTAATTCATTTTTTGGCATACTGTATCTATTACAAAATTTTCAAGGTACAACATATGTGTGTGCTACGTCATCTAGTAATCCTCAACATGATAACCGAGTCATGATTGTCAATCACAACAAGTAAACACACTTATAAGCAAGCTCAAAAACGTTAATTTTGAAACATGTTCATACTCTTAATATTTTGTCCATGACTTTGTGTATGTGCGGATTTATACAGGGTAAAAAAAGATGGGGGCGTTTCTGTTAAGGGTCACCAGTTTTACCTGTAAACTTCAGGTTGTCAATCTCTGGACATTGTGAAGGACCAATATGCCAGGAAACTTATTTTGAGTTCGGATTATGGTTTTGTTGACGCTACGGTATTCTCTGATTTTTTCAAATCTGCATCTGTCGAATACCTGTGCCGTAAGTGTGTTCGTCAGCAGTTGACATCTATCAAGATATTCAGAGTAAGCCCTTGAATAGCGAATCAACTGCGACATGTAAACAACATACGATTGAAAAGGAGGGATGTAATTATCAAAACAGGGAAAGTTTACGATCAGATGATCAGAATCGTCACCTTTATCATACAGCTTAGCAGTTAGCAGCCCGTGTTGGCCATAGTTAAAGTAAAGATCGAGGGAAGAAGCTGATGTAGGAGAGTCATCAAACTTCTTATGTGTATAGACAACACATCGTCGATATACCTGAAAGTGAAATTAAAATATTTGGCAAAGTTTTTGTTACCTGTCCTGTTCAGCTCTACCACAAATTCAGCCACGTATGAAAACAAAAACAAGTCCGCTAAGAGTGGGGAACAGTTTGTTCCAAAGGGAATGCCAATAGTTTGCTGGAAAATCTTTCCTCCGAACTCAACAAAAATATTGTCGACCAGGAATTTAATCATCCTTACTATATCTTCTTCAGTATGTAAGTATGCTCCAAGATAGCTCACTACCAAAGTTCACCTTAGATTTTTCGATCATAAAATCTGATATTTAAAACATCTTAATCTTTGAAAATTATGTGAACTATACAAAAATGTATTAACAGGGAACTGCACAGAAGTTTGGCGTTACCTTGCTCTGCCCATCAATTAACTACTTGAGATTGAACGACGAATCAAATCGTTTGTTGTTAGATTCCTTCACGGTGAAACAATGGCAGTGCTATTCAGTATGCCCCTTTTATCTAAATCGTAGAAAATGGCTGATCAGAGTGGTGGCTCTAAGGCTGACACATTGATACAGGGACCTGAGAATTTGTTACAGCCAATTTGTATTTTCACATGTCATTCCTTTACAATGTCAAAAAACACGAGTAACGCCTCTTTTAGTACCTATAGTTCTTTGATTTGTTTTAAACCTGCTGTATGAGTGAAATTTATCTGATGTTTAACGAAACAACATTAGATTTTCTTTTAATTACATTTTCGAGAACAACTTAAAGCTTGTTAGGCCTCTGAATTCATTTCTACTTCTACCACGTGGTATGGTTCTATTTTTAGATATTTATTTGTTTCCAAAATATAGATATCGTTTGTAATTCACAACGAATACATTGTGCACAAATATTTTAAATAAATAACTTATATCATGCCTGATGATGATTAATAGAATCTTCCCCTACTTTGAGAGTGTGATAGAGAAATTTCCAACCCAAGGGGTGGTGCTTTTGGTTATCTAACCCGAGGGTTAGACAATCAGGGATATCATCCGGATGGTTGGGGGATTTCTCTGTCAATGAAGGAGTTGATTATTTTTCTCTCGTCGTTTTGTATGTTTTTTTTTAAGAAAGTATCAATGCAACGCAATGCTTACATAACATTGTAGAATTGTTGTTTTGTTGTAATGATATTGTTTTCTTGATGATGACGTGATGCACCGAGTCCACATAGCAACTTTTGTTACGCTAGGAAAGTGTGGGAGAAAAATAATCAATCACCACTGTATAATGAGGGAAAAACACAACTTTGGGATAAGAGTTATGGATTTTAGAACTCATAAATCTATCATCGGATTGAGATTTCTCAGTCTTCATCACACATGTGTGATAGAATTTTGTAATTTTGAACAGGTAAAGAGGAGATAAAACTGAATGATGGGAGAAATACGATTTCCTATATCATCACTAGTGGTGATATAAGCAGTGATCATATAAGTTTGATCAAGTTGATATTTGTTTTTTTTATATTTCACTGGTAACAATGCAACAAATATGTATGCATTACAAATAACGGAACAGTCAATACGCACGTTAAATATAATTTTATAAACTAAACGTTAGCAAAGCAGGAATTTATATAACACTGTCAACCATGTTGGAAAATGAGATAATTTAGTTAATTTACACTCTAGCTTTATTTTCATAAAATAACAATTTACACTGCATATACGTGAACAACAATACATAGACATTTTAACATGAAAAACATCTGTTTCAACATATTCTAGCACATGCAGCGCAAGAACACGTCAGTGTTTTTAACAAAATGACAATTAACACTGCCTACACGTAAACAACAATGAAGATCATATTGTATAAACATTTTCACAGGAAAAACATCCGGTTCATGAATATTCGAACACATGGAGCGCAAGAACACGTCTTTTAACAAAATGGCAATTCATATCGCCTACACGTTAATAACAATATAGGCCATGTTGCATAAATATTATAAACCGAAATTTACATTTAACGAAACAGCACGTTCTTCAATAATAATAACAGTTGTATGATACAGTTCATATATTACATAAATGTCTTTAATGTTTATAGTTTAGTTACAAGGCAATTGAAACAGTCAATACGCACGGTAAATATAATTTCATAAACTAGACATTAGCATAGCAGGAATTTATAAAACACTGTCAACCATGTTGTATAATGAGATAATTAAGTTCATTTACACGTTAGTTTTTTTTAATAAAATAACAATTTACACTGCATACACGTGAGCAACAATACATAAACATTTTCACAGGAAAAACATTTGATTCATGAATATTCGAACACATGGAGCGCAAGAACACGTGTTTTAAGAGGTGCAGCATATGTGTGTGTTACGTGATCTTTAACAAAATGGCAATTTATATCGCCTACACGTTAATAACAATACAGGCAATGTTACATAAACATGTTAAACTGAAATTTTACATTTAACGAAACAGCACGTTCTTCAATAATAATAACAGTTGTATGATACAGTTCATATATTTAATATATGTCTTTATTGTTTATAGTTTAGTTACAAGGCAATTGTAAAAACCAAAATGAACGTGTCAATTATACCAATGATTAGCTTTAGTTAAGTTTGCTTTCCATGAGAGAACAAACAATTCAAGCAGTGCGTGAAATTTTATACAAGTGAACAACAATCACGAAACAAGTTATACATCGAATATGTATGATTATTTGCAGATCTGCCGAAAATAGTATTTTCTTTTATCTCAATAAACACATTTTAGTTACACATTTTGTGCAGATTTAAGGCTTTATAGAAATATTCTGGCGACAAACTTTCTTTTAAATATTTAGCAGTTCAAACTGAAATGGGTTTCTCATTTTAAGCGGGAAGCGTTGTTGTTTTTTTGTCCCATTATCAAATGTTATTTGTTCACTATTCTTGAGTCAAAAATCAAAATCGTTTCCAGTACACTAAATATCTAAAATGTAAAAAAATATCTTTATTGCACACTATTTATTTTAAAATGACCATACATAAGTTGTACAGCAAAAATGAACTTGGTATGATGAAAAATGGCGACACACGGACGATATTAAATGATCAATCAAGCACAAACAAAACATAAAGTTTTGGCCGTTCAGAAATACTAATTTTCAAAATGCCCACCATAATGGTCATTTTTTTTAAAACAAGAAAACGCAGCAAAGTTGCTGGACACAAACTCTTGGTTATGGAAATAATTTACTGACAATTAAAAAATACGAGAGAACGTACAGGGCACTTGGATATAATTCTTACATTTCTTCCAAAACAAGTTCTACAAATAACAGACATTTATTTTACCCCATATCACCAAGCAGCGCGAAGCGCCCTGGGGTTTGGACCTGTTAACACTTTGTGCACTTCCGGTGCTTTCCCATGCGTGAAAGCCTTCTGGGAAATTAAGGCCCCTTACGGTCTTCAAAAATATAATAGCTGATTCCACGATATTTACTGATGAACCAAACGGTTTAAAGTAATAAAAACTGAACTGACATTCAGTACATTATACGAGTGAAATATGATGAATTCTCCGTTTGATGTACTGTACTGTTCTAGTCTGACTGCAGAAACCTGTTCAAAATGGCGCTTGGTTTTCAAGCGTACACGTCATTTAAACCTGGCGTCACAAATAACGCTACAAACTCCCGCCATTGACTGATGAAGGCATGCTGATGCTTTTTTCACGTGTAGTGAACAAACGAATACAATAATATCATGGATTTCACGATATACAAAATGTACACATACATGTATGGCAGATTTTAATTGTACACATGATTGATTAAGATACATTTCCAGCTTCGAGCTAGCGGGAATTTCTAGCGTCTGACAAGGAACATATGGATCGAGGGTGCTATCCCCTGTGGAAGCACACTACGTACATTACAAATGGTATTCATGGCCCTCGTTACAGACAATTAGAACATGGCTTTTGTCATTTGAGTACCAACACATTTAAAAAGAGGAGAGGAAATAGTTTTACTTCAGAGACACATGAATACGTCTCTGTTGTATATTTACGTAAGATACTAAATGTTATTCAAATTGGGTCTACGATTGAAAATTCAAGCCACAGAACGGTTGATATTTTATCCAAAAGTTACTGTTAAAAGAAATATTCGTGAAAATGGCTGTTAGATATAAGATATATGTGTGTAAATGATACTTCAGTTGCAATAATCTAACGGTTAAGTGAATGGCATAATACAGAACGGCAGAATTATAAAATGACTTAAACAAAATATAATATAATTATATTTATTCGCCCGGTACGCTTTCTCCAGTTTTTTAATTGTCAGTAAGTCATTTTAATTTTCTTTGGTAACTGTTTTCATTTTTATGTTTTTAAAAGTCTCGTTGGTAATTTTATGTTTTTTTTTCATCTTTGTTTTAACAAGTCTGTCAAAATATGGTTTCATTTTTAAATGAATTTTCCGAACGCTTTACTCTTTACTGGGAAATTATGCATTAATTAGTAATAATTTCTGAGTCAGTGGTACAGCTATCTAGTATGGAGACTTCTCATTATGGAATCATTTGCTTTCATTGATACCTCAAAGCACATCGTATCGTTGGAACACAAATTCGTAAAGTATGCATTTCTACTCCCAGTGCCATAGACACGAGGGGGTTGCTTTATGTTATTACTCCGAGATAGATAGCGTTAGACACACTTGACCTTTGACCTTTGAATTCGTAAACGATAATTTATATATCACCATTTATTTTGTTTTTCCTTAATGTGTTGTATGATTTTTACTATTCAAACTTTTGATCGCCAAACATGGACAGCACAACATCATGGTGTCATTAATAAGACGCTTACTCTTCCGGAGCATCTGGTCTTATTATGCTGTACTTTCACAAGGCTCTCCATGTGGAATTTTCTTTTTGTTTTCGTATTTTATCCCTAGTTTAATCGATTTCGAGTTCGGATTATGGTTCCTTTTTTCGTGGTTTGCCCTTATTTTAATCGATTTTGAGTTCGGATCATGGTTTTGATGACGCTTCGGTAGTCTCTATTTTTATCTTAACCAATATGTTGCTTCCATCACGCTTACCTGATTTGAATAAGATGCTTTAATCTCTAATTCGAATCTAATACAATCAACTGTAGCGTCCGATAGTATCAACGAGGAAGATATCTGAGGTTTTGTCTCTTGATTGGAGACAGATTGGTGGCGGTCGTAGCAACAATGTAAGCACCGCCACTGCATATTTTAACAATTCCATATATACGTTGTGCTGCATTGTATGAAATATACATATCTACAGCAACAAGCGCGTTGTGTAGAGACTGTTACAAAATGGTAATTTTACTACGTATATTCAAATGGGTTTGATGTTTGAAGATTCAATCTGAAAACTTCTAATTGGTATACTGGCTCGGTGACTGACTGGGCTAGTAAGGTAAATGGGAGGAAATATATCTTATAACCTTATTGTGAATAAGAGGTAAACAAATGGAAATGGAATCACTGTATCTAAAATCTTCGAAGAATACCAAAGCATAAACAAAACAAGAATCTTAATTGAAAATTGATTAGACTCATTAGTGTGTTTGCTAGGGTCTCCATGTGAATCTTTCCTTTGTTCATATGTTGCCCCTAGTTTAATCGATTTTGAGTTTGGATTATGATTGTGTTAACGCTTCGGTATTCTCTTATTTATTTAAACAGTTTCGACTACTCAAAACCATGTTTTATTTTTGAAACAACGGTCTTCCAATGTTTATATCTCTCTATCAACAAGACAGCTTTTATTGCCTGTGTGAAAGCTTTTAGGGGTGGATGCAAGCTAAGACGTTTGTCGGAATGATTTAATTAACAATTTTACTATGATGGCGTGCCATTATGTATCATAACCATTCGCTATATAAATCTTCTTGTCAAGCCCCTGTGGTGCACGTCTAGTCGCGGACAACTGGTCAGATGGAGATTGTCGTTGTTTATCAACTACAAATCTGATAAGACGCCTGATTGTAGATATACCATCATGTGGGTTAGAATTACACACTGCCAATTCATACACTCGCAAAGCATACACCTGTGGCTGTTTTGACCCTGGTCTTTAAACAATGCTAAAATAACATAACTCTATCAAACCAAACTGACTCGCTTCTCCGAGGTCAATAGGGTAGCGCCAAATAGAGGGAAAAAGTAAATTCCTTAGAATCCTTCGTCTTTTGATGAACTGACAGGATACTATTCAAATCGTATATGGAGCGCCGTGATTAATGGGATTCAATTATGTATCGACAGTGGATCTGATTTGTCTTGGGTCAGAGGGGCAGGGCCAAATAAGGGAATGTAGTATTTTCATTTCTGTTGTACATTGTACGTGTGACAGGAGAGGAACAATGCACGGCCAGACCGGGGTTCGAACCCGGGACCTTCCCAACTCTAGACGTTCGATGACGTAACACACACTTCTTATGCACCTTCTACATTTAGTGATATAGCGTGTTTAAACATCCAGTTGATAACAAAATAACAGAATACCGAAGCGTCAACATAATCATAATTCAAACTCAAAATCGATTAAACCAGGGGCAAAATTTGAACAAAGGAAAGATTTACATGGAGACCCTTGCAAAAGTACAAGAGAATAAGACCAGGTGTTCCGGGTGATATTCATTTAAACGCAACCAATGTTCTTAACAAGATGTTAAATCATATTACTTTATCGACGAAAATGGATTTTGGCCCACAGGATAATAGGCCTAGTTTAAAATAAAACGTTGTTTTATGTTTACAGGTTCTTATTGAACAGGCAGTCTCTTGAAGTTCCATATGTGAAAACAATAAACAACTACGTACTATACACATTTTCGTAATACACAATTTGAAATTATACAATTATTGACCCTTCTGCTTCTACATCAGTTTAGAGATTTTAGATTACAATAATAATAATAATATACAATACTTGATATAGCGCCCTATCCAGCTACAGTGTAAAATAAGCCACTCTAAAGCGCTTTACAGTACATAGATATACAATTCTGGAGAGAGCTGGAGATGAATTGGCCCCTAGCATCACTGAGGAGTCTAAGGAGGACGAAACAGATGTATGATGTAGTTTAGTTAATTTTTGTGGCATATTGCATATGTTTCAAAGTTTAAAAGTCGAAGCATATGTGTGTGTCACGCCCTCTTCAAAAACACCTGTCGCATGATATAAGTAATTATCGCTGTTTATGCAACGACGTCTAAATTTGGTTAGAAATCTTTTATTCACTAATAGTAAAGAAAAGACTTAACCTTTAGCTCAGCGGTAGAGCATCGGGGCTCGGGCCTCGACAACAGCACTTTTCGTGAACAATTTCCCTCGTCCTATATAATTACAATCTGTTGCTATTTGTGTATTTATTCTGGATTGTCATTAAGATGAAATTCTAACACTAGTATGCATTGTCTGTGCACAAAAGGGGAATAACCACTAAGCAGAAAACTACAGGCCCATCTCACTAACATCTATAACGTACACAATTCTCGAACATATTAGCTGCAGACATCTCCTTAACTATCTCTTACGGAATTACTTACACAATTGAAATATGGATTAAGGTCGGGGTACTCTTGCGAAACCCAACTAATAACAACTCTGAACGACCTATTAAAAGAAAACGACAAAGGACATCAAGTCGACATTGCCATCGTGGATTTCACCAAAGCTGTTGACACTGTGCCACAAAAATATACTCCACAAACTACACCAGTACGGTATCCAAGGAAACATCCATACCTGGCTAGCACACTTCCTGACAACAAGAACAATGAGTACGATTTTAGAAGGCGAACACTCCGAAGAAAGATCAGTAGACCCCGGAGTACTCCAAGGAACAGTTTTAGGGTCTATACTATTCTTGTGTCACATCAATGATGTACCGGGTTGTGTCAGCTCAACGGTAAGACTTTTCGCCGACGACTGCTTTTTATGCAGAACAATACAAAAGAGAGGATCAAGACAACCTTCAGCAAGATCTGAACAACATGGAAGATTGGGTTAACAAATGGGGCATGAAATTTAATGCAAACAAAATGCTATATACTGCCAGTCAACAAAAGAAAATCAAAATTCTACCAGCTAAGTAACACCATTTTAAAATACCACCCTTATTTAGGCCTCCAGATCTCCAAAGATGGGAAATGGCATATCCACATAAATAACATTAGTAAAAAAGCCTCATCCACACTAGTGTTCCTAAGAAGAAACCTAAGAAATGCACCGAAACACTGCAGAAAAATGGCCTATATCTCACTGGTGAGATCAATCATGGAGTACGAAGCAACAATCTGGAACCCGTACCTGAAAGGAGATATTGACAAGCTGGAGAGGATACAAAGCAAATCGGTGACAAGACAAACTATAACGATAGAGAAGTTGGATCAATCTTTAGAATGCGTAAAGAACTAGAAATGGAAACACTGGAAGACAGAAGACTCAGTCTCTGCCTGATCATCGGCATTACCGACAATTCAAATCATATAATTTACGAAACTACGTAGACAAATTAGGGCAGCAAATTATAAGGACTTTAACGCCTAAAACATTGTGAACAAACGTGTATTCAATAACACCAGGGCCTAGTTATTCCAGACAGCAAGACACCCAAAATATACACATTCATTCTGTGTTGACACAATAATGCACTGGACTTTAACCCCACAAACATTGTGAATAAACATGTATGCAACAACACCAGGGGACTAGTCATTCCAGACAGCAAGACACCCAAAATATACACATTCATTCTGTGTTGACAAATCTACCAGTGTTCTGTACAAGCCTTTAAGACCGCTCTACAGAACCAACGCCAATAACATCCAGGTGTCTCTCTCTACCGTCGACCAAAAAAACCTTATAGGGATCTACGACGTAAAGATACAGATGTATTTTACCCAATTCATGAGGCACTACCTGTACATCTACCTGTTGCAATGACCCTGCTTACAGCCTCAATCTCGTCACGGTATATTGGGTTCGATCAATACGTTGACGCATAAGAGCGCAAAATCGATTTTGAGTTCGGATTATGATTTTGTTAGCGCTTCGGTATTCTCTAATCTATTTTTACAAATAGTTCCAGAAAAGGAATGATATCCGCAATTTAAATAGTATTTTAGACAAAAAAGCGTTCTTCAAATATTATCATGAATTAATATTCTATTAAATTACGAAAAAACAAAATGGTTACTGATTTTGTTAAAAGTATTTACCTAGGTGGAACTAGACCAGATTTTGTTTTTCAAATATTACACTGTTTACATTACCGAAGGAGAAAATTCTATTAACAAGTTGCATAGTGTCAAAGCGTGTGGTCATGACTTGAGATGAGATGTATTGTGTTCTGTTTGTAGTGGGTCAGTGCTTCCAAAAGTTAAATGTTTTGTGTCATAACATTTGAATGACAAAGCAAGGATACCACACCCCTACGACCAGACTCCTTTATACTCTACCTGGACAGTTGAGATAGATAGGCAGAAGAAAAAGAAAAAAAAAACATCTAGCAATCATTATAAAAAAAACTAAATAGGTGGCATAACAACTCAAAATGGCCGCCAAATAAAGGCTTCTGATTCGTAGGAATTTAATTATTGTCCGATTTAAAGAAAATTTGGTATATATATGTTATCTGGCAATACGAAAACCATGCACGCATTCATTTTGTGAAAAACAAAAAAGGAGACATTTCATGGCCTATGATTGATCAAAGCTAAATATTGTCCATTTTTCATGAAATTTTGCAGAACTGAATTTATTTTTAGGCGGGAACATTAAAGTGTGTAGTTTATTATTATTAATAAATTTCGTTTGCTGCCTCTGTTACACTTTTACAGACCAGTCGCGTGATGATCGTTAAATGATTGTCTTTAAAAATGAACTCCATAACACCGAGATGGATCATGAATGATTGTTGTATTTAATGATTCGAGTTCACACGTCACATGTCATTGCTGATGGAGGCTTAGAGCGATACGTCCACGGATTTCTGCTAATAAATTTATATTGCCAGACACGAAAACCAAGTGACCTACAGTATAACGGTATTCAAAAACACTATTTCACATAAAGTAATAACGGTCCTGTTGTTTGGAATACATTTTGACAAATGATACTCGATTCTCATTTTGAGAACTGGATGTTTACTTGAATATGACCAATATTTACATGGCGGGTGTCGTCGATGAAGCAGAAGACGTTTACTCTACCGGAACACCTGGTCTTATTCTCTTGTGCTTTTACAAGAGTCTCCGTGTGGATCTTTCCTTTGTTCATATCTTGCCCCTGGTTTAATCGATTTTGAGTTTGGATTATGATTTTGTTGACGCTTTGGTATTCTCTTATTTATTATGTTTCGTCTATACATGTACATGGCGACATAGACACTACAAAATGTTGATAAACCTATATCGACACAACGTACCTTATACATGTACTATCAGTTACATAGTTAGTGAGATTTAAGACGGGAATATATGAAATTCAGTGTATGTGTCTAATTCCCCCAAATGCCCCTTTTCCACTGTTTTTATTTCGTTGCCAGGAAAATCGAAATACACATACAAAAGCACAAACAATTAGAGAAGTTTACAAGCCTTGTTTTTATTATTCAAGTGGCTTGCTTTCAGCACAAGGGTTTGTCTAGATAACTATGGATGATCTATTCTCCTCTGTCTTGTAGCCGATCGCTAATTGTAAACTAATTTATAAGTAAACATCCTCCCCTGCAATCATAGACCAAGTCAATAGTTAATTATATCATCTAAACAAAGCTTTATATTTGAAGACTGGTCTATCGTGTTGCTTTCCCTAAATCACAGCCAATCGTTAACCAAGTCATCCTGACGAACCATTGTGCCTGAAAATATAAGTAGGAGATAATATAAATCAGATTGATATATTATCGTATTTTCGAATGCTAGATCCTGTCCTTTTCCCATTTAACTAGCTGCTAAACGTTTTTACAGCGGTGACCTCTTCAAACTAAGCTGTGTCATGTTGTTGTCGTCCGTACAAAGGTCGGGCCGTCATACGACCAATTCGGGAACAGAGAGAGAAGTATACGGAAATTAATTAGGTAGTAACGTGACGTCTTTAAACCAATCGAATAATTACATTCTCACTTGTGGAAGGATATATATATGAAAATTCGCGCAGACTCTGGACCGGGTCGGCGGTGGCACTATATTGAACCCTGGTCTGGTTGTGTATTTTTCTCTCCTGCAACATTTGGCACTGTAAAACATGGCTGCGCACGGTAAACTAGCATTGGGTGATGACAGTAGTGATTGGTGTAAATTAAAAAATACCTTAACAGTATATACGGTTTCGTGCCAGCTGTTTTAAACATATTTTTGTAGCTTAGCTACATACATAGTATATAAGCTGGTCTTTCTATCTATATTTTACTTAGAATGAACTTTTTTTCCCCCACACATGTAAACTTTCAACATATGCATGTATTGACACATTCTCATTCAAGTAAACATTTCCAGTTTTTACCCAGTTACATGTATACCTGTACATAGACCATATACTTAGTATACATGTACGTCTCTGGTCCGGGACACTTCACTGGCCTAATGGAAGAGGTACAGATACCGATTGTTTATTATTAGACTTTTTATCGGGAATCACGTGGCGCTATCTTAGCCAATCAGAAAGTGTAAAAAAATATCAATTTATAATAATAACGTATATCAGCTGTCGTCGCCAGGGTGCAGGTAAAACTGTTGCATGTTACGTACAATTGTATTTACCTGTTCTGTAACCTGGGAGCTAAGCTCGTTCTTGACTGTCTCAAGGTCATTGTAAGACAGCTGATTATATATATTGTTAAATTGGCAAAACTACAATTAATATGATGCGAATTAAAATAATGTTTCGATAAGAAAGTTCCGCATATTTTTCATTCCGTAATTTATATTGACCAATTGTATCAAATCGTGTTTGTTTGCGGAGAGAATCGCATAGATGAAACGAACGATCTTTGAATCGCCCAGTTGTGTAACCATGTGTGAACGGTGCGCACACGATGTTTGCACGATACACGCACGAAATCTTTGGTGCTAACATATGCGTTACCACAACTGTACCAAACAAAAAGCACACAAACATGTAAGAAAATCTGTTAGACAATTGGCCACAGACAAATATCAAAGAAAAGCTTCCAAAGAAACGTCTTAACAAAACTGTCGAACATCCTTCAGGAGGGGGTTATTTTGACCAAGGGGTTAAGTTATCCACCACTGTATCGCAGGTGTGAGACCAGTTATATTGTACTAGTTCTAGGATTGGTCAAGTTCATTTTGGGATAGTTACAATGTACCATTTATATGTACTGGCCGTAGGTCGGTGGTTTTTCTCTGGGAACTCCAGATTTCCTCTACCACGAAAACCTGACATGTAACTGCCAATCAGACGTAAGATACATCGAAACAAAATCCAGTTCTACAGCTGATGTACGCATGTGTATAAATTCGAAGTTCCTATATACCGCTTATCACAACCTCAAGGTCGCCTCAAAGCGGTTCACAAATTATGTCAGTGGTTATAGGGCCTTAGCAACCGGGCAATATCGGTTTCAACTCCAGCTGGGAGCATACAACCGGTGCTGCAATTTCGGCGCTCACGAGTATTCTACATTTTCTAGCACTACCAAACCACGCTGAATAGACTGGGACAAGCAGAGTAAAGTGTCTTGTTCAAGGATACAACACATGTGCCGTGACCAGGACTCGAATCCTTCGATCTCGAGCCCAAGGTCCTACCACTAGACCACCGTGCCTCCGCATAGAGTAATTAAACTGATCAACATTGACATAAGAAGAGGAAAATAGCATAATTGATATCAAAACAGTAATTTGAAAAAAAAAACCATAAACAATATACAAGAAACAAATTCTTATCAAGCTCCTTTATACAGAAGAGCAGAAAGGCCATGTAGGAAAAACATTTTTTTTTTCATGTTTCTGTAACTCGATAATGCAAGATATGTATTCGAAATTTCGACTTACTAACTCGAAAATTCGAGATTTCGAGATAATAATTCGAAATTTCAAAATAAATAACTCGAAATTTACACTTACTAACTCACTAATTCAATACCCGAACCACTAATAAAACATTTGGAGCGAGTTTATAGGTTTTATTTTATACATGGGACTTTATCATATGATGGGTAACTGTTTTCGTTTTATAAGATTGCAAGATAAAATATGTTCTAGCAATAAATTCACCTTTCCTATTAAAAATTAAAAAAAAAGATGACTGACATTTTATTTTAAGCTACGTAGCAGTTTGTCTATAATGCCTTTCTAATAAATCTACATCATTTGATATATTGGCCTATTTTAGAAGCATAATTAGCTTCTTTAAAACATATTTGTGAACATTTAAAGCACTTTACAGTACATAGATATAGGATATATAGAGGTTACACAACGAGTGGTTGTTGGATATGGAATTTATTTCACTCGAGTCAGTTACTTTTTAAAAGTTACAAAAGACACGAGCTTTAGCATTCAAATGACCACGAGTTGTATGACCTGTTTCTACCACAATATTAAATCAGCATTGTCAGTGTTGATTTTTGGAGTGGACCGCGGACTATTCGCACGAAATCGCATCATCTCGCATATATTCCCGCCAAGTTGTGACGTCGTCGACAATCGATGACGACGTCAACAATCACATTTACACAATGGTCTGAGAGTGGAATAACTCGGGGTATTGTAGTAGAAACGGATTTTATACAATCGATACAAATAACATTTTCCGGGGAATTTGTAGGAGCTTCGCATGCCTTATCGAGCTCTAAATGAAACGACTAGTCATGTGCCGCCTTGCTAAGTTCTCCCTATGTGCATATCTCTGTGTGTACCGGCGATGCACTTTGCTTTGTAGCTAATGTAATAGGACAGTGATTCTAATAGTGTCACCTTACTTGAATGCTAAAGATACCGCAACATCTATAAAAGATCTCAGCACAGGGCTACTGTTACATGTATGCTTCTTTATTATGGATAAGAAGGTCTAATCAACCCCATGTATTCTACCGACTCTGCGACTTTAATATTAAATATAGCATGCCAGTAATCAAACTATCAGCGGGGCATCACTGCGATATCGATTTTGTAATCCATACCTTTCTTAGGAAATTAGAAAATCTTTATACAGGACCATGATTGGTTTATGGATCCATCAGAAACATTTTCTAATTACATTTTTGAAATTAAAAAAGAATAAGACGACATGGACATTTTTCATTCATCACATGTGAAATGTTAATAAAGCTATAAATTCTTTTATTCAGTGTTAATTAGTGAGACGAACGAAGTCGGTCATAGTTCAAGATGCTAAATGAAACGAACTTGGCATTTCTGATATTATACCCTGTATAAATTATTTTTATGTTTCCATCGTTACAAAACAAACTTCAATATATTCGCATACAGGTATAGCTTTGTAAACAGCATCCGTGGCATTGACAAATCTTTACAATGCTATGAAATATAATTTTCATGATTGTATTTAATGGTCAAAGAACTGGAATTTTTTTTTTACAGTACCATGAAATACATTTTTGAAATATATATTAAGGATCAAGGAACTGAAAAATCATAACAGTACCGTGAAATACATTTTTGATAATTGTGTTTAATGATCAAGGAACTGAAAAATCATAAAAGTACCATGGAATACATTTTTGAAATATGTATTAATGATCAATAAAAATCACAACAGTACCATGAAATACATTTTTGATAATTGTATTTAATGATCAAGGAACTGACAAATCTAAGCAGTACTATGAAATATATTTTTGATAATTATATTTAATGATATTTTTATAAACATAAAATTTGCATATCTACGTACAGTAGCTGTCTGGTCTCCATACAATGTATGCTGTGTACAAGTAACATTTTCTAAGAAACCCATTTTACAGAAGCAAGGTTTAAAGTAGAGCGTGAAGATGTCCGTAAGATTACATTATTGATTTTCTGTAATTGATACATGTCTTAATGATGTCAAAACGTTGGTACAGTGTATCAATACTATTTTATTACATTTTTACCAGTAAAATATCAGAAAATATCTACTTGATAAAACTTATATCATCACTGCTTATATCATCACTATATCAGCACTAGTGATAATATAAGTTTTGGTCCGATATCATGGCGCACTATTGTGTTATAGTTTTTTCGTTATTCTAGAATCAAATCATATACAGTAAGGAAATTAAAAACCTTTATATTATTTTTGAATTAAATAGATATCTAATGAATTTTATTGATATGTTTTTGTATTTTTAATATATTCTGAACAAATAATAGAGTGTCATCCTATGGCATATTGATATTCTATAAGCCACTCCGCAAATGTGCTATTCTCGTATGTGGCTTTTGTACCTTCCTTTAAATGCTTTGTAACCGTATTTAGAAGCAGTACCTGCTGGAGTCCTTGATCAGCTACAGTGTAATACAGTTGTACGCGTCTAAGTGAAGGACCTCTGATTACAGGGCGGTGCCGGATGAGGAACTAATTTATACTTCAGTTGCTTCCAAGACACACCAAGATAATTACGCAGAATTGTTATCTATAGGTTATATTCATAAGTGATATTCCATCTTAATAATTACTTATAATTACTTACTGTCTATAGCAGAATGACCAGCGAAGCGGAGCTCTCAGAACGACTAAGGTAGTCTGTCTGCGCCATGGTGTTATGGAATCGCAAATCCCAAAACAATCACAAACACGGCAAAAAACGTATATACCGGGAACAGAATAATGTAGTCGTTAGATTTATATTGAATAAAGATAAGATGAAAACAATTCCTATCTCTCTTGTGTGCGTTTAACCTTCTAGTCTTTCTCTAAAATCTGGTTTTGTTTGTAGTCTAAGATCTAATCACAAAGGAGAGAGCGTTGCAAATATTTCTATAACTGTTACTGTGAAGTACATAATTGCGTGTTATAGTGTTCACAAACATAATCTGGAAATTGCCAGCGTTCACCATGAGATCGACCTTGCACAATATGAATACGCTAGTTCATGTTGTACCATTGCAGTACCGGATATTATGAGAAACTCAATAATGTGTTGATACAAAATATGTACATCCGGGACATTCTTAAAATTTCTACAAGAACATTCTAGATAAGTCTACAAGAACATTCTAGATAAGTCTACAAGAACATTCTAGATAAGTCTACAAGAACATGTCTACAAGAACATTCTAGATAAGTCTACAAGAACATTCTAGATAAGTCTACAAGAACGTTCTAGATAAGACTACAAGAACATTCTAGATAAGACTACAAGAACATTCTAGATAAGTCTACAAGAACATTCTAGATAAGTCTACAAGAACATTTTAGATAAGACTACAAGAACATTCTAGATAAGTCTACAAGAACATTCTAGATAAGTCTACAAGTACATTCTAGTTAAGTCTACAAGTACATTCTAGTTAAGTCTACAAGTACATTCTAGATAAGCCTACATGGACATTCTAGTTAAGTCTACAAGGACATTCTAATTAAGTCTACAAGGACATTCTAGATAAGTCTACAAGGACATTCTAGATAAGTCTACAAGTACATTCTAGTTAAGTCTACAAGTACATTCTAGTTAAGACTACAAGAACATTCTAGTTAAGTCTACAAGAACATTCTAGTCAAGTCTACAAGACCATTCTAGTTAAGCCTACAAGAACAGTCTAGTTAAGTCTACAAGAACATTCTAGTTGAGTCTACAAGAACATTCTAGTTAAGTCTACAAGTACATTCTAGTTAAGTCTACAAGTACATTCTAGTTACTTGTAAGACTACAAGAACATTCTATATAAGACTACAAGTACATTCTAGTTAAGACTACAAGAACATTCTAGTTAAGTCTACAAGAATATTCTAGTTAAGACTACAAGAACATTCTAGTTGAGTCTACAAGAACATTCTAGTTGAGTCTACAAGAACATTCTAGTTAAGTCTACAAGAACATTCTAGTTAAGACTACAAGAACATTCTATATAAGACTACAAGTACATTCTAGTTAAGACTACAAGAACATTCTATATAAGTCTACAAGAACATTCTAGATAAGTCTTCAAGAACATTCTAGATAAGTCTACAAGAACATTCTAGATAAGTCTACAAGAACATTCTAGATAAGTCTACAAGAACAGTCTAGTTAAGTCTACAAGAACATTCTAGTTGAGTCTACAAGAACATTCTAGTTAAGTCTACAAGTACATTCTAGTTAAGTCTACAAGAACATTCTAGTTAAGTCTACAAGAACATTCTAGTTAAGACTACAAGAACATTCTATATAAGACTACAAGTACATTCTAGTTAAGACTACAAGAACATTCTATATAAGTCTACAAGTACATTCTAGATAAGTCTTCAAGAACATTCTAGATAAGTCTACAAGGACATTCTAGATAAGTCTACAAGAACATTCTAGATAAGCCTACAAGAACATTCTAGATAAGTCTACAAGAACATTCTAGATAAGTCTACAAGGACATTCTAGATAAGCCTACAAGAACATTCTAGTTAAGTCTACAAGAACATTCTAGATAAGTCTACAAGAACATTCTAGATAAGTCTACAAGGACATTCTAGATAAGTCTACAAGAACATTCTAGTTAAGTCTACAAGTACATTCTAGTTGATTCTACAGGCAGGGGCGTAGCTGGAGGTGTTTCAATGTGCAAGCCCTGCGAGCGTGTATTAGCAGTTAAATGGCGCCATTTGGTCGTATCATTATACAATTATATGTCATTATATAATATAAAAAAAAAATTAGATGATATTATGTCTTGAACACAAATTTAATATACATATGTTTCTTGAGTCATTTACTCGAAAGTAAGTTATAACAGATACATAAAAGCCATCTGTATTACTTACACGTTTCTGTCAATAAGTATTATGTAATGTGATATTGCCGCTTTCAACTCAGGTACAGCTGTGGAAAGAAATCTCGCTTGTTTTCTTCAGCATAATTTCGCATAGTTTAACAGGCTCATCATCAATCATTTTGCTGTCATTTTGTTCGAACTGACCGAACAGGCAATATCCAAAACAATCATACAACATCATAAAGACGTCATTTGTTATGGCGTCACAATGGTGTTATGACATTGTGAAATACCATAATCATGACATTTGTGGTATGACATCACTGAATGGGTCAGTTTTGTGATTGAAACCACATATGACATATGATTATATATGATAATAACAAACTTCCTGTAGCCTGATTTATTAATCTGACGAGTCAACATTATCAGTGAACTTAAGAATATTAGTCGCATTATGAAATTTCTCGACTTTAATATACATACTTTGAAAAAATGATGTGCAAGCACGGGCTTATGTGTTTACATGGCAGCTACGCCCCTGACAAGAACATTCTAGATAAGTCTACAAGAACATTCTAGTAAAGTCTACAAGAACATTCTAGATAACCCTACAAGAACATTCTAGATAAGCCTACAAGAACATTCTAGATAAGTCTACAAGAACATACTAGATAAGCCTACAAGAACATACTAGATAAGCCTACAAGAACATTCTAGATAACCCTACAAGAACATTCTAGATAAGCCTACAAGAACATTCTAGATAAGCCTACAAGAACATTCTAGATAAGCCTACAAGAACATTCTAGATAAGTCTACAAGAACATACTAGATAAGTCTACAAGAACATTCTAGATAAGCCTACAAGAACATTCTAGATAACCCTACAAGAACATTCTAGATAAGCCTACAAGAACATTCTAGATAAGCCTACAAGTACATTCTAGATAAGTCTACAAGAACATTCTAGATAACCCTACAAGTACATTCTAGATAAGTCTACAAGAACATTCTAGATAAGTCTACAAGTACATTCTAGATAAGTCTACAAGAACATTCTAGATAAGTCTACAAGAACATACTAGATAAGTCTACAAGAACATTCTAGATAAATCTACAAGAACATTCTAGTTAGGTCTACAAGAACATTCTAGTTAGGTCTACAAGAACATTCTAGATAAGTCTACAAGAACATTCTAGATAAGCCTACAAGAACATTCTAGATAAGTCTACAAGAACATTCTAGATAATTTAAGTATTCCAATAGTGGTGGAGTGATGCCTTAAATACCCAGGGAAGCATACAACCGGTGCTGCCATTTCGGCGCTCACAGCTAGCATTCTACAATTTCTAACATTACCAAAAACGTACTCATTTACAGCTAAGTAGACTGGAACAAGCAGAGTAAAATATCAAGGATACAACACTAGTGCCGTAACCGGGCTCGAACTCGCAACCCCTCGATCACGAGCCCGGCGTCATACCACTACACCACCGTGCCTCCAAGAGGTGGCACTTGTAAGAAAGCTATTTAAGAATATTAGACTCTTTCATGATCAGGGGTGTAAGGTAGGAAAATTCCCCTCGAGAGATGTTCAAAGGTAAAATCCTAGGCTTTACCGAGAGATTTGCCCAATTTGAAAATCGCAAGAGTGTAATTTCCCTACCTTACACCCCTGGTCATGAAATAGTCTTATAGCCTTCCTCGTCTGTTCAAACGCCCAAACATAAGGTTTTTGCAAAAAAAAAAGAGTTAGAAAATTAGAGGTGTCTATGAGAATGAAGACAAATGGTGATTTACAGTGTAATAAACGCACTAAATTTATTTTCGTGAGTTTTGTGTCCAGAAGTAGAGAGAACGAGAGTAAATCTCCAATACTGCCGGGTTTCTACGTTAGTGACACGTACATGTAGTGGGTATCAATAGGCGCATTTTTCTCTCGATCTTCGAACTTCAGGTGGGACCATTCACAAGAAAATAGTGCAATCCCTATCCACTCCCCCCTGCTTCATCAACCTGAAACCGATTCCGATTACTGTTAAGTTATTTTTTTCGCGGTTTGGAAATTTTCGCCAATTTCGCAGGCGAATATATCCACACGCGTTCATATTTAACACCACTCAAACTCTACAGTGTAAACTAGTATTATGGGTACACATTGCAACACAGCATAGCTGCAGCACGAAAATGTCTACACAGCAAACAGTTTGTACATGTACCTCCATACACCGTCAAAAAGTAACGCGCGCACACTACATACCGATATATCTCTCAATGTATGGCCTTGGCAGTCCTGTTTGCCTCTTACTTTCAGAATAAAACAATTATCAAAAGGGGAAAAAAACAGAAACGTTATCTCTTGGTTTGTCGCCGTAGCGTTCTAGTATGTATATTATTCCCATATGGCCTACATATATAGATGTGTTTGCGTAAATAGCTTTAAATTCAGAAACAAGACGGCATGTTGCAGCGCGTGTCGCAGCTCGATCTGTATGTAATTACTGTTATCAGTTACTATGTTAGTGAAAAAACTCAAAATAAGATTTCTAAAATTAGCTGTCGAAGTTTTATATAATTGAGTACAAAAGTATTTATATACAGTAGATAAACTAGTACCCTTATCTTTGAATAGTTATAATTACCATAATATTTCTTTTATACTTTCCTATTTGTAAGAATTGGTTAAAATATCGCCTAGAGGAAGTGTAAAGTATACTTACATGTATATACATGTAGATGCATGCTAAAAGAGATATTTGTTTGACATTGCTCTATGCAATGCCAAACAAATACATCTTTTAGCAATCAAACCGAAAGTACATGTCCAGTGGAAGATAAGAACCAATTCCCCTCCAGCACACACGCATACATACACACACATATGGAGATATTAGCAAGGTGGTATATGACAAGTAGTTAGCGCCCGATAAGGCAGCTCCGGCTGACTCCTCACAATTGTATATGATAGAACTGTTTGTGTTAATTGTATTGATTGGATATCTTTGTATTGTAAAGCGCTTTAGAGTGGCCTATGTTAGCTAGATAGGACGCTATATCAAATGCTATTATCAGTATTTTACATAAAACGATACTTTGGTTTGGTACTGATTCTTGATAACGTACAGAACTGGTTATTATTTATATGTTACACTGTATATTGTATAGACTCTTTACTTTTTAATCACTTATTAACATTAACCTTCCTTGGAGGACATGGTATTCACTTTAAATGACCTAAACTACAAGGTATCGTCAATGGAGCAGAAAACGCTTAAACCTTTCTGGAACACCTAGTTCTTATACTTGTAGATATTTCCTTTGTTTCATCCTCGATATGAAGGGCTACTCTTCAGATATCGAAAAACAAGAGAGTCAATTTACATGCAAAGTTGTGTGCTTTTACCCGCAATATTTACAAAATCATTGCAGGTTGAAAAATGTCGTTGAGAAGAGCTTTGGGGCCACCCAAAGGGAAACTGTTTCAGTCCTCTGTTGCAAAAAAATGCTTGTCTAATTAACCATGAGAGTGTGTTTTATAATATCTCATGTTTCAGTAAATTAAAACGGTATGATTTAAGTATAATAGAAAGACCTTTTCACATACAAGATATAACGTATTGGAGAAAGTCGTTTGGTTGCGTTGTAAAACGGAACGTGCGACCGAGGTAAATATGGCTTAACTTTGGACAAAAGGAATAAAAAAACATGTTATGTCTTCACGCAGGGAAAAAAAGTGATATTCATTCCTTTATATCTCTAAATAAGGGAAGGTACAAATAGTATTAGGTTGCGATTACGGTATTGATATATACATAACGTGAAAATAATAATAAAAAGAAGTAAAAAAAACATATACAATATGTATGTCCCATGTCTGCAAATTGTTGAAAATGTAAACGTTCATTTACAAGACGATAAATAAATGTAAAAAGATAACAGAATTGTCTTAACATATTCATACCGGGTAGTTATATTTATCTCCACAGTTTAAAATCTGATTTTACATGAAGTAATGTTAAATGTGGTGCGAAATATAAGTGCATAGGCTTTAATATCCGCATTCCGTGATAAGTTGTAATGTATATATGAAGACGCAGAACGTTGGATAGATTTTAGATGAGTATACATGTACAATGGATAGTCTGGGGAAAAAAATCCTCAAGACATTGAGTTGTAAAAAAAGTCGCAAGCATTTTTTATTATTTTATTTTTGTACTTTTCCATACATACCTTTTATGAAATCATTTGAAAAGGAACATTCGTGAATATATTCTTTTACACATTCTCTGTTTTACATAAATACAGGTTTTCGCCATGGCCGTATTCCGTACAAATGTGTACCGGTCTCGCTAAGGTATAGGTATTATAGATAATTCCTGGTGTCGATAAATGATGCCGAGATGCCGACAAATATTTCTTAATTTGAATATCAGTATGTGTGCAATTAATGTCTGATTATAAATGTGAATGTGATTCAAAAGGTTTGTACACGGTCACTGTTTCATCAGCCGTATACATTTCGTGTCCCCTCCCTTACGGCCCCTTCCGTCAAACCGATCAGTCAACTTTCGGTACACAATAGAGACGAGGGTTGAAGTCCTCCCCTAAAGGTGCACTACATGTATATAAGAACGACATTATGGCTAGTGATTTTTAGTTTTACAATTGATTTCGACAATAAACAGTAATTTTCTTGCTTATTTTATTTTGTTAATTTTTCAAACCTCCTAAATCAAAGTCAAATGTATCCTCCTTCCGCAGAAATAATCTCCATTTGCTCCAAAAACAAGCAAAATTTCCGTGTCTCAAAGTTTTCGTCGGCGGTCTTTCGCTGTCATTGGATGGCGTTCTTCCTTTAAATATAGGCATCCAATGACAGCGAAAGACCAGCGCGCGAGGTGACGTCAAAACTCATTGAATATGCAAAACTGGCCAACAAGCCGACGAAAACGAACCCGTAATAGTCCTTTTAAATGGAATGTGTGTAGGAAAGGGCGGGGAACGGCCAAATTCAGAATATGCTGGTTTGGGAGATATATCAATTCATCGATATCAATGATGTCTTGCATTGTATCAATAGTAATGTTACTAGAAAAAGGCATATTGATCAAATCAAATAAATAACCTTCGCATCTAGTGAACTACGGAGTTTTACCGCTGACAGTTTGTTTCGACAGCATTATTGAAGTGATTGGGGATGGGCATCCTCGATATCCAGGGGTAACGATTACCTACGCTCTCTAAACCCCTGGTACCATCCTCGATATCCAGAGGATACGATCACATACGCTGTCTACATCCCTCCAACATGTCATTGCATGCTGAGGTAGAAAATTATGACCAATCATTAGCTTACAAACCTGTCCTTTGAACATTACAATGGAGCAACAACCGACTTCAGAGCTTGTCAAGTTTTACCGTTATGTGACTACGAGATTCTTTTGATGTACATTAAAGGGTGGGACCAGTCTTCTTGTCTCACAAAGGTGGCACTTACTGGAGCCTACAGGTTTGTCATGACATATCCTAGGGGTGTACAGAGCGTAGGTGATCGTAGCCCCTGGATATTGAGGGTAGGGGATAGGTACCCTACAGCAGAGTAATACGTTGTATCTGTCCAACCCTTCCTAATATCTTGATAATTAGTTACATGATCACAACAGATATTGACATAAACAACGATTGTACATTACATGACACTATACCTATGAGTGTGATGTATTTCTCTGGCTTATATATTGACATGTTTGGCCTCGACAAATGATGTCCAAAAGAGATGGTTAGCTTAACCACTATTTGATGACATTTTTTCAACCGGCAAAAATTCTGTAAATATTGAGAGTTGAAACTCACAGGTTTGTATGTAAAGTGACTCTTCTGGATTTTCTAAATCTAAAAGTTGTGACTAATTCAATGGTTCCGTTTTAAAGTTACAGTAGAATGAAAACATATGTAATTGCGTTCATCACTGATTAAGCTAACCATCGTTTGAGCAACAGGGCCCTGATGTCATTGTATTGATTCCTATAGATTATCAGATTGACCTTTGACTCATGGATGATATTTATTTACCTTTTGATATATCGGGTAATAATGATAGATTTATTATTATGACAATTTGTGACTTTTGCCAAACAACTTTTGTAATTTCTGAACACTTTCTTCTGATTGGTAATGATAATAGAATAGAAGTTACAACATGTATACAACATAATCCATTACTACGCTGTCACCTTCATCAGACTAATGACCAGCGTGAGGCGTACTAGTACTGACGTATATAGTGTTAGAGATGGCGCTGGAATAGACCGATGTTTTCGGTTTTATTATAATTGTACCGACTAATGTAAAAAGCACTATACATGACGTAATTTAAGACTCCAAATTAGCAGGTCTTTAATGCGACGTGTGCTAATCAATTAACAATATCGGTTGTTGCTAATTACCAATATGACCTATGACGTCAGTTTAGTGACGTACTCTCTACAGTAGGTGGTTGTTATGTTATTCACCTTTCAAAGTGTAAATAAACCACAGCTGTAAATAACCAATAACCCATACGTGGATTAAATTGATCGTAGGACTATGATTGGAGTTGGTAAAAAAAAATCATTTTGAATTCTTTGGAATTTTCTGTCAAGAGTTCCTTGGTAGTTACCGCTCAGGTTTACTTAGGTTTAGCCTTATTTGTGCATGGTTACATTTTGTATCCACTGGATTTTCACGAACCACGAACAATTCCCTGAAGGTGCGTATAATGGACCAATGAACGTCGGTTTACTTATTGTACATAAATAATTGACGCCAAATACTGTATCCAACTAGGTAGTCTAATGCTGACGACGAATGAATTCATTTCGGCGGACGTCACTTTGCGGATCGGTTGGTCGGCACATTATGAAACAAGAAGGGCGATACACTCAATAGCGCTTTTTGTACTCATTTGTTGAAATATTAAATGTCATTATCATAAGCTATCTAATACCAACTGTACGACTGCTGCAGCAAGAATATGGAATAAAACAGACGTATTGGGGGTGAGGGAGGTATACTTTGTTTTCATATTCTTCGTATCACACCACAAACATTTACAGCTATTGAAAATGACGTAAATCAACCAATGGAAACTTGGAATCGCTTTAAAATAAGTCAAATTTCATACAACTGATTTTCACGGAACATGGCCTATACAACACACACGTGACAAGACATGTCCACTGGGGCAGAATACATGTACTACCTTATATATTTTATTAAAGAAATGCGGATCACTTCTGTTAGGATACTCTTTCCGGAAATGACGTCATGTAACCGCGAGCAGACGTTCTTTTTTGAGAAAATACGTTCTCAAGTGCTGTAAAATTGTGAAAATCGTTCTTAACCTCTTCTCGTGTCGTTCTCAACATCTTCTCGAGTTGCTCTCAACTTCTTCTCGTGTCGTTCTCAACATCTTCTCGAGTTGTTCTCAACTTCTTCTCGTGTCGTTCTCAACTTCTTCTCGAGTCGTTCTCAACTTCTTATCGAGTCGTTCTCAACTTCTTCTCGAGTCGTTCTCAACTTCTTCTCGTGTCGTTCTCAACTTCTTCTCGAGTCGTTCTCAACTTCTTCTCGAGTCGTTCTCAACTTCTTATCGAGTCGTTCTCAACTTCTTCTCGAGTCGTTCTCAACTTCTTCTCGTGTCGTTCTCAACTTCTTCTCGAGTCGTTCTCAACCTCTTATCGAGTCGTTCTCAACTTCTTATCGAGTCGTTCTCAACTTCTTCTCGAGTCGTTCTCAACTTCTTCTCGTGTCGTTCTCAACTTCTTCTCACACTGTCAGATCATGAAATTGAGTTTATCAAGTTACCGGTAGGTGGTATAAAGCAGTATATAGATGATAATCTCAATTTATTATATTTTACCAGTGTTATATCGAAAATTACTTTTCCTATACAAGTAATATTTTTCAGTGGTAAAATATATCACTTTTTCTGTTTTGACCAATCAAAACGTTGCTTACAAACGATAATGGGGAAATTTAAAAGCTGTCTAGTAGATTTTTTATAGAAATGTAATACACAGAATATCTACATGTATCAGTAATACCAAATATGTTTACCTCGTGTGGCTAATATTTTGACATTTTTCACTCTTGAGGCGCTCTCGTGAAAAATATCAAAATATTAGCCCCACTCGTGATATATATTTGGTATTACTGAAAAAAAACTGTTACATATTCTCTGTATATTCATATTAGATAAATCGCAATAACTTAATCAATCATCACATTAAGTATGTAGATAATTACAATAACTTAGATAACCTAGATAAATCATAATAGCTCATCACAAAAGATTTGTTTAGATAAATCCAATAGCTTTATTAATCATCACAATAGCCTCATCTAGTTATTTAAATAAACACAATAGCTTTATAGATAAATCACAACAGATTTTTAAGATAAATCGCAATAGCTTCAATCATCGCAATAACCTTATATTGTTATTTAGACAAATCACAACGATATCTACAGTGTACGTATACACATTACTAACTAAATGGCCATGCAATATTTTTTAAATACAATTTCCCTTTATGCTGCTTTTAATCTTCAACCAGTTATTTATAGAAAATTAATTAGCTGTGGGTTAACTCGACGTCCTTATTAAAGGTCTTTTCAAAAGTTTTATATTTCCATTGAAATTTAACTCAATGAAAGAGTCGGCATCTTTGAGATAATCGTGATTAATTGGTTTGATTTAAGACTGTTTTACCCTGAAGTTAATATAGCACACGCAATTATTTGTCCATTTCACAACGACTTGGTGCTTTTTAATTGAGAAGTTTAAAAAAGAGGACATAATATTAACAATGATTAATATTTCAAAAGATTTCTCAAAATTAATAACAACCTTAGATACACGATACCTTTAATAATGGTTCAGAGCTATATTCTTTCAATGATTCTAAATATAAACAATAGCACCGCAGTTGGACACGTAAATCTTCCCCAGAGTATGATACATTCAAACAAAACAAATATTGATCATTCTTCATAAAGAAATATATCTTAACGTTTTGTAGCTGACATGCTGTGGTGTCTATGACCCAAGTTTTAAAGCAGAAACTTAAGGCTAAGATTGTTTAATGATCCAAAGCCCATGAGTACTATGAAGCGATAGTGCCCGCTCACCCGGGCACTATCAACTTCTTCTCGAGTCGTTCTCAACTTCTTCTCGTGTCGTTCTCAAATTCTTCTCGAGTCGTTCTCAACCTCTTATCGAGTCGTCCTCAATTTTTTATCGAGTCGTTCTCAACTTCTTCTCGAGTCGTTCTCAACTTCTTCTCGAGTCGTTCTCAACTTCTTCTCGTGTCGTTCTCAACTTCTTCTCACACTGTCAGATCATGAAATTGAGTTTATCAAGTTACCGGTAGGTGGTATAAAGCAGTATATAGATGATAATCTCAATTTATTATATTTTACCAGTGTTATATTGAAAATTACTTTTCCTATACAAGTAATATTTTTCAGTGGTAAAATATATCACCTTTTCTGTTTTGACCAATCAAAACGTTGCTTACAAACGATAATGGGGAAATTTAAAAGCTGTCTAGCAGATTTTTTATAGAAATGTAATAAACAGAATATCTACATGTATCAGTAACACCAAATATGTTTACCTCGTGTGGCTAATATTTTGACATTTTTCACTCTTGAGGCGCTCTCGTGAAAAATATCAAAATATTAGCCCCACTCGTGATTATATATTTGGTATTACTGAAAAAAAACTGTTACATATCCTCTGTATATTCATATTAGATAAATCGCAATAACTTAATCAATCATCACATTAAGTATGTAGATAATTACAATAACTTAGATAACTTAGATAAATCATAATAGCTCATCACAAAAATTTGTTTAGATAAATCCAATAGCTTTATTAATCATCATAATAGCCTCATATAGTTATTTAGATAAACACAATAGCCTTATAGATAAATCACAACAGATTTTTAAGATAAATCGCAATAGCTTCAATCATCGCAATAACGTTATATTGTTATTTAGACAAATCACAACGATATATACAGTGTACGTATACACATTACTAACAAAATGTCCATGCAACATTTTTGAAATACAATTTCCCTTTATGCTGCTTTTAATCTTCAACCAGTTATTTATAGAAAAATAATTAGCTGTGGGTTAACTCGACGTCCTTATTAAAGGTCTTTTCAAAAGTTTTATATTTCCATTGAAATTTAACTCAATGAAAGAGTCGGCATCTTTGAGATAATCGTGATTAATTGGTTTGATTTAAGACTGTTTTACCCTGAAGTTAATATAGCACACGCAATTATTTGTCCATTTCACAACGACTTGGTGCTTTTTAATTGAGAAGTTTAAAAAAGAGGACATAATATTAACAATGATTAATATTTCAAAAGATTTCTCAAAATTAATAACAACCTTAGATACACGATACCTTTAATAATGGTTCAGAGCTATATTCTTTCAATGATTCTAAATATAAACAATAGCACCGCAGCTGGACTCATAAATCTTCCCCAGAGTATGATACATTCAAACAAAACAAATATTGATCATTCTTCATAAGGAAATATATCTTAACGTTTTGTAGCTGACATGCTGTGGTGTCTATGACCCAAGTTTGAAAGCAGTAACTTAAGGCTAAGATGGTTTAATGATCCAAAGCCCTGATGACGTCACAAACACGATTGTGGAAATCAGTGATCATAATATTGTGCTAGTGATCAATATTGTTTTACATTACCACAATATCAACGATTAGAACATCACGTGACTGAATACTGCCTTCATATTGGCTACACACATGAGTACTATGAAGCGATAGTGTCCGCTCACCCGGGCACTATGAAAATTTGCGCGATGTTCTACATGAATCTATGTATTATGACGTCACTATTAAATTACGTCACTTTTACGTCGTGCTACTGTTCTCCTTGAAAATGGCCGACTCTGGAAACGACCCAAAGCTGGCCTTGGTATATCACAATTAAAAACGAGTTTTTGTTCATACATATGTATTTAATGGATGGGTGATGTACTAAACCCATTATGGCCTTGTTGAGAGGGCACTATTGCCTCATAGTATTGTCTCGTGATGATATAGTGCCCTCGCCTTCGGCTCAGGCACTATTTCATCCCTCGACAATACTATGGGGCATTAGTGCCCTCTCAACAGGGCCATACTATATAACTAGCACACATAAGTTATTAAGGGAGCATAGTGTTTAAGATAAATGGTACATGTACAAATGTACCACTATCTCGTTATCATGTTGTCTTTCCCCCAGTGAAATTTTGGCATTTAAAGGGTTTTTTAATCATTCCGTGAAAAAATTAAAGAAATTCTTATGAATCACGAATATGACCATTGTAATATAATGATTTTAACAGATGTATCTAATGAAACAGTGCACATTATAAAATGTATAGAGTTTTTTATATGGTCGTTGAGAGATATCACATGCATGTATCCATGTATGATATGGAGGTGGACGTTTTTAATATGTTCATTATGTTAATATACCTACTTGTTGTGGTTTAGAATAATGTTTAAGTGCTTACTTCGAGGACATGACATTGATTTGAACGTATATTACATGGCGGCTGTCGTCGATCGAACAGAAGTCGCATACTCTTCTGGAACGCTTGGTCTTCTACTGTACTAGTTAAAGGGACATTGTAGTCAACCAACGTTTGTTTTTTCAATTCAACTTGAATCGAAAATGCATAAATTCAGACATAAGAATTTGTGTTTGATAATAAGATACCACTAAAGCAATGAGCAGTGTGGTCATTTTAATTACCGGGAAAGCCCGCACCAAATAAAGCACCAACTTAAATTCTAATGAGACATCTTGGGACGAATCGCCGTGCTGTTATTTCAGCTTCAACATCTTCACACCTCAATTTTCCCGGGAAATTTAATCTATTTGTCGAATGGCTTATTAATTTAGAAATTACCGCAACAGCTCATTCTTGTAATTTTAATATTGTTTTTATGTAATGTAATTGTTTCAAGTCTATAATATTTTTTATACTTATAATATCCGTCATAAAATCCCAAAATTAATTTGGCCACTACAAAAAAATGTACAGTGTCTTCACGTTATTATTCATTCAATAATTCAACAATATAAAGTCATTTGATGTCTTATATGAAAAAAAATCGTTTTCCTTGCGAACACTTCAATACTGATATCCAATTTAGATTTATATAAGGATTGGAAGTCATTTTTTAACTTTCATAGTGCTATGAAAGGTCAGCCGTTACATCCATGTTGAATGAAGCCCGCTAGGGCTTCATGCTGGATATGGATGTAACCGCTGACCTTTCATAGCACTATGAAAGTGAAAAAAAATGACTTTCAATTCATATATTTACATTTTTACTATAGAACAATTACTTAACTTTATTGATATGTTTTCAAATAAATAGTTTATTACCCGCGTTTGTATATGTGTCGTCATTTAAACGACATGGGCGGAACAGCCCAGCTTGAATAAAATTGGCGACAATAATAATAATTAGTCATTTGAGCGTTTGACGCAAAATCATTCTCTATGTTATTCGAAGCGGAGCGACAAGACTATCATTGAACAAGCTTGATCTATGACGTCATAATGAAACCACGTGCTACGTCTCGAGAACCATTGCTTTCATACTTTTATAAAATGCATTTTTGCTGGTAATGTTCATATAGTGGGTTGCAGCGCAAATGTAAATATAAACATATAAAATGAAAAAGAAGTTGCTATTTCACCTAAATGAAATACTGGACAACTGTAACTCAGATAATATATTGTTCAGCTAGGTATATGAGGGGGAATACTGCCTAACTGGCAAGCTAGTTTTTGCAGTCATGCGGTATAACCCGGGCACCGTTCACGCTAGCTGGATGGGTGACCGCTTACACGTTACATTTGGTGGCAGCGGCGGGATATACATTTGGTGGCAGCGGCGGGATATACATTTGGTGGCAGCGGTGGGATAACTGCTTGTATTATTGAATTAAAGAGCTATACTACAAGTAAATTACAATACATGCATGTCCATAATTCCATCCGTATGTTACAGATAGCTTTCCTAATTATAGTTTTAGCGCTTCAGTACTTTCAGTACTTTGGTTGGTAATGGTACATTGATCCTTAAAATTAGTTTATGGTATCGGTAAGGGGGGTCCTTAAAGCGACCATTTGTTTTTATTTCACTTCGTAATGGTACGTGTATCTTTAAAAATATATAGTAATGTCCTCAACGAAATTAATCGTTGCTAAAAACTTAAAACATTCATTTTGTAACTCGTGATTAAGGTTGTCAGTATATTCTGTACGGCAAGTGGACTCGAGAGATGCAAGTTAATGAAGACTATGGGCAAGTTTTATGGTCGTATCTAAGATGGCCGTTTTTGAGTTTACGTATTAGTGTGCTAACTTGTTGGGATGGCAATGATGACTCGGTTCTCATTTTGAGGAATGATGCTTACTTGGATATGACCAAGATTTACATGACGGGTGTCGTCGATGAAGCAGAAGACGCTTACTCTTCCGGAACACCTGATCTTATTCTCTTGTGCTTTTACGAGAGTCTCCATGTAAACCTTTCCTTTGTTCCTATTTGATGGATTATGGTTTTGTTGACGTTATGGTATTTCCTTTTGTTTTACAGATCGTCATTCTCGATACCCAAGGGTAAAAGGTAAAAAAAAAAACAATCGCTAGGCTGCAAGCCTGTCCTTTGAAGATTACAAAGGGGCCGAAACAGACTTCAAAACCTGTGAATTTTTACATCAAAGGGTGAGACCAGTCCTCTTGCCTCATCAACAAGGTGGCGCAGTCAGTTTCGCCATGACATATCCCATTGGTGTAGAGAGCGTAGTTGAACGTTACCCCTGGATATTTTCATTTCAGAAAATGTTTTTTGTTCAGTCCTTTGATTGGGCAACAGGCATAACCTATGAGCGCCCTCTCCTTACAGTTATAAGCAGTTTTTATTACATTTTTGCCAGTGAAATATAGAAAAGTATCAAACTGATAAAACCTATATTTTCACTGCAGTGATGAGCAGTGAAAAAATAAGATTTTGCAGTGAAAATATAAGATTTTGCCGTGAAAATATAAGATTTTGCAGTGAAAATATAAGGCTTTTTCAGTGTAACGTGAAAAAGTGACCCGCCAAAAAAATACTATCCGGGTCATTATTCTACGTTGCAAAAGTTACCCGGGGTCGTTATTTAACAGTAGAAATCTTAAACGGCCATCTGTAGAAAATAACCCAATTGGATTTTTCCGTAATTCGTCCCGTGAAAAAGTGACCCGCCGTAGCTTTCAACGGTGGGTAGTTTTCAACTGGGTCATTTTTTCACGTAACACCGGAACTTTTGTTCCCCTTGATCGAATCTTGGAGGCTCGGCATTGTTGTCGTCTGCTAGAACTTGTCTCTGGGGGAAAGATTGTCTTGAAAAAATAGCATCAATAGTAAATATTGATGAGAACTGCTACAGGATTTAATATGAAATGAAATGAAAGATGAGAATGGTTCAACTTTTCCGATCAACTTATCCCAATCAGCTGTGTACTGAACCCGATCGGTTGTGATTTCGAC
Organism: Mimachlamys varia; assembly: GCA_947623455.1. Taxonomy (NCBI): domain Eukaryota; kingdom Metazoa; phylum Mollusca; class Bivalvia; order Pectinida; family Pectinidae; genus Mimachlamys; species Mimachlamys varia. Next base: position 31,570,980 of record OX392540.1, read on the forward strand.
GGATTACAGTAGACTTAGCTCCCTTGCAGTAGGCAAGTAGACCAAGAACAAAAATAATGAAAGTATCTTAGTCCTCTTCCAAAATGTAATGAAAAGAAAATTCAATGGTTTGCCGTTTAATATCAAATATATTTCACTTGTATGGCAGATTTTTTTTATATTTTCACGAGTGCGTATAAAAAAATCTGCCATACTCGTGAAATATATTCGATATTAAACGGCAAACCATTGAATATCCTCTATATACTCATCTTACTGAATTCAAATATAGATAAAAAATAGATAATATACATTAGATATTGATAACTATATGTCATTACTTTTTATAATTTCATTTCGATATTGTAGCAGAAATCGCATCATACTAGTGAGAAGAACAAATGCAAAGCAGCTAATAGACAGCACATACATGTAGAACAATTTTCTTGGATAATTTCATACATCAGTGTAATACAAAGATAGTTGAATAAGTAGTTATAATCTAGTAAAAGCGTTTAGTATCTTTAACGAATCTCTTAACCATCTCCAGATTTCTTGCATCAAGATTGACATCGAGATTTTGACATCGATATAGGAAAGTAAGAGAAAGTAATGGATTGGAATCATTAGGAGCAGAAAAAGTGTTCATGATAATTTGCCTTTGATTATTAAATAAACAAAGTACAATGGAGGAAGTAATGATCACAATGCTTAACAGGGGAATTACAAGAGCAAGCAATGGTATCAATTAAATTGGATTCAAAAAGATTTTTTTAGATAAATTTAAATTACTGGAACAACTTCTAAGTTTGCAAGGGGTATTATTGAATTTTCGATCACCGTGGTATCTTAAAATATTATGACATTGAGGTTAGGATTCCATTTCATCCGAGCGTAAAAACTATCTCTTTTTATGGCTCCAATAGTCATTGAGGGATACAGACAGTATGGATTATTCCATTCTAACATAAGTTTCGGGAAGAAACTGGCATTATATAACTGGGTTCTAGGTAAAGGAATATCAAAAATTCTTGTGTAGGCTTTTTCATCAATATAAAAACAAGCCTAGATGTTTATGAATTGAAACATTACTGCTAGACAACTGATCAAAATAAAGAGTAGGATGTTGTATCTCAGAGTCAAGTCGCCTAGAGAAAAGCAGAGCTACAGTTTTTTTTCTGGATAAAAGATAATTTCCCATTTTCGAGGCCAAATTGAAATTTTCTCTATATCTCAGCACATTCCTGTCTGTTTTCCTCAATAAGACCACATAAGGAGGTATCATCACCAGTACAATAACTATATAATAGGAACAAGAACGGACCAAGGACTGAACCTTGAAGTCTTCCTGCCTGTAATGCCTGTCATGTTTTCCAATTAGACCTATACCCTTTGTTGCCAATCAAGGGCGGATTTGTCGAGTGGTTTACACTCCGGCCTTCCATACAGGCGGCCGGGGTTTGATCCCCGTAATCGTCATACGCTTGAGGCTAAATTTGTGGAAGAGCTTATCAGGACTGGTTACAAAAACCTTGCCAAATCTTTCAATTTCACTTTCAGATATATCGATGATGTGTTGTCTATAAACAACAAGACGTTTGCTGACCATGTCGATCGTATATACCCTTCTGAACTTGAAATAAAGGACACAACAGACTCTTCTGCATCAGCTGCTTACCTCGATCTCTACTTAAACCACGACCAACTTTGACAGCTTACTACTAAGCTATACGATAAACGTGATGATTTCAATTTTCCGATCGTAAACTTTCCATTTCTTGATAGAAACATCCCTGCTTTTCCAACCTATGTTGTTTACATGTCGCAGTTGATTACATATTCTAGGGCTTGCTCTAAATATCGGGATTTTCGTGATCGATGTCGACTGCTGACAAACAAACTAACAACACAAGAATTCGAGAGATGCAGGTTGATCAGAATTATGGGCAAGTTTTATGGTCGCAATCTTTGTCTCATTGAGAATTATTCTGTATTAAGATGGACATTTTTTAGTATGCTCATTAGTGTGTTTACCTGTTGTAATTGACAATGATACCCGGTTCTCATTTGGAGAACTTGATGTTACCTGGATGTGACAAAGATTTACATGGCGGGTGTCTTCGATGAAGCAGAAGACGCTTACTCTTCCAGAACACCTGGTCTTATTCTCTTGTACTTTTATCAGAGTCGCCATGTAAACCTTTCCTTTGTTCATATTTTACCCCTAGTTTAATCGATTTTGAGTTTGGATTATGATTTTGTTAACGCTTCAGTATTCTTTTATTTATTTGCCCAGGAATCTGGAGTATTAACTAACTTAGCTTTAGAATACTGACGATTTCTTTGTCTAATTGTAAGTCTGATAGCATTAGTCATCCAAATTTTATCACTAGGTCTGATAGTTACTGTTTTATGAGGCACAAATAGGTCGATAGCAGTTAGTATTTTATCAGTTAAAAGAGAGTTCATATTTTCAATGTCACCCTGTAATAAAGGATTCCAGTCAATGGACCTAAGATACTCATTCGCTCCTTCGAAGTCAGTGTTATTGAAGTATAGTAAAGCCTTTTTATATTCATGTTCTTAACCGTTTTGAATTTCAGATCAGCACCAATAGGGCAATGATTACACCTCCGGAAACAAATCCGTTCGACTGCCCGCTAGAATAAACCGCGCACCCGTATTTATACCTTCTTCTAGCAGTACAGAATAGCCTACGTGTACAGAATATGCACGTACAATTCCTCGTGCAGCACTGTTGTCAGTAGTGACTCGCGACGACTACACTGTCAACAACTCGTACAATAGGGTCATACATTGTACTCAGTCACCTCGACATGACCTGGCGACGTCACAGTTCAACTTAACACTCTAAAGAATAATTACAGGTATGTAAATAGCCTCCGTACTAGATACTGGACACGAAGATACCATTTTAACATAGGTGGCCGAGCTGCCCAGACCACTTCCGTTAGCGTACGTAATGCTACGATATATAGGAGATAAAGTTGTCTACCATATTACTAAGATACGTTACAACGTTACATTATACATTTTATTGTATCAAAACCTCCCCTGCTACACATTACATGGCAAGACGCACGCAAAATAATAAAATAAAAAAAAAAGAAAATAAACTTGTTTTGTTGTTGACATGACACGACGCACGTATACTTAGAAGAAAACCAAGATAATAGGACAAGGAGCAATATTCTTACAGGTTCAGTGGGCAGCATTCCAAAACCAGTGATAATAGGTGATATGACAGGACACGATATGATATCATGACAACACATGACTTGACTTGACAGGGCAAAAATAGCATGATATGACATGACCCACGCATACATAGAAGAAAAATCAAGATGATATGATAAGGAGCATTTAAATTTTCAGGTTCAGGCAAGGTAACAATTTAAGCCCACAATCAGAGGTGACATCAGAACAAAATATGGCATGACACAGGTGTTTGTCAACATGATATGACACCATAAATGGACACAACATCAGAACAATACATCACCATATGACGACCCACAGGGAAAAACGGTTTTTTTCCCTTTCATGTTAAGGTCACTCGGTTCCTTTGTCAATATCCATAGGAACTTCATGAAATTTCACTCAAATGTTTACTAGTGTATCAAGAACAAGGATTTTTGTTGTAATTGGCCGAAAACCTGCAGAAATCTTTTTGGGGTGAAAAACTGATATTTTCAGGGAAAACACCAGAAAGAGCGAAATCAGCAACTAACATATTACGTTTTAATGTATTACAATCCTAACGTTATATATACATATAAAGCAGAAAAGAAGGCAAATATTTTACGTTTCGTATAACTTTTATTTAACAAAACAAACAATTATATGTATGTTTTTCATCAACATTTTCAAATATCAAAATATTGTGTGGATGAAAAACTGATTTTTTAAAGTTATGTTATGAAGAAACAATCCTTATTTAACAAAGCATGAAAAAAATGAACCAAAAAAACATTATTTCACTTAAATTTTTGGGAAAATAATCAGAATCATTGTTTTTTTTATTTCAATTGCCTCCCCTTTCACTGCAACTGGACTTAATTAGTGGAGGTATAGATTTTTCCGTATCACATAAAACCCACTTCTAAAGTATCTTAATATAGATTAATAAAACCACGTGCATCAAAAATGTATTATAGGAACATTTCAGTTAACCCTAATTTAAACAACTCCGGTGCTTATATGAAATATATTATCAAGCACATACCGATTGAACGTCTAAACGATAAATATATAGGTTGTTTTGGTTTCTACATCTAAAGATTATAATGCTTGAAAGAAGTGAGATACTAGGTTAATCGATTGCTTTAGCCTGATTTGAATGTATCCACTCTCCTGGTATCAGATTATACAGAAAATAGTTTATAACTAGCATTTATGGCATTTATTGAATAGTGATATCATCAGAACATGTTGCATTAAATATCGAATAAATATAAAGCAATGTGTTTGTTTAATGATGCAGTTGTAAAGAATTGAAGCGGACATATAGGTTGTCTTAGTGTTTACATTACTAATACATTTAGATGAATGAGGGTGAGTGGGTAACCCGATTATGAAACTCACATCATGACATCGTTGTAGATAAAAACACAAACGCGTGTTACCAGTTCCAAGTCCTTGTATTCACTCCCAAAAATATGTTTTACATAAAGAGATTTCTGATAAATGGGAATAACTCAAATACATTGGAGTTACTAATTACCTCCCCTATACCATACTGTATTGTTTACACAACACGTTTACATAAGACCAGGTTGATATAGTCGATAATTACGCAACCAACTTAACCTTCTTGCGTTTACATTGATTCTAGCAGACGCTTGGGTCTTTGCCGGATGGCAAATTGCATGATCATCGGCGTATGTATGGTGAATTTCTTACCCATGATAGGTATCAAATTTTATATCCGTCAAAGCGGCCATGTTTTTGCCAAGAACGATAATCAACGGACCGAGAGACCTTAAATAGCTCGGCGACTCGACATGACACGTGGTAATAAGGTGATAATCATAGGAAAAGGGCTAGGAACAATGTATAATACCTGTATTGGTTCAGTAGACAGCAATTTAATCCCTTGAATAAAAGTAATATCTTACCATAAAAAGACATAATATGACAAAACGCAAAGGACTCCTGGATATGGAGGTGTGGAGAGCGTAGTTGATCGTTACCCCTGGATATCGAGGTGTTGAGAGCGTGGTTTATCGTTACCCCCGGATATCGAGGTGTAGAGAACGTAGTTGATCGTTACCTCTGGATATCGAGGTGTGGAGAGCGTAGTTGATCGTTACTCCTGGATATCGAGGTGTGGAGAGCGTAGTTGATCGTTACTCCTGGATATCGAGGTGTGGAGAGCGTAGTTGATCGTTACTCCTGGATATCGAGGTGTGGAGAGCGTAGTTGATCGTTACTCCTGGATATCGAGGTGTGGAGAGCGTAGTTGATCGTTACTCCTGGATATCGAGGTGTTGAGAGCGTAGTTGATCGTTACCCCTCGATATCGAGGTGTAGAGAGCGTAGTTGATCGTTACCCCCGGATATCGAGGTGTAGAGAGCGTAGTTGATCGTTACATACGGATGTCGAGGTGTAGAGAGCATAGATGATCGTTACCCATGGATATCGAGGTGTAGAGAGCTTAGTTGATCGTTACCCCTGGATATCGAGGTGCAGAGAGCGTAGTTGATCGTTACCCCTGGATATCAAGGTGTATAGAGCTTAGTTGATCGTTACCCCTGGATATCGAGGTGTAGAGAGCGTAGTTGATCGTTACTCCTGGATATCGAGGTGTTGAGAGCGTAGTTGATCGTTACCCCTCGATATCGAGGTTTAGAGAGCGTAGTTGATCGTTACCCCCGGATATCGAGGTGTAGAGAGCGTAGTTGATCGTTACATACGGATGTCGAGGTGTAGAGAGCATAGATGATCGTTACCCATGGATATCGAGGTGTAGAGAGCTTAGTTGATCGTTACCCCTAGATATCGAGGTGCAGAGAGCGTAGTTGATCGTTACCCCTGGATATCAAGGTGTATAGAGCTTAGTTGATCGTTACCCCTGGATATCGAGGTGTTGAGAGCGTAGTTGATCGTTACCCCTGAATATCGATGTTTAGAGAGCGTAGTTGATCGTTACCCCTGGATATCGAGGTTTCGAGAGCGCAGTTGATCGTTACCCCTGGATATCGCGGTGTAGAGACTTAGTTGATCGTTACCCCTGGATATCGAGGATGGCAGAACGTTTATATAGACTAAGCTTATTTTGAACAGTTGGAAACTTATTTTTCGACCTTTCGAGAATGCCTGTTTGACGTTGTCTCGGCCACAGACCGCTGAAAGCAACTCTCTAAATACAGTTACCCAATCAAGCGGCATTCAAATATCAGAAACATTTCGCTCTATCGTACTCTAACGGCCCTGTCACACTTGACCGGTTCCGAACATCAACGTACAGGGATTTTTTGTTATTTTGTTGCCCGTGGTAAAGTTGTCAGTCCGGTGAAAAAAGCATATTGCTGACGTACTTGCACCAAACAAGGAACTGTTGAAACGTACAGATAACCGACATGTACATCTAACGCACGGCTACAGTTTAACCAGCCGAATGTCTGCGAATGAGTGACGAACAACAAACGAACACGAACAGTTACCATCGTAGCAACCCGCTTCGAAAGTTGTTTTCTTCATTTAACACTTGGAAATTAATAATGATGTAAATATAAGGATTGTACCTCATTTTGACTGCGTATACGGTAGTATGCCCGCAGTTGGCAACCAACCAAGTGAATATGTCGGTTGCCAACTTCGGGCATACTACCGTATACGCAGTCAAAATGAGTTACAATCCTTATATTTACATCATTATTAATTTCCAAGTGCTTCTTTCGAAGAAAACAAATTTCGAAGCGGGTTGCTACGATAGTAACTACGATGACCGTGGTTGCTTTGGTAATATAGTCCCACTGAATCTTCATCGATATATTGGTAAGTTTAGAAAATACACAGTGAACAACACTATTTTTCTTCAATACGTCATTTATTTATTTGTTACCAAATAATTTTATGAGCACCTCGATTGTATTCCTTTATTACCAACGGTTGTTATGTACACGCATTGCCGCAGTGATCTGGTTGTGATGCGGTCCGACGTCGGACGTCACAACTGCAGGGCGCCGCCATCTTTGCGTTGCCGTCAAAGAATTTCGCATGCGCATCATTAGAATTAAAGTTTGCCAGACCCCATTTATTGCATAATCAGCCGAAATGGATTCCATATATGTCCCATGTTTCAAAATCTTGAAGGAACCAAACAATGACTGTCAGCTAATAGTTATTGTTCCGAAGCGTGAACGACGCCATATTTGAACAAATATCAATCCGCCGAGCCTTTTTTCACTGCGTATACGCTTATTTATTTGCAGTCAGAGTTTACTAAGCTCAAGAAGGGGGAGGTGTAAATATTTATATATGCATACGCATCTCTCCGCCGGACCAATTCTCGGAAAATGGCACTGCTGACTGCCTCGATCTCCACCATGTCCTTTGTTTGACCGTTCGGTGTTCGTTTAAGATCCGGTTAATGCGCAGTGTATGCGTTCAAGTTTCATACACGGATTAAACAAACAACCCCCCCCCCCCGGACACCTACAGCATAGTTTATATGCATGTTACGTTGGAATTACGAACAATGACAATACACATGCACAATGCACAGAAAACCCAACGAATATTCTTGTTCGTCACAGTTCATTTCAATTTTGTTGCATGAACAAAACTTTCTAACGGATGCAACGTACTTCACTGGACATGAAACGATTGTTCCGAACATAAAACTAACAGAAAACGATTATTGACGAACATAACCGGACATATAAAAAATCGCCATCCGTTTCACGTTCGGAAGCCCAATCCGGTCAAGTGTGACAGGGACTTAATACGACAGAGTCGAAGGGCAGGCAACAAGTTTACACATTTTGCTTTGTAAAATAAACATGTTTTCGAAGTACACAAAACATACCGAACTGATGATATTTGTTTATTTTTTTTATTTTCAGGACAATCTTGAATCTGTATTACGTCATACGTTTAAATAGCTTTATTTTCTAGATATTGGTTCAATTAACTGTTCAGAATTATATAAACCCGTTTCTGTTGAAATCCGATGTATTTGCTCGTGGTAATGATCTAACATGAAATATCATTTACATTCGAAGTGCGTCATAACATTTGTTATTTCCATCGGTGAAAAGTAGAAAGGTCGGGTCGGCGTCTGTTACCTTATGTATTAGGTCAATTAACACTACATGTTACAGGTATATATTTGTTAATTTGTAGCTGCGTATACATCACTCATATAATCACGTATTTCTCGAACCAGCTGCTCGTGATATTGACCAAGAAATATATTGCATTTTTTACAGTCACGTATTACCATCACGGCCCAGTTGGTCGAAATGCTGTTAGCTTAATCACTATCTAAAGACATATTTTACCCTGTCATAATTCTGTCACCATACAAGATGTGATCACCTAATCTTGAATGCCAATTGCTGCAAATCAATATTTGATATCTAGAAAGTTGTAACTAATTCAATGGTTTTGTGTTCAAGTTACAGTAGAATGAAGATTTGCGTTAAGCACAGATTAAACTAATACTTTTTGAACAGCACGTGGGCCTGATCAAGCGCTCAACGTTGATGTTCAACACAACGCTTGTAACTAGCGGTGGTGTTAATGAAGAGATCAGGTCTATCAATGTGAGTGGGTATAGAGGCGTGTCACCGATGTGTGATACACTCGCGGAATTTCTCAGTCAGTATAAATTCATATGAGCATGCGCAGAATGGTTTTGTGCGACATATATATATATTACATATTGCATATTTAAACTATCTTCTTAACCCTCGCAGTTCAGAAGCATTGTAGAGACCATTCACTGCAATAGCGCTGGGATTGTCCTCATAGTAACGTGGAGATGTCGAGCTAGGCAATGTGTTAACAGCTCAGTTGAAAAGTGGATCACGCATCGAAACATTTTACGGAAATCTAACTCAATTTTGTAGGTAAGTATTAGATTTCATTTAATTTTCTTACGATTTCCACATAAAAAGAGGATAGCTGATTTGGAAAAAATAGGTGGTTTTTTTTCTTTTCTATTTTGGTGAAAGGTTTTAATGATTATTATAGACTTCAGAGATATCTTTGTGTGTAGCATATTTCTCTTTATTCGAAAATATGATAATTTCATATTTTGTATTTAGAATAGTTCTTATATCTTAACATTAAGGCTTATAATTATCATGTTCTAAAAATAACCGATATTGATGTTAATTATCAATCAAACTACTGCAGCAATATTGATATATATATAATAAAGCATATCACAATTATCTAGTTAATAAATAAATATGATCATTTTTTCACGCAAAATTCATTTATCAAAATAATCGATTTCAAGCAGGAGATTAGTGTCAGATAAAATCTTCTCTAATTTCTACGTGTGTAATACACACCTACCCATGCAATACAGCCACGGCGTGACGTCACAATGGCGAAACAATGACGTGACGTCACGAATTCGGAAATATCTGATGCCGAAAAGAGAAAAATGACGTGATGACATTAAAACCTACCACGACATTTTAACCATGTAAATTAGAAAGCTGAGATAATTTCTTTTATGCGCAAACTACGTTAACAAATATGAGATAACTAAACCTCACTGAATCATTGGTTTTTGTCAAAAATCTCAAGAAAAAAAGTTAACATTTTCAAAATGGTGGCCAGTCGAAAGGTACAGTGTATTTTCAAGGCTTTTGAGCTTATCAGGTAGTTGGAATGAGAGAAAAATACTCTTTCATGACCAGGGGTGTAAGATAGGGAAATTCCACCTTCTGGATTTTCAAATTTGACAAAAGCCTCGGGTTTTACCCAATTTGAAAACCCTTTGGTGGAATTTCTCTATCTTACGACCCTTGTCATGATAGAGTCTTATAATCTACATGTATATTGATTTAGATTTTTGAGAAAAATAGTAATGAGATACATGAAGCAAGATCAGAAATACTGTTTCAGTTAATTGAAACTAAATCAATAAGGTGAAGCGAAATTGATTTGGGTAATCGACATAGCATGTATTACTGGTTTATATTTCACTGCAAGCATTTAAGCGTACTGTTTAAGAAAATTGAAAAGATTTATTTTGTGATGATAAGTTCTAATGTTATAGATATACGTCAAAACTAGTTACAATGCAAACTTATCGATATTTCATAGTAATACTGTTTTATTTTGTCAAAAGTGGTAATATTAATGTGCCCAGTTATATGTATGCAGAGGATTCGTGGCAATGTTCATGTTAATCGACAAAACTAATATTATTAAAGTTTTCGATTATCGAAAAGGTTTATAACAAAAGTTTAGATCATCGATAAGATTGACAAAAAAGTTAAATCATCGACAAGACCAATACAAACGTTTAGATTGCCGACAAAAGTAGTTATTTGATTATCGACATAATTAGAATTAATGATACTGGTTTACTAGGCAAACATAAGCTAACTAATGTTGCAGATAGGGCACATGTTACTGTCACAGAGTTTTTTTTTATATTCTTCCACTAGCCCTCCACATCTGGGTTGCGAGTTAGAATCCCACGTAGGGCAGTTGCCAGGTACTGACCGTAGGTCGGTGATTTTTCTCCGGGTACTCCGGCTTTCCTCCACCTTCAAAACCTGGCACGTCCTTAAATGACACTGGCTGTTAATAGGACGTAAAACTTAATAAACCAAACCAAATCTTTTAACCACATAAATACTATTTTAACCGTCACAGAGCTTATTTCAACGTCACACAGATTATGTGATCATATTTAACTTATTTAACAGTCACATAGCTAATTCTACCGTCACAGAGATTGTTTTACTGTTATAGAGCTTATTTTACTGTTATAGAGCCTTTTTACCACACAAAGATTATGTTACCGTCACAGATTTTTTTTTTATCGTCAGCGCTTATTTTATTGCTACATTATGTATAATGCTTATTTTACCAACACAGAGATTATTTCACCCGCACATGGCTTACTCCACAGTTATAGAGATTATTTCACCCGCACATGGCTTACTCCACAGTTTTAGAGATTATTTTACCAGCACATGGCTTACTCCACAGTTATAGAGATTATTTTACCAGAACATGGCTTACTCCACAGCTATAGAGATTATTTTACCAGCACATGGCTTACTCCACAGTTATAGAGATTATTTTACCCGCAAATGACTTACTCCACAGTTATAGAGATTATTTCACCCGCACATGGCTTACTCCACAGTTATAGAGATTATTTTACCCGCACATGACTTACTCCACAGTTATAGAGATTATTTTACCAGCACATGGCTTACTCCACAGTTATAGAGATTATTTTACCCGCAAATGACTTACTCCACAGTTATAGAGATTATTTCACCCGCACATGGCTTACTCCACAGTTATAGAGATTATTTTACCAGCACATGGCTTACTCCACAGTTATAGAGATTATTTTACCCGCACATGGCTTACTCCACAGTTATAGAGATTATTTTACCCGCAAATGGCTTACTCCACAGTTATAGAGATTATTTTACCAGCACATGGCTTACTCCACAGTTATAGAGATTATTTTACCCGCACATGGCTTACTCCACAGTTATAGAGATTATTTTACCCGCACATGGCTTACTCCACAGTTATAGAGATTATTTTACCCGCACATGGCTTACTCCACAGTTATAGAGATTATTTTACCCGCACATGGCTTACTCCACAGTTATAGAGATTATTTCACCCGCACATGGCTTACTCCACAGTTATAGAGATTATTTTACCCGCACATGGCTTACTCCACAGTTATAGAGATTATTTTACCCGCACATGGCTTACTCCACAGTTATAGAGATTATTTTCCCAGCACATGGCTTACTCCACAGTTATAGAGATTATTTTTCCAGCACAAAGATCATTTTACCGACAAGGATCATTGTTTACAGTCACATAGATTATTTTACTGTTACATGGCTAATTTTAAGACTCAGGCATCAGTGCAGTCCTTTGAAATACGATTTGTTCCGTGTAAAGATTGTTGATAATCCATGATGTAGTTGTGGACATTTCTGCGAGGATGTTGGACATTTTTTCTTAGAATGCAAGCTTTTTAATACAGCACGAGTTGCATTTTTTCATAATATCAATTCATTGAATATTTATCCAGTTGATTTAGATCTAGATTTAATTTTTTTGGCAACGAAACTCTGTCCGTAGATACAAATACTGAGGTGTTCAGACACGTGCAACTTTTCATCAAATCCAGCAACAGGTTTTAAGTAAAATATTATTCATTGTAAAAATGTATTGTATGCCTTGTTAAATATTATCATGCAAATATCTATATGTACTGTATTAGAGGAAAAGGCGTTGATAAGTTTGAATAACTTGTGCCTAATACTCTACTCAGCTTTTGGGTAATAAATATGTTTAAATCAAAATCCATTTTGGATCGTAATGCTGTTCAAAACCACCATTATATCGATGTAGACTTACTGGGACTATATGAACGTACAAAATGGAACACCACAACTCTCGCAGTTACCGTTGTAGCAAACCCGTTTCGAATATTTTTCTTTTGGGTAATAATTGAATATTATTAATGATGTAAATATAAGAATTGTACCCGAATCTGAATGCGTATGCCCGCAGTTGGCAACGAACATATTCACTAAGTTCCATTGCCAACTGCGGGCATACAATAAAAAACGTTGTAAAACGAGGAACAATCTTAAAGGGACCATATCGGTTGAACTCACTGCTTGAACATGTTTTAAAAAGTCTCATTTTCAAACACGAAATAATTCCTTTAAAATAAATTTTTACATTTGTGTGGAATTTTCTAATCGCAATTTGTAAAGAAACATGCACATATCAAATGCTTCGAAACCTGTTATTTTTCTAAATCTTTATTTCGAAATTTGTAACTAGCAAAATGCTATTGTGTCGAACATATACGCATACTATTTTTCGTCATATCAAAATGTTTTAGTAAATTGCCCCTTAAATATAATGAGACTTCTTTAAAAGCAAGCTATGTACTGTCTCGTAGATTATTATTAATTATATGAATTCCTGGAAGATTTTCATCGAAAGACTGTAAACAATCATATTCCATAAAGTATTTCAATTTTGCACACTCTAAATTTAATCTATGGAAGTTTAAACAATCAAATCAAATTTCTGAAGAAATTAAATTCCGCATGCCCTTTGTTTCCCTCGTGATTCATCGATACATAATTACCATTTTGAGAATCACATCTGTAAAGCACGTTGAAGAAGACATGCTATGGTTTCGTTAATTGTTCTGTATATGCGCTGACAATTATCAAACGATCAAAACAAGATAAATGAAATTAATGCTTGAAATAATTAAAAAATAAGAATTTCAGAAAATGACTATTGAATAACAGAAAATCGATGTTGACTTTTTCTCAGAAAAATTAGAGCTTCCAAAAGCATTTTTTTACCCGTTTCATCGATTCGAAACCGTTGCAATTTAAAATTGTTATTACACTGCAAATTAAAAATTGTTATAGCACTGTAGAGCTCACAATTTTGATTTTGTGAGTTAAATTAATTTTATACATTTGTTTCAATACGTCCACAAACCTGTTTGACTTGTGTGAAATAGTTGTGTTAGTCTGTTTACAATGCCATCACAAAGTGTCTCCGATATCCTTGGTGTTTCGTCGTCACACCGTTTACCAAATCATCTCACATCTGCGGCATTTGTACACACTCATTCACCCCTGAAATTTCATAAAGAACTGTTCAAAGCTTTGCACTGGAAGAGTCCAAATGTGACTTCGGTGTGAATGAGTTAAGTTATTTAATAGATGAGCGTTCAATGTCCTTGTTTAGAATTTCTAAATAATCTTTTTTCCCTTCTTTATGGTTTCTAGGTATCATTTCATGATTTATCGGCCCCGTCGTCATGTTTTCTTTCGTGTATTTGTTATAAAGTTTTCAGGCAAGTAGGTTGTCTATGTGACTGTATTCCGTTGTTTACGTGACTGTACTCAGTTGTTTACGTGACTGTACTCCGTTGTTTACGTGACTGTACTCCGTTGTTAACATGACTGTACACCGTTGTTTACTTGACTGTACTCCGTTGTTTACGTGACTGTGCTCCGTTGTTTACGTGACTGTACTCCGTTGTTTACTTGACTGTACTCCTTTGTTTACTTGACTGTACTCCGTTGTTTACGTGACTGTGCTCCGTTGTTTACGTAACTGTATTCCGTTGTTTACGTGACTGTATTCCGTTGTTTACGTGACTGTACTGCGTTGTTTACATGACTGTATTCCGTTGTTTACGTGACTGTACTTCGTTGTTAACGTGACTGTACTCCGTTGTTTACTTGACTGTATTCCGTTGTTTACGTGACTGTACTCCGTTGTTTACGTGACTGTATTCCGTTGTTTACATGACTGTATTCCGTTGTTTACTTGACTGTATTCCGTTGTTTACGTGACTGTACTCCGTTGTTTACTTGACTGTACTCCGTTGTTTACGTGACTGTATTCCGTTGTTTACGTGACTGTACTCCGTTGTTTACTTGACTGTACTCCGTTGTTTACGTGACTGTGCTCCGTTGTTTACGTGACTGTATTCCGTTGTTTACGTGACTGTATTCCGTTGTTTACGTGACTGTACTCCGTTGTTTACGTGACTGTATTCCGTTGTTTACGTGACTGTACTCCGTTGTTTACGTGACTGTACTCCGTTGTTAACATGACTGTACTCCGTTGTTTACGTGACTGACTGTACTCCGTTGTTTACGTGACTGTATTCCGTTGTTTACGTGACTGTACTCCGTTGTTTACGTGACTGTACTCCGTTGTTAACGTGACTGTACTGCGTTGTTTACGTGACAACACTCCTTTTTCACGCATCGCGAATTTCGTATTTTTATGTATTTAAATAAATAATCATATTAATGTGCCTGCAATATCCGTGTACAGTGCATCAAACCTCGTTTCCGTTATCTCGAAGTCGATTAGACGTTGCAAAAACTTTGGGTCATCAGAATACTCGAGTAAAGCAAGTTCGAATAATTTATTATAAAGTTTGGTCGGATCCGACAGAAATATGTTGAATTAAACTGGGGTTTTGAGATAACGAGGTTCGACTTATCGTATAGTCTGTTATCTGTACTGGTGTGCCTTCATGTGATTGAGAGGAATAACTCGGCTCTCATTTTGCGTACTTTATGTTTTCTTGAATGTGATCAAGTTTTACATCGTGGTTGTCGACGATGAAGCAATAGATGCTTACTCTTCCGGAACAGATGGTCTTATTATCTAGTAATTTTACAAGATTCTGCATGTCAATCTTTTCATTGTTCATATTTTGCCACTCGTTTAAGGTGGGTCCATACTTTTCAAAATAGCACCACTGCGCAGAAAGCTACGCATGTCGGCTGAAATTCAAGAATGGTTTACGTTATCGTTACGACATCACGCTTCTCTTGTCTTAATGTTCGGATTATGGTTTTGTTGACGCCGCGGTATTCTCTATTCGGTATGTTTCTATACATTATACATATCGTAGTATACAATAATAATGCTTGACTAAGTTTAAAATATTTAATTTAAGATTTAGTACACTGTATCTAATAACAACTTAAGGACTTTTGGTTTGGTTGTAATCATTTAAACACCTGTTTAAATTATGTCAGCCTTGTACATTTTACTTGGTTAATAATTACCTATAATGTTATTGCAACATTTTATCAATTCATTTTTAGTATGATATCCACTGCTTTGCCGGGCCAATACATGTACATGCATACTCAGGTATTGCCCGATTCTAATAATATTAATAATAAAACCTGTATTTCGGATCATATTTAAATGAACGACACAAAGTTGTTAATTAGACATGGTATCGTTAAAGGGGGCCCTCCCGGCAGTGTAGGCGGGGTCGTTCTAATCTGTAGGTCGTTCAACATACAATGGGACCTCGTTCCGTAATCTTGGGGAGCACTTTCATGCCGGATCCCGCACGGGTAATTAATATGTATGTAAAAACGGAACTCCGTCTAATGTACTGCCGACCACAGTATATTGGTCAGCATTAATCTCTGATGGGCTGGCCGAAATCGATAATCTTTAATCATCCCGTAGACAGTGAAACGGTAACAGAACAAAGGTCCGATGAATTGGACGCGACACGATTTAAATATAAGAGACATATACATGTACGGCTCTGCATAAGACACATCGTAATAGCTCCATATCTAGTAATGGTGAAATGGCGAGTTCTTCTGATTCATGAACTCGTGACTGCCTCTGTACGTGCAAATTCGACCCCCTCCCGGTCTTCTTACACGTGCGTATATTATAATATAGCTCCCGGAATGCGTTTCGACTCTCTGTCCGACTCCAAGTATTTCCGTTCGCATATACAGTCGATTTTTTTTTATTTCGAACTCGTATAATTCGAAAACACATTTTTTTTCTTTGGTCCCGGTGTAATTTTATACCAACACATTCGTACTTGTTTAACTCGAACACTTGCTTTATTCAAGGTTTTCCCACTGTTCCACCGACTTCGAGATAAAGAGACTGAAGCAATATCTAACATTAATTGAGTGGGGGAATTTCTTTTGACCAAGTAGTTATCTGGCTAGAGCGATAGTTCGTCAGTCAAAAATTAGGGTTCGAGTCAAGGGAACCGTTTCACAAATAGGAGTGTTACTTACACCATGTTTGTGAAACAGTCCTTGACTCGAAAACTCGGATAACAAGTACACCAACATGCTTTGTTTCCAGTACAGATGTACTCAGGAACGCTTACAAAACACACATAAAGACACGTCCTTAGATGGCCTAAAGATGTAGATATGACGATAACGAAAGTCAAATCAAACCAAGCGAAACGGGCGATGCTGTAGACGAATGAGTGAAAAAAAAGCATCTTCTAGTTACTTAATTCTCTTTTAGATTGTTGAAATCTGTCTTGTCAGCGTATATCACTTACAAGGTGTGAGCTACGACGCATGTCCATCTAACATGGCGTACATGTACCCCCGAATATACATGTATGACTGCAGTGTCACTACATATCAAAATATTTTCTCCAAAATTGTTACGAAGTAAAGGCACATTGCTAAGACTTTCACTTCATACTTGCGATCTATTCATTTCATATTTCAAAGTTACAGTTACTGCACAAAAAAAGATTATACTACGACATGTTAAGTTAATTCCAATTCATTCTTATGAAAATTCCAAAGAATTAGACCTCTACACATGCGAAACGATTTTAACTCGTTCAGGTCTCATATATAGCGTGGTATTCAGCATTGTTCATGCTTATCTATAAAAAAGATAACATTATTGACACCTGTATTCCATATAAGTTGTAATATAATATGTTTTATTTTTTTTCAGAAATGAAGATCCAAAACACCCAACTTCTACTTGTCGCGTTGGTGATGGTCTGTTGCACTGCAGTCAATACATATGCTCTGGACAAGCCGGCGAGTAATATATTGTTGGAACAACATCATTCTGGGAACTCAGGTGTTAATATCCCTCTTGAGAAACGTGCTTTACCCTTATCACTGAACGGAGATCTGCGCATGCTCGCCCGGATGTTATATTTCTCGCAACGACGTCGTCGCGTAGACCGTTTCGCTCAGATGAGGGAGCAAATGTCTAGCCTGGGCAAGCGCAGTGGGGCAGTTCAGCTCAATAAGGATGACGAGGATCCTGTACGAAACACAAAGGGCACGCCGCTTCGTACAGAACAACACACAAATATCAGATCTACCGTTCCCGATTATCGACTTCTATCAGCAGAGGAATTCCGAAATACAGATCCTAGATCATCGCTCGCTTATGAAGATGCAGAGGAGTTCCAAAAGAGAGGTCAAAGGTTATCAATAAACGGGGCTTTATCATCACTGGCGGACATGCTAGCAGCAAGTGGTAGACGGCGACTGGAGGAGGAACTGGCGGTCAACAAGCAAAGGCTATTGAAACTTGGACGTTAATTAAAGAACAGGTGCTAACAGATTTCTGAGATAAAGACGGGTGCTTACGGTGACGACGGAAGGAAAAACTTGCAGAGACCGGAAACGACAATGTACATGTCACTTCATCACGTAATCAATTATGAATATGTAAATTTGGGTCCAGGAGACGTGGAACATAAATATTTTTCAAGAAATTCATTCATATATATATATATATTTTAGATACATACATTTATTGGAAAAGGGAAATGCTATGATATGCTTTTCGATTAGACGATGATCGTATATCGCGGTTTCCCGTTTTTGCAATAACACTATTGAAAACGTTGTTTTATTCATGTAGCTGGTCATTGTGGTTTCATATTCATATGTGTTATGTACATTGGTCTGTTTCAGTTTAAATGTTCGCTCTAGTGAAGAACAATATATCTTAAATGTTTTTGTCTGTTTATTTTCTGGTGAATTCTACTAAGTGCCTTCGTCTAAATGACGAAGGGAATCTTATTTCATTTCTATTTTACTTAATGCGCGCAAGGAAACTAAAACACACCCTTTTGACTCTTCGTACTAAAGTTTTTCTCTGCTCGATATTAAACGATAACAACTGAAAAACATTCATATATCTGAATTTTTATAAAACTACTCCTTTAAATAATTTTTCTTTTCTTACTTTTTGTCTTGACAAAGTACATGTCTTCTATTTTGTTTCTTTTTTTTCAAGAATATTAAATATGAAGACACAGAAAACAAATAAAAAAGTAACTGATGTCGTTATTTCGAACATGTCATTCAAATATAATAGTGTATCTCGATTTTTTTCGTTAACTCCTTATGCAAACTTCAGCATGCTCGCTTTTCTACAAAAGGTTTGATTTTCAAGTGCGCTGAACATCAATCGTGTGCGCGAGATATCTCATAAGCCCTGTTTGATTTCTGAGATTTAGACGGTATATACAGTTTAGTCCCGTTTTCTCGAAGTCAGTATGGCAGTGAGAAAATGTCGAGCTATCTAAGAAATGTTTGATGATAATTTCAGTACCGACGAAATACTTTGAATTAAATAAGTTAAAAAAGTTCGAGATAACAACATTCGACTTATGAAATATTGGTTAATAAGTCAAGCCTATGCTGTTGTTTTTCTGAAGTGTATGGTATTGCCGGTGTACACTCTGTATATAGTTGCTTCAGAAGAACCGATGGTTTCTTTTTAAGAAGTTAACAATTTTAAAAGCGTCTTTTTTACATGTATAGCTACTGCAAACGACTGGGAAATGAAATCCACCAGGCTGTTTTTTTGTTTTTTTTTTTGTTTTGTTTTGTTTGTTTGTTTTTTTTTTTTTTGGAAAATGTACTATTACGAAAAGCTACAACATTTGAACTTGCAGATGTCTGTTTCCAAGTTTCCAGTGGTTTTTATCACATCTGACTTTTGAGAGGTGGGCAATTTCGGCTATGCATGGCTATTGGCAGAGGGGTGCTCTATTTAGATGATATGCTTGGTAATTTGCAGATGGTTGGCAACAATTAACGATAAGTCTGTTTCATATGTATTAAACGTGTATGATTTAGGCTGTGTATGAATCTACAGTTGAACCTCTTTATCTCGAAATCTGCAATGCAATGCCAAACCTTCCAGTTATCCGAGTATACAATTTAAGAAAAATGTATTGCTTTATGAGAAATTTTGCCTTGGCTGACGAATACTTCGAAATAAACGAGCATTCGAGTTATACGAGTTCCTGATAACGAGGTTCGACTGTATTGCAGAAAGTTGTCAACAGGAGCAAAGCAATCTGTTTCGAGTGATGTGCGATTTTGGCTGTATGTTTGTAGTCACTTTCTCGTTTTTGTCTGCAATCTTTTATCAGTCTCATGTTTTTTGGAAATATTCGATTGATTCCAACCAACTTGGAGAAAAATTTTGTTCATAAAAATATTTTTGATGATGATGATGATTTTTATTTTAATTATAATTACGAGGCTTTAATTCTTCCAAAAAAATGAATTGAATTGAAAGTTTTGAATTCCCAAATTATCGACAGTGAATAACTGAAACTGCATATTGATGTGTTCTGCTTGGCTGAATATTGTCTCGTTATGTATGTGATTTAAAGCATCGTCGATTATTTAACATTCAATAAAGCTATTGTGTGACAATGTCATGCAAATGTAAATTTCAAAATTACTGGCTGAAAGAAAACAACTTTTACAATATTTAAAGAATAAAAATTATATTTGTTTTAAATATATATGACTACATACACTTTTAACGTCTCATTTTTGTCACAAAATTTGTTAAGATATATTATTCAACCATTTATTCAATTATTGAAAACATTTGTCAAAAAAAAAAATAATTAAAAAGAAAATTGCGAAAGACCTTTGTTTAAATAGCAATATATACAAAAATAAATTAGAGAATACCAAAGCGTTCACAAAATCATAATTCCGACTCAAAATCGAGGGACAAAATGTGAACAAAGAAAAGATTAACATGAAGACGCTTGTAAAAGTACAAGAAAATAAGACCAGGTGTTCCGGAAAATTAAGCGTAATGTACTTATTGTTTAACTCCGATATTTAACTTCTTTTTCTCCTTCTCTGCATGCAAAGCTGTGTCAGACGCTTTTATAGCCAAGTTTTAATTCGACAATTAGGAAACTTTCCATTGGTATTGATTTGCCAATCTCTTTGTGCCACGTGTTTGTCTAGTCATTTACAATGGCCGCCATGTTCTGGACTATGATTGGTTGAAATTGTGTCCGCCTTAGAGGCCCAATATACATAACTTTCGACAAAAAGCGAAAATCAAGATAAATAACTTATTATATTTAAAGTTTTAGTAAAGATTAACTGATATCAGCAATATCCCAGTTGAAATCTAAGCTGTTACCGGTACAGCAGCAGTTGGAACTCGGTATTTGTAAACACGTGTCCATTTTGAACTGTCTTCTAACTTCGGCTTGTTGTTGAAGTGGGCCACACCTGTAGTATTTTCAATTCTTTGGATTTTTCTGTCAAGAGTTTCTTGTTAGTTACCGCTCGGGTTTATTTGGTTTTAGACTTATTTTTGCATGGTTATCAACTGATTTTGTTTCATAATTTTTCAGAATCTCGAAAAAAATCCTTAAGTTACGTATATTGGGCCTTTAACTTTTATTGTAATACGATGTACTTGGATTTCAATAAAACTTAATATAAATATTTTCTTGTAGTACTCTATCACTAGCGCAATTGGTTGAAATTGATTTGTCTGTTGTTAATGCTGATCTGATCTTGACGAACATTCTTATGTATATACGTGCTGTCTGCCACGACACACACCAGGTGGAATCCATTTTGTGATAGGTCAAAATGGCGGCCATAGGGATGATACTCATACTGAATCAATTTGATATTGTTCTATTTCAAAAACAGAACACACACGACAGTAGGAGCGTATTGGAGCAATTCTAATATTTACTAGGTATTTAGGTGTTTTTCAAATGAAGAATTCCATAAAATGTACATGTACAATAAGCAAGAGTCTTAGGCCTTTTGCTGGTAATGTGAATGGAAGACAAGAAACTACAGAGACAGAACACATCGTAAATCCTGCAAAAATAGTTGATGTTTTCATCTTAGATTATGATACTTTAAGTATACTTGTATACAAAGCGACAAAATCAGTATGAAATTTATTTGCCGTGCAACCTATGAAAAATAAAAAAAGATAACATTATGGTACCATCCGTCAGAGAAAACACTCCCATTTCTTTATCTTTCCTAAACGTTGATAGGGAACTCAAAGTCAAAACAAATGAAATAAAAAAGTCTTCGGAACCTACCTGTTAGTGTTGAAGCAGAATTATCCTTTGTCTTAACAAGGTGGCATTCAGGCGGTGATGTAGAGTTATACTGTGTTTTGCAAAGGGATCTCTAGTTATGATATGGTGTTTATAAATACTTTTTTCTTGGTGTTGTATTACATGTTGAATGTTCTGGAAAACTGGATGACAACATCCAAGCTCACGTATAAATCAATTACACGAATTGTCATACAAGCGTCATCTATGACTCTCTTTAAATATCAGCCTTTATTATTTTATGTTGGATCAAAAATAAATTGCATGTATCAATCTTAATTGGTTTCATTTTTTGTTTATCTAGGACAATTGAAAAAAAGGCAAATTTCCACCAAAGCCATGAAAATATACAAAAAAAAAATATTTGTTGGGTGGCAATAATGATATACATGTATGCTCGAAAGCAATTGCTTAAAAAGTATTAACAATCCTTTAAGATACCCTCAAACAGTTGCAGCAAAAATGATTTACATATAAATGTACTGCATTAACATTGAATGTGACGTGTGGAGAATTTCAATATTTTTGTCCTTGCAAAAAAAAAAAAAAAAAATTAAAATTAAAAAAAAAATGATAAAAAAAAACATCTAAAGAATACCGAATGTTCAATAAAACCGCACTTCGAACTTTTAAAATTAAGTTGAATGATAGTTGACCGCAGAAAATCAAAGTACTGAAAAAGCTATAGCGCCAAAACTCTGTAGCTTCTCAAGTTAAAAAGGCTCAAGGTTTGGAGGACATATTTTCCGAACAGACTGTAGGCATGGCGTTCCCATGGGAAAACACGGTGTACCACTATTAGCTGACTTGTTTTTGTTTTCATACGACGCTGAGTATCGGGCTTTCCCAAAAATGAAGTTATTCCCCATGATAGGCCACAAAGGTGTATACAAAATGGACTTCCGGGAAGTGTTGTTGTTATGATTTGGCGCCATGGAACAATCGGATGACGTCATGATTACATGGCACAAATTTGTTCCAAAAACACTTCCCAATGTTGCAACGATATGGCAAACAAGGGAGACAACAACACTTTTGAGAAAGGCCTATATGGCAGAGCTTTTCAGGACAGTTATAGAAATCTTGACAAATCTATTAATTTAACTTTTGAAAATATCGAGGATGTATTATTTCCTTTAAATCACTGAATAGCTGCTTACCTCGATCTTTACTTAGTCTACGATCAACTGGGTCCCAGTACACCGTAATGTGTGCGGTGTGGGCATTTTCACTTATTTCAATTGCATTAATTCACCTCGAATATATCCATACGCGAACACAAACCCTACATTGTATAATAGTATAGACGACGGTGCAACAGCACGACAATTTCAACACTGCTAATAGTTTGAAGTCTGGCTAGGCGAAATATTCCACGCGCGAATATATTGACTTTCTCAGTAGCTTATAGAAACAAATAGAAACAAAGAAAGATTTACATGGAGACTATCGTAAAAGCACACGAGAATAAGACCAGGTGTTCCGGAAGAGTAAGCGTCTTCTGCTTCATCGACGGCACCCGCCATGTAAATCTTTGTCATATCCAAGTTAACATCAAGTTCTCAAAACGAGAACCGATTCTCATTATCAATCACAACAAGTAAAGACACTAATGAGCATACTCAAAAACGACCATCTTCATATCACTTAAAGATACAGAATATTTCTCAATAAGACAAAGATGGCGACCATAAAACTTGCCCATAGTTCTGATCAACCTGCATCTCTTGAATCCTTGTGTTGTTAGTTTGTTTATCAGCAGTCGACATCGATCAGCAATGTCTTTCGGCAAAAGACGCTTACTTTTCCGGAACACTTGGTTAATGCTTCGGTATTCTCCATTGTTGTTGTCTACGGACAGTTCCAGTATACTCCCTTACGTCGCTGCATGGGGGTTAAGTTTTATTGAACGTGTCTAATTAGTTCCATATTACATTGACACTCATGCAAGATCCTATAACATATCTATGGTGTTATGCATTTTTCTCACTACTACAACCTTTGCTTATAAGACGCAAGACAAAACCAACTTCAGATATTTAACCACGACAGGTGTTTTTGTCTTGTGTCTTATTATCAAAAGTCACTAGCAGAGAGGGTGAACGTGACTAAACGACGGGTAACACAATAACCTATGGTCGTATGTCGATGCTCTATAATGATACGAAGGCTTGTTACCAATTATAACAAGAGAGTTGAAAAAACTCGAATAGTACATGCAACATTATTTTGGTTAAAGCTGTCGGTACACACTGTTCAAAGAGGTAGCCATCTTTGTCTGATGATACGTTTAAACGTTATTTATTCAATAGATGGCAAATATACAGTCAATACATGCATTGTATGAACATTAAGGATTCGAAAACAAGAATGAAGTTCTTATATCGATTTGTTTACTTATCATTGAAATTTCTTATAAGAAATCTTTTTTATGAGAGAGAAAGAGAGAGAGAGAGAGAGGGGGGGGGGGGGGGGGGGGGGGTGAGGGAGGGGGGGGGGGGTGAAAAGAGTTTTTGTTTTTATTTTGCAAAAAAGAAATGACGCAGATTGTGTTTCCGATCATTCCCGACACAAACGACACTTGTTATTCTGTTCGCTACACAAATCATCCAGCAGGATTGACTCTGTAGATCGCACTCAGAATGTTGATAGCCCTCGGTCTTCTGGTATCAAAGTTATACAACCTTTGATATTCAAGGGAATAACAGTAAGTCATGAAATATACATATTAAATATAAAATCTAAAGTTTTTTTTTCTAAAACAGTCATGAAACAATATGTAAAGATGACCATGACAACGTCTTGCTGGGTTAATCGGCTTTAATAAAGGTGTCGTCTTCAGAACAAATTTCAAATACAAACATTCAGGTATAAGGTATAAAATGCGGTGCATGCGGAGTTATGAAACAAGTTATGCGACATATAAATATTTCCTGTTGGTCCGGATGTTAGCATGTCCGGCAGATGACACCATACTTTGTCACGTCCGGTCGGGGAATCGAATCAGGCCGCCTTGGTGAAAGGCAGGTGCGCTATCCACGGCATTACTCGACCACCCTTTATCATTGGATGCTAAGGTATAAAAATGCCATTTAATATTTTGCAATATGTAATGAAAATTTTGATAAAGATTTAAATTTTAATTTGATTGCTAACAATTTATTGTATAATCGTTACTAAGAGGTTCTAAATGGTTCTTACATTGGCGTTCGAGAGTAAACAAAATATCAATGCGTCAACAAAACCATAATCCGAACTCAAATCGATTAAACTAGAGGCAAAATAGGAACAAAAAAAGACGTGGAGACTCTCGTAAAAGCACAAGATAATAACAACAGGTGTTCCGGAAGAGTAAGCTTCTTCTGCTTCATCGACGACACCCGCCATGTAAATCTTTGTTACATCCAAGTAAACATCAAGCTTTCAAAATGAATAGCGATTATCATTGTCAATCACAACAAGTAAACACACTAATTAGCATGCTCAAAAACGACCATCTTCATATCACTTAAAGATACAGAATATTTCTCAATGAGACAAAGATGGCGACCATAAAGCTTGCATCTCTCGAATCCTTGTATCAACCCATCGACCAAATATCGACCCTTGGGCCTTCGGCCTTCGGGCCGATATTCGGATTTCGGGTTGTTACAAGGCCTGATATTGAAATGGCTCTGTAATATTCACTATTTAATCTTCATCGATATATCGCAAAGTTAGAAAATACACAGTGAACAACACTTTTTTCTACATGACATCATTTGTAAATTTGGTATGACATGGTATTACAAGCACGTCAAATTATTTCTTGTTTATAACGGTCGTTATGCACACGCATTGACACAGTGATCTGATTGTGAGGCGGTCCGACGACGGACGTCACAACTGTCCGGAGCCGCCGTGTTTGCGGTACCGTCAAAGACTTTCAAATACGCATCATTAGAACTTGCCTGAAACCTTTTATTGTATAATCAGAGGAAACGGATTCCATATATGTCCCATGTTTCTTAATCTTGAAGGAACAAACGAAGACCGTCAGCAAATAGGTATTGTTTTGAAACGTGAACGACGCCATTTTCAACAAATATCAATCCGCCGAGCATTTTTTCCATTGCGTATACGCTATTTTTTTCGCAGTCATAGTTTACTTAGCTCAAGAAAGAAGAGGTGTAAATATGCATGTACATTGTATAAACACAAGTGCTAATACATTTCTGTTGATAATCAACGTAAAACGTTTACATTTGAGTTTTGGGTCACTTTTTTACACAACACGGATAGCTAACTAATCACCTATACGATAAACGAGACAATTTCGATTCCAAATCGTGAACCATTTCCTGGTAGCAACTTCCCTGATCCACCAACGTATGGTGTTAATATGTCACAGTTGATTCGTTATTCCATTGTTGCTCTAAATATCGAGATTTTCGTGATTAATGGCGGCTGCTGAGAAACTAACTTACGACACAGGGATTCGTAAGATGGACTATGGTCGCCATCTTTGGCTCAGTTCATCATTGGCCTCAGTTCTCTTTTCGGGTACTTTATGTTTACTTGGATATGAACATAATTTACAAGGCGGGTGTCGTCGATGAAGCAGAAGACGCTTTCTCTTCCGGAACACTTGGTATTATTGTCTGGTATTTTAACAAAGGTTTCCATGTAAATCTTTACTTTGTTCACATTTTACTCCTAGTTTAATCGATTTTGAGTTCGGATTATGATTTTGTTAATGCTTCGGTATTCTCCATTGTTTTTGTCTACGGACAGTTCCAGTATACTCCCTTAGGCAAAAATATAATAAATCAAATTGTTAGTCACACGAGTGAAATATATTTGTTATTATTAAAGAAACTGTTAAATATTCTATTTAAAATACTCTATCATGAAACCCTAACCTGTCTAATTATATCCATGGGACAAAATATAGTTATCTGCATAAGTTTGATGGTCGCAATCGAAAACTATTCTGTATCTTTGTGTGATATGGAGATGGAAGTTTTTGAGAATGCTCATTGGTGTGCTCCCTTGTTATGATTACTAATGATGACTTGGTTCTAATTTTGATGATTTGATGTTTAATTGGATGTGACCATGATTTACATGGCAGGTGTCGTCATTTAAGCAGAAAACGTTTACTTTTCCGGAACACCTGGTGTTATTGTCCTGTATTTTTTACAAGGGTTTCCATGTAAATTTGAGTAGTGGCACGGTACTTAATATACACATTTTCGTAGTACACGATTTTGAATTATACAGAACTACACGATTTTAAATTATACAGAACTAGTTTAATTTTACTTCTAAATTAATAAATTAAAAGGTTTTTACGCACCTGACCCTTCTGCTTCTACATAAGTTTAGACATTTTGGATTCCTACCTTTTGGCCCCTAGCATCACTGAAGAGTCCTAGGAGGACGGAACAGCTGTATGATGCAGTTTAATTAATTTTTTTCGGCATACTGTATCTATTACTAAATTTAAGAGGTGCAACATATGAGTGTGTTACGTGATCTTTGTTCACATTTTGCCCCTAGTTTAATCGATTTTGAGTTCGGATTATGATTTTGTTAATGCTTCGGTATTCTCCATTGTTGTTGTCTACGGACAGTTCCAGTATACCCCCTTACGTCGCTGCATGGGGGTTAAGTTTATTGAACGCGTCTAATCAGTTCCATATTACATTGACACTCATGCAAGATCTTATAACATATCTATGGTGTTATGCATTTCTCTCACTACTACAACCTTTGCTTATAAGACGCAAGACAAAAACAACTTCAGATATTTAACCACGACAGGCGTTTTTGTCTTGTGTCTTATTATCAAAAGTCAATAGCAGAGAGGGTGAAAGTGACTAAACGACGGGTAACACAATAACCTATGTTCGTATGTCGATGCTCTATAATGATACGAAGGCTTGTTACCAATTATAACAAGAGAGTTGAAAAAACTCGAATAGTACATGTAACATTATTCTGGTTAAAGCTGTCGGTACACACTGTTCAAAGAGGTAGCCATCTTTGTCTGATGATACGTTTTAACGTTATTTATTCAATAGATGGCAAATATACAGTCAATACATGCATTGTATGAACATTAAGGATTCGAAAACAAGAATGAAGTTCTTATATCGATTTGTTTACTAATCATTGAAATTAACAATAGGATAACAAAGGTACAACAATGAGATGGTTGGAATAGGGGAAGAAAGGAAGAAAGTCAAGGAAAGGGGAGGGGTGTGGAGAAGCAAGGGGTAGTTATAGACATAAGGCTAAACTGAATTGGAACACGACATAAGTGCAAAGAAAATAGTCTACATGTATATGGCACATACACTGTTCAATGTTTGTGACAGAAAGTAAAAATATATACACATAAATACTTATTCATTTTAGCATTGATGACAATTTTATTTAGCTTCATTGGGGTATGAAAAAAAAATTTTTTGCAACATCAACGCTTATAATTATTTTTTAAAACTTATTTTCTTTAAAACATGTTTATGTACAATTTGACTGATCTAACAACGGATTTATTTTACAAATCAATACGCAACGTCAATTGCCTGCCGTATTTTGACGTCACATTTTTCGCGCAATTTTCGGATTTTTTTTTTCATAGAGGTATGAAAAGGAAATCTTAACCAATCAGAAAGCCGCATTCTGCATACGATCAATGAAAAATTAATTATAATCTTTTACAACCATGTGGAACAGACTATGTCAGATGCATATGCGCATGTTCACTATTTCACATGATAGACTGACATGAAATGGGATGAAAAGCTTACATACTGATATCACTGCGCAAGTTTATTAAAAATAGGTATGCTTTTTTTTAGTCCTATGAATGTTTCAAACATTTTGATATTATGTCCAAAAATATCATATGAAACCTGAATGATCAAACATTGTTTGCTTCACGTTCGTTATCTGAGATTTGTCGAAACATTTTCCAACATAAGAGTCTGATCTCTATTTTGCTATTGTTGATGATCGCCACAAAGAAAAAACAATCCTGCTAAAAACTGACCAAATTTACCAAACGTGTTATTTCTATATTAGTGAATATCACTTCCTCCCAAAATGAGAAAAAATGTCATTGAGGTACTTAAATGTACTATTAAAGAAACCTATAGTGGTCTTTCCTTTCAGGCAGAATAAACAACTGCAGAGTGTCTCTTTGGGGCGTCACCCTGACATCACGGTTCGGGACAGGAAACTTTATTTTTAACTGTTGTATATTAATCTTATCAAGGTTTAACAAATACCGACCAAGAGAGTCGAAGATGAAAAATAAAGTTTACGCACGTCGACGGATGGAAAGCGATCAAAATAGGAAATGTGAATAAAGCTAAAAAGACCTAAACGTAATAAATAATAAATCAGTAATTCTTTGCGGCATAATCTGAGTTAATAATAGTTAATTTCATTTTGAAATGTACATGTACTATATTTTAAAATGTCCTTCCCACTGACAGCTGGTAGTGGTATTTGTATGAGAGATCTTGTGGTTTACATGTCGACAGTTCCAGTCTTGTTACAGCTAGAGTACATATGTACTAATACCACAAGAGAATATTATAGTGTTAGCTAAATCAAAGTTCATAACAGAGTTCATGTACAAACTGTCAAGTCATTGTACATGGCGATTTATATAAATGAAAAATGTACTTTTAAAATCTGTGATGAAATGCTGAATGTGTATCCAAAATTTCCTCTCATTCGAAATAGCATTTATTTGAAACCTTCATAATGTAATTTCGGTAAATATGTCTGTTAACTTATCTTAATGGTTATTAATCTTGTGCGGTATTTCAGGGTTTCCTTTAGTTTAAATATATTGTATTGACATAAAATGGCAAAGGGATTAGTCAGTAAGTCTTGCTAACTTATAGATGATTTTTCCCGTTACAATGACATGTTATAAATGTACAGTAGTCACATGATGGTATGTACAGATATTCAACAGTATAATAAGAAAAGACAATGTTAGAATTGACTTATAAGAAATATTTTTTTATGAGAGAGAGTGAGAGAGAGAGAGAGAGAGAGAGAGGGGGGGGGGGGGGGGGGGAGAGGGAGGGGTGTGAAAAGAGTTTTTGTTTTTATTTTGCAAAAAAGAAATGACGCAGATTGTGTTTCCGATCTTTCCCGACACAAACGACACTTGTTATTCTGTTCGCTACACAAATCATCCAGCAGGATTGACTCTGTAGATCACACTCAGAATGTTGATAGCCATCTGGTATCAAAGTTATACAACCTTTGATATTCAAGGGAATAACAGTAAGTCATGAAAAATACATATTAAATATAAAATATAAACTTTTTTTTTCTAAAACAGTCATGAAACAATATGTAAAGATGACCATGACAACGTCTTGCTGGGTTAATCGGCTTTAATAAAAAAAAATGTTGACCAGTTTCGACATATTAAAGGTGTCGTCTTCAGAACAAATTTGAAATACAAACCTTCAGGTATAAGGTATAAAATGCGGTGCATGCGGAGTTATGAAACAAGTTATGCGAAATATAAATATTTCCTGTTGGTCCGGATGTTAGCATGTCCGGCAGTGGACTCCATACCTTGTCACGTCCGGCCGAGGAATCGAATCAGGCCGCCTTGGTGAAAGGCAGGTGCGCTATCCACGGCATCACTCGACCACCCTTTATCATTGTTAAGGTATAACAATGCCATTTAATATTTTGTAATATGTAATGAAAGTTTTGGTAAAAGATTTTGATTCTAATTTGATTGCTAACAATTTATTGTATAATCGTCACTAAGAGGTTCTAAATGGTTCTTACATTGGCGTTCGAGAGTAAACAAAAAATCAATGCGTCAACAAAACCACAATCCGAACTCAAATCGATTAAACTAGAGGCAAAATAGGAAAAAAAGAAAGATTTACGTGGAGACTCTCGTAAAAGTGTAGCAGCGATATAAATTATGTATTTCTTTATATGTTATGTTATTTAATTATTTCGTCCGTAGCGCGCCGACTTTCCGTGTATATGTTTCGTATTTCGTGTAATGCAAAGTAGCGTATTCCCTGTTGTGATTTTGAGTTGTACAGGTGTATTGTGGTGTCTTGCTCTTTACGTTTGTTAATACGTTGGTATCCTATACAGTGGTTGTTGGTCAGTGTTACGTCAAGTTGTGTATGCGTTTTCATTGGTTGATTCTGTGGTCAGTTTTGGCGCGTGTTTCTTTGTGGGTTTTACATGACAGTACCCTTTGCGGACTCGTAGGCGACGGACGGAATAGAAGAATGTAAGTGTTTCTTTGTCTTTGTGTAATAACCTTTTTATGTGCTATGTATTTTATAAGTGATAATTCCAAACTTGTTTAAGTATAGATGATTTATTAATTGTCATAAGAAATCATATATAATTAATGTAGTATTTTTTATATGTTTCGGACCAAACATTGTAATCGATAATTTAATAGTTTGTGAGAGGCGTTATGGCGTTTATTTATAAATTAGAAAAGTAAGAGAAACGAACCTATAGATGGATTTTATTGTATTACAGTTTCTTGAGTATCTGACGGTAAAGATCGTACGTACAGTAGTAGTTGTAGCCACGGCTTTGTGCCACACGCAGGTATGCTATATTATATTTTATGTAAAAGTGTATAAGTTAATATGATAAGACATATAACGCTAGATTATCTGTAAACTAAATATATTGTTCAGTGGTATTATATCCTTTAATTTAAACGTGAAGAGTAATTTGGAAAGTTACACTTTTCAAATGTATTGTTGATTTCTAATGATAATTGTAATGTAATCGTGTAAGAGTTATTTCCCTTGCATTTGAAATGTTAATGTATACTTCTATATGTCTATTACTTTTTATGTGTCTGTAACTTGTACTTTGTACTTGTTGCAGGGTTAGGGCTTCACAACTTAATAAAAGTCTTAAGAAGACAGTGAACCAAAAAAACCTGAGGAGTTGTTTATTCTGAAAACACAACACGCCACCTCTACTACAATGGAGCCTCCAGTGAGCTGTCTTCACTAAACGTGTACGACGATTCCGATCTGCCTGAGGGTATCTATTGGGCCTATCTCCGTTCGTCGATTCTCGGATCTTTCCGGGATGACGTATTTGTGAGCGTTACTGCGCATGCTTATGCCAGAGCGTCGATTTCCTCTTCCTGTTTCCGGTGAAAACTTGCGCATGACTGACAGATCATCGATTTCCTTTTCCTGTTTCCGGTAAAAACACCTGTTTTTCCAACAACAGTGTTTTGTGAATGTGGCATTTGGATTGCTGGGACCGACATAGACATTGACATTCGGTAAATTAATGCTGCATCGAAGGGAGTGACTTTATTTAACATTATTCTATTTCAATTGTGTGTTTAGATATTTATAATTATATATTATTTTGTGGAAAATTATGCCTACTTTCACTTTCCGTATTTTTTTTTGAAATCCCTGTGTTGTGTTTACCTGTGTGTGTATATATGAGTATGTGCTGACACGACTTGGACTTGGGTTATTCTACTTCGGATATCTAGTCCAGTGACAGTTGGGAGTTTGGATTTGTGACTTGGAGTATTTATTCATACACATAAGGTGAGTTCTTAGGTTGTTTTTTTTTCAGTGGTTATTATTTTGGTTTTTTGTTCTGGTTTATATATTTGATTTTTCTGACCCCCCCCCCCCCCCCCCGGCATTTCTGTTGTTTGTTCAACTTTGCATTACTATTCGCGCCGTGTAATTACATAGTAAACTTCGCGAATCGTTCTCTACATATTTTTTTTTTCTTTACGCGAATTGAAATTATTTTTTTTTCAGATTCCAGACCATTGTTATTTAAAATACCAGTTCCGGTTTTTTTTTTTCTTCTCTTTCCCCTTGACATTTTTGTATTGAATTAAATTTTCAGGATGACAATTTTCTAGGTGGCGGCAGGGCGTTAGCATTTGAGAAGTACTACATACTACAGTACTACACGTACTGTGCTACCTGGCAAGTTTTGTTATATATTTGAAATAAAATTTGATACATGGTTACTCCTATTTAGATTTAATTAAGTTAAAGCTATCCCCATCCCATGTGTTCATATTTACTTAACAACTGTTTATACTGTTTCATTTTTGTGTGTGTATCATTCCTTTTATGCAATACTAGGATTGTATTATCACTTACGGACTTCAACATGACTGATGATATGACAGAAGATGAGATCAACTTAATGGTAAGTCATTTTAAAACCATGAAAGTTAAGCCAAAGTTGGATACACTAGCGGATTTCCAGGAATGGATGAGGGCACAAAGTGAGAGTACTGCGGAAGCGTCAGAGGATGTTAAGGATTCCAAGGCAGGTATTAAGAGTCAGACCATGTATTCAACGTCATCCATACAACATTTTCCAAAGATGATTCACTTCTCTGGAGACACCAAGAAAGATGCCTCATATGATGTATGGAGGAGTGAAGTGGCGTGTATTATGAAGGAGGGACATTCAGACCAGGCCATCTCCCAAGCTATTAGAAGTAGCCTCAGAGGAGAAGCATTGAAGATTCGCTCCAGACTACCTCCTGATGCCAGTATTTCGCAGATTTTGGCCAAGATGGATAGCGTATATGGAATCGTGGAACAGTCTGAGATGTTGTTGGCACGATTCTACAGCGCCAAGCAGGGGCCTGAGGAGGAAGTATCAGCATGGAGTTGTCGAGTGGAGGATTTGCTCAACAAAGCCTCTGAGGATATCTACATGGATGACATGAAGAAAGACTCTATGTTGCGTACCATTTTTTGGTCAGGACTTCAGACGAAGCTGAAGGACATAACCGGACATTTGTATGAGAGGATCAGTGATTTTGACCAGCTGAGAGTAGCAATTCGCAGAGTTGAGCAGGATCATGTATGCCGTCTGCCAGAAGAAAAGAAGAAACAGACTGCATCCGCCAAGTCTGCTATTGAGGTCAGCAAACCACCCAAGTCGGAATTAGACGAAATTAAGGGCATGATCCACCAGCTTGCAGCAGATGTTAACCGGTTGGAACAGCGACATCCTGTGAAGGAGCCCCAAGCACCCCGGGGAGAACGGAACAGAGACCGCAAGTCATATCAGGGTTATCGGAATCCAGGACATGGAGAGGTTGAGAGATCAGATAGGGATTTTCCAGAACCCACCTGCTATCGTTGTGGCCAAGAGGGACACATAGCTTTGGGATGCAGAGTTCGTTTGGATCATCTCAAGCAGGATACGTTAAACGGCAACAGACCTACGTCGGCGGGCAAACGTTAGGTCTTAGAGGTATTAACCATGCCCAGCAAGTTGATAGAAAACCAGCAGACCTGGTTGGAAACACCACAGAAGTTCCTATTTTAGTTGAAGGGGTATCGGCTAAAGCATTACTCGACACAGGCTCAACTGTATCAACGGTCAGTAAAGCATTTTATCTACAGCATCTTAGTCACTTGGATATTAAGCCATTGGACATCATCCTAAAGATTGAATGTGCTGATGGACAGATATTGCCTTATGAAGGATTTGTGCAGACAGAGCTTGCTTTTAGCGGTACAGGTTTGGGACAAGAGGACAGTAAACTTTTGGATTGCATACTCTTGGTTGTACCACCTAGCCCTTATAATTCAACTGTACCACTTTTGATTGGAACCAATCTTCTCACAGGTCTGATGGACAAGGTTCAAGAGGAATATGGTACTACTTTTCTACAGAAGGCAAGATTAGAGACCCCTATGTACTTAGCCTTCAGATGTATCACACTGCGTGAGAGGGAACTTAGACGACATAAGGACCGGTTAGCAGTCGTGAGATGTGCCTTGACAGACCCGTTGACTATTCAGCCTAATTCAGATGTGACCATCAAAGGATATATGGATAAGTGTTTGGCATATCCTCCGGTTTGTGCTCTAGTTCAAGCTACACCAGATTCCAGTATTCCAGATGATTTAGATGTTGTGCCTACTGTTGTGCAGTATCACTTTGACCAGAAGCCTGGTATCCCGGTACACATCAGCAATTTGTCAACAAGGACCGTTACTATTCAACCTCGAGCCCTATTGTGTGAACTCCAGCCAGTCACAGTTGAAGATGTCAACGAGTCGGTATCGACTGATGAGACTGAGAATGTTCTTCGTAAGGTAGCGATCAACACAGATGATCTAGATGAGGGACAGGTCACAAGAGTGAGGGGGTTGCTGGAAAAGTTTCGGTCCAGTTTTTCCACCAGTGATATAGACATCGGCGATACAGACAAGGTGAGGCACAGGATTGACTTAGTGGATTCAACGCCATTTAAGCAACGTTGTCGGAGGATCATGCCTACCATGTTTGAGGAAGTGCGAAGCCATTTGCAACAGCTATTGATAGCAGGAATTATTCAGCGTTCCCACTCTCCTTGGGCATCTAACGTTGTATTGGTGAGGAAGAAGAATGGGTCATTACGCATGTGCGTTGACTACCGCCAACTTAACCAGAGGACTGTTAAGGATGCATACGCCCTCCCTAGAGTGGATGAGATGTTGGATTCCCTGGCAGGTAACCGGTATTTTTCTGTCATCGACATGAAATCCGGCTATCATCAAGTTGAACTGCATGAAGACCATAAGGAACGAACTGCATTCACTGTTGGTCCTCTTGGCTTTTATGAATATACCCGAATGCCTTTTGGATTGGCAAATGCACCCGCAACTTACCAACGGTTGATGGAGGATGTGATGGGTGAACTACACACTACCATTTGTTATGTGTACATTGACGACGTCATTGTGTTTGCCAAGGACTACGAGGGACATATGGACAACTTGGAGAAAGTCTTCCAGAGAATATTCGACGCAGGATTG
This sequence comes from Mimachlamys varia, assembly GCA_947623455.1. Classification (NCBI taxonomy): domain Eukaryota; kingdom Metazoa; phylum Mollusca; class Bivalvia; order Pectinida; family Pectinidae; genus Mimachlamys; species Mimachlamys varia. The sequence continues at coordinate 31,606,753 of OX392540.1, forward strand.
AAGTTATCGCCAGAGAAATGTTCGTTGTTCCAGCGGAAAGTAAAGTATGTTGGACATGTGGTATCTGAAGAAGGGATTGAGCCTGATCCAGACAAAGTGGAGAAAGTAAAGAACTGGCCTCGCCCACAGAATCCAGAGGATGTACGACGCTTCTTGGGATTTATAGGATATTATCGGCGCTTCATTAAGAACTTCAGCCGAGTGGCCAAGCCATTGACTATCTTGATGCCGGTACCACAGAAGACTTCCAAACGTGGAAAGAAGAAGGACCAGATTGTGCAGTCCTGGACATGGGAAACGGAGCAAGAGGAAGCGTTTGCAGCTTTGAAGTCATGCCTCTCCGGACCTCCTATAATGGGTTATCCAGACTTCACCAAACCTTTTGAGTTGCATACGGATGCATCGCTGTTGGGTTTAGGCGCCATTCTCTACCAGGAGCAGGACAACCGGAAGAGAGTAATCGCCTATGCAAGTCGTGGACTTTCCAAATCCGAGAAAAGATATCCAACTCACAAGTTAGAGTTTCTGGCGATGAAATGGGCAGTGACAGAGAAGTTTGGGGATTACTTGGTAGGACGACACTTTACTGTGCTCACGGATAATAATCCGCTCACGTACGTGCTGACCTCTGCAAAATTAGACGCGACATCACAGAGATGGGTAGCTGCTCTTGGATCGTACGATTTTGACATTGTATATCGACCAGGGACCAGCAATGCAGATGCAGATGCGATGTCACGACATCCCTTACTAGAAGAAACTGCAGAGTCAGGCGTAATCACCAACCAAACCATCAAGGCCATCAACAATGGAATGCACTGCAACACTTTCATCGATACCCTTTCCATGTCGGCAACTACTTTAGATGTCGTAAGTGACCCAGTTACTTCTGGAACAGTGGACGTTATCGCCGCTCAATGTCAAGACCCTGTGCTATCTACATGGATTCCACTTGTAAAAGCTGGTATTCGACCAAAACGTCAAGATCTCCCTTCTGGACAGGAGCACTCGGTTTACTTGAAGAACTTCGAGAAGCTCAGGATGAAGAATGGTGTACTATGTAGAGAGACTCGGCGGAATGGTGAACTGATTACTGCACAAGTGTTACCCCGATGCAAGATTGCCACTGTCATCACCATGGTACATAATGATATGGGTCATCAAGGGCGAGACCGGACACTTTCATTGCTCCAGGATCGTTTTTACTGGGTTGGAATGGGCCGAGATGTGGAAAAGTGGGTCAAACATTGTGACAGATGTATACGGATGAAGACACCAACTAACACCAGAGCACCGTTGGTAAGTATTAAGACGTGTCAGCCTCTGGAGCTAGTTTGTATGGACTTCGTTGGTTTGGAGAAATCCAAGGGTGGACATGACAGTATCTTAGTCATTACAGACCATTTCACCAGGTATGCCGTTGCAATTCCGACTAAGGATCAGAAGGCTCGCACCGTAGCGGAAGTGTTCTTTAACCACTTTGTGGTTCACTACGGATTGCCGCAACGGATTCATACGGATCAAGGCGCAAATTTCATGAGCGATCTTATGAAGGAATTATGTGTCATAACTGGAATGAGTAAGTCAAACACTACGCCGTACCACCCTATGGGTAACGGATTGTGCGAGCGATTCAACCGAACACTCATTGGAATGCTTGGAACGTTATCTGGGAAGCGTAAACAAGATTGGAAGTCGAATACGGCAGCGTTGGTGCACGCATACAATTGCACTAGACAAGAGTCTACAGGACAGACACCGTATTTTCTCATGTTTGGAAGGAATCCAAGAATCCCAGTAGATTTGGCATTTGGAGTTCTATCGGACAAACCCACAGGGTCATTGACTTCCTATGTTGAATCATTAAGACAACGACTCAAGGATGCCTACGCTTTAGCATCTTCGAGCTCAGACTACGCCAAAATTCGACAGAAGACTAATTATGACACGAAAGTGCGTGGAGCTACTCTCGCAGTAGGAGATCGTGTTCTGGTTAAGGTGGTGGCATTCGACGGTAAACATAAGATCGCCGATAAGTGGGAAGAATATCCATACATCGTGACAGACAAACCTAACCAGGACGTCCCGGTATTTGACGTACAGAGGGAAGATGGTGAAGGTAGGACCAAAACCCTACATAGGAACTTGCTACTCCCTATCAGTTTCTTGCCAGGACGTGTAACCAACTCCATACCGACACCCGCCCCATGACGTCAGCGACCCCGTCAGACGAAACCGATTACACCCGTCCTATCAGATGAGGATGATGAATCTGAGTCGTCGTCGGATGAGGAAATGATGGTAGTCAGAGTGGACAACAGAGATGAGACCACTGTAGACGCCAGCGATCAAGAGAACGTCGTTGATGAGTCAGAGGTAGGAGGGGACGCCCTCTCAGAGGAGTTGGGGGCGGAAGCGGAAGTGGAGGATGAACAACAAACTGAAGACGATTCGTCGGATGAGCAGAGTCTGCATCAGCTCAGACGATCACAGCGCGATCGGAGGAAACCTAAGTGGTTACAAAGTGGAGCATATGTTTGCGCACAGCAGCAGGGGGAACCTGAATGGATGTCCCGGGCTCATTTTCTAACTCAGCTGTCATCCTCCGACGTCTTCAAAGATAAGGGGGAGGAAGTCGCCATGACGCTCCTCCATATCATTTCAGGAAAATAAGTGTGTTTTAATTCCATTTCATTACAGGAAATATGGGTGTTTTAATTTTGTGTTGTTTTTAGTCATAGTGTGATTTTTGGATTTATAGTACATATAGTATATAACATACTTGTTATTGCAGAAGTACCAGCAGCTGTAAATTCAGTTACAAATTGAAGTTTCAGGATTAGTTCTCCTGTTAGCCATGTATATTGCTATTTACTGTATGATGAGTTGATTTTAAAGTTTAATTTCAGAAAGATACATATGTGAGACGCTTCATGTGGAGTCCAAGTATACTATTTTAATTATGATTCATTATTTCAGGGCATTATTGTAGTTATACAGTAATTATACCTTAAGAACTAATTTATCATTGTTTTTCAGATTTTGTTTCAGTTTATGTTGTCGTGGACGACATTCTACAAAGCAGGGAAGAATGTAGCAGCGATATAAATTATGTATTTCTTTATATGTTATGTTATTTAATTATTTCGTCCGTAGCGCGCCGACTTTCCGTGTATATGTTTCGTATTTCGTGTAATGCAAAGTAGCGTATTCCCTGTTGTGATTTTGAGTTGTACAGGTGTATTGTGGTGTCTTGCTCTTTACGTTTGTTAATACGTTGGTATCCTATACAGTGGTTGTTGGTCAGTGTTACGTCAAGTTGTGTATGCGTTTTCATTGGTTGATTCTGTGGTCAGTTTTGGCGCGTGTTTCTTTGTGGGTTTTACATGACAGTACCCTTTGCGGACTCGTAGGCGACGGACGGAATAGAAGAATGTAAGTGTTTCTTTGTCTTTGTGTAATAACCTTTTTATGTGCTATGTATTTTATAAGTGATAATTCCAAACTTGTTTAAGTATAGATGATTTATTAATTGTCATAAGAAATCATATATAATTAATGTAGTATTTTTTATATGTTTCGGACCAAACATTGTAATCGATAATTTAATAGTTTGTGAGAGGCGTTATGGCGTTTATTTATAAATTAGAAAAGTAAGAGAAACGAACCTATAGATGGATTTTATTGTATTACAGTTTCTTGAGTATCTGACGGTAAAGATCGTACGTACAGTAGTAGTTGTAGCCACGGCTTTGTGCCACACGCAGGTATGCTATATTATATTTTATGTAAAAGTGTATAAGTTAATATGATAAGACATATAACGCTAGATTATCTGTAAACTAAATATATTGTTCAGTGGTATTATATCCTTTAATTTAAACGTGAAGAGTAATTTGGAAAGTTACACTTTTCAAATGTATTGTTGATTTCTAATGATAATTGTAATGTAATCGTGTAAGAGTTATTTCCCTTGCATTTGAAATGTTAATGTATACTTCTATATGTCTATTACTTTTTATGTGTCTGTAACTTGTACTTTGTACTTGTTGCAGGGTTAGGGCTTCACAACTTAATAAAAGTCTTAAGAAGACAGTGAACCAAAAAAACCTGAGGAGTTGTTTATTCTGAAAACACAACACGCCACCTCTACTACAAAAGCACAAGATAATAAGACCAGGTGCTCCGGAAGAGTAAACGCCTTCTGCTTCATCGACTACACCCGTGTACACCATGTTAATCTTAGTCAAATCTAAGTAAACATCAAGTTCTCAAACCGAACCGATTAACTGGCAAACACACTAATGAGCATACTCAAAAGCGTCCATCTTCATATCACTGAAAGATACAGAATATTTCTCAATGAGACAAAGATGGCGACCATACAACTTGCCTTTAGTTCTGGTCAATCTGCATCTCTCGAATCCTTGTGTTGTTAGTTTGTTTGTAAGCACTCGACATCGATCACGAAAATCACGATACCTAGAACAAGCCCTAAAATGCCGAACCAACTGCGACATGTAAACACCATAGGTTGGAGAAGGAGGGATGTTACTATCAAGAAATGGAAAGTTCACGATCGGAAAATTGAAATCATCACGTTTATCGTATAGCTTAGTAGTTAGCTGTCCATGGTGGTCGTAGTTTAAGTAGATATTGAGGTAAGCAGCTGATGTAAAAGAGTCTGTTGTGTCCTTTATTTCAAGTTTAGAAGGGAATATACGATCGACGTAAAAACTTTTTGTCCCCAATCATCAGATGGCGAGGTGTCTAAATCGACAGTCATCTTTCTATCTTTCAACACTTTTTGTTATCGCTATGTTTTCAGAAGAACCGGCAGGTTGTTTCTTACAACACGGATATGTAAGTTCTCTTTGCCTTCCTTGTTTTGTCCGTTTAATTCTGAGATCAATACAAAAACAGTCATTTTGGATTTTTTCTAAGAAGGCTCGATGAATCTTTATTTAAATGTGTATGTATGTTCCCTCTTATTCTATGTAATACATGCTCGATTTTAAGACGGATAGGAAAAGCATACATATGACTGACAGACTTCTATCTTTGATTTTGAAAATATCCGTACAACAAATAATTAAAATGTGAGAATTCAAAACAATTTGTATTCGTAAGCCATCCCCATTTTTATCATGATTATCTTTCATCACCATAATTTAATTATCATCTACATGTATGTGTGTACAAAGGCACGAAGGGTTTACCATTATATATTCCGGAATTACACCGCAAAAAGATTCTATATTTAATATCTAGGTCATACTTGACTAACTCGTATCATGTACATTGTATAAGCCCATCTAAACTATATCGTACTAGCATACAACACGATAGACTGGCTCCCGTCTATAGAATAGTATACAGATATTGAATTAAATAGTCAAATAATTTTGATCACTTGGATGTCTGATTCTAGTTTGAAACAAGGGGGAGATAAGCTAGTAATAAAATAAAGTAGAGAAAGTCTCTATAGAAACTTAGGGGCTGGTAGCAAGTCTTACAACAACAAAACAACGATGCTTTTAGCTGCAATTCAAAATATTCTGTATATTATATTCACATGTATTCAGTCTACACAAAGGGAGACTACTCGCACTAATACCTAAACTGCGATTTCTTAACACGTGCGTTATACATGTACTGTTGATATACATACGAAACCATTAGCCTACGTAGAGCAGAAAAACAACTTTTTATTTATAAGTGAATAAGATATTAATTTCCAACCAATACATATTGCAGATTATAATGGAATGGAAATGTCGTTATAAACTTGTCATAGCTTAAAGGCCCAATATATGTCATTTCAGGAATTTTTTCGGGATTCTGAAAAAGTATGAAAAAAATCCAGTTGATAACCATGCAAAAATAAGTCAAAAACGAAGTAAACATGAGCAGTAACTAATAAGAAACTATTGACAAACTAATCCAAAGAACTGAAAATAATTCAGGTGTGGCTCACTTCAACAACTAGCCGAAGGTAAAAGACAGTTCGAAATGGACGCATGTTTACACATACCGTGCTTCAACTGCTGCTGTACCGGTAACCGCGTAAGAATTCACCTTGAATATTGCAGATATTAAACTAATTAACTAAATCTTTTTATATAAGTTATTAGGCTTGATTACGGCTTCAAGTTTTGCCCAAAGTTACGTATATTGGGCCTTTAAATATAAACGTGTTCTTAAAAATCAAGCAGGAACACGAACATATTGTTTAGGTTCAACAAGCCCACTAAACAAGCAATATTCATCCTAGATTAAACCCCTTCTGCCCCCTTCCTTGTTAGTGATATTTGAAAACACTTATTAAAAACTGTGTATATATATGGAATTAAGATACATTAGTATACCGAACTTGGATATAGGCCATCAAAAATGCATTCTAAGTTAACGTAGTCAATCATTTAACATTGAGACATTTTGGATTCCCACCTTTTGGCCCCAAGCATCACTGAAGATTCCATGGTGGACGAAACAGCTGTAGGATGCAATTTTAATTCATTTTTCGGCATGCATGTATCTACATGCATTAATAAATTTAAATAAGCACTAACAATATAAAATTTTGCAGTTAATTCCTGTTGTGAGAATAAATGTAAAATGAAATCCAATGGTTTGCTGTTTAATAATATCAAAAATAGTTCACTCGTATGGTAGAGTACTGCAATCACAGTTGCTTGAATTTCTGTCAGTAAATAATACACTTCATATAAGGAACCGCCAATTATATTTAAGCGCTGATGACATTTTTTTAGTTTCATTAGGATATGAATAAGATTTTGTTTGCAAACTGTATGAATCCGCGTAGAAGATTCTTGACAAAGTTTGCAAGCAATTTTTTATAACCCTATACAACTAAAAAATAATTGACATCAATACTTATAATTAATTTTTGAAATATATTCAAATTAAAAAAAATGTTTATGTACAATTTGACTTATCTTACAACGGATTTTTTTTCACAAATCAATACGCAACGTCAATTGCCATATGATGACGTCACATTTTTCGAGCCATTTTCGGGTTTTTTTCATAGAGGCATGAAAAGAAAATCCCAACCAATCAGAAAGTCACATTCTGCATATAATCAACGGAAAATGAATTATTCTATAATGGGCGGCCCCTTATACCTAATATATATTTTTTGTATTTACTGACAGAAACTCATGCAACTGTGCTGCAATACTCGTGAAATATATTTGATATTAAACGGCAAACCATTGAATATCCTCTATATGTATTCCACTTGTGTTTCGCACTCGAAAATAAAAACATCGAACGATTAGCCAAATTAAACAAACGGATTGGGCACAAGTTATCACAACTTAATACTCGCCCTTTCCGCAATATTGTACAAAATATACAAGTATGCAATTTTCATATTTGTAATATATTGACATGCATAATTTTAATTTATGAGGGAGAATGTGGGGGGGGGGACAAGAAAACGAGAAAAGGGATGGAAGGAGAGAGAGAGAGAGAGGAAGAGAGAGGTGGGAGGGAGAGGGGGAACACTAGTAGAAATACAAAGTATTATATCCTATGATGACTTAAAATCGGTTACTGGATTTAATAAAATTGTGAACACATTTAAAAATGTAGCCATTTTGTTCCTCGGATAACTGGGGAGAACCACAGAGAATATCATTGAGAGTTACATTACAATAACAGGACACAATATCAAATAAAATTCCACACTCTCTTCTATACACTATACAATAAAAAAGTAATGATATACGTTTTCGCATTCATTACAACATGCACAGGTTGGATCATTTACTATATTTACTCTAAACAAATCATATTTTAAGCTACTACAAGTATGTCGTAACCTTGTGTGTAACACATTTAATTTTCTATTTCCGGCTAGATAATGATTAGGTAATAAATCAAGATTGTTTTGTATTTTGGATTTAAAACTATTAATGGATGGCTGCTCTCTGACATCAATAGGTAAATTATTCCACAATCTAACAGAAGAAGGGATAAAGGATTCATAAGTAGTAGACAATCGAACATTTGGAACGGTATAATTTTCATTATTTCTAACACTATACATATTACGCTCTCCTACTCTTGGAGGAAGAAGCTGATTGAAATAAGGAGTTAAATTATTATGGAGTTTAAACATCATTGAAAGTTTTCGAAGCTTTCTTCTTTCAAATAATGGTTGGATCTGGGATTCTTTATACAGAGAATGTTTACTACAGAAAGAATTATTTGTAAACCTGAAGAGTGAAGACACTGCTAGACATTCTCGATGTATTTCCTAAAATAAAAAAAGCAAATATATCGAGGATTTCGTGTTGTATCGGATAATGAACACAAAGAGAGTGTCACAGTGAACAGATGGTAAGGATTAAGAAACATGCCCAGTTTATCTCGAGTACACATGTATAGTCGGGCAAAACATTATCGACGACATGGAGTTTCCGACAGCTTTGCAAGCTTGTTAATATCTCGTTAACTGTCGCGTGATTTCTCACGGGGTGTCGTCTGCCTAATGCCCACACAACAAAAAATGCTTTGATCAAGAGAAAAGTAGACTTTGCGTTTCAAACGAGAAATTTGATAACAAATTGACTATATACTTCTGTAAAATCATGTTTTTACTTAAGCCAATTTTTATACTACTTTAAACCCTTACCTGTAGCGTTCAGAGCCTCAGTCAAAGCAACGCTTAGTAAACATTGTGCCAGATGTCCCAAGTCTGATCATGTTTTTTTTAGCGACATATTACAACCAGGCAAAATTAATTTTGTTTTTGTCGTGTTATGAATAAAACACTATGAAATGGCATACACTTTTTAGTTTATTTTCTCATATAAAAAATGGAAAATGTTATGTTTTTTTTCACATCAGATCCAGCGATGTAATATGATGTATTATTTCAATAAAGAGAAGGCTATAATAGACAATGCATTGTTTTAAAACAGACTTGTACAAACAGTAGGCCTATTCAAGTTCTGATGTCATTTTCGTTGAAAAATATTAAAACTTATCATTTAAATCAAAATGTGACATTTTCTGAAGGATAATTATTTAAAATTTAGATGTTGGTTTTTGAAATGTTACCCTGTTACAAAATTCGACTGATGTGATCTTAAATGTTTTTGAAACGCTGGGGAGCAGTAGGAAAGTGCTAGCATTACTATTGTGATGAGTAAATAACGAATTGACAGGCAAACAATTGTAAAGGTAAGGAAAAAGATAGACTATGAAATAAATAATACTGAGAACTTCTATTCATTGTCGTGCTGTTTGATATATGTGACGATTGATAACCCCGTCAAAAACCGGTTGTCAAAGGGTACATTTGTACCTGCTAATATAAAGGTGGGGATAAACAGCAGCAAAAACTTGCTCCCATTCTCGACCAACGCTGATAGCATGACCTATGTACTTTATATACATGTCCAGAAACACGGCCATCGCTATTATTGTTTTTATTTCATAAATACATTGCTATTTTTCAAAACAGGTTTTTGAATTAGATTGATGTTCCCAAAACAAAATCGAATAAGTGTACAAGCAGCACCTTTTTACAGTTTTATATTAAATATCGTTTCGTTAGTAATAATGTCTGATGTACTGGACCGCAGGTTTGAGACCTACGTGGAACGGTCGTCAGCTACATCTACTTAGTTTTTTTTCTGAAACTCCAGTATTTCTTTAAAACCCAAACATGGAACACCTTAAAATGAGCTGTTGCTTGGAAGGAAACGCAAACAATTCCATCAAAACACTTAAATATCTTAGCTGTATTCTTTATCGAAAATTTAATTAATTTCTTCGCAGGTCTTAGTTCTGACATTCTGGCTATGTTATTTCTTTTTTGACATTAAGATATAAGAAATGTACATATAGTACAAAACATAAAAGGCAGAAGCGTCTCTTAACCACTTTTTGACTTTTTGAACAAAAAAATAATGATAAACGGCAAACTATCAAAAAAAAAAAAAAAATATGAATTTGTAGACGCTTATAAACTTAACAAAGACCAAGTGTTCCGGTATGCTTGACGAGATATACCAAATGTTAAAGGACTCACACAACTAAATCAGCCTGTCACGAAGTGTTTCATACGTTTGTCGTCCCTACCGAAAATGTGTTCCAACTAAGTACAGTGATTCTGAATAATCTAAATAGGTAAGTGTTGTCATATTCTGCATTGAATGAAATCTATAGATATTTAACTTTACCAAAATGTATCGTTTTGGTAGATTTTGATATGTGATGGCGGATTGATATGGGGTCAAAAGTCAGAGGGTGTTGCCGTCCCATTCACTGGTTTGACATGTCCAAAACCGACGCCCGTAGCGAGCTAAAATGCCACGAAACTCCTGATAAAATGCCATTTGAAGTCTTTGCCATATATGTATCTGTGAATCCAGGCAGTTGTCACTAGTGTTGAACTTCAAATATTAAAGTCCCAATATACGTAACTGTCGGCAAAATTTGAAGCGACAATCAAGCCTAATAACTTATTAAATTTATAGATTAAGTTAAGATTATCTGATATCAGCAATATTCAATATGAATTCTTTCGCGGTCACCGGTACAGCAGAAGTTAAAACATGCTATTTGTAAACACGCGTCTATTTCGAACCGTCTTCTACATACCTTCGGTTTGTTGTTGAAGTGGGCCCACCTGAATTACTTTCAATTCTTTTGATGTTTTTGTCAAGAGTTTCTTGTTAGCTACCGCTCAGGTTTACTTCGTTTAGGCTTTTTTTTTGCATAATTATCAACTGAAATTTTTTTCAGAATTTTTCAGAATCACGAAAATTTCCCTGAAATTACGTATATTGGGCCTTTAAAGTTATACGCTCTAAAACTTAGTAATGACATATAGTAAATTATTTAGTTGTGTGAGTCCTTAAGGGGTTATGCTGACTCATATCCTTGAAGTCTATTAACATGTTTTATAGTTGGAATCTGCTCAGTTGTTCAGACGAAGTAGCCTTTCGAAATGAAAAGATTGACTGTCGATTGACACTGTCTCAAAGAATCAAATCTCTCAGCTGGCCCCACAATAGATGACCGAATGATAAGTGTGTTTATATGTATTTTTTATAACAGAAGGGAAAATTATTTCCACAAAGATGACCAAATATGAAACTGGATGATTTTTATTGATAAATATATAAAACTAAACAGCAGAGATGATTTAGTACTTTGTGTCGTTTATTCATATAGAAATACAACAAAGGTACAGCTCGAGGCTGGAGACGTTAATATTATCTAATATAAGGCAATGACGAATATCAAATATAATTGATAAGATTATATTCGTCAAATCCTAACAAAATAATAAAAACTACATTAAGATTTCAGGATACCATTTGTTGGGGTCACTAAACATATCAGCAAAGCCACATATAAGATAATTTGCCAAATGAATTTCATCAAACACATTTGTACATTACTGTTCCAGCGATCAATTTACAATTTATTTTCATTGGTCCTTTTTGTACATATTGCCGAAAACGATGGATCCCACAATGTTATATTGAAGTATTTCCTTTCATAATTTTACGAGTACTGGACTCGGGACTCGCATGTAGATTGTTCACTGCTGTTCTGTGGTTTTCCTATACAAAGTAGCATCTTAACTTCCTTAAGGATCCCTGTCCCACAGTAACGATTTTCCCATACACATTAACCAACCCACCCATCCCCTCCCTGCCCCGCAGTTTTGTGGTTCCCCTATACAGAATAACCTCATTTTAACTTCCTTAAGGATCCCTATTCCACGGTAATGTATTTCCAATATACACAGTAACGTCCCCTTACTTCCCAAATGATCTTACTGTGCTGTGGTTCTCCTATACAGAATAACCTCATTTTAACTTCCGTAAGGACCCCTGTCCACCCAGTAATGTATTTCCAATATATACAGTAACTCCCCTTTCACTTCCTTAAGGATCCCTGTCCCACGGCATGTAATTCGTATATACACAGGAACTCAACCCTACCTTCTTTAAGGATCCCTGTCCCACAGTAATGTATTTCCCATACACACAGTAACCCACCAATCCATCCCCTATTCACTTCTTTAAGGATCCCTGTCCCATTGTTCTGTGATTCTCCTATACAGAGTAACCTCATTTATACTTCATTAAGGATCCCTTCCACACAGATATGTATATCCATTATACAGAGTTCACCCCCTTTACTTCATCAAGGATCCCTGTCCGACTGTTCTGAGTTTTTCCCCATACACACTGCCCCCCCCTTTAGATTACATTTGAAATATATCACTGTTGCAAAGCCGATATAAACCGCTTCTGTTGATTATGTATATATCTGAAGTCTCGTGTGGCATCTCCTGTAAACATGTTTGTATCTGTGAATACTCATGTACGGGATTTTACCCGTCGTGTGACATCTACCGTACATTTTGAATACATGTTTGTATCTGTGATTAAAAATAACGCTTTGGTGAGATATTTGAGCTTCCAAGCTGATTAAACCTCAAAGACGTTGAATTGAAAAAAAAAAAATCCATGTTGCAAATGTTCTCAATATGTGACAACACAGATATTGTCTTACATTGTAATATACAATGTTTAGAATATAAACAGTATTTGAAACAAAAAAGTTATTGGAGATTTATTGTTGACATATTTTTAAAAAAAATACTTTACTGTTTCTTTCATTTAAATATTAAAATAATAAATTTATTGATTGTATGCAGAATGCGACTTTCTAATTGGTTGAGATTTTCTTTTCATACCTCTTAAAACAAATCAGAAAATGGCGCGAATAATGTGACGTCACAATACGAAAATTGACGTGCGTATTGATTTATACAATAGAATCCGTTGCTAGATCAGTCAAATTGTACATAAACATGTTTTAAATTTGAAAAAAATACTTTTTAGTTGGATAGGGTTAAAAAAATTGCTTGCAAACTTCTGTAAGAATCATCTACACGGATCAACGCTTAGATATAATGAGCGGTTCCTTATATGTAGTATATTATTTACTGACAGAAAATCAAGCAACTGTGATTGCAGTACTCTACCATACGAGTGAAATATTTTTGATATTATTAAACAGCAAATCATTGGATTTTTTCTTTTCATTACATTTCGAATGAGGCCTTACAATATTTTAGGGTTATGAAAATAATTTTGCCTGCAAACTTTTGTTTTGCTACGCGGATTCATACAGTTTGCAAACAATTTGTTTTTCATACCTAAATGAAACTAAACAAAAATTGTCATCAATGCTTTATCAGTTTCAAGAACATGGTGACACAATGTGCAATAATTTATTAGTAACACAACGAAATATTTAACCATTAACGGAGATGTAAATAGAATTTGATATACTTTTTTACTTTTTACTATATTTTTTCAAAATGTTGCTAGTTATAATCATGCAACTGTTTAAACTATTTTATTAATTAGTAAATAACCACAGGATCTGTTTAAACTATTTAGAAATTATTAACAACAATATCACAATAGTTTTCTACATATATTTATCGAAATAGCACCATGTGAATTGAATATTTTAAGTTGTACAAAACTCTTATGGTTTCTGTGTCAATCATGTAATAGATTGTTGAATCCTAAAAATGGTTATCAAATACCGACTAACGTAAATGTTTAATGTGAATCAATGTGCGCAGCACAATATTTCCTTGAATAAATAAAACTCATTAATTACAAAAGCATCAATCTTTAAGCCTCGCTTTTGAATCCCGCAATTATCTATTTCGATTCAAGTGTTGTCATGTTGAAACATTATTTTTAACCCATGATATATTAAATTCAAATATTTCAAAAACACTGTTAACATTTTTGAAACCATGATTTAGTAAATTTAAATACTTCACATACAATGTTTAAAAATTAAGTTTAGAATGTTACATTAAAAATGTAACAAATCAATCCGGGGCCATATTAGAACGAATGTCAGTCATTTTAAAGAGCATTATGTAAAGGAGGGATAATAAACCCATCCTTTGGCACTTATTAACAAAAACAGTCGAACCTCATTATCACGAACTCATTCAATTCCAAACCTCCGTTGAATTGAAAGTGTTTTGTTACTCCTAGCAAACCTTCAAATTAAACATACAAACCAAATTAACACGAATACTCGTACAGATTTCTCACTGTCCCGTCGGCTGCGTAATAACGAGGTTCCACTATATATAAACACAAACGTTATTTTAACAATGGTCCCGAGCATGCAGTGTCGAAGTAGCATTTCCAGAACGCCCGGCGTTCTGCTAGTGTAACTGCCTTACGCATACACGTCCTGCGTGGCTTTTTAGGAGGTGTCGGAGGCTCGTAGAGCGGGTTCTGTGCCATCAATTTTCCTTGTTTGTAGTTAGGCTTATAACGACGGTAACACTCGAACTCTATAAAGAAAATAGAAGTTAACTTGTCATCAAGTCACACCAAAAATAGTGATACAAACAAAACAAAAAATGCTATGAAACACAATAATGAACTGACGTTTTATTGTCTGTTTTAACAGTCCGAAATTGGGAAATGGGGATTCGTGACACATGTGTTGTCTGCGCACGATGTGTAAACGGTATGTGTACAATGTAATCCACATGAATGTTCCGTAGTTTTTCATTCCGTAATATCGATTGACCAATTGTACCAAATCCTCACGTGAGAACCGAACGGCGGAACGAACAATTGGTTGATCGCCTAGTTTTGTACTCCATGAGTAAATGATATCTATGTTGTGCATTACATGAATGCATAATGCGTGCAAGCGTTATGCGTTACCACAACTGCAACATGAATACTTGTGAGAACATTTCTATCTACTTTGGTCCGCCATATCCTTGGTCTCTTATCGGCCTTCACTGTAAAATATATCAGTGCTATGGTATTAGCATCTAAACTAGGAATATATAAGATGATATCGGGTTAAATTTCAACTGGTCACAAGTTGGAACACATATCCCTTTACACAACCACAATATAAAGAAACTTCGCTTTTGTCGCTCTCTAAAACCCGGGGTTTGTCAAATGTGAAATTGAAGGCACCTGGCTTGATATGTGATTGGGGTCAGGTTGAAAAATCCTGACTTATCACTAGGCCGATACTCGCGATTTGTAAAAGCCATGTAGAAGCGTCGCCCAACTTCAAAGCCAGTTCGTTTAACCGTTACACGACCGCGATATTCTGTTGCTGTACATACATTATCAAACTCTTCAGCTTGCATCGTCCAAAGTTTCTGCAGCATGAGCCCTCATCTTTGGCATGACATATATTAAGAGATCAGAGAGGAAAATTAGCATAACGATTGGAGTATGGAAGACGCCCTTCCAAAAGGCGGGTTGGCCAAAGGAGCTAATGACTTAAAGACCCACGTAGTCGAAATTATGGCCCCCTCACGTCCAATCAGATAATTCCATCCCGGTCATTAATTTAAACATATCTTATTTGTATAAAAAAAAAACATATTTTATTTGTATTAAATATATACAATGGGATTGGGTACACGTTTACTAACTTATATGAAGCCCTGTCCCGGTCATTTTGTTGAAAGGCAAGTATGCTTTCAATGGCACCATCATCCAACCATCAACGCTACATACAATAATCACGTTATGAAAATAAAATAAATCATACCTGACTTGCACACACAAAGGTCATCGCATGTTTCCCCAAGACCTGGCTGTTTCATTTGGCAGGTTCCCGAAACTAGAATACGGTAAAACACATTATCAAAATATTGTATGCAGATGTTACAACATCCGGGCTCCCGTTAGCGTATTACAATGTTCTATTGGTGAGCTCAAATAACTACTGGAATATGTTGGTAAGTGCCTTAAACAAATACACAATGTACTATACATTCGTACTTACTGTTTTAGGTTTTAAAGAATCATGAAGTTTATTAATCGGACCTTTTTATTAGATTTTAAATTATATCAAAATCGTATTCATCTAGTTTTATCAAGGGTGACAAAATCATATTAAGGTAGCAAATTGTGATCAAATATTTTTGCACTCACGCAATGTGTGTTCAGTGTGTTATTGTAGCTATGATATTGCTTCAGTATTATTGAAGCAATTATTTCGTAAATGTTTCAAATTTTTGATAAATGATCGATTGTGTAGTAAACTTGTTTTAGTTATAGCTCTGCGGTTATGGAAGTAACCACAGAGTAATAACTAAACTATAACCGTTTTGATTGGCTTGTAGTTCATCAAATTGCCAGGTTTATGTTTAGAACTTGCAACAGGTGAAAAGTTCGCTCTTACATGTACTCTTGCGTTGAAATTTGATAGAACACCTCAAACCATTTAAACATTGAGTTTAGGTACCATTGTACAGGTACGTTGTAGTTCTCCATGGATATCATTAAGTCAGTTGTGAATATTGTTTAGACATATTTTGTTATTTCTTGAGAAGAAAATGATGATGTTTTTTGCTAGAACAAAGAAATGTACTGTCTTCCTCCTTTTAGACGCTGTTCTTGTTTAAGCAAATGTATATACATTACCCGTTTTTTTTAACAATACAGCTAAATGGAATAAATATCCTAAATCATCATCGATCTAGTTGGAAGCATATTTGGGGAAAAACAAGTTGCTGATTATATGTAACTAAATGAATTGTTTTTAAATCAATGACAACAAATCAGAGGAAATAGTACGAACTCATAAAATGAATATTCTGCTACATCTTTAAAGATCGACGAAATTATAATTGGAATGGATATTTGAATTAACAAGCTACTAGCATTTACCAGTTTATCGAAAAATACTTATAATTTATAATATTAGATACACGTGCTATTTATACATGAACATGTAGACGTGTCTAAACATACATACACTAAGAAGATATGAGTATGGTCTGTTTTCAAAAAGCAACATTCTAAATGTATATCTGAACTATAAATACTTTTCCTTGAAAAATGTACCATTTTCAGTAAACCGTGTAAATTGATTTGTATTGTCTATGTTGTTGTTGTTGCTGGTATTATATTTATTATTTGAAATACCACAGTTGCTTGAGTTTCTGTCAGTATATACAAAAATGTTTATATATATATGGAGCCGCGGCCCATTGCAGAATGTTATGGAAGTATTTCAACTTTATTACTCAACGTTTTGTAAACAATGCACATAACTTACTTGTTGTGATGCTGTCGTGCAATTCTTAGACTAAACACCGACATTTTTGATAAAATAAGGTATTCATCCACCACTACATGCTAATTTCGTTTCATATAACGATAATTTCTCCGTCGCATAGACGGTTTTTTATGACGGGCGTACCAGCAACTTTTAAGTATAAATGAATAAGCTCGTCATAAATAAACCGTCTATTCGATGGAGAAATTATCGTTAGAGGAAACGAAACTAGCATATAGTGGTGGATTAAAATCTTAACTCATCGGAAATGTCAGTGCTTCGTCTGAGAATTGCACGACAGATTAACAGCAACTAAGTTATGTGCATTGTTTACAAATAGTTGAGAAATAACGTTGGTATACTTCCATTACATTACTGTAATGGGAAGCTCATTTCACACATATACATATTATTATTTACTGACAGAAACTCAAGCAACTGTGAAAATACATACCGAGTCCGTTCTTGAGTGCGTTTGGTCCGAACGTGTCAGTATCCAACATGGTCCCGGATTTGTCGTAACAGCACCCGGCACTACATTCGCCTGTATGGTGGCACTTGTGTCCGATGCCATCTATCGGAACTGTCGTCTTAGGAGTCACCAGCCTTGTTGGTGATGGCGACGGGGGAGTAAGTCTGGTAGATGGATGAACCGTTGAAGGCATGAAGAAAGGATTAGTGGGCGGGAACGTTTGGGCATACGGCGATGGTTGAGTGGGCGGGAACATGGGAGGGTTCGTTGGCGGGGTTGGCGGGGTTGGCGGGGTTGGCCCCCGGTTATTGTACGGGGGAGCTACGTTGAATGGAAATCCGGACTGCTGTGGCGGAAAGGGATCTGGCCGCTGCGTAGGGAATGGCCCCTGTGGTTCAGGCGGCTGTTGCCCGGGGAACAGTGATTGTGGGTCGAACGGTTGCTGGTTAAATAGCTGAGGAGGTGTGGTCATCTCCGGTCTTGGCCCCCGACGGGGTTTTCCCGGTCGCCTACGTGGCTTCCTCTTATTATTTAACCAATTGTTGTATTTTTTACCTTGCCTATTCGGTCTTCTATTTCCACCCTGTCGTCTAGGGTTTGGGTTGCTACCCCTGTTTCCGTTCTGTTTCTGAGGCTTTTGAAATAAAGGGATGCTGTTTGCCAACATTTGCGGGGGTGGGTTATTCATGATGTTATTGTTTATGCCAGCTTTCATGAGTTGCTGATTTTTGTTACCCCTTCTTTTATTACCATTACCCCTTTGTCCCCCCTGGGCCTGTCGTATTTGCTGTGATGGTTGGGGAGGGGGTTTCATATGTATCAAACTCTCGGCCATTGGGTGCTGCTGTTGACTTTGTCCCTGGTTATTTTGATTTTGTCCACGATAGTTTCCTTGTCCTTGGTTTGGACCTAGTCCCTGATTTTGCAGTTGAGGTTGTACTGACGGTTCAAACTTGTACGCCGGAGATTGGTTTACGTTACCGAAAGCGTAGCTAGGGGGAGTTAATCTCTGTATGACGGTCACAGGTGGCGCTTGTGTAGTTATTGGTTCCTTGTTGTACTGATAAGGCTGGACGAACTGTTGGAGGACAGGGCGAAACGTTGGTACGCCACTTCGTCCCATATTCTTTGGCGGCTGTATAGCGTTCTGTTCCAGCGGATGGGGACGGGTTTTTAATCCTGAACGATAAGGGTCTCCGCTAGACATCGGGCTGTTTGGACCGATCCAAGGACGCTGAAAAAATATACATTCAAAATTTTATTAAACTATTACCAGATTTCATTTGTGTTTTTTATTCTCTCACATTTGCTTCCTATTTTGCGATGTACATGTACTTAATATATGTTCTTATAAACTACAGTTATCATCTTATATCATCACAAAAAGGTTTTTTCGGAAGTTCTTGATACAGTTTTACTCGGAACAATCGGGATTTATCGAGATCATAAACACCATCCTAATTTACAACTATTGTTATACTTCGTCCTTGCCAATGAGACAAAAATGTATATCAATAGAATTAAAGACGAGATTAAAAAAATATGATTTTTATATTTTGAAGCAAACAAACAGATATTTTATACATTAAGCGTAATAATTTCACTTGGCATGCTAAAAATTATCTGAATTTATCCATGTAATGTTTCTGAAAGTAATTTGTATTGAATGCTATAGATTACATCCTTATGTATCATAACGTATTATGTACGTATTGTATAGTCTGACTGTAAAACTGACAGTAGATCGGGGTTTTTTTTCGGGGGCTTTCCTCAACTTCAAACTGCTTCTCCAACCAATGGTATTTACATGTTACAGTTAATTCGGTATTCCAGGGCTTGCTCTAAATATCGGAATGTTCGTGATCGATGACGACTGCTGACAAACAAACTTACAACACCAGGATTCGAGAGATGTAGGTTGATCAGAACTATTAGCAAGTTTTATGGTCGCCATCTTTGTCTCATTGAGAAATATTCTGTATCTTTAAGTGATATGAAGATGGACGTTTTTGAGTATGCTCATTTACTTGTTGTGATTGACAATGATACTCGGTTCTCATTTTGAGAACTTGATGTTTACTTGGATGTGACAAACATTTACATGGCGGGTGTCGTCGATGAAGCAGAAAACGCTTACTCTCCGGAACACCTGGTCTTATTATCTTGTACTTTTGCAAGGGCATCCATATAAATATTTCCTTTGTTCATATTTTGCCATTGGTTTAATCGATTTGAGTTTGTTTTATGATTTTGTTAACGCTTCGGTATTCTCTTATTTATTTTCAAAAACCTGGCATCTTCTTACATGACCCCGAATGTCAATAGGACGTGAAACAAAATAAACCAAAGCAAACCAAATGATGGAGGCATGTTGTAAACTATTTGCTGGACTCATGAAGTTACACCAATCATACTTGCGGACTGCTACATGTCATTCAAAGTTTGCAAAGGATGGAAACCGACTTCAAAGTCCCTCATGGTTACCGTCTTATTTTAGATACCAGATTTTTTATGGATATTCAAGGATCAAACTAGTCTTCTTGTCTCATTCACAAGGCGGGAGACACTGTGGCTTCACTCACCATGTTTCAGATATATCGACGATGTGTGCTAACCACGTCGATCGTATTTATCCTTCTGAACTTCAAGTAAAGGACACAACAGACTATCCTACAACAGCTGCATCACAAATACATGTACATATTATAATGTATGTGTATGAAAGCTTATATATGACAGTTCGTCTTTTCGCTTTGGCGACTGCGAAATAACGCCAAGCGAAAACGCGAAATTACAAAAAGATGAAAACCCACCAAAGCTAAAAAAACAGCAAAATGAAAACCCGCCAAAGCGAAATAACGCCAACCGAACTGAAAATAACGCCAAAGCGTAGGGATAAAATGGAGTCTTTTCTCAAGTGAGTGTTACATGCATGTCCATCCCTGTAGCGGTACCTCCTTTGCATATCTGTCTGCTAGACAGCAGCAGCCGTCCTTCCCCTATTCGAGAATTGGTTTACGAGGTGAAAATTCCGACAATTTATAGATATGGTAATCTGCTGTGAGTTAATCTGTCTGCCGCATAATACCTTGTCTGAACCAACCCTTGTCTAATAAATACAAGTAGCTGTTTTTCTGGCCTTATATCATTTGGCCAAAGTATTTCTGACGTATACCCTACTTTTGTTAATCGTTGATAACTTTTGGTCCCGATGACTTCCGGTTTAGACAGGTTAAACTGTTTTATTATATTTTTAATGTTATTTTTTTCTGGGCTTTGTTTTGATATTTCTATGATTGATGTTGTTCCACTTACCGGAGTCTGTGCTTGGCGATTTGTAAATGGCGCATTTGTAACCATTTGGCTCCGACGATTAAAGAAATTGTTTCTACCATTGGACGGGAACTGTCGCTGGAAGGGGGCGCTCGTTACCATAGCCGGTGAGCTATGGAACCTCGATGAGGTCTGGGATCGAGAACTGCCGAACGATGGCCGTACATTAAATCTTTTAGAAGTTTTCGCAGAAAAAACCTGACTGTTGATCTTTCCGGAAAACTGTGATTTAGCTGCATTTTGTTTCCTTGAGAAACGTGCACCCTGTAAAATAAAAGAAAGGTTTGTCCATTAGCATTGTTTGTTTATATAAACAAGGAATATCGGTTCAAAACAAAGATGTTTGTTAACTCCCTAATACTAGTTAGTGATAAACAAAACATAAACTCTGTTTTATTATGTAGGTACTTATATCACTAATGTTATCACATACATAAATTTACATACAGTGTCCCTGTAATTGAAGAGTGTTAAACGTGAATATTTTTACTTTTTTTCTTCACCTAGTGCATTGGTGATTAGCTAAACGAATCCTTCCCTTACTGAAAACAACCTATGAAGATTTCTTGCGTAAGAATACCTTTATTTTAGGATACATAACTAAACATATTAATCGGAAAGGGCGTTGATCATTTTCATGTTACTCCTCCTAAATCCATTTGCTATTTGCTAATTGGGGAAAAATACGCCTGAATGTGTTCTTTTTGGATTTTACAGCACTTCATTGAAATGTGTTGATGTAGCAGAGACGTACACGTATATAAACTAGATCAATAGAGGATCATACACAAGTGTCGATTTAATATGGAATTTATTAAACGAGTTAGATAATTTGTATTTATAAAATATCTAACTCGATTGATAAATTCCATATTATATTGACACGAATGTAAAATTCTATTTATCACATAACTTATATTTATGAGAAAATACACAAACTTATAAGAAATCTATAAGAAAGGCATGTCTTCTGTGACAGCACTATTTTCACTACCGAGACAATCGTATGATGTCATAAAGACGTTATTTGTTTATGTCGTCACAATATATAGTGTAATTACGTGTGTGTTATACCATATATATTTATGTCATGGCCGTATAACAAGACTGAACGCGTCAGCATTTGAAGATGTAGTAACACACACATATGCTGCACCTCTTAAATTTAGTTATAGATACAGTATGCAGAAAAAAAATTAAACTGCATCATACAGCTGTTTCGTCCTCCTATGACTCTTCAGTGATGCTAGGGGCCAACAGATAGGCATCCAAAATTTCTAAATTTATGAAGAAGCAAAAGGGTCAAGTGCACCTATTTATAAACAAAACAGCCACTAAGCTTGCACTCGATACGCTTTTCGTCAGCCAAAAGAAAATATCAGACAAGAATATTTCAATCTAGATTGCGCAGAAAACGTCATAATTGTTATTGAAATTAATTTAGCAAAAATGTTGTGAATTTCAGTTTTTACTGAAGTCCGTAAATGAAGATTTGTAGACCACTATTTAACCATTACACGCCCGGTGGCTAATAGCAACAATGCATTTTACATGTAACAGTACTGCAAGGAATTCTATTGACATGAATGATTTCGCGAAGATCCTTGGACCGGACGTGATAAGGTACAGGAGTCACCTGCCCGACCACGTGATTTTAAATCGACCGTCTAAAAATGGAATTTTAAGAACAGTCTTGTCTCTCTCTGTATAATATTGTTACGACTGCAAGAGAGGGTTTCTAAATTCTGAAATCACAGTACATTCTCCGATGAATTTAACAATTTTGTAGTTATTGCACGAAACTGAAAACAAGGTCTGTTAGTATTTGTTTATTTCCCCTGTATGCCTGTAGTTTGTGGCGCCATAATGTTACCAAAAGGTCTTGTCCGTTTGAACTTCTGGTTCGTAACATCCAGATATTATTTTACCAGGTTGATCAATACAGGGCAATATACAGAAGACTTTTACAAAAGGAATGGATTGGGGACTGGAAAAATTGAATTAGATGTAAAGTAATAACTATTTACAGCCTCGGATCAACTACGAAGCATTAGGACAGAAACTCTTAAAGCAGGAGCACCTGGTGCCCTGTGAAATACAAAAAGTAGTTAAAAGTCAAATTGCACTTTAGTTTATATTCAGACACTGCATGACACCATCACTTCGAGTTCAAATCCAAATTTATTCTGACACGACTCTTAGACCCTTCAGAAACAGCCTTAAAGGCAACCTCAACCCAACATATAAATCTTCCGAAAGGAAAAATAATTATTCAAAACATGTCTTTTATAACTCAATATTTTTGGAATTTCTTTTCTTTAAATGTCCATATTAGGATTTTTCATTCAAATGTGAACAGCACTAATTTTGAATGATAAAATGGAAATATTTTTTTTCTTTATAGGCACATTAAGCTAACAGGACTTTGCCTTCGATGTATTGATTTCTCTGATTACATGTAACACTATAATAAGAATTTGACCAGACTTTGCTTTGGTCAGGTAAAAAGGTGAATTAGAGGTAAATGTGTGTATACACCATTCTCTTGAAATCTTGAAACGTACTTTGAAATAGTAAACACTTAAGAACACAAATAGATATTTGGTCCAAAACCTGGGCTTGGAATATTGCCACGTGAGTTTGGAACAGATCCACGTGAGTTTGGAACAGAGCCACGTGAGTTTGGAACAGATCCACGTGAGTTTGGAACAGAGCCAGATGGGTTTGGAACAGAGCCACGTGATTTGGAACAGATCAAAGTGGTTAAAATGGTATGCTTCAGTAAAGTACGCTTTATATCAAAACGAAATTAGAAATATCACCATGCAGCGTAAAATTCAAATTTGTTTAATGCATAATACGTATTAACATAAATATATCATATAGTAACAAGAAATCCCCAATTGCATAATGGTGATGATGATAATGATGATGATGACGACGATGATGATGATAATGATGAATAATCAATGTATATGCTATGTTAACCTATTTCTTTTCTTCAAATTGAAAAAAAAATATAATACTGGGACTTTAAGTCACATGTTTTCCATGTAAATTTTAAATGCACCAGTTTTTCACGTGGAATTCTTGGATATTTTCAGTAAGTTTATCGCGAACTCACTTGAAAAGCAGTTTCAATGGGATATCAAAGTAAATAATTAGTTTGCTCTGCTATAGAAACATCAGAAAGGAATTGGTTTTGACATATCTTGTTTGTTTTGTTTAATAAAAATCATACTTTCCATCAACCAGTTATAATCTAATTTTAAACTCTGGTGAGAGCACCTATACTCCAGAAAGGAAATCACTTAGACACATAATAGTTGGTATACTTGTGATGTAGCACTTGTTTGTATTCCAACCATGTATTTGCTGCTTAATAGCCATGCAAAAAAAACCTAAATTGAAGTAAACCTAAGCGGAAACTAACAAAAAACTCTGGACAGAAAAATTCAAAGAATTGAAAATAATTCAGGTGGGGCCCACTTCAACAACTACGAAAGCTACGAAAGCCGATTAGTATGTACAACATGAAAAAATATATATTTATCTCGTTATTACGAGTTACGCTAAGTCGTTATTACGAGATACGCTTTACTTAAGTCGTTATTACGAGATATGCTAAGTCGTTATTTCGAGATAAGTTATCTCGTTTTTACGAGCTAAGCTAAGTCGTTATTACGAGATACGTTATCGCGTTATTACGAGTTATGCTAAGTCGTTATTACGACAAACGTTATCTCGTTATTACGAGTTTCGCTTAGTCGCTATTACGAGATAACCTAAGTCGTTATAACGAGATACAATATTCTGTTATTACGAATTAAGCGAAGTCGTAATAACGACTTAACGTTTCTCGTAATAACGACTAAAGTAAAGCGTATCTCGTAATAACGACTTAGCGTAACTCGTAATAACGAGATAAAAAAGATTTTCAGGTGGTACTAATCGGCTTTCGTAAACAACAAGTTGGAAGAACAGATCAAAATGAACGCGTGTTTACAAATACCAAGTTTCAACCGCTGCCGTACCGGTACCACGTAAGAATTCATCAGTTAATCTTTACTAAATCTATAATAATAAAAAGTTAGTGGACTTGATTTTCGCGTTTTGCCGAAAGTAACGTCTATTAGGCCTTAACCATGCGAAGATGGAATAGTTTTTACATCCCCATAGCATTAAAGATATGCTTTTATCGTATAACGATATCATGATATTTCACTAGCATCATGAACATGAAGAAAGAAAGCCGTAGTCAATGGAAAAAAACACCAAGTCATGGCCAGTACTTTGCAATATCTGCACATTGTCCTAGAACTCGAAAACACGCTTAAGAGGCGTGACTGGCAATATCTCCACCTTGTCCTAGAACTCGAAAATACGCTTTATAGACGTGACTGGCAATATCTCAACATGGTCCTAGAACTGGAAAATACGCTTTATAGACGTGACTGGCAATATCTCCACATGGTCCTAGAACTCGAAAATACGCCTTAAAGACGTGACTGGCAATATCTCCACATTGTCCTAGAACTCGAAAATACGCTTTATAGACGTGACATGCAATATCTCCACCTTGTCCTAGAACTCGAAAATACGTTTTATAGATGTGACTGGCAATATCTCCACCTTGTCCTAGAACTCGAAAATACGTTTTATAGATGTGACTGGCAATATCTCCACATTGTCCTAGAACTCGAAAATACGCTTTATAGACGTGACTGGCAATATCTCCACCTTGTCCTAGAACTGGAAAATACGCTTTATGGACGTGACTGGCAATATCTCCACATTGTCATAGAACTCGAAAAAACGCTTTATAGATGTGACTGGCAATATCTCCACCTCGTCCTAGAACTGGAAAATACGTATTAGAGACGTAAATGGCACAATCTCCACCTGGTCCTAGAACTGGAAAATATGCTTTATAGACATGACTGGCAATATCTCCACATGGTCCTAGAACTCGAAAATACGTATTAGAGACGTGTCTGACACAATATCCACATGGTCCTAGAACTGATGAATATGCTTTATGGACGTGACTGGCAATATCTCCACCTTGTCTTAGAACTGGAAAATATGCTTTATGGACGTGACTGGCAATATCTCAACATGGTCCTAGAACTGGAAAATATGCTTTATAGACGTGACTGGCAATATCTCTACCTTGTCCTAGAACTGGAAAATACGTATTAGAGACATGACTGGCAATATCTCTACATGGTCCTAGAACATGAAAATACGTATTAGAGACGTAAATGGCACAATCTCCGCCTGGTCCTAGAACTGGAAAATATGCTTTATAGACGTGACTGGCAATATCTCCACCTTGTCTTAGAACTCGAAAATACGCTTTTGAGGCATGACTGTCTATCACATGATAAACATGCTTCTAAGTATTGTTGTTAAGGATAATTATATATTTAGACTCAAGACAAATGTTAATTCTTTATGGATTGCCATACTCGTTCTGCTGTTTAAGTCAGTTATAATTTCGAGTTGAAAAACAAACTGTTGAGATATAAAGCAGAAATTAGATGTCATATATTTCTACACCACAATTCCAAAAATAACCGA
Organism: Mimachlamys varia; assembly: GCA_947623455.1. Taxonomy (NCBI): domain Eukaryota; kingdom Metazoa; phylum Mollusca; class Bivalvia; order Pectinida; family Pectinidae; genus Mimachlamys; species Mimachlamys varia. The sequence goes on from OX392540.1 coordinate 31,633,289, forward strand.
AGCGTCAACAAAACCATAATCCGAACCCAAATCGAACATAAGAAATATCTACATGGATACCGTTGTAAAAGTACAAGCTGATAAGACCAAGTGTTCCGGAAGAGTAAGCGTCTTCTGCTTCATCGACGACATCCGTCATGTCAATCTTGGTCTTTCCAAATAAACATCAAGTGCTCGAAATGAGAACCGAGTCATTGCCAATCACATCAAGTAACCAATAATAATAAAAACAGAAAAAAAACACTAAAACATCATAGTTACAAACGATGAGGAACAAAATATGTAGAGACGTGTGGTTATATCATAGATATTAATGTTTGGTAATAAACACAAAAATTGAAAACACGTTAGACATTGTATTAATGGATTTTAAATATTGACAGAAGAAGTTGTTGATTTCAATTAATAGGATATGTTTAACGGTAGTGTGTATATCGTACCCGTTGGCAAAAGAAATCATTTTGATCATCATTGTAGCAAAATAACAAGATTGCTCTATTACAACCCACACTTTTTGTAAAATTATATGTTATAATGGAAAAAAAAAAATTGCGGTTTTCTAAGAATAAAAGCATTCTGGTTTGGAGACCTAAATTTTATATAAAATGAATATTTGTAAATAGTTCTGTGTTAAATATAGATTAATTTGAAATTTCTATTGATTTATAATTGACAGATGAATTCGTGGATTAAGTGTAACTACATCGTCGGATACCCCCGTTTGATTGCACTACGCTACTACGTGTGGGTTTCCGACGATGGTTACCACGAAATACACGAAAATAAAAGCTCCCCAAATCCAATCCCAAACACACACACACACAATAAATAAAGATATAACAGTTACATAATACTCTTGTTTGGATTTAGTATTTTTGCTATTTTTTATGATTGTTGGTTGCAATTTAAACAAAATTAGCATTAAATATGTTGTTTATTTTGTTTAATCAACATAGGAAAACAGATAAAAATAAGTCATGACCAATAAATAATGTATCTTTATTAATATTTAACTCCATATTTTGCCCCTACTTTAATCGATTTGGAGTGTGGTTTTGTTGTCCCTCGGTATTCTCTTGTTATATTTATGTGACAATATATTATGTAAGAAATGCGTTTGAGAATATTTGTACTTATATCATAAAAACGCCTTTCTGAACGTATTCATATAAATCATTTCTTTTAAAACAATAAATCATCATCACTGTCCTATTAGAATATCCATAAACTGCATACAATTACAATAATTTCCATAATTTAATTAATAACTGATTGTATCTGTGGACGGTTGTCGCCATGACGTCACGCGAGTTATGAAATTATCGATTGAACAAAGTTCATTTTTTGTCTTTAAAGAAACAAAGCAATTTCTCACCTGCCATCATTATGTGACATTCCACACATCATTCGGTAATTTAAACGAAATTAATGCATCATTTTGTATCCGATTGCCGCGGTTACGACATCAGAAAAGATCTTAATATTATGGTGGCGACACAGAGGACACATGAGACGTAATTTATTGAAAGTGGAAAAAATGATTAACAGAATATGTTGTAATATTGAAATGAGTAAGAGTTCAAGAATGCCTTATGTTAAATTAATGGGTATTTAGTATATTAACCTATGATTGACAATTTGGTAATTGCAAATTATGGCTGTCATCTGAGCATTTCATCAGTGTGTATCCTGATTTGTTTTCTAGTTTGAACGTTTTTAGATTGACAGATATGCATCATGGGTTTTATGTTTTAGTTTAATGCACAAATTTTATTTTAAGCACCTCTCATTTTGTAATTAGGTTATGCATTACAACAACAAACAAAAGCTGAGTAAGCGTATTGCGGATTAAATTAAATGGTATCTCGTATTCAAGATTCAATAAACCTTTCCGCCGTTTTAACGCTAAGCCCTTTTTTATTTTTATGGCTCACACAATCAAGATTCTACAAAACTTCCCTCCACTTCATCGCTAAGAATATTCAGATTCTGTGAACCTTTCCGCCGTTTTATAGTTAAGCCCTTTTTTTATTTTTCGGGGTGTCTCACAATCAAGATTCCGTTAACTTTTCCGCCGTTTTAACGCTAAGCCCTTTTTTATTTGTATGGCTCTCTCAATCACGATTCTGTAAAACTTTCCTCCACTATACTGCTAAGAATATCAAGATTATGTAAACTTTTCCGTCGATTTATCACTAAGCCCATTAATAACGCCAACATCTATCTGGTCATTTCAATACACCAAGGCATCGCTATGATAAATCCCCAGTGTGTTTCCCTCCAAGTTACATTTGATTTCACCAAACATAAGGTTACAAATGTATACATATACTACATGTATAATAATCATGATACACAATTCTACGTACAACATTCCAATAACATTATTCTCATAATCTGTCACGATCATTATTTTGATTGTGTGCTGTTAATGTACTTTAAAATCATTTCTCTCTCAAGTATATAAATGCATACGCTTTCGTTGAAACATGTTATATGGCTCGGGTATTGAATATTGGGTTTTGATATACTTATGATGGGGCGAGAAAAACTTCTCAGAAACATCTGTAACGAAAAGTTTGTAAGTAAATGTGGCTTCATGTTGTAAGGGAAAATTAAGATAATACATCAACAAAACTATAATCCGAACATTAAGCGATTTATAAGGGGTGAAATATAAACAAGGGAAGCATGCACCTGTAGACTCCCGAAATGGGGCAAGGGTATAAAACCAGGTTCTTCAGGAGATTAAGAGTCATTAATGGAATTAGCGGAGGCGTGGTTTTCTTTCTTTTCTTATCATAAAAAACTATATACATTATCTTTTCTGATTAACTATAACCTAATTACAATGCATCTGGTACTTATACAACTCAAATTAATATATGATTTTTTGTGAAATTACTTAATAAAATTTTACAGTACTTTTAATTATACCGGTTAATATGTACATGTATACAGACCTCTATGTAGTTTTTTTTTCTTCTTCCTGCTTTTCAAATCTCATAGCAGCTAAAACTGTCATTTATATATTTAATCTAAAATTAGCAAGATTATCAGTGTTTGTATGTAAGAAATATGTGGAAAGAATGAGTTATTTCCCTTTATTTTATATTTATAGATGGAATCAATCGTAATTAACTCATCCAAATTACATTTCAAATCTAATAACATAGTTTTGTATATATTCCAAATCTGATAGTTTTATTGTGTATCATGACTCTAATTCAAGAAAATATGATAAATAGTAGTATAATTGAAACTTTATATTTCAAAAGACTTTATTTAATATTCAATATATTATTCCAGTATTTATAACAGTTGACTATATTATTGTGTATGCAATTGATAGCGACACCCACCATATATCTTAATGCAAACACCATTGCATATAAATAAACTACAGTTATATAATGTGTACCTACTGTACAATATATAAACTTAAACAATTCAGTAATAGGTTCCTTCTGCACGCATTATCATAATCAGTGTCATATCCTGGCAATATTCAAGTTTTGTCATCACTGCAGAGTGGATTGTGGCTCTTTTCTAATAAGTGCATAATTCGTGATACGTTTTTACATGTGTCGATGAAATGAATTTTAATCGGGTGAACTATTAAACCTAAATTACGCTAGCTATAGCTTCTTACTATAACCTTTAACGTTGTAGTGTTTGGCTATAGTATACAATGCTTTACACGCACGTAGTAAATCTTCAGTAATTTATTATCAAATAAGGAAAACAGTAGAATATAAGCCAATAGTGCATGTACATGTATTAGAAAATTATGAATAATTCATTATAATGGTACAACGCATGCAGCTCTTAGGTGCAGTTTTATTCATTATTTGCCTCGACTGTCCTTATTCTAAAGCATTAAGATGCTCTTTACTTGTGTGTGTTTGTACAAGATTCCTATATACTGTTTCATCACAGCCTACAGCTAGTACGTGTCCCAAACCTTGGTTTAATTCGGCACTCGCAGCAAGCAATTTACTGTTGCTACCATTGCTAAACCACGAACTGATTTACAAGTTGTATATGTGTGTGTTACGTCATCATTAGACATGTGTATTGTTTCATCAAAACCAGCAAGATATTGTGTTAGTATTTTGTTAGTACTTTGTATTTTGTGAAATTTCTACCTGTGTTAATATTATATAAATACCTTTTTTGAAATATGTTTATGCATATCATTATTGTTGTCATGTAATTGTAAATGTGTAATTGGAGAAGGCTATGATAAGTTGTTATTAACTTGTGCCTAATCCCTTGTTCAATGTTTATCGGCAATAAATATGTTTGAAAGAGAGACTGATTTACAGCTATGTCAAATGAAACAAATGGAGTGAGGTACTATGCTTAAAGTTACAACATAGTAATGTGACGTCCCTCAAACCCCACAACTCTTCGGTGTCCTACCATTAGATTACATTATATACCACGTCCATAATCCATATAAATCAATTATGATTTTTAATTGACTATTGTTATTTGACGAATTGTTTTTTAATTGATCAAACACAGGATCACATTTATGTAAAACATATTAAGAGAATATTACTTAATCCATTATCCTGAAAATGCCTCAAAGTTATTCATTACTTTTCATTTATGATTACACCATTAAATATTTCACGTAGTTAATATATAATTATTTGATTTTCCGGGTTATAAACCTGACGTTATACGTCATCTTTATGAAGCATTTATAGATAAATGACATCAGTTATACAGCTATATGTATTTACAAAAGGATACGTGCTTTCTTATTACAAGGAACGTTAATGACATCGCTGTCTATTGTATTCTGTCTTTTGTCTCAGAAAATGGCTGTAATTCAGTTGATTGAACTTTGTCAACCACTTTGTTCATGCTTATTTAAGATGTTTTAAAAAGAGGATCTTACACGAGTGTCAATGTAATGAGGAATTTATTAAACAAGTTCAATTATTTAACATGTCATGAACCTTTAGGCGAGATATTAAATTATTGAACTCGTTTAATAAATTCCATACTGTATATAAGAAAGGCAAATTCTACTTTGAAGGTACGATTTTCACTACCAAGACAATCAGAAGACGTCAAAAAGAGGTCATTTGTCTGACGTCACAATCGTGTTATTATGCATATGTAATACGCTATTTATGTCATGACCGTATGACATGACTGAACAGGTCAGTTATGTGATAACATCTTTTATGTTTTGGATGAAATAAATGGAAGTTAAGAGTTCAGTGAAGTTGAAATACATCTCCTGTTATCTCTGTCATCTGCCAGGCAATCATTAGAGTACGTGAATCAAAATACTTATCAAATGGCCAAATCTCTTTGTTCTTTGCACGTGCACTTTTTGAAATGATATTTAACATTCATAAATGCTATAGTTAAACTTTTTATTCATTATTGTAGAGAAAAAAGAAATATCAGTTTGAATTAAATAGGTCAAGAAGTATATACTATGCGTTAATATTTAGTATTCATATATACGGGGTTTGTTCCAAAATCATGAATAATTTGATATTTAATTACTGAAAATATTGAATAATACAGATGAATGACGTATATCATTAGGGTTTTGTTAGTCTTAAGAAGCATGTTCATATTGTATTCATTTTACATTTCCCCAAATGTTACGACACCAATACATCATCTTTGATCGATACACAATCTTGATATAAGGCGAGCAAAGCAGTGAAAACAATTTTTTTATCGAATATGAGATTTAAGTGTTAAACAATGGGATAATGTCAAAGCATGAACACAATAATAATCCTAACTCAAAATCGATTTAAAATTTGGCAATTTATTAACAAAGAAAAGGTTGCCAGTGAGACTTTTGAAAAAAGTACAAGAAAATAAGAGCAGGGCCCGTTTTCATGAAACCATTCTCGTTCTCAATTATATATTCTGTGCTAAAATCTACTATCATGTAACTCGCTAAAATCACGTCAAAAGATCAATAAGCTGAATAAAAAATTGATGTAACAGTTGTATGCTTAAAACTGTTTCAATGCATTCCTAAATCTCGAATAAAACATTTTTTTATTAATGTATAGCTAAAACGGAGACGGAATTATATTTGAATGTGAATGATCGCATTTAAACACGTACATACATGAATGCATATGTTATGTGTTTCTGTGATGCAGAGATGAGTCTCTCGTTGAGATTATTTGTATCTGACGTTCTACCAATAGCCCTCCATCTCCGGGTTGCGAAGTCGTATCCCACGTGGGGCAGTTGCCAGGTACTGACCGTATGTCGGTGGTTTTTCACCGGGTACTCCGGCTTTTCTCCACCCCCAAAACCTGGCACGTCCTTAAATGACCCTGGCTGTTAAAAGGACGTAAAACAAAATAAACCAAACCAAATTGTATATTTCCATCACTTCTTTTTCAACGGTGTTTTGAAACAATTTAAATTTCCAAGTTGTTTCTGGTTTATTATGTGCATGAACCATGGTTGTGTTCGTCTTTTCGTTGCAATGGATGCATTGAAAATTTCAAATATTTAAAAGTTGAAACCAATTAACTAAGTTTGTTGCAAGAGTGGGGCCAGACATCAATGTCATCCTAGGCACAAATGTACACTGATTGCTTTTCAATTGCTAGTTCTTCGTATTATGAAACGGTTGGAATCATTTTTAAAATTTATGTCTTACATCTGTACATTATGTAAGTTTAGCCCAATCGCTCTGCGATAGCGTTCAGCCCCCCCCCCCCCCCCCCAAAAAAAAAAAACAGAGATTGAACGATACCAATGGTGTTCATTAATTATAAATGTGTAAGTTGCACGTTACTTTAAATTTCAACTACATGCAGATACCTCCATCTAAACCTGCATCAATTTCAATTAGCGACAAGACAGAAAATATTTCAAATGAATCCTGGTCCTAGGGAGCCGCGTTACGATATTCGTTTCTGTTATGTAACTGTTTGATGATGTTTTTTCGCAGAAAGCCGACTTAAAGACGTTTGTTCACTTACTTTTGACGCATTTTGATTTTAAGACATCTTATTCGCACTCTTTTGCATTGCTTAGGATTTTTGCGATCCTGTATTCTCAAAAACCTAATTATCACTTTTATCGTTTCCTAGCTTTTTCAATAATTATCACGTGTCTTGCTCACTTGGTTTTTTCAGTTATCATTGTTATTGTTCCCCTGGACTTTTCTACAATTATCATTTTTTATTATGCCCTTGACTTTTTTTCACAATTATCATCGTTAGGTCATCTTTCGTGATATAGTCCAGTCATTTTATGATTTTACCTCAAACTAATTGAAAAAGAATTTATTTTTGGTTTTTCATACAGGTTTTAGTATACATTGTAACAGAAAAAATTGGGGAAAATAGTTTTTCTACCACTAACAAATCGGAAAAATATAAAAAATTACTTGATGGACCATTTTTTAACCAAAATATCAACATCAGGTGTAATACAGGATAACTAAAAAGCATTGTATGACAAGCCTGTTTGTTGTACAACACAAATCAATAACAAAACAATTTGAATGGTTTTACGAAAAAAATTATGACACCTTGAAAATCACTAAAATGTTTTTAATTTATCGATATTTCAGCTTGCGTTGGATTGTTAAGAAAGATTACTCAATCAATCAACGTCACTATTGATTCTTGTTTTATGAGAATGTATTCACATATAGTTTGCTTATTTAAATTTCAGAAAATGATGTATTCAACTTACACCTTTTAAATTATATGGCTGCTCAAAGTTTGTCTGTTGGTCTGATTTGGAGCTAATTTTAAATAAAATTGAATGATTTATCGATTTATGTGAAAAATATTTCATATATACCTACAGCATATGCTGAAATGTGCATTAAATTATTTTCTATGCAAGTTATTCTTAACAAGAAATAAAACATTTGACAAAATACCTCCATTATATTACTTGAAAGGTAGATGAAAACCACATTTGGTGCAAATTTGACTTGACCACTAAAATTGGCGAAGTCCACGTTTTTCAACAACAAAATTGTGAATATATTTCTTGTTTTTTGCTGGATTTTGAAATAATTTGGCAGTAATTACCACCATGACGTAGCCTTCTGGATAAAAGTAAATTTAAATTTATGATTGATGTCAGCTTTAAATGAATTGATTCATATTCTGATAATGGAAATGAATGGTGGGATACTTATTTTTTGAGGAAAATACTAAAGTTAAGGAATCTTTAACTTCAAATTAATCTCATGAAATCATAAGTTTTATGGTGGTTCCATTGGCAAAATTATATTCAAATCGGACAAGACATATTCGAAAAAATATGATTCATGTTGTTCATATTAATGGACTTTGCCATTTTTGTAGTGTTCAGGCAAAAATGCACGAATTGAAGTTTTTACCGTCAGTTATATAATATACTTTTTGAGAGAACAAATTTATTGTTTCTTAACAATATAAACAATACACAAAAGGATCTGAACTGATTGGAAGCAATTGCTTTTCTTTTTATCAAAATATTTGTTAGAGAAATACGGATATTGTTAATGTAGGCATGAAATAACACCAAATTGGTTCAACTGGTCAATTAAGAAGTGTCATATTATTTGTTTACATAAAAATATACCAATTCTTATTAATTAAAATTAGTTAATATGTTTTGGTTTCAGCAACTTAGTGTAAATTAAGTTTGTTTAGAGTCAGATAGTTTTATCTTTTCCATTCAAAATGAGCAAAAACGTCAATATTGTTAAATTAAACAAACAAAAAATAGCCATTTTGATAGTTGATGTAATCGTTGATAGATTGCTTTTGGTGACAAATTTTGGTTATTCTGAGCTCTACTCAATTTGGTCTTCCTATACAATTAATTTCATATGTTAATTATTGTAAAATAGCTAAATATTTCACTTCAAAAACTATCATATATGTATTTTTTCTTGTTTCTGGACCATTCAAATGGCTAAAAAAATTATTTCCCAAATTTTGATCGGTGTAGACCTTTTTCCTGTTATTGTACAAATGATAACCATTCCAAAAACCAAAAAATTAATTCTTTTGCAATTAGTTTGAGGTAAGGCCTGTTTATTTTTGCTAAAATGACTGGACTAATAGGGGGTGGCAGATTCTGCTGGTAGATTTTTCATGAGATTTTGCGAGGTTTGCATGAGCCTCCATAGCCACATTTATCTCAATTGAGTAGTAGAACAGTACATAATATGTACCTTTCCGTAGTACACGATTTGAAATTATACAGAAATAGTTTAATCTTACTTCTAAATTCATGGATTAAAAAGGTTTACGCACCTTACCCTTTCGCTTCTACATTAGTTAAGACATTTTGATTCCCACCTTTTGGCCCCTAGCATCACTGAAGAGTCCTAGGAGGACGAAACATCTGTATGGTGCAGTTTAATTCATTTTTTCGACATACTGTATCTATTACTAAATTTTAAAGGTGCAGCACATGTGATATTTACATGTCGCACTACGAATCTAGGACTTGCTCTAAATATCGAGATTTTCGTTATAGATATCGCCTGTTGACAAACAAGCTCATCAGCGTTATTGTTCGAATGTATATCCTTTGCAAGGATACAACACACAGCGCATACCTAAAACTAATCATTTGAAAAACATTGCAATAAATCGATAATTCATTGATTATCACGATACAATATGATACAAGATGCCTTTTTATCAGATTTTACAATGTGTTATCAAGTCATTATACTCATTTCAGTTTTATATTTGAGGTATTAACCCACCTAGCAGCCTTTTGACGGGTTGCATTTCACTTGTGCTTATTATGACGTCATACCTACGACAAGTACAGTCGTGAAGTACATGCCGTCAAAGACTTAAACACTAGTGTTAAAACGGTTTTTTATCATTTCAATGTTGCATGACAATTGCCGTTGCACACATATATGCATTAAATGGAAATTTATCTTATATTTGTTCTCATTTCATTTTGAACTCATGAAACCCGTCAGTGTTTTGCTTAATTAAGCAAATCTCAAACTCGTTTCAACAATCTCATTTTCAAATGCCTGCTATATATATATTACACAATAACAATTTTTCTTATATATTGTGACAGTCTTTCCGCTATGTCCATTGTTTTACTTAATAAAAACAAGACAAGACGCATTCTTGCTTCGGGCAAGATTATCATGGACAGTCGTTATATTATGTGAAGGAGCCGTAAACAGGGTTACTGAATGTGTCTCTAAAGAACAAAAGGAAACCATGATTAAAGTCCATGAAAATGACAAAGTTGACCTAGAATGAACCGTCTTTCACAACGTAAAATAACCACTTACTTCTAACAATCTCACACATGTGTTCTGAGGAACTAATTAAACTGGACAGCTAAGACATATTAAACGTTAGCGATATACAAAAAAGTCAAGCAAGGCTAAGAGAATATGTAGTGCATGCTGGCACAGACCTCCCTAGTAGGGCTGCTAAGTGAATGTAGACATTCAGAAGGACATACATCCGGTACATAAACTCTATCAACAACAATACTGAACAAAAAGCGATACAAGCGGAAATATTATGTACTAAACAGAATACCGAAGTGTAAACAAACCTTAATCCCAACTTAAAACTGATTATAAATACGGTAAATAAACTCTGCCAACAGCAACAGTGAACACAAAAAGATACATTTAGGAATACTATGTACTATAAAGAAAAATCTTCGAATACCAAGTTGTCAACAAAATCTTGATTACTGTATAAGTCAACACAAATCTAATCCTAACTCAAACTCGATTGCATAGGGACACAATATAACAAAGCAAAATATTTCGACGGAACACCAGGTGTTCCGGAAGCGTGAGCGTCTTCTGTTGCTTCAGCAACAACACCAGCCATGTAAATCTAGATCACATGCAAGAATAACCCAGAAGTACAATGTAGTACGCGAAGTGAAGAGAGGAGAAGTGAACACATCTTGGCGATTAAGCCTACAAAAATATGTAACTCATTACACAAGGCGGCCGCATTACTGGAAACCACAACATCTAAGTATCGTTATACTATTGTAATACCTTTTAGTTAATATAGAATTACATAATGCACAACGCTAAGTATGGATGTATACAGCTTTGATGTGCAATATCATCCGTTGTGCAAGATTTAACAATACAACGATGAGGTCTAAGCGTCATAATACAAAGATGAATTATGTTTTATTAAGTCTTATTGGTTTTACTCCGTTTCTTCTCCTCCTTCTTCTTCTTCTTCTTCTTCTTCTTCTTCTTCTTCACCTTCTTCTTCTTCTCCTTCTTCTTCCTCTTCTTCTTCTTCTTCTTCTTCTTCTTCTTCTTCTTCTTCTTCTTCTTCCCCTTCTTCTTCTTCTTCTTCTTCCTCTTCTTCTTCTTCTTCTTCTTCTTCTTCTTCTTCTTCTTCTTCTTCTTCCTCTTCTTCTTCTTCTTCTTCACCTTCTTCTTCTTCTTCTTCTTCTTCTTCTCCTTCTTTCGCCGTTTGGTTTCCGTGAATTATCTCGGGAACTATCAGACGGATTTCAATGAAACTTCGCATTTGTATTCGTGAGAGACTTCCGGTAAAGTATTGATAAGTCTCGTGACCAAATTCAAAATGGCTGCCATTTTCTAGGACGCTTCTGATGGGTCAAAAAATCAATATTCTTCGATTTCAATGAAAATTAGAATATAGGTTTTGTCTGATATCAGGAACACAATGGTGAAGTCCATTTTTAGATTAAAGAAATGGTCGCCAACAGGAGGCTTCTGATTGGTCGAAATTTAGATACTGTCTGATTTCGCTCAAATTTGGTATGTACAATTATGTAAGTTGGATATGACTACGAACATCATCATAACTTTGCTTTTATGACTCAACTAAATGACCGCCATTTCCTGGCTTTTGATTGGTCAAAATTTAGATATTGTCCGATTTCGTTCAAATTTGGTATGTAAGTGTGTTAAGACCCTACAAACAATTTCGCGATTGAACAAAATGGCCGTCATATCCTGGCCTGTGACAACTTTAAGAATATTTTTTCATGTATTATCACATGTTCTTTAATTTTCTTTTGAATGAAATAAAAGACAACAAAGATGACTAATCATTACATACGTGTATGAAACTATTTGGTATAGTTGGCTATTGTATTTTTGTGCCTTACCTTCAACAGCCTCATAACAGGTGTCTTAAAACAAACAGAACCCGTATTTTTTATTTATAAAATGACTTTACCTGACCTTGGATGAATCATTACGAGACGTGTACAAAAGGTTTTCACAAACTTACGCAGACGTACAGAGATGATGAATAAACTAGACGACTAAGGCCTTTACAACGCAGTAAATAAAATATATAAATTCTAGTGTTCCCACGTGGAAGCACAGACAGACCTAGTATACGCATGGCAGGTTAAACATGTATTTAAAAGGACAAAACGTACGGTAAATATTACGGAGATTGAGTAGTATGGAATATAGAATGTTAGCTATCTTGTTTATATACATTTACATGTAGAATTTATTTTACATTGTTTATACTACATGTATGTTTGCTATTAAAAATATTTGATACCGTCTCTTGGTTTCTCACCTCTAATGAGGCCATGACAATAATTGAATATCAACCATATTTTACGCAGTATAACCACAATTATTTGTGGCCAGGAAACGACCATTCCGTCACAAGTAATTACTATATCGAAGATTTTGGTGGTTTTCTGAGATGTTACGACACCGCGCTCGCAATCGATAAACAAAAGTGTGGATCATAAAAGCTTTTTAAAAAGGGAAATATATAGGGGATGGGTGGAAGCTGGTCGTTTTTCTCTAGTATGAACGAAAAGTAAGAGTTTTGACCGTTTTGTAACGTGGTCGAGGTATTTTTTCCAACTGAATACCTTCTCTCTCTTTTTTTATGAAATTTAACCGCTTGACGTATCAAGCTGAACTTTGGCAATTATTTTCATTATGGTTTTAGATGATTGATAATATAAAAAGGAAATTGGTAAATTTTGTTTTTGTATTTTATTTTATTAAACATTTCGCTATATTATCTATATATAGATGGTTATTCTCCTGGCCACAAGTGCCTGTGAGTATAACCACTTCTATTACAAGTATTTCATATTTAAACCATTCACAAGTCTATTTGATACCTTGTATTTTGTATTAAGTAAACAACATACATGGCAAAAGATACTGATTTTACGAAGTGAGTCCTATCCGGACCTAACGCTCACGACCTTAATCACCCATTGGAAAACTTGAAAATAAAATACCCACAGCCACAGTTCCTACCAATGCATGACATTTTCATTAACAAATAATGCTTCATTACGGCCGGATACTCCCAACAGTTATAATTACAAATTACCAATTGTGGATATGATTACCTGAATTTGAATGCAAAGTTTTTCATCATTCTAGCAAAAGGAGTTTTGATAATGTATATAACGAACGTCAATATATTCGGTTAAAATATAGGTTAATGAAAATCACACATATCATGATTATGATTGAAGATGGATTTCAATAATAAAAAGAAATGTCTGAAAATACCAAAGCCTCAACATAACCATAATTCAAACTAAAAATTGATTAAACTAGATGCAAAATATGAACAAAGGAAAGATTTACATGGGGACCCTCGTAAAAGTACAATAGAATAAGACCAGGTGTTCCGGAAGGGTAAACTTCTTCTGCTTCATCGACGACACCCGCCATGTAAATTTTGGTCACATCCAAGTAAGCATCAACCCTCTAAAATAAGAACTAGAAGGTAGATAGAGTTGTGTTACTTCTGCCATGGTTTACTTGGAATTATAGTTTTAGAATACATGTACATTTCTGACCTAACCAAACGTTGTGATTTTGTGACAATTTAACGGTTTTTATAAAATATCGAACATATTTGGCATATTATATTTCTTTGCACTATATAGAAGCAGTACAGAGTTCTTGAAGAACCGAATGACTATTCGATGGAGTAAACGGTTTAGTTTTGCTCCATGCCCAGATTCAATACATGCACGTGTTTTAAATCTATGTCACTAGCCTTGTTAGTGGGCCTTATTAGCTCTCCATACATTTATATTTACATTTACTATGTAATTTTCCATTGACACAATGCTAAGAGGCAGCTGCTGCCATACGCCTATATTTACATTCTGTGTTGCCTTTGCCCATATATCATTACTACATTGTAAACCAAATTGTAATATATCACACTGTATACTACAATTTGCGAACCACATCACATGACGCTATTTCTGACGCCATGTTGGACTTTGTTATATCAAAGCTTTGCACTCCGCCTCAGATCACATAAATGATGGCTTTAAATCAATCGCTCAGATGACGCTGATTTAAATCAGGCTATTGTGACGTCATTTCTGACGCCTTGTTGGTCTACGTTACGTCAACGCTTTGCACTCCGCCTCAGATAACATGAATAATGGCTTTGAGGATATAGCTCAGATGATATTGATTTAAATTAGATTCTTCCAGTAAAGAAACACACACGAAAAATGGAGAACGTTTACCGACTTTATCCCAAAGAAATAGATACAGGCATATTTTAAAATTATCGGAAATGTAAACATAAGCATTGAACTGTTACCAGATGTAGTATACAGTCGATATGAATACAATTTGGGTGACAGATAAATAGAATGTCGTCCGTTAGGGCGACATGATTATTTATCTGTCACCCAACGACAATTTTCAAACTTTGATAATTCTGTTAATAAACAAAATAAAATCTTACAATTTTGCAAGTTAATTGACACAAATGGATATTTGATATCTGCAAAGTTGTAGCTAAATCTATGGTTTTATTTCATAGTAACAGGATAATAAATAAATTGTGCTAATCACTGAATAAGCTAATCAAGTTTTGAACAACTGGACCCTGGTAACAGTTCAATGCTTAAATAACACCCAGTGCCTCAGACATTGTGACGTCACCATTCTTTATTGTGACGTCATCAGTTTTATTATTGTTTTCACTTGATTTGCTGTTCAAAATCGGTCCGAAGAAAATAAATAAAGCACAATTATTCTGACAAACTTACATAGAGCCCTGTCGGACTTTATTTAGTTTTTCATCAGTAGCAATGTGTGTTATAGGGCGGTAACAACATTTGCTAAAACATTCATTGCTTAAATACTTACATAAGTAAACACTAAGTAGGTACAGGCTGAGTCCGAGGACGGTACTGTAGATGTGATATTTTAGAGTTTCCAGTATTGACAGAGTGGCTGAACATTGTACTGTGTAATGTGTATGTTAAGTATAGTTGTTGTATGAATTGTGTGTGTATTTACTGTAAAGCCCTCTAGAACGGCTTATGTGAGCTAGAAAGGGCCAATATTAAATATTGTTTATCATTATAACGGTCCTACCACTTAGTGATGGCGCCCCATAGGGATTGTTCCGTCAGTCCGTCTGTCCGAAAAACATTCGTTTCCGCTTCATCACTTTGTAGCAAGTAGAGTAGATGGATGAAACTGCTCATGATTGTTTACTTTTACGTGCTGACAGCTCTAAAACGTTTAATCATGTATTGTATTGCACAGCTTTGATTTCGGACATGGTTGTTAACTATATGAGCAAGAGTTTAAAACGGCTTATGTGAGCTAGATACATGTAGGGCGCTATAGAAAACGTTGTATATTGTTATAACGGTCCCACCACATACAATCTATCCCATTTTCAGTGTCGTACGCCATCACACTCACCACGGAGTTCGATTATTTAAATCCATGCAGGTATTAAGTCATATTACTCATCAGACACTTAACAAGTAGAATACATGTATGTGTACGATGTTGAACGTGCCGAGATATTCAAAAATATTCAATAATAAACCAGTTATGAATATGTTATTATAAATACTTTTCCTTTTTACATTTTTTTTTATCTTCTTGTAAATTTAAACTTGTTTTCAACACAACTGCAAGAATGGAAAACAGGAGGACTTGTTTTTATATTAAGGACTTCAGATAGGTAATTGTTTTCTTAACAGATTAAAAACCTGTCGCATCCCGGTATTATATTTCCTGTCCCTAACAGAGATTCGACAGAGGAGGAGACTGAAAGTGCTCCATCACAGTGGGCGACCCAATATCAAAATCCAAGTTTTATTTGTGTGAATACCGGCTACGCAGAAAACGCATGTAACATGCTAACTGTTGTTGAATTACTTACTTCTCTGAATACTTCCTACCTCAAATAATGCTTTCTTAACGTAATCTTGTGTGATATGTTGACCATTCGGCCACTTTTCGCTTCGTAGTTGACGAGATAACGGTGCTGTATGCCAGGCTGATTAATTGCTTACAAAGAAATAGCGCTCACTGCGCATGCGTTTGTAGGTGAAACACTCAAGCTCTGATGGAGATAAAACGTCTGGTCAGAAAGATACAAATCCCGATTTTTTTTAAACTTTTAATTTTTATGAAAAAAATCTGATCGTCATATTACATTTGAAATATTTATGAAGTATTTGAGATAAAACGCCCGTTTACGACTTTAAGGTTCTATCGTTAGGTGTTATTGCAGAGCGTAGACAACTGTGATAAACTCTGAAACATCAGGAAGGTAAGAATTATGATTCTGTAGTGACATTACATATTGAATACTTATATAACTAATAGAATGTTCTTTGTTTGTTGGTCCATTAACCAAACAGTTGATGTTTGTTTAACAGTCAAAAAGGGGCCGCGTGACCGAGTGAATAAGGTGTTCCGACATTCTAACACTAGCCCTCCACCTCTTGGTTGCGAGTTCGAATCCCACGTGGGACAGCTGCCAGGTCAGTGGTTTTTTCCGGGTACTC
Source organism: Mimachlamys varia (assembly GCA_947623455.1). Taxonomy (NCBI): domain Eukaryota; kingdom Metazoa; phylum Mollusca; class Bivalvia; order Pectinida; family Pectinidae; genus Mimachlamys; species Mimachlamys varia. The sequence goes on from OX392540.1 coordinate 31,650,098, forward strand.
TGGAGATTTCCTCCACCTTCAAAACCTGACACGTCCTTTAATGACCATGGCTGTTAATAGGGCGTAAAACTAAATAAACCATACAAACAATCAACGGTTAATATATAGTCTTTGGAGTTGAGACACAAAAGAGGAAATGTTTCCGGATATTCTTATAAAGAGACGATATATGATGAGTTTATAAACATGAAATAAGAACAAATATTAGAATAATTTCCTGGAGGACTAAGCGCTCAGGGAGTGTCAAGCATTCGCCCAAATTTCGAAATTACTATGGTGCAAGCGTAAATTTGTTTAAAAAACTTATCTATCCTATAGGTCTATAGAAGGTACTGTACGTAGTCAAGTGTACTGTAGGACAGGGGGATCGTGACCAAATGGTTGCGAGTTCGCGTTACGTCACAGCACTGCTTTATGTATCTCAACAACATAGTTTATTCTGCTACCTCAAGTCTCTTTAGCTGTAAATGAGTACGTGTTAGAGCAGTGTTCGAAATTGTAGAATGCTACATGTAGCCGTGAGCGCTAAAATGGCAGCTACCGCCGTATGATCCCCTTGGAATTGAGAAAGATATTTACTGCCCGTGCCCTATATCTTCAATTTTTCAAACCCATAAGCGGCGCTAAAAGCCGCCGGGGTTTGATCTGTAAACAGAGAGCAGAATCGTTGTACAATTAATTAAGAAACAATATTTTCATTTTCCCTCTAGTCCATGGTCATCGGTAAACCATAGGAATGTCCATGAGCCAAATATTGCAGGTTTGAGCCCAGACTCGGGTAACATGCAGAAACTGTGGTAACCGGGAAATGTTGGGCTGACAAGGTGAATCTGGAATAACGGGGAGATGCTGGGGTAACGGAGAGAGGCTAAGTGAAGGGGGTGGCTGGGGCAACGGGGAGAGGCTGGGGTGACGGGGAGAGGCTGGAGTGACGGGTAGAGGCTGGGGTAACGGGTAGAGGCTGGGGTAACGGGTAGAGGCTGGGGTAACGGGTAGAGGCTGGGGAGGCGGGGGGGGGGGGGGGGCTGGGGTGACGGGTAGAGGCTGTGGTAACGGGTAGAGGCTGGGGTGACGGGGAGATGCTGGGTGACGGGATAAGCTACAGTAACGGGGAGAGGCAGCTGGGTGACGGAGAGAGGCTGGGGTGACGGGGAGAGCCTGGGGTGACGGTGAGAGGCTGGGTTAATAGGGGAGGATAGGGTCTGGGATGACAGGGAAAGGCTGGGATGACAGGGAAAGGCTGGGGTGACGGGGAAAGGCTGGGGTGACGAGGATATGCTGGGGAGACGGGGAGAGGCTGGGGTGACGGGGAGAGGCTGGCGTGACGGGATAAGTTGGGGTGACGGGTAGAGGCTGGGGTGACGGGTAGAGGCTGGGGTAACGGGTAGAGGCTGGGGTGACGGGGAGAGGCTGGCGTGACGGGATAAGTTGGGGTGACGGGTAGAGGCTGGGGTGACGGGGAGAGGCTGGGGTGACGGGTAGAGGCTGGGGTGACGGGTAGAGGCTGGGATGACGGGGAGAGGCTGGCGTGACGGGATAAGTTGGGGTGACGGGTAGAGGCTGGGGTGACGGGGAGAGGCTGGGGTGACGGGTAGAGGCTGGGGTGACGGGGAGAGGCTGGGGTGACGGGGAGAGGCTGGGTGACGGGATAAGTTAGGGTGACGGGTAGAGGCTGGGGTGACGGGTAGAGGCTGGGTTGACGGGTAGAGGCTGGGGTGACGGGGAGAGGCTGGGGTGACGGGTAGAGGCTGGGTTGACTGGTAGAGGCTTGGGTGACGGGGAGAGGCTGGGGTGACGGGTAGAGGCTGGGGTGGCGGGTAGAGGCTGGGGTGACGGGTAGAGGCTGGGGTGACGGGGAGAGGCTTTGGTGACGGGGAGAGGTTCGGGGGACAGGCAGAGGCTGGGGTGACGGGGAGAGGCTGGGTTGACAGGATAAGCTGGGGTGACGGGTAGAGGCTGGGGTGACGGGTAGAGGCTGGGGTGACGAGGAGAGGCTGGGGTGATGGGTAGAGGCTTGGTGACGGGATAAGCTGGGGTGACGGGGAGATGCTGGGTGACGGGATAAGCTACAGTAACGGGGAGAGGCAGCTGGGTGACGGGGAGAGGCTGGGGTGACGGGGAGAGCCTTGGGTGACGGTGAGAGGCTGGGTTAATAGGGGAGGATAGGGTCTGGGATGACAGGGAAAGGCTGGGGGGACAGGCAGAGGCTGGGGGGTGACGGGGAGAGGCTGGGTTGACGGGATAAGCTGGGGTGACGGGGAGAGGCTGGGGTGACGAGGAGAGGCTGGGTGACGGGTAGAGGCTTGGTGACGGGATAAGCTGGGGTGACGGTGAGAGGCTGGGTTAATAGGGGAGGATAGGGTCTGGGATGACAGGGAAAGGCTGGGGTGACGGGGAAAGGCTGGGGTGACGGGGAGATGCTGGGGAGACGGGAGAGGCTGGAGTGACAGGAAAATGCTGGGGTGACAGGGAGATGCTGTGATGACGGGGATAGGCTGGGGTGATGGGGAGAGACTGGGATGACAGGGAAATGCTTGGTTGACCGGGAGAGGCTTGGGTGACGGGGGAGTCTGGGGTGACGGGGAGATGCTGGGGTGACGGGGAGAGGTTGTGGTGACGGGGAGAGGCTGGGGTGACGGGGGGAGGTTGGGGTGATGGGGAGAAGCTGGGGTGACGGGAAGAGCTGGAATTACTGGGAAAGGCTTGGTGACGGGGAGACGCTGGGGTGACGGGGAGACGCATGGGTGACGGGAAGAGCTGGAATTACTGGGAGAGGCTGGGGTGACGGGGAGATGCTGGGGTGACGGGAAGAGCTGGAATTACTGGGAGAGACTGGGTGACGGGGAGAGGCTGGGATGACGGGGAGATGCTGGGGTTACGGGAAGAGCTGGAATTACTGGGAGAGGCTGGGTGACGGGGAGAGGATTTGGTGACGGGGGGAGGATTGGGTGATGGGGGGAGGCTGGGTGGTGGGGAGAGGATTTGGTGACGGGGGGAGGATTTGGTGACGGGGGGAGGATTTGGTGACGGGGGGAGGATTGGGTGATGGGGGGAGGCTGGGTGGTGGGGAGAGTATGGCCTGATGGGGAGAGTCTGATATGAAGGGGGTCTGTTGTAAATAGTTCAACACAGCCGCATTTTTGAGAAACAAACTGTACGGTTTTAATAGCCATTGCAAATTTTGAACAATCATAGCCTACCATACACTTGAATAATTTAGAAAAAATATTTGACCAATCAAAAGATGAATTTCCCACAAAACTTTGACAGAAGAGAAATAATATTGAGAAAAAGAAGTTGAAGAAAGACCTGGTGTTTTCACTTTGATGGAAATTGAAGCAAAACATTTTGATTGCATTTCTAGAGTATTGTAGGTACGAGTTATGCATTACATAGATAATATATATGCAATATGAAAATATCCTATCTAAATCCACACTTTGTTTTGGAGACAGTAATATATATATTACACATGTGACGAAAACCTGACAATGACTGTCTCATATTAAAATATATTCAATATGCTGGTAAGACCATAATATGTCAACGAGTATAGCGACAGTCGTTCCGCCAATTTGTTGGTGGGGAGAGGGGACCGGAGCTTCCGGAGACGCACCGCCGACCAGTGTGTGATGGGTGCCCCACGTGGGTCCTCAGTAGTCGCGCAGCCGGCCGGTGTCCGATGGCTCCCACCTTGGTATTCGACCAAGGGGTTGGAATACTGAGGGATGTGTACTGGGACGGGAAGATGCTTAGTGACGGGGAGATGTTGGGGTGATGAGGAGAGGCTAAGGTGACGGGGGGAGGGGCTGGGGTGACGGGGAGGGGCTGGGGTGACGGGGAGGGACTGGGGTGACGGGGAGAGTCTGTGAGATGGGAGAGGCGGAGGTGACGGGGAGGGGCTGGGTGAAGAGGAGAGGCTGGAGTGACAGGAAAATGCCGGGGTGACAGGGAGATGCTGAGGTGACAGGGAGATGCTGGGGTGAACACCGGAGACGCACCGCCGACCAGTGTGTGATGGGTGCCCCACGAGGGTCCTCAGTAGTCGCGCAGCCGGCCGGTGTCCGATGGCTCCCACCTTGGTGTTCGACCAAGGGGTTGGAATACTGAGGGACACCTCGCGTTCCCTGCCGTACAATTCAAGCGAATGCTTGTTCCCTTTCCCCCTGTTCGTCTACCCCACCATCTACCCTTTAAGACATCTATTATAAGGCAATTGTGGATATCCAAAACCTTGGTGTAAACTCATTTGCATAGATATTGCCTCGTATCTAATAAGAATCAAATTAAAAACTGCACATGCTGCTACATATACCGTTAATTTCAACTGAGTTCATTTTTCTATTGAATTGCCGAACCTGAAATCTCGTTTAATCTTATTTAAGTTTTAAATTAATTAAGTTTTGACTTAAGGATGTACTCTTGTGAGGTTTCAGTCACGTTCAAGTCTCGTTTATGTCTCATTTAAAGATTTTATGTTATATTGAAGAAATTATGATCAATTTCAAAAGCATAAATGCATCTGAAATTTGTATCAAAAATAGAAGTGTCTGTTGCTTGTATAAATTTTTTTACGTGAATTTAAAAAAAATACAAATTTGGCGGCCATTTTGAATATGCATATTTCTGTCTATTATATGCACTTCCCGAATGGGCAAAATTTCACCATTTTGATGCTAGATCGACCTCTTAAAAATATCAGTGTTTAGCTATTTTTAATTATAGCAAACTGATTTTTGCTGTACGACTTTATAAAGTTCAATTTTATAGAAATATAATGCTACAAAGTGGATAATTATACAATTTTGTATTTTTTTCATATATTTAGTGTAACTGGAGCAGTTTTTACTTTTGAACTCGAAACTGTGAAAAATAACAAAAATAATAAAGAGACAAAAAATTAAGCATACTAACCCCCCATTTTTATGTCGGTTTTAGAAAGAGAAACCCATTTTCTTTTCATCTGCCAAATATTAAAAAAAGTTTGATATCAGAACTTTTTTTATTAAGCGTTAAATCTGCAAAAAATGGTGAAAAAAATAGGATTTTCTCATTAAAAAGTAAGGGGTAGGGGTAACTCAAATTGCTTTCCTGAGTAAAAATATTAAGTTAGAGAAATTTTACTTCCATAACTTAGAAGAAAACAATATTTTTGTCATTTCTGCAAACATTCATACATATCGAATTACAAATTCGGAAGATATTGTATGAAAATGTCCCGCAATTGGTCAAAATTACAAGATTGACTTAAAATCCCTTATTATGTCATATTGGTATCTTTGACCGATCATAGCACAAAAACAAGCACACTGACATATCTTTATCTTTGCATTTTCTTACATGCCTTGACCTCACTTATCAAAAAATGTATATTAGAAAAAAAGTTTGATACAGGAAAATTTTGACTTCTCAGAGGTGTACATCCTTAAAATATGTCCTTCAGTGTTATCTCCCCTGTCGCACCCTCAAGACGTATAATATACGTTTAATTGTTACTGTAACTATTGTCTCATCTACGAAGGTTGTTCAATAATTTTGAAATATATAAAATCTATATATTTTGCTATTACCGCACAATCAGTCATTTCAAATGAAATGGATTTCTACAACACAGTGAATTTCTACAACAGCGTGTCGGTAAGATTTTGGTCGTTTATAAAACCTACTGGCTAGACATGCCGTCATGACGTATCGCGATAACATACACGGGTTGTCCCGTGAACAGAGTTCTCATTTCAACGATTTCTCTCTCAGAATACACCTGCTTGAGCACTGTTAACCAATCAGAGATGACCGTTAAATTGCACGTGGAGGCATAGCCTCCTTCTTCTTCTTTAGCTGATCTGTTAGGTCGAATAATTGGTAGAAGTAGGTATACAGCATACCATCAATATATTGATGATATTACATGACAAAAACTACAGGGATTAGGGGAACTTTGTTTACACATCAACGCATGCAAGTGGTCCAGTTTGTATTATGAAAACTGGTTACGCGGATATATTTTCTATTTTGTCATCTTCTGATTTAAAAATGTATCATAAAAATTAGTAAGTACGCTTTCCTAATCTTTAAAAAAAACAGGGCAAACAGCATGGGCTACTTCTTTATTAGCATGAAACAATTTCAGCATAACTGGTGCAAAATATTTTTTTTTATTCAATTCAATATCATCGTTTTCTATTATCTGACTCTCACTATCATTATAAAACTGATAGGTCGACGCAGAGAGCTACGTCGGCGAGTGACATATGCAATTATTCAACGAGTTGAATAAATTTCATTTTACATTGACACGAACGCAAGATTCTATTTATCACATAACTTATATTCAAGAGAACATACACTAAAACTCTCAAAAAAATTAGAGAATACCAAACCATAATCCGAACTCAAAATCAATTAAACCAGGAGCAAAATAGGAACAAAAGAAAGATTTACACGGAGACTCTCGTAAAAGCACAAGAGAATAAGACCAGGTGCTCCGGAAGAGTTAGGGTTTTCTGCTTCATCGACGACACCCGCCAAGCAAAATCTCTGTCACATCCAAGTAAACATCAAGTTCTCAAAACGAGAACTGAGTATTATTGTCAATCACAACAAGTAACCACACTAATGAGCACACTCAAAAACGTCAATCTTCATATCACTCAAAGATACAGAATATTTCTCAATGAAAATCCAGATTCCATTAATGCCACTTCTGGAGTATATAGAGTATTCTATAGAGTATTCATTCTCTATAGAACGGGCAAAGTTTCCACATTGATGGTACGAGTTTCACTACCGAAACAATCATATGACGTCATAAAGGCGTCATTTAAGCAATGAATGTTTTAGCAAATGTTGTTACAGTCCTATAACACACATTGCTATTGATGACAAACTAAATAAAGCCCGGTAGGGCTTTATGTAAGTTTGTAAGTTTTATTGTGCTTTATTAAGTTTCTTCGGACCGATTTTGAACAGCAAATCAAGTGAAGACAACAATGAAATTGATGACGTCACAATAGAGATTGATGACGTCACAATGGCAACTGCTGTTATAGTCTAAGGCCCTGGGTGCTATAGGCCTGTGACAGCAACTGCCTCTTAGCATTGTGTCAATGGAAAATTACAGAGCAAATGTAAATATTTGTTTATGGGTACAACACCATAGTTATGGCATGGCCGTATGACATGACTGAACGGGTCACTTATGTGATTAAAAGTCATATATTACAATTGCATATCGTAAATGAGTGTGTATGTACATGTAGTATAGTATGGAACTATATATAATGTACATAATTTTATCCTAGTTCACCTGGATGTACCTAATAGTGGTACATGTATGTGATGATGTTTTTAGAATCTTATAGACTGGCCCGTCTCCAGAATAGTATTAACAGATATCATTTTTGGCGAAAAAACGAACATTTTTATAACTCGATAGTCTGATTCTTGTTTTGGGGAAGATAAGCTATATACTGTAAATAGTAAAATTCAGCAGAGGAATTCTAAATAAGAAATAAAGGACTGCCAGTATATGAATCGGACATCTTCCATATCCTGGGGTAACGATTACCTGCACTCCTGGAATATGTCATGGCAGAGCTGAAGACTCCTTGTGCGCCACCTTGTTTGATGGGCAAGACGACTGGTTCGAACCTTCGATGTATATCAAGAAAATCTCGTGGTTACATAACGGTAAAAAATGATAGGCTTTGAAGTTGGTTGCGGCTTCATTGTAATCGTCAAAGGACAGACATACAGCCTAACGATTGGTCAGACTTCTTTACCTGAGCGTGCGTCAGTTCTGCCCACGGCGGAAAACTACGTCAAATGCGTTAATATAGTGAGACAAAAAAGGCGGCTGATGGATGCGCGTCGAGGAAAGATTTACTTGTTTTATTTAATACACATACGTAAGCCCTAATTAGCACATCCACAAGAATGGATATTTGTGTTAGTTCTATCGCAGGCAACTTATTAAAAACATAAAGTGACATTTTAAAAATTGATATAAAAATACTAACAGCTGCTGTACCATCCTCGATATCCAGAGGGTAAGGCTATTCTACGGTTTCTACACTTCCTGGCATATGGCATGGCATTACTGTAGGCATAGCGATTGGTCTCGGGTAAAAAACAACCTGACCTATTGCTAGACTGAAATATGTTCCTTGAAGATTACAAAGTGTGCGACAACCGACTTCAAAGCCTGTCAATGTTCGCCGTTTTATGACGGCGAGATTCTTTTGATGTACATTAAAAGATCGAATTAAATTTCTTTCTTGCTTTATGAACAAGGTGGCGCACACGGAGACTTCCGTTTTGCTATATTTTCCAGCCAGGTGTGTAGAGAGCGTAGGTGAGCTTAACCTTTGGATGTCGAGGATGATACTTCACAGTTATTTTAATTACCAACGTATGTGACGTTGCTCACAATGTAGTACATGTATGATGATGGGTGAGGAGTATTATTGAGGGAGGAAACCGGTGTACCCGGAGAAAACCCACGTGGTCGGGCAGGTGACCCTTTACATTTTCACGTCCGGTCGGGGAATCGAACTACAGCCACCTTGGTGGAAGTACAAGTGCGATAACGCTGCACCACCCGAACACCCATCTTACTGCAGAAGTGGGTCATTTTTGGCTTGGTGGTTTTGCATTTTGCGCGATAGGGGAGTTTTCCCCTTTCGTGCCATTTATTGTGATTTTTTCATGGCAACTCAATATGTTATGTGTCCACTCTCAGCTCGATTTGGGATAAATCCCATATCGTGCAAATATTTGAGAAATTGAGACTCACAAAATAGTTCGATAGGGGATTTATCCCCTATCGGGTCATTTACAATGTATCGTGAAGGTAAGATGCATGGAAACTCAATAGTGATCTATGAATGATAGAGTTGTGTCCCCTATCATAAGTACGCTGAATACAATTTATATACATTGCTTTCCACACGAGGTACTGACTGCAGGTCGGTGGCTTTTCTCCGGGTACTCTGGCTACCTCCAACCTCTGACACGTCGTTAAATGACCCTGGCTAAAAGGACGTAAAATATACCAAATTAAAGTGCTTAACTCATTTGATTTCTTGATACTAATTATTCCTTCTTCATTTTTTTTTTTTGAAATTAACAATATTAGAATTTGTTCCTTATATGGTGTGGTCATATACGCTAGTACAATGAATGGACGTCGATCGATCGAAAATATCCCAACTAGAAGAGGAATAAAAAGCCTTTGTCTTTGCCTGAGTTGGTTTATTGGTTGTAAATGCAATAAATATCTGCTAATTGACAAATCACCTCATAAACTCTGACAGTTTTCAATCAGGCATTCGGTTTATATTAAAATGGATATGTACTGGCAATAAATCGCAATGTGTAACGCCCATTACCATATCACCACATATTCAGTACAAGTTTGATGTACATATGTACATGTATTATCAATAACGGAAAATATAATTGCTTTAACATGTAAAACATTTTTAAAAAATGTATTTTTTATTACTCATACTCGTGTACCTTTCACCAACACAGAGTGTTATCAATCATTGTAAAAAACCAGGCCGTTCAGTCCTTCGGCCGGATGCCTTCATGTCGACATGACTTAGTCAATTAAACACTTGTTCAGTTGACAATTACCAGTCCAAGTGTATATAAAACTTAATGTCAACAAAATTCCGAACGGAATGGCCACCATTAAATAATCTGACACCTCACAGTACATGTGTCTAATTCGATGATGACACTATACAAAAATTTGTTTCATTTTTGTGTTAGTGAAGCATGAAATTGACATAGGTTTCAATACACTCCATTTCGTACTAAAACAGTAAATAACTCTAACAAATAATTAAAACTTAATTTTTTGTACATTTATAAAAACAAATTTCCTTAATTGTAAGATTTCGTCATTTAAAAGCGAATGCGCTTTCTGGTGACTTGTAATTTTTTGTTTGTTTGTTTGTTTGTTTTTTTTTTTGTTTAGTAAGAAAACTTTGATTTTGTGTTCAATTATGAAATATTAAGAGATAAGTGACGATTAAGTAAGATACAGAACTCACAAATAATCAAGATTGACTAATTAACATGGGATATCTATTAACGTTTTTCCGTCGTTTTACAATGCATGCTAATGAATCTGAAAATGATAAAATCAAAACACAAAAAATGAAAAACAAAAGTTGCACATGAATGGTAAATTGGGGCTTTTAATTGGTTTTCCCTTATCAATAAAAAATTCACGAAAATATTGGGGAAAATGCAATACGAGTTAAAGATGACGTAACACACAACTAGTTTGTTCTTCTAGGACTCTTCCGTGATCCTAGGAGCTAAAAGGTGGGAATCCAAAATTTCTAAGCTAATGTAGAAGCAGAAGGGTCCGGTGAGTAAAACTCCTTTAATTTATGAATTTAGAAGTAAAATTTAACTAATTCAGTATAATTTCAAATCGTGTACTACGAAAATGTGTATATTGTATATCGTGCCATCACTTAAATGAGATAACGGTGGCTATGGAAGCTCCTGCAAACCTCGGGGAATAAACAATCCATCGGCAGAGTCTGCCATCTCCTATCATGAAAGACGACGTAACACACATGTTTACTGTAATAGATACAGTATGCTGAAAAGAAATGAATTAATCTGTATCATACAACTGTTTCGTCCTCCTAGGACATATTTGATATTTAACGGAAAACTATTGTTTTTCTATTGATTAAACTTCGAGATTAAAAACAGTTTTGATGCCGTCGATTTAAGTTTCAGAATTCACGGTTACATTTGATCGAGACTGACTGAAAACCTTACAGAAAATCAAAAGAGAACGGGATATAGTTCCATTTTAAAAGAAATAGTAACAAATATAAAAAACACATTAATGAATTCGATCAAATATGAATAGTTTCCAAAATACTATGAAGATTTGTTTTTAATTCCTTACAGCATGTAAGTTACAATAGCTCTTGTTGACCCGTACCAACATTGCACTGTAGCTTAGAAATTTCGGATTCCCGCCTTTTGGCCCCTAGAAGCACTGAAGATCCAAGGAGAACGAAACAGCTGTTTTATGCAGTCTAATATTTTTTCGCCATACTGTATCCATTACTAAATTTAAAAGGTACAGCATATGTGTGTGTTACGCACTCTTTGTAGTGCGCTAGTTGCCTATTTCTGTAATGCCCCTTTTGTTTTTACTTACTTGGTAATTTGTTCTCCATGATAGGTAAAGACACAATGTGATATAATGAGAAGTATAAATTATTCACATATATGTGTACATGATTAATGGCCTGTTTCATACATTGGAGCGTTGTAGCCTTCAGGTATAATTTACTGTCCATATTCAATTAGGGAAACTTAATGTCCTATTACACGCGTTGATTATTTCTCAAGTATAACTGTCAAAATATTTTAAAGGAGCATAAGCTCCCTGTAAGCGAATAAGTTACCTATTTCATAGACACAGTGGCGCGTACACAGGCAAAATTTCTTCGTGTCAATTCAGGTCAATTTCATGTAAATTTCAGATCATTTTTTTCAAATCAAATTGACCTAAAAAACAAAAGATATAAAAAGTCAATTTTTGACTTGAAATTCAGGTCAAATTTACCCCATTTTCAGGTCAAATTTACCTCAATTTTAGGTCAATTTCAGGTCAAGATTTTTTCAGATAAAATTCACCTGAAGACATTTTGTCTGCGTACATATACAAAGTATATTGTACAAACAACCCGTACCTAATCAATAGCATTTCTTTTTTTAAGGAAAACCGTTACAACCAAGTGTAAATGTTTGTACCAAGGAAACAAAGAAACAAAACATGCCAATTCAATAAAACAGCATTTTTTTTTTTTTTGAGAGGGTCGAAAAAATGTTCATGGATCAACGATATTAACTTTTGCAAGTGTGTTGACAGGATGTGCTGCTATCATCGTAAATAAACTTTTTAATATGACATATGACATATTGTGCACTGACACTTGGATTATTGAATTATCACAAATAAGCAGATTGATAAATTGTATTATTCATAGAAGAAAAAACAACCAAAGGTAAAAAGAGAACTACCACTGGCGTGATCATATTTTAGCACGATTCCTGAGATTTTTTGAAAGTGGAGGGAATACCGTTGAAAAAAACTGACCTGTGGTAATTACCTGGGCCCAGTTGTTCAAAGAGTGATTAGCTTAATCACTATTTAGCGACATTTTCCAAACTTTAATAATTCTGTCAATATACAAGGTAAAATCTTCAAATTGTGCATGTAACTTGATACTATTTGATAGCTGATATCTGCAAAGTTGTAACTAAATCTATGGTTTCATTTTAAAGGTACATGATGATTAAATTTTGCGCTAATCACTGATTAAGCTAATCACCTTTTGAACAACTGGGCCCTGATAATCATGATTTGGCACAATAATTAAAATGCTGAAATAAATAGCGCTAAAATATGTATTCTTACATAAAGACGTTTTGGTTAGGTTTATTTTGTTTAACGTCATATTAACAGCCAGGGTCATTTAAGGACGTGCCAGGTTTTGGAGCTGGCAACTGCCTCACGTGGGATTCGAACTTGCAACCCAGAGATGGAGGTCTAGTATTAGAATGTCGGAACACCTTAACCACTCGGCCACCACGGCCCCTCATTAAGACATATACATTTCCTATAATATGCTATGTTTCTTTAAGAAGGAACTGTATCCTGATATGATAAAGCTGTATGTATGTAATCCCTGTCGCTCAGGCGTTTATACATGTGTATGAAATGCAAATGAGATCATGATGACATTTATCTAGCAGTCCATGGTGTAATAATAACTTAGCCAGTTCTAGACGACTAGCTCTTAAGCAGTTTCACTATATGTACCTCTTGTTTTAACATTGCGGAAACTTTCGGGAATTTCTCGTCGTTACATATGACCTCGACATTACACGTATATTTCTCTGATTCAACAATGAAAAGTAATATAATTAATAAATGCAAAGAACGAGATATTTGTTTGATGCACTTAACAATAAAAGTTACTTCGTTTAACATGAATGAAATGGAAAAAGTGTTCTTTGATTTAAAATAAATCACCATCCTCATGTTTCCGCATTACGCGCTGATATATGATGATCGTTCCATTTGCTTCATCATAAAACGACATATTTCATTGCTAAGATAATAAAACAATATTTTATAGCATAATTCATGCTTCAACAATGGCCATCATTAAAAGTTTATTTATGATTTGTCTTAATATGAGTATGCATTTTCTATTCTTGTTAACGTTCATCGTGTCGCTTAGACAGGTCATTATGTCTGGTCGTTATGAAAACACTATGTCATTTCTGCATTTATAATGTCCGTAAAATCTAATTCTATATCACCGGATGTAAATTGTGACATGCCTGGCCCACTTAGAGAAGATAAATCTGTTTCATAAATAGTACAGTACCGACATATACATTTGTTTATTTTAGAGACCCCATTGTTTCATAGTGTATGTAATTATAATGGTGTTTTCTTTTCTGTATCATAAGGATAAAAGTGAGTCTAAATACCAGACAAAAAGTCTTCATGACCCCATGAACATACAAAACAGGTGAATATATTACACCTAATTAATTCAGTTCACTGAATAATGACCGCAAAGTAAACAAGTGCATGTCAACTTTGTTTAAATATTTTCTATTTTCGGATCATCAATAGCTACAACAAAAAAAGTCATGAAATAAGAAAGAGTCAACAAAACCATCCTCCGAACTCAAAAACGATTAAACTAGAGGCAAAATAGGAACAAAAGAAAGATTACACGGAGAATCTTGTAAAAGTACAAGAGAATAAGACAAGATGTTCCGGAAGAGTAAGCGTCCTCTGTCTCATTGACGATACCAGCCATGTAAATCTTGGTCACATCAAAGTAAACATCATGTTCTCAAAACGAGAACTGAGTATCATTGTTAATCACAACAAGCAAACACGTTAATGAGCATACTCAATTACTTTTCTTAGTAATTTGTTCTTCGTGAAAGGTAAAACAGTTACCACAATGCGATATAATGAGAAGTATAAATTATTCGCATATATGTGTACATGATTAATGACCTGTTTCATACATTTGAGTGGTGTAGCCAGTTTATGGTGTATGCATTCTTAACGAAGGCATAAGTATAATTCCATTGGATACGTACCAATATTTGATTATTGATTGACTTTTAGATTGAGACATAATAGCCTTAAACTAAAATACCTGGTATGTTAAATCCATCTTAAAATATGAAAGTTAGATATGACTACCTTCATTTGCCATGTTTCTAATATGTTAAATATCCCTTCTACAAAACATTCGAATATAATGTTAAATATCCCTTCTACAAGACATTCGAATATAATGTTTACTATTCCTTCAACAAAACATTCGATTATGATGTTCAACATTTCCTTTACAAAACATTAGAATATGATACTCAAATGCCTACTACAAAACATTCTAATATAATGTTTAAAAGTTTATCTGGTCTAATTTTCTTGTACTTTTACAAGGGTTTCCATGTTAATCTTTCCTTTGTTCATATTTTGCCCCCGGTTTAATCGATTTTAAGTTCGGATTATGATTTTGTTATGGCTTCGGTATTCTCTTATGTATTTCCACATAATTAGGTTTGCAACGATAACCTCGTTGGTAACCTATCACACCAAATATGCAACAGGCTAGCAGTGTTAGAGGAAGTGTTTTGAATTAGGTAAAAATGGAACAAACGTTCTGTTTCTAAAGTGCTTTGCATGTTAATATGAGTCATATTATTAATCCGCTGGACACCTGTAGCTAGACTTCTAAAATTACATTTGTTTGTTGGTATAGAATACCTTTACATTGTCTTAATAGGGCCACGTGACGTCATTAGTCACCTAAGCAAGTTTTTTTCAATTTTTGTTTTTGTTTTTGTCCCGCTGATTTCCCGATCTCGTACAAAAACACATTAATTGTTCATTTACTTCATGTAATTTCTTTGATGAAAATGTTGTTTTTTTCGGGGCTTAATTGTTAAATTTGTAAATTGTTTTGTCTCCCTACAAAAGCTCGTTCATTTAAGATGACATGACACACACATATGCTACACCTTTTTAAATTTAGTAATAAATACGTATGCCAAAAAAATGAATTAAACTGCATCGTACAGCTGTTTTGTCTTCCTAGGACTCGTCAGTGCTGCTAGAGGCCAAAAGGCGGGAAATCAAAAAGTCTAAACTAATGTAGAAGCAGACGGGTCAGGTGCGTAAAACCCTTTTAATTTATGACTTTCGAAGTAAAATTAAATTTGTTCTGCATAATTTCAAATCGTGTACTACGAAAATGTGTATATTATGTACCGTGCCACTACTCAAATGAGATAAATTGTGACTATGGAGGCTCCAGCAAACTTCTGGGACTAAAACATCCACCATCAGAATCTGTCACCCTCTCATTAAAGATGATGTAACACACACATATGCTGCACCTTTTAATTTTGATAATAGATACAGTTAAATTGAAGTCTAGGAATGAAATGAAAAGTCGTTAGAGTGTGATAAAAATAATTCTATCGATAAAAAAGTCATGTATTTCGCCTGTGTTAACTCTTATCGTGTTTATCTGACTCATTAATGGGATGTCTGGCTATCGATGTCACTGTAAATCAACCCTCAAAAGGATGTCCCTGTAGTCTTACGTATACGAATTGTTTCGAAAGTATGTGTGTACATAACAGAAAAGAATTTGATTGCTGAATGTTATGAAATGTTTTCCATATATTTAAAGATATACCTGCCCACCTCTCAACATACCGCCTCACCTTTCCATACCTGTATTCTAGGATGATTAATCAATAAAACGTTTTGCTTAAACGTATATAATTTGTCTTATATAACTATAAAACAACAATGGTGTTGTATGTATAGCATGAAAATGAGATCACACGAAATTGCTCAATAAATCAGCATGGTTTTGATGTTTTTTTTTCTATCATTTAATTAGCATTGTAGATCAAGGAAGTATTTACATACAAAAGGAAGGGGTTCAGATGTTCGTTTTAATATTTTTTTTCTCACCAACAAATTACATGAATAAACTGTCGTATATATCAGAGGTTATGATATCATTTTCTGTAACAGAAATACATATAACTTAAATATTCAATACTGGTGTGGGGGTTAATCAAATCTGAAGTTTATTGAAAACATTCCAATAAATTGTGTCTTTTTTTATTTGCGGTTGTTGATGCCTTTGTATTTGGAGATCACCCCCCCCCCCCCCCCCCCCCCCCCCCTCCTCACACAACTATGTGTGGTACACATGTATCTGTCCAGTTTCATAAATATTCCTCAACTTTCTTAGAAATTCTCCACAGGAAACATCATACGATTTAAGGGAAATTCTATCAACTAAGATGTCCCTCTAAACATTATAGCAAGATCCCCTTACGTAGGTATTGTCTATAAGTTAGTTCTGATATTTTTAATCTTCTGAATAATCGACTGCATCATTCAATGAATGCTGATTACTTAAATCGGCAAATTATACTAAATATGAACAACGGAAAGATTTACATGGATACTCTTGAAAAAGTACCACAGAATAAGACCAGGTGTTCCGGAATAGTAAGCGTCTTCTGCTTCATCGACGACACCCACCATGTAAATCTTTGTCACATCCATGTAAACATGAAGTTCTCAAAACGAGAACCGAGTATCATTGTCAATCACAACAAATAAACACAATGAGCATACTGAATTACTTTACCTAGTAATTTGTTCTTCATGATAGGTAAAACAGTTACCACAATGTGATATAGGTAGAAGTATAAATTATTCGCATATATGTGTACATGATTAATGACCTATTTCATACATTTGAGTGCTGTAGCCAGTTTATTGTGCATGTATTCTTCACAAAGGCATAAGTATAATTCCATTGGATACGTACCAATAATTGATTAAAACAACCATCTTCATATCACTTAAAGATACGGAATATTTCTCAATGAGACAAAGGTGGCGACCATAAAACTTGCCGATAGTTCTGATCAACCTGCATCTCTCGAATCCTTGTGTTGTTAGTTTGTTTGTCAGCAGTCGACATCGATCACGAAAAGCACGATATTTAGAGCAAGCCCTAGAATATCGAATCAACTGCGACATGTAAACACCATAGGTTGGAGAAGCAGGGATGTAACTATCAAGAAATGGAAAGTTCACGATCCGAGAATTGAAATCATCACGTTTATCGTATAGCTTAGTAGTAAGCTGTCCATGTTGGTCGTATGTAAAAGCACATGTAAACAATTAAAAAATGGATAGAGCTTCTGAAAAAATACATATTCCTCACACATACAATTGGTGATTATAGTGAGCACACTGACCAAAGAACTTTAAAATAAAGGGTCTTTTGGGGTTGGAGGGTTGGGGATGGAAGCATAGGTACGGAAGTTTTTTATTAGATCAATTTCAAACATCAGAGGATAAATTGATAATAAACAAACTCTGCATATTTTCAGCATTGCACTTGCGCTCTAAAGATACAACTCTCGCCATAAATGATTCGACAAACTAAGGCCGATAGGTGGGGGACTGAGGATACATCAACATAGTACTACAACCTTATTACATGTACTTTATAGCAAATCTAAAGACAAATACATATTTGCGTCTATGTATTTCCTTATTATGAAGTTCCGACATGACATACATTATAAGAACTGATTTGAAGTTGACATCTACCGGACTGCTATATCACTCTCTCACCTGTCACCGAACTATCTATTCATAAGAACTTAATTGAAGTTGACATCTACAGGACTGCCCTACCACTCTGTCACCTGTACGCCTTACTATATATTTCTGAGTTAAGACACATGTTTGTCACGGCTTTGGTTGTCTGGCTTCCAGTAAATTAAAATGTATTGACAACTATAGTGCCAATATGAAATGTTGACAAGTTTTACGACAGTATAAATTGAAGTGGGTTTTTCGGGACGGCGTAAAAAGAATATATGTACTACGGTAACAATATATTAGTTCAGAAATTAATGTTTGTTTATGTTTAAATAATGACCGTATACATCATGTTTGTAGTACAAATGTATATGAAGAAAATTACAATTTCATTATGCAAATTCTTAACTAAATTTATATTGATGTTGATATCGATTATACAATTTTATATATCTTCCCTCATTTTGCTAAAATTAGGAGAGGGATAGATAATATATAATGAGTTTATAATTCTGGAGAAAGACACATGCTAATGATACTTGTGCATTTTATTAAAACTATCTCACAACATATTCAGACATCTCAAAATACAAGTCTAGTATATGATTTATGTGTATTAAGATAATTGTTTTGCTCATACAAACACGATATATCCATTGGATTTATATGGGGATCATATATACTTGTACTATCTTTATTAAATATACTTCCGACATTCTTGACTGGCACATCACGGCCACAAAACAGTACTAGTATATAACGACTGTCTATGAGGCCATTATGGTCGTTCATGCGACCGATATAGGAGCATTATATCCTGTCATATTTCTCTCCATACTTAGGCCAATACGCTTGAGCTACCATAGCAGACATATTTACGACCTTCTCATATGTACAACAGTTTTATACAAGTAGCGGTCATGTGATATTTCATTGTCATCTACGTATGCACTAGTGGTAACTTTTTTTCTTCGTCAAGTTCTCTTTTTTTTCCCGGAAAAGAATAATCAGGCTATATTAACAAGGATTAAAGAGAACATACATTATGAAGATTGAGTTTTTATAGTAACGTCGTGTTACCAAACAAACCAGACAAACAGACACTTTCTGAAACTCCGTATTCGTATTTCTCATGAGATTTAGAAAACAAGCCTCATGCTTTTAGACATATTCATACAGTACAGGGTTACAAGAACAAATATAGCTCATATTATGGTGTAGTTACATTTAACAAAATTTGCAAAAAATATCTCTCAATAAATATGAATTCATAGTTTAACGTTTAACTTAAACAAATACCGCTTTTCCTAAGATAATTTTATCCCCATGTATAACGAGTATATAACTTGAGCTTTTCTCTATTATTCTAAAATTGACTTGAATATGTCTTTAATATACAAAATACCAAGATTTTCTCCAAGACAACAGAGGCTTCTTTCGGCGTTTACTAGTAGCCTTGAGTTTTTCGTCAACTTCAATATCAAAATCTAAGTGATAAGAGAGTTTAACTCGAAAATAGAATATACACACTTCATTCCTACTTTCTTTATCATATAGTTTCGTCTGAATCATCATCACGAGCCTGTATTATTCTACAATCGTTTCGGTATACTTTATCTAGATTAAGTACATTCAATTACCTACGCTACCTTTGTTAGTGTTTAGCGAAAAATTATAAAAATGTTTTACAAGTAGTAAATATCAATATATTTCTCATCAATTTCAACATTAATTAAAGAAGAAACTTCAACGAAAACGTTTTGAAAAGGTCAACGGTAAAATGGTAAATTATCACGGCTATTTATTATATGTAGTGATGATTTAAAACTGTTGTATATCATCAAATAAACATATTTTAATGATTGTTAATAACGTTTTTCTTTCAAAGGATTTTAATTTAAAATGACCTTTAAACTTTGTGTGAATATGGCAATAAATACAAATAACGACAATTAATCAAAATACAATTTTAAAATCTTACCTGAGAAGAAGCAAGATACACCAAACCGAGAACTAGAAATCCCAACAGTATCGTGTTAACAGCCATGTTTGGCTGGTGTTCTCTTCCCGTTGATTATCTGCCTCTTCTGACTACCAGGTGATTGTCACACACCTGTGGGTCCTCAATTAAGTAATTAAGTTATTCCACTGTCTTAAGACACTGAGAAAACGCTAATTTGACGGTTGATATCTTACTGAGCGAGCAGACATGTTCACTGTCGCTGCTTAAGTCGCATGCATCATCTAGAATTCGTTTTGCCTGAGTAATTTTCTATATAGGACATTGGTAAGGACACTGGTAGATTGTCTTTGTTTGTTGGCTGTATATATCTCAACGACATATATAGACAATAGAATGAAACAGTAAGCGTGGACTGATCATTCAATAGGTCGGGATAGTTGTGATTATTTTGGTAGCGTTACGATTATATTTAGAATCAAACAATCATTGTCATTCTAATGCATAGCACTGTTGTGGTACAATCAGAGAAATCATCGAATGTATCATATATTATTAACATTGGGGTTGTTTTTTTAATGTTTGTTTGTTTGTTTTTTTGTTATTTTTTTCCTGTTTTTTCTCTCACCTGTACACTAATTAGATTAATACTGTTTACCTATGCTTAACTTACCTATAAACAACAAAGTACATACTTTTTACCTGCTAGTTGTTCACCTGTGTGATATTTACATATGCATATTTAGTCTAATTTACAAATACTGTTTCGTAGCATTTTCCGATTTTTTTGGGGGAAGGAAGGACATTTCATGTCCAAAATAATTTGGAAGAAGGAACTGTATTTTTAAGTGTTTAAGTATTTTCCCCATAGGTCGATAATCAACGAATATTATAGCAAATTGAAAGATAATATGGATTACGGAAATGATAAGCACACTACCTGTCTTCAATCAATCGCAGTGTGAAGTTTATTACCATTTTAATTTATCTGTACAACTGTCACAAATTGAATCTTAAAGTTGAAAACTGCATTTTTAAGTATGAGTTAAATTTTAATGAGTCAGTTCTGAACAAAAACATATTGTCCTCACAAAAAGTGTTATGGATAAACAATAATCAGCGGGACAGACGACTTGGGTTCGAACCCTGGACACTTGCACATGCAAGCGACCTCCAGGCAACTGCCATGTTTCTTGCTATCATCATGTGACATGGTCAATAGAGCAATTGGGAATTTTGAAGTCATATCTGAATTGCAGTCTCCCCTGATTCCTTTAAAACAATAGTTGGCAAACGTGATTTTGCTATTTAATTAAATTGGGCTTACATGTACACAGAACAAAGGCACACAAAATAGCATATTTCACTTTCGGAACACCGGATGTATTTGGATTGTATTTAGAGCTACATGATTGGTGTCGTCGATGAAGCAAAACGGGTTTAAGTTGCGGAATAACAATCTTCTCCGTGTAAAATTGTTCTCTGTGTATATTTTACTCTGGTTTCAATATTTTGAAGCTTTGTTTATTTTTTGTTGACGCTTCGGTATTGTCTAATTTGTACGTTTGGATTTTTGATATTTAATTTCATAAACAATGTCCAATGTATGAAAGCCAGCATTTCATCGGTCTGGGCTAGAGCAATATTTTGGGATTGACATATTTAGATTTTAACACAGTACATTGTATATTGACCATGTTTATAGAAACAATCGCCTGTAAGTGTGTTTTTTGTAAAACTTAAATTCTATGTCGGATAGAGGTAAACTTATGATTCTGTACTTTGTATCAAACATACAAAATGCATGAATAAAATAAAACAGTTCAATATTTTTATAGCTCAATAATATGTTAATGCAAATAATAACGAAAATAATAACACAAGGTGTTTGTTTTTAGCATAGACCTGAGTGTAATTTGACAGGAATCCTCATTATTCATAAATTGACTTTTTCCTGGATCGCATTGTGAGCTTATTCCAATATTAAGTAAAACACATTATTTTATTTTGACCTAAATACATAAATCATGTGTTTTACATCATAACTTGTAGAGCTAACAATCCTATCCAGGCATAGTTAATCCTACTATTATAGTTCACATTTTATTAAGCTGACGCTGCGGTTAAGGTAGTAATTGGTAGTTTTCTACTACAGTTTAGTTAACAAAACGTGAGAAGCAGTTAACGGTGGTATGTTCAAAGAAATCTTAAACATGTATATCAAATATACCAGATACATTTATCTGGCAATTTTAACATCCTAAAACATGTTTTAAGATATATGCGAAAACATACAAAAAACAAAATATTAAAATGTTGACAGTATCATAATGCGAAGACAGCATGCACTCAAAAGTGTCTTGTTTAATATGTACAATAAAAGGTGTGTGCGAACCCGACCCCTCTGCTTCTACAGTAATTAAGAAACTTTCGATTTCTATTTTTTTTTGCCCCTGACATCACTGACGAGTCCCAGAAGGACGAAACAGTTGTGTGATGCATTTTTTCGGTCTACTTTATCTTTAACTTCATTTAAAGGTGCAATCTATATGTGTGGGTTATCTTTTATGGTGGATGCGTATAGTCAGTTAAAAAATAAAATTATAAAACGTTAACATACAACAAAAAACAAAAACATAATGAATACAAGGAAACAAACGAGCACTATTAACATTGAAATCAACGTAGCAACTCTGTGAAAAAACTCAAATACCTAGCATAACATACAATAAAGATATAACCACAATTAATTTTGAAACAATACTTTAAACTTTAGTAATTCGTACCGAGATATTTAGTACAATGAATGTACGTAATAAACAATCTAAAGGGTATCGTGCCTCAAGTTGAAATGAGAGTCTTTGTTATAAAGAATATCGCCTTTTGGCATTTAGCTGATATTGGAACACTTGGTTTTATACTTGATGTGATACTACAACGTTAATGTGCGTATGAAAAATACCTGTTTTCAGGATCAGCATACCAATACATGAGACTTTAGGAATTACTGTTTACATGCCACCCGTCTATAAAACTACAGTGAAGAGACTATATATAGCTACACGTCGATAACATGTCCTATGTATAGGTTTATACTGACCACAAGTCTCTATAATTACAATATGCATGGATTACAACTGTCTGTAATTATCACCATTGTGTTACACTTTCATATCAATACAACTAGTCTAAAATTCCTATCTTAAGCGACCACCTATGTAAAAATCTTTACATATGTCTAAAGCCATACAATGTCTATTAAATACCACATAAATACCACCTGTCTTAAACATCCATCTATACCTCCAATTAAAAAAAAATGAACAACTGTTCTAAAGCTTAAGTACAATGAAATTACCGCTTGCCTTCACTATCTATATAGTCAATTCGACGGTGATTACAATCTACTACAAACGGTGTTTACCACAGCATTTTTGTAAAGCATTTTCTTTTTTGTTTACATAATATATGTATCAATTTCATTTTTTATATTCCTTTCATGTACATGTATGTATGCGGCATAACTCATTTTATGTTAGAAGCTGCTTGTTCTATGAATGTCAGATCTACATTTCACGCATAATTTCTGTAGAAACATTGCTTAAAGATTTATTCTTCTGAGGTTTCAGTTACGTTCAAGTCTCGTTGTAATCTCACTTGAACATTTTACATTGCATTGCAGAAATTTGGATCAATTTTAATAGCGTATATGCATCTGATTATTGTCTAAAAATATAGATGGCTGTTGCTTGTAGAACTTTTTTTACAGTATGTTAAAACAATTACCAATTCGGCGGCCATTTAGAAAATCCGTATTTCTGTGTATATTTTTCACTTCGCGAAAGGCCGAAATTTCACCTTTTAATGCTGGGTCAGTGTTTCGCCATTTTTAATAATAGCATGCTAATTGTTGCTGTACAACTTTATAATATTCAATATTATAGAAATATTATGCAACAAAGTAGAAAATTATATTTTGTTTGTATTTTTTTTTTCATATATTTATTGTATCTAGAGCACTTTTTTATTTTTTAACTCGAAATTATGAAAACTTACACTAAAAGTAACGGGACAAAAAATGAAGCACACTAACCCCCCTTTTCTATGATGGTTTTAGACAGAAAAACCCATTTATTTTCATATGCCAAATATTAAAAAAAAAATTGCAGAACTTTTGTTATTTAGCGTTATATCTGCAAAACAATCGTGAAAAATGAGGATTTCCTCATTAAAAATAAGCGGTAGGTGATACTAAATTGCTTTCCTGAGTTAAAATATTAAGAGAAATGTTACTTCCATAACTTTAACGAAAATAGTAGTCATTTCTGCAAACATTCATGCATTTTGGATAACAAATTCGAAAGATACTGTATGAAAATGTCCTGCATAGTGGGATCTTTGACCGATCATAGCACAAAAACGAGCACGCTGACAGAGCATTATCTTAGCATTTTCTGCAATGCCATGAACTCCGTTTTCCAAAAGTGTATGTTAGAAAAAAGTTTTGATGCAGGATAATTTTGACTTCTCAAAAAAAAATACATCCTTAACCAGGGTTTCAACAGAAGATTCGTAAATATACGCTTCAGTTACACTTGTGATTGAAGAAGAATTGATGAAGTCTATCTAAAGCCATTAACAAAGATCACGATTTCTTCGATGTAACAGGAGACTCTTTGTCAGGTGACAAAGCGATGGTCCGTAAGTCGTCACGGTAGAGTAATTCTTCAATAAATTCTATGTTAGTCCTCGTTTAACAATATCATTTACCTGACAAACGCATTTTTGGTCTCATTAACAATTACTAGGGCTTCTTTTTCAAAATTGTACTGTTTTACACTTTTATCCCGCTTCACTAGTGATTTCCCGTCTTAGGGAATACATATTACTTTGTTCTTTTCTCTCATATCTCGCCATGTTGGATAGAGTTTGCCAAAGTAAGAAAGCTATGTAAGAAAAATCTATCTTACATATCATATCACGCGACGTGACGTCACAATGGCTCAACAATGACATGACGTCACGAATACGGTAAACTCTGATGCCGGAAAGCGAAAACGTCGGCGTGATGAAATTGAAACCTTTCACAAAATTTTAACCATAAACGCCAGAAAGGTGAGATTAGATTTTATTAGCAAACTTCGTTTGCAAATATAGGGTATGCTTAATCTCGCTGTCTAATTTGTTTTCGTCAAAAAAGCCCAAGGAAAAAGTTGAAATTTTCAAAATGGTAGCCAGTGAAAACGTATTTTCATGGTTTTTGAGCTTATTTGGGTAGTTGCTATGAGAGAAAAAGACTCTTTCATTATGTGTGTATGTAGGATAGAGATATTCCACCCTCGGAATCACAAAATGTGGTAAAACCCTCGGCGAGCCTCGGGTTTCACCACATTTTGCGACCCCTCGGGTGGAATATCCCTATCCTACATACACGCATATGAAAGAGTCTTACAATCTTTAAACGGTTTGGCTACATTGTTCCTTTTGCGATATCGATGTATTCTTGTCCTACACTGAGAATGGAACTGTGGGGATTCATAATCAAAACAAATGTATGACGTTGTGTCATTCTTTCATTAACATAACTTCACCAATTAATAATCGTTTCTTTTATAGTGTATTATCTTTTATTTACATTTGGGTTATAGCCCAGTATATAAACATTACCAGTAGAAATTATTTACATGCAAGAATGAAAGCATGAAAGCAAAGGTTCACGTGATTTCACACGTGGTTTACTTATAACGTCATTGATCAACCTTGTTCAATGAGCGCCTTGTCTCTTCGCTTCGAATAACATGGATAACACCCCTGCGTCACAATTTAAAATGACTTATGTCAATAATTGGCGCTAATTTTATTCAAACTAGGGTTGTTCCGTCAATGTCGTTTAAATGACGACGACGATACCAACGCAGGCGATCAACTAATTATTTGAGAAAAAAATTAATACAATAAAAAAAACAAATGTTTTTGGGTAAAAATACGGATGTCCTTATGTACCGCAAACATTATGAACCGTAACTAGGAAACCCGTTCAACTTTAAAAGCGCGATGCATTTGCTTTTACTATACTGACTTCATTAAACGAAAAGTAAAATGTAGCTGAAAAATAACCAAGCACGTATAAGTGTTAGAAACAGAGATACACTGCATACGCATTTTCATAGTACACGATTATACAAAACTAGTTAAATTTTACTTCTAAATTCAAAAATTAAAGGTGTTTTACGCACCTGACCCTCCTGCTTCTACATTAGCTTAGAAATTTTGGATTTCCACTTTTTGGTCCCTGGCATCACAGAACAGTCCTAGGAGGACGAAACAGCTGTATGGTGCAGTATAATTCATTTTTCGTCATACTGTATCTATTACTAAATTTAAAAGGTGCAGCACATGTGTGTGTTACGTTATCTTTTAAAATATCAGAAAATTTCTCTCGCAAAAAGAAAAACAGGATGCTAAAGACGCCAGACAGTGTGTTCAACATAATTCACAGTTTCCATTAATACATAGGAAAACAATATATGAACTATTGAAATATGCGAACATTTAAATTTGTACAAGTAACAGGGTGTTTCCATTGACGTCATTCATTTACTCATGAAAACAGTTTGTTCTTTTTACGTAAAGTGTATTTAAGGATTGGTTGTCATATTTTTGGCATCCATTGGTGTGTAACATACATTGGCGCACCTACATATTGAATGGTGCGCGCTTATGAATGTCAAAAATATGACAACCAATATGTTCTGTTGACCAGCATGCAGTTGATGCAGACATATACATATAGTTTTAGCCAACAGTCACTCGTTGACAGTGGAGCAGTGCAGTCTCCAACGCTACAATTATATATGACGACATATTAGACGTCACAATGTCCCGATGTATGATATTTAGAAAAATAACTTACATTGAGTGCAGTGGTTTCATTTAGTGTCTATGCAGTGGAAGTTTAAATACTATAGGTTACTTTTCATTAGAAAACCATAAAGGATATACATGTACATTGTATGCACTTTATGAATGCACTAGTTCTAGACTATACTACATACTTTTCTATGTAAATTATTAAGACAATCATAATAAAATCATAACAGAGTTAATTGCAGACTGTATGTTAACTTTGAATTTCAAAATTGATATATCGGCCTGAACAATATAATTGATTGTCTTTATTTTACTAAAGTGTTGTTCCAAGTACAATATGATACCGACACATGCTGTGTTATGTAAACGTGATTTTCCTGTAGAAAAAGTAATACGTTTAGTTGTACAAGCATGTGTATAATACTATGCCGCTATGTGGTGTACATGTACATACACTTTTGATTCTTCCTGTATATTTATTTGCATTATACATATCTTACAAAGAGCAATATATCATTTGCAAAATACATATGTATCGTATACAATGTAACATGCACATCGTAAATATCACTAGCAGGTATGCGTGAGGCTTGGCGTACGAGCCTACAATGGTCAATACCTCTGAAGTTCATTATATATATTAATATATTTGCGTGACAAAGCCACTACATGCACTTACCAGGTAAACGTGTGATTGAAGAAACGATTAACAAAACCCAGGGCGGGACTATTGTGATGCAGTCATTATTTCGGCAAAGGAAAGGCGACGGTTCGCTATGCTATCGGTATGCTATCGCGCAGTATGAAGTTAATGCCTACAAAGCTCTGTCATTTATATTGACCATAAAGACCATATCAGGACTGTTCAATGCTTAGGTCTCACGCATGACAAGAAGACATTGCATATTCTGCCGAAAATGGTCACTTATATAAATAATAAATATTTTAATGAACTTTCCTTAAAATGATTGGTTTTGTTGTAATATGATCTTTTATATAGATAGAGGTAGAGGTAGAGGCTATTCAATGCTTTCACGT
This sequence comes from Mimachlamys varia, assembly GCA_947623455.1. Classification (NCBI taxonomy): domain Eukaryota; kingdom Metazoa; phylum Mollusca; class Bivalvia; order Pectinida; family Pectinidae; genus Mimachlamys; species Mimachlamys varia. The sequence continues at coordinate 31,677,706 of OX392540.1, forward strand.
CAAATATCAAATATATATATATTTCAAGAGCACGGCAGCTTTTTTTCATATTTTCACGAGTGTGTAGCAAGAATGAAAATACATTTTTTTAATATCTACCATTTGATATTTATTGAGAAACCATTGAATTGTATTTTAATTTCATTTTCGAAATTCCCAAAAATCTTTATTCGTTTATAAAATTTAAATCTATCAATTTTCAATATACTGAACAGGTTTTAATTTTAAATTGCCTTACTTTATATGATTTGTTTCTAGAAAACGAAAATATAGTACACAATAATAATATTGTGATAAGCTGATCGGAAAAGTTGAACCATTCTCAACCTCCAATTCATTACATATTTAATCCTGCAACAGTTTCTCATCAATATTTACTATTGATGCCATTCTTTCAACCCATTTTTCCCAAATAGACAAGTTCTAGCAGACGACAACAATGCCGAGCCTTCAATGCCAGGGGGCAATGGGAGAGTTCGAGATTCGATCAAGGGGAACAACTCATACACAATTTCCGGTGTAAAGTAAAAAAAAATGACCATGTAAAACTATTCACCGTTGAAATTTACGGCGGGTCACTTTTACACGGGACGGATTACAGAAATATCGAGTGGGGTCATTTTTCTACCTACTTTGAAAAAACGACCCCGAGTAACTTTTGGAACGTAGAATAATGACCCCGGGTAGTTTTTTTATTGGCAGGTCACTTTTTCACATTACACTGAAAAGGCCTTATATTTTCACTGCAAAATCTTATATTTTCAATGCTCATTACTGCATTGAAAATACAACTTTTATCAGTTTTATTATTTTCAATATTTCAGTGAAACAAATGTAATAAAATAACATTTTACATTCTGTACATCAGTCTTCTCCCTCATACCCATACACATTCAATTTTTGCTGCAAACAATGTTTCTTTGTTGATAACTCCAGTATAATATAGTCGTTAGCTTTTGGCAGTTATATGGCTGAAATTTACAAGCACAAAAAATGAAATATATCCATTTTGACAATCATGACATTTCGAGTATAACAAGAAAATAAAGCACCAGAGTTCATTTATATATCAAATATACAAATTGGATGACATAGATATTGTTTGTATCTAACAGAGTTTGTACATTTGATACTTTCTTATGTTTTATTAATTGGAGAGATGAAAAAAAGAATAGGAAAAAAGTAAAATAAAAGTAAATGAAGGAATAAAAGAACAAGGTCAATGAAAAGATGCGGGTGGGCATCAGCGGAGTGACCAGTGATGTTTTAACCTTTATAAAACAAGTTGTTAAAATCAAAATAACCAATAGGGATTTGTATGAAAAATTACTACTAATGCCTGGCCAAAGGGCATTTCTTATTATCATACTCAAAAAATGGAAATATCAGCTTACAATTCTATGCATTAAATATAAAACTGTAAAAAATGAAATCTACTTCTCTTGTGTAATATTTCCTAAAAACAAACAGTTGAAATCGACAATGAAAATTGCCATCGCACAATTGCCTATAATACAGTTCATTTAAGTTCAGTTTCACTAAAACCTACTACCTGCTATACCTGTTAGTTTGGATGATTTTCTCCAACGAATTTTTCTTACTTAAAGGGGCGTAGTTCTCTTGCAAGCTTATATATTACACTGATCGTGCTAATGAATTGTTAACAAATTAAAAATGTGGTTTTCCATTCAAGGTATTTGCACAAAGGGGCATAACTCTCATGAACATCAAGTTAAACAAAAACTAATAAATAAATGGCTGTTTGTCTAGATCAAGTCTTCTAGAGTAGAAGTTTAACATACGGGAATGATTGTAAAACTGGAGCTACATAGATAGTTTTTTTTCTAATAGGCGGCCGATAGGATTAACATCTAAAACAAAAACGAACAAAAAAACCAGTTCAAATGTTGAAATTACATTAGGAAAAAATTATAAAAAATTCCAATTCGAATTAAAGCATCTCAAACTTTTCTACATTTATATCACTTAATTCTAGGATGATATAACTTTATGTTAAATAAATGTTAGCTCAAAGCAATATTGATCGACTGTGTTGGGTAAGCAAACCCGACATCACAAATAAATATGTGATCGCTAATATTTGAATAGAAATATATATTCCGACATCAAACAAAGAGAAATGAACTGAAAGGAAGTGTGGGTGTGTTTTCTTCACATAAATATATATAATTCTGAAAAAAAAATAATAAAAAACAATATGTTTAAATGAGATACTGCGTTAATGGGTCTAAAATGTTTTGGCGTTCTAAAATAAAAATAATGAAGTGTTTCTCCAATCTTAAGATACATTCAGCAGTCGTTAACCTTTCTTATTTGAATCGTACATGCCTCAGATAAAGTGATAATCTATAAATAAAACCTGTCATTCTTTGGAAAACAGTTTAACACTCAGTATGAAGACGCAACTTAACATAAACAAGGCAAGTCATTGTTTGAGAGGTCAAGTTTTGATAACTCTGCATGTGGCTTATTTCTCGATAAACAGAAAAACAGGATGCCAAAGACGTCAGAACGTAGGCGCAACATAATTAGCAGTTGTCAGTTTTAATAATAATAATAATTCGAGGTTTTTAAATACCGCGTTATCATGACCTAAAGGTCGTCTCAAAGCGGTTCACACATTATTATCCGTGGTTATAGGGCCTTAGCAAGCACCCAATATCGTTCTCAACTCCATGGGGAGCATACCAGCGGTGCTACCATTTCGGCATTCACAGCTAGCATTCTGCAAATTCTAGTACTGCTCAACCACGTACTCATTTACAGCTGAATAGACTGGAACAAGCATAGGAAAGTATCTTGATCAAGGATACAACCCAAGTGCCGTGAACGGGACTCGAACTCGCGACCCTTCGATCACCAGCCTGGCGTCCTACCATTAGACCACCGTGTCTCTTTGTATATAGGATAAGAAAAACAATAATACCCAGCTAGGGGGGAGCGAAAAGTGCAAAAGGTCAAAGGGACACTTCCTTTGACGTCATGAAAGGTGTTGTTTATTCAACTCCATACATGAAGTATATAACAGTTTGCATTTCTATAGAATACAATAAAAGATATGCAAATCTTTCAGTTTAAACAGTTTATGTTCAATAAAAGTCAACGTCACAGTCAACACCTGAATGAACATTTCAAAAACAAGAAAAACAGATTTACAATTGTATATCAATTCGTCTCCTTATCATTGAAATTGATAGTAGTATGCCAGTGAAACAGCATTAAGAATGTTAGCAAAAGGTTGTAACAAATGTTAGAAGAAACTTAATTTGAACGTTAAGTAGAACACTACATTTATGCACAAAAAACAGTTTATTTCGTGTATAACGATTTTCTTGGGACCACACGAACATTTCGTTATATCAGGAATTCGCTATTCCCGATGTCGAGGTTTTAGGTAAAAGAAGGGATAAGATATACAGAAAATACTGCATGAATTTAATTCAAAGTATTCAATGTTATAATATAGACCTACGCGATGTAACTGAGATTGTCCATCAGAATTCTTCAAGGTATCGGCACAAGCACATACGTATCGTCGCAGTAAACACAAGCGTTTAAAAACTCACGGTGGGCCTATAAAATGAGTTAGTCACTGGCCGCTAAAATCGTCCATACTGGTGAATTTCTTTTTATCAGAACGAGGCTCACTTTCAATTTCGTCACGGGGAAGCACTTAATTAAAATCGGGAGTGCCTAATTTCTTATTTAGAGACAAAGACTGACGCTTTGATGGGGATGTCCTAATTTATAATAAACACAACTCAACACATTCCAGGTAGGCCGAAGCTTGAGTATATTACACAGGTAACTTTGATACGTGTATGAGTACCCAGGTGACCTATTCAAACGCACCGACGACTCGTTTAGCTTTGTTTTGATAGGGATGTTTGTCGACCCAGCACATTATTTCGTTATTACAGGTACAAATGTGGATGGGGACTGGAAAATCACTTCGTTGTTTCAGTTAATTCTCCATTTCAGACTTCGTTGTTTCAGTAAGAAAATATTTAAGATTTATTGGACTGAAAATCGGGGAAAAAATGAACTTTGTTGCCGGAATTCTGTTGTTCCCGACTTCATTATTTTCGAAATTGACTGTATACTACAATACATTAAACAATTACATGATATAAACATAACACGTTTTGACTTTGTACAATGCAATATTCTAAAAAGAATCAGAGAATGCCAAAACTTCAATAAAATCATAATCCGAGCTCAAAATCAAGATGAACAAAGGAAAGATTTACATGAAGACCCTCGAAAAAGTACAAGAGAATACGACTAGGTGTTCTGGAAGAGTAAACGTCTTCTGCTTCATCGACGACACCCGTCATGTAAATCTTAGTCACATCCAAGCAAACATCAAGTTCTCCAAATGAGTACCGAGTCATCATTATCAATCACAACAAGTAAGCACACTGATAAGCAAAGTCAAAAACGACAATCTTCATATCACACAAATACCCTGAATATTTCTCGATGAGATCAAGATGGCAACCATAAAACTTGTCCATAGTTTTAATCAACCTGCATTTCTCGAATCGCTTACATCACTAAAATCTCGATATTCAGAGCAAGCCCTAGATTAATAAATCAGCTGCGACATGAAAACACCATAGGTTGGAGAAGAAGGCATGTTACTATTTAGAAAGGGATCGCAAATTTGAATTCGTCATGTTTCTCATACAGCTTAGTATTAAGCTGAACGTGTTGGTAATAGTTTAATACAAGATACAAGAAGCTTTATTTAAAGTCGCATATATAAAACAAGCAACATTAGCGCTGTAGCGCTATTTCTACGACAAACATAGTAAAACGCAAACATAAAATAAGGTAATTAACAAAATACATAGAGACATGCAAAACTGTACACTATCACAGACAAACTAGTATGAAATTACATCAATGTAAGTAAAATATTTGGGTTATACATGTATAACACAGCAGCACATAGTGGCAAATATCACATTTACCAGAATAATAAAATTTTAAAATTTAAAAGTTTAAGTAAAGGTCGAGGTAAGAAGCTTATGTAGGAGAGTCTGTATATACGATCGACTAGATCAGCAAACGTCTTGTTGTTCATAGACAACACAACGTCGATATACCTGAAATTGTTGACAAGGGTTTTGCCCGTCCTGATAAATTCAGTCTTGTATGAAAACAAAAACAAGTCAGCCAAAAATGAGGCACAGTTAGTGCCCATTGGAATGCCAATAGTATGTTGGAAAATCTTTCCTCTGAGCTCAACAAAGGTATGGTCAACGAGGGATTCAATCATTCGTACTATATCTTCCTTAGTAGATTTCATCCTACCTTTCGATTTTTTTTCAAACATGCATTTGTATCGTCGGTCACCTTTCTTGGAAAAGAAAGCTCTCATAATGAGAAACCGGAGACGTTCTTACGGTTTAGTATGTGTTATGATAGTGTACAGGGTGGAAAAATCAACAATTTATTTTGTCAACTACATTTACATCTACAATGTCAATTGAACAAAACTCAAGGTCAATCGGATCAAAGCACACATTCCTATCTTATTTCTCTGCTAATCTTTTAGAGTCATACGCATAACGGGGTTCTTCCTGACGAGTTAGTGTTCTATTTTGTAGACGGGATAGAACCAGGTTATTAAAGAAAAGCATGTACATCAAGTAATATCGCGAAATATTACGACCAGTTTCTCTGATTTTATTGTTTACGATTAAAGTGACGTTAAGTCATCCGACACGTGTCAGCAGCTACCTTACACGTGTCCGTAATTATCTTACACGTGTCCGTAGTAACCTTATACGTGTCCGTAGTAACCTTACACGTGTCCGTAATTATCTTACACGTGTCCGTAGTAACCTTATACGTGTCCGTAGTAACCTTACACGTGTCCGTAATTATCTTACACGTGTCCGTAATAACCTCACACGTGTCCGTAGTAACCTTACACGTGTCCGTAATTACCTTACACGTGTCCGTTATTACCGTACACTTGTCCGTTATTACGTTACACTTTTCCGTTATTACGTTACACTTGTCCGAGGTTACTTTACACGTGCCCGTAATTACCTTACCCGTGTCCGTTATTACCTTATGTTTATCCGTTATTACCTTAGAATTGTCCGTAAATACCTGACACGTGTCCGTAATTACCTTACACTTGTCCGTAATTACCGTACGTGTGTCCGTTATTACGTTACACTTGTCCGTTATTACGTTACACTTGTCCGTATTTACCTTACACGTGTCCGTTATTAGGACTCACACAACTAAATCAGCCTATCACGAAGTGTTTCATATGTTTGTAGTCCCTACTGAAAATTTGTTCCGGCCAAGTACAGTGATCCTGAGTAATTTAAATAGGTAATTGTTGACTTATTCTGTATTGAATGAAATCTGTAGATATTTAACTTTACAAAAATATATACTTTTGGTAGATTTTGATATGTGATGGCGGATTGATATGGGGTCAAAATACAGAGGGTGTTCCCGTCCCATTTCACTGGTTTGACATGTAAATTTCCGGTTGTCCGAAGCAAACGCCTGTAGCAAGCTAATATGCCAGTAAACTCCTCATTAAATGCCCCCTGAAGCCTTTGTCTTAGCAAGCTAATATGCCAGTAAACTCCTCATTAAATGCCCCCTGAAGCCTTTGTCTTGTATGTATCTGTGAATTTAGGCAGTTTTCACAAGTGTTGTACTTCAAATATTAAAGTTATTAGCTCGAAAGCTTAGTAATAACATATAGTAAATTATTTAGTTGTGTGAGTCCTTATTACCTTACCCGTGTCCGTAATTATCTTACACGTTTCCGTAATTACCTTAACCTTGTCCGTATTTACCTTACCCGAGTCAGTAATTACATAACATGTCTCCATAATTACCTTACACGTGTCCGTAGTTACCTTAGACGTTCCCGTAGTTACCTTACACCTGTCCGAGGTTACTTAACACGTGCCCGTAATTACCTTACCCTTGTCCATAATTACCTTACGTTTATCCGTTATTACCTTAGAATTGTCCGTAAATACCTGACACGTGTCCGTAATTACCTTACCCGTGTCCATAATTACCTTACACGTGTCCGTTATTACCTTACACGTGTCCGTTATTACCTTAGACGTGTCCGTATATACCTGTCACGTGTCCGTAGTAACCTTACACGTGTCCATAATTACCTTACACGTGTCCGTTATTACCTTACACGTGTCCGTTATTACCTTAAGCGTGCCCGTAATTACCTTACACGTGTCCGTAATTACCTTTTACGTGTCCGTTATTACATTACACATGTCCGTTATTACCTTATACGTGTCCGTAGTAACCTTACACGTGTCCATAATTACCTTACACGTGTCCGTAATTACCTTACACGTGTCCGTAATTACCTTACACGTGTCCGTAATTACCTTTTACGTGTCCGTTATTACATTACACGTGTCCGTTATTACCTTACACGTGTCCGTAGTAACCTTAAACGTGTCCATAATTACCTTACACGTGTCCATAATTACCTTACACGTGTCCGTTAATTACCTTACACGTGTCCGTAATTACCTTACCGGTGGTCGTTATTACATTACACATGTCCGTTATTACCTTACACGTGTCCGTAGTAACCTTACACGTGTCTATAATTACCTTACACGTGTCCATAATTACCTTACACGTGTCCATAATTACCTTACACGTGTCCGTAATTACCTTACACGAGTCCATAATTACCTTACACGTGTCCGTAATTACCTTACACGTGTCCGTCATTACCCTGTACGTGTACGTTATTACTTTAAACGTGTCCGTTATTACCTAACCGCTGTCCGTTATTACCTTAAACGTGTCCGTAATTACCTTACCCGTGTCCGTAATTATATTACACATGTCCGTTATTACCTTACACGTGTCTGTAATAACCTTACGTTTATCCGTTCTTACTTTACACGTGTCCGTTATTACCTTAAATGTGCCCGTAATTACCTTACACCTGTCCGTAATTACCTTACCGGTGTCCGTAATTATATTACACACGTCCATTATTACCTTACACGTGTCCTTAATAACCTTACACATGTCCATAATTACCTTATACGTGTCCATAATTACCTTACACGTGTCCGTTATTACCTTACACGTGTCCGTAATTACCTTACCGTGTCCATAATTACCTACACGTGTCCTTAATTACCTTACTCGTGTCCGTAATAACCTTACGTTTATCCGTTATTACCTTAGACGTGTCCGTAAATACCTGACACGTGTCCGTAATTACCTTACACGTGTCCATTATTACCTTACACTTGTCCTTTATTACCTTAAACGTGCCAGTAATTACCTTACACGTGTCCATAATTACCTTACCGGTGTCCGTAATTATATAACACATGGCCGTTATTACCTTACACGTGTACGTAATTACCTTACACGTTTCCGTTATTACCTTAAACGTGTCCGTAATTACCTTACACGTGTCCGTAATAACCTTACGTTTATCCGTTATTAACTTACACGTGTCCGTTATTACCTTAAACGTGCCCGTAATTACCTTAAACGTGTCCGTAATTACCTTACCGGTGTCCGTAATTATATTACACGTGTCCGTAATAACCTTACGTTTATCCGTTATTAACTTACACGTGTCCGTTATTACCTTAAACGTGCCCGTAATTACCTTAAACGTGTCCGTAATTACCTTACACGTGTCCGTAATTATCTTACCGGTGTCCGTAATTATATTACACATGTCCGTTATTACCTTACACGTGTCCGTAATAACCTTACACGTGTCCATAATTACCTTACACGTGTCCTTAATTACCTTACCGGTGTCCGTAATTATATTACACATGGCCGTTATTACCTAACATGTGTCCGTAATTACCTTACACGTTTCCGTTATTACCTTAAACGTGTCCGTAATTACCTTACACGTGTCCGTAATTATCTTACCGGTGTCCGTAATTATATTACACATGTCCGTTATTACGTTACACGTGTCCGTAATAACCTTACGTTTATCCGTTATTACCTTACACGTGTCCGTTATTACCTTAAATGTGCCCGTAATTACCTTAAACGTGCCCGTAATTACCTTACACGTGTCCATAATTACCTTACCGGTGTCCGTAATTATATTACACATGTCCGTTATTACCTTACACGTGTCCGTAATTACCTTACACGTGTCCGTAATTACCTTACACGTGTCCGTTATTACCTTACACGTGTCCGTAATTACCTTATCCGTGTCCATAATTACCTTACACGTGTCCTTAATTACCTTACACGTGTCCGTAATTACCTTACACATGTCCTTAATTACCTTACACGTGTCCGTAATAACCTTACGTTTATCCGTTATTACCTTAGACGTGTCCGTAAATACCTGACACGTGTCCGTAATTACCTTACCCGTGTCCATAATTACCTTACACGTGTCCGTTATTACCTTACACGTGTCCTTTATTACCTTAAACGTGCCCGTAATTACCTTACACGTGTCCGTAATTACCTTACCGGTGTCCGTAATTATATTACACATGGCCGTTATTACCTTACACGTATCCGTAATTACCTGACACGTGTCCTTAATTACCTTAAACGTGTCCGTAATTACCTTGCACGTGCCCGTAATAACCTTACACGTGTCCGTAATTACCTTACAAGTGTTCGTCATTACCTTACACGTATCCGTAATTACCTTACGTTTATCCGTTATTACCTTACACGTGTCCGTTATTACCTTAAACGTGCCCGTAATTACCTTAAACGTGCCCGTAATTACCTTAAACGTGCCCGTAATTACCTTACACGTGTCCGTAATTACCTGACCGGTGTCCGTAATTATATTACACATGTCCGTTATTACCTTACATGTGTCCGTAATAACCTTACACGTGTCCGTAATTACCTGACACGTGTCCTTAATTACCTTACACGTGTCCGTAATTACCTTGCACGTGCCCGTAATAACCTTACACGTGTCCGTAATTACCTTACAAGTGTTCGTCATTACCTTACACGTATCCGTAATTACCTTTTACGTATCCGAAGTCGATTGACTTACATGTACACTAGCTAACACATTTTGATCTGTTTCGCCTAGTCTTTCCCCTGTTTTGTATCCATTTAGAAATAGTTTGAGCAGAATGCAAACTAGGTTTAATTGGAAAGTTGGGTGTTGTATAAGTCAGTCATTTGAAATAGTTTTAGGCGGAGACTAGCTTGACTGATCCATAGTGTACAACTATAGTTAATAGTTGTCCGTGCATGTAAAAATGCACCTTTCACATTGCATTATTTTACTATATCCAAACATCAGAGTAACGCCTCCTTCCAGTACTTTTGGTTTGAACTGAGCGTGCCTCCAGCTTTGCCATGACATATTCCAGGGGCGTACACAGCGTAGGTGAGCATAATCCCTGGGTGTCAAGGATTGCACTTTCTGGATGTGAAACCATCATATCGTAAAATAAATATTTATGAACAGTATAAACACTCTCTGTGGTTCATGTTTATGCTATACGGCGGACATTTGCAACAAGATCTGCAATAAGTTTTTATAAAATTCACACTACTTCATAGATAAACCAAATATTGAACATAAGGCCGCGGTGGCCGAGTGGTTAAGGTGTTCCGACATTCTTCCATTACCACGTACACAGCCAATGTTTATATGTCGATGGTATTTCATCGGGTACTCCGGCTTTCCTCCACCTTCAAAACCTGGCACGTCCTTGAATGACCTGGCTGTTAATAGGACGTTAAACTAAATAAACCAAACCAAACCAAACATAAGGCTAGACACGTAATGAACAAGCCGATCATGATCCTGTTCGGTCAATTTAGTTCTTTTCACCAAATCAAAGCGCCCCAAAACCGGCCTAAATATTAATGTCACATGTATGGTCGGTTTAGCACTTTATAACATTTGTTTTTTTTTATAATTGTGATGTACAATGTGTCTTTAATGTTATCATATTTGTGGTACATACCCATTTATTTGTTTATATTCTATCAGTAGAAGCACACCCTGTAAGGCAACAATATACATGTTTATGTTGCTCAAAGCACATTTAGCCCTAATGCTATTTTCTCATTAATATTTTTAATTCCTTTGGGATATACATAAAGGCTGTGCACGGAATGTGGTACAAGCTTTACTTCTTACTGATTATTGATTCCTTGAAACCTTGTGGTATACAACGACGCATTCACATACATAATACATGTGGTGTAAACTGCTCTTGTTCCATTTTGGTGCCTTCCTCGTGCACGGTATTGACCTTTCTGTATAACTCGGGTCCACTTCCACAAATAACGAACACTTCCTTCCATTGACTGATGGAGCCTGTCTTAAAGGTTAACTATGCTATTACTAACGTTTCCTTTTAATATGTAACTTCCTAATAATATACATGTAAATCAGTATATAAGAAATAATAATGAAAAAAATGCCAATACCGAATCCAGTGCCAGTTTCTATGGAAACTGCCTCAATTTCGTTTTTTGTTAAGCGTTCGTCCCTGCGATGAAGGATTCGTGTGCTGTCTACTGGTCAAAACATACCAGAGTCTCAAGAGTTACTACACCCCATGCTGGACGCTCGGATTTATCGGTGTTTAAAAACTGATGCACCCGTTGTCAGGGGTCATTCGGTTGTATAATGTTGTGTGGTAGCACTTTCAATCGATACTAGTCGCACTTTGGCTGATCAATAATGGATAGAATAATACATTTAAGGTAACTGATGAAGATTTAATGGAAACATTATATTTGAGTGAACCCCAATCCTTTAATCCCAGATAGCACACCGCCAATGCTCAACCGTTGGCCCAACGTCGCATACAACAGTGGCACAACGGCATTTTATCAATTGGCCCAACGTTGGGCCCCTAGTGGCAGATAATCCGTTAGCCTGACGTTGGATCATCGTCTAAAAATAATGTTAGCTTAATGTTAGGCCACTGCCAAAAGAAACATCAAGGGCTGTTCCATAATTGCCCATATGGAAGGGGCGAGCACCTCTTGTGCTGATTTTTAATGGGTGGTTGGAACCACATTACTTTGCCTAGTGTTCCTAATTACATTAATGTTAATATCTTAGTGGTAAGGCATCTGCAAAAGTGACACTTACGCCAGCAAATAGAAAAAAAGAACAGTTACGATGATCCTATTTCAAATCATTTATTTCTGTTTTATAATAATTATCATGTACAATATGAAAAAGATATAAGGTAAATATTAGGTTAACTAACAATATGGAAGTGCTAACGGGATGCGGGCTAAATAGTCATAACTCGAATTGAAGTGATTTAAAAAAAAAAAAGGTTTTGCCTGCAGACGTCCTCCCTGAGATATCTCAGTCTTTCCTAATTTTCGCGCTAAAACAACACTCAGAGCGAGGCTATGACGGATATCCGTTGGACGATCAGCTTATTTCCGACCGTGGGCCAACGGCGAGATACGATCGTTGAATATATATGCATAGCTTAATTCCACCATTTGACTAACGGTGAGCTGCAATCATTGGTTATGCAGCTTGACTTTACCTTTGGATCAACGTCGATATCTGATCGTCGCATCGCGCCGTTGACTCACCTATCCAAAACCAATTTTAATGAATTTTGATTTAAGAATAATGAATGAAGTAAAAGATTCCATAAAAAGAAAATGATTAATGATGACATTATTCAAGGAGGAATGGGGGGGGTGTCATTTTACCATGGCTATCGTAACCCCCCCCCCCCCCCCCCATTTTTTATATCAGTCATACAAAGTATTAGACGTATATAACCCAAACCTGTCTAATAATATATATAATTAAAAATCGAAGGTTAATGAAAAAGATTTAATAACAAAGTCACTTACCAGAACTTTAGTTCACCATTGCCCCGGGGTCAATGATGATTCGGTTTTCATGTTGAGGACTTGTTTTTGACTTTGATGTGACAAAAATTGACATTGCCTTTGAAGACGCTTAGTCGTCCAGAAGCCCTGGTTTTATTCTCTTGTACTTTAATATGAGTCTCCATGTAAATCTTTTCTTTGTTCATATTTTGCCTCTTGTTTAATAGATTTTTAGTTCGGATTGTTGTTTTGTTGATGCTACGGAATTCTCTTATTTTTTTCATGAAAATTCTTCTTTATTAAGTCTAAGTAATAAGTTTGGGACTCACACACAAACATTATATATGTTGACTTTAAATTGCAATTTTATTGCCGTTAGAGATGGTTTCCGTCTCCACGTAATATACAAGTACTTACCAATTATAATTGTAGTACATGTACACATAAGTATACCTGGCCCCAGAATTATGAAACAATCTTAAGTCTAAGTTTGTCTTAAGTTTGGACTTAGCCAATCACTAATAACGTTACAAAAAGTAACGTCATACCTGATTGGCTAAGCACACACTTAAGTTTAAGATTGTTTCATGATCTCGGGGCCAGAATTCATTGACACTATTTCAGTAAAACAAATTTGAATAAATTGTCATGCATTTTGATCTACTGAAGTTAATTAGTAAATCTGAAATATTTGAAAATGATAATATAAATTTCAAAAGGAAACATACTAAAAAAGTCAAATTGACAATGAAATTATTTTGATTTATTTTATCTCTATAGCTATAGCATAATGAAAATGAAAATTCCATCGAGTGGCCTTTATTTCAAATGAAACCTGTTCTACTTTCAGAAACTGTACCGGCGGAATGTAGAGAAAATATGTCCAGAATGTAAATAATTATCTGCCTTTTTTATTTAAAGGCCCAATATACGTAACTTCAGAGTAACTTCAGAGTGATTCTGAAAATTCTGAAAAAAAATCCAGTTGATAACCATGCAAAAATAAGCCTAAAACGAAGTAAACCTGAGCGGTAACTAACAAGAAACTCTGGATAAAAAAATCCAAAGAATTGAAAATAATTCAGGTGGGGCCCACTTCAACAACAAACCTAAGGTAGAAGACGGTTCAAAATGGACGCGTGTTTACAAATAGCGTGTTTCAACTGCTGCTGTACCGGTAACCGCGAAAGAATTCATCTTGAATATTTCTGATATCAGTTAATCTTAACTAAATCTATAAATACAATACGTTATTAGGCTTGATTTTCGCTTCAAGTTTTGCCGAAAGTTACGTATATTGGGCCTTTAAAACAAATTGTCTGTGCCAATATTGTAAAATATTTTGACAACAATGAAAAATGAACGAAAAATGCTGATGACATTCTTTTGTGGGTATGAAGGGATTTCAAGGAAAGAATTTTGCATTATATGGAACTCCAATGCATTCCCTAGCTGCTAGCTGGCAATGCAATAGCCCATTCTAACCATTAAAAACCGTCATTGTATCCTGTAAAAAGCAGTTTGTGAGGATGATAGTGCATTCAGGTATTCATTGTGGCTGGTCTTGGAGAGCCAATGAAGTTAATGTGTTCCTATTTGAAGTGAAAACCTTCCTGCATAAAATGGACAAAGCAACATCTCGTCATCAACCACCACTTTTGTCGTGTCGGAAGGAAAATCCAGACTACAACCTGAAACACAACATTAATCAAAATCAATTTGGATAACCTATCTAGAGAAAAACTACAAATAAAAAGCCTAATCATTTGGTATCACCAAAATGAGTTTTACTCAAATCATAACAATTTGTCATTGTACATGTAGTATACTACCCAATTGAGACACAAGGTTGATGAAACATTTAAAATATTAATTTTACTAGTACATGTAACATGTTTTGAACTGTATTTATTCCTTAGCTGACTTGATGAAACTGTATTTCAGGGGGCATTCCCCGAAAGTAAGCTTTTTTTCATCTTTATTTTCAAAATAATACATACACATATCGAGCTGGTGTTCTTATGGACTATGACGATCGGATTTTGCTTCATATGTATTCATAAAATGAATAATTTCAAAATAACTAGTGGAATTTCTAAACGTCTGACCCGACGCTCAGCGCTTGGGGCTTCCACCTACCAACGCATGCGCAGCGAGCGCCCTTTCCATTGTAAACACTCTACCTGGTATCACCGTTACACCGCGATAAGGCCTAACTTCTAAGCGAACAGTTTCCGTATGGTCAAAATATGACGATATGACTACGTTACGGAATCATATTGAGAGATGGGAAGTATTAAAGGAGAAACTAACTGACATATTGTGTGTATGTTACATATTTCTTCTGTGTAGCGGTACTCGCACAAATTCATTTGATGCATGAAACGCGAGAGTAATTTAATTTAAAATTGCTTTATAATATTCCCTTTACAATATTTAATGTTTTAGTAAAACGGAATGATTTGATAGATATTGCTAAATAGAAAGACCCTTTCAATTACAAAAAAATAACGTATCGGCAAAAAGTCATTGGAGTATGTTTGTTTTAAAACGGAACGTCGACGTGCAACCGTCGCACACGGTTTCAATTTAGACAAAATGAGTAAATTTATGTCTTCATGCGTGAAAAACAAAGTTACATTCATACCTTATCTTTGAATTTGGGAAGGTACAAATGGTCGTGACCCCGGTATTGATTTTGATACGAAACATATATGCATAACGGAAGCCATTAATTAACAAAAACAAAATAAACACCATATGTTACCCACGCCTTCAGTTTTGTTGCAAATGTCAGCGTTCTTTTAAAAGACGATAAAAAAGTGCAAAAATAAAATATTCCTAACCGGTAGTTAAAAGTATCTCCACAGTTCTAAATCTGATAGACATGTAGGCTTGTTTAGTGTGTGGTGAGTAATAAGAATGCACCGACTAAATATTTGCATTCTGGGATAAGTGTTAACGTATAAAGACGCTGAAAGTGGTAAAGATTTTTTGATGAATATGAATGTTGATATGTCTCTGCTTCATCAGCCGTATACATTGCGCGTCCCTTCTTTAAGGCCCCTTCGTCAAATCGGCCAAGCAACTTCGAACCTGTCACGTTGCGTCATCATTTCTATTTTTATGGGGGTTTTCTCGCGGAATGCGTTTTTTCAATAGATTAAAATGGACAGTTTGATCGGACTTTGCATATTGCAAAAGTAAGAAAATAAAATTAGTAGGTATATTCAAGAACTGGCATTTCGGCTTTCGCGGGTTACCCCTTTGAAATAGTAATGAACATTTTACTAGTATCATGTTTTGAGTTGTTCTCATTACTTACAGGATTTGATGAAACTGTATTTAAAATAGCACTAAAATTGATATCTCAAGTAAAGGTTCAATGACAAATGAGCTACATAATGAAACGTATATGTGCACATTTAGTTTAATATTTTAATAACTGTGTTCTTTGGGTTATCGTTGTTTTTATTGTTGGAGTGAAATTCGCTTACGTAGCAATTGTATCCAGCGATCTCTACATCTACAAAGACTTTAGATGGATCACTCCCATATATTTAAGCTACTTCAAACACATATGGAAAGTTAGCACAGTGTTAGCTATTCACCAAGCCATTTGTAGAATGAATAACGTGTAAACTTTGAACATTAGTTATTTGAACCTTAAATGTCAACTTTTTGAACATGTATCGATCTAAATATGATAACATAACTTGTATTTTTATATTGTTGGTCATAAAATAATGGACGAATAATTAGGCTGAAACTAGTTACAATGTACATTTGAAAAGGAACCCTTCTTGTATCTCTTTAACAATAAAACATTTAGGTTTTGAACAAAAATCTTCCGGATTACTTTTAATCTTTCAAAATCCGAGATGTCCGATAATAATTAGTTAGTTCAGGTCGTTGTGAGGAGATACCTTCATTGCAATTCTGACATCCCTATTCGATTCATTATCGAGAAAAATATACTTTACCTCAAATGAATCTGCTTTCATACGGCTCTGTGTCTATATCTATCGAATCATCATCATCGCCGTCTTCAAGGGGGAAACTTGGTCAGAATTCGGAAAGAATCCCCAGAACATTGCAGTATAATACCCGTTAGGGGTGATAAGGCCGTTTAAGTGGGTTTCCGTACAGCTGTCGAACCACCAACCACCATGAAACTTGTCTGCGCATTTTTCTCCGGGTAAAAACCAGCTGTAGTCTGTGTCCTTTGTGGAAAAGTACTTACCGTTGTTGTAACCCATGGAATCGCCTTAAAAAAGAAATACGACAATAAAATGAAGTTGTGATCGGAATTCAAATCGACAAAGCTTATGCAAAATTATATGCAAAGGACAATTCATAGGAAAGGTTACTAGGGTTTGAAATGAAACGTTGTGCTTTGTAATATTGGTTGTTGCAATGCAGGGCCAACTTATTGAGAACGGAAAAATTGACACTGAGATCATTGGGAAGGTACAAGAGATTAAGACCAGGTGTTTCAGAAGAGTAAGCGTCTTCTACTTCATCGACGACACTCGCCATCTAAATCGAGGTCAGAAAGAAGTTAATGCAATATGTTATACGTGACAACTGATGCATAATTCTCAATCACAACAAGCAGACATACCGATGTGGCATTCAAAACATCCACCTTCATATCATACAAGGATACAGTAAATTGTGTTATTACCACAATATAGTGAAAGTTTAATTCTTTCATAAAGATGACGTTACACAAAAAAGGAGCAAATATTCCCAAAAACAAAAACAAAGAAAAAAAATCAGAAAATACCAAAGCTTCAACAAAAACATAAATCCGAGCTCAAAAACGATTAAAAGAGAGGCAAAATAGGAACAAAAGAAAGATTTACACTCGTAATAAGCACAAGAGAATAAGACCAAGTGTTCCGGAAGAGTACAAACTTACGTATATTGCCAGAGAATCCATACAGAGTAAGCCTGTATTTCTCAGTTTCATTGGCTACCTGAAATGTCGAGTACTCGGCAATGCCCCTTTGTCCATCCGGGGCCTCTATTTCAACACGTAAGGTTCTCGACGTGTTTGTCAGAAGGTGGAGAATGTCGTTGCCTTTGGTATGTAAAGACAGAGAATAACGTGAAAATAAATTAAATATATTACTCAATCACTCACCATTGTTCAATTCGTTTTCGGTATGACTGAATTATAAACTGTCATCCAAAAGTTTTGTTAAAAACTGCATGTACATACATGTATTAAGCCATTAGCTAACAAAAATTAACACAACTAATGCAATTTCCTAAAGATGGCCCACTTATTAGTGACACTTGGCATTTTATTTTAAAAAAGTCCTGGAAGTTGCAGGGAAGGTCAATGGAGGGGTCTATTTTTGTTAATGTTCAAAAGTGAATAAAAGTTTTTTGTTCATTTGCACAATTAAATGGAATTTATACATTGTCCACGGTCAAAAATATAAACAAGAAATATATTGTGGAATTGTTTGTAAAAAATACAAGACATTGCAAAAATATTGCATTTTGAGGATTGTATCAAAAACCAGACATGTATGTGGTTGAGAAAATACAAAACATCGTCAGAAGCTATTTAATACGGAAGCCTATTAGGACCAAAAGAAAAAAATAAAATTTCTTGTAACATGAAAATAAATAAATTTCTTTATCGTAATAACGAGTTTCTTTCTCGTAATCACGAGATTTTTTCTCGTAATAACGAGTTTCTTTCTTGTTATTACGAGATTATTTCTCGTTATAACGAGATTTTTTCTCGTAATAACGAGTTTCTTTCTCGTTATAACGAGATTATATCTCGTTATAACGAGATTTTTTATCGTAATAACGAGTTTCTTTCTCGTTATAACGAGATTATTTCTCGTAATAACGAGTTTTTTTCTCGTTATAACGAGTTTTTTTCTCGTTATAACGAGATTGCTTCTTGTAATTACGAATTTCTTTTTCGTTATAACGAGATTTTTTCTCGTAATAACGAGTTTCTTTCTCGTTAAAACGAGATTATTTCTCGTAATAACGAGTTTCTTTCTCGTTATAACGAGATTGTTTCTTGTAATTACGAATTTCTTTTTCGTTATAACGAGATTATTTCTCGTAATAACGAGTTTATTTGTGTTTTTGCCAGAAACATGTTCATTGTAGATCTTGTGTCAAACTCTTCAACGGAAGGGTCAAACTCTATAGCCAGAAGTGTCACAATCTAGAAAGGGGGTGTCACACACTATTACGGAGGTCACGCTCTAAAATGGGAGGGTCACACTATAACAAGATATATATTATGTACATGTATCGTGTCACACTATCTAATGGGAGGGTCATGTTTTGATATGTTAAAAGTACGATATTGGTTAACATCGCTGGGGGTGGTGGTGGATACCACTCAAAAACGTAAATTATATATTAGGTGTGGGGCCACATTCTACAACCAGGTAGAAACACTGTACTGTCTATAAAATAGGCTTTAAGGCCCATCCGAGATTGAATGTACGTGTTAGAAGTATAATCCCTACAAATTCGTTTCAAAGCGTTAAACACGAAATTAAACCAAAACGAAAATAACTGCTTTTACAGTAGATCCTGATAACATTATTCAACGGGGGACGTAGATTTGTTAAAAGAGTATGTTCACAGGATCGTACAATAAATGAAGAGTTTCACACTATGCGTAAAAGATATGTTGGTGAAGGGGTCACAATTGACAGCGGGATACAGGGAAGCGGGCGTTTCTGCTTCCCTCTTGTAAACACGCACAATGCATATCATATGAATATGTGTTCACAACTTACCCACTAACATCAAATTCATTGTTTCATTCTCTCAGTATTAAAACACACTGCTTATGATATAATCTAAATTTCGTTTGAAAACACCTGAGTGATGTTACAGGTACAGTATAAGGTAGCTCAATTTCAATGATGAAATCAACATGTAAACATTTGTTATGTTATTAAGGATAAAAATTCTAAAACAATCGAAACAAATTATTTAACTACATGTATTTGATGAAAATTGTCACCAAGTAGAAATGGCTTCCTCAAGAAAATGAGCAAACCGTGCTGTAAGCCAATGGCTAACGTATACCCCCATTCCCCCAACCTTTACAACAGAAACTTTTATAAGGCAATGTTTATGACGAACACATTTTTATATACAGATACATTTACTCATCAACCCTAGCATTCCCGTGTAGTTACAATTGTACCATGGTAACCAAAATTCTGCAGCAAAATACTCTTCCCTGCTTGCACATAGTCCCTAACATCCCTGTGTAGTTTCACTTGCATCGGTTCGCAGGTTTATAAGGAGCGCTCTGGACAATATTTCCCCCCTAAAATGCAGTAAAGTGACCTGTTTACTATGGCAACCAACATTTCAACCTGATATAGATTACGCACATCTAAAATGAATAAAGATTATTGCAACCAAGTTTCGTTGAATTTCCCTCAGTAGTTTAGGAGGAGTATAGCCGGTTTAATTTTTCCTTGGGGCCCCATCCTGGTCCCTGGGGTAGGGACAGGAATCCAAATTTTACAAATCTGTATTCTAATTAACCAAGGATTATTTTGGTTAAGTCTGAAAATATTTCATCCACTGGTTCTTGTGGAGAAGTCGAAGATGTAAAAAGTTCACACAAAACGCATGACGACGAACGGAAAGTGATCTGGATAGGTCACTTGAGACAGCTCAGGTGACCTAATAAACATTTGTTGCAGGATACAAGGGAAAAATTTGACGCATGACAAAAACTCCTTGATTTTAATGGAATTTCTTAGAAGTGCTACTTTGTTTCAAAATTGAAAAGCTAAATATTAAAACGATTTCATAAACTGTAATTTTAGTAGTGGGTATAATGCCCTCTTAATTCTAAATACCAAACTCACGTCACATGTCGCCTGGCCGATTGACCAAGAGGCCTGTGAGGGGACGCGTAATGTTTTATACGTCTCTGGTCTGATGAAACAGAGACAAAGTACAATGGAAATAGCGCTCCTTAAGCGTGCGTTGTTAGGTGGAAACTCCAAGCACTTGTGGAGCAAAAACGTCTGGTCAGACGGGAAGAAATTCCGCTAGTAATCTTGAAGTTTTTCATTTAATGAATACATATCAGAAAAATCCGATCGTCATAGTCAATGAGAATACCCACTTGATATGTGTTTGTAGTATTTCGATTTGTTTTTTTAAGTTTACTTTCGCGGAATGCCCCTTTAACGACAATATATTCTCTGGGCCACAGGGGCCTGAGAATTTGTTACAGCTAGTTTTTGACCTAAACTAGGGTGTTTAGAGAAATGTTAAACTTTTGGGGGGTTTAGATCAATTTTCGATTAAAATGCCCCCTCAATGGTCATAAAGGCTACCATTGAGGGGGCATTTTTATCGGAAATTGATCTAAACCCCCCATAATTTCACAAAAACAACTGAAAATTGCATATTCTAATACAGTACATCCAGTTCATGTGTTCTACTTTGCCCACACTTCTTCAATGTTGATCCTCTAATCACACATATACAAGATATTGCCAAACGAGAAAAATGTCAATGAATCCGATACTTAAGCAGGATGTCGACATGTCCGCAATTTCTGCCATATCGACGCAAATGATACATGTATCTGGCAATACATGAAATATGAGTAATAGAATAATAGCGAGAACATAGATAAACTCGTTATTACGAGAAAAAATCTCGTTATAACGAGAAAGAAACTCGTTATTACGAGAAATAATCTCGTTATTACGAAAATAATCTCGTTATTACGAGAAAGAAACTCGTTATTACGAGAAAAAATCTCGTTATAACGAGAAAAAATCTCGTTTTTACGAGAAGTAATCTCGTTATAACGAGAAAAAATCTCGTGATAACGAGAAAGAAACTAGTTATAACAAGAAAAAATCTCGTTATTACGAGAAATAATCTCGTTATTACGAAAATAATCTCGTTATTACGAGAAAGAAACTCGTTATTACGAGAAAAAATCTCGTTATAACGAGAAAAAATCTCGTTTTTACGAGAAGTAATCTCGTTATAACGAGAAAAAATCTCGTGATAACGAGAAAGAAACTAGTTATAACAAGAAAAAATCTCGTTATTACGAGAAATAATCTCGTTATAACAAGAAAAAAATCTCGTTATTACGAGAAAGAAACTCGTTATTACGAGAAATAATCTCGTTATTACGAGAAAGAAATTTATTTATTTTCATGTTACAAGAAATTTTATTTTTTCTATTGGTCCTAATAGGCGTAATTTAAAACATAAATAATATAAGTAGTAACTTCAAACCTGGATTTTACTTAATTTCAACGCGTTTGCAGAAAAGATATACAAGTGTATCAGAACGTCTGGATGGCAGTGTATATACATTTAAATAATGCACACCCTACGTTACAGCTTGACAGTGTAGAACTGTATTATGAAAACAATTTCAAACATCAAAAAATACTCTGTATCTTTGTGAGAAAAAAAAATCAAAGAGTACAAAAATGTCAACAAAACCATAATCTGGGCCCGTATTCATGAAACCGTTCTCATGCTCAAGCATGGATTTCGTGCTCAAGCCTTATTTCTTGTTCTGGCTATAAATTATCTAAAAAATCTAACTTTGTCAAAGTTTTGGAAAAAAGTTGAAGAGACGTGAAGCCAAAAGCCGTTTTAAGCATTTACATTGACTTTTTGACTTTTAGACATGATTAAGGAGAGTTTCAAGAAAGCTGGCTTGAGCACAGAACCCATGCTTGAGCATGAGAACGGTTTCATGAAACCGGCCCTGTACTCAAAATCGATTAAACTAGGGGCAAAATAGAAACATTTTGAGATTGAGGTTTACTTGGATGTTACCAAAATCAGAAGACGCCTACTCTTCCGGAACACCTGGTCTTATTCGCTTGTCTTTTACGGGAGTATCCAGGTAAATCTTCCCTTTGTTCCTATTTCGCCTCTAGTTTAATCGATTTTGAGTTTATATGGACTATGGTTTTGTTGACGCTTTGGTATTCTCCGATTTTTTTCACATTGATTGAAATAAACATCGTTGAGAGTTGTCGTGAATAAAAAGCTTTATAATCAGGAATAATGGACATAACATACGTGGTAACGTAAAGAGATAGTTTCTTATAGTATTGCTTGTTAATCCGTTCGAGCTTTACACATCGGAATTCACTTTCATTTACATCAACGTGGTAAGTGTGCGAATGCTCTTGGTGTCAAAGTGCTCAGAAATTTTTTTAAACATCTGTTCCTTATGCATGTTTATGGCTGGTTGAACGATTAAGGATTTCATTATGATTCGATAAAAAAACGCACGAAAACATCGACATTAAAATATCAGTACTAATAGTTCATAAAAGGTACACAACAACTATTTTATGCATGATTTAACAATATAACAACAACAAAACACTTCCCTAAAGTGTCCCATTAAATTAAGTGCAAATTGAAAAAGAAGGACCATAAATGGTCTTGTAACCAGTCTTAACACAGTTCACGTCACTTGAAAATTCAGTTGACAAAGAAACGAACTAAGCTTGTCTCGAACAGAATGACAATGATAGACATTCTTGGCTTCTGAACTTTTACGGTGATGTGAATTATCTCGATGCAATGTCGATGAAGATATCTACAATGTATGTATTATTTCTATCGTTACAAACCCTAGTGTCATTTAATAGCTTACCTATCCAGAACTCTCCGCTAAGATTTCCAAACCCGTTTTTGTAGTCTGCCCAATCACGATAGAAATCAACCTCTCCGTCCGTTCTTCTTTGTATAACCTTTGATGAATAAAACATAATCTGAGAATATATAACCATAGCGACAACAAAGCCATAATCCGAACTCATAATCGATTACACGTAGGGTAAAATATGAATAACTTGCTCATAGTTCTCATCTTCGGAAGCCGGTTAGTGCCACATGAAGTAATTTGTTCATGTCGTAATTACGAGATAGCTATGTCGTAATTACGACATAGCTATACTAAGTCGTAATTACGAGATAACTAAGTCGTAATTACGAGATAACTAAGTCGTAATTACGACATAACTAAGTCGTAATTACGACATAACTAAGTCGTAATTACGACATAAAAAGTTTACTTCATGTGGCACTAACCGGCTTCCGTACTCATCAACCTGTATCTTGATAATTGAAGATAAGCTTCGTCTTTAAAAGCCATTCATGTAGTAATTGACGAGATCGTGAGATTCAAAATATAATATAGAAAAAGAATATTTATGCATTTATCAAAAAACGTTAGGTAGTAAGAACATGAAAAAAGTCAATGAATCGATTATGCTATTTTAGTTTATAAATTTTACTTTAAATCGATTTTCAATTTTTAGGAAAATTTTGTTTTTGTTATGACATTTTAAATTTATTACATTTTTACCTGTGAAATATCATAAAAATATCCATTTGATAAAACATATATATTGACCTATTATCACTCAAGGTATTGTCCGTTATCGTTGCGCACTATCTATCACTATACATCAGTAAAATTACATGATGTAAGGAAATGATGAAACCGCCATAGCATTTTGAAATCTAAAAACTAAATCTGATGATTTTCGTTAATGTGTTTTGTAATTGTTACCATTTCTTTAAAAGTCGAACTATATCCTGTGCCGTTATAATATTTTATGAGTTTTGAGCAATACCTTCTGATCAGCGGTGACCGCAAATTTTGAAATCAGGAATCTTTGAAATGTAGTTTCAATTATTTCCCGTTAGATATCAAATATGTTTCACTCGTATGGCAATTGTTTTTCAATATTATCACTCGTGCTACGCACTCGTGAATAAATATAGAAAATCTGCCATACTCTACAAAATATATTTTATTTTCAACGGGAAACTATTAAGAAGCCTGTACATGTATGTATTACATCAATGATAAACTTGATATGTCTTTTGCGTTTTTTTTTTTTTGTATTTTTGTATGTGTTTGTGTTGAAATACATGTAAATGTATATTACTTGTTGTCTTGAGTTTGAATCTAATAATAGTTCGGTTCTATTTCAGTTTACAATATGCATCCGAGAAGATGACGTAACACAAACATGTGCTGCACTTTTTAAATTTATTAATAAATACAGTATGCCGAAAAAAATGGGTTAAACTGCACCATACAGCTGTTTCGTTCTCCTAGGACTCTTCAGTGATGCTAGGGGCCAAAAGGTGGAAATCCAAAATGTCTAATTAATGTAGAAGCAGAAGGGTCAGGTGCGTAAAACCCATTTAATTTATAAACTTAGAAGTAAAATTAAACTAGTTTTGTATAATTTCAAATCATGTTCTACGAAAATGTTTATATCATGTACCGTGCTACTACTCAAATAAAATTAACTGTGGTTTTAGAGGCTCTGGCAAACTTTGGGGACTAAAATATCCATCAGCAGAGTCTGCCACCCCTATCATTAAAGATAACGTAATAAGATAAGAATGTTCGTGTCTGCTAGATGGGTCATGCTCATGTATTTGCTTCCTTGTGATAGCAGAGATCTGATACCAACTTTACAGGGCTACCTCGGGAAAAAGCAATGTAGACACAGTCAAGCACATTACTCCACCTGGTAACAGTATACTCTCGAACCTCGTTATTTCGAGATTGTATAACTAATTAAACCTGTTTATGTCGAAGCATTTCACCGGTCAAAGCCAAATTTCGCACTTGTTCTCTCGGATAACTCAGTTTCGCCACGGTCTGGCCGACTTCAAAGAAATTAGGTTCGACTGTAGTTAGAAGAAGTCGCTGCGATTTCAACGAATGCTTAACGTTATTGATAATATCTAGGCAGAGGTGTCTGCGCGCTTTAATTGAAATGGTGAAGATTTTCTATCTTAACGACTGGCCATTCTTTAAAAAATGTAAATTTATAACATTAATTATGAGGACAAACTTACAATCCATGGGCCCTCCGCGGTGTCCATATCACAGAACACGTCTGTTCTTTTGTCTTCTGTAAGAGATATCGGGTATACACCAGAGGGAGTTCCTTGCAGACGGGCTCGACAGGTACTAAATACTACAAAATTTTAATACATTACATGTTAAAAAATTTAATGAATAACAAAGCGTCAACGAAACCATAATCCGCACTCAAAATCGACTAAACTAGAGGCACAAAGGAAATGTTAACATGGAGACTCTCGTAAAAGCACAAGAGAATAAGACCAGGGCTCGTATGCATAAAAAATCTTAAGTGGTTAAGAATATGCTTAAGTCTGAAAACTATGCTAAGCAGATTGCTTTTTGTACTTAGCATATTGCTTATCCCAGTAAGTGGGTTGTATAAAATTTCTTATCGCCTAAGCATGTTCTTAACTTTTAACAACCTCTTACCCTGTCTTAAATCTTTAAGCAACATGCTTAACTTCGCAAAATGGCCGCCGCTAATGGATAGCATAGCTCCCCTCAAATGTTCGCAGGGGTGTTACGATGGGAAAAGCATTTTAATGACAGGTTTGATTCACTCCAAATCGTTCATGCATTGAAACTTTATCAGAGATAAAGTTTTGATAGGGGAGGGCATTATTTTTATATTTTGTTTCGCTAAAGACGATATCAAGCCTGCAACGGGAAGAAACTAGCCTACGCTTAGGTCTAAGCTACCTCATCATTTGCAAGGTACATTTGTACGATTGCAATATTAATGCAACTTTGAAGCGATGATAATTTAATGTCGCTCTACCCATCGTGTCTATGATAATCCAGAGAGTTACAAATCCTTTAAACAATCCATTTGTTGTTATCCGATTTAAACTTAAAAAGCTTTCTCTTTCACTGTCGAGACGATCAAAAAGCTAACACTACTTCCACAGTGGGCCCTAAACAAATGTGTATGCAGTTGCGAGAACTGTTGGTACACATATTCGCATTAAACGAGCCAGAATTTGTAAATAGCAAACATGCTGACTAAACAAATGTCCAGATCTTTGAAGATGCAAGTTTATGCATTCTAGACTTAGCTGTTAGATGGACAGAGCCAGAATTTTCCGTGAAAATGGCCGTCATGTATTTGTGACTAGGATTTTCGAGACGAGAATGTTACCGGTTAAATTATATGTACTTGCCTACAGCGGTTATCCAAGTAAAGACAGGTAATTGACGACGTACAAAATTACACAACCTGGACCACATGTACACGGTACAACAGATGAATGTTCCTAGTTTGTGTTTATTTTCGTCAGACAACTCGTTTTTATCCGCGCGATCGTTGTCAACTGGGTCGAAGGTTTTCTCAAAAGGGGACTAACACTAATTGCAAAGAGCGCGGGGATCAAAACGGGGAAATTCTATTTAGCACATATTGTATAGCTCATAGTGTTTAAATAAATTAAAATAAGGGGAAAATGTAAAATGATTAGAATCTCGTCCATTTACCCACTTTCCAAGTTCTAATTAAACACACATTCAAGTACTTGTATTCATGAATTAGTTTATTATGTGTTTAAAAATATTTTTAACCTACTCTCATATTTCAAGTTATATAATCCAAATAAAAAGACATATTTTTTATCCACATATGAAAAAATAAATAAAATTGGGAACAAATTAATAAATAAAATGAAATCAATTATTATGTACAATGTATATATCTTACCATAAATCATTTCATTTGGAAATAAAAAGTTTTTTTCATTTAGTATACATGGACAGTAACTGACATGGAATGTCTCAATTACCACATCATTGTGGTTGTCAGTACATGTAAATATACAATCGACTCGTTAATAAGTTTTAATACAACATTAAATTAATCGAAACGGAACACTAACGATTTTATTTAAAAAAGGTCCTTAGAATACTTTTACTGACCACCGAGGAAGCATTTAAAAAAAAAATGATCCAAACCTCACTAAAGCGTAAAATTAGTTTAGGTTCAACATTAGCTGTAACAAATTATCATGCCCCTGTGGTCGCTAAAGCTAATATTACATGTGTCGTCCAACGGCGAGTTATCGTCGGGGGTAAACTGGAAGTCACCGAAGTTAACCATCATGTAGATGAGAATCATTGTCTACTTCCTGTCCTCAGATAGCTCTGATTTTCTCTTTCATAATTTATGAAGGTTGTACCTTTTTCTTTTCTATCTTAACAAAACGGCTGATGCTACAGTGTATTTGAAGCATTGGCAACACAAGTGTTTCTTTTCCACGTTCCCGTTTCTTCTGTGTTGTTATTTCCTACCCAGACTAAAATTTTAAATTGTTTTCCTCCACGAGGTTGTGTGAGGTAGATACATTCGTCTTATATGACGTATCTCCTAGATCTGATGTCATTTGAACTAGTTTTTATTGAATTGAAAGACGAAAAAGACCGAACACGTGTTTAATCCACGTGCCCTTGTTTAAACAGAAAGTACGGGAAATGGTATG
The DNA here is from genome assembly GCA_947623455.1 of Mimachlamys varia. Taxonomy (NCBI): domain Eukaryota; kingdom Metazoa; phylum Mollusca; class Bivalvia; order Pectinida; family Pectinidae; genus Mimachlamys; species Mimachlamys varia. Next base: position 31,705,951 of record OX392540.1, read on the forward strand.
CAACGTCATTGACAACGAGTAATTTAAGAAGGTTGCGATCTCCTTAACACAGAACGAATAAGCATTATGCTTAGAAATTTTATGCAATGGAAACTAAGCAACTTGCTTACTAAAGCAGATTAAAATTATACTTATAGTAGAAAATACTTAGAATGTGGATGCATACGAGCCCAGGTTTCCGTCAGAGTAAGTGTCTTCTGCTTCATCGACGACACCCGCCATGTAAATATTGGCCACATTTAAATAAGCATCAATGCTCAAAATGAGAACAGAGCCATCATTGTCATCACAACAAGTAAGCTCACTAATAAGCAAACTCAAAAACGTCCATCTTCATATCACACAACGAAACAGAATATTTCTCGATGGGATCAAGGTGGCGACCATAAAAATTGCGCATAGTCATCAACAACCTGCATCTCTCGAATCCCTGTGCCGTAAGTTTGTTCGTCAGCAGTTGAGATCTATCACGAAAATCTTATGTTATCTTATGGGATGCTACTATCAAGAAAGGGAAAGTTCACGATCGGAAAATCGAAATCGTCACGTTTATAATGCTAACAGTCTGTTGGAAAATCTTTTTCAACAAACATATTGTCAACCAGGAATTCAATCATTCGTACTATATCTTCCTTAGTATATTTTTACCTAGCTTTTGTTTGTGTTTTTATACAGTATGCTCAAAGACAGCTAACAAACATGTATTTGTATCGCCGTTCACCTTTCTTAGAAAAGAAAACTCTCATAATGAGAGACCGAAGGCGTTCTTTGAGTTTGATGTGTGGTTTGGTAGTGTATAGGGTGGAAAAATTAAATGTTTTGATGTACGAAACATTGTTTGAGAATGTGTTGCTCAAGACTGATCAGAAGATCTTTTGAGTTTTTTAAAATCCAAAGAACGACTAAGGCCACTTATAAGTTCATTACACGGTGATGTTTAGGGCGGTTATTGGAACTACTATATTTATTTTTGTATATTTATCTGCCGTGCTTGGTTAAAAAAAGTACACCTAGCAACGAACATGGTATCTTTTTTTGGCCTATGGGAAAAGAAACCTGTAGTAAACAGTTACGAACTTTCTCGTATTTTCACAAGTATGGTTCAACTATTTTATTTCACATGGTTGAGTGCACACATCGGAGTTGTGAAGTTGTGAAGCGTCTACACGACCAAGAATAAGAGTTTATAATGCAGGTTTCAGTTTTGCAGGTTATACGAATTATATACCAAGCGCGATCCATACTCGTTACCAAGAAAAGAAAAACTAAAATGTCGCACTTCCTTAGAAACGGTAGTCGGAACAGATTTAGAAGATTTCAAAGCAGTAAGAATAACATTTTTTATTTTCTTAATCTCAATTGAACTCTCTATAAGTTGTATTGTCAGTTCCGAACCATTTTTTTCATATAGAACGGGAACATGTATTTTACCTTACTGAAATAAGAAATAACAATTCTAATTTGTTTATTGGTCTTTAAGTTAAGATCTTTATAGAAACAAGTACATTTTCATTTCACTATCGCTATTTCGCTTTAATTTATCTTTATTGTATATATATTTGCTCACTGTGTACAAAACCACCAAAGGAGAGAATTAATATAGGCAATGCCTGATATTCAATCCTTTTGACATTTTCCACCTTGTTTTGTCATTAAAATTTGTTGAAATGAAATGAAGTACATATTCAGTTCTTTCTTTAAAAGCAATGTATCAAAATGAATTGTCTTGATTCTAAATACGGATAACGAAGATACATTTTTTACCCATGTATTATACACATTTATAACAACCACAAGCACGCTAATAAGGTACAGTAATAACTTTAACAAGAAAACATTTACAATTCAAATCGAGTAAAAACAATCAATATACGAATTGGACGCTTACCCCGATAGTAATACATAGTGGATATGTCCACCATGGCGCCATTTCCCACTTCTATCAAACGTGAAAATGTGTCACACCTTTTGTCGATCTCCGTGTAGAGAAAAGAAACGCATCCGTCCTCCCTGCAAATCACCGAACAATTAATACGGCTCGAGATCCCGGTATTTGAACTAAGTAAATACGTATTTTGACTTGGCTGGGACACAAGCGGTTTTAAGATAAACTGGTGATTTTGTATCACACCTGTGGCGTCTGTGCTTATGAAAGTATAAAAAAGCATTATCAAACAGGCAGGGCCCATTTTTGCTTTCAGGTTTCGTTCGCGAATAAGATCAATCTAAACAGTTATCTTTTGAACCATTCTTTGGTATTCTTACAAAAATGGGCAATTGACAGAAAACTAGCAGCTATTGACTGTGGAGAGAACGGGGCGGTTCTAGGTAGTTCACCATGACTACATGATGAACAATCGATCACCAATGCAGACGATCTAATACATGTATCAATGCCTGCTTCATGAATGACAGCCCTACGTTTGAATATTTCATTGACTTAGTGAGAATGGTGACGGGTGATCATATTGTATTCAGTCATCCTTATATACCATGGATCAAAAATAGGGAAAAGTAAAACAATATTTTTAATCGATTAATTGTTGAAACTCCAGACATAAACAATATTTGTTAATGTTGAATAAATTACCTACAAGATACATTTTTAACCTAACTCTACCCCTCCCTTTATGCACAAAACAACAGCTTATTTAGTTGCTATGGACTTGCTTAATGAATTAAAACACACATAATTTTAAAATGGTATATTACTAAATTATATATATGTGCAATCATACGTGAGTCATACTTTCGTAAGAGAGCTTAAAAAATGTAATTTTTTTTCCAAAAAAAATGGCGGACGATGATAGAAATATAATGATAATGAGCTATATTGGGGCACACTATTGTGACAAACACAACAAAAGCTAAGACGAAATATACTGAAAAAGATTGATTGAATTCATGGTTGATAATATTTTTGCTGAGTTCGGAGGAAACATTTTCTAGCATAGAGACTGTAGACATTCCCATTGGAACAAACTGTGGCCCACTCTAAGCTGACTTACTTTTGTGTTCATACGAAGCTGGATTTGTGGAAGAGCTATAAAAGACTGGTAACAACTGGTAACAACCAACATTGCCATGTCTTTTAATGCCACTTCTGATACATCGACGATGTGTTGTCTATAAACAACAAGAGGTTTGCTCACCACGACGATCGTATATACCCTTCTGATCTTGAACACTACAGACTCTTCTACATCAGCTGCTTACCGCGATCTCTACTTATACTATGACCAACATGGATAGCTTGCTACTAAGCTTAACGCTAAACATGACGATTTTAATTTTCAAATCGTGAACTTTCCATGTCGTGATAGTAACATCCCTAGTTTTCTAACCTTTGGTGTGAACATGTCGCAGATGATCGTTAAGTTTTTTGGTCACCATCTTTGTCTCATGGAGAAATATTTTGTATCTATAAGTGATATGAAAATGGACGTTTATGAGTATGCATCTTAGTGATTTTACTTGTTGTGATTGACAATGCTTACTAAGAGTGTATGACGTTTCAACCAAATCCATCAACCCTTTCTGATGTTATCACCTGGACATCAAACTTCTAATGACAAAATATGTGTTTGCAACAGTGACATTCGTAGTTGAAATTTTGACCCAAAACCTTATCCCACTCTGTATTACCTCATACGCTAACACTGTTATTTGTAGAGCTTGCTCTCAATATTGTGATTTTCGTGATCGGTGTCAACTGCTGACAAACAAACTAGCACAGGGATTCGAGAGATGTAAGTTGATCAGAACTATGGACGTTTTTGTGTATGTCCATCAGTGTGCTTACTTGTTGTGATTGACAATTATGACTTGGTTTTCATTTCTAGGACTTTATGTAATGTGACAAAAATGAACATGGCGGCTGTTGTCGATGAATCAGAAGACGCTTAATCCTCCGGACCACCTGGTATTTACAAGGTTTTTATGTTAATCTTTTCTTTTTTTTGTGGGTTTTTTAGTTTTGATTATTGTTTTGCTGACGCTTCGGTATTCTCTAATTTTTAGCATACTCTTTCGTTAGGATATGGATGCAATCACGTGTGTGTGTCTTACTTTCATCTTTATAAATAAAGGTGATAGAGTTTGCTGGTTGATATATGGATGGCCACTACAAGTAGTAGCACGGTCCATAAAAATTTAACACCTCGTGTTTATTGTGAAATTAAACAATACTCCTCAATTGTTTTGAAAAAATAATCAGAGAATACCAAAGCGTCAACAAAACCATAATCCGAATTTAAAATTGATTAAACTAGGGGCAAAACAAAGGAAAGGTTTACATGGAGAATCTCGTAAAAGCACAAGAGAATAAGACCAGGTGTACCGGAAGAGTAAGCGTCTTCATGCAAATCATGCAACAAGGCGAATTCGTACACGTTCTATTTCAACAGTAATTTAGATGGATACTTGATTTTTTTTTTATGTGCTATACATAGATAAGGTATAACAAACACGGCCTCCGCGGTACGAGATGTAGCTGAGTATGTTGAGTTTGTTTGTATTCAGGATACTGTGTAAGCCTCCGTGCGATAGGTCTGGACTTCCACACTACCACACTACCGAAGGCCCCCAGCAGAACACCCCACCCAGTCACATTATACATGTCCTGAAGACGGGTGAACCAGTCGTTTTTCTCCAACAAAGCTGAGCATTAAACAGGTAGTAGTAACCATCATTTTTGAAACTCTGGTACAGTTTCTGTCTCTGGTGTCGTCCTTTTACGAGTCGTTGCTAATGAAAAGGACCAAAAAAGTGGAAATGCAAATTTGTTCTAAACTACTTTCAAAATAGAAAAGTTGTTCCTATTTTGCCCCTAGTTTGATCGATTTTGAGTTCGGATTACGGTTTTGTTAACGCTTTGGTATTCTCTGATTTTTTTTCCTACATGGTTATAGAGTAAAGTATCAGTTAAAATTAATCACGAGTCGCATGTGTGTCTTCTGAACCGTGCAATTATTTATCAGTGGACGTGGATGTAACGACAAACCTCGTAAACTAGCATTGATGTTCATATCCTAGGTCATATATAACCTTAATGCTGATTCTCATTGAAACTCCACTGGGAAATAATAGATGTGTTCGTTATGTGGGATTAGTTTTACTTCTCGTTTATTTTTAATTCCTTTTATCCTTTTTTTTATCAATTATGTAAACAACATTTATTATTAATTTGACGCACTGAATAATCTTCCTTTTTTATCTAACCTATTTGCCCTTTTTTATAGAGCCCGCCTTAATGTCTATGCTGTTGTTAAAACTTCATCTGCCATATGTGAAGGCACTGTAGCCTGGTGGTAAAACGCCGGCTCGTGATCGAAGGGTTGCGAGTTCGAGTCATGGCCACGCCACTTGTGTTATATCTTTAAGCAGATACTTTACCTAGCATGTTCAAGTCCACTCAGCTGTAAATGAATATGTGGTTGGGCAATGCTAGAAATTGTACAACGCTATCTGTGAGCGACGAAATGGCAGCACCGGTTGTATGCTTTCTAAAGGTGTTCTAACGATATTGGCTGGTTGCTATGGCCCTATAACCCTGGATAATAGTGTGTGAACCGCTTTGAGAAGGCCTATATGTTCTGATAATGCGGTATATAAGAACCTCAATTTATTATAATTATCATTTTGTCAAATTAGTGTTTCTGTTGATTTTGGAACCAGGTGGCAATTTCAAATATTGTATTTGAAAATTCAGAAAGAAGACCAACATTGTATATTTACATTTTTCACAAAGATTTTCCATTATACAAGAGTATAAATACAGTCTAGATCAGTGAGCAATAGCATGACGTCATGTTGACCTAGTCACGTAAACGATTTGCACTTCGCCTAAGATAACACAAACACACGTGTCCCTGTCTATGTAATGCAATGCGACATAGAAAGTGAAAGTATTCAAATAATTGTATTTCCTATTTTTCTTCGTGTACAAGAGGATAGGACCAGGTGTTCCGGAAGACGACGCCTTGTGAATCTATGTAGCCGAAACTACATCAGTAGTCAAAGCAATTGTGTTAAAATCTTAGAAAAACGACCTCGTTTTAGTAATCATTGGTTACAAAATCATAATATTTTAAGCTTGGGTTTAATATAAGTATTAATATCAATTGCAATTGGTGAACCATTTAATATTCAATCGTACCTTGAAAACGCTTTACAATCATTGATATCGGAATGTATTGCACCGTTTTGTGCTTTAACCTTTATTATTTTGTATATATAAATGTCTGTTAGTATCATCGGCATCCTTCTTTATTCCTAAAACATGAGAGTGGTACACGTGTATATAACAGGACAAATATTTAACTACATGTACATGTACATAGTAATCTTAAGTTCTATAAATCATAAAAATCCATAACTTGTACAGAGACAGTTGTGTTTTTTTCTATTCAACAGGCACCGGATCGGGGAATGCTAACACCTTGGCATTATTAACCCATTCAGGCTTCAATTTACAACATTTTTCCCAACTAAAACATGTGTTTAACACTCTTGTGGGCCTGGATGCGCTTGCGGTGGGTCTTACTGTGGGGGGGGGGGGCTAAATCTGAAAGTCGAACCCTTGGCCGCCTTGTTGAAAGGCAAGTGCGTAGTACATTGCATTACAAGACGAACCATATAGTATATAACATGTATATAAAATATGTTGCATTCAATAGAGGTACAAATGAATTTAAGAAGAAAATACCACATAGCAATCAAATTCAGTCGTTATAATGAACAAATAAAATAAAAACAAATAGAGAATACCGAACCGTTAACAAATTAATATTCCGTACTCAAAATCGATTAAACTATTTTTACATGGAGACTCTCGAAAAAGTACACTATAATAAGACCAGGTGTTCCGGAAGAGTAAGCGTCTTCTGCTTCATCGACGACATCCGCCATGTAAATCTTAAGCACATCCTAGTTAATATTAAGTCCTCGAAATGAAAACAGAGTAATTGTCAATCACAACAAATTAGCATACTATAGAGCAAACTCAAAAACGTCAATGTTTATATCACATAAATGGAGTAGAGGTGGTTTTGTTGCGTTGAATATTTAAAACAACTCCCCTGGGTTAGGTTAACTGTTGTCATTTATCTAAGCTTGTTGTAAAACCATATTACCCTGCAGCAAGTACAAAGTACAAGCTACAGACACACACATAAGATAATTGACATATATATATATATAATATAGAATTATTACAATACATTTTAAATAAAAAGGAACCCTTACATGACTTCATAACAATTATCCTTCTATTATCAACGTTACTGATGAAAAGTATATCTTTCCAAATCACTCTTAAAGTTTAGATTTAACTCGATATAATACTACTGAACAATATACTTAATTTACAGATATATGACAATGTAGTGTTATGTCTTATCATACTTTCACATAAAATGTTACATAGCATACCTGCGTGTGGCACAAAACCAAAGCTACATTTTATACGACGATCTATTCTGTCAGATGTATTCCGGAGACTGTAATATATAAATAAAATCCACCTAAGTACTTTTATCTTACTTTACTCAGTTATCGTAAACGTAATAACACCTATTACAAAATATGAAATTAACGATATGCCATTACAATGCTTGAAATACATATATATAAAAAACAACATTAATTATATATTATGCTTTCATATTAGATAACTCATAAATCATCTATAGTTATTCAAACTTAGAGTTATCACTTATGAGATACATAATAGTACATACATATCATACAACACAAAGAAACGCTTACATTCTACCATTTTGTCCGTCGCCTTTGAGCCCTCAAAGGGAACTACTGCAATGTTCTAACCCTATAATCCACAAAGAAACACGCGCCAAAACTGACCACAGAATTAACCAATAAAAACGCATACATAACTTGACGTAATATTGACCAACAACCACTGTATAGGATACCAACGTATTAACAAACGTAATGAGCAAGACATCACAATACACCTGTACAACTGAAAATCACAACCTGGGATACGATACATTGGATTAAAGGAAATACGAAACAAATACACGGAAAGTCGGCGCGCTACTGACGAACTAAATAAACATACATACAAAACCTACCCATAGTCTTCATCAACCTGCATCCATCGAATCCCTCTATCGTAAGTTTTTTTCCTCAGCAGATGACGGTATCTCGGAAATCTCAAAAGAGCCTCTCTAGGATAGGACACATGAACCTAGTCAACAAGTTGGTTTATGCAGTAAAAACATGTGTGTGTTTAAAAGATAATTTGACAGTCCAATACCATTTCAGTTTTCAAAAACCGTCATTCAAATACCATTTCAGTTTTCGAGCATCCATTATGGAATACCATTTCAGTGTACAAACACCGCCAATCAAATTTCGTTTCAGTTTCATTTTTTATCACATCTCAAGAAATAGCGATCACACATTATTTCTATCAAAGCTCATGATGGCTCTCTGTCTGCAAAAATGCTTTTTCTGATCAGCTCTAATGGTTTCCATAAAAGAATTCTTACAAAACTTAAAGGACCTGTTTCCAAAATGGCCCCTTCTCTGATTCAAATTCCTTGCATGCCGTTGTGGTCACAAATCTATAAAGTATAAAGATTTAGGTCACTTGGTTTGTTTTTTATGGCTCCTCAAAATTGTACCTTTCAGAAGCTGTCTATGTGTTGATGAAATGTGCATGTTATCTAAAATATTAATGAAAATGATAGTCATCGTAAAGAATACATTCATGGCATGATTGTGACAAAAAATCATGTTTCCATCGCGCCATTTGGCTGTTTTATGGAAGAAAAAATCTCAAAAATGCCATTTTCGATGATAACATTTTAGACACAAAAACTGTGTTTTTTAGAGAATACACCCTTTTATGGGCGTTGGATGCAAACCAATTTTTATCCTATCAAACAGTACGTAATATGCTATTGATGAGAGGAAAAATCATCAAAATGTAAGTGGTGGAATATTTTCAAATCTTGGGTTGAATTAGCCTATGGTTGAATTGCCGATTTTCGACTTTCTTTAGATAATTAACAAAAACACGAGAGTATTTGCTCGGTATGTTGAGAATATGTACACAGATATGAAAAAAGGTGAGAGAAATACTTTTTCATGAAAAAAAATCCAAGATGGCTACTTCACAAGTCCCCGTGGTTGAAGACATCAGCTGACAAATAGACAGAACAACAAACAAAACGTGTTCCTTATGATTTTGGTTGGTTTTTGCATTTACGGGAGTGTTTAGAGCTACGATCGAGTGTATAATACCTATATTTATAAATTTGGTTAGTCACATGGTAACGGGGATCTTTCATATCGAGCCCCAAACATACTTTCGACTTATGCACTATGTTGCCGCATGGAAAACTATTTCAAGTTTTGTCGGAATTTCTTTACCTGTGGTTGTAATGGTCGAGGGTTTTCCAGCGCCCTGTAATACCCAAGGTAGTACAAGATACTGGAGATGTGCGCACACATTCCCATCGTTCTCTTTTCAACTGGGCACTGGCAGTAGTAGTATTTGGGGCCTCATCATCGGGTGAAAAGGTGAACCGTATCCAAACGTTATATTTCGTTTGGCTTTTGTATCGAGAATGTATTTGACATCGGAGAAGGTCTGGGGAGTGCTGGTAAAGCCACACCTCATAGTCTCCGTCATCACTTAAATGTTCGGCGATGTAACCAGGAGCCAGATATATCTGATACGTTCCACACGTAATGGTTCTCAAGTAATCGAGATCGAGACGGGGAAACAGTACGGAAGATGCATCCATATTGACAAACTCGGACCTTGCCCGTCTAGATAGATCCGGATCTGTCTTGTCTCTCTGAGCTAAACCATTCGGTGTTGTCAAACGGTCCTTCATACGTTCAGCCATTAGCCTATCTTTGGCATCTCTCTCTGGAGATCTCTGGTAGATCGGTCCTTTAATACCATTCAGACAGGCTGTGACAGTTCGAAGCAAAGCCTCGTTGACATTGATAAAGCTGTTAGACACCAATTGCGTTCGGAAGAACGTCCAGTGTTTCAGACGACCATGATAGGATTCCACAATCCACCTCGATTTGGTGATAGTTCTGTCAAGATTTGCTTGGACGTCAGAATGTTGACTTTGACCGTGTTTCAGGTATGACGGCATGCTAGCATTGAGGCCAGAGGCTTCGAGAACTGGTAGGACATCTCTAAAACCTCGGTCAACGACAACATTGTCATCTGGTTGTGGCCAAGTAACTAGCTTGTCCATGACTTTTTTGTAATTGTACCAAAAGGGTAGCATCATTTTCGCTGCCAGTGAATGGTCCTACTGTGTCCAGAATGTAGCCATCTGGTAAGGCGATGCTCATGAATTTGAGATAGTTTCTCTTCTTCTGGCTACAGTAGGACATTCTCTGGAGCTTGTGGTTGGAGCTTTTCTGGATATAAATATAGGTGCCATCTAATATGGCAGTGGCTTTATCTCCAAAACAATGCTTCTGAAAAGACGGTATTGTGTCCGAGCAACTGTTCTCTTGTCAAGTGATCCGGACCTAGAAATTGTGGGACTATCGATGTGTCTAATGCCTGTACTATGGAGTGGAAAGTTTTGGACACACTTGACTTGGAAATTTCAAAAAGAGAAGAACACTGACTCCAGGAAATGTCGATTTTCAGTTTTACCCAGGACAGTAGTAGAGCATCGTGTGTAGTCTTTATATATATACCAGATGAAAGATATGGGGAACAGTGCGAGTGGATTTTGAGAAACTGATCTTTGGACCAACCTGTCCAGGCCATGCATGCCGAGCCATCAAGAGAAGAAAAGCTTAATTCAAACGCAGACTGGTTCTTTGACAGGACGTGCGATACTTCTAGGAGGTCATTAAAGATTTCGGACGATTTTGATGGTAACTGAGACTCCAAGGAACCTCTACCATCAAGGACAACCTCTGTAGACGGATCTAAGTCGTTACCAATAAGGTGAATGGAGCAGACGCGGGATGAGGTGGGACACCACAGATTGTGTGAATAGATCAGGTGATGTCTTGCACGTTTTGGTAAGACTGATGATTTTGTTCCATTTATTGCAAAGGCAACAAGACAGAGATATGATGATGATGTGTGATGTGGATGATAACTCTGTTATAATATGATGATGTCAGTGGAATGTGGATGGCTGCGTTTTACGTATATGATGATGACAGTGTGATGAAGTCTGATGAGAATGATGGTATTATGATGATGTGATAAGGGCCATTATATTATAATGATATGATGATGACGTGTGATGAGGTATACAATAATATGATGGCTGCTATAATATTATGATATGATGATGATGGTGGCGGTAAGACGTGGTTGATATTAAATTACATGCAATTTTATAATGATACAATATAATGATGACATTATTTTGACTCTGTGATGAGGATGACAGAGTGATGATGATGATGGCAGTGTGACAATGATAAGTACGATCAGGATGACTTTATGAGAATAAGGTTTAGGATGATGAATGATACCTCATTTCTTATGTGTATGCACGTGTGCATGTGTGTGAAAGTTTGTCTTTTCAATGTTTGTCTTATCAATGTATGAAAAACTTGTGTTAAGATGATCCATTCAAAAGATCATGAAGGGTCAGCAACGGCAGGATATGGGACGGGGAGTCGTCTTCTTCCTCTATTTCCTGGTTCTGCTCGGTTTCAGGTTCATGCTGATTTTTGTTCCGAAGATACTTCATGTAGCACTTCTGGCAAATGAACGCTTGTTCCTTTGCTGACATCAATCCTTGTTGCACCAGCGTATCTAGGAGCCATTTATATTGTGGACTATTTACATTGCGTGCACTTCTGTTCTTATTGCCACTACGTTTCTTGAAGTATAGTTGACAGCCTTCTCCAACACATTTACTCTCCATCTTGAAACAATAACGATTGGTTTATGAAGCGTCGATAAAGTAACAAAATAGCAAGCCACAGATGATTGCTGTAAACAGCTAATACTTAGTAGTGCGGTACAGTTATGCGAAAATGTGTGATAAATAACGAATTGATTGATTACTTAGAACAAAATAAAGTATTTCATATGTATAATATATCTAATCGATGTGTCGTGGTCGGCAGGCACAACGAAAGTGAAACAAGTCAGGGTCCCAACCCTGACAGAGCCACAGCGCTTTGGAGATGGGACAATAAAACAAGGAAAGTGAGACCAGAAAAGCTAGCGTCGAGTCAATGATTCCGTAAACGTATAGACAAAGACAAGAAGATACGGATAAATGTACAAGAACACACGATCAGAAAATTCAGAAGAGGACAACTTGAGATAGAACAGTATTCATGTATTTGGGTGTCCTCAGTGTAAATCTTTATATCGATACTGTTTATTTAGTCGTTAGATATCATAAAACTGTCATGAAAATATTCGCTCTGATATTCAATATAAAATTTTGTATATAATAAGCTATATAATAGGGTTTCAGACAAGGTTGTTACTCATTTCCCCTTTTCTTTCAATTTACAACCACATTCAGGCGGCGATATGAGAACGTTCCACCACATGGAATTAGCTGATTTTTGGTACACATATGAAACAAGTTAAGCTCTATCCGATTGTGTGATGGAAATTTGCATCCAAAACTATATAACGGGAGAAATTGAAATTTTTTGGCATTTTTTTTCCTAAATGTGTCTCTGCAAGTACCTTTTCATCCGAATTTTTTTTTTATGTTTTATGAATAAACACGATGTTTTGCAAATATTTATCAAAAGAAATTTATACTATGTTGCTAATTACAATTTCGAGATATCTTTCTTTTATTTGCGACCTTATGTCTTTGATGCTCAAAATGACAACTTTATAAAAATACATTTTCACTGAAATTATGAAATCTGGTTGTCGGAAAGGTGTAAAATTATTCTTCGGAAAAGAAAAAACTGTAGTTGAGCTAGATAAGAAATTATACGGGGGCAGGCGCCTATGGAGAATTAACATTACTGGAAACAGGCCCTTTGTACAATGTTTTGGAGAACATCCTGTTTGGGCCGAAAACTTTGAATTATTAAAGAGTTTTGTTCATAAGAACACATATTTCTTTGCAGTTTGTACTGTACAGGTTTCAGTGGGACTTTGTGTCAAATGTTTTCGCTATATCCTTTATGATAATGTTTTGTTTTTAATTTTGTATTTTAGAGAGATCTTTGTTTGAGGAAGAGCTTCTTCAAAAACCAAACATGTCAGATATCGTCTATTTGTATGGAAATATGAAAGAATCTTACACAAATTGTTTATACTATTCGAAATAAAAGGAAAACTAGCCAATTTAAACCGATCTGTGGCTTAACAGTAATAAGGATACTGTTTGTAGGAAAATATTTTAAGGTCAGTTGCATATAATATAATGTTCAAACGCAAAATATTTTTATCGAAGTTCTTTTTAGATTAAACATTAACACACTGTACTTGTACGTAAACCAGGAGAGTTCTATCATGGTCATTATCTTACCTTTAGAAATAGCCAGAAGCTAATTAAAACATTTATACAATTATTGTTTTACATGTTAAATGACGTAAATACACACATGCTATCCAATAAATACTGTATTCTTAAGAGTACATTTGTTCACAATATATATGGCTGTTTTCTACAAATGTCCCGTGTTGGATGCTTTCTCGATTCGATTTAGTGCCATTAATAGTAATGACTGCTTGTTCTCCAACGGAACGATGGAGACCAGATTATTGATAAGCGAATGGTTAACACGTTCCATCAATACCATAACCATGAAAACAATTCAAGTGCATTGCCATTAGTGATAAAACAAAATGAACAGTGTAGAATCTGTATAAATAGCATTGCTGACAGAAATGTTCCAAATATAATACAGGTAACGAAATAATTTATACGCGAGAGGTAAGCCGCTGATAAATAAGTTAAATGAGAAAAGTATAATTACTAACAGAGATCCTATCTACCAGGCATTGGTACCGAATGATCTTGTCTGTCTGCCTGTCCCTCCATTGTTTTCATTTTAATAAAACATCGTGCTGAAAAGTTGGGAAATACCAGGTGATGTTTGTAAGATACTGTTCCCATATTTCTATGAGTTATTCGGTCGCACAAAGCATTAAAAAAGTAGCCATGTTTAATATATAAAGTGACAAAATGATATGTATTGGCTAGGATGACGATTGTTTTATATACATATAAATGGAAATACATCCAACTATCGGTTCACAGAGTACACGAATTGAGTTGAAACCTGTCAATGGCACAGCAAGGTGTAACGATGGTATATCTTATGATAAGATAAATATGGCCCAGAAATGTTATTATATTTGTTATATAAAGGTTTGGAGTTGTGTTGTATTTCATATTTAGTATTCATTTATTTTTTAGTTTTAATATTTTATGATAGGTTTTCATATTTTGTTCGAGTAACATAACGACTGCTGACACACAAACTAACAACACAAGGATTCGAGAGATGCAGGTTGATCAGAACTATGGGCAAGTTTTATGGTCGTCATCTTTGTCTCGTTGAGAATTATTCTGTATCTTTAAGTAATCCATCACCAGTGAAAGTGAACGGAGAAGTCCTCCCAACAACTGAAGAGTTCACTTACCTCGGAAGTACAGTCAAACATAATGGTGGAGCAAGCAGTGACATCAAGAATCGCCTCAGTAAAGCCAGGAATGCCTTCAGAATGCTGAACAATGTTTGGAAATCGTCCCAGTACAGCACCAAGACCAAACTAAGGCTGTACCAGAGCTGCGTACTTTCCACATTACTGTACGGCTCAGAATGTTGGCGAATGACTGAGAGTGACCTCAACAAACTGTCCACCTTTCACACCAAAAGCCTCAGAAGGATCCTACGTATATTCTGGCCTGAGACCATCTCCAATCAAGAACTCCTCGCCCATTGCAATCAAGAGAGCATGGAAACCATCATCATGCGACGGCGATGGAAATGGATCGGCCATGTGATGAGAAGAGATCCGAACAACATCACCCGCATAGCCCTTCACTGGACACCGGAGGGGAGACGGAAGCGAGGTAGACCCAAGAACACCTGGCGTCGGACTGTGGAAGGGGAACTCAGGACCCTACATCATACCTGGGGGACCGTTCAAAAGCTAGCCCAGAACAGACAAGAGTGGCGATCCTATGTTGCTGCCCTACATGCCAACTGGCATAACGGGCATAAGTAAGTAAGTAAGTAAGTTTAAGTGATATGAAGATGGACGTTTTTGAGTATGCTCATTAGTGTGTGTTTACTTGTTGTGATTGACAATGATACTCGGTTCTCATTTTGAGAACTTGATGTATACTTGGATGTGACAAAGATTTACATGGCGGGTGTCGTCGATGAAGCAGAAAATGCTTTCTCTTCCGGAACACCTGGTCTTATTCTCTTGTACTTTTGCAAGGGTCTCCATGTGAGTCTTCTTTTGTTCATATTTTGCCCCTGGTTTGATCGATTTTGAGTTTGGATTATGATTTTGTTAACGCTGCGGTATTTTCTTATTTATTTATATTCCGACCAAATTGTGACGACTCAAGTGATTTCCGGTCAATGTTCAACTTCTCAACCAATCAAAAGTCCGGAAGGTCATATTCCACTAGTGTTATATAACATATATTTATCCAACAATCGGTCCGAGAGTGGAACAACACGGGGTTTTGTGGTAGAAACTTATTCATCGGACTGTTTTGTGGCCTCAAAAAGAATGAAAATAATAGATCGTTTAACTTCAACATAAATACTTTAACAGGCAGGCACTTTACTTTATCCCTTTAAGTAGGCTAGTCAAACACAGTGTAAATTGAACTGACAGTTCCACCGGGACAATATTTAAATATAGCTCATGATTTACTATTTTCGTTGTAGTTTCTTTTATATTTTGTTCTTACATAAACTCATTTGGGCCTATGAAATGCATCTTCGATATCCAGGGGTCACGATCAACTACGCTCTCTTCACCCCTGGAATATGTCATGGCAAAACTGAAGGCGTGCTCAGGAAAACAAACTTGACCAATCACTAGGCAACATGCCTGTCCTTTGAGGACTACAAAGGAAAGCGTCCATCTTCAAAGCCTGTCATTTTTTACCGTTATGTGACCACGAGATTAATTTGATGTACATTGAAGGATCGAACATGTCTTCGTATAATAAATGTTATGTACTAAAACAAATGTAGAATTACTATCTAAAAGTACATGGATATAATGTAACTAAACTGTGTACAAGTCTTTTGAGAAAAAAATTATCCTTTAATTATCTCTGTTTAAAAACAGCAACCCTGCTAGCATTTCTTATGTTTGAGGATTAATTTGAATTTTTTTTTATGTTATTGTGGTATAACCTTAAAACTGTAGTATATTCTCATCGGAAAACACTTTTATGTTGTGGTTGATGATGAGAGTACACTACGGTTTTTTGTGTTGTATGTTGTGGTTGATGATGAGAGTACACTCCGATTTTTGTGTGTTTTATGTTGTGGTTGATGATGAGAGTACACTCCGGTCTTTTGTGTTTTATGTTGTGGTTGATGATGAGAGTACACTCCGGTCTTTTTGTGTTTTATGTTGTTGTTGATGATGAGAGTTCACTACGTTTTTTTGTGTTTTATGTTGTGGTTGATGATGAGAGTACACTCCGGTCTTTTGTGTTTTATGTTGTGGTTTATGATGAGAGTACACTACGGTTTTTTTTGTGTTTTATGTTGTGGCGGATGATGAGAGTTCACTACGATTTTTTGTGTTTTCTTTTGTGGTTTATGATGAGAGTACACTCCGGTCTTTTGTGTTTTATGTTGTGGTTGATGATGAGAGTACACTCCGGTCTTTTGTGTTTGATGTTGTGGTTGATGATGAGAGTACACTCCGGTCTTTTGTGTTTTATGTTGTGGTCTATAATGAGAGTACAATCCCCATGTAAGTTTTTGTACGCAAGAGCAGTTTTCTTACAATTGAAATAATCATCAATAGGCAGCAACATTTCCTATAGAAAAAATACTTTGTACGGGGTTAAAATATTTCGCACACTCGTGTAACATCTATGTTTACATAAAGATATCAAAATCGCAGAGGAGAGAAAAAACGATCAACCGAATCCTCAACAAAGCCATAACCGGACTCAAACTTGATTAAACCAGGGGCAAGATATGAACAAATAAAATATCTAGATGAGATGGGGACAGTTTAAAAAAACAAGAGAATAAGACCAGATGCTCCGGAAGAGTAAGCGTCTTCTGCTTCGTCAACGATACCCGCAATGTAAATCTTGGTCACATCCATGCAATAGACTCACTGAGGCATTAATCTCAATCACTACAAGAAGGACACCCCTGAAAGGTGAACTAATCTTTTTATCTTCTTTAATACTAACGTATGTACCTTACATATAGCTTTGTTTAAAAATGTACTCCAAACAAAATATTTAGCGAACGACTTTAAGTCTCGTTGGAATTTGGTTTCAATATAAGATTGGGTTGAAGGAGTGCCATGAACGTTAACATTTTGTAGAACAATATCATCGTCAAAAGCCAAAAAAAAACATTTTCCCAAATTAGGACCTTCGTAGACTTTTTTTCTGATATAATATAGATATCCACCATTAAAAAAAGGACAGAAAATAAATTCTGTTACAAAGTGTACATTTGGTTTGAGGTTAGCCCTCTTTTGAGGCTCAATTGGCTGGCCTATGTAAACCTATTCATCGGCTTCTAGATGATAAAACTCCAGTTAATGTAGCTACATTGACAGTAGCAAGTTAGACTAAACAAATACCATAATTCCCTGCATCAGCCATGGACGGAGAACGAATGTCCCCTCTGGCATTGTGACATTCGTATCGCGACTTTTCCGTAGATTAAGACACAGTGGTGGCCATTCAAGAACAACAACGATTGACATTTGCATCATAACAATTCATGATTGCAACGATAGTTATCGAGGACACTATTAATCCATCGTCTGTTGAAATCCACATCTAAGTTTCTATATATATGTTTATGACATATATATATATTGTATGAATTATAACCGTAATATGTACTGGAAAGTCACTTAACACAACATATATTATCATTACATGATTGACAACATATCACAGAACATTAGTCATGACTTTCACGGTATGTTTTGGGAATAAGTCTTTAAATTCATCGTAAAATATGGACTAAGACCACAATTAAATGCTTCCGGGTTCAGTACCCACGAATGAAGTCCCTTAGAAATCTAGGTGTTTTAGTTAAAACTATACTATGTCTGTTACAACTTGGTATTTGTGTACAAGTTTGGTGTTAAAATATTCTAGAGATGTCATTTTAACATTTACTGTGTAAATTTTTCATACTGTGCATGTTATTTTGGCGTAGGGTTCTGTATGACAAGTCCTGTTTTTACCCCTACCCCCTGACCCGGAAGTTTATATTTGACGTTGATGACACATGCAGACGATTATCTCAAGAAAAAGGCCAACATGCTATGCTGAAATTTTGATATTTTACTCGCAAGATGTTGCTCTTGACAGGTTAGAAAGGAAAGTTGGCTATCGGATTTAGGGAATTTGTTATAAAATTAAATGTTACAATGAAACATATAGTAAAATTAATTGTGGTCTTAGTCCTATATGAATGGTCTAAAAATACATGTTTTTCTTTCTCAGATCCATGTTTTTGGACAGATTTTGATGAAATTTGGCAGGATTATCCTATGTAGCATGTCTGATATTTTGAAACTAATAATTTAGATAAACAAGTTAAATTAAATTAAAAATTCAAGTTTTTATTAATTTTAAATTTTAAATTTTAGTTTTTTTTTTATTCAGCACTGTATGTATATAGACACTTGAATTTTCATATGATATGTTTTTATGTATTCCTACATCTGATTTTTAAAGTAAAAATTGAGAAATTCTGCAAATTATATCAAAACAGAATATTTGAAAAATCAGTTATAATTAAGTGCAAAACATGAAAGATTTGAATTTGGCAGGGATCATTAATAAAGAATGGAAAATCAGTTAAGATGAGTTTTTAAAGAGCCAAGGGATTTGAAATTGGGGGAATGGGGGCTTGTACATAGACTATCATTTATGTTTTTGAAAGAAATTCATAAGTAAGAAGTGATATGGATTGGTCACATGTGTGCCTCAATAGTTAATTATGTGTAAATGTAATTCAGATTAGTTTAGAACATAATTTCATCTATAATAACAGGCAGTATTGCTTAAGTTTCAATATTGTTAGCTATGGTCATCTAGTTTAAGAAACTCTTTGTTGAAATGAAAGGGGTTTGATTACAAAAAACAACAAACAACTGTTTCTGAGGGTATTAGTTTTTGTTTGTGACAACTTTGTCCGAGCACCACCGACGGGGAGATTCCCTCTAGGTAGTCATCTATATATGTAGCTTATTATATTTGGTACATATATATTGGTATTTGAATTTTGTCTTGGATTTCAAAAAGTGTCCTCAAATGAAATGTCTTTTCTTCTCAATACAGGTGATCTTGATGTTGATTGTCTCCCCTACCCTGACCCGACCCGGTGCAGTGTGATGGACCAAGTTCACCTTTCTTGAAGTTGGATTTTGCGGCCTTTGTGTGTGCTGTCTCAGTGCTGTTTAACCAACAGTTAAAGTTTGCTCTCCTTGTGGTCAGAGGCATATACTTTTAAATACAATACAGAGAAGTGGACACAGATAAGTCTGGACTAAAGGACCCAGCACTTATAGACGGGTAGCTGTCATCAGATTTGTTTGGATAGGCTGTCAGCACCAAGGACCCAGGCTTCTTCTCGGACACTTTAACATCCGTGCTGGAGCTTGAGCATTAAGTGGAGTTTTGTGACAAGCCAACTAGTGTCCAAGGAGTTAACAGCACCCAACAAAAATGACATGGCTGGAAGACAAGATTGGTAGTGGAAGTTAACCACCTGAAAGGGAATGCTGATCCGAGCACCATCTGAATAGCTGGGTGAATGGTATAACAGCACATTATTTGGGAGTGCTAAGACACTAAGTATGAATGCCTTACAGGGAATGAGTTTGGGTGTCAAGAAAGCAGCCCCTAGGAAGTGGATACTAGCACGCACATTCAAAAACAAGTGGTGCTGAACCGGTACTTTGCTGAGAGGAAAAAGCTATGATGTCAACTATCCTTGAGGTCACCCTGACAGCACAGCAACAGCAAGCCTTGGGTGTGTCCATGAGTGGTCATACAGTTTGAGTGGTCAGTTGTCTATGTGATTATAGGTTCTAGAGCATTTTTTGAAGTTATGAAGACTGAATAAAGGTTAAGGCACAGTATAAATGTTGTATTTTTTGAAAAATTTAAAAATTTGAAAATTTGATTTAAATTCTTCAAACTTAATTGAAGTTGAATATTGTGGTGTAAATACTTTATTTGAGGATGTGAAAATATTATTCTACATCATAAATCACTTTACAGAATTTAAATATCATCATTTTTTCAAAAGATATGACATTTTTCCTTACCCTTGTAGCTAAAAATTTGTGAAGAAAATGTCTGTCCAACTTAGCACAAAATTACAGCATGATAGTGGTTTTTAAATTTGTCATAACTTCTGTCTTATATGTCCTATAATGATGCAGTTTTCACCAAAAAGTTTCAAATTGCCTACAGTTTAAGGAAATATTAACTTTGCAAAATCAAAAAATGTTAAGTCCTATAATAGGACTAAGACCACAATTAAATGCTTCCGGGTTCAGTACCCACGAATGAAGTCCCTTAGAAATCTAGGTGTTTTAGTTAAAACTATACTATGTCTGTTACAACTTGGTATTTGTGTACAAGTTTGGTGTTAAAATATTCTAGAGATGTCATTTTAACATTTACTGTGTAAATTTTTCATACTGTGCATGTTATTTTGGCGTAGGGTTCTGTATGACAAGTCCTGTTTTTACCCCTACCCCCTGACCCGGAAGTTTATATTTGACGTTGATGACACATGCAGACGATTATCTCAAGAAAAAGGCCAACATGCTATGCTGAAATTTTGATATTTTACTCGCAAGATGTTGCTCTTGACAGGTTAGAAAGGAAAGTTGGCTATCGGATTTAGGGAATTTGTTATAAAATTAAATGTTACAATGAAACATATAGTAAAATTAATTGTGGTCTTAGTCCATATGCTATTAAAACGGAAGTGATGAGTTTTTCAGGTAAAGTTGTGATTTATCTGTACGAGTTATCTCCCCTGCATTATGAATTGGAGCTTAACTGATACTTGATCTTTCATGATTCCCACTCTGACACACCCCTTATATATAATTAGAGAAAGGTATCGTACCAGAAATATTAATTATGATATATGTCATAAAAGAAACTCGAGTTTAAGTATGATACCAGTTTCCTGAATACCATCGTCTGTTGGGCAATCAATGTATCTGTAATATGAAAAATATTGTTTCTGATAAAATTATGACATTGATGAAAATAGTAAACTATATTTATAAAGTTACATTAAGAAAGCCAATACATGTGACCATATTTTAGGGATTGGGACTGGTAGAGCTAAAAAGATTCCCAGGCAGGTCTGTGTAAAAGTTGCATCATATTAAAAGACGAGATTTATTTTATTTTTTTCAATGTACTTACAGCGATAACCTAACTTTTTTTCGAAATATAAAAAATCTAAAATTACTATTATCAGCTAATGACTCACAACTTCTGCGCGATATTGGCCTCTTCAATAAAACGTTTTTTTTAACTTCGGAAGGTAGGCTTGCTGGGCGATTAAGTTTGTATTATACTCTATTTGCATGTCTTTTATATGTATGTTTGAATGTTTTGTTATTTCATTTACAGCTTGATCAGTATTATTTGGATGTAAAATGCAATAGAATTACATTGAATTTAATTGTTTTCGTACATTATGTTCGTTGATGACCCGGTTCCGGGTTTTATACGACGGGAGAGGGAAAGAAAAGTACATTCAAGATTTTTGTTGCGTTATCGAACACTTAAAGCCCCCAAAACAGGGGCTTACATGATTCTTGTCCACGTGGTACCACCCTTTGACAGTGTTTACACAAAATGAGTTCATGCAGCGTTCACAGTTGTAATTTGGTACAATAATGTACTAAGTATTATTTGATACTATATGTTTAGTAATGTAGCCTGAAACACTCTTGACATTAATGTTTTTTATGGTCTTGTTTTAGTTAGGTATTCAGCTGGAGGTATAGCTGGCAATGTGACCCTCTGACATGACCTGGAGTGTTGATAGCTCTATGCCCTTCAACATCCTTGTGACACACCCTTCGCCCCTGAACTTGTTTTGCACACTCTTTTAAAGTTTTGTTTGGGATGTCATCTGGTCCTGAAGCTCTGGCTAGGTTAACTTTCTGAAGTAATTTTGTTAGCCCCTCTATTCAAATGGTTATGTGTCCAACGCTTTGTTCGACCTTTTTAGTTATTGGAAGAAAGTCGTCTGAGGATATGACTTCCAAAGTGAACACGGATTTAAACTGCACCAAAAATAATTTTTGTCGCTTTTTAGGATCCCTTTGCTTTTCAATAGGGAAACTGTCCAAATCTGTGGCAATGGCGTGATCTGCTAAGCTTGGAACACGTGTACATGTTTTGCTCAGTGTTGGATTTGTGATGAAAATAAGATCTTGAGGTAATTCTTTCTCATGAGTTGGCCCATGGTGTATTTTTGTCAGGGGTGCTGCTTTGATGATTTCGACGATTGATTACTAGATTTCTTTATTGGCACCAGTCTGTGTTTCGGTTCCAGAGTCTCAGTCTATGATCGGACCGTTGAAATCTCCAGACAGTATAACATTGTTGTTTTTTAATGTGATATTTGGTCAAGTGGCTTTTCGAGCTCTAAATGCATGTGTGCGCGTTCCTATGCGGCATATAGAATGTTGAATTTAAAGATTCTTGTTTCTTTTAATTTGGTTTATAGCCCATACCATTCCGCCGTTGGTGACATCTTCTTCAGTTTCTTTTTACATCATTTTTGTAGACTAGTATGAACACATCGACTGCTGTTTTACTCATTTGCTGGAAATTATTGGGTCGGTTGTAGGGTTCCTTCCTGGTTCGATTCCCCTGAGTCAATACTCAGTTCCACATAGGATGTGATGCTTAATGTATTCCACTGCAGCTGCGAGCTCCGCCTTCTGGTCCTTTATACTTCTGCATTTTGAGCGAGAGGATTCGTAGATTAAGTTTTGCTCTGTTACAGAATCACTACAGTAGTGTAGCGTGGATATACCAGAATACCAGACCAGTTGTGTATACGCCCTAAACCTCTGTAGCTTGGATATTTTAATGCTGACAGGGTTGGTCTTCTAACAGTCTCTATTGATCTATTATGTGATCTCCTTTAACCTAACCTTTAGAGATGTTAATGATGATTCGGTTCTCATTTTAAGGATTGATACTTATTTGGATGTGACCAAGATTTACATGGCGGGTGTCGTCGATGAAGCAGAAGACTCTTACTCTTCTGGAACACCTGGTCTTATCCTATTGTGCTTTTACGAGAGTCGCCATGTAAATATTTCCTTTATTGATATTTTGCCTCTAGTTTAATTGATTTTCAGTTCGGATTATGGTTTTGTTGACACTTTGGTATTCTCTTTTTATTTTACAAGAGTGGTATCGGGGTGGATTTCATCTTTATACAGGTTAAAACTGTAATAATGCCTTGTTCTGGAGTTGTTTTTCTTACTTGACTTGTATTTGAGCTTTCACTGAGGTCGGTTGTTCAAATTTCGAGTTTTGTTTGTTTAGGGCATGTACCTGGTCATGTACAATTAAGCTTATAATCCTGATCTTTGAAAGAACTAAGATAAGTCCAAATGTCGTTCGTGAGTGTTCCATTTCACGATGTAATAGTTTGGTATCATTATCGTGATCGATGTAGACTGCTGCAAAACAAACTAACAACACAAGGATTCGAGAGATACATGTTGATCAGAACTATGGGCAAGTTTTATGATCGCCATCTTGTCTCATTGAGAAATAGTCTCTATCTTTAAGTGATATGAAGATGGACGTTTTTGAGTATGCTCATTAGTGTGTTTCCTTGTTGTGATTAGCAATGATACTCGGTTCTCATTTTAGAGAACTTAATGTTTGCTTGGATGTGACAAAGATTTACATGGCGGGTGTCGTCGATGAAGCAGAAGACGCTTACTCTTCCGGAACACCTGGTCTTATTATCTTGTACTTTGACAATGGTATCCATGTGAATCTTTCCTTTGTTCATATTTTCCCCCCGGTTTAATCCATTTTGAGTTCGAATTATGATTTTGTTAACGCTTCGGTATTCTCTAATTTATTTAAGCAGGTAAAATTATCACTGTACTCCTGCGTCAGTGAAGACAAATGAGGGTTAAGATATGTTCCATTTCTCCAATTGTCCATTCCCTGTAATGATCTACCGGAAGTACAAACAACAGAACGTTCAATGGATACCTCTGACACATCACGGTTGTGCATGGCACTGTCAGGCACTTGGAAACAAACGTTGTGATGGATCAACCAAAAGTATTAAAATTACAACTATCCATTACAAGTTGTTGATCGTCAATATGGACGAGAGGGCATGGGGTCACATCACAGGTCATCATTTGCAATTGCGCACTTTGAATGGGACGGTCAATTATGGCCCATCAATAACGCCATTTCATTAATGGAGGCGTGAGTGAAGTAGCCTTAATTGTCACGATATGCTACAGGGGAGAATACAGTCGATAATTCTAACATCATACACGACATGTCACACACAAAACAATCATCGGTATATGAACTGTTAAACTAGACAGAATCCATTTTTATCAAATGATATTAAATATAACGTATTAATTATCACAGTATGAGTAAAAGATAAAAAGTCGATAAATGAAAAAAAGCATAAGAATTGTCGTAAAAAAATTAAGAAAAAAGTATTTTTATTTTGCATTATATTATATTAACATGATATCATAGTGATCATGATATACCGTACTACATGGAGATTCAACTCGATAATCATAACATAGTTCTCGAATTGTCATACACACAAATCGATGGATGAGTATTAAGGGGGACAGTGTATAATATTACACTGCATTGTATTGTATTATAGTGTGGTAATGATATGCTACAGAGCTAATAATTCATTATATTTGCATCTCTTCCTTCTTCATCTAAGTTAACTTTGACTGCGTATAACTTATACACAATGTAAAAAGGCTCGGCGGATTGATTTCTGTTTCAATTATGGCGCAATTCACGCTTCGGAACGATAACTTTTTAATGACAACTGTTGTTTGGTTCCTTCAACATCTTAAAACGTGGAACACATTTGACATCCATTACGTTTTATTTTACAATATATGAATATTGGTAAACTTTTTCCTTAAATGCACATTCGAAAACATTTTAGGAAATTGCAAAAAATATATATATATATATATCCCTTTCCTGTTGCGACGTTCGACCGCATCACTACCAAATCAGTCATTGCATCACTACTTATTCACTTATATGAACAACCGTCGTTTTGTAGAAGCATTGTGTCAATGCTTCTACAAAACGACGGTTGTACATATAAGTGAATAAGTATATTCGAAATGCAAGTAATATTATTCCGTAACTTCATATATGAAAAAAACAAATGCGTATTTTTTAAATGTACCAATATATCGTTGTAGATTCACTCGCTCTATATTGTCTTAGCAACCATGGCTGCCGTGGTCACCGTCGTAGCAACCAACTTCGAATGTTTGTTTTCTTCGTATAACATTTAAACACTGATAATGATGTACTGTAAATATAAGGAGTATTCCTCATTTTGACTGCGTATACGGTTGTATGCCCGCAATGGCAATGGACATATGTATATGTACCATAGGACTCTAACGCGCACCACAGAATATGTTCGTTGATAAATGCAGTAACGCGCACCGTAAACTATGTTCGGTGCCAACTTCGGATATACACCGTATACGCAGTCAAAAAGGTGGTACAATCCTTAAATATACGATTTGTTTTTTAGAAAAATCGAAAAAACAATTAAGACACAAATATTAATTTAAAGTAAACTATCATTTGTAGGATAAAATATATAAACACTGGCTACATTTACATCAATATAAGATATTTATATTTCAAATATTTGCTACAAAAAAAATACTGAAAACACATATAGGTAGTCGATTGATATATACATAATGTTATACTTTAATAAATAAAATCAAACCTATTGACAGATCCTTTTAATTACTTACTCATTTTGAACTAAAGCTTAATATAGCAATGCGTGATTTAAAGCTAAAAACGATTTCCAAATTAGGAATTTAAATATGGTCCCTAAATGTACATGTAGTTCCTAGTTCCGGTAAGGTAAACGGAACTGGGATCCAGATCAACCCAATTTCCTTTTGAAATCACTGTATTGAAAAGAATTCTTCACTCATGGCCATCCGGCTATCCCTTGTTAGGGGTGCAGTAATTAAGTAGCTTCGGAGTTGTACTGTTCGTGTATGTATTATAACACCCAATCGCCATTCGCTAACTTAGATAATTGGATAAGGGAATGGATTTTAAATGTGTTAATTACTTTTAATTATACAAAATAAACAGTAATTGCTTTTTAAATAACCTATGAAAACGGTTTCTCATTATACCTTGTGGTATATACATGTAGGACACGTACTGGAGTATCCAGAACGTCGACTTAAGTAGGTGATCAAAATGCAACGGAGTACAAATGTAACACTTGCAAATCCACCATGTATGACCGGAACCGGCAATAGCTACTAACTATTTCGCTTCGGCCTTAGCTGCCCAGTTTTGTATTCAACATATCCCTTATCTTGATACTCTTCCAAAGCAGGGGCATGACATTCAAACATCAAAAAACGGGCATGCCGAAAAAAGAATTCGTAGGTGCCGTATACTTTTTTGTGAAGCTGTATGTCAAATACGTAGCCAATGTTAAAAAAGAAACATGTTATCAAGATAAAGTCTTAATTTACATTAAATTATCAGTAACTGTCAAAATACTACAGGTGAATTATACAGCTTTTCTTCATTTAACACATGTAACAAATATCTATTGAAGCCCATCGCCGCTAAGCTATTCTTCGGGCAATGCATTGCTTTATCGTTCCAAAAATCTTAGCTTTCTTACCATAACGCTCTACGATATCAATTCCATATTTTTTTTTCTGAAATAAATGTTTTCTCATGTTCTGTGGAGAGTAAAGTCGTTCAATTTTACATGTCATTGAATAAAAAATAAAATAAAAAGAACATGTTGAATTGTCGTTTGAGAGACGTTTTGTAAACTATGCAAGCGACAAATGAACACACGTTGTACTTGTTCATATAATGATGCACGTGTGGGTTCCAATCACTTTTAATCAACCGCTCTTGAAAGTGTCACGAGTGAATAATACACAATGTACTTACACAACAAATCCGTGATAAGATCAATAAAACCAGAAATTCCGCATTGTTTACATTACAGGATCAAAGTAACGAACATAATTTAATCTAGCATGCGCACTTCACAACCGTTCTCACTAATACCTTTCAACTATTTGTACCATTCAACCATCCTCACTCATAACATTCAACCCTTTGTGATTGTGTATTATTTCAATTCAGCGTTATCTGTACGACGATAATTCCATTGACATACCCTAATCGGTAATAATGACATTAGACACTGATATTTTAATGGGTGGTAATGTTCTTTTGTTTAAATCCAATGGTAATCAGTTATTGAAAGGTTAAATAATAAGCCGATGCTTCTACTCACATGTTTCGAGTCTTTTGAAGCGTGAAGTGACTGTTTTCGATTTTTACCAATATACAGCAGAACAATGGTTCCCTTGTGAAAATTGAGAGTGAGCAGACGAGAGGCGTGTTTCGTTATTTACACACACAAAAAAGCTGTCACAATATTTTTTGTCTTTTCAATTATCTCTAAATATGGATATGAATATATCAATAATACTGAATCGCCCTCACTAAAGCCCAAGGTGACAACAAATCTATATTATTGTGCTCTATCTTCTTGCAATATATTTATATTTATTATATTTGTATTTATGTATTGGAAGAAAAGGACGTCAATAAGTTGGAAAAACTGGTCTCAAATTCTTTTGTAAATATTCATTTGCAATAAAATATGTTCAAACTAAATTACGAGTATATTTAAAATAAAAGCAATAAATGAAGGGTATTTTACCAGTCCCGTTTAATCCTAGACGATACGTGGGTGTTGTATTAATTCATCCTATTGGTTTTTATAAATGTATTCTTTGTTACGATATTTATTTACCAAACAAATAACAGAGGACCGTTCTTTTAGAGAAATTTACACGAATTAGGTTCTCGGATTACGTTTTTAATGTGAAGTTAGAATTAACTACATTTCTCTGTAATTGGTCATTCGTTAAAACTATATTTCGTGTATTTATTTTTTAATTTTGGTATGCGTCGGTTTGACTAACTTTCTCGAAAGGGTGATCGGTTTTCGAATTCATAAAACCCAAGTGCGTTGGTTTCGAACACCTCTCGGCACCCATTGATACCCCAAGACGAATTGCTAGATAGATGCCTGTGCTATGGATATTACAAATACGCCATCTCAAGCTTCAAATCTTGTCAACTTAAATACAAGTTACACAAGGCTATTTGTATAACTTGTAAGATATATGTACCGTGTAAACAGTATTGAATCTCTTCATGACATGAATCACGGATGTGTGTATCGAAGGAGGAACCCGTGAATTTAAAAAATATCACCGTATGTAGCTATTATATTTTAACAACTGTTATAAATTTTCGTTTTCCATTTCCGGATAAGCCATTAGATAAAGAAATCTATCCTCAATACATTTTGGATATTCTCCCTCATACCGTGCTTAGTTACGAAACCATATATACTTTGTTCGTTATTTTGATCTCAGAACTCGCGGAGAACGTGCAATATCATATATTTCAAGGAGAACGTGCAATCTCACATATCGGGGAGAACGTGCAATCTCATATCTCGAGGAGAACATGCAATCTCACAATTCGAGGAGAACACGCAAACTCACATATCGAGAACATACAATCTCATATCTCGAGGAGAACATGCCATCTCACATCTCGAGGAGAACGTGCAATCTCATATCTCGGGGAGACCGTGCGTTGCACATATCGGGGAGAACGTGCAATCTCACATCTCGAGGCGAACGTTCAATCTCAAATCTCGAGGAGAACGTGCAAACTCACATCTCGAGAAGAATATGCAATGTCATATCTCGAGAAGAACGTGCAATCTCTTATCTCGGGGAGAACGTGCAATCTCATATCTCGGGGAGAACGTGCAATCTCTTATCTGGGGGAGAACGTGCAATCTCATATTTCAGGGAGAACGTGCAATCTCATATCTCGGAGAGAACGTGCAATCTCATATCTCAGGGAGAACGTGCAATCTTACTTATCGGGGAGAACATGCAATCTCACATCTCGAGGAGAAAGTGAAATCTAACATCTCGGGGAGAACGTGCAAACTCACATTTTGGGAAGAACGTGCAATCTGACATCTCGGGGAGAACGTGCAATCTCACATCTCGAGGAGAACGTGCAATCTCACATCTCGAGGAGAACGTGTAAACTCACATCTCGAGGAAATCATTTAAACTCATATATCGGGGAGAACGTGCAATCTCACATCTCGATGAAATCATTCAAACTCATATCTCGGGGAGAACGTACCATCTCACATCTCGATGAAATCATTCAATCTCATATCTTGGGGAGAACGTGCAATCTCATATCTCGAGGAGAACATGCAAAATCACATATCGCTGAGAACATGCAATCTCACATCTCGGGGGAAAACGTGAAATCTCACATCTCGGGGAGAATGTGCAATCTTACATGTCGGGAAAAACATGCAAACTCACATATCGGGGAGAACATACAATCTCATATCTAGGGGAGAATATACAATCTCATATCTTGGGGAGAGCATGAAATCTCACATCTCGAAGAGAACATGCAAACTCAGCTCTCTAGGAGAACGTGATTAGAAGCCAATCACTTAGAAGCTTCGGTATTGTAGCTTATCGAGTAAACCTCCATATCCTGAATAACCTAAGAGAAAGAATGATTGCATGCAAGTTCGTGAATTGGACTTGTGAATTGCAAATCGAAGCCGCTATATTAAACGCCTGCGTATTTAATATTTATACGCATATACCCTGCTTGAAAATCGTTATCATTTAGTGCTATATGTCACATTTTCATTTCGCTGTGTTATTTGTATGATTCAAAGATTATGGATTTTTTTAAAACAACAATAGTTTTGATATCAGCTGTCTTTTACCGACTCTTAGTTCGTGTTGCGTTCTGGTGAAATTAACGATTTGACACATTGTTGTCCGTTTCACTTCAGGTAAATTGATCCTGGTTAAACAGTGTCTTATTTCAAAGAATGTTATTTGAGGCCCGGGGAGGCGTGTAATTGAGACAGATCAGTACCAAACGATAATGCGATAACTATCTTTGTTGAGAACTCGAGACGCTTTTCAATACATTGATGTTCGTACAAAGCAAGCCCCACATTGACATCGATTTGTGAGTGAAACACGTTTTATGCTTTTGTTCGTGTCTCCTATAAATGACTGGCTATACGTAATCCAATCACGAGATGCTCATAATGGTTTCTTTTTTATCAGAAAACTACATGTATACAACAGGATATAATTAAAATGTTTACTTATTTAATTCTATTTGGACATTTAATAATCAATAACTATATGTACTACTGGAGGTCGCACTCATTAACTGGTTTAAATAGCGGCATGAAGTACTGTATGGAGACCTTCTGCCGTTTGAGAATGCAATTGTCATGGTTTATTTTGTTAATAAGACACAACAGCCAGGGTTGTATCAGGACGGGTAGGGAGATATACAACAGACAGGGTTATATTGGGACGGGTTCCTTTGGGAGACACAACAGCCAGTGTCATATGAGGACGGGTAGGGATATACAACAGCCAGGGTCATATGAGGATGGGTAGGGATATACAACAGCCAGGGTCATATGAGGACGGGTAGGGAGATACAACAGCCAGGGTCATATGAGGACGTGTAGGGAGATACAACAGCCAGGGTCATATGAGGACGGTTAGGGAGATACAACAGCCATGGTCATATGATGACGGGTAGGGAGATACAACAGCCAGTGTCATAGGAGGACGGGTAGGGAGATATACAACAGACAGGGTTATATTGGGACGGGTTCCTTTGGGAGACACAACAGCCAGGGTCATATGAGGACGGGTAGGGATATACAACAGCCAGGGTCATAGGAGGACGGGTAGGGATATACAACAGCCAGGGTCATATGAGGACGTGTAGGGAGATACAACAGCCAGGGTCATATGAGGACGGTTAGGGAGATACAACAGCCATGGTCATATGATGACGGGTAGGGAGATACAACAGCCAGGGTCATAGGAGGACGGGTAGGGTGACACAACAGCCAGGGGCATATGAGTGCGGGTCCTAGGAGACACAACAGCCAGGGGGTATATGGAGGCGGGTTCCTAGGTGACACGACAGCCAGGGGGTATATAGAGGCGGGTTCGTAGGAGACACAACAGCCAGGGGGTATATGGAGGCAGGTTCCTAGGAGACACACCAGCCAGGGGGTATATGGAGGCGGGTTCCTAGGAGACACAACAGCCAGGGCATATGTGGACGGGTTCCTAGGAGACACAACAGCCAGGGCATATGAGGACGGATTCCTAGAAGACACAACAGCCAGGGCATATGTGGACGGGTTCCTAGGAGACACAACAGCCATGGCATATGTGGACGGGTCCTAGGAGACACAACAGTCAGGGGCATATGAGTGCGGGCCCTAGGAGACACAACAGCCAGGGGGGGTTTATGAAGGCGGGTTCCTAGGAGAAACAAAGCCAGGGGGCATATGAGGACGGATTCCGAGGAAACACAACAGCCAGGGCAAATGTGGACGGGTTCCTAGGAGACAACAGGCAGGGCATATGAGGACGGGTTCCTAGGTGACACAACAGCCAGGGCCATATGAGTGCGGGTCCTAGGAGACACAACAGCCAGGGGCATATGTGGACAGGTCCTATGAGACACAACAGCCAGGGGCATATGAGTGCGGGTTCTAGGAGACACAACAGCCAGGGCATATGTGGACGGGTTCCTAGGAGACACAACAGCCATGGCATATGAGGACGGGTTCCTAGGAAACACAACAGCCAAGGGCATATGTGGACGGGTTCCTAGGAGACACAACAGCCAGGGGGTATATGGAGGCGGGTTTCTAGGAGACACAACAGCCAGGGGCATATGTGGACGGGTTCCTAGGAGACACAACAGCCAGGGCATATGAGGACGGGTTCCTAGGTGACACAACAGCCAGGGGGCATATGTGGACGGGTTCCTAGGAGACACAACAGCCAGGGGGTATATGTGGACGGGTTCCTAGGAGACACAACAGCCAGGGGGTATATGGAGGCGGGTTCCTAGGAGACACAACAGGCAGGGCATATGAGGACGGGTTCCTAGGAGACACAACAGCCAGGGCATATGTGGACGGGTTCCTAGGAGACAACAGGCAGGGCATATGAGGACGGGTTCCTAGGAGACACAACAGGTTTCTAGGGGAGATGTAAAATAACCAGGTTGATATGAGGACATGTTTCTAGGGGACACAACAGCCAGGTTCATATGAGGACAATGAACTATGTTGAGTACGAAAAAAATAGTTCACAGTATGCATGTACTTGAGTTCTTTAACAGGATATATTATGTGTACTAACTCATCGACCTTTATTTCGAACTTCGATAATTCAGAAACAGGATGCGATCCTTCCGTTTGCATAATTTTATAAAATATCCCAAATGGCCTAGAATGTGCAGTTTTTGCACTCATCCGTAAATAGATCTGTGATTCACTTGTTGAACTCCGGCTATATGAGTTGATCTAATCACGGATAAATATTAAATGTTAAAACGTCAATAAAATTTTTGCTATATATTGTCCTTTAGGATTTCTGTCCGCAATTACACAATTCGATGCATCGTCACTTTTCTTTTCTGTGTAAACATGTAACGGCTTTTGTTCTGTCAAATGGAAGGTCCGGAACTAAGGAAATATTTCAATGATAAAATCAAAAACTAATGGACACAACTAAATCAGCCAATCAGACGGCTTGATCAAGTTCCGCTGAGTTGTTTGAAAGGGTTATTTGGGTAGTTGTTGACAATTTGACACATTCTGCATTGAATGAAATCTGCAGATATACACGGAAATGTATGCTCTTGGTAGATGTGGAGCCGAATTGATTTGGGGTAAAAAGTTTGGCGACTTCCTGTCCCATTTCACTGGTTCGGTATGTAAACTTCCGGTTGTCACACGAAGACGCCTGTAGCACCCTTAAATGTCATTTAACCCGTGAAAACCTTCTTCTCAAGCCTTTGCCATGTTTAAATAAATCTAGACAGTTGTCACTGGTGTTGAACTTTAAATATTAAAGAAACATTGGTGTGTTATTTAAAAGCTTAGTAATAATACACATTTTATAGTAAATTATTGCGTTGTTCGAGCCCTAAAAGATGGTATCCGGATCTGATATGCTAGGTGATATAGCACACTAAAAACATATTCATATTTTAAAGAATAAACAAAACCAGATACAAAAGGTCGCCATCTTTGTCTCGTTGAGAAATATTCTGTATCTTTATGTGATATGAAGATGGACATTTTTGGGTATGCTCATTAGTGTGTTTACTTGTTGTGATTGACAATGATACTCGGTTCTCATTTTGAGAACTTGATATTTACTTGGATGTGACAAAGATTTACATGGCGGGTGTCGTCGATGAAGCAGAAAACGCTTACTCTTCCGGAACACCTGGTCTTATTCTCTTGTACTTGTACAAGGGTGTCCATGTAAATCTTTCCTTTGTTTATATTTTGCCCCTGGTTTAATCGATTTTGAATTTGAATTATGATTTTGTTGACGCTTCAATATTCTCTTATTTATTTTCACTTGATTTAGCAAGCTCTTCAGGTGAACTAAAGCAAGTGAAAGCGCTAGTGAATTCAGGTTTGTTTATTTATTTTTAAATATTTATTACCATTACAAAGTCACTATTGTTTTTTAATTACATACTAATATATATGTATATTAGATGTGGTCTGACTTTCCTCAATTCTCATTGGCTAAAATGTGGTTACATGGAGGTCCATATTTTGTGATATCGACCTGATGTTTCTATTTTCACAAACACCCGAGTTGATATTGCATTTGTGACGTCATAATCATTGTGACGTTAATGTACCCATGCATGCAACTGTAAATTTCATTCTTTTAAAATGAAGACAGATATAATTCAATTTAAGTATTTTGCAAACAAGTTTCACATCTAATATAAAAATTAAGAGCCTTTGATTCGGTCAATATAGTGTTAAACCAACCTGGTAGAGTCTAAAGTATTAACCGGTGGCGTTATAACACCATATTGACCTCAGCAAAGGTCCATAATTGATATATATCTGTTTTCTTATATTCAACAGTAAAGTATTCGTAGGGAATTGAGATATTCAGGTCTCTTGTATATAGCAATGTGCAACGCAATTTAAACGAAATGCAACAATAATGATAGGATGGTCTCAGATATGCCAATGTGCACACGTTACTAATGATACCATGTGCACAGAATTTAATAGAGAAAATACGCAGTTCTGACTTTTAAGATAAAATTTAGGGCGGCAACTGTTCCTTTCCAACATTCAACAGGAAGTTAGTAAATCGACGGTGGCACTTATCGTAGTTTTCTCTGTCAACAACATCAACTTGTAACTTTACTACAGAAAATTCTGTTTTGATGCACGAATGTTTATGTATTTGTTTTTATTTATCAAATGGTACGTGTACATGTGCGCGTTTCCAGAGACCGAGCTTCAAACCGTAGCAATGACAAAGAACGTCCTTGATTTGATTTAAACATGTATTTGGTAGAATATTGGAGAAAAGTTATTCCAACTTATCAACGCCTTTCCCTCTTATACGGTGCAACTGTACATAAAGATATTTACATGATAGCATTTTTACAAGGCATACAAACCATTTTTTAAAATGAAAAACAATTTACGTAAAACCTGTTGCTGGATTTGATGAAAAGTTGCACGTGTCTGAACACCTCTCTGTATTTGTATCTACGGACAGAGTTTCGTTGCCAAATAAAACTAAATCTAGATCTAAATAAACTGGATAAATATTCAATGTATTTGTGTTATGAAAAAGTGCAACTCGTGCTGTATAAACGTCCTTAAGCGAACATACATTGTATATATACCGTACATAATTCACGGTGTATCAGGGGCGGATTTTAGCTTGTTAGTTTATTTGTTGGTTCAATGTCCTTACCACAACCAGGAACGGAGGACTAGACTGTACCAGTGTCTAGAGACACCAACTGCAACAGGAAACAGACAGACAAAAGAAAACATGAACGATAGGTTCCACGTCTTTTGCAATGTTGTAAGGGGCAACCGATAAACTGAGAACTTTTCGCTGTCCTGTCTGTTGAGGACACACCTTTTTGTGAAAATGAACCCCCACAACCCGCACAAAAACCCGATTCTGCTTGCATTAATAGGTGGTGGTGGTAGGTAAGGAGGCAACGCTAAACACAACTCATTTAACACGTTACACGTACTAGGCCTCCTTTAAAAACATCTTTCAATTGATTGCAATGCTTCGGGCTCGTTGAAAAACAGGAAAAAATAATTAAGATTATCTGTTTAACAAAATCGCATCACGCTCAGCAAGAAAATAATCTATACAAACAGTATACCTACCTTACGTGTACGTCTTATAAATTAGGTAATGTTTTTGCGATCTTGTCCCGTATTCATGAAAACGTTCTCATGCTCAAGCATGCTTGGATTCTGTGCTCAAGCCAGCTTTCCTGAAACTCGCCTTAATCATGTCAAAGAGTCAAAAAAATCATTATGAATAATGAAAACAGCTTTCGGCTTAATATCTCTTCAACTCTTTTTCAAAACTTTGTCAAAGTTAGATTTTTTTTAAAATAAATTTTAGCCTGAATAAGAAATTAGACTTGAGCACAAAGTCCATGCATGAGAACGGTTCATGAATACGGGCCCAGATGTCTACTTCAGCGTATATTGTAAAATTCAAATTTATTGAATCCATTTGTAGTTTAGGTCTATGTTTAAATGTTTGTACTACGAATCAATATAACGACTACCGAGAAGTACAACAGCTTGTCAGGTCATTGACCTGATTAACATCACGACAGCTTGTGTTTGTTTCTTTACATACATGTGTAAATGATCGTTTTATCATTTTTTATATTCGAAATCAACATTTCACACGTCAAAGTAATGATGATAATCGTTTTTTAAAGCCTTAATAGCAAGATTGACAGATTAGGTTTTAATAACATTAAGAGAATTTTGAAAACGACCCGGTATTCCTCTCTAGACCGTCTAAACCTCACCAAGCACAGGAAATGGTCACTTGACAAGCTCACTCTTTGTTAAACACAGCTTGGTATTTTCATTCCCTTACATGTATGTGTTAGACGTCATGTTATATTTTTGACATATCTAGGAATACATCTTTAATTTATTTGAACTCTTCCAAATGTTGGAAGAGTCCATCATGAAATGCCAGGGATGAATGAGTTAAGGTACATGTACCGTGACGAAGGACATCCAGCTTTACCAAACCCCTATCAATGGTCAAGAATCAAGTTTAATGCATTAAATTTTTTTCGTATAGCCCGCCATGAAATGGGGGAGGGGGTGGCAAATAGTGTTACCCATGTCCGTCCCGTCCCGTCTTTTGGTAATGTTACCAGCTTATTTAAATAACTACTGATCCGATTGTCAGCAATCTTCGCATACGTAATAAGCATGAAGAACTAGTTTCATATTGGTTAAGGGGGCATTTATGTTTCACAGACATTTCTAGTTTGTTCCGTCCCATATACATATATATACCTACTAATCGTATCAAACGTGTATACGGTTTCAACTTGTGTTGCTTCTGCATACAGATAAAAAGTTTACACACATGGTTCTTATAGTTCGTATTTACTAACACAATAATGGGGTGACGCTATGCAATAACCTTTCTTGTTGGCTTAATTGGCAGAAAACCCCAACCTGAATATGTGATATTCTTGGTTGTCTTACATGTAATGGGGATATCATCCCAAGGATTAACTTTTTTCTGACGAACAATTAACGAATAGAGAACGTTTAGGGTTTTCCTCACCCTGTTTCACCTTGCAAATCTGCCGATAAGCGGGGTTGGTTTTCCCCGGGGTATTCATGATAGTCTTCCATAACTTGCTACTATTCACTTGATGTAACTAATTATTGACATGACATCATACTATTGTTATGACTTACGCAGTTCTGCATGCGGCTTTCTTCTCCTAGGCAGCTAGCTCATCGTGTCCTGCCGAAAAGGGCAACACACGTGTAATGTAAAGGTTGGAAAAGGGGAAATTTGAGCCGGTGGGTAAGATTGTCTAGCAATTGGCTTTATCGATTTAAAGACAGCAAAAACATATTCGAGAGTTGATATTTTTTTCTTAGTCTACAGACAAAAACCATTGAAACTTTCTTTTTCCCAAATACCCGATATAACCTCCAAATACTTGTGTTCTATGTCGCACAATAATACAGCAATGTTAATTATAAGGAGTTGATGACCCCTACACATAAAATATTATTTTTATTGAATTATTCAACAACTATAACGAATCAATTAAGACTTTTTCAAATAGCTACACAATTAATAAGTTTAAACTTTTTTTCAAATGTCAACAATACAAAGAAACATTTGTACAGTTAATAAAATACCTACCTTTTTGCCCCTGGCATCACTGAAGAGTCCTGGGAGGACGAAACAGCTGTATGGTGCAGCTTTAATTCATTTTTCGGAATACTGTATCCATTACCTTTAACAGGTGCAGCAGATGTATGTGTTACGTAATCTTTACAAGAAAAGGAAGCAAAAACAAGTGTCATGATACTTATGTAAATATGTTACACAATTAATAAATTAAAACTTTAACAATCAAAACAACGGAACTATTTCAAATGATGACGCAAATGCCTTGATCGTCTCACTGTCCAACTATCTTCCAATGTATTACTTCATGGAGACTCCAACTTGTTAGTCGCTCAAAATACAGAACATTCGAGAGAGTTGAAAAATGTATTTTTCTGTCCAAACGTTTTGGTCGAGTATTATATTTATCAACATCTTGACATAACGTAACTGTGAAAATCTCAAATGATGTCAAAAGAATAACATTATACTTATACCATATCATGGATTACAAATTTTACAAATTCGATCTTTCGTGACATGTCCCTTACCACATGGTCGTTTTTCTTTACTCCATTTGTTTATATACTAATGTGCCTGATGGATTATCATAGTATTTGTAATTTATTCGGCCACTAAATGTAGTTTATCAAAAAAATGAGATGGATTTATATAAGTACACCGTACTTGTTTCCTGATCATATTTGCTTATCATAGGCGGATCCAGAGGGGGGCGCAGCCGGCGCCATCCCCCCGCCCCCTTTAAATTTGTCAAGTGACCAATTTTTCCAAGGATTAAAAGCAAGAATTTCATCATCAGATAGCATTGCGAACCATATATTTGGTAGAAATATTTATAATAAAAATCGGGGCTACGCCCCAAATCAGATTTACACAGTTTATAATTCCTATATATTACAGTGTAGTTGAATGTAATATATAATGTACGTCTAACAATTAACTATCCCCTCCCCACCTCTTCCATTTTTTTCTCCTCACCATTTGGCTGATATCGATCACACGATGATATACGAGGGGTATTCGAAAACTTTTGCAAATAACATAGTTTCTCAGAAATTCGAATGCATTTTTCTAGTTGCCTTAAACAATATTCACCATTAACTTGAAGACACCGTTAGAATCAAATTTTTGAAACATTGTTCATACTAATCTTTGGGTAATCAGAAACGGGTAAACTGCAGATTCCAGCTCACTTCTTGAACTATATCTCCTATCAGATATGAGGGTTTTTTTAGCTTCGGAAAGAGGAAAACAATCACACGGGGCAAGGGCTGGGCTGACTGGAAGGTGTGATATAAACCATTGACCTTTTCCGACTTAGAAAAACGCTAGTTGCCGATTTGTGGGCTTGGGCATTGCCATGTAACAACTGGACAGAACTTCATTCTTATTGAAGCTTCCAGATACACCCTACCGTTTCGAACAGCAATGTGCATGATTTGTCCGCTATTTCTAACGAATATTGCGTATACATGTAACACCTTCTTTGCTGTTAGTGTTCGTTTAGCAATACTGGGCATTTTGGCAGGTTTAAAAGCCCAAATCTTTTGTCAACTCTCCTCTGAGACTCAAAAAAATGCATGAGACTCATAAAAATGCATCACCCAGCATGAGACTATCAAATGCCCCTTTTCTGATAGTTTAGGTTCTTTTTCAGCGATCTCTTAGCCATTTGTACCCGTGTACGTTTCTTCTCGTCTCGTCAGTGAGTAAATGTGGGATACAACGAGCACTTATTTTCCTAACCTTGAGATTTTTCTTCTGAAAGAAATGAACAGATGCTAAACCCAAGATTGTCATTTGTGCTAGTTGTCTGACCGTATAACACGAGTCTTTCTCAATGATTTACTTGATTTTATTGATGTTCAATTTGTTGGGAACCGCAGACCAAAGACTTTCCGTG
Organism: Mimachlamys varia; assembly: GCA_947623455.1. Classification (NCBI taxonomy): domain Eukaryota; kingdom Metazoa; phylum Mollusca; class Bivalvia; order Pectinida; family Pectinidae; genus Mimachlamys; species Mimachlamys varia. The sequence goes on from OX392540.1 coordinate 31,745,763, forward strand.
TAAAGAGCATCTTCAACCGATTCATGACCAGAATAAAATTTAGAAAAACATCTGTAAGGGAACCGGTTAGTGGACTTGAATCAAATGTGTACACACAATACAGGGATGAGCAGTGAACTTGTTTGTACCACAGGGACCTGTGAAATTGTTGCATTTAGTTTTGAACTTAACCTTAGGTGTTTAGAGTAATGTTACACATTTTGGGGGTTTAGATCAATTTTCGATAAAAATGCCCCTTCAATGGTCATACAGGCTAAAGGTTGGAACGCTTTCAAGCTCGAAATATCGATCCCATCTACATTTCTTGCATCAAAAATCACATTTCTAGAAGAGGAACGAAACATTTCTTGGTACCGTTGGAAAGATGGATAATTTTTATTTTAAAAACCTCTAAATGCACGACAAATGTACCCTCCATCCGCAGAAATAATCTTGACCCCCCCCCCCCCAAAACCCACGCAAAATGTCCATGTCTTTCGTTAGCTATCGTGCCACTTTCTGTATAGCAATATGTTTTGACGTCATTCCACGCGCTAGCCTTTCGCTGTCAACGGATGGCGGTCTACCTCTTAACAAAGGCATCCAATGAAATTTTGCTTGTTTTTTTTAGGAAATCGAGATTATTTTTACGGAAGGAGAATACATTTGACGTGCATTTAGGAGGTTTTTAAAGCTTTCTACCCTTTAGCCTTTATGACCATTGAGGGGGGCATTTTTATTGAAAATTGATCTAAACCCCCACCTCCCAAGTGTAAAATTACTCTAAATACCCTAGTTTATGTTCAAAATAAGCTGTAACAAAGTCTCAGGTCTCTACGGTTCGTACTGGTTTAATGCGCGTAAATCGAGTGATACTCTAGTATACGGTGCGTGCAAAAAATTCGAACACTCTTCTTGTGAACGTCTGATAATGTTGTTGTGAACTCAATATGGATGGGACGCCGAACACCCCACACACAAAAGTGTGTTCGGCCAATCATAACTTTGCTTGTAATATTCCCGGGGAGAGGAATTTATATAAGCTTTCAGCTTGTTTTCCAATCTCCAATACACAAAAATGTACTTTATCATTTTGAACAACTGTGTCAAAATTTTGGAATATAATTTACTGTTTATACTAAAAGTTCATTTCAGAAAAAAATGTACGCCCCCTCTTACCCAAAATCCTGGATCCGCCTATGCTTATGTGATCTGTATCATCCATGCCATGTGTTTCAAAAAGTTAAATAAATACAGTTTTAAACCGAATGTCGACGCTATTTGGCGGACCTGTCTGGCGATGTGTCCTATCACTAGACTGTAATACAAAGTTCGTTTGGTTCAGATATGTTTGACGTTCTAACAAATTATACAGTGTAATTCTTAAATAGTTGTTAAGAGGTATTGGTGTTGATATAAAAGTTCTTTACAATTGACGATTATATTTTGCCTGTAACTTTATGATTAGTTTAGTCAATTTCAGATTACAAATGTGAGATTTATGAGACTTGTGATGCAGGCCCGTTCGCCCTTTAGATTTATATCAGGTTTGTGATGCAGGCTCGTTTGGCCTTTAGATTTATATCAGGTTTTTGATGCAGGCTCGTTTGGCCTTTAGATTTATATCAGGTTTGTGATGCAGGCTCGTTTGGCCTTTAGATTTATATCAGGTTTGTGATGCAGGCTCGTTTGGCCTTTAGATTTATATCAGGTTTGTGATGCAGGCCCGTTTGGCCTTTAGATTTATATCAGGTTTGTGATGCAGGCCCGTTCGGCCTTAAGATTTATATCAGGTTTGTGATGCAGGCCCGTTCGGCCTTTAGGTTTATATTAGGTTTGTGATGCAGGCCCATTCGGCCTTTAGATTTATATTAGGTTTGTGATGCAGGCTTGTTCGGCCTTTAGATTTATATCAGGTTTGTGATGCAGGCCCGTTCGGCCTTTAGATTTATATCAGGTTTGTGATGCAGGCCCGTTCGGCCTTTAGATTTATATCAGGTTTGTGATGCAGGCCCATTCCGCCTTTAGATTAATAACAGACTTGTGATGCAGGCCCGTTCGGCCTTTAGATTGATAACAGACTTGTGATGCAGGCCCATTCGGCCTTTAGATTAATAACAGACTTGTGATACAGGCCCGTTCGGCCGTTAGATTAATAACAGGTTTGTAATGCAGGCCCGTTCAGCCTTTTCTTTCCATATATATTGCCACTGTGATATGCGGTGCCTTGTGTGCAGTTCGTTTTTATTGGAGACTTAATGGGCTGTCAAAGTTTTTGTTCTTTTTCGTTTTAGGAGTCAAAATACTGTAAGCTGATATATGATTCCATTTGTGTGATAACGTGCTTCAAATACATGTATATAAGACATGTCAGATCTAGACAAAACACTGTATTGTTAGCTTAGGCTGGCACGTTTACAGGTCGTTACGTTAATGGGTAGCTACTTAAAACTAGATCATAAAAAACAGCAAATAAAAACACGGGGTTTCAAGTTATACACAATAGAACGAAACAATACACGGAATTTATGCCAAAAATTAATGACAAAGAATCGACAATCATGTGCATGCGTCCTTACAATGCCTGCACATGTATTGTATTGTGTCACATTATTGAAATGATTTTTTTTTTCACATTCACAATAATAGTACCGAACGCCTGCAAACAAAAATAATTTGACTTTGATAAATATTTTAAATCAATCGGTTCACTGATTGGTGCTCCGTGTTAAGTCAAACGTCCAATCAAATCGCATTTCAAGCTCACGTTTTATCACGCGTGTTTGGGAAAACCGTTTATACATAGGTGATAATATTTACTCGGAATCGGGTTACCTAATAAATATGACTTTTGCATAAATTCTGCATAAATTAAACTGTTGATTGGTTAAATGGTTTCTTAATATAATTTCGAGCTTAACTGAAAGAGGGGAATGAATAAGGGGTCACGTCGAAGGGGGAAAAAGTGGAGAACACGGGACCCACTTGACGTTACGCTGCCAAGGATGTGAGAAGTAATAATAAATGGTCTGGTATTTCGGACCAACTTGAAGTCGAGCTCTGTTATTTTGATATCTTTAAACACAAAGACATCGTTTAAATTCGAAGTATTTTGTCGGTCCTTGCAAAACTTTTACAATCTCTATTACAAAACTCGGGCAATTTGAAAGTTATCCATAGTACCATCGACTTCGAGAGAACGAGGTTCGGCACTATTTCGTAAATAATGTTCATCTGTTGCGAACCTACTCGCAGACCCAAACACTTTTAGTGACATTTAGTAATATGACATAGGACCAGCGTATAACGAATGATATATCTTTACGTGGTGTTACCTAATACAAAGACAAAGCACCGACTTATTGTAATGTGACGTCATTATGCCTGTGGGTATAGCGAAAGCATTGTTGATGCAATTTAGGTAGTATGGAAGATTAGTATGACCCCTGACTCCTGTACAAGGATGACACGCAAATCTTTGGTAGTCGCGATCGCTAACGCGCACACACACATTTCCCCAGAGAATCAAAGTACTGAAAGTTCTGAAACGCTAAAACTTCAAACAATAGTTTGTATATTTCGACAGCTATTGAAGTGTTTTTGTTGTAGGGTTACTAAGTTTCGATATCACAAAGTTTCAGAATAAGGATTAAGTAAGTATTTAGAGTAAACCCAATAACACACAAGTTGTTTAGATTGGCGAGTTGTATTTCAAGCTACATGTACAATTTAGTTTTGCCCAAAGTTACGTTTATTGGGCCTTTCACAATTTAGCTGAAATATCAATTTTTATTACAAATGAAAACATTTATAGGGAAGCGAAACGGTATTAGTGTGTTAGACACAAAATTTAAAAAAAAGCAAAAAATCATACCCGAGATCCAGATGGAAATGCAAGATGAAGATTAATTACGGGAGCATTGGCAGAGACATGTACTAGTTTGTTTCAATAATAAAAAAGAAGATGTTATTGTAAGGTAATAAAAGTTTGCATTATGACGTAGACATATCATAGCAACCTAAAGGTATGATTAATGTGTGGTAGGTTTTAAGTGTACATAGGATTTAGGTCGTCTTCTAGCTTCGAGCTTGAGGAAATTTCCCTAAATTTCATTTACAAGATGTTACAAAATCAGAAGGATTGGACAACAGTCTTAAAGCCTATATTAGTCCTATTACGATATCTTTACCAAGCCGGAGAAAAATAATGGTATGCAAATATGTCATATTCACTTACATCTCTAGGCTTAATATTATCAATTATCAAGTTCATGTACAAAGCAGCGAAAATTACATGTATGTTGGCCGTGACCTATGTATATAGGGCCGCACAGAATTACGGGAATATACACGATAAAGGTTTTTGCATGCCAGAGTAATAATATAAGTGTTATTTCTACTAAATGTCAATTGCTATGTACACTATACAGGTTTTGATAAAGTTTCATAAAAACAAAAATGTGAACCTTCAGTATATAGTGATATGTGTTAAACACAGAGAACGTAATTATAAAACCAAGAGCTTTTTGCTCGCCATAAAAAAGTATAAGTGTTATTTTCTATAAATCAAGTGTTTTGCCAATTCATATGTACATTATGCAGGTTCTGATAATGTCTCATAAACAACTGTATACTCATTATAATATTAAGTAAGAAAATCGATCAAGTTTGTTCATTCAGTATATATACTACATTGCGTTAGTGACTATCAGGGGAAGAAACTCGTAAATAACAATATCTTATCCAGAGGGCGGATTTACACTGTAATTACGAACTAATATTTCCGACTGACAAATTGGTCAAGTATTTCGGTTAACGCACACGTACAAGGTAATATATCACTGCAATCCAAATCAGGGTCGTTGGCTATGGCGCGATTATATAATCAAAGTTTAACATAGCAAACTACACCATGCCAGTACATTCCACGGTCCGTATACGAGAGGTATAGGCCTTTAACACGAATGCATGTATACACGCGAGAAGTCAACCAGAGGCAGAGACGTAATATTTAAATGAGCCGTGGGAGTGAAAAATTGATTTCTTTGTTACAAATCGCATATAGATTATTAAAGTCATCATAATTATTAACAATACCATGGAAACATCATTTCCTGTTAGGTTTAGGCTTTCAAATAGTTCAGATATCATGCGATTGGTAGCAATTCAAGATTTTCCGGAGCGGGAGGGGAAAAATGACATGGGTTAAAGGTCACAGAATAGTGGCAGCAATAGACGCCAAAACTACTCGTCGTTTTAGCGCTAACTCGTAGTTTTAGCGCTAAAAAGGAGGTGATATCTGATGGCACAGTTGTTTCCTGCAATAGTTTTTTCCACGACAAAACGATATCAATATTTATGCATATACACACTTGCATAAATGTACAAGAAACAACTCAACAACTATAATGAATGAATACGGCCACCCGCACAGAGGTTGACAAAACATTTATTCATTAATAATAAATGACATAAATGAAAAATATAGATTATGAGACAACATTACTCATATGCCAAATACATATAAAATATCACTTTTATCAAACACAGAATAAATCCAATGTGGGTTAAACCAAATAAAAACCGCCACAAAAGCATTGAAGATGCCTGCACAAGACATTGAAAATGCCTTCCCCACCTAATGAAAACCTAAACGTTTGATGAGGTGTCAGTTTCTAGCACGTTTATGTAACTAGTATGTCGAGAATACCATGGCGTTGTATATGCCATGACGGCCTCTAATACAGGAAGGAAACTGAAAATATACATAATAGCTATATTATTATAGACTCAAAAACACGTAGTTAAGAGGACAAAGAAACAGTGTGTATGTGTACGGGAGCAGTGCATGAATTAAATAAACACAAGGTCTATTTTAATCAAATACTCTAACTTAGAGCCACAATGTGAGCTAAGTAATGTAAACATGCAACATGGGGGAAAATAATGAATATCAAATTGCATAATCAATTAGTTTAGGGCGATTTATAATCAATAAATGATTGAAGCCATTAGTCAGGATGTTATTGTATACGCCAAGTAATGTCTGGAATCACAATATGAACTCTTCGATCAGACGTCACGGTTAATGTATGGGAATACCTGCCTTGATCTCACTACGTGGGTTTTCTCCGGGTACTCCGGTTTCCCTTCATTAGACAGCACGCTTGTATACATGCTAACTTTGTTATAACCGCTACAACTGTAATTTAGTGAAATACACTTGTTTATAATCGTTGTGATATAAGAAACCGTTAAAAGCCCAATAAACGTAACTTCAGGATTTTTTTCGGGATTCGGAACAATTATGAAATCCAGTTGATAACATTGCAAAATAATTCCAAAACGAAGTAAACCTGAGCGGTAACTAACAAGAACCTCTTGACAGAGAAAAAAATCAAAGAATTGCAAATAATTCAGGTGTGACCAACTTCACCAACAAGCCGAATTTACAATGTAGAATACAGTTAAAAATGGACCTGTGTTTACAAATACCGAGTTTCAACTGCTGCTGTACCGGTACGGATGGTGTCAGACCAATGAAATAATTCTTAACGAATATCATACACCGTTTTATCTAGCATTGTAGATCGCCAGTTTACTTTTCTTGTTCCTGGGTTGCTGGCAAGAAGAAGGGAAATGTCACGGCTATTTAGTGTACGGTATGGTAAAGAAAATTGATACCGTGACGCGCTCGAGCTCCCATTCATACAATGTACATCTCGTGAAATAAATCACTACAATATAACCCGTTCATTGACACTCTACAATACACATCATATCTACACGTACACGTGCTCTCGACTAAACTTTTCTTAAGAGCACATTTAACAAAACATAAATGACCTTATTGTCTAGCGAGAAATAGGACCGGAAATACATGTAGGCTATATAATTCCCGGGACGGACGCCGTATATCCGCACAGTTACAAACATCCTTCGTGCTTCGTTACTATACTTAAAAAGCCGAGTTAACGTTATTGCTCCAGTTTTTAATCAACGGTGAAGTTTAAAGTCATCTACAGCTTCTTCAAACTGACAGCGCATGCTTCATTCGGCGTTTTGAAGTAAAATTATCGCTAATTGAAAATCTGGAAGATAGATCTACCATCCGGGTTATTCAACAGCCACGATGCTCATCTCTAGGCTGGCTTCCCTGGACACTACTGAAACTAGTGGTGAGTTTCTATTTTTGTTTTTTAAATCTCTTTCCAATACATGCATTATATTCTTGTAACATGCTTCAAGGAACAAGTTATCTTTGTTTCCGTTCAACTTCTCCAAACTGATAAGAGTTCACCGAAAATTAGTGAGCTCTACGTCGACTCAAGGATCATTGTGAGGCATAACATTATGATTTTGAATTCAATAACCATTGCATCCTCTTTGATTACTTTGAGACACCGACTCATTAATTCAGTGATACAATTATCGAAAGTAAAATGTAACAATAGGATAACCTTATTGTTTCAATAGCATGCAAGTCTTAACTTTAAGCTCGTACGATCAATTTATGTATCTTATTAATGAACATCGTATACAATTTATTTTAGGCAAGTCAGCGTATCTTATGTTTAAAGAAGACAATTTCAAATAGTCTATATTGTGATAAATTTCTAGTTTCTGCATAGTAACATACATGTATATTCTATATGAAATGTGTGTGGTTATTTTTTTATATATATATTTCGCTTGACACTTTAATAAAATTGTATTGATTGATTTTAATGAATAAACTTGATCGTGGAAGCAAGACACTGTGCGTGTAGATTTTATCAGAATGTTTATAATATATGTCATTCATTTAAAACTTTTTGGCAAACTGTATCTGTTGCATTTAGCATTCAAAGAAGCTGTAAACTATTTATAAATGTTCAAAATAATCCTATACAAGTGTACATGTAGAATCTACTGTTGGATCAGTTTAGTCCTCGGGAGTTTCAATAATATCGAAGGCCAATTATGTAATATATACATTGTACATACAGGAATACAGCGAAACGTAGTTCATTAAATGCTCACTTAAGAAATTACTTAATTCTAAATCAACCAACACTCTTCCTTTTATTGTACATAAGAGTTTTTGTACGGCTGCTTTCCTGTTTTAATACCACGAGTGTTTGAGGATTTAGCGTAGTCGTGATAAAAGGAACGTGAATGACAAGAACAATTGTTACAAAATATAAAAAAATTATAAAGATACATGTCAATAAATAACAAGTAAACACTGTAACTCTGGCAGAGAGAAAAAAACCATCAAATCGACCTGCAGACGTGAGTGATGCTAACGGAAGAGGCTGGTGCATGCAAAATTTTACGGAAATCGGTTAATATTAATTGCTTAGCAATCTGAGGCCGCAGCGGACATTGACGAAAACAAGAAGCACATTCAGTTTGCGCATCTCGGCATGTGCTCCAATAGTACCGATAATAAGATTATGAGAACTCGATAGTTTATATTTTCCCATGGGAATCTATAGGTCAAGTTTAAGGCGAGAGGAGATGAAGATTGAACAAAAATGAAAAAGAAACGAAGAATAATTTAAACTTTATTTATTTTACAACAATTATGAAACAAGTTATCCAGCTTATATCATTTACTCTTGTTAGCTGGGATGTTAGCGTGCAAAGGGTCTTATTGTGGGAGGAAACCGAAGTACCAGAAGAAAACCCAAGTGTTCGGGCAGGTGACCCCTCATACATATATGTACCTTTCCACGTCCGGTCGGGGAATTGAACCCCGGCCGCCTTGGTGAAAATGTGCCATCCTCCACTGCACCACCCGACTACCAAAGAAATTAAGTAAAGGCCATATGTCCACGGCTTCGTTTTGTTTGTTTGTTTTGCTGGGTTTTAAAAAAAAAAATTCGGGGGTGAATGGGGGGGGGGGGGTATAAACAGTTGCAGTTATGTGGACTAAATACAAACATATTATATTACAATTAACATAAAATATATACCATGATGTCAACAAAATCGGATCTGTCACGTTGGAGAACATGTTTGTTGTTGATAAGGGGACACAAACATTTGTGGTAGTGGACTCGCTACATAAAACGTATGAATCCCTGAAAGCAGTACATGTATATATACATATTACGGTGAGCGTTGTATTCTATTTACATGTAACGTATACAGTATCCATTGTTAAGTTTATTTACATTTCAAGCGTTTAAGAAAAGCGATACTTTGATACAGTAACACGCATGAGAGATCTTCTTAAGTGTACACATGCATTTTACATATATTTCCATACTAATACATATAAAATTTCACATTTGCACGTGCGCATTATGTAACTCTTTAGTCATATTGCACCAATGTGCCAAATAAACTACCAAATTAAGCATTGATACACCAACACGAGGTGTAATGTTTTGGCATATTAAAGCCGCAATATTAATCAAAATAATGCCTAGTCATAGACTATAAATAGACATTACACCAAAAGTTCAACATTTAGGACGGAAGCTCCGAACATTGTAATTTCCCAAGTATCCGAACCTTTAATAGTTACAGGTGTATGGTAAACAACCTACTTGTATAATATTGATGAAGCTCGTCTTCATTATTCATCCAAGAAATATGTGGGGGTTTTTTGTCACTTTTAACCTTTTTATGCAGATGAATTCAAAATGTACAAATCTTTGACTGTGCAAATGATCTTTTACATTTCGGATAATATGCCCACAGTTGGCAACGAACATTAGTCACTCGGTAAATTGTGTTTTAGTGAGGTTGCACGCTAGAGTCAGTATAGGGTATAATCCTTTGCAGTCAGTTTAAGGTACAATCCTTACATTGACATCATTAACAATAATAAATGTACAAATGACATACGAAGAAAAACGTTTGACGCAGTTAGCTATATGTTAAGGTACGATGGTAACAATAAGCCGCGGTTGCTATGATGATATATGTCCAAGTGAATGTACATCGATATATTGGTTGCTAGAAGTAATCTATGAAATACGCAGTGAACAACACTTGTTTTATTTCACTTTTCATCACTTGTGAAGTTTCAATTCAATAATTTTACTAGCACTTGAAGCATTTCTATTTATTATGTACAATTTGTACACGGATTAGTACACTACACTAGAAGTGATGTGGTCGAACGTCGCAAAAAGAAGCCATCATGACTTGATTTAACGTCATATAATTTCGAATGTACAGCGATGGAATAAAAAAGTGCCAGCGTACTTTTATTCTGCATCATGGTCCAGGACGTTGGAGGAAATCAGCAATGACGCATCGCGCTGAAGCATGAACGGCGCCATGTTGGAAACAGATATCACTCCGCCGAGCCTGTTTCTATTGCGGGTACGCAAATTTATACGTGTACATAATTATTCTTTCTTTAGTCATATAAAACAGTTTTTGAGCCGCAAATCAAGTGTTCAAGACATTGAATTCGATGATTACGTCACATTAGCAAATGGTATAGCCTTATACGATCTGCGTGTTATTGCCATATGATGGCAACTGCTTTTTATCATTATAAGAAAATTCGGAGCTAATGCAAATATTAACGGATGAGCGTACACGTAACGTGTAATTACATTTCATCATACCATTCTCCCGTCATACAATTACAATTATATGACAACAATGATGATAGACATGAATATAGAGCAAACAATATCCACACGGATACAAATACAAAAGATAAAAACATCGTTCAAAAGATCTTGTTACCTTTTATAAAGTGATGCAGTGTATACCGAAAAACCTGATCTACCAAGCAAGTACGACTTTAGCTCATTCCAATTTTGAAACATATACATTTGTACGTCTTTCATTTGCAAAACGTTGAAGCTGGTCTGAAGGATGTTTAAGGAAACTGGCAAAGGAGTATTTGTGTAATGAACTTTTCTTGGAAGCAACTTTTTATCAATATGTTATTAATATTTTCAATAATACATCAGAAATGATTGGTGATAAGTAATTTGACTTATTTCCAATATATAAGGGGTTTTAAAATTTGGCGGGAAAAGGACTTTTTCATAAGTTTTTCATAAGAAACATAGAGAAAATCATTTTTTAAATGCTGAAAAAATGGTGAAGAATTGTATTTTTGTATTTAAATATTGTGTCGGATGATTATTAAGATCTACATTTTGATAATATCATTAGAAAAATGAGATCAATTGACATTTTTCAGCATGTGTTGTTAAGGAAAAAAAGGCAGAGGAATTCCATAAAATTGATCAAATGTTTGAACATGCAGAAACAAAACCCTTAAAGGCCCAATATACGTAACTTCAGGGAAATTTTCGTGATTCTGAAAAATTCTGAAAAAAAAAAATCCAGTTGATAACCATGCAAAAATAAGCCTTAAACGAAGTAAACCTGAGCGGTAACTAACAAGAAACTCTTGACAAAAAAAATCCAAAGAAATGAAAATAATTCAGGTGGGGCCCACTTCAACAACAAACCGAAGGTAGAAGACGGTTCGAAATGGACGCGTGTTTACAAATAACGTGTTTCAACTGCTGCTGTACCGGTAACCGCGAAAGAATTCACCTTGAATATCGCTGATATCAGTTAATCTTAACTAAATCTATAAATATAATAAGTTATTAGGCTTGATTTTCGCTTCAAGTTTTGCCGAAAGTTACGTATATTGGGCCTTTAATACTTCTTCACATTGTATCATTGTTATAATTCAAAGAAGTACTACATTGTACGTGAAATTTATTCTTAATTAAATGATAAATCAAGAATGTATAGATATAATTTAATTTTGTTTGAAACAAGCATTTGCATTGATTTAAAAAGTTATGTTATCAGCCCATAACGTGAAAAATGACGTCGCCGTTTATAATGTCGCTTTTGATTGGTTTATGCTGCAGCGTATTAGTTTGTAAGAGAAAATAGTCCACCAATAAAGTAAATTTTCGCAGGGTATAGATTAGATTATAAGGATTAACTTGAATCTATTTTTATGCTATGGGGTTATAACACAAAAAACAGGAGTGTACTCTCATCATATACCGCTTCGCGGTTTATTTACAGTACATTCCGTTTTTTGTGTGTTATACCTCCATAACATAACAAAAAGATTCAAGTTACTTTTGTCATCAAGGTAAGTAAACAAACACATGTAAATGTAATACACAAACTTATATACATGTACATTATTACATGTAGTATGTAGGCCTACGCATGTAATTGTAGAAGAAGCGATGTTTCATGTCTATATTATCAAGACATCATTATCCAGTATCACAACAATATCATTTCAACATACTTTACCGTGAACTATATCAGATTTCTTTTTCATAATGTTACATGTTATTGGTTCACCATCTGTTCGAATTCCATCTATTCTCTGTATCGGTCCGATAGACGGTGTCGAATGACTGATACCATCCAATAATATACATGATAAGTGAATCGCTCATATCAGAATGTCCTCACGTGGAGAACCGTTAGCGCACGTGCTTCCTGCTGCGCAGACGATATTGAAATGAGGCGGTCTAGCCATAATGCATTTAAAAAGGCACTATAACGACCACACAGTGTGTTGACAGCATACTACTGAGAGTTTTTCAGGGAAAGTCTTAGCTTGCAGGGAGATAAGAGATTCCTTTTTGTCTTTGATAACGGGAAATATTGATGTTAATCTAACGATGTACACAGCCAAGCGTTTCTGCAGCGCCTTTGTTTGATCTTAAACACAGATGTTTACGTTCTAGCTTTTCTATCATTATTGATTTTTTATGTTATATGTAAAAATTGATAAATTGAGAATGCACGATCTGTTTTATAAAGAAATCACTTTGAGTCAGTCCATGAGGAAAGCAGCAAAATCGGACTGGAATATTGATATAGCAACACACGTGAATATAAATGCATATTGTGTGTATTCGAAAATACATAATGTACAAAGATATGTATTATTTTTTTCTTTTGTTTTATGTCATGCAATAATGACGAATACTCACTGCCATTAACACAATTAAATTTATTGAACTTTCAAAATTAGTCTAAAACGGGGGCCGCGGTGGCCGAGTGGTTAAGATGTTCCGACATTCTATCACTAGCCCTCCACCTATGGGTTGCGAGTTTGAATCCCACGTGGGGCAGTTGTCAGATACTGACCGTATGTCGGTTGGTTTTCTCCAGGAACTCTGGTTTTCCTCCACCTCAAAAACCGGGGACGTCCTTAAATGACAATGGCTATTAATAAGACTTAAAACAAACATAAACCAAAACTAACATAAGTAAGCCCAGCCCATTTGGGAGAACTAAAATGGAAAAATGCATTTTTGAGGCACAATTGTAATGTGATAGTCGCTATCTTGGTATGATTAAGAAATGTACTGTATCCTTGAAGGAATGTCTTCTTGTTATGAATAAAAACAATACCTCATTTTATACTTTTGGGACGTGACAGCTCATTTGGTGTGACATAGATTTGCGGGTGTCGTTGATGAAACACGCTTAACGCTTAACTCTCCGGAACACCTGGCCTTATCATCTTGCACTTTTTCAACGAATTCAGTGTTAATTTTCCCTTCCAGCATATTGTGCTCCCTGTTTATGAGTTTAAGTTAGGATTATTGTTTTGCTGACGCGTTGGTATTTTCTGATATTTGTTCTCTACGTCATTTATGTAAGGTTGTCACTGTCATTTATAAGTATGGAAATAAGTTGTTGATGTGCGGAAAACCCACACATTGTATTGATATGAATTTCAAAAATAAAGGAAAAGGTGCATACATTTAAATAACATTTTGAATGAAACTTGTTTATGAAGAGATATGCCTCTTGTCAAATGAAAGCATTACAACTATAAATGTTCCGGTAAATTGGGGGAACGGGGGTGGGGGGGGGGGGGTATTAAAGCAATTTGATTTTATTGCATTTAGCTCTAAAGTCATTTGAGGAGGTGCATGTACATGCATCTGTGTTGTGTATATGAGACAGGGTATGTTTGGGTATGTGTGCCGGTGACAGGGTATGCATGCTGGTGTATGTGTGCCGGTGACAGGGTATGTTAGCGTATGTGTGTCGGTGACAGGGTATGTTGGGGTATGTGTGCCGGTGACAGGGTATGTTGGGGTATGTGCGCTGGTGACAAGGTATGTTGGTGTATGTGTGCCGGGGACAGGGTATGTTGGCGTATGTATGCCGGGGACAGGGTATGTTGGTTTATGTGTGTCTGGAACAGGGTATATTGGGGTATGTGTGCGATGACAGAGTGTGTTGGTATATATGCATGTGCCGGAGACAGGGTATGTTGGTGTAGGTTTGCTACAGATGGGGTATGTTGGTGTATGTGTGCCGGTGACATGGTATGCTGGGGTATGTGTGCCAGATAGAGGGTATGTTGGTATATGTGTGCCGGTGACAGGGTATGTTGGTGTGTGTTTGCTAGAGACAGGGTATATTGGTGTATGTTTACTAGAGACAGGGTATGTTGGTGTATGTTTGCTAGAGACAGGGTATGTTGGAGTATGATTTGTTGGAGACGGGGTATATTGGTGTATGTATGTCGGAAACAGGGTATGTTGGTGTGTATATGCCGGTGACAGGGTATGTTGGAGTATGTTTGCCGGTAACAGGATATGTAGTTGTATGTATGCCGATGACAGGGTATGTTCGGATATGTTTGCTAGAGAAAGGGTATGTTGTTGTATGTGTACCGGTGACAGGGTATGTTGGTGTATACTTCCCTCTATGATAGCGCAGATCTGATGTCGAAGTAAAGGAAGACACACTTTTAAATGATTACAAACCTAACATCAGTAAATTGCGTACATCTTTTCAGATTTGTTTTACATCAAGTCCAAGATACTCTGTTTTATCTGTGCCACTTCAACTCGAAACGTCCTAAGATAAACAAGACCAAGCCATTTGATTACCATAAAGATAGGTGATTTGGGAATTATTGTGTGTGAGAGAGGTACTGTTTATAATATCGCATCTGTATTAGCGTTGTTGTAAACATAGAAAAAGAAATAGTTACAAAAGGGAAAAAATCGGAAGTAATATGTATCTTGTTTATGTGTTCAATGTACATGAATGTAGAATAAATTCAAGCGAAATCCGCTGTGTCGATATTAAGGAAGTGATAAAGGTTCACATTATGATCTGTTACATGGATTATTAAATCCATCTGATCGTCTTTCCTAACTTTTATCACTGCGGCCCTGATCCAATACAGAAATATATCTATATCTTATGTATATATTATACCTTGTGAGATTAATTTACAAATACTACCAGTAAGGTCATTATCATGCCATAAAACTTATCGTATACCTGTTGACTTTGGTATGTAGATATATTATAGAATGTAAGGTTTTTGTATATATCATTTGAAACAGATTAATGATAGTATCGGGCTTTTGTATGATAGATGTTCTCACCCTGTCTGAAGGTATCAAGCTAGATAAAGGTAACATAAGGGTATAGTGTAGCTTGAGTAGGATGGAATTAAATACAGGTTATATGTGTATTACGTGTTTTTTTATATCAGTAATATAAAGTGTAAAGTAAAAGATAGTATACAATTTGTATGTCTAACACAACATTGTACAATATGTACGATAGATGTTAAATTGGTTACAGATATAACGCATGCATGATACAACATTTTATCACAATGTGAAATTACTGTCTGATATCAGTGATGATGAAAAATTAATAGCAAAATGTAAATTACCAAAAAAATCAGAGAATACCGCATCGTCAACAAAACCATAATCCGAACTGAAAGTCGATTAACTAGGAGCAAAATATGAACAAAGGAAAGTACAAGAGAATAATAACAGGTTTTACCTGATATCAATCATAGTTGCTATAACATAATTGAATTTATTACATTTTTACCCGTGAAATATCGAAAAATTTTCATTCTATAAAAATGATATATTTTACTAGTGAAAAATATCACTTTTTCTGATTTGACTTATCAGAACACTGCTTACAAATGACGTTTGGGAAATTCAGCAGCTGCCACTGTAGATTTTCATATAAAAAATCTGATAAACATACTATCTAACAGTATCTGCAGTAATACCAAACATATTTCACTCGTTTGAATAACATTTTGATATTTTCCACTCGTGCTGCACACTCGTTAAAAATATCAAAATAATAGCCCCACTCGTGAAATATATTTGGTATTACTGAAGACACTATTAGATATCCTCTATATATGTATTCAAAAAGTGAAGAGAGTGTTGGTGAATGTGACGCTTGCGTATTAAGGATGCCAACCACCATTTTCTATAGTTAACGTGAAGTTGAAACATGTTTTATTTTGTCGTGGCAATCAAATTGAATATCAATTATTTCATTTAGCTTCAGAATATTTCGATGTGTGACTTTGGTAACTGGCGTTGTACCATTGACGATAACTAAGTAAGAGGGGAAAAGGCTTAATAGGCTGACTAATTTCAATACTGCTTGAGTTATTAAACAGAAACGTCCATGTTATTTTTTCATTTTTCTTTCGTGAAATGCCTGGAATGATTTTAAAACCATATTAATTTCAGTAATTGAGTAATTGAATCCTCCTCCATTGCACAAGCACGTGCATATGTATGCGCTTATAGTTTTCGTGTAAAACATTTCATCATTTCCTTGCACTTCAGACGCCAGCCGATGATGAGGCTACTCCGCCAGGAAAGCAATGCACAGACTGCTTCAGATGCTGTTTAACTACTTGATTGATGGTCTATTTATTTAAAGTGTGTGCTAAGTAGATCCACATGCTTAGCGTCACTCACGGTAACGTTTTCATGTTGATGTCTGCAGCATCTTGCATCACTGTCAAATCCTAGCTGATTCCAGTATTCTGAAAGCCAATATATGCTGATTGAAGGCAAATTATTCTTCTGGTATATACAATAACTATTTGCTCTATTATCCATTTTAATACAGTCCAGCTTTGGCAAGTTTTGTTTAGGATATTGACAATTACATTTAGGTTAATTAAGTAATTGGCGATATATCTTATTTAAAATATATTTTGTCATTTTCCTCAGCAAAATGTTTAGTGTTTTTCTTTCTTTCTTTCCTTTTTATATAAAAAAACAGAAAGACAGTTTATTCTGTTGGCAGGTCCCATCAAACTGAAGTCCTTGAGATGTGAAGTTACACTTTTTTGCTGTCCGTTTACTAAAAAAAAAAGCAAAAAATGCTGGTTGCAACCATTTGCTCACATGTTGACGGTTTAAAGTAGCCGACTAAGCTATACTGTGCTAGGTGCCTTCGTTATATTGTGATTTAGTGAGGTTGCACTCTACAGTCGTCTTCAGGTCCGCGAGATAACAAGGAAGTAATACACCAACATACCTTTTGCAGCGCATATGCTGGCATTGACCTACATGTAAGAGTAAAACGAAAACTGCTGCAAAGAATCAACAAAGATAAAGCAACCTGTCTATTTGCAAAACGAAAGTAATAAATTCAAATTAAGTAGAAAATAGGTGACGTGAAACGTCTTCGCCTTGAGTAAATAAACATGGTGTTACTATTCGGGAAAATAAACAAAATTAACAGCACCCGCCATTTGTTCGAATCATAACCAAGCGTGGCTCCATTACATGGCGTCTGAGTATATCGCAGACGAACTTTTACACTTACTCCCATCCGTCTGTTTTACACATTTAACACATAAAAGTGCACGCCAGATTTGTGTACCGTCAATCCCCTATAGATAACGTTATCAAGCTAACTAACGATGTATCGGCACCTGCCTGGATGTATATGCACGTCCATTACGTACGTATCCATGTAACCAGCAGTTATCGTGATATCTTCCTACAGTTTGTGGTCTTTATTGATTCCAATTGTCGATTGGCCGTAAAACAACACAAAAAACAGAGAATACCAAGGCGTCAACAAAGCGATAATCCGAACTCATAATCCGTAATCCGAACAAATAAAATCTTAAGTTTAAGCTTGCTTGTTACATTACAGAATGGATTCCAATATACCACTGACAAAAACATGTACACGGCAGTCGAACTACATTACAGTATTGAACAATGTATCTCGAACTTGTATGATTTGTAGACCCTGTTTAATTCGAAGTTTTTCGTCAGTTCCGATTACGCGGATATCTCGAAGTCGTCAACGCCACGACAGTAGAGTCGTAGACCATGTATCTAGAGTGAATGAACTCCGAGCCAATGCAAACACACAAGGGAAATAACCTTTCCAAATAACAAATAGGTATATCATGCATAAACGTAAATATTTGATGATTACATTGCATAACAAAGCTGCAAAAACAGAGTACAGGTCAGAAAGCATTATCCCTTTCATCTCTGATGTAAAAGTACATGCAATTTTGTTTAGTCAGCGTTTAATATCAATAATATTGATCGTTTAACAAACCGCACCTTTCCCTTATCTCCCTCCTCTAAAATACCACGTTACGGCAAAATCACACGACTTTCTCGAAACTTGCATGACAGAAACAACGTTTTAAATTGTTGGCAATTGGCATTCATACTTTACTTGAATGACAGGTTGAACATGTCAAATTCAATATTTCGATTTATACTGCATGTTGGCAATTGGCATTCATACTTTACAGGGATGACAAATGGGACATGACAAATTCAATATTTTGATTTTGCACTAACAGTTTGGTAACTTTTACATCTTACGTTGTTTCCGAGATACATTGTACGAGTGTCCGGAACAACAAGTCTCCGATTTGGTAGTTATATGGAACACTGAGAGCACAGGTATATACTTCCGGTATAATTTAATCTTGTTTGAAACAAGCTTTTCCGTTGGTTTAAAACATTATGTTATCAGCCCATGACGTAAAAAATGACGTCGCCGTTTATAACGTCGCTTTTGATTGGCTGATGCAGCAGCGTAAGTATTTGTAAGAGAAAAGAGTCCATCATTAAAGTGAATTTTCCCAAGGTAAAGATTAAATTATAAGAATTAACTTGAATTTATTTTTTTATGTTATGGGGTTATAACACAAAAAACCGCTTGGCGGTTTAATCAGAGTACACTTTGTTTTTTTGTGTGTTATACCCCCATAGCATAAAAATAGATTAAAGTAAATCCTTAAATAAAGTGAAGTCAAAAACAAAACAACTTTACTGAAGAAACACAGTATTAGATTTGAGCGAAATGGGTGGAATTCACATTCATGAAGAAATGGAAACCTATTACAGTAGTGCACCGTACCATGTTGTAAGACAAGCACATCGGTGTTTTTGTTGGGTGTTGATGAGGCAATTTGGGATTCTCGGTGCTTAACCCAGAGTACACTTGCCTGTGAGATAAAAAAAAAGAGAGAACACACCCAAACTTATACTAGTTATAAGATTCATCACTTTGATATGAATGATATATTCTGAGTTTGTTTTGTACACAAACAGGAATTGGAAACTTAAGTTGCGAGCTTTCGAAAACGTCTTTTACCTTTGTCATGCAAAGAGTACAATAGTTTTCAATTCCTGTTTGTGTACAAAACAAACGCAGTATATAACACCCAAACTTATACTAGTAATAAGATTCATCACTTTGATATGAATGATATATTCTGAGTTTGTTTTGTACACAAACAGGAATTGAAAACTTAAGTTGCGAGCTTTCGAAAACGTCTGTTTCCTTTGCCATGCAAAGAGTACAATAGTTTTCAATTCCTGTTTGTGTACAAAACAAACGCAGTATATAACACCCAAACTTATACTAGTAATAAGATTCATCACTTTGATATGAATGATATATTCTGAGTTTGTTTTGTACACAAACAGGAATTGAAAACTTAAGTTGCGAGCTTTCGAAAACGTCTGTCTCCTTTGCCATGCAAAGAGTACAATAGTTTTCAATTCCTGTATGTGTACAAAACAAACGCAGTATATAACACCCAAGCTAAGTTTCTGTAAAATAGAATATCGTGTTCGAACTACATTACAGTATTGTACAGTGTATCTCGAACTTGTATAATTTGTAGACCCTGTTTAATTCGAAGTTTTTCGTCAGTTCCGATTACGCGGATAACTCGAAGTCGTCAACGCCACGGCAGTAGAGTCGTAGACCATGTATCTAGAGTGAATGAACTCTGAGCCAATGCACACACACAAGGGAAATAACCTTTCCAAATAATAAATAGGTGTAGCATGTATAAACGTAAATAATTGATGATTACATTGCATCACAAAGCTGCGATAACAGAGTACAAATCAGAAAGCATTATCCCTTTCATCCCTGATGTAAATGAATCTGCATATTTTGTTTAGCCAGCGTTTGACATCAATAATATTGAGTGTTTAACAAACCGCACCTATCCTTATCTCCCTCTTCTAAAATACCACGTTACAGCAAAAACAAACGACTTATGTTCTCGAAACTTGTATGACGGAAACAACGTTTTAAACTGTTGGTAATTGACATTGGTATAATTTAATCTTGTTTGAAACAAGCTTTTCCGTTGGTTTACAAAATTATGTCATCAGCCCATAACGTTAAAACTGACATTGCCGTTTATAACGTCGCTTTTGACTGGCGGATGCAGCAGCGTATTAATTTGTAAGAGAAAAGAGTTCATCATTAAAGTGAATTTTCGCATGTTATAGATTAAATTATAAGAATTAATTTAAATTATTTTTTTTATGTTATGGGGTTATAACACAAAAACCGCTTGGCGGTTTAATCAGAGTACACTTTGTTTTTTTGTGTGTTATACCCCCATAGCATAAAAATAGATTAAAGGAAATCCTTAAATAAAGTGAAGTCAAAAACAAAACAACTTTACTGAAGAAACACAGTATTAGATTTGAGCGAAATGGGTGGAATTCACATTCATGAAGAAATGGAAACCTATAACAGTAGTGCACGGTAAGACAAGCACATCGGTGTTTTTGTTGGGTGTTGATGAGGCAATTTGGAATTCTCGGTGCTTAACCCGGAGTTCACATGCCTGTGAAATAAAGAGAGAGAGAGAACACGCCCAAACTTATATCAGTAATAAGATTCATCACTTTGATATGAATGATATATACTGAGTTTGTTTTGTACACAAACAGGAATTGAAAAACTTAATTTGCGAGCTTTCGAAAACTACTGTTTCCTTTATCATGCAAAGAGTACAATGGTTTTCATTTCCTGTTTATGTACAAAACAAACTCGGTATATAACACCCAAACTAAGTTTCTCTAAAATAGAATCTCGTGTTCCAAATTATTGCATTGTAATATTATGCTTAGACGTACAATGTTGCAGAAATCATAACATATTGTATCCCCTATTATCTACAATCTATGAAGCAAATGCATACATTTTCGAGTGCTAATATTTTTTATGGTAATTTTCTCAAAAGGAAAACCGCGAAAATGTCCATTCGGCAGAATTTTCCATTTTATCAGTAACTTGAAATTTTAATTCCTACAATTTGTACAATAGGACGTTTCTGTATTTAGGTCTAACATATTGTGTAATGTAAATGCGAATAAAGTACAATAGTCTCTGAATTAAAACTTATAATATGTATTTTATGCATTTATAACATTTCTTTCTCTGTAATGCGAATAATTTAACGCCACTTTCAACTAATAAATAGTTCAAATTAATTATCAGATGAAAAACAAATCAAGCATGCTTAAAAACCCCAGTCTAATATGCCCACTGCAAGCTTTATAGCGCGACCCCTTGGTGTGTTACGACGAGAACGGTTATTAATAGTCCCTTATGGAATAATTGAACAACATGACACTAAACGAAAAAACGATTACTCTAATACCGAAATATCATTTTTTTAATATGAATGTTATTAAAAACTGTTATATGACAATAGTAAACCTACTATAACGGTAAATGGATATGCAATGGGTTAATGAGTTTCAGAATTGAGGTCGGAAGGCCAGCCCTCTCCCTCCTTCTGGGTTCGGAGTGATTGACCTAATGGACTGATACTCAGTATACCACAAGGGTCCTTCAGCGAGCTCAGTTTTTTAATAATCATTATCTGGATTATGATAGGATGATCATATGTCTATTCCACTTTCATTGCGTTTCGTACAGATCAAAGCATTTAAGGATTAACCTTTGATTTTGTTTAGTTTAAGAGATCATAAATCCAATTGAGCATGAGGTAAATTGCATAATTTTCTGCAAATGGTTCATAACTTTTCAGTTCAATTTAGCCCCATCTGCGGACAACTATTTCATTTCAAAACTTACAAACGTGAAAACGGTTCAATAAATGTAACAGCATGAAGTTTGCATAAGACGTATAGCTAGCTCCGCCCATGCCAATTGTTGATGACGTCATACAATTGTGAACGGGATACTTTGCATATCTCCGCCCACATGTAATGTAGTCGACGTCATAGAATTTTAGCACGTTCTCAAGTATAGTTATTAGAAAATAATTCGAGTTTGCAGTACAAGGTTATCGAGTGAATGTCAGTGTAGACTGTAAATATTGAGAAATATTCTATATTATTGGATATACTCATAAGTACATGTTGTGTTTGATAAAATCAAATCTAGCAGAAGATTTTAAAGATATAATTTATGTCTATCTTTATATAACCATTTGCATATGTAAAAATGACTTCATTCAATTGTTGAATTTGTAATTGTCTATGTCATCACTTGGTGATAGGAAGGAGCTAGCTTCTTAAGTTGTCATAACATGTGCCAAATCCTCTGTACCTATGTTGGACAATAAATATGTTTAACGGCAAAGTTTGATAAAAAATATCTCAGTTCTTACTTTGAGGACATGACATTTGCTTGTTGATGTGACATAGATTTACCATAGCGGGAGCAGCCGAATACATGCATGTATAGTCTTAATCATATGTATTTTTTCAATGATCTCCATGTAAAGCTTTCCTTTGTTCATACGTGTAGTTTGTCCTCAGTTTAATCGATTTTGCGTTCGGATTAATTTCTGATTTTATTTTTTTACTGAGAACTTGAAACAATAGTATAGAGTGCTTAACGACTAAACTCGGATTTTTTACGAGGAAAATGATTACCGTAATGTTGGAATTTCCTTCGAACGCTAAGTTTTAAGCATTTTAAGTTTCGAAATTTTCAATCTTCCATCAATTTATGTTTCACAACGCGAATAATTTTTTACACAAAAAATACACTGTTATATACCACAGTTGCTTGAGTTTCTGTCTGTAAATAAAAATTTGTATACATGCCTAAATATAAGGATCCGCCAATTATAAGAGTCTAACAACAAGTAAGTTATTTGCATGGTTTACAAAAGTTGAGAAATAACGTTGGAATACTTCCATCACATTATGTAATTATATAATGGACGGCTCCATATACATTGTGTATTTCAAATTTTATCTAATGGAAGTATGTCTACCCATATTTTATTAGTAAGTACATTGTATGCAATGAAGAGAACATGACACGCGCTTTCCGATATCACGTGCACACTATGTATTTATCCTCAATATTACAGGTATATCAGACCTGCAAACGTAGAAAAATGGCGATGTCGGGCCACACTGGCAGCTTGTTCTTAATCAGGATAAAAGGAGAGCTGATATTGAATTGTTTAACAATGGATACCAATATTCGACGAGCATGCTTGGATATTTCGATATAGATATTGCTCACAAGTAAAAACATCGTTAAATTCAACCATAAGAATGAAACAGTTATTAGTATTCAGTAGTATAGTATTATTAGTATTTGAATTGCGCATTAAAACATTTTAAATGCGCAATTCAAATTCAACTATTTCTGCTTTAATCTTGAAAAGTATTTTAAAAATATTATCAGCTGTTTTCTTTATAGGCAGGGGCTAAGGTTATTATATTTGCGTCAGAGAGCTAACTATAAGTTATCATTACTGCTCCGCCTTCAAAATTATTTTTCATAATTCCGACAGAAGAAATCGATAGCATGCTTCACTTTCCCATCATCTAAGACATTCGGAAACAAGATTTTCTCCACGATACCGTACACGTGTTTGACCTATATTGCTATCTGTACAGGGGTCAAACCACTTTATCCATCAGTGACCATCGGTGACCGCATGCCTCGTTAATTATGACTTGGCAACCAGACACGTGAAACAAGTCGTAACCACGCTCCAATTTACAACAGATTATGGTGGAGACCCTCGAACTTGTATACATGTAGCGACATATGCTGTTCTCAGGATCGTAGACAAATTGTCTGTTAATCATTTTCACTCTTCTTTATTCATTTATCCAGTCTTTTTGAAATGATTTACTGTTTGTTCTTCGGAATGAATCTATTGAGATGGGGAAGGGTGGGGGTCGGAATCTGTGTTTGTGTACGTAAGACCCCCTCCACCCCCATCCCCCTTCCCCCTCGGTGAGAACAAGCAACAGGTTCGGTACATACTGATAGACTGGCTTGTTTTCTCTATCTATAGAGATTTTTATCTCATCCGTCTTCTCTCATACTCACCTAATCTTTCCTCTAGTATTCACTTAATTGTTTAGAGTGATTCGTCTTAATTTCTCTTGTTACCTAGAGACATTTGTGACGAGGCTTAAGTCTTTAACTTTAGTTTACGGCGAATATAATTTTACGTGTTAGTAAATAAAACTCCATTAAAAACGCCTTGTATCTTTAGTTTACGGTGAATATAATGTTCTGTGTTAGTGTAAATAAAACTCCATTAAAACACTCCTTGTTTTTCGAAAATTTAAAATTAAGCAACTTCGAGTTAGTTAAACACGTTCCCATTGAACCTAAAATAACATAGCGCGTATGTATCATGAATGCTAACTGTTATTTAATTAACAGCCCTTGGTACAGAATGCGATGCCAAAAGCTAGTTGCCATTCCTGGTATCATTTTCATTCATTAGTGCATTTTGACATCCAAGTAACATAGAGATAAACTAGCTAAGGGCATGCACTTCACAGGTGTGCAAACAAAAACTGTCAACTTTAATTTAACAAACGTTAATTTGCCTTGCCAAAACCAATGATAATGTTTCCGTGGTTAAGGGCTATTACAGAGACTTTAGAGGCGCGGAAATCACGCTCAGCAACAAAAACATGCTGAGAAGTTCTTGTTCAAACTGGAGGAGTGTTTAATCATACTAGTTTACGAAACCAATCTCCGGAAAGAAGTTTCGGATTGTGTTGTTGTGTGAGTTATAGCCAGCGACTGGGGTGTCATATACGTTTTTGTAAAGTCAGTCGGTGAGAACTGATAAAGTTTTCGGGATGTATCATACTAAATAACCGTATTCCAATGACTTATGAAATGGTACACTGTAACTTATTTCTTTATATAAACATTCGAAATTCAATCCGGATTTAGATTATATGTGATATGTTTTCATAATATATGATTGATTAGATACAATCTGATTAAAATACAGATCTTCACTATTACTATCGTGTGTATAGGATCTGACAGCGACCAGTAGAAGGTCATGTGCAGATGACCTTTGTATTCACCAATCAAATCGCTGCTTACCAGATTCTAAAAGTGAAAAGCTAACTTCGATTTGTTTCTACACTTACCGTTAAACCAGAGTAAAGAAGCGAGGAACCCGAACGACCGTAAACAAAACTGGCGGCGCCCAGTTCAGCGGTCAAGGCGTGTGTTCTTCTTGGACATTATCTGTTTTATTTGTAGTTTTTCGTTTGTCCGAAAAGAAATAACAACTGACGGTAAAAAAATTATCACAAAACATACTAATCAATTGTTATATATCGCCCTGAATGATTTTCTCCTCCTCGCTTCGACCCGCCGCCACTTTTGTCCGTCTTCCAAACACCGTTTACAATTTGCATTTTGATTGGCTATTCATTTCCTAGAAATGGAAATAATAAAGGTCATCTGCACATGACCTTCTACTGGTCGCTGTCAGATCCTACACACGATAGCAATAATGAGGATCTGTATTTTAATCAGATTGGATTAGATAGAAACTGCTTTAGCATTTTAAAACAATTGGGAAACAAATATTTCAACTTTTCAACTTGTTGTCCCTGATATTAGCGCGAATGGGGTCTTGTTAAGGGTGGAAACAACCGGAGAACCCGGAGAAAACCCACGTGGTCCGAAAGGTGACCGCAATATTGCAACTTTTGCACTTCCGATCGGAGAATTGAACCCCAAACTCATTTATTAAAGTCAAGTGCGCTACCCAATGCACCACCGACCACCCAACAAATTGATTAATTTGAGATGATCCAACATGAAAAATGTTTATGTCCCGTTGTTTAAAAAGGAGACAACTTGGAATAAAAAGCTGGTTACAAAGTAATAGTTATCTTGACTATGTATTCACATATTAAGTAAATCTGCTGGGAGATATATCCGAGGAACGGTATTGTCCCATAAAACACTATATATCAATTACAGTTGCCCCTCTCCTTGCGCGACCTTTTAACTCGTTATTGTCTAAATTGCTACTCTTCTCGGAACCCTTACCAGGACTACTCGGATATAATTCATGTTATTGGTCATTAACCTCCAGAAAATCTTTCCGAGTCACGCGCGTTGTCCGACGGAACATGACCTTACATTGATAAATGACCAATACCCTGGTCCAAATGTGTTCATTGATTTACTTCATATCCCATCGAAAGTTCTCCGGAATGGGTTTCCATTAGAATTTTAGTGCGTTGCCCGAACTTCCGGGATGAGTTTGTCTGAGTGTAGGACGCGATGAAAGCTGACATACCGGTACCGATTGGCTGGGTTTGCACCTAGGAGCGTTGCCACAGGAATGGATTCACGCGTCATCACAGCATGATACGCTATTTTACATGGATTTCTAATTGAGATAAAAAGGAGACGAACCCATCCATGCACTTTCCTTCTGAAGAATTAGGAGTATAAATACACACATGGGAACAAATTGCCTTTATTTTAATGTTATCATAATCAGTGAGTACTTTGGGGAACTTACGAGGGCACCTGTCATGTGGAGGAATAATGTGTTAAAATACCCAAGTCTACTTGTACATTAAGTAAGTACATTTCAAACTGTCTCTATATATTAATATAGAAAATAAATAACAGAAAACTACTTTTAGTTCAGAAACAAATTTTGAATCCTAGTTTACTCTTTTATGTTATAATTAAACCATTATCGATTATTTACAAATTTCGATTCTAGTTTACTCTGTAACACTAAACTAACGGTATTAATCATTGACGACTTATGTCAGAAAACAATATCATATATTAAGAAAAGATCAATTATGTGGGTTTTTTTTTCGTATAATGATACATTCTTTTTGTATATTGTTTAATTACAAAATGTTGGTACTTTCTAGATCTGTTCTACAAAGATATTTATAACTTAAAATTTTACATGTATTATCGATAATCTTCATGAGGGTCTATTCATTCAACTATACAAAATGTATCTTAATGATCGAAAATCTCTATCAAAAGGATTGGGCACACAACTTACTAGACCTTCCATGACGTATGTCTCCTATTAAATATTCACTCTACGTTGTAACGTTCTCTCAAAAAAATGTTATGTATGAATTTATCCGGAATGCACCTGTAAGTGTATCGCACGTGCAGTTTCTGTTTGAGCGCCGAGAATATCAAAGTCATACTTGTTACGCTGAGAACAAATCTGAAACACACAGAAGCGAAAGTCTCTGGGTCAAGCTGTATTATATTATACACGTACACCAGCTCTTGTATATATTGTATTAGTGTTTTCCTTGTCCGGACGGGGCCACGGTGGCTGAGTGGTTAAGGTGTCCCTGCATTCTACCACTAGCCTTCCTTCCACCTCTGTGTTCCGCACCTGCACCTGCACCTTTTAAATTTAATAATTGCTAAAGTATGCCGAAAAACTTAATTGAATTGCATCGTACAGCTGTTTCGTTCTTCTATGACTCGTCAGTGATGATTGAGGCCAAGCAATGGCAATCGAAATTTTCTAAACTAAGCTGACAGCGTTTCCATATAATACATATAAACCAGAGCCAAACTGACCATTTAATTAGTCTGTCGTTCCGTTTATTCAACATAGCCCATTTTTTCCAATTATCCATTTTAAGAGTCAATATGTTTTAATGTTTTCCAGGATAAATTTAGAGCAGCAGTTCAAGCTACATTTGATTGATCCTAAAAATAAACATTAACCGTGCAGCGATAAGGATTTACTGTGCCACAGCATTGGTTGTTTTTACTCCGACGTCGAAGAAGACACCGGAAGGACTTTGTCGGGATACGTAGTAACCACCGGCTTAGGGTGCTCCTGCATGAATTGTGGAAGGAAAACAGATTGGGATTTTAACAGATTTTGCAACGTAATCTGACGACAATTTTACAAGTGAGTGTTTCATTTTGTATTACATTTTTAGATGAAAACTGTAAACCAAATCTTTGTCCATATGCAAAAACACCAAGCATTTGTCGAAAATTTATTTGATAATTTAATCTTTATTGGCTTAATTATTTGTAAGAGAAAAGAGTCCATCAATAAAGTGAATTTTCGGAGGGTATATATATTAAATTATAAGGATTATCTTGAATCTATTTTTTATGCTTTGGTGTTTTAGCACAAAAAAACGGAATGTATTCTCGTCATAAATCACAGTTTATTTAAAGTACACTCCGGTTTTTTGTATTATACATGTACCTCCATAACATAACAAATTTTTTCAAGTTAATCCTGAAACAATATACAGTATACAAACATGTTTTGTAGTGACTTTATATCGGTATGGAACCAACACTTGAAACTACCTATGATTATACAGGTTGATACTACGGTGGCTGAGAACGCTATGATATTTCGTTAGAATGCAATAATATTTCGTAAGCACGTATTGAATGTATTTTTTCTTATGATGTTTGTTCCTTACCACCGTACGTTACCTTTATGCACAGGTGATGTTTGTACATTGTATACAGCCGCTTATTTTAGACAGACAGTAAGGAAAGCCGTGAAGTTTTAGCGATAGACATGTGACCCCTATGCACAAGTTGTCATTAAAGATGACGTAACACACACATTTGCTGCACATTTTAAAGTTAGTATTAGATACAGTTTGCCAAAAAAATGAATTAACCTTCATAAATTGACCTTTTCTACTTCGATAACAAAACGTCACGAAATTGTTGTTATACAGACACACATGCAGTTGGTATATTTTGTTTACGATGTCCAAACATGGTTTCGCGTATTTTCCATGATTGTGTAGTTAATTACAATGATTGATACTAAAATCTTTCCCGTTAATCCAAGTGTTACTCCGAGTAACATTCTCTATACCCCTGGGAATATATCATGACAAATTGAAGGATCCGTATTTGCAAACTTAAGGATGAAAAAAGTATAAACCCAATCGATGTACTAGAAATTGCGCTGCAGCGTGACGGTAAAATTGGCCGGATTTAACGTCGGGTATTGCCCTTGGCAATCAACACAGACAATCTTCAGCGATTATTCAGTTTGTATACCCGAAAGGCAACGTTCGAGTGTCCATTCATTATGATATATTCCAAGGCTGTTGATCAGAACGCGAGTGATGGCTGAACAAAGTTCATTTGTTCTTAATCATTTTTATAACGATTATTGCTTTTTGAAAATGGAACAACATCTTACTCGATCCATGGGTTACTTCTGATGTTACAGTTTTATCCCAAAGTGCTTCATTTTTGGGATTAAAACTCCCTGCTGGTAAACTATCACGAGACGGATCGCACACCTAACGTTAGGTAGAGTAGCTATCTCTGTAATCCGTTGAAATCTTACGGACTTGTAATGTTCAATCATGATACGGCTGAAACATATTTTTTTAGAGAATGGTCTTTATTAATTAGATTTATGTGCCCTTGTAACATTTGCGCGCGAGCGTTTGGCGCTCTGTCGACTACGGTGCAGATAAGCTATGCTGCAGTATCGGCCGTCGGGAGGGGCCCTGCTATCAGAGCTTCCGTTTTGTGGTCGAGTTTGAGATTGTACAATTGTTATAGTCCGGATATATATGTAGAACACAATGAGGGAACTGGTAAGGAAGATTTATGGATACAGCCATGGGTTACATGTACTAATTAACAATTAAGAATGAACTGTCTACCCTAGCCCCTCAATGTTTTCCATCCCCGTTTTCCCCCCAACATATCTATTTTCATTTTGAACATCTCACAAAGCCAACCTAGACAATACAAAACCGTAATAATGTAAATTACGTTTTACTTGAAAATGTAATCCGTTTAATTCAAACTATACGGAAATAGCCGAGTTGTTCCGATGTGTAATACATTGTATCTCACAAGGATGGCACCAGAGTAGAAAGTTGGAAAAATGATTTACATATTTACAAGGCCCTCAACAAGATGGAAATTTAGTTTTCTTTTTTTTTATTTTGCTGCAACAGACTTATACTAATTTTTAAATATAAAGCTTTCCTGTCAAACCTTGTCTGGGATGAAATCTAGCAACACAGCTTGATGACATACCTTAATTGTGGACGAAAAGTATTTTCACCCTTGTAGAATATACCGCGGTAGTATATGTACCTATGAAAACAATTGAAGGGCTAAATGGATTGATATTTTTACTGCCCCCGTGTGGTTATTTCGCCGACTAAGAACATATTGGGGGCACAAAGGTCATAGGATATAATGTTACATATGGACCACTGCGAGTACAACGCTGTTTATTGGTATATGTTTATATCATTGCGTGCGTATTTGTGTTAATAAGAACAGGGATTTCTGCTTGTTTATTGTACCGTTTAACATCTGACCCATATACCAGGGGTTTAAAGATATACATATACATACTTTTGTAAATATAGAACACGTGGAACATACGTAATCGCCCTACTCTGGGTAGTCACGTCGAGTTGAGAGGTCAGGACGACTCCTTGCCTCAGATATAGAACGGCAGATAAAATGAAGCTCGTAGCTTTTCTTGACTATAAATGTGCATCGTTAATTTTAATTAATTACTTCAGTTTATAGATTTTTCACTTTTCCATATCTATCATGCAACGAGTGGGTATAAATAAACTTAATTAATTTTACATCAGATTGTGAAACAAGCTATTTGATTTACTCCTGTTAATAAGCCTTGATAGCTCGAACGTTAGCGTGAAGGCGGGTCGGGGGGTCTTCATGTGGGAGGAAACCAGAGTACCCAGAAAAAACATCTTTGTTGGACAGGTGACTCCATTCATGTTTGCTTGGGAATCGAACCTCGGCCGCCTTTGAGAAAGGCGAGTGCGCTATCCACAGCGCCTGCTGACCAAGGTATTGTTATTTCGCTTTGGCGAAACTGAAAGTTATTGGTTAATAACTATATATCCTCGGTGTGGATGTGAAACTGGAATTAGTCAAAACTAAAACCGGATGGGGGGGGGGGGGGTGTTAAATGTAAACGTCCCCGGGGAAGGAAAATGTGGTATTGGGGGAGGGATGTTGTAGAATGATGTCCCTAGGGGAGGTGAAACGCGGTATTTGGGGGAGGGAGTAAAATCATGTGTCGGGGGGAGGTAAGGAGGTAAAACGCGGTATTGTGAGATTGTAGAATGATCTCTGTAGGAGTAGAGAGTTAAATCGCGGTATTGGAAGTTGTAAATATAGGTGATTGTCGAGAAGGTTCCCGGGGAAGATACATTTTGGCCCCTGGGAGGCGGACTATAGACGATTAATTGGGGTGGTATACTACATGTATTTTCCCGGCGGAGGCAAACTCGAGGGGCTGTTCACTATGTCCCTTTAAAGTATATTAGAGGATGTTGATGTGATATTTGTAATGCTTAAGCGATTTAATACTTACATGTTTATAAACGTCGGTATTTCACGGTCTAGTACGTAAATGTGCTCATTTTGGTTGATTTGTCAACTGAAGTACTCTGCGAAGCTAAGTATTCTGACAGAACACGTAATCAGTCCATTAAACACATGCACTTACCAGCTCACGGGGATTCGTGTGCTAGTATCACATTTCAGAACAGAATTTTACACCTAGAAAAATAAACCTGTTGATATCAAACCATCTCTATCGTAAACAGGAATGTGTTTACGTAGGAGTAACAAGGATGTCGTGTTTATTTTTATAAATGGGGATGTGTTAGATAACGCATGACTCTTACCCTCATTGATTACATAAATTTGGGGGCGTTTGCAAAAATAGTGCTTACATTTAAATAAACCATTTTATCATGCCAACAAAGTGGACAAATATATCATATTACGTATGTTCGTGTACGTTTTGGTGGTATGACGTCATTGTACGTCTGGCTATTTGATTTCGTTTGATATAGGTGCCTTAATGCAAATCATTTAAAATCCTGATATTTCTGACAAGATCCATAAGCTGATGTAAAAAAAAGCTCGCCCACATTTTACCCCCAGGTCTGTTCATCAAATGAAACCACTAGTTCTTGTTTCAGTTTTTTTCTCCAATTCCATTCATTTGATTTCACATACAGCGTAACACCTGCAAAGTTTACTTAAAGACACCCAAAAAAACGTGTGGTGTGCATTTAAGATATTTATATCTTGTTAATACCAAGCATTAGCGCTAATGTCGAAACGGAAATCTAGAAATTAAAAAATCAAAAGAAAAAAATCTATTGCTTGTAATGGTCGGGTAAAAATTGGCCCGCCGACCTTTCGGAGAGTCAGTTTGAGATTTCACGCTGTGCTAGACAACTCTGAACCATGGATCAAACATATCTAGCATTATAGCGCTCTATGATTTCTGGCTTACAGTCGAAAGGTTGCCATTATTCTGACGTAATCTAAATCCGACTGAACAGGGGAAAAAGTCTGCAGTCATCTTTTATCTCCAAAAGGAAACAACAGGTGTTAAAGAGTCTGATTGGAAAAAAGCGATGAATTCATGTTTGTTAGCTCAAAGTAGACTGTTTTCGAGATTGGTCAGATCAAACATAAATCTTGTTATAAAAAGTAAAGAATACTGACACGTCAACAAAGCCATAATTCGAGATCAAAATCGATCAAACAGGGGGCAAAATTAGAAAAAAGGAAAGATTCACATGGGTACCATTGTAAAAGTACAAGATAATAAGACCAGAATAGAAAGAAGACTTTTTTAGATTGGTCAGATCCAACCTATAACTTGTTATTAAGAAAGCTATCACTGATTGGTTAGATCCAACCTATAACTTGTTTTAAAGAAGGCTCTCTTTGATTGGTCAGATCAAACCTATAACTTGTTTTAAAGAAGACTCTCTTTGATTGGTCAGATTAAACCTATGACTTGTTATAAAGAAGGCTATCTTGATTGGTCAGATCAAACCTATAACTTGTTATAAAGAAGGCGCTCTTAGATTGGTCGGATCAAACCCATAACTTGTTATAACGAATGCGCTCTTAGATTGGTCAGATCAAACCTATAACTTGTTATAAAGAAGGCGCTCTTAGATTGGTCAGATTAAACCTATAACTTGTTATAAAGAAGGCGCTCTTAGATTGGTCAGATCAAACCTATAACTTGTTATAAAGAAGGCGCTCTTAGATTGGTCAGATCAAACCTATAACTTGTTATAAAGAAGGCGCTCTTAGATTGGTCAGATTAAACCTATAACTTGTTATAAAGAAGGCGCTCTTAGATTGGTCAGATCAAATCTATAACTTGTTATAAAGAAGGCGCTCTTTGATTGGTCAGATCAAATCTATAACATTTTATAAAGAAGGCTTTGTCAGATAAATAGGCTTTAATTAATCGCGCTCCAAACGATTGAACTGGTTGGACTGGAGTTGGTCTGTTATGAAGTAAAGTTGCACCAAGTAATCATATGCCTCTTTCATGAAAGCGTTGACAAAGCCTTGCAACGTCCGAAGATGTTCAACCGAACCTCTATAAGGCATTTCTTTACATGTATATTATATTTGAAACGCTTTGGTCAAACATGCCCGACCGTTTTTATTTTGGTAAATGAAGACGACCCGAGTGCAATGTTTATTTCCGCACCTATGATAGGTATTACCGATTCAGTTGATCAAAAGGATGAACTATTATCTAATAGCTGAGGCTGTTGGAAGGATTACTTTATACCGCTTACTGCATGCGTTGGTGCACGTGCACCACAGCGTGCAATGTAGAGCTGGAAAACTGAACAGAAGTGCTGTTATCATGGTGAGAGTACATCGTCTGATAATGTTTTTGAAAAAACACATTTCATGATATCCCCACCTCGATCTTCCATCCCCACCCCCTGGTTGTTGTTTTTGTTTTTTTTTTTTTTTACTTTTCACTCATTCACCCTGTAATTCCATGTCTAACCATTCATTTTGAAGAGTTCAATTCTGTCTCCGGGGTTCAATGAGTTAAGCGTTCCCAAATATTCGATTGACGTCATTCCAATACTTTACTTCAAATAATGAAAATGTATAATCAAAACTTTTCCCTGTCCATTAATGAATACGTTAACCTATGAACTCTGTACCATAAACGTGACACATGTGGGAAAAACGCCGCTACAGGAAACGGTCATATAATTCAAAGGGAATTTGTATTCATATAAATTGTACTTGATGGTATTTTGTTATTTCAATTTAACGGAAATAAAGTTTTTTGGGGGGTGCTGAACTTGATTACATACACACATTATAAACAACTACATTGTATAACGAAAACAAAATGGTTTTAATTCACGTGCAAAACAATTTTATTTACTTGGATATCATTTTCAGGAGTCTATATTAAAAATAAATAAAGCTAGAAGGATTGCTCAGAAAATAATCATCGATTTTCCAGGGCCCGGTTGTTCAAAAGGTGATTAGCTTAATCATTGATACGCACAAAGTTTAATCATCCTGTAACTTTATACTGAAACCTTAGATTTAGTTACAACTTTACAGATATCAAATATCTAATAGTGACAATATACATGCACAATTTGAAGATTTTGCCTTGTATTTTGACAGAATAATTAAAGTTTGAAAAATTTCGTTAAATAGTGGTTAAGCTAATCATCCTTTGAACAACTGGGCCCAGGTGTATGCTTATCTTCGCTCTCTACGCGGTGGTCGAGTAGTTAAGGTGTCCAGACATTCTACTGCTAGCCCTCCACCTCTGGGCCGCGGTGCCCGAGTGGTTAAGGTGTTTCGACATTCTACCACTAGCCCTCCACCTCTGCGTAGCGAGTTCGAACCCCACGTGGGGCAGTTGCCAGGTATTGATCGTAGGTCGGTGTTTTTTCTACGTGTGCTGCGGCTTTCCTCCACCTTCAAAACCAGGTACGTTCTTAAATGACACTGGCTGTTATAGGACGTAAAACTAAATAAACCAAACGCTCTCTATATCACTGAAATATGTCATAGCAAAACTGAAGGTTCCGCCTTGTTGATGAAGCTTAGCAATTGGTCATGCTGGCATACGTGCCTTCAGCCATTATGTGTACCATGTATTATTCCAGGGATTCAGATCATAGGTAAGCGTAGGTGGATATCGAGGATGCTAAAGCCTCTATTAACGGTTACAATGTATGTGTGTTTATTATATATATTTTCAATTTTTCGCTGACACATTTTTTTTATCTTTCAATATCAGACAGAATGCCTAAGCTCTTTCCCAAGGTGCATTGCACATGCTGCGAGACCCATGTGACCTTGATTATATGTGTTCTATTATATTCACAAACATGTTTATTTTGGATTCTCCGATCGGTATTTTGTCACCTGCCCGACCGCATTGGTTCTCTCCTGGTACATGTGCACTCCGGTTTCTGGCTCATCAAGGTGATAACATGTGCTTTGAGTGGAAATAATTCAACTCATAACTGTTGTAAAATAATTAAAGTTTTAATGTATACATTGTATTATATTATTGTTTGAGATAATACAGTTGAAGTAACGAAGGAGCCAGTGAGTTTATGCCATGGCGCGGCGTCCGTCCGTTCGCAAGAAACCGATCAAAGTTAGCAAACGAATAACATTGACCTCCTTACAAAGTCATATGGGTCAAATGTGTCAATACCTTCATGCAATAGCTTCTGAAATACAGCAATGCTTTGAGACGAGACATCTGTCTGGTAACCTCCTTGAAAGAAGCCGAACAACGTTTGCGAAGAAAACATACTTTGACCTACTGTAAAGGTCACACGGGTCAAATATATTCAAAATTGTCAAACGGCCTCTTCTGAAATACAGAATGGCATAGAGACATGGATGGTATTTGGCTGGTAGCCTTCTAGGAAGTAACCGAACAAACTTGTTGATTAAAAATGCCTTTGACATACCGTCAATGCCCTAGGGGTCAAGTATTTTAAAATCTTACCATTGGTTTTCAGAATGACTTAATCATACATTTTAGATCAATTTAAGGTTACAAATGTGAGATAAATACCAGCAGATGTAGGCCAATTCGTCCTCTTGTTGACTTGTTATTTCTAAAATTAGGAAAAAAAGTCAATATGGCGAATTACTGATCCGCACTTAACTGTTATCTAAACAATGATGATGAGCAAACGTAGGAGTTAAAGCTGTGAAATATATTTTAAACAAAATATTCTGGCTATTGAAGTTGACCAATATTCACTACCAAACCGATATGAGAATCAATATGCTCTGCCCATTTGTTCCGACATTTCCAATAAATATCCACCTCACACAAATTGTACCACGCTCAGTGACGTAATTGATTCCTAAATCAATGATGAAATGTCTGAGATTCTGAATAATTATAAACGGAAACTCACCTGAACAATAATGTCAAGTCAAGTTATATTGATTAAAACATTGCTCAATAATTCATTAACAAATTGGCCCAGATTTTATCTCCCGCCGCTTAACCCACTCAATTAGACTTATTCACAATTAAGAATCAACAGCAGCCGTTGTGACGTTATCGGATGTATCATCAACGATTATCGATCGAGTGATGTACAGACCCGTACACGTTCGCTGTTCCACTTTAAGCGTACCGTTTGCGTAGCATTTCCGTAGCACTTCCGTACCATTACCGTAGCATTTCCGTACCGTTTGTGTAGCATTTCCGTACCATTATCGTAGCATTTCCGTACCGTTTGCGTAGCATTTCCGTAGCATTACCGTAGCATTTGCGTCGCTCTACCGTACCATTTCCGTAGCATTAGCGTCATTTACAAAGCGTTTGCGAAACGTTCGGTTGAACATTTTACGGAATAAATCTGACGAAACGAATAGTTCATGTTTTATAAGCTGCATAAACTCAGAATTTTGTAAATAATCTCAGTCTCAAAAATTAACAAAACAAAAAACAGGGCTTTTATCAATATGTATGAATCTCTCAAAATTTAACATGAAATTTAATTGAATTAAATAAAATATCAAGGTCATATGCCCCAGCCATTCTTGACGGAAAAAATTAATACATGTTCCAATATTACCGATATTTGATATTTTTCTCAATTACTTTTAAGGCATGTCTGTTTGTTTCACTCTCATACCAATCGTACGCATGTACGCTGGATCTCCACTTTCGGTTTCAGCACACGTTTCCCGATGCATTATGGGTATTTCGTTTCGTTTGTATGTGTGATTGTGTGGATCCGTTTTTATAAAAATCCGTTAATGTGATCGACCGTTTGCAAGCGTCACCCGTACCATTTCCGTACCGTTTGTGTAGCATTTCCGTAGCATTTCCGTACCGTTTGAGTAGCATTTCCGTAGCACTTACGTACCGTTCGCGTAGCATTTCCGTAGCACTTCTGTACCGTTTGCGTAGCATTTCCGTAACATTTGTGTAGCGTTTCCGAAGCACTTCCGTACCGTTTGCGTCTAAGATGGAACAGCGAACGTGTACGGGTCTGTAGTAAAACGATCTGAAATAAATGGCAAAAAGCGTTTACGATTTTTAATTGTATATCGTAATCAATTTAACTAGGGGAGAAACAATTAATCGTTTTTCCCTGTCAGTGATTACTGTTAAAAATTGGCTAAACTTTTTATTACTTGTAAATAGACGACCGTCATCTACAGAAAATACTTCAAATACAAGCATCAGTTGATTTTAGAACTTTTTCCCCGGAACATTTGTGCGTTTTGAAGATTCAATAAAAATATGCGGTAAATGTACAAAGTTTGATTGACAGGGAAGTGGTAACCGGTGACAACGAACGACGGTGTCCCATACAGTCGTCGGGTATGTCGGGGGAAAATGTGTTTGTTTACTTACATAACACATGTACATCATAAACAAAAGTAGCAGCCACAGTATGACCTCATCGCTACGTATACGAATGAACTGGTCCCTCAACATAAGATCTCTCAGCTTATCGTAGGTTTTCTCTGTCTTACTCAGTTCAATCCATCGCTCGGCATAACTTTGCAAGCGTGTAGCAAATTGCGAGAATGTCTCTCCACCTTCCGGTCTCGCTGTTCGGAAAGATTTCCTGAAACCTTCCTCCGTCATCTCAAATCTAAACAGAAGCGCTTTCTTCAACTCATCAAAGTCTAGGGCTTTTTCCACAGGCAGTCGTGAAAACACATCTAATGCTTTACCCTTCAACAGCGCACTGAGATTTGCTCCCCACTGGTCTCGTTCCCATTTCTGTGCCTCGGCATATCGTTCAAACCTCTGAAGGTATGCATCCATATTATCGCGAGAGTCATCAAATGCTGGTAACTTTGGCCCCCGTTTTATCATCGAATCTCTTCGTGCAGTAGAACTATGGTTCTCTTCTCCACCTCCAGCTTGTAGTAGTTCCATCTTCATCTTGTGCTCCAGCTCCATTCGTACCTCCGCTCTTGCTTCCCGCTCAGCTTCTATCTTAGCCTGTTCTAATACCAGATTCTTCTTCTCCATCTCCAATCTGAATTCTCTATCCTTCTCTCGTTCATCTCTGGCATGCGCTTGCTGCTCGCTTACGAATTTCTGCAAAGCCTCGCCTTCATAATTCATATCCTTTCCAAGAGCAATAAGATCCTGAAGTGAAGACATGTTGGTATCCACAGATGCAGCAACAACACAAAGAAGGACTACTGACGACAAAATACAAGCAAACAACATGTAAACTATACTTACCAACAAAAGAGCACCTGCTTGTCTCTTCCTGTCCTTTCCCTGATACTTACCCAGAAGTTGCATCCACAGCGGCCTTCATGATGTAGATAAAGAGTGAGGTTGAAAAAGATGGGAAAAGTAAAGAAAGAAAATAACAGTGTACAGAATTGCCCAAATCGAGAATAAATATCTGGCACTATACCTAACATACAATGGTAACAAAAATACAAATTCAAATTCCGAATAACAACACGTACGTCATCCCACCGCTGCCACCAATTTTGTAACGTAGGATGAGCGTTGAGTAGTTATACGGAAAATGAAAACAAGATTTAAGTACAATTTACAATTTATTTACAATATACACAGTTCACACTCACAAACATACTCAGTTTCACACAATAACAGATCTACCCTAAGAGTCTCTAAGCAACATGAAGAGATCACAGTGTTGCGTTAGCGTCCACGTCTCTCCTCTTCATCCACAACGACAAGCAAATGATAGTCAGATAGGTCTGACTAATGTCCACAAAGGACGTCAAGTTCCCCACAGGATATCAAGTTCCACACAGGACACCAATCACCACAAAGGACGTCAAGTTCCACAAAGGATCACAGGTTCCACTAAGGACACCAATTACCACACAGGACAATGAAATCCACCTAGGATATCATATGATGTAAGAATCTATAGTTGCCATCTGCCGGTAACTAAGCAGTGTACCCTGAAGCCTCCGACAAGTCAGAGCTGTGTCGGCTGATAGCCACGGTAGTACATCTGTCCTCAAGTCGCCATAGACATTCTCTTGACCCGTTTCCTTGTTGTAGGCTGACCTTGACTGGTGTCGGTCCGGTTGCCGCAACTCACAGGCCCCGATAGAGATCGTCGGTGCTCGTAACGTCACATGAATCTTTAAAAATAATAACAAGAACAACTAAGTAAAACTCTCATACATTTCACATACGACATCAAATAATTATTGATAAGAACTCGTCTAAGTTTAAGACCAATCAATTTACACAAGAATTCGATTAAATCCAATAACATATTACGACAATTTTAGATAGAAAGCAATAACCTAAACTATGCTATCGTGCGGGTTCAGAATACAATAAATAACATTATTTATATAACATTTTAAAGTTAGATTTGGCCACTCATGGCTTCCATACTTTTTCATACACGCATACGCACTCACCTGAACACACTTTACTATAAACATAACATATTTATGCGTTCTAATACATGGACTTACAAATAAACATGCATTCATATTGATACATGTAATCAACAATATTGATATTTACAGATACTGTCTCTAACACTACATTATACACAATGAAACGCATGACTGAACCGCACGAGCAAACGATTGTTTACATAGATATTTATCCACAAATGGGCTACAAAAACAGACAAAGAAATACATATTTAGTGAAGAAATACTCACCACAGTCTGTTATCTGTGCCTGCTCATGTTTATACTGCGCTTGCAGTAGAATGGGCTTAATAACTAGCGAAATTTCTGTCGCCTCAAAATGTCCCGCTTGGACTTACCCATTTCCGGTCACTCTCTCTAAAACTACGGTCACTCACAAGGAACAACGACCATACATGACACAACCATACATGAAAACAAATACAAACATTTATACGAACGTGACAAATATCCCCCCATTCCGGAAAAAAGTGGTACACTTTTTCAAAAGTTCACTGAGTATGAATGTCTCAGACCCTGCTCAGGTAATCGGCTCCTACATTGTCCACGCCCTTTATCGCTCGAATCCGAAATCGGTATGGCTGGAGTAGCAGCGCCCAACGCATAAGTCTTGCGTTAGCAGTCCTCGATCGATGGAGATAGGTGAGGGGCTGATGGTCCGTCTCCAATATGAACTGTCTTCCATACAAGTATGGTTCGAATTTCTGGATTCCCCAAACGATAGCCAAGCATTCCTTTTCCACTATCGCATAATTCCTTTCCCTTGGTAAAAGTTTCTTGCTTGCGTAGGCTACAGGCAGCTTCTCATCATTATCCTCTTGCAAAAGCACTGCACCAAGTCCCGTATCAGATGCGTCCGTGCGAAGAATAAAGTCCTGCTCAAGATCAGCCAGCTTCAATACCGGTCCTGCCGTTAGCATCTTCTTCAAAGTGTTGAAGGCAATCTGTTGACTTTCCTCCCAAACAACTTTGTTGGCGCAACCCTTCTTTGTCAAGTCAGTCAGTGGTACGCTGATAGCGGCAAAATTCGGAATGAATTTTCCATAAAACCCCGCCAGTCCCAAGAATGACCGGACTTGCTTCTTAGTTGTTGGTCTTGGCGCTTCCTCAATGGCTTTCACTTTTGAATGTTCCAGTTCAAGTCGTCCTGAGCCCACCACATGTCCAAGGCACGATAAACTCCCAAAACCTAACGCACACTTGCTGGGTCTAGCAGTCAATCCCGCATTACGCAAACGCGAAAACAATTCCTTTAGGACATCCACATGTTCCTCCCAGGTGGTTGTGTAGATGAGAATGTCGTCTATGAAATTCTCGAGATGTTCCATTCCTGCTAACAACTTTCTCATTATCCGGCTGAAAGTCGCTGGAGCGTTCACCAATCCGAACGGCATAACCTTGAATTGAAACAATCCCTGTGGTGTAGCAAATGCTGTCATCGGCTTCGCTCTCTCCGATAGTGGCACCTGCCAGTACCCTTTGCTGAGGTCGAGTCTTGAAAAGTACTTAGCACCAGCAAGTCTTGAAAAGATGTCCTCCGTATTTGGCATCGGCTCTGCATCAAATACAGTCACCCGGTTCAATCTTCTGAAGTCAATGCAAAATCGGTTGGTGCCATCTTTCTTCTTCACAATCACAACAGGCGCTGAGTAAGGCGATGATGATGGCTCAATTACCCCCATTTCCAACATCTTGTCTACTTCCTTCTGTATGACCTCTTTGGTGTTGAATGGCAAAGGATAGGGTTTCACACGTTCTGGCTCAGTTGTTGTAGTTACAATGTCATGCTCCCCAAGAACTGTCCTGCCTGGATGATCAGTCAACACATCCTTATATCCGGTGAGTAAAGTCTGCACTTCACTCTTCTGTCCTTCCGAAAGTTCATCTGCGATTTCCACATCTTTGATTCCTTCCTTTCCTTTGTCACAAGGAAGAGTCTCCAACCCTTGGTTGTAATCAGTCTCTTTGCTATCCTCTTCGTCAACAACCATTGACATTACGCAGGCGAAAACTCCTTCTGTAGACACTGTCGCAAGGTCTTGGCGATTCTTCTTCTGGTCCTCATACTTTTTCAGCAGATTAATGTGGAGTACTTTCACCTTTCCATCCCGGTTGACGCGATAGTCTGACGGTCCCACCTTCTCGACAACGTCATAAGGTCCTCTCCACTGCATCAGAAGTTTGTTGGCTTTTGTAGGTAGGAGTACCAATACCTTATCACCGGCCTTCAAGGTTCGCTGTCTGGCTCTTCTGTTGAAGTGTTTTTTCTGCTTGAACTTCGCATCCTTAAGATGATCCGATGCTAGTCGACAAGTTTCCTCCATCCGCTCTCGTAAATCCATAACGTACTGATACGTGGTTTTCACTTCCTCGTCTGGTATATCTTTCGTTAGAAGCTCCCTCAGAATCATCATTGGCCCTCTAACTGCTCTCCCGTAAAGCAACTCGAACGGTGAAAATCCAAGTGATTCTTGTGGAACCTCACGGTAGGCAAACAGTAAGGCATTGATAAATCTGTCCCAATCTTTTGGTCGCTCTGCACTCATCTTGCGCAACATTTGCTTAAGGGTCCCATTGAACCTTTCCACAAGACCGTTGCACATGGGGTGGTATGGCGTAGTGGTAAGTTGTCTAATTGACAGCAGTCGGCTAACCTCTCTCATCAGCTCCGACGTAAACTGTGCACCCTGATCACTCAACATTTCAGATGGGATTCCCACTCTGCTGAAGATGTCTATGAGTGCCTCTGCAACTCTCTCCGTCTCTATGCTCTTCAATGCAACCGCTTCCGGATATCGAGTGGCATAATCCACGACTGTCAAAATATATCGGTTTCCTCTCTCCGTAGCCGGTTCCAGTGGTCCAATCAGATCCACGGCGATCCTCTTAAATGGAGTATCGATGAGAGGCATGTCACCTAGAGGAGCCTTGGGAACTCTTCCTTTCGGGTATGTCCGCTGACAGATATCGCATGATCTGCAAAACCGAATCACCTCCGCTTGAACCCCAGGCCAAAAGAACTCAGAAAGTACCCTGTTGGTAGTCCGTTTAGCAGCTAAATGCCCCGACATGATAGACTCATGTGCCAACCTCATCACCATCTCTCGGTACTTTTCTGGAACAATCAGTTGTCTGAAAGTCATGCCATTCCTCACTTTCGGGCTTTGGAACTTCCGATACATCACACCCTTCTGATAAAAGATAGTTGATGATCCTCCATCGTCCCGCTCATAGGTCTGTTCTGCAGACGCCAATTTTCTGAATTTCTCCAATGTAGGGTCTGTCTGCTGTCCTTCTTTCAAATCTTCCACACTGCCTAAATCTGTCATCAAATCCGGTACTTTCAATGGTCTGCATGCAACCCCTTTCTTCTTAATCTGTGCGCGTGTCTCTACCGCTTGAACACTAGATTCCTTCATCTTCCAATCCTTGTCTGGATTGTCAGGAGGTAATGCACCAAGAATATTTCCTATAATCAAGTCGTACAGTGGCGTTTCCAGTGCCCATGCTTCAGTTGTTCCTCTGAAATAAGGCGAATCCACTTCAACTGTAGCTATAGGTGTTTCTAACCGCGATCCATCGGCGAATGTGCACACTTGAGATCTACCTGTGAAATTGTTCTTGTCGACGAGACATTTCCTCACAACCACACCGCTACATCCTGTATCTCGAAGTACAGTAACACAATAACTGCCAACACAGCCTTCCACAACTGGCATTGTCGTAGGTAGAGAGCTTTTTACATCACAAGAAACACTAAGAGTTGCAGAATCATTCTTCTTGTGTTGTTTCCCGTATTTCTTCTTAGATACCCTCTTAAGATCACCTTCCTTCTCTTTACCATGTTGTTCTTCGACCATAGCTGCAACTTTGTGTCCAGACCCATTCTTCTTGGCACGACACTCATATGACAAATGACCAGGTTTCCCGCAGTTATAACACTTCCTATCTTTTGACGAAGGCTTGGAAGTAGACGCATCAGCAGGGCTAGAACTCTGAACCTTACTTGAACCTGACCTCTGACCTCTGGATATAACCTGGTTCGCCTTTGTTCCCCTTGCTTCCACATACTTGTCTGCTAATCTGGCCATCTCTGTAATTGAAGACGGTGTTCTTTCTTTTAGAAAAAGGGTAATATCCTGACCACAGCAGTGAATGAACTGGTCCCTCAACATAAGATCTCTCAGCTTATCGTAGGTTTTCTCTGTCTTACTCAGTTCAATCCATCGCTCGGCATAACTTTGCAAGCGTGTAGCAAATTGCGAGAATGTCTCTCCACCTTCCGGTCTCGCTGTTCGGAAAGATTTCCTGAAACCTTCCTCCGTCATCTCAAATCTAAACAGAAGCGCTTTCTTCAACTCATCAAAGTCTAGGGCTTTTTCCACAGGCAGTCGTGAAAACACATCTAATGCTTTACCCTTCAACAGCGCACTGAGATT
This sequence comes from Mimachlamys varia, assembly GCA_947623455.1. Classification (NCBI taxonomy): domain Eukaryota; kingdom Metazoa; phylum Mollusca; class Bivalvia; order Pectinida; family Pectinidae; genus Mimachlamys; species Mimachlamys varia. The sequence continues at coordinate 31,790,303 of OX392540.1, forward strand.
TGCTCCCCACTGGTCTCGTTCCCATTTCTGTGCCTCGGCATATCGTTCAAACCTCTGAAGGTATGCATCCATATTATCGCGAGAGTCATCAAATGCTGGTAACTTTGGCCCCCGTTTTATCATCGAATCTCTTCGTGCAGTAGAACTATGGTTCTCTTCTCCACCTCCAGCTTGTAGTAGTTCCATCTTCATCTTGTGCTCCAGCTCCATTCGTACCTCCGCTCTTGCTTCCCGCTCAGCTTCTATCTTAGCCTGTTCTAATACCAGATTCTTCTTCTCCATCTCCAATCTGAATTCTCTATCCTTCTCTCGTTCATCTCTGGCATGCGCTTGCTGCTCGCTTACGAATTTCTGCAAAGCCTCGCCTTCATAATTCATATCCTTTCCAAGAGCAATAAGATCCTGAAGTGAAGACATGTTGGTATCCACAGATGCAGCAACAACACAAAGAAGGACTACTGACGACAAAATACAAGCAAACAACATGTAAACTATACTTACCAACAAAAGAGCACCTGCTTGTCTCTTCCTGTCCTTTCCCTGATACTTACCCAGAAGTTGCATCCACAGCGGCCTTCATGATGTAGATAAAGAGTGAGGTTGAAAAAGATGGGAAAAGTAAAGAAAGAAAATAACAGTGTACAGAATTGCCCAAATCGAGAATAAATATCTGGCACTATACCTAACATACAATGGTAACAAAAATACAAATTCAAATTCCGAATAACAACACGTACGTCATCCCACCGCTGCCACCAATTTTGTAACGTAGGATGAGCGTTGAGTAGTTATACGGAAAATGAAAACAAGATTTAAGTACAATTTACAATTTATTTACAATATACACAGTTCACACTCACAAACATACTCAGTTTCACACAATAACAGATCTACCCTAAGAGTCTCTAAGCAACATGAAGAGATCACAGTGTTGCGTTAGCGTCCACGTCTCTCCTCTTCATCCACAACGACAAGCAAATGATAGTCAGATAGGTCTGACTAATGTCCACAAAGGACGTCAAGTTCCCCACAGGATATCAAGTTCCACACAGGACACCAATCACCACAAAGGACGTCAAGTTCCACAAAGGATCACAGGTTCCACTAAGGACACCAATTACCACACAGGACAATGAAATCCACCTAGGATATCATATGATGTAAGAATCTATAGTTGCCATCTGCCGGTAACTAAGCAGTGTACCCTGAAGCCTCCGACAAGTCAGAGCTGTGTCGGCTGATAGCCACGGTAGTACATCTGTCCTCAAGTCGCCATAGACATTCTCTTGACCCGTTTCCTTGTTGTAGGCTGACCTTGACTGGTGTCGGTCCGGTTGCCGCAACTCACAGGCCCCGATAGAGATCGTCGGTGCTCGTAACGTCACATGAATCTTTAAAAATAATAACAAGAACAACTAAGTAAAACTCTCATACATTTCACATACGACATCAAATAATTATTGATAAGAACTCGTCTAAGTTTAAGACCAATCAATTTACACAAGAATTCGATTAAATCCAATAACATATTACGACAATTTTAGATAGAAAGCAATAACCTAAACTATGCTATCGTGCGGGTTCAGAATACAATAAATAACATTATTTATATAACATTTTAAAGTTAGATTTGGCCACTCATGGCTTCCATACTTTTTCATACACGCATACGCACTCACCTGAACACACTTTACTATAAACATAACATATTTATGCGTTCTAATACATGGACTTACAAATAAACATGCATTCATATTGATACATGTAATCAACAATATTGATATTTACAGATACTGTCTCTAACACTACATTATACACAATGAAACGCATGACTGAACCGCACGAGCAAACGATTGTTTACATAGATATTTATCCACAAATGGGCTACAAAAACAGACAAAGAAATACATATTTAGTGAAGAAATACTCACCACAGTCTGTTATCTGTGCCTGCTCATGTTTATACTGCGCTTGCAGTAGAATGGGCTTAATAACTAGCGAAATTTCTGTCGCCTCAAAATGTCCCGCTTGGACTTACCCATTTCCGGTCACTCTCTCTAAAACTACGGTCACTCACAAGGAACAACGACCATACATGACACAACCATACATGAAAACAAATACAAACATTTATACGAACGTGACAATGTACAAAGTTTGATTGACAGGGAAGTGGTAACCGGTGACAACGAACGACGGTGTCCCATACAGTCGTCGGGTATGTCGGGGGAAAATGTGTTTGTTTACTTACATAACACATGTACATCATAAACAAAAGTAGCAGCCACAGTATGACCTCATCGCTACGTATACGTTCATTACTGAATTCTGATGAAATAAACTCTTACTATAAATGCAATTGCTTGATTATTGAAGTCAACATTATAATAACATCACAATTGTAGCTTGGATTTAACTCTCTTGTATTTCTAAATGAAATGTGGGTTTGTTTTTAATAAATCAACTTAAACGTATACCGGCTACATACACAGACAATAATATACCTATAGCAGTTCACTGAGGCCGTTCTTCTAGATGCATTCACCGTTGTCGTACATTTCATTTATATTGCATTCATATCGTTTTCATGTTTTAATTACGAGGGAATATACATTTGTGTTCATTCTATTAATCACGTATTCAGTCTGAAATGCGAATCAATCGACTCATTTAGTCCTACGAGAACATGATGAACTTTCATAAATCTTCGAATTGGAAACGTTTAAATGTGTCTACCGTAGTGGGTATATGTTTATGCTGAGAATGGATTGTGTTGATATGAAAAAACAGTCACCGTGGAAATTCGATGCTTCGTTCGGGGCCATCCGACCCGTCGCACATCGTCCCATTTACTGGCGGTGACAAACGTTACAATGCCTTGTGGTGTAGATTTCAATGCAACCAGATTGAAATCAGATCCCCGCGTTGTCAATTATCAGCTGTCAATGATCACATGATGCTGTGCATTATTTTTTCCCGTGATAATTCGATTTTAGTTAACGATTTTTTTGGTCCAATATATTATTTGATAACTTCTGGTACGGTTCCATGTAAATTCCTGCTGTCACCGATCCTCATGGGACTTGGGTATTCTCCGGCTAACTTGTTTGAGTTCCATTACACATAATATAATTGGATGAGACTATAAATAATCAAGATAGGCTAGATAAAAACCGTGTCCAAGTCCAATAAAAGCACATACATGTATATACAGCAATGAACGCAATAGGCGAGAAACAGTAACGTTTCGCTCAGTTAACGGTGTACACGTATATATGCAAGATTTGAATAAAGCAAGTAATTGATCTTCAAAAGATAAGATACAATCTATCAGCCTAGCGATTGGTCAGTTATTGTTTTTCTGACCGTGCCTTTAGTTTTGCCATGTCATAGTCAAGGGGTGTAGAGAGCGTAGGTGAGCAAAACACCTAGATATCGACGATGGCAGATCAATATGGTGAAGATATAACGACAAGTGGCACACCCTTGCCAATTCTTTTCCTTCTTCTGTCATCAAGCCAGTTCCCGAATTATATTTTGACGTCCAGTTCATTACCGCGTGAATATAACCAATTGATTATTTATTTCGAGATGTTCATTTTGGGTGTGTTTCGAATCGAATATCGATAGTTATAGGACTTCCATTTTTGCACTGAATTTATATTTCAAATAAACACACTTTAAGATTCTGAATGATATTGCTTTGATGTTTTAAAAGGTATACATAGCGTTCAAAACGTTACTAAAAAGATATCCTCTTCGTGTGTTTACTTTGTGCCTTAGAAAATTCTTCCTGCTATAAACAGGAGGAGAAACTACAAGAATTAAGTTTTCAATATGCTTCCCGGTACAATTGTATATTAGTTGTGGGCCTCAGACCACAATTAATTATACTGTATGTCATTACCAACAGAAAACGAAAACTGAACTCCTTTGAAGAAGCCCTTATAACAGCGTTCAAAACGGAATATCTTCACCACGTCTTCCAATGTTACGTAGAAATACGAGATACAGGCAGTGCTAGACATTTTAGAATGCTAGCGGTAAGCCAAGGAGTTAGGAACGATATTGGCTGGTGGTAGTTAAGACCAAATGACCACTGATCATAATTTGTGAAACGCTCTGAGACGACCTATAGTCTGTGACAGAACCTTAAATTTGTATTATCATGTATTATGTCACTAAATGGTTCTTTTTCTACATTATCCTTGGTAGAAAGTCAAAACCCGTAGTCACACCGTTGTGCATCCGTATCGGATCCGTATCGCACTACGGTAATTGCCATCTCTAGGGTCATCCGTGAGATTAAATCCGTAGTGGAACCGGCGAATTGATCCGTGAATGTCTGGCCTAGACATTATGCATTACACTCCTGCAAAATTGCCCAAAAGTCTGACTGGAGCCTGTTGGACGCAGTGAATATATAATTCTTTGATTGCAGCAGCTAAGTGTACACTTTACATTGGAAATGTTCGACTTCTGCATTTGCAGTTTTCAGAAAACATTTTACACTGTACATGTTACTTTGGACAACCATAAATTGATAAAATTCGTGTCAACGAGAAAGGTAAATTTTGACAATTATTCGTTGTAAAATTAATCAGTGTAATATCAATTTCTGGTTTGATAAATTTTTATTGATAGAATCTCAAGAAGTAGTTTTGTCTTCTTGACGTACCACAATGTCCGCAGTGATTACCCATCATAGGTCCTGCTCACTGGCCAATGCCTAAGCAACATATTACACTGTAGTCGTGTCCAACATGTGGTGTTGTTGACACAGGGGTAATTACTGTTTCTCGAGTTTCTAGGACACTGTTTATATTGCCTCGATTGTAAACAAACTAAATATACTCAGGTTCTTGCGACCTCGTCGCCTTCGTTTCCTTGCCTTGAAAAAAAAAACTCTCTGGGAGCTGAGACGCTGACGAGGTGTCGAAATTCTATTAGGACTAGGTACAGGACAATTCAATATGGCGCAGGTGTTTTTACCAAAACTTGTTATTTTATTAAATACTGCAAAATACATGACCAAAATAGACTACAAAGTACATTTTGTGATGGAGAATCGATAATTTCAACCATATTTTGGTACGTTTGGTGGTTTTTCTGATATTTTGTGTTATATGTCAAAAAACGCGTGCACGTTTGCAGAATACTGCGAAAGAAAATAAAAACAATGAATATCATTTTTTGTTACTTTAATATACACAGAATGATAGACGAGCCTTCGATTTTTGAATAAATCTCTCTTTCAATTGAAAACCGCAGAATAAGAGAATGTACTCGTCACATGAATGGCAATTTATGTACATTCTGAACACCGCTCACATCTGGATCAAATTTTTAAAATTTCCATCGCCGATCGACAAATTTATGTGGCACGCCGCATAGCCAAAACAAAAATCTTACCGTCTGCGGTATGACGAGTTATGACATTGTGTCAGATCTCTTAAATCAAACATCTTCCCGTTGCATGTAGCGAAATATACTACCCTGTCCTCCATTTTGCACTATTTACTTTTTTAGATATTCATACGCCTGACTTAGAGGCATGGTGAAACATCGACAAAATTAACAATTAAATTGGATTCAAGCATGCAGTAAAGGTAAATGTTACTTGGTATATCATCACAAAGCAAAAACTGCCCATTCCTATCACGATAAATTGTTTTTAGCGATTGCCAGTTTTACATTTTTGGGCGAATGTATAGCACGTGAAAAGATGTCCTTCGGCACTTCCGGCAGTGTTGTTTTAGGTAATTTAATGATTTTGAAAGAATTGTCAACAAAGTTTAATTTGTGTTGTAAAAATTCTGATGGAATTCGTATATATAATACACTTCCGCGTGGATCGGACAGTATTAACTCACTGATTATACCGATTCGTTCTCGGCTTCGCACCTGTCAAACATCGCTAGCGTAAATTGTTGCCATCGTAAACATGTGTGGCAGTTGAGGCACATTGGTATCAAAATACATTTCTCAAACTTAATTAGTAATTAGGTAACCGTATCGTAAATGTAAATTACGTTATGTTGGTTTTATTATTTTTATTTTATACATTTATTTGACACGAAACTTACATTTACATGACAAATGACCTATTTAATATAAAATAATGCCCCTATATTGCCCCCACGAGATACAGGTAACTACTTTTACCTGAACTGAAAACAGCATGCAATGGGCGACATTTTTTAGAGGGGGTACCTGTCTATTTCTCCCCGATACTCTGATTTACAGACTAATATCAAAATTTTAACACTGGGTTATCATTCTATGAACATTGCAGTAGTTTTGTATTATTTTTTTGAGAAGTTTCAAATAACTATATGAAAAATATTTGCGCACTCCCATCTGGATATTATTTACTGAATATTTTTTTCCTAAGTACAGATTTTTTTAATTTTGGGGACTAAACTGCATTTTATATCAATATTTAACATAATGGGATAAAGCTTATGCCATGTATTGGAAGAAAACATTAAAATTTCATTATTAACATTTTCATCCAGGTAACAACCAATATGGCTGTACCTAGTCCTTAAAACAGCTATAAGAATTGTTGGGTTGTGCTACATATTGGGAATACCATTTATCTTCAATCACTACATGTTTTTTTTGTAGCTCGTTCACCTATGAAAACCTTCGAACGCTTTCAAATCAGGGTTAAATGATTTAACAAAGAATGCAAACTTGTATGAAACCGCACTACTTAACATTGAGCGTTTGCATGAAAAGCAGAGTCGTGCAGCATAACTGGTGCGGTTTTACATAACCGGCGCGGTATTACATAACTGGCGCGGTTTTACATAAATGGCGCGGTTTTACATGACTGGTGCTTTATTATATAACCGGCGCGGTGTTATATATTGCTTATGTGTGCCGGCCAGATGGAGTGGAATCGGGAACCATCGTCACTTTCCGTTAACAAAAGTGCCGACGGTTCCCAACTAGAAACTTCATCTATACAACATCGATTACTTACACTGTTCCATATGTAGATCTGTACGGATGAGAGGACTGTGACAGTGATTCCCTAAACAGGATAAGTGTAGGGCTGAGGCAATAATTACAAATATCTGATTATGTCGACATGTATTTTTAATCACCTTAGCATGTTTTCCAATCGGATTTATTAATTTCGTTTTTTAAAAGTTCGTGAATGATAGCGTAACATTTAATTATTTGACTGGTAATTCATTTTAATTTATTCTTCATTTAATCTGCTGCATATACAATTTGTGTGCTGGGGGTCTGTCGTTTTTACTTATTTCTTTAAATATTTAGATAAACGAATGCTTTTCCACCAATTAACCGCAAATGTCAGTCGCTGAAAATCTTTTTAAAACTGTCGAAAGGTAGCGAAATTACCTGTAAAAGATTATGAAAAAAGTCCCGATACATTAATCTTCCCCAAATACATTTTACCAGCTTCTTAAAGAAACAATACTTACAAAATACCCTGAAAATATATCACTGAGGTAAGATATTCGGTATTTTAAAGGGACATCGCACAGTATGCTAAACACTTTCGAAACTATATAATGACTGGGAGTTACCGGGGGTAATGTTACATTCTCCCACCATTCACAGTTTTTTCTCCTCTTTTATCTGTCTAAGATTTCTCTGTCACCTCCTAGGGTATGTAAATACATGTAGCACGAGTTGACAACAATGTAATAACGTCACGACAACAACGTGATGACGTCACGACAACAATATAATAGCATCACAACAGCAGTACCACCACGATAAGTAAACAATTCAATCACGTCAGCATTGTGTCGCACTGATACTTAGGTTAAAACAATACATAATAATGATGGGAGAAAAACAATCCTCCCCTACCTTGAAGTTGCGACAGAGAAATCTCCAACCCTCGGGGTGATAATATGCTTGATTGTCTAACCCTCTTCAGACTATCTAACACTCGGGTTCGACAACCAAGAATATCACCTATGGGTTGTAGATATCTCTTTATTACATTTTTACCAGTGAAATATCGAAAATTATTCATTCTATAAAAGTGATATTTTTCACTAGTGAGAAATATGATATTTTTCACTAGTAAAAAATATAACTTTTTCTGATTTGACAAATTAGAACGCTGCTTACAAACGACGTTAGGGAAAATCAAAAACTGCTACTGGAGATTTTCCTATACAAATGTAATAAACAGAATATCTAACAGTATCTTCAGTAATACCAAACAACTGCATGATATCTTTAAGTATTTCGGAAATCGACAAACTAATATAATTCTATGTCAGTTAAGAAATGGGGCTAGTAACTTAAATAATGACCTTTATAATGACTATCTAACTGAGTCCTCTGCCTGTTCTTGTGGTTCTAGATATGAAACAGCATCCCACTATTTCCTTGATTGTATTATATATGCTGAACCTCGTACTATACGTTTTCAAAATATATTCCATGATACTCATAACCACCTAACAATAGATGTCATCCTAAACGGTTGTGAGATATGTGATGAAAATACGAATAAACATATTCTTCTTTCTGTATCGGATTACATTTTAAGAACTAGAAGATTCTGGATATCCAAATGAAACTGTTAAATGAAAGTATCACTGATTTTTTTTTTCAGTCCTACTCCCATTCCTTCATTCACTCATTCTTTCATTTATTCCTATAGTACATTTCATTTACATTCATTCAATTTTCATTTCCTCAATACAATATCTTCTGGTTTCCAATAATACTGGTACATTACATTTTTGTATTTTTTTGTTTACATTTCTCTTAATTCTTCATTTTATTTCTTGTTATTGGTCACTTTAATACTGAGGATGTAAACAGCTCCCATCCAATTCGTCTGTCTCGATTATGTTCCCGGAGGGTTGGGTTCAGAAGACCAGTTGTACTATTTTGCTAAAATTGGGAAACAACTACATAAATAATTATACAAAGCTTTAGAACATGCTCTTCTTGATTTAACCTTTATTTAATGCATAAACTGAACTATTTAGTGGGATTGAATTTCCAGACTCATCAGTGGATGGCCTTGTGTATTTCACAATGGACGTTTCTGGCCTGTATCTGTTGGGTAAGGTAATTTAATCCCACTAAATGTTTTTACATGCAGCTCAATAATAATAAAAAAAAAATATTTTCTTTTCGGATGATTACTTGTACATGATGTACATATCTATTTATCTTTGGTATCGCAATAAAAGGTTAAAGTTTCAATTATTTAATTTTATTAAAATCCAAATACAATTTAGTAGTTGTTTCCCCCACTCAGATTATTTATATAATGCGTTCAAATTGTTTGTATGTGTTCAGTGATGTAATGTTTATGTCTATGTTTGTACCACTGTTTGTTACTTTGTTTGGAGAGGGCTTACATAGGCTATGTCTGCTGCCCGATCCATTTGTCTTTTTGACAATAAAATTTATTTAAATTGAAATTGAATACCAAACATATTTTACTCGTGTGGCTAATATTTTGATATTTTTCAAACGTGCTGCGCACTCGCGAAGAATATCAAAATATTAGCCCCACTCGTGAAATATATTTGTTATTACTGAAGACACTATTAGATATCCTCTATTTCACACCCTCAAGGTACCTTACACTAATTAACAACACAATCATATATACTGAAGGACAATCTAATTTAAAATATAATATATCAGTATTCCCCTAAGGACCCAGTACCACCACCTAACATTGACGAAACATGTTCGCTTAGGGAGGGAGAGAGAGATTATCTTATTGAGTAACATTTTATATAGATTATTATCATTATATATATAAAATGTTACTCAATAAGATAATCTCTCTCTCCCTCCCTCTCTCTACCCCTCCCCTCTCTCTCTCTATCTCTCTCTCTATCTCTTCCCCTCGATCTCTCTCTCATGATGTGTTTGCATGTGTGACTTATGATACTGTGAGATATTGTATTTTATTATTGTAAATAAGCCATCTTGAAATTTGTAAATATATCAATGTTTTATTGTAGGGAAAGGGCTTTGTATAAGTTGTACAACTTGTGCCCAATCCCTTTGCTATGGAAGGCAATAAATATGTTTAAATCAAATGTTCGCTTACGAAACTGTTTTCAATTTTGCCATGACTGTTTTGTCTATTGAAAAATTATTTTGAAAAAAAAAAATCTATAATTTGTCGTGTATTTATCAGAAAAAATAAGTATAAAATAAACAAAACAAAACATTACCAACAAAAAGTTTTGAATGGGTGAAAAAGTTTAAGTTCGACTAGACCCGATTTCAACCAAGTACTGTATACTGTAGCTAAATCAGTTAAACTGATAGTATAACCATCTTTTCTGTAGACCTGAGTCGATGGCCTAGCCAAATTGACTTTAACACTCAAACACTTTGGTTGTTTGGATTCCTTTTTCATTCAGGTCCGTCAAGCTTTAGCTTTACCTGCAGACTCTAACACAACTATTACCATGCCAAAATCAAATGCAGTTTCCTTTATTCATATATTTTTATTATTACGGGATTTGTTAACAATTGTGTGGGTTGTTTTGATCCATACCGCCGGCTCGGGAAGAATTTCGTTTGTAACATTGTTTTATTCTATATATATTTTGACGACCATTTATATGGATGGTACTTGATAACCTCACTCTTTTGTATTTTTTTTTTTTTGTAAAATTGGCTACATGTATATTGTCACACATTGCAAGACGACAATTATAATATCAGTAGATACTATCTTTAGACTCGTATACTTACATGCGGCCATGCTATTGTGTTTCTGTATTTAAACAGCTATTGTTTAAGTTGAGTGGAGCATTTATGATTAAACAAAATGATAAAGTCCGGATATGAAATTTCGTGGAATTCATTATAAAGTTCCAATTCAACATATTTATAGTCTCGTAAACTACACTACTGTAATGACGAGCTGTGTTGTAAGGTGTTACAATTAAAACGCTTCTAGATTACGTTTATCTTCCATCAAACACAATTACCTTCTAACAAATACAAGTCATAAGCAACTGTTTATGTAAATAAGACATGTGCATCCGTCTACCAGACCTTACAAAAATTCTTTGATCTCTGATGCAAATTACGTTGGGAATAAAAACTGTTTCCAATTTCAATATATTGAAATCTATTAGTAATAGTATTAAGAATTATAACATAGAAATATCACAGTACACGTACCAACAACAGGATTAGACAAAGACTAAGTCTGTATGCTATAAAGATGGACGTTTTTGAGTATGCTCATTAGTGTGGTTACTTGTGATTGACAATGCTGACTCGGTTATCATATGCATGTTTTGGACTTGTTGTGTACTTGGATGTGATATATTTCTACATGGCGGGTGTCGTCGATGAAGCAGACAACGCTTACTCTTTCGGAACACCTGATTTTATTATCCTGTATGTTTACAAGGGCCTCCATATAAATCTTTCATCTGTTCATATTTTGCCCCTAATTTAATCGATTTTGGGTTCGGATTATGGTTTTGTTAACTCTCCGGTATTTTCTATTTTTTTCTTTATCAGCGTTTTACTATGTAGAACAGACACACACGAAAATACAACTTTTAAGATTTAGAATAAGATATAGTCAAGCCAAATAATAAAGTACAGCTGTTTCGTCCTTCAAAGATTCGTCAGTGATACTAGGGCCTTAGCTAAAAATGAAGACTTTTGAGAAAAATAGCTGATAAAATTTCCGGATTCTTATAAGGAGGTGCTCTTTCCCTTTGATTAAATATATTTCGTGATTTTCAAATATCACTTCTATATCTGTCTTTTGAAGTGCAAAGAGTAAAACAGTAACAGAATAAATGCATAATTAATTATATTGAAAAACTCATACTCACTTATTCTCTAACCATTTGTACTGGTTACACTTTATATTAATCAGGACTTGGTTATATAGATACGTTACCAATAACTTGAAACGATATGTGCATGTATATACATTTAGTAATTTAAAATATGTCAGTTTGTGCACGCACATTTCATACAAAATATTCATGTTCTCGAAGTAGGAATGTCTGCACTTATGCCAATTAACGGATAACTTTGCCTGGTATTTCAAATCCAACGAAATTAATGTAATTACTCGCGAATTCCGTAGTATGCAAATGAAAACGATCTGAATCTCAAAGCAGAAATAATTTCTATTAAATGGCTGTACTGCTGAATGATAATATGCCTAACAGAATTGTCACTATCAGTTAATTTAATCAGAAAATTTGATTTAATAAAATCAAATAATGAGATATGAAACGGACAAGCCATATACCCAACTGTTAAATGTTTATTTATATAAAACGTTTTTGACAAGATTGCCAGCAGCGAAATTTGTACACTGATATGAAGATATCATTTTGTGTCATATTTTGTTCAAAAACGCATAGATATCCCTCACTTCTAAGTCTAGGACCCCGCATCTTTCTTTATCTTAATTTTAAGTAGGCCTACATGTTGCTGAGTGTTTAATCAATCAAAAACCCGTAACTAAGCTATGACGCATATTGTAAATATATTAATGAACTGTGTCAACATAGAAAAATGAAGTTATTCACAAACTTACTAACAGCATAACAACACGATGTACAAATATCATTTTAAGAATTTTTATTGGAATTTACATAATTGATTTTTGCTAATAATAATATTATACAACAATTATATTGGGATTGTTTGGCAGTTTTTTTAATTTTCATGCCGATATGAATGAAAATCAATTACATCCATACTGTATGAAGCCCGCTAGGGATTCATGGTCAATATGGATGTGACCTTTTTGCATTCATACCGGCATAAATATTAAAATATCGACTTTGATTTATTAAACACTCAGCAATATGTAGGCCTACTTTGAATTAAGATAAAGAAAGATGCGGGGTCCTAGACTTAGAAGTGAGGGATATCTATGCGTTTTTTTAACAAAATATGACACAAAAAGATATCTTCATATCGGTGTGCGAATTTCGCTGCTGGCAATCCCGTCAAAAACGTTTTTTTAAATAAACATTTAAGAGTTGGGTGTATGGCTTGTCTGTTTCATATCTCATTATATATTTATCACGATAAACATAATATACTACATCTACTTGTGTATAGGGCTCTGTATAATTTGTAAAATTAATCTAAAGCAAACATGCAGTAATCCTTAGTGCATATCAATAGATACATAAAGTAAGGTCTGTATGTACATATCGTCTGTTTCGAGAGCATTACGTGTAGATATAAAAAGGTAGGTCTTAAACTCTTTCTTGAAATTGGCCAGGGCATTTGTATTTTCTATAAGCAGATGGTAAGCTATTCCATAACGTCGATGTGAACGAAACTGGTCACCCCACGAGGTTTTACGACACTCAATGAGTCTGTCCCCGACCACAGTGCTCGTGGCGGCTGATACACGGGAACAAATCTCCTTTACGGAGTCTGGAGTAGTTTCATCCGGTGCCTTGTATACTATTGTAAGTTTTTGTACTGTGACCTGTATCGTACAGATAACCTGTATAATAAATACAGCACATGAGTGATGTGCTCTGTCCTCCGACTTAGAGTTGCTAGACTTCCTGCAGTTTTCTGGACCCTCAGAAGACGACCCGTTTTTTTGTTATATAAACCTATGAAAAAGGAATATCTTAAATGCACCTGTAGCTATAAAATGCCAGATACAGCCGATATTCCTGATCTGGTAGTAACATGATTCGTCAACTACATGTACTTATTTCTTCACGTTCGTTGAACCATCATGGTATACCTCGTATGCTGACACATAGGAGGAAATACGATATTTTAAGGGGTTACTGTCCCTTCTCATTTGTATCCAGATCATTCTTTTCGTACAGAGTATTTGGCTCTAAGATATCATTTCTATATGGTGTTATCTAGCGATTCAGTCATTACCATGACTTATTCTTTCTTGCTAACTTGTAAGAGCAAAGCTGGAAACCTTGTATTTTGGGTTTGTTGTGGTGCTATGTGCCTAGTTCTATTAACCCGGCTATGTCACCAACGAATTCTACAGGTTTATTACATGCACCTCGCACATAGAGTCGTTATTAACGATACTCAAGGTATGTATTCATGCGTCTAGAATACAACATCTAAATGTCCACTGGTCCTTCCTTAACAATATACATGTAAACATAATCATATCGTCTGTAAAATCGTATAATAGTGTCAGTGGAAGTTATATACATGAAATAAACACACTCGCCAATCACACAAAGATTATACGTTTCACGCACATATTACACAATTACATCAAGCGGGCAATGGCGCTGTCGAATAAGAAATCAAGAAATTGTATTTCAATTTTATCAAGGTCAGCTTTGAAATCATGAGTAAAGCAGTCTTTGAAATGAGGATTTGTAAAAAACTGATATCATAAGCGACTTGATATATCAACTGCCATATTTAAACACCAACGTAGCTTTGAAATAGGTGAACAAAACTAAGAATTGAACACATTTTAATCCTCCCCTTTCTTTATTTGCAAAAGAAATATTTAAGGCCCAATATAAGTAACTTCAGGAAATTATTCGTGATTCTGAAAAAAAATCCATTTGATAACCATGCAAAAATAAGCCTAAAACGAAGTAAACCTAGGCGGTAACTAACAAGAAACTCTTGACAGAAATATTCAAAGAATTGAAAATTATTCAGGTGGGCCCACTTCAACAACAAGCCGAAGTCATAAGACAGTTAACAAATACAGTTAATCTTAACTAAATCTATAAATATAAAAAGTTATTAGGCTTGAATTTCGCTTCAAGTTTTGACGAAAGTTACGTAAGTTTGGCCTTTAAAATCTGATGACTCATATCCATATATAAATTCATTGAAATATGTTATGTTTATTTTCATATCTCTATGTTGATATGAATTTTTAATTATCAGACGAATCAGGAAGAAATCACTCGCTTCACTACCAATATACATATCTAAGATCAAACAAAGCAACAAGATTTTATCAACACCATGGGAAGAGCCTTTTTTATGAAGGCTACATGTAAATACATGTATTCTGTTTACCTAATTTTGTCGTGAATTGCAATGGGAATGAATATATTTTATACCGTGAGGCAATGTGTATTGTTCGCCTGAGAACGACACATGCATTTTAATGATACAACTAGGAAGGTAAAGCAAGCTTCCTGGTAAATTATGTATATAAATGATTCATGCGTGTCAAAATGAACAAACACCCCTGAACGATTACTGGCTTCAACACCGAATAACATTCATCCCATTATGTCAAAGTTTTTACATAGGATTCGACAAATTTTGTGGTAGTTACATGTACACTTTGCTCGGTAACTCTATCCATCGTAAATATGTTGAAACCCAAATGAAATATGCATTTGAAATATAACCTGGATTTCCGTATCTTTGTCATCGGGTTCTAAAAGTCCAGAAGCTTGAACGTTTGGGTGTTGCATTTCTTGAATATATTTGCATTATCTAGAACCTACTTGCGGCTTCTTTATTATTTCTCTATAATACATCTGTTTTATTCAAATTTCAGTATCACATAATATAAACGTGTTGCAATGCTGGACCAAGAATACACAACCCATAAAAAGATATTCTATCACCATTGACATTAGAAATAAAACGAATAAACTCTCCCATGTTAGACCTCACGTTCAACAAAGGCTTATCATCACATCACGTGTTGTATGTCTTTGTAAACAATTGTTTTGTTTTGTGAACAATTGTCATTTGATTGGATGCACGGAAACATGTGATGCACCAATCAAAACGATCGTAACGTAAAAACGTCTTCCGGTTTGTGTTATTATTCAAATGATCAGTACAAATATTATATAGAAAAAACTTGATAGAAATATTTCGATTGAAGATATCTTATAAATAATGAAGAAGGACTATAGTTAGTATGGCGGTTATACTGATTTAGTATGAGTTGAACCTGTTGTTAGTATAGCAGATAATAATTAAACTCATGACAAAAATAAACAAATGAAATGTTACAAGGTAACAAGAAGACCATTGAAAAGGTACAGGATAGCAAGACCAGGTGTTCCGGAGGAGAAAGCGTATTCTGCTTCATGGACGATAACTGGCGATTAAATCTAGGTCATATCCAAATAAAATGTCCCCAAAATCATAATAGGGATATCTGCAAACAGTATGTTGGGGAAATTGGAATAAATCCTGGGTGGAACTGCCACACAGGGGTTGAATTAATGTCCATATAGTATGAAAGTCATTCAGTTACGATGTATGATATGGTGCATAACAGCATAACGACGGTAGGTGTAGCGGTTTTTTGTTTTTGTCGTTGGTAGTATTGCGACAGTTTCGTTGATATCTAAAGCATTTTGATTCGATAACAAACAGTAGGGTGTCTGAACTGCAATCTGCATGTTGGTTATAGAGTTAACAGTCGTTATTGGATATAAGACAGTGTAATGCGGATTGTTCGTTGGTTATTTATTGACACAAGTTGAAACCAGCGTAATTTAATCTTGTTTACTTTGTATAGAAGACAGTTTATGTAAATAAGGTATCCTACTTAAGAGGCGACCCTTTTCCCACTGCACTTGATAAACATATATATAATAACTCTCCTTAACTTCCGCTTTGATTAAGCGACAGTGACAAAATGAAGACTGGGAAAGCTCACAAAATAGTTCTACATCCGTGCACATGGCTTATTAAATTTAAGGTTGAAACTCATTTATCCTTGAAATTTCATTATGATCTATTCTGATTTTTGCTTTTGAAGATCGCATATGCGTCTGCTGGGGTAAACGAGGTAATATAAAATTTGTATGACAGCAGGATGGAAATATTTTTTTCTTGCATTTATAATTTTGGCTGTTAAATACATTGAAATGAATTTGTATATATTTATAATAATAATTGGAAGTTCTTATGAACCACTTTATCTTAAATACCGTCTCAATGCAGATCACAAATCATTATTCGTGATTATATGGCCTAAGCAACCAACCAATACTGTTCTCAACTTCCTTGGAAACATACGACCGATGCTGATTTCGGCGCTCACAGCAATTTTTTTTACAATTTCTAGCACTACCCAACCACGTATTCATTTACAGCTGAGTAGACGGGAACAAGCGGAGTAAGTACCTTACTCAAGGATATAACACAAGTGCCGTGGCCGGGACTCGAACTCGCAACCCTTCGCTCACGAGCCCGGCGTCCTATCATTCGACCACCGTATATAAGCTGTCGCATACTAGCGTGAATCTCTCGCCTAGCTGATTTCTTACCACGTACCCAGTATAAATATCTAATTTGGGAATGGTCTGATATTATGATGACTGTTTTTGTCTAATTATGTAATCCTTTGCTGGGGTATGTGAAACATGTTTTGAATAGCTAATAAGCTTTCACGATTAACTAAAATGATCCACTCCTAGGTATAAATGGTGTCTTCTTCGTTGGCAACACGTGGTAGATTATACTCCATTGAGTGACCTTCACCTTAGTTTCTGCTGAGAGAAACTCATTCGAGCCTTTAGTATCTTTAAATAAGAATCATAAGCCGTCGTTTTTTTCGTATTTTCCTTAACAAGTGTTGAAATCCCACATTTTATTGTCTGTGTATAACTGCATAGTATACTGGTCATTTCAGTGACGTTTAAATTGAATTTTCAAGAGATGTAAGCTGGCATAAAGGGGGCGAAATCTAAAAGCCTCCATAGCCACAGTTATCTCATTTGAGTGTTGACACGGTTCATAATTTACAAATTTTCGTAGTACACGATTTGAAATTATAAGGTACTAATTTAATTATTACTCTAACCGTTACCAACAGCGGACATACTATCGTATACGCAGTCAAAATGAGGAACAATACTTAAAATAGCATCGAAATAATAATATCATAATCTCTAAACGATATAACAAAATGTAACTACTAATTTCCTTCAACTATTTCATGTAATTACCTTATAAGATAAACTGATTTCATGTATTTTCCTTTCACGATAAACTGATTTTACGTACCCGACCCTTAAACTTCTACATTTGTTTAGAAAATTTCGATTCCCATCTTGTGGCCTCCAGAATCTCTGACGAGTCCTAGGAAGGACGAAACAACTGTATAGTGCAGTGTAATTCCTTTTCTTTTGGCAAACCGTATCTATTACTAAATTTAAAAGGTGCAGCATACAATGTGTGTGTTGCGTCATCATAAAACTAATTCAAATGAAGTCTCAATCTGATAAGCCTGTCAGATTAGGAGTTTTTCGGAAAAGTTACTACGGACGACAGACACACTTCTGGGGAATTGATTCTATACGCATAAAAACTTAATAGTCCAAATACATTGATTATACTTGTATGTAGTTTACCGGTATTACACGTTTTTAACCATTTCTTTGTAATGTAATAACAACATTGATTGAAAATATGAATGTATTGATCATTTTCACATACAGTCGGCTTATTTAGTTGCAAGGATGTATCATTAAATATGTTATTTGTCAAATTGTTCTTATTAAGTTCTAAAGTCGAAATGACGCCTACATGTATCCCCACAAAAAATATTACCAAGCAGCAAAACAATGCTGTTGAAATAACTGAAGACAGAGAAATATCTCACTCTATCTTTTGACAAATTCATTTTGGCAAAACATGAATACTGGACCTGCATGTAGGGCGAACAAATTTTACCTGCTGCCTGCAATGCATTAATCGTATGGGGCCACTAAATTGTTGATGTTATATTTCTCCTCTTTCTACAACAATTATTTCCTTCCTAATTTACTCCCTTGGCAATTTATCACTTTTTGCCTTTCGCTGACCGTTTGCCCCTGTGAGAAAGGCTTTGGGTTATTCCCCTGGCAAAGACATAGTAATGGAAATAATGTTTCAACCGAAGTCAGTATAATATGACCAGATAGGATGCTGAATTAGGAACTGAAATGTCGAAGAAGGAAAAATAAATTATTAAACATAATTTTTAAAGAAATATACAGGCAATAATTAACTGGGAAACGAAGTAATGAGGGATTCTAATAAGTAATAAAATATGAATATGAAATGGAAATGTCGAATAAGTAATGGAAGAAGGAATAAGTAGTCAACTACATGGAGTTTGTTCTGTTGGGGGCCTTTGGAAGAATATTTCAGTGTGGGAGCACTTTGAATAGCCAAAGTTTCAGACTATATTAAGGGAGATTATACTAACACACCATAGCCGCTCCAATATACAAGCTTTCAACACACACCGCATACACTGGACTAACACGACAAAGCCTCTCCAATATACAAGCATTCAACACACACCGCATGTACTGTACTAACACGTCATAGCCTCCCCAATATACAAGCATTCAACACACACCGCATGCACTGTACTAACACGTCATAGCCTCCCCAATATACAAACATTCAACACACACCGCATACACTGGACTAACACGTCATAGCCTCCCCAATATACAAACATTCAACACACACCGCATACACTGGACTAACACACCATAGCCACTCCAATATACAAGCATTCAACACACACCGCATGCACTGGACTAACACGACATAGCCGCTCCAATATACAAACATTCAACACACACAGCATACACTGGACTAACACGTCATAGCCTCTCCAATATACAAGCATTCAACACACACCGCATGTACTGGACTAACACACCATAGCCTCTCCAATATACAAACATTCAACACACACAGCATACACTGGACTAACACGACAAAGCCTCTCCAATATACAAGCATTCAACCCACACCGCATGTACTGGACTAACACACCATAGCCACTCCAATATACAAGCATTCAACACACACCGAATGTACTGGACTAACACGACAAAGCCTCTCCAATATACAAGCATTCAACACACACAGCATACACTGGACTAACATGACAAAGCCTCTCCAATATACAAACATTCAACATACACATCATACACTGGACTAACACGACAAAGCCTCTCCAATATACAAGCATTCAACACACACCGCATGCACTGGGATGCCGTCCTTAACTGACCTTAATTGGACAAAACAAAACTAACCTTGGGAGTCACCAGGTTCTGGCTGAAAGTCGATATATTTCCTCTACTACCAGGTATTTATCTACTTTGACCCTGTTGAGAGGGCACTATTGCCTCATGGTATTGTCGAGGGATGAAAAAGTGCCTGAGCCAAAGGCGAAGGTATTATCTCATCACGAGACATTACTATGAGAAAATAGTGCCCTCTCAACAGGGCCATGGGTTTATACACCAAAAGTCGCTTTTTGTGATATAGAATGAACAGCAATGGGCCGTTTCAAGAGTCAGGCATTTTTAAGGGACGTAACTCATGATCCACATCTAATATCGCGCCCGTAATTGTAATAGTGACGTAACGTAGTAGTGACGTCATAATGGAATCATGTTGAATATCGTGCCAAATTTGATAGTGCCCGGGTGAGTGGGCGCTATCACTTCATAGTACCCATGTGTGTAGCCAATTGTAAGTCAGTATTCAGTCATGTGATATACTTACAAAACACATTACGTCCTTAATCAAGCATAGTTGATAATATGACGCATATTGCAATCAGACTGTGTATCCTGAAATCTCGCGTCAAGAACATTAATAGTGTCATGAACGATTCCAGGGGTATGTTAAGATATTTGTGCCGAGAGCGAAACCTTTCGATTCTGACGATGAATGTGCTATCTTACATCTACTGTAAATATATTTACTGAATCATTGACATAGGTAATGTTCATGGATATGCGATCAGCACGAGTAGCTTAATTTAGTTGTGACGCCATTTGGAGACGTCATGTCAACGTGATGTTAAAGCAAATAGAAACTGGGGTAAAAGTGATGATAAATATTGATAAAAGTACAATCTTACCACTTATATCAACTTATAACATAAATAACTTATTATTTTGTTGAAAGCTGTACTTAGTAAACATTTATCGTATATGTGATTCCGTGACTGAAAGGTCTATTGACATTTTATGGAATGTTAAGTGGAGTGACTTTCACCTAAAATTGATGAAACTAGTTTAAGATGCTACATTTTAACGGCTTTTGTATAAACTTAACTGACTATTTCATCAGACCTTAAATGATTGAAAGGCATCCAAGAATATACAACATGATTGAATAGAAATGATTTTTTTGGGTCATAAACAACTTTTTGATTTCACAATAAGTCAATCTTAATAACACCATGGTCAAGAATTGAAATTCTTGTTCATATCACCTGACATGGCGGCATCATTTTAAGAAGCATGTGACCATGGATTTTGCACGGTTATTTCCAGATCATTTGCAATTCAAACTTGCTATTGTTGCGTGTGAAGTTTGAAAAGTATTTTGTATTCTTGAATGATATGAAGGTTGACGTTTTTTTTTAATATGCTCATAAGTGTGCGTAATTGAAATGATCACGTGGTTCTCACTTAGAGGACTTTGTGGGCTTTTGCTTAGATGAAACAGAGATTTACATAACGGGTTTCGTCGATGAAGCAAAAGACGTCTCCGAGCGTTTTCCATGATCACAATGGCGTTATAGAAATATTGTATTTTGTAGCATTACTCATGTTCATATTAAATATAATTGCATCCTATCAATTTTCACAATATTCCTTGTATCAAACTATAATTTTCCGATCGGCTTTGATGTTCTTAAATATAAGAAAACATGGTTAAGAAGTTATATCAAAAATGCTTTCTCATATTGTATTAAATAATTACAAACCTATGTTTGACTTAAACTTGCGAAATGAGACAAAAAGTACAAACTTAAGACAATATGAATTCGTCACATTTTCGGTACAATTCGCTTCTTAATTGAGCCAAAGAAAAAACCGATACAGAGGAATGATGACTTTTAAAAAAATATAGGTAGATTATTTATATATCTGAAAACAATACACCTTTCCGTCGGTGGAAGCCTCATACTTACAGAAGCCATAGACTAGCCGACTCATTGTTGTTTTTTTTTTACTTGACTTGAGTTCCCTGTGTAGATGTCTAACAAAAAAGCGGATTTGCTTGAGGATATTTGATTACCTCACATTTTCTACACTTTTTGAATTACGGGCAATATTGCTTCCTTTGAAAATATTAAATTGCTATGTTTACTTACTCAGTCTCCTATATTACCTTAACATCGTATCTCAAATTGATTTCTGTGTTAAAACGATTCAGTCGATGAAACTAATTTGTTATAAAAGTAGCATTTATGCATGATATCATTGAAGTTTTTACTTGTTATCACGATCCGTAAAAAAAATATTCATCCGAATTAGGGAGCATGGAAGTTGTTGACGTGAATCGCCTGTAATCAGTCAGCAAGTTTAGTTAAACACAAAAAATGAATGCAGCTATTACTTTAATATATATGCTTCTCTGAAAGTGTGTGGATAAAAATCCGTGTTTGATGTTATATATGGCAGAATAATCGTTTGATTTACCCGTCCTTTTCAGAATTTACACTGTAAAAAATCATTACATGTTTTATGTTTTATTTAAAACATGTAGTGTTTTTGATAAAACATATAGTGTTTTTGATGAAACTTTTGGTGTTTTAAGCAAAACATATGTGTTTTAGGGATAATCGTTATGTTTTATTTAAAACATTCAGTGTTTTAAATTTAAAACACTAAACCCGTTTAAAATAAACACCAAGAAACATGCAGAATAAATAATGTACATCATTTATCAAAAAAAACCTTTTAGATGGGTCTATTTTCATATTAAAAGTATAAAACAAGAATAAATGAGTAATTTCATATTTCTTGCTTGTTTGGTCTGAATATTTGTTGCGGGGGAACCTTTAATTATTGTTATGCAAGAGAATGTCCTCTGATTAGACTTGATAGTATTAACCTGTCATTAAGTGATTAAAAAATATGCATTGCGCATTGTTATTACAGTGATGAAGCGTTTTTTTATGGTTTTGTGTTTCATTTAAAACACTTCCGTTTTTTGTATTACATGTCCGTTTTACGGTTAATATTCGCGCCTTTCGCCGTCACGTGACCATATCACAACACTCGCCCACACCAAGACGAAGGTAGCTGATGCTGAGAGGAAAGAAAGCGGTGCGGATCAATATATTTGGGGTAATTATACATTTATATCTATGTATAGATATACTCAGTTAAATTGTATATCATGAAAGAACATTTGATTCTGAAATTCAAACGTTTCGACGAAGCAGCTGCATGTTCACACACATACACACGTGTTGTTTGTTTTGAGCTGGTCAAGACTGTTGACCAACAAAGGATAATGGCGGTCAGGGGCATGGCACGGTGTTTAAGATGTAAATAAGCTTAGTGTATGGCACGGTGCTGAAGATATACAAATAAGCCTAGTGTACAAACATTATTGCTTTTATGTAAACGGATTATATTTTACTTATTTATTTTTTATCATAAATATCATTTAATCGGGACACATTTTATTAATCTTTTATTTCTATTATTTCGTATAGATCCTTTGACTTTGTCTTTGAGGAAAAGGTGGCCAGTTGAGATCCTTTTGTCCTCTTAGATATTGGAAGGTGACGTACACAAATCTTTAGAAATTTATTTCATTAAGTCTTGAAAGTGATTGCAATTTGTGGTTAAAATCAATCTTTCTAATGTGATCCTTTGACTTTGTCTTTGAGGAAAAGGTGGCCAGTTGAGATCCTTTTGTCCTCTTAGATATTGGAAGGTGACATAAAAAATGCAAACTCGATAGCCTACACCATTACATGTAAGTTTATACTTTAATGTTTATTATAAAGCTCTACATGCTTTTTTAAGAGTTAATACATTAATAAAACTGTCTTTATAATTCTTTTCGTATCCATTTGACAAAGACAAAGCCCTTTTATATAGCTCAGACACCGCTGAAGACCCTCCCTGGTTGTTGGTTGTTGGTTTACCAGTGTGTGTATGTGTGTGTGCGAGAGGGGGTTGGGGGTCGGGGGTTTGGGTGTGTGTGTGTTATCACTAATTAATGATACCTGCTCAATATGTATGTGCATGTTTATCTCGGAAATACCTTTTTACATTTACTACAGTTAAGGAGTTTCAGGGGATTTGTATTACATTGTATGATACAGATTGATTAGACTGCTGGTTTTCAGTGTATTTGCTGTGTAATTCCTGTCTTATATCGGATTCAAATTAAAATTTCAAACTTCATTATCTCGAAGTCAGTGGATCAAGAAAATACTAAGATGTATTTGGAGAATTTGAATTAGGCAAGTTCAATTCACATACAATTTACACTGTTGGGATAGAAGATTTACTTGGAGTTTAATAAAGTTATTCAAATTAATAACAGACTTATTAAAAGTTCTCTATTTAGAGTCTATGTTTGTATTTTACAGGGATCTGATAACAGTTAAATGGTACAGTTACTTCATCATATGGAGAAAGCCGCTGCTTTTGTACATTAGTTGCAGTTGTGTGTGATATCGATTCACTTGCATGTATATAAAATTTACATTATTAAAAATAAGAATATCTTGGGTCTGCAGATTCTCATTTTGATATTTTTTTACAGGATGTTGCAGAGGATATGATGAAGAACATGTGACACGGAGGAGTTGTATGCTTCATGCCTGATCTGTTTTCTCCATGGTGACAACATTTCAGAAATAGCAATAGTCGGGGATGGACAGACCAGTTATGCTGCTACACGTCTGATTTGAAGATGGGCTTGATGTATCCATAACATACGTATAAAACAAGTGCCGCTGCTGTGCATTTCTAAAATGCAGAAAACTGAGTGCCATGCTGGATAAAGAATCTGGTGTAAATGTAACAGTTTAAGGATCATTTCGTGATTTATTTGAAGAAATACATCCCATATGGCCAACATGAGTGGACGTTTTACAAATATTGATAATTTGATAATGTAGATTTTATGTAAGCACATGACATGTAAATGAAGTATCTTATCATTACATTATGTTGTAGTAAAAACATGTACAAGTAAAACATGTTTTATTTAAAACACGTTAAAGTGTTTTTAAAGTGAGTCTAGCAAGTGTAATGTTGAACGTGTTTTTAATAAAACATCAATGTTTTAAAATAATCGTCTCTGTTTTTCCTTTAAAACACTAGTGTTTTTGCCAAAAACGGAGTATATGTAACATTTAAAACACCTGTGTTTAAATATACACATGTAACGTGTTTTAATTAAAACGTGAAACATGTTTATAAAGTGAGTCTGACAGCCGTTTTTAAACAAACATGTTTTACAGGAACTTTTTTTACAGTGTATCTTTTTGGTCGATCATTGTGCTGTATTTAAACATGCACATCACTTATACATAACTACCTTTCACAACGTACTGCACACCACTGCATTAAACGGTTAAGTAAACCCAACTGTTGATTGCATGTTGCAAGTTTAAATCCTTGACCTATTTAACAGAAAACGTCTTGTCATTGTAATAGGAGGTGTCTGGATAGGTTTAAAACATTCCCCGAGTTCTGTGCAATTTGAAAGGAATCTGTCAGCCGAATCCTGAAACTATACACAAAGCAAGTGGATTGGCGATGGTGTAGCAGGTACGCCAGTAATTATATGGGTGGCCTACCCTCACTTTTACAGGGTATATCGACAGCTCTGTATCCGGCTTGGGCGCAGTTAAAACACTCTGTTAGCAGGCCTGGATGTGTATCAGTAGAGGACTACTAAAATAGCCCGTGGACAAATTTTCAGGAGTTTTCTATTCATTTTACACATGATCGTTTAACAGGATCAGTGATTATATATCAAGGAATATATTTCACTCTGGAGGTAGGTACTTTTGTTGTATATAAATAGTATCTATCTTGTTACTTATTTCATACATCATCGTGTAGTTTTCACTGAAGGTGTTCACAACCTAACCTATATAATTGAAGACTGGAGTAACCATCAGAAATGTGTTCTCCTTCCACAGTGTTTGTAACTGTAATCACAGGAACCTTAATCTTCGTTAACGTAATAAGGTAGTGGTTATTCCGTCTAGTTACTTAGTACATACCTGGTATTGGTTAATTTGTTAGGCAGGTGTGTGCATGACCTTACACACACGTGTTTTCCTTTCACTATTTAAAAACATATCGTGTTTACTAACAATATATGTCTTTGTATAAGCCGTATTCAGGACCATAATCATCGTTAACGTAGTTATGGACTAAACTGTTTTTTCTATGTTATTTCTAAGCAAATTTAGGATACCAGTTACTGTAAGCGTTTAAGGTATATTATGCATTGTATGTATATGAATATTATAAGCGTGGTTTGCCTATCAATAAACTGTATCAACTTTACTAACATTATATTTCTATGAATAAGCTGTTCCCAGAAGGACTATAATCATTGTTAAATTGTTAGTAGTCTATTATTCTTTCTGTGTTTTACTTAACAAATCTAAGGAACCGGTTAAGCGTGTAATATATATGTGCATATGACCAACACTATATTACCTTAGACATATTTCCGTTATAAGTGAAAGGTAGCGAAGTTGCTCTCAAGATATAAGAATGTATATAGCTGCATTCAGAATGTTGGCCGCCATGGCCCAGTAGTAAAGGTGTCTAACAGTATGCTAGCACTTGTCCTCCACCTCTAGATCATATATGGGGCAGTCGACAGGTACTGGCCGTAGGTCGGTGATATTTCTCTAGGAACTCCGGCGTTCCATGGCGGGTATATTCGTTGAAGAAGAAGACGCTTGCTCTTCCGGAACAACTGGTCTTATTCTCTTGTACTTTTACAAGGGTCACCATGTAAAGCTTTTCTTTGTTCGTATATTGCCCCTAGTGTTGTAGACATTGAAATCGGACTAAGGTTTTGTTGACGGTTCGGTATTCTATATTTGTTTTTTTGTTTTTTCTCCAACACTAAACCCTTTCACGTCCTTAAATGACATAGCTAGTATAAGACGTAAAACACAATTAGACCTCCTTGAAGGAGCATTTACACTGTCAAGACGCAGTAACGTCGTAAAGTTACTAAGTAAATCAAGGTTACTAGTTAAATAGTTATTGCACTATCAAGCTTCCCCGTGCAAACCGTATGTGTAAGTCGTACCTATTGTCTCAGTTGGCTTTCTGTTGCAATCGGTATACATATAAATGTTTTTTAATCTTTTGCTTTACTTTTTTCCAATATATTACCAAAGAACATACTGATTGTCATGTTAAGTTACCTAGTCAAAGAAGGTCGAAACAGCTGTATGATGCAGCATGACATAGAGGATATTCAATGATTTGCGGTTAAATATCGAATATATTTCATGATTATGGCAGATTTTTGTATATTTTCACGAGTGCGTAGCCTTACGAGTATCAGTGATGATCGAAGCGGTGATGATATATAACTTTTACCAAGGAAATATTTCCTGATATTTCATTGGTAAAAATGTACTAAAGACTATTTTATTATAAATACATCACGAGAGTTGGTGTTACGTTTATGTAACTGTCATATATAACACCTAAATATCTCATTATAGTTTCCTCTCAAAATTATGTCCTGTCATAAAGTAAATATAACTTTTTATTAGTTTACAAGTGTTATGAAACAAGTTATTCGACTTATATAAATCACACTTTATGATCATAACTTTACCACAGATGGGGGCGTGTTATAGGAAACCCGGAGTACCCGAAGAAAACCCACGTGGATAGATATGTGATCCCATTTTTTCACTTTCCATGGTGTAATAAATTGTAACAAAGTTACTCGATGCCCTAAACAGCATTACTGTTACATGGTTCCACCATATCGTATTTGTAACATAGTATATCTTAATGTCACAGGGTATTTCCTTTTTTCAATAGTCGGTTGATCACATAATAAAATAACCCTGTGGCTCAAATCACGTCGGACCCATTGGCTATATACATTTGTTTTTTATTCGGATAAAAAAACTCTCATCAACAACAGTTGTATTTGAGATATAAACTGTTTATATTATTCTTGTATTTCATCGTTGTGTTTTGGATCCCTATTTCACCGAATTTCTTCTTCTTGTACAAAAACAAAACAAAAACGTCTCTAAATCACATAGTGAAATAGAAATATTCCATAGTTTAGGAAGTGCACTTCCGTAAACAAGTGAAAGCAATCTGATTGAATGGAACAGTAGGGGCCAGAGCTCGAACTCTTGTCAAACTCCAATGAAAGTTTTATACTCACAGTACTGAATGGTATGTTTTCTTTAGAGTGTGTTTCGATCATCTTTCAGGATATGATACATAATATTGTACTGGTGGCAATTTTTAGTTCCTGTGGATTATTTATTTTAAAGTCACACAGTACAGCTTTAAATACGTAGCTCAAATGGTTTTTAGCACATAGCCGCAGTTTCTTCAACGTTCCTTAACTGAAGGAAATCCCATTACCTAAATATCTGATTTTCCATAATCCAAGGGGGGAAATCTGAATTAAGAAACTTTCCTAAACTTCTGTATGGCTTTCTTCTGGAAAAGTTTAGATGAAGGAAGTTGATCAAATGCGGGGCATATCCTTCTATTACAAGAGTAGTTTATACAGGTAACATTTTCATCAAGTTTGTTCCTAGCATCAACGATAGCACCTGAAAAGATGAAACAGCTGTAAGATGCATTGTAATTATGTAGCCAAGTCAAATTCTAAAGGTACGGATAACGGATGTTGAGAGTGTGTGTATATATCTGCTACCTGTTTCATTCACCTTAAGGAAAAAATCTATCAGAGAAGAACGGTTTCCAGTTTGCAGTTACAGTTTTGGGGGGTCTTACGGGGATCAATATTTACGCTAGGCTTATATTTATTTCAACTTAATGTAGACGTATTCCATAGTATTAAAACTTATGCAAATATACCCGTTATAGATTTTGCGTGTTGAACACAACTCTGTTGATACAGGAATAATTAAGTGCCGTCTTAACATGACCGACACAAGTGTTGGATGTACCACCTGACCGAGTACTTACTAGACACAAACATACTGTATACGTCACACGCTAGCAACACTCTTTACTTCCGTCGGATTTTATGTTCTTCAGAGTCTCAGACTATTATTATTAAAAAAAAAACAATTGTTTTACTATTCATGCTTATCCCATAACCATTATTGACGTTAATTGGTGTTTATTATGTATATTCAAAGCGCGATGGAACACATCACACCTATTGTGATGTGTTCACCATGTCGTATTTGTATCATAGTATATCTTAATGCCACAGGGTATTTCCTTTGTTTAAGAGTCGGTTGATCACATAATAAATAACACTGTTGTTCAAATCACTTTGGACCCATTGGTCTCATAGTATTAAAACTTGTGCAAATATACCCGGTATAGATTTTGCGTGTTGAACACAACTCTGTCGATACAGTGATAATTAAGTGCCGTCTTAACATGACCGACACAGGTGTTTGTGGTACCACCTGACCGAGTATTTACTATACACCTATATAAAGTATACGTCACACGCTAGCAACAATATGGCGGTACTTCTAACCGTTTAACACTAAACAAGTGAATTAAACAAAACAATACATGACACCAAATTGCAAAATTATATTTTTATCTATACAAAACCTCTTCGAAATGATGTTTCATAGTTCCGTTTCATTACAACACTTTTCCTCTTTACTTTCGTCGGTTGTTATGTCCTTTAGAGTCCCGGAATGTTATAATTTAAAAAAAAAAAAGATGTTTTACTATTTATGCTTATCCCATAACCATTAATGACGTTAATTGATGTTTATTATGTATATTCAAAGCACGAGCGAACATATCACACCTATTTTAATGTTATTAATATGTAATAATAACTTAAAGGTACGGGTGTACACGGCACACATGTAATATTGTGTACATGTAACATTACGTGTAAAGCACGAGTGCATAAGAAGTGTATAGCACGAGTGTGCAAAAGAATGATGGTTATATATGCATACCACATGTAAACCTATTCTACAAAGCACGAGTGTGTACAGAATGATGGTTATATTGTCCGCATCTCTACTATTTGGTAAATATGCATACCACACGTGAACCTACTTTACAAAGCACGAGTGTAAGCAACAAAAGTTACACAAATAGTGTAGGCTTTGCATCAGTGCACTCATCAATCTTTTGGTAGTGCGTATAGTGTGAGACTGGATAGTTAGGAATAGGAACGTCACACAAACTTAAACACACATCCATGACTACACATTAAATATCGCATTACAACAACTGTACTTATAATTGATTCTAGAGGTCGCGGTGGCCAAGTGGTCAAGGTGTCTGACATTCTGTCACCACTAGCCCTCCGCCACTGGGTCGCGGGTTCGAGGCCTTCACCTTGTACTGGCCTTATGGTAGTGGTTTTCCTACGGGAACTCCGGCTTTCCTCCACCACCAACACTAAGTTCTAAAGTAACCATAGCTCTAGTTTAATCGTTTTTTGAGTTCGGATGATGGTTATGTTGGCGATCCGATATTCTTTGGCGTGTTTTTAAAGATCAAAACAGCTGTATATTGAAGTGTAATAAATCTTCCTTATCTATTAAAAAATCATGAAGCATTTGGAATCATTTATTTTCCTTATCGTTTCTGGTGCGTCTTTGAAGGACAGAAAAGAACAGCTGTATTGTGTTGGATAATATCTGTTTTCGTTAAACTTTTCTGTTATCAAGATCCTACAGATATGATCGGATGTGTATATTTAATATGAATCTTTGAAGAATATTTTAGTTATACGTTTGCTGTAACCTCAATAGCTACGGGTGGTTGCTTTGCCCAGTGGCAGAGTCTATACAATAGATGCGTTACTCATGTTTAACTTAAATTCACTAAGTTTGGCACATATTTGTGATTGCAGATAGCAAAGGGGTGTGGGCACATCCTCTTCTGCTGCAGTTTAGCTGAGTCCTAAATTTGGGTTTCCAGTTTTGGGCACTATCATTATGCAGTGCATAAAACAATCTTGAAAACACAGAGATTGGAATACTGCAGGTTCATCTCCTCTTAGCCCCTAATCGTCGACGCTTCCGGCATTCTGTTATGTTGAATAAGTTGAAAAATCACTGCAAGCCTAGCATCAGCCTCTGTATCTTTTTGTGTTGTGGAGTTGAACGTTTATGTATCTGTTCATTATTTTGCCCACTTGTTGTAATTGAGAACGATGCCTTACTTCTCACATTGAGGGCATGGCATTTACCTGGGTGTCGTCGATAGAGCAGAATATACTATGTCCTCGGGGACGTCTGGACTTATTCTCTTGTACGTTTTCAAAGGTTTCCGTATAAATATTTCCTTTGTTCATGTGTTGTCCCTAATTTAATCGATTTTGAGTTAAGTTAACGTTTTGTTAACGCTTCCTTATTCTTTGACCCTTTTTGTTATTACAAGTATCAGCAAAAGTCTCAACACTATCGAATATATGGGTGCAGTTAATTCTTGTTTATTGCCACGTAAATCTGGTAATTTGAGTTCTAAGTAAATAGTTATATACAACTTTAGATACAAGTGTGTTGGTCGCAGATAAATTTCCGTTTTAAAGGGACAAGCCGTGTATTTTATACCAAAGAAATGGGAAATCAATACTGCAATAATGTCTCGCATTGACCCGAAATAAAGAGATTGCGCGGTTGTCAACTTCGATTTATTTGGACAAATTTTACGGGAATGAAAGTTCGTGTTTCCCGGCTGCTATTTGGTCGAATAGATCACATGGTACGAATTGTGATAATTATGTACCACCACGACACAGAAAGAAAGGAAACCAAGGTGGATTTTTCACTGTTCCTTCCCATTTCTTACAGATTTTACACCTTGTCTCCTTTCTTATACAAATATGTACAAAAAGGATTTCTATTTGATCTGAAAACAAACCATATCGATATTTTATCCAAAAAAAACCGATTTGATACTAATGATTATCAGATTTTAAGGCAAATACAATACGGTTATAGAATTAGTGTGAGGGAACCAAGTTTGAAAACTTTCACTGCAGTCCTAACAAAGGCCTCTGAATTTAAGGTAGTTTTAGCATCCAATTTTTTTTTAATTTATTTAAATAAACTGACATCTGTGGCCATTTTAACTGTTACAAGTCCTAAACAGGATTTCCATAATATAAGGGGGAGACATATATATATATATATGTATTCATATTTTAAGTTTAATTTCAGAATATGACTAAGTTGTTTAAAATGAAAATATTTTCTCGTAGTTATTGTCCTTATCAAATTTTTAATAAAACACCATAGAAATTTATTTCAGCGATATAATAGCACAAACTCTTAACATTTCGGTGCGATCCCTCTGACTTTCCTCTTTTACGATCTTACAATTCATTTCGCTTCAATGTCTCCGGCATGTAATTTTTTAATGACGTTACCTAATGTATACATTAATCATGACCGTATAATTAGTGAATAACCATTTCACGTATCATATGGCTGTCAGTTTGAATTAGGGGTACATGTATTAAGAAAGAAAAGTAAGTTTACTAATATGACATTTACTTGTGATGTCACGTATATTTATATGGCGGGTGTCGTCTATAATATATATAGATATAAAAAGAAGACGTATATCCTCCCAGAACATCTGGTCTTTTTTTTTAGAAAATATCATGGTTTCGGCGTAAAACTTTCGTTTGTTTCCCCCCTTGTTTAATCGATCCATAGTTCGGATTATGGTTTTGTTGGACCTTTGTTATTATCTGATTTTTTGGTTGCATGCTTTTTGAAAATGAAACTTCTGGTGTTTTTGCCCACATGAAAAGTCCTTAAATAACAAAGTAAAAGTAACGTTAGCATTCCAAGAATGGATATCTTTTGAAATATAAAAACAAAAGCTAGTTTCCGAGGAAAACAAATCTTTTACAATTATTTTACTCTTCATTTACTGTCGTAAGCGTGTGTTTATTTATAGTATATCTAGTTGAATTAGCTTTACTTGGAAATATGAGCTTCCTGGTTGCCAAAAAATGGAACATTTCATTATTAAAGTCAATTTATATTAATCACAGCATTTAAAGTTGTTTCTTAATTAGTTATAAAACATGTTACATGTTTAATACATTTTTCTGTGTTTGCAAATGTGATTGGGTATTGATAATGTCGCGGTGTAATACTGAATTCATTTTACTTTTTTCAATTAAAATAAAACCTTGTTCGGGCTGTTTAGAAATCTTTTAGGTTTTATGAAGAACTAAGTAACATTTACCAGTACTGCAAAATTGCTTCATATATAAACAAGTGTTTCATTTCACGTTATGACCACAGAATAGTATACAAGTATACCGATACCTACAACTGTTTAAATCGGAAAGGTATGTGGCCACCTGCCCGACCACGTGGGTTTTCTTTCGGTACTCCGTTTTATTCCCACAATAAGACCCCTCGCGCGCTAACATCCGGGTCAACAAGAGAGATTATTGCTGTAAATTAAATAAAGTTTATTTTTGTATCTAATTGTTTAAGAACCAAAGAGCATGTTACATTATTCAATATAATCCATTATATTCAATACGGTTGAAATTTTTTGATATTTCTGTTTCAAATGTCTGGGTGAACAAGGAAAACCACAATTTAAACATAAGTAAAGAAGTGCTTTTATACAGTATATAATTTCCTAGTCTGTGCAGCGCGTATATATGTAGTATGGTTAAGTACAGCTAACCAATCTATTGTAAGCTTAATTTGATATCTTTTCACAGAATTATCCCATTATAAAGTTGTATAACTGCACCAGGAAAACATGACATTGCTACCGGTCTCAACCTGTGATATTTTATAATAAATAAAGTCGAAATGATTAGTCTGTTATTGCCTGCAATGTAAACCAGAAGCTAATTTAATCTAACTAGACTTTATAAACTATGCTCATTGTGATTTTCACCATGGGCCTTCCCTTAAAACATATTTCACACCTTATAATATCCGTGTCATTAAAATATACGATTACACCGTGCTGTCATTGTGTAATTGTGTTGGACCCGTGCGAGGGTCTGGATTTCAGAATATAAATGTCATTTTAATAGCATCGTCGTATTGCATTGTTAATGACAACGAGACTAATGAAATAGCATTCACTGCTCTCAACTCTCCCAAAACAACCGTAAAGGCGTTTGACAGCATTCAACCCTGTTTCCCGATTGGTTGATATGTGACTTCCGGTAACGGTGCCAATGCGTTCAGACCCCAAGACAGTGTTAACGGGGATCTGGTAGGGATAATTACTGGTGAGGAAGCTGCTGGTTTGCTTGAACAACTCTATTGTAATCCGAGGTCCACGGGTCAAACCACGGTCATGTGATCCTCGAAATACTATCACAATCTTAAGCATTATTTTACAATGTAGTACTCGAATGCGGTCTACGCATCCATTCTATATTTAGATATAGTGTCGGAATGGCGTAGTGGATACCGCACCTGCCTTTCACTAAGACGGCCGGGGTTTCTATTCTCCGATCGGATATGAAGAGTATGGGACCACCTAGGTGCCTAACTACGTTGGTTTTTTCCGGGTACTCTTGTTTCCTTCCACAATAAGACCCCGCACGCTAACGTTCGGGCCAACAATAATATATATAAATTTTATCAATCTGTAACATAATTGTAGTAAAATGATTATATCTTAATTATTTTGTTATTTATTGGATTTGTCTGAAACATGAAACCTTCGAAATACAAGTAAGTGAAGAAATATTTAAAAAGTACAAGACAAACAAAAAGAAAAAAGAAAATCCTCAAGCGAAGGCAATATACCGAGGACATGACAAAGCACGAATTCAAAATATATCTACCATTTCAGACGTAACAATCTCACCTATTGTTTTATAATTTACTACATTTAGAAAATATTTCAATTTTGCATGTGTTTGACATAGGCGTTTTCTGAAGGATTTAATCGGTAACTAAACGAGATATAAGTTATGTAAACTGGTCTTGTTGGACAAGGTGCTAGTCATGTGCGGGAAAGAGGGGATGTGAATATAAATACTTCATTTGGTAGGAAAGAGGAGAACCTCGAGTACCCCGAGAATACTTCAGCTATTATGGGTAGTCGGGTGGTGCAGTGGATAGCGCACTTGCCTTTCACCAAGGCGGCCGGGGTTCGATTCCCCGACTGGACGTGAAAAGGTATGGAGTCACCTGCCGAACCACGTGGGTTTTCTCCGGGTACTCCGGTTTCCTCCCACAATAAGACCCCTCGCGCGCTAACGTACCGGACAACAAGAGTAATTGATATAAGTTAGATAACTTGTTTCATAATTGTTGTAAAATAACTAAAGTTTATATTTTATATACTCAAGCGGTTGTGCAAGTGACCTAGACTGGCTCCCGTCTCTAGAATAGTATACAGACATTAACAAAAAATAATTTTGATCACTTGGATGTCTGATTAGTTTGAAACTAGTAAGCTAGTTGTAACATTAAGAAGATACATTATCTATAGAAACTTACGGGATGGTAGCCAGTCTACAGATGGCCCAATACATGTTCACCTTCATCGAAATCTGGCGTTATCCAATGTACCACTCGAGCTAAGCAGATA
Source organism: Mimachlamys varia (assembly GCA_947623455.1). Taxonomy (NCBI): domain Eukaryota; kingdom Metazoa; phylum Mollusca; class Bivalvia; order Pectinida; family Pectinidae; genus Mimachlamys; species Mimachlamys varia. The sequence continues at coordinate 31,825,807 of OX392540.1, forward strand.
TACCCCAGCAACAACCCAATGTACACTATGTACTGTGCATTCTTCCCTCGCAACGCATTGTAAGGGCAATGGTTGTTATGAGATTATAACAACATTTGTTATAGTAATGTCATCTATTGTCATCGTTATCAACGCTTATTTTTATTAAAATGTGAATATGACTATTGAACATTTTAGGGAATATTGCAATGGTCCTATAACATGCATCTCAATTGCTACCAAACTTACATAAAACAACGTCATCATTAAAAGTTGTTCATCGGTACCAACATGTTATAGGACCGTAACAGCATTTGTTAAAACATCAATTACTTAAATGCTTTCGACGAATCGTACATTATTTACAAAATAAAAGCATGGAACATATTTCAACTGATAAAGAATTCATGGTTTTGGAAATAGGATTGTAGTATTTCGTTATCCATACGCGTTTTATTCCATATCGGACACATTTACATTTCAACTGATAAAGAATTCATGGTTTTGGAAATAGGATCTTAGTATTTCGTTATCCATACCATTTTCTTTGCTTATCCTTGAAACCTGAGAAATCATAAAAGCACTGTAGACGAACTGAAAGGATAATTATATACTGATCAATAGTTAGGCAAACACCCCACCACAGACACAAAAATAATCTATACTCGTGTTTTCAGACGGACCAGGAAGTTACATGCAGGCAATGAAAGGTGGAACATATATATCGATTTGTTTACATTGTCAATATGTTATTCAGTAAGTTTGAACCAATCAGAATCGTAGTTTTCCCCAAATAATATATTCATAATGATAAATAGGTACGTAAGTTTAAATTCTTTTGTATTTATAATTTATAATTTATGACACCAGAATAAATATTTTTGTTTAAACATTCTGAAAAGGCAGTGTGTGTGTCCCTTTATCGACTGACAGACTCAATGTCGACCGTTACATAAATACACATTGAGATGTTTTCACTGGACATGTAAGGCGGAAAAGTATAAGGAGAATCAGATCACAAAATACGTAATGAAAACCATTCGTGATTCATTGCAAGGTTAAAGCTGTGAATATTGATTTCGGTGTCGGTGGTGCAACGGATAGCGTACCCTCCTTTCAACAAGACGATGGGGGTTCGATTCCCCGATCGGACGTCAAAAGTCATAGGGTCACCTGCCTGACCAAGTGGGTTTCCTCCGGGTACTCCGGTTGTTTACCCACAAGTGCTAACATCCGGGCCAGCAAGAGTTATTGATATAAGTTGTACATTTGCCTGCATAATAAAGATATGTATTTACTGATTAAAATAACAAAATATCAACATTTCTATTCCAGTGAATGAATAGTTAATTATGATGTTAATTTAAAAAATCACAATACATGTTGTATATACATGATATACAATTGCTATTTCTAGCACGGTATATTGTGTGTATCTAGGATAAAATTTAACTTGAAAAATAAGGCACTAATATTTACAAATATGATAACCCAATTGCACATAACTATGCTTCAGAAATTAACCCAAAATATCAAAATGTACCTGAATGTAAATATGCGGATTGAATAGGTTAAAGACAAACTTGAAATGAACTGCTCAAATTTGTCTCAAGACCCATTGAGATTCATAAACATGAACCTCAACAGGACTGGATCCTGTCCTTAATCATAATAGAGTTTGTACACCAGAATAAAAAGTAGCATGCTATTGTAACAGCGTAAACACGACATGTGCACTGAGGTTAAATGTTTGTCATAATCTTAAGGCCATCTTACTGCAATTGCGCATTAGAAATTATAATCTCATGCATTTCCGCATTGTGTTAAGAAAATGATATCGCGGGAATTTTATCAAGTAAACACATAAGGTATTTGTATACTTTATTTTGATCTATTTTTTATTTGTCTTTTTTATTTTCAGACATGAATGATACGTTTCCTGATGACAATTCGACGGTAAGCAATGACACCGGAATGCAGTGCCACACCTGGCTGGCGGACGAACTTCCGTCGTTCGACAATATCACCTTAGATGATCTGAACAGCCAATTTGTGCGGAGGAATATTGGAGGCATTGGTCTCCTCTCGATCTTTATCATAATAGGCCTCATCGGAAACAGCCATGTCCTGTATATTTATTTACGCCAGTTCCGGACCTCCAACTACAAAATATATGTACTTTATCTCGCCATAATGGACATTATAAACTGTACAGTAGTAGCACCACTTGTGATTACATACCTATTCTTTCCAATGACGTACCCGTCCGTTGCGTTGTGCAAGGCATTCCGTTTCTGTTTGTACTTATTTTCCATCGCATCCACGTCATCGATGGTGGTGATTGCCATAGACCGACACAGAAAGATCTGCAATCCTTTGGGTCCACAGTTTACAATTCGGAAGGCGAAGCTTTTGTGCGTTGGAAGTTTTGTTTTTTCAATTATTCTTTCCTGGCCAGCTACAATTCTATATGGTCTAAGCTCAATAGAAACCGGAATTCCTGGAGTTCAAACCGGATATAGATGTTACACACACGATGACTACAAAGGATCCATGTATCAGGTTTTATTTCATCTAATTCTTACCGTGTATTTCATAGCTGTAACTACATTACTCATCATAGCATACATCAAAATCGGTCGTCACATCCACGCTCACAGAAAGTTCCAATCAAGTATCCGACGGATGTCTGCAAGATCGGAGGAAGAAATAAAAATGGCTACCGGAAGTGCTGCTCGTAAATCAACGTGGACATTATGCGCAGTAACCATAGTGTATATATTGTGTGCGTTGCCACATCACACACTAGCACTTTTGATATTCATCAACAAAAACTTTGACTGCGAGCTGTCACTTGAAGGGTCTCAAGTATATTACACTTTCATTTGGTCATACTTTGCAAATAGCGTCGTAAATCCTTTAATTTATGGGATAAGGGACCGGAAGTTTAGGTTTGAATTCCGTAATATGTACAGAAGATAAAGTGTATTAAGATTATAAGCATAACGACAATCATAATACACATACGATATAGTTTATAATCATTAATTAAAATCTGAGTGCAATTATTTTTTCTTTAATTCCAATATACTGTAAAACGTTCATATTTAAGCGGTATTTTAATTTTAGAGTCTTTCCCCCCTTTTTTAACTTTCAGTCAATTGTTATTGTGCTAATCGGAATGATATGCAAGAATTTGATATAATACAGCAAACGTTACGAAAGCGCCCGTTCAACCTTGTGTTAAAACTATAATATGCGTCCGCTTAAATAAAAAATTTTTGCAGTTTGTTGGTTACTACTGTAATGCCTATGTAAAGGACCCGAAGTCGTTGGATTTGCATACATGTATATTTGTATTATCATTCCTTGATATGAATAATAACATGGACATACTTGAGAACACATTTTGTGTATACATGTATTTGGATTCACTGGAAAGTCAAATATAATTACAATGGTGCCTATTAACCTTCAAATAAAATCAAAATATCTTAGGTCATTTTTCTTGGCACCAAACGAGGGATGCCCTTTTGGGTCTTTTTGAAGGAAGATAATTTAAGGTCAGTTACATATTGTATCATGTTCAAAACATCTGATTTTGTGTGGGCTCATAGAAAATCTGGGGATCAAAACGGGGGATGTGTGAAATGAAAATTTTGTTTTTGAAGTTCCCATGCACTGAAAAATATAGACAAACTTCTAGTTCGTGTAGCTTCAGTTAAATAAGTAGCAGACTTGGAGATTTTAGTTAAACAAAATAAGTAAAAAAACTCATACAGTAGGTCAATGTCACATAATTGCTTACTGATCTATTTTGATATAAGGTACTTGTTTTCTTTAAATTACCGAAAAACATCCATTAACAAACTCCAAAATAAATTGACAATAATTATCGCCCTTACATGGAGACCTACTAAAATATGCCATTTTCATAAAAGATCCAACTTGTATACCAGACAGAAGTTATGCTTCCTTTCTTGTTGTTAGTTGCTTTTCTTATAAGAAAAGGCTTAATACATTACCGTCATAATAACTTGAAATGACAAATTAATAACAACTTTTAAAGTGGATTAGCCTTCCCTAGTGAATCTATTAATATTTCATACTGTAGTTGTATCAATAGTAGTATGCCTGAAAAAAACCCGTTCTGCACATACCATCTTTACTGTTCGAACACAAATCGGATTTGAAAAATCATCCTCATCCTCATCACTTGCATCATCATCATCATCATCATCATCATCATCATAACTTGTATCATCATCATCATCATCATCATCATCATAGTACGTATAACAATCCTGACTGCAGTCATCATCATCACCATGAGTATTCGATTTACGTAAGTTTGAATTAGTGATAAGATTGGCCGAGAGCAATGATGAAATTTTAATGGATTTGGGTATTTGAGATTTACGAGTTCGAGATAGCGAAGCTTGACTGTGGATAGTGTAATGTGCTATATTGCTTTCATTTTTTAATGAACTCATTATATGTGATGTTACAATGAAGTTAAGGTACATTGTGTTACATATCGAAGTGATCTTTGTTAAACGGTTTTGGTTCAATGCTAAATCAGCTAATTTAGTCGATATATACATTGTGACCTTAAAACATTAAACTATTCATTGATAGGTTGTACATATCTCTGTGGTTTTAGTATTTTTATTTGTGATCCACTTTTACTATATACATTGTATATGCTTAACATATGTATACTTCCAGAAGTATTTGAATGATAACTTAACTCACACATATGCTGCACCTTTTAAATTTGGTAATAGATACATTTTGCCGAAAAAAGGAATTAGACTGCATCATACAGCTGATTCGTCATCCTAGGACTCTTCCGTGAGGCTAAAAGGTGGAAATATCAAATTTCTAAACTAATGTAGAAGCAGAAGGGTCAGGTTAATCAGTTTATCGTGGAAGGAAAGTACATGAATTTAGTTTATTTAATAAGGAAACTACATGGAATCAGTTAAACGTTGAAGGAAATTAGTAGCTATATCGTTTAGAGATTATGGTATTATTAATTCGATGACCTTTTAAGTGTTGTATTTTATTTTGACTACGGTAGTATGCCCGCAGTTGCCAACAAACATATTCTGTGGTGCGCATTTGGACTCCATTACTGCTACGATAATATCTATAATGTGTTAATTTTCATTCTGTGGAAAGAAAATACTAGACCGATTTGTCATTATTGAAAAGAAAATTTCCACAAGAATAACTTCATTTGTGATTTAGTGTGTCTGTATTTAATGTCCTATGGACAGTTATGATCATTTAAGAAAGTGTCAGGTTTTAGTGGTAGAGGAAAACCGGAGTTCCTGAAGAAAATCACCACCCAACATTAAGTACCTGGCAACCGCAACAAGTAGGCTTCAAACATGCGACCAAAGGGTGGAGGGCTAGTGATAGCAGAATGTCATACACCTTAAGGAAACCCTTGACTTAATTTATGAAAAATATGACATTTCATCAAAAATTAGTTATTCTCGATTTTTACATCATTTCATGAAATAAAACTACTGATAATTATATTCCACAAACATATTATAGGCAGAAATGTCATTTCCAGAGAGAGTGCAATTTCTAATAGTTTTAACATGCATGTATTTATCAACATTGGTATACGATTAAGTTATATTGTCCTTGCTATGTGAACATGTGTAGAAAAAAATAATTTTGGAAAAAATGGGAAGATAAAATTGAAAATAAAATATTTCAATATTGTGTAAAATGATTATCAAAGATATCATTTTCGATAAAATCAAAGGTATGTTTTGTTAAGGAAAAGGACAGAGGACCGAAAAAATATCAGTTCTGAGAAATGGCAGAGCCAGAACCCTTGGTTACAGTAGATTACCATTGATATTCATTTACTGTTGTCGTACATTGTACTTAAAAATGTTTGACTTAGTCACTATGGTCCGCCTTATATATTTAATAGATATGTGCTTTTTGCTTTGTGTTAAAACACACTTATATCTCCAGCATCAATCTATTGAAAACTTTGTGATCTGATAAAATCACCGTAAACATTATCTCATTTATTAATATTACTACCAAGGGAAAACTTCGAGTTATCCAATAATTCGAATTAAATGAGTTCGTATCTTAGAGTAGAGTTTGGCTAGGACCGGCAAACACTTGGAATTGAATAGGGTATTCAGTTCTTCGAGTTGGAGTTGACGCAGTTCGACAGCATGGTTCCTAGAATATATAAGTGTTAGACAGAATTTGCATATCAAGAAAACTATCCGATCGGTTTCTTTACGTTGCCGAACAATTAATTATAATTCAGATAAAGAAATAACTTTTCTGTTATACACTGTACTTATTAAACAAATGAATAAATCGAGATATACATGATTGTGCTATTTCATATAGCATTTGTGAAGAAACTATAACATTATATTAATACTCATTTTGATGAACTGTTGAATCAATTAAAAAATAAATTCGAAATTTATGCAGAGAGCTCAACAATTTAAAGTCAGACAAATAGTGACTTCAAAATTATTTATTTTCTTTATGGTGATGTCACCAATGTGAACGTGAAATGGCATGTAAGATAGAATTATCGGATTCCAAGAGTGCCACCCACGATTACCCAGCCATTAAACTTAGCAGCATCACGTACATAAAAACCTGACACACCACAGGTTAATACAGCATGTCAGTTTTACCGTTATGCTGCTTTGTTATCAATGGACAACCATCAAGACACCTGTTTGACTACATTATCAGCTGCAAAGTTACAAGCTGTTGTTTTTGGTTGGAGTGGTGAAAAGTGTAGCGAGGTTGGAACACTTTGATTTGGGATGATGACGCGAAGGAAATTTCTTACATCACCATGTGCCTGTTTTCGTACTTGAGGTTGTTATATTCAATATAAACAGATATGAGAATAAAACTTTATTTATGTTTTAACATTGTTTAAGAACATTTCATTAGGAATGTAATACTGTTTACTTTGCATTTTTGTTAAAATTATATGACTTTGCAAATGATGAAATAAAATTTCAAATTGCTTTCCAAACGTATTTTTGTGTCATTCTACAGTCAAAACAAGAGTGCTACGGCGCGAAATAATAAAGACTCGTCCCAAGTCCAGTTACAATGTCACAAAGAAAATAGTTTTCCTCATATAAGTACGTTGAAACCTATTCTGACAGGGTAACGATTTGGGAAATATGTAAGGGGCAATAACTCTTTCAAAAATATTTGAATTGAAAAAAGCAAAACTTCGTATCAAAACGCTTGTAGAAAGCTTGAAAGAGATTTCCAGTCAAGATTTACATTTCGAAATATGTAAGGGCAGTAAACCTCCCGAATATAGTCAAAACAAACCCATGTTAAGGAACTCACAACTGTATATCACGGTGAATACCTGTGCATTGGTTAAAAGATATCGGCTGAAAATTCAAACAAAATATCTTGAAAATGAAATAAATGCAGATATCCAACGGAAAATGGATAAAAGGTTTTCCATCACATAGCAGTGCTTATCGAACTTGTCAAATCCGTTAATTATGGTCATAAACCGTCATTTGAAGTTTGAAATTCTTCTGTCCAACAGAACTGAATATTTCTTGCATTTGGCATTACATGTATGTCATATCAATTCGTCGGTAGCCATTTCATTTCTTCGCTATACCATTCAATTTGAAAGGAATTGAAATTTACTTGCCTTTTCAAAAAAATGATCATATGTGCAAAAAAAGGGGCACATAACAACAATCGCAAAATTCTACCAACAACAATCGCAAAATTAAATTCCCTATTGAAACTTTGTAGTAAGTTTCATATATATCTAAATGAAGGTAAGAAAGCGTTTACAGGGAAAGCTGACGGACGGACGCAGCACCATGGTTTAGCTAAAAATGTAGTCATTCTGTCTTTGCTGTAAATGACCTTATATAATATACGTGATAAAAGTTCCTCTGCACATTGGCTTACTCGAAACCCCAAAATGCAGGCTTTATATTCCAGTGCATCTTTTGTGAATTCTATAAAACGCTGCATTTTTACAATTATGTGGGAAAATCTCAAACTTGCGGTAGAACAATAGTTGACCACTTACCATGTCCCCTGTTTCGAACGCACAGAATTCGGGCTGAGAATGAGAGAAGTGTCATGCTAGGGGGCTTGGGCTCTTAGCGTTCGCCCATGATAACATGATTATCACAACAATTTCAAATGCGTTTCATATTTCCTGGCGACTCCTTACGGCGAACAGCTAATGGTTTCGTGACCAGAACAAAAAAATGCAATGACAAATATCGTCGTTTTTATCGAGCATGTTAGAAATTTCCGTCACTATGGGGACTGCGAAGTAATTGCAATTTATGATACAGATATTAACTTGATATTTCATAATGCCTGCTATGATTTATTCATGTAAGTCAGAATTGTATAGTTTACATGACATCCATATTCTCTTATTAGAGAAATTAGATGAATAAGAGAATACCGAAACGTTAACAAAATCATAATCCAAACTCAAAATCGATTAAACCAGGGGCAAACTATGAACAAAGGAAAGCTTTACATGGAGACCCTTGTTAAAGTACAAGAGAATAAGACCAGGTGTTCCGGAAGAGTAAGCGTCTTCTGCTTCATCTACGACACCCGCCATGTAAATCTTTGTCACATCCAAATAAACATCAAGTCCTCAAAATGAGAACCGAGTATCATTGTCAATCACAACAAGTTAGCACTCTAATAAGCATACTCAAAAACGTCCATCTTCGTATCACTTAAAGATATAATATTATATTCAGCTTCATTTCTAGAAGTTGTAACAAATAATTACCTTCTTAAGATCAACAGATTGGTTTTGAAGATGACGTAACACATACATATGCTGCCCCTCATAAATTTAGTAAAAGATACAGTATGCCGAAAAATGAGTTAAACTGCATCATAAAGCTGTTTCGTCCTCCTAGGACTCTTCAGTGATGCTAGGGGCCGAAAGATGGGAATCCAAAATTTCTAAATTAATGTAGAAGCAAAAGGGTCAGGTGCGTAAAACCCATTGAATTTATGAATTTAGATGTAACATTAAACTAGTTCTGTATAATTTCAAATCTTGTACTACGAAATTGTGTATATTATGTAGCGTGCAACTACTCAAATGAGATAAAATGTGGCTATGGAGGATCCAGCAAACCGTGGGTACTAAAAAATCTACCAGCAGTGTCTGCCTAACTCAAAGTCGATGAAAATGTGCATACAATATGAACAAAGGAAAGATTTATACTGATTTTCTTGAAAAATGACACAAAATGGCCATGTTGGGATGGTAAATACATATAATGTACTTGTAATTAAATCAAGATTGGTGTCGATGAAGTAAAAAATTTATTTTCAGATTCGATATCGTTCTGTAATCTTCAAGTGATAGAGACATGTTGATGATTATATAAAGGCAACTACACCAACTGTTCAAAGGATGATTAGCTTAATCAGTGATTAGCGCAACTTTTAATTTCATGTAACTTTAAAATGAAACCATAGATTCAGTTATAACTTCGCAGATATCAAATATCTAATATTGTCATTTTACATGCAAACTCTTTTACCTTGTACACTGACAGAAATATTTAAGTTTTAAAAATGTCGTTAAATAGTGATTAAAGCTAATCAACCTTTGAACAACCCGGCCCTGGAGGCAATACATATACATGTAATGTTCAAAGGTAACAGCAACACTATACAAGGCTATTAGAGTTGTGTCCCTTCCTCTCAAATCACATCTTGACCTTGCGGATAGCCTAGCTATTGACGGACGGACACGGACGGACACGGACGGACACACAAAGTAACTGCTATGTCTCGTCTCCTTTGTTATGTTGGTGTATAACAGATTGGTAAAAGGAAACTTAATATTTTGCATTCGACCTTGAGGTATAAAAGATATCCTGTGGATTTCAAACCTTTTAGAGTATATCAAGATAAGAATATTGAATGTAGTTATGGAAATCCATGTGAGAATGCCAAGTAGTTGTTTTTTTCATATGCCCTCGTTTTGATATAAAATGAAATCCTCGATAGAAATAAACATAGTTTTTAGAAATATGCAAAATTAAATCAAATCCATCAAAAGGTTTTGTTGGATAACGATTTCCATTGTGTATTTTTCGTATTCGATTTTCCTCTAAAGTTTATTCTTGTTCTTTGTAAAATGGTCTTTGTTATGATAATGATATGCCAACTCTTATTCAGTGAAGTAAATACAAATAATGGGGGGGGGGGGGCATTTATAATGTTACAATTATTTGTGCCCAATCCGTTTGAACCAAGGAAAAATGTACATGCATTGGAGACCCTCGTAAATGTAAAAGATAATAAAACCAAGTGTTCCGGAAGGGTAAGCGTCTTCTGCTTCAGCGAAGATACCTGTCATTTCACATCAAGGTAAACATCAAATTCTCAAAATGAGAACCAAGTCATCATTGTCAATCACAACTAGTAAGCATACTCAAAAACGTCCATCATCATATCACACAAAGATACAAAATATTCCTCGATGGAACCAAGATGGCGACCATAAAAGATGTTTAAATTAGCGACTATGGATATCAGAAGGGTAAGAATAATCTGCTTTATCGACGACACCCCCATGTACAGTGTAAATCTAGGTAACATCCAAGCTAACGTTACGTCCTTAAAAGGATAATTAAGAAACTTCTTTTTCAGACATATTCAAAAACGTCCAACACCATATCACACAAAGAACCATAATGTCTCTCAATATAATTATTACGGCGACATTGAGTTTTGGCGATGTTCCTTATCAACCTGCATGTCTCCAACTCTTTTGTTATGACTTTGTCGGTCAACACAATGACAGAGACCTCGATATATAGGGAAAGCCCTGGAATAAATAATCAACAACTATTAATGGCTTTTAACAACAAATTTAATTTTGCAAGTATTTTGACACTCTTAATTGTGAACGCGACTTTTCAGATGGTTATAGTTCTAAAGCTTGCTTAAGGATGTATTCTTCTGAGAAAAGGGAATTCATGGCATGGCAAAAATAAATGCAATTATACTGATTTCTCACTGTGCTCGTTTTTGTGTTATGATCGGTCAATTTGATCATACTGTATAGCGGAAAATTTTAGCAGGGCTTTAATTTGGCGATTTGGCAGGTCCGTTTATAGATCGCCAAAATTCAACCCGTCAAATGTTAACACTGCCAATTAAAAAGATGCGAAATTTTCACTTTAAGCGATAGGTTTCGTCCCGACCGTAAATTGCTTCCTTTTACTCCTGTTGCTCCGTAAACTCCAGAGTAACAGGTGGTGCGTATTGTTGGTATGAGTATAATACACAACAAATAGAATCGACTTGGATGGATATATGGACATAACATTTTAATTTACATATCCCGGTAGGTAATATATATGCTCAACGCCAAAATAAACAATAGATTTATTGAATATCGCCACATTTTAACCCGCCAAAATCAAACTTTCACTTTTCATGACCAAATCGCCAAATTTATGAGCGCTAAAATTTCCCACTATACGGTAATACATTTTTGCACTGAAGTTGAAATACCCAGCATGGTTCTAAAACAGCTTGATAAAAGTTTCAATAATGAAATTAGGCTTCAGAGACAACTGTTCAAATAAATATTACAATACATGAAGATTTCAATTTCATTTATCAATAACTTCACATCAATACAAGTGTACAATACAGAAATATTAAGATAAATGTGATTTCCAATAAGGAATAAAACAAATCACGATACTTACTTATGTAATAAACAATTACCTGTCAATGCAACACTAACAAACAATGAATTTCACAAAAAATGATTCGATGGTAAAGTTGAACCTCGTTATCTCAAACTCGTATAACTCGAAGACCCCGTTTAATTCGAAGTATTCTTGGTCCACGCCAAACTTAACACTAGGCACTCGAACTCCTCTAACTTGATTTTTTTTTATTTTCCCGTCGACTTCGAGTTAACTAAATTCGACTGTATATTCCAAAGTTGATATTTATAAAAATACAACACTGAGGACGGATTGATGTGTTAAGCATTCAATACCGAGTACAAGTATTACAGACTAGTAAGACATCATCTTTATCCGGGTGTTACGCCCACCCACCCCCACCCCCCACCCCCTGCACCTCTGGAATATTTAATAGCAAACTGGAAAGAACGGAAAGGTAACTTTTTGATTGGTCTCGTGTAAAACTGGTTTGACCAATCACTAGGCTGATACATTTCCTTTGAAAGGTACAAAGATCTGTTCTCCGACATAAAAAACGTCATTTTTTAAAGTAGCATGGCCTCAAAATTCTTTTGATGTACATCATAAAATATGAACTTATCTTCTCGTCTCATCAACAATAAACAAAGTGACACACACAGAGCTATCGGTTTGATATGAGAAATATTCCAGGGCTGTGCTCACTCTAGTCTGAAAAATGTTTAGCAAAGTCATTAAAGACCACTTTGCTCTTTTAACTAATAAGAATTTCCTTTAGCAACTTTTACTCATTAGTAGAGAGAAATAATTCAAGTGTTAATGACAAAATCAGCTCTGATTTACTTAACATACCATTCATCCATTTGATCAATTCTTATTATACATTTATAGGGAGTCAGTGTTTATGAAAATGTCTTATCAAACACAAATTCCATTAGCAAAAGTAGCTAAAGGCATCAATTTTTTCTAATAAATAAGCATTTAATTTCGTTATTAACGAAAATTATATTGGCTAGAGTAAGCACAGCAGGGGTTTAGAGAACGTAGGTGAATGTGACCTCGGATATCTAGGGTACATAGTATGTGTGAAAATGTCATGATGAAAAATGAACTAATGGCAAAATAAAAGTTACGTATTTTCATGAAAGCCAATATTCGCTCCCTTGATAGCCATTCATTTGTTAACACCTTCACTTTGAGACCTTTTGTTGACTTGATATTATTCTCACAATACAAATGTTCAGTTATCTTTGTATTTATATTATTTACACTAAAATATTTACAATTCCGCTACACTGAGACTAGATTTTTTCCACTAACTATACATTGGAACAGCATGACGTCATTGGGCTTATGACACCAATTGTAGCGTTGGATTTATACAAAGTGTAAATGTCTGCGTCAAGTTGCAATGGTTAACAAATTAAAACATGTAAATATGAGCATTTTCTGTCATATTTCCGACATTCATTGGTGTGTAACAGACATTGGCTAACCTAGATATGCAACATGGTGCGCTAGCGAACACCATTCAATATGTAGGTAAGCCAATGTATGTTTCACACCAATGAATTTCAAACATATGACAAGCAATCCTTAATTAAGTCTGTGATGAATGGATACATCGGGTAGATCTCTTCGCCCCTGTTGATAGATATGCCTAAATCGCTTCTCTGATATCTTATATTTCAAATTGCATTTAAATAAGTTCGGAACCGTGCTCATGATACTCGGATATGGGATCTGTTCATATTTTGTTTTTAATGTTACCCCCTAATCATGTTAAACGGTTTAATAGTCTATTGTAAACATTAAGAGAATATTTCACAACAAGGCCCTTTAAATGTCTTCCAAAATATTGACAGAAGGAGTTTCGTTTGGATGATTAATACCGAGAACAAGAAATTTAGCTTGATGACGAGACTAGTTTCATAATACGGTTCCCGGTGTAAAAATAACATCCTTATTGAATAAATATTTCAATATAAAGCCAACTCTCAAGGTAATTATCAATACGTTTTAAAAGTACGCGTTATCGCCAGAAATGACGTCACGCTATTGTCCATATAATCACATTAGGTCAGCTAATATCATTCTGCTTGTAGGATATGTTACCCTTCCTATATAGATGCATTGCAATTAAGTAAAGCAAAAGAATCGAAATCATATTTATCTATTCATTTATATGTTATTTATATATTTATGCATAACAAAAAGGGACATGAGTTTTTGCTACGTTCATATTTAGTCCTAGGTATTGAGAGAAATGCTTACACGCGTACGTTTCGGTATGATTGGAGGTGAGGGTATCGTTTTGGTGATATTGCTCCGGAACGTTGATTTAAACCTCTAAATCACGTTTAAAATTAATCTCAACACTTAGTTTGATCGTAGAAATAGCTGTAACAATTTCTCTTGTCCATGTGACAAGACTAGACCCTGTAGTGTGGACTTATCATCTCACAATCATAACATATGATAAGTTAAATGACGTTAACAACAATTTATGTGGGCGGGGCTATGTACATTTACTCGCGAAAATGCATTTATCTGACGTCACCCACTGTAGAAATGAGCGGAAGAAACCAATGCACGCACATACTACGGATTTCTTGCTATTACCTTTACAAATCAAATCATATATTAATATTTTTTTAAATACAAAGTATGTGTTTGTGCTGTTACGATATATTAAATAATTATGAACCAATAACTTAAAACTTCTGTTTTAAAAGGGACAGTTTCTGTAGCTCAGATGCTTTTCAAGCTAATATCAACTTCTTTATTTTCATCATCAGTGTCTTTATCTTTATCCTGTCGCGTAGCAACAAATAAAGCCACCATATAGAGAATGAGTGCGCAGCCGCGACAGCCGACGTCGAGGGCGACCAATCGGTAGCGCATGTCCACGATGTCGTACAGTCCACACGCTCCACGTACTCCGCACGTGTATTTCCAAATAAGGCAAGCACTGTCGTAAACCTTTCCGAATACAATCGGTGTAGGAATAAATACTGAAACAGACATACGTAAATATGAGTAAGCAAACATTTATTACTGATCAACGTAGGAAACAAACATTCTTGTTCCAATATTGTCAATGAAACATTTTTGTTTTGCAAAAACAATAATAATAATAATTTTACCCCATCCGATAGACGTTTCGTCCTTCTAGGTAAATCATTGGTGATTCTAGGACAACAAAATCATTGGTGAATCTACGACATCCAAATCATTGGTGACTCTAGGACAACAAAATCAGTTGATGATTCTAGGACATCTAAATCAATGGTGACTCTAGGACATCCAAATCATTGGTGACTCTAGGACATCCAAATCATTGGTGATTCTAGGATATCCAAATCATTGGTGATTCTAGGACATCCTATTCATATGTGATTCTAGGACATCCAAATCATTGGTGACTCTAGGGCATCCAAATCATTGGTGACTCTAGGACATCCAAATTATTGGTGATTCTAGGACATCCAAATCATTGGTGATTCTAGGACATCCAAATCATTGGTGTTTCCAGGACATCCAAATCATTGGTGATTCTATGACATCCAAATCATTTGTGATTCCAGGACATCCAAATCATTGGTGATTCTAGGACATCCAAATCATTGGTGATTCCAGGATATCCAAATCATTGATAACTGTAGGACATCCAAATCATTGGTGATTGTAGGACATCCAAAGTATAGTGATTCTAGGACATCCAAATCATTGGTGACTCTAGGACAACAAAATCATTGGTGACTCTTGCACATCCAAATCATTGGTGACTCTAGGACATCCAAATCATTGGTGACTCTAGGACATCCAAATCATTGGTGAATCTAGGACATCCAAATCATTGGTGACTCTAGGACATCCAAATCATTGGTGACTCTACGACATCCAAATCATTGGTGACTCTAGGACATCCAAATCATTGGTGATTCTAGGACATCCAAATCATTGGTGACTCTAGGACATCCAAATCATTGGTGATTCTAGGACATCCAAATCATTGGTGACTCTAGGACATCCAAATCATTGGTGATTCTAGGACATCCAAACCATTGGTGACTCTAGGACATCCAAATCATTGGTGACTCTAGGACATCCAAATCATTGGTGATTCCACGATATCCAAATCATTGGTGATTCTAGGACATCCAAATCATTGGTGATTCCAGGATATCCAAATCATTGGTGATTCTAGGACATCCAAATCATTGGTGATTCCAGGATATCTAAATCATTTGTGATTCTAGGACATCCAAATCATTGGTGATTCCAGGATATCCAAATCATTTGTGACTCTAGGACATCCAAAGCATTGGTGATTCTAGGACATCCAAATCATTGGTGACTCTAGGACATCTAAATCATTGGTGTCTCTAGGACAACAAAATCATTGGTGACTCTAGGACATCTAAATCATTGGTGACTCTAGGACAACAAAATCATTGGTGACTCTAGAACATCCAAATCATTGTTGACTCTAGGACATCCAAATCATAGGTGATTCTAGGACATCTAAATCATTGGTGATTCTAGGACATCCAAATCATTGGTGACTCTAGGACATCCAAATCATTGGTGACTCTAGGACATCCAAATCATTGGTGATTCCAGGATATCCAAATCATTGGTGATTCTAGGACATCCAAATAATTGGTGATTCCAGGATATCCAAATCATTGGTGATTCTAGGACATCCAAATCATTGGTGATTCCAGGATATCCAAATCATTGGTGACTCTAGGACATCCAAATCATTGGTGATTCCACGATATCCAAATCATTGGTGATTCTAGGACATCCAAATCATTGGTGATTCCAGGACATCCAAAGCATTGGTGATTCTAGGACATCCAAATCATTGGTGACTCTAGGACATCTAAATCATTGGTGTCTCTAGGACAACAAAATCATTGGTGACTCTAGGACATCTAAATCATTGGTGACTCTAGGACAACAAAATCATTGGTGACTCTAGGACATCCAAATCATTGTTGACTCTAGGACATCCAAATCATTGGTGATTCTAGGACATCCAAATCATTGGTGATTCTAGGACATCCAAATCATTGGTGACTCTACGACATCCAAATCATTGGTGACTCTAGGACATCCAAATCATTGGTGATTCCAGGATATCCAAATCATTGGTGATTCTAGGACATCCAAATCATTGGTGATTCCAGGATATCCAAATCATTTGTGACTCTAGGACATCCAAAGCATTGGTGATTCTAGGACATCCAAATCATTGGTGACTCTAGGACATCCAATTCATTGGTGACTCTAGGACATCCAAATCATTGGTGTCTCTAGGACATCCAAAGCATTGGTGACTCTAGGACATCCAAATCATTGGTGACTCTAGGACATCCAAATCATTGGTGATTCTAGGACATCCAAATCATTGGTGACTCTAGGACATCCAAATCATTGGTGACTCTAGGACATCCAAATCATTGGTGATTCTAGGACATCCAAATCATTGGTGACTCTAGGACATCTAAATCATTGGTGACTCTAGGACATCCAAAGCATTGGTGACTCTAGGACATCCAAATCATTGGTGACTCTAGGACATCCAAATCATTGGTGACTCTAGGACATCCAAATCATTGGTGACTCTAGGACATCCAAATCATTGGTGATTCTAGGACATCCAAATCATTGGTGACTCTAGGACATCCAAATCATTGGTGACTCTAGGACATCCAAATCATTGGTGATTCCAGGATATCCAAATAATTGGTGATTCTAGGACATCCAAATCATTGGTGATTCTAGGACATCCAAATCATTGGTGACTCTAGGACATCCAAATCATTCGTGACTCTAGGACAACAAAATCAGTTAGTGACTCCAGGATATCCAAATCACTTGTGACTCTAGGACATCCAAACCATTGGTGATTCTAGGACATCCAAATCATTGGTGACTCTAGGACAACTAATTCATTTGTAACTCTAGGATATCTAAATCATTGGTGATTCTAGGACATCTAAATCATTGGTGACTCTAGGACATCCAAATCATTGGTGACTCTAGGACATCAAAAGCATTGGTGACTCTAGGACATCCAAATCATTGGTGATTCTAGGACATCCAAATCATTGGTGACTCTAGGACATCCAAATCATTGGTGACTCTAGGACATCCAAAGCATTGGTGACTCTAGGACATCCAAATCATTGGTGATTCTAGGACATCTAAATCATTGGTGACTCTAGGACATCCAAATCATTGGTGACTCTAGGACATCCAAATCATTGGTGATTCTAGGACATCCAAATCATTGGTGACTATAGGACATCCAAATCATTGGTGACTCTAGGACATCCAAATCATTGGTGATTCCAGGACATCCAAATCATTGGTGACTCTAGGACATCCAAATCATTGGTGATTCCAGGATATCCAAATCATTGGTGATTCTAGGACATCCAAATCATTGGTGATTCCAGGATATCCAAATCATTTGTGACTCTAGGACATCCAAACCATTGGTGATTCTATGACATCCAAATCATTGGTGACTCCCGGACATCTAAATCATTGGTGACTCTAGGACAACAAAATCATTGGTGACTCTAGGACATCCAAATTATTGGTGACTCTAGGACATCCAAACCATTGGTGATTCTAGGACATCCAAATCATTCGTGACTCTAGGACATCCAAATCATTGGTGACTCTAGGACA
Organism: Mimachlamys varia; assembly: GCA_947623455.1. Lineage (NCBI taxonomy): Eukaryota > Metazoa > Mollusca > Bivalvia > Pectinida > Pectinidae > Mimachlamys > Mimachlamys varia. The sequence goes on from OX392540.1 coordinate 31,844,244, forward strand.
ACAAAATCAGTTGGTGACTCTAGGACAACAAAATCAGTTGGTGACTCTAGGACATCCAAAGCAGTGGTGACTCTAGGACATCCAAATCATTGGTGACTCTAGGACATCCAAATCATTGGTGATTCTAGGACATCCAAATCATTGGTGATTCCAGGATATCCAAATCATTTGTGATTCTAGGACATCCAAATCATTGGTGACTCTAGGACATCCAAATCATTGGTGACTCTAGGACATCCAAATCATTGGTGACTCTAGGACATCCAAATCATTGGTGATTCCAGGATATCCAAATCATTGGTGATTCTAGGACATCCAAATAATTGGTGATTCCAGGATATCCAAATCATTGGTGATTCTAGGACATCCAAATCATTGGTGATTCCAGGACATCCAAATCATTGGTGATTCCAGGATATCCAAATTATTTGTGACTCTAGGACATCCAAAGCATTGGTGATTCTAGGACATCCAAATCATTGGTGACTCTAGGACATCCAAATCATTGGTGACTCTAGGACATCCAAATCATTGGTGTCTCTAGGACATCCAAATCATTGGTGACTCTAGGACATCCAAATCATTGGTGACTCTAGGACATCCAAATCATTGGTGATTCTAGGACATCCAAATCATTGGTGACTCTAGGACATCTAAATCATTGGTGACTCTAGGACATCCAAAGCATTGGTGACTCTAGGACATCCAAATCATTGGTGACTCTAGGACATCCAAATCATTGGTGACTCTAGGACATCCAAATCATTGGTGACTCTAGGACATCCAAATCATTGGTGATTCTAGGACATCCAAATCATTGGTGACTCTAGGACATCCAAATCATTGGTGACTCTAGGACATCCAAATCATTGGTGATTCCAGGATATCCAAATAATTGGTGATTCTAGGACATCCAAATCATTGGTGATTCTAGGACATCCAAATCATTGGTGACTCTAGGACATCCAAATCATTCGTGACTCTAGGACAACAAAATCAGTTGGTGACTCCAGGATATCCAAATCACTTGTGACTCTAGGACATCCAAACCATTGGTGATTCTAGGACATCCAAATCATTGGTGACTCTAGGACAACTAATTCATTTGTGACTCTAGGATATCTAAATCATTGGTGATTCTAGGACATCCAAATCATTGGTGACTCTAGGACATCCAAATCATTGGTGACTCTAGGACATCAAAAGCATTGGTGACTCTAGGACATCCAAATCATTGGTGATTCTAGGACATGCAAATCATTGGTGACTCTAGGACATCCAAATCATTGGTGAATCTAGGACATCCAAAGCATTGGTGACTCTAGGACATCCAAATCATTGGTGATTCTAGGACATCCAAATCATTGGTGACTCTAGGACATCCAAATCATTGGTGACTCTAGGACATCCAAATCATTGGTGATTCTAGGACATCCAAATCATTGGTGACTATAGGACATCCAAATCATTGGTGACTCTAGGACATCCAAATCATTGGTGATTCCAGGACATCCAAATCATTGGTGACTCTAGGACATCCAAATCATTGGTGATTCCAGGATATCCAAATCATTGGTGATTCTAGGACATCCAAATCATTGGTGATTCCAGGATATCCAAATCATTTGCGACTCTAGGACATCCAAACCATTGGTGATTCTATGACATCCAAATCATTGGTGACTCCCGGACATCTAAATCATTGGTGACTCTAGGACAACAAAATCATTGGTGACTCTAGGACATCCAAATTTTTGGTGACTCTAGGACATCCAAACCATTGGTGATTCTAGGACATCCAAATCATTCGTGACTCTAGGACATCCAAATCATTGGTGACTCTAGGACAACAAAATCAGTTGGTGACTCTAGGACAACAAAATCAGTTGGTGACTCTAGGACATCCAAAGCAGTGGTGACTCTAGGACATCCAAATCATTGGTGACTCTAGGACATCCAAATCATTGGTGATTCTAGGACATCCAAATCATTGGTGATTCCAGGATATCCAAATCATTTGTGATTCTAGGACATCCAAATCATTGGTGACTCTAGGACATCCAAATCATTGGTGATTCTAGGACATCCAAATCATTGGTGATTCCAGGATATCCAAATCATTTGTGATTCTAGGACATCCAAATCATTGGTGACTCTAGGACATCCAAATCATTGGTGATTCTAGGACATCCAAATCATTTGTGACTCTAGGACATCCAAACCATTGGTGATTCTAGGACATCCAAATCATTGGTGACTCTAGGACATCCAAATCATTGGTGACTCCAGGATATCCAAATCATTGGTGACTCTAGGACATCCAAATCATTGGTGACTCTAGGATATCCAAATCATTGGTGATTCTAGGACATCCAAATCATTGGTGACTCTAGGACATCCAAATCATTGGTGATTCTAGGACATCCAAATCATTGGTGACTCTAGGACATCCAAATCATTGGTGATTCTAGGACATCCAAATCATTGGTGATTCCAGGATACCCAAATCATTGGTGATTCTAGGACATCCAAATCATTTGTGATTCCAGGATATCCAAATCATTTGTGACTCTAGGACATCCAAATTATTGGTGACTCTAGGACATCCAAATCATTGGTGATTCCAGGATATCCAAATCATTGGTGACTCTAGGACAACTAAATCACTGGTGACTCTAGGACATCCAAATCATTGGTGACTCTAGGACATCCAAATCATTGGTGATTCTAGGACATCCAAATCATTGGTGATTCTAGGACATCCAAATCATTGGTGACTCTAGGACAACTAAATCACTGGTGACTCTAGGACATCCAAATCATTGGTGACTCTAGGACATCCAAATCATTGGTGACTCTAGGACATCCAAATCATTGGTGATTCTAGGACATCCAAATCATTGGTGACTCTAGGATATCCAAATCATTGATGACCCTAGGACATCCAAACCATTGGTGACTCTAGGGCATCCAAATCATTGGTGACTCTAGGATATCCAAATCATTGGTGACTCTAGAAAATCCAAATCATTGGTGACCCTAGGACATCCAAACCATTGGTGACTCTAGGATATCCAAATCATTGGTGACTCTAGAAAATCCAAATCATTGGTGACCCTAGGACATCCAAACCATTGGCGACTCTAGGACATCCAAACCATTGTTGACTCTAGGACAACTAAATAACTGGTGACTCTAGGACATCCAAATCATTGATAACTCTAGGACAACAAAATCAGTTGATGATTCTTGGGCATCCAAATCAGTTGGTGATTCTGGGACATTGAAATCGGTACCTCATGTATATGATGAACATGAGCTAAACATATTAGCATGCGAAGGGTTTAATGAATACTTTCATAATTTTGTACAATTTTAAAAATTCTCAATCTACATCTATTAAGTCCAATTAATGTCATGATATGTATCAGATTGGTATGAACTATATTGGGTATTTTTTAAAACAAGCTGTTGACCAGTTTTTGTGTCTAAAACTAACTTTACTTTGATCAGATCTGTTATGATTCTTACCAAGTAAGGCGGCCATTGCTGATAAAATTCCTAATGCAAGGGCTCGACTTTCGTCCGGGACCGACCTGAAAAGCAGAACATTCGTGAACACTAACAGGTGTACAGTAACGTTAAAATCGATACATTTCACATTGCAGTAGGGGAGGTAACTGTCTATCTCTGGTTTACGAAAATCTCCCCTGTAACCGTCTATATGATGTTTCATGCATCCCTTTTTTCTACACATGAGCTCTGTTTGCAGGTTTTGGATAGTTGCATTTATTTATGTGTTGTTATCAGTATTTCACCTTGAAAAAATTATTCTTACAACATCTTGCAAATTGTCAATATTTTCGAAGACAATGTATTATTTACATAATACAGGGATAACATATGAATTTATTATCCTTAAGACATATAATATCTCCGCAGTGTCTAAATTTCTGATTTCTGACAAGAATATTTTATTTATACATCAACACTGCGTATTTCATTCACCGCCAATATATAGAACGTCATAGAATTAAGCATGACAAGTCACTGCAGTGATAGTAATAGTATATGAGAAATAAAACTTAACTCGGATTCAAGGGATATCATACTTACCTCAGAAATACAAGGTATATTGGCATTATGGTAATTGTAGCAAATAGTGTTGAAACCATTGAAACGGCGACATACGGTATGAGAAACTGACACCCGCTGTCACAGATTCCAGGGCTAGCTGTCTGGTCCCCTGACACAAATCTACAACCACCGTATACCTAGGAGAAAATCAACACGACGAAATATAAATAAACAAAGACAAAATATTAATTAACAACAACGGACAAAATATTTATCTACAACGACAAAATATTAATTAACAACAACGACGAAATATTAATCTACAACGACAAAATATTAATTAACAAAACGACGAAATATTAATCAACAAAGGCAAAATATTAATCAAAAAAAACAAATATTGATCAACAAAAGACAAAATATTAATTAAAAAAAATATTAATCAATAAATCAACAAAAATATTAATTAACAAAGACAAAATAGCAATCAACAAATATAAAATATTAATTAACAAAGACAAAATAGTAATCAACAAATATAAAATATTAATCAACAAAGACATATAGTGTTCAAAAAGTTGCAAAGCAAAGAGAATGCTTCCAAAACATTAAGTACCGTTATGGAAGATCACGAACGTCCAGGCCCGAGATCATGGAACAGTTTCAGACTTAAGTTTGTGCTTAGCAAATCACGTATGCCGTTACTTTTCGTAACGTTAATCGTGATTGGCGGCTACGTCAGACAAACTTACACTAAAGTTTTTTTTCATGATCCTGGAGCCTGGTGTGACGTATGCTTACTTCTCTTTGTCCCTGAACATATCATGAGATAATATCTAAGACACGTTAGATTGCTATTAAGTAAACATCTGACCAGTTGCCAGTCAAACGTCGGCACTAGCAAAATTACCAAGATGCGACATCCGACTTTAAAGCTGGTCAAGTTTACCGTTACTTTGTTACGTGAATATTTTGCCATACAACAAAGGATCAAGCTAACTTGTTTGTATCATTCACAAAGTGGTGCGTGCAGGAGCTTCGATTTCAAGAAATTGTCTTTCAGGGGGATGAAAGTGCCAATGAACGTTGAAAAATTAAATATAAGCATTAAACAGCATTCTGTTTCGTGTAATGGTACTATAACTCGGAACAGAATGCTGTTTAATGCTTGAATAAATATAGCCATTTATTTTATGAATTATATACATTGTATAGACATCTCAATGTAGCAGCAAGAGTTTCTTCTGGACCCCGACCTCAAACTTAAACATTGTAACAAAAGTGTCGATGTCTGGAGAAGGAAGCAAGTTTGTTCCGGCCCAGTCACCAGTCTAAGACATTTTGACAGTTAATTGCCCAGTGTCAGGTTCAGAGGAAAATCGGGCTTTTATTGCAGTAGCAATACCAGTGCTTAAGTTTCCACAGTGCAAATACATGTAGTTTAAAGGCCCAATATACGTAACGTTCGACAAAACTTGAAGCGAAAATCAAGCCTAATAACTTATAATATTTATAAATGTAGCTAAGATAAGCTGATATCAGCAATATTCAAGATGAATTCTTACGCGGTTACTGGTACAGCAGCAGTTGAAACTCGGTATTTGTAAACACGCGTCCATTTTGAACTGTCTTCTAACGGCTTGTTGATGAAGTGGGCCACACCTGAATTACGTTCAGTTCTTAAGATTTTTCTGTCAAGAGTTTCTTGTTAGTTACCGCTCAGGTTTACTTCTTTTAAGGCTTATTTTTTGCATGGAATCACAAAAAAAAATCCATACGTTACGTATATTGGGCCTTTAAATACTCAAAACCCAGATATTTTCTCAGAACGAATAATTTTACAGCTTGAGATGCAAAGTTCTCAAAACAGGAACAAATTACATGTTCGAAAGAGATGACAAAAAAACATCCACAACGCGAATGAATAAAAACGCGGAAAATTTTAGTCATAATTGTTTCAAAATTTAAAACGCAAAATTTTCGATAACAAATGGTTAAAATTTTTATTTTGAAAAATCTCAAAGTTTAGCGTTTGATGTTTATACGCAGAAAAGATTAATAATAACGAAAGTTTCTTAAATAACATGCTTCTATAGTTTTGAACTTTTTTCGTTCATAGGATAGTTTTACTAAATGATTATTTGGGGTATTATTTTTAGGCCCTAACGAGAATTGAAATGTAGCAGAGCTTACGTTGTCGGTGACGTTGTGGCAGCCGGCGTGACAGGGTGTGATGAACGTCTGTCCGTCCGACCCACAGACTGCCTCGTATGGTACATCTTCACAGTGGCAAATCTGTACGGACGCCGGACTAAAACAAGAAACGATTTCACATCATATGGTTATACGTAAGTTTTATCTTGCTTAAACATGCCATATCTAGTATATTTTCTTTGAATTGTAAATTTTTGCTGAATGATAATAATATATTAATGATAATTCGGGGTTCTTACCTATACGACTTTGCCACAATCTAGATTGAAGGTCGTCCCAAAGCGGTTCTATATTATGTTGCGAAACGTAACGGCATATATAACCTAATGAAGGCGTACAAATAAAGCAGATCCGCCTCAACCAACATTTATTCGGGTACCAAGGGCTGTAATTATATTTAAGAAATTTTCATTGTGATAATTAGAACAGTGTGTACTTACAAACACCCAGATATGGGTTCGTATTAATACAACAAAGAGCAGAAATGAAACAAGTGAGACGAGTCTGGCGCGAACCCGAGACCTCTAGGTTATGGAGTCAGGACGTTACCATCAGGCCAAAAGGCCCGAACCAGTTGACTTGGTTTGTAATTTGCTGATATTGTTATGTAAGGTTGCGTCTCCGCGTAACAATTATTATCCGTGGTTAAAGGGCTATCGCAACCAGCCAATATCCTTCTCAATTTCCCGAGAGAATGCAGCCGGTGCTACCATTTTGACGCTCACCGGTAACATTCTATAACTGCTATCACTGCCCAACCTATCACACATTTCAATAATACCTAGGTATAATGGGTTTATTTATGTCCTTATTAGGTAAAAGAGTAACATATTGTCCTAAAGTTAACCTGTGATTATAAATCCTGTTGAATTCTACCTGACACAAAAATCAATAAGTATACACCCGACACATTTCCTGTATATCTATAGATTATCGCACTGTACTTTCAGGGTTTGTCGTGAGACCAATTTTCTCATTGCGAGCACGTGGATAAAATTGAGAGGCCATTGAAGGTGGACTCGAGATTTTATCCACGTGTGAGCGATGAGAAAATTGTTCGAACGACAAACCCTGAAATACAGTGTGATAAACTGCTTATCATCTATATACTTCTACCTTATAAATTTCTTAATATAAGAAAACTTAATTAAACACAACAGTTTTAAAACGACTTCTAGGGTCATCGATCGTGATCTGTCTTTGGCAAATGTAAACAAGCGAAAGATTTGCGCGGAGGAAAACCATAAGCCTAAACCTATGTGAAAAAAATATAATTTGAAAACAAAGATAACGCCATTGACTTTTTTATGTGCATATTTACGCTTAAAAATGGTATATTTATTCTCAATTTTTTTTTATTAATTTTTATTGAAAGTTCTTCTAAAGTCGTTCTTACATTGTCAGATCATGATATTGTGTTTGTCATGATACCGGTGATGTTAAACATGTGTTTCATAGACCTAAACATACATGTAAGAACAAGATGCCTTCACAATGATAAAATCTTGACTCCCCACATACTCCTGATACTACCGGGATTATATCGCTGATGTTAGAGATCCATGAAAGCTGTCAACGCGGAATTGAAGGAACGCTTTAAGAAATTTGACACGTCTGACTTTAAAACAAACTATACGTATCGGTATGATTGGCCATGTTATCAAGGATAATAAATGAGCGATGCCAAATTACGAAGCCAGTCAGTTTTACCGTAGCGCTGCCCCAGGTGGTTTTTTTTTCAATACATCCAAATACAGTGTCAAACTACGCGTAGTCTTGTTGCATTATTCACAAGGTGATGTAAATTGAACTTTCATCTTTGCATTGGCATAGAGAGCATAAGTGAAGTACACCCTTGATACCGAGGATGAGGTAAAGGCCCTGGTTTCATCAACGTTCCTTAATTTAAGATTTGCCCCTTCAATATTGTAATTCTTTCCTATCGAGATTTTTAAGTTAAGGAGTTTCCTCAAATTAAGGAACGTTGATGAAACCGGGGCCAGATGTACCACTTAATAATAAGTTCTACTCACGGCGCCATTCCGCCAACTCCTCCTATAGGTGGGTTCTCACAACCAAAGATGAACTCGAGGCTTGATAAGGCCGTTGTCAGGAAGCTGAGGAGGACAACCATCTTCAAACACTGTCGTCTGTTCATGCGCAGACGTGATGTAAGGTACCCTCCAAAACATACTCCAAATATACCTGTTCCTAACTTTTCAACTCCTTTAAAAGGAAAACAATACCAATTATTTTTCATTTTTCTCTAAAGTCCTTAAATAAACCTTCCAAACTACAACAGCAAAATACAATATACATTTTCATTTTCATTTTCCATATTCAAAACAAAACAAAAGGTCTTTTTAGTTTTAGCTTGCCTCCCACGATTCATTATGCAATATGGCTGCCAGCAATGAAAGCCAATTGACTAGCAGCAATACTGAATACTGCGTCATGGGAGACAAGGGTTTTTTGTTTATTTCATTTTACGTCATATTAACAGCCATGTTCATTTAAGGATGTACTCTTGTGAGGTTTCAGTCACGTTCAAGTCTCGTTTATGTCTCATTTAAATATTTTATGTTATATTGAAGAAAGTATGATCAATTTTAATAGCATATATGCATCTGAAAATTGTTTCAAAAATATAAGTGTCTGTTGCTTGTAGAACTTTTTTTACATGAATTTAAAAAAATTACCAATTTGGCGGCCATTTTGAATATGCGTATTTCTGTCTATTTTATGCACTTCCCAAATGGGCAAAATTTCACCATTTTAAAAGAAAACAATATTTTTGTCATTTCTGCAAACATTTATACATTTCGAATTACAAATTCGGAAGATATTGTATGAAAATGTCCCGCAATCGGTCGAAACTACAAAATTGACTTAAAATCCCTTATTACGTCATATTGGTATCTTTGACCGATCATAACACAAAAACGAGCACACTGACATATCATTATTTTTGCATTTTCTGGCATGCCTTGATCTCCCTTATCCAAAAATGTATATTAGAAAAAAAGTTTGATACAGGAAAATTTTGACTTCTCAGAGGTGTACATCCTTAAGGACGTGCCAGGTTTTGAAAGTAGAGGAAAGCCGGAGTACTCAGAGAAAAACCACCGACCTATGGTCAGAACCTGGCAACTGTCAACGTGAGTTTCGAACTCACAACCCAGAGGTTGAAGGCTAATGGTAGAATGCCACTCGGCCACCGCAGCCCCAACAAGGGTATGCTTTATAAATGTAACATCTTCCAGGACAAACAATCACAACCATACACTTACAGTACCATAATCAATGGTTTATATCAAATACGTCAATAATCTTTATTTCCTTACCTAAAAAGACATTTGCTTTCCACGTTGGCACGTTGAATTGATTTTCTATGTATTTTGGTCCAAAAATTGTATTCCCCATTGCCCCGAACATCAAACACAAAATGGCGGCCAGGCAAATATCGAATACGGCGCATCTAAAGACCTTGTACAAACCTCTTGGCAGGGCTGCAAGTCAAGTGGATAGTATTATAGACAAATTTGCATTAAGCGTCTGTTTAGACAAATTGGCTTGCATTATCAAAAGAATGTTTTGTTTCAAATTAGGGTAAGTTGCATCATTAGATAATATATCAGTTGTTATGAGATCGAACGTCGTAACCAAGAACTGGATACAGCCCCAACTTTTTCGGTAGAGGATAAAACCAGTTCTGGGCAGATAATATCGGTGAAAAGAACGATTTTAGTAAAAGCATTGTATTCTTTTGACTTGACCTTTCGGTGACTAGTACGTTATGCACTCTCTCAACTTCATCGGATAAATGAGTAGAAAAATGTTTGTACACGTGTAAAATTTGTACGAGCACAGTTGCTTGAGTTTCTGTCAGTAAATAATATATATAAGGAGCCGCCCATTACAGAATATAATTGAAGTATACCAACATTATTTCTGAACTGCTTGTAAACAATGCAAATATTTTACTTGTTGTTAGACTGTCGTGCAATTTTCAAACTAAACATTGACATTTCCGATAAATTTAAATATTAATCCACCCCTAGATGCAAGTTTCGTTTCAACTACTGATCATTTCTCCATCGTATGGACTTTTTTTTTAAGACGAGTTGACCGGCAACTTTTTAAGCAGTTGGCCATGGCCGTACAAATATGCGAGGTCACGATACCGCATATCTTATATTCTATAATGAGCGGCTTCTTATATATTATACATTATATTTTCAATTTACTGACAGAAATTCAAGCAACTGTGGTACGAGTTGTCCTAAAAACTGAAGTCAATACATAGTGCTACAGTGAATAACTATCGAAATTCAGGGGCGTAGCTGCCATGTAAGCACATAACCCCGTGCTTGCACATCATTTTCCAAAGTATGTGTATTAAAGTCGAGAAAATTCATGATTCAACTTATATTCTTAAAAGTCCACTGATATTGTTACTCCTTTCTTTCGACTCGTCAGATTAACATATTAGACTGCAGAACATTTGTTAGCTATAAATACTTAAATGTTTAATTTTATTTCATTCCGTATGCAACAGCATATAGGATTACAATACACATACATATTAAATCATTTATAATTGTGCAAGATGTTGGAGACCGCAGACAACACAATTCAAATAATATTTATAATACAGCTCAATACGACAATATAGGTAATGGCTTTATCGTGAGAAAATTCATATACAAATGAATACCAAACAACATCCAAACATAAGTATCAGTTTGAAACTACCTTCACTTAGGCAGACTTTTTTTTATAAAATCATGTCATATTAGGTTTTAGTGATATACATCAGCTGTTGACGAACAAACTTATATGTATATGGTAGAGGGAAAGGAGAGGTGCAGGTTGATGAAGACTATGGGCAAGTTTTATGCTCGCCATCTTGGTTTCATGGGACATATTCTGTATCTTTAAGTGATAAAAAGATGGACGTTTTTTGAGTATGCTCATTAATGTTCTCCCTTGTTTTTATTGACAATGAGGACTCATTTCTCATCTTGAGAACCTGGGTATCGTTTCACTAAGCTTCGTTACTTACGAACGTTCGTAACTTTTGCGTAAGCCAGATTTACGAATTACTAAGCGTTTCACAAAAACTTCGTAACTTACGAACGTTCGTAAGTTACGCAAAAACCTTGCGTAACTTTACGCCTTCTCCAACCTGTCGTAAGTTACATGAGAAAATGGTGTCGTATCGTCTACTCACGTTTCGATTGGGTTTTATTTCCATAATGAGGCTTACAATCTCAGTGAGGGAGAATCTTGTTGACAATTTAGTGGGGAAGTTCTGAACTAAGCATGTGGGGTACAGAAATAAAGCTCATCTCTGCAAAAGTTGGCAGGACATGACAGTCATGTTTGTTTTGGATGCTTTATAATAGTAAAACCGGAATCCGGGTTTATTTTTCAGGAAAAAATCATCATTTTGTTCAAGCTTTTAATAACTTTAAGGGTATTCATTCATATTATATAGCAATAAGTTAAATCGATTTAATTCTGTTTAAAGAAAAACACAACTATATGTGATATACAAGATAAGATAGCTCGTTTGCTCAAGATTGTCGGCTAGAGCAATATTAATTGTATTTGTCGGGCGTGCCCATTTTTTTTTATTATTAATATAAAATACAGAATCAATAAAGGAACAATAGTGACCGAAATTAAAAACACTTTTGTGTGTATGTGCGTGGAATTCTGGTCACTAGTTTTGACGTATTAAAACTCTGTGAATGGAATAGAACAGTATTAATTTGAAGTTGAATTGGATTTTTCTCATGTTTATAAATTAAATCCATCACCTACATATATGTATCTATTGTTGCATCCTTAACCCCACCCCGTTTATCATTCTTCTATATTCACTTCGGCGTCGGAAGAGGGGTGGAAGTGAGGGGCTGAGCACATTTACGTTTACGGGACAAATATTTTGTTTTCGGGAAGTACCATCTTCCATACCCGTAGGTAGGGAAAGACGTTTAAGATAGAATAATTCCAGCGTAATTCTGTACAGTAGTGTACATTTCAAGGTTGATGTACCTGGTAATCATTGATAGGACTGGACCTCTGGCGCCCGAAAATTTGTTACGGCTAGTTTTGGACCTAACTACAGAATAAGTGTTCAGCATTTACATAAAATATACTATGTCAGCCAAGTAGGGTCAACATTTTGCACTGAAAATACGTTCATTTCAAAACTGCATTAACTTATTATGCGAAATGACGTCGACATTTTCAAAAATCGTTGAACGCTAATAAGATTGTTATGTAACATTAAATTAATCGTTATCACACATTTGTTACGTATAAATGCCGGTCATTGTAAGTATTTTTTTAAGTCAACTTCAGGATGTATTACAATAAGGTTCTCGAGGAGTCCAACTACAAGAAGTAACATCAATACAATGTAATGAAATACTTTTATGTATGGAACATTCATATAAAACGTCTATATCTACATTAGCTTAATCGGTAGCTGATTATCGCTAAATGGACAAATTAAAGAATAACTACCAAAACAAATCTGTGCTGATTTGGATATCGTTTTCAAAAGTCAAATTTATCAAAACATATGCTAGTTAAGGAAAAGTAATTTAAACAGAACCCTCTTTGACTCAAAAAAGTTCAACTATGCATATTTTTCTTTCAAAAATGATCGCTAATCCCCTCCCTCTCTCCTCCCCCCCCCCCCCCCCCCCCCCCCCAAAAAAAAAAAAAATACCAAATTACCGTAGTCCCTTTCTGCTTTCTAAGAATAATGTCTGTTCAAGAGCCTACGTAAACCTTATAGGCCCTAGTATTTTGCGTTCTATTTGTGGAAACGTGTGCCCCAAATTTATGAAAAGACGAACGTATATGTATCTATATGTGAAAAAATGAAAAAGAAACATTTCTGGAAAAAACATTTCTGGATTTGATTATATGGTTTACAAAACATTTGAATTTATTGAAAAACATATCAGTCTCCACCGCAGTTTAAGTTTATATTTTCACCGGAAACGCACACAGATGGGAACGAGGATTGCTACTTCCGTTCGTAAGTTACGAAAAAGTTACGAAGACCTTTGTGAAACGGACTTAAGAAATTCGTAAGTTTTGCGTAACGTTTTCGTAAATATTTACGAACGTTCGTAAGTTACGAAGCTTAGTGAAACGATACCTTGATGTTTACTTGGATGTGACCAATATTTACATGGCAGTTGTCGTCGATGAAGTATAATACGCTTACTCTTCCGGAACACCTGGTCTTATTCTCTTGTACGTTTACGGAGTCTCCATGTAAATCTTTCCTTTTTTCATATTTTGCCTCTAGTTTAATCAATTTTGAGTTCGGATTATGGTTTTGTTGACGCTGTGGTACTCTCTGTTTCTTTTTTTAGTAAATCTTTATTAGATTTTATATAAAAAATGACCCTTTTATCAACCTTAGAGTAAAAAAAAAGGGCCAATATTTACCACATTTCGGTTCAAACAAAATGTCAGCTAGTACATTTATTAATGAGCCCGGCCAAAATTCCTTAGGTTAAATATCTCCATAGGAAAGCACTACAGAAATTAAGCAAAATTCCTTTAACTTAAGATTTTCACTGTAATTACTTAATGCTTTTCCATGGAGATTTTTAAGTTAAGGAACTTTCGTGAAACTAGGCCTGTTCGAATTATACAAAATGGGGTTCTTTCTTCCTAAGTCCAGCACAGAACATATATACTTATAAACAGAGACGTATGTATATCAAAGATGTTTTTTCATGTAAATGTCTCTGGTTTTATTTACTGACGAGTTAATGACTTAACAAAGGTATGGATAATGATTTTGTTCCCATTAATCATGGAAATAAAACATATCGTTTTCCATTTTTGGATTAATAATGTGTGTAATGATAGGCCAGACAATGATGATTTAAACAAGTCCAAAACAATGGCACCATTTGAAGTCCAAATGTGATCCCCCCTCCCCAATATGTAAACGTCGCGGGGCTTGCACATCAAAATACCTCCAGCTACGCCCCTGAAATTACAGCCACGCTCAATACATAACCATAGGCAAAGTGCACCAAGTATAAATCGTTTTTACACTTTATATACTGAGTGCACTTTTACCGTCACCATCTATTAATAAATCTAAACTAATTGCCTAACTAATTATAATCCTTATAATTTGAAGAACAAAATGAAAATTTCACTGGAAATATTAAAAAAGTGTTTTTACGAAAATAAGAGTATTTTTTGTTAATGGTGCTTTGCTTTCGACGTTTCGAGCAACCATGTTTTTAATTTACCCGCGTGCGCCAAGACTCATAGACTATTTCAAGTCTATCAATCAATGGATCGATCGATAATAACATGAACAACTTTCGTAGAAAACATTCATTACAAAAATATACTTACATTTGATCATTTCAAAGCATGACTCCTTATTTTTACTTTCGATCTGTTTTGGTGAACTTTCATCGTCATGTCGAGCTGATGCCAAAACACGCGGAAACGTCGCGAGAGGGATTGCTGCTACAATTGAAAGCACTCCGAACAGAAGAAAACCAAGCCACCAGGCACCTATCCATCGGGAGTCCTCAGGAGCCATCGTTGTAGCTAATGATTGAAGGCCACAAATCAATAAAACATTATTTTTAAAGTTAGTTTGCAAAATCTTGATTGTTGATGCCAGTGATATCTAACACAAAACACTTATGAAAAGGAAACATCAAATAAATTAAAATTAAGTTAAACTGTTTCAACCTATTCTTTTTTCGCAGATTTGACACTTAAAACAAAAATTAATGTACTTAGATGACCATTTGTGATGTTCTTGTACCAATTGGTTTTTATTGGTATTCATTGAATGAAAATTGAAAAATAGTTTTCAAACATGGAACACAAGGTTCATTTGTTCGTTTTTGTTGATGTTTATATAAAATACTGAGTGGGTATCATAGTTTGCGGTAATAATATAATTGTATTTAGATTCGTTTCTACAATGATAGCAATCTTATTATTAGTTGACAGAGAAAAAAAACCGCCACACAAAGTCTTACGTTTCAAGTCGACTGGAATTTTTCCGAACAGTCCGCCAAGCATCATAGCAACGAAAGGCCCAATCAACCCCATGGCTACTGATATTCCTAAAAAACGATAATACAATGTACAAAATGACAAGTTAAAAAAAGGGGGAAAAACAACAATAATATACATTTGTGTAGCAACCTATCCAGCTCTAGAGCAAGCTACTCCAAGCGCTGTATAGTCTGTAGATTAAACAATCTCTTCAATTACCGTGTACATGATCATGAAATAGTCCTATCTTCACGAATTTACAGTAGCTGCCTTGGTATAGTGTAGTAGTTTTTTTTTCTGGTACAGGAACACATTACGTTCCTCTACACCGGCCTTAATTATTTATATGTATTTCAATGTATAGTTCATTTTCAGGTTAGGTTACAACTGCTCTTTACTTATATACAATAACCTGATTATTCCAGTTGTATCCAGTCTATTTTTAATTATATTAATATTTGGAGCAGATACAATGTCTTCTGTTAGGCTATTCCACAGTTTTACAGTTCTTATATGAAAACTATGTCCTCTTCGGTTGGTCTTGTGCTGTTTTTGGGGAAAACATTTTGGAATGACCTCGACCACTATGTCTGTATCCCATGTCTATCCAAAGCTTGACAAAATTGCAAAAACAAATCGCCTTATTATGCGCTAGCATCCTATACCACCTGGTTAGTATATTCATTTGTGTGTATGCCTGCGTGTGTGTTAGAAATGTAGCGTGTTCTGTAGGTAGTGCGACCGTGCTTCCAGTGGTATCATTTATAGCGTCAACTCACTTGAGTGCTACCGCACATCCAACCTTGTCCGAGTTTCCTCTGGCCCTGACACCAGGGCTGAATTCATGAAACTGTTTTCACGCTCAAGCATGATTTCTTGTTCATGCCATAAACTAATGTTAATTTGTTTTCAAAAGTTCGTAAAACAGTTGAAGAGACTTCAAGTCAAACACTGTTTTACATGTTTATTTTTTACCTTTTCGGTCGTTCGCCATGATATAAATAAGTCATAAGAAAATTGATATGAGTACAAAATGTAATATTATGCTTGATCATAAAAACAGTTTCATGAATACGGTCCCAGACTTATATATTTGACAGATAGATGCTTTGTAAAGGTGCGTGTGTTTTTATCAGCGAGATATACGTATCCAACGGACATTGCTAATCATCACAAGATTCCCTTACTTTACTGTAATGAAAATGTGACGTATGCGTGGAATTCCATGAATGGTGTATCAAAACTTTAGAAGCACCCTTGGAATTATGTCATATCATGAGTTGGTTAAACAGGACGACTACTTGAAAATATACAGATCTAGTTTTATTTTACTTCTAGATTTATAAATTAAAGGGGTATACGCACCTGACCCTTCGGCTTTTATATTAGTTTAGACATTTTGGATTCCCACCTTTTGGCCCCTATCATCACTGAAGAGTCCTAGGAGGATGAAACAGCTATATGATGCAGTTTTAATGCATTGTTCGGTATACTGTATGTATTACTAAATTTAAAAGGTGTAGCATATGTGTGTGTGTTACGTCATCTTTTATCATCTGAAGTTACAATTACAATACTGCGGTCACTTAACGGTATACCGTAACTCCTTAGCTTTAAAGTCAGGATTTGCTCTTTGCAATCGTCATGGAACAAATTCAAGCCTAGCGATTGGTCAGGGTTTTCTTTGTCTTACACCAATCAAAATGGTAGACGTGTGCCTTCAACGTCCTATGACAGATCAAAGGGGTGAAGAGAGCAAACGCGGGCGTAATCCCTGAATATCGAGGATAACCCGTGTAATAATGTTGATTTGTAAAACCTAAAAAAGGGCTAGCAATGACGTGAACATGTTTAGGGTCACCTGCTTGACCACGTGATTTTTTGGGGTACTCGGGGTTTTCTCCAACAGTAAGACCCTCGCGCGCTTTAAAGTCAGACACCTTAATCACTTAGCCACCGTGGACGGGTGGTGGAGTGCTAGTGGTAGTTAGAATGTAGAACACCTTAACCACTTGGCCACCACTGCCCCGTTCTGAGCATACCTAAAGGCATGTCCGTAAATTTCGTTAGCTTTTGAAAACCAAATTGCCTAATGTACTAATAACTTTCTGTAAGAAGTTACAATGATTGTCGTCTGCACAAACAACATGTCTCCACCTACCTTTGACCTGTACTCAGATTTGAGACATGCCAGCGAAACATTGAATGTTATCAAGGTTATTATGCATTATGTGTTTTGAACTATTATCAAGTTCAAATACAGGTTTGAATATATCAAGTATACGTATGATGCGCGTGACTATGAAAACAAAAGGAATTAATCGTTTTATTTGTACAATGACATTTACATGGATCTCTGTCTTTCAGTAAATTCCACTTAACGTGTCTTTGGATATTATTACTATATCACAGTAGGGACGGAACACTTCAGTTGCCTACCCCTGAGCCGCGGGATTATTAGGGCCTACGTTTGTATCTACGTGGGGCATTTGATCTCTTGTCGTCGTAGGTATTTCTTTTTCTCTGTGCCTCCTCCACCAGTAAAACCTAAGACGTCCATAAATGACCACAAGAGTTTAACTAATAGGACGTAAAACACAAATAATCCAAGCCAAACGGATTTAAATATTTGATGCATTTTAGCAGTGATACAGGGGTTCTGCAGGTTACGGTTTTTGGCGGTTGTATGACAATCCTTTGGGTAACAGTTTTTGCCAGTGGTACGAGGATACTTAATGTTACAGTTTTTGGTAACGATACGGGTAAGCTTAAGGTTACAGTTTTTGGCTGTGGTAAGAGATCCTTAAGACTACATTTTTTTTTTTTTTTTTTTTTGGTAGTTGTACGGGGATCCTTAAGATTACAGTTTTTGGTAGTGGTACGGGGATCCTTAAGGTTACAGTTTTTGGCAGTGGTACAGGGATCCTTAAGGTTACAGTTTTTGGCAGTGGTACAGGGATCCTTAAGGTTACAGTTTTTGGCAGCGGTACAGTGATCCTTAAGGTTACAGTTTTTGGCAGTGGTACAGGGATTCTTAAGGTTACAGTTTTTGGCAGTGGTACAGGGATCCTTAAGGTTACAGTTTTTGGCAGTGGTACGGGGAATCCTTAAGGTTACAGTTTTTGGCAGTGGTACGGGGATTTGTAAGGCTACATATTCTGGCAGAGGTACTAGGATCGTTACAATTACAGTTTATGCCAATATTTCGGGGCCTTTCACAAAGTCGACCGAGGCGCGATTTTTCCACCAGACGTAAAAAATGCCCGACCACAGTCACTTTCTCTGGGTACTCCGTTTTTACTATGAAACTTTTATTTTGGAAAACTTCTTAAACATAAAATATTGTCGGTGAAAGTAATACATTTATATAGAGTTATACGTATTTTGGCCAGTAGTACGGCCGGGCTACCTTAATAAAAAAAAGTCTAGTCTAGACAATTGTGTACAGTGACCTCTGTTTGACTTACATGTCAAGGACATCTCATTTGGCTTCCAAACGTAACTCGTGAGTTTGATTTCATTATCTTTCTAAATACAATTTGCATTTGATCATGTCACGTAAACATCTAACGAAGATGTTCTATATGGCGTTCTCTGTAGGAGATGCTTTATATGGCGTTCTCTGTAGGAGATGCTTTATATGGCGTTCTCTGTAGGAGATACTTTTTAGGGCGTTTTAACTAATTTTTTCAAACTTAAGTATCCAACATACACGGCAAAATCCCAAAAATTCCATTTAAATTCACTCTTTTAAGTATTCAATTTCTAGAAAATTGTAACTAATTAAATAGTTGTGAAATAAAAATACACAAAAATTTTAATTTGTGCTTTTCACTGATTAAGCTTATCACCTTTTGAACAACTCTACCCCGTGTATTTCTGAAGGATAAGCAGTATGTTTGATTGACGATTTTTTCATGACATGAGAAAAGCAAAAATACCTGTTTCACATTAGTCCCTTGAAAATACGTACCTAGATACAGTCCCGTCTTCACCTTTTCTGTGTTGTTGTCAATAAAAAGCGTCCCAAGCGATGATCGGGGGGATTTTCCAACACCTTGTATCCCCATACAGATTCCGATGTACACGACCACCCACTTCACACCCTCGGCTTTTTTCGTTTCTTCGGCGCTGCACGAATTCATCGTCTGATTACTTTCCAGTCGGCATAAACTACTCTCAGAACTTTTCTCTGATGAATTGAAGGGAGAATTTCCACTTGATGGTAAATTGAAACCGGAAATAAACTGCGGCAGGCTACACAAGATACCGGAAATCCCGTACAGTAAAACGGCGAGGGATAGAAGCCGTGGAATATGGAATCTGTAAATAAATAAAACATGGTATAAATGTACTTTTAGTACGGGGCTAGGGATTCATCGATGCATTAACATGACGATACGATACGTATCGCAATACAGTCGGCACTTTGTTTTCTTCAGGTATTTCGGTTTTCTCAAATGTTTACAAGTACGTTTCACTACCATCCTGGCCAACAAGTTAAATTGAAATTACTTGCGGGGGAGTCATAATTGTTATAATTAAAGTTTATATTCATATCTGATTTTCTTGGTCTATGCTATTCAGAAAGCGTACAATATATGAAAATTTTTGTTTTGAAAAATTGTAACAACCTGATAATACCATAATAACAATAATAATTATAATGACAGGTCGAAGTTCGTGTTACCCATTCGTAGGTAATCACGGTTCACAAATTATTTTCCGTGGCTGTATGGTCTTAGCAACCAGCACATATTTCTCCAACTCCCCGTGAAGCATACAGCATTTTACCATTCTTGTTTTGCCTAACCACGTACCCATTTACAGCTGAGTAAACTTGAATACGCGAAATGAAGACTTTTTTTTCAAATATGTAGCGCCATGCCGTGGCGTGTCTCGATCTTCAATCAGTGTCCTAACACAAGACTACCGTGATTCGAACCTGCAGCTCTTCGGTCACGAGCCCGTCGTCCTACCACTATACTACCGTGACTCGAACCCACAACACTTCTGACACGAGCCCGTCGTACTACAATGTACCACTATACTACCGTGACTCGAACCCGCAACCCTTCCGTCACGAGCCCGGCGCCCTACCTCTATACTACCGTGACTCGAACCTGCAGCTCTTAGGTCACGAGCCCGGCGTCCTACCACTATACTACCGTGACTCGAACCCGCAACCCTTCGGTCACGAGCCCGGCGCCCTACCTCTATACTACCGTGACTCGAACCCGCAACCCTTCGATCACGAGCCCGGCGCCCTACCTCTATACTACCGTGACTCGAACCCGCAACCCTTCGGTCACGAGCCCGTCGTCCTCCCAATATACATGTACTACCCTGACTCGAACCCGTAACCTTTCGGTCACGAGCCCGGCGTCCTACCACTATACTACCGTGACTCGAACCTGCACTCTTAGGTCAGGAGCCCGCGGTCCTACCACTATACTACCGTGACTCGAACCCGCAACCCCTCGTACACGAAACCAGAGTTCTACCACGAGACTGCCTTGAGTCCGCTCTGACATACCTTGGTCCGAAGTGGCCAAACAGCAGGACAGTAAGTAGAAACCCGATATCATTACAGCTGAGTATGATACCGCTCTCCCCACTGCTCAGGTCGAACTGCCGCTCCAGCGTAGTTATCTGTGACGACATGTACAGTGATAAGGCACTCGTTACCATGGACGAGAACCCGTATGATAAAGTAAAAGTAATAATATTCCTGGAACATCGACATCCTTTATTTTCCTCAACGTCAATTTTGGATTCCGTTTCCGACATTTTGTCTCCGAATTTAGTTTTTGTTGAGGTATTTAGAGTTTCCTGTTCAGCATACAGTGTATTTTTCAAATGTTTCCGTCCGGACTTCTTGATTTTTTAGATTTCCATTTTATCTTCCTCGTATATGTATTGTTTGCTGAACCTGAGGTAAAAATAAGAAGATGAATTTTAAGTTACACAAATGCCTTAATGACTCAATGCAATACGATATTAAACTCACCATTACCAAAAAATTGGAAAGTGGTTTTTCGTGCACGCCTTTAGATTTGAAATTAACACCATGCCTTACACACCGAGCAAAACGATATAAATAAGAAGTACAGCAGAGTGCGTCAGTATGACGTGAAGATTAATGCCCCATAAGTACTTTTTTGTATGCTACAAACAAAATTCTAAAGCGTTGTCCCTAATGTACAAATTCAGCGTAGTTTAAACATAGTTGGCAACATAACACACGTTTAATACAGAAGTTTCAGAAACAAAACTCTGTGTATAACATTAATTATATCGTGAAACTTGCGTAGGGAAATATTTAAGTTGCAACGACTTGTTGTCCAATCAGTTTGTATATTTTATAATAAAAAGTGTTAAAACTAAACCTAAATTACTTTGACGCGTCGTATAATATCCATATCTGTTTCAATCCTTGCAATATTCTAAAGAATATATGCTCTTAAAGTCTATTCTGGTGTTTTATTAGCATTAAACATACAATTTACAATTAAAAATGTTACTGATTATGTACTTTCTTAAAACCACTATCTTGATTTTGAAACGTATCTGAATTCTTAAGCATTTTATTTATATCGATGCTTTAAATGTAGTTATTTTATGATGATGTGTATTACATAAAACCTGTCCTTGTTATACATGTTCAATGTTCCTGGCAAATATAGCTCTTCAAAAGTTGACCAGAAATAAATTAACAGCCGGCTCGTGCACGATTTCTACTGTTTTAGTTTTTATTGTCCTGATCTTGGATAGATAAATTGTAAGGTATGCCTTATGCCTTTGTCAGGTATCCGGTTCAAGCAGGCAAAATGGTTCAAAATGTGGATAAAACCAACATTAATTTTTGTTTGTTTTTTGTTTGTTTTACTTCCTGTATACAGCCAGGACGAACCAGGTGTTTGTGGTGGAGGAAAGCCGGAATTCAAAGAGAAGGACATCGACCAACGGCCAGTATATGATATGGCAACTGTCCAATGTGGGCCTCGAACTCGTGACCCAGGAGGTGGAGGGCTAGTGCTAACAGAATGTCTGACACAAAACTGTTTTTAGAAACGGGGAAAACAACAGAAATAATGAGCAAATGTTTTACATTTCATAAAAAGGAGAAATAGAGTTATTAACAATTTGTCTAAGACTCAAAAACATTTTTCTGAACAATGGAAAATGGCTCTATTTGCTATATGAAGTTATGACGAAGTAAATATATAAACATTGAAACATGTTCGGCAGGTTTGTAAGTACTTTTTAAAAGTATGAATGTGTAATACAGGGCTACCAAAAACCATCCAGGTACTATTAAAAGAAACGGTTGAGAAGTTTTTTTTGTAGATATTCGTGGTAACATGGGTTTTTGGCAAGGAATTATCACTCTGGTAAATAGATCCTCTAAGAAATTTATAAGATATATCATAGCTTCCCTTTTCTATCAAACTTAATTAAAAAAACGTTACACACAAGTTGCAAAGAAATTTTACCAGAAAATGCAGTTCATGATCTGCCTTTGACTTACATAATGAAATCGGGAGATTCTTTGTCCAATATAAGATGAGAATGATATGGAACATGAATTTAGTTAGCTAGTTAGCTAGCTACAGTTAGCTAGTTATCTAGTTACAGGTTTAACGCCGATACAGTCACAGAACATATATATAGTTTAAATCCATTTTCGGTATAAATAACACCCTATGATGGAGAATCTTGTTCCCCCGAATAGAAGTCTATTCGGAGATTTCGACTAATCAAAGTTTCTGGTGAAACTCTGTAAGATCATTTCACCTGGATATCAATCAGGTGCGTAGCCAGGCGTACTTTTTTTTAAATCCCACAAGGGGCGCCATCTGTAAACACTTTGTTCACTTCCGGTGCTTCCCCATTCTAATAGTTTTTAAACACATTTCTGCGTTTGCGCGTTTTCTTTGAATATTTATTTATTTTGACATTTGGTGACAGCGTGGTAAATGAGTAGTTTGGTCATATCCTACATCTACATATTTAAATTGTTTTAACACTTTTTCCTGATACGAAAATATTATATAGAAAGATAATACGTGTGTAACATTGCGGGCATTGCAGACCGGTTATTTCCCATACTTTCACCTTTCATCACCTGTGGACGATCTCGCTATCCATCACTAATGACATCGTGGTTAACCGTGTGTTTGGTCATTCCCACAAACTACGTGCTAGCGTACTTTGTAAACACTCAGGTACGTCTACCTGTGGACAGGTACGTCTACCTGTGCACAGGGTTGTTTTTTGAAGCCCTGTTTTTTGTGGCTCCCGTTTACACTATATTTCTCTATCTAGCCTGTCCAGTCAATGACGTTATTTCATGTCTTGGTTTTCTTAATGCCCTAACTGACACTTCAAGGTGGAAAATAGACGGGAATGTTGAACATATACCACAGGGACCTGAGAACTCGCTACATCTCAATAGTTTCGGATTGAAACTAGGGTTTTAAAGTAATTTTACACAGTTGAAGAGGGGGCTGTTTATCAAAAATGGATCTAACCCAAGGCCCCACTCTTAAAAGAAAATAATGACGAATGACTTTAAAACCACAGCCTAAGACCAAAACTAGGTGTAACAAATTATCAGGCCCCTATGACATAGACTGGTATATTCAGTTTTGGATTAAGATATATTCAATTCAATTCAATTTTATTTCATTTTCATCCAAATAAAATGTGTGGATTGAGCTGCAAATAATATTACAACCAAAACTTCAAACATACATATAAAAGACATCTGCATAAATAGTATTGAACAAACTTCAGCACCTTGCGAGCCTAGCTTCCCAAGTTCAAAAGGCTATTTAATGAAGAGTCCAATATCGCGCAAAACGGTTTTTAATTTAATCAAAATTATCCTGCCGGCGTGTTTTAAAACCCACAAAGGAAGGAGGATGATGATGAAAAAGGTGTGGAGATGGATGAGGATGTTTTTTACGCATCAGCCCCTCTGTTTCTATAATCGATTAATTTTAAAACTAAATCAATATTTATTTTGGTAATTGGTCTCTACCATCACGGATGAGTCCTAAAAGGAGGAAGATAGTTTTATGATTTATTGTAGATGATTACTACTACTATATATATGACTTAAAGGCCCAATATACGTAACTTTCGGCAAAACTTGAAGCCAAAATCAAGCCTAATAACTTATTACGTTTATAGATTTAGTTAAGATTAACTGATATCAGCAATATTCAAGATGACTTCTTTCGCAGTTACCGGTACAGCAGTATTTGAAACACGCTATTTGTAAACACGCGTCCATTTCGAACCGTCTTCTACCTTCAGTTTGTTGTTGAAGTGGGCCCCACCTGTATTATTTTCAATTTGTTTGATTTTTTTGTCAAGAGTTTCTTTTGCATGGTTATCAGCTGAATTTTTTTTTCAGAATGTTTCAGAATCACGAAAATTTCCCTGAAGTTACGTATATTGGGCCTTTAACGAATAATGAATGTGCAGCACTTGTTTGTGACGGTGTAGGTGGTGTAGGTGTGTTATATTACAAAACGAACTGTCCAGTGTGTATACCTGTGTTACTTAGACCATGAAACGCCTTGAGGCTATATACAGTATATAGTTTGTGTTTTGCGTCATCATTAGTCGTAGCTGCCTCCTTAACCTTATTTCACAAACAATGTTTTTCTTATTGGACAATAAATCATCTATTCTTAGACATAGGTTAGAGACGGACCTGTCAACGAGCTAGGAATACCAGGTTTACGACATTAAGTTTTACGACATCAAGGTTTACGACATCAAGGTTTACGACATCATTTTATGTTTGGCGGGAAAGTACAAGGCAGTAAAAGTATATTGGTCGCTTATTCTCTTAGTCTTAACATAATAAGATATTCAAAAGACAATTCAGCAATAGATTTATTATCTTGTTCTTCGAAATTTCTGTTGAACTTAATTATCTTACTGCTAAACTGATAATCTATATAACATATTACACGGGTATTTGTTTATCAAATACAATTTGAAAAGTTAACAAATACAGCAATATACTAAATACAACTGATAATATCGTCATCTTAAAGAACGATAAATACATTTGTGTGATAAATGACGAGGGTACCTTTTAGAAACCGGGTCATTGCCGTATTACTTGTAATTAAAACATTAACCCTATAGGTAGAGAGTTTGGGTAGCATTTTTTGTTTTCTTCTGCAATTGTACCAAATAAACCGTCGTAATCGTACAACAACCGTTCTCCATCGGACGGATGTAAAAACAAAATTAGAAATTCGAAAATTCAACACCCAACCCATCCTCGATAACTCAAAGTTAAAAGGAAAGTGAGGATGTATCAAACCCTTGTCTCACCTATCCAACCTGTGAAACTTACCTGTAGAAATCTTAAATATCAAAGGTGAACCGAGTGGGAA
Source organism: Mimachlamys varia (assembly GCA_947623455.1). Classification (NCBI taxonomy): domain Eukaryota; kingdom Metazoa; phylum Mollusca; class Bivalvia; order Pectinida; family Pectinidae; genus Mimachlamys; species Mimachlamys varia. The sequence goes on from OX392540.1 coordinate 31,870,034, forward strand.
GATAGATTCGCTTTTAACATTCTACCATAACGCTAACTGTTACAAACAGAATAAGATATTCAACCTGTTAATATCGTAACTGTGAGATGATGCTATATAAAGGTGCTGCGTTATAAATAGTAGAAACTACGTACATTGTATATCTCAATCTTAAACACACCCTCGATATCCGGGGGTTACGCTCACCTACGCTCTCTACACACTAGGTGTCCGGGGGTTACACTAACCTACGCTCTCTACTCCCTCGATGTCCGGGTGTTACGCTCACCTACGCTCTATACACCCCCTATTTCCGGAGTAACGCTCATCTACGCTCTCTACACCCTCGATATCCAGGGGTTACGCTCATCTATGCTCTCAATACCCCCGATTTCCGGGGGTTACGCTCACCTATGCTCTTAACATCCCCGATTTCCGGGGGTTACGCTCACCTACGCTCTCTACACCCTCGATACCCGGGGGTTACACTCACTGTCGTTCTCTATATCCTCGATATCCAGGGGTTACGCTCACCTACGCACTCTACATCCTCGATTTATCGGGTAACGCTCACCTACGCTCTCTACTCCCTCGATGTCCGGGGGTTACACTCACATACGTTCTCTACATCCACGATATCCAAGTGTTACGCTCACCTACGCTCTTTATATCCTCAATATCCAGAGGTTACACCCACCGTCGCTCTCTGCAGCCCTGGAATATGTCATGACAAAACTGGGTTAACGCTCTGTTTGCGCCATTTCAAAAAAATCTTGCAGTTAAATAACGACAAAAAATGACAGGGTTTTAAGTCAGTTGTCGCTCCTCTGAAATCATCAAACACAGTTGTCTGCCTAGCTAGAGCGATTAGTCAGGTTTTAACCTGAGAACAATCAAACCGTGATCTTCGTGCTTTTAGTTTTGCCATGACACATTCAAGGGGTGTAGAGAGTGTAGATGAGCGTAACCCCTGTACATGTATATAGAGGATAACTTAAAAACGAACATTTAATTAACACCAATCTTTAACATGAACAATTACAAATCAATGTCGTAGTAATGTCGTCATGCAGTGACGTGTAGAGCATAGTCAGCACAACTGCTCCCCCCCCCCCACCCCACCCTCAAACCCGCAACCCAGAGGTGGAGGGCTATAGTGGTAGAATAAAAATGTCGGGGCACACCGCGCCACCGCGGCCCCATTTTGTAATGCTAAAAGGTTTCTTCTCACAAATGTTGACTGTATAACAAGAGTCTACTTATACATTATATATCTATCGAACCCGTCATTACCATTACTATATATATATATATATATATATATAAGTCATTGTAATGGTTGAACAATGAAAACAATGACACGAGTTTGTGAGTATCTCCCGAATACTTCAACTCTGTAGAGTTGTATGTTTACATAACTGTATTTATCACAATTCGGAAGAAATAGATTGAAAATTTACAAAATGGTAGTATCATAAGATATAATAAATATACTAGTCGGTTAATATCAAGTAATGGACGTTTTATAAACAATGTTTAATGAATATACTGCATACAGAAACAAATATCCATAACAAGAACGACTATTGTAGAATCACATCTGATAAATATTAATGCTTACCTTTGGTCCACAGGGCAGGTGTCCTTAATATCTTATGGTTGATATATCATACTTGACATTCTGAGCATCTACATACATTGTTTACTGTCACGCTAGCTACAGTTGACGGACTGGAGGAAATGTTTGTACTGGGCATGCGCACAGGTAAAAACCAGACGGCTCATCACTCACAGGTGAATATTCATTTACGTAACTTCGTACATGTATGTAGGTCTGACGAAGTTTAGTTTCTGTAAAACAACTACCGTATGTACTTATATCCCGTTTTGGCAATTGCTTTATCTTATAAGGGAGGGGGAGGGGGGGGGGGTGAAGGGATGGGGGTTAGATCATTGTTTCAAAGAAACAGCATTTCTTTACATAAAACGTGTATCACCTTGACACTTCTGACGTCATCAGTATGTAATGTTTGTATCAACGGGTGAATAATCGAAACTATGATATGGCACGATTCGGTTTGATACCTTTTGATCAGAGACGTATAAAGCCATACGTCTATGTTTTTGATGAATACTCTATAGCTATAGGTAGTTGTCTGTGCTACGTCATACATATATAAAAATAAAATCCTTGTGACGGCTGTGATGTGGATAAAGATAAATTTTAGTGTATAAAGTTATAAAAAGTCTGTCTTATGCCAGTGTTCAATATCCCTTTTTTACCGTCAACCTTAGTTTGTGGTCCATGCATAATTATCAAATGCAACATAGGTATGCTATTTTCGTTCGCGGACACATGCGTGCGTAACATTTTAATTTAAGTTAATTTATGTATTATGTAGCAAGTAACGAAAACATGAATTAAAAACAGCAACTTTAGGTAGTTATTAAATATATTGGCTGACGCTTTGAATAAGTGGTATTAAGCACAGGCACTTGTGGTCAGGAGAATAACTATTACATATATACAGATAATATAGCGAAATACGAATGATAAAAAAAATATTAAAACTTTTTCACTGTCCGATAGTCGATTTTTTTTAAATTAAATTAGATTTCGGGGCTACAATCGATCCCCATTTACTCGAACTATTATCACTGGAATACCCCGCTTAATTCGAAGTTTTTGGCGGTTCAAGTAAAACTTTATCGAATTCACTCAACTTGAATATACGGATAACTCGAGTGTTTTTATGGTCCCGCCGACTCAAAAATGACGGGGTTTTCACTGTACTAGACATAGTATACATGTAATATTATATAATTGAACAAAACTTATACGGGAGTTACTCCCCTTGCATCACAATTTCAGTATACTCTCCACTTCAATGTTGCTCTATATGTTGCTGGTCACAAAAGTATGTGCTTTTCTCATTTCTGCCTAGGAGATGACTAATATAGGCATAGTTTGTTGTCCAATCCATTTGATTCTTCAATAAAAAATTACTGAAATGAAAGTACCATATATACTTAACATGTTTCACCTTCAAAATTTGTCAAATCAAGTTTATGTAATACTCTACTTATATGCAGCCTACATTATAATTTGAGTGACCTACGATGTAGTTTTCCCAAAACTTACTGTACCGCCCTATTATCTGGCAGAAAACTAGTGGTTACAAAGGAAGCTTTCCTATTTCAAATTATTGATTTAAATTGATATAAACTTCTGTCGCGGTGTTCAAATTTTACATAAACTTTGACATTTAATAAGTCATTATTAATATATTTCAGTATAAGATAAAGATGAGATATAGAGGATAGCTAACAGTGTCGTCAGAAATACAAAATATATTTCACGGGTGGGGCTAATATTTTGGTATTTTTCACGATTGCGCAGCGCGAGTGAAAAATATCAAAATGTTAGTCACACCCGTGAAATATGTTTGGTACATGTACTACTGAAGATACTGTTAGATATCCTGTTTATTACATTTTAATAGCAAAACTTCCAGTGGCAGTTTTTGTTTTCCCAAAATGGCGTTTGTAAGCAGCGTTCTGATTGGTCTAATCAGAAAAAGTGAAAAATATCACTTTTATGGACTGAATAATTTTCGATATTTCACTGGAAAAAAATAAATAAAAGTTTATATCTGGTGCAGGCCTTTTTGACCAAATTCCCCCCAAAAAGATATTGTTCTAGCTATACAGGACACATATTAAAAGCATGTACACAATACAGTAAGATTTAAGTTCAGTCCAGTATACTTCTTACAACATTTATATGAATATTCCAATACTTACTGTTCTGATTGAGAAAATATTTTTCTTATTGCTGATGTCGTTCGCTTGGAGAAGAGTTTCTTAGAGTTTCTCTTCCGCTGTGTCTCTGTGACGCATCTTCCCATAGTACGACAGTTTTACAGTATTCCTATGCGCATGCGTTTTTAAGTACTTGCGCTGTGTATCTGTTTTGTTTGTAGAATTCCTTGTTTTAAATAAAGTCCATTTTACCTCCTGTTTTGATATTGTGGACATAGAAATGGATTAGGATTTTGTGATGTTTCTAACCAGCTTTATCCCAAAAAATCAATAAATACGTATAGCCACAGTACTAAAAAAAAAACAAAAATGAAGATTTTTTTTCTTTTGCACGTATATAAAGTATGATGAATTTTATTCATTTCGGCCCACCGACAAATATCACGTTTTGGTTGTTTCCAAGTTATTTCTTATAAAAACTCGAGTTCCAACACGGTTCTTTCATGCTTTGCTAGGCATAAGGAAGAAAGGAAAGTATTCAGTAAATTGTTTGTTTGAAAACAATATTTCACACACCCTTAGATGGCGATCTGTACGTCCAATCAATGATTGCACTAGATGAGTTATTAGTCTATCGATATAATATATATGCATGTGTACACCGAAAATCGAAAGTGCAATCATCTAGAGTGCACTTCGGTTTTCGGTCTATACATCAATAGACCTATTTATTATCTAGTGCAATCCTTATAAAGAGGAGCTACTGTTTGGTCATTGTTTTATGGATGGAAGGAGATGCTGACACAGACAAGAAAACAATATGAAAACCTATGTTGTGTGTCATAGAACACTCGTCTTCAACAAGATGGCCAAAATCGATTCCCGTCACCTGCCCGATCAACCATCCCTCATTGAGAATGAATGGAATCCTCTGCGTGTTTCATTTCATTTCAACATTTTCTTATTGACGTAAGATGTTTCAAGTCAATGCGGATAAAATAACAGGCAAAGCCTATATTAATTCTCTCCACTAGATGGCCAAAGTAAACATATAAAAATGATTAGGTTTGATATGATAATTCAAGGAAAAAAAATAAATGAAAAGTTGGTAAAACACAGGGTAAAGGGAGGTAACTCTTTAACTCTGTGTGTTTCAGTCACAACGAGAAAAGAAGATACTAGTTGGGGAAAATGTTTGGTTAATGTTATATACATTTTGTAATTAAATTCATATTGTATAGAGATATATGATGATGATGAAATATTATAAAAAGGAGAATATTGTTAGGCAATACTACAATGTAGCAAACATTGTCGTCATTTTATCACCATTCCTGTTCCATTCTGAAACACAGAATTGCATTTTAAATAATTACTTTCATCGACAGGTATGGATTTCAAATAAAATTCACCGTACAAGTAGTGAGAATTAAACATTGCTGAAAGGAGACACAGTACTCGGTTGGATATTCTTGAAATTCGTTGCAGATTTCGTCATCAGTGCGTTGTACATTGTTTCTTTTATAATTGGTGACATAAATACGTTTGATAAAAGCAACAACAAAACTTTACAAATGTTAATCACTTCGCTGGTTTTCTCAACAAATTGAAATTAAAAGCGGGTGGAACTTGAGCTATCGATAACTGTAGCTAGTTCTATGGGTTTAAAGAGGAAATCAGAGATTACCAAAGCGTCAACGAAACCATAATCCGAACTCAAAATCGATTAAACTAGAGACAACATATGAACAAAGGGAAGATGTACATGGAGACCCTCGTAAAAGTACAAGAGAATAAGACCAGGTGTTCCGGAAAAGTAAGCGTCTTCTGCTTCATCGACGACACCCGCCATGTAAATCTTGGCCCTTATGCCATTTTGTTCTCCAGATCAGTCCCAAAATCAAAAGGGCACAACTAAGGACCAAGGGGAACATACACATAAAATTTTATTAAGATTCATCAAACATGTCTGAAGAAATAGCGATAATAAACTTTCATTTCAAAATCCAAGATGGCCACCTTTAAGCCATTTTAAGGACGGACGGACCACGGACGCAGGGCGATTTGAATAGCCCATAAACTGATGATGATGGGCTAAATATGAGGTTTACTCCATAGACTACCACAGACCTGCGCACATCATCACATTTTATCAATATTTCTTCCTCGTAAATCTCACCATTCGGTCGCTCATAAACCGGAAGTGGTATACTAAAAGTAGAAAAGGACGGTCAATAGTGATCTGGAAATGTTATACCAATAAAAACGGAAACGGACCGGAATTGTAGTTCCGGATTTCCTTATGAACTATGCCTATGTCAAATCGATCTATACGTTTTATATAATTTTGTTGTATACGTATCGACAAACTGTTGATATGTATACAATATAGCATTTGTGGAACTTGTAGAAAATTGGGGACAGAATGATGTAAAAAAAAAACCACACATTTACCAGGTTATCGGACGACTGCTCATGGTGATAGGTTAAGTATCCATACTGATCAATTATACACATCACTAGAAATTTTCACATAAATATAGCAATATAAAGACATATTTACACCGATCGGCGGCACACATATGTGCCTTTAAAAGTATGCGTTTACTGCTGTTCTATAACACCGCGAATATTTTAGCTGTATATTTTCTTTACACACTTAAGTTTATGAGCTTCCCTCAGGAATCCCTGGTTCACTATCGTCAGATCCTCGAATATCACTATCCCAGATTTTTTCAGTTCTTTCCGGGCACCAATTATCTCGGGGGGGGGGTTCGTCTTCTGGTAAACTTGACAATAATACTCCTTAGTCAATCTTTCTTAAACTTCCCAATCTGTGAGTAATGTTAAAATCATCTCTCAACAGCGGCACACGAAGTTTTTCGTGACAACTTTCACAACCTTATCGACACATTCCTCACTCGTCTCTTTCTCAGATGTAGCTGTAAGGCCAATAATCCTGAGTGAGTCTTTTCGTCCGTGTTGCTCAAGGTCAATAGGAATTTACGATTTGGCGAAAAGGGTTTTGGATCTATTGAGGACAAACTTGATGATATCACGTGTACTCTTACACCTTTGAAAACAAAATACTATTTGAATAGTAGACTTTCCAAAATGGGACTAAAGATCTCAGAAGAGAACAAGACACTAACAGACCGCTTGGAGCGGAGAATTGCAGATCTTGAAAAAGAAAACGATGACTCAAAAAAACACGATCGAAAGTCTAGAGAGTAAATGGAGGACACAGGAAAAACCATGGAAATGAAGTTGAAGCGACCATAAAAGTTGCCCACAGTCTTCATCAACCTGCATCTCTCGAATCCACGTGTTGTTATTTTGTTTTTCAGCAGTCAATATCGATCACAAAAAAGTTGAGAAGTCCTAGAATCACGAATCAACTGTGACATGTAAACACCATAGGTTGGAGAGGCGGGGATGTTTACTTCTAAATATCGTGATTTTGTGATGGATGTCGACTGCTGACAAACAAACTAACAATTTAAGTATTCGAGAGATGCAAGTTGATCAGAACAATGGGCAAGTTTTATGGTCGCCATCTTTGTCTCATTGAGAAATATTCTGTGTCCTTTAGTGATATGAAGATGGACGTTTTTGAGTATGCTCATTAGTGTGTTTACTTGTTGTGATTGACAATGATACTTGGTTATCATTCTGAGAACTTAATGTTTACTTGGATGTAACAAAGATTTACATGAAGTGTGTCGTCGATGAAGCTGAAGACGCCTACTCTTCCGGAACACCTGATATTATTTAGTGTCTCCATGTAAATCTTACATTTGTTCATATTTTGCCCCTGGTTTAATAGATTTTGAATTCGGATTATCGTTTTGTTAATGCTTCGGTATTCTCTAATTTATTTTGTTCATCCGTCATCTTGGCGACCAGAAAACTGGTTAATAACTTCATCTTAAACCGTTTCCTATATATTGATATCTAATTCTATCTTTATGTTATCATTTCAGGGTTTAAAGCAGAGCCATAAAAATGAAGCGCTATGTAATATCTGTCATGTCCAAGTAAACATCAAGTTCTCAAAATGAGAACCGATTATCATTGTCAATCACAAGAAGTAAACCCACTAATGAGCATACTCAAAAACGTCCATCTTCATTTCACTTGAAGATACAGAATATTTCTCAATGAGACAAAGATGGCGACCATAAAACTTGCCCATAGTTTAGATCAACTTGGATCTCTCGAATCCTTGAATTGTTAGTTTGTTTGTCAGCAGTCAACATCGATATACGATCGAAGTAGTAAGTAAACTTCTTGTTGTTTATAGACAACACATCGTCAATACATCTGAAAGTGAAATTAAAAGATTTGGCAAGTTCAAAGAAAATTCAAACCAGGAAAATATCAGTTTCAAATATTAAAAATTAGCTTAATCCTATTTAGAAGTATCAGACTAAATCATTTAATGATTAAATGGAATCTATTTTTATGTTATTGGGGAATAACACAAAAAACGGTGTGTACTCTAAATAAACCGCTAAATGATTATAAGAGTACACTCCGGTTTTGATGTTCATAGGGAAGTAGAATACGAGACACTTATTGCAAATAGCACGTGTTTAAAGGGGCATCCCGGGGAAGTCTACGATGAAGTTCTTGAATGTACATGCTGTCTGCACTACCAGATACATTTTCCTGTTATTTCAATATTCAAAGTCCACTCAAAATGTGTTTATTAGCCACTTGCAAAATTGCATTCCTCGGGAAAGCCCGATAAAAATAGCGCTGATCATGCGTCAGGTGACAGCGTTCTCGGTCAATTTGACGAAGGGGCCTAAGAGGGGACGCGTAATGTATATATACATGTACGTTCGATAATGAACCAGACACAAAATCCGTGTATAAATTTATTGAATCACATTTACGTTTAACAGTGTCATGTTGGTTTCCAACGATGACATCTCTAGGGCAAACCTTAATTTCTGTAAAAAGTTATCTTCACGAATCCTCATTTAGAACCATTTCACAAAAGGTGTGCATGCATTGAAAAGTACAAAAATAAAACGAAATGATTCCGATTTTTTTTTTATACAACTCGATGTCTTGAAGATTTTTTTTCAGATTATCTATATATTCATCTAAAATCTATCCAACTTTCAGCGTCAACATACCTTAACACTTACAATTATATATGTATCACGGAAGTCCGTGCACTCATATGACGCACCACACACTAAACATGTAGAATACATGTATAATATATATATCAAATTTGGAGCTTGTCGAGAAGATAATTGTCCAATACTTAATCCATTTATATATGTTATGATTCATTTTACTTTTTTTATGTAAATTTAAAGGTTCGTTTACTTTTTTAACACAACTGCAGACATGGGACATACATGTATATGACTTTTTTATGAATTAATGACTTCACTAATATAATGCATATATATTTTTATTCATAGCAAATTTAATACCGGGGTCCAAACCCGATAATATTTGTATAATCCGTATTTAATAGATTAGGTATGACAAGAATTTTTTATCCGCACATGATGACATAAATTTATTCATTTTGTCCAAATTGAATCTGTATACATTAAACTCAATCGCCCTATACCGGCGTTTTACAACGTAAAACCCCAATACGGTTTTTCTTGTATATGAAAAGCTCTTTCTCTTCAGCAATATAATTCAATAATGCCGTTTTACTGGAATATTACAATACACGCTTTCAAGTTTTACACACGCATTTCATGTAACAGAGGAATGAAAGATTTATCCCTTGGGAGTTCCCAAAACCAAATCAAAACTGTGTCACCGGCTATCCAGAAGAAAACTGTAACATGCAAACAATTGGGCTGTTAGTCTCTCCCTAGAATACTTCCCATCCCTCATTATGCTTCCGTAATATAATCCTTACGTTAAAGTTTGACCATTCGGCCACTTTTCGCTTGGTAGTTACATGTAGGTCACGCGGATCGCCATTTTTTGTTTACTTATGTAGCTTGTTATGCGCATGCGTTATCATATGTGATGCAAAAAAATGTACATGTCCAAATCGTTGATCAACGAATAGTGATTCTCTTTTTTAATTATAAATTAAAATTTTTGAGAACATATTTCAGCGTAAATCGCCCATTATTTTCCACAAGAGTATACATTTAATTCATATATACAATAATTCTAAATAAGCATAAAAAATATAGTTTTACCGTGATGCCTCTTTAAAGTTCAACAAATATTTTATGTTATGTTGCAACATCTTCAATAGTAACTGATGCTGTAGTGGACATACAAGCATGTCAGTTGGTATTTGACTATAACTACTTCTTATGAGAAGAACGGGATCAACGACGTAAATTATAAAAAAAAACTGCTACCATACAAGACGTAACTGGAAGACACATAGAGACAGCGGGACGCGGGATATCTTATCGTAATTGTAACATACCTTTTATATAGAACCGCCATCGAGAACTTGTTTAATTGTTGTTTATGTTCAGCAAGTGTGAAGCTGCTTGTAAACCGGAAGTGAGTTGCCGATCGAAATGCTATGTAAAGCTAGTCTTTGACAGATTACGTAACACACACATATGCTGCACCTCTTAAATTTAGTAATAGATACAGTATGCCGAAAAAATTAATTAAACCGCATCATACAGCTGTTTCTTTCTCCTAGGACTCTTCAGTGATGCTAGGGGCAAAAAGGTAGGAATCCAAAATTTCTAAACTAATGCAGAAGGGTAAGGTGCGTAAAACCCCTTTAATTTATCATTCTAGGAGTAAAATTAAACTAGTTCTATATAATTTCAAATCGTGTACTACGAAAATGTGTATATTAAGTACCGTGTCTCTACTCAAATGAAATTTCCTGTGGCTATGGAGGCTCCAACAAACCTCGGGGATTAAAAAATCCACCAGCAGCGTCTGCCACCCCTATCATAAAGATTACGAAACACACACATATGCTGCACCTCTAAAATTTAGTAATAAATACAGTATGCCGAAAAAAATGAATAAAACTGCATTATACAGCTGTTTCGTTCTCCTAGGACTCTTCAGTGATGCTAGGGGCAAAAAGGTGGTAATCCAAAATTTCTAAACTAATGTAGAAGCAGAAGGGTCAGGTGCGTAAAACCCCTTTAATTTATTAATTTAGAAGTAAAATTAAACTAGTTCTGTAACTAGAGCTAAAAAGAGCTTTTGTGACTATTTATGAGCTAGATGATACAGTCATAGGAATATTGCTGATATTTGAATATTATGTACAAGTTTAATTATACAAGACATGGTATAGATTTATCCAATAGTAATAATCATTAGAACTATCTTCCTTCACCTTATCGCGCCATTTTATATAACCTGTCGTTTGCTATTCCTCCGAGACAAACTGAGACTAAAAGTATTTGTCCTTTTTATGAGTTTTGTATTTTAGCTTGTCCTTGTTGATTTAATCACTTTTTGCAATACTAAGAATGAGGACAGGAAGAGGACATGTTTAAGAAAATTGTAACTTTGTAAATAGTATATTTATAATATGAGAGGGTAAGGAACTGTTTGTGAGAATTGATATGAGAAGTGATTTGATTAGATTGGGTGGTCGGGTGGTGCAGTGGATAGCGCACTTGCCTTTCACCAAGGCGGCCGGGGTTCGATTCCCCGATCGAACGTGAAAAGGTATGGGGTCACCTGCCCGACCACGTGGGTTTTCTCCGGGTACTCCGGTTTCCTCCCACAATAAGACCCCTCGCGCGCTAACATCCGGGCCAACAAGAGTGATTAATATAAGTTGCAAAGCTTGTTTCATAATTGTTGAAAAATAAATAAGTTTATATATATATTTGATTAGATGAGACGGATCATGTGATCATGTGAGAAAGGTATAAAAGGGAGAGCGAAAAACGGTCATGTCAGACAATCTTGTAGCATTAGCCACGAGCATATATCTTCAACCACGATACTATTCTGCCAACATTTACTTCTATGCAAGCGATATTTTATCATTTTATCAAAGGGAGATACTTTTACTTTAGATATGTTCTATTTTCACTATTGAAATAGTTAAGTACTTGGTTTTACTGACTTAGTCTAGTACAGTAGTACTGTACGGTCGTTACCATAGTGATATACGTGTGAAATAACTGACACATATATTTTTACCAAACATTGAGCTTATTTGTTTCTTCAACGGCAAAAGTAATTCTTTCTTATACCTTAAGTTTTATGCAGTACATTATTGTCTCCCACCACACTGACCTCTGCCAGTATGAGAGCAGGGTGTATGACTATGCGATAGTTGCAGCACCATTGTACAAATATGATGACTAGCCTAATGCTGTATAAACAACCGAACTGTTGTTATTGTGTTTGTGAACTCTTATTGATGACGACAGAAGATCAAGGCCAGGCCTACTACAATACGACGCAGTGTGTCCGTATCAGTGAAATATGTCCGTATCAGTGAAACTTTGTCATAATGGGACGGAACCACTTTAAGTAGAGTTGGTGAGTAGAAACGCTAAGGAAACAACCTACGGTCGACTTCCGTCCGTGAGTGAAACAACACCGGCGTATATATCAACACATCGGTAGGTTCTATTTAACGATTAACCTTTTATTTTGTTAAAGGCCCAATATACGTAACTTTTCGACAAAACTTGATGCGAAAATCAAGCCTAATAACTTATCATTTTTATAGATTTAGCTAAGATTAACTGATATCAGTAAAATCCAAGATGACTTCTGACGCGGTAACCGGTACGGCAGCAGTTGAAACTCGGTATTTGTAAACACGCGACCATTTTGACTGTCTTCTACCTGCGGTTTGTTATTGAAGTGGGCCCCACCTGAATTATTTTCAATTCTTTGGATTTTTCTGTCAGGAGTTTCTTGTTAGTTTACCGCTGATGTTTACTTCGTTTTAGGCTTATTTTTGCATGGTTATCAACTGGATTTTTTTTTCAGAATTTTTAAGATTGACGAAAAATTTCCTGAAGTTACGTATATTGGGCCTTTAAGTTTATCAGATCATAAATCTCATGGAGCACGAAGTGAATCGCGTAAATGTCCCGCTGCTCAATTGGATTTATGATCTCATAAGCTAAACAAAATCAAAGGTTAATTCTTATATTTACAGTATTTTTTTGCAAATGATTCATAACAACTTTTCTGTTCAATGTAGCCTCATCTGCCGACATATATTTAATTTCAAAGCTTACAAGCGCGAAAACGGTTCTGTAAACCTAACAGCACAAAGTTTGCATAAGCCGTAGCTAGCTCCGCCCATTTCAAGTGTTGATGACGTCATACGATTGTGATTCGAACGGGATCATTTGCATAGCTCCGCCCACATGTATTGCTGTCGATGTCATAGAATTTTGGCACGCTCTCAATTATAGTTCTTGGAAAACAGTACAATGGTTATCGAGTGAAGGTCAGTGTAGACTGTAAATATTTCCTTATGAACGTTAATGCGGATTTATACACGTCTGTTCTTTGTTTTGTGTTTGTAAAATTGTTCAAGGCGTAAAGTTCAATGTAAACTGCAAATTTTTAAATATCAAAACTGTAAAAGAAAATGTGGAAACTTGTATGGCTATTTTTTATGTCGGCCTGCTCTCAAAATAGTCAAAGGGACGCTGTAAGAGATGCATTACAGGAGCAAAGGATACTGGAAAATATCAGACCAATCCTGGATATGTATATATCCCACAGTCTGGAACGTCACAAAAACAGCTTGCTTGGACTCTGCACAGAAATGATAGCCGATTCGGAAAAGCATATCGAAATGAAGATTGAACAAATCTTAAGAGGTAACATAGAGTTTGTATCAATATTTTTGTTTTAAAAATATAACATATTCTTTTGTTCCTTTTTTGCCTCTAGTTTAATCTTTTTAGTTAAATATTTTGAGTTTGTAATATGGTTTTGTTGACGCTTTGGTATTCTCTATTTTTTTCATATATATACGCGTTAAATATGTATATTATTTTTCATTTGATTTAATTGTTAAAGGGGCATCCCGGGGAAGTCTACAATGAATTTCTTGAATGTACATGCTGTCTGCACTACCAGATACATTTTCCTGATATTTCAATATTCAAAGTCCACTCAAAATGTGTTTATTAGCCACTTGCAAAATTGCATTCCTCGGGAAAGCCCGATAAAAATAGCACTGATCACGCGACAAGTGACAGCGTTTTCGGTAAATTTGACGAAGGGGCCCAAGAGGGGACGCGTAATGTATATACATGTACGTCCGATGATGAACCAGACACAAAGTCCGAGTATAAATTTATTGAATCACATATTCACATTAATAATCAGACGTTTATTACACACGATATTCATGTGAAGAAATTTATGTCGACATCTCTGCATCATTTATCGACATCAGTTATTTTCACGAATCCTCATTTAGAACCATTTCACAAAAGGTGTGCATGCATTGAAAAGTACAAAAATAAAATGAAATGATTCCGATTTTTTTTATACAACTCGATGTCTTGAAGAATTTTTTTCAGACTATCTATATATTCATCTAAAATCTATCCAACTTTCAGCGTCAACATACTTTAACACTTACAATTATATATGTATCACGGAAGTCCGTGCACTCATATGACGCACCACGCACTAAACATGTAGAATACATGTATAATATATATATCAAATTTGGAGCTTGTCGAGAAGATAATTGTCCAATACTTAATCCATTTATATATGTTATGATTCATTTTACTTTTTTTATGTAAATTTAAAGGTTCGTTTACTTTTTTAACACAACTGCAGACATGGGACATACATGTATATTACTTTTTTATGAATTAATGACTTCACTAATATAATGCATATATATTTTTATTCATAGCAAATTTAATACCGGGGTCCAAACCCGATAATATTTGTATAATCCGTATTTAATAGATTAGGTATGACAAGAATTTTTTATCCGCACATGATGACATAAATTTATTCATTTTGTCCAAATTGAATCTGTATACATTAAACTCAATCGCCCTATACCGGCGTTTTACAACGTAAAACCCCAATACGGTTTTTCTTGTATATGAAAAGCTCTTTCTCTTCAGCAATATAATTCAATAATGCCGTTTTACTGGAATATTACAATACACGCTTTCAAGTTTTACACACGCATTTCATGTAACAGAGGAATGAAAGATTTATCCCTTGGGAGTTCCCAAAACCAAATCAAAACTGTGTCACCGGCTATCCAGAAGAAAACTGTAACATGCAAACAATTGGGCTGTTAGTCTCTCCCTAGAATACTTCCCATCCCTCATTATGCTTCCGTAATATAATCCTTACGTTAAAGTTTGACCATTCGGCCACTTTTCGCTTGGTAGTTACATGTAGGTCACGCGGATCGCCATTTTTTGTTTACTTATGTAGCTTGTTATGCGCATGCGTTATCATATGTGATGCAAAAAAATGTACATGTCCAAATCGTTGATCAACGAATAGTGATTCTCTTTTTTAATTATAAATTAAAATTTTTGAGAACATATTTCAGCGTAAATCGCCCATTATTTTCCACAAGAGTATACATTTAATTCATATATACAATAATTCTAAATAAGCATAAAAAATATAGTTTTACCGTGATGCCTCTTTAAAGTTCAACAAATATTTTATGTTATGTTGCAACATCTTCAATAGTAACTGATGCTGTAGTGGACATACAAGCATGTCAGTTGGTATTTGACTATAACTACTTCTTATGAGAAGAACGGGATCAACGACGTAAATTATAAAAAAAAACTGCTACCATACAAGACGTAACTGGAAGACACATAGAGACAGCGGGACGCGGGATATCTTATCGTAATTGTAACATACCTTTTATATAGAACCGCCATCGAGAACTTGTTTAATTGTTGTTTATGTTCAGCAAGTGTGAAGCTGCTTGTAAACCGGAAGTGAGTTGCCGATCGAAATGCTATGTAAAGCTAGTCTTTGACAGATTACGTAACACACACATATGCTGCACCTCTTAAATTTAGTAATAGATACAGTATGCCGAAAAAATTAATTAAACCGCATCATACAGCTGTTTCTTTCTCCTAGGACTCTTCAGTGATGCTAGGGGCAAAAAGGTAGGAATCCAAAATTTCTAAACTAATGCAGAAGGGTAAGGTGCGTAAAACCCCTTTAATTTATCATTCTAGGAGTAAAATTAAACTAGTTCTATATAATTTCAAATCGTGTACTACGAAAATGTGTATATTAAGTACCGTGTCTCTACTCAAATGAAATTTCCTGTGGCTATGGAGGCTCCAACAAACCTCGGGGATTAAAAAATCCACCAGCAGCGTCTGCCACCCCTATCATAAAGATTACGAAACACACACATATGCTGCACCTCTAAAATTTAGTAATAAATACAGTATGCCGAAAAAAATGAATTAAACTGCATTATACAGCTGTTTCGTTCTCCTAGGACTCTTCAGTGATGCTAGGGGCAAAAAGGTGGGAATCCAAAATTTCTAAACTAATGTAGAAGCAGAAGGGTCAGGTGCGTAAAACCCCTTTAATTTATTAATTTAGAAGTAAAATTAAACTAGTTCTGTAACTAGAGCTAAAAAGAGCTTTTGTGACTATTTATGAGCTAGATGATACAGTCATAGGAATATTGCTGATATTTGAATATTATGTACAAGTTTAATTATACAAGACATGGTATAGATTTATCCAATAGTAATAATCATTAGAACTATCTTCCTTCACCTTATCGCGCCATTTTATATAACCTGACGTTTGCTATTCCTCCGAGACAAACTGAGACTAAAAGTATTTGTCCTTTTTATGAGTTTTGTATTTTAGCTTGTCCTTGTTGATTTAATCACTTTTTGCAATACTAAGAATGAGGACAGGAAGAGGACATGTTTAAGAAAATTGTAACTTTGTAAATAGTATATTTATAATATGAGAGGGTAAGGAACTGTTTGTGAGAATTGATATGAGAAGTGATTTGATTAGATTGGGTGGTCGGGTGGTGCAGTGGATAGCGCACTTGCCTTTCACCAAGGCGGCCGGGGTTCGATTCCCCGATCGAACGTGAAAAGGTATGGGGTCACCTGCCCGACCACGTGGGTTTTCTCCGGGTACTCCGGTTTCCTCCCACAATAAGGGAGATACTTCTACTTTAGATATGTTCTATTTTCACTATTGAAATAGTTAAGTACTTGGTTTTACTGACTTAGTCTAGTACAGTAGTACTGTACGGTCGTTACCATAGTGATATACGTGTGAAATAACTGACACATATATTTTTACCAAACATTGAGCTTATTTGTTTCTTCAACGGCAAAAGTAATTCTTTCTTATACCTTAAGTTTTATGCAGTACATTATTGTCTCCCACCACACTGACCTCTGCCAGTATGAGAGCAGGGTGTATGACTATGCGATAGTTGCAGCACCATTGTACAAATATGATGACTAGCCTAATGCTGTATAAACAACCGAACTGTTGTTATTGTGTTTGTGAACTCTTATTGATGACGACAGAAGATCAAGGCCAGGCCTACTACAATACGACGCAGTGTGTCCGTATCAGTGAAATATGTCCGTATCAGTGAAACTTTGTCATAATGGGACGGAACCACTTTAAGTAGAGTTGGTGAGTAGAAACGCTAAGGAAACAACCTACGGTCGACTTCCGTCCGTGAGTGAAACAACACCGGCGTATATATCAACACATCGGTAGGTTCTATTTAACGATTAACCTTTTATTTTGTTAAAGGCCCAATATACGTAACTTTTCGACAAAACTTGATGCGAAAATCAAGCCTAATAACTTATTATTTTTATAGATTTAGCTAAGATTAACTGATATCAGTAAAATCCAAGATGACTTCTGACGCGGTAACCGGTACGGCAGCAGTTGAAA
Source organism: Mimachlamys varia (assembly GCA_947623455.1). Taxonomy (NCBI): domain Eukaryota; kingdom Metazoa; phylum Mollusca; class Bivalvia; order Pectinida; family Pectinidae; genus Mimachlamys; species Mimachlamys varia. Next base: position 31,887,668 of record OX392540.1, read on the forward strand.
CTCGGTATTTGTAAACACGCGACCATTTTGACTGTCTTCTACCTGCGGTTTGTTATTGAAGTGGGCCCCACCTGAATTATTTTCAATTCTTTGGATTTTTCTGTCAGGAGTTTCTTGTTAGTTTACCGCTGATGTTTACTTCGTTTTAGGCTTATTTTTGCATGGTTATCAACTGGATTTTTTTTTCAGAATTTTTAAGATTGACGAAAAATTTCCTGAAGTTACGTATATTGGGCCTTTAAGTTTATCAGATCATAAATCTCATGGAGCACGAAGTGAATCGCGTAAATGTCCCGCTGCTCAATTGGATTTATGATCTCATAAGCTAAACAAAATCAAAGGTTAATTCTTATATTTACAGTATTTTTTTGCAAATGATTCATAACAACTTTTCTGTTCAATGTAGCCTCATCTGCCGACATATATTTAATTTCAAAGCTTACAAGCGCGAAAACGGTTCTGTAAACCTAACAGCATAAAGTTTGCATAAGCCGTAGCTAGCTCCGCCCATTTCAAGTGTTGATGACGTCATACGATTGTGATTCGAACGGGATCATTTGCATAGCTCCGCCCACATGTATTGCTGTCGATGTCATAGAATTTTGGCACGCTCTCAATTATAGTTCTTGGAAAACAGTACAATGGTTATCGAGTGAAGGTCAGTGTAGACTGTAAATATTTCCTTATGAACGTTAATGCGGATTTATACACGTCTGTTCTTTGTTTTGTGTTTGTAAAATTGTTCAAGGCGTAAAGTTCAATGTAAACTGCAAATTTTTAAATATCAAAACTGTAAAAGAAAATGTGGAAACTTGTATGGCTATTTTTTATGTCGGCCTGCTCTCAAAATAGTCAAAGGGACGCTGTAAGAGATGCATTACAGGAGCAAAGGATACTGGAAAATATCAGACCAATCCTGGATATGTATATATCCCACAGTCTGGAACGTCACAAAAACAGCTTGCTTGGACTCTGCACAGAAATGATAGCCGATTCGGAAAAGCATATCGAAATGAAGATTGAACAAACCTTAAGAGGTAACATAGAGTTTGTATCAATATTTTTGTTTTAAAAATATAACATATTCTTTTGTTCCTTTTTTGCCTCTAGTTTAATCTTTTTAGTTAAATATTTTGAGTTTGTAATATGGTTTTGTTGACGCTTTGGTATTCTCTATTTTTTTTCATATATATACGCGTTAAATATGTATATTATTTTTCATTTGATTTAATTGTTAAAGGGGCATCCCGGGGAAGTCTACAATGAATTTCTTGAATGTACATGCTGTCTGCACTACCAGATACATTTTCCTGATATTTCAATATTCAAAGTCCACTCAAAATGTGTTTATTAGCCACTTGCAAAATTGCATTCCTCGGGAAAGCCCGATAAAAATAGCACTGATCACGCGACAAGTGACAGCGTTTTCGGTAAATTTGACGAAGGGGCCCAAGAGGGGACGCGTAATGTATATACATGTACGTCCGATGATGAACCAGACACAAAGTCCGAGTATAAATTTATTGAATCACATATTCACATTAATAATCAGACGTTTATTACACACGATATTCATGTGAAGAAATTTATGTCGACATCTCTGCATCATTTATCGACATCAGTTATTTTCACGAATCCTCATTTAGAACCATTTCACAAAAGGTGTGCATGCATTGAAAAGTACAAAAATAAAATGAAATGATTCCGATTTTTTTTATACAACTCGATGTCTTGAAGAATTTTTTTCAGACTATCTATATATTCATCTAAAATCTATCCAACTTTCAGCGTCAACATACTTTAACACTTACAATTATATATGTATCACGGAAGTCCGTGCACTCATATGACGCACCACGCACTAAACATGTAGAATACATGTATAATATATATATCAAATTTGGAACTTGTTGAGAAGATAATTGTCCATTACTTAATCAATTTATATATGTTATGATTCATTTTACTTATTTTATGTAAATTTAAAGGTTCGTTAACATTTTCAACACAACTGCAGACATGGGACATACATGTATATGATTTTTTTTTTATGAATTAATGACTTCACTTATATAATGCATATATTTTGATTCATATCAAATTTATAACTGGGGTCCAAAACCGATAATATTTGTACAATCCGTATTTTATAGACTAGGTATGACAAGAATTTTTATCCGCACATGATGACATAAAGTTATTCATTTTGTCCAAATTGAATCTGTATACATTAAACTCAATCGCCCTATACCGGCGTTTTACAACGTAACCCCCCCCCCCCCCATACGGGTTTTCTTGTATGTAAAAAGGTCTTTCTCTTCAGCAATATGATTCAATAATGCCGTTTTACTGGAATATTGTAAAGGGAATCAGGGGCGGATCCTGAAATTTTTCAGAGGGGTGTCACCATTTAAGGTTTAAGTTTATTTTGCGGCAAATGCGTCTTAACTACATCATGTTGTTTAATAAACAAATAAATTTGGCTCTATACTTTTTTCCAATGATCTCTTATTTGATCTTTCATGTTTGTTAAATTCTTGAATGAAAATGTGTTGATCACCGACATAATTTATTTCTGGCAGTGGGCAAGATATTGTCATCTTTTAATTGAGTAGCTTATAGTTTTTTCAGAGACATATATATTACACAGTTTTATAAACGTCACTGACAATATGCAGTTAATTTTGGCATTAAAATGATACAGTTGCACTAGTGATGAACATTGCAAATACGTATAATGTAATTGGATAAAATGCTTATTTACATACATGTTTTAATGTGCTAATGACCATTTACTGACGTGACTTTCTGACAATGACTATTCTCACAACTACAGAAACGGGCAATAAATACCTCTACGGGGAAAAGCTTGATGAAACAATATTTTTGACAGAATGTGATTTTTTTCTGGACTTATACTTTTTATTCTTAATGAAACAGAAGCAAAAATTCGAAACTTTTGATGTTGTAATAAATAAATACTGAAATAAATTGATTTTCTTATGAAAGTAGAAAGTTTATAGAAATAAGTCTGTAAAGCATTGTGTTTTATATATTAAAGAAGACAAAACTATTTATCAATGTAATCTCATAACTCAATGAATATTTTGATAGTATTTCGTAAGCCAAATATGGCTAGACACTAATGCATGTTTTTTTATGAATAAATTAACATACAATTATTATTATTATGTATTGTACATGTATGCAATTCTTTAATAAGCTTGTCTGTACATATCAGATAATTAGCCTATAGCTACTAAGCATTAAACAATGTCAAATGTCCTTCCACAGGTAGAGACGAGGCTTGCATACATTTCTGTACCTGTAGTCCTTCTTTATCATGGTTCACTGACCATGTTAATTGATGCTGGGGTGGAGATATCAATTAGTGTCAATTATATAGTCAACACAGAATATTTATTATCCTTTTGGAGTTGAGGGTGTGTGGCTTGGATATTGTACTAAATCGAATAAACAATTACCACTGAAAAGATTAATAAGTCTCGGTAAAAATGTACGCAAGTGGATTCAGTGTGTACATGTACACTGAACAGTGCTGGGGGTGTCACTAGAACAATGTGGTCTTATATTTTACTACTAAATAAAATCCTGGTCAAGGACAGGGGGGTGTCACGTGCGCCCAGTGACCCCCCCCCCCCCCCCCCCCCCTGGATCCGCCACTGGGAATATTACAATACACGCTTTCAAGTTTTACACACGCATTTCATGTAACAGTTATCCCTTGGGAGGCCCCAAAACCAAATCAAAACTGTGTCACCGGCTATCCAGAAGAAAACTTTAACATGCAAACAATTGGGCTGTTAGTCTTTCCCTTGAATACTTCCAATCCTTCATTATGCTTCCGTAATATAGTCCTTACGTTAAAGTTTGACCATTCGGCCACTTTTCGCTTGGTAGTTACATGTAGGTCACGCGGATCGCCATTTTTTGTTTACCGATGTAGCTTGTTATGCGCATGCGTTATCATATGTGATGCAAAAAAATGTACATGTCCAAATCGTTGATCAACGAATAGTGATTCCCTTTTTTAATTATTAATTAAAATTTTTGAGAACATATTTCAGCGTAAGTCGCCCATTAATTTTCCACAAGAGTATACATTTAATTCATATATACAATAATTCTTAATAAGCATAAAAAAAATATAGTTTTACCGTGATGCCTCTTTAATAAAATATGCTAAATGATACAGATATATCATACAAGTTGGAGCTAAAAAATAAATTTACACATCGACCAAGAATATTTTTCGGACAGCATTTCATCCCAATATGAATGGTGAATATTAACTAACTAGAGATTGTAGTGATTTTTATCACATTTAAGACAGTCGTTATCACATTCATTGTAAATAGGTTGGGATATGGTTTCTTTTTTTAAACTTCTTAATAGTGTAAAAATAATCTTTAATGATAGGGGGTGGCAGACTCTGCTGGTGGTTTGTTTAGTCCCCGAGGTTTGCTGGAGCCTCCATAGCCACAGTTAATCTAATTTGAGTAGTGGCGCGGTACATAATATACACATTATTGTAGTACACGATTTGAAATTATACAGAGTTAGTTTAATGTTACTTCTAAATTCATAAATTAAAGAGGTTTTACACACCTTACTCCTCTGCTTCTAAATTAGTTAATACATTGTGGATTCCCACCTTTTGGCCCCTAGTATCACTGAAGAGGAGGAGGAGGACGAAACAGCTGTACGGTGCAGTTTAATTCATTTTTTCGGCACACTGTATCAATTACTAAAATTAAAAGGTTGAGCATATGTGTATGTTACATCATCTTTAAAACTAAAATCACCCTAGATAAGTTTTGGGAACTTTAAAACTGAAATATTTTCCTGATTTTATTTTCTGTAAATTTGTAATGGAGTAGTTCTCCAAGGAAATTATTACCCTAATACATCCATTTGATTGAATGTTTTGCTTATAACTCATATAAAACAATATTCATTTGTTTGATTCACTTTTCAGCTTCATTATTACTACATCTTGTAAAGACCGGAGGAATTTCCACTACTTCAGAATAATAACTTTATTTCTAACAAAATGATAACGTTTTGTGTTTGTTTCTTTCCAACGCTCGTCCCTTAGCCTTCTGTGTTAGTACGGTTCATGGCAGTGGTCTCGATGGTGCCCATGAAATTGGGGGGGGGGGCATATAGTGTTACCCATGTCCGTCCCGTCCTGTCCCGTCCCGTCGCGTTCCGTCCCGTGGTTATGTAACCAGTTTGGGCGGGGCATTTATGTCTCACAGACATTTCTAGTTTTATAATATTGTATACAATGTGTCCTGTTTGTTGGTTGGACCTTTGAAGGGCTATCAAGTTGGTTCAAATGAATGACCTTGACTCACTCTCTACGTGTAGGTTACAAGGTGGTAAAATTGACCGATGTTGATGTTGGTTGTCGCTCATTTGTAATTTTCAAACGACAGGTAGCAGCCCAGCGATTGGTCAGGAATTGTTTTACATCAGACCATTCAAACTGCTAGCCTCGTGCCTTCAGTTTTGCCCTTTGACATACTCCAGGGTTGAAGAGAACTAATGTGAACGTAACCCCTGAAACTAGACATAGCTAGGCAATAGTTCAGGTTTGGTTATTGTTATGATATGAAATTCCTGAAACGATCAAAACGTTACATGTAGATATTGTAAACTACTTTTGGTTTTAGTCACTGCAATGCTTTTCCAATCATAAAAAAAAACCATCAACTTATAGAGGGAACAAAAGTTTGAGTATAAATTCCATCATGCATGACCAAGTTATCGAATTCATGGATTCGGTCCCTTGTATTATATTATTGAACCATGTATCTAATGGGTGGTTATTGTATACCAAATAAAACATATTATACCTCATCTCGATTCCTCTAAAGCTGATTCGTTCAAACACGTCACATGGCGGTGTTACAAAATATCGTGTCTTCCCAAGGGCTGACAAAACTTCGTATCTCCCTGGAGCACGTGCCCGCATGGCAACCCTCTTTCTGATTCTTGTAGTTGTAGTTCTTTTTGGTATTATTGTGTAAGCAAACATAGATAAACTTTTGAAAAATGCAATAAATACATTTTGTGTTGATTCAATTTGATAATAAACAATGTATGGATCTCTTGATAGGGTTATATAAAGGTTTGTCTACCCTCAGCAGTCATATTCCCCTCAGGCTACGCCCTCATGGGAATCTGACTGCTTCGGGCAGACAAACCTTCATATCAACCTACCAAGAGGGCCATAAATGTAAAGTTTAGTAGGAAATGGGACCATCATATACTCATTATTTATTCTTTTATAGCTACTACGACTACGCCTGCCCCACGTGTCTGCGACCAAGGCTGGATCTCATCTCCGGAAAAGTGTTACTATGTGTCCACCACTTCTGAGAAAACTGAATGGGCAACGGCTATCGTGAGTTTTATATGTGTGTCTTAATCATAACAATGCTTTGTATCATTGTGATATGAAACTGATTTTTTTTCGATGATAGAAATTTTCTGAATGAGCGAGAACGAGTTATCATGACCCAGCGTGATGTATAGGGCGAGGTTGTTGTGATGTTACATAGTCTGACACTGGTACCACGTCATCTACCTCCATTACATGACATTTCTATGGTTTCTCGCACAATTAACTCAAAAGAATCAAACTTCGTCTGCCAATGTCCATCTGGCCCCCAGATCATGAAACTGACTTAAGTCTAATTCTGGACTTACGTTTAAGATTTCTGACTTAAGTTCAGTCTCAGCTAAGGTTTTGCTTAGCACGTTTCATGATCCACTAAAAAGATTGTTTTCTCGGCTAAGTCAAAATTTCATACTTGTAAAAGACCTTTAAACATATGGCTTTTATATTACTACGCTTCATTCGAACGCTTTAATATATGATAACTGTCATAGGAGAGTTGATTATAGCGATACTACCATTCATAACTTGCTTCGAATTTATAAACTAAATCATTGTTGTTCCCAAGTGTTTATCCAGTTAATTTTCTATGTAGTCACGAGGTAGATTTTATCAAATCAACACCACAATATATCTAGCAACATCAAAATAAAATATTAATATAAACGCAAAGTTTAAATGCAGATTGTCAATTTCAACCCGTTGATGAGACGTCAGGAACTAGAACGATTGGATGTGATAGAGAAATCTAACACGAGTGTCACGTGACATACTTTTACACCTGTCTGAGGTGTTTGTTTGTTTGATTTTAACTTATTACCTGGTACATTAAAATAGACAGGCATGTTTAAATTCATAGATCGTCTAAGTGTGAGAAATACGAGGAGTATTCAAAAACTTTTGAATATCAAAGTTTGAAAGCATTTTGTCTAGTTAACTTCAAAATACCCCGTTGAACTTGACCACACCGTTTCAATCTTTGGTAAACTGCAGACCCAAGCTCACTTCTGGGCCTACATGGATATCTCCTACCATATATGTGTTTTTCTTTAATATCGAAAAGAGGAAACAATCACATGGGGCAAGGTCTGGGCTGTATGGATAGTGTAGTATAGACATTGACCTTTTTCGACTTGAACAACTGGACTACAGTTGTTGATTTGTGGCTAAGACATTGTCATGTACCAATGGACATGATGCAGACCTATTTTAGGACGAATATTTCTCCTTTTTGTTCGTATTTTTTTCAGAATTACATTCTTATAGAAGCTTCCAGACACACCCATACATTGGAACAACAATTTGCACAATTGGACCACTCTTTCTAACACCTTCTGTGCTGTCAGTGTTCGTCTAGCATTAATTTCAAAGCCCATATCCTATTGTCAAATTACCTTTTGGACTCATAACAATGCACCCATGTCAAATCACCCCTTATGAAACTATCAAAGGCCTTTTTTCGGATATTTTGAGTACTTCTTCAGCAGTTTCTTTGCCATTTGTACCCGTGTACCTTTCTGCTCGTCAGTGAGTAAATGTGAGATCCAACGAGCACTTTTAACCTAATCTTGAGAATTTTCTTTTGAATGAAGTTAACAGAAGCTAACCCAGAGATCTTCGTCTTCCTGAGTAAGGGGCATTTTTGACTGATTCGTTACTACAATGTAAAATAAAATGTAATAAACCATATATAAACTGTGGGAAAATGACATTCGGTTATCCGCCTAACAACACATATCTCATTAGGTATATTTTGACACTCAATCCCAACTTACAGCGGGCTTTTATATAATCATTAATTTTAGCGACACTTTCAACAGTGTATATGACTACATCTGAAAGCAAACTAAATTTCAAGGAAACAGGCTAGTGGATTTCAATTAAATTGATACACACAATACAGCGATGAGCGGTAAATTAGTTTGTACTGGTTTTGTGCACGCAAATAATGTGATACTCGAGTATGTTCAGTGCGTTTGCAAATGTTTTCGAACACTCCTCATAGAAAAGTAATAACGGACCCGCTTATTAAGAATTGCTTAGATGCATGTTCTGAGAGTGTGAAATGTAGTGTAATGTTATTTTAATGCGATTGTTCTCATTTTGAGAACTTGATGTTTACTTGGATGTGACAAAGATTTACATGGCGGATGTCGTCGATGCCGTCGCTTACTCTTCCGGAACACCTGGTCTTATTTTCTTATTCTTTTACAAGGGTCTCCATGTAAATCTTTCCTTTGTTCATATTTTGCCTATGGTTAAATCGATTTAATTGATTTCGGATTATGATTTTGTTAATGCTTCAGTATTCTCTAATTTGTTTGTATTGCATACTAAAAGTAATAAAGAAGAGTAAACATGCATTTTATAACCATATTTTTTCGCAAAATTTACACGCTTAAAATAGTGTACTAGTAGCACATTATTTACTAATGTTTTAACCTGTTTATTTTCCGGAAAAGATATTCATTACTTCTAATATTTTGATGTCTTGAGCAGCAAATCAAGTGTTGATAACATTGACATTAATGAACTCGAGTGCCACATGATTATTTATCTGTCACCCAAATTGTATTCATAACGACTGTATACTACATCTGGTTACTGTTCAATGCTTATTGTTGCATTAAGGATACTTTTTAAATATGCCTGTGTCTATTTCTTTGGGATAAAGTCGGTAAACGTTCTCCCTTTTTCCGTGTGTGTTTCTCAACTTCATATAGAGCACCAAACCGTTCGTTTTAATGCTTTATGTATTCTCCTTCCAGGAGCGATGCGCCGCCAAAGGAGCAAAACTGGTTGAGATCCAAACTGACGAGGAAGCTTCATTCATAATGAGAAACCTGCCGGCTCGTGTTGGTGAGTAGCCCTTATTGATATTGATAAGAATATGTCCTTTAATAAGAGGTCGACTAATTTACACACATGTGCATCCTCGATATAAAGGGATTACGCTCACATACGCTCTCTACACCCATGGGACATGTCATAGTAAAACCGAAGGCTCTGGGTGCGCCACTTTATTGATGAGACAAAAAAGACTAGTTCGACCCTTTTATGAACACCAAAAGAATCTCGCGATCATATAACGGTGAAAAATGTTTTAGCACCTTTGCAATCAACAAAAGACAGATATCAGCTTAGCGATTGTTTTTTTTTACCTGAGACCAATCAAACTGCTTCACTCCAACCTCAGTTTTGCAATGAAAAATTCCAGGGTTGAGAGAGTAGGTGAGCGTACCCTTGGACATCGACGATCGTTTATTGTATAGATTATCACATAGTATTTCCAGTGTTTGTCGTGAAATCATTTTTATCATCCCAAGCACGTGCGTAAAATTAAAAGGCTACCGCAGGTGGTCTAAAAAATTTATCCACGTGTGAGCGATGAAGAAATTGTTCGGACGACAACCCCTGAAAATACTGTATGATAAACTGTTTATCATCTGTATACTACTGCCTTATATATAATAATTTAATATAAGAAAAGGTCAATTAAACACCACAGTTTTGAACGACTTTTTAGGTTCATCGATCGCGATCTGTATTTGGCAAACGTAAACAATCAGAAGATTGGCGTGGAGGAAAACCATGAACACTAAAATATGATATAAGATATGAAAAAAAAATTTGAAAACAAATACATCCTCATTGACTTTTGTATATGCATATTTACGCTTAAAATGGTGTTTTTTCTCAAAATATGTTTTTATTAACTTTCATTTATATTTTTATGACGGACTATTTCTTATGCAGATCACTTTTGTTGGGATACTATTTTTCTGGAAATAAGGTCATAAAATCGCGAGCATAAGTTATGTTTTGAAAAAATAAATACGTTCTCAAGTACTGTAAAATGGAACAGTTCCCAACTTCTTCTCAAACTGTCAGATCATGATACTAAGTCTATCATGTTACCGGCATGTTGTATACAGCAGTCTATAGATGATAATTCACTATACTCAAACCTTAATACTTTCAGCAAATTTAAACGAAATATATACGGGACGTAAGAGGAACAACAATAACATCTGGGTTTTCGCCAGCAATGATAAGGTGGTCGACACGTCGGTGAGAACATGGGCTGACGGAGAACCTGACGGGGGATCCCAGACCTGCGGATGTACTCGGAAGTCTGATGATCTCCTGATGCATGATTGCCACTGTACCAGATTCAACGACTTCTATATCTGCGAGATTGTCCGCTAGAAGTCTGCTGTCTTACAAATGGCAGCGTCGATCTTTCTGTCCATAATGATGGAAATGTCAAAATACTTTAAAAAGAGTAATTTTTGCATGAAAAGTTTTTTTTCTCCCATTTAGATTGAAAGAGGTGAATTTTAAAAGACTGTTGAAGGGGTGTAAAAGTCATTTTTGACCTCGTAAAAGTGTTGCCATAAGTATCGCAATGGTTTATTTGGAAAATCTTCCCAAGTGCAAAGATTTCCAATACGCATGCGTAGATGCCCTATGATAACGTAGAATGCGTTGCTATGCAGAATAGACAAAACAAGTTTTTGAACAGTTAGCATGCAGAAATGAAAGTCTCGACATGTGACCAACAAACACTCACCCTTCGGATGAACACCTGTATGACAATGACAAAACATGTCAAATATATAATTACTTGTTGTATGCGGCGGTTTTCAAAACTACATTATGTCGAAGTTCCTCAAAAATGGTCAATTTTCAACCAAATAGGGCAAAACAGGCGATATTCACGTATTGTGTTATGAACATACGGATTTTTGTTTTTGCCTTATGTTGATATATCTTTTTAAAGGGACTACATTTATATACCTATGTCGTATGCATTTTATTTTTCATATTTTTGTATTGTAATTTATTCCAGATTGCTTATATAAGAATTAATTAAAAAAAATTGATAATACAAGAAATGATTTATTATCCTTCTAGTATTTTGGGGAAATTGATACAGATATTTTTATTTCTGTAAAATCTTCTGTCTTAAAGATAGTGTGTGTTGTTTATTTCTTAAAGTACATGTAAAATGATTCCCCACCTAATCCGGAAATAATATGTATTTTTCTCATGCAAAAGTCATTAACCAGGTGAAGATTGATAACTGTACAGGTGTCAAGGAAATGTAGAAATAGTCTCTTATTCATTAGGTCAGATTATTATTGTCATTTTAAGTTTGGTTATCAAAAATCTAAAAATGGTGGGTTTTTTTCGAATTTGAGGTATTCTTGTTTGAATCACCTCGTTGTTAGCTAGCATCGAACGTTTTATATTTATTTTTCTTTGTTTAATTTAAAAATCAAACTTAGTTATTGTTTTAATACTGTCACTGAAAATAATGAAATATTCTTCATACCAATATACAATAAAATGATTTTAAAATGATATAATTTTTATCGTTATTTATGCATATTACAATCGAACCCCCTTAATTCGAACTTAATAACACGAAGACTGTGTTTAATTCGAAATAATTCGTCGGTCCCAGTAAAAATTTAAACTTAACATTTATAATGTATTTCTTTTTGAAAACAATTATAAAACAAATTTTAAAACTTATTGATCAATCACTCTTGTTGGCCTGGATGTTAGAGCACAGGGGGATCTTGATAGGGAGGAGAAATCCCACGTGGTCGGACCGATGACCCAATACCTTTTCACGTCCGGTCGGGGTATCGGACCCCGGCCGCCTTGGTGAAAGGCAAATGTGCTATCCACTGCACCACCCGACCACACATAGTATTTGAACTCTTTTAACTCGAATACTCAAATAAAAGGTTTCCTGATGGTCCCGCCGACTTTGAAATATCGAGGTTCGACTACTTTGAGATATCGAAGTTCGACTGTTATGTTATTGTAGAATGCTAGCTGTGAGCGCCGAAAGGGCAACGCTTGTGTATGCTCCCATACAGTTGAAAACAGCTTTATGAAGACCTACGAGCTAAGTTACATTGTGATAAGCGGTATATTAAAACCTGGCACTGTTATCATATATTTTTCCTGGTATTATTATTTCTCGTTTTCATTAATTGTTTTTAATAAATCGTAAAGATGACACTACAATGCCAATTGTATTGTGTGATCCATCGTAGGAAGTAAGTGTAGTAAGATCTCTACAAAAACAAATCAGAGAATACCAAAGCGTCAACAAAACCATAATCCGACCTCAAAATGGATTAAACTAGAGGAAAAATAGGAACAAAGGAGAGATTTACATGGAGACTCTCGTAAAAGCACAAGAGAATAAGACCAGGTGTTCCGGAAGAGTAAGCGTCTTATGCTTCATCGACGACACCCGCCATGTAAATCTTGGTCACATCCAAGTAAGCATCAATCCTCAAAATGAGAACCGAGTCATCATTGTCATCACAACAAGTTAGCAAAAATAATAAGCAAACTCAAAAACGTCCATCTTCATATCAAACAAATTTAGAGTAACTATTGTATGTTTAAGGGGGCTTGTTGAACCTTAATCACTTGGACATCGCGGACTCTAAGTATGGACGTTCAACCAAAATTGAGCTAATGGAAAACATTCAATCAATCTTACATATTATTATCACAGTTACAATAATATGTAAACAAATTACAATCATATCCAAAAACTTAGGACTGTGGATTCACAACTACAAATTAGCACATACACAATAGGTAAACCAATTCCAGTGTAACATTACCTAGCCAATAAAATAACTGGTAGACGATTACGTCATTGATGTAACTAGGTAAACAAACAGGTAGCGAGTATATTACCTGTATCTAACCTAGCACATGCACACTGGACAGGAGCGCTTCACCTGACAGGTTCAGTTAGGACTGCTCGGAGATATACTACATCATTCGCTTACGTATATATTTATACATAAGGGGGGATGTCGACAAACAGGTACATGTATAATTATCCTGTATGAAAATTGTTTTAAATTTTAGTTCGAATTATAGTTTTGTTGACGCTTTGTTATTCTCTGATTTTTGTTTTAATGTAATTTGTAGATAAATGTTCTTAATCGAACATGTAAGTCCTGATATTGTTATAAATATGAAGAAAGTTGTTAGTAGTGATATTATGAAACTTGTGGAGGAGGTTGTAAGAGCGCAGCTTTTGAAAGGAAACACATGCGTGCGTAAACAGAGTTGTTTCCCCTTGTTGCTACCATTTGCCTTTAATTTTGTTCGCCCGGAAGTAGTCCTCAATTGGGAAGCCGGAAACACGTCACACAATTACGTTTAGTCACATTCGGCCTTCATCGTTTTTTTTGTTTTTTTTTTTTTTTTAATTTTGAATATCTGTTGCATTTATCTCTGTCGTTGCTTTAGATGCTGTTTTTTTTCGACTTGCCGATTTTATATTATGGAAATTGTATCTTTTTCTGAACCAGTACATGAAAAAATCTCAGTAAATATCAGAAATTTACAAAAGCTTCGCTCTTTTAAGTCTTTGCTTTTTTCATAGTATGCATTGTTATACTTTGGAGGAAGATACGCGTGTTGTAAGTGTTTTTATTGTGAATTCGGGGAAGTGAAAATATGTATTATAATATTTTACAGGTATTCTAAGTATTGGAGTTGTGGTACTGTTAAGTTGTTGAATTTTGCGGTTTTCTACCTGGAATTAAATCATTCTAAAGCCTGAAATCAAAAATGTTCACATGTCATAAAGTATGGCAAATGTTAAAGCATACGCAAAATTTAAAACACTAGCCTAAGGTAATATTAACATCATAACAGTATTACTGTAATGATATTTCGGAGGGGGGTACGTGTATTGTAAGTACTAGTATCGATATAACATGAAGTGTAATACTGAAATTTTGATACTTTGGTAAATGATACATGTAAAAACTGGAATTGTGATACTTTGGAAGAGGAAACATGTTTTTTAAGAACTGTTATTGATAAACGTTGGGAGAAAATATATGTAGACAGGTACATGTATCATGAATATATGTTGTAAAGTTTTGTATTGTGTGCATTTGAAACTCCAAAGCCAGGCTGTTGTGTTCTTGCTTTGAGTCCTGGTTATTAAAAAAAATCAATTGCCCAATCGTCTACATGTATGCCTTGTTGGTAAGAAAACACAGATAAACAACAGAAGATCTGAAAATCCTCCAGGAGTTCCCACACTGTACACATTTATCATAGTTATTACCATTGCCACCAAACAAAGTAGCTCCATTCTGAAAGAACAAATTCCTATCAGGATCATAGGTCACGCTAAGTATCCGTACCTTAAGGAAAACGAGATGGTTCTTATGTGTCAGGAGTGCAGTGTTCTAATCTGTACTACATGCTCCATAACAACACACAAGACACACATTGGCAGTTCTATTAAAATATCTAAAAACACAAATGAACAAAAGAATGTACTTCAAGACTTCATGAACAAGACAGATCACATTCAAATACCTAAACTTAAAAATGAAATCCAGTCAGCAAGAAAAGAAATTTTGACAAGTGAATCAAACTACAAAACCCTTTCTGAAAACATTAAAAGTCAGTGTGATCAATGTAAACAGGAACTGGACAACATAACAGAGGATTATTTAGCAATATGTGACAAGATGGAGAAGGCGACTACAGATCTCCTGCAGACTCACATCACAAACCTTGAGGACAGGTTAGAAACTTTAGTAAAACTCTCATCAGAGTGTAAACAAACCCTTCAGACAGGCACTGCCGTGCTTGCGTATGACTCGGTATCAGAAATCAAGAAAATGGACTTAGACATCCCACAAACACCTTGCATACACCTGACAGAGTTTACTCCGGGTAACAATAGACAAAGTGACTTGGAGCAAGCTTTGGAGAAAATACAGACTCCTGGTGACCATCGCAATGCTGGATCAGCTCATAGGTCCTGCTTTACCGTCGGAAATGCCACCGAAATTGCAACCAAAACTCCCGAAATTGCCATCCAGACAAATCAATTTTAACTCAACAGAAGCAGTCTTATACAAACTCTGTGACTGTCCCATGATTATTTCAATGTTCTGTTATGCTGATTACATCATATCAATCTGCCCTATATCTGATGGGCTTGCTTGGCTTTGTGATAAAAATAGCAGCAGCCTAAACATCATCACCAAACAAGGTCAAGTCCTGCAGAAGATACGTCACGACTCTAACATCTCAGACATCAGCCTGGACCCTAACACAGGTCGTCTGTGGTTCTGTTGTAGGGATGTAAAGACTATCTATGCCGTATTTCCACCAGCAACACCAATCAGAAGGTTTTCCACAGAGAAAGTACCAGTCCGTCTGTGTGTGACCAGGGAGGGTCGGGTAGTGGCAGGTACACAGGGTAAACAGAGATAGTACCAGCCCGTGTGTGTGTGACCAGGGAGGGTCGGGGAGTGGTGGGTACACAGGGTAAACAGAGAGAGTACCAGTCCGTCTGTGTGTGACCAGGGAGGGTCGGAGAGTGTTGGGTACACAGGGTAAACAGAGATAGTACCAGTCCGTCTGTGTGTGACCAGGGAGGGTCGGGGAGTGGTGGGTACACAGGGTAAACAGCGATAGTACTAGTCCGTCTGTGTGTGACCAGGGAGGGTCGGGGAGTGGTGGGTACACAGGGTAAACAGAGCTAGTACCACTCCGTCTGTGTGTGACCAGGGAGGGTCGGGTAGTGGTGGGTACACAGGGTAAACAGAGATAGTACCACTCCGTCTGTGTGTGACCAGGGAGGGTCGGGTAGTGGTAGGTACACAGGGTAAACAGAGAGAGTACCAGTCCGTCTGTGTGTGACCAGGGAGGGTCGGGTAGTGGTGGGTACACAGGGTAAACAGAGATAGTACCAGTCCGTCTGTGTGTGACCAGGGAGGGTCGGGAAGTGGTGGGTACAAAGGGTAAACAGAGATAGTACCAGTCCGTCTGTGTGTGACCAGGGAGGGTCGGGAAGTGGTGGGTACACAGGGTAAACAGAGAGAGTACCAGTCCGTCTGTGTGTGACCAGGGAGGGTCGGGTAGTGGTGGGTAAACAGGGTAAACAGAGATAGTACCAGTCCGTCTGTGTGTGACCAGGGAGAGTCGGGTAGTGGTCGGTACACAGGGTAAAGAGAGAGAGTACCAGTCCGTCTGTGTGTGACCAGGGAGGGTCGTGGTGTGGTGGGTACATAGGGTAAACAGCGATAGTACCAGTCCGTCTGTGTGTGACAAGGGAGGATCGGGGTGTGGTGGGTACACAGGGTAAACCGAGATAGTACCAGTCCGTCTGCGTGTGACCAGGGAGAGTCGGGTAGTGGTCGGTACACAGGGTAAACAGAGATAGTACCAGTCCGTCTGTGTGTGACCAGGGAGGGTCGGGGAGTGTTGGGTACACAGGGTAAACAGAGAGAGTACCAGTCCGTCTGTGTGTGACCAGGGAGAGTCGGGGAGTTGTGGGTACACAGGGTAAACAGCGATAGTACCAGTCCGTCTGTGTATGACCAGGGAGGGTCGGGGAGTGGTGGTTACACAAGGTAAACAGCGATAGTACTAGTCCGTCTGTGTGTGACCAGGGAGGGTCGGGTAGTGGTGGGTACACAGGGTAAACAGAAAGAGTACCACTCCGTCTGTGTGTGACCAGGGAGAGTCGGGTAGTGGTCGGTACACAGGGTAAACAGAGATAATACCAGTCCGTCTGTGTGTGACCAGGGAGGGTCGGGTAGTGGTAGGTACACAGGGTAAACAGAGAGAGTACCACTCCGTCTGTGTGTGACCAGGGAGGGTCGGGAAGTGGTGGGTACACAGGGTAAACAGAGAGAGTACCAGTCCGTCTGTGTGTGACCAGGGAGGGTCGGGTAGTGGTGGGTACACAGGGTAAACAGAGATAGTACCAGTCCGTCTGTGTGTGACCAGGGAGGGTCGGGAAGTGGTAGGTACACAGGGTAAACAGAGAGAGTACCAGTCCGTCTGTGTGTGACCAGGGAGGGTCGGGTAGTGGTGGGTACACAGGGTAAACAGAGATAGTACCAGTCCGTCTGTGTGTGACCAGGGAGGGTCGGGAAGTGGTGGGTACACAGGGTAAACAGAGAGAGTACCAGTCCGTCTGTGTGTGACCAGGGAGGGTCGGGTAGTGATGGGTACACAGGGTAAACAGAGATAGTACCAGTCCGTCTGTGTGTGACCAGGGAGGGTCGGGGAGTGGTGGGTACACAGGGTAAACAGAGAGAGTACTAGTCAGTCTGTGTGTGACCAGGGAGGGTCGGGGTGTGGTGGGTACACAGGGTAAACAGAGATAGTACCAGTCCGTCTGTGTGTGACCAGGGAGGGTCGGGTAGTGGTGGGCACACAGGGTAAACAGTGAGAGTACCAGTCCGTCTGTGTGTGACCAGGGAGGGTCGGGAAGTGGTGGCTACACAGGGTAAACAGAGAGAGTACCAGTCCGTCTGTGTGTGACCAGGGAGGGTCGGGTAGTGGTGGGTACACAGGGTAAACAGAGATAGTACCACTCCGTCTGTGTGTGACCAGGGAGGGTCGGGGTGTGGTGGGTACACAGGGTAAACAGAGAGAGTACCAGTCCGTCTGTGTGTGACCAGGGAGGGTCGGGTAGTGGTGGGTACACAGGGTAAACAGAGATAGTACCACTCCGTCTGTGTGTGACCAGGGAGGGTCGGGTAGTGGTGGGCACACAGGGTAAACAGAGATAGTACTAGTCCGTCTGTGTGTGACCAGGGAGGGTCGGGGTGTGGTGGGTACACAGGGTAAACAGAGATAGTACCAGTCCGTCTGTGTGTGACCAGGGAGGGTCGGGTAGTGGTGGGTACACAGGGTAAACAGAGATAGTACCAGTCCGTCTGTGTGTGACCAGGGAGGGTCGGGGAGTGGTGGGTACAAAGGGTAAACAGAGATAGTACCAGTCCGTCTGTGTGTGACCAGGGAGGGTCGGGAAGTGGTGGGTACACAGGGTAAACAGAGAGAGTACCAGTCCGTCTGTGTGTGACCAGGGAGGGTCGGGTAGTGGTCGGTACACAGGGTAAAGAGAGATAGTACCAGTCCGTCTGTGTGTGACCAGGGAGGGTCGTGGTGTGGTGGGTACATAGGGTAAACAGCGATAGTACCAGTCCGTCTGTGTGTGACAAGGGAGGATCGGGGTGTGGTGGGTACACAGGGTAAACAGCGATAGTACCAGTCCGTCTGTGTGTGACCAGGGAGGGTCGGGTAGTGGTGGGTACACATGGTAAACAGAGATAGTACCACCCCGTCTGTGTGTGACCAGTTAGGGTCGAGTAGTGGTGGGTACACAGGGTAAACAGAGATAGTACCAGTCCGTCTGTGTGTGACCAGGGAGGGTCGGGTAGTGGTGGGTACACATGGTAAACAGAGATAGTACCAGTCCGTCTGTGTGTGACAAGGGAGGATCGGGGTGTGGTGCGTACACAGGGTAAACAGCGATAGTACCAGTCCGTCTGTGTGTGACCAGGGAGGGTCGGGTAGTGGTGGGTACACATGGTAAACAGAGATTGTACCACCCCGTCTGTGTGTGACCAGTTAGGGTCGAGTAGTGGTGGGTACACAGGGTAAACAGAGATAGTACCAGTCCGTCTGTGTGTGACCAGGGAGGGTCGGGTAGTGGTGGGTACACATGGTAAACAGAGATAGTACCAGTCCGTCTGTGTGTGAAAAGGGAGGGTCGGGTAGTGGTGCGTACACAGGGTAAACAGAGATAGTACCACTCCGTCTGTGTGTGACCAGGGAGGGTCGGGTAGTGGTGGGTACACAGGATAAACAGAGAGAGTACCAGTCCGTCTGTGTGTGACCAGGGAGGGTCGGGTAGTGGTGGGTACACATGGTAAACAGAGATAGTACCAGTCCGTCTGTGTGTGAAAAGGGAGGGTCGGGTAGTGGTGCGTACACAGGGTAAACAGAGATAGTGCCACTCCGTCTGTGTGTGACCAGGGAGGGTCGGGTAGTGGTGGGTACACAGGATAAACAGAGATAGTACCAGTCCGTCTGTGTGTGAAAAGGGAGGGTCGGGTAGTGGTGCGTACACAGGGTAAACAGAGATAGTACCAGTCCGTCTGTGTGTGACCAGGGAGGGTCGGGTAGTGGTGGGTACACAGGGTAAACAGAGATAGTACCACTCCGTCTGTGTGTGACCAGGGAGGGTCGGGTAGTGGTGGGTACACAGGGTAAACAGAGAGAGTACCAGTCGGTCTGTGTGTGACCAGGGAGGGTCGGGTAGTGGTGGGTACACAGGGTAAACAGAGAGAGTACCAGTCCGTCTGTGTGTGACCATGGAGGGTCGGGGTGTGCTGGGTAGACAGGGTAAACAGAGATAGTACCACTCCATCTGTGTGTGACCAGGGAGGGTCGGGTAGTGGTAGGTACACAGGGTAAACAGAGAGAGTACCAGTCCGTCTGTGTGTGACCAGTTAGGGTCGGGTAGTGGCAGGGACACAGGGTAAACAGAGATAGTACCAGTCCGTCTGTGTGTGACCAGTTAGGGTCGGGTAGTGGTGGGTACACAGGGTAAACAGAGAGAGTACCAGTCCGTCTGTGTGTAACCAGGGAGGGTCGGGTAGTGGTGGGTACACAGGGTAAACAGAGATAGTACCAGTCCGTCTGTGTGTGACCAGGGAGGGTCGGGTAGTGGTGGGTACACAGGGTAAACAGAGATAGTACCAGTCCGTCTGTGTGTGACCAGGGAGGGTCGGGTAGTGGTGGGTACACAGGGTAAACAGAGATAGTACCAGTCCGTCTGTGTGTGACCAGGGAGGGTCGGGTAGTGGTGGGTACACAGGGTAAACAGAGATAGTACCAGTCTGTCTGTGTGTGACCAGGGAGGGTCGGGTAGTGGTGGGTACACAGGGTAAACAGAGAGAGTACCAGTCCGTCTGTGTGTGACCAGGGAGGGTCGGGTAGTGGTGGGTACACAGGGTAAACAGAGATAGTACCAGTCTGTCTGTGTGTGACCAGGGAGGGTCGGAAAATGGTGGCTACAAAGGGTAAACAGAGAGAGTACCAGTCCGTCTGTGTGTGACCAGGGAGGGTCGGGTAGTGGTGGGTACACAGGGTAAACTGAGATAGTACCAGTCCGTCTGTGTGTGGCCAGGGAGGGTCGGGTAGTGGTGGGTACACAGGGTAAACTGAGATTGTACCAGTCCGTCTGTGTGTGACCAGGGAGGGTCGGAAAGTGGTGGCTACAAAGGGTAAACAGAGATAGTACCAGTCCGTCTGTGTGTGACCAGGGAGGGTCGGGTAGTGGTTGGTACACAGGGTAAACTGAGATAGTACCACTCCGTCTGTGTGTGACCAGGGAGGGTCGGGTAGTGGTGGGTACACAGGGTAAACAGAGATAGTACCAGTCCGCCTGTGTGTGACCAGGGAGGGTCGGGTAGTGGTAGGTACACAGGGTAAACAGAGATAGTACCAGTCCGCCTGTGTGTGACCAGGGAGGGTCGGGTAGTGGTGGGTACACAGGGTAAACAGAGAGAGTACCAGTCCGTCTGTGTGTGACCAGGGAGGGTCGGGGAGTGGTGGGTACACAGGGTAAACAGAGATAGTACCAGTCCGTCTGTGTGTGACCAGGAAGGGTCGGGTAGTGGTGGGTACACAGGGTAAACAGAGATAGTACCAGTCCGTCTGTGTGTGACCAGGGAGGGTCGGGGAGTGGTGGGTA
This sequence comes from Mimachlamys varia, assembly GCA_947623455.1. NCBI lineage: Eukaryota > Metazoa > Mollusca > Bivalvia > Pectinida > Pectinidae > Mimachlamys > Mimachlamys varia. The sequence goes on from OX392540.1 coordinate 31,908,676, forward strand.
CACAGGGTAAACAGAGATAGTACCAGTCCGTCTGTGTGTGACCAGGGAGGGTCTGGGAGTGGTGGGTACACAGGGTAAACAGAGATAGTACCAGTCCGTCTGTGTGTGACCATGGAGGGTCGGGGTGTGGTGGGTACACAGGGTAAACAGAGATAGTACCACTCCATCTGTGTGTGACCAGGGAGGGTCGGGTAGTGGTGGGCACACAGGGTAAACAGAGAGAGTACCAGTCCGTCTGTGTGTGACCAGGGAGGGTCGGGTAGTGGTGGGTACACAGGGTAAACAGCGATAGTACCAGTCCGTCTGTGTATGACCAGGGAGGGTCGGGGAGTGGTGGGTACACAGGGTAAACAGAGATAGTACCAGTCCGTCTGTGTGTGACCATGGAGGGTCGGGGTGGGGTGGGTACACAGGGTAAACAGAGATAGTACCACTCCATCTGTGTGTGACCAGGGAGGGTCGGGTAGTGGTGGGCACACAGGGTAAACAGAGAGAGTACCAGTCCGTCTGTGTGTGACCAGGGAGGGTCGGGTAGTGGTGGGTACACAGGGTAAACAGCGATAGTACCAGTCCGTCTGTGTATGACCAGGGAGGGTCGGGTAGTGGTGGGCACACAGGGTAAACAGAGAGAGAGTACCAGTCCGTCTGTGTGTGACCAGGGAGGGTCGGGGAGTGGTGGGTACACAGGGTAAACAGCGATAGTACCAGTCCGTCTGTGTGTGACCAGTTAGGGTCGGGTAGTGGTAGGTACACAGGGTAAACAGAGATAGTACCAGTCCGTCTGTGTGTGACCAGGGAGGGTCGGGTAGTGGCAGGTACACAGGGTAAACAGAGATAGTACCAGTCCGTCTGTGTGTGACCAGTTAGGGTCGGGTAGTGGTAGGTACACGGGGTAAACAGAGAGAGTACCAGTCCGTCTGTGTGTGACCAGGGAGGGTCGGGTAGTGGTGGGTACACAGGGTAAACAGAGATAGTACCAGTCCGTCTGTGTGTGACCAGGGAGGGTCGGAAAGTGGTGGCTACAAAGGGTAAACAGAGATATTACCAGTCCGTCTGTGTGTGACCAGGGAGGGTCGGGTAGTGGTGGGTACACAGGGTAAACAGAGATAGTACCACTCCGTCTGTGTGTGACCAGGGAGGGTCGGGTAGTGGTGGGTACACAGGGTAAACAGAGAGAGTACCACTCCGTCTGTGTGTGACCAGGGAGGGTCGGGTAGTGGTAGGTACACAGGGTAAACAGAGAGAGTACCAGTCCGTCTGTGTGTGACCAGGGAGGGTCGGGTAGTGGTGGGTACACGAGTAAACAGAGATAGTACCAGTCCGTCTGTGTGTGACCAGGGAGGGTCGGGGAGTGGTGGGTACACAGGGTAAACAGAGAGAGTACCAGTCCGTCTGTGTGTGACCAGGGAGGGTCGGGGAGTGGTGGGTACAAAGGGTAAACAGAGATAGTACCAGTCCGTCTGTGTGTGACCAGGGAGGGTCGGGTAGTGGTGGGTGCACAGGGTAAACAGTGATAGTACCACTCCGTCTGTGTGTGACCAGGGAGGGTCGGGTAGTGGTGGGTACACAGGGTAAACAGAGAGAGTACCACTCCGTCTGTGTGTGACCAGGGAGGGTCGGGTAGTGGTAGGTACACAGGGTAAACAGAGAGAGTACCAGTCCGTCTGTGTGTGACCAGGGAGGGTCGGGTAGTGGTGGGTACACAGGATAAACAGAGATAGTACCAGTCCGTCTGTGTGTGACCAGGAAGGGTCGGGTAGTGGTGGGTACACAGGGTAAACAGAGATAGTACCACTCCGTCTGTGTGTGACCAGGGAGGGTCGGGTAGTGGTGGGTACACAGGGTCAACAGAGAGAGTACCAGTCCGTCTGTGTGTGACCAGGGAGGGTCGGGTAGTGGTGGGTACACAGAGTAAACAGCGATACACGGTGTACACATCAGACGGCCGGGTGTTACATACAACCACTATGGAGGGGTCAGAGAAGAGACTTTTTACAGTCCATCACACAGTGTGATGTCACAGGTAACATAGCTATAGTGAGTATGAAACTAATCAGTGGGGACGGTACTGCTCCATACAATTATCGACGCCACATCATTCCAACTCTGCAGATTTTATTCTACTACCGAGGGGATACAGGCACGGGAGCGGGTCACACCAGACAAATTTGATCCAAGAACAGTTGTTTATGACAGTAAGGGTAATATTGTTATTTCTGACTTGAATAGGAACACAATAGAACTTATAAGTGGAAAAGGGGAATATATAAACACTCTTCACACAAACAATGGACCACAGGGACCAATAGGTATACAGAAGGATGATGTGTTGTGGTCCTGCTTAAGGCTAGATACACGAGATAGGGGCTTCAAACGTCTCAAGTATTACAGTGACTGAAGAGTGACATAGACTGGTGTAATTGAAACACACAAACTAAACAAATAAACTTCAACAAACGATGAGGTTTTACAGATACTATCATCATCTCATTTAATGTTCAGAAAGACAATTGTTCAGCATACATTTGGACACATTGAACGTCTGTCATATTGTATTTATTGTAGTATGAATGCAATCTAGGTGCCTGATATATAGCATAGTTAAGGCGTATGGGTTATTTATTTGGAGCCAAGTTTGCATCCATATTGGCAATAAATACAATCTGACCGACGTTCATAAGTAATATTTACATTCAGATATCATCATATTATTTTTTTTTCAATTTATCAAGGTTTTCTTTTCATACAGGGAGAACTTTTCGAAAATCCAAATCAGCTATTAAATGCATGATAATATCAAGGTTTACTGTAAAATTGGGGTTTTTCGCGGTGTCGGAATATTTGCTTATTTCGCTGGCATTAAATCCCCACGAATGTATCCACACGCGAACACCATTTAACACCATTCAAACTCTACAGTGTATAATAGTCATATAGGTACATAGTTTAAAATCAAATGATTACAACGCGAAACTTTCCTCATCGAGAACGGTTTCGACTAAGCGAAAATTCCGCGCGCGAAAATATTGGTTTTTACAGTAATGGGTATTATCTTAGGTAACGTGTAAAACGTTGACGTATCGTATGTCAACATTAACTGGCGTCTTGTCATTTTCCAGTGATCTACACTGCATCTTAACTTGTGTTAATGGAAGGCCCAATATAAATATATCGTTGTGAATGATTAGTTTTGGTATTTTTCCACTATTCTGTGAACAGCATCATGTAACGCTAACATAATTGTATAACAAGTGACATCAACAAGTGGTACAAACCACTTTCACTCATATTAACAGGTGACCGAAGGGTTACGGTTGTGAATCTCAACCCGGCATTTCGATTCAGGTTTGAACAAGATACCTTACTCCAGTCTACTCAGCTGTAAATGAATACGTGTTGGTACATTATGGAATGCTAGATGTAAGCGCTAAAATGACAGTACTGTTTGTATGCCTCCCGGGAGTTGATTTTGCCTGGTTAACGAGGGGTGTCCATGATAGGCGGTATATAAGAGCCTCGCCTTTTTACATGGTTTTCATTTTGTTGGCATTATACTATTTCTTGTGTTTACCAAATGTTTGTAATAAATCGTAAAGGTGACACTACAATGCTTTATTTTTTTTAAATCGATCGCAGAAAGTTAGTGCATGTCGCAGTTGTTTCGTTAATCTAGTGATTAACTATCGAAACTTTTGTGATATACGTCAGCTGCTGACGAACAAACTCAGGACACAGGGATTCAAGAGATGCAGAATGATGAAGACTGCGGGTAAGTTTTATAGTCGCCTTCTTGGTCTCATTGAGAAATATTCATCCTTGTATGATAATATAAAGACGCTTTTGAATAATTATTCTCATTAATATACCTGCTTGATGTGATTGAGAATTATGCCTCGGTTCTCCCTTTGCGGCTATATTTTACTTGGATCTCACCTATATTTACATGGCGGGTGTCATCGATGAAGCAGAAGCGTTTACACTTCTGGAACACCTGGTCTTATTCTCTTGTACTTTTACAGTGTCTCCATGTAAATATTTCCTTTGTTCATATTTCGCCCCTAGTTAAACGGTTTTTAATTTGGGTTATGGTTTTGTTGACGCTTTGATATTTTCTTATTTTTGTTCTTTCGCACATATTTTTTTTTAAAGTAGTAAGATCTCGACAAATACACGAATGCTTCGCACGACTTTAGTCATTGAGATCCACTAACATTGTGTTTTTTGATAAAATTACATAGTGGGTCTGCTTGTAATTTTATTTTGTCTATTGCACCTTTAAGTTCACAATTACCCTTGAGCTTAACTCTCGATATATCGAGCTTCAGCATCGATATAAAGGGGCTTCCCCCTAGTTTTGCTCTTAAGCGATATAGTTAGCGATTTACCTGGAAAGCGAGGATAAGGTATATCAAAGGGGATAAGGTTAATTATTTGTAAAAACTATTGTATATCAATATCCGACATTCAACATCAGAACTGATTTAGATTATTGATAAGTCATTTGGCTTTTTTGAAAATATAAATGCCAGGACAATAACTCATTTTTCATAAGAAATACATAGGAACCATTTTAGAGTTGAAATGGAAACAATTGAAAGGAATGATTAAAAATTTCAAATATTATTCCAGATAATTAAATTATGTACGATCCATAGCTTCATGAAAAGAGACAATGGCGGTCACAGGGCAGCAATTTTGAACATGTGTTGTTATACAAAAAGGCAACAGAAGTTCCGAAAAAATAATTAATATATTAACAGACAGAGTCAATTCCCTAAACTTGTGATATTCTGTGGATTTATTTAAATTCATAATTAAGGCATTTTACTCATCAGCAATTTGGTAAAACAAAAATAATGAATGAAAAATACATATATGTAACAACTGATTTATTTAACACGTTTCACAATAAAAACCCAACGTTCAGTTTCAGCCAAAGATGCTTAAAAGTCCCCCTGGTTTGTGTGCTGCTGGAGCTGAAACGAAGCTTCCATTTCCTGGTTTACAATGACCTTCACCGAATGTGAACGTGTTCAGGAATCCCTCTTTAGGGGCACATGTCAGGCCTTCGGCACAGCCACAGATCCCTAGAACAGATTTCCCACAAGTCTGGTCCAGCGTCGACAGGTCCACACAATGTCCTGTAGACAATAAAAACACAAGATAATACCGAAGCGGCAACAAAATCATGGTCCGAACTAAAAAAGGATTAATTTAGGGCCAAATATGCCTCGTCGACGACACCCGCCATGTAAATCCTGGTCACTTCCAAGTAAACGCCAAGTCCTCAAAGTGAGAACCAAGTAATAATTCTCAATCTCAAATAAGCATGCTGATGAGCATACTCAAGAACGTCTATTTTCATATCACATAAGGATACAAAATAATTTGCCAGTGAGACAAAGATGGCTACCATAAAACTTGTTCATACAATGTAGTCCTCAACAAACTGCATTCTCAAATCCCTGTGTTGTAAGTTTGTTTGTCAACAGTCGAAATCAAACAATCAATATTATGAAAATATTAAGCAGTCCATGTTGTTCATAGTTGAAGTAGAGGTCAAGGTAAACAGCTGATGTAGAAAAGGACTGTTATGTTGTTTATTTCAAGTTTTAAAAGAGTGTATACAATCGACGTGCTGTAGAATTACAAGATCAATAAAAATGTTCCTCAACCGATCCCTTGAATATCTTGAATATTTCAGCAAACTTAGGGTTTTTTTTTAACTATACTAGGTTTTTCTTATGAAGACTATGAATAAGTTTTATATGCGCCATCTTGGTCTCATTCGGTGATAATTTTAATATGATAATTATTTATTACGCCTACTGTTGCAATTAAGCATGATGTATCAGTTTGTTTACTTGGATGCGACCTAGATGCACTTGGCAGGTGTCTTTGTGTTTTCTTCAAGTGTTTCCATGTAAATCTTTCCTGTTTTTATATTTTGTCACTATTGTAATCGATGTTGAGTTTGGATTATGGCTTTGATGACGCTTCGGTATTCTCTATTTTTCTATCCTCTTGATAGATTAAATTAACCTCTAAGTGATTCATAAAGTTTCAGAAAACAAATAACGGGTGGTCGGGTGGTGCAGTGGATAGCGCACTTGCGTTTCACCAAGGCGGCCGGGGTTCAATTCCACGACTGAACGTGAAAAGGTATGGGATCACCTGCCCTACAACGTGGATTTTCTCCGGGTACTCCGGTTTCCTCCCACAATAAGACCCCTCGCGCGCTAACATCCGGGCCAACAAGGTGATTAATATATCTTGGATATCTTGTTTCGTAATTGTTGTTAAACCGTAACGTTTTGACTCACAAATCAGAAGGAGACGTTAAATCATTATCATGATAAAGATTTGAATAAAGCACTTACAAACAATTTATAAATAATCTGCGAGCAATTTGACATCCGACCTTAAACATGATCAACTGGAGCTATATATCATCTCATAGCCTCACAAAAATAGAAAGATATTCCTGAATTCAAATCGACTTACCTACAAGGTAAAGCGTGAAGGCACAACACTGACTATATGGACATTGGTAGTCATGGCTACAGCTTGACACCTGTTCGTAAACATAACACAAACATAAGTATGTAACTGTACGGACATTAGTAGTTATGGCTACAGCTCAACACCTGTTCGTAAACACAACACAAACATAATTATGTAACTGTACAGTTACTGGTAGTCATGGCTACAGCTCGACACTTGTTCGTAAACACAACACAAACATAATTCTGTACCTGTGCGGACACTGGTTGTCTTGACTACAACTCAACACCTGTACGTAAACATAACACAATCAGAGCTTTGTAAATTTAACATTTACCAGTTTGATATATTGCTATATTGACATAAGAACGCTTCATTTACAATATCGTCATTTTTTTGTTATTTTGGCTCGTAACAGGAGAAACAGAAAATGTCACGACTAGACATGGCTTAGCACCAGGGACACTCAACCAGTATTGAGTTATCAACCTACATAGGAGAAAATTTCAGACTCTTCCACCAAATATCGATTTCTAAATATAGGTTTTAGGGAAATATTCTGTATCTTTAAGTGATATGAAGATGGACGTTATTGAGTATGCTCTTTAATTGTGATTGACATAATGACTCGGTTCTTATTTTGAGGTCTTGATGTTTCCTTGGATATGACAAAGATTTACATACCGGGTGTCGTCGATGAAGCAGAAGACGCTTACTCCTCCGGAACACCTGGTCTTATTCTCTTGTTATTTTTATTTTTTTTACATTTACAAATGTCTCTTTGTTAATATTTCCTTTGTTCATATTTTGCGCCTAGCTCAAATGATTTTGAGTTCGGATTATGATTTTGTTAACGCTTCGGTAAACTCTATTTGTTTACACTTGATCCTGTAATGAACTCCAAAAAGTTGTTTGATGAATAAACAGGTCCCTTTTCATTTGTTTCTACAATATTGTATTGGTCGGTTGTACATGCAATGATACATTATATACCTTTCCTGCATTCACACCATCAAATGCAAAACATTTATTTGATGGATATCAATATTGATTACAGGTATCATAAGTTATATTTACCATAGAAACTTAGAAAATTAGAATGATCAGGAACATTTAACAAGATAAACACTCATTGAGGGTAATCTCTTTTATCACACATGCTGAATGCAATATCGAAGTAAATATAAGTCGCTTTTTTTTAATTTTTCCCACTAGTATTTCAATACAGAAATTCGGTGTGTTTTTTCGTCACAGATAACTACTGTTACCAATTCCTTGTTTGTAAGCACTTAGACAAACATTGTGATGCACATGTTGGTGCTAGTGCATGTAGTCTATATACCCCGAGCATAACACTTTAACAGTGACATTTCTTGCTGGGTGGTATGTGTATCAATAAAAGTCTACCTGATTTGTCTGATAATAAAATCGTATGATCTCTATATAACAAACCTATATGTACCACCTGAGGTCATTTTTGTCCAATATTGAAGACATTGATTCCACTATAATGAAACTTCAACTGAAATCGCTACCAAGTTTTAAGGCTGTTTAATCAATATCAAGAAGATATGCATGTAAATTGAAGTTTCTGGTTGAAGAAACCATTGTGCATTGTTTCATTAAAAAGACAACAAATCAAAAGCAAAAAGGAAATCACAACAAAGGCAAAACAAAAACAAGAATCAACAACAATAAGCAAATAAAATAAATAAATAAAAAACACAAGGTGAACAAAAGAGACCAATGTCAAAGTTTTAAGATTAAGCAGAAGACGCATACTCTTCCGGAGCACCTGGTCTTATTCTCTTGTTCTCCATATAGAACTTTCCTTTTTTCGAATTCTGCCTCAAGTTTAATCGATTTTGAGTTCGGATTATGGTTTTGTTGACGCTTCGGTATTCTCTAATATTTTTATAGTACAAATAGCTTAGACTATTAGTTATACAGATAAAAACAGAACAGCTTTATTAAAACATAAATTCAAGTTATAAAGAAGAAAACTACTGATAAATATGTCGATTATGACCGATTTTGTTTCCTTGGTCACCTTCTAGGGTTCATTTTTAGGTCCTTATTTATCATCACAGACGAGTCCTAGAAGAACGAAACTAGATTGTATAGTACAGTTTTACTCGGCATTGGCTCGATCGTAGGTAGGTACATAGGTAGGTCACATGAACAGTTCCGTACCATATTGTCCAGTGAGTGGCAGGTACGCCAGTATAATGTATTGCTTCAGAGATGTACCAATACTTTTTTTTAATCGGAAGACTACTGAAGTGACAATAAACCATAATAAGAAGATGAGATATGAACAAAGGAAATATTTACAATGAGACCAATGAAAACAATACAACAGAATCAGACCTGGACCCGTATTCATGAAACCGTTCTCATGCTCAAGCATGGATTCTGTGCTCAAGCCAGCTTTTTTGAAACTCACATGAATCATGTTGACGAGTCAACAAGTCATTGTAAACTTTATGTCTATTCAACTGTTAACCAAAAATTTGACAAATCAGATTGTTTAAATAATCTATAGCCATAACAAGAAATAAGGATTGAGCACAGAATCCATGTTTGAGCATGAAAATGGTTTCATGAATACGGGCCCAGATATTTCGGAATAGTAAATGTCCTCTACTTCATCAATGACACCCAAACCTGGCAATCCGATCCCTTTGTTACATATTCAGATAGATAAGAACATGTGAGAACTTCATGTACACCACGTTGGTAGTGCACCTTGTACCCATCCCGTATAAAAATAAAGGTCTATGTGGCAGATAGCCCGTTGACAATCTACTGGAGCGGACAATCTGCACGTTATTTGGAGCCAAATTTGTTGCTAGAGAAAAGTACATTGACTTATACGTTTTAAATGTCGTTTACGTTTTTACGTTGACAATGAAGAATTGAATGTTGTTTTTGTTGCTTGATGAAAGGGAAAGTATGTCGTTAAAATAAAATGAACTGCGAAGCAGGTGATGTGTCATTAGCACGACATACATGAAATAAAATATACAGACATATTTGATCTTACAAAAATGTGTTCTTTTGAAATTTTAATATTTGATATAGGATTGATTTAGGGTCAAAGGTAAAGTGTGGGTCCTCCCAATTTCATCGGGCTGACATGTCAAATGCAGACGCATCTAGAGCTTTTAAAACAACTATTTTAACCGTTTGTCAGGTATGTATTGAAACATTAAGACATTTTGCACTAGTGCTAAACCTCAAATATGTCAAGCTTAGTAATAAAATATCGGAAATTATTTGGTTGAATGGACAAGGAATTGGTTGTTTTTATATTTATAAAATGCAATAACCAGTCAATTATATTTAGCTTTCTGATGCTACATGTAGTTAGTTTATAAACATTTCTCCTGGCTTGTCGAACTAACATTTAAACTAGCATAAAATATTATATTGGAACACAAATATGAAAAAGAACATATCCACAGGTCCGGATTTTAGTGTAAGCAATAGGACGTACACCGACTAAAACCAAACTAAACTTGATCCAAAGTCTACAATCTCTGGTCAGATATCAATATCCCTAGCTACAAACCATTAGGTTTTCCCACATCATACACAGATTTGCCTCCTTCTTTCACTATTCTAGATTTGTTTGTCATCATTATAGGGTGATTTCTCTTTCACAATTATCACGTTCTATAACGTGACTCACAATAGGAGAACGTCATAAATGTTTAGCATAACCGTGACGCATATTGATAACGTCACGATTTTCAACGCACATTTTATTGGATATTGATGATGGCGCGATGTATGCAGTTCACAGCATATTTTCGTTTCTTACTGTTTTGCAAGTACGGTAGAAAAATTATCACAACTGAGTCAATTCCTTGAGCATATATATCTCAAAGTCCCATGTTGACAACCGAAATCTTAAAAAACTCCGATATTGAGATATCCCTGTCAACTACACCGATGTAAGATTCTACGAATGAATTAATTACCTTAGATAATAGGCAGCACAGGATGAAGCAAACAAGAACGTGGCGCCCCCTCTGTCCAGTCATACTTTTCATCGTTCAGGAGCGAGTTTGGCATAAACAAAGTATAGACTTGGTGTGGCTCTCTTATCTCTGTACGAACTGATAACAAATTCTGTGTCAAAGTTCAAAATTGCACATCAAAGCTGCTCAATTTTCTTATCACAGGGTAACTGAATAAAACCACGTTTCATTACTAACAATATTTTTTACATTTTAACATTATGTTGAATAGTTTTGCAATATGCCGAGTGTTTTTACAATATGTTGAATATTTTTACAATATGCCGAGTGTTTTTACAATATGTGAAATATTTTTTTCAATATGCCGAGTGTTTTTACAATATGCATAATGCTTTGTTAATCAGGAGGGTGATATGCTAATTGTTTGGTTTCCTCTTATTACATAAGGGACCATCCAGGTAAATACCTGCCAATTCGTATTGGAAAGAAAACACATGAATCCAAGTCCTTTTTTGGCGGGTGTCGTCGATGAACCAGAAGACGCTTACTCTTCTGGAACACCTTTTATCGTTGAAGGCTAGCTTCATGGAAGGCATGTGTTTAGCTTTTAGGTGAAGACATTAATTTTTTTCTAAACTGTGCTGTTCATGTTTTTTTCGTTTTTGTAACAATGCATGCAAGCAATCAGCAATTCTAAGATTGGGTTGACATGTATCTCACGAAGAAGGACATCTCACCAAGAAAGGAAAGATTATCATTTTAAGTCTAAATATTTTCTCATTTGTTTTCTGTCCTATAAGCTTTGACACTTAGGTAACCTTACAAACAAATATGTTTGAGAAGATCCAGGAAGGTGTGTATGTACAGGTTATTTTACGCAACCAATGCTCTGTTTTATGTAACGTTTCGATGACAAATGACAAACAAAGCGTATGCACACAAAAGATTAAATTATGTACGTGTTGGTAGCGACAACGTGTTGGTATTCTATGGTGCGCGTTAGCGCTCCATATTGAATATGTTCAAGTATTATACGAAGAAAAAACATTCGAAGCGGGTTGCGACGATGGTATATAAGAAGGCCGTGGATAATATTATCCTACTGAATCTTTATCGATATATTTGTAACTTTAGAAAATACACAGTGAACAAAACCATTTTTCTTCATTATATCAAATGTAAATTAGTATTGGATAATATTACTTACACTTCGAATGGATTTAAGTATTTATAACGGTCGTTATGGACACGCATTGACACTGTGATATGGTTGTGACGTGGTCCAACGTCGGGCGTCACAACTATAGGGCGTCGCCATGTTTGCGTTACCGTCAAAGAATTTCGAATGCGTATCATAGGAATCAAAATCAAAAGTTTGCCAGAAACGATTTATTGTATAATCAGACGAAAAGTATTCCATATATGTTCCATGTTTCAAAATCTTAAAGGAACGAAACAATAACCGTCAGTAAACATTTATTGTTCTGAAGCGTGAACGACGCTTTATTTGAACAAATATCAATCCGCCGAGCCTTTTGTCATTGTATACACACTAATTTATTCGCAGTCAGAGTTTACTAAGCTGAAGAAGGGAGAGGTGTAATTATATATTTATATCGTCGTCCACCGTTTGGCTAACTAATACATCCTGCTTCCAATCAAGAAGAGTTCAGTGTTATCTAAGGAAACGTTCTTCCTCATAGTACTATGCTAGATTCTAAAATGAGTTTAAATTTATGAAAACGATTTAATATTTGTCTGGGTGATAAAGAATTAATCACACCATTCCTCTCTATCACATGCAAAACATCAAAGAATTAATCAAATGGTGCTAGGTGAATATTTTATCTCATTTTTTAAAAAGAACTCTGACAACATTAAAAACATAAATGTATACCTTACTTTAAAAACTAACCAAAATCAGTTTGCATGGATGTCTTTGAACGATTGTTGACGCTATGATTTTTATGACATCATACTAGTTTTGGTGGATACCACTGACCGTTTTAGGGCGATTGCTGTTGTAATCATTGGACAAGCATTTTACGATAGAAACATTATTTGAACCAAATGCTGAAAAAAAAGAAAAATGTATTTTTTAAGATTTTTTTGGGCTGACTCATTAAAAGGGGTAAATATGATTATCTAATTGCTTTCAATTGGTATTCAAAGGGAGAATGCACGTTTTCTGCATGCAGTCTAATGCTTTTATCAATACTTGCACAGTTTTAGCACATTGCTTGGCTAAGAGCTATTTTCAACTTTACTGTTTAGCTAGTATTAATTGATCACAGAATGAATGTAAATTGGTATCGACATCAACGGTGATTGGTTTGAGTGACAAAGTGTATAAACATCTTCAGGCTGTTTACATTGGAAGATTGTCGTTTCTTGTATTATCTTCGATATAATGATATACAACTGATCAGGCCAAGTATATCAAGTCTGGTCACCATTATAGAATCACGTATAACGTATACTTGGTTGATTATGTTGCAAAGTTAGGTAAGCGCATTCAGAGAAGGATTCAACTTCGAATTTATCCATGTATCGAAACTTTTCGTTTCCAAAAAGTATTGTAAGATATTGTCAGAGAATTTAGACATATTCCGTTGCATTAACGGATCTGTAGGCTACATCCAATTATAATATAATTGTAATAATTCTCAATGAGATCAATCAAAATATCATTGTAACAGTATTATCAAAACCCTTAAGTTAAATCTGGTATTGCGGCATAATGAAATTCTCACTATCACTCTTTTGTGAAATCTGTGATTCTTTAGATTTGGATGAGTGGTTTTCGCAATCTTACAAACTTAAAATCAAATTAATTGAGAGAATCTCTGAGGGCGGTACTTCAAGCATATTAACAACCTTGAAGTTGACTAGAAGCAATAGAAAATGTACTAAGGTGGAACACAGTAATCAGACATACTTCCTGTCGACCATATCTATTACCAATACATCCAGAAGGCATTAGAATTATCAATAATTGCATACACTTTACTGTACACACGCACTGACTAGGAATGAACATGCTCTTAAATATTATGCCATTAACCAATAAAATGACAAACAGATACCATGTCTGGAAGCTTCAATGTACAGAGCTACCATAGTTAGGTGTAGTAAATAGAACGTACGTTAGAGGCTCCCATTTAGAAGTTGAATATATCGAGCCAATAAAGAAAACAATCATTTCGAAATGGAGTTTTCCGAACGAATCAAGGACAAACCCATGTCCCATTTTTTTAACCCTGTAAAAATTATAAATTCTCGATCCGCTAGCGGAAAATTCCTTTCGAAACTGAATACTTGTATCTCGAACTTATGAAGGAAATGTTTCTTAGCCAATTAAGGAAATATAACAGTAGACATTGAGTAACTCGAACCATTAAAGAACGTTTTAAGAAATTCAGTATATCGAACTTATCAAGAAAGCGTTTTAGATCCGGTAAAAAATACTTCTTTAGAAAATGTGTATTTCGAGCCAACAAAGAAAACGAGAAGGAAAATAGACGAAACGAAGAAAATATTTGATATACTCAGTATCTCAAAGCAATGAAGAAAGCATCTCGGAGGAGGTTCAGTATCACGTAGCCAGTGAATAAAGGATTTCTTTAAAACTGTAGAATCTAAATGCTGATTTGCCGTGACACATAATTTTACATAACTAGTTTAATTCTACTTTCAAATTGGTAAATTAAAGGGGTATTACGCTCCTAGAGACCTTCTGTTTCTACATTACTTAGATATGTTCGATTCCCACCATTTTTATATATAATCACTGCCGAGTCTCAGATGGACGAAACAGCTGTATGGTGCAGTTTAATTCATTTTTCGGCAACCTGTATATATTACTAAATTTAAGAGGTGTTACGTCATCCTACAGGGTCTCTTAGACCGTTTAAGAATAATCAGTTTCACTTTTGTGTAAAAAGTAAAAAGTTCAAAGGTTAGATATTACCTTTTTGTTTCTACAAACAACTGTCTTTCCTTTTAAACTCTATTTATTGTAAATGGTGATGCGTTATTTTCAGCTACAGGGATCGTTACTAAAATTGACAGTCCACTATTAATTCGTGAATCAGAATTATGAAGCCATGTACCAAACGGAAGACTTATTTAACATATACTTATTGATATAAATGGTCAGGCACGGTGCACTTGTTGAAATCGAAGGCTGGATATAATGATCTAGAATGAAGGTTGTTTATTCACCACATGTGGTACTAGTCATGATGTTTTTGTCAAATCTAGGGATTCTAATTCTTTCAGGATTAAGTTTCGACATTATGAAAAGGTTGATCCTAGGCTATCACCGAAATATAACTGTTGAAAATTATAACGTGATGGAAAATCAATCTTTATAAAATCCTCTGGGATTTTTCATCAGATCTGTTTTTATTATAAATTTCGATAATAGAATGTTTAAGCGCGCGTAACACATTTTCTATCAAGTGATAATTTTTGCATTAGGAACATGTCCAGAAATTGGATGTTTTAATAGAAAATTATGAGTTATATTTAAATTTCAAATTAAGAAAACTTTGTATTTCAAAGAAGCATCATTATACAGCTATATATTCGACGCTCTATGTTATGCTCTGGTGAATTCAACAGAATATGCCTTCAGGGTGAAGTACGACATTACAATTACCACCCACAATTAACGGTTCACAAACATAGCTAATCATGCGTGAAAAGCGTACAATTTCAATCTGCAATATTTCTGTGTAACGCATTAATCGCGTCAAAAAGAGGGTTGGAAGATAACCCTCGGGAGTTTTTGTACCTGATAATTAGGAAAATATGCTACCAACGATTCTGTGGTTGATTTTTACTTCTGTTGATATTATATCTGGACAAAAACTTATGGCTATTGAGAATGCTCAGTCAACAGGTACGGTATGCGGACCGGTTTTATCATATACAAACTCAATATGATAAATTACTATATATGTTTTGTTTATTAATTGATTTGATAGTATAAATAGCATGTTTAAATTGATAATTTGAGGAAATCTAAATATTTTGATATAAATACTATTTAAGATATATCAACTTGAACTTATTGATTATGTTAGTCATTGAAATTACTGAAAAGATTTCAATTATTATCAATGCACAAGTAATCAATGTTCGTGCATGATATTGCAATTTTATTGGATCATTATCGGCAAAAGAAAACAACTCGTTATTGGTTAACGTAAATTCAAAAATTATCTTTCTGCATGTATGTTCGTTTTGTATATGAGTATTACATAACTAAAAATATTTCTTCGGCAATTTTCTTTTTGTGTGTTACTCTCCCGTTAACATATCTTGTAGATACACTTCAAACAATAATGTTGATTGAAGCTACTTACTTATGGTAATATAAATTGATTGTCTTTCTACAATCTTTTCATTTTTGTGTAGAAACTGTTCAACTTGGTGGAAGCTTATGGCCATTACGTCAAAAGCGGTCAACAGAAATTGGCTTTCCCCCAACTATTCAGCTAACGTTTACAATCAACGGGAACGAAGAGGTTGATATATTATTAAGAAGAAGACATCTACCGTTTATTCCATCAGTCAACGGAAAATCAAAATCGGATTCGTTACAGGTAGACTTAATTAATTTTATTTACGCAATATAACAAACGTACAACAGAGTTTCCACTGATAAAGGTTGATAAGGACTATGGATATATTTTATAGACGGATTGGTCGAGTGGTTAACACTCCAGTCTTCCATGCAGGCGGCCTCAGGGGTCCCCGAAATCATCATACGCATGGAATATCAGAAAAAGTGTTTTTAACCTGCCCACACAACTCCAACAACTCAGGTGGAGTATAAAATGGTCTGGCATGGATGTGGCAATATCTATTTCTATATAACAAAAAAACGTTGGAAACACGGTCCCACTACAAACAGAGCACAATTCATCTCCAACACACAAGCATACATACACGTACATACATATGGAGATAGTAGTTAGCGCCTGATACGGCAGCTCCTACTAACTCCTCAAGAAATATATATCTATGTACTGTAAAATACTTTAGGGTTACTGATGCTAGCTAGATAGGCCGCTATATCAAATGTTGTATATTTATTTTATTTTGAAGTCACCATTTTGATATAACTGCGAGGTATGTTAGGAATTCGAAAGATGCTTGATGATGACAATAATCATTAGTTTTATGGTCGCGTTTTCCTTGTATGATATGAAGGGGGCGCTTTTTTAATATGCGCAGGAGCATGCCTACTTGCAGTGATCGATAATGATGCCTCGATTCCCACTTTGAGAGCATGCCATTTGCTTTGATGTGACCTAGATTTACATGGTTGAAGTCGTCAATAAAGCAGAAGGCGCTTCCTCTCCCAGTCCCTTGTACTTTGTCAGGTGTCTCCTTGCAAATCCTTTCTTTGTTCATAGTTCAATCGATATTGAGTACAAATTATAGTTTTGATGACGCTTCGATGCTCTCTAATTGTTTAATATGTTTATTTGATATGAAGTCGGTTGTGGGATTTTGCTTATACTTGTTTTATTATTTCCTTTTTCTTACCCATCTCTTTCTATGAGAACGTGATATAACTCGGACTTGACTTAGACGTACATTGCGGGTTTTGTTGATGAAACCAATGGTTTCTACGCACTCGGAACACCTAGTCTAATTTACGTTGATTAGGCCGAAGTTCTTACTCACTCGGAACACCTTGTCTTATTCACATTGATAAAGTCTAAGGTTCCTACCGACTCGGAACAACTTGCCTAATTCACATTGACGAGGCCATAGGTTCTTACTCACTCGGAACATTTCGCCTTATTTATCTTTACGTTTCCAATGGTCTCAATTATAGTGTTCCTTCACCATATTCGTTTCCAATGGTCTCAATTAAACATTATGAAATTGTAAGTTTAATATGAACAAGATATTATATTCGATTATTGGCGGTAAAATAGGTTATTTAAATTAATAATGTTTCCAATGGTCTCAATTATAGTGTTCCTTCACCATATTCCCGACTAGACGTGAAAATGTATGGATGACCTACCCGACCACATGGGTTTTCTCTAGGTACTCCGGTTTCCTCCCACAATAAGAACCCATCGCGCGCTAACATCCGGGCCAACAAGAGTGATTAACATAAATAGCATTACATGTTTCATAACTGTTGTAAAATAAAGTTTAAATACGTTTATAGTATTTTTAACCTTATTTCGTTGTTTGTCACAGCATCACGCTACTTACCAGAATCCCACCGAAGGAGCTGCTATCACTGTTAGATGCAGGGGCATTAACACTCATTCCTGTCAACTAGTAAGTGCTGTAATAACCTCCTAGTACCAGATGGGAACGTCCCTAATGTACGCATCCTTACTATGTGCCTGAAATATACCCATAAACAAATGGAAAGCTCGCAATATAAATGTATTCAGGTAAATAAATTAACCCCTTACTGACCAATTCCTTTATCAATGATACCAATACTTTATGATCATAGAAGGGCTAAACAATCTTCATTGTATCATAAAATGTTATTTTATTCAGTGGTGTTGAGGTGAGTTGCCACGGTTTTCACTTTGAGGACGTGACATTTACTTTGATGTGACCTAGATTTAAATGGCTGTAGAAGTCGATGAAGCAGAAAGCGGTCACTCTTCCGTAAACTAGGTCTTACTTAATTTAACTTTTTCATGTGTCTCCTTGTAAATATTTCCTTTGGTGATATTTCCCCTTGTTTAATCGTTTTTGAGTTCCCATTATGGTTCTGTTTCCGCTTCGGTATTCCCTGTTTTCCCCAATGTCTCAGCAGTTCAATTAATTGCATGTTATTGATTAGTTGGAAACATTATATGTTTAATCTTTTGTTTTAACAGTATGGAACGTTTAGCCACAAGAGTCGCGTTTATCAGATACAAGCCCTGGGTTATGGTGAAGATTATCTGCATGAAGTTGTTAGACTTGATTTAGAACATAGAAGCTTCCTAGGATTACACAAACCAGGTAAAATCGGGTTCTTATATTATATGCTTTACAAAACATTATGAAATTGTAAGATTAATATGAACAAGATATTATATTCGTTTATTGACAGCAAATTATTTAAATTAATAGGTTTCGAATAGATTGTACAAAAGACACACGCGAGAATAGCACCTTTATAATTTAGAATACGATATCGGCGAGCCAAATAATGATTAAAACTGCACCATACAGCTGTTTAGTCCTTCTAGGACTCGTCAGTGATACTAGACAAGTCCCTTAAAAGTGAAGCCTATAGGAGGCGACTGAGGAAGCAAAACTGGTCGAAAGAAATGTCCTAATCGAGATAGGGAGGTGCATTAGCCCTATGATTTAATCACCTTTTGTTTAATTTTTATTTTTTTTTCAAATGAGCTTAATATATTGTCTTTGTCTATATGGAGGTTAGTATTGCTTAATATAGATATACATATCGATGATGTACGACAGGTATATAATTACAACAGAACGTGAACCGTCCGTACAGCATTCTTTTCCTGGCCATCAACTTAGTATGACATTTCTACAGGTTATAATAGCACAACTACTGAAGAGATTTCATACTAGTATACAAATCATTGTGAATACATAGTGTGACCAATACCAAACATTGTTGATATTCTGTATGAAGGTGGACTCTTTTGAATATGCTTACTTCTATGCCTACTTGCTGTGATTGAGAATAATGCATCAGTTCTCACTTTGATGGCGTGGCATTTATTTGGATTTTACATAGAAGCAGGCAACGCTTTCATTTCCGGAACACCTGGTAGTATTCTCTGGTACTTTTCCAATAATATCCGTGTAAATATCTCATTTGTTCGTATTGTGTCCCTCGTTAAATCGATTTTGAGTTGCTCTGCTATATGAATTTGTATATAACATTGTTATTTTCCCTAGATTTTGTGTACCTAAAACGATGCATTTGGGTTGTAATTTATCACGAATCCTTTGTTGAAACATATTTCCATACATTTCTATGTCATATTAGCGAATATTAAAACTACCAAAAAGAGACAGAAGCGGTATGCGGGCGGTGACAACACCCAAACAAAGTACGTCGCTGAAATGCTGCTATGGATTGACTACCTTATTTACTCAAGGTAATATATATACACGGAAGGATCTGTTCTTGTGAAAAGTCAATTTTTACAAAAACAGATCAGGAGGAGAAAACAGAAGGAGTTCATGTCGTGTCATCCAGTATCTTTAATTATATTCTTTTTAAACACAAAAAAATATGATCTTCTTTATTCAATCTAGAAAAATGGTGAATTTTTCTTGTCGTGAAGTGCAAGAACTTCACAGAAAAACACATTTTCAAAATGGCCGTCGAATTGGTCATTCATTTTTTATTTTTTTTTTTTAAATCCTATGAAAAAAGGATTCTACAAACAACTTACATCTACTTGTATTTGCATTACAACACACTATATGGGCATTTCCAGAAGAAATTATTTACATACGGGTAGGGAAGCAATCGAGACGCGGGGTTTATTTATGACGTCATAGATCAACCTTGTTTAATGATAGTCATGCCGTTCGCTTCGAATAACATGGATAACGCCACTGTCTCAAATTATTTACGTTAATCATTAGCGTATTTTTTGTTCAAATTAGGAATGTTCCGTCGATGTCACTTCGTTTAAATGACGACGCAAATACAAACGCAAAAAATAATAAACTATCTATTTGAGAAAATTCATATGAAAATCAAACAATTTTTTAATAGTAAAAATGTAAGAAAAAAATAAAGATTAAAAGTCATTTTTGAACTTCCATAGTGCTATGGAAGTTCATCGATTGCATCCGTATTAAGCATGAAACCCTAGAGTAGAGTAACCGTAAAGACACGTAGAAAGTCATTTTTTGAACTTTTATAGACACGTAATAGTAGGTAACACCATAGTTTATTAATGATCTTGAAATACATTCACATTACGAATACATGTACAAATGATATAACATATAATCTACGTAGAGAATTATAATGTAAAATGTACTTACCTGCGATGTGTCTAAAACCAGCTAAGTTATTCAACAGTAATTACTCTTGTTGCCCCGGATGTTAGGGTGCATGGGGTCTCATTGTGGAAGGAATCCGGAGTACCCGGAGAAAACCCACGTGTTCGGGTAGGTGACAGTCAGGTGAGCTATCCACTGCAGCACCCGACCATCCGCTTTATCTCCTCTCCTAGGCCCCAGAATCTTGTACAGATGTGTTCCCCCACTTGTTACGATCTCTAGTTACCAATCTGTACATATGTTTTAATCCAACTAACGTCGTACCCTATTAATTACTGAGATGCGGGTGGGGGTCATGACCACCGATTGGTGATCCATGTGCTAACGAATATCCTACACAAGGATTCGAGAGATGCAGGTTGATCAGAACTATGGGCAAATTTTATGGTCGCTATCTTTGTCTCATTGAGAAATAGTCTGTATCTTTAAGTGATATGAAGATGGACGTTTTTGAGTATGCTCATTAGTGTGTTTACTCGTTGTGATTGACAATGATTCTCGGTTCTCATTTCGAGGATTGATGCTTACTTGGATGTGACAAAGATTTGCATGGCGGGTGTCGTCGTTGAAGCAGAAGACGCTTACTCTTCCGGAACACCTGGTCTAATTCTCTTGTACTTGTACAAGAGTCTCCATGTAAATCTTTCCTTTGTTCATATTTTGCCCCTGGTTTAATCGATTTTGAGTTTGGATTATGATTTTGTTAACGCTTCGGTATTCTCTTATTTATGTTATTACCTTACACAGTTATACAGTTCGTCCGAAATACATGGGTTAAATAATTATCACCTCAGCCTGTCTTCTATAATCATCAGACAGGACTCTGTTACAGATTCCTGGAAACAGCAGGAGGCGATACAACAGAAGCAGACCTAAACATCCAGACGTTTGCAATTGGCGTCATGAATGAGGTTTGCTATTGTCAGTTATTTTGTCAGATTTAATTGGGTTGAATTCCATGATATTTAAATCTGGAAAAGAAATAATGGGACCCATATTTGAATTTTTTTCAGTTCAAGATAAATCAAACATTCAATTAAGTAAATGTGTCATATTATTCTTGTTCTGATTTTATGATTTCTCCAGACAAAGGATGAAAATCAGTAAAATAAACTATTGCATTTATAGACAGTATTTTGACAATCAACTTCTTTGCTCGATCGGTTGATATGCCATTTTATCAGGAATCATTTGACACTACTTCAGATACTTCAAGAAGTGTGAAAACTGTAATTTTATAAAAATACAATTTAAGTGATGTTTAAAAGAAAAAAACATACCTTCTATTTCTAAAGAAAGTGACATCTCACATTTTCCCAACTTCCAATGGGATCATAACACAACAAATCAGAATATATAGGCGGAACATTGTCCAATATCCCTTGTACATGACCCATGAAAATGATACTTTAACAATCCGCTTTTACGGCAATAATTCAATACCAGGTGCCTTTTTCGCAATCAAAGGTAAATCATTTTCTATATTAATTTCGCAATTTACGTAGATAAAAAGGGGATATTTTTGTCAATATTTTTATAAGTACATGCAGAATCATAAGTACGTTTAAATCATATTAAATCTGTGTTTCTATAGATAAAATGATCCAGTCAGTATAAACGTTACATCACTTCCATTATGACGTCACAATGCCCTCTGTCAAATACAGTTCTTTTAATGATATTTCATTTTTGCTATATCTTGGTCTCATTCTACTCGGCCTACTAAAATACCTTGTTGAGTTCCACATGACCATTTCAAAATTCCACAAAAAGCCCATAATTGATTGATTATATAAACTTATGGCATACTACAGAGAAGTTTAGATCTACATTTATAGTACGCATTTCTTACAAAAATAATTTGGAATGTCCTTGCAGGCTGATACAAGAGCACGGAATCTCCAACAGCAGGCCCTAGAGATGGGGATCAGTAATGCTGCAGACTTTGACCTCAGCGTCATGTTGACTGAGCTCGTGGTTTGCAAGGTGATTTCTATCTCTTTTGATTCTTACTTCGGGCTCTGTCCACAGGATCGACTTTGTTATATATGTAGGTTGTTTACTTCGGGCTCTGTCCACAGGATCGACTTTGTTATATGTAGGTTGTGTGCCTCCACGTACTGGCTTTCACCTTCACCAAACTATAAGCACCATTAAAAGACCAACAATTAAGGGCAAACTCCTCAACCAAACCATTTATTTTTCCTTAATGCTAATAGTGTCTCCCAATACTAAAATAAAGTAGAGAGGTAAAATAATTTAGCTATGGAACTTCGTGTTTCTTCATTGTACACATTCTCCAATATTTAAATCATATTATACACTTGCTAAAAATCAAACAAATGAAAATTACTACCTAATGGATGCTAAGATGCAATCGATTACGTTTTAAAAATAAGTTGACAGAAACAAAGCCTTGTCATCTTTGCGGATTAAGTAAATTCCAGATAAAAGAGCAGATTTCTTTTTTGTATCATACCTTGCATCAAGCACCATGATATTCATGATATATTGATATTGTGTTTTCCAGACCGCTGACTTCTGTGTGTGGTCCGAGAATGATGCCTACAACATTAACGGTGTTTTGAAGACTAATGCCCTGCTCGCGTTCATAGCGACGCTGATACTGTACAAGAAGACCAACTACGATTTCGCCGTTGGATTAACTGGGTATGTCATTGTTTATCGTGTCACAGTGCGTTCATGAAGGATAAGTGATGATTTCACATCTTTCATTTCAAATGTTTAAATAGTCTATTTTGGAATATAAGGGAAGCATGAGATAATATTTTCTATATCATCTAGTTGTATTTCAGTACTTGTAAAGTTATCAATTTCCTCTCGTTTTGTCTACTGTCATGTATGTTGGCAGAGAATTCATTTTTAACAACTCATAAACTGAAATTTCTTCAGTTCCGAATACTCTAATTTAATATCATATGCAGAACTGTTTTATTTTTCTGCAATCCTCAAAATAATATGGTACCATAACTAGCATAGCTTGAAATTGAAAACTTGGTTCAATGTGACAACATCGCAGTTCAGCACAATTACACTGCTTGTGATTGTTATTTGTGTATTTGATATATTTGGCAATCGGAAGTTAATTATTTAAACCTGCATTTATGTCATTGTTAAGTAATAATTGAAAAGAAAATTAAATGAATCACCATTTTATTTATTTTTTTTTCAAATCTGTATTCAGGTCATTCCGTACCATTTTCAAAAATAGAAATGCAACTACAGTGTATATTGGTAAATTAATACGGCAAACAATCTTCAACAAATGCTGAAATTCCCTGGGGGGCTCCATGCAATATCGATGTAACTGCTGACATTTCATAGCACTATGAAAGTTAAAAAAGGACTTTCAATCCTTATGTAAATTCATATATGTATATTAAATTATAGATATGAAGTTCTGGACGACAGACACACCGACACAAGTTGTGGTATGTTGAAAAAGTTTTCTGAAAGTAAATGTATATTTCACTTTGATAGGTTAGAGATAATCAATTTTGAATAGTCACGTTTGAAGGAAAACATTTTGAACAGAACATTGCCGCCGGAAAATGTTAATAATACTATACTTATTTTCTTTTTATGACAGAATTTTAATCAACAACATTTTGAGTCTATACAGTGTATATTTATGGCAACTAACTTTTGTTTGTTCTTCGTTCTAGCTATTTTATATATTTTTACAGCAAATGATATGGTATTAAGTAACTCCATCTGTAAATCAACATTTTACCAGTGAAATATCGAAAAAGATTCATTCTATAAAAGTGATATTTTTCACTAGTGCGCAAAATGATATTTAAGAAAAATATCACTTTTTTTTATTTGACCAATCAAAACACTGCTTTCAAACGACAATGGGGAAAAGTAAATCCTGTCTAGAAGAATTTGCTATAAAATTGTAATAAACAGAATATAATTGTATCTAACAGTATATAATTGTATCTAACAGTATCTTCAGGACTACTAAATGTATTTCACTCGTGAGACTAATATTTGGATGACGTAGCACGCACGTGCTGCACCATTTAAATTTAGTAAAAGATACAGTATGCCGACAAAATGAATTAAACTGCATCATACAGCTGTTTTGTCCTTCTGGGACTCTTCGGTGATGCTAGGGGCCAAAAGATGGGAATCCAAAATGTCTAAACTAATGAAGAAGCAAAAGGGCCAGGTGCGTAAAACCCCTTTAGTTTATGAATTTAGAAGTAAAATTAAACTACATGTAGTTCTGTATAATTTCAAATCATGTACTACGAAAATGTGTATATTATGTACCGTGCACTACCCACTGGTGAAATATATTTGATATTGCTGAAGACACTGTTAGATATCTTCTACATATATTTACATGTGAAGTGTCGTTTTAGGTGTATACTTCCTGGATAACCAGATGTGTGTTGCTGAAAACTTGACATATGTATCCAGTATAGCCAAGGCAACAGAAGGGGGAGTCGGCTTCAACGTGGCGCACTTCCTCGGACGACAGTGAATATCACAACCACCTAATATATTGCTCTATCTTATTATTGCATTCGTGTTATCTTCATTTAACTTTAAAAGGTCTTGCATATGTAACAGAGGTCATTATTTTTTCAATGCCTCCGCTAGGAGTCCAACCCGGAACCTCTGGCTACTAGTCTTACGCTCAACCGATAGAGCTAAAGAGAAGATCTCTCTAGCCGAGCGGTATATTGCATCTAGTATTTACCAGGGTTGCATACTCCCCCTCCAGGAAAGAACTCGTCCCGAGTTTTCCGGGGGTCACAGGGATTCAATTGCAAGTATCCCCAGTGTATGTCATTTCGGGGGTCCCTACGTGGGCGCCATTGTTACAGAGGTTATTATTTTTTCAATGCCTCCGCTAGGAGTCCAACCCGGAACCTCTGGCTACTAAGTCTTGCGCTCAACCGATCGAGCTAAAGAGAAGATCTGTCTAGCCGAGCGGTATATTGCCTCTAATTTACCAGGGTTACACATACAAATGTTGCAAAATGTCATAGTTCATGTTTCGGTTTTGAAAAAGGGTCGGTTTGTCTCGAAAATTGGACATTACCTTTGTATGCAATGTCGCTATTACGTCTGTACCTATAGTAGTCATGTAACTTAACTTAAAATAACCACTACCAATCACTAAATATTTTTATATAGCATTACTTTACAGATAATGGTGCGTTTATGTGTGAATTTATATTAAAATTGCAGGGTTGGCTACAATCATATTGTCTGTTTGCTAGTATTGAATGTATCACTGCCAAGAATTCACCTGCTCAGAATTTCTTTCCGCTAATCACATGAGTAATAATTCCATTTGTTTATATCTACGCATATTTGATATTTATAGTATTGGAATGATTGGTGACGTCATTGAAACTAGCTGTGCTGAAGATAATTACCTTGGTTCATCTGACTGGACGCCTGGCACATCTGACAAGGCTTCTCATCCTTTTCATTGGTCCAACTGCACCATTGGACGTGTATACACGAGTGCACAAACGTAAGTATATGCATGTAGATACATGTTCCTTCTTTAAACTAGCTTATATTTTAGTTATGGTCCCTTTCCCTTTGTAAAAAAAACACTTGAGAGAAGTCTTCATAGATGCAGCTGCTTCCCCCTTTTAATAATTACTGTTATCAAACTACGATAAAGGGGTCGGTTTTCAGGTAGACTGGTTGCTCAGAGTAACCATATTTGAAATGGGTCGGAGAGGGTTCAGAGTGTTTAATATTGACTTGATCACTTGCATTTTCACTCTCATAAACAATATTGTTGATTTCAATTTCATTGTTTATCCTCACATCATTACAATCCCCGCTGGATATGTATTTCTGTTCAGAAATAATGTGTTTAAGCTATATATTTAAAAAAAAATCCTATTTCTAATTAACGATTTCAGCTGTGGTACAACCTTAACACAGGTTTTTTTTGTTTTCACTGTTAGCAGGAATAATCATATCAGCAATTTACGAAATACTAACGGAATAATCACGTTTACAGGTTACTGTAATTGTAGACTTTTTAGAGGTTTTCTTATTTTCGTGACATTTGTACTGAAACCATTCCGCTATATCATAAGTAAAATTATATTTTGTATATTGCTTTCTACACCAAGTATTATGCACGTCTCAGTTTACATTCGGATTGCGCTATGATTTGAGTTCGCCATAAACTGCTTTTACAGTATTCGCCTACTTTCTGTTGTGCTGACGATACTTTTTATTATGTGGTATATAGACTTTATAATAGAATAGCATTTTTTAAGTCTAGGCTTTTGCATATTTGGAACTACTTGAAATCTTTTGACATCGGTTTTGTTAAAATGCTTTGTTATGCTAATAGCATGCTTTGCCTCCCTTTACCATTACAACTCTTATTTGAAACATTACGCTTATTCTTTGATCATAAACACTCCATTGTGTTTAAACCAAGACTTGATGTTAAAGAGTATTTACCTGTGAAAGTATATCAATCTAAATAAATAATAATCGATGAAAATGTTTATATGTTCTTTTACACAAAGCTCGATGTTTTCGAAAAACATGGTTTGGGCAAATCGCGGATATGGAAAACATATTTTAAACATATAAACTATTTAGTAAATAAAAATCTTACCTGTGCATGTGTTTGCTGTTTCCTTATTGTTATCGAACAACACCCTTCATGAAAGTAAAAATCTAATAAAAGAACGCATTAATAAGTTGACCGCAAACATTTGAAACAGGAATTTCGTTTCAAATCTTAAAACAGCGAAATAGTGTTTACTCAATTTTATATGTGACAATAAAATGCAGAGATAATTTCCAACTTAAACGGAAGTGCATTATTACAAATATTTCCAATGTATCATGTTTGACAAACGGTATTTTAATTAAAAAAATTGTATTTTGTTCTTTAAGGTCGGGTAAAAACGACTGCTTATTGGTCAATAATTTTGTAAACACCACCTACTTAGCATACCACTCAGCTTTAGAGGCGGGGCGAGAACTGGACGCCGATATACAATGTAAATACGAATATGGTAGTACATCGACATTTTGTGGAGTAAGTATTCTGTGTTTATTTTTGCGATAGTTCGTTATGTAGTCAACATGTTGTTGCGTATTTTTAACAATTAAGCATGTGGTTATGGCCCTATAACACACATTACTATTGATCATAACAGTATTTGCTAAATTGTTTAGTATTCATACATGTATTTATAATTCGATTAAGTAGTTAAGTTTCGATGATGTAATAATTGCGACTGATGACGTTACAAGAGACTTTGTAATAGCTAATGTTGTTGTGGTCTCATAACTAAAGCTTGCAATGGAAGGATGCAGAGCAAATGTAAAAAGTTAAGGTGTTAAATCCATTTTATTGGAAACATATCTTGAATTGACTTACTTTGATTTTTTTCTGAAATTTTTACTTGACATTTTATGATGTTTGTTTATTAAAGAAGTTACATTTTATTTTGCGAAGCATTTACGTAAAAGTTCAAACATAAAAATTCTGAAATTGGGTATCTTTTAGATTACTTGATATGTTTGCGGTGTATGGTTTTTCCCCTATGCAAAATGTTACACATGGATTCTTAAAGTTTTTAATGCTGACTCTCAACGGTGATACCAGATGTGAATGATATCTGTATTTTGAGTAAAGGAAACATCTCTTATACCTTTTATGGTCTTCTATTTGTTCAGATTCCAGATGATAACAGTATGCTTTGTGTCATTGTTATTAAGAAGTTTTATCTTCTTTTTATTCAGATTCAAGTTGGCGACAGTATACGTTGTGGCATTGCTATCAATTAAGAAAGTTTTATCTTCGGTTCATTCAGATTCCAAATGATAACAGTCTATGTTGTGTCATTCTTATTAAGAAAGTTTTATCTTCTATATAGTCAGACTCAAGATGATAACAGTCTGTGTTGTGTCATTGTTGTTAAGAAAGTTTGATCTTCTTTATATTCAGACTCAAGATGATAACAGTCTGTGTTGTGTCATTGTTGTTTAGAAACTTTTATCTTCTATTTATTCAGACTCAAGATGATAACAGTATGTGTTGTGTCATTCTTATTAAGAAAGTTTGATCTTCTTTATATTCAGACTCAAGATGATAACAGTCTGTGTTGTGTCATTGTTGTTTAGAAAATTTTATCTTCTATTTATTCAGACTCAAGATGATAACAGTATGTGTTGTGTCATTCTTATTAAGAAAGTTTTATCTTCTTTATATTCAGACTCAAGATGATAACAGTCTGTGTTGTGTCATTGTTGTTAAGGAATTTTTATCTTCTTTATATTCAGATTCTAGATAATAACAGTATGTGTTGTGTTATTCTTATTTTCTTCCTGATATTCAAAATTCGAGATGATGAGTCATTCTTATTAAGAAAGTGTTATTTCCTTGATTTTTCAGACACAAGATGCCAGTGTATGCTATGCTGGTATCAGTTGCACCAATCCAGACACTGGGGTCTGTGACAAAGTAGCACTGCCTCTAGACGGGACAGCATGTAACGAACTGACACAGCCCTTACCTAGAAAGGTAGGGTCGTACATTTTATAATGATACGTTTTCATAAGATTTATCATGTAACGAACTGACACAGCCCTTACCTAGAAAGGTAGGGTCGTACATTTTATTATGAAACGTTTTCATAAGATTTATCATGTAACGAACTGACACAGCCCTTACCTAGAAAGGTAGGGTCGTACATTTTATAATGATACGTTTTCATAAGATTTATCATGTAACGAACTGACACAGCCCTTACCTAGAAAGGTAGGGTCGAACATTTTATAATGATACGTTTTCATAAGATTTATCATGTAACGAACTGACACAGCCCTTACCTAGAAAGGTAGGGTCGTACATTTTATAATGATACGTTTTCATGAGATTTATCATTCTTGTCTTCTGTTTAAATGTAGTAAGATTTCATTTTGTTTTTAATGTTATATTGATATTCTTTATACTTATCTAAATTTTAAAATTCTGAAACTTGCCTAAATGAAAATGCTTATTTATCTAGGAACTGAATACAAGCCTGGTATAACAGGAAATTGAAAACAAATAATGTAGCAAGAGTTTCTTTGTTTGATTTGTATGTCATTATGTTATCGATACACATGAAATGCCACAGTTTAAAACGTTATTACATTTGCGCCAATGAAATGCAAGGAAATGTGATTTATTAAGAGGCGCTTTGTAATTGTGTTTTAATAGCATTTATGTTTACACTTAGAAAATGTTTTACTTATTTTAGCCGCATTAGATATATATAGATAGTGAATTCCACGTTACACAGATGTAGCTGATGTTCTATTTGTCCTAGTATTAAAACCACATTGTTTATACTTTGTTTGAAATTAAGCATTGTATAATTTTGAAAAATTACATTTTGATATACTTTTCAAGATGTGCGAACAAGGAGCATGTGTGGAGATCATAACTACAACACAAACAACAACAACTACCACACCGACATCTACAACGACAACACCGACAACTACAACTACCACACGTGCTACTACAACTTCAACTCCGACAACCTCTACTGCATCACCGACAACTACAACAAAAACACCGACAACTACAACACCGACAACTACAACTACAAAACGTTCTACTACAACTTCAACTCCGACAACCTCTACCACAACACCGACAACTACAACAAAAACACCGACAACTACAACACAAACACCGACAACTACAACTACAACACCGACAACAACAACTACAAAACGTTCTACTACAACTTCAACCCCAACAACCTCTACCACAACACCGACAACCACAACACCTACAACCACAACTACAACACGGTCTACAACCACATCACCGACGATTACTACCACAGTTCCTATAGCAACAACCACACAACCATTACCGCAAACAACGACATCAACGACATCGAACACACGTAACTCACGCACCACAACTGAACCACCTACAACTTATACAACCAGATACCCGCAGACCCCGTTCACAGTACCTAACCTAGCAGCATTTCTGACCATACCGTACAGCCCTGTGTCTTTAATAACGCCAAGCAACCCGTCTCTTGTTATTACTTCTAACTTATACTCCTCTAGCGTAGGTAGTTCTACAACAACAAACGTACGATATTAAGAACACAAAAAAACCTGGGCCGGTTCTTCAAAGAGTGATTAAAAGGTAATCGAGGATTAAATCTCCATTAAACCATCATTATCTTTATGACGTCATTTCCAGAAAATGTTACGTTGCACAAACGATTATCAACTTTAAACTTTATTAAAGCTCCATTGACTTAATGAACCTTTTGAACAACTCATTTTAATCCACGATTAACTAATTGTGGATTAACATTTAATCAACATTTAAAGCTCAATTAAAAGATAATGGAAGTTTAGTTTAATAGACCTTTGAACAACCGGCCTCTGGTTCGTAAACAAAATCTATGAAAAGTTACATATGATTTTTTTGTATCTAGAACTTAAACCTTGAACGCGTTTCTGCAAGAGTTAACAAAAGTTCGTTCAACTGAAAGAAAATTGTAGATTCACTGCTGTATGCTCAAAGTCAGGAGATAGGGATAAGGAACTTAAAATCTGCTATTGTATATGTAGGAAATTTGCCATCTGTTCTTGCATGGATAATAGTAAAAATGTTATTACCATGGCGTCTCTTGCTATATTTGTAAAACAGACGGTAGTGTACATGTGTAATTACGATAATGAAATAAACTACTGGCGTTATCAGCTTTTAGTTAAGTTTTTGTATTTATATTTTTTTTTAATTTTTTTTTTTTCATTGTCCAAGAACGTATTTTGACTGAAACCAAGGCAAGGATTTATCCCTTATTAAACGCCGCATTGAAAACTTAAACGTGTTTATATAACTAATAGTGCAATTATTTATCCATGCATTCAGCGCTACGTTAAAAATAATGGTGTCGCTGTCATTTTCCCATTCACCCCATTTAGTGATTTATTGAAGATTATTGGTACTTTATCATCCGTCCATCCATTCGTCCGTACATGTATGCATCCACGATAACCTTGTGTACAATAAGATAACTTTTGAACACATTGGTAACAAAACAAATGTGTTCATGACACCGCATGAACCGTTTGACAGATTCCGTTCATATTCACAAACACCTACGTCACATTCTCAAGTCTGATTAGGTTTTGTTGGCCATCTGTCAAGGTTAAAAGTTCAGGTCAAATTGATCACATTGCAAGGGTTAGGTATATCTTTTAAACCCCTTAGCTCTTTGTTTTTTATTGATTACTACTGGTGAAAAAGCATGTTTATCTTTTGACAGTCAACGTTCAAATCATTGAAGCATCAACAAACCATAATCCGAACACAAGATCGATTTAAATTGGGGCACAAAGTGAATAAAGGAAAGATTGACAGAGACCTTTGACAAAGCACAAGAACAAAAATACCAGGTGCTTCTGAAGAGGACGCGTCGTAAGCTTCATCGACGACACACGCTATGTAAATAGGGATCACATCCAAGTAAATTCGAGATCCTCAAATCAAGAATTTTGACATTGTTCTCACAAGCAGGTATACTATCCGAAAACGTTCGCCTTCATTCCATACAATGTTATATAATAATCTCTCTATCAGACCAATATGTCCACCATAAAACGTGTTCATACACATTTTCGTAGAACACGATTTGAAATTATACAGAACTAGTTTAATTTTACTTCTAAATTAATAAATTGAATGGGGTTTTACGCAACTGACACTTCTGCTTCTACATTAGTTTAGAAATTTTGGATTCCTACCTTTTGGCCCCTAGCATCACTGAAGAGTCCTAGGAGGACGAAACAGATGTATGATGCAGTTTAATTCATTGTTTCGGCATACTGTATATATTACTTAATGTAAGAGGTGCAGCATATGTGTGTGTTACGTGATCTTCATAGTATTCATCAGTCTACATCTTGCGAATGTCTTTTCCATAAATTCGTTCGTCAGCAGCCGACATATATCACGAAATTCTCAGTATTTATCAATAAACTAGACGATTTCGATTTTCATGTATTGTACCTTCCCTTTCTTGATATCCACACCCCTGCTTCTCCAACCTATGGTGTTTACATGTCGCAGTTGATTCGCTATTCTTGAGCGTTAAACATCGATATTTTCGTTATAGAAGTCGACTGCTGACGAACAAACTTACGGCACAGGGATTCGGGAGATATAGGTTGAAGACTATGGGCAAGTTTTACTGTTATCTTGGACTCTTTATGAAATATTCTGTTCCGTGCATGATGTGAAAGTGGATTGTTTTTTTATAATGGCCATAAATACATGCCTACTTGTTTTACTGGAACAAAAACTTCAGTTCACACTTTGGAGACTTGGCATTCGCTTGAATGTGAGCTAGGTTTACTTGGCGGGTGTTGACAATGAAGCAGAAGACGCTTACCCATAAGGATTTCAATGTTTATCGTGACTACACGGGCTTATTGAACTTACGGACTATCCGCCCTTATGTTTGCGACATTAGTTGCGTACAGAATGCAGACTGATATGTTTTACGTGGTTCTTCGTTAAACATTTGTGGTGGAGCGATTCGCACTCTTGCGAGTAAATAATTGAGTACCATACTCAGAACTGTACGTATAGGCGCATGATGTAGCATGCTTGGATGAAGGGCTAATATCCTGGCTCTTTCGGCAATTTAGAAGAGGTCGTTTAAAGGAAAAGTTTAAGCACGGCGGACGACAACGGAAGGTGCACGATAGATATAGGTAATCCTGACGCGTTGGGTCAGATGACCAGATAAAAATTCTTTTAGAATATGTCATTACTAGAATGCCCAGAGTATGGATACTTGGCTAGTAGGTACCTGACATTGAGAACTATACAGTTACTTCAAACAAATGACCTTGACCTACTTTCAAAGTCACAGGGGTCAAACTAAGTAACATTTTTAAGAGACCAATGGATGATGGGCCTTAATGGTCATATGACTATATATGTATTTTTTAATATCTGTTGGTTATTGCTCAAGATATTAACATAATTGACCCCCGTGAATTTGAAAGCAGTCAATGTCATTCAACGAACTTGTAAGTCCTTCATCCAAACATGATACAGGCCAGATATCAGTAACCTAGCCTAGGCCTTTCGGTTATTGAGAAGACGTTTCTTGAAGATGTTCAGAAATTTGACCCCTGTGACCTTAAAAATTGGTCAAACTAATTCATTTTAACAAACTTGGTAGCCCTCCATTCAAGCATTCCATAGGCCAAATTTCACAACCCTATGTTATTAAGAAGAAGTTGCTTGAAAATTTTCTGACATTTGACTCTTGGTACCTTGAAAGTAAGTCAATGTCATTCATTTTAACAAAAACTTGGTAGCCCTTCATCCAATCATGATACATGCATTATAAAAGCACACTGCGCCTTTCAGATATTGAAAAAAGACTTATATAATGTTCTCACATATTTGACACCTGTAACCTTGAAAGTAGGGCAAGGTCATTGATATGAGGACATTTTGTAGCAGTCTACACCAGGTAACTACTGGCCAAATACCACAACGTTGGGTCTTTTGGTTATTGAGAACAAATGTTGCTTGAATTTTAAGACATTTTACCCCTCTGACCTTGAAAGTAGGTCAAAGTTATTCATTTTAACAAACATGGTAGTCTTTCATTTTATCATGGTACATGCATAATATCAGCACCCTGGGCCTTTCAGTTATGGAGAAGTTGCTTATAGGAAAAGTTTACGCACAGCGGATGACGATAGACGTGCACGATGGCTAAAGGTCATTCTAACCCTTCGGGTCAGATGAAATAAAAACAAATGAAGTAAAAACAAAACTTCAAAAACTTGAGCTTTGTGTATAAAACAAATTATACTTTTAATTTGCATTTTCTTATGACATAAGAACATATTTTACAAATAAATCACAATAGACATAATTAATTTGATATAGTCTTTCTGATAAACAGTCTATTTTATCATAAATATACAAATTCTTTCGCCATTATCAGCATCAAGTAGAGTGAAACACCAAGACTTGATAGCAATGTATGTAAGGTATTGACATGACAATACAGCACTGGTCTATAAACTCACACTCTAGTTATAAATACAAAGGAATCTCATCTCAAGGTCAGTGAAACACGAGACACAGTATCTATGTAATATATTGACACGTCAATGTACAACATCTCCTTCCACAAACAACCCAGTACTGATATCCATATTGGACATTAATACCGAAGGAAAGATGTTATTCACAAACTTAAATGTATGTCAAGGTGGTAGTAAATAGCCTTCAAAGTTAATTAAGCAACTAAAACTTTCATTTCATTCATTTTTCAAAAATATTACTTTCTTCTTTTGGGGGTAACATTTGAGACATATTTTATTAGTAAAACTGTTAAACCAATGATACTTTTCACAACAAATCTTGTATTTCAGAAAACAAATGTCCGCTAATGAACTGTTGCCCCTTTATCCCTTAGACTAGATTCAATAGACAGTATTAAATTGTATCGAAGGAATTAAAAAGTAGAGAAAATATCACCAGCCCCCCCCTAACAACATCAAAACACATGGGGTATATGTAGCCTACATTTCAAAGGTTTTTTATACTACCAAATGATGGAATCGGTATATTATGGCATCGGCTCCATGGGCCTCTGTAACTAGAGACTATTCTACAGACATAGATAACCTTCAGGCTACATCACATACTGGTAATATAAATAAGATCACTGATCAAGACATGCAGTGTGAGAATAACTTATGGCTAGTTAAGCACAAATTCGGAAAAATCAGCAGCTCTTATTTCTGTACGGTTCAGCGACATCAACCAGTGTTTAAAGATGAACTTGAACTATCCAACTGCACTCTCCAGCCAAAATGCACCTGTATAAAATGCTGTAAAAAAGAATAATCAAACGTTTTTAGAACTAGATTTTAATAGAGTTTTTTTGTCATTTTGTGTGATTTCACAAAAAGTTTAAAGGGGCATCCCGCGAAAGTAAGCTTTTTTTCATATTGTTTTTCAAAATATTACATACACATATCGAGTGGGTATTCATATGGACTACGACGATCGGATTCCGTTGACATGTATTCATAAAATAAATAATTTCAAAATAACTAGTGGAATTCCAAAACGTCTGGCCAGACGTTCTGAATTGGGATTTCCACCTACCAACGCATGCGCAGCGAGCGCCGTTTCCTTTGTAAACACTCTATCTGTTATTATCGTTACACTACGATAAGGCCTAACTACTAAGCGAAAAGTTGCCGAATGGTCAAAATATGACACAAGACTGCGTTACGGAATCATATTGAGATATGGGAAGTATTCTAAGGAGAAACTACCTGCTCTATTGTGTGTATGTTACATATTTCTTCTGTATAACGGTAACATGCACAAATAAAGCTTTGATTTGGCTTTGAGGCTACCAAAGGGGAAACTGTTTCAGTCTTCTGTTGCATAAAATGCGTGTGTAATATTAAACTTAAGTTTGTTTTATAATATTCTCTTTATAAAATCTTATGTTCCAGTAAAACAGTATGATTTAATTATATTGCTGGATAGAAAGACATTTTCAAATACTGTATATACCATAACAGAAAAAAGTCGTTTGATTACGTTGTAAAACGGAACGTGCGACCGAGGTACATACGGCTTCAATTTGGACAAAAGGAATATAATAATTTGTTTTCACGCGTAAAAAAAAGTGATGTTCATACTTAATCTATAAACTAGTGAAGGTACAAATATCATTGGGTTGCGACCCCGGTATTGACTTTGATACGAAAAATATGTACATAACTGGAAAAAAAATTTAAAAAAAAAACCAAAGTTATACAACATATACTTATATGTATATTCCATTCCTGCAGGTTTTTTTTTAAGTCACCGTCCCTTTACAAGACGACAAAACAGATGTTAAAAGAAAGCGGAATTATCATAACATATTCATAACGTGTAGTTATAAGTGTTTCAACAGTTCCAAATCTGATATACATGTAGTCATGTTTATAGTGTGTCGTTATATGAGTGTGTGGACTTAAATATTCGCATTCCGTGATACGTGTTAACATGTGAAGACGCTGAAAGTTGGATAGATTTTAAATGAATATTAATGTACTTTGTATATATAGTCTGAAAAAAAAAAATCCTCAAAACATTGAGTTGTTAAAAAAAATCGCAAACATTTCATGTCATTTTATTTTCGAACTTTTCAATGCATGCTACATACATTTTATGAAATCATCTGAAAAGTTGGTTCGTGAATATTACCTTTTACATAAATTAAGGTTTGTACCATGGCCGTATTCCGTACCCATGTGTACCGGTCTCGGTCAGGTAAATATAATATAGATAATTCCTGGTGTCGATCGATATATGGTGCCGATATGCCGACAATTATTCTTCATTTGAATATCGGTATGTGTGCAATTGATGTCTAATTTCAATGTGAATGTGATTCAATAACTTTATACACGGACTTTGTCTCCGTTTCATCAGCCGTATACATTACGCGTCCCCTCCCGTATGGCCCCTTCCGTCAAACTGAGCAGGAAACTTGCGGTACACCTGTCACGTTGCGTCATCCCCGCTATTTTTATCTGGGCTTTCCCGAGGAATGCGATTTTGCAAGTGGTCATTATAGACATTTTGAGTGGACTTTTGAATTTGGGAATAACAGGAAAGTATAATTAGTAGTGCAGACGACATGTATATTCAAGAACAGGCATTTAGGCTTTCGCGGGATGCCCCTTTAAGCAATCAAAGTTTTCTCTAGTTAAACAAGAGGCCCAGAGGGCCTGTATCGCTCACCTGGATACAATGGTATCTAGGTTATCATGGAAAATATTTTCTTCCTTGCCCCGCCCCTCAGCCCTCTGGGTGATCAGTCCCACCATTAGTACAATTTTGAATCCTGAGCACCAAGGGATGCTTCCTGCCAAATAAGGCTGATTTCCCATCAGTGAGTCACTAAAACCATGATATAGCTAAATAAACCTTTTTGGCCCCGCTCCTCAGCCCCTTAGGGGGTCAGCTAGTCCCACCATTAGTAAAATTTGAATCCTGAGCACCTAGGAATGCTTCCTGCCAAATAAGGTTGATTTCCAATCAGTGGTTATTGAGAAGAAGTCGCTTAAACCACGATATAGCTAAATAACCCTTTTTGGCCCCGCCCTCTGCCCCCTAGAGGGTCAGTCCCACCATTAGTACAATTTTGAATCCTGAGCACCTAGGGATGCTTCCTGCCAAATAAGGCTGATTTCCAATTAGTGGTTATGGAGTAGAAGTTGCTTTAACCATGATATAGATAAATAACTCGTTTTGGCCCCGCCCTTAACCCCCTAGGGGGTCAGGCCAACCATAAATACAATTTTGAATCCTGAGCACCTAAGGATGCTTCCTACCAAATAAGGCTGATTTCCAATCAGTGGTTATGGAGAAGAAGTCACTTAAACCAATAGAGCTAAATAACCTTTTTGGCCCCGCCCCTCAGCCCCCTAGGGGGTCAGTCCCACCATTAGTACAATTTTGAATCCTGGGCACCTAAGGATGTTTCCTGCCAAATAAGGTTGATTTCCAACCAGTGGTTATGGAGAAGTCGCTAATATCAATATAGCTAAATAATTCTTTATGGCCCCACCCCTCAGCCCCCTGGGGGGTCAGTCCCACCATGAGTACAATTTTGAATCCTAAGCACCTAAGGATGCTTCCTGTTAAATAAGGCTGATTTCCAATCAGTGGTTATGGAGAAGAAGTCGCTTAAACCAATATAGCTAAATAACCCTTTTTGGCCCCGCCCCTCAGCCCCCTAGGGGGTCAGTCCCACCATTAGTACAATTTTGAATCCTGGGCACCTAAGGATGCTTCCTGCCAAATAAGGTTGATTTCCAACCAGTGGTTATGGAGAAGAAGTCGCTAATATCAATATAGCTAAATAATTCTTTATGGCCCCACCCCTCAGCCCCCTGGGGGGGTCAGTCCCATCATGAGTACAATTTTGAATCCTAAGCACCTAAGGATGCTTCCTGTTACATAAGGCTGATTTCCAATCAGTGGTTATGGAGAAGAAGTCGCTTAAACTAATATAGCTAAATAACCCTTTTTGGCCCTGCCCTCAGCCCCCTAGGGGGTCAGTCCCACCATTAGTACAATTTTGGATCCTGGGCACCTAAGGATGATTCCTGCCAAATTTGGTTGATTTCCTATCAGTGGTTATGGAGAAGAAGTCGTTTAAACAATTGTTGACGGACGACGGACGCCACGGTATGGCATAAGCTCACCTCGGTCCTTCGGACCAGGTGAGCTAAAAATAAAACAATTACAAGTAGAAATATTCAAGATAGTTTTTTTTAACTTTATACAATTAAAACAAATTCAATTCTGACTATCATTTATCTGCTCTGTTTTTCCTTTCATGATATACTTTGTTTTGTCCGTAACATTATTTGCTATATTTATCCTGTTAAAAGAATAAGCTGTTTGGCCAATTTCTATTTAGTTCAAAATAATGATTTTTTTTTTACTTACTGAAAAATTGAGATCTCCAGATCTAATAAGAACGAATGGCTGGTGGGATTGTTTCACACTTGTCTTTGTCCAGTGTATCGTCAATAACACGTCTATATTCAAGAGTGACCTACAAAAAACATTAATTTAACCCAAAAGTTTGCTACAAATATAAAATCTAGATAAACAAGGGAATTCATGAAATATTATGTCAGCGGATTCAAATATCTTCAAAACATGTCTTTCACTTAAATTTGTTAATTTACCACAGAGCAACTATTATAATGAAATACTCTTAACTTTTTAATCGGAACAATTCAAATGTGACTTTAGGTTGAAGGAGTATACATAAAGGAAATATATCTAAAGGGAAGTAATATAAAGAGGATATTTTTAGCGAGTGCCAATTTTCGCTATGTTCCTGACAACACTCCATTGCGAAAAAATTAAACATCGTTAAAATTGGTTTCCTTATACAGTATGAAGATACAGTACAGGAAGAAAACATTAGGTGTAAAATGATTGGTAAAACTGTATGATCACCTCAAAGTATGACCTGATGTAACTTTAGTGGCCCTACAATGGCATATTGCCGTGCTATTGTATCCTTTGTGCTAAGATTTGATACAATACCCGAGGGTTTTCAAAAAACATAATTGTTCATTACTCATATATTTCATGAGTGTGGTCTTCAGTTATACAAAATATATTTCATGAGTGGTTGATTATTTGATATTTTTCACAAATGCAAATTATTACCTTTAAAGGATATATAATTTTCGAAATTTTGTTAGTAAAAATGGAAATAAATACCGACAATCAAATTGAAATATTTGTATTACCTTTCCAGTGTTATGGTCTTGGTAAGAGAGAGTGTGTTTCCTCCAATGCTCATCGAAAGGTTTCGGAGTCTGTCCCGATACGTCTTTACTGTAGTCAAACTCATCAATTCTGTCCTGTAAATCAAAGTAATAGATTTAAAATGGCAGAGTCACTATATGTAGCTTAAAGTTTTTCATATTCTTGTTTCATGTTCTTGTCTTGTAACAAAATATCTATAATTTGCAGGCAAAGGGCCATAGGTGTTTGCTAGATTTGATTTTGTATGGTTGCTAAGTGGTGCAGTGGATAACACAAGGTAGCCAGGGTTCAATTTCCCCAACAAGGGTATGGGGTCACAAGCCAAACGACACTAGAGTTTTTCAAGGTATCCTCCAATATTAAATCATTCACCCTGAAGACACATTAAACTCTTCCAGTTCAAAGGGTTAGAAATAGTTCATTATGACATTTCAGGTGTGAATGAGTTAGAATTGCCATCATGGTAACTATTATCAGTACAAAAAAAGTGATAGACTCACCCTGATGTGGTAGCAGGATTTTTCAGATTGATTTTCACCATTCTATGCTAGCGATCACCTATTGAAATGAATTAGGCCTAGTTCCATCTGGTTTGTTAAAGGTTTACATCTTATTATCATTTAAGGATGTACCAGGTTTTGGTGGTGGCAGACAGCCAGAGTTCCTGTAGCAAAACCGCGGACCTACCGCCAGTACCTCAATGAATTTGTTCATCTATGCATAACAACCAACATTAAATATAATAACAGCCAACTAATTAATATATTATTACCTTGAAGTCTTTTTTAGCATAAACTCTAAGGCTTTCTTCAGACAACTAATTACCTTGAAATCTTCTCTAGCATAACCTCCTTGGCTTTCTACAGCCAACTAACTACCTTGAAGTTTTCTCTAGCGTGAACTCTTCGGCTTTCTACAGACAACTAATTACCTTGAAGTTTTCTCTAGCATAAACTCTTCGGCTTTCTACAGACAACTAATTACCTTGGAGTCATCTCTAGCATAAACTCTTCGGCTTTCTACAGACAACTAATTACCTTGGAGTCATCTCTAGCATAAACTCTTCGGCTTTCTACAGACAACTAATTACCTTGGAGTCATCTCTAGCATAAACTCTTCGACTTTCTACAGACAACTAATTACCTTGAAGTTTTCTCCAGCGTGAGTTCCTCGGCTTTCTACAGACATCTAATTACCTTGAAGTTTTCTCTAGCGCGAGTTCCTCGGCTTTCTACAGACAACTAATTACCTTGAAGTTTTCTCGAGCATAACCTCCTCGGCTTTCTACAGCCAACTAACTACCTTGAAGTTTTCTCTAGCGTGAACTCTTCGGCTTTCTACAGACAACTAATTACCTTGAAGTTTTCTCTAGCATAAACTCTTCGGCTTTCTACAGACAACTAATTACCTTGAAGTTTTCTCCAGCGTGAGTTCCTCGGCTTTCTACAGACAACTAATTACCTTGAAGTTTTCTCTAGCGCGAGTTCCTCGGCTTTCTACAGACAACTAATTACCTTGAAGTTTTCTCCAGCGTGAGTTCCTCGGCTTTCTACAGACAACTAATTACCTTGAAATCTTCTCTAGCATATACTCTTCGACTTTCTACAGACAACTAATTACCTTGGAGTCATCTCTAGCATAAACTCTTCGGCTTCCTCCAGCCAACTTAATACCGGGAAGTCATCTCTAGCATAAACTCTTTAGCTTTCTACAGACAACTAATTACCTTGGAGTCATCTCTAGCATAAACTCTTCGGCTTTCTACAGACAACTAATTACCTTGGAGTCATCTCTAGCATAAACTCTTCGGCTTTCTACAGACAACTAATTACCTTGGAGTCATCTCTAGCATAAACTCTTTGGCTTTCTACAGACAACTAACTACCTTGAAGTTTTATCTAGCATAAACTCTTCGGCTTTCTACAGACAACTAATTACCTTGGAATCATCTCTAGCATAAACTCTTCGGCTTTCTACAGACAACTAATTACCTTGGAGTCATCTCTAGCATAAACTCTTCGGCTTTCTACAGACAACTAATTACCTTGGAGTCATCTCTAGCATAAACTCTTTGGCTTTCTACAGACAACTAATTACCTTGAAGTTTTATCTAGCATAAACTCTTCGGCTTTCTACAGACAACTAATTACCTTGGAGTCATCTCTAGCATAAACTCTTCGGCTTTCTACAGACAACTAATTACCTTGGAGTCATCTCTAGCATAAACTCTTCGGCTTTCTACAGACAACTAATTACCTTGAAGTTTTCTCTAGCATAAACTCTTCCGCTTTCTACAGACAACTAATTACCTTGGAGTCATCTCTAGCATAAACTCTTCGGCTTTCCATAGACAACTAATTACCTTGGAGTCATCTCTAGCATAAACTCTTCGGCTTTCTACACAACAAATTACCTTGTAGTCTTCTCTAGTGTGAGTTTCTTGCCTTTCTACAGCCAACTTATTACCTCAAAGTACTTCCTAGCGTGAGCTCGGCTTTCTACAGCCAACAAAATACTTTGAAGACATCTCTAGCATAAACTTTTCGGCTTCCTACAGCCAACTAACTACCTTAAAGTCTTCTCTAGCGCGAGTTTCTCGGCTTTCTACAGCCAACTAATTACCTTGAAGTCTTCATTAGCATGAGCTCCTCAGCTTTCTTCAACAAACTAATTACCTTGAAGTCTTCTCTAGCATAAACTCTTTGGCTTTCTTTAACTAACTAACTACCTTGAAGTCTTCCCTAGCATGAGCTCCTTAGCTTTCTTCAACTAACTAATTACCTGGAAGTCTTCTCTAGCGTGAGCTCCTCGGCTTTCTTTCCTGGCCTCTGCAGAGTAAATGGTCTGCATACCATTCAGCATCAGGTTCTGGAGCTCCAGTGTCTCCACCAGGTCAGTATTCCACACCATTCCTCGGTCTGACACCTTCAATTGCAAAAGTACGACAAATTGTATGCACCGATCTGGCACCTTCAATCCCAAAGTACAACAAATTGTATTCCCCAGTTTGACACCTTCAATGGCAAAAGTACAACAAATTATATTTCCCAGTCTGACGCTTTCAATCGCAAAAGTACAACAAATTGTATTCCCCAGTCTGACACCTTCAATGGCAAAAGTACAACAAATTATATTTCCCAGTCTGACGCCTTCAATCGCAGAAGTACAACAAATTGTATTCCCCAGTCTGACACCTTCAATGGCAAAAGTACGACAAATTATATTCCCAAGTCCGACACCTTCAATGGCAAAAAGTACAACATCTTAAATCACAATAGTTCTTCAGGCTTTTCCAGAATTAGCCATATGAGAGGGGTGGGAGGAACATATTTAGAGACCTCACTGCCCATAAAATATTTAAGAAGATTAAAGAATTGTAGGAGGATCTGTTGACAGGAGTTGCCAATCTCTCCTACAGGATTCATCAAGGACTACCTCAGACTAGAATTCTTATATTAATGATGTCACAATGATTTCTAAATAGGTCAAATCACAACAGTAGCTATATAGTGAAATAGTTGAAAATATATCAGTTCTCATAAATTCTATAGGCCAAATCACAAATGATCTTAAGTAAATAAAATAAGAAAAAATTATTTCAAATCAAAAGTGTTCATAGTTTAGGTCAAGTCAGT
Source organism: Mimachlamys varia (assembly GCA_947623455.1). Lineage (NCBI taxonomy): Eukaryota > Metazoa > Mollusca > Bivalvia > Pectinida > Pectinidae > Mimachlamys > Mimachlamys varia. The sequence goes on from OX392540.1 coordinate 31,952,256, forward strand.
CAAAGCTTAAATTTGTAAAAATAAGAACAGAAAAAGATCAAATCAAACGATTTTTAACATACTTCAATTAAATCAATTCTGTAATACCATATTCATCTTAATGAGTACTCATGTCACTAAAAGTGCATCTCTCACTTTTTTTTTAGAGAAAGAGGATGATGAATGGGCTATTAAAACCTATAAAAAATATCCCTACTTCACTGATCTGCAGTACAATCTTCAGTTTTCATTTTATTCCAGAGGAAAGCAATTACTTATATTTCTAAGTTTTAACACATAATCTTTTCCTTGTACAGTACACAGTTTAATGAAGCGCACCCCTTCTGTGTTTTTGTAAGTGTACGGTGCACTCATTAAGTCGCGAAACAGTAGATCAAACCCAAATTTATTTTATCAACATTATTATTTTAAAACTATGTGTTTAAAAGTGTGACATGCAGTTTGTACCTTAACATCTTCCATCTCTCCGAAGAGAGCGTCCATTTTCTCCACTCCTTCCTTTAAGATGGGGCCATCACGGAACACAGCAGCGTTAGTCTGCATCACCTGTGTGGACAAAGATTACAACATATCATTTACTTCCATCAAATTTCCAGATACAAATTGAATTAAGAAAGATCTGTAGTGTAATAGGACGAGGAAAAGTGTTAAAGATAGTGCCGTAGCTGGGGCACGAACTCACATCCCTCGGCTCTCGAGCCTGATGCTCTACCGACTGAGCTAAAGGGACATTCCCTACAGCTCACACTTGTAAGGCAACCTAATCAATGCAAATTTTCCTGAAATTTCTAGATGAACTATTCCAACCTTTGAATTGGAAGGCAATAATGTGTGTTCAGAGAGGGGGGGGGGGGGGGGGGGTAAATTTATAGTTGAAATTGTAAAATCATACTGGGGTAATTGTAATAGTTATTTCTAAATCGTAAAAGTCAGCAGTAATGTGATTATTATTGAAGCATTTGGAAATAGATATATTATTTAAACCATAAGTCTGCCTCCAGCAGAACATGGATTCAGATCTATGACCTTAAGTATCTTACCTTTTGCATCTTCAGTCTGAGGTCAGCTGTGGGTGTGCTTCCATTGGCATGTCTGAGCTTGTCTAGGTTGGCTATCGATTCCTCTCCAGCGTTCTACATTGAATGTTGAAATCAGTTCATTTCAATGCTTACAACATAATATTTTAGTTAATTTAAACTTCAGTACAATGTAAAACTATGAAAAATGTAATTTCACTGCCTTTTATTAAACTTGTACCTTTTACACTTAAAGGCCAAATATACGTAACTTTAAGAAATTTTTTGGATTATGAAAAAAAATCCTGTTGATAACCATGCAAAAGTCTAAAACAAAGTAAACCTGAGCAGTAGCTATTTCAAACAAGAAACTCTTCACAGAAAAATCCAAAGAATTGAAAATAATTCAAGTTGAGCCAGCCCACTTCAACAACAAGCTGAAGTTAGAAGACAGTTCAAAATGGACAGGTGTTTTCAAATACCGAGTTTCAACTGCTGCTGTAACAGTAATCGCTTAAGAATTCATCTCGAATATTGCTGATATCAGTTAATCTTAACTAAATCTATAAATATAATAAGTTATTAGGCTTAATTTTCGCTTCAAATTTTGCTGAAAGTTACGTATATTGGGCCTCTAAGCCAAAAATATCATATTTGCTCAAAACCAATTTACTATAATGTATTCTACCTTATAATGGTGCACCCTAACTTTTTTATGACAATAGAACGGGTCCACTAATTAAAACCTTTAAAAAAATCTGTCAAGGCCTTAAAATCAAAAAGTGACAGTGCATATTGTTGTGCCTGCATTTAAAGATGTGCCATTCATAAAGATATAAATGCCGTATCAATACAGTTCAATGCTTGTTTGAACCGTTGCTACTTACATCTTTGAAGTCACCGATGGCTTCGCCTGGTCGGTTCTCTTCCTTGATCGTGTTGGCGCATGCACGTCCAAAGACGACCAGATCAAGTAGAGAGTTGGCACCGAGGCGGTTGGCCCCGTGAACAGAGGCACACGCTGCTTCTCCACAGGCGTACAGACCGGGGACTACCACATCCTCACCGTTCTTCATATATATAGCCTAAAACAGACAGATTCAGTACTACAGCACCAGATGCTTCATATCAACGTAACGCTAATTTCAAAATATCGCAATACCATTTATCCTGGCAGATCTACTGAAATACAACTGATGCACACTGTTTAATACCAGTATTAAACCAGCAATGACTCAAGTCTTAAACAACTTCCAAAATGTTTTCTATTTTGATATTTGTAATCCAACGGAAATTGAGACAACACAATAAAACAACCCTGTTTCACCTAAAATGATGACCAATCAATTTCCATAAAAAAAACATTACATGGAGATAATAAAGAAGAATTTCTTTGCTGTTTGAAATGTAAATATAATTATGGATTAAAAATGTTTCTTTATACATTTATGATGTCAATTCCAGCTTCTATTTCATCTTTTTGTAGATGTACTACAGTCAATTGAAGATTATTTTTTGAAGAAAAATTAATTTCATACCATCATAAGGGAGTATGCATTCAATTTAAGATAAAATTTGTTTACTATTCTGAAAAATATTACTTTTTATCATAGGCAAAACAAAACCATCCCACAAAATTGAAATAGATCATGAGGAAATTCTTTTAAACGCTTGATCCATTTTCAGGAAAGAGTATGCAACCATTTAAAAATGGGTCTACTTTTTTTGGAATGATGTAAAACATAAGGGCTATAAAGACTGCTCCTTACCTGTCCTCTATAGTTTGTGGGGACTCCGCCCATGTTGTAATGGACAGTGGGAAGAACAGGAATGGGGTCTCTCGTTACATCAACTCCAGCGAAGATCATGGCGGTCTCGGAAATACCCGGCAGCCTTGCTTTAAGCACCTCAGGATCCAGATGTGACAGTTGCAGATACACATGATCCTTCTCAGGGCCGACTCCTCTGTAAATAAACAAAATAGAATCAGATTTCTCAGGGCCGACTCCTCTGTAAAGAAACAAAATAGAATCAGATTTCTAAGGGCCCACTCCTCTGTAAAGAAACAAAATAGAATCAGATTTCTCAGGGCCCACTCCTCTGTAAAGAAACAAAATAGAATCAGATTTCTCAGGGCCGACTCCTCTGTAAATAAACAAAATAGAATCAGATTTCTCAAGGTCGTCTCCTCTGTAAATAAACAAAATAGAATCAGATTTCTTCAAAGAAGGATTTCCCCCGGGTAACTTTTTCACCCCTGAAATTTCATAATGAAATATTCCAACACTGGAATTGGACGAGTTCAAAATGAGTCTTCAGCAGTAAATACATTAATTGTAAGATATACATTCTGGAACATTTTATACACCACCCATCTTCACTGGTGAGCTAACATGACTGAATACTATCAATGGATAACTACTCCCATTCACTGATTACCATAACCAATCATGATTTAAAACTAATTGTCCATCACTGACATACAGGCCTGTAACTCTACCTACCGGCCTTCTCTAATTTCAATAGTGCTAGACCGTGACACGACATCACGAGAAGCCAGATCTTTAGCCGTCGGTGCGTAGCGCTCCATGTATCGCTCGCCTTCTGAGTTAATCAGGATTCCGCCCTCGCCTCGGGAACCTTCAGTGATGAGGCACCCAGCACCATAGATTCCTGTTGTACAGAAATTGGCAAAAAAATAAAATATTTATAAGAAATTCTATATTTTAACTTAAAGACAAATCACAGTGTATGCAAAGGATCATTTAGACTTTAACCAAAATTTGAACTTTTTTCAGTGCTTTTTAGAACTTTTATCCTGTTGCAACTGGGAAAAATTCAAATTGTTATGTTGCCATTTCATTATTCAAAATTAAATGAAAGAAAAACTGTTTTCCTAAAGAGGTGCTATATCAAGCTTATACTTGTATTCATGTCATACTGAATTAATAAACCTGTTATAAATGGTAGATAACCTGTGTTAGATAATAATATTACCTGTAGGATGGAACTGTACAAACTCCATATCCTCGTTAGGAAGTCCAGCTCTGGTAACCATGGCGGTACCATCCCCAGTACAAGTGTGAGCTGATGTACAGGAGAAGTAAGCACGACCGTAACCACTGCAAAATTGAAAAAAAAAAAATCAAACATGCACTTGGTTGCAAGATAAAAATGCAATTCTCATATGTAAAAATGCTGGCATTGTGTCTCTTTTCACTGAATTAATTCCAGAATTAACCATGTGGGAGACCCAACACCCATCAAACATTTATAGAGATATATATGGAAGAGTATGCTGATCTGGTTTAAACCCCGTCACTCATAATATATATTAATGCATGTGCCTCCCAACTCCCACACACGATTAATTATTAAAAAGCCCTAATCATGGTAAAGGATATTCTTGTACTGGTAATAGTCCTGAAATCTACATACTTGTATCTTTACATAACAAACTCATATATAATCACTGGTAGATTCTTTTTGTGCTTTTTTACAAAATGCAAGCATTTCCACGCTATTTATCAAATGTCAGAATGTTTTATAAATAAACTGTTTTGATTACCCTAATGTTAACTAGTTTAGAATAAGTTCTTTAATCTAAATATTATATACTTCTTGTCATAGCTTAAATTTCATGTACTAAATATCCATACCCAGTCGCCAAAACTGTGTTCTTGGACCTAAATCTGTGTATGGTGCCATCTTCTAAGCAAAGGGCTATAACTCCGCGGCACTCTCCATCTTCCATAATCAGATCCAAGGCGAAATATTCAATAAAGTAATGTGTATCGTATTTCAGTGACTGAAAAAGATCATCAAAGGAAAAATTTCGTAAAAAAAAAACATTTTTGTTCTAGAAAAAGTATGGATAAATATAATTTAATATCCTAATTTCATTTCTGATATTTATTCAATTTTAAATATGTATTTCAATTGTAAACGTACTCCTTCCAACAAACAGGCAAAGCGAGCAAGTAACACTTACTGTCAGATGCCTTTCTTGACATTTCGAGATGTTATGAAAGATAAAGAATCGCTTTTCTGTGACGTCTCAAGGCGTCATGAAAGATACAGAAACACCTTTTCCGCACCATTTTAAACATCATGAGTAAAGAAAGAGTTAAGATGATACTTTGAAACCAAATAAAGTTTGAGTTTGCCCCTGATTAAATGAAAACACTGATGCTTTGTTCCGAAATTGCAGTAAAAGGTCAATATATTTTCTTGATTTTAGGACAGGACCTATTTCAAAATATTTGTGACATTTCCTTCAGGTTGGAAAGTATGATTTATGTTAGATTATTCTGCCAATAAATGTTTTTATCCGACATTTTGATTACAATAACTTCACTATTGTTAATATCCCTAAAAGCGTAGCCAAAATTGATCAATTTTTTGTAACCAGCTCATACACAAATTACACCTTTGTGTGCATATGCTTCACAGGTCATTTGTCTGATGAAGGTGACATGGTACATAATGTACTAGTCATCGAAACATCCCATAAAAACATTTATCACATAACTGACCTGTTCATACGGCCATGTCATAAATATGGTATTACACACGTGTAATAACACTATTTTGACGTCATAAACAAATGACGTCTTTGTGACGTCATAGGATTGTCTCAAAGTGAAAATTGTACCTTCAATGTAGAAATTTGCCTTTCTAATAGAGAATAAATTGAAGACTTTCCGTGAATTTTTTCTTAAATACAAGTAATGTGATAAATAGAATCTTACACTCGTGTCAATACAATATGGAATTTATTAAACTCGTTAAATAATTTAATATGTCACTCGCCTTTGACATATGAAATTATTGAACTAGTTTAATAAATTTCATATTACATCGGCACTCGTGTAAGATCCTCTATTTATTGTTTGCGTAAAACAATCTTTACATAAACTTTTCCAAAATCCCTGTACATGATGGATTACATACCCGTCCATACAGTGTGTGAAGTAGAGAGTGACCGGTGCGGTCAGCGACACAGCAACATCTGTGGGCCTGTCCACCTTTACCATACTTGAGACTCTGACCACCAAACGCTCGCTGGTATATCTTGCCATTGTCTAGTCGACTGAAGGGCATGCCATAATTTTCCAACTGAAATTTTGTTTGAATAAGGGTTTGAAAATGATTTGATTCATTGACAATTTGTACATGTATTTTATACATGAAATTTATGAAAAAAATAGCAACAAAAATCTCAGTTTAAAAACTTGTCTTAATATAAAATGGATTTTTGTTTTAAACTTGTTTGATAGTTTCAAATTGCACAAGAAATTAGTTATTTTTAAAATCTATAAAATTGATGACCTACAGCATTTTAAGTCACAATTAATTAAATTTCGAAGTATGGTATGCAAAAAATTATTCATGTTCACAGTTTATTGCAGCATTAACTAGAGCAGACAAGACAAAAACTTTCCAGGGGAATCTGTGTTGATACTTGAAAACAATCATTCGGAAGAAACAGATAAAACACTTTTTGAAGATTTCGCAATACTTAGATCAGGACTAAGAGTATGTTGTATTAATTACTTCAATGACGGCTTTCGGAGCTTCTTCACACATGTACTGAATGGCGTCTTGGTCCCCGAGCCAATCAGATCCCTTTACTGTGTCGTAAAAGTGGTACTGCCATGAATCTTCCTCCATATGTCCTAAGGCAGCATTGATACCACCCTAAACAAGTAAGATGCTTTAAGTAATTCAAATTATAATTCAAATGTCATTCTAAATAGAACTTACACTTCATTACATATAGTAGCCAATTACCAGTTAATTTGGCCATGCTTTTTCTTTTGAATTCATATATTTTATAATGAAAGTTGTGCTTAATGCAATTTTCCTTTTTCAATAACCCATAAAAGATAAACAATAATAAGAGATCACTCATACAGAGGTTTCAACAGACCTAATGTCAATCAGATTCAATGTTAATAACCAAATGTTATAGTTTTGTCGGACAGAAAACAATCTTCTAAGATAAATGGGGTGGCCTCTTCAGCAAATTCAACTGGACATACATGTAAGCGTAATACACTTTGGGAAATTTAAACACTAACAAAATCATGCATTTTGTAAAATCTGTAAATGTCAAAACTGTCGTGTTTAGATTTCCACAATTAAGATGATTATTTTGTACATCATCTGAAATATTATGGGTATATTTACCTGAGCGGCCACTCTTTGTAACCTGAAGCTGGTTATATTTACCTGAGCTGCCACTGTATGTGAGGTATATTTACCTGAACGACCACTGTATGTGAGGTACATTTTACCTGAGTGGATATTGTGTGCGAGGTATATTTACTTAGGCGGCTATTGTGTGTGAAGTATATTATTTGTATGAGCCCCCACTGTATGTGAGGGATATTTACCTTTAGGCGGCTATTGTGTGTGAGGTATTATATGTGAGGAATATTTACCTGAGCTGCCACTGTATGTGAGGGATATTTACCTTTAGGCGGCTATTGTGTATGAGGTATATTTACCATGGCGACTATTGTATGTGAGGTATTGTGTGTGAGGTATTGTATGTGAGGAATATTTACCTTCAGGCGGCTAGTGTGTGAGGTATATTATTAGTATGGGACGCAATGTATGTGAGGTATTGTATGTGAGGATTACTTACCTGGGCAGCCACTGTATGCGACCTGGTAGGGAAGAGCTTTGTGATGCATGCTGTCTTGAAGCCTTCATTGGCCAGACCGAAGGCGGCTCGTAGACCAGCGCCCCCTGCTCCAACCACTACAGCATCATATGTGTGGTCTATAACAGGGTACTTCCTCGACAGCTGACAATCAAACAATGCAACTTTATATGAATATATAATTTTCATATGACATGCAGCAGTATTTTTGCATTATGTTATACATTTCACAGCATAAACAATTTTACATTCAGAGTTGTTGCCTTGATAAACCCTTCTAGTCTGAAGTGCTGAGTTAACAGAGTTTGTGCACCCTGTTAAGGGGTCCAGTTAAATAATTTGTCTCTATGCCTGGAGATCAAAGTGCCACCTATCTCAGTACACTGACTGACTTAAGGGGATTGAGTTGTAGTCCAATTTATGGTAATGCTTTTCATTTTGAGTTCCAAGCTGTTTATATGAGTCATTATCAGAAAAGCTCAAGATTCAAAAGTAAAAAAATCAGAAAAACAACTTTCTTAAAGTGCCAACTTTTATGGTTTAAGTAAAAGGGGATACATTGCAGGTTACAAAATCATTGTTTGTCCATTTTAATTTTTACCTGTTCAGTTACTATGGTAACGCTAACGATCACAGGTAAGTTAAAATGTCTGTGGTGTTACCATAATTGAATTTGTTGTTTTTGTTGGGATAAAACATGCCAGTTCTTTGCTAATTGATTTATTTAATTAATAAAGTTATAACATAATGATTTTTTATTACATATACCTCATTTAAATACCATTTGATGATATTTATTGGAATATGTCCCGACCCGTGTACTTTTGCACTCAAGGGATGTGCATTATTTCTTTTAAATAAAGTTAGAACTAAAGATTCATGAAAACAGTAATTAATTTGCAAACATAAAATGCTACAGATAATTACTGGAATGTTAATTGTTTCTTTTCACCTTTATTCAATTTAATATGAGTTGATTTTTGTGATGGTAACACCATGGACATTTGATAAACACCAAAGACAACTGTAACACCACAGACATTTTGTCCATTGTGTTACCATTTTAAATATCATAATACATCTATTTTAGTCAATTTCACTATTGACACACATTGTCTTTGTTTCCAAGTTGAAGAGAGGGCCATTCTTGATCACCTGAAATGTTGTGCTGGATAATACCAGCATTGAATGTCTGTGGTGTTACCAATTGTCATCATCTAGTGCATATTGTAATTGAATTATATTTCATCAATATGCATATAATTATATAGTAATGTGTCCTAAACAAACAATTTAATTCATTAACTAAAATATAAATTGGTTGTTTATGATGGAAATTCATATTATGCTTCTTCTCTTGTCACCGAATTGTCTGTGGTGTTACTAGTAATGTCTTTGCCATTGCTCACAGAGATAATACATGCTTTAATAACTGTCACACTAGTCCTAGTGCTTACTATGTTGTACAAATAACACTATACAATAATTTCTCTGTTTTATGAATCTTATAATATGAATCTTCCCATTATCTTAGATATTATTTATGATTTTTTCTATTCAATTGTCTGTGGTGTTACTATAATGGTATCGCCAATATTCATGTCCTTGGTGTTACCAATTCAAAGCCCTCTTTTCTCACAATGACATATTCCATTTTGAGAACTGTTAGCTAATGTCATTAGCTAATGTCATAGCTTTAGAATTCATCTTACTAATAATATATTTTATGGTCTGTATTATAAGTAAACTTTTGTTTGTGTTGCAAAGATTTGACTCTGGTTTTACTTATCTAAGTCTGTAGTGTTACTAAAATTGTCTTTGGTGTTACTGTTTTTAGAGAATCTTGATTAAAGAGTATAGAATCTGAATTTAAGAGTTTTCTTTGATTAGAAATGAACAATAATCATTGTTTTGGAATTTAACTTATTCAAATCATAATGCTTTTATTTTTTCCAATAAAACTGATTCATTAACGAGTATGATGTCTGTAGTGTTACCAAATAATCGTCTGTGGTGTTACCTGTTTGACCGGTAACACCACAGACAGTAACACCACAGACATTTTAGATATGTTTATAGATTAAAATTATAACCATTGGTAATTGTGCAAAGCATGATAGCTGTATTTAAACTACCTTGCAACCTCTTTTAAATACTATAAATCTTTTTCTTGAATAAATGGTATAACTGTAAAATAATGTGGTAACGCCATGGACAATTTGAAATACACAGTTGGTGAGACTTGATTTCGATTGCTTCCAATTTAAAACTGTCCTGCTTTCAACTTCCAAATGCCATGTGAAAATGAACAGGGGTTAGATATGCAATGAATTCATCATAGATGATTGAACTCAGTTGATTTAAAGTTTCTCTATTGAACCAAAATACTCATGGTAACACCAAGGACAAAAACTTATGGGACAGGTAAACATTGTCTTGAATAACTTTTAAATATTTTCTTTTTGCCTAAAAGTACTCATTTATCAATTTAATTGGTAATTATTAATAAAACTATCCCCATATTTTGTATAATACCCCATTAAAAATGTTTTTAAATGAGCGTGAATATTGAGGATTTACCATCGGACACACCCATTTTTGGGTGAAAGGCTAATCTTATTGTTAAAAAAAAATATTTTGGCACAATTTCATGTCTATGTCTTTTAAAATGTGATTACTAGATCTCTAATTGTTGGTGTATTAGCAAAACATTTACTTTATTCTATGTAGAATTCACAGAAATAAACGACAAAGTTACAGACAGCGATTTGGTACTTTTCTGATAATGACTCATATACAGACCAAGCTACCAGGGCTGTTTATATACAGAATGTCAAATTTATAAAGAAGCAACAGTAAAATACTTGCATTTCAATTAATGCCCGATAATGCGGCATTGCCTTTTACATAGAAACCACTAAGTTTAATTTGCACACATAATCCTCATGATCATGATGTTTCAGGGTTTTCCTTGATGCACAAAAACCTACATTTTGATTCCTAAAATTGTCAAAGGACTCCCAAAATTGATGAAGTTTACTATACATTATTTGTAATGGGAGTCCCAGGACTCCAATTACAGTTTATTAAATTTGAGGGTCCCAAGGAAAACCCTGGATGTTTGAATTTACCGATTGTCCTGTTGATGATTTTGCATCGCTGTTACGTCCCTGTATGTAGAAGTGAAGGTTTCTCTGGCTCGAGCCAACAGCAGGTGAAATTTTCTTGTTCAACTGTAAAAAGATGGATTACGAAATAACAAATACACATATAAATGTTGACAGTACAATGACATGTTCTCATGACAAATCCGATTCGGCTTAAAATATTGTTAAGGTAAGTCTGCATGCACATGAGGTTATTTCCCACATTTTCCAGAGACAGTAATCACTCCAACCTTCTTACAGGAAAGAAAAGAGGAAGTGGATAGCTATAACTGGTCCATCAAGACTGTGTGAGGGTCTGTGTAGAGGTGGGTGGGGAGGGTTGGGTGGAGAAGTGAGTTAACATATTTAATGCATTAACTTAAATTTGGGTTAATTCATTTGGGGGATCTACCATAGTTTTGGTCTAAACACATGGACCTGAGGTATATCTTTCTTAATAGAACCTTATGTCCAAGATAATTTTCAAATCATGTAAGGCCTACCCTAGTCGGATATCGGATGGCGACAGTTAGTTAGCAACCTCCTGTGACTTGAGTAAAGGCGTAGGTTAGTTGTAAAATATCTGTTCTTTCCATTGATATCTAATTTGCATGTGATCAAAAACATTGCGTATTATAAAACTCAGCCTAAACGTCGACCCGTGCACGGGTCTGTAAAATTCCACTTTTTAACTAATGAGGAATTCCGACTCTCATACCCGCCTGTCGTCCAAATATTTAGCGGGTCAGAGAGTCAGAACCCTTCGGACTAGGCCTACCCATACTACTGTAGTAGGTCTAGACTGGGTCGTCTCTCCCTAGACTGTCGGTGGCAACCAGATCTAAATAGCTCACTTGGTTGAGCATCTGTCTAGAGTTTGGAAGGTTCAAACCCTGGCCGGTCTGGCCATGCATATTTTATCTGTTACATTTGGCACCCAACAAAATATATATACTAGAAGGTACGTGGTATAGAGACTAATGTATCTTCGGGGCCAAAGACTTTGTTAAAGGAGGGTGGCTCTAGACTGGATCCATCCTCGGCGACCAGATAGTTGACCGCTTGTCTAGAGTTTGGAAAGGTCCTGGTTTGAAACCCAGTCTGGCTGCACATTGTTCCCTCTGCTGTTACAATACATTGTACGACAGGCCACCATTCAGTGACCAATCTTATATAATTACCCAAACAATGTATGGAGTTTACACAGTGTTATACTTTTGACAGGCGCCGTTGCAGTTGGTAAAATCATAACCAATAAAAATAAGGCCACCAAGCTAGGATCCGCATATGTTCTTGTACGACTGATGACCTCAAGGTCAGAAGATTTTAAAAAGTAAGATAAAAATCAGGCGAATGCAAGTACGACAAATTTCTGTCACTTTCGTAAGTAATCATCAAAACCAATCAGAGCAGTGACATCATTCTCGTGATATAAAAACAGTCCATGTTCACAAAATATCGATGGTTTTAGCATCTTGATCGTGGTTGTTTACCTTACACAACCAAGTCGAACCGGCATACGTGACTGAACTTTTTATCAGTTTTCATCAAATGCAGATTTAATATGCGAAATAAATATAGCTGTTTCAGCTTATTTAGCATCTACAATCACTAATGCCACAGAATATTACTTACAACATTTTTCAATACAGCTCTTTGAGCTGATTGAGAGGTCAACTTCAGCACACTTGCCATCTTTTACCGGAACTGAAATCTACACATGCGCACCCAAAGTTTTATATAACCAGTTACACAAGCAATTACGTAGTATTTAATGCAGTGTTTAGGAACGCTTCCAGTCAACCCACACTTTATTTATTATAGAAAGTAATTAGGAAGCCCGTATATTTTAATGATTACATAATAGAAATATCGCAATGAGCGTTTTTGTTTACCGGAAGTTGATAAGTGCTCCTCACTTCCGGCTTGAAGCACAACTTATTCAGCATCCTTTGGGGTGAGAATTTTACTGTCACATTTCGGAAAACACTACGTTTTTCGTGAGCTAGATACCTCATCGTAAAAGCCTTATACAAAGAACATGGAAAAAAATTAATCATGAAATACCTCGTAAACGTTTATGCATTAAACTTAATAACTGTGAAAACTACTTTGTCCTTGATACCAGATGACCTTGAAATGATGGATTTTTCTGTATTTTGGTGCTAAATTCTCATTGACATATTTTGATACAAGAAAAGAAGAAATTGCAAGCGTTAGTAGCGACTTGTATGGTCAATTAATAGCCTCATTAAATTTTGGTGTACCACAAACTGATTTATGTTAATGACCTTGACCCATTTACAAGGTCACATGGTCAAAAATGTGTAAATTTTCAAACGAATTCGTCTCAATAACCAAGAGACCCATGGTACCAATATAAGGCAGACCAGTATTGTTTAATTTGGAATGAAGGGCTACCAAGTTTGTTAAGAAGAATGACCTTGACCCACTTGTCACAGGAGTTAAAACTGTTACAATCTCCAAATTTCCTATTTATCGCCCAGGGTAATGAATCATTGGGCAAAAGTATCCAAATGCTGAGATGAAGGGCTTGTCTACCAAGTTTGCTTCAAATAACCTTGACCTACTTCCAAGGTCAGAGTGGTTTAATGTGTTGAAATATTGGAAAGACCCCTTCACAAAAATCAAGGGGCCATGGTATATTTGGCCAGTAACATGCAAGGAATATGAATTTCTGCTGAAATTAAGATTCTAGACTCAATGAAGGCTACGAAAGATGACGTAACACACACATATGCTACACCTTTTAAATTTAGTAATACTGTAGATACAGTATGCCAAAAACATGAATTAAACTGCATCATACAGCTGTTCCATCCTCCTAAGACTCTTCAGTGATGCTAGGGGGCCAAAAGGTGGTAATCCAAAATTTCTAAACTAATGTAGAAGCAGAAGGGTCAGGTGCATAAAAACCCTTTAATTAATGAATTTAGAAGTAAAATTAAACTAGTTCTGTATAATTTCAAATCATGTACTAGGCTACAAAGTATAGACATTCAACAATCCCTGTCACCTAGCTCCTAATCTAGTCCTAATATGCTTTAATGATTGAGCTAAAGGAAATCAATTTAAAGACCAAACATCCAAGGTTCAAACTGCTTGACCCTATTAAGCTAGTGATACCGAGAATACTGTCAGGATACCATTGATTTTAATGTAGCCTCCAACGCATAACAGTGCCTTGTTTGACTTGTTACAGTCAGTACAATACTGCACTCCCAAAACAGAAATGATTTGTAATTTTATTTCAGGGTGTAATCGGCATATTTGATGTCAGAAGATTTGGCAAGGAAGCTTCATCAGGCAATTAAAGACAACAATTTAACAGCTGTTGACACCATTTTACAAAATGAAGCACAGAAAGCTGACCCTAATTATACTGTGGACAATAAATCAGCCCTAGGTATGCATGACCTAGAAGTTACCTAATCTTTAATCAGAATGTTCAGGGTTGTTTAAAGTGACTAAATTAACTATCCATTCACCCATTAAATGATTAAATACAGATGTAGTTTGATTTTTAATTCAAGTAATTAGAATTGCTTTAAATCTCAGTATATAAAGTATGTATTGTTATTTGTCCTGTAAGTATATAATTATGCTCATGCAGGGGTGTCATGAAGGAATATAAAAACTTGTTTCAGTGAAAAAAGTTAATTATGCGTAAATAATTATACACTAAATTCAAAGTAAAAATAAAATGACTACATTAAGATCTTTTGAAGTACAATTTGTAATTTAATGATATTTGGTTGGGTATAGAGTTATCAAATTGAGTTTGTCCCTTTGAATGGCAATGACCAACTTTCAAGGTCACAGGTGCACCATTTTTTTTTTCGAATGAATGATTTCTTTTTTGAAGGTACTGCTGCTGAGGTCGGGAACTGTGCTGCCACAGAGCTGTTGATCAAACATGGATGTGACATCAATGTAGGGGCAGCCATCTTGAAGTCTCCAGTATTTCTGGCGGCAAGATGTGGACATCTTGATCTTGTCAAACTTCTTGTCAAGTCTGGAGCAAATACTTCACTTAGAAATGCTGCAGGTGAAACATATCTATGGTTCAATATAATTAATAAAATACAATGATCGCAAAAATAATCTTGACAATAAAATTTGTTTACGATAAATCTGGCTGGGGACAAAAACAATTACTTTTAAGATTGCAATATGCATAAAGTATATTACATATATCATGTTATCTCGAGCTTGTAGAACTTAAGTTTTAAGTGCATGGTTACCAGATAGTTTAGAAATCCAAATTGGGAGAATCATGCATTGGCAAAACTAGAAAAAAAGTCCTTAGTTTCAAATGTTTAAATATGTGAAATTTAATGTACGTACCTGCATGCATGGAAGTGCTTTTTTACTTTGATATTAATTGTATTTTGAAATATAATAAAAATTACCAAAAATGATATATTAAAAGGGCCAATTTTCAGTTAGGAATGAGTTCATTTTACAAACCTGAAAAAGGATTGTTGAAATCTGCAGCCTAAGAAACTATGAGTCAGCAAAAAAGTTTTGTTCATATAGATATGTTTATAAATAAAGACACAATTCAATTGTTTCTGTCTAAAGGAAACACCCCTTTCCATGAGGCCTGTCTGAATGGCCACCTGGACATTGTGAAGTACCTTATGGTTCAGCCTGGCTGTGATGTCAATGACCGTACTAATGGGAAGGAGACACCTCTTCATATGGCCTCCTTAAAGGGCCATCTAGATATTGCCAAGGTAGGATATCAAAAGGTTTGACCACACTAATGGAAAGGATACACCTCTACATATGGCTTCCTTAAAGGGCCATCTAGATATTGCCAAGGTACCTGGTATGATAATGATATCAAAGGGCCATCTAGATATTGCCAAGGTACCTGGTATGATAATGATATCAAAGGGCCATCTAGATATTGCCAAGGTACCTGGTATGATAATGATATCAAAGGGCCATCTAGATATTGCCAAGGTATGATATCAAAAGGTTTGACCGCACTAATGGGAAAGAGACGCCTCTACATATGGCCTCCGTAAAGGGCCATCTAGATATTGCCAAGGTAGGATATCAAAAGGTTTGACCGCACTAATGGGAAGGCAACACCTCTACATATGGCCTCTTTAAAGGGCCATCTAGATATTGCCAAGGTAGGATATCAAAAGGTTTGACCGCACTAATGGAAAGGCAACACCTCTACATATGGCCTCTTTACAGGGTCATCTAGATATTATTGCCCAAGTATAACACCAAAAGTGTTGCCTGCACTTACATGGAAAGATCTCCTAAAAAAGGGGCAACTTCATGTAGTCGAATATAACAACAAAATGGTATATATAGGTAAGCTGATGGGATGGATAAAGGTAAGCTGATGGAATGAAGTCATCCCATTAAAAGGTCCTATCTAACTATGAGATTACTTGATTAACAACCAAATGGTGCGACTACACTAATGAGAAGCATTCTAGCCTCATCATCTTAACTTGTTAACTCATTTAATCTGTTAACTTTTTTGTTGATACCGTTCAAACTTCTTACCCAACATTTAAAATTGTTTAACTCAAATATTCCGATAACTAAAAAAAAAAAAAAAAAATCAGAATACCAAAGTGTCAACAAAACCATAATCCGAACTCAAAATCAATTAAACTAGAGGCAAAATATAAAAAAAGGAAAGATATATATGGAAACCCCAGTAAAAGTACAAGAGAATAAGACCATGTGTTCCAGAAGAGTAAGCGTCAAAGTTTATCAGAGTCCTGTCAAATTAAATATTACAAAGTTTGACTGTTAAATGAATAAGATTTCGTTAAAAAGTCCTCGAGTACCTATACTTAGATAAAATTGACCAGAAGATTTGATCTCATTAACTGATAAAGGGGAGATAACCCTACTGTACTTTTAAGATAATCGTGAAAGCTAGTATATCAGAAATAGGAGTCCATAAACAGATGTATTTGCCGATTATTTGATTGGCCATTCGAATGTTGTGTTACATTTCAACTGAATTAAAACAATAATTAACCTCTTTAAGTATTTTTTTAAATAAACATTAAATTATACAGGCCAAATGGTCCTTTTTAGTTATCTACCTTGATTTTGCTCAAGGTAGACAACTCCTGATCTTGATATACTGATAAGTGATAATGCTTCTATTCCAGGAACTGATCAAGGCTGGAGCCGACTTGTTTGCTGTAAAGGGTGGTGTTGGACCGAGTGCTATACACCTAGCCACGGCCACCGACAGTGTGAAAATCGTAGATCTCCTGATAAATGCCGGAGTGGATGTGGATACAGCCATACAGGAGAATGATCGAACAGCGATCCACATAGCTTGTATCAGTGGATCTGTCGAGGTACAGCATGATCGTCAAGATATGGGTCACATGGTTGTAGGGAAGGCGGTATTATTTGAATCTTTGTTTTGGGCTACAAAGATTGGTTTAGGTACTTTAAATAGCATATTAAGTTATGAATGTATTACATCACTGACATTTGTTTTACCTAAATAATCAAATTTCATTTCATCCATTGACAGCTTAAAATCATATTCTGGTATGGCATTTGTCCATTGTAAATTTTTTCTTTACAAAAATTCAATTCAAAAGGAATCAGTCTCTGGGTTCAGCTTTTTTCTTTACGAAACTTCTTCTCAAGAACAATAATTCTGAGGTTCATAATTTATTCTTTCATGTATATACTGTACATGCATGTAGTTATTCTGAATTTTCTCTGGCCTTGAAGACTTAATGACATTTTGACAGATAGAATTGTCTGCTGTCAAGTACAATATTGGTTAGGAGACAGAGGAAACTCGGGCTGATGTAATGTACATGGATGATTATGGTCAGAATATGGGTTAGAGGTTTCTCAAAATGACCTTTACCTTCATTAAATGTCGCAAATGTCAGGTGTATCAAACATGTAAAAATATGATACATGTACCGGTATATGAACAGTAAGAATAATATAGACATAAAAAATATAAGTATACACTGTATTTAATGCATTATGAATTTGATGAATTTCGCAAATATTATTTTTACATTTGTGAATGTATGTTTGCATGTTAGGAAATTATGACAACTATATCCTTACACATCCTGATAATATTATCTCCTGGTGTTGCGACTTATCAAGAAATTAAAAATAATTTTACCGTAAAGATGACTGCAAGTCTTGAAGCCATTAGTGTTAATTATTTGCATTTACCCGGTTACTTTTTAGGCTGCTAAACTCCTCATCTCTCATAACTGTGATGTGAACAAGATCAGTCTAGAAAACAACGAGATGAAGAGTCCACTTTTAAAAGCTGTGGAACTGAACAAGAACGAGATAGCACGACTGTTGATTGACGCAGGGGCGGACCTTGATCATGGTGATCACTACGGAGCCACGCCCCTTATAATGGCCACTCACTTCCACAACGTGGAGCTGGTCTTCTCGCTTGTTCAGGTGCGTCACACAACTTTAAAACCTGTCAATTTTAGCATTATACGACTGACAGATTCTTTTGGTGTTCATAATGGAATGAAACCAGAAGACTAGTTTCCTCAAAAAGGAGATGCACAGGAAGATTTTGTCAGGTGTTGTTCCCCTGTAACCATCAAAGCAGGTATCAACCTAGCAATTGGTCAAAGTGTTTTTACCTGACACCAGTCTAACAGCTGTCTTTGTGCCTTCAATTTTCCAGGAGTGTTGGAAGCATAAATAAGAATATTTCCTTGATTAATAAGGATTAATATACTAAAACATTGTAGAATTTTAATGACAATCCGATATTGATTTATAATTAATACTTTGATACAGCTGTCATGTGTAAATTTTAATCAAGCAAATTGTATTGGATGGCACTGAATATTCCAATCTTGTGAATCAAGACTGTGTGTCATGTTAAGATATACATATTAAAATACAGCAAGGTTCACCAGAGATCATGTAAAGCCAGATAATTCACTTACCTCACTTTAATTGTTACAAGAGCTGGGTACAATTTCTGTCTGAACTGTCTTGGGTTGTCTTGTCACTTTCTTATGCCTGGTCTGTTGAACTGTAGCTAGGTGGGTATTTTTGTGTCAAATTCTTGTCCTGTGAAACCTTAATTAATTGCTGGTTGGCTGCCTTATGTACTGTATGTGTGTTAATTGTTACCCATCCTTGATATCCAGGGGTTATGATTACCTTTGCTCTCTACACCCTTGGAATACGTCATGGCACGCTCAGGTAAAAATACCTGACCAGTCGCTAGTCTGCTTATCTGTCCTTTGAAGATTACAATGACAATTTTTATCGCTATGTGACAACGAGATTCTTTTGATGTACATCTAATTGTCAAACCAGTCTTTGTGTCTCATCAATAAGGTGGCGCACACGGAACCGTCAGTTTTGCCATGACATATTCCAAGGTGTAGAGAGCGTAGGTGTAATAACATATGTGTGTTTCTATGTACTCAATGATAAATGTCTTGAATTGTTATGAATCATGTAGTTTGATTCTTTGAACTCTGGAACCCCAGACTCCATGGTCCTGGGTAGCAAAGCAATAGCTAGGACTGATCTTCCTACTATATAACATGTAGATAAAGTAGTGTTTCAAGTTCAACTGTGTAAGCCTTAAATTCCTAAATGTTTCAGTCTTCATTTATAGAGATGGATTGCGTATGGTATGTATAAGTATTTCGAAAAAAAAAAAAAAATTAATATGTATTTTTTTTCCCCCCAGGCTGGCTGTGATGTCAATAAGAAAACAAAGAATGGATTAACTCCCTTTAGAACAGCTCTTCAACCTTATCCCAATCCTTATATGATGACTCTATTTATAATGGCTGGTGCAGTTGTTTCAGACCAAAATTTGTCAATTTTGAAAACGATGCCAACACAAGTATCGTATTTTAGTACGGAGAAAATGTTACATTTAGTGATGTTAGCTCGTAATCCTCTGCTGCTGAAGGACTATTGTCGTATCGCAATTCGTTCGGTAATAAAGAAACCTGTGAGCAACACAACAGAAAATCTGCCGTTGCCTTCCAAGCTGAAAGACTATTTACAGCTGAAAGAGTTAGAGGAATCTAAAAAAAGCTAAGATTAAGAAAATCGATTCTATTGCACTAGCTTGGAATGCAAGTGATCGTTGTAAATTTTACAACTGCTGTGCAGTGTAAATTTATGTGAACTTTGACCTTAGCCTTGTTATGCTGTGATATAAATTTAAAGAGTTGTTACAGGAGAATGATAGATGCAATGGCCAGACCTTAGGGCACTTATTCGAAGAATTCATGCTCAAGCATACCTTCTTGTTCCAGCTATAAATTATTCAAAAAATGTCTTTTGTTAAACTTTTTAACATGATTGATTGAACGAGATGTATTAAGTCAAATACTGATTTCAATATTTACAAATAACGTTTTGATTGTTGAAATTATTTAGATAACTTTCAAGAAAACTGCCTTGAGTACATAATCCATGCTTGATTGATGCAAATTGAGCATGAGAACGGTTTCATGACTACAGTTTTAATACATGGACAGTGTACATTTTACGCGAAGAGATGGAGTCTTGATAAGATTTGTTAAAGACATCTTCAATAGACTAGCTTGTCTATTGTCCCGTCCATTTGTTATTTACGTGAAAAGAAATTCAAAACAAATCTGATAATCTGTATCTAGAGGTGATCTATACATAGACAGGTGGTAATAATGGCAGATATTTTAAGAGGTGACAATGTTATGCCCCGCCACGAAGTAAGTACCAGGCCTATGGTCAAGAAACTTCATATCATAGGCTTATAGTACATCTCAACGAGTAGAGTTGGTTACAGATTCCTTTATGACCTTGACCTTTGACTGGAACTTTAGTTTAGTTTCTGCGTTTAGGTCCGTTTTGGCCCAAGTACCAGGCCTCATAATGGTCATGAAACTTCATGTCCTAATACATCTGAACAATTAGTGTTGGTTGCTGGATTTGTTATGACCTTGACCTTTGACCTTGACCTGTAACAAAATTAGTTACTGACATAGCGGGAAGAGGGGCATCCATGTTTACAAACACATTTCTAGTTAGACATGTGCTTTTATAGATAGTTTGTTATAGACAGATAGTATTTTGAGGAGGTGTCTGTTTTGACAATTGATCATTACAAAAAGTTTGTATTTTAACTCAAGGCATGTTTATACAGGTTAATGTTGGTGTTTAGTTCTCAATGTTTTTGTTAAACTTATATAATGCTACCCATTCATTTTGTGCCAAAGTAGTTCCTATTGATTTACAAGACTAGTACACTTGTGTTATGTTTTATATAAAATGAAATCACACACGCAACAAAAGTGTTCCTTTGTTTCTTAGAACATTTAAGATTTATAATGCAAAGTAGATCAAAAGTTCTTCATGGTTTGAAAAACTCTTAAATGACCTTTTAACAAAGGGCCACAACTATATATAATAACACCAGACTTTATATCAGTGTTATCAATATGCTGTATGCCATTGTCGGAAACCCACGGTACAATGCCGATGTCAATCTCCGTATAGTAGGACCTTATATATTAATCACAAGCGACACAATTATAACACAGTAGAAAGGTTTCGTTGACAGGCGGTGCTTCAAATTAAACGGGATACCCCAGCTGGATGTAATCATGCATGAAATATCGATATGATTGGCTACTATTTAATTACGAAAACAAGAGTTTCCATCTATTCCAGACCACGGTATGCAAGCTTCAGAAAGGTGTACTGTGGGTTTCTGGCGATGGCTATATGCTAATTTGGAGATATCAAAATTGACAATAATATATGAGGTACGCTCCAGATCATGTGGAAGGAAGATGGGTCATTGTTCTGTTAACAAGTGCCTGGAATTCAGGCTTGCTATGTACCCAATTTCAGTACAACACCTTCCAAATATTTATCAATCAAGATAGCTAGTTTCACATCAAGGGATTAATCTAGGAGTTAGGGAAAACTACCCTTTCTTGACTTCAGGGCAAAGTTAATCAGCACTTATAAGGGGAATTTGCAAAAATCACAAAGTTACAATTTAAGTACATGTTTCAAGTGAAAATCGCAAACAGTTAATTAGATGAACAAATCTGAAGTATTTTGTGTAAAAATGGAAAAGGGAAAATTCAATATTTTAGTAAATTTAGTACAATTCTAAGTGGGTGGAAATAAACAAAGTTCTGAGGGGAAACTTCCCATAAACAGCAGTAAATAGATCAATCTGCAGTGACATCATACAAATGAGTCAATTATTGTAAGGTGTGAAAGTTGCACAAAGGGTCGTAACTCTGTACATAATGTGGCAAGACACATGATTTGAATGCTCAAGATGCCCACCATGCAAGTCATTTGTATAAAATATTTGTCAATTGTAGATGACAAAAATACAATTATATGAGATATGTATAAGGGGACATAACTCTATATATATCATGGGACGCTACACATGGTTGCAAGATAACTTGCGAAAGGCACTGCTGGAAAGTCCAGAGATTGGTTTCCAATCAGGTCCTTCGTCATTTTACAACTGGCCTGTAACATGCTGGGAATAAAGGCTACCAACTTTGTTCAAATCAATGACCTTGACCTACTTTCAAGGTCACAGGGGTCAACTGTCATAAAATTCTTTCAAACAACTTCTCGGTAACTAAAGGGCCTAGGGTGATGATATTATGCATGTAGCATGCTGGGATGAAGGGCTACCAAGGTTGTTAAAATGAATGACCTTGACCTACATTTAATATTACAGGGGTCAAATATAGTAAAATTCTTTAAACAACTTCTCAGTAACTATAAGGCCTAGGGTGGTGGTATTATGCCTGTAACATGCTGGGCTACCATGTTTGTTCAAATGAATGACCTTCACCTACTTTCAAGGTCACAAGGGTCAAATGTTTTAAAATATTTTAGCAACTTCTTCTCAATAACAGAAAGGTGCAGGGTACTGATATTTTACATGAAACATGCTGGGATGAAGGGTGACCAAGTTTGTAAAAATGAATGACCTTGACTTACTTTCAGGGTCACAGGGTTCAAATAGGTTAAAATCTTTAAAAAAAAACTTCTCCATCACAGAAAGGTTCAGGGTACTGATATTTGGCCTGTAGCATGCTGGGATGAAGTGCTACCAAGTTGTTCAAATGAATGACATAAATCTGCTTTCAAGGTCATAGGGTCCGTCAAATGTCTTAAAATGTTTCAAACACTTCTTCTCTGTAATTAAAGGTCCCAGGAAAAGGCTATTTTGCTGGTACACAGTACCACTAGCAGTGATGAAGGAATAACAAGTTTGTCCATTGACCCTCCTAGGTAACAGGGATCAAATATGGTAATATCTTTAAACAAATACCAACCAAAAATTAAATAGATTGTCAGATTACCATTAAGGTCCATGGGCCTCTTGCCGGTGTCTAATCTTTGTAACAAAACTGTTATTTGCAACGGATTTCAAACTTTTCAGATAGCTAATATGTCAGTACAAAAAAATCACATACAACTTTAATGATTAGTGTTTCACCACGTATATACATGAGATTGATTTATAGCAAAATACAAACAAAAACATTTCCCATCACTGAATGAAGCTTTATTCGATAAGATGAAACAAGATTTATACAATAATAAAACCAACGCTCCGGATATATGTATAAGTGATACATATTAATTGTTTTATGTGATGATAATGTGAAAATCCTATCTAAAATGAACTCTTAACAAACCAAACACCTTCAAAATTTTCAAAATGATAATCTGCTCTCAACAAAATTTGAATAAAGTCCCAAAATATAGATGTGTTTGTTATGACATGATATGCAATTTTACAAGTAAGTTTTATTAATCAATGTAATTAATGTAAGAATAAATACATTGAATCAACAACTATGAAGATACTTTGTTTTAAAATAGCTTGGTTCACAAATAAGTACATTCGGCCATTTTGCTATTTAATATATGATAAACTTTTTCATGAAATTAAGACTTCGGGTAAAGTTTTTATGTTCAACCAGTTTTAATTGCATACAGAAATATACCTTACATCACCAGGTAATCCCAAGTATAAATTTCTCCATCACTTTGATGTATTTGGAGTCATTTATATAATGGGTCCTTAATATATCCATATATGCATGCGTTCAAAATGAAAATTATAAGTTAAACTCAGCTCCTCAACAAAGAACTACAATCTTCCTTAATATAACACCAGTACTATCTATAAACTTAAAAGCTAGCAATGTCAGAATCTTGGGTAAATATCAACAAATGCTGGATTCTTTTATAATGCTTTTAACAAAAGACGGTACCAAATACAGCTTCAAATTATTTTGCTAAAACTCTAGGTCAAATTTAAATAAAAGTAACAATATATATATCACACTATAATTGTTATCACACAATTCTGAATATATATGGAATGGTTGAAGTAATTAATAACAGATTAAGCTCAATGTGAACCAGTGTCGTGCATAAACTATATCTAAAGTGAAAGTAAACACAAAATACATGTAAAACGAAAGTGAAAGATTGTACATAAAGCAATTAATCTACAACAAATCTAGAAACAATGATTCTGCAGGGAAACATTTACAAAAATATTTATCCAGAAAGTGAAGAAAATAGCACCCATTTGTCATTTTCAAAAAATAAATGCACATCTTCCAGGTAGTACAATTAGAAGGCAGTATCAGTGATCGATGGACATAAAGCTCAAAAACATTAACCACTAACATACTAAAATCTACATTTGTTCCCCGACAAGAAGTTTTATGAATTCAACTTCAAGATACATTACAAAGATAGCAGACTAATTTCTTTGGTCTTCTGAGGTTCATAATAAACATGCATGCAAGCAACGAATCGAAATTTATGAAAAAATTATTTTACGATAAAGATTCACAACTTAATACACCAATAATGTGATAAATTTTAAATATATTAAACCATTTACCTCTTTTAAGTCACATTTTGACCTCACCAAACTTTTTCCTGTAAATGGTTTTATTAACCGCACCTCCTTTTGTCTCTATAAGTGCACAGTGCACTTGTTAGTTCGAATAAAGTTGATCAAATGACTAATGCATCCATTTTGCAATTTACTAGAAGGAAGGAATAAAATGCTAAGATATTTTTCTTACAGAACTAATATTTCAACTTCCGAAAAAAAAAAATTTTAGAGGCATGACAAATTGGTCTTAAAAGACTGTTGTTTTGGACTCCTACTTAAATAAATCACAGCTGTCAGATCTATTGCAAAGAAAACAATATGACTAGTTTGCAAACTATAGAATTTCATTGGACGGTTAATTATATATTGCATGTTCAGGTATATCACTTTATTAATAAATAAAATTTGTTGGTATATATACTACTTTATTTGAATTTTTAAGACAAAAATAATGCTTTAGACTTTTTTATGTTAATATAATAAGTAAAAAATTGTTAATACAAATTCATTAATTAAAACTAACATGTGTATCTATAAGAATAATTTAAGATTACCGATTCCAATAAAATAAATTGTTTGAATGCTGTTAAAACAAATCAGTTCAACAGAAAAATATCTCCTAATTTCTGAAATATTATTAAATAGCATAGCTACCAGAAAAGTTTCACAATGTCATGTTTTGTATGCTCTCTTACTCATACACCCCTAAAGTCACATTTTAAACTTACCAACTCCATGACTTGGCAAATCCACTTTTAATACATAGGGTGAACACCTAAAATCTCATAATGAATTATTCCAACCTTGGAGTAGGAAGAGTTCAAATGTGTCTTAAGGGATGAAGTAGTTATTAACTTGACAAAAATATATTTTAATGCATTTAATGGTTTATCATGGCTTTTATTAAACTCATAATCTTCAATATCCAAGTTCAAAAAGACACTTTGCTAATGACATATTTAAGATATGGGTGTAGGATGAGTGTTATGATCTTTATCATTTGCTTTCAAAGCAAATACAGTAGAAAATGGAAATAAAATCAGATCTCAAGTATCTGGTATGTGTTTGTGATAAAGCAATTTTCCACAACAGCTAATGAAAAAAAAAAGCTTCAGCATTCCAAACATTGTAAAAACCACATATTTAAGAATATTTAATAACTTAAACAAACATACAATGTATAATTATGAGTGTATGCTATAAATATCTATCCGTAGCTACAGAATACATCTCTGACAACACCCGGTGTACAAAAATAAGCAACAACACAAATTAATTACATGCATTTTAGTATATATCATGCATACTAGCTTTCATGGTTTCATCAGTACATTTTATTATGTATTTACATTTGCATAATTAAACCCCACTAACTCGAACCCCATTTACTTCAATACCCGTCGTTCGTTGAACAATTTGTTTGGTCCCAACCGTGTTCGTACATATTCAGCCAACCTCGGATTACTGGAATACCATATATTCCTCAAACTATTGATCAGGTCCTCATGAGTTTGAGTAAGTGGGGTTTTACTGTATGTTAATATTTATAATGGTCAATGATAAAAAAAGAAGTATTTGAATAATTCTGGTTTATCATCAATTTGAATTTATTTCTGTAATTTTTGGCTTGCAAATGACCTTGAGAGGAAATTGATTTTTTTTTCAACCCCGAAATTTCACAATAAACTATTCAAATCTTCAAATTGGAAGGGTTCAAAGGTATTCTCAGAAGTGAATGAGTTATAATCACTTAAATTTGGCTTTATCTTAACGATGGACTATTCAGACGATATTGCAAAATCATCACAAGCTGTCTGACTGTAGAGGTGATAATTTCATAAACCTCAGTACTGCCCTACTTGGTTACATTTAATTTTAGCTTCTGATTGGTTGAGTTGCTGACCAATGAAATAACAGCCCATGCAGTGTTGTGGGTTTTTGTCAGTAATGAATGAAAATTGATCAATTATGCAATTAGAAGTTATGTATTTCTCTTTAAATTCTTAATCAAAGAAAACTAGATGTGTCAGTAAGTCGCAGACAAATGCACTCCCTGACAAATGAGAAGTACTTTTTTCTGAGATATTTTAAAAGTTTCTATTGGTGTTAGACCAGGCTCTCCAATGTCAGTCACACCCTTTTTCAAAGTTGAAAATTGCCCTATCACCAAATTAGTACTTAACCTGCAACTTATCATCATACAATTACATACCTTACACACCTTAAGTTGAATATCTCTATCTGTTTACCAGTAAATGAGCTGAATTAAAATTATGACGGAATGACGCCACAAGCAACATCATATGCACTGGACATTTCATGGCGGGGGCGTAAAATCATTAAATGGATATGTACTTCTGTTAAACATAAATACAGTTGATACAGCAGCAGTTACAGGAAACAAGGATGTCAACAAATCATTGGCAATGCCAGGGGCTCCACAAAAATAGACCCAGAGTAAGAACAAGACAACAACTCACAAACAACGAAACAAGGGTTGAGTCTCGAAAAATGACACAGTTGTAAAAAGGGTTTAGGTTCTCAAAGAAATGTCACAGTTGTAATTTGATGTACAAACATTACATGAAGAACAGTATGACCAGAGTTCATTATAATCTACAACAATGAATGTTCCAACACCATCATTATCTAAAAGTTAAATACGTACACAAGTTAAGGTCAGGGGACATTACTCTTTACAACCTCATTACAATGCATAACCGGTATTTAGCTTTCACCCCTATATACCTTCATTGGACTCTGCCAAGCACTGACCAGGAGGATTCCATTATGGTGTACAGTGATGAAAGGGTTAAAGTTTACAGATATTTTCAGCAACATTTTCAGTATAATCAACAATTTAAAACAAGTTATAGTAATGATATGTAAATTTTCGGAAGCTAATGATAGCTAATTATAATTGGACGGAATAATTTACTAATGCATGCAAGCAAAGCAATAGCTGAGACAAGATAATAATAATTGCAATATTTTTCAAAAGTCAGTTTTAAAGAATTTTCTTTTTTTTAATTTGCAATCTTGAAACTAAATTCATTAAGTCATTAAATGTTCTGAAAATTTAAACAATGTAAGGAAAAGGTCTATAGGGTCTGCACCATACATCAGATCTCTTGTTACATATGTCTATATTCTGCTGGTCCTTGAGAAGAGGGTGTTTTTTAAAGGCCCAATAAACGTAACTTTCGGCAAAACTTGATGCGAACATCAAGCCTAATAACTTATTATTTGTATAGATTTAGTTAAAATTATCTTAAGAATAAGATCAGCAATATTCAAGATGACTTCTTACGCGGTTACCGGTAAGGCAGCAGTTGAAACTCTGTATTTGTAAACACGCGACCATTTTAAATTGTCTTCAACCGTCGGCTTGTTGGCTTCTTTGGAATTTTCTGTCAGGAGTTTCTTGTTAGTTACCACTCAGGTTTACTTCGTTTTTTAAGCTTATTTTTGCATGGTTGGTTATCAACTGGATTTTTTTCAGAATTTTTCAGATTGACGAAAAAATTTCATGAAGTTACGTATATTTGGCCTTTAAGACAAAACAGATGGACAGACATGAAATAACTGAATAAATTTATAGGCATTTTTGCCAGATGAGATATACAATAATCAATGCTTTCACATAACAAACTCCAGGAAAGTAATTAACAAACACAATTTTTCTTCACCAATATCAATAACAATTTTCTTCACCAACATCAAATAACAGTTTTCTTCACCAACATCAAATAACAATTTTCTTCACCAACATCAAATAACATATATATATCCATATGTATGACATGTAGAATTTAATGAACATGTTATTTTGGTCCCCTATTTTAAAAAAAATTAAATCAGCTGAGTTCTCTAGGAGTTGTTGATATGCTTTTTATATACAAATTATCTCCCTTTATATATTCAGCTAGCCCATTCCCTGGTCCTTCAACTTAACCATCTCTATATGAAAACATAACAGAAGTTAAAGGTAAATTTCCTTAAAATCCGTAATACTTTCCTATGGACATTTCCAAGTTAATGAATTTTTTAAGTTTTAGAACATTCATGAAGCTTGTGGCTAGTGTCGGACAAAAGCACACACACACACCGTTATTCATTCAACAAATATGTTAAAAAAACCTACATGGTCACATTAAACAAATTTCTTTATTTCAGAACTTTTCATGGATGGAGGTACGTTTTGACTAAGGTACCATATAGCCTTATTTCTCTAAGTTGAATTCTAATTAAGGCTTATAAATTAATAAATAATAACTAAAACTTTCAACACCTACTTTGAAAAGAAACCTCTACTGTCTAATGTTAATCACCTACTTGTCTTGTTTATGGCAGTATCTAATGAATAAAACCGAATTTCTGATGCCATTTGATTTAATTTTATTCTGTTATTCTTTAATGTAACCTTTCATTGCATAAAAACTATAAAAAAACAACTCAAAGCTGGTTCATATGTGTGCATGTTCTCCGTTGAATTTTTTGCTTCTGAAAAGTCTGAAATATAATATTCTCCACATGTAGTATATTTGTTTAAAAAAAATGTCAAAATCTTCGCTAATTTCACATGTGTATATTTATTGAAGATTAATGAATTTATTCAAAATGCAAATTTTATCACATGCATTTAGCATGTTGAAAGAATGTCAAGTTTTATAGCTGGGGATAAATTGGCAATAATACTAACTCATCATTCACCCCTGAAATTTCATAATGAACTAATCCAACTTTTGAATTTGGTCGAGTTCAAACATGTCTTTAGGGGTGAATTTGTCAAACAAAGTACCATGGTAAGACTGGTCAAAGCAAAGAGAATAGCTCATTTGCGATCGAGTTTGTTCCAGGTACTTCAGTTTCCTCCAACATTAAAAACCAATACTTTACTCTTCAACCCAGGCCCAACATTAATGACTTATAGTAACGCCTGAAGAGCTTATTTCAATACTCTTGTAAAATGAATAAGTTCATATTCAGAATAAGTTATGACTTGAAAAATTCTGTCAATTAAAAGTTCATGTAGTATCTGCCAAAAATACATTTTCTAAAGACAAGTGGCGAAAACTCTGGTCAGTACAGACTGTTCACATCATATTTCTATTACTTAAATCTACTGGCAAGTATATCATCAATTTGTTATAAATATCCTGTAATAAGTTCGGGGGCAGGACTTAACTACTTCACACCTGAAATTTAATAATGAACCATTCTAACCTTTGAATTGGAGGAGTTCAATGTGATGCTGGGGTAAAGTAGTTAACAACTGGACAATGAAATGACATTTGTTTGCGATTCCGCTTAACTACAATGGATTTGGACGGGCTTATCAACAAGCATGGGCTTTAACTCATTCACCCCTGAAAATTCATAATGAACTATTCCAATCTTTGAACTGGAAGAGTTCAAACGAGTTTTCAGGGGTAAATGAGTTAATGCCTGATGAATAAGTTGTTCAAACTTCAGGAATAAAACACGAAATTCATACGATATTTGACGGTGAGCGTTTAGTTGCAATGAACACAAAGAAGAGGTGGTAAATTTCAGTAAACGGACAATTGCGAAACAAAGAAGTGGCAAATACATAGTTTTCAATTCCAATACCAGGTTTTTGCATAATGGCTTTAATTTTTTTCATACATTTTTGTCATTATGATCATCATCAAATGGTAACCAAAAGAAAAATGAAATCACCAGATAAAAAAAAATATAGTTGAAATTACAATCTTATACTTAAATCTTAATCAAATTCAATTCAAAAATGTATAAGTGTTTTGGCCAAAACAAAGTGAGATTGTTGCATTAAATTTTTTGACAATTTCTTAAGGTACAATTTTTTTAAGCTATTGAGGTAAATTAACACTAATATTAAGATTAACATCTGATGTAAGAATATTGCCACATTTAAATGTCTAGGAATTGTAAAACAGTATGATTTCATATCAGGATACAACCATTCGTTTCATACCACACTCACAACAGAATTTAGCATGACTGACGGGATATTTAGTTCCACAATCGTGGCAAAATCGAGACAGAGTTTGTTTATTTCCATATTTGTTATGATGAACCTCGTTTTCTGAACTGCTGCTGTAGTAACCCGACTCATTCTCTCGTGAAATTCCACCTGTGAACCCCACAGGCATGGATGGACTCTGCGCTCCGAAGCCTGGGGATCTAGAACCGGCCGCCGCGGCTCTGTAAATAGATACCAATAAAAGATGATGAGAAATTTTTCAAATAATACAAATTTTATCTTTTCTTTAAAACATTTGAAATAAAAAATGAAATTCTTTCTACTGTTTTTTTAATTGCCTAATTGTTATATAATTAGAGGAGGATCATGGGTAGCCTAACAGCTGAAATTTGGCATCAACAAACTTTCAAAATCCAAAATGGCTGCCTCTGAGCCATCTTGGTCTTCCAGTCAGTTCTAAAATTCACTTTGTATAACTTTAAAGACCATCACTGGGGAATCTTCATGTAAAATTTCAGAAAGATAAACCTAAAACTTTCTGAGAAACAGTGCATTTATCTAAACTTTCTGAGAAAACAACTTTACCGGTACCCGTTAATTCAACATGTGCACCCCTAGCTTATAGCCATGATGAATATAATTGATTGACATTTCAGAAAGTTCTCTTCTGCATGCAGTTACAGAAAAATTTAAGAATGGACAGATCAAGCAATAACTTAAGGAATCTTAATAAATGAGAATTTTTGTGTGATGAACTTTTTGTGAAACCATTTTTTTATTAATATTTTGAAATGATACATCATAAATGAGCTGAATTATTGATCTAGGTCACTGGGCTTATTTCGAAGATATACGGGCTTTTAAAATTGGTGGGAAAATAACTCCTTTAGATTTTTCATAAAAAGCTGGAAAAACATGGGAAGGAATTATTAAATATTTTTGATATTATGTCAGATAATTATTTAATATCTATATTTTGAAAATATCAAAAGAAAAATAGGGGTCATTGGGCAATTTTTGTACCATGTGTTGTTAAGGTAAAGGCACAGAAGTTCCGAAAAACTTATCAACTTCTTGAACAGGAAGAGCCAATTTGATCCCTTAAACAGCCAACAAGAGCTGCAGCTTATGGTAGGCTTATAACTTGACCACATATTTGAAGTCTTGCACCAAAGCACCTCTGACCCTATCAGCACACCAATCCCACACATACAATTTATCATCTTCAGTCTTTTTCCCCAAAGGCTCAGTGTTTCAGAGAAATCGAAACACGACAAATTTTGTCCTCCCATTTCACATGGGAACTTGTCTGTACAGTACATGGTTTTATTAAGTACACCCCTTTTTTGGTTTCTTAAGTCCAATGTGAACTTATGAAGTCGAATATGGTATTCCAAACTGCAATACAATATCTGTAAATTACTAGCTTAGCTGGCTGTATTTTAAGAGACTTTACTCAGCTTCAACCTAATTTTAATCAGTTAATAAAGTCAGTTATATAGTAACAACGTCAAAATGATTATAGCATTAATAAATGAAATAAAACAGGGACACAGCAGGAGAAAAGCAGTGAGATACATTTGGGTAAGAAAAAGTGAAAATAGAAGGCACACAGGTCAATATAATTATAATATCAGTTATACTGATCACAATCTATCTTCTTAAACCACCAACACTTTCAAAAGTAACTTACAACTGACAACAGAGAACTTATACCTGATACTTGAGGATGACTTAGACTTAGGCATTCCTGTGCTGCCCGGTCTAGTCCCCCGCTTGGCGTCGTTGTACACGGAAGAATTACGCCCTGTCCTTAATGCACGGCCAGTAGACACACCCATGGCACTACCCTCTAACCCAGATGGAGGAGAGTCGCAGTAGTTGCTAGCCTACAGAGGTGAACAGATCAGGCTAATAAAGCAGTAGTTCAAGCGACTAGTTTTAAAGCAAGCAAACCTAAAACCATTATAAATAGATTTGGAATCAAAATCGTGGGTTGAATCATGCAGTATCAGGATAAGTTTTGCTTAATGGAGAGACTCCCGGCTCTGTGTTGTACCTCCTATGCAAAAGATTTCCAATTCCCATTTTGACATTTTTGTTGTCCATTTAGAAGGGCAGTCATATGTTCAAATTGTTAATACTGCTCTATACCTTTGATAACAATTTACTGATAATCTGTTGACTATTTATGCTGTAGATCAATTTTAAATCCTCATTACTGAAGAAGAAAAAATTGAAGGATAATTTCGCAAACATTTCCTGGCTGATAGCTAGTAGTATACCAAAGGAATACCGGTAAATACAAACTAGAACACGGCTAAGATATGAATGCCCCTTCCATCATTTTCAATTTTCTATATATAGCAACTGTGACCTTGGCCTTAACCTTTGCACCCTAAAATGTAATGATGTCTGAGGTGTACTCATACATGACCTTATTTATAAAGTTTAAAGAAAATTTGTTAAAGGATTGAAGATGCAAAGTGGTTACATTGAATTGGGATAATGGACATCAGGATAGAATGAACAAGTTAAACAATTCTTCTTCATCGTAAAAGGTAGTAAAACATTCTGTCTTCCTGAACCTCTATCTAGCATTGTATGTATATTGTGATGAGAAAAGTGATTGAACTTTCTACATTCATGAATGAATTATTTGTAATCAATTTTTAAATATCTGTTTTGAAAAGGTTTTTGTTTATAATAATAGAAAATCTAAAAAGATTGTCATTCAGATTCCAACACTTTTTAAAAAGGTTGAACATTTAAAAAATGTTGGAAAAAAATTGCTGCAAAATCATTTATTTCCAAATATGCCAAGATTACATTTAAATATGTTATATCAAATTCAAAACTATAATAGGAGGCACATCAACCATTATATGATTTATATTGTTACCAGTACCTTATGTTAGATATTTCTTGAAAAAGAAAAAAAAAAACACTATACATATATTTTTTAGTTAAACAAACCATGCATTTGATTTTGATAAACTACACCAAACTATATTTACAAAGATCCCATTACAGATAATGTGGTTTATTGCTAAATTTATGCTTTAATATTTATATTTGAGTCAAACTTAGATTTTACATTACGAATTAGTTAGTCCCACTTCTAAGGTGCGTGTTTTTTACTATAATAGTATATACAAATTAAATTTTTGCTTTATTATGTATTCTTTTTATATGATATAGTAGGTGTACATGTGGGGTTCCAATCAAAATGCAGCTCAGGCGTTACCAGTTTACTGAGTTTTATTGAGAATAGTTTCGACTATTAGAGCATGTCTTCAACAGGACTCTAAGAGTCGAAAATAATCCGCCAATGAAACCCACTAATCGGTAATGCCTGAGCTGTGCTGACAGCTGGAACCCCACCTACTATATTTCCATAACACCCTGCATACCTTTTGGTATTCAGTTTCAGCATGAAGTGCCCCACTGATCAGCCCACCTATACAAGTACCTTAAGAAGCTGGTTCTACATTTTTGTGTTAATATATTTATATAATGGTACGAAAATTTATCATGGTACCCCAACCTTCAGCCAGTACTAGTGGCGACAGCCCTACACAGGTCTTCTACATCAAAGCCAGTCTGGAACTTTTTAATTGACCATATCTGTTATCGGGACATAAAATACAAACAAACAAATTGACCAACCCAAATCCTACATCCTTATGTAGAATTTTCATATGATATCACTAAGCGTCGCTTTACTAATTTGCTCAACCAATAGTTCCTACTCAACTCTTGAAGTCAGAATTGTTAACAGAAAAGGAATGGATTAATTAAAACTATTCTACATTTATTGATATTAATCAAAGCAAATAAATCTCACTGTGTCAAGGAAAAGCTTATAGACTAAACCAAAGCCACACAGAAAAACAGATCTAATTCAAACACTTACCTGATACTGATTTGTTGACGGTGAAGGACGCCCCCTGGAAGCAGGTGCTGGTTGTCGGCCGTAACCACTTCCAGTCGTACTTACGGGTGTCCTTCCTCTTCCTGTTATGAAAAAGTTGGGGACAACATGTAATATGATTTGGATTTCAAAATAATTTCTGAATAAATACTTTCATCACTATAGAGCAAACTTGACGTATCAAGATCATTGCATGGCATGCAGAGTTTTTCAATGGTACATATATAGCAGTGAAACGGTTAACTTAAATTTTTATTTAAATTGAAATTCATAAGACTTATTTAATATTATCAAAAATAAAATATATTAACTTTCCTAAATTGATGCTTTCTTATTTCAACACATACAGATAGTAAATTTTGTTTTTAGTAGTTATGTCCTCAATGTTATATTACATACAAATTGTTTCCCCGATGGCTGCCAAAGTTTTTAAACATCAATACAGTATGACTTGTATAGTTTTGTACAGTACAACAAATGCACAATTTTCCTTCTATATCTTTAGCTGAAACACTATATAGACACTAGCACAATCTAAATACAAACTATCTCAAAATAACAGGCATTTTGGGGTTCTTTTTTTCTTGAGCCTTTAAACAATGTTCAGCTAGAATTCCTAAAACCCTCCATTAAGAATTTTTTATACAAATGCAAGTTGTAGTGAGATCAGGTAGCAAACACTTAAGTTTAGCAATTAAATACAAAAAGAAAGGATTTTATTTATCATTAACTTCCATCAGTGCAAAAATTGATAAGCAGAATCCTGCAGCCAAAATAAAACAAAACACCAAATCACTTGAACACTTGATTTGCTTATTTTACAAATGGCCTACACTTTGGCGTCAAGGTTTTTTAAAACAAAACATAGTACATGTATTATCAATTTTTATTTCATAAGCCATTGGATGGTGTAAGGTCATTTATTTGAGGAAACTCAACAGTTCATGTACATCAGTACTCTGTTACTTATCTGCTGGCAAAATATCTCAATAGAATTCCTGTTACAAAATCCATCAACAAAGTTGTGTTATGAAAGTTCAACGAAAAGAAAAAAGATGAACACATCAACATTTATCATAATACACAAGGTTTTAATCGTAAAAATAATTATGCAAGGAGGGTTAATGATAGTAGTTTATCTAGGAACGTATACAGTAGGTATGAAAGTCGTAGAAAGATAAAAGATAAAGAACCCAAGTCTTGAGATTAGTACAGCGGAGCATGTCCCTTAAATCATTCAACCCTGAAGACACATTTGAACTGTTCCAATTCAAAGGTTGGAATAGTTCATTTCAAATTTCAGGTGTGAATGAGTTATTTTCTTTTCATCCCTATTTTACTTAGTAAACCCTACCATGTGTTGACCTGGGTGCGTCCATTGTAGTCTACAGTGGTGAATTGATTAATTTAAGGATGCCTTTCCAACTCCGGCAAAATATCAGAAAAGTACACTTCAGTGTAGTTGAACTATTAAGTCAGCATCAGTCCCGCTATAGGCCTATCTCAAAAGTGTTGTTATCTCCCTTGTTTGCAATATCATGGCTACATTGGGAAGTGTTTTTGAAACAAATTTGCGCCATGTAATTGTGATGTCATAATGGGAATGTTGCCATTCGGTTGTCACTTGGCCCTAAATTATCACAAAAAATCTTTCCGGAAGTCCATCTTGCATCCACCATTTTGGCCTATCAAGGGGAATAACAACACTTTTGGGAAAGACCTAGTTATCGCAAGGATACTGGCTCTCAACACACACATGCTCGCATAGCATACACCCGAAGGTAATCCTGTAATTCCTTAGCTGTTAATGTGACATTAAACAAAATAAATTTTAATAAAACTGCTACACTTTAGTTTTTATAATACTCAGTAACCTCCCCTTAATTTTGTTTTGTAGCATAGTGGGGTTTGGACACTTGATAGCTGAAGATAAACAACCATGTTTTGTTTTATAATACAAAAGCAGTAAAAGCTTTGTTTACACCTGAGTCCTTATTTTAGTTTTCCCATAAACGTTTGAATCAGTGGATTTAACCTAGATAGAAAAATACAGCATAAATCATTGCTGAAACTAAGAAAAGCAAAAAATAAAAATCCACATTACCAGGTAGCTAGATTTCTAAATGCCTAGCTTAGCAATATTTTACTAATTAAACCACAGGACCAAATATAATACTTGGTAATTCACAAACCAGTTAAACACTGGTTAATATGTTAATATGTTAATATGTTGGTTCATAACCAACTAACTCTTTTTGTTCATTAACCAGTAAACCCTTTTTGTGTTAGTGAACTAGTTAATTTACCAATTGATTATTATATTTTAAGTTATGAACTAGTTCATTAATGAACCGTTTATTTTTGGGTTTTTTTGTGATAGTGAAAAAATAATTTGACCAATTAAATTTTTTTTTCATTGACCAGTTATTTCTGTTTTTGTGATAGTGAACAACTAAACTGACCAATAATTTTTTTTTATTTTAGTTTTCATTAACCAGTTATTTTTGTGATAGTGAACAAGTAAATTGACCAATTATTTATTTTTTTCATTGACCAGTTATTTTTATTTTTGTGATTGTGAACTAGTTATTGTTGATCAATAAATCATTTGTGTGTCAATGGCCTAATTCATTAACTAATTACATAGAACTGATTTTGCGTAAATAGATTAATCAGGAAAATGTTTTCGAATTAGTGAATTAGTTCATTTAACCAGTGAACCAATTATGTATTAGTGAACGAATTCACTAAACAGCAAAAACAAAGGAGTTCTATTTTTAAAGAACCATTTCACTAGCGATCAGAATTAGTCAGATATTTCACAAACCAGAGAAACTGGTTAGTTACTAGTTCAAGAGAACTTTTCCACTTTCTGATGAAAAATTTAAATCAATTTTACAAACTCGTGAAAAAGTTCCCATTTTCAATACACAGTGAAAACTTTTGATCTTGTTTTAAGCTGCTTTCAAAAAACATCATATAAAATGCAAATTTTCAGAATTGGTCAAAAGAAATATAATGCGGGTTCAATATAACTTGATACAAGGTTTTCACTGTGCAAGCTTTGGTTTAAGGCTATATGCATGCTATCTTGCAAAATTTATTTGTGACTGTGTATTAGAGTTATCTCTCTTGCCTGTTTTAATGTGTATTATCAGTGATGTAATCATGATCATTGTTTATATATATATATTCTTTTTTAATTCTAAATTGTTTAAGTAATTGCTTTATCAAGTCCAATAATTATTCATGAAAAATACATTTAATACAAGCTTCCTGTTTGAAATAAATTTGATGCACATCATGATCAAAGTAACATAGCATACAGCCTTAACCTTAGTCTTTCTGGGGGGAACAGATCATTTTGCTGCTAGCTTGGCAACAAAAGTAAGCTTAGGTTAAAATCACCAGCTTTAAATTTGCAATCAACACATATATCAAAAAAAAAATTTTATTTTTCAAATTTGACTTCCACAAAATATTCATATAAAACAATGATGTTTTACTCATTCTGTTAAATGGGGTTTGAAAATCAAGAATCAGATATGGAAGAATTCTTAATTTTTCATGGAGACAAATAAAGCCCATAATTAATTACAGGTGTATAAACTAAACTTTAATTTGTGAATAAGAAAGGAAATCCTGTAAAAATAGCCCCCAGAAAGACTGAAAACCTAATTAATCCTATCGAATATTCAACACAAACAGTTATGACACACTTAGTTTTGATTGGTCATGTGATACCTTGTCATAAGATGGCGCAACTGCTAGACTTGCCCCCTAGATACAGAATGTAAACAAAATGGAAGGGAGGTTACTCTTGATCATGTTAATTAACTAACAAAAAACAAGGTTACCTAATGTTAAGTAATAAACTAAAAAAAAAGTTACAAATTCAAGGAGCATTCGTTTATGTTATTGAAAAAGATTTACTCAGTCTGCAAGGACAAGACCTGTATGAGCCTGAGGGTTTAAATTTGTGATATTAGCCTGAGGGTCGAGACATTCGATAAGAGTGAGGATCTTGATATGTGATATGAGTGAGGGTGTATCTGTGATTAGTCTGAGGGTCTAGATCTGTGATAAGTCTGGGGGTCTAGATCTGTGATAAGTCTGTGGGTCTAGACCTGTGATAAGTCTGAGGGTCTAGATCTGTGATAAGACTGGGGGTCAAGATCTGTGATATTCTGAGAGTCTAGATCTGTGATAAGTCTGAGGGTCTTGATCTGTGATAAGTCTGGGGGTCTAGATCAGTGATAAGTCTGGGGGTCTAGATCAGTGATAAATCTGTGGGTCTAGATCTGTGATAAGTCTGAGGGTCTAGATCTGTGATAAGTCTGAGGGTCTAGACCTGTGATAAATCTTAGGGTCTAGATCTGTGATCAGTCTGAGGGTCTAGATCTGTGATCAGTCTGACGGTCTAGATCTATGATACGTCGGTGGTTTAGACTTGTGATAAAATTGTGGTATTAGATCTTTGATAAGTCTGGGGGTCTAGGTCTGTGATTATTTTAAATTTGACTATTACTTATCTAACCAACTTCATAATTTACATAGAAGTCACAAACCTGTTGTCACCCCTGTTGTTGCCCCTGGTGTGCCCCTAGGAGCTGCTGGGGCCCCCCTGACTCCAGGACTGCTGTACCCTGATGATGGTGCAGTTCCTCGGCCCTTTGGCTTTGGTACCTGGTACTGGTAAAATGTAAAAGAAACAAGAATAGTATATTTCCTCAGCACTGTCAACGTTATCAAACTCCCTGCTTAGATTTGAATCATATTCAAAGACCATCAATGAGCTTATTTCATTTGCAGCTATTTTTCTAGATA
This sequence comes from Mimachlamys varia, assembly GCA_947623455.1. Classification (NCBI taxonomy): domain Eukaryota; kingdom Metazoa; phylum Mollusca; class Bivalvia; order Pectinida; family Pectinidae; genus Mimachlamys; species Mimachlamys varia. Next base: position 31,991,792 of record OX392540.1, read on the forward strand.
CAACTGTATTGACATAATTCCTTTTACATTTTTTAATATAATTTTTCTCTCATGATTTGACATTATTTCTTTTCTAAATTACTATTTAAAACACTGTCAATACTCATGACATTTACAGCCCATCCTTTTTGTTTCCTATTAAAGTCAATTATTTCCCAAGAAGCTCCTCAAGCATGTAAAACCACTAATTTTTTTCAAGTGTCTAAATTGGGAATTTTTAAGAGGAAATTTGGGAAAAATCACACCTTTTTTTCATTGGGAATCGGTCTGTTTACCAGACTTAAAAAGAGGGGTGATAAAGCCCTGGGGAGGATTCTTAAATTGTTCAATAAGAGGCTTTGACAAGTGTTTGGCAACATAAATTTTTTTCCCAAAGGTTGAGGTTCTTCTACCTCATCCATAAGAGGGTGAATAATTATTTTTCTGTTCACGTCAGCCACTGTGTATCATAGTAATGTTATCATCAGATCCTTAATTTAGGGCTGATGTAACATTGATAGATTGTTGACATGATGTCATTGAAATGTTGACATGATTCCGTACAATTATTATAATCACTTTCTGAACCCTCGGGTGATCCACAATTTCACCATTGTGATTTTATTTATCTCACCCAAGGTGACAAGCTGCACATGATCTGTGCATGTTCTCCACCATTGTATGATGTCATAGCAACAATGCCATGATGTCACGGCAACAAAGCAAAGATGTCACGGCAACAATTCAATCACATCACATCAGCACTGTCTGCATTCATGTAATGTCAATATCAGATACATAATTAAGAGAGTAAACAGAGAAAGAGAAAAATAAGCATTCACCCCCTTGGTAGTGAGACAGGGATCTCAAACCTCTACGGGCCGGTAAGATTCTTTAGCAGCCAAACACTCGGCAAGCCTAGCTTGTGTTTGGCAACTTAGGAAACTTACCCTCTCACCCATCAAGGAGATGAATGCTTATTTTTATCACACATCATTAAAAGTGTGGTTACACCAGGCCCCGAGATCATGACACAATCTTAGACTTAAGTGTTTGCTTAGCCAATCAGGTATGACATTACTTTTTGTAACATTAATCGTGATTGGCTAAGTCAAAACTTAAGACAAATTTAGACTTAAGATTGTTTCATGATCCTGGGACCTGATTATTTTAATCTCCCACAGTTAAAAGTGTGGATACACCTGTTCAAAGGAAGAGTAAATCCATATAATTTTGGAGGTTCTCGTACGATTCATTATTGATTTGCTTACCGAGTTTCTGGCTTCCATCTTGGCTTTAGCCTTGGCACTAGCTTGAGGATTTGTGCCTTTTTTCAACTGCTGTTCTCTACAGAATCCAATATGGCGTTCCGCAGCCTTCTCATTGAAACGGCGACCACAATGAGGGCACTGAATATAATCTGTTGAAATGAAATCAGAATGTTATTAGGTGTATTAAGTAATATATAAATACCACACTTACTGTTGCCTCATATATACCGGACACCAATGAAATGTCACTGGTTGTGTTAAAAGAAGTTACTGACCATTCATACCATCACTTATAATGGCCATTAATAATTTTCAAAATAAAAATAATGGCATTTTACCATTAAAATGCACCCATTAATCAGCTTATTATTAAAAGGTGGGAAATTAATGGGTTTGTAATGGGCAATTGATCGGAATAAAAACAATGGCATTTTACCATTAAAATGCACCCGTTAATTGGCTTATTATAAATGGGTTTATTATGGGCAATTGATGGGTACATTTGCCAGTAGTGTGTACAGAGACAATCCCTACCAGCATGATGAAACTTTAATTAACAAGTCACCATTTCTTGGCATACTGGACAAGATTAAGGTAAGGTACCCTATGACGCATGAAGGGTCAATATACGTAACTTTCAGCAAAACTTGAAGCGAAAATCAAAAGTTGCCAAAGTTACTTGCTGCTAAACAGTTTCAGTTAGAGGTATCCCAACTGTAGGAATACTGACTGTACTGTGCTGTGCATACTGTTCTGGGCATAAGATTTATGAACGTATCTATTGCAAAAGTAAGTCGTCGTGAAAATAAATTGGTTTACAGTATCAAATGAAATAAAAATCATTTTGTTTAATATACCAAAGATTTATTGAATGTACACAAACCTAAAATTGAATCTAATCTAATCAAATTGACTTTTTTAATTTAGTTTCAAAGGCCCAATATACGTAACTTTCGGCAAAACATGAAGCCTAATATCTTTTTATATGAATAGATTTAGTTCAGATTAATTGATATCAGCAATATTCAAGATGAATTCTTCCGCGGTTACCGGTACAGCAGCAGTTGAAACTCGGCATTTGTAAACACGCATCCATTTTGAACTGTCTTCTAAATTCGGTTTGTTGTTGAAGTTGGCCACACCTGAATTATTTTCAAATTTTTGGATTTTTCTGTCAAGAGTTTTTTGTTTAAGTTACCGCTCAGGTTAACTTCATTTTAGGCTTATTTTTGCATGGTTATCAATTGGATTTTTTTTAGAATTTTTCGGAATCACAAAAAACTTCCTGAAGTTACGTACCTTGGGCCTTTAATTTAAGACTTAGTGTACATACATGACCCTATAAAGACTTGCACAACTAAATCAGTTGATCATGCAATGTTTCATACAAATGTACTCTCTACCAGAAATTTGTTCCGGCCTAGTACATCAAGTAGTAAATAGGTAATTGTTGACAAATTCTACATTGAATGAAATTTAAAGATATCTTACTTTAAAAAAATGTAAAGTTTTAGTAGATTCTGACATGTGAAGCTGGATTGATAAGGTCTTTATGCTTGTAGGCAAAGCTCTGTCATTAATACTGACCATAAAGACCATATCAAGACATGATCATCATCTGTCTCTTCATCATCATCATCATCATCATCATCATCATCATCATCATCATCATCATCATCATCATCATCATCATCATCACCACCACCACCACCACCACCACCACCACCACATCATCATCATCATCATCATCATCATCATCATCATCATCATCATCATCATCATCATCATCATCATCATCAGCATCATCATCACCACCACCACCACCATCACCACCACCACCATCATCATCATCATCATCACCACCACCATCATCATCACATCATCATCATCATCATCATCATCATCATCTGTCTCTTCATCATCATCTTACCTGGATTGATAGAGGGAGGGGGAGGAGGAGGGAGAGGGTCTCCACGCTCCATGGCCACTGTCACCTGTTTAGCAGATCTGATGGTGTTGATGAAGTCCTGATGCTGTGCCCGCCAGTGACTCTTGGGTGGTTTCACCTCCTGAGAAAAAAAAACAAGACTTAAAACCTGCTGATCTTTTTATTAAGACAGACAATGCCTTAGTCAACTATCGAAACATTTTTTTAGGATTTCATTTGTTTTCAAAAAAGGATGGCTATTTCAAAATAAGGTAAACATTCTTTTTCTGTTGCAGTATTTTGTTTAAATCAGATAACCAAAACGATAAACTGGAGCACTGGCAATGCTAAAGAAACAACATACAGAAACTGCAATTAGCGCAGTAAAACAATAAACTGGAGCACCGGCAGTGCTAAAGAAACAACATACAGAAACTGCAATTAGCGCAGTAAAACAATAAACTGGAGCACTGGCAATGCTAAAGAAACAACATACAGAAACTGCAATTAGCGCAGTAAAACAATAAACTGGAGCACTGGCAATGCTAAAGAAACAACATACAGAAACTGCAATTAGCGCAGTAAAACAATAAACTGGAGCACTGGCAGTGCTAAAGACACAACATACAGAAACTGCAATTAGCGCAGTAAAACAATAAACTGGAGCACTGGCAATGCTAAAGACACAACATACAGAAACTGCAATTAGCGCAGTAAAACAATAAACTGGAGCACTGGCAATGCTAAAGACACAACATACAGAAACTGCAATTAGCGCAGTAAAACAATAAACTGGAGCACTGGCAGTGCTAAAGACACAACATACAGAAACTGCAATTAGCGCAGTAAAACAATAAACTGGAGCACTGGCAATGCTAAAGACACAACATACAGAAACTGCAATTAGCGCAGTCATGATTTTAGGGGAATGCTTTCAGCATGAAAACCACTGAAATAAAAACTTTTACAGAAACCAAGGAAATGGTATGCTGAAAAGAGTTTTTTCTTGTATGGAATAATGCTCAACTTGCAAGTCATTACATCAGCGGGCAGAAGTACCGATAGACCGATAGACCGAGGCCACAGGAAAACCTGTCGGTCTATGCAAAATGCTAGTATAGTAGACCTGATGTCTAAGCAATTTAATTGCTCATGAATGTCAAAAAAGTATCAAAACAGTTAAAAGGTTTGAATAAATCATATCAATTGCTTTTCTCTTGTGTGATGTTCATTTCCTGTTTTGTTTCACTGAATTTGTTAATGCAAATCAATTTTTGTTCAAACACTGGTTGAAGGAGGTGATGAGATCACTCTATATTAAGTGGTTTATTGACACTGATGGAAAAATTCAGTCTACGGAAATTTTGTTGGGTCTACATTTGTATGCAGTTTCAAATGTTCATAGACCTATTGTCTATGGAACTTCATGAATTCCTTTCGCACACTGTTACATCCATGCACCTCATGGGTTACAATTTGTTGTATCTCTTCACCCATGCCACTGAAGTGAATACACACATATATATATATATGAGTCACAAATGTCGTGCCTCCCTCCAGCAAAATCAAATCAAGAAGTTCCAACGCGATGGACTTTGCCAACCTCTGGAGATCACTACCGCTCCGCCTGTGACGCCACGTAAACCCCGCAAGAGAAGACTACGTCACAAGACCCGAGTAACCACTAAAGCGATCAACAACACAGTAGTCAATCTGTCTGACCACACCCTGAGTGCACAAGAGAATTCCATACTCTCTAAAGGCCTAAACTTTTGCCCAATCCCACAGAATTCCAACAACGCAGAATTGGTGCAGGACATGGATAGCTTCTACAGACGTCTCCGCCTCTGTGTACACGTTGCCAAAGACCAGGATTCAGATGACTCTGACACGGAGGCCCCAGTCAACCCATTCAGGAAGAAAAGCACATGGAACCCTCCACCGAGTAAAGTTCCAGCACTAGAGGTGTTCATAGGCGCTGTTAAACAAGATATTTCAGAACACCACACAAAAACTCATGCAGAGAGAGATAACCTGAGGATGGGTGAGCGTAAGGTATTGTCATCAAACCAGCTGACAAAGGCTCTGCAGTGGTTGTCATGAACAGAGAGGACTATATTAAGGAGGCCAAACGGCAATTGTCAAATGAGACGTTCTACTGCAAAATTGACAATGATTTGACATAAGAACAAGCTCAAGAGGTCAATGCAGCCATCAACAGGATACTTAAGAAAGGAGATATAGATGCGAATACAGCCAGTTATTTACGCTGTGAATCCCCACGTGCAGGGAACTTCTATCTCCTCCCAAAAATCCACAAGGCTGGTAACCCTGGTAGACTTATAACCAATTCCATTGGCCACCCTACAGAAAAAATCTCAAAGTTCATTGACTTCCACTTGAGACCTCATGTACAAAACCTTCCATCCTACTTGAAAGATACCACAGACTATCTGAAAAAGACACCATGTAGTAATCTACCTGTAGATACACTATTGGTAACCATGGATGTTGTCTCCCTCTACACCAACATCCCACACGAGGACGGCATTTTAGCCTGCCGTAGAGCATGGGACACCAGAAAGAGCAAGCACCCTTCACCAGATAGTCTGGTAGATCTTCTAAAGCTTGTGCTGACGTTGATCAACTTCACGTTAAATGGTGAAAATTTCCTACAAGTAAGTGGGACGGCCATGGGCACGAAGATGGCACCATCATACGCGAACTTGTAGCGTGTATTTTATGTGTCTTGATAAAGGGGCGGATAGCCTTGAAAATTTGACAATTTATTTGTCCGTACTGCTGCTATTACTTCCACGATCATATATCTATTTCTAGTGGTATGCATCCAACGAGCACTTGTTTGTTAGGATCCAGTACATATAGTGGATCATACCGTCGATATTACTTACTAGACCATATATATGAGTTACAAAGATATATATATGGTTTGTAATCCTCAACATCAACCAGTAGATTTACAGCAGACTGTGCCTGATTGAATTGGGAAAATAAAGTTGGATTTTCGGATAAATTTGGAAAATATTCTTGAATTTTGCTTCATTTTTGGAAAATAGCACCAACTTTTACTGGGGGAAACATCCCTATATCAGCTGTAAAAATGGGTAAACAAATCACTGTCAACTGTTGGCTGATATCTGCCTGTTGAAGTTTTCTGCAGAGAAATTTTCTACTTAAATCAATTTAATACTGACTATAGTGCTGGAGACTATATAAATACAAAGGTTTAAACATGGAGGCAGGATGGGGCAACCCACATATCTCCCCCTACCCCCATATCTCCCCCTACCCCTATATCTCCCCCTACCCACATATCTCCCCCTACCCACATATCTCCCCCCATACTTTGGCATCAAAATGTTCTTAACATTTGTTAAGGTAATAATATCTGTAAATGATATTAAAATTTCGGCCTAGAAACTAAATTTACACTTCAAGTTACATCACCCTAGCTAGTGAGACTATCACATATTGTTACACAATAAGTTGAGGATAAAAATAGTATTTCTCTCTCTCTCTCTCTTCATCATGGAATTTAAATTTTGACACCAGTGTAACAAGAAATCTTACCTTTTTCTGTGCTTGCTTCATCTGTCTATAGCTAATTTCAGTTCCCTCAGCTCTTTGCTTTGTTGAATCAAAAACCTTCCTCTTTTTTGATGCTTGTTTCAAACAGATAGGTTCATGTTTGACCTGATCAGAAAAACATGAGATTTTTCACAAATTTCCTGAGTATCTCAATGACATAAATTACAGCGTCTTAAAATAAATCTCATCATTTTTAATTTAGTGAATTTTTAAAATTAACTGAGAAATTTTTGCCCTCTTCAAAGTTTCCATAAGTAATATAACGTTATATATGCAAATTCTGTAAAAGGTTAATTAAGTTTGAAATTGATAGAAAAACATTATGTATTTAAGTAAAGTCAATAAATCATATATATTTCAAAAATATTTTATACTACAAAATCAAAATTTAAGTAATCACATTGTACCGTATATACTCTTGTGCTATTTGGATATTCTACAAAAATATAATGATTCCTAGATGTTTGAACCAAGACAAAGGTGGTATGCACAACAAATTATATTTTTGATAAGAAAGCATTGTTTTAAATCAATCATATTTTGCAATCATGATTACAGACATGGGAAATCGTAGAAATATGGTTAAGTGCTAAACGTAGTCCGAATGGTTCTAACAGACTCTCATTTGCTACAACATATTGGGGAGGCTGGTGGGTACACCATACATATAGAGGATCAAAAAGGCAGTACCCTTCGTACTGTTGCTAGACGGTACATAACTAATCAAAATAAGCAGGTCATGCAGTTAAAGGAGATATTACCAAGGCCTCCTGTACAAATTTCCTCCCACAGGAACGGCATGCCTTTCTGTGAACGCTGACATTAGCTACAAACAGAAAAAATACATGAATTAGAATTCAGCAAACTGGCAAATGTTTTGGCTAGAAACACGGCTATCATCCTCTTCTATGGTAATACTTTAACTGGCGACATTGTCTAAAAAAAACTGTTTTAATATATACTGCCATAAGACCTTGTTATACTGCCAATATTACATTTGTCTTTAAACCTGGTTACACTGCCATTAATTGTCCATAAAATTAAACCTTGTTATACTGCTACCATTTGTCTATAAACCTTGTAATACTGCCACCATTTGACTATAAACCTTGTTATACTGCCACCATTTGTCTATAAACCTTGTTACACTGCCACCATTTGACTATAAACCTTGTAATACTACTACCATTTGTCTATAAACCTTGTTACCCTGCAACCGTTTGTCTATAAACCTTGTTATACTGCCACCATTTGTCTAAAAAACCTTGTTACACTGCTTGTTACACTGCCACCATTTGTCTATAAACTGTGTATTACTGCCATCATTTGTCTATAAACCTTGTTTTACTGTCACTATTTGTCTATAAACCTTGTAATACTGCCACCATTTCTCTATAAACCTTGTAACCCTGCAACCATTTGTCTATAAACCTTGATACACTGCCACCATTTGTCTATAAACCTTTTACACTACCACCATTTGTCTATAAACCTTGTTATACTGCCACCATTTGTCTATAAACCTTGTTACACTGCCACCATTTGTCAATAAACCTTGTTATACTGCCAACATTTGTCTATAAACCTTGTTATACTGTCATCATCTGTCTATAAAACCTTGTGACATTGCAATCGTTTGTCTATAAACCTTGTTACACTGCCACCATTTGTCAACAAACCTTGTTATGCTGCCACCATTTGTCTTTAAACCTTGTTATACTGCCACCATTTGTCTATAAACCTTTTTATACTGCCACCATTTGTCTATAAACCTTGTTATACTGCCACCATTTTTCTATAAACTTTGTAATACTGCCACCATTTGTCTATAAACCTTGTAACCCTGCAACCATTTGTCTATAAACCTTGATACACTGCCACCATTTGTCTATAAACCTTGTTATACTGCCAACATTTGTCTATAAACATTGTTATACTGCAACCATTTGTCTATAAACCTTTTTATACTGCCACCATTTGTCTATAAACCTTGTTATACTGCCACCATTTTTCTATAAACTTTGTAATACTGCCACCATTTGTCTATAAACCTTGTAACCCTGCAACCATTTGTCTATAAACCTTGTAATACTACTACCATTTGTCTATAAACCTTTTTATACTGCCACCATTTGTCTATAAACCTTGTTATACTGCCACCATTTTTCTATAAACCTTGTTATACTGCCAACATTTGTCTATAAACCTTGTTATACTGCAACCATTTGTCTATAAACCTTGTTATACTGCAACCATTTGTCTATAAACCTTGTTATACTGCAACCATTTGTCTATAAACCTTGATACACTGCCACCATTTGTCTATAAACATTGTTATACTGCCAACATTTGTCTATAAACCTTGTTATACTGCAACCATTTGTCTATAAACCTTGATACACTGCCACCATTTGTCTATAAACATTGTTATACTGCAACCATTTGTCTATAAACCTTGATACACTGCCACCATTTGTCTATAAACCTTGTTATACTGCCAACATTTGTCTATAAACCTTGTTATACTGTCATCATCTGTCTATAAAACCTTGTTACATTGCAATCGTTTGTCTATAAACCTTGTTACACTGCCACCATTTGTCAATAAACCTTGTTACACTGCCACCATTTGTCAATAAACCTTGTTATACTGCCATCATTTATCAATAAACCTTGTTATACTGCCATCATTTGTCTATAAACCTTGTTACACTGCCACCATTTGTCTATAAACCTTGTCACACTGCCAACATTTGTCTATAAACCTTGTTATACTGCCATCATTTGTCTAAAAACCTTATCACACTGCCAACATTTGTCTATAAATCTTGTTATACTGCCAACATTTGTCTATAAACCTTGTTATACTGCCATCATTTGTCTAAAAACCTTATCACACTGCCAACATTTGTCTATAAATCTTATTATACTGCCAACATTTGTCTATTAACCTTCTTACACTATCATCATTTGTCTATAAACCTTTTCACACTGCCACCATTCGTCTATAAACCCTGTTATACTGTCATCATCTGTCTATAAAACCTTGTTACATTGCAATCGTTTGTCTATAAACCTTGTTACACTGCCACCATTTGTCAATAAACCTTGTTATACAGCCACCATTTGTCAATAAACCTTGTTATACTGCCATCATTTGTCTATAAACCTTGTTATACTGCCATCATTTGTCTATAAACCTTATCACACTGCCAACATTTGTCTATAAATCTTATTATACTGCCAACATTTGTCTATTAACCTTCTTACACTATCATCATTTGTCTATAAACCTTTTCACACTGCCACCATTCGTCTATAAACCGTGTTATACTGTCATCATCTGTCTATAAAACCTTGTTACATTGCAATCGTTTGTCTATAAACCTTGTTACACTGCCACCATTTGTCAATAAACCTTGTTATACTGCCACCACTTGTCAATAAACCTTGTTATACTGCCATCATTTGTCTATAAACCTTGTTATACTGCCATCATCTGTCTATAAACCTTGTTATACTGTCATCATTTGTCTAAAAACCTTTTCACACTGCCAACATTTGTCTATAAATCTTGTTATTCTGCCAACATTTGTCTATAAACCTTGTAATACTGCCAACATTTGTCTATAAACCTTGTTATACTGCCAACATTTGTCTATAAACCTTGTTTTACTGTCATCATTCATTCATAAAACCTTGTTATACTGCCAACATCTGTCTATAAAATTTTGTTGTAACACATACTGCCATTACTTGTTTATAAAACAATATATATACTACATTGTACCATCAGATGTCTATAAAACCTAGCTATACTGCCATCATTTTATAAACAAATGGTGGCAGTATTTTTGAACAAGATTTTATAGACAAATGGTGGCAGTATAACAAGATTTTATAGACAAATGGTGCAGTATTACAAGGTTTATAGACAAATGTCGTCAGTATAACAAGATTTTATAGACAAATGGTGGCAGTATAATTAAGTTTTATCTATCTCAAATAACAGGAGTATATTAAAATTGTTTGTATTTTTTTCACAAATTGCATTTGAACGTCTCAATAAATCCCTAATTATCCAGCTTGTCAGACATTGAACAACCAGGGCCTGAAAAATGTTTAAAAGGGATAGGATTGTGGGCAGTTACATGAATGAACTCATTCTAAAAAAGGTATTTGAAAAATATCTTCAGGTACAAAGCATTCATTGTAAAGGCTTGTATTACATGTTTTGAGTAAATCTTTGCCAATAGAACAAAGGGGCATTGTTTTTTCACAAAGAAAATAAAGTAAATATTGTTTGACACTATGGGATAAATAAGGCTAAGTAATAAAAGAATTTATGTTTCCAATACTCGATCTACAAAAAATACCTTCCTTCAAATTCCTTAATACTGGAAACATATCTTTTTTTCAATTGGATCAAAGGAGAAATTTATATTAAACAAAATTTATTAACTAAAATTAACCTGAGCGGAAATTACATAATGAACAATTTTGTGTTGCTCCAATGAATCATTGGGGCAAAATAATTTTTTTTTTTTTTTTTGTCAAAGCTATATACAAAAATATACTATATCTATGAGCCAGATGCACTCTAAATATGTGTGTACTTTTAATGTGACATTAGTTCCTCAATAAGCATAGTAAGATTTGCTTTAAAATGTTGGTATCAGTAATACAATTTTTATGATTTAAAATGTACGTTTTATTGAACATCAAAACCCATATACAATAAAACCCCATTTACTCGTACCAGGTTCACTCGAATACCCCTCATTAGCCAAACAGTTTGTGTCTTCTCAACCAAGGTTCGTACATATTCACCCAACCTCGGATAACTTGAATACCATGTATTCCTTGATCTATTGATCAGGTCCCAACAAGTTCCAGTATGTGGGGTTTTACTGTACATTTGAAAAATAACAAAATATGAACAAAATTATATTCTAAGAAGTTTTGATATCAAAATATTGCAATGAAAACTTAACAAGAGGCCCATGGGCCTTAACGGTCACCTGATGTTTGATATGAAAGAGAAATATGGGAATGTTGAGATGAATATTTATAACAATACATTGTAGCATATCTGGGAGTGGAAAAAATGAATTTTTGAAATTATGTCAATTTGACCCTTTTAGGCCCCACCCCTCAGGCACCTGGGGGTCAGTCAGTATCAATATGTGCGTACTACTCAAAAGTCATGTCATATTGATAATTTCAACCAAATTTGCATCATTTCTTATGGCAATTAAACAAATAATGCAAAAAAATGTTTTTTTCTGCCAATATACTATAGTAAACTTAACCCCCTCCACAGGGGGAGATGCAAGACCCCAGAGTCATGAAATTCACAATTTTGGTAAAGAACCTTAAAACCAATCCATCTATGAAGAGTATTTGATTCCAGCATATCTGGGAGAAGAGAAGAAGATTTTTGAAATTTTTGTCAATTTGACCCTTTTTGGCCCCGCCCTCCAGCCCCTGGGGGTCAACTAGGGCCAACATGCACATACCATCAAAGTGTCATCCTATGCTGATAATTTGATACAAGTTAGAATGAATTCCAATACAAATCCAACAAATAATAGTCAAAAATGTGATTTCCCTATATACACTATAGTAAAGTTTACCCCCTCCCCAGGGGCAAACGTGAGACCCCAGGGTCATGAAATTCACAATTTTGGTAAAGCCCCTTAAGATCCTTCCATTTATGAAGAGTATTTGATTCTACCATACCTAAGAGTAGAGAAGAAGATTTTTGAAATTTTTGTCAATTTGACCCTTTTTGGCCCTGCCCACCAGCCCCTGGGGGTCAACTAGGGCAAACATGTACATACCATCAAAGTGTCATCCCATGCTGATAATTTGATACAAGTTAGAATGAATTCCAATACAAATCCAACAAATAATAGTCAAAAATGTGATTTCCCTATATAAACTATAGTAAAGTTTACCCCCTTCCCAGGGGCAAACATGAGACCCCAGGGTCATAAAATTCACAATTTTGGTAAAGCACCTTAAGACCCTTCCATCTATGAAGAGTATTTGATTCTACCATATCTAAGATAAGAGGAGAAGATTTTTGAAATTTTTGTCAATTTGACCCTTTTTGGCCCTGCCCCGCAGGCCCCTGTGGGTCAACTAGGGCCAACATGTACATACCATCAAAGTGTCATCCCATGCTGATAATTTGATACAAGTTAGAATGAATTCCAATACAAATCCAACAAATAATAGTCAAAAATGTGATTTCCCTATATAAACTATAGTAAAGTTTACCCCCTCCCCAGGGGCAAACATGAGACCCCAGGGTCATGAAATTCACAATTTTGGTAAAGCACCTTAAGACCCTTCCATCTATGAAGAGTATTTGATTCTACCATATCTGAGAGTAGAGAAGAAGATTTTTGAAATTTTTGTCAATTTGACCCTTTTTGGCCCCGCCCTCCAACCCCTGGGGGTCAACTAGGGCCAACATGCACATACCATCAAAGTGTCATCCTATGCTGATAATTTGATACAAGTTAGAATGAATTCCAATACAAATCCAACAAATAATAGTCAAAAATGTGATTTCCCTATATAAACTATAGTAAAGTTTACCCCCTCCCCAGGGGCAAACATGAGACCCCAGGGTCATGAAATTCACAATTTTGGTAAAGCACCTTAAGACCCTTCCATCTATGAAGAGTATTTGATTCTACCATATCTGAGAGTAGAGAAGAAGATTTTTGAATTTTTTGTCAATTTGACCCTTTTTGGCCCCGCCCTCCAGCCCCTGGGGGTCAACTTAAGGGCCAACATGCATATACCATCAAAGTGTCATCCCATGCTGATAATTTGATACAAGTTAGAATGAATTCCAATACAAATCCAACAAATAATAGTCAAAAATGTGATTTCCCTATATAAACTATAGTAAAGTTTACCCCCTCCCCAGGGGCAAACATGAGACCCCAGGGTCATGAAATTCACAATTTTGGTAAAGCACCTTAAGACCCTTCCATCTATGAAGAGTATTTGATTCTACCATATCTGAGAGAAGAGAAGAAGATTTTTGAAATTTTTGTCAATTTGACCCTTTTTGGCCCCGCCCTCCAGCCCCTGGGGGTCAACTAGGGCCAACATGCACATACCATCAAAGTGTCATCCCATGCTGATAATTTGATACAAGTTAGAATGAATTCCAATACAAATCCAACAAATAATAGTCAAAAATGTGATTTCCCTATATAAACTATAGTAAAGTTTACCCCCTCCCCAGGGGCAAACATGAGACCCCAGGGTCATGAAATTCACAATTTTGGTAAAGCACCTTAAGACCCTTCCATCTATGAAGAGTATTTGATTCTACAATATCTGAGAGTAGAGAAGAAGATTTTTGAAATTTTTGTCAATTTGACCCTTTTTGGCCCCGCCCTCCAACCCCTGGGGGTCAACTAGGGCCAACATGCACATACCATCAAAGTGTCATCCTATGCTGATAATTTGATACAAGTTAGAATGAATTCCAATACAAATCCAACAAATAATAGTCAAAAATGTGATTTCCCTATATAAACTATAGTAAAGTTTACCCCCTCCCCAGGGGCAAACATGAGACCCCAGGGTCATGAAATTCACAATTTTGGTAAAGCACCTTAAGACCCTTCCATCTATGAAGAGTATTTGATTCTACCATATCTGAGAGTAGAGGAGAAGATTTTTGAAATTTTTGTCAATTTGACCCTTTTTGGCCCCGCCCTCCAGCCCCTGGGGGTCAACTAGGGCCAATATGCACATACCATCAAAGTGTCATCCCATGCTGATAATTTGATACAAGTTAGAATGAATTCCAATACAAATCCAACAAATAATAGTCAAAAATGTGATTTCCCTATATAAACTATAGTAAAGTTTACCCCCTTCCCAGGGGCAAACATGAGACCCCAGGGTCATGAAATTCACAATTTTGGTAAAGCACCTTAAGACCCTTCCATCTATGGAGAGTATTTGATTCTACCATATCTGAGAGTAGAGGAGAAGATTTTTGAAGTTTTAGTCAATTTGACCCTTTTTGGCCCCGCCCCGCATGCCCCTGGGGGGTGGGGACCATATAATTCACAATTTTGGTTTACCCTCAGCCATGGAAGCTTCCTGTAAAATTTCATTGAATTTGGTTCAGCGGTTTTGGAGAAGAAGTTGAAAATGTAAAAAGTTTACGGACGCACGACGACGGACAAAAGGCGATTAGAATAGGTCACTTGAGACTTCGTCTCAGGTGACCTAAAAATTGGCTTTGCTCTAATTCAAAGTATTTTGTGTAAAAGGGTATAATGAAACTTTTGGATGGCAGACTGTATAATTCTGATCAACAACATGTTCAATGGACATTTCAATAACACAGACTGTAAGGTTTTACTCTTTGAAGGAAATGTTTACATACAAAAGTAATATTCAAGATAAACAACATTTTAAAAGATGCATCACTCACAATTTAAGCCTTATCTGGGAATATATTTAGCAAAGTTTTACAATGAACTTTGAAACACACAGCAGAAGGTGTGATATTTAAGAGAAAAATACCTTATATAACCCCTCCCCCAAACTCCCCACAAGGTTCAAATCGATAATAATCATCATCATATTGTTATCTTAATTTTTATTTATTCAGGGCTTTCAGTTGACACTTGATATTAAGCAATTTCAGAAATCAAGTCAAATAATATTTTCACAGAAATCAAGTCAAATAATATTTTCATTGAAATTTGGAGTATGAAAACAAACCCACGTAAACTGACTTGTATATCAAATACTGTATATATGACCTTTCAAATCCGAGCATTAAATTTCACTTTCTGGAGTCAACCGGATACTCTTAGGGGTCATCAGAAAGTTCTGTTATTCATGTTATCGGAAATACACTGTACACAAATCTTTGATCGTTATTCACGATCAACAAGTGAGGTAGCTCCTTTGATATGGTAAGTGTATTGCCACAACAAGTACTCTCCATGTAGAAAATGTCTCTTCTCGTGTGTTCAAGTAAAATGTTGTTTCAATTGATTTTTAAGATATATATATACATGTATATACTGGCATGACTGCGATAAAGTATGATCTCATGTATCTATAAATGTATTCAAACGAGAACGGACACACCCTAAACTGACATCATCGTAAATTTAAAGTCGGTTTTATGTAAATCATACCCTACATTTAAAGTTCTACACATTATGTAAAAACACCTTAATGTTAAATAAAAATAACTGTATATTTGTAATATAACCCATCAATACTACAGCAATTTAAAGTGCCTGCAAGAAGGTATATGTTACACTTTTTATGACAATTTTAAAAGCTGCACACAAATTCAGGTAACTGATTCCATTAAATCCTAAGTAAAATTAAAAATTTAATATAATGTAGTTATTATATTCAATGGTTTAACTACCAATCTGGAATCACCATATATCCGCCCCTTTATCAAGACACAAAAAGCATGTTGCATCACATACACAGATCAGGGTTTGTTTTGAAGCCGTCTCTATATCTTTTTCAAGCATAGAAACTGAAAAGGACCCCACTAATTTCCCGGATTCCCATTTAAACTATATGCAGAAGGATCCCATTTATTAAGGAAAGGACTCCATTTATAAAATACCCAGAGCGATCCCTGATGGATATTTACAAATGTATTGTTCAATCTTATGAAATTTGCATACTACTTAAATATGTAGTTTGATTTTTAGTCTGTTTTCCAAAAGGGTCCTTACTTGAAATTTTGAAAAAAAAAAAACATGATTTGGATTTTCTTTATTATTATTGTTTTTCAACAGATACAACAGTACAACAGATTTTCTTTGTGGGGAAGGGGCCCATAATTCACTCTAATATTTGTGTGTATACACTTATATTTACATGTTAGGTTTTCGTATTTTGTTTTTGTTTCATCTGCCTAGGCGTATCTTTGAAGTCAACATGTATTGGATTTTTTTTTTTAAGATAACTTCAAAATACAATTTCAACAAATTTGTTCAAAATTTTGAAAAAAAAAATAATCTGCATGCTTTATCAATAAATATTAAAATATTCAATTCAAAAGAGAATTCTGCATTTTTTTTTTTTTTTCATAACTCGTCAAGCCAACAATCCTTTTCACACACAGGTCATGTTATCTTTGATTGATAGTTATTTAATGTATATATTTACTTTCAATGTAAATATCCCTTACTTAGTTAAATCTACCCTGACATGTCCTCAGCAAACAACCCTATACTGGTACCGGTATAGTTACCAGTACTTTGTTTACCGGTATGTTATTTAAAACCCAGGTGATACATGGGGCAAAAAAAAAGCTTAACCCTATCTCAGCGTAATACACTTCATACCACTGCTCATGGAACAGTTGTGATCTGGTCTAAGTAAAGAAAGCTCAAAACCTTTTTTAGCTTTTACACTATTTTGGGAAAGAAGGAATTTAGAAAACTGTCATCTTAATTATATATGTATATATAATTATCCATATTTAATTTTTCTTGAATTAACAGTAACAACACAAAAAAAAAGATATTTGCTAACCCCCTCCCCCCAAACAAAATAAAAAAAAAGCCTTAGCCTTGAAGTAATTATACAATACGCACTGCTCTTCACACCCAAAGGTTAATTGAACGGATGAATCCTTCTATATGTATTAAAAGCTATTAAAAAACTTATTTATCATACAGTGTGTATAATACAATTAACATTCTGTATTGGATGATAAAAATCATGGGCAAAAATATGTCATTGTCCCAAAAATGCCTTCGCAAATGAAGCTATTCAATATTCATTGTTCTTCAAACTCAAAAGTTTGGTTATTGATTAATTTATATTAAAAGCTGACTATAAATTCATTTATCTTGCTGCAGGTCATAATTGCACTGCCAAAACCCAAAAGAGTATATATTTTGACAAATTATTCAGCAAAGGCAAAAGAAAGATTGTCTTATTTCAGTGTCTGACTCAGGAGAATCTAAAGGCTGTGAATAACTGCTATGAAATAATCCTGGTTTACTTTACAGAGAAAATATCTATTGATTTTTCACACATGTTGCAAGACAGGAATGTATTTTACAGTTCGATTTCCATGTAGCCAAGGCTGTTGTAGGAATGTAACTTATCACTTTATAAAACATGAGTTCTGGTCTAAATCAATAAATGTCACAAGCGAGAAAATTACATTAATTTAGTTCGTGGTCCATCAATTTTGAACAATGCCCATTTGTTTTTAGCATAAGTAAAATTCTGTGTTGTTTTAGATAAACACATTTGTAATTTTATACTTGCAATGTCATTTTGTCTATTAAAAAGAACTGATAAATTTGCAGATTTTTTTTCAGAGTAATTTTCAGAAACGGGTACGGAATGTGGATATGTCGTGTTTATGTGTGGCCTTAGCTACCGAAATGCCGGTCCAGACAAATATCAACCTGCCCACAGCTCGTTTGAATATTTAACATCACAAAGAATATCTAAATATGTCATAACTACAAAACATATGAACGACAAATCCCGACATTACCCTCCATTGAAAACAATGTCAACATTTGGATAACAAAAACAATTAAAATTCAGAAAAATATGAGCGACTTAAAAATTGTTTACCTTCGTCCGCCATCTTGAATAGTACTAATTCGACCTCCGCAGTGAATAAAATCGTGACATGTGATTAGCAGTCTAAGTTATGCGCACAGACAGAACCAAAGAGGTTCGAGGCGCAGCGATCACATATGAACATTTTTATTTTTTTTATCAGGAATTTATCACTTTACAATATTGTCTACAAAAAGAAGTAGTCCTAGTAGGAAAAACTCGCAAAAAATATTTACATTTTGAAAGAAATTATAAACATATTTGATTTCTAGTTACGTGCCAAAAGTCTTTAATTTTTTTTTATTTTGCTATATATTCTTTGTATTTCCAACTTTTTTTCAAAGAATTTTCCTGACTTTGTTTATGGATCGATTTTGACATTTTTTTGTCATTTGGTACAGAAATATGCAAGGTTTCCTCTCATAGTACTAATTTAATTTTCCGTTGTTTATTTATGGAGCTATACAGAGTTATCTACACTGCTAATTTCCGTGTGACGCCATTTCTCTATATAACGTTACCAAAATGACGTCAAAATGGCGTCCCGAAAATTTGATGCTGTAAATAAATTATGATTTCTCTAGTTATACATAACGGAAAACAGTAAAAATATTATGAGAAGAAACAGGAAACAATTCTCTATAAGTATACAAATTTCATTAAAAATTATCCATAAACGAAGTCAGGCAAATTCATTGAAAAAATTGGAAATACAAAGAGTATATAGCAAAATAAAAAAAAAATGGAAGACTTTTGGCACGTCACTGTATATCTAGTTTTAGGGGAGACAAACTTCTGTTTGTGCATACCTTACATCAGAAACATCTGTGAATCTTTTACACGATTTTTCTCGACACAATAAGTCTATTAAAATCATCAAAGGGGATTTCTACCAGTTTCAGAGTCAGATAAAAAAAAATAATCTGTCTGGGTGGTCAGATGGTGAAGTGGATAGCGCATCTATAATTACCTTTTACCATGGTGGACCTGTCCGCTAACATCCGGGCCAACAAGAGAGATACTTAAGTTGTATCATGGAACACAGTTGCTTGAGTTTTTGTCAGTAAAAAATAATAAATATATATGTGTGAAATGAGCCTCCCATTACAGTAATGTAATGGGCCGCGGCTCTATATATATAAACATTTTTTTATATACTGACAGAAACTCAAGCAACTGTGCATGGAATCAGATTGTATGTATAGCCACAGACAGGCACGTACCAAGGCTCCCCAATGTTTCAAAACATTGTTTACCTGGATCAAGAGTTCATCTGGTTTATTTTTTTCGATTTTTTGAATACTGACATTTCGATCCATGCAGCCAATATTATGTATTGCCGAGTTCACAGCGCGGTATGATTCAAAATGCTAAAAACCAATAACAAATAGAAAAGGAATCACTGTATTTCAAGCACGAGATCCGATGAGTATTTGTTACAGCTAGTTTTGGACCTAAACTAAGCGTAATCTCATACTTTAAGGAAGGGTGGGGGGTTACATAAAATTTCAATAAAAAATGTGGTCATATAACACGAAAATTGATTTAACACACACATATACATCGAAAAAGTATGAAAATTAGCTCCCTTGTTTGGGTCGAAAATTAGCTGTAACAAATTCTCAGCCCCCACCTCCATAGGTCAGATACCAACACATGCCCCCAATTCAAGGGAACCAATATTATTCCTCACACATTTGTTTCAATTCACCGCCATTCCATCTGTGATCGACTGACCAGAGTTTAGCGGTAACCATGTCACATCCAAATTATAACTGTAAAATGAATTTCAACTTGTAAAACAAAATAATTTATAGGCAAAAAACTATGTGAAAATAGGTTGCATGACCAATAAAAGAACTGAACGTACCGATCAGCACCCAAACGACAGAAAAGAATGCGTGGGAAGAATGGGTTCTTAAGTTCTCCTGCTTTTTGCATATATGGACCTTATAGGACGTAATATTTGCCTACGTTCTGCTAGTGGAATCAGGTTCAAGTCCTCCCGTATATTGCTCTTGTAATCGCCAGTTTTGGTAGTATGGGTCCCATCATCCTCGATATCCAGAGGTTACGCTCATCCCGACATCCAGGAGTTACGCTCATCTACGCTCTCCACCCCTGGAATATGTCATGGCAAAAATGACGGCTCTATGTGTGCCACCTTGATGAGGCAAGGAGACTGGTTCAACCCTTTGATGTACATCAAAAGAATATCGTGATCACATAACGGTTAAAAATGGCAGGCTTTGAGGTCGGTCGCGGTTCCTTTGTAATCATCGTAGGACAGGCATGCAGCCTAGCGATTGGTCAGGTTTTTTTACCCGAACATGCCTTCAGTTTTGCCATGACATATTCGAGGGTGGAGAGAGCGTAGGGGATCATAACCCTTGGATATCGAGGATGAGGTTCCATACGACACATCCACATTCCAAAATTGACCTAACAAGGCAGAGGTAGGCTGACCTTCGACAACTACGCGGGCAGTGTTTAGGTTAATTGCGAATGACGAAACCAAGGGAACAGTGGGCCTTCTTGACAGTCTTTGCAAGGTGTGAGGTCCATCTTAAGTTTTCATTAATTTTAGCTCTTAGGTAGCATCGTCGGAAACCCACGGTACACTTCTCTGACGTTTGCATACGGTATGCAAACGTCAGAGAACTGTACCGTGGGTTTCCGATGATGTAAGGTAGGGACATTCACTAGTTTGCGAGCAGACCAGAGAGTCCGAAGGTTCCAACTCTCGTTAATCGTCCAAATATCTAGCGGGTCAGAGCTAGAGTCATGAGTCACCTTTCGGACTACTTTCTGACCACTGTACATGTGAGAAAATAAGGGGGCTTCTCTGTATGCACTTTCAAGTAGAAAGAACTGACAAAAAGTGAATCACCTAGATTCAACAGATATATACAGACATATTATATACTGCAATCCAAAAGTTCAGTTACATTTTTTACGCAAATCACTTTAAAAATTCAGCAAAGCGGCTTTCGAAATCTGTATTGCCTTTTTCATGCCATAATGTCTTATGATGTTTATTGTTAATGTTTTATTTTTCAAAAGTATATTGGTTTTGATGCAATTTAAATCATCACAACGCAATATTTTTGCAACTTGCGTGTTTTTAACAATGTACTTAATTATATTTTTAACAGTGGATGATTGTATCGGATCCACTGTCAAAAATAGAAATAAGAAAAACACCCATACCAAAATTTGCTAACAAGAAGCACATGAGCAGCACACGAGAAACTCACATGAGAACTAACGTCATTTTCTCATGTGCATTTTAACATGCAAATGAGGCTGAAAGCTCACGTGAAAAAAGCTCACGTGAGGAAAAAAGCTCATGTGAGCAGAAAGCTCACGTGAAAAAAGTTCACATGAGGAAAATAAGCTCACATGTGCAATATTCAAAATAAAACAGCCCCTGACCCTCAGTAAATTTGAAAAATTGAAAACATTTTCATGTGATTCAAACTGTTCTATTGATTATACAACAGATTAGATGTACTTATATATATATACATGTCATTAAAGGTTAGCTGAATCCTAAACAGCTTTAACTCATACAATTGTAGCTAAATAATATAGTTGTATGTGCCATTTCTGTTAGACTTTCAATCACTCTATGAAATTGAAGGTCAAGATTTTGGAAAGTCTTAATTTAACATACTGATTTATAATATTGATCTTGTTTCATAAACATTGTAATTAGACTTACCTTGCTAATACATGTACATGTAGAGTTGCAATTGCAGTACACTATAGCTATACCAAGTTTCTGTCAGTCAAATTCCTTCAGAACATATTGCATTTTAAATATTGGAATTATCAACTAGTTTGAAATCTGTGCTAATATATGGAAATTGGTTTTTATAATCATGCAAAACAAACTACATTACCTTATCAATCATATGTATACAGAAATAGTATCATGTGATATCACAGTTATCCATAAATTCCATTTAATCCTGGAGCCATGTGCAATGCAACAGCCTTGTGTCGGCCATTTTGCCAGATTCAAAAATGGCAGTTAAAGTTTGAGAGGGAAGTGGCAGATAAGTTGATGTAGGAATAGCTCACGTGAGCAGAGATTTCCTAACATGAGCTTATGTAAGAATATATTTCCTCATGTGAGGAAAATTTTGCACATGTGCAATTGAGGTGAGGAATTTCCTTGCTAACATGAACTACTCTAAAGCTCATGTGCTTAACTTAATTTGCATACTTTTCTAACATGTTTCTCGTGTGTTTCTCGTGTGCTGCTCATGAGTTTCTCATGTGCATAGGTTAGGTTTTTCTGTACGGGCATTTAATTATGCAAATTTTATCATTCATTATCGAACATTATCTACCAACGGAATTCCGTGTTTACACTGACAAATGGGCTATCTTTATCTAGGAAACTGCAACAACTGTTTTTAGTACCTTACCGTCGAAGCAACGTGTGCACATATTAAACTGAAATTTGGTATGCAGATACATCATAAGGATAATACGTTGAACATTTCCGGTAATTCGACCAGTTTCCGTTCATTATTTCTGCAACGTATATTGAACTGAAATTTGGTACACAGATACATAATGGAGATATCTAGGTCAAGTCCCTGTAATTTGTGTAGTGAATCATTGCATCTTTACATCTTGCAGGGTGCCGGTAGTATGGAACGCCAAATTAACATATACTCAATAAATTACACCTGTCTTCATATAATTGAAGATAGGCACAATTCAATTGAAGATAGGTTCAATTTAATTGAAGATAGGTTCGATTTAATTGAAGATAGGTTCAATTCAATTGAAGATAGGTTCAATTTAATTGAAGATAGGTTCGATTTAATTGAAGATAGGTTCAATTCAATTGAAGATAGGTACAATTCAATTAGAGATAGGTTCAATTCAATTGAAGATAGGTACAATTCAATTGAAGATAGGTACAATTCAATTAGAGATAGGTTCAATTCAATTGAAGATAGATACAATTCAATTGAAGATAGGTACAATTCAATTAGAGATAGGTTCAATTCAATTGAAGATAGGAATATAATTGAAGATAGGTTCAAGTCGTCTTATTCGAACCAATTTTATTAGAATTGTACCTACCTCCAATTGAATTGAACTTATCTTCAGTTGAATTGTACCTGATCGTAGGGGACATGTATTGCTTCAGCAATACTCAGCCTGCTTGTTATTATTATTATTTTAAGTATATACATAAAACAGTGTGTAATTAAACACAGGGACCTGAGAATTTGTAACAGCTAGTTTTGGACCCAAAATAGGGTGTTTAGAGTAATTTAACACAGGTAACCCCCCAAATGTGTAAAATTACTCTAAACACCCTATTTTAGGTCCAAAACTAGCTGTAACAACTTCTCAGGTCCCTGTGTAATCTATCTGGTGGCAGTGACTCTATAACTGTAACAGTGAACATTTACACATTGGCTGTTCCTTTTCTTCGCATAGAATTGTGCAAAACAAAACACCCAAGAATACAGTATTTATGTATCACTGGATCTATTCTAATCACCTTTTGTCGACGTCGTGCATCGTCGCCTTAAACAATTTGCATTTATTTGAAATTTGGCACAAACCTTTGGTGTCCAAAACATAGTGGATTTTGTGGTCACATAACCCAAAAGAGACCCGAGAAATTGGGTCAAGGCGGTCAAATTGGCTATACTTTTTAACAATCAAACCTAAGACCAGACGGGAGAGATTGGAATTTATTTAAAGCTTTACATGTATGACAAAATCATACTTTGGATTATATTTTTATCATTTTCAATCTGAAATGGTCAAAGCTTGTCGCAATAATAATCAGGAGATGACCTTGAAAGTATGACGATTTTGAGGCTGGCCCCACCTCCTGGGGGCCCAGTTGTTTAAAAGTTGATAAGCGTAATCAGTGATTAGCGCAAAGTTTAATTTTCCTGTAACTTTAAAATGAAACCGTAGATTGCGTTACAACTTCACAGATATCAAATACCTAATAGTGTCAATTCACATGCAAAATTTCAAGATTTTACCTTGTACACCGACAGAATGATTAAGTTTGAAAAATATCGTTAAATAGTCATTAAGCTAATCACCTTTTGAACAACTGGACCCTGGGCTCCTGGTGCTGAAGGAAGGGACGCAAATCAATGGAAATTGTTAACGGACGACTGATCCACGAAATGTTACACTTTCAACAATTTTCTTCATTAGACAAAGCTATATGTCTACTGGAACCAAACCCTCTTCATAGATGGAAGGGTTTAAAGGTGCTTTATCAAACTTGTGAATTCCATGCCCAGACTTCGCAATTCTCTTGAGGAGGTGCTGAAGTTCGCTAAATTTATATAGGAAAATGTCTTTTGTATTAATTTTGTTCATTTTTCAGATGAATATAATTCAAAGTTGGCTAAACTTTCAACAATCTTCTTCCGACCTTGATATGCTGGTATCATATACTCCTAATATAAATGGAAGACTTTATATTGTCAGTTCCACGCTCGAACAATGGAAGGAGATTAAGTTGATATAGGAAAACGACACTTTTTGCTATTTGTTTTTCGTTCATTGCCATTGGGAAATAATTCATGCTTCGAAGTTGATATTCACAACCTTTTAATTAACAATACTTAAAAATATCTTTATTACAAAGTTCACAAAACAGAATTCCTCTTTCAAGATGTACAATATAATATCTCATAATACATTTTATATACCATAGTCATGTGGTAACCAATATATCTCATATCTTTCTATATCTTATAAAATACAAATTTGAACAAAAAGTCCCCAGAAGCCTACATCACTCACCTGGTATCAATCTAATATTTGTAATCCAAAAAGTCGACCAAAATAAAGTTACAGGCAAAATAGTCCCCCATCCAAGCATGCTACTACCTTTTTATTTAGTTATTGAGTTTAATTTATCGAAGACTTTAAGACTTTTAACCTACGTGACCTTGAAAGTGGGTCAATGTCATTCATTTGAACACACTTGGTAGCCCTTCATCCCAGCATGCTACATGCCTAATAACAGTCCTGATATGAATTTATATTGAAAAGAAATTGTTTAAGTAAAATATTAATTTGATGCCTGACGGAGGCCAGACGATTGACAGACATTGCATAACAGCAGATATTCTGTAATATAACAGCTTTGGAAAGATAAACAAATTGACTATGAAAAGTCAGTAATTGGTTCAGCCACGGAAGTCCGTGGTTCAGCAAACATGATCATTGTACTATTAAGATTGAAAAGCATATTTGCAATGTTGATGCTGATACACAAATATGTATTTACCATTACATTTTTGTATATTATTTGATCATATTAGTTAATTTTACCTATTTATGGCAACTGAAAGCAATTCAATGCTTAAATAAATGTAAAAAGTCTACAAATATAATCTTTATGAAGCCAATTACCAGCAATGAAATATGGCTTTGTAGGACCTTTTATAACAGAAATTAATATCACAATTGTCTAATAATAAGTCTTCACATGGTAAGTATAGTAGTTACTTCCCTTAGTTTAGGCTAAGTAAGTGAGTGCAGTAAGGCCTAAAGGGAGATAACTTGTTTGCATTTCTTATTATTAGCAAAGGTAACCTCTTTGATTTGCAAAAAAATATCTATGTATATATCTGTGGATTAACATATAACACCGAAACACAAATGCGAAGGAAGAAAATTTTTTGACTGACTTGTGCCCTATCTGGGCCTCGAACTCACGATCTCCGGCACCAAATCGCATAGCCAGAAATACCTGCAGCCGTTACCACTGTGCCAACTTGACATCCCCAAAAAAAGGGATGTTTTGAAGTCGCAGTGATAGATGGTCCGGTATTCTGACATGATCATAGTGGAAATCGTCTATTATAGATGATGTGAACACCTGAATCACAATGCATATACATACATGGATGAGAATTGTACAAATATTACATATATTAAGCACAGATTTACATAATATACATATTAGTTATACACATAAAAACACAAATAAATAGGAATACATGAAGGTAAAGAAAAAATATTCAGATGATATTTAAGTGATTATGCAAGTAAAGACCTTATACACCGAGAAAGTAAATGCAAAAATATAACTTTATTCCAAGTACTGCTCACCCCAAATATATCTTTGTTTACATCGTGCATAGTTATACATTCATATATGCAGAAAATAATAATCCAATTCTATAGATTACCCTATAACGTTCATAAAGCATCAAAACAATTAAAGCTGCATAATAGCTATCGATAAAAAGCCTTCAAACTTCTGGAGAATCACTGTTAAAAGTCGTTTTCACAACTGAAAGGCCCAATATACGTAACTTTCAGCAAAACTTGAAGTGAAAATCAGGCCTAATAACTTAACATATTTATAGGTTTAGTTAAGATTAACAGATATCAGCAATATTCAAGATGAATTCTTACGTGGTTACCAGTACAGCAGCAGTTGAAGCTCGGTATTTGTAAACACGCGTCCATTTTTAACTGTCTTCTAACTTTGGTTTGTTGTTGAAGTGGGCCCCACCTGAGCTATTTCCAAGTCTTTGGATTTTTCTGTCAAGAGTTTTTTGTTAGTTACCGCCCAGGTTTACTTCGTTTAAGGCTTTTTTTTTGCATGGTTATCAACAGGATTTTTTTTTCAGAATTTTTCAGAATCCCAAAAAATTCCCTGAAGTTACGTATATTTGGCCTTTAAATATAACCAATAACATAAAGGGAGATAACTACATTATCAGAGTTCTTGGTGAAACAACACAAACTAAATTCTCATACCCGGGTATATATATAATGCAATTATCATATTATGCCATGATATCAAAGGTACATATATTTAAGCCTTGCCTGTCAATACACTGATAAGAATATATCATGACATATAACTTGTAAAAACTTGTAAATGTAAACGTTATTTGAAATACAAACTTTAGTCATTTTACAACAATTATGAATCAAATCATCCAACTTATGTAATTCACTCTTGTTGACCCGGATGTTAGCGTGCAAGGCGTCTAATTATCGGAGGAAACCAGAGTAACTGGAGAAAACCAATGTGGTCGGGCAAGTGACCCCCATAAATGTTCATGTCTGGTTGGGGAATCGAACCCCGGCTGTCTTGGTGAAAGGCAACTGAGCTATCCACTGCACCATCCTACCAATCAAAACTTTTTTAAAACAGTTATAAAAACAGCTATATCAACATATTTTGATAAATCTTGTGGGCTTGGATGTGTGTAGGGGGCTTAATTTTGAAGCTGAAATCTGATTCTGAGAAAACTCGTGCATATGGTCAGGTGACCAATTTCCCTTTTCATGTCGGAAACGGTAAATCTGACCCAGCTAGGTCACCTTGCTGGAGGGCAATGTACCAGCCACTGCACCACCTAGCCACCAATATTATATCGTAACTTTAAAGTGTTAACAATCAAGGCTTACTATATTTCCCAATATTATGATGTAAATTTGACTTAAAAAGCAATTGGGTGAAGATGGCCTCAGGGTTTGTCAATGTAAGTGATGTCTGTTTGCCATATTGCCTATGTCCCCATATGTAAATGATGCATAAAGCCTTAATAAGATTTACCTAGGTAGTATATATGATCTATGGCACAAAAGAATCTGGCGTGCTACATTATAAAACGAAATCCTGTCTCGTCAATATTCATGTTCAAACTTCAATTATCTGCTCAAGCACTCTAAATTCCTGATTTGAGTGACTAATAAATGAACAAAACAAAATTTCTCAACATTTTCGAAGGTGTATTTCTATTAGTAAAGTGAATCATGATCATCCCACTCATTATTTTTGGCGAATAATTTTCGTGAAATTTGCCAAAGCAAATTTTTGCATGAGAAAGAAACTTAGTTTTCAGTACGTTTGAACTAGGCTTGTTCCAGAATTAACAGTGTGGGAGGGGCAGAAAGCACTTACTTGGGGTCCCCACCACACATGAAATATTAAAAGAGAATTATAAGGAATAGCAGGGACCTATATGTGAGACTCGCAGATACTTCCCTAGGAATAGTATACAGATCTAGTTTTAACCCTACCACCTGTCAATGATATAACTCAAGCACACTTCAATGCCTATAGCTCCAAATACCACTTCACACTCCACATAAATATTTCAATGTTTCATTTATTCACATTCTAAACAAATCCTTCATACCTTTCTCTCAATTTATTGCAAAACCCATTTATAACCCTAACACTTCTCTTGACAAATGATGTGACGGTGATACAATATTTAATAGCATTGTTACATCAATCTCAAAATTCCATTACAATTAAGAATGATACATTTTTGAGCTAAGTATTTCAGGAAAAAAAAAAAAAAACTTAAACTATTCAAAAGGATGTACATTCAGTTATTTTGAGAATTGTCTGTATTGCATAGTACTGGAATTTTGGTCCACTTGTCTGATCAAAATCCATAGGCCTTTGGGAAGTGAATTAATGTTTCCGCCTCTGAAATAAAAAATAAAATAAAATCTTGTGGGATTAATTTCTCCTTAAGATTTGATATCTCCTAGCAACAAATGATAATTGTGAAAATTGAATTTTCACATCAACCAATTAGGATATGATTTTTTTTTAACAGACAAAGAAATAACACAAAGAAATATCACATGTACAAGATCTTCCTGATATAATTTGTCCACTGTAAACTGTTACTTACAAATTTAGTAACAGGATGTGCCCGGGGAAGGAACAATATACATCTAACCCATGCCAAATTGAAAGACTAACTCTACTACATACTCTACTATACTATATCAGAATGAAAAAATAATGGAAAAATGAAACCTTTTTGTTCAATTGCAATGTCACAAAGAAAGCAGTTTTTTATGATATTTATAAGTAAAAAAAAACTACAAAGATTGAAAGTAATGGTTGAATTTAACTATGATAGGAGATCTCCTGATGATGATTTAGATTGTGAAATATGTAAAGGGAAGTAACTCTTCCAAATAAAGTTGAATCCAACTGGTGTTCAGAAAATTAACACAAGTTCACATAAACAACCAATGCACACGATGCTACATGTATTGTAATACATCCATCCAAGGGTATAAAAAAGGAATTATATAATTATTCTTTCATAACTTTTGTAGAATTGATAAGGCATATACCTTGCTGAGCCAGTAAATTGTCTAGAACAAGACCGTAAAACTGTTCTGGTCTGCCGTCAGTTGACGTTCCCTTGGAATTTAATCTGTACGTCCTGAAAAAGAAGAAAAAACTTTATTTAAGAACTGGTATGCTAGTCCTAAACACGAGTTCATACAGTATGACCAGTGAGGAGTTTGTGCTAGTCTCAAAACACAGGTTCATACAGTACGACCAGTGAGGAGTTTATGCTAATCTCAAACATGGGTTCATACAGTAGTTTATGCTAGTCTCAAACACGGATTCATACAGTAGTTTATGCTAGTCTCAAACACAGGTTCATACAGTACGACCAGTGAGGAGTTTGCTAGTCACAAACACAGGTTCATACAGTACGACCGGTGAGGAGTTTATGCTAGTTTCAAACACGGGTTCATACAGTACGACCAGTGAGGATGTTATGCTAGTCTTAAACACAGGTTCATACAGTACGACCAGTGAAGAGTTTATGCTAGTCCTAAACACAGGTTCATACAGTATGACCATTTAGGACTTTATGCTAGTCTCAAACATGGGTTCATACGGTACGACCAGTGAGGAGTTTATGCTAGTCTCAAACACGGTTCATACAGTACGACCGTTGAGGAATTTATGCTAGTCTCAAACATGGGTTCATACAGTACGACTGGTTAGGAGTTTATTCTAGTCTCAAACACGAGTTCATACAGTACGACCAGTGAGGAGCTTATGCTAGTCTCAAACACGGGTTCATACAGTACGACTGGTGAGGAGTTTATGCTAGTCTCAAACACTGGTTCATACGGTACGACCAGTGAAGAGTTCATGCAAGTCTCAAACACAGGTTTATACGGTACGACCGGAGAGGAGGTTATGCTAGTCTCAAACACGGGTTCATACAGTACGACCGGTGAGGAGGTTATGCTAGTCTCAAACATGGGTTCATACAGTACGACCGGTGAGGAGGTTATGCTAGTCTCAAACATGTGTTCATACGGTACGACCGGTGAGGAGGTTATGCTAGTCTCAAACACAGGTTCATACAGTACAACCGGTGAGGAGTTTATGCTAGTCTCAAACACGGGTTCATACAGTACGACTGGTGAGGAGTTTATGCTAGTCTCAAACACGGATTCATACAGTACGACCAGTGAGGAGTTTATGCTCGTCACAAACACTGGTTCATACGATACGACAGGTGAGGAGTTTATGCTAGTTTCAAACACAAGTTCATACAGTACGACCAGTAGGGAGTTTATGATAGTCACAAACATGGGTTCATACGGTACGACCGGTGAGGAGTTTATGCTAGTCCTTAACACGGGTTCATACAGTATGACCATTGAGGAGTTTATGCTAGTCTCAAACATGGGTTCATACAGTAGTTTATGCTAGTCTCAAATATGGGTTCATTCAGTATGACTATTAATGAGTTTATGCTAGTCACAAACACGGGTTCATACAGTACGACCAGTAGGGAGTTTATGCTAGTCCCAAACACGGGTTCATACAGTATGACCATTGAGGAGTTTATGCTAGTCTCAAACATGGGTTCATACAGTACGACTGGTTAGGAGTTTATGCTAGTCTCAAACACGGGTTCATACAGTACGACTGGTTAGGAGTTTATGCTAGTCTCAAACATGGGTTCATACAGTACGACCAGTGAGGAGTTTATGCTAGTCTCAAACACAGGTTCATACAGTACAACCGGTGAGGAGTTTATGCTAGTCTCAAACACGGGTTCATACAGTACGACTGGTGAGGAGTTTATGCTAGTTTCAAACACAGGTTCATACAGTACGACCAGTAGGGAGTTTATGATAGTCACAAACATGGGTTCATACGGTACGACCGGGGAGGAGTTTATGCTAGTTTCAAACACGGGTTCATACAGTACGACCAGTGAGGATGTTATGCTAGTCTCAAACACAGGTTCATACAGTACGACCAGTGAAGAGTTTATGCTAGTCCTAAACACAGGTTCATACAGTATGACCATTGAGGACTTTATGCTAGTCTCAAACATGGGTTCATACGGTACGACCAGTGAGGAGTTTATGCTAGTCTCAAACACGGTTCATACAGTACGACCATTGAGGAATTTATGCTAGTCTCAAACATGGGTTCATACAGTACGACTGGTTAGGAGTTTATTCTAGTCTCAAACACGAGTTCATACAGTACGACCATTGAGGAGCTTATGCTAGTCTCAAACACGGGTTCATACAGTACGACTGGTGAGGAGTTTATGCTAGTCTCAAACATGGGTTCATACAGTACGACCAGTGAGGAGTTTATGCTAGTCACAAACACTGGTTCATACGGTACGACCAGTGAAGAGTTCATGCAAGTCTCAAACACAGGTTTATACGGTACGACCGGAGAGGAGGTTATGCTAGTCTCAAACACGGGTTCATACAGTACGACCGGTGAGGAGGTTATGCTAGTCTCAAACATGTGTTCATACGGTACGACCGGTGAGGAGCTTATGCTAGTCTCAAACACGGGTTCATACAGTACGACTGGTGAGGAGTTTATGCTAGTCTCAAACACTGGTTCATACGGTACGACCAGTGAAGAGTTCATGCAAGTCTCAAACACAGGTTTATACGGTACGACCGGAGAGGAGGTTATGCTAGTCTCAAACACGGGTTCATACAGTACGACCGGTGAGGAGGTTATGCTAGTCTCAAACATGGGTTCATACAGTACGACCGGTGAGGAGGTTATGCTAGTCTCAAACATGTGTTCATACGGTACGACCGGTGAGGAGGTTATGCTAGTCTCAAACACAGGTTCATACAGTACAACCGGTGAGGAGTTTATGCTAGTCTCAAACACGGGTTCATACAGTACGACTGGTGAGGAGTTTATGCTAGTCTCAAACACGGATTCATACAGTACGACCAGTGAGGAGTTTATGCTCGTCACAAACACTGGTTCATACGATACGACAGGTGAGGAGTTTATGCTAGTTTCAAACACAAGTTCATACAGTACGACCAGTAGGGAGTTTATGATAGTCACAAACATGGGTTCATACGGTACGACCGGTGAGGAGTTTATGCTAGTCCTTAACACGGGTTCATACAGTATGACCATTGAGGAGTTTATGCTAGTCTCAAACATGGGTTCATACAGTAGTTTATGCTAGTCTCAAATATGGGTTCATTCAGTATGACTATTAATGAGTTTATGCTAGTCACAAACACGGGTTCATACAGTACGACCAGTAGGGAGTTTATGCTAGTCCCAAACACGGGTTCATACAGTATGACCATTGAGGAGTTTATGCTAGTCTCAAACATGGGTTCATACAGTACGACTGGTTAGGAGTTTATGCTAGTCTCAAACACGGGTTCATACAGTACGACTGGTTAGGAGTTTATGCTAGTCTCAAACATGGGTTCATACAGTACGACCAGTGAGGAGTTTATGCTAGTCTCAAACATGGGTTCATACATTACGACTGGTTAGGAGTTTATGCTAGTCTCAAACACGGGTTCATACAGTACGACCAGTGAGGAGGTTATGCTAGTCTCAAACACAGGTTCATACAGTACAACCGGTGAGGAGTTTATGCTAGTCTCAAACACGGGTTCATACAGTACGACTGGTGAGGAGTTTATGCTAGTTTCAAACACAGGTTCATACAGTACGACCAGTAGGGAGTTTATGATAGTCACAAACATGGGTTCATACGGTACGACCGGGGAGGAGTTTATGCTAGTTTCAAACACGGGTTCATACAGTACGACCAGTGAGGATGTTATGCTAGTCTCAAACACAGGTTCATACAGTACGACCAGTGAAGAGTTTATGCTAGTCCTAAACACAGGTTCATACAGTATGACCATTGAGGACTTTATGCTAGTCTCAAACATGGGTTCATACGGTACGACCAGTGAGGAGTTTATGCTAGTCTCAAACACGGTTCATACAGTACGACCATTGAGGAATTTATGCTAGTCTCAAACATGGGTTCATACAGTACGACTGGTTAGGAGTTTATTCTAGTCTCAAACACGAGTTCATACAGTACGACCATTGAGGAGCTTATGCTAGTCTCAAACACGGGTTCATACAGTACGACTGGTGAGGAGTTTATGCTAGTCTCAAACATGGGTTCATACAGTACGACCAGTGAGGAGTTTATGCTAGTCACAAACACTGGTTCATACGGTACGACCAGTGAAGAGTTCATGCAAGTCTCAAACACAGGTTTATACGGTACGACCGGAGAGGAGGTTATGCTAGTCTCAAACACGGGTTCATACAGTACGACCGGTGAGGAGGTTATGCTAGTCTCAAACATGGGTTCATACAGTACGACCGGTGAGGAGGTTATGCTAGTCTCAAACATGTGTTCATACGGTACGACCGGTGAGGAGGTTATGCTAGTCTCAAACACAGGTTCATACAGTACAACCGGTGAGGAGTTTATGCTAGTCTCAAACACGGGTTCATACAGTACGACTGGTGAGGAGTTTATGCTAGTCTCAAACACGGATTCATACAGTACGACCAGTGAGGAGTTTATGCTCGTCACAAACACTGGTTCATACGATACGACAGGTGAGGAGTTTATGCTAGTTTCAAACACAAGTTCATACAGTACGACCAGTAGGGAGTTTATGATAGTCACAAACATGGGTTCATACGGTACGACCGGTGAGGAGTTTATGCTAGTCCTTAACACGGGTTCATACAGTATGACCATTGAGGAGTTTATGCTAGTCTCAAACATGGGTTCATACAGTAGTTTATGCTAGTCTCAAATATGGGTTCATTCAGTATGACTATTAATGAGTTTATGCTAGTCACAAACACGGGTTCATACAGTACGACCAGTAGGGAGTTTATGCTAGTCCCAAACACGGGTTCATACAGTATGACCATTGAGGAGTTTATGCTAGTCTCAAACATGGGTTCATACAGTACGACTGGTTAGGAGTTTATTCTAGTCTCAAACACGAGTTCATACAGTACGACCAGTGAGGAGTATATGCTAGTCTCAAACACGGGTTCATACAGTACGACCAGTGAGGAGTTGATGCCAGTCTAAAACACGGGTTCATACAGTACGACCAGTGAGGAGTTTATGCCAGTCTAAAACATGGGTTCATACAGTACGACCAGTGAGGAGTTGATGCCAGTCTAAAACACGGGTTCATACAGTACGACCAGTGAGGAGTTTATGCTAGTCTCAAACATGGGTTCATACAGTACAACCAATGAGGAGTTTATGCTAGTCTCAAACATGGGTTCATACAGTACAACCGGTGAGGAGTTTATACTAGTCTCAAAGATGGGTTCATACGGTACGACCAGTGAGGAGTTTATGCTAGTCTCAAACACGGTTCATACAGTACGACCATTGAGGAGTTTATGCTAGTCTCAAACACGGGTTCATACAGTACGACTGGTGAGGAGTTT
The DNA here is from genome assembly GCA_947623455.1 of Mimachlamys varia. NCBI lineage: Eukaryota > Metazoa > Mollusca > Bivalvia > Pectinida > Pectinidae > Mimachlamys > Mimachlamys varia. The sequence goes on from OX392540.1 coordinate 32,026,773, forward strand.
ATGCTAGTCTCAAACACGGATTCATACAGTACGACCAGTGAGGAGTTTATGCTAGTCACAAACACTGGTTCATACGATACGACCGGTGAGGAGTTTATGCTAGTTTCAAACACAGGTTCATACAGTACGACCAGTAGGGAGTTTATGATAGTCACAAACATGGGTTCATACGGTACGACAGGTGAGGAGTTTATGCTAGTCCTTAACACGGGTTCATACAGTATGTCCATTGAGGAGTTTATGCTAGTCTCAAACATGGGTTCATACAGTAGTTTATGCTAGTCTCAAATATGGGTTCATTCAGTATGACTATTAATGAGTTTATGCTAGTTACAAACACGGGTTCATACAGTACGACCAGTAGGGAGTTTATGCTAGTCCCAAACACGGGTTCATACAGTATGACCATTGAGGAGTTTATGCTAGTCTCAAACATGGGTTCATACAGTACGACTGGTTAGGAGTTTATGCTAGTCTCAAACACGGGTTCATACAGTACGACTGGTTAGGAGTTTATGCTAGTCTCAAACACGAGTTCATACAGTACGACCAGTGAGGAGTTTATGCTAGTCTCAAACACGGGTTCATACAGTACGACCAGTGAGGAGTTGATGCCAGTCTAAAACACGGGTTCATACAGTACGACCAGTGAGGAGTTTATGCCAGTCTCAAACATGGGTTCATACAGTACGACCAGTGAGGAGTTGATGCCAGTCTAAAACACGGGTTCATACAGTACGACCAGTGAGGAGTTCATGCTAGTCTCAAACACGGGTTCATACAGTACAACCAGTGAGGAGTTTATGCTAGTCTCAAACATGGGTTCATACAGTACGACCAGTAGGGAGTTTATGATAGTCACAAACATGGGTTCATACGGTACGACAGGTGAGGAGTTTATGCTAGTCCTTAACACGGGTTCATACAGTACGACCAGTGAGGAGTTGATGCCAGTCTAAAACACGGGTTCATACAGTACGACCAGTGAGGAGTTTATGCTAGTCTCAAACACGGGTTCATACAGTACAACCAGTGAGGAGTTTATGCTAGTCTCAAACATGGGTTCATACAGTACAACCGGTGAGGAGTTTATGCTAGTCTCAAACATGGGTTCATACGGTACGACCAGTGAGGAGTTTATGCTAGTCTCAAACACGGTTCATACAGTACGACCATTGAGGAGTTTATGCTAGTCTCAAACACGGGTTCATACAGTACGACTGGTGAGGAGTTTATGCTAGTCTCAAACACGGATTCATACAGTACGACCAGTGAGGAGTTTATGCTAGTCACAAACACTGGTTCATACGATACGACCGGTGAGGAGTTTATGCTAGTTTCAAACACAGGTTCATACAGTACGACCAGTAGGGAGTTTATGATAGTCACAAACATGGGTTCATACGGTACGACAGGTGAGGAGTTTATGCTAGTCCTTAACACGGGTTCATACAGTATGACCATTGAGGAGTTTATGCTAGTCTCAAACATGGGTTCATACAGTAGTTTATGCTAGTCTCAAATATGGGTTCATTCAGTATGACTATTAATGAGTTTATGCTAGTTACAAACACGGGTTCATACAGTACGACCAGTAGGGAGTTTATGCTAGTCCCAAACACGGGTTCATACAGTATGACCATTGAGGAGTTTATGCTAGTCTCAAACATGGGTTCATACAGTACGACTGGTTAGGAGTTTATGCTAGTCTCAAACACGGGTTCATACAGTACGACTGGTTAGGAGTTTATGCTAGTCTCAATCATGGGTTCATACAGTACGACCAGTGAGGAGTTTATGCTAGTCTCAAACATGGGTTCATACATTACGACTGGTTAGGAGTTTATGCTAGTCTCAAACACGGGTTCATACAGTACGACCAGTGAGGAGGTTATGCTAGTCTCAAACACAGGTTCACACAGTACAACCGGTGAGGAGTTTATGCTAGTCTCAAACACGGGTTCATACAGTACGACTGGTGAGGAGTTTATGCTAGTTTCAAACACAGGTTCATACAGTACGACCAGTAGGGAGTTTCTGATAGTCACAAACATGGGTTCATACGGTACGACCGGTGAGGAGTTTATGCTAGTCCTTAACACGGGTTCATACAGTATGACCAGTGAGGAGTTTATGCTAGTCTCAAACATGGGTTCATACAGTACGACCGGTGAGGAGTTTATGCTAGTCTCAAACATGGGTTCATACAGTACGACCATTGAGGAGTTTATGCTAGTCTCAAACATGGGTTCATACAGTCGACTGGTTAGGAGTTTATTCTAGTCTCAAACACGAGTTCATACAGTACGACCAGTGAGGAGCTTATGCTAGTCTCAAACACTGGTTCATACAGTACGACTGGTGAGGAGTTTATGCTAGTCTCAAACACGGGTTCATACAGTACGACCAGTGAGGATTTTATGCTAGTCACAAACACTGGTTCATACGGTACGACCAGTGAAGAGTTCATGCAAGTCTCAAACACAGGTTTATACGGTACGACCGGAGAGGAGGTTATGCTAGTCTCAAACACGGGTTCATACAGTACGACCAGTGAGGAGGTTATGCTAGTCTCAAACATGGGTTCATACAGTACGACCGGTGAGGAGGTTATGCTAGTCTCAAACACGGGTTCATACAGTACAACCAGTGAGGAGTTTATGCTAGTCTCAAACATGGGTTCATACAGTACGACCGGTGAAGAGTTTATGCTAGTCTCAAACATGGGTTCATACGTTACAACCATTGAGGAGTTTATGCTAGTCTCAAACATGGGTTCATACAGTACGACTGGTTAGGAGTTTATTCTAGTCTAAAACACGAGTTCATACAGTACGACCAGTGAGGAGCTTATGCTAGTCTCAAACACGGGTTCATACAGTATGACTGGTGAGGAGTTTATGCTAGTCTCAAACAGGGGTTCATACAGTACGACCAGTGAGGATTTTATGCTAGTCACAAACACTGGTTCATACGGTACGACCAGTGAAGAGTTCATGCAAGTCTCAAACACAGGTTTATACGGTACGACCGGAGAGGAGGTTATGCTAGTCTCAAACATGGGTTCATACAGTACGACCGGTGAGGAGGTTATGCTAGTCTCAAACATGGGTTCATACAGTACGACTGGTTAGGAGTTTATGCTAGTCTCAAACACGGGTTCATACAGTACGACTGGTTAGGAGTTTATGCTAGTCTCAAACATGGGTTCATACAGTACGACCAGTGAGGAGTTTATGCTAGTCTCAAACATGGGTTCATACATTACGACTGGTTAGGAGTTTATGCTAGTCTCAAACACGGGTTCATACAGTACGACCAGTGAGGAGGTTATGCTAGTCTCAAACACAGGTTCACACAGTACAACCGGTGAGGAGTTTATGCTAGTCTCAAACACGGGTTCATACAGTACGACTGGTGAGGAGTTTATGCTAGTTTCAAACACAGGTTCATACAGTACGACCAGTAGGGAGTTTCTGATAGTCACAAACATGGGTTCATACGGTACGACCGGTGAGGAGTTTATGCTAGTCCTTAACACGGGTTCATACAGTATGACCAGTGAGGAGTTTATGCTAGTCTCAAACATGGGTTCATACAGTACGACCGGTGAGGAGTTTATGCTAGTCTCAAACATGGGTTCATACGGTACGACCATTGAGGAGTTTATGCTAGTCTCAAACATGGGTTCATACAGTACGACTGGTTAGGAGTTTATTCTAGTCTCAAACACGAGTTCATACAGTACGACCAGTGAGGAGCTTATGCTAGTCTCAAACACTGGTTCATACAGTACGACTGGTGAGGAGTTTATGCTAGTCTCAAACACGGGTTCATACGGTACGACCAGTGAGGATTTTATGCTAGTCACAAACACTGGTTCATACGGTACGACCAGTGAAGAGTTCATGCAAGTCTCAAACACAGGTTTATACGGTACGACCGGAGAGGAGGTTATGCTAGTCTCAAACACGGGTTCATACAGTACGACCAGTGAGGAGGTTATGCTAGTCTCAAACATGGGTTCATACAGTACGACCGGTGAGGAGGTTATGCTAGTCTCAAACACGGGTTCATACAGTACAACCAGTGAGGAGTTTATGCTAGTCTCAAACATGGGTTCATACAGTACGACCGGTGAAGAGTTTATGCTAGTCTCAAACATGGGTTCATACGGTACGACCATTGAGGAGTTTATGCTAGTCTCAAACATGGGTTCATACAGTACGACTGGTTAGGAGTTTATTCTAGTCTCAAACACGAGTTCATACAGTACGACCAGTGAGGAGCTTATGCTAGTCTCAAACACGGGTTCATACAGTATGACTGGTGAGGAGTTTATGCTAGTCTCAAACAGGGGTTCATACAGTACGACCAGTGAGGATTTTATGCTAGTCACAAACACTGGTTCATACGGTACGACCAGTGAAGAGTTCATGCAAGTCTCAAACACAGGTTTATACGGTACGACCGGAGAGGAGGTTATGCTAGTCTCAAACATGGGTTCATACAGTACGACCGGTGAGGAGGTTATGCTAGTCTCAAACATGGGTTCATACAGTACGACCGGTGAGGAGGTTATGCTAGTCTCAAACATGGGTTCATACGGTACGACCAGTGAGGAGTTTATGCTAGTCACAAACACTGGTTCATACGATACGACCGGTGAGGAGTTTATGCTAGTTTCAAACACAGGTTCATACAGTACGACCAGTAGGGAGTTTATGATAGTCACAAACATGGGTTCATACGGTACGACCGGTGAGGAGTTTATGCTAGTCCTTAACACGGGTTCATACAGTATGACCATTGAGGAGTTTATGCTAGTCTCAAACATGGGTTCATACAGTAGTTTATGCTAGTCTCAAATATGGGTTCATTCAGTATGACTATTAATGAGTTTATGCTAGTCACAAACACGGGTTCATACAGTACGACCAGTAGGGAGTTTATGCTAGTCCCAAACACGGGTTCATACAGTATGACCATTGAGGAGTTTATGCTAGTCTCAAACATGGGTTCATACAGTACGACTGGTTAGGAGTTTATGCTAGTCTCAAACACGAGTTCATACAGTACGACCAGTGAGGAGTTTATGCTAGTCTCAAACATGGGTTCATACAGTACGACCAGTGAGGAGTTTATGCTAGTCTCAAACAGGGGTTCATACAGTACGACCGGTGAGGAGTTTATGCTAGTCTCAAACACGGGTTCATACAGTACAACCAGTGAGGAGTTTATGCTAGTCTCAAACATGGGTTCATACAGTACGACCGGTGAGGAGTTTATGCTAGTCTCAAACACGGGTTCATACAGTACGACCGGTGAGGAGTTTATGCTCGTCCCAAACACGGGTTCATACAGTACGACCAGTGAGGAATTTATGCTAGTCTCAAACATAGGTTCATACAGTATGACCGGTGAGGAGTTGATGCTAGTTTCAAACACGGGTTCATACAGTACGACCAGTAGGGAGTTTATGATAGTCACAAACATGGGTTCATACGGTACGACCATTGAGGAGTTTATGCTTGTCACAAACACGGGTTCATACAGTATGACCGGTGAGGAGTTTATGCTAGTCTCAAACACAGGTTCATACAGTATGACCGGTGAGGAGTTGATGCTTGTCACAAACAAGGGTTCATATGGTACGACCATTGAGGAGTTTATGTTAGTCTCAAACATGGGTTCATACAGTAGTTTATGCTAGTCTCAAACACGGGTTCATACAGTACGACCAGCCAAGAGTTTATGCTAGTCTCAAACACGGTTCATACAGTACGACCAGTGATGAGTTTATGCTAGTCTCAAATACGGGTTCATTCAGTACGACCAGTGATGAGTTTATGCTAGTCACAAACACGGGTTCATACAGTACAACCAGTAGGGAGTTTATGATAGTCACAAACATGGGTTCATACAGTACGACCATTGAGGAGTTTATGCTTGTCACAAACACGGGTTCATACAGTATGACCGGTGAGGAGTTTATGCTAGTCTCAAACACAGGTTCATACAGTATGACCGGTGAGGAGTTGATGCTTGTCACAAACAAGGGTTCATATGGTACGACCATTGAGGAGTTTATGTTAGTCTCAAACATGGGTTCATACATAAGTTTATGCTTGTCTCAAACACGGGTTCATACAGTACAACCAGTGAGGAGTTTATGCTAGTCTCAAACATGGGTTCATACAGTACGACCGGTGAGGAGTTTATGCTAGTCTCAAACACGGGTTCATACAGTACGACCGGTGAGGAGTTTATGCTCGTCCCAAACACGGGTTCATACAGTACGACCGGTGAGGAATTTATGCTAGTCTCAAACATAGGTTCATACAGTATGACCGGTGAGGAGTTGATGCTACTTTCAAACACGGGTTCATACAGTACGACCAGTAGGGAGTTTATGATAGTCACAAACATGGGTTCATACGGTACGACCATTGAGGAGTTTATGCTTGTCACAAACACGGGTTCATACAGTACGACCGGTGAGGAGTTTATGCTAGTCTCAAACACAGGTTCATACAGTATGACCGGTGAGGAGTTGATGCTTGTCACAAACACGGGTTCATATGGTACGACCATTGAGGAGTTTATGTTAGTCTCAAACATGGGTTCATACAGTAGTTTATGCTAGTCTCAAACACGGGTTCATACAGTACGACCAGCCAGGAGTTTATGCTAGTCTCAAACACGGTTCATACAGTACGACCAGTGAGGAGTTTATGCTAGTCTCAAATACGGGTTCATTCAGTATGACTAGTAATGAGTTTATGCTAGTCACAAACACGGGTTCATACAGTACGACCAGTAAGGAGTTTATGCTAGTCCCAAACACTGGTTCATACAGTACGACTAGTGAGGAGTTTATGCTAGTCTCAAATACGGGTTCATTCAGTATGACTAGTAATGAGTTTATGCTAGTCACAAACACTGGTTCATACAGTACGACCAGTAAGGAGTTTATGCTAGTCCCAAACACTGGTTCATACAGTACGACTAGTGAGGAGTTTATGCTAGTTTCAAACACACGTTCATACGGTACGACCAGAGATGAGTTTATGCTTAAATGCTAGTCTCAAACATGGTTCATACAGTACGACCAGTGAGGATTTTATGCCAGTTTCAAACATGGGTTCATACAGTACGACCAGTGAGGATTTTATGCCAGTTTCAAACAGGTGATCATACATTAAGACCAGTGAGGAGTTTATGCAAGTTTCAAACACGGGTTCATACAGTAACCACACGGGAGAGTTTATAGCCAATGTTTCACCTCACTGGTTGTGCTTTCAAGAAAATCAAATCAATAATTATAAACCACATTTTCTCAAAACTCCAGTGCAAACTCAAACAAAATCAAAATCTACATCCTGCATGTGCATCTTCAATATCCAGATGTTGCACTCACCTACGCTCCCTACATTGAGTAATTAAATATGTTACAATTCGGTTGACATATATACCACAGATGTTGAGAGCCTAGGTGAGTGTAACCCCTGGATATTGTGAATGCATCCAGAGTTCAGTGATCTTCTGGTCACAACAAGGAATATGATGACCATAACACTAATTAGTCCCGAAGGGTTCTGACTATCTAACCTGCTAAATATTTGGACAGCTGGCAGGTGTGAGAGTAGGAATTCTCCTTATATAAAAATTCAAGATTTTGCTTTACATGCAAATTAGGTATCGATGGAAAGAACAGATATTTTCTTTTAACCTACAAATTTAATCAAATCACAGGAGGTCGTAAACTAACTGTCGCAACCCATTTCTAAAGAATAACCATATTCCAAACATCTGTTTGAAAATGGCCGCTGTCTTACATCACATGATTCAAAACAGATAGTTCAGAAAGAAACTTGAGATCTCCTCAGGGAGTTCAGAACGACATTGGCTGGTTGCTAAGGCCCTATAACAACAGAACATAATTTGTAAACCGCTTTGAGACCAATTAGGTATAATAATAAGAACCTCAAATTATTATAAATATTATTATTTATCATCTGTATGGCAAACAGTAGTAATATATAAGAAGGTTTATTATTATGTTAAAATTTCTGAAAAGTTTTTTTGGGGTTAAGGTCAAATTGTGACCTTAAAAATGTGACAGAATCCATTACTGTGATGTACCTACGAGTATACATACAAAAATGGATACCCATTCATGCAGGGTAATGATGGCGAAGTAGTTATGGTTTCTGACTTTCTAATAATACTATCCCTCCGCCATTGGATCAAAGGAGTCAAGGCTTTCATGAGACAGATAGGTACTAGATTTCCTCTACCACCAGATCCAGGCACATCCTTATATGGCAATAGCTATTAATAGTATGTAAAACTTTAACAGCCATACAAACAAAGCTGTTCTTAAAACAGCTAGCAGCCGAGACATTTTCCAGAGGTCCCAATAAGCATTGGATACACAGATGTATAGATGGACCAAGTGAATACATACCTGTATGACCCAGAATTTACCAAAGCTGAGATAGGACCATCGTCGGAAACCCACGGTACACTTCTCTTGACGTTTGCATACCGTGGGCCAGAATCAATATAAATCTTCGTTTCCCTGAATAGAAGTTTATTCGGAGATTTCAACCAATCAGAATGGTCATTTCTCGTGACACTCTGTTAGATCATTCTACCGTGACCACAACCAGTATATTTCTGTAGACATGACACTGATGTCAATCTCCTTATAGCAGGACCTTATATTTTAATCACAATCGACACAATTATAACACATTCGACAGGTTTTGTTGACAGGCGGTGCTACAAATTCAATGGGATACCCTGGCTGGATGTACCGGCTGGATGTAGTAACAGATGAAACTATCGATATGATTGGCTTCTATTTTAGTATGAAAACGAGAGTTTCCACCCATTTTATCCCACGGTATGCAAACATCAGAGAAATGTACCGTGGGTTTCTGACAATAGAAGTTGAGTTAAATGGAAGAACACTCCCCACCTCATGTGTTGATCATCTAGTGGACAGATGTACAGACAGAAGGACTTATACTATATAAGCATAATAGGAATTAACTTAAGTTCTAAGCTTGTTTTCCAATCCCTGTTTAATGATAAATATCAGTTAACAAGTGTAATAGGATGAGGAATTGTGAAAAAGTTCTAAGTGCCGTTGCCGGGGCTCGAACCCACAGCCCTTGGCTCCCAAGCCCAAAGCCCTACCACTGAGCAAAAAGGGAAAATCTCTACAGCACGCTTGTAAAGCAACCAAATAAATCCACATCTTTTATACAGAGATTAGCTTCCTCAAAGTGAAGGTAAAAAAAGAATTGTATTGCTACGGTCACTCACCATCCCATATGCTGACCACAGCGTGGACAATTCGTAATCCACCAGCTATAGTTGGGGAACCATGTGTCATCGCTGTATTTCTGGAAGATTAACAATATTACCTTAATCGACCTTATAAGCCCACTGCAGTTTGCTTACAAAAACACAAAAGGGTGTGCTCCATAAAACCACGAACAGGGAACGATTTCCATATGAAATCTGTGTGGATTTGTTTTTTTTCCTGGAATACAGTCTTTGGTTAAAAGACTGAAGATCATATTGGCTGATCAGTGAGATAAGGAACTGTATACTTTATAGATTTTGATTATTTTTTGTATGCCGACTAATTTTCATATTCAACTTCATTTACTCAGACTCCATAACATTTATTTAGGTCTTTCATTTGGTTTATGATATATATCTGCCTATAAAGTAGACAGAGTATACATATATAATAACCTTGTTTTTTCATCTATCATTTTGTTTACATCTGGTTGACAATTTATTTGTTGAATACTAGATTAAGTTCAAATTGTGATTATGTGAAAATGTGTGTCGACAATTGTTTAAATCCCTACAGTGGTTCTTAAGGAGAAATTGAAAACCGTATGACTGACAGATTTCTATATATCTGCCCTATTTAACGACAATATGCATGTCGGGGCTCAGTTGTTCAAAAGGTGATTAGCTATTTAACGACATTTTTCAAACTTTAATAATTCTGTAAATATACAAGGTACAGTTCCACAACTTGACATGTAAATTGACAATACTAGATAGTTGATATCTGCAAAGATGTAACTAAACGTATGGTTTGATTTTTAAGTTATAGGATAATCAAAATGCACTAAACACAATTAAGCTAATCATCTTTTGAACAAATGGGCCCTGGATGTTTAATTCACTTTCCTTAGTGACCTACCCAGTTGGTATTATCAATCCAGGTTAACATTTTTTCAGGAGTTTATTTTTGGAATCCCCCCCCCCCCCCCCGTTTCTTTTTATCATTTTCATTCTGCCCAAAACATACCTGTGCAATAAGTGCACAAAATCATGTAGCTACACCTTGCATCCAGGGTCCTGTGATGGTGAGCAAAACCAGGATATTTCAGTGCATTCAAAGGAGATGAGATCAATAGAGTCAGAAGTGAAAACTAAGATTGGACAGGATACCTGAATCAACTTACCTGTAAATCAAACTTACCTGTATCAAACTTACCTGTAAATCAAACTTACCTGTAAATCAAACTTACCTGTATCAAACTTACCTGTAAATCAAACTTACCTGTAAATCTTCTATAACATCTGCTTTTCTCGTTGTTATAACCTCAAAATGAATATCTGAAAAAAATGTGAAAATATTGATATGAACTGAGCAGAACTGAAGATATGTTTCAGTATAATACTGACTGATGTATTGAACAAATACTGAAAATATATGGTAAGATGTACTGAACACATTCTGAACAGGTTTTGGTTCCGGTTTATGGGCTAAACACATACTAAACATGTTCTGGTTAATGGGCTGAACACATTCTGAACATGTTGTGGTTCTGGTTCATGGGCTGAACACATACTGAACAAGTTCTGGTTCATGTGCTGAACACATAGTGAACAAGTTCTGGTTCATGTGCCGACCACATACTGAACAAGTTCTGGTTCATGTGCTGTACACATTCTGAACAGGTTCTGGTGCGTGTGTTGAAAACATTCTGAACAGGTTCTGGTTCATGTGCTGAACACATACTGAACAAGTTCTGGTTAATGTGCTGTACACATTCTGAACAGGTTCTGGTTCATGTGCTGAAAACATTCTGAACAGGTTCTGGTTCATGTGCTGAACACATACTGAACAAGTTCTGGTTCATGTGCTGGACACATACTGAACAACTTCTAGTTCATGTGCTGTACACATTCTGATCAAGTTCTGGTTCATGTGCTGAACACATACTGAACAAGTTCTGGTTCATGTGCTGTACACATTCTGAACAGGTTCTGGTTCATGTGCTGAAAACATTCTGAACAGGTTCTGGTTCATATGCTGAACACATACTGAACAAGTTCTAGTTCATGTGCTGAACACATACTGAACAAGTTCTGGTTCATGTGCTGAACACATACTGAACAAGTTCTGCTTCATGTGCTGAACACATAATGAACAAGTTCTGGTTCATGTGCTGAACATATTCTGAACATGTTCTGGTTCATGTGCTGAACACATTCTGAACAGGTTCTGGTTCATGTGCTGAACGCATACTGAACAGGTTCTGGTTTATGTGCTGAACACATACTGAACAAGTTCTAGTTCATGTGCTGTACACATTCTGAACAGGTTCTGGTTCATGTGCTGAAAACATTCTGAACAGGTTCTGGTCCATGTGCTGAACACATACTGAACAAGTTCTGGTTCATGTGCTGAACACATACTGAACAAGTTCTAGTTCATGTGTTGTACACATTCTGAACAGGTTCTGGTTCATATGCTGAACACATACTGAACAAGTTCTGGTTCATGTGCTGAACACATACTGAACAAGTTCTAGTTCATGTGCTGTACACATTATGAACAGATTCTGGTTCATGTGCTATACACATTCAGAACAGGTTCTGGTTCAATTGCTGAAAACATTCTGAACAGGTTCATGTTCATGTGCTGAACACATACTGAACAAGTTCTGGTTCATGTGCTGAACACATACTGAACAAGTTCTAGTTCATGTGCTGTACACATTCTGAACAAGTTCTAGTTCATGTGCTGAACACATACTGAACAAGTTCTAGTTCATGTGCTGAACATATTCTGAACAAGTTCTGGTTCATGTGCTGAACACATACTGAACAAGTTCTGGTTCATGTGCTGAACACATACTGAAAAAGTTCTAGTTCATGTGCTGTACACATTCTGAACAAGTTCTGGTTCATGTGCTGAACACATACTGAACAAGTTCTGGTTCATGTGCTGAAAACATTCTGAACAAGTTCTGGTTCATGTGCTGAATACATACTGAACAAATTCGGGTTCATGTGCTGAACACATACTGAACAAGTTCTAGTTCATGTGCTGAACACATACTGAACAAGTTCTGGTTCATTTATTATAAATTCAAGATTTTATAACTTACTCTGTGGATTTTTAAATTGTTGAATAAGGATTTCTGAGATGCCACCGTATGTAGAATTTCTTTGTCTGAGTGCTACTTTGCTTGGAATGTTGATCAAGTTTGCAGCCCGAACCACCTCATGTCCACACTTCCGACACAGCAGATAATCTATAAATAGAACAATTGTACTGTAACTATTCTATACAATATTATTTTTAAATGTAATCATACAAATAATGGTAGTTAAAGTGCTGCAATAAATGAATAATGTAGCTGCTGACAATTGGAACAGGTATAGATAACAATATTTATATTTCTAGTGAACTAAGACTCCATATACCTACCAAAGTGTGTGAAGGTTATTTTCAATGAACTTTCCAGTTCGCGTATACATACATCAGTAAAGTAGTGCAGGAATTAGTCCTATTTTCCAAACTGTCTACAACCTGGGTTTTGTTTCAGTTTTCAGATCAAATAACCGTGTTTTTGTTGTACCGTTTTATAGTTGTTTTTAATACAAAAAACAGCTATGAATTTCATCGGAATGACGTGTCACACAGTGAATGATGATGTCACATGTCTAGGCATCTTCTGCTGCATAGACTTGCATGAGTCCAATATTTTAGAAATAACCACAGCAGTTCATTAAAGGACTATACATGGTTTGGGCCTTTTTGGCCCCCAAATTATCAAATTTTGAAACAGATTATTAAACTCTCAAATTAATGTATTTCAAATATGGAGTACATCTCTGATAAAACAGAAACAATAATTATTTGTTGTTTCAACTCTGGTTGTCATGGAAACCATCTCAAATATGCATAAATTAGGGAAATTTGACCATTTAGTCAATTTTGGCCACTTTTTGGATAGTTTTTCTATTAGAAACTATTGAGCGCATTCTTAAACAAACTTAATATCAAATGAGAATATGTGGGCACTTACACCACATATATGGACGAGTCGGTAAAATTTCCACTTCTTTACTAAGCAGGAATTCTGACTCTCGCATCCGCCTGTCGTCAAAATATTTAGCGGGTCAGAGAGCAGAACCCTTCGGCCTAGTACATCTGGGTCTGAGCAAAACATTTTTTTAATTTAACCAAATTAACCCCAAAAGCCTTTAGGGGGTAGGTCCCATACAATTTACAAGTATACAGTAGTTTAAACTACTGATTTATTGCATTTTGCCTATTTATCTCTTTAATATCATGTGTATGGTATTAACTAGGGGTTTTAGAATGGAAATTAATATCACATTAGCTAGAATGACAAAAAAAATCCACCGGTCCATCTTTATAAACATTGCTGCAAAATCAGTTCTGTGATATGTGCGCTTATATTACCGTGCATATTAAAACTTAATTACCAATAAAGGATTACACATGTGATTAATAAAGTATATTCTGCCAATTTCTGGTAATTGGGCTGTTGAGAACACGATAAAACACTTTTTTTTTAGTACATAAGCAATTATCAAGAAAAGTTTGACATGACAATCGCAGATAATTGTACCTGTTATCTCATCGGCAACAGATCCAACACTGTCGAAACTGAAATATACGAAAGCTAACGTGAAAAGAAAGTGAAGAACATGGGAAGCCGACAACAAGCACCTGTTGCTGGAGGCTGCCATTTTGTGTAAATGCATTGTGGGATTTGCTTACATTCTCGGAGTTTGACAGTTGTCACGTGGGCAACCGCATTTTAGGGCGATATAAACAATGGCTCTTCTACTTGCTATCTCTACCCCCTCGGCAATTTATGTTTATCTGCATATATCACGTTTTAATTTTGTGGAATAGAGCAAATTATTGTCACTACAGAGTATAAAAATAAACGATATAAATGGATAGTAAATAGTTAACACAAATATGAAACGAGACAATTAAGAAAGCAACATATAATAAGCTAAATGAATGGCGGAAATATGTAAGTCACACTCCCTATAAACATTGTGATGCAACTTTTTTGATTGACAGATTCTCCTCGGCGTCAACATGGAATATTTTTACCAAATCTACGTGATTTAGACACAATTTCTTATCGGCGTTAACGAATTTTGATGTTTTGGAGTATACTTGAATGGTCTGTATGTACCGATATATCAAAAATAAGTATGTTTGTGCGAAATTCATTAATTGTCAAATATATCTACGACCGTGACCTTGGTGGAAAACTCCTTCGGCAAATGAAAACACGGAGGTGTGTCTCTATCAACCAATGAATGCAATGATAGTAATCACGAGGTTTTGTTGATACCGGAAAATAAGCTCCGCCCATCTTAGCACCAAAACAAACCGGCGCAATATACCGGCATATGTTTACGTCGACCAGCTGATTTTGGTGACTCTAATGCAGGACAATTACTGAATATTTTGATGTGAAACTTTGTGAATTTAACAATTAGGTTTCCTGGATGTGATATACTCAAGATGTTTGGGAATCGGAGACTTGCAAAACGCTCAATAATAGGGACAAAAATCTGTGCCATTTGGCAAGATGGCCGATATTACCCTGGTACCATTCAGAATCACCCGGCCGAAGGGGATTTATTTAGGGAGCAAAAATACACAGTTCGATTTGATGACGGTTACCAAAGGGATGTGAATGTGAGCGATATTGTAGGACCTGGATTTAACAATGTCTCGTCTTTAACATTGAAGCACGGACAAAAAATCTATCTCACTTTAAACGGTCGAGAGGTGCAGGGCTCTGTAGCCGAGCACAACCGCTCCCAGGACGAGGTCATTGTAATTGTTCCCACACAGAGCGGTGACGGAATAGAGCTTATCCGGAAAATAGATGATCTACGGCTGATGGAAAGTAGGAAATCGGCCAGACTTGTTGACCAGGCGACAGACTATTCTAAACTTGCCGATTTGAATGTACAGGGAGACAAAAAACGTGCGGTGTCTCACGTCATTGATGTGCCATCTAAGTCACAGTAAGTTACTATTTATATAACTTTTCTAAAATTCTTAATCCTAAATGGTCCGATTGGAGATTCCTATTTTCTGATCGAATACTTCCATTCAATTATCATTCTGAATTACGTAACTTATATATATATATATCTTACCTGTGCAGTTGTCACTATTGATTGCTATCACATGATACACCTTTGTTGCATATGCACCTGTTATTTCCAGGTAAAAAATCAATGGTATATAAGTTACGGTGTATGGTGAAACCACTGGCCGGTTAGTTACATCGGTGATAAAAATAGACACCGGCCGGCGCTTACGTTATAGGGCTCTGACCGTCCCTAGCGATTGACAGTTAATAACAAACACTGAAGTACATGGACAGCAGAAAAACTCCACTCCAGTGTAAGAATAGAAATCCCTTTGAGGAGATAGTGACATTCACGAATTTCAGTATTTGAAAAGAGTTCATATCTGAAGTTTTCAGACAGTTTTCAGTGTTTATTTGGAATCTTACATTGTTAATTGGATAAACTTTGAAAGTGATCAGGATATATATATTCCTCTGCGAAATATTCTTGTCCATTCAACTGTTACAATAATAATGTATGTCGGTTGTCGAAAGTGTCTGTTTTGTCAAACAAACCATCACTCTGAAAACAACGGAATACAAAACTCAAGGAAAAGAAAAAAGAAAGTTATCCGGCACATCCGAACGGTATACAGTGTAAATCGCCTCACTAGACGGTAAATATATATGTATTCAAATTACAAATGCCATGTCAGGATTCAGTGGTTTTTTTGTGCTTAGATATATCTGAAACTTTATTACAAACTAAAAATGAAACATGTCGCATCTTTATTCAGCTATATTTGTTCAACAGGTTTGGACTTGTCCATTCATCAATTAACCGGTATTCACTATTCATGGAACATAATTCGTCCTGTTCAACACGTATTAATACAGATTGTATTAGGTTCAATGTAAACCTTTGTAGCACGCTGGACCAGATTAACCTTTAACCCGATGATCCATTATATTTAATTGAACCATTTTCACATTTAATCTAATGAACTAAAAATTGGACAAGCTTTACCAAATGGGCTTTAACCCCACCCCCCACCCCCCCTTTTTCTTGTCAATGGTGATCTGACCGGTTTATACTCTAGTACTCTAGATCTTTTCATGCCTAAATTAAAAGGATCCCTCCCCGAAATAAATTAGTATCTGCCCCCCCCCCCCCCCCCGATCTATCAAAATCTACCGGTAGATACATATAGACTGACCGAAAGCGAAAGGCGCTTCATATATCACCTAATCCCCCAGGAGACCCCCCCCCCCTCCACACACACAACTACCAACTACCACAATACACTGGTCAACATACCACGCTGTGGTCAAGACTGACCGAAAGAGACAATACACATGTACCCTATCTGACTACAGAGATTAGCCCGCCCAACCCCTCTAAAGAGTAGTGTTCCCCGGCCCAGCATGGAAGCCACCCCCTCTGTATTGAGATAAAGCCAGGGTAGTAATCTCAATTATCTCCCCCAGGCGGTATCGTCGGCCATCAAGTGACGATGAGGAGAGGGACGGCACGCAGACAGAGGAAAATGACGTAGAGATGATGGACGAAACGATAGCGGCCATGGTTCTTACGAGTCTGTCCTGTAGTCCACAATCTCCCAAGTTCCAATCTCAACAACTAACAGGTGCTTGTTACGTCAGCTTACTATAAATAGCACGTATATTACGTACCTATGTACAATAGTATAGTTCAAAGGACCATGCCTGTATAAAGTTAATTCCCCTCATGCTATAGCCACTCCATATTTCGGCGTTTACTTTTTGTTTCAAATAAAAAATAAAAAGTTGAAAAATATTAGTTTAATTAAATTAGTTTAATATTCCGACTCTTGAAAAAAATAAATGGTATAGTGATTAGAAAACATGCTCATTAGGAAATGTATATATTTTCTCATGTAACTCTAGTTTAAATCGTGTCCCTTCCATTGTCCGTAGAATCTGAATAGGTCAACGTTTTCGTAATAAAACATAACACATATCGTAATGTATTTCCGCTAGATCTGACCAATAAGAGTCCCGGACCCTTGTCCAGTAGTGTGGCTAGCAGTGGTTTCCATTCGGAAAGGAGTGACCCCTCCCCGCCCCTCTCCAGCAATCTCAGTGAAAGTGCTCCGGCAGCGTCCGGAAGCTGGTTCTTCGGGTCCTACCCAAAAGACGAAGGCCTGGTGCTAGAGGAAAACGACGACGAAGATGATGATGTGGAAAACCTGGAGCCGAAACGAAAGAGGATCGAAAGTCATGGATATGAGGTAGGCCTATCTTTTCTTCCTAGTGATCGGTAGTCTGTTAAAACATTTATTTGCATGACGCATTAACTTTCTGGGGAAAGTAGAATTGAAGACAACGCTAAAATTTTCTATATCACATTATACTAGTGTGTATAAAATTTAAGGCATGAGCTTCAAAAGTCTAACCGGCCTGTTGAATGTACATGTATATAATAATCTAATATAATTAAACGTCGATAATGACTATGCATATACACATGTCATTGATATTTTGGAATTTGTTCGACAAAATAGTGAGATATATACATTTCGCTGTGTCATCATAATATTGTACGGAAGCGAAATCGTGTGTATTTAGTTATCGCTGTGTATTATGCACGGTAAGCACAAATTTAAGACCCCCGGCCGTAACTTTGTATACATCCCAGGAAGCGAGATAGATAATTATTACCCACTTGTATACACCACGTAAAGATGTGTGTGCCATGTACACTGTTACCTGTCTGTCAGTGTGTATAAAGCCCCCAAACTGTGGTTAAATAAGGATTGTCCTTTTATACATTATATAAGTCATATGTCAAAACGTTTGTAAATATCAACAGGACAAGCCAAAATAAATCTCTGATAAAGTTACTTGAAGTTAAACCGTTAAATTAAAACTAATATAAAGTTAACTGAAGTTAAATCGTTAAATTAAAACTATTTTAAGTGCACACCACAATATAGTTCGAGTAATGCAAGTAAGTGGGGTTTTACGTGGTTAGAAATACTTACGATGACATCAGAAATGTATATAACTAGTACGTATATTATTACCGTAACGTGTTCTGTGATGATATGTAAATTTTAAGTGCCATATATAGAAACTGCCCGAGGCTACTGAATTTGTTGATGGAGAACTAATGTTACCACACATGCAATGAACTGTGGACTTTGAACCGCTGTGTTGCATATATACGTCGTATATGAACAGATCGATAACCTTTGACCTAACATATGTGACAATAAGACTTATCATTTGTTTTCCATACAACAGCTAATAAACGTCGATATAAGGGCTAAGTGTATGGAGTTCGCGCACCAAGGTAAATTATAACACACACAGGTATACGTACTATGTATCTGCTTATTTGGGTCAGCCTTGCGGGGATATACACACAGTTTTAGGGGCTCGTGACCTAGTTCCATCAGCTGATCGCTAACTGATGTAGCTATTTATAGTGTAGGTCATGCTGACGTTATGCCGTCTGCTCGATGTGTATCGTATAAGTACTAAGAGCGCTATGTTTCCACACGTCAATAATTTCCCCATTGATATATTATAAATATTCGGTTTAATATGTTGCCACCTACGTAAGGGGAGGATTTCCTTCTGCTACTGTAGCAACAATAAACCTGTGACGTAGGCAACTTGACCTAAACCGAGTTCATTGCCCATAAAGATCAATCATGGAGACCACGTGATCGCTTACTAAAAGAGCATGTCTATTTATAGCGCTAACACTGGGGAATGTGTATTAGCTACCGATTGTTTACGCTGTTGCGTGAATTGAACACCCTCCCTCGTTGGTGTGTTATTCAGTGCAGTAGATGTTTACAGCAATTTCCCCCCGTTGTTTACCACAGTGGTGAGAAAAGGTCAAGCATCGGGGCAGTAAATACAGCGAGGTTTTATGCAATAAACAACCATAACATTATCCTACTGTAAACACGAAATAACCAACATTCAAGTTTATGGGAAAACAACATTACATTTTTGGATGCGACTTTTTTTTTATTGAATTCACAGATGAATGTTTGTAAATATTAACGCTTAACCACATTGGATTTATTAAGTTTATTGTGTAAATCGGTACTACAGATAGCTATATACTATAAACCGTTACCTACATGTATGTATTTTCCCTGTCACCGATTTCGATTTTAGCGAAACTCATGAAAACTGAAAATAGGATGTTAATACTTTTTACTATTCCTTGTATTATAATCACACACTGTTACCTATTTATTTTCCTCGTCACTGATAATGCATTTTGTTTTACCTACAAATCAAATGCAACCTATCGTCAGGGGAAACAGATAACGTTAAATTAAACAATGAATACCAACCGGAAAACCTTGTAGAGGATACATCTAAGATTATTAATTGTCACGTCACTAAAAAATAGGTCACTGTGATCACAGTTGCTTGAGTTTCTGTCAGTATATAAAAAAATGTTTATATATATGGAGCCACGGTCCATACTGTAATGGGAGGCTCATTTCACTCATATATATATATCATTTACTGACAGAAACTCAAGCAACTGTGCTCCAATATACCACAATCTTTGTTAAATGCATTGGAATTATCTGTTATCAAAAATATCCAATAAACCACAATATCTGTAAATATATATAAAAAAAATGTAATGAGTTTTCCTTTCGAAGTTGAATATAAAAAAAGGAGCAAAAAACAAAGACTTCGCCTCAAGGCCTTTCTACCTTCTCAGGCTTCTTCAGGCGGACTTCTGTATTTAAATATATATATATTCAATATACCACAATATTTGTAAATTCATTGAATTCTCTGTTTGAACCCTTGTGTTGGTAAAAATGTAAGAAATCTTTTTTTCTCGAACTTCTGACTTTACTGACTTCCTAACCCTGTCCGGGGTACCTGTCCGTTATCGTTGACCAGTGTCCTTTTAATCTACAAGGGGTCAGGTATTGGTCAGAGGGGTGATTGATCTCTCAGGCCACCGCTTGTCACGTTACGTCGCCAACGCAGAGTGTATTACAAGGTGTTGTATGGCTCCGGTCTGGTCAAGAAGTAGTCACTAGTCATTGGTCAAATAAAACTAAAATATTTGATTGCTTTAGGTATATATACAAATTGCATATACATATTGGTAAAGTTAAAGATAGACTCTTGCTTTAGGTATATATACAAATTGCATATACATATTGGTAAAGTTAAGGAAATACTAAAGTTCCTGATGTAAGTTTTTTAGGTAATAATTTAAATTAGAACCTAATTATTAAGGATTGCATCGCCAGAAAAACTAAAATAAAATTGGCTGATCATTCATTCAAATAAACATTATTAGAAAAGATTTCATCGAATCAATTATTATATGATCAAAACTGTGGTCGTTGGGCTGATCCGTGAGCTAGCTCCAAGGACGGATTTTCACGAATATCTACATAAATTGCAATCCAATAATGACATCTTCATGAAGTGAAATCTGGAGTAGTCTGGGTCGGGGAAATATCGGTTACCTCTCACGTCACTGGCTGGTAGGCCTGCTCGAAAAATATCCAGCCATGTTTGAAAATATCAAATCTGAGTAAAATGCATATCTTTACTTCCACTCAATCCGTTACATAAGGCTATGTATTGGGTGAAGGGGGAGGGGGAGGGGGGTAACGGAACGACACAATTAATATCTGTATTTCAGTCAGGTTGTGACTTGATTCTACCACGAAATTAGATTGTTATTCAAGTCGACACAGAATTATTTAGTGGTAAATTTCGTTACATAAAACCTAAAGGAAACGTTTACTATAAAACAGTTTTATGGCAACCGTTTTAGAAAAATGGTATTGACACAAATAGAGTTGGCAGACTCGCGTAATTGTTAAAGGTGAATGACCGACCATAAATTCCTTACACGAGGCGATGTTAAAGTACACTAAGGACACTCACGGCAGCGTGACTATGACGTAACAGCTAATGAAATCTGTGAAATGAATAATAAAATGATGTGTGGTGACTGCCGCCCAAATAATGGGTAACTGTCCGATACTTTGGACCGTTACCTAGTGACCGGGACCCCCTGTATGGTATTCACGGTTGTATGAAGAACAGCATGTGTCCATATGTGTAACTGTATGTGTGTAGCCAGTATATGTTATATATATGATAAATGAACATGTATACATGTATCATAGAAGATAATTGTAGTTGCTTTCTGACAAACATAACGTGTCGCAAACAAGAGTTTGTTAATAGTTAAAATATTAATCAGTCGTTGACTTCTGTAGAGGTGGATTGGATGTTTGGTATTGTAAACATGATAAAGTGATATTAACCGAGACGAAGGTCTAGAGCGCCAAATGTTCTTCGTTATTATAAATTCTTTATCATATGTTTGATAATGTTTTAGCTGTACAATGTGACGTGTGAAAAAATATATAAAAAACTGCATTTGGCACAGAGCATTGTGAGGTAACAATTGAAATGACGTCATAATTGAATACCTGTATTAACCTGATGTTTCTGAAAAAAGTAACACCCAATCTTCATCACAAATTATACCGACAATCGACCTCAACGTGATTATAAAGTCCCACTCATTAGGGTTAAGGGGAAACCGACTCATTAACATACAAGTTATTTTTGGCCACAGTAACACACGTTTCGGTATAAAGCAACAGTTGTTAATAGCACAAACACGTGGTTCGACAAGTTGTAAAGAGAAATAAAATGTCGCTAATGTGAAGTCATGCATACCGATGATGTGTACACTGTTGTTAGCGTGACACAATTATTGTATGACAGGGGTTGAACGGCCTCTAAACCCAAATCAACGGCTACAGTGGAGCTCAGGGGAGGCCAAGGTGCCAACGAACACACCAAGGGGGAAAGTAGGAAAGGCACAAACGATATGTAATGGAGTCCGCAAATCAATTTTGGTTCCGTCAATGTCTTCTAAATCCTCCAATCCACCCACCCACACTATACATTCTGTGTTGGAACATAGATGTAAATCACATTTTAAAGTCAAAGATCGATTATGATATGTTGTACTGTCCAATCGATATTTGACTAAAAGCGTGCTAAACACTATGGTTGGAAGGGGAGGGGCTCATTATAGTAGCCGCTACCTAAAATATAATACAGTGGGGGAAAAGGAGACTATTGTATCCCTGATCACGTCCTTATAATTGTTCTTACAGCGAATAAATGCACACTGTATGAACATTAAAAACATGGCCTGTCCGTTGTTTAGAAATCCTATTATGAAGACAACAATACGCGGTCATACGGCTTTTCACCTTTTCTCTATCCCTCCCCCTCATCTCTTCCTCAATCCCATATAATCCCCCCTACTGTCAAGTACGTTACAACATTGTAGTTATGTAGCGATTGGCGTTCACACACTGACCTAGTTAAGCCCCGGGTTGTACAGGCTCCGGGGGTTAATGAACTCGAAACTCGGACAGGGACCTACTTACAAGCTGAGGACGGCTCAGTAAGACGCTTAGACAACGGTGATAGCGGATATGTATTGTAGTAAGCATCTCACAAACGTTTGTGTGAATTAGACCGGAGAGCTTTAATGTCAAAGTCCACAAACGAAATAAGTAGACAATTTCATTCGGGAAAAAATATTTAAACCGATGTTGACTGGAATTTGATAAAAAAAACAGTTACACAAAGAAACTATATAAACGTACCCGCTTCGGAATAGGGGATGTGCTAATTTTTTACCTCTTTTTTTGGCAAACCAAACGGACTTTTGCATTATTTGGAATATTTACGTTCCTTATTTCCATCCTTTGCAATGCACCCGTGTAGAAATGGTGTGTCTTCATGTCGGGACTTCTTAAAGTCCTTAAAAGTGCATGTTAGTTGTTATTTATTCCCAGCTCAATATTCAACATCCAGGATTGTTGTAACAACTGGTTATCCCATTTTGATCTGAATACAAACAGTAGATACGCTAGTGATCAGCCGTGATGAGGTTAAATGACTCAGCAATCTACATGTGACATACCCAATCCTCGGATCTGAATGAACTGCCTAAACGTGATTGTTCTTTCCATTAAGTTTCTCTCCCCAACTCGTCTTTGAAAAGATGACGTAACACACACATATGAGGCACATTTTAAAAGTAATAGATAGAGTATGCCGAAAAAATGAATTAAACTGCATCATTCAGCTGTTTCGTCCTCCTAGGACTCATCAGTTATGCAAGGGGCCAAAAGGTGGGAATCCAAAATTTCTTAACTAATGTAGTGAAGCAGAAGTGTCAGGTGCGTAAAACCTCAAACTCAATATTCTCAACATCGTCACTACAGACAAAATCGGAAAGAAGATATTAGTCAGACATTGACATAATGGAATAGTTACACGTTATGGAACAGCATAGTGTTTTCCGGAAAGTATCACAGATATTCAGAGTGTAATTTGATTCTAATTTCATTAATCGTGAATGGAATCGGTTATTTCTGGTATCTTTGCGTTTGATATTATCTGGGCCCGTATTCATGAAACCGTTTTCAACTGTTCATGGTCAAACTTGGATTTCGTGCTTAAGCTTAACCAATTTTCTTATGATTCGCTTATATCGTGTCAAACAATCATTTTTTTTTAGTAAACATTAAAACAGTATTTTGCTTGAGGTTTCTTCAAATGTTTAGCGAATTTTTGACAAATGAGCTTTACTATAAATCTATAATATGAAAAAGAAATCATGCTTGAGCGCAAAACCCATGCTTGATCACGAGAACAGTTTCATGAATATGGGCCTCGGTTGCTCTCGTGACGTCCCAGCGCGGATGAAGGTTAACGGAATCAGCCGAGGAAAGCCGATTAGCAACGAAGCGGAGCCTTCCTCGAGTGTCGCGAAACTTGTTTGCACACACGTGACACCGAGAATGTGGTTACTTGGCAGGTTTTAGCACTGCTGGCAAAACACAAATACATAAAATGCACAAAAAACACATCCCGTGATATACGCATGATGTTAACTATGATGTTTTTTGTAAACATTGGCTGCCAGTTTAAAGTATTATTTCTTGACCCATCTGGCAACGTGCCGAGTGCATTCACACGTGTTCGTGTCTCTGTTGTATCAGCGAAGTAGGCCTAAGCGTTTTGTTGTGACGGTCGCTCACGGCGTTACGAAAGTCACAGTAAGACATTACGACAGGGACAATACAATACAATACAATACAATATATTTTATTAAAAGTGTCACATGTCAATTTTACATATAAAATTACATAATATAAGCATATTATGAAATATACAACATTTTATTAAGATTGACAACCAGCCTATTAAGGCTTACGAGACACTAAATATTGTAGTACCTGTACAGCTAGATATGGAAACTATTTCACTGTTGTTAAGAAAGTGGTGTTTAAAAACACATTCTTCTGCGATACATCTTGTGAACTGTGCTTGCTAACATATATTGCAAATTGGATTCATTCATTAAAAAATTGAGCTTCTGTACATTATTTAAAAAGTTAAAATATGGACAAATCTGTTCAGCTATGGTAAAAAGATGAGCTCTGATATCTGAATAAAAATCGCATACAAGTAAGAAATGACATTCGTCTTCTATACAATTTAGATCACATAATGTACAAACCCTATTTTCTAAGGCTATTATGGGACGAGAATACCGACCCGTCTCAATATTCAACTTTAAATTGCCGCTACGGAATTTAGCTATAACCTGTCTATATCTGAAATCCATAATACTAGAGGCATATGTTTCGGTATGATTACTGGTTTTATACAACCTATACGTTCTCAGCTTATTGCCATTGTTACATTTTTTGTCATTGTGTAACTCGTTAAACCATTTTAAATTATCGACACTTATAAAATGATACTTAATTAACTTGATACATTCTTTGGTAGATATTAAAGGATTGCCGATCAGTTGATCTAGGTTATTGTCTCTTAGTAGGTGCACAACTCTGCTATCCCAACTGCCTTTGATAGAGAGTGACCAATTATGAACTTTTTTCAATAGTCTATTTTCCTCTACGGATTTTAAATATATCCACAGTCTACAAACTTCTACTTTCTGGTTGAATTCGCAAGAGTTCCATCCAAGATCGCCTCGTGCGGCGATATTGGACCCGTTTTTTCCCGTTCCGAGGAAGTATCTGCACGCGCGGTTTTGCACTGTTTGAACGAAACGGTATTTGTTATGTCCCCATAGCGCTCCACCATAGAAAAGAACAGGTTCCACTAGAGACGTGTATAGTTGTTTGAAAACTGCCAGCGACATCCCTCCCGCGAATTTCGATTTAGTTATAACTGCACTTAAGGCTCTATTTGCTGATTTAGCTAACTCACGCACTGATACCGTCAGATCCAGATATTCTGTAAACCAAAATCCCAAGTATCGATAACGATCAACATATCCAATATCCAAATCTCCACACTTGAAAACGAAAGTAGATCGAAGACTTGAGGGGTTTCTAAAATGGATCACTTTTGTTTTATCCTTGTTAATCGAGAGTCGCCATTTATTACACCAATTACGTAGACATTGAAGCATCCGTTGCAGCGAAAGTTCGTCAGAAGCTAGTAGCGCGATGTCATCCGCGTACATTAGAAGCGAAATCATGTTGTTGTCGAATTTTACTCCACATTGTAAAGCCTTAATGTCACTCGCCAGGTCGTTCACATAGATAGAAAATAGAGCAGGCGAGATATTACAGCCTTGTTTTACTCCTTGTGAGACGTTGAACCAGTCGGTGACGTAATTATTTAGACGTACTGCACATCTGACGTCACTGTATAACGATTTGACGGCGTCCATGAAAGCTCCGTCGATACCGATTGCGTATAATTTATACCACAAGCACTCGCGGTTAACGGTGTCAAACGCCTTCCGTAAATCAACAAAGCATACAAAAGTCGAAAGTTTTTTCAATTTCCTATTATTGACGATATTATAAAGAGAATAAATGTGATCCAGGCAACTTCTTTTCCGACGAAAACCATTCTGTTCGTCTGCCAGTACATCGTGTAATTCTAGCCATTTGTTTAATCTTTGGCCGAGAATGTCTGTGTAGATTTTACAAGGAATAGATAGTAGTGAAATTCCGCGGTAACTAAGAGGATCTGTGGGATCTTTGGTGTCCGATTTCTTGACGAATGATAAGTATTTAATAATAAACGAAATTTACTGTAGAGGAACCAAACAAAGCATGCAAATGAAAATGCATTTGACATATTTTCAAAAACTGAAATACAAGGAACGTTTGATTCTTGAATTTATATTATTAATGGAGTCTGTGTCATGACAATGTCGCACGGGACCCGAAACCATATAAATTCAAATCTCCAGATTGAAATGTGAAAAAAAAGGTAGCATATTAAGCACGCGCTGAGTTCAATTAGGGTCACTTGAAAGTTTAGCACACAAAATAAAATGTACGTTGAACTAAACGTCGTAGTCATGTGACCTATCTTCGGCGTAATAGTCACGAAGTCTGTGTACATTTAGAATACACCGAAACGGCCCGGAGCTTATTTGTCAATCAATGTTAACGTTATGAGTGCATTGACTTCAACCGGAAATGAATAATATTAATACACACTGTGACGTCACCGCCCAGCTGTGGGCCGTAAAGGTGCACACATGGCTTACTTATATAACGATCTCATTGTGTGTGCGGGTTCTATATAAACAATGCAAGGTTATATTCACGAATCTAGTCATCTTTTGATAATTCAGAAAACTCCATACATCTTTGCACTAATAAGTGGACTCCTACACAAATAACCGCATGCGATTGCTGGAAAGCTTTTCAAAAGGCGACCTTGATTAAGCCACAGGGACATGTAAAGACTTATGATAAAATTAAGTGATACATACTTTTATATATGACAATATATACAATATATATAGGTATGACTTATGATTTTATTGATAAATACCTTTATATATTGACAATATATATAGGTATTACTTATGAGATATTTATCACTAAATTTTATCATAAGAAGCCTATACGTGTCCCTGTGGTTGAGCTGTAATAAATATAGCTTCCAAACTTCAAATCGTTGTCGTATATAGTCAGTACTGTAATACACTGTCCAAACGTCCCCAAATAGATTCCTAAACGTTAGTATTTATATTCTGTGTAACGTGGTCGTTCATAACACAGGAGCATGAAAAAATGTAGCAGTTTAGCTATGATTGGACTTAAAGTATGGATACAGGCCCCGAAACTTTTATTTCTCAATTCGATTTTACTACTAGCTTCCCTTACCTTAGTTACGATCAGACATCTAATTGGTTATTTTTTCGGTTATTTTTTTCTAATTGTGATATATATCATATTCTAGAGAGACGGGGAACAGTAAACTTGAACACAGTTTCTCGAGTTTCTGTCAGTAAATAAAAAATATGTATAAAGAGTCGCCCATTATAGAATATAAAACATTCTGTAATGGGCGGCTTCTATATTATTTACTGACAGAAACTCAAGCAACTGTGACTTGAACGTTTGTACTACGCCATAGATATAAACTGACCATAAGGGTCGGAATGACCACTGACCGCGTGCGGTCATCATCGTACAATGTATCTCCACCTCCTTATCTACGAACATTCAATTTGTAATTATAGATAATTTATCCTCTGTCAATAAAACCGACTGGACTTGGTTTCCCAGGCAACATTAGTGAAAGGGGGTCATCCGGGTAATTTAGCTCACTGCGCCAAGGCCTTGCCAACAATGTCGTGATATTACATCGTAATTGGTGGTAGTAGAGATGTGTATTATACGTCTCTGAGGGTAAAGAGTTTTATATCCTTCAGTTAAACATCGCTTAATCATCGATTAATTTGAAGTATTGAGCATTTTAGGACTGAATTGATATTATGTTTTATTTGGAGTTGTATTGAAAGTTAAATGCATTTCATAAATGAAAAGTTAGAAATACGTACACATAACAAGCCGGACACAGTTATTATAAATCTTTATAACACAAAAAATGCAGTGTCCACATTCTCGATTGTTTTGTGGTCTGTTGTAAAATGACTTTCTTTGAGTACATATCAAACAAATATATCTTTGACATAATCACTAATTAGTATTACTACTTATTTATAATTCTGAAGAACACATCGATGTGAATTAGTGTGCTTATGATCTAAATACTGTGTAAGAAGTTCGATGAAAATAATATGTAAAAAGAAATGATGTTGAACATAGAGGGGCACCTTGATGGATGCCATCATTTTGGTCAAATATGATCGAATGCTACTAACCTGTCACATTTTTTTGCTCAAGTGACTCTTTGAACGTTTGATGACTTTGAAATGACCATACTAAAACAAACAATGTGTATGACGTTGTCTTCACTTGAAATCTAACTTTTAAAGTTCCATTTTCAGTTCTTGGCGAAAAGCTGAATAATTCGGAAATGGCTCTCATACGAAATTCGCTGTTTTCCACCAGTAATTGATTAAAACAGTTATTTGATAAATTTTGCGTTTATTGTATTTTTAGGGTCTCAAGAAAACGATGTTCAAATGTACGTGGAAGAAATGCAACAAAATCCACAACACAGTTTCCAGTATTGAAGCCCACGTTCGGACAGCACATCTTGGGTATGTATAAACTTGTACAATTTAGAGATCAGACGTTATGATGTTGAACACGAAACAATTGTTACTCAAAGACCGATCAGTGGAATGTGAAAGTACTTAAAACTCAAAAACAAATTACTGACGGTGTGCAAACTCAAAAAGCAAATCACTGACGGTGTGCAAACTCAAAAACCAAACACTGACGGTGTGCAAACTCAAAAACCAATTGCCGACGGTGTTCACACAAAAAAAAACAATCACTGACGGCGAGCAAATTCAAAAACCCAATCACTGACGGTGTGCAAACTCAAAAACCAAACACTGACGGTGTGCCAGATTGTACTGTGCGCTATACACTATTAATGCTATTTATTTGGCGCGCCCAAATTTTAGCGCATCACATCATTTAAACAGGTAAGCGCACGCTGAAGTGACAAACGCCAATCTGATGATATATTTACAAATAATTTGTTTTTAACGGTTTGTGTCGTAATGAGTAAACAATGTTGCTTTTCGTTAAGATGTCTATGTTGTTCTGTATGCAGACTTTCAGAAAGCGACAGCAACCTTCTTGATCATGAGGAAGAATTCTACTACACCGAGATCGAGGTTACGATGGATCACGTGACTGAGAAATTTTCTGATATGTGCACGTCATCACCGCCGGAGCCAACCGGATTCGACTTCGGCAGACCTATTCCCGATCACGACTACCAAAAAAAGGTCGGTATAGATTGTTGCAATTTTACTTTATAGTTTCTGGCAGATTTGTTTTAGAACGATTTTCAGTACATTTGAAATATCATTGGATAATACAGTTAAGCGTTTTTATACGGGTTTTAAAATGCTGAAATAGCATATTTGAAAAAGAAAGTCAAAATAATTTTACCACTTCAACTTGTTATACGAGATTGTATGGCGTTACTTGTTCTTGATTATCAGATGATATTACGTCATCAGTTTTTGAATGTTATCGGACGTCAATGCAACGTTTTATCCTTTCATATTTTAGGAACACAGACAAAATGTAGGCAACATGTTCGCTTCGTCAGTGCCCTCTGGTGGATTTCAACCAATGACGTCATCCGGATCTCTTCCAATAACAATGCCACAGATCAAACGTTCGTTGTCATGGCAAAATAACAATACCTCATCCTCACCTGGATTGTCGGTAAGCAGTTCTGCTATCCTTAGTTTGACCTTTGTTTGAACTCTAGTTACTTCACTGACCTTTTATGTGGGTTGGTTAAAGTTACAATAGTCTCTTATGGAGAACATTAACACAAAATGATGATGTAGTGTTCATAAATTGATGACATAGTAAACATAAATCTACACGAATTTGATGTGTTGTAAATCGATGTATATATCCTGTTATATATGGATATTTTTTTTTTGTTTTCGTTCCAGATGTCACCTTCTGTTCGTTCGTCCAAACCATCTCCACAGGAACGGCTGCAACAACATCAAGCTCAGAGTCCGAAATCTCACCTTTTCTCCTCTCATAAGAAGCCTCGAAGTGAAGTCCGGAAGTGCCGAAAGGTTTATGGGATGGAAAACAGGGACATGTGGTGCACTCAGTGTAAATGGAAGAAAGCTTGCTCCCGATTTTCGGACTGAAGTGCTTGTTCCATTCCACGGAAAACAATGACCAATCAGAAACATTATGACATCTTTCAAATGGAAGGTCAGATTTGATTGGTTCCCTACAGAGGACACAACCGACAAAGAATCAGTGACCATGCTGAATTCATTCCACATTCAGAGGTTGACCGACCAATCGCACGTCTATAATAAAGATTACCATATATTTAGATTTGTCTTTCATAAGAAAGCTCAAACTTGATTGGTCCGTCATAAATACACTGTGATCTGGTCATTGGTTAATTTTGCAAATTATATTGTGAAAAATAACAACTGGCGCACAATTGACAACCATTTCAGGGAATAGAAATAACCAAAGCTATGCACTGGTTATAATACGAAACCATCTGTATATTCTCCATCACCATTTCACAGAGTTCACCACTACCCGGATGTACAAAAAACATCCGGGTACCGGTCAAAACCCGGATGTCTATTTTTTATGATAATCACAGGTTTATGAATGGTTATAAAACATCATTGGTGACAACTGGTGTAGTTTCGTACA
The DNA here is from genome assembly GCA_947623455.1 of Mimachlamys varia. Classification (NCBI taxonomy): domain Eukaryota; kingdom Metazoa; phylum Mollusca; class Bivalvia; order Pectinida; family Pectinidae; genus Mimachlamys; species Mimachlamys varia. The sequence continues at coordinate 32,057,926 of OX392540.1, forward strand.
ATCACCTTTTTTTTCCTTTTTCAAATCATGTTTTTAATCGGGAATTATTTGCAGAGAAATCTGTGTCATTGTTTTGTGGAGACATGTTATTGTTGAGGAATTGTTTGCATCAGGTTGTAAACTGAACAATTCAGTTTTCAATTTGCATTGTTTGTTTAAAAATTCAATGTTCACCGAAAACAGAAGCACATCTGATTTCTCCAGCTTCATTGACGTCATATAATCAACGTAGGGTTATATTGATGTTAAAATAAGGACCTGTGATTAATTTTACAGAAAATTATTTTCTGACAAGTTAAGGTGATCATCAAGGCTTGGATGAGTAAATTTTGTGAGTTCTTTTAAGAATATTTGTGAAGAGATATGACATGTTCTTACATTTGATCCATTCCTGGCAATGTAAAATTTACTTGGACAAAAAATGTTTCAGAAATTATATGGAAAATGGGTACAATCGTCATATGATATCATTGTTTTAAGAAATGGAATTGTCCCTTATTTGCAAATTAACAAAACAAAATTGAATAAATACTCTGAGTAATGATCTCTAAAAATCACAAAATACCTGTTATTGTGTCAATATTTAAATGCTGATTTACTTTTTTTCAAAAAAAAAGTTGAATTGCCATAATTTCTGAAAACAAATTCATGTTATACAATGTACCTTGCTAGTTGTATGCAATGTGATATGGAGGGAAACCACATAACTTTGCCTATCACCCCTCCCCTAGGAAGTAGACTCGCCCATACTGTATATATTCTTGAATAGTAGACTAGTCTATTCTTGATTATGAAGGGAGAGCAACTATCTCTATGTCTTTCATATATGTTGCTGAATGCTATTGTTGCCACTCTCATATATTGTGATAATGTTTTAAAAATATGTTTTGAGTATGAAAAATGATGTTTATCGTTATATATATATTATAGTATATTCAAATGATTTGCATATGTTGTAGAAAATATTTTGCCCCATCCCTGTCAGAAAATACGGTTTTTGTGATTTTGGGAGCTCTTTTTAGTTTGAGGTACATGCTTGTGGTCATGTAGCATATGCCCTTAACCTTTTATGTTCAAAGAAGTCAGTATCCATTATTAAGTGCAATCATTCTGTTTTGTTGTTTTAATTAAACTTGTTAAGTTTGTATTTGACATTAACCAGAAAGGAAAGATAAGGAATTTTTAACAGTACCATCCAGTCCGGTGTTGGATATCAGCGTTGTCCATGGATCGCTCGGAATCATTGAAATGTTTGATTTGTATCACGAAAATGTTTGATCTGAATCACACAATGGATTGAAAATATGCCATTAATACAAACATTTTTGAACAGAAGCTATCGTAATATTTTTTCTCAAAAAAAGATTATTACATAATTTTGCGAAGAGTTTCGATTTTTTAAAGACAAAACAGAAACCATTAAAATGTGACACATAAAATATCACACTACTAGGGACATGAATCTGGTTTTCCTTTTAGTTATTTTGTTTTTAATTCTGATTTAGTTCTTCAAGACTTAAAATCAAAATGTTTATAATTATTGATATTGATTACTTATTTTATCAAAAATCACTGATTACTTAGTCTTATTTCGTTTACGTAGGCTAAAAAAGCATCAGATATGTAAACATTTAAAATATATTTTCACTCCGGTCCTTTTCTTGTTGACTTGTCATTATGACTTGTATGCTGGTGGAGGGTTATGGATAAGCTGTTGAGTTATCCGGATATATTGACCTGAACTGTTTTACAAATTATATATTTTATATGTCTTTTAGTAGTATTAGATTTAGCAATTTGGAACCGTTGGTACTTTCCGTAAACATACGGAGGTCGCTGACAGTTCCGATTCGGATTGTAGAACCTCTTTAGTGCTTTATCGTTGTAGTGTCTGTTCATATCTGGGTACACGGGGGCCTGACGCGTTAATATAGATAAAAAAGTAGTTAATTAATGGATATGTTTGGTCCATGTGTTTGTTAATTTGTGAAACTATGATTTTTCAATGTTTCAACCAATTTTATCCTTTAAAACATTTTTTATGAAACAAAAGAGTTCATACAGCCATCATTACGTTGGAATGTATTTTAATTTTCATGAATATTTTTCTTCGTATTGACAACAAGGGAATATGTGTAACCCAACCCTTTCGCTTTGTATCACAGGGGCTTGGCACGAATTTTTTAGATCATGGTCCATATATGTATGTATCATAGTGTCACTATAATACATACATTTATGGACCATGCCAAGCCCCTGTGCTTTGTATGGCATGGAAGAAAGCGTATACGTATCTCATAAGAGTTACCTCCTCTGCATGTTCTAATACCGATTTTGCCTGCTCGGTAATTTCCGTAAAATGACGGAAAAGTGCGAAGTGATCCGATTGATACATAGAGCCGCTGTCGATATGTTTTTTTTTTTTAAATTATTGTATTGACTTAGAATCAAAACCCCCAGAGTGATTGAATAATAATTATGCTTTGTATACTATTGATCGTTATTTGGGCATATCTATATTCTTCTTTGTTAAAGACATGAGTGAAAGACTTTCAAATAAAACCTGAATAAATATAGGGTTCCTAATGACGTGTGGACTATGTCACCTTGGTGATAATATAAACTAATTCCCGGTGTGTTTATGATCTCAATAAAATATTACAATGATACAGTTTCACTAGATCAAAGAAAAATGTCATAATGATTTGTATGGACCAATCAGGGAAACATGTTTTATAGAAATATGGATACATGTATATGATACCCATGATTACAAAATCGTCCCTTAATGAACACTTATAATTTCACCTTGGCAACAAACAAACCGGAAGCTGAACACAATTGCAACTGGGTACAGTTGTTTAAAAGGCGGTTAACTTAATTGCTATTTAGCTAAAATTTCCAACCTGTAATAATTCTGTAAAAATTCAAGGTACGATCTCACAATTTTGAATTTTAATTGACACTTATAGATAAATGATATCCGAAATTATAACTAAATCTATGGTTTCTTTTGAAAGTTACAAGAGAATTAAGATGTGCACTATTTCCTGATTAAGCTAATCAGCTTTTGTTCGAACAACTGGGGCAGATGTTCAAAACCTACATGACAACACGCTCAAATGTCGTTATAATCAATAAGGAATAAAATATCAAAATTGCACTCACAGTAAATTACAAGATTGACCAAACACTTCAGCTTATCGGCGAAAATAGACTTACCATAAGGTACTGCCGAAAATGTATGTTAGCGAGAATTTGAATACAATGTATTACAAACACTATCATAATTCATTTCAACAAAATGCCCTTGGACCTCGTCCAAAGAATGAAATGTTCATTTTAAAACTATTTGACAAAAATTCCAGTTCCTCTTTACAATTCCGAAAGGAACTGAGTTTTGCACTACAATGCATATTATATAATTACTTCAGTTGCTTATTTATGGGGCATTTTAGAATGATAGGTTTCTTCTGTATTTGAATAATTTTATTAATCAGATTATCGTATAAACTTCACCTACTTCGTGATGGTTGTCCTTGGTTTAGATTAACTGTTTTTGTTTAAAGATAGGTAGCCATAAACTTGCTCTGGAAGTGTATGAACTTTTTTATAGGTTGTGTTTTTATTTATGTCACATGATGTATGGGATTCATCGGGCCAGTGAAGAAAAACCTATGAATGCGCAGGCGTATATATATACATAATATATTCAGTTATATTCGAACTTGAATCAAGACTTTTTTTTCAAATTGATGACAGATGATTTTCACTTTATTTTAATTAAATGACGTGCTTTCTGGTCAGACAATTTAGTCTGTAATAGTTTTTTGGTCGCAAAAACTCAACGGAAATATATAGTCTCATTCAACCAGACGTTTGTTGTCTGCGCAGGTTTTGCCGAACAGAAGCGTCTGGCTGACCAAGAACAAATGAAATCAAAATGAATTGGGATTTTGGTTTTGAAGATTTGACGGGAAAGTTTCGTTACAGGAAATTAATGAAAAAAATCTTACACAAGTATAAAGGGATTTTGTCAGTAAATAACATCCAAATCAGTATTCTCATAAGCCAACTTGTTAGTTCCGGAGAGAGATCAAAGTGATGTTATTATTTAAAAATAAGAAAAAAATACAATTGCCCTTCCGCTAATCCTAATTTAATATTCTTCTTTTGAAGTTTCTTTTATGAGATTAACATTTTTGACATTTTAACGTGAATTCGTTGGTGAGACGACCAAGGAATCAAGACACATTTTGTCTGACGAATATTTACTCCCTTATACCAAACCATATACATATAGATTTTGTGTTGGTATGTCAAGGTGTGGGTGTGTGTTTGGGAATGTGACAGGTGTGTGAGGGGGTATGTGTGTGATTTGTTTCTCTTTTAATATGATTTAATATCCCAAGTGTAGGTTGTTTAAGTACAATCTGGGTATTAACTATTGATGATACATTGTATTTTAAAATCTATGTTTTTAGATTACACGATATGAATTTCAACAATTTCGTTTTGAAATACATGTACAGTACTACAGTATTATTGTGACGTTTTGATAAGTCATTGTATAAACCGAACCATTTATATGAGACAACTCCTTCCAAGTCAACTGTTATAAGTAAGTTGTGCTAGATCTGGGACAATTATTCATTTTTGAGTCAAACTTTCTCAAAATAAAAAAATAACCAAACGATTTTTGTCAAAATCTGAGATAATTTCAAATTTCATTCATTAATCAAATCTGAAACTTTGCCGAAGTTTATTATTCTTTTGAATGTTCTGTTAGGTGTTGTTTGGTATCAATGAGCAAGGCTTAGCTCAGGGGTACAACGGGCTGTTATTTAGTCTAAATAGACAAAACTTAAAGAAAAGGGAAGAAATGGTTGAATTTTGTTACTATGGTAACAATCATTATGTCCATATATCGTCGTGTTTTGTTTAACATTCTCCTTCGGAAATCCCGGAAATTACGATTAAAGTCACATCATATCAAAACAAAAGTCTTGTTTAAATCAATTATTTAACCTACTCTGAAATTCCTTACGAGAATTTAACCGTCGGCACTTTCCGTAAACGAAAGAATGCGAAAATTACCGACGGTTCCCGATTGGACCGGATACAGTTTAACTTCGTTCTTTCGACGTTGACAGGATCGTCGAGAAAAATCCGAGATTTCGTGTTTAGCTTGTTCACAAACACCTTAATCGGTTTTGAATAATATTTATATTTTGTTGATATGATCATTTCGATATTTTATTAGCAAAATCTTTTAAATATGAGGTTCGAATTGACAAGGTCTGTATGGTTTTTGTGGTCCTTCGACTTCTGCAAAAAATGATATGCATGTAACTGCAATAAATTTATAGATTCCAGGTGACTTGTCATTTCTCTTTACAACTTCATTATATACAACTGTTTTGTTGTTTCAGATCCCGTAGACTTACAATGTAGACAATAAGTAATATTTTTTGTTCATGTTATGTACACATTTCACTGTATAAATCATCCAAGATATAAATAAAACAATATGATACCTATATAATGTGTTTGGTTTTAAAATTATCTTTTGCATTATGACACCTGTTAACATTTCGCTAAAAAATGAGATTTTTTTTTTTTTTAAATTTGCTATAAAATGATAAGGGTTTTCACATCTAGTCATTTAGAGAAAAAATGTCCACGTAAGGATATTCGGACTCAAAACCTTTGCAATCGCGAACTAATTCATATCAAGATCGGCATAATTGGCCTCAATGGGAATATTTCCCAAAGAAAAAAATCTACTTTCACAGTATATTATGAAGTGATATGCCTAGATGTAACGACAACTATAAACAATATGTAACATTGCTTTCTTGGCTGTGAACTAAAGTAATAAATTAATGTCTGAAGTGATCGGGACCAATCAAGAACCGTCGGCCCTTTCTGAAAGCGAGAAAATACGTGTCTTACAATAAATTAGTTTGTTCAAAACACATTGATGAATTGTTAGCGGAAAACTGTAAGTCTGAACTTATTAGGCGTCAATTTCGGTTTTTCATATGAAATCAACATTCGTTCCACATTTCAAAGGTCTTGTGAGATCTCACAGTTGCTTACCGGGGATGACGGGCACCGAGAGATTAAAAGCCCAATATACGTAACTTCAGAAAAATCAAAAGAATTGAAAATAATTCAGGCGGGGCCCACTTCAACAACAAGCCTAAGTTAGAAGACAGTTCAAAATGGACGCGTGTTTACAAATACTGTGTTTCAACTGCTGCTGTACTGGTAACCACGTAAGAATTCATCTTGAATTTGCTGACATCGGTTTATCTTAACTATATCAATAAATATAATAAGTTATTAGGCTTGAGGTTTTCGCTTCAAGTTTTGTCGAAAGTTACGTATATTGGGCCTTGAAGGACATTGGACTCTCCAAATATGACCTATAGGAAACTTTGGGAAGACATGATCAAAATGTACAAGATTCTAAACCGAAATTTTGAAAATGATGCATGTACAATTGTTTAACTTTGGAGTGACAAATCGGTAAGAAACAGCTGAAAATCAACACTGGCTTTCTTGAAAAGAAACTATTTTACATTTCGTTCGGCCGAAAGTCCGTCCGTCCGCCCAAAATAGCAGAATATTCAAAAGAACGGAATAGATAATATATATACCTTGGCAATGCGGAAAAAAATATTACGATTATAGTAAATGATGCATTAACAAGGAGTTCTAACTTGAATATTCAATTCTCTTTATTTAACCAATTTCGGCCCACATGGGGCAACTCAGGAAATACAATTCCAAAGAGGTGGAGTGAAAATGAAACAGTTGTTAATGTTTAAGTCTATTGTAGGGAAATCCTGTAAGAGAAATTATCAAACTCTATATTATATAGATTTGGCCATACCTTGATATATCTATATAGTTTTGTCAAAAAGACACAGAATACTTTTTTACGAACGACTGGCATACGATACGATAGCATTATAAACAGGTGCTGGTGGCACTATAGGTTCGAACCCAATCGAAACCACCTCGACATTTTCCGTGTACAGTAGATAAAACGACGAAGTAGTGTCCGATTTGGGTCTAATTCATAGGGGGAAATAACTCCAACGTAAATAAACTTAATTTATGCAACGTACGCCTGTCAACCTTTTATTCTCAAGGAGAACTGATAAGATTGCAGGGTCAAGCATATTTAGATAGGCCTCGACCGCAGCTGCTAATATGTCCGGTTATAACCGTTTTATGTTTATCCTGTTCGGCCTTTATCTTCACGGTAAGTATTTTGTGACTGCTGCTTTCTCTCCTATAAGTTTTGATTTGATTTCGTACCTGTAGATCGATAAAAAGGCTGACTATATATAAATAGATATCGAAGCATTGTAATAGACACGTGTGAACACGTGATGTTATTGTATGAAACACACGTGATTTCTTTGTATCACACACGTGCTATATTGTATGGGCTTTTTAATTTAAATTATTGAATTGCAATAAACACGCTTTATATTTCTTTTGAGGTGTCAGAAAGGCTTTCTTAACATGTACTTCAAGATAGGAGAGAAAATACTTTCTGGTAGAGTTACTTCTCTTTGTATGCCATTGAAACATCTTTTACATCATTAACTTGAGCAAGTCTACACAGACGGACGCTATTCTTGATTACACTTCGGTACTTTATCAGCCAGTAAAGCAATCAAACGCTGAACTCAACATAACACTAACAGATATACCGTTCAAATACATAATTCGTGGATTTTACCAAAGAGGCACTTGAGCAAAGCTGTGTGTGTGTGTGTAACTAAGATCAATTTCGAGAAAAATGCCCCCCCCCCCCTTCCAAATCTAAAATGATCTATAAACCCCAAAAAGTATTAAGACTCTAAAAACCTTAATTTAGGCCCTAAAGGAGCCGCAACGAACGTCACAACAGGAGGACCAGGCCGGCCTGGCTAGTTCTAGTTTCCCCTGTGATTTGAAGTTTGCACTCCTATCCTGTTGGAGTAAACTCGATGACAGCGTTATCCATTAATTCCATGTTAAAACATGACGTCATTTGAGGCTTCGTTGGCCTACGTCACGCCAACACTACAGCTGAAAGTAAATCATTTGAAAATATATATAAATTGAGAGAGGATGATATGATATTGTGTAAGATAATATCTGAAATGTAAAATTTAACCATTGAACGTCCGTCGGATTGTATTTATTATGAATATGAATGCAATTTCGGGGCCCGAATAAATAATCATGATGTCATTTATTTATCTGACACTCAGGTTGCATTCATACTGACAGTTAATACAATATGACAGACGTTCAATGCTTTGACATACGAGTTATGTACGAGCGATTTGAAATATACTCGGTTGCTTCATCTTTAGCAGCTATGACCACGCCTGGCTGATTCGGAGTACGCCGGATACTGAAAACCTGCTCATTTTCGCAGCGGCTTAATTTCGCGTTTTCATATAAAAAGGATTTTTTTTGCGGCGATTTAGTTTCGTGATAAATGTTTAAATTCTATGTACAGTACAGCAAAGTACAATACTCCTATATTTTGCATATCTCTGATTGAAACTTTTCCGCGGCGATTAAGTTTCGCGAATTTTACTCGCTCGCTAAATATGTGAAAATTAATCGCACGCCAAAATAAATTAGTTTACAGTATTATGATGGCTACATGTGCCAAATCGAGCCGAACTCTTGGCTTTTCGGCTAGCCGCAAGATGTTCGGTGTTTTCATATAACCCTTCTTTCATACGATGAGGCGACTTCTTAGTAGGACCTTATCGCCAAATCAATATTGTTGAAGCGGTTAATTTGTTTTCTGATTATATAGCGTCTTCTCTGGTACTGGGTAGTGTTTCCAACGCAGAGTTATCGACCTTTATCACCGGGATATGGAACGACGACACTAATCGCGCTTCGGACTCTGACGTCACTTACAACCTCCAATCACATACGTCGAGCTCGTCATCCGTGGACCACGCCAATCAAAAGTTAGGAATTATTCAAATTTTATCAAATAGTGGGGGCGGCAAATTGATAATTTGAACGAAAATGTTAAACAAAAAACCCAATTCTATGGTGGTTGATTTCTGCCATCTCGCCTTTTCGCCTTTCGCGTAATTTTTAACCGGGATATGGTATATATGTATAATGGATATGTTGAGTACGGGGAAACTCAGTACGCAAAAACCCACCGAATGGCGGGCTTTCGCCTTGTAAAGAAAATAATAACAAACTTATTCTGTACGCCGAACGGCGGGTTTTCGCCTTGTAAAAATTTAACAAGGCGCAAACCTGCCGTTCGGCGGGTTTTCGCGTACTGAATAAGGTTATTATTTTTTTACAAGGCGAAAACCCGCCATTCGGCGGGTTTGCGAGTAAATTTTATAATCATTTAAGCTACACGAAATGGCGAGAAAAATAACACGAAAATGCGAGATTTTTTCAAGTGTTCATTTACTCGCCTTTTCGCGTAAAATTGACAAGGCGAAAACCCGCCGATCGGCGGGTATTCGCGTTAAAAATTACACGAAAAGGCGAGATGGCAGAAATCAGCCACCATACAATCCAGATAAAAGTGATATTTTGCACATACCATAATGTCTCTCACCAAGCAGTTAAAATTTTTCGATATTTTCATCGGTAAAATGTAATAGTGATGAATATCTGTCCTACTGTTAAAATGCTGTAGTGTTTTAAATATCTAAAACCAGTCAGAAAAAAAGGGAAAATGATGTTGTTGCAGATTGTTCCAGTATGTGAACGAGAACCACCTCTTCACAAAACCTACTTACTCAGCCTTCATTGCCTTGCTCGATAACTTCGACAAAAACACGGCTCATTCCGAGCATACATCCTCGGCGGAAACTGCCGAAATCGACGGATTTATAAGGGAAGTGATGAACACCCTGGTGATGTCGGAAACCTACAGATTTCTGCATAGTAAAGGTATAACTCAAGAGATTCTCGAGAGCTCGAATCTGGACCGACCCTTTACTCGCCATTTACTCCTATAAGTTATAGGAGTAATTGTCGAGTAAAGGGGGCGGGGTCCAGATTCGAGTGCCCATGATTGAAATTAGACCAAGCAATATAGATTCTCGCTAATTTTCTAAACAGTCAAACTTTGTTATCTCGAAGTCATCAGGAGAAACTTTCCAGTTATTCGAGTTAATCGTGACCAATGTAAAAAAAAGAAAAATTGGGTTGAATTTGAAAAAAAACCGCTTCGAGTTAAACAGGGTTTTCGAGTTATTTGAATTCGAGATAATGGACTTTGATTGTATTTAAGGCTGCATCATACCGCAGTTTCCTAACAGTTGCCACGTATTGCAGTCATGGGTTTTCAATTAATAAAAGAAAAAAATAATACCTACAGGGGCGTAGCTGCCATGTAAGCACATAAGCCCGTGCTTGCACATCATTTTATAGAGTATGTGTATTAAAGTCGAGTAATTTCATATTTCAACTTATATTCTTAAAAGTTCACTGATATTGTTACTCCTTTTTCCTTTTTTTCGACTCGTCAGATTAACATATTAGGCTGCAGAAAATTTGTTATGTGTAGCTATAAATACTTCAAATTCTATTTTATTTCTTTCCGAATGCAATAGCATATAGGATTACAATACACATACATATTAAATCATATATAATTGTGCAAGAGACCGGAGACCGCAGCCAACACAATTCAAATAATATTTATAATACAGCTCACTATGACAATATAGGTAATGGCTTTATCGTGAGAAAATTCGTATACAAATGAATACCGAACAACATCCAAACATAAGCATCAGTTTGAAACTACCTTCACTTAGGCCGTCTTTTTTTATAAAATCATGTCATATTAGGTTTTAGTGATAGATATCAGCTGCTGACGAACAAACTTATGACAAAGGGAAAGGAGAGGTGCAGGTTGATGAAGACTGTGGGCAAGTTTTATGGTCGCCATCTTGGTTTCATGGGACATGTTCTGTATCTTTAAGCGATATGAAGTTGGACGTTTTTGAGAACGCTCATTAGTGTTCTCCCTTGTTTTTATTGACAATGAGGACTCGGTTCTCATTTTGACATGTTTACATGTCAGTTGTCGTCGATGAAGTATAAGACGCTTACTTTTCCGGAACACTTGGTCTTATTATCTTGTGCTTTTACAAGGGTCTCCATGTACATCTTTCCTTTTTTCATATTTTGTCTCTAGTTTAATCGATTTTGGGTTCGGATTATGGTTTTGTTGACGCTTTGGTACTCTCTGTTTTTTTTTAGTAAATCTGTATTAGATTTAATATACAAAAATGACCGTTTTATCATTCTAAGAGTAATAAAAGAAGGACCAATTTTTACTGCATTTCGGTCCAAACAACATGTCAGCAAATGCAATTATTAATGAGCCCGGCCAAAATACCTTATGATAAATATCTTCGTAGGAAAGCATTACAGAAATTATGGAAAACTCCTTTAACTTAAGATTTTCCGTTAATTCTTTAATGCTTTTCTATGGAGATTTTTAAGTCAAGGAACTTTCGTGAAACTAGGCCTGTTCGAATTATACAAAATTATGCTTAAGAACACAAGCGTGAGTTCTTACTTCCTGAGTCCTGCACAGAACATATATACTTATAAACAGAGACGTATGTATATCAAAGATGGTTTTACAAGTACATGTCTCTGGTTTTACTTACTGATGAGTTTATGGCATAAATAATTTGTATAATGATAGGCCAGACAATGGTGATTTAAACAAGTCCAATCAATGGCACCATTTGAAGTCCAAAATTGAAAACGTCGTGGGCTTGCACATCAAAATACCTCCAGCTACGCCCCAGACCTATGTCACAATTATTAAACACTTTTTGAAATAATATGATTTTTCAAAGCAGATCTCTCTTGACTCTCGGTCCAGTTTATAAATTTTTCAAGCGACAATCTTTCTTTACTCCTCGGCCGGCTTTACACGTTCCTACAAGGTGTGGTATCGGTCGATTACTTAAATATTCAGAGAATCTATCATTAAATATAAAGTAGGCAATAATGAATTGTTGACATATTCTGCATTGATTGAAATATATAGATAATAAACTTTACGAAAACGTATACTTCTGTAGATTTTAAGATTTGTGATGGCGGATTAATTTGGGGGTAAACAGTCACAGAACTTGCCGCACAGGGGAAAACCATTGACGTTGTTAAACATGTATCAATACTGCAAGCTCAAACTCGCAACCCTCAAAGTCGGCCAATGTCCAGAGCAATGTCAAATTTCTGGTGAAATTTGAATACAAGTGCAAAATACTTTTACTAAACTTTACGCTTGGTTCCAAAAATTGTGTAATTTCAGAAATATTGATAGGTATCCCTGCCCGATATAAATAGTAAGTCTGACAAGATAACATGCAATTGAGCGCCTTCCATATAAGGTTTCCAAATCCAGTAACGCTCTGGAACGATAAGCAAGACTGGCCAAATGATTATTAATATGATAATTACTGCTATGGTTCATTGGCTGGTGAAGGTGATCAACCCAACTTTAAATGAATTTTGTAACAATCTGGTCAAAATGCAAATCCTTATTCTCACTCCGTTACAACATCCCATATAAGGTCATGTTCTGGTGACCTTTGTCGCCTCTTTACATGTACTTCACACTCCAGTAACATTGTCTAACTGATGACAGTTGACGCTGTCATCTGCGGCAAGTCATTTCGTCACAACTTTCACATCATAGCTGTTCTTTATTAGCCAAAAGCCCTTAGGCTTATAGGTACATACAGGAGAATGACATCACAATATACAGACAACATAGTTCAATAATGTACATACAAGTATAACAGTACTTATTTAACACATAAACAGTTATGGAACATCACAATATATAGTCAACATAGTTCAATAATGTATATACAAGTATAACAGTAATTATTTAACACATTAACAGTTATGGAACATCACAAGATGTAAAATATGATTACCGTCTCTTACAAGCTAAATACAAATATTTCCCGAAATTGGATAGATCTCTAACAGCTCAATTATTGTGACGAAATGACTTTACGCAGACAGGATTGCGCAAGCAATTTTGCCAACAAGCATTCACATTCAAGATTCTGCAGGTGGTAATTTGATTGGCTGATGAAAAAGTTCACCAGAACTGACTTCTTATGGGATGTTGTCACATCCTATATATGTCAGGAAGGAAAATATAAATAGAACTGAACGAATGTGTAAATTATGTAGAAGTAATGAAATTGGTGATAAAATTCATTATATATTGGAATGACGAAATTTACTTGACAAATACTACTGTGAAAGAGTTAAAACTTTGAAATATTCTTCTGTACTGAATCGTTCAAGCACAAGAAAGCTCTGAAACTAATGTAAGCTTATCAAAAGTGTTAATGATAAAATATGTTCTCCTGAAAATGTGTAAATCCAAAACTACAATTTATTCAATACTGTTATGAAAACACAAACAAACTATTGAACTAGTATGTGTGTTATGTATTCTTTGTACCATTAATTTGATTTATTTGAGAAATAAATAAAACTCGAATCTTGAGAGTAACGAAGTGAGAATGGATCAGCGTTTCAGTCAGATTGTTTTTGTAAGAAACATAATGAAAAGCTATGAAGAGTCCAATATAGAGTACGTAACTTTCGGCAAAACCTGAAGCGAAAATCAAGCCTAATAACCTATTATAGTTATAGATTTAGTTAAGATTAGCTGATATCAGCAATATCCAAGATGAATTCTTACGCAGTTACCGGTACAGCAGCAGTTGAAACTCGGTATTCGTAAACACCCGTCCATTTTGAACTTCGGCTTGATGTTGAAGTGGGCCACACCTGAATAATTTTCTATTCTTTGGATTGTTCTGTCAAAAGTTTCTTGTAAGTTACCGCTCAGGTTTACTTCGTTTTAGTCTTATTTTTGCATGGTTATCAACTAAATGTTTTGCAGAATCTCGAAAAATTCCTTAAAGGTTACGTATATTGGACCTTTAATTAAACACAAGTTATCAGTTTTCCAAAGACGAAGGACAGAAACGTTACTGGGCCAATAATTGAGCCATAAAATCATGTTGACGCTCGATATATTTAAACATAAACTTTATTTCATTTCACATTTATATATACAATATTTCAAACAGAAAATATTAAGGAATAAAGGCTCCGGAAACAAGTTTGAAAAACCTTATTTTAATCCGTTTCCATTAGACGCTCGATGCATTTAAGTAAAGTGACAATCTACCCTCATTATCCCGAAATCGACAGCATTTTGGCAAAACTCGAAGTTATTCGAGTATTCAAGTTTAGTGAGTTTGAATGTTTAAAGTGCCAAGTTCGACCGAAACCAACGAGATACTTCGAATTAGACGGGGCCGTAGTTCGAGATAACTAAACTCGAATGTACCTCTGAATCAATATGAAAAATAATTGTATTTTTTTTTTTTTAACAATATGGCAATATAAATTTCATCAGTTACATAAAGACATATAGATATTGTATATATATTTTCATGAGATTTATACATATATCCACATATTACCTTTGCGTTTATTTATATAAACATCCTTTATGTTTATTTATATAAGCATATCAATGATTTTATTTTAACATAAAATTGTATTTTTTTTTTTTTTTGAAAGGGAAAAATAGTAAAGAACAGTTAGGAAATGTCAGAAGAAAGGGAAGAGGGAAAAAAAGAGAAAGAAGAAAAGAATAAAATTGACCATTTCTAATGAACGTTGACTATGTCTTTATAACACGTTTGAACTGTTTATTACAAGGTTATACCACCTCAACGACCGCCTTTCAGGACACTTTAAAGAGCCTATGGTTTACCCAGTATTCCCGCGCCGGAACCTCCCACGGAAGTAACGGGTTTGAACACGTGTTCGTCGGAGAGACCAGTAGCACACAGGTTTCCGGTTTCCACAACTGGATACAATTTTACCTGGAGGAGAAACAAGGCCACCTAAATTATATGGGTTACATCTACACCAAACAGGTATAGCTTCTGCGTCTACCTCCCATTCACAGGGGCTAGGCATGGAATGATTGTCAGATAATACGCCATTTCCGGGGTACAACTTTTAGTCGGTTTAGTCATGTGACTTTCATCACCACGTGACTTTATTTAGGGCACTTTGAAAACAAAATGGCGGCTTAATAGAAGTTTTCAATGACGGTAAGCGATGTAAAGTTTTTTGGTCGAAAAAGGGATCTTCAAATAAAACAAAAGGGGTGTTAGTAAAATTAGCTGATCACTGATGAACTGAATTTATCTTGTATTGAGAAATATGAATGCAATCCATAGTGCTCGTAATCGGGGTTTATCTTTGCTGTTGGAAACGATCTGAACGTTACATTTTGCCAGATTGTTTCTTTTACGACTGACAGTTACACATCTAGGTACAATACACCATGACTTAGTTTAAGAGCCTGTATCTTTATTTCACCCCTTTTTAACCTAAAGCGACTAAAAAAATCGAATCGAATCTAGCTGCCATTCGGTCGTCAATGCCGCCATTGTGAAGTGCCCTAAATTTTTCGCGGTCACATGATCAAAATATAAAACGGTACAACACAAACACGGTTATTTGATTTGAAAACTGAAATAAACCCAGGTTGTAAACAGTTTGGTAAAAGGGACTAATTCCTGCGCTAGTTTACTTATGTATTTATACGCCAACTGGAAAATTTATTGAAAAATAACCTTCAAACACTTTGCTAGGTATACTGAGTCCAAGTTCACTAGAAATGTAAATATTCATTTTTGATGAAATGATTTATCTGGTCAACAGAACAACATTACGCCCGTTTCGTCTGAAGTCCGTTGATAAAGTTGATTTTTTCCAACTAGTCTACAGCCCCAGAATCTATAGAGGACCGGAAGTTTGTGGGAAGGTTTTATGTCAGTTTGAACGTTGATAATTTCCGTTTGATTGACAGACCCGAAAGTTGTTGGTTATATTGGCTTGTCCATCTTGTCAACAGCCTTCGAGATTTATGAAACTGTTTTTTTCGGTTTCTCAACAGCCCCGGAATTTGATAATAAAATGGGTTTTTTTTGTTTTGTTTACAAATGTTTTGTAAACAAAAAGCCCATAAGATGAGATGATAGAAAGCAGAAAAGAGCAGAAATACGGAGTGTATACGAGCATTAGACCATTAGATTCAGAACCGACTGTAAAGAGTTCATGTTGAGGTACATTTTGTAATATCAAAGCGCTTTGTTGAAGTTGATGGTGATGTTGATTTGTTGTTCGTTTTTCTTACAGCCCCGAAAATTGGGTGTCCATTTTACCTGGTTTAATAAACCCAAACCCTTGACCACACTTCTGGTCGGCACAAGTCCGGAATTTGACCTGGCAGTTCTGACCACATGTTTCTTGGTCCGGAAAAACACCAACTGTCACTTCGATATGGCGGGACACTACCTCACGGTAAAAACTTATGACGTCAGCTATGTCCACGGTGATCAAGTGGCTTCGGCATATTTTGATTAAAACGTCGTTATTGTACATTATGTTGTTTGTTTGTGTTTTTTGTCCTATTGACAGCTATGGTCATTTAAAGGCCCAATATACGTAACTTTCGGCAAAACTCGAAGCGAAAATCGAGCATAATAAGTTTTTTTTTATATTTATAGATTTAGTTCAGATTAACTTATATCAGCAATATTCAAGATGAACTCATACGCGGTTACCGGTACAGCAGCAGTTGAAACTCGGCATTTGTAAACACGCGTCCATTTTCAACTGTCTTCTAACTTTGGCTTGTTGTTGAAGTGGGGCCCACCTGAGTTATTTTCAATTCTTTGGATATTTCTGTCAAGAGTTTCTTGTTAGTTACCGCTCAGGTTTACTTTGTTTTAGGCTTATTTTTGCATGGTTATCAACTAGATTTTTTTTAGATTTTTTCAGAATCACGAAAAATTTCCTGAAATTACGTATATTGGGCCTTTAATGACGTGTAGGTTTTAGTGATAGAGGAAAGCAGGAGTTCCTGGAGAAAAACCACCGACTGACAGTCAATACTTTGCGACTCCCCAACCTAGGCCTCGAACCCGAGACATGGAGGCGGAGGGCTATATAGTGTTTGCAGAATGTCAGAAACCTTAACCACTTGATCAACTTGTGTAATATAAAACAAGTTTGATATACAACGTTACGTTTCATTATTTCTTTATTTGTGTTGCAGAAGTGTGTTATTGTAAAATAGTGAATTTATCAGTGGATACAATGTAGTAGCATCTGTGGACGTGGGTTTTCTCCGGGTTCTCCGGTTTCCTCCAACAATAAGACCCCTCGCGCGAGAGTGATTAATATAAGCTGAATAACTTGTTTCATAATTGTTGTAAAAAAATAAAGTTTATAATATCATCTGTCGTGAGTTCGAACCCCGGCATGGTCGTGGATGTTCCTCCCCTGTCACATCGTTACAGGCCCCGGTTTCATCAACGTTTCTCCTCTGAACTCACGACAGACGCTCTTTAAATATATAACCTGGTTGCAGAAAATTAATCCAGCTAGTTTCGCAGTAAATGGAAACCGAAAACTCGCTGAATATAAGTACACATCTTTACACGCCAGTTTCCGTATCAATTCCACATGTTATCTCTTTCTTATTTTTCTACCTTAATATGCAATCGTTTCTGAATTAATTAGTTTACTATTCTTGTCCTATTCTGCAAGGACTTGTTCAAATAATTATAATGTTGCTTGGCGATACTACACAATGCAATACAACAATCTTTATTTAACGTCGCATATAATATATGATACAAATAATATTAACTCATGAGAGCTATTATCGCGACAGTTAAACATATATATTGAATCATGAAAAGGGAGATAATTAAGCTATCACAGGAGGCATTATGTAAGAATATTACAGATATTACTAAATCTAGCTTCATTTACAGGGACCTGAGGATTTGTTTCAGCTAGTTTTGGACCTAAATTTTGGGGGATTTAGATCAATTTTCGATAAAAGAAAATCCCCTCAAATTACTCTTACATTATGTAACACCCACGTTTAGGTCCAAAACAAATTCTCAAGTCCCTGTGTCTTCATTGACGGTCCTTAAGTTGAGGCAATTCCTTAAAGGCCCAATATACGTAACTTTCGGCAAAACATGAAGAGAAAATCAAGCCTAATAACTTATTATATTTATAAATGTAGCTAAGATAAGCTGATATCAGCAATATTCAATGTGAATTCTTACGCGGTTACTGGAACAGCAGCAGTTGAAACACGGTATTTGTAAACACGCGTCCATTTTGAACTGTCTTCTACCTTCGGTTTGTTGTTGAAGTGGGCCCCACCTGTATTATTTTCAGTTCTTTGATTTTTTCTGTCAAGAGTTTTTTTTTGTTAGTTACCGCTCAGGTTTACTTCGTTTTAAGCTTATTTTTGCATGGTTATCAACTGGATTCCCCCCCCCCCCCCCCCCCATTTTTCAGAATCACGAAAAAATTCCTTAAGTTACGTATATTTGGCCTTTAACCTCCATAGTATAGCATTACAGGAGCTAGACAAGTTCCTGTTGTAAGATTTACCCTTTATTTCTTTAATGATTCCCAATGGGGATTTTTAAGTTAAGGGGTGTTCATGAATCTAGGCCTGGTCTTTTGAATTTTTAACATCTTAGATATCGTTTTATAGCAAAAGGTACAAAATAAAGTGTTTTCTGGGGACCTTTTGTTAATAATTTCAGTTTTCTAGAGCCAGATCTGTATTTCATATGTATAAAATGATTACAAGCAAATATTTTTCTGGTCGGCACATAATTATTAAAAATTGAAATTAGAATACTCTTCTTTTTTTTTTATCTTATTTATTTATTCTTTATATGTTCATGTATATATTTTGTATCATAAAAGATTACTCAAGGAAAAACAATATGCAAAAAAAATCAAAGTTTAAAAGAAATAACGGTAACTTGAATTATTATTAATCAACAATTATTCCCATAAATTACAATGTTATATAAAAAATGTTGTATTAAGTTGAACTCACTGTTGTAGTTCTCATTAAGTGACATTAATTTAACTTCGTTGACATGAGAAATACTAAACGATATTCTCGCTAGAGAATTAAATGTCATAACGTTCAGCAGAATAGTTTCTCCGATATTTGTCATCCAAATTGTTCCAGTATTGAATAAAAATCTGGTAAACACTTTTCTCGCAGAAAAGGTGTCACTTTCGACACGACCATTTGTGCTGAGGACGAGGAGTAGTGTACACGTCTCTATCGCCAAATTTATCTCATTCCGCCACTAATGATCACTGTTTTGTCCGAAATCCCTGAATGTTGTTACTCCGAGACAATTAAACGGTAAAACCGTGTCCCGTTAATCAGTAGCAAAAACACAGCAATCAAAACATTATCGGTCTAGCGGGTCGTGAACCCTTCTACGTCACGGGTCAGAGGTGATATAGGTGAATCGGAGATGTCCGTTTCACGTTCTTCACGCGCAAGTGAAATGAGTTCACTGTGCCATTGGGGAACTCAGCGACTGAAAAAACAAGGTGTCATCGGGGTTTACATATACCGGCGAAAATCGTTGTTTATTTACATTTCTGATTCTGGACTAATTTGGATAACATCGTTGGAATTCTTACACTCTATACGTTTTTATAACCGATCAACTAGCTCAGACACAACATGGGAAAGAGGAAAAGATGCAATGAAAACGGCGAAGAAGTTATGAACGATCTACCTCCTTCAAAGCTGGCGTTTACAGGTTTGTGATCTTTGCGTACACAATACCTTTACACAAACTTATTAACTATAAATTATGGAATTAATTTCATGTATTTGTTTTAAGGCTAAATCGCATAGGTTCAATGTGACACCCTGATAACTTGACTGTATCCCCCAAGAACAGCAGACAGCTTTCACGATCGAAACCAACAAATCTAACATTTTTCATATTTTTATATTACAAAATCGTTTGTCCTCCCTCGAGTTTTCTGTATCTAGAGAGAAATAATTTTAAAAACTTATGAAAAGAGTTTCATTGTAAATATATGTTATTTTCCAATAGGTAAAGAGGATTTGGGCACAATTTATAACTTTTCCTGTCAATAAAATATTTTATAAAAGTGATGACATATAATTCAACTATTGAATAAGTCCATTTCACATACTTGTAAATGTACAATTTTCCCGCTGGATTTAATGAACAGCTGATGAAGGACTACACATACATTACGTTATACAAATATCAATCTGGGAAATGGGTAACAGGTAGCACACATCCTTGCAAAGGGGGTCCTTCTGCATAGTTTTAATTGGAATCCTGAAAATAAGTGGGGTCTGCAATACACCTTTATCAATCACGAGAGATCGGTTCGGACTGAATCTTTTCAAGCTTGTCCTTCTTTTTAAATTTACATTATTTTAAAATGTTTGCGGGATACTTGAAATGTTTTCTCTTATTTCTAAATCGATGACGAATAATGGTTATATCATGGGTTATTCAATTAGTGTGGTGTTATTCTCAGGAAAAGTTGTAATTTCCATGTTTCCTTACCAGGTTTGCAGTTGAAAAAAAAAATATCGATATAGAAAACACCTACATGATAATATTAAACGGCCATAGACAACTGTCAAATAGTTTAGGGAGTTGTACCGGGGCAGACGCAAAGCGCGCTTATCATGTTCCGTGTTTGCTAATTTCACGCGGTATGCAATTCAAGTTCGTTCAATGCATCAAATTATGATTTTAGCCCGACTTCAACCAAATGTTTCGTTTTATCAAACTCATTCGTTTAATGAACAAAGTGCGCTTAACATAACAATTAATTATTCAAACAAAATTAAAGCAATTTTGAATATATATGAATAGATCCCCAAATTGTTTCGATGTAATACACACTGCAAACGTATATATTTTAGCGGTAATAATATCATTTTAGCGAATTTCCGTTATATTATGATTGCGCTTATAACAGTTTCTGCGTATTGCTATTTATAGCAATTATAGTGAGTGCGCCAAATTATTAGTTTAGTTTAAACATATTTATTGCCTAAAGTTGGCAGGGGATTAGGCGCAAGTTTTTACAACTTATCAACGTCTTCTCCCAATATACATTTTATATGACATTACAATAATTAGTTCACAAAAGTAATAGTTGAAATCACAATTGATCTTAAAATATCTTGTTCGATTTGATAAAACTGTGCACAGTTGTAATTAAAATATTTGTGTTAAGGTCCTCGAGAAATTCAGAGTTGCCAAACAAAATTATTTCTTAACTTATTGTAACATCCAAATTATTTAAATTTTGAAACAAAATACGTCTTTCATTTGCAAAATTGTGACATTCCAAAAATAATGAAATACATTCTCCCAAGGGTGACCACAATTACAAGCTGCACTCTCGACAAGGTTAACTCTAAATGATCATCATTTAGGGACCTACAACGATGTCTGAGTTTGGTATGCAAAAGTTTAAGATTTCCAAAATTAAAGTAAATAGGCGGATTTGACTGAAAACGTAATGCTAAATATAATTTAAAAGAAGTTATTGAGGGCAAGGATCGAGTCGAATTGTCTAAGCTATTTGAACAAAGAAGAGTATAAGGTATAAATGAAGAACTAGTAAGAGACAGTCTGAAGGGAGGAATCCTATAATTATCATTGTTACGTAAAACATAAGGGCTATTTTCAACAGATAACGACAGCAAAAGATGATTGAAGTATTTAGGAGTTAATCTATATCTATGCATCTTATACAATAGTTGTAGTTTCCTCCTTTTTCTTAGATTAGATAAAGTTTCAAGACTGGCAAAGTCCGATTTTTGTCTCGCCTCGACGATAGTCGAGAAAGCGAGACTTGGGTGTTACTTTTCCGGCGGCGGCGGCGGCGGCTTTTTATATTGTTACAGATATCCGATTGAATTGAAACTTTCAGTAGTTACTAACAATATCATACTAAACATCTTAGTGAAATTTGGAGGAAATTTATATACAGGTTTTGCTGTTTTGGGTCAAAAACATGGGAATTTTGAGAATTTGTGTTAAAGTCCACTTTTTATAGTGTCACTGATGTCAGATTCAATTGAAACTTTCAGTAGTTACTGATATCATCATACTGAACACCGAATGAGATTTGGAGGAAATTTATTTGCAGGTTCCGCTGTTTTGGGGCAAAAACGTGGGAATTTTGAGAATTTATGTTAAAGTCCACTTTTTATAGTGTGAATGATATCGGATTCAATTGAAACTTGGATAGTTACTAATATTATCATACTGAAGACCTTACCGAAAATTGGAGGAAATTTTGGGGTAAAAACATGGAAATTTTGAGAACTTATATTAGCATACACTATTTATAATGTTATTGATATGTAATTAAATTGAAAATTGGCTATGTTACAGATATAATCTTGCTGTATGTATTTTGTCATACTAATTTTTACGTTGGGACTTAAATATTATCGGCAAAGTGGGAAAGGCGAGACATATAATTACGCGTAATCCTTGTTTTCATTATACAGATGTATAACAATATTAATTTACTTTTCATGAATCGAACTTATATGAATCGAGTTTTTTCGCTGTAGTGATGTATAAAATATTAATAGGGGGCAATTGATCATTGCGCGTATCTGTTTATGTTCGGTTATGAGCTAATATTTGAAATAATTTCCCTTTTTATGAAACACACAAAACGGAAATATCATCTAGCAAATAACAAATATGCCCATTTCTTAAAGTTATATTTGTTTCGTGACAGTTTTAAAGTTAAACTCACTTATTTAAATGATGAAAAATGTATGTTTCGGGGCGTCCTTTAAAATCACCAATATTTTGAGAATATCTTATTCTGTTGTAAAAGACTTCCTGATGTACGTGAAAAACAAATTTTACATATTATTTATGATATATTAATATCTTTACGATTTCAATTTATGCGAATATTTGGAATTCTAGATATTTAAATAAAGGGGGGGGGGGGGGGGTGCTATATTCTTATAGCATTACCTGATTGCTCTAGCTATAGGCCTTAGAAAGAACTCGGACTTCAATCATTCATTTTTCATCTTTAAGCCTTATGACCAATCAGCCCTTAAGTGAACATGCATATATATATAGTACAAATACGTACTATGTTGTATCTTTGAGCAAAATAATTGACTGTGTATGTTCCAGTATACTCAGCTGTTAGTAAATACATGGTAGAACAGTGTTAGAAATTGTAGAATGCTAGTTGTAAGCGACAAAAACGCAGCACCGGCTGTATGCTCCAGAGAATACCGAAGCGCCAACAAAACCATAATCCGAACTAAAAATCGATTAAATTAGGAAACAAATACGAAAAAAGGAAAAGATCCACATGGATACCCTGAGAATAAGACCAGGTGTTCCGGAAGA
Organism: Mimachlamys varia; assembly: GCA_947623455.1. NCBI lineage: Eukaryota > Metazoa > Mollusca > Bivalvia > Pectinida > Pectinidae > Mimachlamys > Mimachlamys varia. The sequence goes on from OX392540.1 coordinate 32,081,334, forward strand.
GTAAGTGTCTTCTGCTTCATCGGCGACATCCGCCATGTTAATATCTAGACTGGTAAGACCTAGACTGGCTACCAGCCCATAAGTCTTAAGAAAAAAATGCACATGCCCCCCCCCTCTAATTCAGAAGATATCCAAATGATTGAAATGGTAGATAGAACCTATTTATTATTTTATTGAGTTTAACAAGTCTTGGGTTCGAATCAAACTTAGTCCCTGCTGATTTTTACACACTAAACAATGTTTTTAATTATCTTTTTTTTTATCATATTTTGTTTCGTTTATTTCAAATCGTATTTTGTTTGGATTATTATAAAAAAAAAGTTTTGAAAGATAAAGTTATGTCCGAATAAAAACCAATGGCTAGTGACCGGTCTCGAGTCTTGTGTGGGGTTGTTAACATATCCAACATAGGATTTGTAGATCTTATTTAACCGTTCTCAGATTGTATACAACACTCAATAGATCAAAACTTCACATCACCTTTCTGCCGATATATTTAATTCTCATTTATTATCTGAACATCAATATTTCGCTGATAGTTGTTTGTTCCAACGAATTCAGGGAAATAAATTCGTACCTCCAAGTGCCCCTGGACCCAATTCAAATCTTGAAACCGACGACATTGAATTACATTCCTTGCTCTTTCAACAAATTGTGTAACACATCAATAAGAAGGAATTGTCGGGTGCCGGTTATTGGAACTTTTCATGCGGCGATAGTTGTTGTGTGAAAACGGTTCTGAAATCCAGATACCAGTATTAATTTATAGGATATAATATGTGAGTTATCTCCCTTCCTTCAGTAAAGTCTATCGTGGTATTGAGCGTGTAGTTCGACATATTTCCTCTTGTTTCATTTTTGTCCGCAGACTTGACAACATCAAATAATCCGACGTCATAATAAACAATAATCCTGATAACTCGCCTCTTATTTGTATGATTTATTTTCTCGTTTTAAAAACTGTTGTCTTACAATATTATAAAGTTGTACACGTTTATTTTCGCAGAAGTTCCTGTTCTGGTTCCCAATCATGAACACAGCACAATGAATGACCAACTTCCGGCATCTCTTCAACAAATCGAGGCTGACCTAAGAAAGGTCATGGACGATTTCGTCCAGGTTTACGAAAGACTTGACACGGGCGATGATCCAACAAAGAAGCCAAACTACTCATATACCGAACTGGTGTACCTAGCTGTCTTGAGATCGCCGAACTTTTGTCTTCCCATCACAGAGATCTATAAATACATCAGGAGCCGATTCACCTTCTTCCGGGATTCCCACAGAACACATTGGAAAAACGCCGTCAGACATAGTTTATCGAAAACCAAATGCTTCACAAAAATCGCGGTTGGGAAACGACACGGAGTCCCTGGTTTGCCGAACCGGTCATCGTTTCTCTGGTGTATTCTGCCGAACAGTATCGTGAGCTTCGCTAGGGGAGACTACCGACCGTCTGTGGACAAGGAAAGTGGCATGAATACCCTTAGGTGGGGTTACTATAAGGTCAACGCCGGTCAGTTCTGGAGCCAAGTAGCCGTGTACCTAGAGAAGAAGTTTGAGAGCTTCCGAATGGTGGTTTCGAACAGTAGCGATCCAAGGCACATCGTAAAGGTAAATACACTACGGAAAAAAATATTCTTAATCTAGTTAGCGACACGAAAAAGATAAATTGTTGATATATAACTCCATATATTATATATAAATATAAATCGTTGATATGTTACGTCACAGAAATAGACAACAGATAAAAAAAGTTTAAAATGTTTACATGTTTAAAAGTTTAAAATATTTACATTTTACGACACGGAAAAAGAAACAAAAGAAAAAGGGGTCAGTCACTGGTCAGTTTTTCAACATGCGTTGTTAAAATAAAAGACAGAGGAGTTTCGAAAAATTGATAATGCGGAACGAATTCCCTTCCTCTGTCCGTGGCAGAGATGTAACAATAATTGGCTGACACATTAAAGATACGCATTTTTACGAATTTCCCTTTTTTTACAAAGCATTCCCGGTTATCTTAATGGCTAGTAACGTATTTGAAATGAGTTGCCATTGGCATGTTGTTTGTGTGGTTATCGAATACATGCGCATGGGCACCGGAAGTTTGTACATTCAACAACTGGATTGTAATTTACACTAAGTATAAAGTGGGATGCTGATCTTTGAATATTTTTATTCAGGCAATCATGTTATACTTTTCTAAATGTTTAAGATTACTAGTTTCTGAGTCGCAGTATTATCGGGAAAAAAGATGTTTAGGATATAAATGTAAACTTGTCCCCTAGTTATATGCCATACAAACACCCCAAACACTAATTAGAGCTACACGTAGACCTATGAATACCTCGTTTTAAACAAACGAAACGAATTCCTAATTAGATCCACTTAAAAATGCAACAATTGATATGCACATATACGTCCCTGCGTGTATAAATGGAACAACTGAAGTACCATATAACTATCGGTTCAATAGCACACAAACACTGTTCGACAATTTCGATTAATACTAAATTGGTTTATGATCAAATTATTTCTGAATTTAATTTCATTCAATTGAAAACGTTGCATTTACAAACACGCTTAAAATATTATATTTTCAAATTTGATGATTAATGAATTTCTCTTTGTTTAGTTTCAGATTTGCTCTTTACCGGATCCGACCACGCAGTCTGACCTTACCGAGACACCGGAAGTGCTTGGCCACGTGACTGATAATTCCGGAGACATTCTACCCGCCAGTTGCCATATAGGATATGGATTGGAAACCGACTTCATGTCAAAATTTGATATCGAAAAAGATACAGATACCGGAAATTCTTCTACGGACGATGATTTTTCACCAAAATCCTCTTCATTGTCGACCTCAATCAATGATAGTGGGCATGAAACACTAGAATCGAGCCCAGAGGAACTTCATGGCGATTTGTTTTCTTGGAGACAACCAAAACCCAATTTAAACTCTTCGTATCTGTCGTTTTTACCGGCCTATCAGAACCCAGGACGGTTGTCACCCGAGTTGCCCGATCTTGGGCACGTGAGTCCATTTGAATTATCTCCCTTGTCAAACCACGGCGCTTCACCTCCACCATCCTTGCTGACGTCAACACAAAATCTGCTACGAGTTTCGCCCGTTCCGATGACGTCACCATCCTATCCAGATTCATACAGTTCGTATTATTCGCCGTATCAGTCGAGTCACGTGATGTATCCTACACTCCACGACCTCGCCTATTCGTATCCTGTCAACTATTATCCTATCCAAGGGAACGACCCAATGATGTCCCTTACACATGAGTGGACCGGAAACTGAACAATGTCTTGACCGGAAAGGAGTCTTCCGGATGTGACGTTTATAGTGCTAATTTTTACACTCACAGTGTGGGTGTATACATTGTACAGAATATTTTGTTAAACATTTTACGAAACAATATAAATTGTATATTTTTACGAAACTTGTAAGAAGTGAGAGTGCGTGCTGTGAGCATCGTTAATCAAGGACGTGTAATTATGTCTTATATATATTTATTTATTCCCATTTTAATCTGGATAGTAATATATATTTTATAAGAATATTTAAATATTAATCACGTGCCTGAAATCACGTGACAATAATTGAAAAGTCATTCAATCCGTATTCGTTCATTTCCTTTTTACCACAATTAAACAGTAATTTTAATTGATCTTGCATTTTATGAATCTTTAATATTTTGAAATTGTAAATGAAAATTTGTTGTTTTTACGAATATCGAAATTATTAAATGAATAAAAATGTAATATTCTATTGGAATTTGATTTGTTTTTGTCTCGACTTCAACGATAGTCGAAGAAAGCGAGACTAAGGTACAGTTTTTCCAAGCGGCGGTGACGTCAACATTTACAATGAATATTGAGCCAGGGACGTATACGTGACATATATACGTCCCTAATTGAGCTAAAGTCCACATTTCACAGTGTTACTGCTTTCTGATTGAATTAAAACTCGGTGATATTAATCATACTGAATACATAACCTCAATTTAAAGGATTGACAGATTCTGATATTTTTGGATTAAAAAACCCACGAATTTTGAGAATTAGCATTAAGTGCATCAATGAAAACTTGGCCAGGTTACTGATACCATCATAACGAACATCAAACCCCATTAATGAGGGAATTTATTTACGGGTTCTGCTGTTTTGGGATAAATTATCTGATTTTTAGTGGATTTTGTGACTGCACAGTTCAACTTTCACAACGTGATTGCTGGTGAACGCTTTTTCTCGAAGGAAGCTACATACGTAACCCTTATACGTCTAACATCAGTCAAAACCAACCATATAATCTACATAGTAACCCTTATACGTCTAACACCAGTCAAAACCAACCATGGAATCTACATAGTAACCCTTATACGTCTAACACCAGTCAAAACCAACCATGGAATCTACATAGTAACCCTTATACGTCTACGTCTAACACCAGTCAAAACCAACCATGGAATCTACATAGTAACCCTTATACGTCTACGTCTAACACCAGTCAAAACCAACCATGGAATCTACATAGTAACCCTTATACGTCTACGTCTAACACCAGTCAAAACCAACCATGGAATCTACATAGTAACCCTTATACGTCTACGTCTAACACCAGTCAAAACCAACCATGGAATCTACATAGTAACCCTTATACGTCTACGTCTAACACCAGTCAAAACCAACCATATAATCTACATAGTAACACTTACACGTTTAACACCAGTCAAAACCAACCACGGAATCTACATAGTAACCCTTATACGTCTACGTCTAACACCAAGCAAAACCAACCATGGAATCTACATACGAGGGGTGTTCCATAAATAATGTCATCTGTGCTTTATTTCGCGGAAATCGTGCAATTTATGCACAAAACCACTTCGTGTCGATTGAGTGATCACTGGCTCGTGACACAGGTAAATATCTCGTCCACACGTTCACTGGCCTCGGTACAGTGTACATCGTTTCATAGCCTATTCGTTAGACTAGACACAAAATGACAGAAAAACGAACTGAAAATGTTCTTGAAATTAGGGCCTATATAAAAGGTAGGTCATTACTCGGCATAAAGGCTGTAGATATTCACCGCGAGGTGTGCGACATTTATGGGGAGGGCCAAATGTCTCACAGGACTGTTTGTAGATGGGTAGGTAAATTTAGTGCTGGGCAGCAGCAACTGAAAGATGCTGCTCACCCAGGTCGTCCTGCAACAACTACGACCAAAGGTAACATAGAAAAAATCCGAAATATCCTCCAAACTGATGCTCGATTCACCGTAGGACAATTGGCTCGGATGACAAACTTGTCGTTAGCAAGAGTTCATGCAATTTAGAAGAAACACCTAAAAGTTAGAAAGATAAATGCAAGATGGATACCCCATTTGTTAACGGATGAGCAAAAGAAGACGCGTGTAACAATGGCAAAAAAACTTCTCAAAATGTACCCAAAATATAGTAAAAAGGCTTTTGATAATATAGTCACTGGTGATGAGACCTGGGTGTATTATTTTTTTGAACCAAAGCGGAAGGTTGCCAACCGAATATGGGCCACTAAAAATGCCAGACGCCCAAGTATTGCCAAACGAATACGAACGGTAAAGAAGGTTTTGTATGCTATTTTTTTCACTAATAAGGGTCCAGCTATTCAAGTCCCGGTGCTAAAAGGCAGAACGGTCACAGGCAAGTTCTATAAAAACGTTGTTCTGAGAAAGTTGAAGAACTACTACAAAAGTCGCCGCCCCAAAACAGGACTTAAGTATGTCCGACTTTTTCATGATAATGCACCCGCTCACAAGGCACGTATTTTGACTTACTTTTTGGAGTCAGAGAAGGTTACCGTCCTTCCGCACCCTCCGTATTCGCCAGACTTCGCCCCCTGCGACTATTTTCTCTTTCCAAAACTTAAATATCATTTATCTGGAAGGAGATACAATTCGAGAAATGCCCTTGGATTTGCTGTTTATCAGTGTCTGATGAGTGTACCCATTGAAGAGTATGAAAAATGCTTCCAGAAATGGATTGACCGACTAAAAAGGTGTGTTCTGGCTGGCGGAGAGTATTTTGAAGGGCAGAGCAAATAAAAATGAACAAAAGCACTTCCGCTATATGAGCACCGATGCAAGTGACATTATTTTTGGAACACCCATCGTAGTAACCCTTATACGTCTACGTCTAACACCAAGCAAAACCAACCATGGAATCTAAATAGTAACACTTATAAGTTTAACACCAGTCAAAACCAACCATGGAATCAACATAGTAACCCTTATACGTCTACGTCTAACACCAGTCAAAACCAACCATGGAATCTATATAGTAACCCTTATACGTCTACGTCTAACACCAGTCAAAACCAACCATGGAATCTATAGACCTAGCAGGTCAATTTACTTGCCTGACATTGGAAATTGCGCGTGCACAAATTCCGTTGATGGAAACCACCATTTTGGATCCACCGGATGTAGCACGGTTTTCGATGAACTTACTTGATTTCATTACAGAAACAAACGTTTCAGGTAGTTGTTCTTCTCGTTTTCAATATTGAACGTTTTATGACATAACGCATTTTCCGTACCTTTTTTACTATCAAGGCCAAAACGTAACCTTGATAATTCAGAAATCGGTCTAAATCTACTTTATAACGGTGTATTTTAATGTAGTATGTGCAGTAATAAAGAATATATGTCAGGCATCTTAGTTTTTAGATTCTAATTAAGATGCATTTACGAAGTCAAATAGGAATATACAATCAAAATACTGTGTATGACGAAACATGCACTATACTGGCATAACCGGAAGCAATATCGTTATATATTTTACCTCATTCATTTAAGTGCCTATATGATTCTAGTAATTTCTCCAGTCAATATTTTCGTATATTGACCCGGAGTCAAGGACTACCCTTCGCTTCTGTCCATATATATATTTTGGGGTGACTGACCAGTTCATAAACTCCCATATTGCCCTCAGTGCCTTGCATTGTTTGTTGAATATATTAAATGAGTACATTTTTCTCAATAATAAGATTCCGAACGATAACTGTATTATTGGTTTAGATATATATATATCGATGAAACTTGCAGTATACATGCATCGCACACGGAATATATTCCGTGCACCTTTACTTAGCATACATAAACATTTTCTTCGGGTTGGAAAGTATGATTTATGTAAAGATTATTTTACACAACCAAATTATGTTTTTATGTGACGTTTCGATGACCATGTCATAAACTAAGCGTAGTTGAATCTAGTCATTTCGGTATAATAACATTACTATTGTACATACGCCTAACAGCTTAGACGAATTGTCATTTACCAGCTCGTACAAAGTTTACATACATATTTTACTCGTCATCGAAACGTCAAATAAAAACATAATTTGGTTGTGTAAGATAATCTTTACGTAAATAATAATAACCGACAACCAAGGATTAGATATAAAAGAAATATATATATAAAAAAAGATGTAAACAAAAACATTTTACCTGGCACGATTAATTAACATGGTCACATGTGGTATATCGTTGGTAAAATTCAGAATTTTAAATATGTGTTGAGCTAATCGTACATTAATTTAAAGATATTTCTGGTTCGGTAATGACAGTTTATAATAATATTTGAGAGAAATAAAATCGAGCTAACGAAAAACGTTTAACATGACCAAATTAATTAATAGGGCCAATTAGAAGTAAACAAAGTAAACTCCATGTGACAGTTATAATTTGAATTGTGATGAAATAACCCTATACGGATATAAAATACGTTCCAGGTTTCATTATGATAGCATATGTAGTGAATGTAAACAAGGCTAAATATAGAACTAAACAGGAAACTTTAACATGATTAAAATCATATCTTGATCTCCGCGCCGTTCCGTAAACTTCTCTCTGCTGCGTCAAGATCAGACAGCATCCCATTGGGGCGTCACGTCCTGGGCCCAGTTGTTCAAAGGATGATTAGCTTAATCACTATTTAACGACATTTTTCAAACTTTTATAATTCTGTCCATATACAAGGTAAAATCTTCAAATTTTGCATGTACATTGGCATTATGAGATATTAGATATCTGCAAAGTTGTAATTAAATCTATGGTTTCATTTTAAAGTTACATTATAATTAAAATTTGCACTAATCACTGATGAAGCTAATCACCCTTTGAACAACTGGGCCAAGATGACCTTTTGCATTATATTAGCCAATCAAATTACTACTTTTTAATTTTTGAGGCGACGAAGCTTGCATTGTCGTTTCTGTACGTTTAGTCATTTTGTCGTCACTGTGGACAGAAAAGTAATGTGCAATGTTGTGACGAAATAACTTGCTGCAGATGACAGCGTCATTGGGAAATTCTACTAAGTAAAGAAGCGACAAAGGTCACCAGAACATGACCTCTAACGGGATGTTGTCAGAAGGTGGGGATGTAACGGAGTGAGAGAAAGGAAGAATATGCATTTTAATCAGATTGGTTAAAGTTTAGCATGGTCCATACATGTAATATAATACTTGTAGAAGGTAAATACAGTTCATACATACTATAAACTATAAATAACTGTTAAATTTTTTATTCAATAAATAAATAAATACAATTGCACAAACATTATAACAAGCTTCAGGTGATCCGCAAAACGGTCAAGTGTCCTGAAAAAAACAAGTAGATCGGTTAATTGAAACTTCAACTTTATATAATAGGGTTTCTTCTTAGTAAAGTATCTATTTATATCTTTACAGTTGTCACTGAACATTATTGATATGAGAACAAAACAAAAACACCATGTTAAAGCCAACATTAGGGGGGGGGCAATAATGTTGACATGGGGGGGGGGCAATAATGTTGACATGGGGGGGGGGGGGGCAATAATGTTGACATGGGGGGGGGGGGGCAATAATGTTGACATGGGGGGGGCAATAATGTTGACATGGGGGGGGGCAATAATGTTGACATGGGGGGGGCAATAATGTTGACATGGGGGGGGGGGGCAATAATGTTGACATGGGGGGGGGGGCAATAATGTTGACATGGGGGGGGCAATAATGTTGACATGGGGGGGGGGGGCGATTTATACAGTAAAATTGCCAGTTGTTGAGGTAAAAAGATAAGTTATTTTTTAATGGATTCAGAAGGCTTTTAAAACATTTGATATGTGTACGGACTGCAGCAAGATACACACTTTTAACACCCATAGTTGTTTTGTACCTAAATATTACAGTTTTTTCAAACACTTCAACACAGTTTTGCAAATTGCTTGGTGTTTGGTAAATGTGCACAAAAAACACATTTTCCCTTTTTAAATACGTAGTTTCATATACATAACTAGTGACAGTATTGCTTCAATAAGTTTTGAATGTGGACATGACAATAAAACATGCATGAACACTGATTTTAGGATTAGAGATAGAAACAAATTGCGGACACGATGTTTGCCGGGGGGGGGGGGGGGGGGGGCAATTCATGTTGACATAGGGGGAAGCAATGCGGATTCAATTGTTGTAATGATACTGATCATGATCATCTATAGTTTATGATTGTTGTAGTGATAATAATGTATCCATTGTAATTATCCAACACTGTCTGAAAATAAAACTTGCCCAAAAAATTTACCCTCGGTGAAGTGGGGATAGCTGTATTACCCTTACCCCCTATTATCCGAATGGACGAGCCTATGAACACCGGAAGTTAGCAATACCTGATTTCTTTAGAAGTAGAAGCATCTGAATGGACGAGCCTATTAACACCGGAAGTAAGCAATACCTGATTTCTTTAGAAGTAGAAGCATCTGCATTTTTGGTCAACACAATGGTAGTTTCCACGTCCGCTATGACAGTCGGCTCTGGAAGGGCAGTCATCCTTGGTGCTACATTCTACAAATTAAAATATTTATTTCAAAGGCGAGTTGTGACAAGTTCGCGATTACACAATGAACACGTTCTTACTGACTACGTAACTTGTTTGAATGGCGTTTTGAAACGAGGTTTACCGGAAGTCAGTTTTGGGAAGGGTTTATAGCACAGAATCTAATCGTTCGGATATGACGCAAACAACAATTGTGCAAAATTGAAATTCATAAATCGTCCTAAGCACAAATGTCTTGTCAGTTGATTTTGTAATTTATTTTTTAGTTTGTTTTCTTTTAGAGGATGTTTTTATTTTTATTGTAGCTAAGCCATAGTTGCCGGAAGTGATACCGATGCCACAACCTAGCGTTCCAGGTAAGATTCTTCTGCATGGTTATACATGTGTCTACTAGTTGTTTGAAACAGTTGTATGATTCAGTAATTCTTTTTCGGCATACTGTATCAATTACGAAATTTAAAAGGTGCAGCATATATGTGTGTTACGTAATCTTTAATGATAGGGGGTGGCAGACTCTGCTGGTGGATTTTTTAGTCCCCGAGGTTTGCTGGAGCCTCCATAGCCACAGTTAATCTCCTTGGAGTAGTGGCACGGTACATAATATAAACATTTTCGTAGTACACGATTTAACTGTAGGTATGTTGGCAAAGGCGTTTTTTGTAATTTTTTTTTAAAGTTAAAAGACAAATCAACGCATGGTATCTGAACGGTTAAGAACTCACACAACTTAATCAGCCTATCACCTATGAAGTGTTTCATACGATTGTAGTCCCTACTGAAAATCTGTCCCGGCTAAGTACAGTGCCTCTGAGTTATTCGAAATGGTAATTGTTGACGTATTCTGCACAACTATAGATATTGAACTTAACAAAAATGTATACTTTTTGTAGATTTTGATATGTGATGGCGGATAGAACTGGGGTCAAAGGTCAAAGGGTGTTCTCGCTGAAAGCACATTAGGGAAAACTCTTTCTCGAAACAGCCGAATGTTTTTGGATTACCGACAAGCTTAAGTCGTACATGTACTTCCGAAAACTTTTAAACTAAATTACTATTGCACGTTTAACAGTTAAATAAGTGTTTTATTTTACTCACGGCTTCCGGTGTTGGTGGTAGCGGCCTCGCAATAACATCCACGGTTGTGGCAGGTCAGGGCGTGGTTTGCGGCGCATGTGGTCAGGCCATTTTCACAGTCGGAATCCGATCGGCACCCCTCGGAGTTTACGCAGACTGCAGCGGAAGAAAGGCGATACATGTACCACTACGAATGATCTAACATGTGCTCCACAATGAAAAATCTATCTATATTTCCATTGTGCTATACAACACTTATGTTTTAGCTGTTCACTAATTATATAATTATTTAAACATGACATTTTTCTCTCTTTTTAATTAATTATGCGTCTATCTATCATATTTTTTGTTATAAATATATGTATCGATGCTAGCATTTCGTTTGTTGTAAATTCCTGGCCGTTAATAATAATTTATTATACATGTTTTATGCCGATTGTATTTATTGACTGGTTTTGTGTTTTAATTTAAACATATTTTATATCAAATAAATATTTACAAAAGAATTCGACACAAGTTTTTCCAACTTATTAACGTCCTTTTCTTCCAATACATAAATACAAACAATTAGTTGTGGTTTTGTGTATTCCGATCATTGTTGACACATTACAAATAGAAGTAAATGTGTTTCTCATTCATATCGTTTTTGACAATTGTGAACTTAAAATGTCTCAATTTTCTGTTCAATACAATAACCTGTAACAACAGAAGCTGTCGATTCCGTTTCATTTGTCTGAGTATCAGTTACCAAGAAGAATACATTCACCCTACTGACTGCTAGGGCAGTTATTTTCTCCTCTGAAAACTTCCAACCTCCAATGTTTCCATAACATAATCCTTGCGTTATATTAACTATGGGAAAGTTTTATGGTCGCCATCTTTGTCTCATTGAGAAATATTCTGTATCTTTAAGTGATATAAAGATGGACGTTTTTGAGTATGCTCATTACTGTGTTTACTTGTTGTGATTGACAGAAGCAGAAGACGCTTACTCTTCTGGAACACCTGGTCTTATTCCCTTGTGCTTTTACGAGATTCTCCATGAAAATATTTTGCCTCTAGTTTTATCGATTTTGAGTTCAGATTATGGTTTTGTTGACGCTTTGGTATTCTCTGATTTTTTTTTACCATTTGAAAGCCCCACCTTTATAGCTGTCACGGTGACGATTTCCACTCGCTGACACCCCAACTTTGTTAACAAAGAAAATGGAGCTCTGTGCCCTTGCCAGTTGGTCAGACCCAATGAGTTTTTTGAAATTGTCACTTTTTATGAATTTATATCAGCCCAATTCGACCTCTTCTATACGGAACTTGAAATGATATAGGGTTACGTGGTATTTGGAATTTTGATACAAAATATGCTTCATTGTAATATTCTTTAAATAAAAATACGAAGGCAAGATAAAACAAAAAACAAAAAAACGGGGCGGGTGGGAGGGGGGAGGGGGGTGTGTGATTATATTAATTATTCGAGGAGATCGTTGTGTGTATTAAACGAAGTGTTTATGGGACTAGCCCGATATTCATAGTTGCAATGGCGTTGTGCAACAAACATAAAAGCAAGTTGTGACAAAAGTAGAAAAATACATCAAATCCTTAAAGGCCCAATATACGTAACTTTTCGTGATTCTAAAAAATTCTGAAAAAAATCCAGTTGATAACCATGCAAAAAATGAGCCTAAAACGAAGTAAACCTAAGCGGTAACTAACAAGAAACTCTTGACAAAAAAATCCAAAGGATTGAGAATAATTCAGGTGGGGCCCACTTCAACAACAAACCGAAGGTAGAAGACGGTTCGAAATGGACGCGTGTTTACAAATAGCGTTTTTCAACTGCTGCTGTACCGGTAACCACGAAAGAATTCATCTTGAATTTTGCTGATATCAGTTAATCTTAACTTAATCTATAAATATAATAAGTTATTAGGCTTTATTTTCGCTTCAAGTTTTGCCGAAAGTTACGTATATTGGGCCTTTAAATGATTAAACTATATATAAAATAATATAAAAACATAGGTGGTCACTTATAACTCGATTATTGTACAAATGATGAGTGTCTATAAAGTCCTTTGCTGGGCCCCGGTTGTATGCACGGGATTTTACATTCTCCATTTGTTTCATGACGTCCCTAGTGTATTGCATGCGAAAACATTCCAAAGGGAGTACGGTAATTAACAAATATAATATGCTGTTTTCAAAATCAGCTTGATAGTATCATCTAAATGCACTTACTTGTCAAAGATGACTTAACACACACATGTGCTGCATCTTTTAAATTTAGTAATAGATACAGTATGCCGACAAAATTAATTAACTTACACCATACAGCTGTTTCGACCTCCTAGTACTCTTTAGTGATGCTAGGGGCCAAAAGGTGGGATACAAAATGTCTAAACTAATGTAGAAGCAGAAGGGTCAGATGCGTAAAACCCATTTAAAGTAACAATTGAATTTCAGTTATTGTTCATTCTTTGGTATATACCTGTTTAGTTTACACATGTTTTCAAAAGCAGAAATCATACCATATTACATTTGTAATTTACAGTCTCCCATTTGGCACCTCCAAAAAAACCTCTTCCGGTAAACATTTTACCTCTTCAGTCTTTTCGCATGTTATACTATAGGACATTATTAACAGGTCGAGAAGATGCCTATATAGCGGGGCCCTAAAAGGGGCTTATATAGACACTCATCCTTCGAAAACTTACCGGCAACAACGGCCAGAATGGCGAGAGCGATGAAGGTCCTCATGGTGATGTTAGTGTTGGTCAACGGTGTGTCAAACAATGGTGGTGACCAATACAGCTCGGACCTTTATACTGTGGTCAGTCTCAGATATGTCACGATCTTCTCGACTTATTTGGAGGTCAAAGCTGATATAAGGCAAGTTTCGGACCGTGTGACGTGAGCGTTGTCCACCAATGTAGACCACGTGAAAGTTCACATCACATGTCCTGACGCAATATCGAGACGTGCTACGTAGCATGTTAAAGTTTGGTAAAAAGAGCATTTCACTCTAGTCTGCTTAAATAACGCGCGATTCTGTCATATGAAAATATTTTAAAATCTTGAATCACGAAGGATATATATGTACAATAAAGTTTATTATCTTATCTTGTATTCTGTCATTTGTATGCCCCCGCCATGAGATGGGGGAGGGGGGAGCATATAGTGTTACCCATGTCCGTCCCGTCCCCCGTCCCGTACCATGGTAATGTAACCAGCATATTTAAATAACTACTGATCCGATTGTCATCAAACTTCGCATACGTAATAAGCATGAAGAACTAATTTCATATGGGGAAGGGGGCATTTATGTCTCACAGACATTTCTAGTTTCTTTTCATTTTGTTTATTTATTATTATATTTATCTATTCATTTTCTTTTGAAACCTTGTTTCATTTTCCCTTTTTTATCGATAACATTAGTTTTGTGAACGAGACTTGGAAATATTGCTAATGGCCCGTTCACTCAAATCTAACACACTTTATCACTGGCAATACCTGTTCAAAGGACGTAAATATGTTTAAACCAGGGACGTTCAACACAAACAGCTAAACAACACCTCATACCACAATGACGTCATCATACTTTTATCTTCATGTTCACAACAATAGTTCACTTAGATTCTTCATGTTTAAGTCTGTTAGCTATGGTTTCGGGAATAATCATTTGTACAAAAAAAAAGAAACAATACCAAAGCGACAACTAAATCATAATCTGAACTTATAATTGAATAAACTAGTGTTAAATTGTGAACAAAGGAATGATTGACATGGAGACCTTTGTAAAAGTACAGTACTAGCGACTAAGACCAGGGCCTGTATTCATGAAACCGTTCGATGCTCAAGCCAGCTTTCTTAAAACTTAAACCTGAATCATGTCGAAGAGTCACAAAGTCATTATCGATGTTGAAAACAGTTTTTGACTTTATGTCTAATAAACTTTTTACCAAAACTTCAACAAAATTATGTTGTTAAAATAATTTATAGCCAGAACAAGAAATAAGGCTTGAACACAAAATCCATGATAGAGCATGAGAACGGTTTCATGTGTTCCGGAAGGGTAAGCGTCTTGAGCGACAATAAGATGTTTGTGTTTGTTTCGTTTCTTTACTTAAGTATTTATTTATCCGTTTTGATTTACTTTGTAAATGTATATAATAGATTTCATCATGCCTAATGTTATGAATGCAGAATAATGCTGTTTACAAACAAATAAATTGCAAATAGGACTTTCTAGTATGGTTGAGAAGATTAGTTGAGGTCAAATGAGAACAATCCAACTTACATGACTGGCGTTTCTATCTAAGGATAAACGTTATATGCTAGGTTTCAGATGCTGGATTTGACCTACATGTTTTGCTTGAATGATCATGCTTAAGACTTGAGTTATGATATTGTAGTTATGAAGAATGGTTAAGGTCAGGTGTGAGTTACGTACAGTAGTCCTATTAACCAAACTTACATGGCTGATGTATCTAATGAAAAATAACCCATGGACGTTTTCGGATGTTAGATTTGACCTACATTATTCGCTTGAATGACCACTTTTTAGGACTTAGTGAGTTGTAATACAATGGCTAAGAAAACTGGTTGATTTATCTGAAGTTACATGAAGCATTCAGCTGTAACTGCATGTGTCTCAATCCGACCGAAATTCTTTGGTTTGAGGGGTTGAGGTGAGCGTCTGCTTCTACATAAGTTTAGCCATTTTGGATTCCTACCTTTTGGCCCCTAGCATTACTGAAGAGTCCTAGGAGGACAAAACAGCTGTATCGTGCAGTTAAATATATTTTTGTCGGCATACTGTATCTATTACTAAATTTAACAGGTGCAGCGTGTATATATATGTGTGTGTGTGTGTGTGTGTTACGTCATATTTGTAATCTTCGACTACCTATTTTCATTATTGTTATAAGGCACAAGTGTTATAAAGTTATAAATAGTATGTATATTGTCTTTCTCAAATTACGGATAGGGATTCATCTCCTTTCTATTTTTTTTATTTATCAATTTTCATTTCAAACCTGTTTAAAAAAAACTTTGAAATTGATATTTATTAATTTCCTTTTTATGATATTAATCTCTCATAGTTTATTCCAATTTGGACATCCAACGGATAAAATTTATATAGACTTTGCCTGCTATTCCATCAAATTGACTGTAATATTCTTGTCATTGAAATATGATGACATTAAATACTTAGTTTATGATTAAAATATAAATAAAAGTGCTTCAACTCGTTTAAAGATGTTTTTGATCTTGAATCATGTATGTGTAACCAGCATATTTTGATAATAGTATTGGATAGTTTCCACTTTTATGCCTCCCCCTGTTAAGATTTTCCTCATTCTAAAAGGTAGAACGTCTATACTTAAATAAATAAGAGAATACCGAAGCGTTAACAAAATCATAATCCAAACTCAAAATCGATTAAACCAGGGGTAAAATATGAACAAAGGAAAAATTTACATGGAGACGCTTGTATAAGTGCAAGAGAATAAGACCAGGGACCGTATTCATGAAACCGTTCTCATGCTCAAGCATGGATTCTGTGCTCCAGCCAGCTTTCTTGAAACTCTCCTTACTCACGTCGAAGAGTCAAAAGGTCAATGTAAATGTTGAAAACAGTTTTTGGCTTAATGTCTCTTCAACTTTTTTCCAAAACTTTGACAAAGTTAGATTTTTAAAATTATTTAATGGCCAGAACAAGAAATAAGGCTTGAGCACGAAATCCATGCTTGAGCATGAGAACGGTTTCATGAATACGGGCCAAGGTGTTCAAAAAGAGTAAGCGTCTTCTGCTTCATCGATGACACCCGCCATGTAAATCTTTGTCACATCCATGTAAACATCGAGTTCTCAAAATGAGAACCAAGTATTATTGTCACAACAAGTAAACACACTAATGAGCATACTTAATCTGAATATGATTATAAGTAAATTAGGATTGCATTGACGAAATCCTCGTTTAGAAATAAAAAAAGAATTAAGAGTTTTTCACCCTGACTGAAAGCTTGATTTGATGTTATATTGTTTAACGATCTATAAACAGCTCAGGTAATTTAAGAAAGGTCCCCCGGTGTACAGATAGGAGCGCATGTGAATTTTGCAGGCTGCGGTTTGTTTGTGTAAGCCCGTTCCGACAGTCCGGCCCTTGTCCCGTGTGTCCACACTGATAGGCGATATAGTATTCGATAGAGAATATCTAACAGTGTCTTCAGTTATACCAAATATCTTTCATGAGTGGGGCAAATATGTATGGTATTACTGAAGATACTATTAGATATTCTTTTTATTACATTTTTATAGCAAAATCTTCAGTGGCAGCTTTTGATTTTCCCAAATAGCGTTCTGATTGGTCAAATCAGAAAAATAATTTTCGATATTTCACCGGTAAAAATGTAATAATATTATTTAAATCTGACTCTTCATATTATTTCAAAAATTAAAAATGTGTTCCGAACTGTATTTATATTATCTTTACTAAGGCTTTTTCAAATTCTTTAATTAGAAGCATATCTGAACTGTCACTTTCATCTGCGTACTGCATTATGTCATAAATGTCAACGATAAAGGTCTTATCTCTATTTATTGACTAGTCTTAATAAAGCGTGTATAGCACTTAAACCTCGGTTTTAGCCGCTAATGTGATCACATTTTAGTGATATGCTAACGATGGTGAAATAACCATCATAGGCATATATATATATAGATAATATAGCAAAATATGAATAATGAACAAAATATATATGAAAACAAAATTTTCCTATTTTCTTTTTAAGTTATTATTCATCTAAAACCATAATGAAAATAATTGCCAAATTTCAGCTTGATACGTCAAGCGGTTAAATTTCACTTCACAATTATTTTCATTATGGTTTTAGATGATTAATAACTTAAAAGGAAAATAGGAAAATTTAGTTTTTATATTTTCATTTTAATTATTCATATTTCACTATCTATATATTATATATATAGATGGTATTCTCCTGGCCCAAAAGTGCATGTGCTTTTCAGTGGTAAACGAAAGCCAAATATGATATCTATGCTCGCAAACTTACATTTTCACATGCACAAAAGTAATGCTTACAATGTGGTGATACGGATTTGTCAATTGCTGTATTCTATAAACAAGTTATGATTATAAAAATAAAGATATTGTGACGTTGTAAGCGGATCAAAATATTCATTCAGATCTCATGAATATGTATATAATCGGCATTTGTGTGTAATGGATACGCTGCCGACCACTAGTCCTGATGAGTGATAGTTCGGCACGCACTGTTGTTGGTTTCAGATTTACATGGCGGGTGTCGTCAATGAAGCAGAAGACGCTTACTGTTCCGGAACAAATGGTCTTATTCTTTTGTACTTTTACAAAAGTCTCCATATTAATCTATTTCGCCTTAGTTCAATCGATTTTGAGTTCTGATTATAGTTTTGATGACGCTTTGATACCCCCTACTTCTTCCTCTATTATTTTTGTTTGTTATTTTTCGCAAACTTCTATTGTTTTTTTAGATACATTTTAAATAGTGTATTCTGTATGTTTAACTGGTTGTTGAGTTTTTTTATTTTCATTTTCAATATAATTGAAATAGGATTTATTGATAACTCTTATTTAAGGAATTTCCACAATTGCTTTTGGGATTATACGGTTTATACCGAAAAAATCGTGTGCACTTTGCATAAATCTGTGAAACTGTTTTTGCAAAAAAAGTGCACACAGTTATTTCGGTAAATACCGTATAATCCACAACAAATGTAGCTTTTCCCTGTCATTTCATTTCTACAGATATATAACACATAGGTCTTATACAATGATGTTTTTGCTATGACAAAATCAAATACTTTTGAAAAAAAGAACCCACAACAATGTGCATAAATATCATCTCTAAGCAACTTCACCCAATCAAACGTTTGATTACAAAATACCGCGTCAATCATAGCGGTATATGACGTCATCACTTTTAAGTTACTGATTTTGAGGTTATACGATATAATATGAACAAATTTAACAAAGGGGGGATATGCAGAATTATTGTTTTTATTTTACTTCAAAATTCGTGATATTTCTTCCCTGCTGGTTTGGACACATTGGAATATGAATAGTATCGGTTACGCAATGATTACATGCTTGAATAAATCCCATTAAAACTATGTAATATTCTGAGGGTTGTGATTGACAATAATAACTCGGTTCTCATTTTGATGATTGAAGCTTACTTGGATGTGACCAAAGGTTTTCATGGCGTGTGTCGTCGATGAAGCAGAATACACTTATTCTTCCGGAACACCTGGTATTATTCCCTTGTACTTTTACGAGGGTTTTTGTTCATATTTCGCCCTAGTTTAATCGATTTTGAGTTCAGATTATGGCGTTGTTGATGCTCTGTGGTATTCTCTGATTTTTTTTATTAAAAAAATGGACTTAAATAATCATAATTACATCCATATGTTACAATCATTTCTCAAATCTTGATAAATAGGTTTCTTAAGTTTTGAAACTAGCTATTTGAGCTACAGTAATTTCAGTACTTTGATTTTAAATCTGTTTACTATTGATCATAAAAGCATCTTATAAATAGCAATGAATAGAGAAATAGGTCTCCAATTTCTGAAACATTGCCTGGATTTAACTCCCTTAGGTAGATATGATATAGGTCCATGGTTTTGCGTTGTTGATATTTAAATCTTGTACCTTCCTCGAAAACCATTTTCCCATCTTGTGGCCTCTAGCATCACTGACGAGTCCCAGAAGGACGAAACAGATGTATGATGCAGTTTAATTCATTGTTTTCGGCATACTGTATCTATTTCTAATTTTTAAAGGTGCAGCATATGTGTGTGTTATGTCATCTTTCGTTAACTAAGGCTTGTCTTGAGGACAAATAGTAATTTCTTTACTTAGTGTAAATCGAGGATGAAGTCATTTAGGTTTGTCATTATGTCTTTTGTGTAATAAATATATCATATAAATATACGGGGACTCCAGATGAAAGCGTCGTGTTCACGGATTTAAGTTGTTACACTGTCAACTGGAAGATACAATCGTCTATCTGGATAAATTGATATCTCACTAATAGTATATATTTTATACAATAAGGGGCTACAACGTACGATTTCGTCTGTAGTGACGATGTAGATACTGCCGTTTGTTATCATCGTGTTAATAGATATGATCCAAACAAACATGATGCATCAGTAAATCGTACAGCGACAGCGTGGAAACTTTTCATGCGTTTATATGACAGATGTAAATAGCATCAAACTTAAACGGCCAAGGTTTTGTGTGATTATCGCCACATAGGAGTAAAAGGAAAGGTAGGTAGCACAAGCAAAGTAATAAAAGGATTTCATGACTAACAGCAAAGGCATACATCCTCGATAACCAGGGGTTACGCTCATATGCGCTCTCTACATCCATAGAATATGTTATGGCAAAACTAAAGGCACACTCAGTAAAAAAAAAACCTAACCAATTGCTAGTCTGCACACCTATCCTTCGAAAATTACAAAGGAGCCGCAATCGACGTCACTTGTACCGTTATGTGACCACGAGATTCTTTTGATGTACATCATAGGCTCGAACCAGTCTTCTTGTCTCATCAACAAGGTGGCGTACACGGAGCCTTCGGTTTTGCCATTATGTTCCAGGGGTGTAGAGAGCGTAGGTGATCGTTACCCCTGGATGTACCATGTGCGTCACTTGCATGGTATTATCTAAAGATATCGAGACTCAAATGTCAAGCACCTGTTTGGATCGAGATTAATCATACTACTATAGCGTGATGAGATAGAAGACAAAGGGGAAAGATAGAACTGGTAGTGAGTAACAGGTGAGGAAGGCGAACAGGACTCTAGGGACGAAGTTAGATTGAAGATACACATTTGGGCAAGAAGTTAGAAGTATCGATGTGTAAATTTATATCATAGCTTAAACTAATAACTAACATCCTCTGATGACGAAATATTACGTTACAGTTTACAAGTTCATAGTTAAAAAAAATCCCATCAAGTAATAAACAAAAACTTTTCATTAATAAGTTCATAGTTTACGAGTCTCATCATGCAGTTAATCAAAAGTTTCAATTAACATGTTCTAAATCGAAAGTCTCTTCCAGTAACGGATCAAAATGTGTAATTAATAAGTTCAAAGTTCAAAAGACACATCAAGTAGTGTATGAAAAAAAATAAAAATCGGAGAATACCAAAGCGTCAACAAAACCATAATCCGAACTCAACATCGATTAAACTAGGGGCAAAATAGGAACAAAGGAAAGATTTACATGGAGACTCTCGTAAAAGCACAAGAGAATAAGACCAGGTGTTCCGGAAGAGTAAGCGTCTTCTGTTTCATCGACGACACCCGCCATGAAAATCTTGGTCA
Organism: Mimachlamys varia; assembly: GCA_947623455.1. Classification (NCBI taxonomy): domain Eukaryota; kingdom Metazoa; phylum Mollusca; class Bivalvia; order Pectinida; family Pectinidae; genus Mimachlamys; species Mimachlamys varia. The sequence continues at coordinate 32,102,678 of OX392540.1, forward strand.
TATCCAAGTTAGCATCAATCCTCAAAATGATAACCGAGTCATCATTGTCATCACAACAATATAAATACACTAACAAGCAAACTCGAAAACGTCCATCTTCATATCACACAAAGATACAGAATATTTCTCGATGATATCAAGATGGCGACCATAAGCACACAGGTTAAAAGTTTTATCGGGTTATGAATAAAAGCTTAAAATTTGTAAATTCACAGTTTAAAAGTTTTATCGGGTTATGGATCAAAACTTATTATTAAAAGCTACAGCTCAACAGTTTTATCAGGTTGTAACTTCGAAGTTAAAAAGTCACATTAAGTAGTGTATTAAAATCTCTCAATTAACAAGTTCATAGTTTAAACATTTTATCATGTTAAGACTCAAAACTTATGATTTACAAATTCACAGTTCAATAGTGTCATCAGGTTATGATTCAAAACTTGTGATTTACAAGTTTATAGGCAAAAGTTTTATCATGTTATGAATCAAAACTTATGATTTATAAGTTCACAGTTCAATAGTTTCATCAGCTTATAAATAAAAAGTTGTGATTTACAAGTTCAGAGTTACCTTTATCAGGCTATGAATCAGAGTTTGTTGTGCAGAAGTATATTCGGGTAATGTATTAGACTTTCAACTTACAGGTCATACTTCAAAAGTTTCAATTTTGAAATTCATGGTCTATTTAATAGATCAAAATTATCATCCGAAAATAAAATATATTTTTCAATTTACATGTCCATAGATAAGAGGTTTCATCAGGTAATGTATCAAAACTTTCAATTAACAGCTTGATACGCTGTTCAGGTAATACGGTCAAACTTCTTAGCATTTAGTACAATGTAAGGACTTTGTATTAGCCAAAACTGTTTATCTGCAGGTAAAAATAAATAAGAGAATACCGAAGCGTCAACAAAATCATTATCCAAACTCAAAATCGATTAAACCAGGGGCAAAATATGAGACGCTTGCAAAAGTACAAGAGAATAAGACCAGGTGTTCCGGAAGAGTAAGCATCTTCTGATTCATCGACGACACCCGCCATGTAAATCTTTGTCACATCGAAGTAAACATCAAGTTCTCAAAATGAGAACCGAGTATCATTGTCAATCACAACAAGTAAACACACTAATGAGCATACTCAAAAAACGTCCATCTTCATATCACTTAAAGATACAGAATATTTCTCAATGAGACAAAGATGGCGACCATAAAACTTGCCCATAGTTCTGATCAACCTGCATCTCTCGAATCCTTGTGTTGTTAGATTGTTTGTCAGCAGTCGACATCGATCACGAAAATCCCGATATTAAGAGCAAGCCCTTGAATACCGAATCAACCGCGACATGTAAACACCATACGTTGGAGAAGCAGGGATGTTACTATCAAGAAATGGAAAGTTAAAGATCGGAAAATTGAAATCATCACGTTTATCGTATAGCTTAGTATTAAGATGTCCATATTGGTCGTAGTTTAAGTAGAGATCGAGGTAAGCAGCTTATGTAGAAGCGTCTGTTGTGTCCTTTATGTCAAGTTCAGAAGGGTATATACGATCGACGTGGTCAGCAAACTTCTTGTTGTTTTATAGACAACACACATCGCCGATATATCTGCAAGTGAAATTAAAAGATTTGTCAAGGTTTTTGTTACCTGTCCTGATTAGTTCCTCCACAGATTTAGCTTCGTATGGAAACAAAAACAGGTCAGCTAAGAGTGGGGCACAGTTTGTTCCCATGGGAATGCCAACAGTCTGCTGGAAAATCTTTCCTCCGAACTCAACAAAAATGTTGTCTACCAGGAATTCAATCATCCTTACTATATCTTCTTCAGTATATTTCCTCTTAGCTTTTGTCGTGTTTTTGACAGAGTATGCTCCAAGATAGCTCACTACCATATTTTTGAATCGTCGTCCGACTTTCTTGGAAAAGAAAGCTCTCATTACAAGAGATCGGAGACGTTCCTTCAATTTTGTATGAGGTATGATAGTGTACAGGGTGGAAAAATCAAATGTTTTGACCGAAAAGACATTTTTTAGGAGGGGGTGTTCAAGATTGATCAAAAGATCTTTCGAGTTTTAAAAAAACCACATCCCATTAATTCCACCTCTGGAGTATACAGTGTCATAATACGACTGAAGCCATGATTTTATGGTACTAAAAATTGTAGTTAGAAGTTTTGATAATGGCTTGGTCGACCAATTAACAGAGCCAGCGTTAAAACGTTGCTCATAAGGACCCTTGGGTAGTTTTGGTATCCATTAAAGACAAGGTAGGTCAGCATCTTGCTCATTAACCGGTACTTGGAAAGATTGCAATACAGAAGCATGGTTGGACAGTATTTCATCTTTTGAAAAATCGGTCAATGTGTAAGTAGGGTTACCTTGGTTATCGAGCAGGCCTAGGTCTTTTTGCAAACAATGAATGTAATAGCGTTTGTTAGATGCTTTGTCTGCAGACACAACCACATACTTATCATGTAAATCGTTTTGCTCGAACATTGGGGTCAAGAAATATCGACTTGTGTTTAGTTTTCATTTTGTGACGCAAATTCCTTATTCTTTTCTGAAAAGAGGACCTGATAGACTTCACCCACTCTGAAAGTGAATCTAATTCATACGTTTAGTCCATTGTCTGGCGTAATCTTCCACCGAGTCCATAAGAATCTTGAAATTCACATGCCAATTGATGGATGGAGTCTCTCGATACTAAGGACCTTTCATGAAAAGCTCCCGGAGCTTTATATTTGGGAATATATTCGGATTACCCGTTACTATGTGACCAGCTGGACCATAGCAATATTGAAATGAAGAACACGAACATGCTAAAGGAGGAGTCATTCTAAGGTAATCTTTATTCAATTGTTGCAATGTTTGCTTGTAATTGAAAAGCGTTGGTGCAATATGTATAGAATAATTGTAGGAAATAAGTGGTGAACTTTTATATCGGAAGTACGGTGGTATGTGAGCTTGAACAGACTTTTGGTGCAAGATATTGCTGATGTTAATGGCATCAACCCCCTTTTTTGCAAACATAGACGCCAACTTTTAATTGATAAAGATTTGTAACTATACTATTATGGAAAAATGAAATAGTTCATGTCTCATGATTATTGTGAATAGAGTTTTATAACGTATTATGACATATCGACTTTGATTTTATTGTGCAATAATAATTGAAGTGAAATATATGATTGTATTTTCAAACATAGAATAATATAAGTTATACTTTATCTCAATTGGTCCATTGTGAAGAGAGAAAATTGTCTTCTGTATGAATTATCAATGCATGTTGTACATAATGTAATAATTTATTCGTATAGTGTCTCATGAGCCGTGTTCGGCTGGGCATCACATTTTAACGTATTCAAAAATTTTAATTATCATTTGAATATAAAATTGCTGTGATATGTTATTATGTACATGATGCGTGACACTTAAATAAATAAACTATTAATTGATCGATTGGTAATGTACCACGTACCTCCAGGGTACAAAAATAAGTTAATATTAACTAGCCAAGTATATAGAATATATACCTTTCAGTTCTTAAGAAGAAGTCGTTAAACGCATTTTACACGTTCAAAAGAAAAACAACTGACAGCGACAGATTTTCCGCTATGGCAATTGCCCACATGCGCGTGCCACCTCACTACAGCATTGGCACTGCAACACCCACCCAGACCATCTTATACTCCGCCTGTGTTGTTGGAGTTGGACATTCATCCTTGATATCCAGGCGTTACGCTCACCTACGTTCTCTACACCCCTGGAATATGTCAATGTAGACTTCGGTATAGCTGTCCGAGGATGAACACAGGTAATCAATATGATTTCGGTATTCACCCCACTCGGGAAGTGAGTGAAATTCATCAGATTCAGATTATTTTATTCCTTGTGCAAAACACATCAGAGAGTAAACATACATGTATGCATATTACAAATTCATAATGAATTCATCGTTGTTGATATATACGCAAATGGAAAAAAACCTGCAGTGTATTTTCTTTAGTACTGTGGCTGTAAGTATTTACCGAGATTTTTGGATAAATTTGGCTGAAACATCACATACATAGAAATACGAAAAAAAGTCCACGTCACCTCACCTCCTATATGGAAAACGTGGACAAAATGAGCAAATCTGCGAAATATTAACTCGAAAGGTTCGAAAACAGGAATGTTACTTTTAAGAAATGGAAGGTTCACGATCGAAAAATCCAAATCGACACGAAATTTTGGAATTGTACTGAAATATTTGACAGAATAATCAAAGTAGAATATTATAATTGGACGAAACTTCAGTAATCAAGAAGAAAATCGATTTGGTTGATTTATTTTGTTTTACGTCCTATTAACAGCCAGGGTCATTAAAGGACGTGCCAGGTTTTAGAGGTGGAGGAAAGCCGGAGTAACCGGGGAAACCCATCGACCTACGAACAGTACCTTGCAATAACATTGAATTCCAATTTGGACATCATTAATTACAAAGTTTTCAGACCAAAGAACAAAAGAAAGGCAAAACTTGACCCAGTAACACCTTTGCTAAATGAACATTAATGTACATACATGTATACTTAGCGTCATAAATAAAGAAGAAAGAAGAAGACAACTTTTATATTTTTATTGCATAAGAAAACAAAATAAGTCAATGTCGAATAAATACTTCTACTTCTATGATTCACATCTGTAGCATCATTCAGTTTGAAACGCTGAAAGAGAGAATATTAACAAGTTGATTATATAGCATTGGCATACAACAGGGAGAAGAGTATCGAGCCAATAAAAAAGAGAATACCGAAGCGTCAACAAAACCATAATCCGAACTTAATATGATCAAACTAGAGGCAAAAAATAGAAAAGCGGAAATATCCACATGGGGACTCTTGTAAAAGTAATAGAGAATAAGACCAGGTGTTCCGGAAGAGTAAGTTATTAAGGAGATGTTTACCAAGTGTTATGACGTAACGGTCGATTGGAGAAAATGTTATGTAGTTATTGATTAAATAAGCAAACATTTGGCAACACAGTAAGTGTAGGTTTATACCATATTGAATGTTAGCTTAGCTTAAAATCGGTTGTGTGTGTGGAGGAGGGGGGGGGCAACATATAATTTTAAAACAACATATAATATAACATAATAACAACATATAATGCAAAACAACATATACTTAAAACCTATTTTTTCTGCTTAAAAGTTCTCTGAATGTCTTTTATAAAGGTATATAAATATTGAATATTAATATTCAATAATATCAAAAAGATATTTATTTATATATTTATATATTTGAAATATGAATTTACTTACATAGTTAGTTTCCGTGATGGAAGCACCTGCACTTGGTGTCAACGCAGTGGAATTCTGCGTTGTGGCCGTGACAGGTTCCAGAATTCCTACAGTCATCCTTGGATGTACAACCTAAATGGCGAAAATAACGGAATTGCTATCGCTTACATTTGTTTGCAAATGAAGATGACATATATTTCTCTCTTATATCGCCATGTTTGATGGAGTTTGCCCATGTAAGAAAGCTATCTAAGAAAACTCTCTCCTACATAACATATCACGCAACGTGACGTCACAAAGGCTCAATAATGACGTGACGTCCTGAATACGGTAAACTCTGATGCCGGAAAGAGAAAACGACGGCGTGATGAAATTAAAACCTTTCACAACAATTTAACCATAAACACTTGAAAAGTGAGATTAATAAAGTACTTATGAAAATAACTTAGCAGAAATAAAACGGGAAAAATCAGTGTCACTACACTCTGATCAATGATCACGTAATTATCGCCCATTACACTATTACTTACATGATGCCATTGTGTTGTTAAACAAATAATGTGATCACCTTGTAAAGATTCGCAAGGATTCACAATGTTAAATATGAAAATTTAATTTTTTTCTTGCAGGTGAATCTTATGTTTGTTTGCATTACTTACCACTACCAGTGTTCGATGTCTGGGCCTCGCAGTAACATGATCCGCTATGACAGGTGAGGGAATGTCCAGCCGCACACATGGTCAGTCCATTGGCACAGTCATCGTCTTGACGGCATGACTCTGAGTTGACACAGACTGTAACGAAAGAAAGGCGATACCATTAAGGGACTCAGAGACATATGTAAGAAAACATAACCTTATTGATTTCTCTATGTCGTCGATGAAACCGAGAACGCTTACAGTTCCGAAACCCCTGGCCTTATTAACTTGCTCTTTTTACCGGGTCTCCGTATATATATTTTTCTTTGTTCATTATGTCCCTAGTTTAATCGAGTGCGTATTATGGTTTTGGCACTTCGGTATTCTCTGATTTTATTTTTTACATTATCTTTCATCTTTTCCATTTGAGATATAATTAATAAGGTGACAAAATGGAATATGACGTCATACGTCTGTTCAAACTGATCATTTACTTTCTTAACAACAACAAATGCGTAAATGCAAGCTTGCTAACAAACATTAAATCATTCTGATAGCAAATAGTTCCAAGGCAAACTGTTCTAATGGAATAAATATTCAGATCCAAAATATTTATTAAAATCTTATTTTTAATTCATAAATACTAAAACTAATACGAACACAAAATTAAATATTTAACAAACCTACCAGCGACAACAGCCAGAATGGCGAGAGTAACGAAAGTCCTCATTGTGGTTGGTGTGGTGGTTAAGTGTGCTAATCAAAAGGAGATTTAAATTTTGATGGTGGTCAACACAACATGGTCATTTATATATACGTTGGGCAGATTCAGGTTTACTCAAAACAACACGATCCAATAACACGATCTGTTTCAGGATGGCCCACAACACGATTTCGGACAGTGTAACGTGACAGTTTGACCAATACTGGAGATAATTCACGTTTATGGGCGTTATACAAACATTCGCTTATTTTTCGTGTGAATAGATACACCGAGCATAGATATGGCAGATATCGGTTCAAACTCGTATCTCATACTGCCGCCTGCTGGAATACTGCATTTATTTCAAATCTAAAGCCACAACACTCCATTAATTACATTATTAATCACTTACATCTTTTCATTGCATTAAAAAACATCCAGAATATTTTTTGTGGGTATGGAGACGTTTCATACCTGACTTTATCACATAACTGACCCGTTCAGTCATGTCATACGGTCTTTTTCTGGCTATAATTTATTTAAAAACACTTATTTTGTAAAAGTATTTTTTGGGAAAATGAAGATCAATGGAGCATTTCAAAATTTGCAATTGACTTTTTGATCGTTGATATATTTAGAAATATTTAAAACATATTTTACCCCTGTGACCTTCAAGACATGGTCATTTTCATTTGCGAATTTTGTTTTACTTCATCTAAGGAAGCTACCAGCCAAATATCATGTTTCTAGGCCTTGCGTCAGTCCTCAACCAGTCTCAGCAGGGGTTTTCATGGGCATAAAAAAGGCCTTAAGCATCATAAAAAATATAGGCACTGCGATTTAACATGAACTGCGAAGTTCATGTACCATTTGCACGAGGTTCACTTGACTTCATCAGCCGATGCAAGCAACACATTATACATTCAATCCTCATATTTATGTTAACTATTTCAAAGGAAGGGTGCCAATTTGGGCCTTTATGTAGCCTATCAGTGATAAGGCTAATATTTTGCAGGAAGATAAATTAGGGTCAGCTGCATATTGTATCATGTTCAAAACATCTGATTTTGTGTGGGCTCATAGAAAATGTGGGGGTCAAAGTGGGGGAATGTAAAATTAAAAATGTGTTGTTGAAGTTCTCACTTTTTGAACTTTTAGTTTGTGCAGTTTCTGTTAAATAAGTAACGGACTTGGAAATTTTAGTTGAACAAAAATACAAAAAAAAACAAACTCATAAAGTAGGTCATGGTCACATAATTGCTTACTGGGCACAAGGCCCAATAGAACCCTGCGGGGTCAGTAACTTGCCAAATACATATTATAATATTCATATAGGAGTGACAATTGCTGTCAATCTATTTTGTAGTTTGGTATTGGATGTTTTTCGATAATTCCCTGAAGTATTTGATATCAAAATAGACCAGTAAGCTGCCGATGTCACAGAGTGCTTCACTTTTGTTACATTGTTGCACACTAATCGTCATGTATGTACATACGCGGAACAGCCGATAGCTAGCTTCATTCATCACAAGACAACAGAAAACATGTAGTCCAGAGACAAGATTTTAAATTGTTTATTTTTATATCTACTTTAATCTTACCTCTCATACTTTTATTTTCATTGTGAAATGATTGAAATACTTTTCCATTATAAAATAGATTACAAGAGAAGTTTTTCAGGGGCGTTTGAAACGTGCAGTAGTAAACATGATTATTCATGATTTGGTCGCAGTTGAAGCGACTCGAATAAAGTCGGATTTCGGTTAGGCAAAAGCATATTGAAAACGTCTGATTAACAGTGGATTTTAAAAGGTGCAGCACATGTGTGTGTTACGTCATCCTTGGGCAGAGCTTATATTATCTCAAAAATTAAAAATGTGTTCCGAACTGTATTTATATTATCCTTACTAAGGCCTTTTCAAAATCTATAATCAGAAGCATATCTGAAATGTCACTTTCATCTGCGTACTGCATAATGTCATACATGTCAACGATAAAGGGTCTTATCTCTATTTATTGACTAGTCTTGATAAAGCGTTTATAGCACTTAAACCTTGGTTTTAGCCGCTCATGTGATCACATCCTTAGAGATATGCTAATGATGGTGAAATTACTCCCAACTCCCCCATCCCCTGGTTTCAGTGGTAAACGAAGGCCAAAATATGATATCTGTGCCCGAAAACCTTTTCACTTGCACAAATGTAATAGTATTCTTTAAACAAGCTATGCTTATCATAGTAAAAATATTGTGACTTTGTAAGCGGATCAAAATATTCATTCAGATCTCATGAATATGCATAAGCTGCCGATCACTAATGCCTGATGAGTGATTGTTCGGCACGCACTGTTGTTGGTTTAAGATTTACATGGCGGGTGTCGTCAATGAAGCAGAATACGTTTACTGTTCCGGAACAGATGGTCTTATTCTCTTGTACTTTTACAAGGGCCTCAATGTAAATCTCTCCTTTGTTCATATTTCGCCCTAGATTTTGTTCTGATTATGGTTTTGATGACGCTTTGATTTTCCCTATTTCTTTTTCTATTATTTATTTTTTTTTTTGTTGTTATTTTTCGCAAACTTCAATTTCTTTTTTAGGTAAATTTTAAATAGTTTATATGTTTAACTGGTTGTTAAGTTTTTTATTTTCATTTTCAATGTAATTGAAAAAGAATATATTGATAACTCGTATATTATTTAAGAAATGACCACAGTTGTTTTGGGAATTATACGGTTTATACCGAAAAAACGTGTGCACTTTGCATAAATCCGTGAAACGGGTTTTGCAAAAAAAAGTGCACACGTTTATTTCGGTAAATACCGTATAATCCACACAAATGTAGCTTTTCCTTGTACTAGCATTTCTACAGATAGATAACACATAGGTCTTATACAATGATGTTTTTGCTATGGTATTCTCTGATTTTTTCTCTTTTTTGAAAAAATGGACTTAAATAACCATTATTACATTCATATGTTACAATCATTAATCTGACACAATCATTTCTCAAATCTTGTTAAAAGGTTTCTTAATTTTGGAAACTAGCTTTTCGAGCTACTGTAATTTCAGTACTTTGATTTTAAATCTGTTTACTATTGATCATAAAGGTATCCTATAAATAGCAATAAAAAGAGAAAAGGTCTCCAATTTATGACACATTGCCTGGATTTAACTCCCTTGTGTAGATATGATATATTTCCATGGTTTTGCGTTGTTGTTAATTAAATCTTGTACTTTCCCCGAAAACCATTTCCCATCTTTTGGCCTCTAGCATCACTGATGAGTCCCAGAAGAACGAATCAGCTGTTTAGTTCATTTTTTGGCATACTATATCTGTTACCAAAGGTGCAGCATATGTGTGTGTTACGTTATCTTTCGTTAACTAAGGCTTGTCTTGAGGACAAACATTAATTTCTTTACTTAGTGTTAATCGAGGATGAAGTCATTTAGGTTTGTCATTATGTCTTTTGTGTAATATAATATATCATATAAATATACGGGGACTCCAGATCAAAACGTCGTGTTCACGGATTTAAGTTGTTACACTGTCAACTGGAAGATACAATCGTCTATCTGGATAAAATGTGATATCTCACTGATAGTATTAATATCATACAAGAAGGGGCTACAACGTACGATTTCGTCTGTAGTGACGATGTAGTTACTGCCGTTTGTTATGGCGGTAACAACATATCGTGTAAATAGATCTGATCCAACCAAACTTGATCAATCACTAAATCGTACAGCGACAGCCTGGAAACGTCCACGCGTTTATATGACAGATGTAAATACCATCAAACTTAAACGGCCTTGGATTTGTATGATTATCACCACATAGGAGTAAAAGGAAAGGTAGGTAGCACAAGCAAAGTAAGAAAAGGATTTCATGACGGACAGTAAAGGCATAGTCGAAGTGGAAACTATACGAACATCATCCTCGATATCCAGGGGTTACGATCACCTACGCTCTCTACTGCTCTGGGATATGTCATGACAAAACTGAAGGCATGCTCAGATAAAACCTTGACCAATTGCTAGGCTGCACGCCTGTCCTTACACAGGAGCCACAATCGACGTCAATTTTATCGCTAAGTGACCACGAGATTCTTTTGATGTACATGAACATCAAAGGCTGGAACCAGGTTTCTTGTCTCATCAACAAGTGGCGTACACGGAGCCTTCGGTTTTGCCATGACATATTCCAGGGGTGTAGAGAGCGTAGGTGACCGGTACCCCTGGATGTACCATGTGCGTCACTTGCATGGTATTATCTAAATATATCGATACTCAAATGTCAAGCACCTGTTTGGATCGAGATTAATCATACTACTATAGCGTGATGAGATAGAAGACAAAGGGGAAAGATAGAACTGGTAGTGAGGAACAGGTGAGGAACAGGTGAGGAAGGCGAACAGGACTCTAGGAAAGAAGTTGGATTGAAGATACACATTTGGGCAAGAAATTAGAAGCATCGTTATGTAAATATGTACTAGCCTAAACTAATAACTAACATCCTCTGATTACGAAATATTACGTTACAGTTTATAGTTAAAAAATCTCATCAAGTAACATACAAAAACTTTTCATTAATAAGTTCATAGTTCAAAAGTCCCATCATGTAGTTAATCAAAAGTTTCAATTTACATGTTCTAAATCGAAAGTCTCTTCCGGTAACGTATCAAAATGTGTAATTAATAAGTTCAAAGTCACATCAAGTAGTGTATCAAAAATATCAAAAAAATCTGAGAATACCAAAGCGTCAACAAAACCATAATCCGAACTCAAAATCAAAACTAGGGGCAAAATAGGAACAAAGGAAAGATTTACATGGGGACTCTCGTAAAAGCACAAGAGAATAAGACCAGGTGTTCCGGAAGAGTAAGCGTCTTCTGCTTCATCGACGACACCCGCCGTGTAAATCTTGGGTCACATCCAAGTAAGCATCAATCCCCAAAATGAGAACCGAGTCATCATTGTCATCACAACAAGTAAACACACTAACAAGCAAACTCAAAAACGTCCATCTTTATATCACACACAAAGATACAGAATATTTCTCGATGATATCAAGATGGCGACCATAAGCTCACAGATTAAAAGTTTTATCGGGTTATGAATAAAAACTTATACTTTGTAAGTTCACAGATAAAGAGTTTATCATGTTATGAATAAAAGCTTAAAATTTGTAAATTCACAGTTTAAAAGTTTTATCGGGTTATGAATCAAAACTTATCATTTCTTCAAATTTGTGAATTCACAGTATGAAAGTTTTATCGGGTTATGGATCAAAACTTATTATTTATAAGCTACAGCTCAACAGTTTTATCAGGTTGCAACTTCGAAGTTAAAAAGTCACATCAAGTAGCGTATTAAAATCTCTCAATTAACAAGTTCATAGTTTAAACATTTTATCATGTTAAGACTCAAAACTTATGATTTACAAATTCACAGTACAATAGTTTCAACAGGTTATGAGTCAAAACTTGTGATTTACAAGTTCATAGGCAAAAGTTTTATCATGTTATGAATCAAAACTTATGATTTATAAGTTCACAGTTCAATAGTTTCATCAGCTTATAAATAAAAACTTGTGATTTACAAGTTAAGAGTTACCTTTATCAGGCTATGAATCAGAGTTTGTTGATTACAGAATATTTCTCAATGAGACAAAGATGGCGACCATAAAACTTGCCCATAGTTCTGATCAACCTGCATCTCTCGAATCCTTGTGTTGTTAGATTGTTTGTCAGCAGTCGACATCGATCACGAAAATCCCGATATTTAGAGCAACCTGGAATACCGAATCAACTGCGATATGTAAACACCATAGGTTGGAGAAGCAGGGATGTTACTTTCAAGAAATGGAAAGTTAACGATCGGAATATTGAAATCATCACCGTTATCGTATAGCTTAGTAGTAAGATGTCCATATTGGTCGTAGTTTAAGTAGAGATCGAGGTAAGCAGCTGATGTAGAAGAGTCTGTTGTGTCCTTTATGTCAAGTCAAGCGTATATACGATCGACGTGGTCAGCAAACGAACTCAACAAAAATGTTGTCTACCAGGAATTCAATCATCCTTACTATATCTTCTTCAGTATATTTCCTCTAAGCTTTTGTCGTGTTTTTGACAGAGTATGCTCCAAGATAGCTCACTACCATATATTTAAATCGTCGTCCGACTTCTTGGAAAAGAAAGCTCTCATAACAAGAGATCGGAGACGTTCCTTCAATTTTGTATGAGGTATGGTAGTGTACAGGGTGGAAAAATCAAATGTTTTGACCGAAAAGACATTTTTTAGGAGGGGGTGTTCAAGATTGATCAAAAGATCTTTCGAATTTTTCAAAATCCACATCCCATTAATGCCACCTCTGGAGTAAACAGTATCACAATACGACTGAAGCCCTGCTTTTATGGAATGGTAGTTAGAAATTTTGATAATGGCTTGGTCGACCAATTAACAGAGCCAGCGTTAAAACGTTGCTCATAAGGACCCTTGGGTAGTTTTGGTATCCATTAAAGACAAGGTAGGTCAGCATCTTGCTCATTATACGGTACTTGGAAAGATTGAAATACAGAAGCATGGTTGGACAGTATTTAATCTTTTGAAAAATCGGTCAATGTGTGAGGGTTACCTTGGTTATCGAGCAGGCCTAGTTCTTTTTGCAAACAATGAATGTAATAGCGTTTGCAAACAATGATCAAGTTGTTAGATGCTTTGTCTGCAGACACAACCACATACTTATCATGTAAATCGTTGAGTGTTGCTCGAACATTGGGGTCAAGAAATATCGACTTGTGTTTAGTTTTCATTTTGTGACGCAAATTCCTTATTCTGTTTTGAATAGAGGATCTGATAGACTTCACCCACTCTGAAAGTGAATCCATTCCATACGTTTAGTCCATTGTCTGGCGTAATCTTCCATCGAGTCCATAAGAATCTTGAAATTCACATGCCAATTGATGGATGGAGTCTCTCGATACTTAGGACCTTTCATGAAAAGCTCCCGGAGCTTTATATTTGGGAATATTTGGATTACCCGTTACTATGTGACCAGCTGGACCATAGCAATATTGAAATGAAGAACATGAATAATTGTAGAAAATAAGTGGTGAACTTTTATATCGGAAGTACGGTGGTATGAACAGACTTTTGGTGCAAGATATTGCTGATGTTAATGGCATCAAACCTCCTTTTTCAAACATAGACGCCAACTTTTAATTGATAAAGATTTGTAACTATACTATTATGGAAAATGAAATAGCTTATGTCTCATGATTATTGTGCATAGAGTTTTATAACGTATTATGACATATCGACTTTGATTTTATTGTGCAATAATAATTGAAGTGAAATATATGATTGTATTTTCAAACATAGAATAATATAAGTTATACTTTATCTCAATTGGTCCATTGTGAAGAGAGAAAATTGTCTTCTGTATGAATTATCAATGCATGTTGTACATAATGTAATAATTTAATCGTATAGTGTCTCATGAGCCGAATTCGGCTGGGCATCACATTTTAACATATTCAAATATTTTAATTATCATTTGAATATAAAATTGCTGTGATATGTTATTATGTATATGATGAGTGACACTTAAATAAATAAACTATTAATTGATCGATTGGTAATGTACTATGTACCTCCTGGGTACACACGTTCAAAATAATCTAAAAGTAACTAGCCAAGTATGCAGAATATATGCCTTTCAGTTCTTAAGAAGAAGTCGTTAAACGCATTTTACACATTTGACCTTGAAAGTAGCTCGAGTTCTTTTCATTTTCAAACTTTGTCGGGCTCCTGCCAACGAAACTTTCAGCTAGATATTAATACTCTTCATAAGATGTCGTTCAAAAGAAAAACAACTGACAGCGACAGATTATCCGCTATGGCATTAGCCCACTTGCGCGTCAGGCAGATTAGCCAATACAATTTCCTACATGAGTTTGTGGCTTGTAAATTCTGTTTTATAATGATAGGTTTGTTGAAGAGTACTTTCTGTACAGTAGATAACAAATGTTTAGTTGTTATTTCGTTTTCCCAAGGAAACTTGCTATATCGTGCTTTGACATGCTTTTGTCGATTACTAAATTCATAAGACGTTTTAACAGATTTCAATAGATTGTACATCTATGTAAAACATTCCAGTAGATTTTAAATCATACTATCTATGTGTATGATATTTTCAAATTTATTTTTTTATTTATTTATATACAACTTTGATATAGCGTCCTATCTAGCTAACATAAGTCACTCTAAAGCGCTTAACAGTACATACACAATTCTCAAGCAATTGATACAATTAACACATTCAATTCTGAAGGATTCGCAGGAGCTGCCTTATCAGGCGCTAACTACTTGTCATATACCACCTGGCTAATATCGCCCTATGTGTTTGCATGTATGCGTGTGTGCTGGACATGAATTGTGTTCTGTTTGTAGTGGGACCGTGTTTCCAACGGCATCTTTAATAGTGCCACCTCACTTGAAAGCTACAGCACATATAATGCAACACCCACTCCAGACCATTTTATACTCCATCTGGGTTGTTGGAGTTGGAAATTCATCCTTGATCGATATCCAGGCGTTACGCTCACTTACGTTCTCTACACCCCTGGATTATGTCAATGTAAACTTCGGTATAGGTTCCGAGGGTGAACACAGGCAATCAATATGATTTCGTTATTCATCCCATTCGAGAAGTGAGTGAAATTCATCAGATTCAGATTATTTTATTCCTTGTGCAAAACACATCGGATTGTTGACATACATGTATGTATATTACAAATTCATAATGAATTCATCGTTATTGATACATACGCAAATGAAAAACAATCTGCAATATATTATTTTAGTTCTGTGGCTATACGTATTTACCGAGATTTTGGGATACATTTTGCTAAAAACATCACATACATAGTAATACGAAAAAAAGTCCATGTCACCTCACCTCTTATATGGATAACGTGGGCATGGGATTGATAAGGAATTTGTATGAGCAAAACTGCGACATGTAAACTCTAAAGGTTCTAAAACAGGAATGTCACTTTTAAGAAATGGAATGTTCACGATCGAAAAATCCAAATCGTCACGAAATTTTGGAAATGTACTGAAATGTTTACTAGAATAGTCAAAGTAAAATAGTATAATTGGACGAAACTTCAATAATCGATTTGGTTGATTAATTTTGTTTTACGTCCTATTAGCAGCCAGAGTCATTAAATGACGTGCCAGGTCTTAGAGGTGGAGGAAAGCCGAAGTAACCGGGGAAAAAACCCACCGACCTACAGAGAGTACATGGCAATAACATTAAATACCAATTTGGACATCATGAATTACAAAGTTTTCAGACCAAGGAACAAAAGAAAGGCAACACTTGACCCAGTAACATCTTGGCTAAATGAACATTAATGTACACACATTCATACTTAGCGTCTTAAATAAAGAAGAAAGAAGGGAGACAACTTTTATATTTTTATTTTCATTTCAGAATATTTATTGTTCAGATCTTTGATACAATGGATTGGGCAACAGGCAAAGCCTATGAGCGCCCTCTCCTTACAGTTATAAACAGTTTATACACATAATATAGATAAAACATACATAAATTAGTTACACATTGTTGACTATATGTCATTACTTTTTTTATAATTTCATTTCGATATTGTTATAGAAATTGTTATAGAAATTGCTTCATGCTATAGAGAATAAAAATTGCAAAGAGGCTAATGGACAGCACATAGTACAATTTTGTGCTGGGATAAAATTCTATATAACAGTGTAATACAAAGATAGATAAATAAGTAATTATAATCTAGTAAAAACGTTTAGTATTTTTAACGAAACTCTGAACCATCTCCAGAATTTTTGCATTAATATAGGTATCGAGATTTTGACATCCATATAGGAAAGTAAGAGTAGTTAATGGAATAGTATCATTAAGAGTAGAAATAGAGTTCATGAGAATTTGCCTTTGACTATTAAACAGAGTACAATGGAGGAAGAAGTGATCACAATCCTCAACAGGAGAAATACAAGAGCAGGCAGGGGTATCAATTAAATGGGATTCAAATATATCTGAATTTAAATTACTGGAATAATTTCTAAGTTGGCAGAGGGTAATATTGAATTTTCGATCACCATGGTATTTAAAAATATAATGAGATTGAAGTTGAGAGTCCATTTCATCCGAACGTAAAAAATCTCTTTTTATGGATCCAATAGTCATTGAGGGTTACAGACAGTTTGTATTATTCCATTCTGACATAAGTTTCGGGAAAAAACTGGCTTTATATAACTGGGTTCTAGGTAAAGGAACATCAAAAATTCTATTGTGACGAAGATGGTAATTGTCATTATTAATATTAATGTATGGTTGAAGTATTTCATAAACATGAGAGGGACATTTCTTATGATATATTTTATGAAAAGTAATATTTTGATGTAAATGTCTTCTCCTGTTTAATGGTATAAGACCAGATTCTCTATAAAACATATCATGACTAGTACCACGTCTTAGACCTAAAATAATGCGCAATGCTTCCAATTGAATTGACTCTAAGACACTGCATTCACTCTGCGTACAATTTGCCCATATGACATTTGCATATTCAATAATTGGACGTATAAATGTGATATATATGGTTTCAAGTGATTTTCTATCAACTTTGTATTTTAGCATCCTAAGTATATTAATTCTTTTGTAGGCTTTTTCATAAATATAGTTGATGTGGTTAGACCAATTCGCATTGCGGTTGAAAACCAAGCCTAGATGTTTATGAATAGGAACATTAATGATAGGTAATTCATCAAAATAAAGAGGAGGATGCTGTGTCTCAGAGTCAAGGCGTCTGGAGAAAAGCAGAGCTACAGTTTTTTTCTGGATTAAAGATAATTCCCCATTTTCTAGCCCAGATTGAAATTTTCTTTAGATCATCATTTAATATATCAGCACATTCCTGTCTGTCTTCCTCAATAAGACCATATAAGGAGGTATCACCAGCAAATAATTTGACGTTTGAAGACAGATCATCACCAATATCATTAATATATAATAGGAACAAGAACGGACCAAGGACTGAACCTTGAGGTACCCCTGCCTGTAATGTTTTCCAATTAGACCTATATCCATCTATGACCACCCGTTGTTGCCTTTCATGAAGGTACGAGCTGAACCATTCTAGCATGTTATTACATATACCATATTTTTTTAGTTTATAAATTAGACCGTCATGCCAAACTCTATCAAATGCTTTGCTAATATCACAGAAAATCATACGGGCCTCTTTCCCTTTGTCTAAATGTTTTACAATTTCATCATATATAATTAAAAGTTATACTGTGGAATCTTTTGGTAAGAAACCAGACTGATTCTTGGAAATAATGTTATTTCTTGAGAGATAGTTGAACATATACTCAAAGACAATTTTTTCAAGAAGCTTGCTAAATATAGGGGTTACAGATATTGGTCTATAGTTGGAAGGATCACTTCTTTCTCCCTTGCATTTATAAATTGGGGTAACATGAGCATTCTTCCAGCAATTTGGTAGCTTACCAGTATTTACAGATGTATTAAATAAAATGAAAAGTGGTTTCACAAGAGACTGGGAAACCCCCTTTATGAATTTTGGAGGAATACTGTCTGGGCCTGAAGGTTTATTAGTGTTTAGAATATCAAGTTGGTCAGCAACGTCCTGTTCCGTTATTTCTATTGTCGAAAAGGAATGTCGGGGTCGGGGGCAGTCATGGGGTAAATCGTCAGCATTCTTATCACTAACATATATCGAAGTAAAATAATTATTGAAAGATTCTGCTTTGTCTACTGGGTGAATTTTCAGTTCGCCGTTGATAACTAACGGAGAGTCATTTTCGTTTTTGTTTTTAAGATTCATAACCGATTTTGCAATACGCCACCATTTCCCAGGGAGTATGGATTTATCAATTAAAGAAGATTGAAGTTAAGATAGATATTTTTCTTTTGCTTCCCGGACTAAGGAAATGACTTCGTTCCGAATAGATCTAAATTTTACCCAGGAAGCTGGAGTATTAACTAGCTTAGCTTTAGAATGCCGACGGTTTCTTTGTCTAATTCTAAGTCTTATAGCATTAGTCATCCAAATGTTATCACTAGGTCTGATAGTTACTATTTTATGAGGTACAAATAGGTCGATAGCAGTTAGTATTTTATCAGTTAAAAGAGAATTCATATTTTCAATGTCACCCTGTAATAACAGATTCCAGTCAATGGACCTAAGATACTCATTCGCTCCTTCGAAGTCAGTGTTATTGAAGTATAGTAAAGTCTTTTTATATGCATGTTTCTTAACCGTTTTGAATTTCTGATCAGCACTAATAGGGCAATGATCACTACAAGAGGGAGGATGTACTTTTGTATTACTAATAAAATTAACGTTGTTTGTTAGTATGGTATCAAGTGATGTAGCACTCTGGGAAGTAATCCTGGTAGGTTCAGTAACAGTATTTTCTAATCCATTTTTCAAAAGAATTTTGTATAGATGTGAGTTTGGACTTAGATGCAACATATCCTGATTTATATCTCCTACCAAAATTACTTCCCTTTGCAGATCAACAATATTACTTATGTTAAAATCAAGCCTATCCTAGTACCCAACAAGAGAGTTAGGGGGTCTATATAAACAACCAAGAAGAAAAGGTTTGTTACGGGTAGATACTTCAGTCAATATTAATTCAAGGTCATCTGTCTCAAGGTCAGGTCTACGTTTGATATTAATATTTTGTTTGGTATAAATCAGCACGCCGCCACCATAATTATTTCTATTCTTTCTATAAATATTGCCGAAATTTTCTAAGGTAATATCAGAATCAGAGATCGAATTATCAAGATGAGTTTCAGAGACACACAGGATATCATAATCAGAGAACTCAGCATCAAGAATATGGGTTTGTTCCTAAGTGAACAAATATTGATGTGACAAATAGATATACAATCAAGCTGGATGTTAGAGTTTTGTGGATCGGGGTTAGGGTGGATATCACCGCACAATGATAAAATATATACTTTAATCAAGATAAAGTGCAAATTTAGTGAGAATAAATTCAGAGAGACATTAGTGACACAAACACATTTGTAAAACATTGTGTCATCTCCTGCCATCACGATACCACGATAGTTTATTTTATCCATTGTCAAAAGTTAGACGCAACTGTAGAAAATACATCATGGTAGAGTAAGAACAGAGCATGACACAGGTAAGTTTTAGAGAGATTCCATTTGATACAATAATATTAAGGTTTTGTAAACAATAATGACATGTACAACTGTTTATATTCTGAAAACATAAATAGCCTTGGCAAAGTAAACACATGGACAAGTTATAACAAAAAGTAATATAAAGGAAGACGAGAAAAATACACATTATTTACATGAACCTGAGGATCCATCAATCAAAAATGAAATTTATAGAAGACACTCTAAACCAAAAGGTGTGATCGTATAATTAGGAACAAAATATAAAATAGGAACAAAAGGCAGCAGTATATGCTCCTCATAACGGGATATCATGACAAGGCATGACAAATCAAGACGCACGCATAGATATATTAGATGTCATGACAAAACACAGGCATAATGAAAAATAAGTTAAAAAATAGATAAATAAGCATTATATTTTGTTGACATGATATGATGTAAGCGTATATACAAATGCAGAGGAAAACCAAAAGAATATAATAAGAAACAATTTAGTCTTCAGGATCAGAAGGCGGTAACCTCTTCCCATCATTGGACGTGATTTAATGATATGATAAGACAATACTTGACAAGACGCACGCATACAAAATAAATTAAACAAGACAAAAAAAACAAAACATAAAAAAAAACTTATTTTGTTTTTTATATGACATGACGCACGCAAACTTAAAGGAAAACCAAGATAATAGAATAAGGAGCAATTATTTTTACAGGTTCAGTGGACACTAATCCAAAACCAGTAATAATAGATGATATGACAGGACACGATATGATATCATGACAACACATGACTTGACTTGACAAGCCAAAAAAAAAATGACATGACATGACATGACGCAAACATAGAAGAAAAACCCAGATGGAATGATAACGATCAATTTTAATATTCAGGTTCAGAAGGTAACAATTGCAGCCCACAATCAGATGTGATATCATAATAAAATCACCATATGACTGTTGCATGTAAACACACGAGGGAAGGAAACGTTTATCTTCCTTTCCTGTTACACAACTCGGCGACTCGATATGACCCGTGAAAATAAAGTGATAATCATAGTAATAGGGTTACGAACAATGTATAATACCAGTATTGGTTGTAACCCCCCTCCCCCCCCCCCCCCCCCCAAAAAAAAAGTTCAGTACATGTTCAGTAGTAAGCGTTTCAGCACCATCAAGTGGTGGTATGATATGACAGGTCATGACATGATATGACATGACATCGCTTGACAAGAAGCACGTATAAAAACCATGACAAGACAAACACGCATAAAAGAAAATATTATATATTATTTTTATTGAATAAGAAAACAAGTCAATGTCGAATTAATACTTCTACTTCTATGATTCACAGCTGTAGCATCATTCAGTTTGAAACGCTGAAAGAGAAAATATTAACAAGTTGATCATATAGCATTGGCATACAACAGGGAGAAGAATATCGAGCTAATAAAACAGAGAATACTGAAGCGTCAACAAAACCATAATCCGAGCTTAATATGATTAAACTAGAAGCATTATATAAAGTGGAAATATTCACATGGAGACTCTTGTAAAAGTACTAGAGAATAAGACCAGGTGTTCCGGAAGAGTAAGTTATTAAGGAGATGTTTACAAAGTGTTATGACATAAAGGTTAGCTTTCTTTTGTATAAGGATTGATAGTCATTTTTTAACCTGACCTTTAATAGCACTATGAAAGTTTAAAAATGACTTTCAATCCATATATTTACATTTTTACTGTAATACAGATACTGAATTCCATTTATATTTTTTCCAAATAATTAGTTTATTAGCTGCGCTTCAATAGGCGTCGTCATTTAAACGACATTGGCGGAACAGCCCAGCTTGAATAAATTTGGCGCCAATGATAATGACGAGTCATTTAAGCGTTTGACGCAAGGGCAATCTCCATGTTATTCGAAGCGGCGCGAAAAGACTCTCATTGAACAAGCTTGATCTATGACGTCATAATTAACCACGTGCTATGTCTCGAGAACCATTGCATTTTTACTGGTAATGTTTATAAAGTGTATTGCAGCGCAAATGTAAATATTAAAGTTTATAAATATTGAATATTATATTCAATGATATTAAAAATATATTTATTTATATATTTATATGTTTGAAATATGAATTTACTTACATAGTTAGTTTCCGCGATGGAAGCACCTGCACTTGGTGTCAACGCAGTGGAATTCTGCGCCGTGGCGGTGACAGTCGTCAGAATCCCTACAGTCATCCTTGGATGTACAACCTAAATGGCGAAAACAACGGAATTACTATCGCTTACATTTGTTTTCTAAGATGACATATTTTTCTCTCTTATTTAGCTATGTTGGATGGAGTTTGCCCATGTAAGAAAGCTATGTCAGAAAAATCTTTGTTACATAACATATCACGCAACGTGACGTCACAATGGCTCAACAATGACGTGACTTCCTGAATACGGTAAACTCTGATGCCGGAAAGAGAAAAAGACTGCGTGATGAAATTAAAACATTTCACAAAAATTTAACCATAAAAACTTGAAAGGTGAGATACATTTTTCTGCGTTTGCAAATATAGGGCATGCTTAATCTCGCTGGCTAATTCGTTTATGTAAAATTAGCTCAAAGAAAATGTTGAAATTTTCAAAATGGTAGCCAGTAAAAACGTATTTTCATGGTTTGTGAGCATATTCGGGTAGTTGATATGAAAGAAAAAGACATTTTTTATGACCAAAGGTGTACGATAGGGAAATTCAATCCTCAGGGTTTTCAAATCTGGCAAAAGCCTCGGCAAACCCTCGGGTTTTACCAAATTTGAAAACCTCTCGAGTGGAATTTCCCTATCTTACATCCTGGTCATGAAAGAGTCTTATTATCATTGTAAAACCTCGATAAACTGAACTTCGATGGTATGGCAAAGTCTATTTTAATAATAACTAAACTGAAGAGAGTTCAGAACCATTGCGTAAAAAACCTTTAATTAAGATAATTACCCCCCCCCCTTATATTACGTTGTATTGTAATAAAAAAAACACTTATTAAAATAACTTAGCAGAAACAAAACGTGAAAAATCAGTGTCACTACACTTTGATCATTAATCACGTAATTATCGCCCATTACACTATTACTTACATGATGTCATCGTGTTGTTAAACAAACAATAAAGGTAATCGCCTAGTAAAGAATCGCAAGGATTCACAATGTTAAATATGAAAATTAAGAAATTCTTGCAGGTGAATCTTTTGTTTGTTGTAGTACTTACCACTACCAGTGCTCGAAGTCTGGGCCTCACAGTAACATGAACCGCTATGACAGGTGAGGGCATGTCCAGTCACACAAATGGTCAGTCCATTGGCACAGTCATCGTTATGACGGCATGACTCTGAGTTCACACAGACTGTAACGAAAGCAAGGCGATACCACACTTAGGGACTCAGAGACATATCTACGAAACATAACCTTATTGATTTCTCTATGTCTTCGATGAAGCCGAAAGCGCTTACAGTTCCGAAACCCCTGCTCTTATAAACTTGCTCTTTTTACAGGGTCTCCGTGTAGATATATTTCTTTGTTCATTATGTCCCTAGTTTAATCGGGGCGGATTATGGTTTTGTTGGCACTTCAATATTCTTTGATTTAATTTTTACATTATTTTTCATCTTTTCCATTTTAGAAATAATAATAAGGTTACAAAATGGAATATGACATCATACTACTGTTTGCTTATTTCAAACTGATCATTTACTTTCTTAACAACAAAAAATGCATAAATGCAAACTTTGCTAATAAACATTTAATTATTCTAAAAGAAAATAGCAAAAATTAGTTACAAGGCAAACTGTTAATATGAAATTAATATTCATATGCAAAATATGTATTAAAATCTTATTTTTAATTTATAAATTCTAAAACTAATACTAACACAAAATTAGATATTTAACAAACCTACCAGCGACAACAGCCAGAATGGCGAGAGCAACGAAAGTCCTCATTGTGGTTGTTGTGGTGGTTACGTGTGCTGGTCAAAATGAGATTTAAATTTTGATGGAGGTAAACACAACATGGTCATTTATATATACGTTGGGCATATTCAGGTTTACTCTATACAACACGATCCAATAACATGATCTATTTCAGGATCCCAGATGGCCACATCACGATTTCGGACAGTGTAACGTGACAGTTTGACCAATACTGGAGATAATTCACGTTTATGGGTGTTATACAAACATTCGCTGATTTGCCGTGTGAATAGACACACCGAGCATAGATATGGCAGATATCGGTTCAAACTCGTATCTCTTACTGCTGCCTGCTGGAATACTTCATTTTTTTCAAATCTAAAGCCACAAAACTCCATTAATTGCATTATAAATCACTTCCTTCTTTTCATTTCCATTCAAAAACATTCAGACTATTTTTTGTGAGTAATACCTCACTTTATCACATAACTTACCCGTTCAGTCATGTCATACGGCCATGTCATAAATGGTATTACACACATGTAATAACACTATTGTGACGTCATAAACAAATGACGTCTTTATGACGTCATATGATTGTCTCGGTAGTCACAGAAGAAAGCCTTTCTTATAGAGAATTAATTTGAGAGTTTTTGTGTATTTTCTCATAAATATAAGTTTTGTGATAAATATAATCTGACACTCGTGTCAATGTAATATGGAATTTATTAAACTCGTTAAATGATTTAATATGTCACTCGCCTGAAAACTCGTGACATCTGAAATTATCTTATTCGTTTAATAAATTCCATATTATATCGGCACTCTTGTAAGATCCTCTATGTATGCCAAGGCGTCGTCGATGAAGACGGAGACGCTTACCCTTTTGGAACATCTGGGCCTGCATTCATGAAACCGTTTTTATGGTCAAACATGGTTTCTCTGCTCAACACTGATATCTTGTTGTGGCTATAATTTATTTAAAAAACTCTTATTTTGTAACGGTATTTGAGGAAAATTAAGATCAATTGAGCATTTCAACATTTGCAATTTACTTTTTGATCGTTGACATATTTGAAATTACCCGCGTGTACATGCGGCATTCCTTACGAAAATTATTTCATGTTAAGATTTAAACATATTTTACCCCTGTGACCTTCATGACAAAGTCATTTTCATTTGCAAATTTTGCTTAACGAAGCTACCAGCCAAATATCATGTCTTTAGGCACTGTGAAAAAGGTATTTAACATGAACTGCGAAGTTCATGTACCATTTGCATGAGGTTCACTTGACTTCAATAGCCGATGAAAGTAAAATATACATTCAATCCTTATATTTACGTAAGCTATTTTTCCCCGTCATTCGCATTTACTTTAAGCTGCCGATGTCACACGGTGCTTCACTTTTGTTACACTGTTGCACACTTATCGTCATGTATGTACATACGCGGAACAGCCGATAGCTAGGTTCATTCATCACTAGGCAACAGAAAAAAGGTAGGCCAGAGTTTAAGATTTTTAAATCGTTTATTTTTATATCTACTTTAATCATACCTCTCAAACATTTATTTACATTGTGAATTGATTGAAATACCTTTCCAAATGGGTAACAGGAGATGTTTTTAAGAGTCGTTTGCATCGCGCAGCAGTAAACATAACGAAGTCATGATTTGGTCACAGTTGAAGCGAGTCAAATAAAGTCGAATTTCGGTTAGGCCTAAGCATATTGAAAACGTCTCATTAACATTAAAATTAGGCAGAGCTTATTGACGAAAGTATGATGAATGATATTGGTGACATGCAATCAACTGGATTAGCGATTTGACGATTTTTAATTTGGGATATTAACCGAAAACAACTGCAAGCTTTTAAAGTAGGCACACGGTACGTATGCATTGACAAGATCACATATGTCTGAGAATTCGGTACATCTAGTTTTGGACCTAAACTGAGGTTTTTAGAGATGTTTACACTTTTGGACGTTTAGATCAATTTTCTATAAACATACCACCCAAATCTAAACTCCTCTAAAAATATAGAATTATTCTAGACACCGTAGTTTAGGTCCGAAAACTACGCTGTAAGTGTAACAAATTCTAGGGCCCTATGAGCAAGGTAGATTGGTCCTACAGTAGTTTATCTAGTTTTTATAGGTTCCTGAACAGGTTCCATCTGTCGAAAAATAATATCTAACGTATGTCACTTCTTAAAAGAAAAGGATTTCTGTGACCAAACTCAAACGTTTTATTTTAGTATCGGATATAAAATAAAATCACGAAAGCTCACTGACGGGCAGGTGATGGATCTTACATTGTTACACTTGCATTTCGCACGATCATCGAGGGAACCTATGAGGAATTTAGGACCTATATATTATATCTTGCTTTCGAAAATGTCAGTATTTTGTCGGATCAAGTATTGTTAAAGTTATTTAGCTGCGATGTGCTACTTG
This sequence comes from Mimachlamys varia, assembly GCA_947623455.1. Lineage (NCBI taxonomy): Eukaryota > Metazoa > Mollusca > Bivalvia > Pectinida > Pectinidae > Mimachlamys > Mimachlamys varia. The sequence goes on from OX392540.1 coordinate 32,128,936, forward strand.
CATAACTCATTGGCATGTAAAACAGCTGTATTGTAGGCCTACAAAACGTTAACGATAAAGCGCCTGCTCCACTTACTTCATCGGGAAATGAAGTGAGTAGGGTCACGGTGAGGAATTACGTGGTTTGCAGTTGGTAAAACGAATATAAGTGTTGAAGATGAAAATAGAGGTAAGACACTGAAAAGACACTTCATAGTGACGAGCATATACTATAATGAATTCTGGACACATCGATACCTGCTGCCATAGTTTTCTGAAACATTCTCACCAAAGTTTTGATTCGGAGCGATTCTCTTCGAATGAGGGGTGGTAGTTTACACGAACATTTTCTCTTTCGTACGTGTTTTTTGTCTATACCAGAACTTTGGCTACAAACCTGAGCGTTACAGAAAGCGACGGTTTCAAGTCGATTGTACATCGAACCTTTCCTTCGAAAAAAAAATGTTTTCAATGTCAATTCTTTAGTTTTGTTAAGTAGTGAGTAAACACAAACTGTTGAAAAAAAGTTTTGGTACCGGGTGTTACGCGAGCAAAATATAAGCATGTTTGAACTGCCATATTACAAAAAAAAGTATTTTAATAGTATTTTATTTGTATAGGTGCGACATGAGAGCCCAAACCTATGTCTTTGTTAAGTCAAAGAAGAGAAGGAGATGGATTTCAAAGTTGACAAATTATCGTGTCAGCATAAGCCACTTGAAGCATTCCGAATAGCCAGTACTCAATCACTTCACAGGCGTAAGAGGTCTGTTCTAACACAACTGTCAGTAACCAAGGGGCGCAAAAGAGCTAGTAAAAAGGTTGGTAGAATATCACCATGATATGTAAGGCTGTATGACCTGATTATAGTATGGTCAAACCAAAAGTACCCCGTGAGTTAGCTTCAGAAATATCTCCAACCTCTAGCGTTCAACAGATCATTAGATATGCATGACGTACCGTTACGTTCTTCTAAATTTAGGACCAGATTCAGAAAATTGAATGCAGTTAGCCATTGAAGGTGGCAAATACTAAACTTAAAAACAAATTATTTTATTTTTTTGTTATATTTTCCATATAAAATAAAAACAGTGGGTAATTATGGAAGGTTGTGACTAGCCAGGGCAGACCAAAAATGTACTTGTATTATATTTTGTTGATGGAGATTTGGTTGAATTTACGGGCACCACGTGTTCTCCTATCACATGATATTATGTGTGAAGTTGGATCGATAGTCACATGCTTATGATTAGAATAGTTTTTATACAACATGAGAAGTCTAGCTTTTGTTCTTTGATGGGCTAGGTGCTCCCAGCTTAGATAGGTTATCTTGTTGGTAACACAGCCAGACTCTCTAGATCTGTATAAGCTGTATGAACATCCCTACTTTGAATGTTTTCATTTGATAGGATATGATATATAAGAGTCCCAGCATTGGGCTAAGTATATCAGGGATAGTCTTAGAAGTGTGGTGTATGTAACTGTTTTTAATTTTCTGGTGCATGATGACATGTTGCGCTTAAGGAATCCTCGTGTCTTGTTGGTTTTGTTTGTGATGTTTGGAATGTAATTGTTCTAATTCAAATTACCACAATCTATTCCAGAATTTGGATGTGTAATGAATATGGATGTTTTATTACATTTTTACAAGTGAAATATCGAAACAATTTGATTATATAAAAGTGATATTTTTCACTAGTAGATTTTCATATAAAAATGTAATAAACACAATATCTAACAGTATCTTCAGTAATACCAAACATATTTCACTCGTTTGGCTAATATTATGGTATTTTTCACGAGTGCGCATCAAATATTAGCCCCACTCGTGAAATATATTTGGTATTACTGAAGACATTGTTAAAAAACCTCCATTTTTTTTTTCCTGGAAATATTGATGACCAAGGAACATTTTTTCATTGAACTGCATTTGCCATCCCACTCCCAGGTTTCTGGAATTTTCAAGTCTTGGTCTAATTGGTAACAGTCATTCCATGAAGATATTTCATTTTTAAGTAAACAGTCGTCTGCCAACAACTTAATATTACAGGAAACAAGGTCTACGATATCATTGAAGTATTTCAAAAGAGAAGGGGGCCAACAACTGTCCCCTTGGGTACCCCAGAGCGGACAAGGGCACTGTCACAGAGGAGGGGCCAACAACTGTCCCCGCGGGTACCCCAGAGCGGACAAGGGCACTATCAGAGGAGGGGGCCAACAACTGTCCCCTTGTGTACCCCAGAGCGGACAGGGTACTATCGGAGGAGGGGTCCAACAACTATTCCCTTGGGTACCCCAGAGCGGACAAGGGCACTGTCAGAGCAGGTTCCGTTAACACCACCTTCTGACGTATGTTGCATTGGAAAGAAGAAAACCAACGGGCAATTTCTAGATCGATACCATATAATGTCAGCTTACTTAATAATCTACAGTGGGAACCTTATCAAAATCTTTGGATGAACCTAGTAAAGCGATATCAACTTGTTTGTTTTATCAGGGTTTCAAGCAATATCTTCAAAAGTTGAAATCAATTGTGTTTCCGTAGAGAATTTAGATTTAAAGCCATATTTGTGATGCTAGTAAGAAGGACAGGGCGATACTATTCTTTAGATTGTTTGTCATTTTTTTTTTGAAGACTGGTACTATAAGTGCTAAAAGCCAGTCACTTGGTACGGTGCCAGAGTCTAAGGATGTTTGAAAAAGACAGATAGTGCTGGTTTGATTTCAGATACAAAACTAGTGTCTTTATGTAATTGAAGATTCTGAAGGAGCTTGTGTAAACCCGGGTCATTTATACTGATAGAAGGCATAGTTTGAAATGAAGATCAGCTTAAATCTGGTTTACCTGTTATTCGAAAGATCTTCACTGGTGAAAACAGACCGAAATTGTTTTGATAAGTTTGCTTTACATTCAGGGTATGAATAAGTTAGGCCATTGTTGGATTTCTTATAGTTGTATGCTAAATGAGTCCATCCTTTTGTTTTTAATAAGCTTTTCTGTTTTTCTGTACGGGTTTATGATGTCATGCATGTATGCTCTGCGTGTACCTTATTCCAATTAAGATTTAAAGTGTGTATGTATTTCCCAGTCATGTGGCCTCTGAGCTCTTTACGACCTATTTTGTGCTCTTCTTTTCTGCCTTGCAAGTTTCTATTGTTGTTAGCCCAAAGGTGTGTGAATTTGGACGTGATAGTGGCACATGATTTTCAATTGCACACTTTATCACATCTTAAAGGATGACCAAGCTTAGTCAACATTCATATTCATGTTCCGAAAAGGTGTAAATTTCCGTTCAACGTAATATCCTATTTGAGCTTTGTTCGCTTTATCCCATAGGAGTATGGTACGCCTTAAAGGTTTTTATGGGCGGAGTTGATATATCACTGTCGATAAGGATATTTATTATGGTCTGATACACCTCGGATTATCTTTCATTTTTTACAAATGAAGGGATGTTGATCAAGAGTATTGTTAACCTTAGTGGGGAAATTTACTGATTTTATCATATTTTTTTTATACTATAGCAAAATATGAGGGATTTAATGGAGTTTTGTTGGCGCAATACTCTGTTGCTTATGACGTCATATTTGACATCTTGACTGGACGTCATTTTCAATATACTTAATACGAGTCTACCTTTCTCGTGTATTTATCTAGTTCGACTTACAGCTTTTCATATGATAAAATTATATAGTGCAATATATACTAATCGAACAATCCATGTAAGTTCAAATCACATATTTGCATTATATGAATACATAAGGATTCGCGAGATGCAGGTTGATCAGAAATATGGGCAAGTTTTATGGTCGCCATCTTTGTCTCATTGAGAAATATTCTGTATCTTTAAGTGATTTGAAGATGGACGTTTTTGAGTATGCTCATTAGTGTGTTTAATTGTGATTGAAAATGATACTCAGTTCTTTGAGAACTTGATGTTTACTTGGATGTGACAAAGATTTGCATGGCGGGTGCCGTCGATGAAGCAGAAGACGCATACTCTATCGGAACACCTGGTCTTATTCTCTTGTGCTTTTACGAGAGTCTCCATGTTAATCTTTCATTTGTTCCTGTTTTGCCGCTAGTTTAATCGATTTTGAGTTCGGATTATGGTTTTGTTAACGCTTTGGTATTCTCTTATTTTTATTTCTTTATGACGAACATTGCACGTCTCATTTAATGTACACCATTTTTTATTCAATATGATACATACGAGTGTCATCAGGCATACATTAGTATATCACTTCAAAGCGAAATGAAAAGGATAAGAACAATTGAATATGATAAAATTTTATTGCGTAAAACATAACTTTGATTAAATAATGTGACAACTTTTACCGTCAGATAACCTTATCTGTATCTCCGCTCATCTGGAAACAATGAAATTTTAGCATTAAAAGCAAATCGATAAGATATGTTTGTAACCGACAATAGTATTTATATAAGTTATAGTGACTCACAACGTAAAAATCAAACTTAAAATAAATGTTGTTATATCGAATTTCGTTATAATTTCGTATAACTCGAATACCTCGCTTAATTCGAATATTCGGATAATTCGAAGTTATCCAAAAATGCCCTGTCAACTTCGGGATAGCGAAGTTCGACTATATAGATATTATATCATATAAAAAGAAAAGTTATTAGTTTTACTTGCGAAGTTGAATATAAAAAGAAAAAAAAAGAAAGACTTTGCCGCAAGGCCTTTCTGCTTTCTGCTTTCTGATATTATATTATATATATTTGTAAGGCGCCAAAATATTTCATCAGGTGTTATTAAGAGATTATAAATATATTAAACACAAAACACACACAAAAAAAGCAGTTACCTTGGTTTTTCATGTCAATACAATACGGCTTTCAATTGAATTGATTTTAACAAAACAAAGATAAATAGGATTAATATATATATTCAAAATTCCAATACAAGCCTATCTATCAGACCACAATGTTTTGAAGGGATTAAAAATTTCAAAAGAAATGTCAATCTGATTAAAATACATATCCTTGTTCTCACTCCGTTTTACAAGGATCTGGCAACATCCCATAAGCGGTCACGTTCAGATGACCTTTGTCGCCTCTTTACTTAAAAATTTAAAAAAATCCAAAGACCTGTCATCTTGCAGTAAGCCATTTCGGCACATTATTCCACATGAACTTTTTGGTGACGAAATGACTAAACGAACAAATGCGATTATGCAGGCTTTGTCGCCTCAACATTTCACTGTCAAGATTCTGAAAGTAGTAATTAATTTGATTGGCTAATGCAAAAGGTCATCGGGACGTGACCCCTATGGGGTTTTCTCAGATCTTAACGCAGCAGAGAGAAGTTTACGGAACGGCGCGGAGATCAAGATATGATTTTAATCAGATTGAAGAAATGTTTGATTTACGTTTAAACTTTCAATTTCACGCAAAAGCTAATGATACGTACCTGTATTACAGTTTAACTATAGAAACACCTGCATCTGTTGTCGACACAGTGATATTTTCCTCGGCCATTGTGACAATCCCTTACTGACGGGCAGTCATCCTGGGTCCTACATCCTAAACAAAAACAGGTGTAATGCTGATTATTTTACACTCGAACAATATCGCACATGTTTTCTCCTAAAAATCCATTTATCATATAACTGACCCGTTCAGCCATGTCATACAGCCATGTCATAAATATGGTTTTACACACGTGTAATAACACTATTGTGGCGTCATAAACAAATTTCATCTTTGTGACGTCATATGATTGTCTCGGTAGTGAAAATCGTACCGTCATAGAAGAAATTTACCTTTCTTATAGAGAATTACTTTGTAAGTTTTTGGTGTATTTTCTCATGAATATAAATTGTGTGAGAAATAGAATCATACACTCGTGTCTATGTAATATTGAATTTATTAAACTCGTTAAACAATTTATTGCCTTAGGCTCGTGACATATGAAATTATTGAACTCGTTTAATAAATTTCATACTACATTGGTACTCTATCTATTGGTCGTTTCTTTATTTATTTATAATTACGCCTGTATCACAGTACCATGAATTGTTATGTATATTAGTTTTTTTAAAGGAAACACTGCACCATTCCAACACTGCAAGCAATGAGGAAACCAACGTAAGCTATTTTGCCTGCAACTTTGTTTTAGAAAACCACATCTCTATGGCGATATGAGTTTCAACAAGCGAATCCACTGGTCAGAGATGCGTTTAGTTTATTTATAAAGGTATTTAATAAAGTATGGCTGTTACTTCCATTATATCACCTTACCGAATGGTAATTCAAATAGTAATCATATAGTTATGAGTGCCTTGATATGAGTGTTGACGTCATAATTGAAAAGTTAAATACAGTATCACACAACCTATCAGACATTCATACACAATACATTAAAATCTAATTTCGATGATGATCAGTTTACATAAACATACCATAATTTAATCATAAGATACAATTACATAATTATAAAGATACAATTACATAATCATAAAGATACAATTACATAATTAGAAGAAACAATCATATACACAGAAAGGTACAATAACATTATCAGAAAGATTCAATTACATTATCAGAAAGATGCAATTACATAATTAGAAGATACAATTATATAATCACAAAGAAACAATAACATTATCAGAAAGATACAATTACATAAACATAAACATACAATTACATAAACATACAATTACATAAACATACAATTACATAAACATAAAGATACAATTACATAAACATAAACATACAATTACATAAACATAAAGACAAAATTACATAATTGAAAACGTACCGTCAGTGTGACTAGTAGCAGGCTCACAGTAACACGCGCCGAGATGACAGGTGAGGGCGTGGTTTGTAGCGCATGTGGTCAGACCGTTAGCACAGTCAGAGTTCTGCCGGCATCTCTCCGAATATACACAACCTGGGCAAAATACATAAACACATGACATGTGCCATCCCTGATACAAAGTGATGATATTAGTTCATAACTTATCAGATGGCAAAGAGGGCAGCGCATTTTGACCTATGTTTATTTTTTTAAACACATCTTGAATTATGGTCATTTAGTGCAAAGTGGGTTTTAAGTTGTTTATGGTAAGGTGGTCAGTCAAAAAAGAGGCCAAAATATGATAAAATCGAAACTTGTATAACATTAAATAATAACCATCTAGCCAACTCTAAACAACTCTACATTTCCCCCAAATCATCGACATTTCAGACAACGCGTATTGATATGAGTTAATAACGGGCCTTTTTTTAAAATCATGTATGAATATCAAATAAAGACAAAATCGAAAAATGACAAAAGACCCCTTACGTCATTACCAATACAGTTTTACCACATATCAAACAAGGAACCACTTAATTTCGGTCGCAATTAACAGAAACACACTCATGATAGCATGTTTAATTACTCGATAGCACTGTACCATGCTGTTGGTTCGCCCCTCTTTTTCATCTTATTGTTCCAGGAAATGAAAGATGCAATTCCAAATAGGGCCAAAAAAGACATCTCTAAAGTTTATGCATTTCAGAATAAAGATATAAAGGGTATTTTTGTGATGTATTAAATGAGGAAAGCGCTATAAAGTGAAATTTTTCACTACTCAAAAGATAAAAAAAAAGTTTATATTCATACTCACAGATCGAAACAGCCAAAACTGAAAGTGCTATTAAAGTTCTCATTGTCGTATATTTGGTGTCTGGCCTGGACAGGTCTAGTGGTCAAGCCGGACCGGTCACTTATATACAACGACCACGTACTCCACTAATAACCATCCTTACCTAATACTTAGTAACTAACAATTTTGACGAACGACGAAGTAAATTTTAAATCTTAACGAGCACATCTCAAAATATTGAAACTCGTTGCCTGCTCTCATGGCATATCTATTACAGAGATCACACATCACATCTCAAAAATGTTAGTGTTGATTTTAGAAAAAAAAATTAATTATTATATTTTTTTTTTTTAATTTCAATGCATGGGTTAAGCTAACATAACATGGGCATATGTTTACCTATGTAAGCCATTACATAATGTCCTTCTTATCCTATTACACAAATTTAGATAATATAGCGCTTCTCGCACCCCGTCTTATCTGACTTAAAGATATTCAAAATTGTTTCGTAACATACATTGGCGCATCTGCATATTGAAAAGTGCGCGTTGGTGCACCATCTTCATATTGAATAGTGCGCTCTAGAGCACCATCTGCATATTAAATAGTGCGCGCTGGAGCACTATCTACATATTGAATAGTGCGCCCTGATGCATCATCTGCATATTGAATATAGTGCGCGCTGGAGCACCATCTTGAATATGTCGAAAACCAAGGTAGTGTATTAGTATATAAAAAAAATCAGAGAATAACAAAGCGTCAACAAAACCATAATCCAAACTCAAAATCGATTAAAATAGAGGCAAAATAGGAACAAAAGAAAGATTTACATTGAGATTCTCGTTAAAACACAAGAGAATAAGACCAGGTGTTCCGGAAGAGTAAGCGTCTTCTGCTTCATCGACGACACCCGCCATGTAAATCTTGGGTCACATCCAAGTAAGCATCAATCCTCAAAATGAGAACCGAGCCATCATTGTGAATCACAACAAGTAAGCACACTAATAAGCAAATTCAAAAACGTCCATCTTCATATCACACAAAAATACAGAATATTTCTCGAGGAGATCAAGATGGCCACCATGAAACTTGCCCATAGCCTTTATAGTATATACTGGTGAAATAACATGTCTTTTACTATTGAATTGGTATATTTGAATGTAAATAAAACAATTTATTTTAAGAGATTCTTTGTTATTTTATTGGCTTTACTCAGGTTTTTTTCTGACCATAATAACCACACAGCGTTAAACTAGCATCTGTACAGTGTCCAGCTTGTCCAAAATTTCCTCGAGCCTTATCTCGGATTGAGCACGATTGGTCAGTACTTCCGGTCACCCATTTACTTTGGCAGTTATTTATAGACGATCGGCAAATCCGTCAGAGACTAAGCCTTTTGCTTTCTTATGATTACTGCTGTCACGTCTGAATTTTTGATGCTGGGGCCTGATATATTTTTTCTGGTATTTATATCATTAACTGGTTCTTCGTGATTTTTTTAATTCCTTTCGAAAGAGAAGAGACCATGGGCCGAAGCCTTCGGATGAAAGAAACGCGATTTGGTCCAGCGGTCTAGACCGCTCAGCTATCGCAGGGGTTCATTCCTTGAATATCTTTGTTTAGGACTCACACAACTAAATCAGCCTATCACGAAGTGTTTCATACGTTTGTAGTCCCTACTGAAAATTTGTTCCGGCTAAGTACAGTGATTCTGGGTAATTTAAATAGGTAATTGTTGACCTATTCTGCATTGAATGAAATCTGTAGATATTTAACTTTACAAAAATATATACTTTTGGTAGATTTCGATATGTGATGGCGGATTGATATGGGGTCAAAAGTCAGAGGGTGTTCCCGTCCCATTTCACTGGTTTGACATGTAAATTTCCGGTTGTCCGAAGCAGACGCCTGTAGCAAGCTAATATGCCAGTAAACTCCTCATTAAATGCCCCTTGAAGCCTTTGTCATGTATGTATCTGTGAATTTAGGAAGTTTTCACAAGTGTTGTACTTCAAATATTAAAGTTATTAGCTCGAAAGCTTAGTAATAACATATAGTAAATTATTTAGTTGTGTGAGTCCTTTAATGGAACTAGCCATGTGCTTGACCTATATAACATTTTCTGTGCTTCCGGATATTTTTTTTTCAAAGACAGCCACTGTCATTGAGTGTTTACACATTTTTCAGTGTGTAAAAATATTTAATTTGACAAAACAACTTCAAAATTATTTAAAATCTGGCTAAACATGGCCCTGTGTTGAAGCCTGTATTGTTGAACTGACCATCATACTCACGTTTTTAATTAAGTTTGGTTCAATTAACTGTGATAATTAATCTCCGTGCGTGTTAATAAAACTTAACTGATATGTGTACCAGGTTTTAGCATCCAAATTTTGATAGAACAAAGATCTAGAGTGCTGTCTTCACCCCCCCCCCAAACACCGTTCCAGCTATGCCCAGTCATTCTCTGGCTTCTTCCTTCATGCAAATTATAAATGTATGTGTGTTTTATAATCCTAAGAAAGCAATAACTAGCACAATCACATAATAAGCTTGTATAAATATTGCACATGTGAGTTTATATATGTGTATGTGTCACGTACATGTTTTGGTGGCTAAATCCAACTTATATTCCATATTTTCAGTAAATTGTAGATATTACTTTATTCCTGTCACAATATATACCTTGTTCAACATCTTGTTTATTGATTTAATGCGTTTGTGTACTTTGTTTACTCATACAATAAGCCGTTTATAGCATTATATCTCCCCTACCCCCAATATTCTCCCTGTAAAATGGAGGCACCCCGGGGAGCTAGAAGTGCTAAATGTAAGCTGGTGTAATTGATAGATAAACAGTTAAGATGGATATCTGATAACCGTTTATGACTCATGTTTTCTGTAGAAGTTTGAAGTTGTGTGTGAATTCAAAGTGTGTTTTATTGTTAAAATTAAATAAAAAAATACTTAAAATAAAAGTTAATTACTGCAGAGACTTTAAAATTAACAGAAACTGAGGTAACAAGATTTCTTTTCAAAAACAGTTGAGCGGTAAGCGTATTTGATCTTTGTGCAAAATATGAAATTGCTAAGTGTGTGATTAACTGAGGTGCTAGAGGTAAATGTTATGCAGAAGAAACGAGAAATTTCTGGTGCTAGCTCTGAATAGCAAGTGTACATTAGGTGCAATAACTTGGGTTTTCTTCATATTTTTTTGTTCAATTTCAACCAAACTTCACCATTTTACTCGGAAATGTATATACTTTCAGTTAGTAAACTTTATTTCAACATCTGAAAGGTTTGGGGCCCTTTAAAGGACTCACACAACTAAATCAGCCTATCACGAAGTGTTTCATACGTTTGTAGTCCCTACTGAAAATTTGTTCCGGCTAAGTACAGTGATTCTGGGTAATTTAAATAGGTAATTGTTGACCTATTCTGCATTGAATGAAATCTGTAGATATTTAACTTTACAAAAATATATACTTTTGGTAGATTTCGATATGTGATGGCGGATTGATATGGGGTCAAAAGTCAGAGGGTGTTCCCGTCCCATTTCACTGGTTTGACATGTAAATTTCCGGTTGTCCGAAGCAGACGCCTGTAGCAAGCTAATATGCCAGTAAACTCCTCATTAAATGCCCCTTGAAGCCTTTGTCATGTATGTATCTGTGAATTTAGGAAGTTTTCACAAGTGTTGTACTTCAAATATTAAAGTTATTAGCTCGAAAGCTTAGTAATAACATATAGTAAATTATTTAGTTGTGTGAGTCCTTTAATGGAACTAGCCATGTGCTTGACCTATATAACATTTTCTGTGCTTCCGGATATTTTTTTTTCAAAGACAGCCACTGTCATTGAGTGTTTACACATTTTTCAGTGTGTAAAAATATTTAATTTGACAAAACAACTTCAAAATTATTTAAAATCTGGCTAAACATGGCCCTGTGTTGAAGCCTGTATTGTTGAACTGACCATCATACTCACGTTTTTAATTAAGTTTGGTTCAATTAACTGTGATAATTAATCTCCGTGCGTGTTAATAAAACTTAACTGATATGTGTACCAGGTTTTAGCATCCAAATTTTGATAGAACAAAGATCTAGAGTGCTGTCTTCACCCCCCCCCCCCCCCCCAAACACCGTTCCAGCTATGCCCAGTCATTCTCTGGCTTCTTCCTTCATGCAAATTATAAATGTATGTGTGTTTTATAATCCTAAGAAAGCAATAACTAGCACAATCACATAATAAGCTTGTATAAATATTGCACATGTGAGTTTATATATGTGTATGTGTCACGTACATGTTTTGGTGGCTAAATCCAACTTATATTCCATATTTTCAGTAAATTGTAGATATTACTTTATTCCTGTCACAATATATACCTTGTTCAACATCTTGTTTATTGATTTAATGCGTTTGTGTACTTTGTTTACTCATACAATAAGCCGTTTATAGCATTATATCTCCCCTACCCCCAATATTCTCCCTGTAAAATGGAGGCACCCCGGGGAGCTAGAAGTGCTAAATGTAAGCTGGTGTAATTGATAGATAAACAGTTAAGATGGATATCTGATAACCGTTTATGACTCATGTTTTCTGTAGAAGTTTGAAGTTGTGTGTGAATTCAAAGTGTGTTTTATTGTTAAAATTAAATAAAAAAATACTTAAAATAAAAGTTAATTACTGCAGAGACTTTAAAATTAACAGAAACTAAGGTAACAAGATTTCTTTTCAAAAACAGTTGAGCGGTAAGCGTATTTGATCTTTGTGCAAAATATGAAATTGCTAAGTGTGTGATTAACTGAGGTGCTAGAGGTAAATGTTATGCAGAAGAAACGAGAAATTTCTGGTGCTAGCTCTGAATAGCAAGTGTACATTAGGTGCAATAACTTGGGTTTTCTTCATATTTTTTTGTTCAATTTCAACCAAACTTCACCATTTTACTCGGAAATGTATATACTTTCAGTTAGTAAACTTTATTTCAACATCTGAAAGGTTTGGGGCCCTTTAAAGGACTCACACAACTAAATCAGCCTATCACGAAGTGTTTCATACGTTTGTAGTCCCTACTGAAAATTTGTTCCGGCTAAGTACAGTGATTCTGGGTAATTTAAATAGGTAATTGTTGACCTATTCTGCATTGAATGAAATCTGTAGATATTTAACTTTACAAAAATATATACTTTTGGTAGATTTCGATATGTGATGGCGGATTGATATGGGGTCAAAAGTCAGAGGGTGTTCCCGTCCCATTTCACTGGTTTGACATGTAAATTTCCGGTTGTCCGAAGCAGACGCCTGTAGCAAGCTAATATGCCAGTAAACTCCTCATTAAATGCCCCTTGAAGCCTTTGTCATGTATGTATCTGTGAATTTAGGAAGTTTTCACAAGTGTTGTACTTCAAATATTAAAGTTATTAGCTCGAAAGCTTAGTAATAACATATAGTAAATTATTTAGTTGTGTGAGTCCTTTAATGCTGTCGTGTTTCTTTGGTTACTTTTAGTTTGTTTTTACGTCCTATTAACAGCTAACGTCATTTAAGGACGGCCTCACGGTATATGTGATGTGGGTGTGTGTGTGTTGAGTGCGTGTATTTGTGAGGCTGTTGTATATATGTTGTTATCGTTCCGCTATAATCCGTGACGACAATCAATGTCTACATCAACATTTCAACCTCCATGACATTCCAATTCTTTCAATTACCGTCTGTATTAACAACAGCAATATCTTACATCAAATATCTGTTTAAGCTAACAATCGCATTTCCGAGATACAAGTACATTAGTGTACACCTATCTAGTGATTCAACGTGAGCTGTTAGTTTAAGTTCCCCCAAATTATCACCAAACATCCATTTATAATGCCGAAATTCATCCAGCCACACTGTTGCAGTATAACGAGGTTTTTATATATTCGATAACTTATTCCTACATTTTCATTGGTGGATTCGTGAGTACATGAATATCACTAATATAGTGGTAACCGTATTGACTTTATAAAAGGAAGTAAAATTTGTAGAAACAGCAGGGTTTATTAATCATCATCCCTTTTATTAATACACTTTCACTGTTATGTTACAATGCCTTTGGCCTAAGGTAGTAACTTTTCTCTTCACGTTTTGACAATGTTCTTTCTACTTCATTTGATTACTTAAAACAGCGCGATTTCACATTTTTAACAATCCATTTTGATCAAGATAGATTATAGAATTGATATCATGTTCGAAAACAATGCTTTAAGAATTTATTCTAATAAAAAAAACAAGTTTTCTTCAAGATAATTATAATTCTATTCGCTGATTAAACATTTTATGTAAATATGAATACAAATGTTAAACAAAAGTAACTTGTAAAAAAATGTGTCCCACTTGTGGATAGGTCATGACCCACTCGAGATGATAAATGTATTCTCTCTGACCTAAGAATATATTTAATATATTGAACTTCTTTTACTAGCAGATATATAGTTATTCTGTCCGTTTTGATTATTTATATTCTGTCATCCAAATAGAAAATAGATAATCTATCAAAATATGGGATAAAGTAAATTCAGATACAGTGAATACTACATTCTTATTGTCTTAAAGACAAATTCAGATTAAGGATATTATGACTGATTAACCTAATTTCAACGTAAAGTTCAACATTTTCCAGTAATTCAATAATTTCTTGATCTTAAGTGTCAAGTGTCAGAGGAACTGCAAGATATTTATTGAATTCGTTGGCAGTATCAACGCAAACACAGGCATGAATTGCTCCCTGTTTTCCAAGAAACACTGCGTCGTCGTTTATGGGGTACACAGGTTGGTGCCAAATGTTCGCATGGATCTGGACCCCAAAGGATCCATCGAAAAAGAACGCAACAAAATCTTCCGGTTTGATGTCATCTCCGGGTAAAGCTAGAAGCGCGACAAATGCGTCGCCATTTGGTGGAAAGAACACTTGTCCTCCATCTGGGTGGTAATTAGCTTCTCTTGTCAGTACGCATTTGCGTTGTTTTGTATCCATTTCCGGCGGAAGTCGTCCTGTGACGTAGTCCCCATCAACAGCCTTATTGACCGCTTTGCAAATGTCTCCTTCCCATTTGTAGACGAAGTCTCCACTTACAATGCCTCCTCCACTTCCGCTGTTTTGACACAACTTCCGCCAACCATTAACGGGCCATGGAGTTATCTCAACTTCCGTATGTTCAAAGTCCGTAACAATCGTTCCGTATCCTTTTAATGTGTCTTCATTGGCTACCACAAGAGGAACCGGATGTGGTTTGTAGTATTTTGGATCATGCGCATCGTCGTAACCAGCGAATCCACTCATTTTGGTTATATTTGTAGATATGTATCTTATCTGTAAATAAAATAATTTATATTTCAATGAAATTGATGTTTAATGCATTTCCATATAAATGTTCGTAAATGTATAGAGCCTTGGCGTTGACGAGTGAAAAAAAAATACCAAAGCGTCAACAAAACCAAAATCCGAACCCAAAATCGATTAAACGACAGGCAAAATAGGAACAAAGGAAAGATTCACATGGAGACTCTCGCAAAGCACAAGAGAACAAGACCAGGTGTTCGTAAGAGTAAGTGTCTTTTGCTTCATCGACGACACCCGCCATGTAAATCATGGTCACATCAAAGTAAGCATCAATCCTCAAAATGAGAACCCAGTCATCATTGTCAATCACAAAAAAAGTAAGCACACTAATTAGCAAACTAAAAAACGTCCATCTTCATATCACACAACGATACAGAATAGTTCTCGATGAGATCAAAATGGTGACCATAAAACTTGTCCATAGTCTTCATAAAATTTAAGAATAAGATCATAATATTGATTTGACATACTACTATAGCATACTGTTTACCCCGTCACCCCCACCTTCCTGTTTGTGTATTCATAGACATTAATATTGATGTGACATACTACTATAGCATACTGTTTACCCCGTCACCCCCACCTTCCTGTTTGTGTATCCATAGACATTAATAGTGATGAAAGTAAACAAAGTTAATCATACACTTGGTTTCGTTATACCTTGTTTCTAATTTACTGTCAAGGTCATTGGAGAGATTGAATGAATGCTTGTGTGCTGGAGACAAGGTATAGTGATGTGTTGGTCTCTTACAAAAGCGCAAATCTGATGACAGAGGAAAGACACTCGGGTCTGCATGAATCACTTAAGTCAACATTTGAGGCGAAGCCGAACATGATACATGTTTTTTTTAGAGACCCGATATTTCTTCGTATCAGGTCACTAACAAACTGTGGAAAGAATTTATCTTGCTGAGGGCTTTTCCCTTGTAATTAGTTAAACAGAAAAAAAAATGAGCTAGACTTATATTTTGAACCGCCTGTTTTGTGGGCGACATCATAGAAATGCCCCATTTCCGCCAAACCCACCTCATCAAAAGTTTCAAACATAGTTTGCTTGGCCTTTTTGCTTATATTCTTGCCACGTTCTCATTGCATATCAAAGTTTTGTCATAATTTACTCTACGGTGTTTCTGAGTTGTTCTGAAATTCATCTTCCGTTGTGTTGCCGAAGCGTTTATAAGCAGCCATGATTGTTATGAAATAGAGAGTTCATTCAGGAACGATAACTCGTTACTGACGTGATGCGTTTAGTGACGTGGTACGGGATCGTCCAGGACGTCATGTGAGGTTGTTTTAACCAATGGGATAGTAAATGTTTTGACATCAGCGGGATAAACCAACATACCCTGTCTCCGACACACATACACCAACTCCAGTTGTCTCCAGTACACGTACACACATGGACGCTTACATTAGACATCACAATTCGAGTTTTCCCTAAATCGCAAAAACCTGCATTTTGACTCCTAAATTTGCCAAAGGACTCCCGAGTTTACTCTATACTGTGTGTGATTTGAGTCCCGAGACTCTCCAATTTGTAAAATTTGAGATTCCTAGGTAAAACCCTGGAGGAATAATCTAACAAAGAGTAGCAGTATATATTCGACGCCTTAGACACATGGAAGGATGAACGCAACATCCACTTAAGGATTAAACTTTGTTTTTGTTTAGTTTATAAGATCATAAATCCAATGGAATATAGAACTTACCGACTGCCCAAATGGATTTATGATCTTATAAACTTAACAAAATCAAAGGTTAATTCTTATATTTACAGCATTTTTCGGTAAATGGTTCATAAATTTTCTGTTCAATTTAGCCCCATCTGCGAACATGTATTTCATTTTTAAAACTTACAAACGTGAATTTGGTTCAATAAATGTAACAGCATGGAGTTTGCATTAGCCGCAGTAACTCCGCCCATGTCCATTATTGATGCAATTGTGAATCGAACGGGATAATTTGCATAGCTCCACCAACACGCATTATTGTTGACATCATAGAAATTTAGCACGTTCTCTATTATAGTTATTGGAAAATAACTCTAGTTTGCAGGAAAAAGGTTATCAGTGAATGTCTGTGTAGACGATAAATATTTGACAATAACTCTAGTTTGCAGGACAAAGGTTATCAGTGAAAGTTAGTGAAGACGGTAAATATTGGAAAATAATTCTATATGTAGTTTGCAGGACAAAGGTTATCAGTGAATGTCTGTGTAGACGATAAATATTTGAAAATAACTCTAGTTTGCAGGACAAAGGTTATCAGTGAAAGTTAGTGAAGACGGTAAATATTGGAAAATAACTCTAGTTTGCAGGACAATGGTTATGGAGTGAATGTCAGTGTAGACTGTAAATATATGTAATTATACATATATATTTCAGTAATCGATATAGCATCACCCATAACCAACAAGAATAACACTGTACCATACAGCTGTTTCGTCCTTCTGGGACTCATCTGTGTAAAAAGTGAAAATCCAAATTACTCTAAATTACTGTTGAAAAAGTATATACGAAAAGGTCTTTAAAAAGATATATAAAAATCAAAGTACTGAAAGTCCTTAAACGCTAAAACTTTAAACAAAAGTATGTATATTTCGACAGCTATTGAAGTGTTTTTGTTGTATGGGTTTCTAAGTTTCGATATCAGAAAGTTTCAGAATAGGGATTAAGTAAGTATTTAGAGTAAACTCAATAACACGCAGGTTGTTTAGATTGACGAGTTGTATTTCAAGCGACATGTACAATTTAGTACAGTGCTTTAACAATTTAACTAAAATATATTTTTTTATTACAAATGAATATTGATCCATTTATAGGGAAGCGAAAGTGTTTGTTTTCATATATGCACTAAAAATAAACGGTATCATTGTGTTGGACACAAAAAAAAGGCAAAAAATCACACTCGATATCCAGATGGAAATGCAAGATGACGATTAATTATGGGAGCATTGGCAGAGACATATACTGGTTTGTTTCAATAATGAAATGTTTGTTATTTTAAGGTAATAAAATATAGATGTATTAACAAATTATATGTACAAATAATGGAATATCATAGGGTATGAACAGGGTAGGGGAAGGGGTTGGGGTGAGGGTGTAGGGGTAACTCCCATAACAATATTATAATTAGGATATAAATGCATATTGTTTATATATATGACTTAGTGATCGAGGGTTGATCCCCGGTGGAAGCACACTATTCTCTTTCCTGTTATAAATGGTGTGCGTGGCCCTCCCTGTGGTGACAGTGGAGTTAGAATCTGGGGTGTGGTGTTTGGGGGTGAATACATTTAAAAAGGGAGGAGGAGTAGTGTGGAAGATTTTAATTATACATATGAATTAGGATAAGGTCGCCTTCTAGCTTCGAGCTAAATGGAAGTTCCCTTTAGAGCGTCCGACTAAGAACTTGAAGATCGAGGGTTCGATTCCCGGTGGAAGCACACTATTTTCTTTCCCGTTACAAATGAAAACGGATGTAATGTAGCAATTTAAACTTTCGTTTCATTTCATCCTATAATGATTTCAATCATTCTTTGTCAAAATCCTAAATGGCTGTTTTTCAGCCATTTTGTTTTTTCTGATCAGTTACAAAATCAAAAGGTCACGACAGTAGGGACCAAGGAACCTACATATGAAATATGAGAAAGAACCCTATAGTAGTTGTCAATTAGTTAACAATCTTTCAATGCCTAAATCAAAGACGGCCGCCTTTCCGCCATTTTGTTTTTACTCATCAGTATGAAATCAACCGGGCATAACTAAGCACAACGTGAAACCTATATGCAATGTGAGAAGCTGACTGAAGAAGTTTTTAACACAATAAAAAAACTCTTCATGTTAACATTATAGTTCGGAGAAAGGTGAATGAATCATCGAAATATACGCTGCTGATAGTTAGCACAATGGATGTTAAATAAAAAATAAAAGGATTCGCAAACATATCTCTCGTTACAAATGATAGTTCGAACTATGTAATTTGTCATAAAATGTCACAGTAAACAGTCAAATTGTTTCAAAAGAACGACGGCCTATTACGATATCTTTACCAGGTGGAGAAAAATAATGGTATGCAAATATGTCATATTCACTTACATCTCTAGGCCTAATTATCCTTTATCAAGTTCTTTTACAAAGCAGGGAAAATTACATGTATGTTGGCCGTGACCTATGTATAAAGGGTCGCACATAATTACGGGAATGTCAACCATAAAGGTTTTTGCACACCAGAGAAATAATATAAGTGTTATTTCTACTAAATAACTTATATTGTATCAATTGCTATGTACACTATACAGGTTATGGTAAAGTTTCGTTAAAACAAAAATGTGAACCTACAGTCAGGGACGTAAATATGTCCCTGCTACAGTGTTGTGATGTGAAAAGCACAGAGAACGTAATTATAAAACCACGAACTTTTGCTCGACATAGAAAAGTATAAGTGTTATTTTCAATAAATCAAGTGTTTTGCCAATTCATATGTACATTATGCAGGTTATGATAATGTGTCATTAAAATATTTATACTCAGTACAATATTAAGTAAGAAAATCGATAAAGTTTGTGCAGTGACAATCAAGGGAGGTAGCTCGTAAATAACATTATCTTATTCAGAGAGCGGATTTTCACTGTAATTACGAATTAATACTTCCGACCGACAAATTGGTGAAGTATTTTGGTTTACGCACATGTATAAGGTCATATAACGTTGAAATCAAAATCAGTGTATTTGGCTATGTGCGATTATATAAGCAAAGTACCCCATGCCAGGACTTCCGCGATCCGTATACGAGTGTCAAGCACAGAGAGGTATAGCACGAATGTGTGTATACACGCGTGAGGTCAGCCAGCAACAGAGACGTAATATTTAAATGAGCCGTGGGAGTGAAAAACTGATTTCTTTGTTACAAATCGCATATAGATTATTAAAGTCATCATAATTTTTAACAATACCATGGGGACATCTTTTCCTGTTAGGTTTAGGCTTTCAAATAGTTCAGTTATCATGAGATTGGTAGCAATTCAAGCTTTTCCGAAACGGGAGGGGAAAAATGACATGGGTCAAAGGTCACAGAAAAGTGGCAGCAAAAGACGCAAAAACTAGTTTTTGCGCTAACACCCGCCACATAATTTACCTTTACTATCTCCAGACATTTATATTATATGTAAAGTCACGTCAATCCGACCCCGCACTTAACTGACCTTTCAAATTATCTTCGCTCAAAAATGCGAACCTTTTTTTCTGAAATAGGTCAGACTCAAGGATGTTACTTTAACGTAAACACTCTGTATGTGTTAGTTATTCAAGGAAAAATATGCGTGGTCTTAAACTTAAAGCGAAAATATCAACTTAAATTTAAAGCGAAGCTATCAATAAATAAAATGAACTGTTTGTTAGTAAAAAATTGGGTTTTCTATGTTTCAGTCAACTGTTACGAACCTTCAGATAACGAATATTCTTAATCTAGCACTATTGAGTTGGCATCGGATCCGCGGCAGAAAGCAACCAGTAGACACCCAAAGTCCTGTCTCGAGCAACCAATATCCTGCCTCGAGCACCCAATATTCTGTCTCGAGCACACGTGCATACAAATGTACATACATTTTAATGTCGCTGTATTTGGCGCGGGATTACCCAAAAATTAAACTGACCACATCGGATATCGGCTTCACGGTATCTAATAATCAAGTGTCTGCTTTTTTATTTTGTGGTTTTATTTGTCCTCTTTTAGCAATTAAAACCCAATGCATCAATAACTTGTATCAATGTGAATTGTATATGTGTGCAAATTGTTTCTAGTTGTGCCTCAAAAGATTTGACACAAAAAAGTGTAAGAAATTTAATAAAAACGTATAATATTGCCATAGACCGGAGAAGGAAAAAGTCGAAATAAAATGCTTAAATTACGTCGTGGTACAACATTTAATATAGAGCTGGAAACCACAAAAACAAGAGTACTACGGTATACCACGGTATTTAGTCCAATACTGCGGTACGTACCACGGTATACCACCTTGATTGAATGTTTGAGCTAGCTAAAGGTCTCTGGCTGTTTTTGTTCTGAAGCCAATCCACAAGATGCCTGTCACTCCTTATATCCTCTCATATTGTTTTGGTGAAGCTATGTCTGTCCTAGTTGACCAGCATACTTACAGAAAATTATTATTAAACAATAATGGAATTCCAGTTGATCTATGTAACAAATAGTTCTTTGATAAGTTAAGTGAAAGTTCTGAAAAAAATGGTGCAGGACTAATGTACCACGGTATGTACTATAACAACATCATACCACAGTATACTGGTAAAACCGCCCAGCCCTAGAAGGTGCTCCATTAATTCACCATATTGGAATTCTAGCTGATCTATGTAACAAATAGTTCATTGATAAGTTAAATGAAAGTAAAAAAAAAAAAAAACGGTACAGGACTAATGTACCACAGTATGTACTATCGCAACTTTAAACCATGGTATACCGGTATACCGGTAGAACTGCCAAGTCCTAATTTTATATACTGTAAAACTTCTTATTTTGGTGTACTCAAATTTATAAGTATAATCCTATTTAAAAGAATAAAATGTCGCACTCAAAGCACTTGCTATATATAAAGCAATATTTAGAAACTGTATTTATCGCAATCACAATTATGTGGAATGCTTTCAGCCCGGAATCGCTAGAATAATATTACCGTTAAAATGTGTACGTTTACAGTACTTCACGTCGTTTTGTTCCGGGGTCTGAATTAACGAGGTGAGAATGGCACGCGATACCCAACACCAGCTAGGGGTCGCATTGTAATGTACTGTTGCAAAATAAGCGACTATTATAAAGGCGCTACACAACAGATCAATGCCATATGTTTCAATTTATTTGCGCCTGTGCAACAGATTAATATCATTTAATGACAAATATACCATGTACTTACGACCTTCGTGCAGCTCTATCAGTATGTTTTGCTATGGTGCAGTTTATACCCCTAGACAATTACATCCACGTCTCACTGCAGTTTGGTTTGCGATAACGCCGATATGGTATATACATTACTATCAGTCGGACCATTCTATGCTAGGCCGCAGACAACAATCTATTCCTCTAGTCTATACTTTGCAACTACCAAAGGAAAGTAACCAAAAAAATTGCACGGGGCCCGGTTTGTTTTTCACATTGTAGATCTATTTAAAGTTTACGGCGAGCTGGAAAGTACTATCATAATAATACTTATATGATATGATTCGCTTTCTCATACTGGATATGATCCGACTTTCCTCAACTGTCATTGGCTAAAGTATGGTCACATGGATGTCCATACTTTGTAATATTAACCTGATGTTTCTACTTTTAGAAATACCGGGTCTATAATTTGGTGGTTTGCAACAGGTTTCTAATCTAATATAAAAATTAAGGACCTTTGATTCGGTCAATATGGTGTTTACCAACCCGGTAGAATCTAATATATCGACCTCGAGCTTCGACCTCGGTCAATATACCAAACGCTCATAATAGAGATTGTATTAAATATTTTAATAATATAATTGTTTCCGACAATATTAGATATGGTACAACTTTCATTAATTGTCATTGGCTAAAATATGGTCACGTGGGGGTCCATATTTTGTGATGTTGACCTGATGTTTCTAATTTTAGAAACACCGAGTTAATATTGCGTTTGTGACGCCATACTCATTGTGACGTTATAATGCCCCACTGTAAATTTTATGCTTTATCAAGATAGGTATTCTGCAGTTTCAGTCTTTTTAAAACAAGTTACATATCTAATACAAAAATCGGGGACCTTTTATCCGGTCAATATGGTGTTATACCGTCCTGGTAGAATAACAAGTTCACCAAGGGCATTAGCCGGGGTCAATATTTTTTATATAATTATGTCATATATGTATTATTCATGCACTGACAGATTTTTAAAAATAATATCCTGTTAACATATATATCAATGATGGACCTTTGCTGAGATAAATATGGTGTTATACCGACCTGGTAGAATCAAATATTGACCAAGGGCTTTAGCCGGGGTCACTATTGACCGAATCAAAGGTCCTTGCTTTTTATATTATATATTAAACTTGTTTGCAAAGACTTTAATTGCATCATATCTGTCTTGATAAAGCATACAATTTACAGTTGCATGCGAGTACGTCACAATGTTTATGACGTCACAAATGCAATATTGACTCAGTGTTTCTAAAAATAGAAACATCAGGTTGATATCACAAAATATAGACCTCCATGTGACCATATTTTAGCCAATGAGAATTGAGGAAAGTCAGACCATTTCTAATATATAATAGTATGTTCTGAATATACAGTCCCAATATAATGTTTATTGACTATGACAATGACAGTTACCCTACATGAATGATATAAGTAATAATGAAATAAATCAATACCATTTTTTCAATATACACACGTATATATAGTATATTGTATATCATTAAGGCGTTGCCATCCATCGTAAAATGTAAATTTATCATATTGCATAAATGTGTTTTGTTCCAAAAATAATAAAATACATGCATCATTTTTTGCTTTTAGTGTTATCATCGAAATGTCGTATATAAATATATCTGATGCATATATATCTTCATACATTTTAATGATGGTATTACCGAACTAAAATATACTCATGTACCGGATTTAACGATCAGATATAAAATGATTTTACATAACGGTACTTTGTAGCAGGAATAACAAAATATATGCTTATATATACAAACATAAATCCATGTATGATAAAGTGAGGACAAAACTCATGAAATCTTCATGAAAGCTTAAAATGAAGAGAATTGCCTTATTTACCCATTTTTTTTATATAAAATGATACACACACATGATGTATTATGTTAAAACTGAAGCTGTGTCATACAGCTGTTTCTCCGTTATGCTGTACCTATGCATATAAGTTCACAACTTTTTTGCACGAGAGCTAAGTGTTACCTTGGCACTAATCATGTAACTGGATGGTGTTTAGGTTACAAGAAACAGAGTTCAAGTTAACGTTATACAGACTTAACCCTAAAATAGAATACAGACATTGGAATATATAGAAAAAACATTTTGGTCACTTGGATTCCTTGATCCTTAGTTTCAAACTAGGGGTATATAAACTACGTGTAGTAGCAAATTCAGGTAGATAACTCTTTTTCTATAAAAACTTAAGGGTTAGTAGCCAGACTAAGTCGTCCATATCAGAACAGTATTGATAAATACATAGTCTAGTCAATATAGGGTTCAACCGGGACAAAATTGCAACAGAATATATTTTCAGTTTTCTGAAAAATACGTATACTTTAACAGAAAAAAAGTCTAACAAATTCTACCTTTGGGAAATCATTTTTCAAATTCAAATTCAAATTGGGAGTCAAGAAATTCAGCGTAATCGCTTACTGGGCCAACTGTGAAGTGAAATAACTAATTATTAAGGAATGTTAATTGTACAATGAATAGCTACATTTAATAACAAATTTATGTATATTACTGTTTAGCCAAAATCCTTTTGCTGGTACGTCATGTTGAAAAAATATTGATTCATCAATATCACTAAAAATCAATTTTGCTTCACGATATTTTACTTTTTTCACATTTTGGGTGCACACTATATCATTTGATAAGCTCAGTAGCAAAATAAGGTAGAATTTGATCTTTGAAATAATGGCATTTAATTCAATTGTTTAATTTGACTGATGATTGATTAGCATACAAAAAAGTTATTAAACATCAAATTCGTCAAAATATGCTGATTTTGCACTTTTTCCAAGTCCAAATTGAATACTTTGTAAATCTCTTTCACATGTGTTTTAATAATAAGGAAGGCAAATGCTTAAGGATCTGCTCTTGTGAGGTTTTAATCACGTTCAAATCTCGTTTTGGTCTGACGTGAGATATTTTTGTAATGTCTAACAATTTATTATCAATTTCGAGGAAATATGCATCTCAAAAATGTAGCAAAAAATAAGATGTCTGTTATTTGTAGAACTTTTTTTAGAAGAATTTTTAAAAATGACCATTATGGCGGCCATTTTGAAAATTAGTATTTCTATGTATTTCTTCCCCTTCAGGCACGGCCAAAATTTCAAGATTTTTGTGCTTGATGGATCTTTTAAAATCGGCAGTGTGTCGCCATTTTTCAATACAGCAAGTTCATTTTTGCTGTACAACTTCTTCATGTTCATTATAAAGCAACTATTATGCAACAAAAATATTGTTTTACATTTTGGTTATGCTTTTAAGATATTTGGTGTAATCGAAGCGATTTTGATTTTTGACTCGAGAATTGTGAAAAATAACACATTTGATAATGGGACAAAAAAACAAGCACGCTACCCCCCAGTTTTTATGACTGCTTTTGAATGAGAAACCCATTTCCTTTTCATCTGCCAAATATCTAAAAAAGTTTTTTTTATAAAGCATTAAATCTGCAAAAAATGAGGAAAAATGGAGTATTTTCTCTTTAAAAAATAAGGGGTAGGGGTAACTAATATTTTTTTTTAGCTAAAAGAGTAATTTAAAGACTTCTTTCTTCCGTAATTAATAAGAAATTACTATTTTTGTCAATTCTGCAAACATTCATACATATCTGATCATAAATCTGGAAGATATTGAACGAAAGTGTCCTGCAATTGGCCAAAACAGCATTTTTCACATAAATCACGTGTTTTGCTCATTTTGGTATCTTTGACCGAGCATAGCACAACAACGAGTACACTACCATATATTTCTTTTTGCATTTTCTGCAATGCAATGAACTCCTTTTTCCAAAAATGTATATAAGAAAAAAAGTTGTCAGAAAATTTCGACTTTTCACGAGAGAAGACCCTTAAGTCATTTTTATTTTCATTAAAATGTGTGCATTGCTTATCTTAAATACTACATTGGTTAAGATAAATTTGCCATTATGCTTAAAATCAAATCTTGAAACCACTACCTTATTCAGTTTTACCTAAAAAGTAAAAAATGGCTAAGTCCATTTATTTCTTTACCAAGTTTAGATTTCATGAAGTCTTTGTCAGAAATATTACCATAAAATGGTTGTTATAATGGTTGTTATAATGGTTGTTATAATGGTTGTTAAAATGGTTGTTAT
This sequence comes from Mimachlamys varia, assembly GCA_947623455.1. Classification (NCBI taxonomy): domain Eukaryota; kingdom Metazoa; phylum Mollusca; class Bivalvia; order Pectinida; family Pectinidae; genus Mimachlamys; species Mimachlamys varia. The sequence continues at coordinate 32,155,008 of OX392540.1, forward strand.
AATGGTTGTTATAATGGTTGTTATAATGGTTGTTATAATGGTTGTTATAATGGTTGTTATAATGCAATAAATCCGAATTGGAACATAAAAAATCCTTATAATTTGATTAAAGATAATGTATCTTCACTATTGACCGAAAAGGAAACAAAAGAATTATTTTTACTCAACCCAGAATATTTTATTTAATCACAATTCGCATTAGCCATCAAGACAATCTTATTGTCTTTAGTCAAGCCAAGTTATTTAGCTATGAGATATAACATAGAGAGTTCTGCATATTTTTGTTATTTAGAAGGATGAACTCCCAAATAACATGTATTAGTGTTTTGAAGATTTGATTATCTATATATTATCAAACTGACCTTACCAAAATAGTATTTAAAATAACCATTGTACAAACATGAAAGCATATGAAAAGATTTCAACAATTTGTTTTTTACATTATTAAAATACAGGTTGCATAAATTGAGAAATCATTCCATATTGACGTTAAAACAGTTCAAAATTGTCCCCGTAGCCATCTTTCAAGATTAAAAGAAACTGTATGAAAGCATAATGCTTCATATAAGAAAGTTTAATACATATGTAATATTTTAATGGATTTCTTCATATCTAGCAATGATATTTATAATGATTTTTTATTTTCTTTTGTCTAAAAAAGGCACAAAAGCTTGTATGTTCAACTTCAGAAGCTTTTTAGTGACTTTTGACTGTACATTATTTCTTGATGCAATAATTTCTATCGATTTAGTTTACTTGTTTGTATTAAACATGCCCTAGTTATACGATGTAATTAAATATCAAAATTCATTTGAGAATTTAATATTTCACTTTAAAGTTGCACCATTGAGCAATTATGATTATTTCTTTATCCTAATTAGTGCGAAAAAAGTGATTTTCTAAAGGCAGATTTTGGTAGACTTTTTTTTCTGTTACAGTATAGGTATCCACCATTCAAAAAATATAAAAATAAATTCTGTTGCAATTTTGTCCTGGTTAGGCCTATATTTTGGCTAATTTGACTGGACTAACAGGTAACACTGTTAAATCTTACAGTGTGTCACGAAGCATATTAGAATTATAAGGGTATATGACTGTTATTATTGTATTTTATGGTATTAATAATTCGTTCCGCTATAAAAGGGTAAGTATAATAGAGAAATTAGACTGACCAGGTGAGTACGGTTCACACACAGTCGATAGCCATTGCTGGGTCAAGACGTGTGTCATTTAGAGAAGGCCTCAAACCAGACAGAGTCATCGTGACCACCTATGAATCAGGGTAAGTGTTATATTTGATAGTGCTACTATTCTATGTAGACTTTTGTATCTATATTTTCATCTTTAGTCGGGTATTTGATCATTTATAGTGTGCATGCATTGTATAGGTAGGCTAGGTACGGGTGCGCGTCACTCATGCGTATCATGTTTACGCTTACGATGTTCACTCGCTAAGGCGTGTGTACGTATGTTACAGGGTAAAATAACATCATTAGTAGCTCGTGTGTATTAATTAAGTAATATAAAGCTGATTGCTATGATATATCATGTTGATATTGCTAATAGTATTCCATCTATTAATTAGTGTTATATTAAGTCATTTATCAGCTGTTATATATAGTTAGGCATGTTAATTACTCCATAAATTATAGTCGTTTGTGTATTGATGTATGTGTAATTTAGGCGTGCACACATAGGCATATCATATATAGTGTTATATCATGGTAGTATATTTTCTATATAATGATATAGCTGTAATCATTATCATATATTGTGTTATATCATGATAGTATGTTTTCTATATATAATGTTATACTAGATATCATTATATAGGTTGATCATTTAAGATAAAGTGTGATAGTTTTGAAAGTTGTGTCTATAAGTAATTTATTATTATTTTTCGTGTACATCTGTACTTTACAGATGTCTGGTTCCAACTTGGAGACATGGCCTAAGGTGGACTGTGGATAAGACAACCAACACGACATTGGTTCCACATATTATATATACACTCGCCAGATTGCCTGCAACATGGGTGCGCCTGTAAGCACGCAGGGGTCGGAGTGACACCATTTAATGGACTGAAAGCTGTGTGATGCTGCGGCTACAGCTTGATTGTAATACCTGTATAGGTATAGAAGTCATCAGCAGATGATACTGGGTAGAACCTGTGGACCCGGATGTACAGTTTCTATGACCGGGACGTCATTCAGGACTGTGTTATATTTCACGAGGAATAGACTTTCATAGTGAGATGACAGCAGACTACATCATCGGGGCAGGCCATGAACTTTACAGATAGATAGTGTGGTTTCATTGTAAATATTCATTTGTGAGAATGAGTGAATGTGGTGTACGTATAATCATCTGTATGTGTATAGTGTATGTTTGTGTAAATAAACTGTATATATGTATATTCCTTGTCTGTTGAGCTTTGCCACCGTTCTCCTACACTACACAGTGAAACATCCACGGACTTTGGTCAAACTGACGCTCACGCGTTTAGTAAAATTTGTAAGTAGACAAGAAGTTCATACTTCGTTTGTTTGTTATGGTTTGCCCTTTCTTGCATCAGCTAAGACTTCTTAAAAATTGATCCATTAATCCCCCGGAACCGGAAACTATCCCATACCACGGATTTCCTGGCGCTTTGGTTCTAAGTTAATCTTGCCAAACATGTCAAGTAACTACTTAATTAGAACTTTACTGTTGCCATATTGGTACACGAATCTCGGGGTCGGGCGCATCATTTTGACATTTGACCTCACAGCTGCATGCCGACATTCGCATTTAACAAACATATTTATATCCAACATTTATTGTGAAACACAGGTCACATACCGCGCAATATTGATGGCCAATATAAAAGATATAACTCAAATATAAGTATCGAGAGACTCCATCCACCAATTGGCATGTGAATTTCAAGATTCCTATGGACTCGGTTGAAGATTACGCCAGACAATGGACTAAACGTGAACCTGCTGAATTGGATTCACTTTCAGAGTGGGTGAAGTCTATCAGGTCCTCTATTCAGAAAAGAATAAGCAATTTGCGTCACAAAATGAAAACTAAACACAACTTGATCATTGTTTGCAAACGCTATTACATTCATTGCTTGCAAAAGGAACTAGGCCTGCTTGATAACCAAGGTAACCCTACTTACACATCGAACGTTTTTTCGAAAGATGAAATACTGTCCAACCATGCTTCTGTATTACAATCTTTCCAAGTACCGGTTAATGAGCAAGATGCTGACCTACCTTGTCTTTATTGGATACCGAAACTACACAAGGATCCTTATAAGCAACGTTTTATCGCTGGCTCTGCTAATTGCTCGACCAAGCCATTATCAAAACTTCTTACTACAATTCTTAGTACCATAAAATCAGATCTTCAGTCGTATTGTGACACTGTATACTCCAGAAGTGGAATTAATGGGATGTGGTTTTTGAAAAACTCGAAAGATCTTTTGATCAATTTTGAACACCCCCTCCCAAAAAACGTCTTTTCGGTCAAAACATTTGATTTTTCCACCCTGTACACTACCATACCTCATACAAAATTGAAGGAACGTCTCCGATCTCTTGTTATGAGAGCTTTCATTTCCAAGAAAGGCGGACGACGATACAAATATATGGTAGTGAGCTATCTCGGAGCATACTTTGTCAAGAACACAACAAAAGCTAAGAGGAAATATACTGAAGAAGATATAGTACGGATGATTGAATTCCTGGTCGACAACATTTTTGTTGAGTTCGGAGGAAAGAGTTTTCAGCAGACTGTTGGCATTCCCATGGGAACAAACTGTGCCCCATTCTTAGCTGACTTGTTTTTTGTTTTCATACGAGGCTGCATTTGTGGAGGAGCTAATCAAGACAGGTAACAAAAACCTTGCCAAATCTGTTAATTTCACTTTCAGATATATCGACGATGTGTTGTCTATAAACAACAAGAAGTTTGCTGACCGCGTCGAACGTATATACCCTTCTGAACTTGAAATAAAGGACACAACAGACTCATTTACATCAGCTGCTTACCCCGATCTCTACTTAAACTACGACCAACATGGACAACGTCCTACTAAGCTATATGATAAACGTGATGATTTCAATTTTCCGATCGTTAACTTTCCATTTCTTGATAGTAACATCACTGCTTCTCCAACCTATGGTGTTTACATGTCGCGGTTGATTCGGTATTCCAGGGCTTGCTCTAAATATCGGGATTTTCGTGATCGATGTCGACTGCTGACAAACAAACTAACAACCAATCTGATTAAAATCATATCTTGATCTCCGCGTCGTTACGTAAACTTCTCTCTGCTGCGTTAAGATCTGAGATAATCCCATAGAGGGTTATGTCCCGATGACCTTTCGCATTAGCCAATCAAATTACTACTGGCAGAATCTTGACAGTGAAATTTTGAGGCGACAAAGCTTGCATAAACACATTTTTCCGTTTAGTCATATCGTCACCAAAACGTTCGTGCGGAATATTGTGACGAAATGGCTTGCTGCAAGATGACAGGTCGTTGGAAAATTATTTTTGTGTTAAGTAAAGAGGCGACAACGGTCATCTGGACGTGACCCCTTATGGGATGTTGTCAGATCCTTGTAAAACGGAGTGAGAACAAGGATCTGTATTTTAATCAAGTTGACTAACAACACAAGGATTCGAGAGATGCCGGTTGATCGGCACTATGAAGAAGTTTTATGGTCGCCATCTTTGTCTCATTGTGAAATATTCTGTATCTTTAAGTGATATGAAGATGGACGTTTTTGAGTATGCTCATTAGTGTGTTTACTTGTTGTGATTGACAATGATACTCGGTTCTCATTTTGAGAACTTGATGTTTACTTGGATGTGACAAAGATTTACATGGCGGGTGTCGTCGATGAAGCAGAAAACGCTTACTCTTCCGGAGCACCTGGTCCTATTCTCTTGTACTTTTGCAAGGGTCTCCATGTGAATCTTTCCTTTGTTCATATTTTGCTCCTGGTTTAATTGGTTTTGAGTTTGGATTATGATTATGTTAACGCTTCGGTATTCTCTTATTTATTTTCAAATACAATAACTATGCAATAGAGTGTTGTTACTGTTGGAACCCAAATGTGACATCATATATAAATTGTTAATGGCGTCATGCGGTTGTATCATTAGATAAAAATGAGTGTTCGTTATAGAGGAAATTCACTGTAAAAACTAAGTATAAATAGGGGTTACACAACGAGCGGTTGTTGGATATGGAATTTATTTCACTCTCGTTATTTTTTTTATTTTTTTTTGAAGTTGACCTTTTGAACTCAAACTCAATCCGACACTGTATTACCTCATAATTAACATTGTATGAAGTTTAAACAATATCCATCAATTCTTGCTGAAGTTATCATCTGGAAACATAACTTTGACAAAAATATTTACATATGTATTTTTAGCAACAGTGATCTTTATAGTTGACCTATCGACTCCAAGCTCAATCCCACTCTGTATTACCTCATAAGCTTACATTGTATGAAGTTTAAAAAAATCATAATCCTTGCTGTAAGTTATCATTTGGAAACGACAATAGCAACAGTGATCTTTGTAGTTGACCTTTTCACCCTAAACTCAATTCCACCCTATATTACCTCATAAGCAAATATTGTATGACATTTTAACCAAATCCGTCAATCCTTTCTCAAGTTATCGTCTGGAAACCAACATCCGGACAGACAGACAGACAGACGGACGGATGGACGGACGGACGGATGGACGGACGGACGGAGACAAACACTAGAGTCCCATCCGGTTTCACCGACAGGAGACTAATAACAATGAAATACATAATTATCTTCGTCCACCACCAGTATCAATTGATGACGTTACCGTACATGCACTAAACCACCGTTGACCTCATATTTTGACGAGGATGGCATCACGTGTTCTATGTGACCTGCTGACGTGCTGACCTTCTGGCCCATCACAAACTGTCACTTATTTGTTTATGTAAATTTACTTAACTATGCACTTTTATCAAACCATGTCTATGTACTACATATCTACGTTGGCCCTACAATAAACAGGCCTTACTGTAACGTATTCATATAAACTAACAAGCTCCTGAACAATATACTTTACTACTTAATCAATTCTTAAGGATCCTCGTAACATACCCAAAATAATAATGCGCTTCGGAAGCTTTAAATACTGCGCTGCAGTGTCTTCTTCTTCAAATTACTGTGACAGAACTCGAAGGTTCGAGTGCAATTGCCGCAATATATGTCTTTGGGGGTGGTATTTGTAAATTCATATAAGGCTAACATGATAAGTGTTGGACGATAATGAAAACAAGAGCAATTGAAATTGATCATGAAGATAAAATATATATATGAGAATATGAGAGCAGAGTAGAAGATAATATGGGTAAGTTACCACTGGGAGATGACATGTGTAACAAGTGATTGGGAATCCCCTTCCGACATACAACCAGTACTAGCATATGGGAAGGAGATTTATTAAAAGTAAAAGATAAAAGTATGTTGACATTCTGTGCTGCCTTCACCTAGCTATCATTAGTTAAACAATTATTTCACTGTTATCATTTCGCCCTATTTATCTGTAACCCAAAGTGTATTCATATCAACTGTATACTACATCTGGTAACAGTTCAACTGTTTTAAAAATGTACATGATCGGGAAAGATGCTAACAGAGGATAACTATAGGTTGATAGTCAGTCAACAGTGTTTTGAAGGTGTTCAGAGTGGTTGACCGAGCTTTTCTGTCAGGCAGTAAATGCCATTTCCTGATACAATGTAGTTCTAGGGAAGAATGAATATTTATGTTGGTCAGAACTACTGTATGTCTGCTGTAATTTATGTGATCCCCTAGTTTTAGTTAAGATTAACTGATATCAGCAATATTCAAGATGAATTCTTGCACGGTAACCGGTACAGCAGCAGTTGCATCTCGGTATTTGTAAACACGCATCCATTTCAAACCGTCTTCTACCTTCGGTTTGTTGTTGAAGTGGGCCCCACTTGAATTATTTTCAATTCTTTAGATTTTTCTGTCAAGACTTTCTTGTTAGTAACCGCTCGGGTTTACTTCGTTTTAGGCTTATTTTTGCATGGGTAGCAACTGGATTTTTTCTGAATTTTTCAGAATCATGAAAAAAAATCCTGAAGTTACGTATATTGGGCCTTTAATGGAAGTCGAATTTACTATCAAAGGCATTGATACAATTAACATTAGCAATACCCTACATCAAATATCTTACATCAAATATTTGTTTAAGTTAAACATCGAACTTCCGAGATACAAATACACCTATCTAGTGACCCCACGTGAGCTACTAGTTCAAGTTCCCTCAAATTATCACCAAACATCTCTTTATAATGCAGAAATTCATCCAGTCACACGGTGGCAGTATAACGAGGTTTTATATATTCGATAGCGTATTCCTACATTTTCGTTGGTTGATTCGTGAGCACATGCATATCACTAATATAGTGGTAACCGTATTGGCTTGATAAAGGGAAGTGAAATTTGTAGAAACATCAGGGTTTAAAACACGTCATCCTTTTTATTAAGCTACTTCAATAAAAATGTTACAATGCCTTAAACCAAATGTATAAACTTTTCTCTTCACGTTTTGACAAAGTTCTTTCTATTTCATTTGATTTCTTAAAACAGCACAATTTCATATTTGTAAAATCCGTTTTGATCAAGATAGATTATAGAATTGATATCATGTTCGAAAACAATGCTTTAAGAATTCATTCTTATAAAAAAACAAGTTCTCATGAAGAAAATTATAATTCTATTCGTTGATTAAGCATTTTATGTAAATTTGAATACAAATGTTAAACAACAGTAACTTGTAAAAAACAAATCTGTCCCACTAGTGGATCAGTGAAGACCACTCGAGAAGATAAATCTATTCTCTCTAACATGAGAATATATTTAAGATATTGAGTCGCTGTTACTCGCAGATATGCAAAAGTATTCTGTCCGTTTTGATTATATATATTCTGTTATCCAAGTAGAGAAATAAATAATATATCCAAATATGGGATATGGTAAATTTAGATACAGTAAGTATTAAATTTGTATTGTCTTCAAGATAAATTCGGATTAAGGATATTTTAACTGATTAACCTTAATTTGTAACACGTTAAATTCAAAATTTGCCAGTAATTCAATAATTTCTTGATCTTAAGTGTCAAGTGTCAGAGGAACTTCAAGATATTTATTGAATTCGTTGGCAGTATCAACGCAAACACAGGCATAAATTGCTCCCTGTTTACCAAGAAACACTGCGTCGTCGTTTATGGGGTACACAGGTTGGTGCCAAATGTTCGCATGAATCTGGACCCCAAAGGATCCGTCGAAATAAAACGCAACAAAATCTTCCGGTTTGATGTCATCTCCGGGTAGTGCTAATAGCGCGATAAATGCGTCGCCATTTTGTGGAAAGAACACTTGTCCTCCATCTGGGTGGTAATTAGCTTCTCTTGTCAGTACGCATTTGCGATGTTTTGTATCCATTTCCGGCGGAAGTCGCCCTGTGACATAGTCCCCATCAACAGCCTTATTGACCGCTTTGCAAATGTCTCCTTCCCATTTGTAGACGAAGTCTCCACTTACAATGCCTCCTCCACTTCCGGTGTTTTGACACAACTTCCGCCAACCATTAACGGGCCATGGAGTTATCTCAACTTCCGTATTTTCAAAGTCCGTAACAATCGTTCCGTATCCTTTTAATGTGTCTTCATTGGCTTTCACAAGAGGAACCGGATGTGGTTTGTCGTATTTTGGATCATGCGCATCGTCGTAACAAGCGAATCCACTCATTTTGGTTATACTTGTAGATATGTATCTTTTCTGTAAATAAAATAATTTATATTTGAATTAAATATTGATGTTTAATGAATTTCTATATAAATGTTCCTAAATATGCATGGAGCCTTAGAGGTGACGCGTGAAAATTATAAGAGAATATGATCACAATATCGAGTTGACACATTGCTATAGCTTATTGTCTACATCCTCCCCCCCCCCCCCCCCCCCCCCACCCCCAACCCCAGCCTCCCTTGTGTTTTCATAGATATAAACTGTGATTGAAGTAAAAAAAAGTTAAGTTTACACTTGGTTTCGTTATATCTTGTTTCTGATTACCTGTCAAGGTCATTTGAGAGATTGAATATTTGTTTGTGTGCTGGAGACAAGGTATAGTGATGTATTGGTCTCTTACATAAGTGCAAATCTGATGACAGAGGAAAGACACTCGGGTCTGCATAAATAACTTAAGTCAACTTTTAAGACCTTCAGTGAGATAAAGCAGCTCTATTTATTTCAATGATATTTATGTCAATGGCTAAAATGAGGGAACCGCCGTGTCTAAACTAGAAACACAATATTGCCCTCTCGTGAGCCTCATGTTGCCCGCTTAGATACCCCAATGCTTCCCCCTCGCGAGCCTCATGTTACCCACCCAGATACCCAAATGTTGCACTCTCGTGCTGCATCCATTCGGAAGTCTACTTCCTGGTATATTTACCCTTTCCTGAAATGTTAAATTCCGAGACCTTTCGTATGTTTTTACAAAAGATGACCTCATATAGCAGGTATCGTCTGCCGAATGAAGGTGAATTGGAACTACTATTAAATGAGAAAGATTCCAAAAATATCAAACGGGTAAATGTGATATCAGATCCACGCTATCACAAGGATGCATGTACACAAACATACCCTGTCACCGACACACATACACCAACATACCCTGTCTCCGACACACATACACCAACTTACCCTGTCCCTGACACACATACACCAACATACTTTGTCTCCGGCACACCTAAACCAACATACCCTGTCTCCGACACACATACACCAACTTACCCTGTCCTCGACACAAATACACCAACTTACCTTGTCCCTGACACACATACACCAACATACTTTGTCTCCGGCACACATAAACCAACATACCCAGTCTCCAACACACATAAACCAACATACCCTGTCTCCGACACACATACACCAACTTACACTGTCCTCGACACAAATACACCAACAAACTTTGTCTCCGGCACACATAAACCAACATACCCTGTCTCCGACACACATACACAAACTTACCCTGTCCTCGACACACATACACAAACATACCCTGTCTCCGGCATACGTACATCCAACACATCTCCAGTGCACTTACACACCTGGACGCTAAGATAACACACATCGATGAATAAAGTTTGCCAAATAAATTTGCCAAAAAACTCCCAAGTTTACCTGGACTCTTCAATTTGTAGAATTCGAGAGTCTTAGGTAAACATCCGGAAGAATGGCTTAACATAAAGTAGCAGTATAAATTCGACATCCTTAGACACACGGAAAGATGAACGCAAAAACACTTAAGGATTAACCTTTGTTTTTGTTTAGTTTATGAGATCACAAATCCAATGGAACACGAGGTAAATTCGCGTTTACGTTAAATTTACCGACTGCTCATTTGGATTTATGATCTCATAAACTAAACAAAATCAGAGGTAAATAAATTATAGTATTTTTCTGTAAATGGTTCATACATTTTTTGTTCAATTTAACCCCATCTGCGGGCATATATTTCATTTCAAAACTTACAAACGCCAAAACGGTTCAATAAATGTAACAGCATGAAGTTTGCATAAGCCGCAGTAACTCCGCGAAGCGTTAACGTTAAATTTACCGGCTGCTCCATTGGATTTATGATCTAATAAACTAAACAAAATCAAAGGTTAATCCTTATATTTACAGTATTTTCCTGTAAATGGTTCATAAGTTTTCTGTTCAATTTAGCCCCATCTGCAGACATATATTTCATTTCAAAACTTACAAACGTGAAAACAGTTCAATAAATGTAACAGCATGAAGTTTGCATAAGCCGTAGCTAGCTCCGTCCATGTCAATTGTTAATGACGTCATAAAATTGTGATTCGAACGGGATAATTTGCATAGCTCCGCCCACATGTATTGTTGTCGACGTCATAGAAATGTCATCGTTCTCAAGTATAGTTACTGGAAAATAACTCTAGTTTGCAGTACAATGGTTATCAGTGAATGTCAGTGTAGACTGTTTATATTGGAAAATAACTCTAGTTTGCAGGACAATGGTTATGGAGTGAATGTCAGTGTAGACTGTAAATATTGAAAAATAACTCTAGTTTGCAGGACAATGGTTATAGAGTGAAGGTCAGTGTAGACTGTAAATGTATGTGATTATACCTATATACTTCAGTAATCGATATAACATCACCCATGACCAACAAGAATAACACTGTACCATACAGCTTTTTCGTCCTTCTAGGACTCATCTGTGTAAAGAGTGGAAATTCAAGTTACTCTAAATTACTGTTGAAAAAGTATAAACGAATAGGACGTTAAATATATAAAAACCAGCCACATCATTTACCTTTACTATCTCCTGACAATTATATTATATGTAAAGGCACGCCAATCCGACCCAACACATAAATTAACTTTTCAAATTATCTTCGCTCAAAAATGCATACTCAGATTGTTTGTCTAAAATAGGTCAGACTCAACGGTTTTACTTTAACGTAAACACTCTACATGTGTTAGTTATTCGAGGAAAAATATACTAGTAGGCGTGGTCTTAAACTTAAAGCGAAAATATCAATTAAAATTTAAAGCGAAGCTATCAATAAATAAAATGAACTGTTTGGTAGCAAAAAAAAAGGTTTTCTATGTTTCAGCCAACAGTTACGAGCTTTCGGATAAAGAATATTCTTAATCTAGCACTATTGAGTCGGCATCGGATCCGCGGCAGAAAGCAAACAGTACACACCCAATATCCTGTCTCGAGCACCCAATATCCTGTCTCGAGCACCCAATATCCTGTCTCGAGCACCCAATATCCGGTCTCGAGCACCCAATATCCTGTCTCGAGCACCCAATATCCTGTCTCGAGCACCCAATATCCTGTCTCGAGCACCCAATATACTGTCTCGAGCACCCAATATCCTGTCTCGAGTACCCAATATCCTGTCTCGAGCACCCAATATCCTGTCTCGAGCACCCAATATCCTGTCTCGAGCACCCAATATCCTGTCTCGAGCACCCATTATCCTGTCTCGAGCACCATATATCCTGTCTCGAGCACCCAATATCCTGCCTCGAGCACCGAATATCCTGCCTCGAGCACTCAATGTCCTGTTTCGAGCACCCAATATCCTGCCTCGAGCACCATATATCCTGTCTCGAGCACCCAATATCCTGCCTCGAGCACCGAATATCCTGCCTCGAGCACTCAATGTCCTGTTTCGAGCACCATATATCCTGCCTCGAGCACCGAATATCCTGCCTCGAGCACTCAATGTCCTGTTTCGAGCACCATATATCCTGCCTCGAGCACCGAATATCCTGCCTCGAGCACTCAATGACCTGTTTCGAGCACACATTCATACAATTGTACATGCAAGTGTACATATAATACTCATTTAAACAATTACTTACAATCCTTAATTGCCGATTGCTTAAGTCATTCAACCCTGAAATTGCATAATGAACTCTTCCACCAATTGAATCGGAAATGGTCAAATGTGTCTTCAAGGGTTAATGGGTCAAACATTTCTAATAACCATTTGAACAAAATTACCTAGTAACAGTTCTGTAAGTTTGTTGATTTCCTTTAATCTTACAATTCTGAACAAGTCACGTGTTTGTGGAATTTGATTTTATATCCGATCAATATCCGATCAATATCCGATCAATATTCGATCAATATTCGTGACAATTATCAAACCTTTCAATTTTGCACAAGAACTTTGTTGTTAACTTTGCCTGTAGGTCAAGGTCATTGGTTTGACCAAATATGTTAATAATAAACCCCTAAAGCATTAATTAACCTTGACAAAGTCCATTCTACAAATGCAGTTCTGAAGAACTCCTGGGATTGCGCAATTAAGCAAAGTTTGTTTAATTTTTCATAATATGACCAAATACTTAATAAAATTGTAGTCCTGTAATCCTTGTCAACTATTCATATCGACATTTTGACAAAACCTGATATTTTACATGCGTTGTTTTCATTAATAATAAGGAAATCCTTATTATTACATTTTTACCAGTGAAATATCAGAAAATATCAGCTTGATAAAACTGATATCATCACTGCTTATATCATCACTAGTGAGATCTGACATAATGTCATAACTCGTCATACCGCAGACGGTAAGATTTTTGTTTTGGCTATGCGGCGTGCCACATAAATTTGTCGATCGGCGATGGAAATTTTGATTTGACCCAGATGTGATTGGGGTTCTGAATGTGCGGCAGTTGCCATTCTTGTGGCTAGTACGTTCTCTTATTCTGCGGTTTTCAATTGAAAGAAGGATTTAATCCAATATCGAAAGTTCGTCTATCATTCTGTGTATATTAAACAAACAAAAAATGATATTCATTGTTTTTATAATCTTTCGCAGTATTCTGCAAACGTACACGCGTTTATAGGCATATAACACAAAATATCAGAAAAACCACCAAACGTACCAAAATTTGGTTGAAATTATCGATTCTCCATCACAAAATGTAATTTGTGGTTTATTTTGGTCATGTATTTTGCAGTATCAAGAAAAATAACTAGTTTTGGTACATGTAGTACTACGGTATACCACGGTATTTAGGCAAATACTGCGGTACGTACCACGGTATTCCATCTTGACGCTTGCTAAAGGTATCCTTCTGTTTTTGTTCTGAAGCCAATCAACAACAGGCCTGTCATAAGTTTCTCTTTGTGTTATCCTCTAATATTGAATGAGTGAAGCTATATCTGTCCTAGTTGACCAGCAAACTTATAGAAAATTATTATTAAACCATATTGGAATTCTAGTTGATCTATGTAACAAATAGTTTATTGATTAGTTAAATGAAAGTCCCAAAAAACCCGGTACAGGACTAATGTACCACAGTATGTAAAGAGTTTTGTACGGAGACCCTATAAAAAGTATAAATAAATATAATCAGGTGGAAACAGTAAGTGACTTCAGACCATCACAACTTTAAACCATGGTATACCGGTATACCGGTAAAACTGCCAAATCCTAATTTTATATACTGTAAAACTTCTTATTTTGGCGTACTCAGATTTATAAGTATATACCTATTTAAAAGGATAAATTGTAGCAATAAAGTAATATTTAGACTGTAGTTATGGCAATCAGAATTATGTGGAATGCCTTCAGCCCGGAATAGCTAAAATAATATTACCGCTAAAATGTGTACGTTTACAGTACTTCACGTCGTTTTGTTCCGGGGTCTTAATTAACGAGGTGAGAATAGCACGCGGTACACAACACCAGCTAGCTAGGAGTCGCATTCTAATGTACTGCTGCAAAATAAGCGACTGTCATAAAGGTGCTACACAACAGATCAATGCCATATGTTTCAATTTATTTGCGCCCGTGCAACAGATTGAAATCATTTAATAACAAATATACCATGTACTTACGACCTTCGTGCAGCTCTATCAGTATGTTTTGCTACGGTGCGGTGTGAGTTTATACCCCTAGACAATTATATCCACGTCTCACTGCGGTTTGGTATGCGATAACGCCGATATGGTATATACATTACTATCAGCCAGACCATTCTATGCTAGGCCTAAGACAACAATCTATTCCTCTTGTCTATACTTTGCAACTACCAAAGAAAAGAAAAATAAAAAATAAAAAAAAGCGCGGGGCCCGGTTTCTTTTTCACAAGGTAGATCTATTTAAACTTTACATACGGCGAGCTGGAAAGTACCATCATAATAATACTTATACGATATGATTTAGATGTCACTACCATGAATGCACATGGGAAAATCACAAAATACTAATCCGCAAGCCTCATCGTTCAGATCGTCGGAAACTCCCGTAACACTTCTCTGACGCTTGCATACCGTGGGCTAGAATAGATGTAAATCCTCGTTTCCCTGAATAGAAGTTTATTCGGAGATTTCAACCAATCAGAATGGTCGTTTCTCGTGACACTCTGTTTGATCATTTTACCGTAACCACGACCAGTATATTGCTGAAGGCATGACACCGATGTAAATCTCCGTATGGTAGGAACTTATATTCTAACACAATCGACAGGTTTTGTTGACAGGCGGTGCTACAAATTAAACGGGATACCCAGGTTGAATGTCCCGGCTGGATGTAATCATGGTTGAAAGTATCGATATGATTGGCTACAATTTTTGTACGAAAACGAGGGTTTCCATCTTTTCTAGCCCACGGTGTGCAAGCGTCCTAGAAGTGTACCGTGGGTTTCCGACGATGCATCGTTCATTATGTCTTGCTTCGAAAACAAACTCGAAAGCTGTCTGACTTCGCTTCCAACCTGTTCAACCTGTCCATATCAGAGAAACAAATTATTAACATTTCAACAAAGCATATCGACCTTTTTATCTGGAGATAATCGTATGCAGGTGGCACCGTTATCAAACCAATACTTCCGGGTCACGGTTAGAGTTAAACACAGGGCTTTCACACGGTACCATGGACCGAAACATTTACATGCACAATATTTATTATTGACACAACTAAGTTTATATATCAACATCTAAACAACAAATTCTGTATAATAATGGAAAAACTACCGAAAACAATGCGCTGGTGTGTACTTTATTAAACGATCACCGGAGCTGACAAGCAACATTATTGAAGTTGGCAAAAAAAAAAAAAAAAAATTAAAACATCTAAAACGAAATATTTTCTGGGCGGATGACCATCATTTCAAGGTTTACTTTGCACATATTAACTAATGGATCGGGATCGTATAGAGATGAATACTGCATATTTAGACGTACCCGAGACGGCGTTCTCCATTTTGGAATTTGGACTGTACAATACTATTAAGTTACTGGGCTTAATCACTCTGGATATGATCCGACTTTCCTCAACTGTAATTGGCTAAAATATGGTCACGTAGATGCCAATACTTTGTGATATTAACTTGATGTTTCTACTTGAGAAATATTGGGTCTATAATTTTGTGGTTTGCAACAAGTTTCTTATCTAATATAAAATTAAGGACCTTTGATTCAGTCAATATGGTGTTTACCAATCCGGTAGAATCTAATATATCGACCTCGAGCTTCGCCCTCGGTTAATATACCAAAGGCCCAATTGTCATTGGCTAAAATATGTTCACGTGGGGGTCCATATTTTGTGATATTGACCTGATGTTTCTAATTTTAGAAACACCTGGTCAATATTGCGTTTGTGACGTCATACTTATTGTGACGTTATAATGCCCCACTGTAAATTTTATGCTTTATCAAGATAGGTATTCTGCAGTTTCAGTCTTTTTGAAACAAGTTTCATATCTCATACGAAAATCGGGGACCTTTTATCCGGTCAATATGGTGTTATACCGTACTGGTAAAATCAAATATTGACCGAGGACGAAATGTTCATAATTAAAAAAAATATGATATAAATGTAATATATGTATTATTCATGCACTGACAGATTTTTTAACAATAATATCCTGTTAACATATATATCAGTTATGGACCTTTGCTGAGATTAATATGGTGATATTTTCTATTGAATGGCATTGCCACTATATATCCCTACCAAAGTCATTTGGCATTCATCAGGCCATGAATGCCAATGACCGATTGTTGACGTCATCATTATTATGACGTCATAATTGTTACGTTGGATACCATTGACCGTCCCCGGTTGATGGCTGTTCTTTTCATTGAACAAGCATATGCGACAAATACATTTATTGAGCTAAATGCTGAGAAATAAAATGTGTTATTGGTTGTTTTATGACATGAGCAGATTCTAAAAATGGTAAATATAAGTATTGAACTGGT
This sequence comes from Mimachlamys varia, assembly GCA_947623455.1. Lineage (NCBI taxonomy): Eukaryota > Metazoa > Mollusca > Bivalvia > Pectinida > Pectinidae > Mimachlamys > Mimachlamys varia. The sequence goes on from OX392540.1 coordinate 32,171,868, forward strand.
TTCGGTCGGCATGCATAGGCTATATGAATGCCAACTGAAAGCAGTTTAATGCTTAATTATACCGACCTGGTAGAATCAAATATTGACCGAGGGCTCCAGCCCGGGGTCAATATTTTAGATCCTACCAGGTCGGTAGAACACTATATTGACCGAATCAAAGGTCCTTAATTTTTATATTATATATTAAACTTGTTTGCAAAAGACTTCAATTGCATTATATCTGTCTTGATAAAGCATACAACTTAAAGTTGCATGCGAGTACTATAACGTCACAATGTTTATGACGTCACAAATGCAATATTGACTCATTGTTCCTAAAAATAGAAACACCACGTTGATATCACAAAATAAAGACCTCAATGTGACCATATTTTAGCCAATGAAAATTGATAAAAGTCAGACCACATCTAATATACAATAGCATGTTCCAAATAAACAGTCCCAATATGCACCTGTCTTATTGACTGTATGTTGACGATGACAATGACAGTTATCCTACATGTATAAGTAATGATGAAATAAATCAAAACCATTATGTTCAATATACACACGTATACTGTATATAGTATATTGTATATCAATAAGGCGTTGCCATCCATCATTGAATATGTATTTATCATATTGCATAAACGTGTCTTGATACTAAAAAAATAAATTGTATACATCATTTTTTTAAGTGTTATCATCGAAATGTCGTATATAAATATATCTGATGCATATCTATCTTCATACATTTTAATGATGGTATTACCGAACAAAAATATACACATGTACCGGATTTAACAATCAGATATAAAATGATTTTACACAACAGTACTTCGTACCAGGAATAACAAAATATATGCTTATATATACAAACATAAATCCATGTAATACTATGATAAAGTCAGAACAAAGCTCCTGAAATCTTCATGAAAGCTTAAAATGAAGAGAATTGCCTTATTTACCCATTTTTTTCAATATAAAATGATACACGTTATGTATTATGTTAAAACTGAAGCTGTGTCATACAGCTGTTTCACCGTTCTGATGTGCCTATGTATCTGGGTTCACAACGTTTGTGCACGAGAGCTGAGAGTTACCTTTGCACCAATCACAGGGACACGTTTATATCGACCCCCCATATATTTTATACATACATTACTATTGTAACGTGTCCCTGTGCACCAATTATGTAACTGGATGGTGTTTAGGTTACAAGAAGTAGAGGTCAAGTTCACGTTATACAACCTTAGCTCTAAAATAGAATACAGACATTGAATTATTTAGAAAAAAAAATATAACTCTAATAATTTTGGTCACTTGGATTCCTTGATCCTAAGTTTCAAACTAGGGGGATTTAAACTAGTAGCAAATTCAGGTAGAGAAATATTTTTCCATGGAAACTTAAGGGCTAGTAGCTAGACTAAGCCTTCCCTTTCAGAACAATATTGATGAATACTGTTAAATCTTATAGTGAAACATCGACGGACTTTGGTCAAACAGACGCTCACGCGTTTAGTAAAATTTGTAAGTAGACAAGAAGTTTATACTTAAACGATATAACTCAAATACAATAACTATATGTAAATAAGTGTTGGAACACAAATTTGACATCATATATAAATTTTTAATGGCGTCAAACGGTTGTATCATTAGATAAAGATGAGTGTTTCTTTATCGAGAATAGAGCAGAATCACTGAAAACAAAAGTCAGACAGACTGACAGACCGAGTATTGTATGAAGCAAGTAACATTGTATGAAGATAAATAAGAGAATACCGAAGCGTCAAAATCATAATCCAAACACAAAATCGATTGAACTAGGGACAAAATATGAACAAAGGAAAGATTTACATGGAAACTCTTGTAAAAGTCCAAGAGAATAAGACAAGGTGTTCCGGAAGAGTAAGCGTCTTCTGCTTCATCGACGACACCCGCCATGTAAATCTTTGTCACATCCATGTAAACATCAAGTTCTCAAAAGGAGAACCGAGTACCATTGTCAATCACAACAATTAAACACACTAATTAGCATACTCAAAAACGGCCATCTTCATATCACTTAAAGACACAGAATATTTCTGAAAATAATTTTATACAGATTATGAAGTTTAAACTAAATCCATCAATCCTTGCTGAAGTTATCATCTGGAAACCAAACTTTGACAAAAATATATACATATGTATATTTATAATTAGCAACAGTGACCTTTATAGTTGACCTATCGACTCCAAGCTCAATCACACTCTGTATTACTTCATAAGCTAACATTGCACGAAGTTTCAAAAAAAACCATAATCCTTGCTGTAAGTTATCATTTGGAGACCAATAGTGATCTTTGTAGTTGACCTTTTCACCCTAAACTCAATTCCACCCTATATTACCTCATAAGCAAATATTGTATGATTTTTTTTACCAAATCCGTCAATCCTTTCTCAAGTTATTGTCTGGAAACCAACATCCGGACAGACAGACAGACATAACAATGAAATACATAATTATCTCCGGCCATCACCAGTAACATGTGATGACGTATACCATATATGTACTAAACCACCGTTGACTTCAAATACTGACGAGGATGGCATCACGTGCTCTATTTGACCTACTGACATTCTGTCCCATCACAAACTGTCACTAATTTGTTTATGCACTTAACTATGCACTTTTATCAAACTATATATATGTACTACATATCTACGTTGGCCCTACAATAAACAGGCCTTACTGTAACATATTCATCTAAACTAACAAGCTCCTGAACTATATACTTAATTGTTTAATCAAATCTTAAGGATCCTTGTAACATACCCAAAATAATAATGCGCTCCGGAAGCTTTAAAAACTACGCTGCAGTGTCTTCTTCTTCAAATTACTGTGACAGAACTCGAAGGTTCGAGTGTAATTGCCGCAATATATATCCTTGAGAGGTGGCATTTGTAAATTTGGTTCATATAAGGCTAACATGATACATGTAAGTGAAGGACGATAATGAATATAAATGAGAAAATGACAGCAGAGTAGAAGATATTGTTACATTTTTGCCAGTGAAATATAGCAAATTATCAAACTGATCAAATTTATATTTTCACTGCGGTGATGAGCAGTAAAAATATAAGATTTTGCAGTGAAATATAAGGCTTTTTCAGTGTAACATGAAAAAGTGACCCGCCATTAAAAACTGCCCGGGGTCATTATTCTACATTGCAAAAGTTACCCGGGGTCGTTATTTCACAGTTGAAATCTTACACGGCCATCTGTAAAAAAATGATCCCACTTGATGTTTCTGTAATTCGTCCAGTGGAAAAGTGATCCACCGCGAAAATATAAAAAAAAAAAAAAAATACCCGTGAAAATATAAAAATAAATCTGCCATACTCGTGAAATATATTTGATATTAAATGGCAAACTATTGCATATTCTCTATAAATGGTTAGGTTACTACTGGCAGATGACATGTGTAACAAGTGATTGGGGAATCCCCTACCTACCAAGAACCAGCACTAGCATATGGGAAGGAGATTTATTAAAAGTAAAAGATAAAAGTATATTTAGTTTACAATCTGTGTTACCTTCACCTATCTATCAATAGTTAAACAGATATTTCACTGTTATCATGTCGCCCTATTTATCTGTCACCCAAAGTGTATTCATATCAACTGTATACGACATCTGGTAACAGTCCAACTCTGTTAAAAATGAACATGATTGGGAAAGATGCTAACAGAGGATAGCTATAGGTTGATAGTCAGTCAACAGTGTTTTGAAGGTGTTCAGAGTGGTTGACTGAGCTTTTCTGTCAGGCAGTAAATGCTATGTTCTGATACAATGTAGTTCTAGGGAAGAATGAGTATTTATGTTGGTCGGAGCTACTGTATGTCTGCTGTAATTTATGTGATCCCCTAGTTCTTCGGTCCAAAAAATGTACGTGTTCGTTTGGAGTGCATCGTCGGAAACCCACGTTACACTTCTCTAATGATGACGTAACGCACACATGTGCTGCACCTTTTTAAATTTAGTAATAGATACAGTATGCAGGAAAAAAAATGGATTAAACTGCATCATACAACTGTTTCGTCCTCCTAGGACTCTTCAGTGATGCTAGGAGCCAAAAGATGGGAATATGTAAGATCTGGTACATTGATATTAATCTGGCTTTTGCCTTTCTTTCACCCAGAGGTTAATAATTTCGTCACACTTCCAGGTTCCATAGGGCTGTAGTTATTGAAAACATATCGGAGAGCACTAGCTGGGCGGCTTTCAACAAAATGTGTTCTAAGGTGTTAGGGTCCCAGCATGAAGAAGACATTCGATGTCTGGGCTTTAACTTTTCTGGAGCATGATGTCATGGAAGTCGGTGTCTTGCTTTCGCTTGGTTTTATTTTGTTTAACGTTCTGTAAACAGCTAAGGTCATTTAAATGTACAGCACGGCCTCACGGTGCATGCAACGTGAGTGTATGCGTTTAAATAATGTGTATGTAATTTGAGTGTTGTATATTGTTACTGTACTGGTACGATGTGTGACGTAATTTAAGTGTTTAATAAAAATACGATGGACCCGCGATAATCCGGACGCCGATAGTCCGGAAAGCTCATAATCCAGACAGAAACGCACAGGAATGGATTTCCGTAACGTTATTTGTATTAACCAGTCCTGTATACTTTTTTTGCGTATAACACGTAAATAAATATGTTGGTTGAGTTTCTTTAGGAGTTATGTAATTTGAGTGTCTTGTGTTAGTACACTTCGAGTATATAGTACATTACACATGAAGAGCTTGTCTAAGGAGGCGAAAGTGGTTGTGTTTATCTGTTTTTTTTTAAAATAGTACATTTTGTATATACATGTTATTAATGTAGTTTGGATACATAGTTTGACGTGGTGTTTGATATCACTATAGATACAGTGAGAGTAAGAATGAACAGATGGATCGGTAAGACCATATCTATTTCTTATTTTTTTTCTGGTAAAACAGTAAATGTATGTATTTCAACAATACACATGTGAAAATGTGTATATAGAGGATCATACACGAGTGTCGATGTAATATGGAATTTATTAAACGAGTTCGATAATTTAATATGTCACGAGCCTTTAGGCGAGTGACATATTAAATAATTTCAGTGACAAGTTTAATAAATTCCATATTACATTGACACGAGTGTAAGATTCTATTTATCACATGACTTATATTTATGACAAAAATGCACAAAATCTCTCAAATCAATTATCTATAAGAAAGGCAAATTTCTTCTGTGACAGTACAATTTTCACTACCGAGACAATCATATGACATCATAAAGTCGTCATTTGTTTATGACGTTACAATAGTGTTATTACACGTGTGTCATACCATTTTATGACATGGCCGTGACGTGACTGAACGGGTCAGTTATGTGATAAATACAAATATTTACATGCATTCATATAATGATTATGCCCACCGGTAGTAATGTAAACGTTACATCTCGCTTTCTGTATAAATAAGATATCTAGAATAATGATCAATAACAGTCCAAATCTTACTTGAAATATGCGTATTTACTTTATTCATATCATTGTAAACTGGATCAATTCGCTTTTCCTGGATCCCGTGTTGATAGTAGGTGAACAAAAACAATGAATGCACCTTCAAACTTCGGTAATTGTCACAACAAAAAGGTATTGTCACAACACAAAGTTATTGTCACAACACAAAGCAATTGTCACAACACAAAGCAATTGTAACAACACAAAGCAATTGTAACAACATAAAGGTATTGTCACAACAAAAAGGTATTGTCACAACAAAAACAATTGTAACAACACAAAGCAATTGTAACAACATAAAGGTATTGTCACAACACAAAGTTATTGTCACAACACAAAGTAATTGTCACAACACGTCAGAAAGTATATTCAAAGTATTTAATACTACTATCATGCTAATACTAATTGCTAATAATATTCTCTGCTCAAGCGTGAATTCTCATACTTCTGATTAATTAAAGATAATTTTTGGATAATATGGAGGAATTTGAATATATAAATATTCTTTTAGATGTCAAGAAACATCTATCTGCCATAATATTAAATCAAATTACAAGAAAAAGAGTATCATGGTTCCTTTCTCTGAAATCACTTTGTTCGGGGTTTTTTAAATGTGCTCAGTGTCCTTAATAACATAATTATATTTCTGTTTACATAACTTTTTTAATCTTTTACAGCTGGCCCCGGTTTCATCGGCGTTCCTTAACTAACGGAAACTCCTTAACTTAAAAATCTCCATAGGAAAGCGTTACATAATTTATGGGGAAAATCTTAAGTTAAGGAGCTTTCCTTAAATTCTGTAATGCTTTCCTATGGAGATTTTTAAGTTAAGAGCATCCCTTAAGTTAAGGAACGTCGATGAGACCAGGGCCTGAAGTCTGTAATATTGAATTCTACATGTTATTAAGAGTGAGAGGAACGCAAAGAAATTTTCCAAACTCATCGACAAAATCAACACCGACGCATGCGTGTACGGCCCCTTGTTTGTTCTTAAACACGGCCCTTTGGCTGACAGGAATCATCGGCTGGTGCCAAACGTTTGGTCGAATATGGAATCCAAAACTGCCATCGGAATAGAACGCCATGAAATCTTCTAACTTGATGTCATCGCCAGGAAGAGCAAACAACGCCACAAACGGAAGTTTGTCTTTGGGAAAGAAACACTGACTTCCGTCTGGGTGGTAGTTGGCCTCCCGAACCAAGACACTTGTCTTGTTATCCGGAGTAACGCCCTTTGATAAGCGGCCTACGAAAAAGTCACTGCCAACTCCCCAGCCGATAGCTGTACTCATGGCCTTACAACGGTCACCGTCCCATTCATGAATGAAGTCGCCTTCAGCAATCCCGCCAAATGTGCCCGTCCCACTGCACAATGGTCGTCTGCCCGATACAGGCCAGGGGACGATTTCAACCTTTTCGGCGTCAAAGTCAGTAACCAAGTTGCCGTATTCTCTGAAGTTGTCCTTGGTTGCTGCCACAATAGGTACTTTATGGGGCTCTCCATATTTCGGATCGTGAGCATTGTCCAAGTCCACAAACCATTCAAGTCCTTCTTGTGATCCCATCTTTGTAATGTTCCTGAAAGAAAGTATATTTTCATTTTATGAGTTGATTTCGTTCTACATATTGTATAGCTGTCTAAATCGGGCTTCATTTATGAGAATATAACTGCATCTTCTACTCGTAATTCATGGATACAAGGTTATTCGGAAGGTGCAGTGGATAGCGCACTTTCCTTATACTAAAGCGGCTTGGGTTCGATTCCCTCAATCTTTACTTAACCTATGACCAAAAAGGACAGCTTACTACTAATCTATTCGATACACGTGTTCATTTCGATTTTCCCGATCGTGACCTTTCCCTTTCTTAATAGTAACAACCTTGCTTTTCCAGTCTATGGTGTTCACATGTTGCAATATTTTGTTATGCTAGAGCTTGCTCTTAATAACGATATTTTCGTAATAGATGTCGGCTGCTAACAAACAAACATCAAAATATGCAGGTTGAGGAGGACTTTGAACAAGTTTTATAATGGCCGTCTTGGTTCCATTTAGAAATATTTTGTTTCCTTGAATGGTATATATGAAGGTGGACGTTTTAAATATGTTAATAAGTGTTATTTGTTGTGATTGAAAATGATGATACGGTTCTCAATTTGAAGACTTGACGTTTACTAGAATGTGACCGAGATTTCCTTTCCTTTGTTCATATTTTGCTCGATCTTGAGTTCGGATTATAGTTTGGTTATGTCTTCGATATTCTCTGATTTATTTTCACGAATATATTACCACTGCAACGTTTAAATCATTACGCTCACGGAAAATTAAACTTTAAAAACATTTCAAATGTTTCCGAGCTCTTCAACTGATGTTATTTGACAAGTGTTGTATTCATTTCAAGGATTACATGTTATTTAAAAATAAAATGAAAGCAATGTAGTCTACAATACACCGACTATCCATTTTGCTATACGAACATACTGGGGTTATCCAAATACACACGCACTCACATCGTATGCATCGCGAGGCCGCCCTTAAATGACCCTCGCTGTTAAGTTTAACCTAATTAAACCAAACCAAACCAAAAATGAAGATGAAGAATATTTCCTTTTACGTTATCTGAATTATGAAGTTTTTAAAATGTTTTTTTTTGCACCGTGAATTGTAAACAATATATATTATATGTATTGTATACAATGTCAGGCGTTTGGAAGGAAGGCAGTAAGTAAATGTACTTAAATTTTTGACATAATTTAATTTGTTTGTTTAATTTGCAACTGATCTGCTGTTGGGAGATGGCTTATTATAAAAGTAAACTCTTGTTGCCAAATCCCATCTTGTATTGTAAATAATTGGGAATAAAATACTGTTTAAACCAAAAAAGAAGACGAAAGACTGGAAAACGATCCCAAATATTTTGCATTTTGAACAACAGACCAATTATTCATATTTTCGTCTTGATCCTATCTCGTTCGTTAAACTAGGAAAAGAAAACTGAATACATTGCCAAAGGGTCCCCATTATTTGCCTTCTACATTACATATGCAGTTTGAACGGCAGTCTTTTCTTGAATTTTGCCAGTGACCCTTAACGGGAGTTGATTTACCACCACAGATTCTACATGATATCAAGGGACACGTAAATGTGATACAAATGGCGGATTCTTTCGACGGTCTTGTACGAGTTGATATATTCCTTTCCAAGAATTGCTGTTTCTAAATAACCTCAGGTAGAAGAAAAGTACGGAATTCATGAGATGTGCGCATATGGCTTCCCTGTCCTGCTTATCAAAGTGGAAATTTTCGTGGTGTGGAAATGCTCGCATTCTAACAACCTCGAAAATAACCTACAAAGTAACTCGTCAAAAGACATTTCAGAATAATGTGCTTGCCTTCACCACGAAGGTATGTGAATGTTATGTTAACAATGCTGAGAACACTTCAGTCTTAGATATGTTTAACATCATCGTCCACTGTTATAACTATCTGCATGTACAAAAAATCACGTTTGTGCAACGATGCATGAAACGGATAATAGTGGTACAGGTGCCATTAAAAACGACACGACTGTTACCATAATAATAAATTAAATTCTTTCAAATAAACAGATGCCTACATGATAATATGCAAATTTCAGAGATATCGAAGCGTAAACAAAACCACACACCGAGCTTATAATCGATTAAACAGGTAGCAAAATATGAGCAAAGGAAATATTTACATGCAGGCCCTTGAAAAAGTACAAGAGAATAAAACCAGTTGTTCCGGAAGAGAGAGCATCTTCTGCTTCACCGACGAAACCCAGCCATGTAAATCAAGGTCACATCCAAGTATATACCCGGTATCACAATAAAGAGAAAACATATATAAATAATCTGGTTTTGGTTTTACTGTGTTGGTAAAATTAATCCAGTTCCAATGACAATCTTGAGTATGACGGTGGCTATGAGACTTTGAGCTAAGAGTAAGAAAGATGCATTCAGACAACTGCCATAACACTCATTGTAATACTATTCTTATACCCCTGTAGTTTCACTGTCATTGTATACATATATCATATAGTTTAAATATCAACGATTAAACATAGAGGTGATCTCAAATCTTATATTTGATAAGCAAACCTTTAAGATACACAACGAGTCACCGAAAAGTTATCTTTTCGAAGTATAAATATCAACTATCAATTAAGCATATCATTAAAAATAATGAAAAAGAAGCAATACATACCGTTTAACTGGTGTTTCTCCCGATTCTCACTGCGTCACGTCACAGTATAGGACTGGCGTAAGCTGAGAATTTATATACACCTACCGTGCAGTATATACTCTATATTTAAAATGCCATGGTCGTTTTATCACACCATCTGTCATCACTGACGAACAGGATCACTGTATAATACCAGTGAGTCAATATTATCATAATTTACTTTTAGGGATGAGTTTTTGCCGAAAATATAACAAGCAGTGAAAAATCTTGAAAATATTTGATTTCAAGACATTATGATAAATTTGAAAGGCTTTTTTAAATTTATATTTGTTTGGCCATTTATCGTGTCGTTCTGAACACAACCGGTTTCACGGGAACATGTCGAACGTTATTTTGAAGAGCTATAAGGCAAAGGTTACTAAGTAGTGCCGTTGAACTGGTCTCACTAGTATACCGGAGCTGATTGGGACCGTCGCTGACCAGGACCGTCGTTTAAGCCAAAATTAATTGTATCGACGTAGGCCCTACAACACATAGCGGGGTACATTATACACGATGACGAGCAGAGAAGGCTGCCGATGTGTCGTGATATGTGAGATAATTTACATGAAATGTGTTTGCCTGTTTGATGATTGAGATTGTTGATTTCCTTTTAAATTAATTATGTCTCTTTTCAAAAGAGCGGGTCGGCATTGATTATGTTTTAAATATGGTCTATGTTGCTCAGATGGCGGAGGGTCGGTGTTGATTATGTATTAAATATGGTCTATGTCACTCAGCTGACGGAGGGTCGGCATGGATTATGTATTAAATACGGTCTATGTCACTCAGCTGACGGAGGGTCGGTATTAATTATTTATTAAATACGGTCTTTCTTACTCAGCTGACGGAGGGTCGGCATGGATTATGTATTAAATACGGTCTATGTCACTCCGCTGACGAAGGGTCGGTGTTGCTTTTAAAGTGTTATATACGGTCTATGTCACTCAGCTGACGGAGGGTCGGTGTGGCTTTTACAGTGTTATATACGGTCTATGTCACTCAGATGACGGAGGGTCGGTATTAGTTATGTATTAAATACGGTCTTTGTTACTCAGCTGACGGAGGGTCGGTGTTGCTTTTACAGTGTTATATACGGTCTATGTCACTCAGCTGACGAAGGGTCGGTGTTGCTTTTACAGTGTTATATACGGTCTATGTCACTCAGCTGGCGGAGGGTCGGTGTGGCTTTTACAGTGTTATATACGGTCTATGTCACTCAGCTGACGAAGGGTCGGTGTTGCTTTTAAAGTGTTATATACGGTTTATGTCACTCAGCTGACGGAGGGTCGGTGTGGCTTTTACAGTGTTATATACGGTCTATGTCACTCAGCTGACGAAGGGTCGGTGTGGCTTTTACAGTGTTATATACGGTCTATGTCACTCAGCTGACGGAGGGTCGGTGTGGCTTTTACAGTGTTATATACGGTCTTTGTTACTCAGCTGACGGAGGGTCGGCATGGATTATGTATTAAATACGGTCTTTGTCACTCAGCTGGCGGAGGGTCGGTGTGGCTTTTACAGTGTTATATACGGTCTATGTCACTCAGCTGGCGGAGGGTCGGTGTTGCTTTTACAGTGTTATATACGGTCTATGTCACTCAGCTGACGGAGGGTCGGTGTTGCTTTTACAGTGTTATATACGGTCTATGTCACTCAGAGGACGGAGGGTCGGTGTTGCTTTTACAGTGTTATATACGGTCTATGTCACTCAGCTGACGGAGGGTCGGTGTGGCTTTTACAGTGTTATATACGGTCTATGTCACTCAGCTGACGGAGGGTCGGTGTTTGCTTTTACAGTGTTATATACGGTCTATGTCACTCAGCTGACGGAGGGTCGGTGTGGCTTTTACAGTGTTATATACGGTCTATGTCACTCAGCTGACGGAGGGTCGGTGTTGCTTTTACAGTGTTATATACGGTCTATGTCACTCAGCTGACGGAGGGTCGGTGTTGCTTTTACAGTGTTATATACGGTCTATGTCACTCAGCTGACGGAGGGTCGGTGTGGCTTTTACAGTGTTATATACGGTCTATGTCACTCAGCTGACGGAGGGTCGGTGTGGCTTTTACAGTGTTATATACGGTCTATGTCACTCAGCTGACGGAGGGTCGGTGTGGCTTTTACAGTGTTATATACGGTCTATGTCACTCAGCTGACGGAGGGTCGGTGTTGCTTTTACAGTGTTATATACGGTCTATGTCACTCAGCTGACGGAGGGTCGGTGTTGCTTTTACAGTGTTATATACGGTCTATGTTACTCAGCTGACGAAGGGTCGGTGTTGCTTTTACAGTGTTATATACGGTCTATGTCACTCAGCTGACGAAGGGTCGGTGTTGCTTTTACAGTGTTATATACGGTCTATGTCACTCAGCTGACGGAGGGTCGGTGTGGCTTTTACAGTGTTATATACGGTCTATGCCACTCAGCTGACGGAGGGTCGGTGTTGCTTTTACAGTGTTATATACGGTCTATGTCACTCAGCTGACGAAGGGTCGGTGTTGCTTTTACAGTGTTATATACGGTCTATGTCACTCAGCTGACGAAGGGTCGGTGTTGCTTTTACAGTGTTATATACGGTCTATGTCACTCAGCTGACGAAGGGTCGGTGTGGCTTTTACAGTGTTATATACGGTCTATGTCACTCAGCTGACGAAGGGTCGGTGTGGCTTTTACAGTGTTATATACGGTCTATGTCACTCAGCTGACGAAGGGTCGGTGTTGCTTTTACAGTGTTATACACGGTCTATGTCACTCAGCTGACGGAGGGTCGGTGTGGCTTTTACAGTGTTATATACGGTCTATGTCACTCAGCTGACGAAGGGTCGGTGTTGCTTTTACAGTGTTATATACGGTCTATGTCACCCGCTGACGGAGGGTCGGTGTTGCTTTTACAGTGTTATACACGGTCTATGTCACTCAGCTGACGGAGGGTCGGTGTGGCTTTTACAGTGTTATATACGGTCTATGTCACCCGCTGACGGAGGGTCGGTGTTGCTTTTACAGTGTTATACACGGTCTATGTCACTCAGCTGACGGAGGGTCGGTGTTGCTTTTACAGTGTTATACACGGTCTTTGTTACTCAGCTGACGGAGGGTCGGTGTTGCTTTTACAGTGTTATATACGGTCTATGTCACTCAGCTGACGGAAGGTCGGTGTGGCTTTTACAGTGTTATATACGGTCTATGTCACTCAGCTGACGGAGGGTCGGTGTGGCTTTTACAGTGTTATATACGGTCTATGTCACTCAGCTGACGAAGGGTCGGTGTTGCTTTTACAGTGTTATATACGGTCTATGTCACTCAGCTGACGGAGGGTCGGTGTGGCTTTTACAGTGTTATATACGGTCTATGTCACTCAGCTGACGGAGGGTCGGTGTGGCTTTTACAGTGTTATATACGGTCTATGTCACTCAGCTGACGAAGGGTCGGTGTTGCTTTTACAGTGTTATATACGGTCTATGTCACTCAGCTGACGAAGGGTCGGTGTTGCTTTTACAGTGTTATATATGGTCCATGTCACTCAGCTGGCGAAGGGTCGGTGTTGCTTTTACAGTGTTATATACGGTCTATGTCACTCAGCTGACGAAGGGTCGGTGTTGCTTTTACAGTGTTATATACGGTCTATGTCACTCAGCTGACGAAGGGTCGGTGTTGCTTTTACAGTGTTATATACGGTCTATGTCACTCAGCTGACGAAGAGTCGGTGTTGCTTTTACAGTGTTATATATGGTCCATGTCACTCAGCTGGCGAAGGGTCGGTGTTGCTTTTACAGTGTTATATACGGTCTATGTCACTCAGCTGACGAAGGGTCGGTGTTGCTTTTACAGTGTTATATACGGTCTATGTCACTCAGAGGACGGAACATTCTTTTTTTGCTCAACCGGTAGAGACTTAGATTTTCACACCGGAGACCCGAGTTCAATTCCCAGTCGGGGCACTAGACGGGAATGTGTTTTGTACTGGACAGGAACATGAACATGGCGCAGAAGACGCTTACTCTTCTGGTACACCTGGTCTTATTCTCTTGTATTTTTACGAGGTTCTCCATGTAAATCTTTCCTTTGTTCCTATTTTGCCAATAAAAAATCAGAGAATACCAAAGCGTCAACAAAACCATAACCCGAACTCAAAATCGATTAAACTAGAGGCAAATTAGGAACAAAAGAAGGATTTACATGGAGATTCTCGTTAAACGACCCTCGTTTTTAAGTTCTGATTATAGTTTCTTTGACGCTTTGATATTCTCTGATTTCTGTCCCATGTTCTATTACATTGGCGCCCAACTAAATCAACCATTGCACTTTGGTAAAGAATTAGGAAATCTCAGTAGTGTGAAAGGAGTGGGTCGGTATGGCAGAACGTGTAAATTATCCATATAGGTCTGGTACTATATTTGACAACAACAAAATTGTGAATGATTCATTGTCAATGAACAGGGAATTTAAATATGGGGCGCAAGTATTTCTGTGTCCTTGAATATAATGAACAGTAAAGCATCCTTAATTTTAACATTCATTTACGTGCCAAAATCGTGCAGCATTTATTACGCTTTGAGGGTGCATTGTGTAATCTACAACACGTTCTCTACACTACGATGTCGTCAAGAGAGCTACGAGACACACTTGGTTGGTTTTGATTAATTTGGTTTAACGTCATTTTATTTCAGCATGTGTCTTCATGCGTAAAACAAAAATTATGCTTGCTCATATGTATATATAACGGCACTAGCGGATCCAGAGGGGGATTCCTTGGGTTCAGGACCCAACCCCACTTTCGGAGGAGGATATTTTTATAGCCTTTTAAATGGAAGTTTTTACCGTTGTATCATTAAAAAAGGCGCTAACTGGACCCCCTGTTTCGAAAATCCTGTATGTCCCCGTTGGACATAGTAGGGTGATGAATTTGCCTCCGCGTCATAGCTCTGATCTGATGCGAGCTGTATAGTGCTATATCACTGAAATGCCATACCAACGGCACTCCACCACGTCACAGTATAGTGACAACGGTTGGACTGGTTGTTGTCTTTACCCATAATGAGGAAAGCTAAGCAGGGGATAATATCTTCCATTCTTTAGGATTTTTGTATATATCACGGCCTAGGGAAAGTATTTGCTGGCTTCCTTATTTCGGCAAACATCCAATGTAAGAACCAAAATATGAGGTATTTCTAAGCAAGGCGATGGGAATTAAAAGGAAGTTACGTGTTTTTAGAATTTTATAGATTCCAACTATTCCAACAGGTGCTGCAGACATATGGTGGTCGCTGTAAAGGGTGCAATCGAAAATCTCACTTTCTGCAGGGGTTCCCTCTTACGATGGAAGCAGTGGGTAACAGAAGATTTATTTCCCCCGACCCCGACCGTAACGGAATGCTGCGATGTTTATGTTAGACGTCGAACAGGGAATATCAACACCTTGAATAAGGATTTCGGTATGTTCATTTCAACAAATTTCATTCATTAAAAGGATACAATCAATGGGATTGAACAACGGGCTATGTCTATATCAGTTCTCTCCCACATGCGTTGGTATAACAGAATTGTTCTGATATTATAAATTTGATAAAATTAAATAATAAAGTGAAATGATAGAAAAAACAACATAAAACAATATCAATGTGCAAGGCAATGGCGTAAGGGAGATAACTCAAACTACTTTTCAAACAGAGTCACACATATTAACCTTACAGTAGCTTATCACAGGCACTTGTGGCCAGGAGAATAACCATCTATATAATAAAAACAAAATATAAAAAGAAATTTTCCAATTTTCGTTTGATGTTATTCATCATCTAAATCCATAATGAAAATAATTGACAAATTTCAGCTTGATACGTCAAGCGGTTTTTCACAAAAAAATCGACTATCAGACGTTTCCTACCCTTTCAAGCGTAAAAGTCAATCAGATGTCAATGCCGCCAGAGAACAACAGGCTTGGCGATTTCTACAGGAAAGATCAGATTTAGAGTCGCCAATGAATACGGATTTGTATTTTTGTGGTTATTTCTCAGATAATCGAATATTAATTACCTTTTTTTTACATACCAGAGTTCATGCGATACATTATAAAATTGATCTATTATTATTCAAAAACATGTTAATAAAATAAACAATTTCAGTGATTCAAAGGTGTTTTAGTGATTATATAATAAAACAATTATATCATGGGTGTCTGTGCAATAGTCCAGAATATTTGACCCTCGGTACTGGTAATCGACCGATGTTCTATTGCACGAGGCCGAAGGCTATCTGAGTAATAACAACAAAAATATCCTAATTCATTGGCGACTCCAAATTTCAACTTTCCTGTAGAAGTCGAGATCGCTATGCCTGTTGTCTGGCAACATTGACATCTGACTGACTTTGACGCTTGAAAGGGTAGGAAACCTCACGCGAGGTTCAATAGTTCGCACATGACCGTGCAATAGTCATTTTAGCAGTGCAATAGTTCATTTCAATAGTAAATGGTTCAAAATATAGATTATGCGAACAGTTAAGGAAAATCAAACGCATTATGTAATAATCTGGACTATTGCACAGACACTCATGACATATTTGTATATTACTGAAATAAACTTAACAGGCATTTGACGAATACTTGGTAGACCCCCAAAAATGATGACATAATTTCACGAACCGAGGTTGTTTTTATCAAGTGGTCATTTTTATATACCACAAAGTGTCGCGTGTTACCTAAAAAAGCATCGACAGAACATTTCCCATACAGGTCTGCTCAATATTCCGTGTAATACATTGGATTTTAGCAGATATATATGCTATATTGACATTTTTAAGGCACGGTGGTCTAGTGGTAGGACGCCGGGCTCGTGATCGAAGGGTTGCGAGTTCGAGTCCCCGTCACGGCACTTGTGTTGTATCCTTGAGCAAGACACTTTACTTTGCTTGTTCCAGTCTACTCAGCTGTATATGAGTACGTGGTTGGGTAGTGCTAGAAATTGTAGAACGCTAGCTGTGAACGCCGAAATGGCAGCACCGGTTGTATGCTCCCCAGGGAGTTGAGAATGATATTGGCTGGTTGCTAAGGCCCTTTAACCACGGATAATAATTTGTGAACCGCTTTGAGACGCGCTTTAAGGTGGTGATAAAGCGGTATATAAGAACCTCGAATTATTATTATTATTATTATTATTTTTATATTTTACTCCTAAGATGTTAATTTTGACAAGGTAAGATGCATAGTAATAGGACTGTATGTCGGCGTCAGTTTTTCACTGTCGCAAGGAGGCTCACGCGAACATACTGCTGCCTCAAAACTACATACGCATACACGCATCTCATACACAGGGAGACCGTCCTTAAATGGCCTTAGCTGTTCACACTAATAATTACTTATCATCTTTCATTTTTACTAAAAAAGTTTTATTCCCGTTTTTTAGAAACACAGTCTTGAACTTTCTCAAATATCATATGAAGACTCACCTTTATACCTAGTTGAACCTATTTGATATTTAGACAGATTAGAAAAAATCAAACTGGCTGACAGGCGGCCACCTTACATTTGATAGTCAAAGAGCTACACATTGCTATTACTACTACGACTACTTAAAGGCCCAATATACGTATTTTTAGGATTTTTTCGGTATTCTGAAAAAAATATGAAAAACATCCATTTGATAATCATGCAAAAATTAGTCTAAAACGAAGTAAACCGGAGCGGTAACTGACAAGAAACTTTTCTCCGAAAAATACAAAGAATTGAAAATAATTCAGGTGTGGCCCACTTCAACAACAAGCCGAAGTTAGAAGACAGTTCAAAATGTTCCGTTAACCGCGTGAGAATTGATCTCGAATATTGCTGATATCAGTTAATCTTAACTAAATCTATCAATACAATTAGTTATTAGGCTTGATTTTCCCTTTAAGTTTTACCGAAAGTGACGTCTATTCGGCCTTTAATAGGAATTCTCAAAATTAATTATTTGATTTCCAGCATATAAGAGGAAAACAAAAAGAAGAGAATATAACAAAGTTTTAAGGATGTATTCTTTTGAGGTTTCAGTCACGTTCAAGTCCCGTTTCAATCTCATTTAAAATTTTCATTTTATATTGCAGAATGTCAAATGTTGGGGTGGTCGGGTGATGCAGTGCATAGCGCATTCGCCTTTCACCAAGGCGGCCGGGGTTAGATTCCCAAACCGGATATGAAAAGCTATGGGGGTCATCTGCCTGACCACGTGGGTTTTTCCGGGTACTCCGGTTTCCTCCCACAATAAGACCCCTCGCGCGCTAACACCCGGGCCAACAAGAGTGATTAATATAAGTTGTATAACTTGTTTCATAATTCTTGTATAATAATTAAGTTTACATTATATTGAAGAATAAATTATCATTTTAATAGCATTTAAGCATCTGAAAATTGTGTCAAAAATATACGTGTATGTTGCTTGTAGACTTTTTTTTAGCGAAAGGCTGAATTTCACTTTTATGATGCTTTTATAAGATCGATCTCTGAAAAACATCAGTAAAAGCAGAACTTTTTGTATCAAGCGTTAAATCTGCCATTTTTGTGTCGCCTGAAAAGGCGACATATAGGGATCACTATGTCGGCGGCGTCTGCACTAACAGTTTCCGTGCGATAACTTGAGTTTCCTTGGGCCAATCAAACTCAAACTTCATACAGTGCTTCCTTACTAAAAGTGCTCGCTTGGAATTGCTTTTCAGGGTCAAAGGTCAAGGTCACTGTTGCTATAAATAGAAAATCAGTTTCCGTGCGATAACTTTAGTTTCCTTGGGCCAATCAACTCAAACTTCATAAAGTACTTCTTTACCAAAAGTGCTTGCTTGGGATTGCTTCTCAGGGTCAAATGTCAAAGGTCAAGGTCACTATTGCTATAAATAGAAAATCGGTGTCCGTGCGATAACTTTAGTTTCCTTGTGCCAATTAAACTGAAACTTCTTACAATGCATCATTACCAAAAATGCTTGCTTGGGTTGCTTTTCAGGGTCAAAGGTCAAGGTCACTGTTGCTGTAAATAGAAAATCTGTTTTGAGTGCAGTTACTTCAGTATCTCCCAACTTGCTGCGCGGGCGACACATCCACTTCCGTGGAATTCTTGTTAATGATAACAAGCTCATATTTGCTGTACGACTTAGTATAGAAATAATTTGAAACAAAGTGGGTAATTTTGGAGCACTTTTTATTTCAAACCCGAAATTGTGAAAAAAATCACAAATAATAAAGGGACAAAAAACTAACAACATCCAACAAAAATATAATCACAGAGGCTGATAATGAGTTTCCCTACGGCTATGACTTTTGAATGTCAAAATAAATATTAAAATAGAAAAATATAATCACAGAGGCTGATAATGAGTTTCCCTATGGATATGACTTTTGAATGTCTAAATAAATATTAAAATAGAAAAATATAATCACAGAGGCTGATAATGAGTTTCCCTATGGAAATGACTTTTGAATGTCTAAATAAATATTAAAATAGAAAAATATAATCACAGAGGCTGATAATGAGTTTCCCTATGGATATGACTTTTGAATGTCTAAATAAATATTAAAATAGAAAAATATAATCACAGAGGCTGATAATGAGTTTCCCTATGGAAATGACTTTTGAATGTTGAACCCATACCAACCATCTCGTCCACTGCATGTCAAAATAAATATTAAAATAGAAAAAGATGATCACAGACGCTGATAAACAGTTTTCCTAAGGCTATGACATAGACATTATTAATAAAGAAAACTATTAAAAATCAATTAGATGTTGTCTGATTTGTGTAAAAGTATATGATTGTGGGTGCCTAGGGCGAATTTTTGCCAGTAATGTCAACATATAAACACAGCTAAATAAAATCAATGTTTAATAACTACGAGTGCCTAGCGGCAAAATAAAGAAACCGTACATAAGAGAAGTTCAATGCCGAACTTCAACCCTACAAATGTCTTCCGTGTAACAGTGCTCAGTTACAAGTTTAAGATATTCCATAGATTGAACTTCTAACAGAGTATTGTAAACAGTAACAAACACTTTGCACCAAAAACTTCCGCCACATAGCAGTGTACACTTGTTGTTAGTTATCACTATCACTTAATCTTAATGGACCTACACACTATTCCTACAACAAAGGCGCTTCCTGTATAAGTGTTTATTACTGGGATAAAACGTTTTCTACATCCTTATTTTACTGAGTGGCTGATCGAGATACGTTCACCGTGAAACAGGTGAATTTTGCACATTTGTAGTTGAGGCCAATTTTTTCTTCATTGTAAGCAATGATGACGATTACTCCAATGTTTCGTGTGTTGGTACAATTACTCCTTTTTATTGGATACACTCTTCTTGTGTCACGTTTGTCTACATACACGGAAAAGCCTACAATGCCATGTATATCGAGTTCAGCAAAGGAAGACGTTATCAAAAGCTCTATTCGACACAAACCTGTTGCGTTTGTTCCTGGCCGAGCTAGCATCTCTAACGATCCGATTTTGAAGAGAAAGGCAGACGTGAGCAACTTTACAAAGATCAATGTAGAAACCAAAACGAAGCTTGTTAATGCAAGTAGATTATTTCGAAAGGCTTTAAACTACGTCCGCGGAACAAAGGCAAGAGATGCTATGATGCGTGTTGGCCATGCTTTAAATGACGCTTTGAGTTCGCTTAATTTGAATAATTTGTCAGTGACGGGTCGTCCTGTTCTAAAGGCACACAGTGTGTGTCCGGAGATTTACAAAGGAACTAAATTCGACTATCCTCTTTACTATGAAGGATTTGAGATGGTCAAGTGTGGCCATGAGATTCCAGAGGAGCGACTACTTACAATAGTTACAATGTGGGACGGAAGTGGTATAAATCTTTCCCGGTTTTTAACAGACGTACAAAAGTACAACCGGAAATTATCAGTCATCGTTGGTTTGTATGCTGTTGATAAATTTCCTCAGAGTAACAATATGTTTCCTCATTCAACCTTTAAATATTTTAACACCGGAACTAGTAAAGGTCATATTTGGAATGAGCTGATCACATCCGTAAATACGCCCTATGTTTTAGTTGCGCGTGACACAATCATGTTCAACAATGACAGTCGTGTACATCGCCTTATTCGTGAGATTGAGCGTCTCGGACTTATTTCCGCTGGTGGTGCATCTCGGGATAACAACGGCCACTGGAAAATTGGCTGTCTACAGCGAGCCTACAAGAACCACACTGTTGTTTTCGAAGAAGGTTACCAAGAATCAATCCACGAATGTGTATTTTGTGATCATATGGACAATTCATTTGTGATAAGTAAAAAAAGATTCTTGAAGATAAAATTCGACGAAAACATTAATGGAGAAGGTATTTGGGAAGACTTCTTTATGCGTACCGAAGGAGAATCCGTGATTTGTCCAGATTCCATGTTTTATGTTAACCAGGTACCTAGGAGCTCAAACATATCCGACTGGAAGCAATTTGGGGCGAAATACCAGCTGAAAAAACTGAAATTTATATCATTGAATTTGGAGTTTGATTTTGGTTGTCCTAAAAATTATTCCTGTTTCCGTGAAAAGGGGTACGCGATTGGAGTTTGTTGTCTGCAAGAGTTAGCCAATCTTGTGACATTCGTCATGAACCTGTGCGCAGATATGGGTGTCGTTTGTGAATTAGCTGAGGGTACGGCGCTAGAAGCGGTAAAATTTCATAATGTGTTTCCATGGGAACGAGACGCTGATATCGGTATACTGGAGGCAAACTACACAACATTTCGAACACTTAGTAAGAAAGTCAGTAGCGCGGGCTACACACTGGTCGACCACACTAGCCGTGGTCTGTTCAACATCGATAGCAAGAACTGGTTTATTGAAATATATGGACAAAGAAGGTTGGACACTGAACTACTGATAGACCAAAAATTAGCACCGACTAAAGTGTTATTCCATGGTCAGTGGGTTAACGCACCAAGAAACCCTGGACTGTACGCAAGAAATAGATATGGACATGAAGTATATCGACACGCAGAGCATTGGAGGGCGACGGGAGATACCACTGGTTGGATAAATTATAAAACCGATGGTTTCACATCTTGCGATACTCCCGGGTCTCATAACTGTCTTGATCGTTACAACTCTGACGGAAATCTGCATTTTTCTGACCCAATCCCTTGATATTTTCTATATACCATTAACTCTTTCTGATGATCGTGATTTTGCAACGAAGCTATAAATAAAAACAACTCACACGTAAGTTTTTTATTGTGTTTAAACAGAGAAAGTGGACCAAAATGCAGATTTTTGTTTCGGGGGAGTGGGGGTGTCATCTCGATATCCAGGTGCTACAGACACTTACTATCTCTGCACTCCTGGAATATAATATGGCAAAACTTCAGTCACACTCGGTAACCGACCTCAATGCCTCGCCTCTCACGTGACCACGATATTCTTCAGATGTACATCAAAGGGTCGACCAGTCTTCTTGCCTCGACAAAAAGTTGGCGCATACGGAGCTTTCAGTTTTGCAATTGCATATTCCAGGGGTGAAGAGAGCATAGGTGAGCGTAGCCTCTTGATATCAAGGATGGGGCGGGGTTGGTTAGGGCATTTCGCCAAAACCGTTTAAACATTTGGAAATTATTCTTTTCCCGTGATGTTAATTGTAGTTGAATTTAAATATACATTTTTTTATTTTGTTAAACTTTCTACTTACAGTTACAATGTAAAGCAATTGAATGTCGTTTATTCTCGGGCGTAAAGTTTTCATGTTTATGCATGCTGATGGGCGGTACAAATGATGACAAAATATACAACCACTTGTATGCATCACGTTGTCTCAATTTAATTCGTTTTTTATATATACTGAAACGAAAAAGAAACGCAACATGGAAAATTGTGATTAATTTTGTATTAAATATACATATCTGTATAAAAATCGCCGATATAAACATGCAACCTGCCTAACACCCATACCAATCTTCAAAATCACCCAAGTGTGACTAGAGACCTATGCACTTCCGGCGCGGTAAAAACATCAAAAACCGTGCCTGTACAAACATATGCGTTCTTTTTTCATTCAAACCAGTATCAATTCATCACTAACATTGAGCAACATCATCGCCAATACTTTTGCAAACAATAATTCCTTTTACAATTATGCCACGGTTATCAAAGGTTGATAGAGGACGTGCTATAGCGATGCTTTTGGCAGGGAACACGCAACTTCACGTCGCTCGACAATTCAGAGTTCACAAATCGACTATTAGTCGATTAGTTTCACGTCTTAACGCAACAGGAAGAGTCGATGACCAGCCGAGATCAGGACGTCCACGCGTAACGTCGCGACGTCAAGACCGGGTTCTTAGGTTGGCACACCTGCGTAACAGGAGATTAACGGCCGCTGAAACGGCAAGGAATACGATTGGTAATCATAACCGTCGAATTCATCCCCAAATAGTGATCAACAGACTGCGTGAGGCTAATTTGCGTGCAAGGCGACAGTACGTTGGTTTACCACTAACACCGCAACGTCGAGCACGTCGTATGCAATGGGCAACGGCACATATGCCCAGACGTTTTCCTATGAGACGTTGGAGGTCTATGCTCTTCACCGATGAATCTCGATTCACGTTATTTCGAGCAGATGGCCGTCAACGTGTGTACCGGCGTCGAGGCGAACGTTTTGCTGACGCCTGTGTTTTGGAACACGACCGATTTGGGGGTGGATCAGTTATGGTTTGGGCGGGAATCTCCCATGGTTTGAAGACGCCTTTTGTGATAGTCAATGGGAATTTAACGGCCGTACGCTATCGGGATGAGATCCTTAGGCCCCATGTTGTGCCGTTTGTTAGGCAGCATCATCTAACCTTTCAGCAAGATAACGCGAGACCACACGTTGCAAGAGTCTGTAGAGACTTTCTTGCGACACAGAACATTGCTCCTATAGATTGGCCTCCATCGAGCATTTGTGGGATGAATTAGACAGAAGAATTCGAAATCGCCGTAACCCCCCAAATACCCTCCCTCAGTTAGCAAATGCACTCGTCCAAGAATGGAATAACATTCCAATACGGAAAGTCAATGCCCTGATGAACTCAATGCAACAAAGAATTAGAGATGTGATAACTGTTCGAGGAGGACACACACGATATTAGGGCACGGTTTCAAAACTGCTGCCATTTCAACTTGGATTCACGTAGGGTACTACCAATCATGACCTTCTAGCAAAGTGACCTGTTCTTAAAAATCTCTAAATATTGAATAAGGATGTTACATCAATATTCAATATTAACTATTACATATGAAATTTAAACATAATGCTCACAATTATTATTTTATTAAACCTACAATTTGAAGTTGCGTTTCTTTTTCGTTTCAGTATATATATACATATGAAAATACATGTGTGTAATACTGGCCTATCTAGGGTAATACAACTCTGATGGCTGTGGTTTTCTCTCATTTCTAGGTGTGTAATACTGGCCTATCTAGGGTAATACAACTCTGATGGCTGTGGTTTTCTCTCATATCTAGGTGTGTAATACTGGCCTATCTAGGGTAATACAACTCTGATGGCTGTGGTTTTCTCTCATTTCTAGGTGTGTAATACTGGCCTATCTAGGGTAATACAACTCTGATGGCTGTGGTTTTCTCTCATTTTTAGGTGTGTAATACTGGCCTATCTAGGGTAATACAACTCTGATCGCTGTTGTTTTCTCTCATTTCTAGGTGTGTAATACTGGCCTATCTAGGGTAATACAACTCTGATGGCTGTGGTTTTCTCTCATTTTTAGGTGTGTAATACTGGCCTATCTAGGGTAATACACCTATGATCACTGTGGTTTTCTCTCATTTCCAGGTGTGTAAAACTGGCCTGTCTAGGGCAATACACCTTTGATCACTGTGGTTTTCTCTCATTTCCAGGTGTGTAAAACTGGCCTGTCTAGGGCAATACACCTATGATCGCTGTGGTTTCCTCTCATTTTTAGGTGTGTAATACTGGCCTATCTAGGGTAATACACCTTTGATCGCTGTAATTTTCTCTCATTTCTAGATGTGTAATACCGGCCTATCTAGGGCAAAACACCTCCGATCGCTGTGGTTGTATTACATCTACCCATGCAGTGCAGCCATGGCGTGACGTCACAATGACGTGACGTCACTAGAGAAAACAAATTCGACGTGATGAAATTAAAACCGTTCACGATATTTTCATTTCATTTCAACAAATTTTATTGGCAAAATAAGGTGGAAGATGTTGTCAGGAGGATAGAATATCAGGCATTGCCTATATTAATTCTCTCCTTCGGTGGCTTTATACAGTAGTGAACAAATACAATAAAGATAAATTGAATAATAAAGATAGTGAAATGAAGTAAACAGTCAAAGGGAGGTAACACATATTTTTCACGCTGTTTTAACCGTGTATCTTAGAAAGCTTAGATTATTTTTTTCTCTGTTTGCAAATAAGGGGTATGCTTAATCTCGCTGTATCACTTGTTTTCGTCAAAAAAGCACAAGGGCCAAGTTGATATTTTCAAAATGGAAGCAAGTCAAAAGGTATTTTCACGGTTTTTGAGCTTATTTTGCCCACGACCCGATTCAATCCGAACTAGGTATCATGTATAGTATCCCAGCCTACTCCACTGAAACAGTGTTTAAAAAATTCAAAGGGTCCTGTGGGCCTGAACTATGAACTTCTTTGTGGCGTTTTGAAAAGCAAGGTTGAGATATGGCTCCATAACGAAGAATTATAACACAGAAATATATGATCTCTTATTTTGTTCATAAGAGCCTACTTGACATTTAACATAACATACATGGATAATTATTATTCCTTACTTTTATTTCGAATGACCTGATTGGATTAAACGTAATCACATGACATTTTATAAATAAGATATTCCACCGAAATTAAAGCATTGGGGAAATAACCCTAGAGGGAAATATAACCGAAGTGAAATAATTTGGGGGATATAACCATCGAGGGAAATAACCCTTCGTGAGCCCCATAATTCCGTAGTCATACGCGACCGGAAGTGAGTTGTCGTTTGCAACAAGTCAACAGACAACGATGTTGCTGGTTATATTAATTTGTTGCCTAAACTACATGTATCACGCAAATTTATAATTGTTTTTAGTTTTGTTCGGTATAATAAAATAGTTATGGCCCTCGTTATGTGTCGGTACACAGCCAGAATTGTCTCCCTACACCCTCGGAAAATAACCCTTCCCAGGGAGACAATTCTGGATGTATCCCTCCACAAAGGGCCATATTTTTTTAATATGACAAAACTACGCAAAGTGAAATATGGAAAAATTGTGTTTTTTGGTATAATTTTTGAGCAGAGTACACTCTTTTGAGCAGTGTGTCACAGACTTCCGGTTCCGGTGCACCCAAAATTTGGCCGAATGTATTTGCTCAAATCAGTGATAATTTAAAAAGAATTCGTAGCCGGTAAATTTGCCAATGAAAAGGATATTTGCGATGAGTCGGAATATTCGAAATTGGCGTTATAAAAATTAAAACATGATATAATTCATATAACCATCTTTTGACACAAAGAGGCCCCGAGGGCCTGTATGCGTTCGTTTAAAGCAAGGCTCTAATCTAACACATAAAACAAAAATATTTCATTATTGCTATATATTTAGAGTCTGCCTTGTTTTTAAACAGATGGTTCTTTGTTTATACAAAGACTTAAGTTAACTTGAAAACTAGATATTTGTTGTACAATCCAGTTACTATGAATGTACAACTTACTGACACAGGAGTTTTATGATTTGCTAGATGAATAGAACGACCAAGGTAGTACAACATTGATGCAACATGAGCACTCATACCAGGTATTCTTTTCCCTGCAGAACAATAAAGGTTTTCAGGGCAATTGTGTGTATTATACAGACTGTTATTTACATTTAAATACATTGGTAACGCAGGAACAATGTGTCAAAATAACTTTCGTCTTATTATAATCTATGAATGATACCGACGAAGTGAATGTTTTTTTCTTACTAAAATAAAGTAAGGGTTGCCTAGTAATGTTATGATTATAACAACAAGCAATTAATTCCAATAAGGATTGCACAAAGCACATGCTTTTCTCTATTAAGACAATATGGACGAATAAAAGAGTAACACATACCTCATTATATGCAAGCATACAAAATAATTTACGATGAAAGGAAGGTAAACCATGTAATGACCAAACAGTTCTAATATTTAAATATATATTTAGATGTGTGCCTATCCGTGTGTGATAGTCAAAAATGTATCATTTTTGGACTGTGTTTGATTTAACAGTGGTGGTTTAACCAGTAGGCATCTTTAGATCATACCACTGCATTTTTAATCTTCTTGAAACATTTGATTACAACTTTGTTGCTCCATTTTGTATTTAAGTTTCTAGAATTAAACCACTCTTACAGGCCTCCTTTACCTTTTACTTTATGCTAAAATCACTACTAGTGTAAGTTTTTGTTTTTGCATGAACTCTGCTGTTCACGATTATATCAATAACGAATAAATGACAACTCACTCAATATATTTAATTATCATACATATCAATTTCATATTGCAAATTCTGAGATTCCGACACCTCCCAAATATCCTTTTCATCGACAATTTTACCGGCTATCAAATGTCCTGATTCTTTTTTTCAATTTAAGCAAGTGCAATGGGCGGAGTAATGTTAAAAGAATTGAGGTGCAAATGAACCGGAATTGTGTGATACTGCTCAATCGATGCACCCATGAATATATAATATGAATGCACAAACTGTCATTTTTCATGAACTGATACAAGCCCTCTAGGCCTCGAACCGTGCAAAAAAAAGACATTTTGTGTATAAAATTATGTTTAAACCTTCAACATTTCCATATACAAGTACAAGCAAAAATAGATATTTTGTTAACCGCCAGATCAGTTTTATAACGCCAATTTCGGGATTCGGATTCATTACAAATACCCTTTTAATAGACAAATTTACTGACATCAAATTTCTTCCAAATTTCACTGAGAAAATGCAATGGGCAAATCATATTAAAAGGATTTAGGTACACACGAACTGGAAGTGATCAGTCAACGCCAATTTATATATAATATGAATGTACATACTTCCATTTCATATAAACTGACACATGCCCCAAGGGTCTCTTACCATGAAAAAAAGACGATGTTTTGTTTAACATCATGTTTAAACATTCAATATTTCTATATCATAATTTGAAAAAAAATATATATACGAATTTCATTAAAAAGTCATTTTATTGTTATAACGCCAATTTCATTATTTCGTCCATCGAAAATATCCTTTCCATTGACAATTTTACCGATTACGAATTCCTTTTAAATTTTCACTGATTTGAGCAAATACTTTCGGCCAAACTATATTAAAAGGATTTGGGTGCGCTGGAACCGGAAATGTGTGATACACTGCTCCAAAGACTGTACACTGCTAAACAATTGTACCAAAAAACACCATTTTTACGTATTTCAATGTGCGTAATTCTTTGTATGTGTCACGTTTATCCATGTATGGTATTTTAAAATGTCAAGCAGGTTCTTATGAACAAAATTATAGATAATAGGTTTCTGTGTCTTCCTTGTCTTCGTTATGGAGCCATCTCTGAACCTTGCCACACTCCCTTACAAAACCCCACAAAGAAGTTCATTATTCAGGCCCCATGGACCTTTTGAACTTTTTAAACACTGTTTCAGGAGAGTATGCTGGGATGCTATACAAGATACCTAGTTTGGATTAAATCGGGTCGTGACCAAAAACAAGTTGTTCGTGAAAGAGGTCCTTTGGAAGCCCCTCGGGTGGAATTTCCTTATCTTACACCCATGGTCATTAAAGAGTCTTAAAGTAAATCATATGATGAATTATAAAGAACAACTGTGAAAATCCAGTCTTCTAAGTTTTAATAATCGCGGTAGCAGTATACGACAGGGTTTCAAGTACAAATGTATATATATAGAAATGTTCATACAATGTTACTTGTACGCTGATAAAACATTGATACTTTAATTATGTATCGTACATTGTGTCCATCTACAAGCTCTGAGTTACAACATAAGTTGACTAGGCAATAGCGTTTTTATTTAATAATAAACTAATGATATGTACTGTGTATTAGATTATCACCAAGTCATGGATTTGTTTTAGCATGAGTTATTCATTCACGGCACAGAGCTTGAAACAGATCACCTACACGCCGAAACTAAACATTAAGAGAAGCAAAAGGACTTGAATGGTCATTTGAGTATAATTTATTTGGCGTTTTTCGTCAAACAAACTTTAATAGGGACCGAGTTGTTTACTAGTTTGCAGAATCGGTTTGTCAATTTAAAATTTTTACAACATAAATCTTTGCAAACTTGGAAATTGATATGGAGGTTTTGTCAGGGCTCTCCTGAGGCTACATCATATTACTAGGCCTGCCTTTATTTCATAAACCGAACAATCTCGGTCACACGAAATGTATTAAACATACAGTGTAGTATCATGCCTTCAGTTTTCTTCTTTTGGTAATAAAAATGGAGGTATATTCTTTTCTACTGCGTTTTATTTTTGAACAACATTGAAAACAAATCAGAGAATGCTGAAGAGTCAACAAAATTATAATCCAACTTAAATAAGGGACAAAATATGAACAAAGGAAATATTCACTCAGACACCCTTATAAGAGAATTAAAACCATGTGTTCCGGAAAAAGCAAGTGTCTTCTGCTTCATCGACTATACCATCTGTCATATTTTAGTTTTTTTTTGTAATGATAATCCTGTCGGTAGTATGATATTATTATCTAATCTAGTCTTAGTCTCATCTGTGTTTGTAATGTACACACTTATGCAAAACAAGCGTCTTGATGAATACACGTTTTCTGTTCCTACCATGGCGTGCTGGCTATACACGACACGGCACCATCCATGCACATCTAGGTAACAACCAAGTCAATACCACGTCTTCGAAGTAAAAATAAAATGTCTTTCCTAAACATAACATCATTTTATAGCAATGAGAATACATAACAATAAATCTCCATATCACTCAACGAAATAATTTCATGATAGCGACATTAAAACTTGCCCATAGTGTCTTGAATCCTGAGTTGTAAGATTGCTCGACATCAGTCTAAGTCCAAATTACTACCCAATTGCCGTATATTTTACAATTTTACTTGGTTGTTGCCGAAATATGTATTTTATAAGGCTCTCCATATTTCGTATCATGAGTATTTTCCATGTCCCGAGTCCATTCACGTCCTTTCCGTGGCCCTATTTTTTATGGAGGTGGACGCCTCATATGGCGTTTAGGTTCGTCGTGTGTGACGTCAAAATCTCGACTTAATTTTCCATTCATTTTTATCTTACCGTGAATTGTCAATCTTCTAATATCTATGATATACCATAGACGTGACGATTTCAATTTTCCGATCATGAGCTTTCCCTTTCTTGATGGTAGCATACTTGCTGCTACAACCTATGGTGTTGACATACCGCAGTTATTGTAAGGCGTGCTATAAAAATCGAGATTTTCGTGGGCGGATTGGTCGAGTGGTTAACACTCCGGCCTTCCATGCAGGCGGCTGGGGTTCGATCCCCGTAATCGTCATACGCATGGAACATTCAGAGAAAGTGTTTTTCTCCTGCCCACACAACTCCAACAACCCAGGTGGAGTATAAAATGGTCGGGGGTGGATGTTGCAGTATCTGTGATGTAGCATTCAAGTGTAGTGGCACAAAAAAAGATGCCGTTGGAAACACGGTCCCACTACAAACAGAACACAATTCATCTCCAGCACATACGCATACATACACACACACATATGGAGATATTAGTCAGGTGGCATAGGACAAGTAGTTAGCGCCCGATAAGGCAGCTCCTGCGAACTCCTCAGAATCGTATATGATATAACTGTATGTGTTTATTGTATTGATTGTATAAGACTTGTATATCTATGTACTGTAAAGCGCTTTAGAGTGGCTTATGTTAGCTAGATAGGGCGCTATATTCAATATTGTATATTTTTATTATTATTACATATGTCGACTGCTGACAAACAATTTTACTTCACATGAATTAATGCGTGACGTGATATCGTCTAGCATTGATAGTAACTGAAAAAATCCTTCTTGCATTTTTTTAATGAAGTGAAAACATAAGCAATAATCTGCGACAGATGTCGCAGGAGAACACATCATAATGCGCTATCGGTTTTGCTATAACAATTATTGCAGTATTTTGACTACTGGCACGGCCGAGCGAAAGACAACAACAAGACAGAAGGAAAATCAATCTGTTTAATTGGTGAAACAGAAATCCAAGCTAACAGTTTCCCCTGTCAGCGGCGCAATTGGAAGGTTTGGACAAAGTTAATAAAGCCAGGTAATAGAACCTGGTTGGGTACGGCTAGCAGCTGACTGGTAGCAGCCTCAAAGAATCCCAACAAACTGACTGGTCGCAGCCTCAAAGAATCCCAATAAACTGACTGGTAGCAGCCTCAAAGAATCCCAACAAACTGACTCGTCGCAGCCTCAAAGAATCCCAACAAACTGACTCGTCGCAGCCTCAAAGAATCCCAATAAACTGACTCGTCGCAGCCTCAAACAATCCCAACAAACTGACTCGTCGCAGCCTCAAACAATTCCAACAAACTGACTGGTCGCAGCCTCAAAGAATCCCAACAAACTGACTGGTCGCAGCCTCAAAGAATCCCAACAAACTGACTCGTCGCAGCCTCAAAGAATCCCAACAAACTGACTCGTCGCAGCCTTTGGCAGGGTAAAGTGGTATATACGCTCAACCAAGTAATTGGAAGGTTTGAACAAAGTTAATAAAGCCAGGTAATAGAACCTGGTTGGGTACGGCTAGCAGCTGACTGGTAGCAGCCTCAAAGAATCCCAACAAACTGACTGGTCGCAGCCTCAAAGAATCCCAACAAACTGACTCGTCGCAGCCTCAAAGAATCCCAACAAACTGACTGGTCGCAGCCTCAAAGAATCCCAACAAACTGACTCGTCGCAGCCTCAAAGAATCCCAATAAACTGACTCGTCGCAGCCTCAAAGAATCCCAACAAACTGACTGGTCGCAGCCTCAAAGAATCCCAACAAACTGACTGGTCGCAGCCTCAAAGAATCCCAACAAACTGACTGGTCGCAGCCTCAAAGAATCCCAACAAACTGACTCGTCGCAGCCTTTGGCAGGGTAAAGTGGTATATACGCTCAACCAAGTAAGTCTGACGTTGGCCGGTTGATCCACGTACAACACATGACTGGTTGCCAGATTTGAAGCTCATAGACCACCATACCACCGTCGTTCTATATCACAAAACAATTAGCTTAAGTATCTAAACTTTATATCTTCGTCCAAACCTGTCCATTAATCATTACCACACTCCATACAACTGATTACATAACAGGTGCATACGCTTGTAACTATCAATTAAATTACTAGACCTTAACGATGCATAACATTAATTAAGTAATTGTGAAGTAGCTAAATTGCACGTACACTCAACAGATAAATCTAACCTATCACTATATCACTACAGAAGTGACAAATGCATAACATTATCCAACCTACACATCGGACACATCTCGTCCATGATGTGTCGCCACTCAACTCACTCACCATATAACCCAACCCTAAATGAAAGATGCAGGTACATAACGCCTATGACTTTTCCCCTTTCCCTCATATACCATGTTACAAACTAAACAATTAAAGTTTATACATTGCTCCCTACATACAGCGTCTCTCAGATCGTCTCTATCTCAGTTGTCCGCAGCCAATATCTCGTCCACCAGTTCAGTCTAATCGCGTTCTTCACGTGTTCTACCGTCCGTAGCCGACCGTCCGTCTGGGTTTCGTTTTCCATAGAACCAACAACTCGTGGCTTGGTCCCTCTGTTCTTCTGTCGCACATATGCCGAAAGTCCCATGGCGGGTAACATACTTTCTTCGGTGCTGCCGATAGGGTCTCCACATTCGGGCGATGACTCCCACCACTGCCACCAAAAGATTGTGTCTAGGGTCTGCAACAGTTGGTAGCGTTTGCATAACGAACACCCGAACACGCTGCATTTCCGTGTCCCAATCTGGGCACTTGTTGTCAAGTGGGTGTTCTGTTATACCCCCCCCCCCCCCCCCGAACAAATGGGAACAACATGTTGGCACAACGGAAACCCCAGTGAACAATCTCTCGGTGGCGCAATTAAAAGGTTTTAACAAGATTAGCTGCGCAAGGCAATGGCAATGGTATTCTCTTTATGTCTTGTATAATATACAGTTTGATGTATTATATATAATGCAATATAATGTAAGTGTATTGTATATAATTTAGCTAGAGTATCATATTAAATACATTTCAAGAGTGTTGTATATTGTTGTTTGAGTGTATTATGCAAAACTTATTAAACCCTTCACTATATTGTTTCCGAGAATAAATCAAGTGTCATTGTCATTGTAATTAAAATTAACTGGATTTATCGATTAAACTGAGTACTTTTTCTATATAATTCCTAAAAAGTGCCTTTTATTCCTTTTAGTCAAACTCGCTAGTTTAAGTAAATGCAGCGGAGGTCTGTTTATGTTTCCTTCTGCTTGTTATCGAGAGTAAGAGGAACGAAAAGAAATTTTCCAAACTCATCCACGGTATCTAGGCTGACCCATGCGCGGATGGCACTTTGTTTGTTCCTATACACCCCCTCTTGGCCAACAGGAATCCACGGCGAGTGCCAAATGTTTGGTCGAATATGGAATCCGAAACTGCCATCGGAATAGAACGCCCTGAAATCTTCTAGCTTGACGTCATCGCCAGGAAGAGCAAACAACGCCACAAACGGAAGTCTGTCTTTGGGAAAGAAACACTGACTTCCATCTGGGTGATAGTTGACCCCCCGAATTAAAATACCGGTCTTGTTATCCGGATTATCTCCCTTTGGCAAGCGACCCACCATGAAGTCACTACCGACACCCCAGCCGATAGCTTCACTCGTGGACTTACACCGATCCCCGTTCCATTGATGAATGAAGTCGCCTTCAGCAACCCCACCTAATGTACCGGGACTGCTCAATGGTCGTCTGCCCGATACAGGCCAGGGCACGATTTCAATCTTTTCGGCGTCAAAGTCAGTAACCAAGTTGCCGTATGCTCTGAAGTTGTCCTTGGTTGCTGCCACAATAGGTACTTTATGGGGCTCTCCATATTTCGGATCGTGAGCATTGTCCAAGTCCACAAACCATTCAATTCCCTCTCGTGATTCCATCTTTTTTTAATGTGCCTGTAAGAAATAACTTTTTTCATTTAATTTGGATATATACTTCCATATCTGTTCTACCCGGGCTTCATAACTACAGTTACATGTACTACTTGCAATGCATTCATGACACTATTCCCATGCTCAAGATGGATTCTGTGCTCAAACCAGCTTTATTATCAATCACCTAAGTTATGTGAACGGTAAAAAAGTCAATTAAAAATATTAAAAGCAGAACCCGACTTCATGGCCCTTCTACTTTTTTATAAACTTCGACATCTTTTCAATAGTTCATAGTCAGAACAAGAAATTAGGTTTGAGCAGAAATTTCTCACTTGAGTACGAGCATGGGTTTCATTAATACGAGCCCTGGTTTTCGATACTTCCATATTTGAAATACTATTTTATTGCTTCAATCAGACATTATGTTTCAATTTCAACAAATTGTATTGACTTCTTTCATTTTGACATAAGAGTTAACATATACAGTGTATGGAAGCTAAATTAAGGGGCAATTTTAAAAATATTGCTTTTTCTGGTCCTTGAATATGTCAATTAATTAAACTATGTACATTTGTTGACAAAATGCCCATAAGAAATATAGACCCAAAAATCATTTTGAAGAAACACATTGGCCATCCACCCACTGGATGCATAAGCTAGTCTACCAAGAAGTATATATGTTGCAGGATTTCGGACTATAAAATGGAATCAAATTGGAAATGTTGTAATGATCTATCTCTTAAAAGTTAAAAGTAATTAATAAGTCCAATATAATTCCAAAGATGTTGTGGGATAGAAAATACAGAAATGTTATATACTAATTGTATTATAATTCTATTATAGAGTTGGCATTCAAATACATCTTCGTGTTTGTGTTTCTTTAAGTTGATCAATATACAAGTCACTATTCAATTTGTAAGCATGACTTTCCAGGTTGATATATCATCTTGGATCACCTGAATCTATTTTATGTTATGGGGGTATAACACAAAAACCGGAGTGTACTCCAAATAAATCGCGAAGCGGTTTATGATGAGAGTACACTCTGTTTTTTTTGTGTGTTATAACCCCATAACATACAAAATAGATTCAAGTTAATGTTTATAATTTAAGCTATATCCTGCGAAAATTCACTTTATTGGTGGACTCTTTTCTCTAACAAATTATTACGCTGCTGCATCAGCCAATCAATAGCGACGTTATAAACGGCGACGTCTTTTTTAAGTCATGGGCTGATAACATATTTTTTCAAGCCAATGAAAATGCTTGTTGCAAACAAGATTGTCTGTTCCTATTTACTTTGACTTATCATTCTTTGTGTCAGCAGTACCGAATGCTTGTCCGACTGAAGTTTCATGCTTTATGACGTCAGCAGTACCCGAATGCTTGTCCGACTGAAGTTGCGTGCTTTGTGACGTCAGCAGTACCCGAATGCTTGTCCGACTGACGTTGCGTGCTTTATGACGTCAGCAGTACCCGAACGCTTGTCCGACTGAAGTTTCATACTTTATGACGTCAGCAGTACCCGAATGCTTGCCCGACTGACGTTGCGTGCTTTATGACGTCAGCAGTACCCGAATGCTTGTCCGACTGAAGTTTCATGCTTTATGACGTCAGCAGTACCCGAATGTTTGTCCGACTGAAGTTGCGTGCTTTATGACGTCAGCAGTAACCGAATGCCTGTCCGACTGAAGTTGTGTGCGTTATGACGTCAGCAGTACCCGAATGCTTGTCTGAACTGACTTCATGGCGGGCTCGTGTGGCCATCCGATTTTTCAACAGAAAGAAACTTACATTTACCTTCGAAACACGGACGTGCTGACTTATTTCCAAGAACGGCGTTAATAACATAAAATGGGCCGAGATTGCCTCTCTTTCCCCTGATTTGTTCGTCATGGTGTTTTGTTGTTATTCCTTGACTTTACAACATTATATATGACAGAAACTTAAGGTATCGCCCTACCGTAACTAACCTTTAAAATAAAGACTTCATGTGTTAACCTACATCACGATAGATTGGAATACCAATGGCGTTATGACGTCGCCGTTTATAACGTCGCTTTTGATTGGCTGATGCAGCAGTGTAAAAATTTGTAAGAGAAAAGAGTCCATCAATAAAGTGAATTTTCGCAGGGTATAGATTAAATTATAAGGATTAACTTGAATCTTTTTGTTATGATATGGAGGTATAACACCAAACAAATGGAGTGTACTCTCATCATAAACCGCTTCGCGATTTATTTAGAGTACACTCCATTTGTTTGGTATTATACCTCCATATCATAACAAAAAGATTCAAGTTAATTCTTTGATATATCTTATGCACGAAATGGATATTCTGAAACCTAAATGACCACAAGGGCACAAAAACAATGGATACTTTCAAAGTATGGATATAATTCATTGATTTAACATTGGATCCTGAAACACAGTATAAACATTACCTTTTTAGTACGAAGTGTTCCTCCCAACTTCTCGCCGTCGCTGTCACCGTATTTGTGTAAACTGGGAGTTTATATAGGGCAACTGTACACATATTGACCACATAAACAAAAATATGTTTTATTATGTTATTTGAAGTCTTTCATAAGTATGCACATATTTTATAAAGAGTATCAATTTATTTGCGTATCTTTTCCTCATTTGCATTATTTTTTAATTTTATGCAATCACTGCAACAATTGAATAAAGATGACCATAGAAAGAGTCATACTTTACCATTTGCATGTTCTTCATCTCAATATTGCTACGGTCAACCCGGACATATGGTAACTGGTAATCTGAATATAATCTCCGACATAAAGCTACGGGAGCATATCATGAAAGTTCATATGTATCAAGATAATATCATCAATTGGCATGTGAATTCTATGATTTTATGGACACCGTGGAAGATTAAGCCGGGGAATGGGCTAAACGTGAACACGTTGAATTGAATTCACTTTAAGAGTGGTTGAAGTATATCAAGTCCACTATCTAGAAAAGAATAAGCAGTTTGCATTACAAAATGAAAATTAAACATAAGTCGATATTTATTGACTCCGATGTTCGATCAACACTCAACAATCTGTATGACAGTACGTTATGTTGTTGTGTCTGCAGACAAAGCATCAAATAACTTGATCATTTAAATTTCCTACGAAAAGAACAAGGCCTGCTTTATTAGCAAGCAACCCAGATTCATTATATAACAATCTTTTAAGACATATGGTTATGAGCAGGACGCTGACCTACCTCGTCTTTATTGGATACCGAAACTACTCAAGGATCCTTATATTTTATCGCTGGCTCTGCTAATTGCTGAACAACGCCTTTATCAAAACTTCTGACAACCATTCTCAGAACAATTAAATCATGGCGTCGGTCTTATACTGACGCTGTATACTCCAGAAGTGTAACAAACGGGATGTTGATTTTGAAAAATCGTTTCATTGATCCTGAGCACCTCTCTCAAAAAGAAGGTTTTTTTCTATCTTCTGCACTACCATATTTCATATAAAATTGAAAGAACGTCTCGTTATGAGAGTTTTCTTTACCAAACACTTCGGATCACTATAAATATGAAAGTGAGCTATCTTGGAACATACTTAATGAAAAAAAAAATCAACAAAAGCTAACATGAAATATACTGAAAAAGATATAGTAGGAATGATTGAATTTGGAGAAAATAATTTCCAGCGGACTGTTGACATTTCCATGGGAACACCGTTAACACCATAAAAATCATATCTTTTTATTGTACATCATTATAGAGAAACTTTCAATTCTGTTATCTAAAATTTCATATTTCCGGAGATTCTCAGGTAAAACATAAAAGGGTATAATTTAACAAAGATGATGCTGATGATGAATGTGATTGTACGATGATGATGATGAATGTGATTGTACGATGATGATGATGAATGTGATTGTACGATGATGATGATGATGAATGTGATTGCACGATGATGATGATGAATGTGATTGTACGATGAAGATGATGATTATGATGATGATTGTACGATAAAGATGATGATGAATGTGATTGTACGATGATGATGATGATGAATGTGATTGCACGATGATGATGATGAATGTGATTGTACGATGAAGATGATGATTATGATGATGATTGTACGATAAAGATGATGATGAATGTGATTGTACGATGATGATGATGATGATGATGATGATGAATGTGATTGTACGATGATGATGATGATGATGATTAAACGATAAAGATGATGATGAATGTGATTGTACGATGATGATGATGATGATGAATGTGATTGTATGATGATGATGCTGCTACTGCTGATGATGATGGTGATGATTGAACGATAAAGATGATGATGAATGTGATTGTACGATGATGATGATGATGATGATGATGATGATAATGATGATTATGATGATGATGAAGGTGATTGTACGATGATGATGATGATGATGATGATGATGATGATGAATGTGATTGTACGATGATGATAATCATGATGCTGATCATGATCATGATTGTACGATGAAGAAGAAGAAGAAGATGATGATGATGATGATGATGAATGTGATTGTACGATGATCATGATGGTGATTGCATGATGATGATGATGATGATGATGATGATTGTGTTGATGTTGATGTATTCAGCTTGCAAAGTAAAGTCTTGTCTTTTTCTGTATAACAAAACGAGCAACTTAGGTCGATACAAGGGCGACTTTGAGCTTAACTGTTGTGAAGATACAATCAATAGTCATATATACAGCTGTTGCTTTCAAAGCGACTACCTATCGATTATTGCAAAAATCGAAATAAAAAAAGGCAAATAAAAAATCTGTTCAAAATTGTGCTAGACAACTGTGCTATTTTATGTCAAAATAACGATATCGGCATGTGTGATGGAAATGTACAACATACCAAGGTTATTATCCCATGTCCGATATTATCATGTATATCATATATATCTAGGTATATTAACTATCGGCTTGATAGATCGGTAGCTATAAAGAGGTAGATAAACGAACCAGGTGTTTGATCGGACCTGGGACTGAATTTATTACCAAAGTAAATTGAAATCTCTGATTGTCTGGTAGGTTGAAATTTACCCTCACGTTGACCGGGCCACTGACTCACGGACTGCATCAGGGTAATGTAGGCGTGACATTTGTAAACAACCAACCGCCTAGAGAGACACTCGTAACCAACCAACCAATCACCCAACCAATCACCCAACCAACCAACTAACCAACCAACCAATCAACTAACCGAACAACTAACCAACCGACTGAAGAGAGAGAAACTCGTCACCAACCAACCAACCAACCAACTAACCAACCAACCAATCAACTAACCGAACGACTAACCAACCGACTGGGGAGAGAGAAACTCGTCACCAAACAACCAACAAACCGAATAACCAACCAACCAATAAATCAACCAACCAACCAACTAACCAACCAACCAAATACCCAACCAACCAATCAACTAACCGACCAACTAACCAACCGACTGAAGAGAAAGAGAGAAACTCGTCACTAAGCAACCAACCAACCAAATAACCAACCAACCAACATATCTCCTGATATTCCTGAATCTGATGTTACCATTGAATCATATATGCATGATCGACTGGACCGAAGATCTGGCCTTGGGGGTGGAGTATTGATATATCATAGCCATAATATTTTCACAAGAAGAAGGGTTGATTTAAAACATAATGGAATTGGAATAATATTTTTAGAAGTATGCATTGAGACACATTAATTTCTTTTAGGTTGTATATATAGACCAGAGATGCCTGTTGTTTACTGGGACACATTAGTCTTTGTTATTGATAGGGCTGTAAATACTAATCTTGACTTAATACTTACTGGTGATCTTAACATAAACATGATCAATGTGCAATTTCCTAGTCACCTAAGTAGATTAATGGCAAAGTTCAGTCTTTCTAGCGTTATCGATGAACCTACTAGAATAACTCCCACATCATCAACTTCAATAGACATTGCTTTTTTTGCAAATAATCTCAACTTAGTCAAAAATGTTTATGTCTCTCCTCCTATTTGCAGTGATCACTCTCTAATTCATTTCAGTATTTCATCCTCTGTATTTAAACAAAAGTCTTATCAAAAGAAAATCTTACTCCATCACGAGGCAGATTATAACAAAATGAATAGAATCTTAAATACAATTGACTTGATATCTTTGTCTCATATGAACAATAGTAGTGAATTTAATGATATTATCTGTAACGCCATAAATCAACAAATATTAGACTGTATCCCTTGTAGAACAGTAACAGTGAGACCTTATGATAAAAAATGGATGAATAATGATATAAGACTTCGTATGAGACAGAGAAATCAAGTAATTTACCATACCATTGGGAATGCTATAGGATTATTAGGAACAAAACTATAAATAAAATAAGAGAAGCTAAGAAACTTCATATTGACAATTTACAAAAATCTTGAACTGATGAAAATATTTCTCCAAATTATTGGTGGAAAATTGCTAAAAATGTTTTGAATATAAGTAATAAAACCAAATCTATACCCCCTCTCAAATGAAACTTTTATTCATCATCCTATTGACAAAGCAGGGTGCCTAAATAAATATTTCACTGCTATATTTACTTCTTCTGAGAACCCTGAACCCATTCAAGATGAGGACAATTACTGTCCATACTCTCTTGAAAACATAACAATAACCCAACAGAATACCAGAGATCAGTTACATCTTCTAGATACCAATAAGCCAGCTGGACCAGATGGTATGATACCTGAAATCATTAAACATCTTGAAGTTTCTATCACTCTACCCCTTACTTTACTTTTCAATAGAACAATTTAAACAGGAGTTATCCCCCTTAGCTGGAAAACTGCAAACATAAATGCTATCTATAAAGGTAAAGGGTTAACCAATGACATAGCTAATTACAGACCTATTTCAATCACCTCTTGTTTTAGTAAGATTATAGAAAATATCCTATTCAAATACCTCTTTAATTATCTTGTTAGCCATAATATCATTACAAAGCACCAGTCAGGATTTGTACCAGGAGATTCTACAGTCAACCAATTGCTCTCAATTTATCACACCATTGTAGAAAGTATTGATCAATGTAAACAATTAAAATTTATCTAATGCAACATCAGTAAGGCATTTGACAGAGTGTGGCATGTTGGGTTGATTCATAAACTAAAAATGTATGGTATAAAAGGGAAACTACTCAACTGGTTAGGAAAGGTTTTAGAAGACCGAAATCAAAGGGTACAAACAGAGGGATATTCATCTACATCGATATTTATAAATGCAGGGGACCCCAGGGCTCGGTCCTCGGTCTACTGATGTTTTTAATCTATATTAATGATATAGTTGACTGTGTTTCTAATGTATTCAAATTATTTACCGATGCTCCATCGTTATATGCTATAACAGATGATAATCCTCTGGAGTTAGCTGAAAATTTAACAGAAGATCTTAGTAATATCAGAGCCTGGGCAAGTAAATGGGATATTCGATTTAATCCAGACAAAACAGAATCCCTTATTTAAAAAAATGTAATATTTATCATCCAGACATATATTTTTTATAATGAACTAGTCACTGTAAATCGCTCACATAAACATCTTGGGCTAACATAAAGTGATGATGCTAAATGGACAGACCATATAAATACTATATACCAGAAAGCTTTCAAGAGAATAACTATTTTAAGGATAATGAAGCATAAATTAGATAGAAAATATGTAACAACCATTTACCATTTACTTAGCTTGTATATGACCTTTAATTGAATATGCTGATGTTGTTTGGGATAATTGCGCTCAAAATTTAAAAAAATCTTCTCGAGTCTGTCCAGTTAGAGGCGGCACGGATAATAACAGGACTGCGTAGAAGTACTTCTCATGATGTTTTATATCAAGAACTAGACTGGGTACCATTGAAAAGTAGAAGAAAACAACATAAACTGATAATGATGTACAAAAATCTAAATAATGATACTCCTGATTATTTGCGAAATATCATTGATCCCTACCTCCATGACCCCACCTTAGTAAGATATCCCCTTAGAACGGTCAGATTATTTGATCCTCCTCTTTGACGAACAGTTAATTACTTTAATAGTTGTTTTCCGTCAATGATCAATGAGTTTAATAATATTGCTTCTGACCTACAGAATGTGCATTATGTTTATCAGTTTTAAAAATTAGGTACTCCTAAATCAGTTGTAATTAAAAAGACGACAAACGGTTTTAATTTTTTTGGAAATCGGGAAGTTAATATAATACTCTGCCAGTTGAGAAATAATAAAAGTAATTTAAACAGTGATTTACACAAAGATCATGTATGTCAATATTCTTCTTGTTTATGTGGATATGAATATGAAAATGCATCTCACTACTTTTTTCAATGTACAAAATATACTGATCTCCGACACATACTTTTTGAAAGCATTTTCCACGAACATCATGACCATTTAGTACTAGATATTCTTTTAAATGATGAAAACGCCAACAAAAATATTCTTCTTGCAATATCAAATTACATATCAACACCAAA
Source organism: Mimachlamys varia (assembly GCA_947623455.1). NCBI lineage: Eukaryota > Metazoa > Mollusca > Bivalvia > Pectinida > Pectinidae > Mimachlamys > Mimachlamys varia. The sequence goes on from OX392540.1 coordinate 32,214,384, forward strand.
CAGATTCCGAACCAGTATTTGAATTCATTCAACTTTATTTTATTTTATTTCATTCTTCATCATCTTATATAATGATTTCATATACACTAGAAGTAAGGGCTTAGGAGACCAATGTTTACTTATTATATTTTTAAATAACAATTACAATATGAAGCAATTCCTTTTATCAAAACAATGCTTGCATGTTCGAGGATCTCTTATATTTAACCTGTATCTGTATCACATAAACTATTTGGTGAGATTAAATGTCCAAACATTAGCAGTGGATGGCCTGGTGTGATGATGATTATGGACTTATTGGCCTGTATCTGTTGATGTGAGGAAATTAAATAACACTAAATGTTTATACTTGTAAAGATTTTTGTAAATTTAGTCTTTCTAATCTTTGTTACATTTAAAACAATCAATATTTTCAATCAAGCAATAATGGTTAAAGTATACAATAATGCATATAATGAAAACTGATTTAAAGGAATTGCTTCCCATGTATTATACAGTATAATGATTATGTATAGGTATATGTTTAAATGTATGTATGTGTGTATCTCTGTGTGTATGTGTACACATGTATGTGTGTATGCATGCATGCATATGAGTATGCATGTGTACGGTATGTGCATGTATGTAGGGCATATGTGTATGCTTGTGCACATATATATGCGCATTTTTGTTTGTTTGTATGCATGTATATATGTATGCACATGTGTTTGCATAATTGTGTGCAATTATATATGTGTGTGTATGTGCGTGCGTGCATGCATGGATTTAGGCATATATGTATGTATTCATGCATATGCATGCATGTGATGGTGCATGAGGATATGTGTGTGAGAGCGTGCATGAGTTTATGTGCATGCAGGTGCGTCACGCATGTATCTATGTATGTATATAATCTATGCATTGTGTATATTATATGTTAAATGTCTAGATGTTTGTACCACCGTTTGGGTCTTGAGGAGAGGACATGAATAGGCTATGCTGTCCGATCCTTTTGTCAATTTATTTGTCAAAAAAGTTTCATGAAATGAAATGACCAAATAACCAGCCGACTGGAGAGAGAGAAACTCGTCACCAACCAACCAACCAATAAATCAACCAACCAACCAACCAACCAACCAACCAACCAACCAACCAACCAACTAACCAACCAACCAACTAACCAACCAACAAAATAACCAACCAACCAATCAATCAATCAACTATCCAACAAACTAACCAACCGACCGGAGAGAGAGAGAAACTCGTCACAAACCAACAAACTAACCAACCGACCGGAGAGAGAGAGAAACTCGTCACTAACCAACCAACTAACCAACCGACCGGAGAGAGAGAGAAACTCGTCACTAACCAACCAACTAACCAACCGACCGGAGAGAGAGAGAAACTCGTCACTAACCAACAAACTAACCAACCGACCGGAGAGAGAGAAACTCGTCACTAACCAACCAACCAACCAACCGACTGGAGAGAGAGAGATATTCGTAACCCACCAACCAACCAACCGTCTGGAGAGAGAGAAAAACTCGTAACCCACCAACCAACCAACCAACCGACTGGAGAGAGAGAGAAACTCGTCACTAACCAACCAACCAACCAACCGACTGGAGAGAGAGAGAAACTCGTCACTAACCAACCAACCAACCAACCGACTGGAGAGAGAGAGAGAAACTCGTCACTAACCAACCAACCAACCAACCGACTGGAGAGAGAGAGAAACTCGTCACTAACCAACCAACTAACCAAACGAATGGAGAGAGAGAAACTCGTAACCCACCAACCAACCAACCAACCAACCAACCAACCAACCACCCAACCGACTGGAGAGAGAGAGAAACTCGTAACCCGCCAACCAACCAACCAACCGACTGGAGAGAGAGAAAGAAAGAGAGAGTTTGAAAGTGGTAAAATCAACTTGGTATCTTCTATTGGTGTGTCAGAATACCGAAGCGTCAAAAAAACCAAAAACTATCCGAACTCAAAATCGATTAAACTAAAGGCAAGATATGAGTGAAGGAAAGATTAACAAGAAGACCATTGAAAACGTACAAAAGAATACGATCAGATGTTCCGGAAGAGTAAGCGTCTTCTGCTTTTGGACGACACCAGTCATGTAAATCTTAGTCAGATGCAAGTAAATGTCATGTCCTCAAAGTAAGGATTTAGGCATCATTAGTTATAACCTATATAGGTTATCTCGTCTTCTTAAATTTCTAAAAAAAATCTATTTCTTCTTAAATGTTTATCAAAACAACGTAAGGAAACTTTCAGGATGGATTTCCAACTTCAAAACGTCGATTGACACAGGATTTTTACACAAAGTATATTCATGGTCATTTAGAAGAGGCAATGGGCGGGAAACGCGTGTGAAGAAACTCGCAAGTAAATTAAATATATCGGGTATCCTAAACAGTAACACTACAGTGAGAAAAAAATGCATAAAGTAAGCATTGAATTCGACCGCGGCTGATCATTATATGTGGCTTACAGCACAGGGATTCGAGAGGTGAAGGTTCATCAGAACTATGGGCAAGTTTTATGGTCGCCCTATTTGTCTCATTGAGAACTATTCTGTATCTCTAAGTGATATGAAGATGGACGTTTTTGAGTATGCTGATTAGTGTGCTTACTTGTTGTGATTGAAAATGATGACTCGGTTCTCATTTTGAGGAGTTGATGTTAACATTGATTTGACCAAGATGTACATGGTGTGTCAAGCAGAAGACGCTTACTCTTTCTGAACACCTGGTCTTATTATCTTGTACTTTTACGAGGGTCTCGATGTAAATCTTTCCTTTTTGTTCATATTTTGCCCCTACTTTAATTGATTCTGAGTTCGGTTTTAACTAATTATCTTATATAAATGCAAGCTTGTCATGCATGTTTCTTTTAATCAGTTATTTTGTTCATGGTTAAAGCCTTAACAGGTTAACGTTATCATGTTTCAATTATGGATCGACTCATGAATATATTTTGATTGACTGTGTCTTCTACTACAAAACGATTTGTATGTGACTTTTTTAAGGTGAAAGTACATCACATGCTTATTTTTTTTATGTACGTACTTTCGCCTTTGTTGTAATACTATTTTTTTTTAATCCTAGCTCTTTGCAGTTTAAGTTGTATGTTTTCCAAATCTACACCAACAGAATATTCTTTGAAGTTGTCCTTGCTCGGAGTGATTTTCATTTCGGGAAATTATTCATCACCTTTGTTTTGATTGAAAGTTCGTTTGATTCACCTTCGTTCAAGCATACAGGTTCCGATGCTGTGCAACTGACATACTTGACTTTTTCTTACTTGTAGTCTTTTATTTTTTACCGTCAACATTTTATAGCGAACTCAACATTATAAGTTCTACATGACGTACATATAGTGTTGTCTGCAACAAGTCAACATTTTGAAAGCATCCTCCTTGAATCTCTCCATAATACAACCATTTCCAGAATTTCTATGAGTCCCATCATAATTTTATGAGTACTGGACTCGGGACTCGCACGTCGATTGGCCACTGTACCTAATTATCAACGAGCTTAAGGTTTTGTCTCATAAGTTCTTATGTTCATCGAAACGGACGGCCTCTCCTCTTCTGGTTGATATTGAAAAGAACTGATGCTTGGAGCAATTTAACATACAAGTTCTCGCGAATAATATTCTGATTTGATCAGAAAGTATCAATCAGCTTCATGCTCAAGTCCATGTTCCCTTAAGGATGACAAATAGGAAGAATTGTGGTTGACAAAGAACATGAACAGGTTTTTATCGTCGCCATCGTTGTCTCATTTAGAAATATTCTGTATCCTTGTATATGAAGGCAGACGTTTTTGAATATGATCGTAAGTATGCCTACTTATTGTGATTGAGAATAATGCCTCATTTCTCACTTTGAGGACGTTTACTTGGATATGGTAAAGATTTACATGGCAGATGCCGTCGATGAAGCAGAAGACGCTTACTCTTCCGGAACACTTGGGTCTTTTTACCTTGTATTTTTTTAAAGTGTTCCCCGTTTTAGTCTTTCTATTGTCTCTTTTGAGACTGAAATTATGGTTTTGTTAACGCTTTGGTCTTCTCTAATTTATTTTTATATCTATCATCAAAATATCATTGAATAATTATTACAGTTGGACAATTGTAAAAATATCAATTTCTTCTGTAACTTGAAACGATTTCTATCGCTGGATTGTTCCTCTTAACCAACCACTGGAAAGGATCGGCCTGTTGTGTTCAACTTAATACGCGTTACATCAAGAGCCGACTAATGTTGAGTTTCCTGCTGAATCGGGAATTTTAATTTTCCTACACTTTAAAACGTCTTTCATCAAGAGGTTCTGGGGACTAGAAGTATGTTGTCCGTTTTTTTTTAACTTTTTATCTTCATTCTTTGTCTCAATTTGAAATGCTTCGTATGGTGTTTACAGTATAAAAACATGAGGCGACTTATGTGGCATTTCCTGTGGATGCAGTAGTCAAAATGGATCTGTACATGTACATCTTATTGCAGCACTCTGGAGCTAATACACCATTCTGTTTCTGATGTTTTAGTGTCGTCTGCTGAAGCAGCTTAATGTCTTTAACCTCAGCCCCGGGATGAATTAAATCCCAAACAAACGTTTACAAATGTTCTTCTCTCGGTCACAGCGCTATCTATCATTCTTAGTTTTCTGCTCCATAGTATTAGCCGGACATTATTACAATTGCTCCAAGACATGTGAAGAAACTAGAAATGTCTGCGAGACATTAACGCCCCTTCCCCCATATGAAATTAATTCTTCATGCGTATTACGTATGCGAAGTTTGATGACAATCGGATCAGTAGTTATTTAAATATGCTGGTTCATAACCAAAGGACGGGACGAGACGCAACGGGACGGGACGGACATGGATAAAACGATATGCCACCTCCCATTTCATGGCGGGGGCTTAAAAAAATAGAATACCGAAGCGTCAACAAAACCATAATCCGAACTCAAAATCGATTAGACTAGGGGCAAAATTGAACAAAGGAAAGATTTACATGGAGACCTTTGTAAAAGTACAAGAGAATAAGACCAGATGCACCGGACGACACCCGCCATGTATAAATGAGTCTCGTTGAAAAGGCTTTCGGTCACTCAGACAGTCAATGAAGGGCTCACTTACAGTTAGAAAATACTTGATTAATTTGAACTTGAAGAAAACTACGTAAAATCTACAAGGACAGGGAGCATTAAGATCTACAAGGACAGGGAGCATTACGATCTACAAGGACAGTGAACATTAAGATCTACAAGGACGGGGAGCATTAAGATCTACAAGGACAGGTAGCATTAAGATCTACAAGGACGGGGAGCATTTAGATCTACAAGGACAGGGAGCATAAAGATCTACAAGGACAGGGAGCATTAAGATCTAAAAGGACAAGGGAGCATTAAGATCTACAAGGACAGGGAGCATTAAAATCTAAAAGGACAAGGGAGCATTAAGATATACAAGAACAGGGAGCATTAAGATCTACAAGGACAGGGAGCATTAAGATCTACAAGGACAGGGAGCATTAAGATCTACAAGGACAGGGAGCATTAAGATCTGCAAGGACAGGGAGCATTAAGATCTACAAGGACAGGGAGCATTAAGATCTACAAGGACAGGGGGCGTTAAGATCTACAAGGACAGGGAGCATTAAGATCTACAAGGACAGGGAGCATTAAGATCTACAAGGACAGGGAGCATTAAGATCTACAAGGACAGGGAGCATTAAGATCTACAAGGACAGGGGGCGTTAAGATCTACAAGGACAGGGAGCATTAAGATATACAAGGACAGGGAGCATTAAGATCTACAAGGACAGGGAGCGTTAAGATCTACAAGGACAGGGAGCATTAAGATCTACAAGGTCAGGGAGCATTAAGATCTACAAGGACAGTGAGCGTTAAGATCTCCAAGGACAGGGAGCATTAAGATCTAAAAGGACAGGGAGCATTAAGATCTACAAGGACAGGGAGCATTAAGATCTACAAGGACAGGGAGCATTAAGATATACAAGGACAGGGAGCATTAAGATCTACAAGGACAGGGAGCATTAAGATCTACAAGGACGGGGAGCATTAAGATCTACAAGGACAGTGAACATTAAGATCTACAAGGACGGGGAGCATTAAGATCTACAAGGACGGGGAGCATTAAGATCTACAAGGACAGGGAGCATTAAAATCTAAAAGGACAAGGGAGCATTAAGATATACAAGGACAGGGAGCATTAAGATCTACAAGGACAGGGAGCATTAAGATCTACAAGGACAGGGAGCATTAAGATCTACAAGGACAGGGAGCATTAAGATCTATTTTCTGGAGAGGAACATTACTTGTTGGCAGTTGCATTGAGAAGCTGAAGCCATGTGATGTGCATGTCCCAAATGTCATGACGAAAACATCATCGAGAGCGAACATTTTTTTTACCAGCAACAACGAAGAACAACAAGAACAGATATTTCTGTATAATATGTTTATGTGTTTTAATAACTACAAAATTATAGTAATCTGTCTGTAAACACATAACGAGGTACTGTTCCCTGGGGGAGGGGATCCTTTGCCTGTTGGCATACTAGATATAAAGGTAACTCTCCCTGGGAAAGGGATCAGCTGTTTGTTGACACATATAGCGGTGCCACTGCCCAGGGAAGGAAACCTTTGTTTAATGACATACAGTAAGGTACACTCCCCGGGGAGGGGGACCACTGTTTATTGACATACAGTAAGGTACACTCCCCGGGGAGGGGAACCACTGTCTATTGATATACAGTAAGGTACACTCCCCGGGGAGGGGAACCAATGTCTACCGACATACAGTAAGGTACACTCCCTGGGGAGGGGAACCACTGTCTACTGACATACAGTAAAGTACACTCCCCGGGGAGGGGAACCACTGTCTATCGACATACAGATAGGTACGTACACTCCCCGGGGACGGGAACCAATGTCTACTGACATACAGTAAAGTACACTCCCCGGGGAGGGGAACCACTGTCTACTGACATACAGTAAAGTACACTCCCCGGGGAGGGGAACCACTGTCTATCGACATACAGATAGGTACGTACACTCCCCGGGGACGGGAACCAATGTCTACTGACATACAGTAAGGTACACTCCCCGGGGAGGGGAACCAATGTCTACTGACATACAGTAAAGTACACTCCCCGGGGAGGAGAACCACCGTCTATTGACATACAGTAAGGTACACTCCCCGGGGAGGGGCCCACTGTCTACTGACATACAGTAAGGTACACTCCCCGGGGAGGGGGACCACCGTCTACTGACATACAGTAAGGTACACTCCCCGGGGAGGGGAACCACTGTCTACTGACATACAGTAAGGTACACTCCCCGGGGAGGGGAACCACTGTCTATTGACGTACAGTAAGGTACACTCCCCAGGGAGGGGCCCACTGTCTACTGACATACAGTAACGTATACTCCCCGGGGAGGGGAACCACTGTCTACTGACATACAGTAAGGTACAATCCCCATGGAGAGGGAGAGGTATCACTACCCAAGGAAAAGGGGATCAACTCAATCTGTTGAAATATACAACTCCCCAGGGATATAAATTACCTAACAAATGATTAAGTAGCTTGGGTGTGGCAAACTTTGCCCAATAAAAACAGATTTAAAAGTCAGGAATATTTCCACTGGTCGACCAAATTGTTTAACAACGAAAAAAAAATATATAAGAGGTACAAGTTTTATTTAGAAAATATGGAACTGAAAACAATAAGGAAAAAACAAAAATATGTTTCTCTTCTTTTATCGTAAACGATTACCCGGCTCTTCCGAGAATTTTTAAAATGTTATTCTACGATACAAACGTATGTTACTGATCACAATTAATGGCCCCTGTAGAATCACAAAGGAATCGGCACCTCGTGCCCTGACATCATCTTGCCTTGTACATCTTGTTTTCCTCATGTATACTCTAAATAAGGTTCAAAGATATTGCACCCTGTTTAATTTCCCAAATTGCAGAGTGCAAAGCACTATGAATAGGTCTCATAAGAAATTGCTACTTTTTTGTTATCAAAATGTAATATAACTGAAAAAATAACATGTTTATTACATGTTTTGTATTTAAATTTAAATCTAAAGATCTTTGATGCATTTGTGTATTATTAAACGGTTACTCAAATCATTTTACAAAATAGTTATGAATTTAAATAATTATCAAATAAATTTTCACTGAATTTTCTGCTAAAGATATTAATTTTTATTTCAATTATGTATGTACGGAAATTTCAAAACTATTATACGATTGAGGTATAGAGCAAATGTACTGGGAAAAGACAATGTCTTACAAACATCAACAAACTGACCTCCATGTCAACATAAACCCCAGCAGGAAACGAGATCATTTAGCAGCGTATAATCGGGCCTAGACCTGGTCACATAAAATCGCATACCACTCCAACAGCTGTATTTTTCTTTTAGTATTGAGGTTATTTCTAAACCACATACGGAACATATTTTCTCTAGAAAATTCGTCAGGTTTTCTCCAAAGCACAATTATACGCTACGATGACCCGTTTGCATCTGCTAATCGAGATCACTTCATGATCAGAACAGAGTTTGACTCCGATTTTTCTTGCGTTTTTTTTTTTAACTTCATTTGTGACCACAATAATTGTGTGTATTTCCACATCAAAAACAAATAATTTGATATTATTGAACAGACAATGACAACAAAACATTCAAAATCATATCCAATGTGTGTATATATATAATTATCTAGATGTTGTACAGAAAGTGATAACTGTTAATACAATTCAGTATTATGCAAATCCGCCTCTTTACATTAATATTAATAACATCAGCTTCTTATTTTTTTAAAAAATAACATACAAAATTTTCCAGTTAAACGCCAATAATATTCTTCTGCTCAATATTTTTGTTATAATTTGACTTCCAGAGGTTTAACAATCGTTTACCTCAATTAAAAAAAATATACATATTTCTTTCTAATTTTATCACCAATCTGACAAAAGAAAATCGTTAGTGGAAATATTAAACAATATCAATAAAAAATAATCTGAAACATTCATCAATTGAGTTTGAAACTAAATATCTATTTCACAGTAAACTGTTCTTTTTTTCCATCCATGTGTTTTCTTAACCATGATTATTTTAAATAAAAGATTTAAACCAAGAAAACTTGAAATTGTAGTATTTCTAATTATAACCGTGAGGTTAAAGGCATATATATACAGAAAATTTCACTTACAGAAATGTTCACATCAAATTTGTAGAATTAATTTCCTTCAAAAAGGAACAAAACTGAGAGACATTTTATAATTTTTTTTTTAACCAATTTGTAAGTTTAGAGGCGTTAAGGGATACGTGAGCAATAAAAGACGGAACAAGACAGTCTGTCCTTGAGAAGTCACTTAGGATGACAAAAGATCAAAGTTATTTTTTTTTTTTGAAAATCATCTTAAGGATGAGTGGCCCACTTGATAGCTTTTTAGTTATATATATATGTCACAACAACTTAACTTATTCACCCCTGAAATTTCATCATGAACAGTTGAGTACAAATGTGTCTTTAGGGGTGAATGAGTAAATTTCTGTTCCGACATGACTGTACCATAGCTTGACCAGGACATTTCAATGACTAGGCACAGTAGCTTAGATAGTTCAAACGATATTATAACTATCTAAAACACAGGGTTCCACTTCAAGGCCGAGCCCCACTGAATTATAGTGTCCCTGGTTATGAATTTTTGATAAAATTTTCTTATATAGAAGAAGTTAATCCAAGCTAAGGTCTTATACATTTTCCGATGCCTAGTAACCCTTTCATATTTTATTTCGATTTTTTCATAATAATGTTTTAATTTTATGTTTAAAATTAATTGAAAAATATGAATATGGCTGGAAAACAACTTTCAAAAAAAGACCTATCTTTTCTTTATTTTTGGATTTTATTTAAGTATCTTAATACATTGAAACTGCACATTTAAAAAAAAAAGAAACAATAAAATGTTCATTATTAATTATCTCTAAACAAACACTTCTGTCTTCAATTAAATACTAGTAACTAGACTTCATTCATTTGTATATAAAGAGTAAATCTTGGTAATTTTTTGTATGTAAACCCGCATTAGTTAATTCCAGGCCTGAAAAACCAAGTTCCTGGGAACTATTTTGACTACTGCAAACCAAGTTATTTTCGCATCGGTTTAAATTCGCATTTTCGTAATTATGAAACAACAATTTCGCAGTGATTTAATTTTGCGATAAATACCATCATAATCCTATGTACAGTACAGTAAAGGACTCCTACAGCTGGCATACCTCTGATTGAGACTTTTTAACAGCGATTAATTTTTGCGAATTTTAATCACCCGCAAAATATGCGGAAATTAATCGTATGCCAAAATAAGTTGGTGTACAGTAATCGTGAAAGTAACTCTGAAAGTTACATTTTTTACTGACCAGAGAAGTTTCGCCACCACCAAGTTTAATCAAGACTATATGACTGCTTGAACATTTGTTTTTTAAGTTATGGAATACAGATTTTAAACGAAAGGTTCACGTAACTGACAATGATAGTTAGGAAACACTTACAAACTGAGCAAGAAAAAAAAAACTCAAAATATTCACTGATATAGATGTATATGATAATAGTTACAATAAAATATATGGTACATACATATATATATATATAGCATAATGCTTACAAACATTTCACAGTGAAACTAATGTTAGTTACCATGAAAAAAATATGTAATGACTACCATCGTTTTGTTGTCTTCAACAGGGAAATTTTCCTCCTAATAGGCAAAACAAACAACAAATTCGAAAAATGGATTGATATTAGAAATATATAATAAATACACTACCATGAATATAATATGGTACCCGTATAAAACATTGATAATTACCCCCAATAAGAAAGTATTACCCCAAATAAGTATTTAACATCCAAAGGTATGTGATTTAAATTGGATCAATTGCTCGAAATTAATTTTCATAGCTGACAATATTTTCTTACTTCAATCTTTTCAATTTAGCAAAGAAATTCCAAAATAACATTTCTTTCTTTTGCTCAAATCAGAAAATATACAAGAAATGTTCAGAAGAGTTATCTTCCTTGAACACTTTAAACATTTTCAATGCTACCTGTGTGTGATTTGGTACAAGTAGTATTCAAAAACATGAATATTTATCTGAAGAAAGTTCTGATTGTTTTTGTAACAGGAACTTATAGCAGCTTGCATTAGCTATAGGAAAATACATTACAATTTAAAATCAAACAAAAACAACATAACTCGTTTAAAAATTAATGAAACTTTAGGATGGTTGAAATTATGCTGTTTATTAAATGGCAAAGTTGAGTTAGGTGAACCCTAACGAACCTGATGTCGCTAATTTGTTGAGGTATTTTTTTTTCATGACTAATTACGACTAACTTGCGTAATGCTATATTAAAATATAGCCAACATTTAACTAAGTGATAAAGCCTTTGATTACATGACCGTAAGGCTGAGGTATTTGTTTTAAAATATAAGGTAAATATACATATATATATATATATATGAATGAATCTTAGAAAAAAACCTGTCATATTACACGGTAAATAATGATATCACGATTCTTTGTAAACCCTATGTAATACTTGTAACAGAAGGACCTTGTCACGTGTTAAAATCGTGACACTGAGAAATCTCCGAAAAATATGTCACGCCTAACCCAAAAACAGTGATCTCCCGTCCTCGTGACTCACAAAACAAGGGTAACTAACATTAGTTTCAACTTAATTATCATGTAACGCATCATAAAATGTAACCTAATTTACATGTGTACCCACCCCAGGCATCATTATCGGCACGGTAACAAAGACCCACGCTAACCCTGTGTTACACAATACAATATCATGAGGTAGAGAACACACTATAAAACCACAGTGCTAACGTGGATCTTTTATCACTTGTCCATCATCATCATCATCATCATCATCATCAACATCTTTGTCATCTTCGTCATCATCATTGTATAACCTAATACTTATTTCCCTTGGCCTTGGTTGTCCCAGGATTTTAAAACTCATTCATCCCTGAAATTTCAAAATGAATTCTTCCAATCGGGATGAATGAGTTCATTATGAAGCCTTTCGTAACATCAACGATTCATGAAAAAAATTTGGTCTCCCCACTGTCCTTGTAAAGAGTGAAGACATAGCAGAAACAGCAAACAGCACTATTGATAGATTGGATTTGCTTAAAAAAGTGATTAAATGTTAATAATATACAAAAAAAAAATAAAGGGAAAAATATTCATCATGTCTCTAAAATTGCCTTGTAAGTTATGGGCCATTGCAGAATGCCCAAGTAGAGATGTATATGTTACTTCTGAAAAGCCCATGTCGGTCTTAAGTCTAGCATTTCTTATCAATAGCAAAGCAAGGTGTGGTGTTTTTTCTCTTGAAACAAAGCCCTTCACACTGACAAACTAGAATAAGCTTACACATCGATTTTAGTTAGACTCATGGAGCACAAAAACAATATGCAACTGTTAATTGTCAAATTTCAAACGTTGACAAACATTTCTTGTTGAAACCATTTACATAAGAGTTGGTCATTTTAACATTCAATATATACATCAATTCCTATTTAATAGGCCATGCACTGGGCTTATTACACAGATACATAGATAAATGTACATGTTTTATTTAAAGTTGGTATCATACATTTTTATGACATTATTAATAATTGATTAATATCTGTGTATTTTTGTCCAATTTTCATGCTGTTTAATTTACAATCTTACACTTAGGCAGAAAGCATCCCTTAAACAGATTTTTGTCTTAAGCATTTTGCTTATGATAAAGAAACACTGAAACACACAAGCAATCCATACAGGATGTCAGACACAAAATCATCAATCAAAACAGATTCTGCAAAAATATAAGGAATGATGGTAAAAATACCTGACAAGCTCCAAGACATCTCTGCTGAGGTAGGTCCTGTATCTTTTGCAAACTGTTTTTTTTTTAAATTAATCAAAATATAATTATTTGCAACTGAATCTGTTGAAATATTTTGACATAAGGGAGGTAACTCTGATCATTTCTATGAATTGCAGTAAAAACAAAAATTCCTGATTTTCTCGATTTTCAAATCACACAAAGGGTCAGACTTGTTGAAAATCTTATTTGAATTAAATAAATAATTTCAATTTCTGAAAGTCAATTTACAAAGATACAGAGAGAGATGTCCTGAATAAAGAGACTTGTTTTATAGACAATAAATTATATAAGTTTACAAATACTTAAGTACCCGACTAGACATCTTGTTGTTGTATTAAAACGAGCAGTACAATGAGATTTGTGCAAGGACAGGGGTCAAGTTCAGATAAGCCACTAGTTTTCAAGGTCATATCAAAGGTCAAAGCTTCATACAACCAATGAGGTCACTTGTAACTTTCAGCCAATAAAAATATGGCTTATATCACCAGACCATTCAAGGCCAGGGTATAGGTTAGCTATGTCAAACGATATTTTCATCTAGCCAATCAAAATACGGCTAGTTTATTTAACGAAGCATTAGAATGCATGGGGAAGGAGGTTACAATTCTTCAATGAATGCGTTTGAGGTAGCTGAGTTAATTACTTCATTTATGCCCGTATTGCCCAGAAAAAAAAAAACAAAAATTACTTACAATTTGTGTTTACTTGTAAAGAATTTGTGTATAAATATGTCCAATATAGTGTAATCATTTGAGTCTTTTCCTGAAAATATTCAGATCTAAACACACAATTCTACAATAGCTCCTTGCGTCTATCTAACTATATGCAGCAAGAGAACATCTATATGTGAAAAAAAAAAAGAATTAAAAAGATTTATGATTTTATCAATCGATACAAATTACTATGGTAACGAGCACAACCACATTAAAAGACGCACAAAATGTACAAAACAGGATATAACATGTATCTATATATAGACATAATGCAGTCGAACCTTATATCACTAACTTCTAACAAGTGATCAATATGTAGACATGAGGTATATATGTAAAAATTGAAATATCATTAAAACCCGTTGTTTCTAAAGACCACAAGTGACGTCGTCGCCATATAAGGAAGTTAATATTTTTATATGGAGAACTGCAGTGCAGCAACCAACGATAGTCTCTCAATCTATAATTAGCATTTTTATCACCAACACATGCGACAACAACATCGTACCAATGTACTCACAATGAATCAATATGAACAGGAATACAGCTCTTATGAAGTGAATAGGAAAAAAAAGAGATAGAGAGAAAAAAAAAATATGGATATCTCTATTCTGCAAGATAAAAGGTTAAATTCATACAACTAGATGATATTTGAAACTATATATGCGTATATAAGTTATAGGATGAATCAATTTGGGTGATAACACCTTCACAAGTCAACATGAATATTCATTAAGTCAGATCATCATATGTGAATCAATTTCAAAAACCTCTAAAACAAAACATACACAAGGAACATTGATTTACCTTTGAAGAGGTTGACATGAAATGTTTATGACCTGAGAAATTGACAGGATATCAACTAGCTCTGTGATACCGATTCCTGATTATTTTAATTTCTCCGATAATCATTCTTTTAAAAATAGGACATAAATAATTTTCAACGTGATTTTTTCATCATGAATTTAGTGTTTTCCCCTTTTATTTTAGTAACAATAACATTTCAACAGGAAAACTGAAATCTGTACCTTTCTACAATAAGCAGTAGCTACCTTGGAACTTCCACAAAACCATAAAGGGTTTCTAAATATGGAAGTAAGGGGAACAACTCTACCTGAGGGAGTGCACTATTTAAAGAACAGCAGGTATTGCTCCTTACCCATTCCTTATCAATAACCTGCTGTAGTGGAAACTTGGAGACATATAAATAATAAAAACAATTAACAAGAGTACCCTGAGGTTGGTAAAACTCGGAAATATTTCTGTCCTGAACACTAGCTAGATCTGCTGACAACTACAAAATTGGCTGCGTAACATACAATTTCAACTGAATGTCTTTTAAAATTATACTCCTATCCATTTTCCTTTATTATTATTTTTATTCAAATATTAATTTAGACTTTGCCAAAATATGTTTTGTCAAAAACACCTACCAATATTTCATTCAAAGCTTTCAAACTTAAATTTATCAAACTACGAAAGTTTGAAATTATTTTAAATTGTCAGTACATACTCAAATAAAAGATATTTATTTAAGGTAATGCAAGATTGAAAAAAACCCAACAAAACAACTAAGCAGGCCAACGATGCAGCGTGCAGCAGTATCTGCGCCAATATAAATATGATTTCACCTTCTTGGAAAATGTTGTAATATCTCATAATGCTTTTACGATTGAAAAAAAAAGGAGAAAATAAAACCCAATGTAACATTTGATTGATCACAATGTACCAGCATATTATGTATGCGATTGGATTGAATTGCACAGGTCACTTCATTCCATTCTTTCAAAATTGAAGGTTCAACATGTACATCAAAGTAGCTAAAACTTTGTTAGGTTCAGTGTATTTTCAATGTCCGAAAAAAATGGCCTTTTTTATTGACAGAATTTGATAATTTCCTAATGTCATAGACTTAAATTAGCAATTAACATGTCAATGTATTAGAAATTTAAATATGTCAATATTACAAGTTTAAACATGTTAAAACTCACTGACCAAATATGGCAAATTTCAATGATAAACATGACTTGTCTTCTTTGGCCAAATATGGCAAATATAAACAAACATCATGACATTACATTGAACGAAAAGAAGTAAATTTTTAACAGACCAAATCTTGTACGTACATTGGTACCCAAAGCTTCTGCCATGACTTAGTTATGCATCAGGATATGCAGAAACTGAATAATGATAGTGATATAGCTAACGCGAGATTTGTTTTTCTCTTGCCTGGTAAGTCGTCAATGATTCCTTCCGTACTGGGTGTATCTCTATACAAAAATATTCTGTATTAACAAATTACATAACATCCTATCTACACCTATAATGTTCTTCTATACTACAATAACCAATAACAAACGGTATAATAATGTACTTCAAATATCATTATGGAAAAAAAAAGATTATAGTCATCATTATCATCATCATCATCAACATAACTCGACAAGCCAGCATTAAATATAAGTGTTTAACCTGAATTGATTGTGAGATATTAAGTCATATGAAAAATGGAGAGAAAAAACATTACGAATGAGGTAAAAAGTGAGCGAGCACAATTATAATGTACATTTATCAATAGTTCTACACAACATACATATGTACAGTGAGGTATCAGTATGTGACAAGGTCACAGGGTCGTAGCTGACATCACCTGGTGGTAGGCATGAGCATCCGGTGCCACCTGGTGGCAAGTGTGTGTAAATAGTGCCACCTGATGGTGGGTAAAGAGTGTTCATTGTAAGACCTACGTAGTGGCAGATTCGAGCAACTGGTGGTGGTCTGCAGCAAGTGTGATTTTAGTGCCACCTGGTGGTGACTGTTATCTGTATGACCTGTGGATACCTGGGTGCGACTGTTGCCCTCTGGTGGTAAATGGCACCATCTAGTGGTCGAATGGTTGTAAATAGCGCCATCTAGTGGTAAGTGTGTTTCTGGTGGCACCTGTCGTTTGGTGGGTGCAAATGTGTATCTTGTGGCTAATGGGTGTAAAAAGTGCCACTTGTTGGTGAGTGTCGCCATCTGGTGGTGATGCGTGTCCATGGTGTCAACTGGTGGTGACTTTCTTACCATTGCTAAGAGGCGGTCAAAGGGTAATAATGCTGTTGGTATTGACTCAATGTAGTGGTGGAAGTTCAGTTCTGGCGGTGTGTGGGTTGCACTAGCGTCGTAACTGCTAGGGAAGCAGGAGACAATTTTGTTTGGAGGTTAAGAGGATTTTTCTGAACTTGTTGGTAGGATTTGGTATGCTTTGTTTGCGTTTTACGTCCTAGTACTGCACAGCAATATGTGGATAGTGGTCAAGGAAATCCGGAGATACTAAAGGAAAAACACAGTACCAGGCTACCTTGTGTAGGCCTCCAATTAACAACCCAGAGGTGGAGGGCTAGTGATAGCAGAATGTCAGACACCTTAACCACTCGGCCACCGCGACCCAGAGGTGGAGGGCTAGAGGTAGCAGAATGTCAGACACCTTAACCACTCGGCCACTGCAACCCAGAGGTGGAGGGCTAGTGGTAGCAGAATGTCATACACCTTAACCACTTGGCCACCATACCTCTTGTTGGTATGAACAGAAATAAAAGCAGAAAAGTTGGTCTACATTACCTTTCATCCTGGCCATAGCAATGTCTTATCTGAATACTTCCAAGTGGTTAAATTGATATTTGAAATTTTTTTCACTACCACATATAACCTTATTGAAATTTGAATTGTGGAAGGAAAACTTCAACCAAAAATAATTGTATTTGTGAATAAAATCTTTTAAAAATTGAGCTGTGATAAAAATTGTTAAGTCACAACACTTTGTTCGAGGTGTTAACTATCTGATGTTTTGCAGTAAATAAATGTAAACTTAGGAGGAAACGGGCGAGGTAGTTTTGTGGTGCGGGAGTGAGGGAGAGCGTGTATGGGTTAGTCTACTAAACAATAAGACTACAAGGGGAGGTAAGTATATACATACATTCAGCGTAAACTACATACATGGTCTCGTAAAATTAACGGAGGCATTTAAATGTGTATAATAATACTTTGTAATGAAATTGAAATGATAATTTATTATATAATTTGTTTGAATATCAAAATGCTTTTAATGAAATTTCATCCCTGAGTTATCGACAATTATGAAATGTGCAAAATAAACAACGTTTTATTTGTAAACAATAAACAAGAGTCTGTGTGATAAAGACTCCAAACCTGCTGCTGCCGACATAATATTCAAACAAAAAAACAAATTGCACAATCAAAATGCAAAAATGGAGTTTTTGTGTCAAAAGAACTTGTTTTTAGATTCTCATTGGTATACAAATCTCGGGTATTATCGGGTTTCCAGGTAAATTAAATTTTTGATTACAAAAGAACTTTTTACTTATAGGTACTGTTTGTTGTATTGACATTAAAGTATCAGAAAGAATGCAAATTTACCCCTTTAGTAAATTTTTGCAATCATGTAGGCATCTAAGATTTTAAATAAAGAATTGCCGTGAGCAAGCATTAGGAGATATAGACCCATCTTTCCCTGATGTGATCTCTTCCAATTCAAACGTTGGAATATTTTCTCATGTGATTTCTGGGGTGAATGAGAAAAATTATTTCAAAAATTGTTTCGTCTCCCTCAAAAACCTTAACCTATACGATGAGAATCTAAAAACGGATCTTCTTGCGTCGTAAAGATAAAATATTATACAATATATGAAATATGATGTTAGACAGCTATGAGTACGTCTCCCAGAGTGAGGCTGTGTGTGATATGTTGTAGGAGTTTGGTGGGATGATGCCAGCTACGTTTCCCAAAAGACTCTTCGACACGAGTGTGCTTGCAACATAGAAAAAGTGTTGTCAACGTTTCAAGAGGTAAATAACAAAATATATATAATTGCAAAAAAAACCATAATCTTTTTTGTAGAACTTCTGATATTGTAACTTAACCTACAGAGCAGATTTTAGCTAACAATCACATGTGGTAATGTTCCATTTCAAACTCATGGTTCAACTTTTACGGGAAAAAACCCAAAAGAAATAATGTTCGTAACCATGGAAACAAAATCTGGAACAAAATTACAACTATGACAACACTTTTTCGAAAAATTTCAAAGCACAACAGAGGGATGAGGTAACGCTGGTTGAAAACCGGAAAAAAATGAATGCTGGGTAATTCGGATTACCCTGAATATATATATATATATATAAAGCAAATATCTATGAGACTGAACAGAAACATGAATATAGACATATATAGATATATTTATGGCATATATATATATTTATACTATATATACATACACATAATTTTCTTATAAACGAACATTCGATTCATATCTGTAATGTGTTAAAACAAGTATCTCTTATGTAATATCAACAATGAAAAATTATTCATTTTTCCACCTCAACATATTTTCTACCCGTCCTCGATGCTGTAGTTAGCGTGCATTGAATAAAGCTTGTAGCAATAGGATAATCCCTTCTGCTCTTGGCTTGACTACTTGGCCCTCCGGCTCTCCAATTCATTTCTACATCACACCTTAGTCATCGTAAATGCTCTGAGATGTGTAGCGAGAAGTAGACGCGATCATGACAGTCCTCGTCACAAACGGGACAGACAAACGGCATTGTCCGCCCGCCAGAGTGAATCTTAGTGTGGATACGGTACATGGCATACTCGGAGAAGTAGCATTCACAATGTTCACACTTGAAGAGGCGCCCGGACCCCATCAATGTCGCTATGGAGTCAGTGGAGCTCTCCAGCCCCGCGGATGAAGACTGCGCCTGGTACAAAGCACCACTGTCACCTGAGTGAATGCTTGCCTCGCTGGGGCTTTGAGCACCGCTGTAGGTCGGCTCTAGGCCCATCTTACAACACATCTTGACCTGAATGCCGATTTCATTTCTGTTTGTCGTTGCCAGACCTGGAGCAGATATAGGTGTGGGCCTTGAAATATCAGAGCCGCTGAGCGATCTGGATCTGGAACGTTCTATTGAGGTAGGGGAGATAGACTCTACGAGACTGCGGTGATGGAGGCCTACTGGCTGTTCTTCACTTGTGGATTTGTGAGTAGAGAGGTTGAGTGCATCCGACTGCGGTGATTGACTAGTCGAGAAGCCTTGTAAAGCCGGCGGGGGCACTTCTGAGGTAGACTGGAGTGGGGAGAAGAACGAGGGCATGGTGGCTGCAACAGCCGCCTGGTGATTGTGGTAGCTCATCAGTAGGGCATTAGACATCGCAGCAGCTGAGGTAGAAGTGTTGAAGAGATTGCCGTAGGATCCGTTAGCTGTGAGCAAGTCCTTGGAGGTGTTGAGAGTCGTTGGTGAGGAAGCCAAGTGGCTTGCGTCGGCCACCGTTTTGCGTGGGGTGTGCATCTGGCCTGGAGTCTGAGATGAACTGCTGTTCCTCACGAACAGGTCCCACACGCTCTCTGCAGATATTCCGTGGCGTCGTGCATGGCGCCGCAGCGTGGAGCCTCGTGTGAACTTGGCTCCACATACATTGCACTGATATGGTTTGATACCGGCATGTAACTTGATATGTGACTTCATGTTGTTTTTGTACCCGAACCGCTTGCCGCATATAGGGCATTCATATGGTTTGTGGCCTTCGTGTGCCTTCATGTGATATGCCATATGACTCTTGGGATAATCCCGTCCACATATAGTACACATTTCCTTTTCTTGTGACATCATATCCTGCGATGACATCAAGTCTGCTGTTGACATGATTTCTGCCGACGACATCATTTCCTGTTCTACTGTAGCGAGGTTATCCCCGGGTGATTCTTGATCAGGCGATGTCATGTTGTCATTTGAATCAGACATTGACACCAGCTCAGAGTCATTGATATTATCCACTTCGTTAAGCTCCGAGTCATTGAGATTGTTGTCGCTGTCGTTGTTGTTTGTGTTGTCGTGCGGCGTGGCTACAAAGTATTGAAGTGATAGCAACTCCTCCTTGGGCAGGTCATGTGATTGGAGGTGATCGACCATCTCCTGATTGGTCACCTCTGGCTTGCCACAGTAGCGGCACAGCCATGGCCCATTTCTATGGCGATTAATCATGTGTTGTCGCAAACCCTCCTTCTCGGTGAACGTACTACCACAGATGACGCAGTTACAGTCCTCTGTGATATGTTCACGTTCATGCGCAATGCGCAGTGCTGCCTTTGAGAACCGCTGGTTACAGAAACGACATGCGTATGGTTTAAATTTCTTGTGTATCTGTTCGTGAACATGCAGCTGCCAGGATGACTCAAAGCTTTTGCCACATACCCCGCATATGGCTTCACCTTCGAAGTAACACTTTGATTTGTCATTTGAGTTCTTGTCATCGTCACTAAGCGCCCCGGTCAGAGCGCCCAAGTTATTTGAGGTAGTTCCATCTAAAAGCAAGGTGTCGCCTCGCCCTGGTGAGGTAAAGTTTAAATCATTAGCTCGCGCTTCATCATCTTTCATACGTTCCTGAAAAGTCTCAGAATCAGGAATGTCCAAATCGGATCCATTTTCCATATCATCTTTCATATCCTCCTCTTTCTCACCCTCGTCTTGCACCAGCGAATTCATGTCGCCCTTTGTTGATCCTTGTGAGGGCGATTTGGAAAACGATAAACCACCGTGTCCCTGATACGGTGATAACGAGAACCCAGACATGTCTCCTAGCTTTGAAGGGCGTGGGGAGGATCCATTGGAATCGGGCGTAAGTCGTGTCATGCTCGTATCTAGATCATGTGACCCATCAGCGCCCAATCTATGCCCTGACGGGTGTCTCGTTGCACCGTTGACATCCTGGTTCTCTTGTTTGACTATAACACTGGTGTGATATCCGAGACCGTTTTGTTCCCGCTTCAACACCATGGAAGGATGTGAAGCCAGATGTGAGGTAGGTACGTGGGGGGCTGACGGGTGACCCACACCCGCCATTGAGGTAGCCGACGGCTTGTCTACTCCGTGTCCACTATGCCCGGTGGGAACGCCAGTCCCTGGGCCACTTTGTCTTTTCCCGTTGTCGGGCATAATACCACAGACAGCTGCCCGTAATAATGGACAACGTTTTTCATGGTAACGTCGAGTTGTCGAACGAGTAAACACCTTCCCGCAATAACAACATGTCCGAGACTTACGTGGATAGCCGTTTGATGTGAATTGATAGAGGTCGCCTGGATACCCGTAATTCGGCATACTAACGCCACTAAGCCCGTAAGGGAAGGTGTCGTTTGAACTATTAAATGGGGGGCTACCACCCGATCTGGCCACCCCCTCGCCCTGAGTTGCGTAGTTTAGTGACATCTTTCTCCTCCCTTGCGGATATCCCTGAGTATGCAGTGTAGAGCCATCAGGTTTAACAGATAAATCCATGTTTAATATAATGTCATTGAGACTAATTCCCTGATAAATGTACAAATGCCTTCACTATGTGTCAACGTCATCTGTTCCTGTGTCACATTCTTTGGGATTCTGGAAAATACAAAAAAAACAACAAAAGTTTAGTTTGATTGAATTAAAGAAATTATACATAAGACATTAATACAATGAAAACATCTTTTGATCAGTAGAAATAAATTCTATATATTTATTACTTAAAACAATGCGTTTTAATTAAAAAAAAAATTCTCAGCAATTTTTTTTTTTTTTGAAGAAGCCAACAAGACTTTTAAAAACAGCTTCCAACCACTTTAAATGGTTAAAAAATATAAAACAATTAAGGCTAACTTATGACACAAAATATATGATGAAGAATTATAAAACAATTAAGGCTAACTTAAGACACAAAATATATGATGAAGAATTATAAAACAATTAAGGCTAATTAATGACACAAAATATATGATGAAGAATTATAAAACAATTAAGGCTAACTTAAGACACAAAATATATGATGAAGAATTATAAAACAATTAAGGCTAATTAATGATACAAAATAAGCTGTCATTCCATGATAATATTTTGGTTTGGAGAAAACCAAATATCTGCATAGTAATCCATGAATCATCTCCCTTTTAATGTAGGAAAGCAAACAGTCTGGATTACCTCCCTTTGAACAGAAATGCTTCTCAAATGTTTTTTATTGCAATTAGATGCATCTAGATCAAGAGTGCATTAGTCCTAGATAGCAACCCGAGCAAAGATCTATTTTAGGATAATTAAAACCTGACTAATTAAAATGGCTCCAATGTGGATGCCCTTCGGCGTCTGAAGTTCAGAGTATGGTTAGCATAATGGATTTCACTCCAATCAGAAGCAGAGAAGTGAATGAGCCCAGTTACTTCTAGTATAAAATACAATATCACCCTCATATATATAAAATGTTAAATGACCCTCTGATATAAACAATATCACCCTTCTGTATTTACAAAATTACTCCTTGATATATAAAATGCTACCCTCTGATATCAACAGTATCACCTCACATATATAAAATGTTACCCTCTGATATAAGAAATATCACCTCATGCACATATATAAAATGTTACCCTCTGATATAAACAATTTCACCCTTCTGTATTTACAATATTACTCCTTGATATATAAAATGTTACCCTCTGATATAAAAAATATCACCTCATGCACATATATAAAATGTTACCCTCTGATATAAGAAATATCACCTCATGCACATATATAAAATGTTACCCTCTGATACAAACAATTTCACCCTCCCGTATATACAAAATCTCTCCTGGATATATAATGTTACCCTCTGATATTAACAATATCTGCACCCTCCCGTATATATAAAATTACTCCTGGATATAAAATGTTACCCTCTGATACAAAAAATATCACCTCACATAATGTCCCATACACAATCACACTCTCTACTGCACACAATATAACGCTCTCTCTACTTTTCTTGTTTAAGAGATCCTATTTAGGTCTCTGTATATAACCAAATATTCAACTAAAGTCAATCATTAATAAATAATATTCTTTGACAAATTCCCATGTATACTGATAAATAAAAACAAACTCATGAATTATTTCCATCATAACAGAAATTGGACCATGTCACGCAAATACACCCATCCATACATATAACAAGGTTCAGCAGAAGTGCCAAGAAATTATTATATTTCATTTATTTTCACTATTGTGTTAATAAGCCCAATCCCTTATATCCGACACAAGATTATGTGTTCGTCCATTTGGTTTTTTGCAGGACACATACAGAATATTTTGTAGTTGAACAGAAAATTATGAACAAGATAATGTTTCTTTAAGAATTCTGCAAATGATTTTATCGGAAAAACACAAAATTATCATTTTTTTCTCTTTCTTTTCAAATCAATTTGAAATCAGTACTGACGTAAATATTTTTGAATGCAAGCATTCATTTCACCTGACAGAATAAATAAAATGCTGTGAAATGATTTGGCTAACAAAGCTTTGGTAACGTACAGCAGACGTTTAGCATGACTAGGAAATCCTAGCACAATCCATTACAAGGCACCAAGTCTTTCATTAACGAAAAACACATGTGATTAAACTCAAGCAAACACGGCAACACAGGATTCAATTTATGTAAATTACACTCTTATCGTCTTTAATGAAACAAGGAGACCGATTTACGGTGATTTGCAAAATTATTTAAACTAGCCCACTCTGCAAAATGTGTTTCCGTGTCTTTATCAAGGTCACGTCCATATACATACTGTGTAATTTCATTCATGACTTAAATATTATCTTGCTATACAAGTAGGATTTGAAAACCATAAACATTTTGATAAATATCCGTTAATTATGAGAAGGTTAATGAACAATCAGCCTCATTTCAAGGTCTTCGTTAAGGTAGTGCAATGGCCCAGTTCTTGTCCTTAGAAAATTGTAATTGATTATTTATGTTAAAGATTCCTATCCCACTGCAGGCAAAACACAGGAGAGTTCCAATGTGTTTTTAAACATACAGTTACCCCCCCTTAAACTGGCTCGTGGAACATTATTGTGATTGAAGGGGCAGGGTTTGAATCCCATTCTGGCCATATAAGTCTGATACACTGTTGTTGATATTTATCATTTTGGTTTCCTTTCATGCTTCCATTAAAATTCTGCAAAGCATCATTTAATTTTCACCAATATAGTTTACAGTCAAACCTTGTTTTCTCGGACTCGTATACACTTAATCTTAATTCTAAGTACTTCATTGGCCCTGGTAAAAGTTCATAACAGACATTCAAACTTTAATACTCGGAAAACTCAGTTTTCCAAAGTCATATGTCATCTTTGAGATCACACGATTTGACTGTAAACCTTTTGTCACAATAGTACAGAAGTCCCGACATCTTTGAGATGACAAGTTTGACTGTGGTATAATAGTAGAAAAGTTTGCGATTCACGGATACGATTTTATGTTGCAGTACTGTGGATCATGAAGCTGAACATGAAAGCAGATTTAAGGATATCGGTACAACAACTACAGCAGTATATGTACTCGGGGTTAAAGATATTCGCAGTACAAGTTGTACGTACTTGAAAAGTCAGTATTATCTGTATATCATAACATTTAGGTGCAGATCTGCATCAAAAAGATGTTTTCACATTCATCAGGTTCACTTTAAAGCTTTATGGTCTTTTTCTCCATCAAAATCAAACGTTTCCCAAACACTTTTTATGTACAGCTTGCATTCTGATCGCTGCAAGTGTATCTCGTACATGACCTCATTAGAACGTACGGATGCAGAGCTATCATAGATGTTACACATGCAACGTGTTTTTGCTGCCTCAATAAGAGTGCATGCATATTCAAGTACCTTGCAAACTACCACACACAGGCCTCAAGAGGACTGATCCTAGCACCAACTTATTACCCTTACAGCCGCAGGTTGGTCTCTATCACTTGTAAATACGTTTAGAAAATATTTTATTGCCGTTTTTTCTCAATCCAATTTAAGATAGATTGTATTTATTTCTCGCCAATTACGAAACATCTTGCATCAACTTTATATCCATTATTCTTGCTGACACTGATGTCAGCGTACAAGAGGTGTTATTGTGGGAGGAAACTGGAGAAATTGAAGGAAACTGGAGTACCTGGAGAAGCACACATGGTGGTCCAAAATGCACCAGCTGATCAATCATCACCCAAAACATTTTTCAAGGTTTTCTGAAATCCTGTTATTACAGAAATAAAGAATTTATATATAGGTTAACTTAGTGTGTTGTTAAGTTATTTTCTATTTCCTACATCACGGTAGATTGAGATTAAGTGTATTTAATTCCTTCTGTTCAGAGTGAAATTGGTTTTGTAAGAAAATTAATTCCTATTACCATTGTCAAAATATCTCGATTTGCTTTTTTCTATACATGTCATTTTTTTAAGGTTCTTGTATTAAAATCCAGATAGTTGTTTAAAGATAGAAGTTTCTGCTGCAGTTTCTCTTAATTTCAAAGATGTCTTAAAACACATGTGCATATATCTTTCCCATTATGACAGTTTCATCGAAGTTTAAATCTGAAAATGTTATACCAATTGCTTTCTATTATGCAAAAACTTGTTCCTATTGAATTACAAAATATACCTAAAAAAGGAAATCTAATTGTAAGTTAAGATGTACTAATGTTTAAAAGTGCAGTAGCACTAAAGTGTACAAATATATACCCAGATATAATCAATTAAATTTAAATATGTAAATAGTGGTTCATTTTCCTTCTAGGCACAACTTGTGGTATCGGGCAGAACGGCACACAACTTGCGGTATCGGGCAGAGAAGCACACAACTTGTTGTGTACTAGGTATTAGCATTGCTATACAAATCTATCAGGTGTGTGCAGAGTTAATTAGTAAGTTGTTTTTATAGTACAGGTTAGACCGATTGGAATTTACACTGTGTAACACACCTGTGCCAAATCTTGACAGCTTTGGGTAGGGATGGGGTGGGTGTAAAATTTAAAACAGGAAATATTCTCTCTTCTCGAGATTTTGTCATTCTTGAAAGCAATGATAGGAATTTATGTCATTTAATAATTTGTGAACCGCTTTGAGGCGCCCTTTAAGGTCGTGATAAAGCGGTATATAAGAACCTCAAATTATTACTGTTTTAAAGAATTTGATATGCTTTTAGGAATTGGTACATTGATTCCTAAGTTAAATGAAATATTTGTTTTGCTCAATAAAAACCATCACAGTTATGAGTGTATAGCTGTAGTTTCCATACCAGGGATAGAGGAGCAGTAAAACAGCTATAAACCTGTACCATTTATGTACAAGTTAGTGTCCATCTGACAGGAAATGACCAGATTGTGGTCAGCCAATGACTGGTCAAGACTAGACAATACATATATACATACATCTCTATGGTGGTCAAGCCGACTGTAGAACACTAGGTTAATATAGCCTTCCTATACACATAATTGTCCCTCCCACACTTTGTAAATAGCTAACTGGTCAGCTCTCCTTATTTATGTGGCAACTCCCAATGCTACATGTTTAACTAGTTCACCCCTGAAATCACATTTAGACACTTCCATTTCAAAGGTTGGAACAATTCATTATGAAGTTTCAGGGGGTGAATGGTCTAAATCCTGACAAGTTATGCAGGGGTCACCAGCATCAACAGATCCCAGTATAGGCCTTTCTCAAAAGTGTAGTTATCCCCCTTGATAGGCCACAATGGTAGATACAAAAGTGTAGTTATCCCCCTTGATAGGCCACAATGGTGGATACAAAAGTGTAGTTATCCCCCTTGATAGGCCACAATGGTGGATACAAAAGTGTAGTTATCCCCCTTGATAGGCCACAATGGTGGATACAAAAGTGTAGTTATCCCCCTTGATAGGCCACAATGGTGGATACAAAAGTGTAGTTATCCCCCTTGATAGGCCACAATGGTGGATACAAAAGTGTAGTTATTCCCCTTGATAGGCCACAATGGTAGATACAAAAGTGTAGTTATTCCCTTGATAGGCCACAATGGTGGATACAAGATGGACTGGACTTCCGGGAAATGTTTTTGTGATGATTTGGTGCCATGCATTGGGACAATCGGATGGCATCATTCCCATTATGACATCAAAATAACATGGCGCAAATTTGTATCAAAAACACTTCCTAATATAGTCATGATATGGCAAACAAGGGAAATAACAAGTCTTTTGAGATAGGTCGATACTCCCTTCCCACTCCCTAACTTCTTTTGGGAGGGTATAATCATCTTTCAAAGAAAACAATTATTAAAGCATTCGATAGACACCCTATCTACTTACCCTGTTTTTCTTCGGCAAGTTTAACTATACACGATCTCGTCACAGAGCACAATGCAACACACTTGTTACAGTAGCAATATTGCTCTACCTCCTCGACATGAAGAATACAATGTGTTGATGACACTAGGAGTCCTATATATACAGGTTTTCATGCACAAAGAGAACACTGACCTTTAGTCTGTTATTGCAGTCATGACAGACAAATCTTTAGGTGTTTATCAAATTTCAACACTTAATGATGAAAACTTAGCCACAAGGATTGTTCATAAATGTTACTCGATAACAGCCAAACTTAAAGCAACGAAATCTAGACTTTCTGTATATTGAAAAAAATAATAAAGAACTGTTGGATATGTCAACTTTTGCGATGTAATAGGAAACAAAATATTTGCACAAATATTTAAAATCACTACATATATCCAGGAAACCTCATATTAAATGTATTCAAAACATGTTGAAATAAACCAATTGAGAAAACTGGAGTTTTAATAGGTTCATTCAAAGCATATCCTTTAAAAGTATAGGGTGTTCATGGGTAGTCGGGTGGTGCATTGGATAGCGCACTTGCCTTTCACAAAGGCGGCCGGGGTTCGATTCCCCGCCCACGCATGAAAAGGTAAGGGGTCATTATTTTCAACTTTGAATCAAATTATTAAACAAAAAGTGATGTTGTCTTAAGATGAACAAAAGGATTGCTTTTACAGACAGATCAATTCCAGAAAATCTCTACAATGTAATTTTGTCGCAACAGGAACATATGATAAAGAACAAGCTACAACAACAGCTTCAACAAGCTACAACAACAGCTTCAATTAAGCAAACACATAGTTTATTAACTCACTCACCCATGCCATTTTATAATTGACTTTTCAAACCTTGGAATTGGAAGAGTTCAAATGTGTCTGGAAGGATACACAAGTTAAGACATTTTTTGCCAGTTTACAGCTCCAATGATTTTTTTAAGGGGTAAATGTATTTTTGTAAAAGCTTTTGAGTAAATTAAAATAGTGTTTTAGATGATTAGTAAACTTTTTATGATTAATCTTGATCATGAAAAACAAGTCTGTATTATGAAATGCCTGAAAAATATTTTTGTTATTTAAATTGTAATTTATTGCATTATGCATAAAGAAAATAATCAAAGAAATGAATAAGTGAAAGAAATCCCCCAAAAAGTCCTATCTTGAAAAAGGAGTGGTCCAAATAGTTGCCTTATTTTTGTAATGTTTCTATAGTGACAGACATTTTTTACATTAATACTTGTAATCATTGATGCTAAATCTAATTCAGTATCAAAATTCAAACACGCAGAATCTACTTTGTCAGTTTAATCATTATTTTTATTGAAGTTTCACAGTTTTTTCTTCTGCTGTCAAGATACATTCATTCGTCAAAACCAGCAGCAAAGCCCATGCAGCGTACAGAGAAACATCACATCCCAAGCCACAAGAGAAAAATATTCATGATAATTCTGTTGATTTATATAATTCAATTTTGACCTCCATCACAATCGCCCAGGACCTGTCTGTTTGTACGAGGGTCCCAGAATTGGTCGTACACATGTCTAAGCTCCCAACGGGTGAAGTCTGTCATAGTTTTGCTTGCAAGAATCCCTGTCTAGGGAATCTGTCGGTTAATAGATGGAGTCAGTCCCATATCATAACCCGCTCTCACTGTCCACAATGGGTGTCCAGGGATCCTCTGCACATGCATACAAAGATCTCTCCTGTTGGCACAACACTGGTTTTGAATTTATCAATCTCCATCAACTACTTTTTTTACAGTGAATGACTTGCTCATGTTTTTTCTGCTTAATCTGGACAGTAAGTTACACATGTTCCCATTATCTGGGAACAATTCACACTTAAGTAACACATGTTCCTATCATACTGTACAGTTCCCACAAGGTCATGCCTGCTTTTTAAGACAATAGTTGTCCCCCACTGCATCATTCCCAACAGTGATATTAGTACTCAGCTATAATTCAGTACATATCTGGCAAATTTAATGTTTGTGTGCATGTCCCCTCCCCGAGGGTCCAAGTCCTGTTACTCTCTCAAATGATTTCTGCACATCTCCTATCCACAGGAGTTCAAGTTTTATATATTACTCCCTTACATGATTTACACAAGTCCCCTCCCCAGGGGTTCATGTCCTATTACTTCCCGAAATGACTTTTGTTCAAGCACCCACCCTTGATGTCAGTGCATACACAGGGTTTCGAGTGGTGACTATCGAACCACACTCTCCACGGAGGGGGGCGCTAGAGTGGGGAGGGCTATAAAATTTGTTCACTCCACTATCCACGGTGGGGTGTGTCCCCCTATTCCCCACCGTGACTACACCCGCTAGCTGTGAACGTGGAGCTCGTTGTAGGAGTGACTAATTTTCTTTACTGGCTGTACTTTCTCCACGCTCTATCGGCACGTTTTCATATCCACCGTCACACTACTTTACTAGCCTACCGGCACTCAACCGTGGACTGTGACTTCGATCTACCGTATACCCCAACTCCGATTCGTTTATATGTCTTGCACTACCGAAAAAGAAAGAACGCTTTAAAACAAGTTACTTTGTGGCATACCATCTTGTAGTTAATATGACAAAATTAACGGGTTTCCACTCCTCAAATAAAATTTCCTCATTGATGCTTAAAACAAAGCAACATTGCCTTGTATCGCGATAAATACACAGCCTTTGCCGAACGTTAGGGAAACGTTATCGTCAGAAATTCGCGAAACTCTACTCTTGTCGTTTGCAGAACCTTGGGGGTTTCCGACGATAGGGCAATATTTACGATGCACATTTAATTGTTCATGAGTTTGATTAGATTACGCGAATATTCAGATCTTTAAAGATAGCATTTTCATTTCAATGCAAGTTTATCAGTTTATACATACGTATCACCTAATCCTTACTACATCACCGATTGTAGGGACTTAACTAAAATCATTTGCTTCAATTTCTGTGCAATTATTGCTATAAACGATTATATATTTTATAAAGTCATATATATACGCATATGGTTTGAAAGTTAACCGCATTGTGTTTCTAATAGTGTTGTGAGGTTCCAATATGAATCTGTCTAATATACCCGTATTCCTTTACGGATAGTAGACGATTTGCCAGTGTTGTGAGGTTCCAATATGAATCTGTCTAATATACCCGTATTCCTTTACGGATAGTAGACGATTTGCCACTATGATCATGTCAAAATACCGGACCGTCTATCACTGCGACTTAAAAACATCCTTTTTGGGATGTCGAGTTGGCGCAGTGGTAACGGCCGCAGGTATTTCAGGCTAGGCGATTTGGTGCCGGAGATCCTGAGTTCGAGGCCCGGATAGGACACGAGTAAAAAAATTGTCTTCCTTCGTCATTTGTGTTTCCGTGTTATCCATATATATATTACATTATATAGTAGAATCATGTCATCCATTTGTATGCATTGGTATAGTTTTAAAATTATCCTTAGTATCCGCCGTATCTGCATCATCGAATTCTACATCTATAAGTTGATCTCGCATTACCGACACTCTATATCATAATCGTAATTTGCCTTATTGTAAACTTCATCTCCATTAAATTACTAAATACAAATGGAATGAGGACAGAACTTTCGAAAACTTCAAAACACATTTGATAACCAGCATCAAAATTCTAAATCTGGTATTTAAGTATTTCATTTTGGTAATTTTAATACGAAAGCAACACAAAGCCCTGTCCGTAAATTATTATAGCGTACGTTTTCTCATAGAACCTAAAGGTACAGCTACTTGGAATTTGCCGCTTCACTTACTACATGTAAATTAATATAGTAAATACAAAACCGAACTTAAGTGCCAACAGATGTATTCGTTTTGTGAGTTGAGTTAAGTCATACTAACAGTTATGGTAGTTTAGGATGTGCAAGGTTTCGCCTAACCTGTTCGATATAAGCAAGCAAACATTTTCACTCTACATGTAGTTCGGCGGATGTACATTTACTAAAAACACATAAAGCTGTATATCTGCAAGCTATATAAGTAGTTTCAAATATACTTAATAGCTTATTATAAAAGGCTAAGAGTATACGCAACATGTGACGGCACAGGTTCAACGTAGTATTAACAGTCGAATATCGGGAATCTTCGACCGTAGCTAGTGTACGTGTATGAAAATACGTCGTCACTTTCTTGTGTAGGTAACGTACCACCACTCAAACAAATATTTAGATACCGCTTATATAAATGCGCGACAGTGCCCCCATGGGTACATGCTATCGGAAGTGGTGTCAAAAATATTGTGTTTTGTGTATTTAGGGATTGCATATAATGTGACTTTTTATCATGCTAACAATTTTTATTTCGTTTTCTTGAAATTGATCCTTGATCATCCCACATTATCTAGCGCGAGGAATTTGTTGTTCTGTAGAAAAATAGGACAACACATCATCCTCACCTACCTGCAAAACACCATCCCGTACCAAGTTTAAGCAGGTGGGCTACAGCAGGTAAGTTTGCCCAAGGGTTTGAGCAGGGCACAGATTATGTTGATATCACGCGTGCACTCACAGCAAACATGGTACGAAATGCAATTGTAACATGTTCTTGAATTTTTCAATCATTCCAACTATTCTTCAATTTCCAATGTTCCCTTTGCTTTTTGTGGGCTTAGCCAGAAAGTGTGCTACATCTGTAAAATATTTAGTATTAGTACAGCTGTTCAACATTCTGATCGCCATAGCAACATCCAAGCTGTACTACAATTGAAAATTTTGCAGTTGTAGTACACTTTCTGGCTTCACAACACAACACTAGAACTGTAAGCCAATGGCTACCTAATACACCCCGCTTCACACCATAAGTAGACGGAGAAGTACTGATTTAATAGTTTTATTTAACGTAAATATCTTCCACTTAGTGTTATAATAGATTCTCAAAAAGCTATTTTTTCCTGCAATAATGCTCATAAGGTATAAAATAAGAAATAAGAATAAGATTCCAAATCTTCCTTGAATATTTTGCCATTTTTCCTTCGAAAGTTTTTCAATAGAAAGTATTTCAAGGAAAATGCAAGAAAATTAAACTGTTTGCACATTCCATGGATTATGACAAAGTCTAAAACACTACAACACCTAAATCAAATTTAAGGTAATTGCAACATCTCATATTTGCATAATCAAAATATCTAGATCAAATTGATCAAAGGATTGGCGAGTTACGACCATTACACAAAAATTGATTTGTATATAGCGACCTGGCAAACATGGTAACCAAACTTTCTGCTAAAATATATCTGCATGTGCATCTTCACTTGGTCCCTAAGATTGAAACATTCCCTGTAGTTTCATTGAAATTTGTTCAGTATGGAGATTTCCGGACAAAATTTTACAAAAAAAACATACAGTGAAACCTCGCTTAAAGACCACCTCATTATTAAGACCACTTCATTTCAGTCCAAAAAAAATCTTCTATATATCTTTGTATTTTAAGCTTCAATATTGAGACCACCTCACTATTAAGACCACCTTGCTATTTAGACCAGTTTTGAAAAGTTCCAAATACCACCTTTGCACCAAGTTTCACCTCACTACTCAGACCACTGGCCAAACACAAAGTCGCCTGGTGTGTATTCCACTGTGTACACCTGTCAAGTACGTGTAAGATCAGTAAGCTGTATTTTGGTGTCAAATTGGCTAATTAGTTATAACTACTGTGTGTTTAACGATATTACGTTGATATATTAGTTAATTGTTCATGAAAACATGTCAAAATGTGGATTAAAGAGAAATCTGTCTGCATGGTCACCCTCGGTATTAAGACCACCCAACTATTAAGACCACTTTGGTGTGGTCCCTAAGGTGGTCTTAAAAGAGAGGTTTCACTGTATTTGTTTAGTGACCGGATAACCATGGCGACCGAAATTTCTGGTAAGAAAAGCCTGCATGAACATCTACACCTGGTGCCTACCATTCCTGTGTAATATTATTGAAATAGGTTCACAAGTTTAGGAGATCTTCGCACAAGTACATGTAACTGTGGACGACATCTAGCAGACCCCTAAAAGGTCCTTTATTGGCCCAGATTTGCTGCAGTATCACTGCACAGTACA
Organism: Mimachlamys varia; assembly: GCA_947623455.1. NCBI lineage: Eukaryota > Metazoa > Mollusca > Bivalvia > Pectinida > Pectinidae > Mimachlamys > Mimachlamys varia. The sequence goes on from OX392540.1 coordinate 32,248,364, forward strand.
AAGACAACATGATAAAGGTGTATGAATCTCTAAGATGAAACAATAACACGGACAGGTCAGCAAGGGCCCCGTCTTGTGACGAATTATCTCCCGTAATCATCAAGCCTTGAGCTTTGGACCCGTGCAGTGATCAAACCCAGCGATGTCGATCTATGGTCAATTAACATCTTGTGGAATTCTTACCAACTTTGCTTCATGGTGTCATAAGGAAATATTCATCACTGAAAATTAAGTCTTAATGATTACAATGTGAACATGATGTTTTGCCGTTTGAATTATTTAATTCTGACAAAGTTGGCTTCATAATGTCATAAGGCATAAAAGAATTGTGTTTCCGATTTTTCGACCGATCCTAGTTTTTTAAAACGAAATTTTCGTTTTATCCGCCCCCCACCCCCCTTCAAGGCACGTTTCAGTTTTTATTCGTCTTTTAATGACCCTGGCTTTTAATAGAACGTAAAAAACAATCAACCAACCAATTAGTTGTCTCACTGGGCATTATCATCCATTTAAACAGCATGGAGATCATCGTCAGGTAATCGAAATGAAGCTGAACTTGCTGCTGAAAGGTCAATAATGACGATGGTTGCGAACGACACATTGATCGAAGATTTATTCCGTCTTTATCACGATGATACGACGAAGACAACCATACGTGTGCACAGGGGCTAGGCACGGACCTATATCACTATGAAAATGCTTGTCAGATATTTTGTTTTTACCTTTTTCGAATTTAGCCCCTCACACTACTATTATATATATCTTTGACAGATATATAGCAGCGTGAGGGGCGTTATTCGTAATTCCATTTCGCGTGCGCAGACAGATGGACAGAGTAATTACTAAAGGGCACATGTATCTACGTACGAGACCCTAATAAGTGACGAAATCGAAAATGCCACTCAACTTTAACCGTAGAAAATGGCCCCACACATCCTCAAAATGTCCACCACAGGTTTCAATTCCCAATTATAACATGGGTAGCATTAATATGCAATAGAAAGATGAAATGAAATAATAATGAACTGAGAGCAGAAATCAGCAACAAAATAGAAACTTCCATCAAAACTTGCACCTGTGACGCCGCCGATCTCCGAAGGAGAGCCGAGCTTAAAATGAATTCATCACACGAATGGAAACTTTTTTAAAGGGTTTATTTTCAAAATAAATGGGCATGTGTATTTCTGCTACATCCATTCCAGGTCATTGCTGCATCAGATGGATCTATAGATCTATGCGGACTTCACGGATGAACAGCTCTCCTTAAACAAAACAAAAAACAATACTTATCCGGAAGCATGATACATTATTCGTACATAGTGAGTCTATCATAATTGGCAATAACATTTTCTAGAGCAAATACCGGTACATTTCCAGCTCCTGACATCGCCGTTTACTATGCCTATAATGGAACAGATGAGTGAATTCACGATGAACGGCCAGGTAAGGTATCGTATTGGAACTTTTTTGTGTCTTTACAAAATGTCCACCTGTCAACACAACATCGACTGCTATCGAAATAGCAAATTATCAAAATTATAGGTTTCTTGTCTAGTTCAGAGGTGTATTAAATGGGGTCACTGGTGAGATAGGGTCAAAAAAGGGTTATAGTTGTGATGCATCGTGCTTCATACACGAAACAGTCTATGCAGACTCCCTTTATTTTACGTCAAGAGAGGGTGAAAAAATACAAAGAAAACATATAAAAAAATCGCAGAAAAGTAACATTGTCTCGGACACAGGGACCTGAGAATTTGTTACAGCTAGTTTTGGACCTAAAATAGGGTTTTTAGAGTAATTTTACATATTTGGGGTCATAAAAGCTACGACCATTGAGGGGGCACTTTTAACGGAAATTGATCTTAACCCCCCAAATGTGTAAAATTACTCTAAACACCCTATTTTAGGTCCAAAACTAGCTGTAACAAATTCCCAGGTCCCTGTGGTCTCGGACTGATCAAAAAATGTTCTACCTTAACAATATTACAAATGTATCCAAATTTACCACAACATTCTATGCATTCGGATGGAATTCCTTTGTTAATTAAATGTCACCATTATATTATAACGTACAACATCAAACTTTCATAAAATAATAATTTGTGCCGTAGCACCTGATCATAAATTAGACAATACCCAGAGCTTAACAGATTCTACAAAACACGATATGTTCCTATCGGATAAAAGTATGAGAAATTGCACGCCATCATTCATGTTCGCAATAACGCATCTAATAGCTAAATTGAAGTTTTACAAATGTCATTTGACCCTTTATTAAGCGTATTCGTTGAGTCAAACAAACCAGCAGACGACACATGATTGTCGTATGGCGAAAACTAGGCTAGGCCTACATGGGTCAAGCCTATACGATTTACCAAACTAACAAAATGAAAATATATGAATTAACAAGAAAACAAGCATCAGATATATATTATGCAATAAACCACACAGTAATTATCAATACTTACTCTTTAGGGAGGCCCGTATAGCCGAAAACAATAGTAGTCCGCTTCCACATGGTAGACATAAGGAACTTGCAACTAATATACTAATATGCGGATAGAGACGGGCTCAAATATCCGGACAACATATTCCGAACTCAGTGGACCGCGCGGCCGTAACAGCACGGACCAAGTAATACGTAAATTAATTAGGTCCCATAAAATGATATCTGTCTGACAATGTGTGCGGACATTAGATGCGTTTGGGATATCTTAACGACTTTCTCTTATGTTTGATAAGCAGTCATAACATATATATGTACAAAAGCACTAAATAGAAAGTATTTGCCGATTTACGTTTAATTTGTTCTTACTTGGGAAGAAATTTGTATTTCTGCTGACTTATTTCCTAACTGATTATTAAATGGCTGGAAATCAATTATAATCATTAAAACTGGTAAAGGAACGATGTTCTGAATTTGAAATAAACCTTTTATTTTGACTTCAATAGGTGAATTTCTCGTTATGGCTCTCTGGCAGCCAGTTTTGGCACATGTATATGGAAGGCCTGGTATTTGATTGCACATCTTGTACAAAACTATCATTCTTTGCAATTACTAATTTCCGGGTAAGGATACGTTTGATACATTTAATTAGTTTCACAGGGGCCTGATAATTTGTTACAGGTAATTGCATACCTTAACTGAGCTTAAATGGCCAGTGAAGGGGACATTTTTTCGAAAATTAAAATCGATCTAACCGCATATACGTCCCTGATCTAACAAAGGACATATACGTCCCTGATCTAGCTAAGGACATATACGTCCCTGATCTAACCAAAGACATATACGTCCCTGATCTAGCCAAGGACATATACGTCCCTGGTCTAACCAAGGACATATACGTCCCTGATCTGACCAACGACATATACGTCCCTGATCAAATCAATGACATATACGTCCCTGATATAGCTAAGGACATATACGTCCCTGATCTAACCAAGGACATATACGTCCCTGATCTAGCCAAGGACATATACGTCCCTGGTCTAACCAAGGACATATACGTCCCTGATCTGACCAACGACATATACGTCCCTGATCTAACCAAGGACATATACGTCCCTGATCTAGCCAAGGACATATACGTCGCTGATCTAGCCAAGGACATATACGTCCCTGATCTGACCAACGACATATACGTCCCTGGTCTAACCAAGGACATATACGTCCCTGATCTGACCAACGACATATACGTCCCTGATCAAATCAATGACATATACGTCCCTGATATAGCGAAGGACATATACGTCCCTGATCTAACCAAGGACATATACGTCCCTGATCTAGCCAAGGACATATACGTCCCTGGTCTAACCAAGGACATATACGTCCCTGATCTGACCAACGACATATACGTCCCTGATCTAACCAAGGACATAAACGTCCCTGATCTAACCAAGGACATATACGTCCATGATCTAACCAAGGACATATACGTCCCTGATCTAACCAAGGACATATACGTCCCTGATCTAACCAAGGACATATACGTTCCTGATCTAGCTAAGGACATGTACGTCCCTGATCTGTCCAAGGATATATACGTCCCTGATCTAGCCAAGGACATATACCTCCCTGATCAAATCAATGACATATACGTCGCTGATCTAACCAAGGACATATACGTCGCTGATCTAGCCAAGTACATATACGTCCCTTGTCTAACCATAGACATATACGTCCCTGATCTAACCAAGGACATATACGTCCCTGATCTAACCAACGACATATATGTCCCTGATCTAATCAAGGACATATACGTCCCTGATCTAACCAAGGACATATACGTCCCTGATCTAGCCAAGGACATATACGTCTCTGATCTAACAAAGGACATATATACGTCCCTGATCTAACCAACGACATATACGTCCCTTATCTAGCCAAGGACATATACGTCGCTGATCTGACCAAGGACATATACGTCCCTGATCTAGCCAAGGACATATTCGTCACTGATCTAACCAAGGACATATACGTCCCTGATCTGTCCAAGGATATATACGTCCCTGATCTAGCCAGGGACATATACGTCCCTGATCTAACCAAGGACATATACGTCCCTGATCTAATATATCTCAGTTCATATCCAAAACTAGCTTAACAAATTATCAGGCCCTGTCCCTGTGTTCAGGCGCCATAAAGTATCTGAATATGTGTGTATTTTCGCATAGCATACTACAGGTACCGATACAGTCACTGCATGTTTGCCGTGTTTGCAGTGAGTCCGCGTAATGATGAAAATCTGAAAGTATGACTTTGACCACAGCATTACACTGTAAAGATCGCAAGTTTTATCGATGCTTTGACATTCATGTTATTTTATAGCTATACATGTATTATGCATTCAGAATAATATCAGATACATTTATATATCTGTAACGTAACTTTATTTATCTCCAAGTACAATGTGTACCATCACAAACTTAGATAGCAGCTCTAATGTAATTCTGTGGTACCATAGATATCTGTACCTTTAATTCTCTCATGATTTAGTGATTGTATACTCCCGTGTTCCATATCTTTCTGCCATTATTTTGTTTCTGTAACATAATTAAGTCCTCCATGGATAGAGATATTGAACCATTACTTTGGTAATATATGTAGTTGTATGAAGACGCAAATCAGGTTCTGGCTATTAGTCTACTTAAAACTAAAATTACATCGCTGACATTGGAGAGCCTTTTCTCAGACCAGTGTATATTGTATTTGCTGGTATGCCTATGTGAGCACCAATAGTTTTTTTACCGTCAAACTGACTTATTTGAACTCAGCACTATCATAGTGTCACACATTACATCACATGTTACAAATACAAGTATGAGTAAAAATGTACAATTGTAATCAAGACCACTTTTAAATTGATGAAAAGCCTTAATTGTCATATTAGGATCAAACTTATGTGCCAATATCTGTCAGCAGCCTTACCTGCAATTATAAGTAAAGATCATACATGTATACGGTGTGATGACCTGTTCCCAACTAACAATCAGGGGCCCCGGGGTTATTATCAGGCCTCTGACCTGATACAGGTTGACCAGGAGGAGTTGAGGCCTGGGGGAGGGGGTCATTATCTAATTAGACGGCCAAGTGTAAGCCTGTCTAAATCTTCATATCTGATCTGACCTGATACAGACACAACATTGAATAGGGAGGGGACGGACAACACCCAATTATCAAAACTCGTTCATTGTTTATTGTGTTTTGAGCTTGTTGTAGTTTGAAAACTTTCAAATGTGAAGCAGTAATTCAATGTTTTAATTAAAATATAACAGTCTTATAACATTATATATCCATTCTGATCAGCTATACTTTTATTACACATATTATACAAGATTAAACAGCAGGCATAGTCTATATTTCTAGTTAAACAACTAAGTAATGACACTTTATATAAACATATACAGTAACAAAAATATTGATTGATTGATTTAAAAAGATACATATACATATATATGTTGTACTATCTACAATTTAAAATGTATTATGAGTGTGGCCCTATATGTAGAGTATTAATGCCTGATAGGACTTCAGGTAGACTTGGCGTGGACCAGGAGTGCACTCTAAGTTCATCTGGAGTCCAAACGGAGTGCACTCCAAGTTTACCTGGAGTCCAAAGGAGTGCACTCCAAGTCCAAACAGAGTGCACTCGGAGTGCACTTTGTGTAACCTTTAGTCTACACTCAAATGTAGTTCGTCAACATGTATGAAAACAAGCGATAGAGAGCAATATTACATCCAGATCGTCAATTAAAGATATCCGGATTATCGAGGGTCCATTTTACATATTTTGGACGTATTGTCAAAAATAAGAAGAGTAAATGTGTTCTTTAATTGTACAATGCAGATGTTTGTTTTCTTTGTATCTTTCTTTTCTGAGATTATCAGCATCACTGGAATGTGTCGTCAGGTACGTACCAATAAACAGGAAACTATGTAATGGATGCTTTGATTAAAGCCTATTGAACAATGTGTCGAGAAAAGAATTTATTTTATAAACAATGTTTCTTGTTAAACGTATAAATAACTAAAAATGTCACTCACATTAAAAAGTTAAAATATTGACAAACAGTTACATTTTCTGTATCATTAAACAAGCATATAAATGGTAAATAAATGTTGGGGTTTTTTTTTAAGTGAATACCATGAATCTTACTTTATTAAAGTCATCTTGTATGATTGAAAAATGTGATTATATTACGTCAGTTTTAAAGTTAATTGTCCGTTCACCGGGTACACCTGATTACAGGTAAAGCCCTACAAGTAAGATGCGTTGGTTGTCCCTTGGTCAGGGAAATAACAGCCCCGAGCACAATTCTATACACCCCCGTCATCAGGAGGTGTCAAAAATCAGTCAAGCGTTTCTGGTCGAGTGTGCCATTGAGCACGTAATCTCCCGGTCCCCGATACGGTCGTTAGTGTTAATTGGTCAGCTGTGAACTGGACTTACGGATGCCAGAGACACTCAATTTGTAAAAGCCAGTAGGTAATGACTTCATGTCATATTCCAATAAAGGGAAGCTACTCTTCATTCTATCTTATGAAGAATGTTATAGATCAAATAAATAAAAATTAAAACATAAATAAATGTAGTACCAGAGCCCTTGCATAAATCCTAAGCAGACAAAGAAACTTGATTAATCATTAACAAATAATCATAACTGTTAAATTATTTCAGCAAATTTTGTGATTTAAAAAACCCAATGTGTATTTGAACTTTTAACAATCTATTGCGAGTTTTATAAAAATATATAGATGTATCTGTATGTGCATCAGAGGGTTTACATATTATTGCATGTGTCGGTGTACATTTAAAATTTCATATATGAAGTTGTAGCAAATAACATCAACTTGTATTGAGCACAAAGGAACAACATGTTTCGTAGTTTTGCTACTCAATCTAATTTTGTGGTGTTGTCTTTAAAACCTCAGCCGTGCAATATCTTGACTAACTCGGGTGTTACGTTTGACCAGAGACTATTCGTTTGAGCAGGGACGTATCTTACCAGAGACGTACACATTGTCACTATAGATATACATTATGTATGACTGTGGTCTTGACTTTTATTATGGAATAAAGCATATAGTTGTATACATAATAAAACATTTAACATTCACATGTAATGTTCAAGACGGCGGGGACGATTCTATACAAAAACATATATACGTGTCTGTTCAGACGTGTGTTCAGTAGTACTTACAACGTGACCAGCATAGTGTGGTATGTTTTTGTACCTATGTAATCTGACATTGGCCCGGGCATTAGACACCTGTATCTTCGGTACTGTATACTCAGCAGAACATACCCCTCGGGGCATGCTATAACGTTTCTTTAGTACCAGGGAACCGACAGATAAGATTTACCTGTAGTTGGAGGGTCAGTTTATCCATATATATGATCGATAAAGAAATTGCATATAAAGAATTGAAAATTACTTTAGTAAGTATGCACAGGTATTATCTTTTTGATTGAAAATAGTTACCGACATGCACTAGTTTGTCTTTCAAATTGAAAAGGGGAACACGGTCATTATGCTAAATGATACATGTATAACTTTCCTGTCGCTATAGACTTAAACAAGAACAACAAATAATTTATATAGATAGAATGTAAAAACAAAACTGTTTTCTCAAAAAGAAATTTCGTACTACATCCGTAGCACAGATTTTCTTCCAGCCGGCCTTTTGATTAAAAGACCAGTAGCCACTATAGGCTTCGATTTGGTAAGCAGGTAGAAATGCTTCTAACCTAATATTTTTTTACCTGTGTGTCGTCGCTTTAATCTGTTAGCATACCCATGACTGGTGTTTTTTATGATAGATACGTTTAGTTAGTTACGTGTTTAACGCCACTACGTACACAGATATATATCCGTGTTACGACCGGCTTTGTCATTATGATTCACGAGACATATTATTTATTTTCATACACTCATACGTTCTTCCTCTGTACATGTGTCGTGGATATATTCATTCCTTATGCTTCCGCTTTTTATATAACCGTCATCCGTAGCATTTGCCTAGGATTTCCTCAGCACTTCCATACCGTTTGCGTCTGAGTTGGAACAACGAAACGTGTATGCCTCTGTACTTGTCTAGCCCACAGGGGCTAGGCACGGACCTATGTCACTATATGAAATAATTGTCAGATAATTTGTTTACCTTTCTCAAATATAGCCCCTCCCACTACTATATATCTGTGACAAGGAAAAGAACTAGCCTGAACAAGAAAATCGACCTTTTTCAGGCAAGTGCCCACCTACGGTTTTTAATGCAAAACCTCGGATTCTAAACAGCCTAGTAACCTATTACATACGTGAAGCGGGATATAGTTGGTATCGGCTGAAAGATTGAAGTTTCACCTTTAAAATGAGGCATGCATGTAAAAAATTTGATTTCATTCAGTGACGAAAACAATCTTAGAGTGAAAATAGGTCGATTTTCTCGTTCAGGCTAGTTCTTTCCCTTGTCACAGATATATACAATGTAGTAGTGCGATGGGGCTATATTCGAGAAAGGTAAATAATCATCTTACAATTATTTCGTAAGTTACATAGGTCCGTGCCTAGCCCCTGTGGTCTAGCCACTTATATAGAATATATAGCCATAGGGCATAACGATACCTACATGTACCTGTGAATTAACAGGTAAAGTATTTACCAATATGTGTTACCCCTTACCTGAATATGTCATAGCCAAAGTGCATATATAACAGGTACTCCAGTTAACAAATGTAGAATGAATAATTAGATATTTAAAATGTTTTTTTTTCCAGAGTCGCATAACCTTACATCAGAGACGTATAAAGGCTTAATACGTATCTTCCTTTTAGTTTGGGGTAACGGGACAATATTTCAGATTTGAGGAGCTACGTCTCGCATTGATAATGATAGGAGCTAAACAGGAAATCGATTGATCAAATAGTACGATGAGGAATCGAAACGGTACCGTTGCTGCCTATACCAGAAGTAGTGTTACCTATATGCGGGTACTGACAAAACACACGTGTAGTGCACAGGGACCTGCGAATTTGTTACAGCACGGAGCTATATTATTGCTGACGACCATTAAGACACATAAACAATATTTTGCAGGCCGTAAAGATGAACTATTACATGTAATTATAAATAATTTTCGTAAGTGTTACAACTTCTAGGATAAACAAACAACAACATCATCTTCATCACTGACTAATCATTCACGTCATGATTGTGTCCGATACAATCAATCAATTATGTTTAATCTAAATATCGCAAGAATATCACTCCTTGGATTGGAGATTTCTCTGTCACATCCTCATCATCATCAGCAGCAGCAGCAGCAGTATCAGCAGCAGCAACATCATCATCATTCTGATATATATGGGTTTCAAAGGAGAGGCTATATGCCATCTTCAGATGTATACATATTCAGTTCAGGTTCTGTTTCTATATATATATTTCTCTCATATATTTACATCAATGCTCACATGTAATTTCATCTCGTATAACGTTATGATTTTATACTTATTGCTATAGTGTATGTTCTTACATTTACATTCCGACAGAGGCGGAATGTAACAATTGTCTCCACCTCATACAGCCGTCGGTTTAAAATAAACCGAACATATCTGCCAAAAACCTTGATGGTTTTAACTGTAAGCAACATGTGTTTGACACTATGTACTTTCTAACGGGCCGCGCGCGGTGGCTGAGTGGTTAAGGTGTTCCGACATTCTTCCACTAGCCCTCCACCTCTGGGTTGCGAATTCGAATCCCACATGGGGCAATTGCCAGGTTCTGACTGTAGGTCGGTGGTTTTTCTCCGGGTACTCCGGTTTTCCTTCACCTCAAAAAACCTGACACGTCCTTAAATGACTTTGGCTGTCAATAGGACAAAAAACTAAATAAACCAAACTTTCTCATACAAAGATCAAGCCATAGCATGCCGAAAGTGTTCCGATGTACTAGTAGCCACCTGAAATTGAAAATATTGAGTTGCCGGAGTAGTAGGTCTGACTATCTGCCTTAGTCTGACAAACTCCAACATATTAAGAAACGACATCTTACATTATTAAGCTTGTATATCAGTGCACAACGAACAATTATAATCTGATTACTGTCTTGAATACATCGTCATCTGTCACCACTTGAATAGACGCTATCGTTTTTGTTGTTCGATGTTGTCGCTTTGCTACTCCGGATATAGACAGAATCGGTAGCTTAGCTCACAGTTGCTTGAGTTTCTGTCAGTAAATAAAAAATATATATATATATAGGCATAGGCCTATATATAAGAACCCCCCCCCCCCCATTATAGTAATGGGCGACTCCTTATATATATATATAAATGTTATTTACTGACAGAAACTCAAGTAACTGTGCTTAGCTACATACCAGTATATCATGTCGATTACCCAATGTGAAGAGCGGCAATACCGGCATATTGGTATACTCATTTATGATTGGTAACTGAACAGTTTGTTGAATGAATATGTGTAAAGCTTATAATTTTATATGGAATGTGTAGGATTACGTGAGTTACGTCTCGGCATATATGTGTAAGATAGTGGACAGTGTTCTCCGTGTAAGAGTTCGTGTTTAGATTGTTTTGTGTAGGAAGGTGAAGTGAAATAGTACATGTATATGTATATGAAGCACGTTTTGTACCATACCTGGTACATCATATTCTTCTTATGAATTAAAACTGGTTCAGCGTTAATGTCTTAGCTGTAGCACTAGAAGACCGACTCTCTGTAGCTTTGTCATTATATGTATGAATACACTGTACTATTATCAGAACGATATCATGACTTTTCAGTGACGAGCTATACAGCTAAACTATACAGTCGCTTTGTGGTCGGACTCCAACCGAGGCTCGGCTAATTACATGTACACTGTTACGTGGAGACACGACCTTGCATAGCAATATCAGGAAACTACGAACCATGCGAACCAGTCGGAACCTGTTGGTCTGATGGTAACGGCCTGGTTTTATAACATAGAGATCCCGGGTTCGCGCCCCGCTCGTCTCATAAGATTCATTTCTCCTCTTTCTTGTAAAATATTGGTTATTTCCCAGGTCGGGATGTGTTTTTTAATTACAATATGTACTAATTATAACAAATGATATTTTCTTAAGTATCATTTCAGCTCCTGGTAATAGATCCAATGTTACGTCGTGACGGATCTGTTTGATTTAAATGCCTTCGTTAGGTTCTTTACAGTTGACTTCACGTTTCGTAACAATACTAAAACTCGGGGCCAACTCGTTATTCACCCGAACATTGTGACCGCCGTTCAATGGAGTTTAAAACAATCAAGTCATAATATCAGTTCTCACGACTCTCGGTTAAACGGAACATGGAGATTATAGTAGTCAACTTTTATTATAATAGAATATACTTTTCTGATCAACATATTGGTTTTTTATTTCGTCACGAGTACAAATACAGTAGTATCTCAAACTTCCAATGGAATTGAATTATTCTGTACGTAGATATGATACTCCGTACATTGTCGATCAACTGACGACATCAAACACTTTTTATTTTCCAAATTTGTAATGTGCAGATTTTTCTTCTACATAGTCAGATCTGTAATTATAAACCATGTATTCCTCCCATTTGATAACCGGCGACTAACATCTACGCACGTCAGTAATAAGTTAAACAATAGTTTTATTCAATATTCATTGAAGGATATTTTGTACATACTTTAAGGACATACTTTAGGACTACAAAACAAGCTTAAAGATTACAGGAGACAGACTCACATTAAGTATCTATATATATTTCTTTTTGAATCTTTAATCTTGATATGGTTGACATGAAATGTGATTAATGTTTAAACTATACTAACTATTTGTACAAAATGTTTTACGTGTAAAATCAGGTTAATTCCTTGACTATATCGGCGTATGATCGACCTTATCTTCCATATATGTATAGTGTCTCGTAAGCCGATATCGGCTGGATATCACTTTCAAACATTGATGGTATTTTAATGTAAAATTCAACTGATAAGTGATATGTGAAATATTATCATGGAAGGCCGGGCTGTATGAAACAAAGCAATAGCATTAATTATAACGTAATACAACACGTAACACCACGGAATTAGATCAACGTGAGTGAAATAGCAAATTAAAAATTGATGTATATTACAATAAATAATCAAGTGCAAAGGGCGGGACGTAGATGTATGTCCACAGCAATATATTAAAACTGTGCTGTAATACCAGATGAAATAATGCATGATAATTGATGTATGTTCATGTTGTACTTACGTCATGATATAGGTAGTGTCCCGTGTTATATAATTATAAATATACGTCATTATAGAAATTTTACGTTCCTTATTACATATGCTTTACGATAGATTTTTTTATGTTTATAATACATTATATTGGCCATATCATAGCAATATGTCAGTTATTGTACGAGAGGGGCGGTGCTACTTCTTAACCTCGTAGCGCGATAGAATTAGCTCCGCCCCTTACGATAACTGACATGTAACCGACTTGTCACACAAAGTGTCACATGGTAATTTCATGCAGTAATATGTCGAACTAAGTCTGAAAGTCTTGGTCAAGCTTGGACCATTTTGACCGACGATCTGGAAAATATTCATTGTTCCAATTGCTGACGCGACTTGAAAGTGACCAAGACCTTATAGGACTGCCAATTTCGGAATGTTGACAAACTTTTACTTATCGGCGATCATAGACCAGTCTGAGGAGCAGGAAATACCCGTTTACGCCGCTTATCGTATACCATTTGAAGCTACGTCCAAATATTTAAGTAAAAAACAGACTATATTCTTGCTAAAAATTCGGTTTCAAAACGATACTAGCTACTTTCCACGGTTTTGATATCCTGTCAATTCACTTTGGCCACATTTAACGTTCATTTCGTTTTATAATAAAGGCAGACAATTCGATAGCCATTGTTACAATTTTGATGCATCGAATATATGTATATTACAGAAACACAAATGGTGAAGGAAGACAACTTTTGACTCGTGCTTTGTCCGACCTCGACCTCACAATCTACGACATCAAATCGCATATACAGAAATACCTAATAAAAGATGTTTCAATGTTACAGTAATAGACGGTCCGGTATTTGGACATTATCATAGTGTCTAATCGTCTATTGTAGATGATGTGAATACCTGAATCGCAATGTATATAACGGATACGAATTGTACTATTATATATATTAATCACGATGCAATTATGACATGTATATGATACATTGTGTTTAATTTATTTATGAATAACACAGAAACACAAATGACGAAGAAAGACGATTTTTGACTCGTACCTGTCCGGCCTCATGATCAGAGAGAGCCAGTCTAGTTAGTAATATCGACGATATTGACCATTATATATACCGGATCCGAACATAGATATAATTATGATCGTTGAAGTAATAACAATAGTACCGACAATACTCATTTTTAAGCCTATCCACCCCTTCATCAAGACACAAAAACACATTACATCGCATGCAAGGAATACTTCGCTTAATGTTATATGTACATTTGTGTATGTGATGTCATGTGTTTTTTGTGTCTTGATAAAGGAAACGATAACCTTGAACATTTGACAATGTCTTTGTCCGTACTGTCGTAATTACTTCAATAATCATATCACTGTTTCCATATACCCAAAATAAACTGTATACACTACTCATTTTTCTTTAATTTGTGGTTTCAAAATTGATACGTTTTCACCGTGCTCAAATATTTCATTAAATTCTTATTTGTATAAGGACTTAGCTTATGTAACTAACATGGTCCACGGTGTAGAGTGGTAAACCTACATTGTAGCGTGCTACTGACGGATACATTACACGTAAAGGAGAAGACTGCTACACGGTGGTGTAGACAAGGGAAACGTGTGAGTTTTAGGATCGCGACACACACACTACGTGTACACCACGTTCCACGGTGGTGGCAAAAAGTTGAGTTGCGGTGTACAGTGGGGTCACGGTCCTCCGTTGAGTGCCGGTGGGCTAGTGAACGAGGAGTCGCGGTGGATTAAACGGCAACGTGCCGGTGTTTCGTGGAGAGCGATAGTTCCCACTCGAAAGCGTCTGTAGCCTGATACTTCACTCCCCTAAATGACTTTTTTTTTTTTTACATGTTTAGCTCCTCTGGGGTCATCCAAATATATACTTCTTAAAATGGTACTTGTCTATTTACTTGGGGTCAGTGTCCTTTCTGTTTCCTTAATTTTGTCTAGCATCCCTGGGTTAAATGACAATGTTTACTCCCCTAACCAATTCATGTACATGTTCGGCTCCCCTGGGGTCAGTGCACTGCCAACTTTACTCCCCTAAATAACTCCTGTACATGTCCATCTCCCCTGGGGTCAGTGCACTGCCAACTTTACTCCCCTAAATGACTCCTGTACCTGTCCGGCTCCCCTGGGGTCAGTGCACTGCCCACTTTACTCCCCTAAATGACTCCTGTACATGTCCAGCTCCCCTGGGGTCAGTGCACTGCCCACTTTACTCCCCTAAATAACTCCTGTACATGTCCATCTCCCCTGGGGTCAGTGGCCCTTGCACAATGTTAGTGAGGCCCAGTGTGTTATGTGGCTGGCAGTACCCAGGTCTGCAGCTGATGATCAATTTATTGCAGAGCATGTGGTCACTGGCAGTATATGTGTGCACAGAATATTGAACAGGAGTGGCCTGGCTGTTCCATAACAGGCCAAGCAAAATGCCTATTCAGCTTGAAAAATATCTATTCAGCAACAAATTTCTTTAAAACACTGGAAATCTTTAGAAGCAGATTTATATTTTTTAGGAAAAATTGTGTTTATAAAACTGATATAGGTAACATAAATCCTGATTACAATAATCATAATCAAAAACAATGTTTGTGCAATTTTTTGGGAAAAATTTGAATAAAATTAAGCTGACTATACTTGATTTTTTTTTTAGAACACTGCCCTGATCTATTGCAGTATGCAAAACCATTCAACTACAGGTGGGGGTCACAGGTGGGGTTAAGTCAGGGGGCCTCCCAAGGGGTACTACATAATTAAAGAAATTATTTATTTAAAATCTTATACATGTTCTTCTTGATTGTTGAACAGCTTTGGAATGCAGTGAAATATACAAAAAGTATTTCTTTAAAGAAAATACGTAATTTCAAATTTTGGTCTTTTTTTCATTGTCAAATATAATCATGACTATAATTTTGACCTTTGGAGCCATTTATAAAACCATTACCCAACACTTGACTGATACCATAGATTTTTCTCATGTTTCGATCTAAATACTTTCATGAAATACTCCTCTTTTATATTTCCATGTTTCAAAGTAAATATTACATGAAACATTTAAACTTTAATCCAAAAGCTCTAATTTTAATGGTTTTATTTTCTTTTCAAATCAACAAATTCGCCCCTGAAACACATTTGAACTCTTCCAATTCAGCGGTTGGAGCAGTTCATTATGAAATTTCAGGGTTGAATTAGGTAAAAACGTACGTAAATATTTTATCAGAAATGATGCTGTCACCTGATGATTTTAACCCTTTAAACAATGCAGGCATTCTTGACATACAATGCATCTGAGAAATTTGTCCTCTGTTTTGGTCCGTGAACGACAATGGTGTACAACAGTGTGTAGGAATCGACGGAGAATACACATTTTTTACTAATAGCTATCAGGTACGCAGATATACCTGACTTTCTGCCAACACCCTTCAATCCTCGTTAACAGGTGGGAAATTGTAGCGTTATATTTGATACATACATTAGTCACACAGCGAAACGTTAACTGTTATTCAAAATACGCCATTAACGATTAGGTTACTTAACATTTCTGGAAAAATTTGATGATTGATGCTATATAAAATAGCAGCAAATTAATTTGGCAAAATTCAATTATTCAAAATTAATATGTAAGCCGACTGATTCCGTCACACAGTTTTGAATCATATTACATGTAATTGATCGTGCAGTAGGGTCTTGCGACACAAAAGGCGATGGACACACAAGGTCAACAGCAGTTTTTTAAAATAGAAATTTAAACTTGTGTTAAAACTTTTTTATCCACAGAAAGGACATAATTTGAACTGACCTTCGCATGTAAGCCTCAGTCAGTTATTCAGAAATGCAAAGATAAACATATTTGAAGTGGGTTTTCATGTATATAAAAAAAGAGAAACAGAGAAAAGGGGAGAGAAAGAAAGATGAACAGAAAGACGAACAAATGTTGATAGTCTGGAAGCAAGAGACTGATCAAATACCTTCCCAGAAGTGATGTGGGTATAGATTTAACTAATTCACCACTGAAAACAGTTGAACTCTTACAATTCGAAGGTTGGAATATAGGTCATTATGGAATTTTCTGGTTGAATGAATTAAAGGGAAAATGAGGTTGGGGAGGGGAGAGGCTGTCTTGTACAGTGGGGAGGGGGGGGGGGGGGGAGGGGAGAGGGGAGAGACTGTCTTGTACAGTGGGGAGGGGTGAGGAGGAGGGAGGGGAGATGCTGTCTTGTACTGTAGGGAGGGGGGGTGAAGGGGTGCATATGGGCTAGGTGTGAAGATTTAAAAGGGCAGGAGAAACAGCAGAGGGAGAAGGACAGAAGAAAAGGAAAGGAACGGGTAGAAGAAAGGATATAGGGGCAGAAGGTTAGGTCCAGAACGCTGGTGTCAAAGTTCAGATGGGATCACAACCCCAGCAGCTGTTTAATAATTAGTAGACTTGTCCCCTCATGTAACCATCTCAATACCGCAAAAAGGAAAATGCATAATCATTACAGGATGAAAAGAATTTTAAAACGTTTAGATTTCGAGAGCCACCTGTCCTGAAAGGTTACTGATCTTAAAGATTGCAAAAGCCTGGTTAGCTTAAGGCCAATAAAGCTGAAGAGATAGACAAATATCCATATCATATGAATGAACTTTGACCTCATGCTCACAGCTCCTGCTGAAATATGTCAGTAAAACCATGTTTTCATCATAAGAAACTCCTAAAATTTTGAAAAAAATCTCAAAAGATAAGATTTAGAAGTGATCTGAAAAACTGCAGTCAAGCTGTATGGGGAACTTTCATCCATCTTGTGCTTTTAGAGTAGAGCTTTTGATAAGAAAGGGCTGGATGGTTCGTACAAAACCCCATTGTAGAGGCCATTTGGATGATTTCCCCTAGATATTTGTTATCAGACTATTTTTCCTGGACTTCATTCTTTGCCATCCAAAACTAGTACAAAACTAGCATCACCTTTTGTCAGTGCTTTTTTAACAACAATTTTATAATATTGCTTAAAGGAATTTTTTTCTTTTTCCTCATGAAAAATTGGTTTCCACTGTTTTTAGTCCTCTGATTCATGAACTGTGATAGTTTTAACAAAACCAAAATCCCAAAGTCGTTATTATTATTTTGAAGTTACACCACTGAATACTTCATTGTAACGAAACACTATAAAAAGATTGAAATTGTAGAATGTTCTTAAACAAATTAATTAAGAGCTAAACTAAGGTAAAAGATTTTCTAAAAATGAAACAAAGAAGAAAAATAAGGCTGAATCCAATTATATACATAAAATTTATAAATAAATTTTAACTACTAGAATTTTTTATTTCCATTTATCCTAATCATTAAGACAAAACAGCAAATATTAATTCGAAAAACACAAGCAAAGAAATTATTAATTTAATATATCAATTAATATTTTGTGTTAATCATATTCAAAAATTTAAATGTAATATATCAATTAATATTTTGTGTTAATCATATTCGAAATTTTAAATGTAATATATCAATTAATACTTTGTGTTAATCATATTCAAAATTTTAAATGTAATTTATCAATTAATATTTTTGTTAATCATATTCAAAATTTCAAATGTAATTTATCAATTAATACTTTGTGTTAACCATATTCAAAATTTTAAATGTAATATATCAATTAATATTTTGTGTTAATCATATTCAAACTATCAGACAACAACAAATAAACAGCCAGTTGCAGATGTCCACAGGGTTGTAGTTTTTAAATCTTGCCTATTTCGATTCGGTGGTTTGGGTCGTAACAGGACCCACAGGGACCCCTGGGCGATACCCATATAAACAGTCTATTAAGCGACCAGTGCAGGGCTTGCGTTTCTGGCCAATCTCCCGAGTTTTTTAACTTCTGGCACCCCTCAAACAGCGCTGAATAGAGTCAGTGACCTCGAAACACTTAACCATATTGTACAATTTTTTAGCCATAAATTTTATCATGTTTGTGAATAGGTTCAAGATTTCGTGCAAAAGCGAAATGGAGCTGTTTGCTGCCTAGGATGTCACATCTTCTTGAAAGCACTGTCAGCTTAATTTTATAGAAGTCATTTTTTTTTTTTGTGATAATGAAGAAAGCATTGAACTTTTATTTTGGTAGAGTGTCCGTCATAGGAATGAAAATTCCAAAACAATAATCAAATTTCATTTTCATTTTGATTTAATTAGAAAGCAGTATGCAGATATATTTTTTTAATCACATCATGAAGCTGACCTAGAAAACAACTTGTTTAAAAGTGTACGGTACAGCAAACACACCTCACAATGTAAAACGCTATCTATGTTTGACCTCGTTTACCGATTATGTGTTGCGGACCATGACAAGCACTTGATATGCATAACTGTACATAGTAAAAATAGTTCCCTCTTAATCGTTCTGTTTCTACTCGCACTGTTTATTCTTTAGGATACAAAACTCAACAGCATGAATTACACTCATACACACAAAACAAAGATATATAGACAGTATAACAAGATACAGACCCTAACAAAACCAGTAACAAATATAACACAGGTAACTAATATACCAATGTAACTACTATACCACTGTAACTAATATACAACTGTAACTACTATACCACTGTAACTAACATACCACTGAAACTACTATACCACTGTAACTACTATACCAATGTAACTAATATACCATTGTAACTAATATATCAATGTAACTAATATACCAATGTAACTAATATACCAATGTAAATAATATACCACTGTAACTAATAAACCAATGTAACTACTTTACCAATGTAACTAATATACCAATGTAACTCATATACCAATGTAACTCATATACCAATGTAACTAATATACCACTGTAACTAACATACCACTGTTACTATATATACCACTGTAACTAATATACCAATGTAACTAATATACAAGTGTAACTAATATACCAAAGTAACTAATACACCAAAGTAACTACTATACCATTGTAACTAATATACCACTGTAACTAATATACCAATTTAACTAATATACCACTGTAACTAATATACCAATTTAACTAATATACCACTGTTACTATATATACCAATGTAACTAATATACCACTGTTACTATATATACCAGTGTAACTACTATACCACTGTAACTAACTTATGTATCTACAACTGTAACTAACAACTGTAACAATCATCACAGGATAATTCATGGTAATAGAGTAACAAGACAATTATACATTAAAGTAATACAATACACACCATAGTAACATGATTATACCTAGTAATAAGTATACACTATAGTAACAACATCTGTTCTAGAGTAACAGTTTATATACAAAATTGTAACTTAGTAACAACTTTTTGACTACAGTAACAATATCTACATATATAGATATATTAAGATCTACATCATAGTAACAATATACTTTATTAACATTATATATACTAAAGTAACAAGTTCTACATTAAAGTATCAATATCTACACAATAGTAATTGACACTATACAGACTTTCTAAGCGACACTATACAGACTTTCTAATCTACACTATACAGACTTTCTAATTGACACTATACAGACTTTCTAATCTACACTATACAGACTTTCTAATCTACACTATACAGACTTTCTAATCTACACTATACAGACTTTCTAATCTACACTATACAGACTTTCTAATCTACACTATACAGACTTTCTAATCTACACTATACAGACTTTCTAATTGACACTATACAGACTTTCTAATCTACACTATACAGACTTTCTAATCTACACTATACAGACTTTCTAATCTACACTATACAGACTTTCTAATCAACAGTATACAGAATTTCTAATCAACACTAAACAGACTTTCTAATTGACACTATACAGACTTTCTAATAAGATAATGCATTACTTAACAAAGAGAGCTAAATGTCCTCATTTGATGGAGACACCTTTCAGTAATAGTAGAACAATTGCTTTCAATCCAACTCCATTATCCACTACCCCCGCTCCTTCCCCACAAAACTGTACTGTCAACTGGGTACTGTTACAAATTAGCATTCGCACACAGATAACCCTAACTGACATTCACCCCTGAAATTTCATAAAGAACTATTCCAACCTTTGAATTGGAAGAGTTCAATTGTGTCTTCAAGGGTGAATGAGTTAATGGCAAGCAGATGGATCAATTAAGCCTAAGATAGGAGCAAGAGTCAGAGAGTCCCGTTTAAAAAGTTGATTAGTTGATATTTATGTTGTGATCCTGGAACCTCATGCAATGCTATAATGATCTCGGAGATAGCCGAAACTCAATCAACTCTTTGATTTGACATTACAGAGAGTGTGGTCAAATCCAATATGGCCGACTTTTGAAATCGGGATGAATGAAGCGTACTATAAATCATTTTCATCTCAATGAAATGCCTATTAGGCCTTTTATCAAAGTTGATGGCCTATTTGGTATGGTTTTGATGGGAGTGTGTGCGAATGAATTAAACACTTTGAATGGAAAAACCTTATCGCATTGTGATTAGATCATCTGCCTTGTTTTTCTTTTTAATTTTTCTTCTACAGTGAAAATACTATACCGTTATAAGATTATGTTCGAGTGGATTTTCCATCTCCCCCAACATGAAATGCTTGTTAGTATTGCTGAAAATGCTGTCTTCACCACTAATACAAATTATAACTTGTGAGGCTGACAAATCTCTTCTATAATGTGAAAGCACTTTTACCCATCAATGCATTTCTCTGATGTTGTCCATTGTCCTTCTGAGTATAATAAGAAATTCTTAATCCTGAAACTTTCCGTTTAAAAAACATATAAAAAGATACATTGTCTTTATTGGCTAATAAACAAACAATTATTACAGTAACAAGCAGAACTGTACTATAACAGACAGGCCATGAATCGAATTAAAACCATTTTGTGTAGAACTGCACAGAAATTACAAACTTGAGATTTCACAGATATCTACAAGTTCTTAACAATAAAGCCCAAAATCTCGTTACCAAACGAAATATTTCGAGGAATAAAATATGCAAAGAGCCTGAGGGGGTTATACCTTAAAAAGCTATCTCCGTAAAGTGGGTTTTTTAATGACTTACACAGTTTTCATTAAAAACCTAAGTACCCTCCAATGTATACCAGCCTACCGTGTAATACAATATACTTTTATTTTGAATGTAACAAAAAATAAAAAATATAATGATGAAAAAATATGTATTTTTCTAGAAATAATCTTCCAGCATTGGATGAGATAATTCAATTTCTGAAGCATTTTCTTCTGCCATTAATATAGGTTTCACACTAGACCTTTGAAAAGACAAGGGGTCAACGATATCATCCAGGTTTAATAGAAAATTTTAGTTGTTTTAATCCATTGGTAAGTATCTTAAATCACAGTTAAAGTCATAACAAGGACAAATATTTAAAACAAACATTTCTGTTTAATTGAGACTTATAAGAGATATAAAAATTATATTAACGAAGTATTACAAACAAATTCAAGAAAACAGAAACTTGGAAAAAAAAGGAAGAAAATTCAGAAAAATCTTTTAGTGTTGTAAGCATTTCATAACTTAATGTTCAAAAACCTCTCCGGGTCATTTGGGTGTATAATTTAAACAAATCAAATTTGATATAATTGTTCATTCCTTTCAATTTGAAAAAAAAAATCAAGGCTGATTCAAAGAAAAATTTGAGAATTTTTCGCAGCTGTGTATACATTTCATTACAGCCTAGAAATGGCAACCGAAACTAAAATGGTATCTCAAAGTTCTGACCGTCAGACTTATAAATCAGGAACAATTACTTATAAACATTACAGAAATCTTCTCTGCATTAAACTTTACCCAGCCTAAGAGATCAAACTACAATTATTTTAATATGGTCACCAGTGTTTGATGGAGACACTTGGTCGGGTGATTTCTCGAGGTGATTGTAGAAATTCGTGATGGCACCAGGAGATACCCGTGTGGCTTAAAGGGACATAAGCGTAACTTAACAGGTAATACCTGATACCTGTACAACCGGTCACAAAGGACCAATCTGGGCCAAACTCTACACAAGGTAAAATAGAATACATAGACATGGGGGATTTTGTCTGATAACATCACCCTTATGTACACTGAAGTGCATGCCCGAGTGGTCATCCATAGCCGAACTGGACATGGGACAATTTCTGGCCACTGACCACTAGCCTGGGGACATATAGGTACACATTATAATGTGTTGGTTAGTTAGCAGTGCAAGCTCATACAAATTGATTTTGTTTGTTACTGGTCAAATACTAACACTCCACAGGGGTCAGTCCTTACACACTGGTCAGTAGGTGTCAAAGGAAAAGTACAGAATGCCAGGAACTGCCCTGTGGCCGAGCTGATTCAATGCAGAGAAATCATGTCAGCTGTATAAACTCTACAGTGACAAAAACACCTGACCTCCAGATCCCACCAACTCCCAAAACTCTACCAACCTAAAACCTTGACCACTCTTAACAATAAACATCCAGTCATTTCCTACAAATACATGCATCCCTTGGATCAAATTTGAACCCAGTGATACATTTTCAAAGGAAAGTCTGAAATATCATAATACTAAAATGTAAAAAGATTTCAATTTCATAAAAAAAAAACATTCCAAATTCCGAGTTGGAAGAGTTGCCATTCACTGTGTCTGAACGGGCAGATGTGTCAACTGCTTGCATGTTCAATCTGGAAAGAATCCCCTATGGTGAACTGACAATAAGGGGAGATAACTTTAATATAGATAAGGGAGACAATTCAGTTTTTAACAATTATGGTGTTTCTCCATATAATGCAGTTTAAACAAAACAGGTTCTTAGGACTTTAATAGAAAATGGTGTTATCAGCTGCAATCATGGTGAAGCCTTTCTCACTATTTCGCAAAGGAAATTGTGATCTCCAGGCAAGTAACTATTTAATCAAGACCCAAATCCCAGCAATCATTGATGGATTATGAACCAAGTAATTGAAATGTCAAAAGGAGGAACTATCCAGTAGCGATAAAGAAATCTTACTTTTTCTAAGCTAACCTGAAACTCTTAAAATATTCACCTATCACATTTTTTTCAGAGCAATAAGCCTGTAATCCTCTCACTTGTTTTCTATTTTCTACGCATAATGTTGGTGTGTTAACAAATTTCATTTTCTTGGAATACAAGTTTGGAGAATCAGTCCGTACCAGATATCTTTACACATTGGAATGTCGCTTACAACTCCTCCAAACCGACAACTGCCAAACACAGGCACCTCTATAAAAGGACAATTTGAATACAAACTTAACCTCTCCACATGTAAAATTTTTAGCTGTTAAAGATCATAGTGTTGTTCAAGTGTTGCAACAAGTTTCAAAGATATCATTAACTATATCTACTAGCATAGAAGTGTTAACCCATTCCCCCCTGAAGACACATTTGAACTCTTCCAATTCAAAAGTTGGAATAATTCATTAGGAAATTTCAGGAGTGAATGAGCTAATTAATGGTGTACACTCACCTGTACATTATTGTCACAAGGAGGCTCAACAATCAACTAAAACCAAGTTCCTGTCCGCACTTCCAGGGCAGGACAGGTGTCCTCCGCGATAAAGTTAATATAATCGACTTGCCTGCATCTATTATTACCGACAAAATACATTACATGGAAGTGCATGATCTTACTTACCTCTACAGAATATCATTTGAATAATTATAGGGTCACGCTCCTAAATGGACCTACGACAGTGAGTAAAAACTTTGCAGTCATGAAAGTCGTGATTCAACAGTATTTTATCTATTAGGCTGACAACACTGAAACTCTTCAAACCTGTCTAAACAGGAAATCGTTGATAAAGGGAAAGTCACTTTATATACCTGTCTTAACAGGACCTCTTTGAGCAAGGGAAAGTCACTATATAAACCTGTCTTAACAGGACATCTCTAAGCAAGGAAATGTCACTATATATACCTGTCTTACCAGGACATCTCTAAGCAAGGAAATGTCACTATATATACCTGTCTTACCAGGACATCTCTAAGCAAGGAAATGTCACTATATATACCTGTCTTAACAGGACATCTCTAAGCAAGTAAATGTCACTATATATACCTGTCTTACCAGGACATCTCTAAGCAAGGAAATGTCACTATATATACCTGTCTTAACAGGACATCTTTGAACAAGGGAAAGTCACTATATATACCTGTCTTAACAGGACATCTCTAAGCCAGGAAATGTCACTATACAGGTTCCTCCTCAAACTCTTTAAACCTGTCTAAACAGGATATCGATGAGCAAGGGAAAATCACTTTATATACTGGTCACTTCTCCAAAATGACACCAGCAAAACAATTAGACCTCTATACAAGGACATTTGAATATGAAATAAACCTCCCCATATATATGTTAATTAAACATTCCTTTGTAAACAAGGTAAGTGTTTTCCATGTGTCACAACATGTCCAGAGAAACTCGAGATGACTTTCTTTTAACAACTTATACAGGTAATGTTATTTATAATTAATCTTAATAATTCACCCTTAAAGACACATTTCAACCTTACCATATCAAAGACTCGGGCAAGTCCATTTACATATAAAGGGATGAATAACTTACTCATCCGCCCCTGAAGACACATTTAAACTTTTCCAATTTAACGTTTGGACCAGTTCAATGTCAAGTTTCAGGGGTGAGTGAGTGAATCAAACATGTTGATTGTTTTGTCTAATACAGCATCAGATTAGACCGCATACTTAGATAATCTATTTATAGATGACGAGATGATGGATCTAATAAACAAGAAAAACCATCAACGACTTTGTTTTCGTAAGGATAACTGTTATAACTGTTACGATGTCCACTCCACCTATATGTATACAAGGAACAGGAGAACAATCGGCCTTTGTGTGCAGGGTGGCAGAGTAGTTTATACATCTATGTCAGGGTATTTGAGCTGGAAGTGTTGAGATACAGCTTTATATAGGGCCAGCAGGTCTTTCTACCGTGCTGCCCTGAAATGGCCATCAAGGTGGCAACATAAAGGGCCACTTGTACGGTCCAATATATCAGGTTTGCGTGCTATGAATACATACAAGGCAAAGGCTAAGCACATCAGTCACAAGTCACCTCCGCTACACTTTTTTTACTTCCATTTCATTTAAACACATGCAGAAGGACAATTTTTCTTCAACTACAGCAATTACCCTTTCAACTGACCTAAATTCCGATTTGATATGGGGGCCACCTACGGGGGTACCAATGAGGGGGGAGTGAATTGGCAAGTTTTCAATGGTTTCATTAACTTTATGAACATTTTTTTCTTTCTCGGAGAGTGAGTCACTTGATATAAGCACTAAACAAACATACTCTGATGTATGTATTTATATAAACGTTGGAATACAATAACCCCAGAATTTTTATCACCTGTATTATGAAAATAAAACATTTTTTTTGGCAATTCAATACTCTGACCTAGAAATGAAATAGTATACATTTTGTATATATATATATATCGACACAAGAATTCCTCAAGGAGAGGAGTGGTACTGATGCATCGGAGAGCGCTGATAATAATGTACAACATGCCAGCGCTGCCATGCAGACTCGGAACATGAATCAGAAGCAATGCTCGGAACAGATGTACTTGGTCCAATGCATGGCTTATTTCTACATATAAATAATTGGCTCTTTGAACCTTACACTATTTCTGGATGAAAAAAATGTTGCACAGGGGCTAATTCCCGTTAAACAGCCTTAACCGAGGCAAAGTTCACATGCAAACATATACACATATATGTTAATGATTGTATGAAACAGGTGCTCCCCACTGACCGTATTTCAACATCAATACTGCACACCCTTCTATATCTAGTCTAATATATAACTTTGTAATAATCATCATGTACAACAGAGTTTCATGATGAAAAGGAAAATTCCATCAAATTATTGATTCTCATGTTGATCATGCACAGCAACAAGAAACACAAACAAAGCACTCACTTTGAAACACTTATTCTATAGATATGTAAATAGTTTTACTACTAAAACAAATATTACACAACAATACAATTCACTAAATTAACGGGATGTTTTGTTTTCTTAATGAGATGCGACATAAGTTTTTTTTAATCCTAGACCAATTTAAAGAATTAATACAAAAAATTTACCATCGTATTTTCAAAATTTAAAAAAGAAGTATTAAAGAAACCTTAAATTGGAACAATTATTAACATTAAAAAAACAATCGTAAAAATGCTTCAATTACGATCAATACTCGACATAATATTACCATGAAAGTTTGATCATTTGTACATACGTCAATGAGTTATACACTGTCACCATGTATATGATAGTTTGTCGAGTTGGCTGTGATGTATGTCCCCATACTAATCGCTGATGTATGTTGAACAGTTATAGATCTACAGAGCACTCCTACTAAAAGGACTGCTACAGGATTGCATACTTAAACACCCAGTAACAACCTACGTTACATGTAAACGTTGCTTTTTATGTTCATGTTCATCATGTTACACAATATTCAGAGATAAGGATACAAAATTAAAATATGAAAGTTTTCATCAGATAAATGTTTTTGGACAAATGTGATTGTTGACATATTTGATGACAAGACATAGATTCATAAATGATAAATCTAAATTTTATCTGCAATTTTACAATTCTTACAAGTCTACTGATACAAGACAACCTTGTCTCTTTCAAATAAATAAACTTGGGCCTTGCATCTTTCAAATGAACTTTCTTGGGTTATGTATCTTTTATATGAACAATCTTGACGGGGTTTTGATGAAGGAGGAAACTAGAGTACCTCGAGAAAACCTGCTTGGTGAAAGGCGACTGTGCTGTCTAACTTGACCGTTTTTTTAGAGACCATATAGTCTAATAGAAATTTCATGTCCTGAGATCCTATCTGTATCTCGATAGACCACACGTCATATTCAAATTGTGACCTCATCTCTCTTTGGAGATTATGCGTCTTGAAATCCTTTAAGTGTTGAAAGTTGTAACCGAGCATTTACTACTGTCTAATAATAAAAGTGCCGAGAAACAGGATTTTTTTTTTGTCCTCTGTTACCACGAATCTGTTTTGGATAATGCGTACATGATCATGTGGGCTATTGATGACAGAGACAAAGCATGATGTACTTTATGCATGGGTTCACCCAAACATTACACATCCAGTGCAAGGGAAAGCTCAGAGAGATCATCAATTATCTATGAGACCATTCACATCATATGTTTGTGCGTCAGGAATATTCATATGCAGAAGTTTAATGCAAGGATGACCTAGAAACACAATTCCTGGTTAAAAGATAAGAATTCATGTCACATTTTTTTTCACATCGAAAAAGAAAAAACCCACAGGACTTTTTTGTATGTGCAGTCCTATACCAAATTCTGTTAAAATTGGACAATATCTAAATTTCGACCAATCAGAGGCCAGAGTTGTGTTGCCAAGGTTATAGTTTTGGAAAAGCCTTACATGTCAAACTATAGGCTTATTTGCTTCGATCATTCGACCAAGTCTGAATAAAATTGGTCAAATAACTGAACTGAGCATAATTAACCGACTGTGAATTATAATAATTATTAAGGAAAACTTCTTTAAAAGCGACCAGCATAACCCATTCATCCCTAAAATCAAATTTGGATCAGACCAAATCAAAGACTGGGCCAGTCTACTTAAATATGTAGGGGTGGATGGGATAAGTGGGGCTAATGTATAGTTGACTGCGGTGGGAAACTGCAAAATTTATTTCATCCTTACAGTTCAAATGTGACTTATATTTGTGAATGTGTTAAGTTACGATTTATGACCCATCAAACTTAAGGTATTGTATTATAATATACTCCATAAACACAAGTCGTGCCATTACAGATATCACCTCATTAAGGGGAGATAATTACATCTGCACACAACTAGTTAATCCAAATCTGACACCGCATAACCTAGGAACTACTTAATAAGGTCCTGTTATATTTTCATTTACATATTAAACAAGATCCTACACGATTTGGAAACATCATGTGTATGCAGGACATCAATTACAAGCTGAAATATTTAAATCCCCATGCCATTCGTTTTAAACAAGTTTTACAGAATGCATTTTGTTAATATATGACACATCTATAGTGTTCCCATATAAATCAAACATATAGTGAACCTGCATTCTAGATATTTCAATTTGATGAAATTATATACCACACACATATATATTTTTTTGGTGTCACGATTATTTCTTCTACATGTTTTAAGGTTTTTGTTTTTTAAACCAGGGAAATATTCATGCTATGTGAAACCTAATGTAATGTCAATTATGGTTACATTTGCCCGAAAAAACAACCAACTAATCGATTAACACATGTTCCTGTACCAAGTTCAATCAACCATAACCTGTAATGTTGATACAGGTTTATATGACAGCCATTCAATAAATATCTCGTAAACACGTAATTCTGCCCGGCCTTACACAACGACACCTTAACACCCAGGAAAAATAAAATGTGCATCGCAAACAACCTGTACACAAAATATAAACCACCTGGTGAATGTGTTATATCGTTGTAAACAGAATATAAATCTTGCAGACTGACACGAATATAAAATAAGTTCGACGTTTTTTATTGGAGGTGACTATTTATTCGCTTGGCTGACATTACTGTTAAATAGATGTACAAAACACACACAATACACTTACAGAGGATGAGAGATTTATCTCCCAACTAATATTATACAACCATGTTCACCTTTATATACCGATACATTATCATGTGTACTGTATGTATACACACACACATATTCGAAGGGCATTAACCTTCTGTGTCAGTCACATAAAGTTACGATATTCACAAAACTTACCACTGATTTCATACCTCATCAAGTCCTAGTACGTAAATGTACGTCCAATTGTAATATCCACATGATAGATCTGCGTCATGTTAAACCATCTTGTTAAATTGTCGTTGTAACTCGGGTGTAAACAATTTCCACGTTTACTCCGTGTTTTACTAGTATGGCCTTGATACCATTATTTTTTCAATGGTGACAGGTACGATTTAACGATCGATACACGCATTCACTTATGTTACGAAATGCATTCCCACTCAAATACATTATAGTCATCAATGTATATTCAAATGTAATAAATAATGTACCTAGTAGGGGTTCTATTCAGCTGCCGTCGTCCCTTGAAACGCTACCCCGAAGTTTTCAGTCAGTATATTTATATGCATAATATTATACGGCCACAGCACACACATACACAGGCACTCAGGTGAAAAGTGACCACAGGTAAAATTTGGACTATGCATTTGCCAATACCTGCACTAATTAGAAAGTGACCCTGCAGAGTGGATCTAGCTGGACAATAGACTTGACCAGCCCTAAGCTTTGGGAGCTGTTACTCAATAGCCCATACAATTGTGTCAACCTAAGGTATATATAAAGAGCCAATTTAGCCAGTACAATGCCGGTTCTGCAGAAAAGCACAGACCACCCCAGGTACACGGTCATTGTGTATACAAAGGACCAAAAGGATTGGCATTTTTCTGTCAGATCAGGAGCTTAAAATTCTCATGCTACTTGAATGGTATGTGTACATGTACAGCCAACAGTACACCTATACCTGTGCTCTATACAGGTAGATAACGAGTTTTTCTGTACAGGTATACTGCGTGTCAGATAATGTGTCACTATATTTTGAATAGCTGTATAAAACGAATTGAACTGCTTATACTCCCTAGCTCGACCGGTGCCCACCGGGACCAACAACCGACCGGGGATAAATTACACGCAAAACATGGCACCTGTGTACACATGTATATTTCTACTACGTTATTAAATTGAAATCGGAACACAAAGAATTCACTTGACACGGTTTGAATAAAAAAGGAAATACCATCTGTACTACACACAAATACATAGGTTGTGTGTACATCCGATATGGATAATCTCACTTGTCCAAGATTTTTATGATATGCTAATGCCTATAATCCCATTGTCAAGTTGTAATCGCATATTTACGTAGGTATACAAAGGGAATGCAGTGTTTACCTTTTCTGTTGATGCACAGCTTAAATACTCTATTATTTGTTGTTGTCATAGCAGCCGGAATTGCCATACGATTTCAAATACGAAAAATAAAATGGAATATGAATAATAGTTTCTTACCTAAAAATTCTAATAAAATGAAATATGGATAATTGTTTGAAACCTCAAAAATACTAATAATTCTTAAAACTGATAGAAAGGTGATTTGAGCTGATCAGCCCCCTCCCCCATTCCGCAGTGTTTTTTACGGATGCCTTTGCCCCCTGACCTTTCTTTTAGAGTTCATCGTTCCATAAACTGCATCCTGTTTCTCAATGACAATCCTGTGATGTCTGCATAATGATCACACTGAGCTCATAAAGACTAGAACGATATTAATGTGAACCGACAGAAGACAGAAGTTACAGTTTATGATATCTGACAATGCTCTGCCCCCGAATGTCTAGCGATTAATTATAGAAAAAGATGCTTTTACTAAGCAAATCAAATCAATCCCTCCTGGTGTCATCAGCGATTAAAATTGTTTTCTTCTGTTTTTGAGAACATTGTATCTGCATTTTTGTCAAATGCTATTATTCCATTTTTTTCAGTCATCTGTTCGCAATCAAACTCTAAAATAACTCCAATACAAACTGGTGCTGGTGACCCTCCCATTCAAGGTAGGAGATTAAACATTAGGTGGGGAGTCAAAGAACCTGTGTTTGTTTTTGGACAAAAAGGTGGGAATACTGTAAAAGATATGCATTGATAAGGTTTCCTTACAAGAATTAGCTGTAGGGAAGCAGAGCATTGGGTTGAAAAACCAATGGTCACGAGTTCGAGCCCCAACAACGCCACTATCTTTGTAACTTTTCCTCCTTCTCGTCTACACTTATGTACATCACATTAGAAATGAAATATTTAAATTTTAAACTCAAAGTAGCTTTACAATAATAGAGTCAATTAAATCAAACAATGTAAAAATATTTAAACCTTATGAAATGAAATTGGGACAGAGCCAAAAAGAAATCAGTGCATTTTGCGAATAACATTTAGGAAGATGACGTCAATACTCTACATAACTGTGGTAAAAAGTTCCTCATCTTGTGCCCCTATTTATGTGTACATATCACAATTTACATTTAAAAAGTTCGTAAACATTAAAAAAATTGAAATATGACAATCAAATCTTGTTTTCCTTCTAAAATTTCTGAATGAATAAATTCCGTTAACATAAACACGTTAAATAAGTGGTTCACTTTGAACCTGAGTCATCTAAAGATATGTACACTAACATGTGTAAAATATTCATGTCCCTGTTGCCTAGCTAAATATGATGTATATCTATCTCCTTGAATGATCAGCATGCATAAGAAATGAGGGGAGTTGGTTACGTCTCATTACTCCGGTATACTTGTTAGAAACATGACTAGGAAATAGTAGGCACTATGATATGTCGTAAATTGCACAAGTGCTTCTTCATAAGTACGAAGGTGACTGATTTATAGTCAAGCGAAGGGGAAAAGATAAATTCGCTATGATGAACCTTTGAAAGTTTTAGCATAATTTTAATATCTAATTATTATGTTTGTCATAAGTCCCAAAGGTCATGCTGCATGGAAAACACTATGCATGATGGATTATCGAGTATTATTACACATAGAACATTGAAAGTTTAAAACAGGTCTGTAGTAGCAGGTTGATTCAGAGAAGATAATTAATTACAAGTTTGAAATATATTGAGGAATAGGATAGTTTTAATCAATCACCAGAAATACACTGTGTAGCCGACTTTTATACCGTCCCCTTGCTTTGTCCTGTGAAGTTTAAAACTCTATTTTATAAGGACACAATCTACCTGTACAGGTTATTTGCCGTTGATGAATTCTTTGCCCTCCTGGAGGACATTATCCTCTACCAGGGCCGACCAATCAAATCAACTGTCACAGATTTCAATGCAGGGGTCAATGACACGCAATGTGCTATTGGTCAAAAGCTCACGACAATGAGATGGGTGATGAAACTTTGTATCAGATTCAAGGCAGAATAAATATTTCTGCTGTGATTATATACATGTATTATTATCATAATCCACAGCTAATCAATAAGATAACCTTCAACTACTTTCTTTTATCAAAATAACAAAAGAAATGACACTTTTTAAATGTAAAATTGTCAGACATGTTTAATCCTGTTGCTTGTTATATCTGAGATAATTAACACGAGAAAGAAGTAGAAAGGGAAAGAATTAGGATAAACACTGATATGTAGAGAGCGGGAGAAATACGACAAAACAGAAGATGATGACAAAGCAAAACAGAGAACAAATCAAGTAAACAGATATATCAATGTAAGTAAAAAAAATTGTAATTTATCCGTAATAGCCGTCGTGACAGAGCAGCTTCTGTGATGTTATTGATAACTTGCAATATACCTGTCATCTTCTAGTTAGGTAGCAGAGAGTTGCCACATTATACACCCGATAAATCAAATTTACAGTGAAAAAAATAAAGATCACTGCAAATTTTCATAATTATCATTTATAGCCGTTTTAACTATACCGTTCCTTATTGCATGGGTGGTAGGGTAGTGCAGTGAAGCACACTTTCCTTTCACCAAGGCGAACAGGTTTCAATTCCCATAACGGATGTGTAAAGGTGTGAATTCACCTACCAGACAATGCATTAAGTTTTCTTCGGGTACTCCAGTTTCCTCCCACAATAAGACCCGGCCAAGCTAACATCCAGGCTTGAACAAGAGTGATTTAAGAATATTGCAAGTTGAGAAACTTGTCTAGAAATAACTTTATAATATATATTTCGGAATAAGCTCCAACATAAAAGTATCCTCTTAAGCACTCGTGAGGAGTGTAGAAACAGGAAAGCAGTTAAAGAACAAACAATTCACCACTGATATTTCATAATGAAAGAAATTTAAATGTGTCTTCAAGGATAAAAGAGTGAACTATCTGTACCAAACACTCTTGTTGTAGTGAAACTGACAATGATAAAAAGAAAGAAGCCAAGGAATGTTTTAATTGTAAACAGGAAATGTTGCACCCCTGAGAAAGTAAATCTTCAAAATATAGGCTATTGTGGCCCATTGGTGTAACATTACTACTACGTATACAGGTAGACCTTAACGTGAGTAGGTTTTAAATGACAGTTATGTAACGTTGCGTCACTCGGTGTATATACACACACACGCTACCTAACTGCACCTAATCTGGTATTTGTCGGTCACCGCAGTGCACCAAATTACCTCGAAACATTAGCATACGTAGGTAATATGTGTATTGATTTTTATTGGGGGCGATAAAATTCAAAAAGTGTCAACAGAAAATTTTTAAGAAACATGTACGAAACATTCCATTTATCTTTACTAAAAATTTAACATATAGTAAATCCAAATTTTATGTACAAGATATGACCTATTCTTAAACATCCCTGTCTAACTGCCAAAAACTCTCAAGTAGTTAAGGTGCTTGACATTCTGCTAGCACTAGCCCTCCACAGCTAGGCTGCAGGTTGCGTGATTTTTCTTTAGGAACTCCAGTTTTCCTTTGACAATAAAACTTGCCATGCTTTTATATCAAATGACCATTGCTATTAATATGACATGAAACACAAACCCAAACTTAAGTATGGAAACATTTAACTGACTTGACTATAAATATGTTCATACAATTAAGGGGAGATCAGTCTTAAATGAAAAACAAAAGCGAAAAAAAAAAAAAGAAGAAAGGAATAAACTTTGTGCACATTAGTTTTCAAGAAAATTAATTATTGAAATTATATATTCTATATTGGGACAAGGCTTGCTTTATAAACATCTTCGAAAGAATAAACCATCCAAATAGGTTTGAAGGAACATCTTATGCCAACTGCTGGTACTATACTTAAAATAGCAGCGAACTAGTTTCCAAAAACCTGTTTAACATATTATGCATGAAAGCATTGATAAGACATAAAATAATGCTAAAGGTATGTTTTCAACATGTTGCTGAACAAACTTAATGCATAATTAAAATCGTAATATTGAATTTTAAAATCTAGTCATGGTAATAGATGCTTATCAGCCTTGAAGTTCAAGCTCCAACTCATTCACCCCTGAATTTTCTTAATGAACTATTTCAAATTTTGAATTGGATGAATTCATATGTGTCTTGAGGGGTGAATGAATAAATTGCTTTGCACTTTTGAAAAAAATATGCAACTGTAAAGAGCACATGTATATATAAATAGTCAAACCTGTCTTTAAGTCTGAAGGACCAGGGCTAGACTTTGAATTATCTGTGTATTCAATTTTTCTTTTCTTTGTATTCATTCTTTTTTCATATCATATGTGTATGTCTAAATTAAAGATATCTTTTATCAAACAGATTAAATATCATTCATTAAGACCAAGTTCTATATTTAATTATATACAATCAAACCTAGAGGAAAATGTTTATACACAAATTAAGGAATCCAACTGCTGTCAAGATTTCCAGTACAACATTTATTTGGATGAAAATGGTAAAATAACATGAATATATTGATTTGAATTCCAATTCTTAGATTTTTAACTATCCCTTCATATCACAATAACTTCATAATTAATTTTTGCGTGATCAGTATTATTTGTTACAATAGATTCAATCAATGGGAGTCTTTCATTCAATAACTAAAATGGCGTAATGCATCCAATTAGTTTATTTGTATGCTTTAGTTAATAAGTTTGCAGTTGTACTCGTTAACGACTTGCCAACTTCATTTCCGCAACCTCATTACATACTTATAGCAGCCTCTAAGAACTGTATTTCACCACAAACTCAAACATGCCCACTAATAAGCCCGTGTCATTGATCATTCATGCAGGGCTAAATGAGTAACATGAAGACCGTTGCTGATTGCGAGTTTCAATTTTTGTATTAATAATGTGATTAATATTTAATCAGAAATAAATAAATTATTTTATTGGTTGTGCTGCGCTCTTATCTAAAATAATCTTAGTTTTTGGTATTTATATCGACGAAGATGTAATTTTACATGCAGTCCATAGAAGATATAAGATGTAAACAAAAATATTGATTACCTACAATTCTTATTTATAAATGGCCGCAGGCAAATCTAATTTTAACTATTCATATTTTGGACAAAAAAATAGAAGCATTGATATTTTAAGTAGAAACTGAAGATATATCTCCAAAAACATGCTGCTTGTTCCAGGAGAAGATTATGTATGCAAATTTTTTCACTGCATGAATAGTAGATATCTTTCAGCTTGTACTATTTCATATCAGAAACTTTTGTAATTTTAATGAGCTTTGAAAATAACACTAAATTTATAAGTTATTAAAAGTATTTTAGTCTGAAGTTACCTGGCCCCTAGGGAACGTAAATAAGCTACCAGAGTAGGCCCCAAACAAGCATTGCATGGAGTTCCCTTTAAAATTCAGTGTTATCATTGCTACAGACTACAAAATTATCTTTACTTACAAGATACAAGAATTTTTATCGAATGTCGCAATTTAAAACAATAATCATTAGCACTGTTTGCTATTATTGCGACAAACTAAATGATACATATGATAAATAACTTGACATGGATAACAATATGTAGGTAAAGCAAAACGAGAATCAATAAGCAGATATCACTTAAATCAAAAGCTAAACAAATTTCAAATTTTGCATTTTGCATGGTTTGGTAGGTGAATTCACACCTTTACACATCCGTTATCGGAATTGAACCCTGGTCGCCTTGGTGAAAGGCAAGTGTGCTTCACTGCACTACCCTACCACCCATGCAATAAGGAACGTTATAGTTAAAACATTTTTGCAAGCTATTAATAAGATGTTAAATACAATCAAACTAATCTTTTACTGCTAATCTACTCATTTCTAGGTGAAAAGGAAGGAAGATTGTTTAGCAGTAAAGAGCCACCTTGAGCTAACGAGATACACTGTTCTATAGATTAGCATTATTCAGACCACCGTAGGCTTGTAACAGGTGCACGATTTCAAGCAGAAATGATAATCATCAAAGACCTGTGCATCATATTTACATACAATCTCATACATATGCATGCAATTTGAAAATATTGCATACAAATATATGCTGATTATCCCTGTTGTAGAATCCCATCTGTCACTGCCCATATTCATGGCAATCTATTACAATTCTTACTATCAACACACAATCTGTCTTCAACAGGTTACGGAAAATCTCTACACTTTTTAAAAGAAAAACAATCCCTTTATACTAACATCTTAGATGTAAGAGGAACTTCTTAGTATTTGTTTTTATTACATGTAACTATGTACAGGTGTAAACAGCCACATTGTATCATGTTATTTGTTTAAGAGACTACCTGAGTGAAGAAATACCTGTATAATGAGGTCTTCTGTCATAAGAGACCACCTGTGTTAAGAGACCACCTGTATAAGACCACCTGTATAAAGAGACCACATGTATAAGACCACCTGTATAAAGAGACCACATGTATAAGACCACCTGTGTTAAGATATCACATGTATAAATGTATAAGGCACCTGTGTTAATTATATAAGAGACCACATGTATAAGACCACCTGTGTTAAGAGACCACATGTATAAGACCACCTGTGTTAAGAGACCACATGTATAAGACACCTGTGTTAAGAGACCACATGTATAAGACCACCTGTGTTAAGAGACCACATGTATAAGACACCTGTGTTAAGAGACCATATGCATAAACCACCTGTATAATAAGAGTCCACCTGTGCTTAGATAATACTTTCTGAATGCAAAGGAGCTGATCTTAGAATAAGCTGTCATTTTCCCTCAGAGATGTGTAGGAATTATACTTCTTTCGATAGACAGAGAGAATCGGGAAGAAAAACATATACAGAAAAATTACTCAGCAATAGGAAATCCTGCCACCAGAGGAGAAACAAACTGAGAAGTCTTCAATAATTTCTCTAAATACAGAGAGGGTATTTATTTTTATTTGATTCAATTCAACAAACCCAAGGGTCTTATTACAGAATTGATAACAATGATAACAAAAGTATAGTAAATTATCACAGATAAGTACATGTAAGTATTGTATAAGACTGATAGTAGTACAGTGTGGTATGCAGTACCTAATCATGGATTATCTAAAAACAAACTGCCTTTAGCGAGACTTAAACAGTCAAGTGCACTGATACTTCGGTTAAAAAGATCTAATGACACGATTAAAAGTACTATAAGGACAACTAAATTGGAAATGTACAGAGGATCATAAAATTTTCTTGGAGCTAAAACAACTAAGCTTTTCCAGAAGATGTGGACGGTCAAACAACCCATAAACTAAGACCTTAATAAAAGATCTCAGAGAGAAGAAGAAAAGAGAAAGCTAGTTTATCATGTTTCTCTAAAAGATAAAAGACAGAGAGTAGAAAGGAGAAAATAAGTAAGGTCTCTAATGTTTCCCTAAAGAAGGAAAGAGAAAGCTAGTTTATCATGTTTCTCTGAAAGACAGACAGTAGAAAGGAGAAAATAAAGGTCTCTCCCTAAAATGTACAGAGGAGTGGCTAAATGGCTGTCGAGACAGGTTGTTTTCCCTAAATATGGAGAGGAGATGAAAGCAGTAAGGCTGCCATTTTTCCCCAAATGTAGAGAGGAGCCTTGTTTTTGTGACTGTTAAGTCTAGTATAAGCAGTGCCTTGCCAAAGAGTCTACACAGGTTGCTGTTACACAAAGACTAAAATCAATAACAGGACCCCCTCCTTGGTGGTATGTATTACTCTATGCACAAGCCTATAGGTAAACAACTATCTCAAAATCAATTTTAGCCCTAGTGCTCAAGCACACATTCCAAGTGTACATATGTACATTCTTTGGATAAATAATGAAATAGTTTGAATTCTATACAAAAGAGAGTACACAGGATTCAACAACTTGTTCAATGGCAAAAATATATTATCAATTTTAATATAATTGTGGGTTTTTTTTCTCCTGTTTTTGTGTCCAACAGATAATAACCGTATTTGATCATGATTAAGCTCTATGGAATGTTCGCTGGGAATTATTATAATGGGAAAGTATAGATACAAGTTATATTAAGATTCCCCCCTTCTTTGGGCCCCAATTTAGCAGGGTGCAGATGCTGAAAAAGCTGTATGCAGTAAGCATCAGTATAACCTATCTGTAATATCAGCTTGGTGATGGGGGATCTCCTCGCCTGACCTATTTAGCCACGCATTACACACGCACACACACAATCTTGGCCAAAACACATATTACGACCATAAAAAATGGCTGCAAATATCTTGATACAGTACCTAGGGCTGTGATCAGGTTTCCTCTGTACTTGTGAACGGAACCTGTTATCATAACATTGTACAATCAAGACAGATTTCTCAAATCTAAAAGAATTTTAGATATTTTTAAAACAGTAAATTGAAAAAAGATCGTTTGAAAAAAGGGGCTTTGAAAATATTTTTTTTAATTTTGTATTCCCTTTTCCGTTTCCTTTCATTATTTTACATGACATCTTATTCCTATTATACATCAAAGGCATGCTATTTGTTTTAATGAAGCATGTTACCGTTAGCAACTGTACTGACCCTTAAATACTCTGTCTTATGTATTTCTGAAATCTTTACCAACCCAGCACCAGTAAACTTTTTTTCTACATTGAAACTGAATAATATGAAAACCTGTGTAATCTGACCAAGCTATTTACTTCCTTTATATACCAATAGATTGAGTTGTCTCCCTTAAATATTATTTTTTTCTAACTTATTAACCCTTTACGACACATTTGAATTTTTATGGTAGGAATAGTTCATTATGAAACTTAAGAGGTGAATGAGCTAATTATTCTGTGTGTTAACAAACTTCATCGTTTTTGGGTAAATTGTTACTCATCAAAGACCTTTTATATAATTTTTGATTGAAGTAGAACACAATGGATGTATTAAAATGTTATTAATTATTTATTAAGTGGTGTTTAAATATTTGCAGAGATTTGTTGCCAGTGAAATAAGCGAAAATTTCCACACCATTCTGTGGATGGGGTTAACCAGGTTTCCCCTGAAGGACCTCACTGCGAGTAAGAAAGATACAGTTATTTTAATCAACATGAGGCCTAGAAGCATCAAAGACGGTTAATGAAATCAAGACATTATACTTATCATTTGAAATGAGAATGCCAAAAACTAAAATGTTGCCTCTCCCTTCAGTGTAGCATAGAAACAGAATTGTAATACATGGAGGGGAGGGAGAGGGGGACATATGGTTGGGGGGGGGGGAGCAAACTTTTTATAGTAGAGCTGTTTACAGAACGTCCTTCACCTTTGTATCTACATAAAAATATGTTTCTGTTTTCCTGAAACACAAATCAAGTTTGATGTAGTCTTTAGTTCTTACCTAACTACCCAAACTATCACTATTTAGGCAGCCATGAGGAGGAGGAACATCTTCTATTTTAAACCAGTGCATAAGATATGGAAAGACAATGGAGAAGGGAGGGTCAGTTATTGGGGGGTGGGGGCAGGGAGAGGACTAACAATTGAGAAGGGAGTGTAAAATATTGGGGGGGGGGGGAGGACTTACAATGGAGAAGGGAGGGTTAATTTCTGCGGAAAGTCGAGATTGGTCAAATGAGGAACACTTGTATTAGTAAATACGGTACCAATTTTTTTTTTCAATATATAATATTCATCAATGGCCACGGCCACATATCATCAACAGAGAAAAAGTCCTGTTCTCTGGGGTAGGATAAAACCGTACAAGTATAAAGCGTTCCCCGGCACAGACTCTCCGACTGGTGTAGTGGAATGGTTCAATGTTTAAAATATCCACGTCTCCGGAGACATACCGCTATTGATTTCAAAATTCTGCTTGTGGATTTGTACTACTTAAAGGCAACTTTGGAACAGTAGTCTTCCTGCCTGATGCAAAGAGTACACTATTGTGTGTTTGAATAATACATTACAGTATACAGTTGAGCAAGTTTGCACCTGACGCTGTAAAACCCATGAAAAACACTCATCCTTTTTTTTAACAGTTTACATATATATACAACAAAATACTCAAAGGGCCTTGTCGATACTCATGGATGATTATAACAGATTTGAGAATTTGTCTTTTGTAAATTTCAACAAATTCTTTCTAAGTTTATTTTCAATTAAATTACAGGTGTATTTTAATTACATATCTTAAAACTGAATCTCATGGGCATCAGTCATAAGCTGCCTTGCTTCTCAAAATATAAATTGTTAAAAATGCTGCTTTTATTTGTTTTTTTTATATATTTTTTTTTCTATTTATTCTTTTTTTATTTACTAATTTGTTTAACTTTTTTATTATTTGTTAGAATGATAAAAGATTATCTTTTATATGGTCATTGTATATTGAAGGCAAACATTAAGTACTGATGCTTTAACAAGTCCCCTGTCAATTCTGTCAGGCTAAAATGGAAGACTTGGCCAGTTTTCATTAAGAAATAAGATTGAGGTCTTGACAACACATTGTAAAGATCATGCAATTGATTTAAGCTATCGTTTATATCAAGCAATCAGGTTGTGCGATTTTGTCTAAACTTTATTTTAACAATGACAATACCGATCGATTAATTCACCTCAAACACGACCATTAACAGCAACGATTGCTCGGCGTCCATCAAGTGGTTGCAGAATTGAACTATTGAGTTAACGAAATAATCATGTGCAAAGGTATTAATCAATTTCACAATAAATGTAATTGATCAAGATTCAAGGTCCCCGCGAACATAATGCCTTTACTTGAATCCCGGATACCAAAATTGATTATTGCAAGAAGGGCTCAAATGTATGCATTTTCACTCCAGCGGACAAAAATCAATTTTAGGGTGTACACAACGTATGTGCGAGTTTGTAATATCAACTTTGCTTATCCAGGGTTGTAAATGAATGCCAGTTGTCATTCCGCTTGAAAGCGAGGCTAACAAACAGTCATGTCAAGGCTGCACTACCGTACGTGACATCGGTACGTGACATCGTTATTGAGCACAATTTCCCGTTGAATTTTAATCAACACAATTGGACTTGCACGTATTTGCCTTTAATTTCTTGACAATGTTAAGAAGGAAAACCAAGTTTTTCTTATTCTATTTCCGAGTGAGGGCATTACATAGGTAATTGATCATTTTCAGAGGGGACTAAAAAGGGGATTTGGGGTCGTGCACAGATGTTATTATGAGGTATTCAAATCAATTTTAAAAATTATCTGTAACTAGATGTAAGAAAGTTAAAAGTCTAAGCTAGCTAGATTACTGCTGGAAAAAAATTGATGGTAAAAGGGAGTTTAAATTATAGAGGACTGCACTTAAGATGTAGGGGATGAGGTGTAGGGTATACGGGGGTGTTGGGGACAGTTGGAAGAAGTAAATGGGGTAGGTGTAACAGAGGTATGGATTTTTTTCTGAATCATGCTAATATATGTCTCTCCAAAACACAGTGCTTTTTAAATATAATATATGGCAGTTAATTACCCTACGCTGAAATAATGTATCTAGTGGATGATATCATTTCGACACTCCTTCTGATTGATGGCCGTAATCAAACTTACGATATACCACACTAAACCATTAACGTATTCACCTACTTCCTCAAGTCATCTGCTTTTTTAATTAAAACTGTCCTCGGTTTTGGCCTTTGTCTCTCAATATGTATATTTTAATTACTTACACATATGTTATTAGGTGTGTTGGGCATTATACACAGGAGCGTGAGTCGCACAGTTGTCGAACAGGAGTATCTCAAGACACGATTATTATACAGGAACATAAATTGCTATACGACGAGTCGCACAGAGTTGTTGAACAGTTTCTCAAGACACGATTATTAAATAAGAACTTGTATTGCTAACTTAATTATCATCCTTTTTTTGTGTTTTGTGTTCTGCCTCAAAATATTCAGCTGGTTGCATTGTTAAAATATGTTTGGCC
This sequence comes from Mimachlamys varia, assembly GCA_947623455.1. Taxonomy (NCBI): domain Eukaryota; kingdom Metazoa; phylum Mollusca; class Bivalvia; order Pectinida; family Pectinidae; genus Mimachlamys; species Mimachlamys varia. The sequence continues at coordinate 32,291,080 of OX392540.1, forward strand.
GTGTTTGGCAGCCTTAATATTCTGACATCTTGTATCCCCAGCTGTGATTGGTGGAATCGAAGGGGCCATGTAGATAATGCACTAATATCCCTTCCCATTTATGCTGTTCGACCTCAATTTGCCTGCGGATTAAATTGGGAAATCAGGGTACATCAGGAAATATTTGCACATCCAAGATATGTGTTTATCTTTCACTTGTACTGAAGGCTGCCCCCAGCAAATAAAGCTATAACCGTGGAGCCAGACTGGCCAAACTGACGACATATTGAACTCCTAGCTGATCACCTGCCATGCAGTAGTACTGACTATTAAAGTCTATTAGAGACTCCAATTGTGTTTTTCCTGTCTTGAATATTTTCCCCCGTTTGACTCAATTTTCAAATCAATTTTTTGTTATCATTAATAATAATACAATACGCAAAATTTACACAACACCCTACAAATGAATAGTAAAATTCTCCATAACACTAATTAATATAGAAATTCAATTCTTCTTCTTCCGGTATGGTACTGACCGCTATTAGTGGAAACTTGAGCATTATTGAGCTTGAATGGTTGAGATAAAAGTACAGTACAGATATTTTATGTAATGTAGTGTTTGTCTTTAAATAGTTAATGGGTTTTTTTCGTATGAAATAACCTCTAAATTTTTATTTGGATGTACAATGTAGCCAAATGCAATTAATGTTTCATTTTCTGTAATGCACAGTGGGGGTTCATATCCATATAAATCGAACCAGCGTGCAGATTCATGCTGAAGTGAGCATTCAAACCTTATCAATATCCCATTGTAATTATTACACTAAAACTGTTTAATTTCTCATAGAGATTCATTTCGAGACCTAATTTACCTGCTGGCACCATTGTAGCATAATGAATCAAAATTCAAATTCTCATCACGGATGAAAAATGAATTTTATTATTAAATTTCCATGCAACAGTACAAGGAGACCACATAACTCTTATTGCGTATGAAATGCACGAACCTGCAGCGGTTGTATAATTGCGGAGAGGGCTTCAATCTTCAATTAGCATCTGATTGGTAGTTGTCAACGCCCGCCTGACGTATGGTAATCGGATCAGTGAAGCCTCAAAACCGTGCACATGGAGTGCACTTTAGTGAGGTCAGGGTTAGTGTGTTACGGAACAATTAAACACCAGGCAGAAATTAAACCAAGATTTATAGCGTTAAGTCATTACACTTTGTAACGACGACAGTCATTAAGTAATTATAGTCATTTAAACTCTCAAGGCCATTTCATAACAATGCAGTGATCTTCATTTCAAAATATCGATTATTTAAAAAAAAGAACATCATCATTGTTCTTATTTTCCGGTCCATTTCGGTTGAGTAATTTAAAATTTGGAAAACAAAATATTTCTGCATGATGGATTAAAATTGTTTTGAGGCAATTTTCGAGTCACAGTTTTCCAAAAGCAAAACTATTAAGCTATTAACGATAATCAAAATCTAAATTTTCTAATTTGTTTCTAAAAAGCAATATCGGCTAAACACATTCCTAAAGTTATATAGACCAAAATCAATTATTCTTTTGCAGACAGTCTGCAGCGATTCCGGCAGATAGCTTCCCCGGAAAACGGTATCAGTTGCTTTTAAATTTCTACAGCTCTCGGGCTCTGGCTGTTAATTTCATTGAAGCAGACTTACAATTGTACGCAGGCATATTTCTCTTGTAGTGAATGGTCGGATGCGATTTTGACAATTTCATTCCCTAATTTTTTTTTCTTTGAAAATTGACTTTGCGCCAACGAAGTTGCAAGCAAGCACAAACGGGCCATTAATAATACAATGCACGTATATATTATGTGCATCTGTGATTCCCGGGTTTGTCACAGCTTGAACACATCCTATACACATGCTTGCAACTGCTGTTCGTTTAACGGGATTTTTTACGCATCGTACACAACACAGTGCGACAAGGTTACAGTGTAGATCCGTAATAATATGTAACACACGTGTGTACGATTTATCACCCCCCCCCCCCCCACCCCCTCCACCCTATACAACTCCTTTTCTTCCCCCCTACCAATTAGTCTTGCTACCAAACACATCATATTTTTAATTCGGTTCGCATGCAACTATTCTTGTTTCCAATGTAATCTACTAGTCCTATGTACATCAATCACTCTGCATGCCTATTGCTATATTACTGACAAAGTTTCCCCCGGTGGCACCCCTCCGCGGTAACACAAACGAGTCCCTAGTTGGGGCCTAACATTACTAGACTTGCATCGCTGTATTACAAATGTACATGCTGTACATCACAAGATGCTATAATGCCACGATCATGCATGGATCAACACAAATATTGATTAATGAAATACAAAAGTTTTACACCTCGCCTTCAGCACACACAAACTTCTCTACACACACATGCACGTACTAGATGCATATCGTTTATTCTACCCAGGTGCTGTTTTATGCAGATAATACGATAACAAGGTTATACATTTCATATTAAGAATTCTTAGGCCTTCATGCAAATTACAAAAAAGTTCAACATGCCATTCCCATAATTTTATAGTGACTTCCCCTACCGTTACAACATCTTATTGAAACTGATGTAAAATATCCTCAGATAAAAATTAATTTCTCCTATCCAACCCCATCAACCCCCCCCCCCCCCCCCCCCAAATTTTCCAAAAACAAATCCATGTCTTTTTTCAACAGAACAACTATCTAACAAGGGGTGTTTAACAATGAAATACTCAATATCATGCAGTACCCTATAAATTCATTTTTCCTCCTTCAAACAACTGCCGATGTTTCCAGATATCACTTGATTAATTAAAACAATAATTTTATATTATTTACGACCTTTTCCTTAAATTTCCATTGGTCCCTTGGTAATTAGACATTGACCGATCTTCTGTTCAATAACAAGTACACATGCAACTTCCGTTACATTCTCAAGGAGAGTAAATTAACCAAAAAATACACCTCTGTGTAATTATTGATATTTCTCCCATGGGGAGCCCCTCACAAACAGCACATAGACATGCAACCAGCCTACTCCGTTATATCCTTATGTTTGTAACGGAGTTTGTATTTTCAATAGATCTCCGCGGGTTCGGTAGCCCAATGCCATGTTGATGCATCATTTAGCAACATGCCCAGAGAGAAATGTCTTTTGCCATCAACATCATATACCTCCCGATCATTATTTTATAGATGAATCGCTTGTAACATCAATTAGACCCCCATTTTCCCTCGCCATGTTTTACTATGTGTTCTCTTCGTATTAATAATACTCGACCAAACAGAATTCAAAATACCGTTATTTAAAGAAAATGCAACTTTCGTGTGCAAAGAAATATATATGAGATAATATTAATGCAAAATATCCGTTAGGTTAAAACAGATTTTTTAAAAATAAACTAAAAAAGTTTATAGGTTGAATGCTTATTTGAGAAATTAAATATTTTACTAGATATCTAATAATGAATTTAGTTGAGAAATCCCAGTTCTGGTTCAATTTTTTTGTCGTAACATGTTCATTTTTGTGGAACTGTTTTATGTTTTAAACATTTCACCCCTATGTTACCTAAGTAGAACCTACTATTAATTGATTTAGGCATGTCTATTTTGAACTACAGGGGTAAAAGGGTTTATCCAAGATCCATTCAGGAGAATTGACTGTTTATTTGCTTTTGAAATTTTTAAGTTTAAACTTCATTTAAATGTATACATGTTTTGTTAAGCTTTTAAAGAATTTCTTATAATTAAAAAAAATAAATTAACACCTATCAGATGAAGCTTAATATACTACCTTTCCAATATGATAGTACCCAAGCTACTATTTCTATAGAATTTGTACCTTTAAGTTCAAATCTGAAATTGATCACAAAGTTTTGGTTACACAAGCGAAACAGGTATCTTTATATAACATTTTGAATTATAGATGTCAAAATTAATTAAAATTAGTTGACCTCTTCTACTTGACAATCTTAGATATTGAGATTTAAATTTGTCCCGAGTCATGTTGTAAAGGAATGCTATACTTAGAAACACCCCCTATGCAAGTATTCCGTTGTAGGATTTTAAAATTCATTTATTTTTTCCTTTTAGCAGCAATCGTTTCCAAATGGGCAAATTCAATGATGCATACACGATTTGACGACACGATTTGACGACAACTTCGGAGTTTAATTGAACATCCCAGTGTTTATTATTATTGGGCATATTAGTTTGAGATTTTTATTCCTATTAATGCTGAGGACAAACTTTTCCATAGAAAACATTGATAATGTCACATTTTAAAGTTGAGCTTCGCAAGAAAAAAATATAGACTTTCATAAGATTGAAGTACTTCATTTCCAAAAAGATTTTAAAAAAAAAATAAATAATTCTGAAAATAATTCCTTTTATGATATGGGAATATAGATTATGAAAATATGTTTCTCAATAAAATTTATTTGTAACCATAAAGGCCCAATCTATGTAACTTTAGGAAATTTTTCGGGATTCTGAAAAAATTAAAAAAAAAAATCCTATTGATAACCATGCAAAAATAAGTCTAAAACGAAGTTAATCTGAGCAGTAACTAACAAGAAACTCTTGACAGAAAAATTCAAATAATTGAAAATAATTCACGTGTGGCTCACTTTAACAACAAGCCGACGTTATTAGAAGACAGTCCAAAATGGACGCGTGTTTACAAATACTGAGTTTTAACTGCTGCTGTACCAGTAATGCATAAGAACTCATCTTGAATATTGCTGATATCAGTTAATCTTAACTAAATCTATAAATATAATAAGTTAATAGGCTTGATTTTTGCTTCAAGTTTTGCCAAAAGTTATGTATATTGGGCATTTAAGCTTGTTTTTGGACACTGGTTCGAATTAAGGAGCTATGCTATATTGACGCAAGAATTTTTCCGAAAAAAATGTGTTTTATTTTTAAACATGTAGCATCTTTTTCATAATGATTATATGACACAGATTTTTTTTCTCTTTTTTTTTTTCAATTTGGAAACTTTTCAACATATAAACATGCATGACCAATTTTATGATAATCAAATGTCATATGCTTATTCATAATGGATTTTTTTGCAATTCAAAATTCTGTTCTATATATGAACATACATGACCTCTTTTGAGACTATTAAACATCAACGTCCGTTTATTCATCTGCTAATTACAATAAAATCTAATTAAATTTCCAGTCTCCATACATAATTTACATTGATACATTTTACGAAGTTATATACATCAACTATAGGTAACATATGTTACAGGTACTTGTTGGCTATCCTAAAGTAATTAATGGTACCTCTTAATAACTACCTGAATGCTAATTAAAGTTAACGAAGTCAACTTAAGGTTAAACTAAAACAGGTAAAACCAATCACAGGTTGATTAATGTGTATTAAAGGTACATACACCTATGACTTTATGAAAGTAAGGGTATTTCCAGTTAAGTAATTTATATATATTCTCATAAATCACATTTCTTATACTGCGAAAAAAAAATCTTGTAAAATTTCTCAACTATTAAAGGAATCTACTGTTAGGTTGTATGCTACCTTGCACATTATACCTGTCACTTGTGTTTGAGTTATAATATACTTTATTTTCTGAGGGTGACATATTTAGCATTAAGGTTATATGCTACCTTGCACATTATACCTGCAATTTGTTTTTAGGTTAAAGGTGTATGCTACCTTACACACTATTCCTGTGATTTGTGTTAAAGTTAAGGGTGTATGCTACCTAGAAACTGGTTATTTCATAAAGTCAAAATTAGTGTCATATGTAAGTGAATCATACATTAATACCAGAGAAATAAATGAGGGAATTTGAGGCTTTTTCTTTTATAAGAAAATATATATTGTTCACTTACATACTTAAAACTTGAAAATACCATCCATAAGCAACCTTCAGGTAAAAACTACAGGTAAAAACTACAGGTAATCTTTCTTTAATTATTCCTCACCTATCTACATAATGTATGATAACAGCATATAAAGGCTATATAAAGATGACAGGTATATCCAACGATTTGCAAGTCACTGAGGCTATACCTCGATCCTGTCCTGGATGCATCCATTGACAATCCTCGTCGTTGAATCCGAGACCGATCCTTTCTGGGAGAACTTTTGGCCAAATCTCATAGTTCTTAACTCATCCCATATATAATGACTGCCGAGTACTTTTGCCATGGTTTTGTGCTAACTGTTTTCAGTTTTATAATCAATCAAGTACAGTGAACTCCACTTAATATCACTCCTGTTAATATCACATTCCTCTTTATATCATGTTTTTCCCAAGCACCATTTTTCTCTCTACATAATCTATGTAATTTTATTTGGTTAAATCATGTATTTTGAGGTGAATTCCTCTTAATATCATGTTTTTTTAACCAATCACATAAAATATACAGAAAATGATGTAATTTCTATTGATTTCAGATACAACTTGTACAAAATGTTGCATAGAAAGTAAAATAAATATCCCAAAAAATGATCTATAATTGAAATAATGATACCTATATATTGAAACATCTTCATATGTACATACATTGAATAGCTTTTTTTTAGTTATGGAGATTGGAAATGCACTAGATTTAGTGGAAAAACATGTTTCTCTTAATGTCACATTCCTGTTAATGTCAAGTTTTTGTCAGACAAATGCAACATGATATAAAGAGGAGTGCACTGTACCGAAAAGTCAATATTTTCGCACATAGATTTTTTCGCTTAGCCTCCAAACTGTTCATGACGTGGAAATTTCTGTACTGTTAATTGTACTATTTTGTAATATGTACATATATTACTATTAGACAATATTGAGTTGGAGTAGTGTTATGAATATGTTTGAGTGTGGATGTATTCGCAGATATTTAATGCAAGTGAAATAAGCACACAAATCCCCTTTTACAGCAATATGTTTTTAGTTCCTAGCCCAATTTTCAAATATGGTATTAGTTTTACTGTAAGATCAGTTTACTAAATTGAAAATAAAAATTTCAGGGTTTACAGCGTAACAATAAAATTGTGATCTAAATAGAAAACATAAGTGATTATTAATTATGGTTTTCCTCATAATCAAATTAAAGAAATTAATATTCAGCTGCAAGCCTATACGGTCTGGTTTTATTTTGTCGTAACTTGAGGGTTATCGTCAGTATTTGAATATAATTACAATTTACAGGACAAGGTTTACAGCATAACATTAAATTTGTGATCTAAATAGAAAACAGAAATGATTATAGTTTACTCACTAAAAGAAATATTCTGCTGCAAGCCTATACAGTCTGGTCAAAGTTACTTTTCTTAAGTGTAAAAAGGTTAATGCTGTTTTATTTAGTTGTAACTTGGGGGTTATTGTATTGAATACAGTGAAACATTAAACTAATTGGTATCTATGCAGAAAATTAAGTGATTCATAACCTTACATACTTGCCAACTTTTTGAAATTTTCATGGGGGAGATTACGCGTGCTCAGAATTGAGATAATAAATAATATGTATACAAGTACATTAAAAGGAAAAATAACACTTTTAAATGGCTTCTTTTGAGCTCTTCTTTCAGATGAAATCATCAGATATTTAAAAATAGGAACAGTTAAGCAAATTTCCAAGATGAAAATGTAACATTTTAGGGTCCAAAATCCGGGAGTCTCCCTCCTAAATAGGGAGGGTTGGCAAGTATGACCTAAAACTCAGTAATATAAATGATCCAGAACTTACTGTGAACAGGTCTATGTAACACATGGGACTCGGATCTAGGGACGAACAGCTGGAAGATTCAAAATCAAGGTAGTGCCGTTAAAATCATTATCTAACACTTCAAAAGCCCAGTTTTAAAATAATGTCAAGCAACGTGACTTATACGAATGACACAAATCCACGACAAGTGACATCCCCGTTATACGTTATTCGGGGGAACAATTAGCATATAATTTTTTGTCATCGCTGATGACATTCTTGATTGATATTAGCATCAAACCTTAATAGCCTTCAACGTTCGATAAAAATGAGCGCAAAAACGGCACCTTACATAATTTGCATATCATTTGCATGTGACATAGATCTCATTTACTCATAGTTGAAATGGTTACAAGTTCGTACAAACCTAAATTTCCTATTAACGGTTACATATCCAGTCTGACCTGACATTGGCTCAGTTAAAATCACTGTAGTCGAATTGAACAAAAACAAAATGGCAGATCATTTAGGAATTTTATACAGCATGAATGACAAGAAACATACAGCCTTCAATCATATAACAGGAGATGTCGCCTTATCTCGAGCAGGACAAAAGGTGTTCTATCGTCTCATTGCTGCTAACCTCCAGTAAAGCTATATGAATTTTTAACACAATTTCTTTGTATCCCATTTGCATATATGACTTGAGAGCATGTTATATGATTAATGGGTCACAGCAGGGTTCGGTCACATTATAGCCTCTTGTTATTAGGAAAGTTTTATGGAGATGGCAGGTCCCATTGTGATTAGGAGGGGTGACAGGAGGAGTGTAATGAACACTGCTGCACCCCTCCACTTGTCCAAGGTATGGACTTGGCCATAATTATCACCACTTTACTCAAAATTAGGACAATTTAATGTGTTATATGATATTTTCCATCCACTTTTGTGGGTAATATATTTTTTAAGCATAATCTTACCTAAAGAATGAACAACATTTTAGCTGTTTTGCTTTCTTAGTTGGTTTGGTTTTATCCAAGTTGAATACAAAACATATTTCCCACCAGACTGTATTCACAAAAAGTGAATTATTTTCTTGAATATTTTTTTTTCACAATCCGTTTTTCTTGATCACACTACAGAAAAAATTATTTAAATTTTAATACAATGCAATGCTAAGTCTACAGTGAGTTTGGATTATATAGAATATCTATATGATACTCTTGTATCAATAAAAGAATATCTTTACCTGTGTGTGTTCTAAGTGGCCCCTACCCCTCCCCCTCCACCCACAATATCAAACTTGATGAGGTCGAATACATCACAATTCCTGTGATTCATTCAATGACAAACCAAAAACACCCTAAATAGGTCAAGGTATTTCAATAGAGGTTTCAGTGCACCACACTTTCTCTCCAGTCGCTTACGAAATCTCCACTCCCTGGAAATATCTCTGCTTTCAGGTAGTGATTGTGACCGACATAAATGCACAAACACATGGTACTTCAATCTCAAGTAAAAATAACTCTCTCGGTTATATCACAGCATATCAGCTGATACACATACACTGGAATTACAATAACACCGCTCTTTATCGTGGTTTAAATTCACGTAAATAATTTCGAAATCTTTATTTTGTTGAAAACTTTACAGAAGCTCTCTTTCACTGCTCTCTCACCTCTGCTATTATCTATAATCAGGTAATCTAATTCCCTTACCCTTACACAGTTAGGATTTTTTTCCTTACTACTCTCTTGATACTCTCTTGCTGTAAATGGTTCCCTTCCTTGACCTTATCAAATGATCCCCTCCAACAAAAACAGTTGATGTCCCCTTGATTTTAACCCTAACACCATCCCTCCCCCCCATTAACAAAAACAGTTGATGTCCCCTTGATTTTAACCCTAACACCATCCCCTCCACTAACAAAGACAGTTGATATGTCCCCTTGATTGTAACCCTAACACCCCCCCCCCCCCCCCCCACTAACAAAAACAGTTGATGTCCCCATGAGTTTAACCCGAACACCACCTACTGTCAGTATCCCTATTGACCTCGGGCCCCTTGCCCTTAACAGTTGACATCCCCCTGAGTTTTACCATACCCTCCCCCCCCCCCCAACAAAAACAGTTGTTATCCCGTTGATTTTAACCCTAACCCACCCAACCCCCCAACAAAAACAGTTGATATCCCCTTGATTTTAACCCTAACACCACCCCACCCCCCAACAAAAACAGTTGACGTCCCCTGGATTTTAACCCTAACACCACCCAACCCCCAACAAAAACGGTCGATATACTTCTCATGACCCCTAACATTTGTTATCTGTCCCTACCCCCCCCCCCCCCCCAACCCCACAGTCCTTTCCTCCCAACTCAAGTCATATGTCTCTACCATAATGCCCCCACCTCCTCCTCAACCCCTTATTGTCCTCGCCCCCTCCACTGATTCTACTATAATGCCCTGTCCTCTTCATCAGTCCCTTCCTGTCCCTTTCACCAACCCCTACAGAAATACCCCCCACAGAAGTATACCCAATTGTTTACAGTTGATGATACCCCTGAACTACCCCCCCCCCTTCCCTCCCAGCCCCCACGTAAGAAGTATACTCTTGATTGTTTACAAACAGTCAGTGATAAAGGTGTAATAACTGACACCTACCTTTCGTCCCCCCCCCACCAACCCTGCCCCTGCCCCCTCAAAGTATCCTGCCCCTGCCCCCCCCAAGTATACCTCATTGTTTACAGTCAATGATAAAGGTGTAATAACTGACACCTACCTTTCTACCTGTAGTCAACCCCCCCAAAAACCCTGCCCCCCCCCCCCATGAAGTATCCTGCCCCTGTCCCCCCCCCCCCCCGAAGTATACCTCATTGTTTACAGTCAATGATAAAGATGTAATAAGTGACACCTACCTTTCTACCTGTAGTCCATACCATCGATATAAGGAAGACTGACCAGGTGACATGTCCACGCTGACTGGTCACTCCTGGCCGGTACACCACGCCCTAGGAGAGACGTCCAGCCCTTGACCGACACCCTCATGACCAAAGCAGTACTTATTGTCTAGTGTCCCCCGCGACGGCGATGATGACCAGAGGTAGCACAGATAAATCCTAAACGTCCAGGTAAGTTTTGACCAGGTGAGTGGCGAGGTGAGATGAGAACAGGGGTGGCAGGTGAACAGACCCGGCCATGTAATGTTGTGTTGCCTTGGTTAGTGAAGTGTCCAGTGTATCATAAGTCCCGACCCTCACGTGTAATCGCTGTACCGTAATGTACACACACTTTACAGTACTCTCGTGGTACAATGATTTTTCGCTGAAAGAGATTACCATCTCCAAGACACACCAAGTTAACCACAATAGGCTTATCCCTCGACCTGCACAGAGGATGAACAACTCCCCCTGTAGGTCTACACCCACGATAATCCTGTTTTCTTCTGTCTTTTGTTGTCCTTCTCGTTCCTAAACACAAGATTTCAATTTTTTTTTAAATCAGTTCTTCATGTAAGAGGCCTGCCCCGGGGCTGTATCGGTTCAGTGACTACTTAACTGCTTGCATATATACACGCCAGCACACCAATTTTACACCCATGAATGAAGATTGATTTAAGTGCGAGCTACTACTACGGCACAGGTAAATAGTATTATGCTTGTCACACTGAAGAAGGGCTCGCCATTCCCTCAAGTCACAGACCCGAACACCAGAGTTTTTAGGCATACACAAATATACAGCTACCCGGGTTAAAAGTCTGATGAAGTTGTAAAATTCCTATAAATACTTCAAATATCTTGGAATAATTTTTTTTTAAATGTAACACTCTTACTTTTTTTCCTCTAAATCTTTTGAAAAGGAATTGTTTTCTTTATGTAACAATGTATAAATATATAGATAATAATTAATATGTGCATATAAGAAATATGTTTGTTGATTTTTTTTACAAAGATATTTTTGAGGTAGATAATTAAGTGCTGACCAGAGGGATTGTCACTCCAGGGACAAGTGTGTACTGGAGTCTGTCCTTTCTCGTTCCTGCGGCTGTTACTACGGGAGCGCCACAGTTCACTGAATGTTGGGGCTCGGGAGATGCTACGGTTTGCTGCCTGTACAGATTGTCACACACATAATGTCATATTGTAGACACACACCCCTGTACCACACCAGGAGTCGTTGGTCGTACAAGAAACTGACACCAATCCAGCCCTGTTGCGTGACTCGCTCGCCAATGTCCATTTATCATGCCATCACATCCTGCGGAGTGGAAATCACTGGAGAAAGAAAACAACAACTTGTCCGGTCTTTTGTTCTGATTTTGTTAACCGCAGTTAGCCCTGTTAAAACATAAGGTTGTGCGTTTGTTGTGTTAACCATTGACCACGTTCCCGGAGCCAGGCCAGAGATATTGAATTCAGGTCTCACTGCCGTCTGCTCTTGTCTAGATGTACTCTCGGTGATGGCTTTACCGGCTACCTTTGGTTTTCTGGCTCAAACGCTGTCACTGTAGCCTATACCGCTAAACTTGTGTCTGAAAATAAAATGTCGCAAGAATTAGCATGGCATTACTGAACAACACACCTCTTTGTCTACTCGTAATGTCTGCATGTTGTCTTGGTAAGGCAGTCAAAGCAAACAGCAAGTAACCAGCGTCTTCACCACCGCCCTCGTCACCTGGCAGATATTGGGTTTAAATGTAGGAAATGGATGGTACCAATATATGTCAAAACATGTTATTTCTTTAAGAATTCCCAACATAAAAATTCTGTTCTTATTGATATCTGGGAGAGTTCACATTAGCGTAAATTATTGCGAAATATTTTTCATCTATTCTCTCGAAAATATCTCTATAACCAATTGAGCATAATTTGTTGAAGTATAATTCCAATCCGTTTTTTGTTTGTTTGTAAAATGCTGTTTTAATTATTTAAAAATAGACAAACATTTTGAAAATTCACTTCAATTGGAATATCACTATCATGAGAACTTGAAGTTGATTCCAAATTAAATAAATCAATCTTTTAACTGTCAATGCATGCACAGCCAGTTTGATGCAAGGGATCAGGCCCCGGTTTCATCAACATTCCTTAACTTAAGGAAACTCCTAAACTTAAAAATCTCCATATCAAAGCATTACAGAATTTAAGGGGAAAATCTTAAATTAAGGAGCTTTCCTTCAATTCTGTAATGCTTTCCTATGGAGATTTTTAAGTTAAGGAGTTTCCTTTAGTTAAGGAACGTTGATGAAACTGGGGCCTGGTTATCACCTCTTCCACCTGTACATACCTTAACTGGACTGCCCCAGTTTTTTATTTGGAATGGTTCAATTGTAACTATAGGGGGAATTTGTTAAATAATAAAAGTTTCATAATTCATCCACCCCTAAAGACACATTTGACTCTTTCAATCAAAAGGTTGAAACAGTTCATTATGAATTTTCAGCAATGAATGAAACTAGTTAAAAGATTTTTCCATAATTCCTGCAATTTCTTACAAATAAATGAAATTTTTTTAAAGACTAAAAAGTTGATAAATTTTCTGTAAGTCAGTGAAGCTTGTGTACCTTGATGATATGATAATGATGATACACGGTTAAAAGGAAGTTCACATTCCAATGGGTGCAGTACATCTCCATAAAGCATTTAATACTTCCCCAAAACGTTCAACTGTATTGATTAAACTACAGATAAAAGCTATCATCTGTCAGGCTACCCTGAGGTATATGTAAACATTTATATTGACCGGGAAATATGCTATTTATCTTGACAAATCAAACAGTTACTTGTAAAATCTTCCCTTTGTACTGTAAAGTAAAATATCAAAGACAAAACATTGTTTTTAAGTTTGAAGGAGAAATCTGATTAAAGAAAAGTAAATTAAACAAAACATCTAGTGACATCAGGCTAAGGATATTGTAATTTTATATAAATGTATGTGCATACAAAATCAGTTGAATGTATGTTTTGTTACTTGAACAATCTTTTTACGAGTTCCCTTATTACTAGACTGGCTATAGCTACCAGCCCCTAAGTTTCTATAGAGAATTTCTCTTCCTATTTTATCCCTAGCTTATCTCCCCCTTGTGTCAAACTGGAATCAGACATCCAAGTAATCAAACTCATTTGACTATTTTTTTTTCTCAATACCTGTATACTATTCTAGAGACGGGAGCCAGTCTACCTTATTATACGCGAATTGTACTACTGCAACTTGTAATTCATTCAGCAGGACGTTACCTACCGTCATACACATACTTGGCAGCGTTCAAATATATTGCAACATGTAACATTAAGCTAGTCAATCCCCTTCAGTGTTTCTTTTGTACAAAAAGGTGATAATTTCTCATAGTTGTAATTAATCATTATATCAATCCTTATCAAGTATGAGTCAACAATATTTGACATGCAAAACTGACAAAAATCCTTTGATGAAAATCTGAATTTTTGTCAATATAAAATTAATATAAGATTATTTTCACAAAGAAATAATTGTACTGAACTTTTTATCCTTGTCATTTTGCAATAAATGCTTAACTAAATTTTTGATAAATTAAGATTAAAGTTCAATTATGTATCACATGATATTTCAATAATAATAATTGATATAGAAATTCTATCAATGTCACCGACTATACAAACCACACCTTGTGCCCTGCACAACAACATTGCCACTCCATAATGTGTAGGAGGCAATTCTCGTGTTTGACAACTTACCTGTGTTTTTTTTTACCTGTACAACAATCTCTCTGCCTTTTTATACATTTTCTATGCCTACCTGTGTATATATTTATCTGTTTTATAACCCGAGCCCATGAAAAAAAGAAAAATTAATGCATTAATTGGACAAACTTTACTGTGCGTATAATGTGTGTATATATATATTATACACACACACACCGCTCATATCAATTTACCGAGGTATGGATTTCTCTTTAAATGACCTTTGAATTTGTTTTTCGGTCTTGCCGATGCATGCACACTACTGTTTGCTTGACCCCGGTGAGAGGATCGGTGAGAGGATCGTGTTCCCCCACTAATGTTTTCACCTGTAAATACCAGTACAATTTTAAAACAACCCCGTATCCACTATCTATATTTGTGACGGCCTCAAGTCCTACATCAAATATGGGAGAGTGTTCCCTGCGTAAAAAGTGAAGACCAGAAATACAGTTGTGTTGTACTGCAGATGCCGTGGCACTTGTTAATTCCCGATGTAGATTTAGCAAGACATACACCGCCCACAACCCGAAAGTCTTTACAAATCTTCCTAATGTAAAATTCACTCAACACTGTATGATCGTTTCACTTCATGTTGACACAGACATTTATCATATTAAATCAAAAAGATTTAAATTGCATCAATTTTGTGACAAACGTTTTTTAAGGGAGTTAAAGGCACTTTAACAGGATTAATAAAGGGAAGTTGACCAAGTTTACACATCAAACAAATTCATCAAATTCAATTTCGGAATATACCTGCAAGGACCTGATGAATTGGGCTGATGACCTATGTAGATAAAGACGACCTGTATCAACAGGTTTTTACACCTGTTCTGCTTTGCTACCACATAAATATCTACCAAAGTCTACTGTTACCAGCCAAAAACTTTCATATGATGACTCAAGTTTCAATAAATAAATGTTAGAATTAATAAAATCATTAAAGATCGCTCGGTGATCGATGCTCAGATTTTCACACTTAGTTGTTCTGCATCGCTACCATATAAATATCTGCCAAAGTCACCATTTACCAGCCGAAAACTTTTGTATGATGACTGCAGTTTCAATAAATAAATGTTAGAATTAGCAATTTATCAAAGATCGCTCGGCGATCGATTCTCAGATTTTCACACTTAGTTGTTCTGCATCGCTACCATAAAAATATCTGCCAAAGTCACCATTTACCAGCCGAAAACTCTCGTATGATGACTCAAGTTTCAATAAATAAATCGTGGAATTAACAAATCATTAAAGATCGCTCGGTGATTCTTGGGGTGTACATTTTTTTGTATTTAGGCCATTACTTTCAATAAGAAGCAATTTTCAGTTTGAAGGAAAATTCCAAATGAAACAGTCTTTTTTTCCGCCAAAACTGACAGAATAATGAGCTGTTCATGAAACGACTGTTTGTGGTTTTAAAATTCTACAAGTTAATATTGTTGTTTGAACTGATAATTAATTCCACAATCAGGTAACCCGTAAAGTTTCATAATGAACTATTCCATCCTTTGAAATGGAGGTTTAAATGTGTCTTCAGGGGTGAATGAGTTAAAATTCCCAAAGGTACATCTATACCAACGTAATTGTTAATTGGGATCCAATTAATTGTTGATGTTACTGTAGTTTTGTTGGCAAAAATGTTTCTTCAATCATGATTGATATATTCTACCAGGATTTAGTACAACTTTAAAGATAGAAAAATTCGTAAAAGCGGTTATTTTGTGTCCTTATTGAATGGAAATTGAAATGTGAAAAATAATTTTCCCTTACTGAAATGTAACTAAATATATATCTATTAATTCAATGTTTGGGAAATTGAAATGTGAAAAACAATTTTCACTTACCGAAATGTAACTAAATATAAGTCTATTAATTCAATGTTTGACAAACCCTATCACCAATAGGAATAATTACCCCAGTTATCCCCAATTAACTTCCATTACATTTATGGAGCAGGAGAAGGACAAAACCCGACCAGATGGAGAAGCTTGTGCACCATTATAATGGCTGCCATCTGCCTACAGAAGCACACGGAGAAGAAAACCCGGGGGCTGACAGAACATTCATCAGTTCTGATCTGACTCTGGTAGCCTGCATGTAACGCTGGTCACATCATTCTTAATGATGACCAGTCAAAATAGGAGATTATTGTTTTAGGTAGGAACATGTAACAGGGGAAATACAATCAATAGCAGACGGCACATGGATTTGTCATTAATATATGTAAAATACATGTCTGCATAGGGGTTTGTCATCTTTATATATATGTAAAATACATGTCAGTACAGGGATATATGTAAAATACATGTCAGCACAGGGGTTTGTCTTCTGTATATGTAAAATACATGTCTGCATAGGGGTTTGTCATCTTTATATATGTAAAATACATGTCAGCACAGGGGTTTGTCATCTTTATATATGTAAAATACATGTCAGCACAGGGGTTTGTCATCTTTATATATGTAAAATACATGTCAGCACAGGGGTTTGTCTTCTGTATATGTAAAATACATGTCAGTACAGGGATATATGTAAAATACATGTCAGTACAGGGGTTTGTCATCTTTATATATGTAAAATACATGTCAGCACAGGGGTTTGTCATCTTTATATATATGTAAAATACATGTCAGCACAGGGGTTTGTCATCTTTATATATGTAAAATACATGTCAGCACAGGGATATATGCAAAATACATGATTGGACAGAGGTTTGTCATCTGTATATGTAAAATACATGTCAGCACAGGGGTTTATCATTTTCATGTATGTAAAATACATGTCAGCACAGGGATATATGCAAAATACATGATTGGACAGAGGTTTGTCATCTGTATATGTAAAATACATGTCAACACAGGGGTTTGTCAATTTTTCACATACGTAAAATGCATGTCAGCATGCTAGCACATGGGTTCGTTTATATTTATCAAATACATGAAATACGGTTTGGAACAGGGGTTTATCAATCATATTAAATAAGTGAAATACATGGTCTGTGTGTATCAGATAACCGAAAACCTCTTCTTCCATTAAAAACAAAAGGGTAAGTAACTCTATGTCAAATTAAGTTTAAACAAATCAAAGCTCTTTTACATTGTAGATACAGGGCAGAGTGCTGAGACTCAAAAATTATCTATTTTACAACAGTAACGAAACAACTTATTGCAACTTTTTCACTCTTGTTGGCCACGATAAACTTTAGTGCGCAGTAAGTCTGGGGAGGGGGTAAGAAATGGAGGTAGCCCAATTAAAGAAAGGCAGGTGTTCCCATACCTGTTCCAATCCAATCAGGGAATCAAATCTATTTAGTAAAAGGCACATGCAAGATCCACTTAATTGGCCAGCACCAAACCAGCTTTGTTCCACATGGTAAATCGAATAGAAGTTTTTATTTCCAAATAACATTCTTTCCCTAATTTGAACAAAAAGGAATAAAAGAAATATTATACATGGCACAAAAAGTAAAAATCATCACCACGGGATAGATGGAATATATTTTATTTTGCCTGAAAGAGATTTCACCTGATTGGTTTGGATTTTATACATTCTCCGCAGACAGTTTCCCTCCTAAAAACAATAAATGCGACTTCAAAAAAACACATAACGTGTATTAAAAAGAAATCTGTGTCAACAGTTTCGATTTTTCAAAGGAAAACCATATACACTGAAAAACAAACTCTTGAAATCTTCTGTTCGCCCAGTGTCGTTATCGGTATAAGTAATAATCTCTATGTTACCTCCATTGAATTCAGTCGCAGGCTTGCAATGGATCTTTGACATTTCAAACATGCAATGTATTCCTCAGATGAAAAAAATCCAATGCGTCAAAAGAGAAAAATCGATGGCATCAAAGAACAGAAACATGCTTTCAGAAGAAATCCATTTCAGAGGCAATGTAGCGTAGACATGTTATTTGTCTAAACTCTACAACCTTGTTATCAGATAGGAACTTGCTTAGGCATACCATGATGCAGCATTGACTGTTTTGTGTTTGATTATTTTTGGAATTTCATTATGAATTTGGTGAAATTTACAGTAGAGATAATAATCTGTGGGTAAAGAAAACCTAATATATTAACAAAAGAGTTGGAAAATCCCAAAATAACAAACTTTGCTTTCTATATAGATCTATGTATAGAAGATGACGTAACACACACATATGCTGCACCTCTTAAATTTAGTAATAGATACAGTATGCCGAAAAATTGAATTAAACTGCATCATACAGCTGTTTTGTCCTCTGAGGACTCTTCAGTGATGCTAGGGGCCAAAAGGTAGAAAGTATAACTTTTCTAAACTGACCCTTGTCTAATCAGAATCCCTGTCTATTCTAGTCTTACCATTTGGTTTTGTTATTCCCTCTAAACTCTACAAAGCCAAAACTTTTATAAACCAAAACTGTTCATCTCAGCGACTTCCTGTTCCACAGGTTATATTGTATGCCGCATCAATTCAATAGCATTTTCAATTATGCTTCTATTGTTTTATCAAATTGTGACAAAATTATTAACTTCAAGCATTTTGGAGTTTGAAATCTGCATCTAATTTGCGATAAAATGTATCTATTTTAAGTACTAGTAACTTTTTTTTTTTGGCATTCGAAACATAACTTTAATTCAAACAAAATTACACGAGTCGTAATAATTAAACCCTGTAACCCCTATATCACTTCTTTAGTCAGGTATAGATGATGTTTCATTTTTTGAAACCTGCATCCATTTACTTAAATGCAATGCAACCAGCTGCTTTCCAATACTTCTTCAAATGTTACGAAAACCCTTTAAAAAAAAATCAATAAAACCGCAATACGAGAAAAATATATAGGTCCCTACAGAAATAACTGTACTTGCGACGAGGAAACAGGAGCATATTTCAAAGTTTTAGGGACATGCTAAGTATCACATATACATTTCGTAATTCAATTTTTGCCATTTCAAGTCTTTTGCCAATTGCTTTTGAGAATCTAGCTGCGAAAAAAACTGAAAAATCGATCGACCAATGGCAGATGACAATTGACAAAGATTATCCGATACCTTATATGGTAAAACTTAGCAGTCAAGTCGACAGTGCAGCCGTACCCAAACATCATAACTTAGCATAAACTTGCTTACGTAACATTTCAAACAAATTATGATGCAAAGATATGTTTTGTCTAAATCTTGTGCATAAATAAATCAGGCTGCAAATATATTGCCATAGCCATATCTGGAAATACTAAGAACTCCTAATTTAAAACAAATTTAATTGTATCTTTGTGACAAGGATGAAAAGAAAAAAATTATTTTACCTATCTGCTGAACTGAAATTAAATTCAACAGGGAAATATAATGGAGCATATATTATTCACGACCCTGAATAAAAAGCCCCAAATATTTTCTTCGTAAAAATCAAATTGATCATTCAAGGAGAAATAACGCGTGTGTTTCGGGTAAAAAAAAATCTGGGCTAATTAAACACTGTAAAAGACTAGATGCTGATTTTATATTCTATATTACAATTTTGTGTGAGAGTAACCTCCCTTAGTTTTTTTGGGAGTTCCTATTATTTTGTGACATTTTCTTTTTCTCTAATTTCCGCTCTTTATTAAGGTCACCATGTCTTCATCTATGCAATGAATTCGCTCAAAAGTAGTTATTTTATGTTTGTCTTGAACATGAAAGATTAGAAAGTCTGTGGTATTCTGGATATATGGATGGCAAACCTGCCTTCCATCAAGACAGTCCTGGTTGGAATCCTTTATTGGACTTGCAAAGGTTATGGGGTCACTTCCTGACCATATGGATCTCTTTCAGGTACTCCAGTTTCCTCCCGATTTAAAACCCCTGCTTGCTAACATACGGGTGAACACAAAAAATTATAAAATTTTACTCTTTGAATTTCTTTATTATTATTTTTTACAGTTTCCAAATCTGGAACTCTTTTCAGAAAAGAGATGCAATACTAGGTAGTCTGAACATTATTTTCTAGATACAGAGTCTTGGCTAGTCTTATTGTTACTGAAGACTTAATAAGACCTTTGGACCATACAGTCATCACTCATTGTAAAATGGACAGAGACTCGAGGTTTACCACGTATTACCGATACATTTCGTAGACAATCAAGGTCACACCTAGAAGACAATCAAGGTCACACATAAAGAGAGGGCAATATTTATTACAGTCTAAACACTGAGAAAAACTGTCGTACAGAGACTGTTTATCACTGTTACGAAAAACACAAATGGATAGAAGTAAAGTTTATCAGATGTTTTGATGGCTTTAAGTTCATAAATTGAAAAAGTGAAAAAATCCGCAGAAATCAGCACATACGGACGTATAATAAATAATTAGGCAGACGCTGTGTTCGATAAAATCCTCAATATTTTTCTGGCATAAGCAGACATAAGCTTTTAAAGCATGACATAAAATTTTCTTCTAAGTTATAAGGTCTTTATTTGGCTAAATGTATGACAAAATGTGATGTAAACATGTTCTTTTAGTTTTTAGATATTAAGTTTTAAAAGCACAAACATATTCAATCGACCTTGAGTAAAGCAGAACCACAGTGATCCAGCAACTGGGGAACAACTTTGTTTATTAATCGTGCAAAGAAAATCAGAACATCCTTAATGATGGTCGTCAAAAGCAACGCAGAACCTCGCTTTAATCCAGCCTTATATGCAAAACAACCTACACTGTATACAAAGCCGAACTTGCTTATTTTGACAGACAAATATTCCCCGATTTTAGCACTGGACATTGAAAAAGGTTTCTGTAACTCGAGTTAGACAGATCTCTGTCTTGTAATGTTTTTAATTAGTGGACCGTTTGACCGAAATAACAGAGAAAGCAGCAATTCAGAGCCATTTCTTACCAAACACAACAGATGCTGGCTATTACGGCTATTACCATGTTCAAAGGCAATTACAGGATACATATATACCGTATTCCAAAGGTAGAACACCTCCCCCCCCCCCTCCCCACATCCACCCAGAAAAATCTATACAAAACCTGAGTGCACAAAACGAACAGCAGACAAGAAAAAAACCAACCTGAAGCCAGTGTATTGGGTCAGTTTTAACTGTATCGAAACTCAACAGATCTTACACTGACAAACTATTTTCTGCAGTCCCTCAAAAATCAATAGCATAGCTGACAGTGCAACAAAAAACGAGCTAATTTGTTGTAGTTGTTCGCTGGATTTCTAGCTAGTATGCGATCAGCCCCAGGTTACGCCGTGCTTATTTTTAGACTGCAAGCTCCTATTAAACATTGTGTTTGTCAAAACATTACTAAAAGCAATCAATTGAAACACACCGCCTGTATTCCACAGGGACACTGTGTACGGACATGCATCAGCCAGAGTGAGGCTGCAGGAAATCAAAATATTGCATGTACCAGCAAATCTGTGCAGACCGTATATATACTACAGAGGGAAACATTAATATCGTAAAAATTTATTTGTAGAAGATCTTATTTCAAGGAAAACTTCTTATATTGCTTATCAGAAAACAAATATTATCAAAGCAGTGGACAAAACTGACACCAAATGTCAAAATAATATTATCAACATGTACGGGCAGTCGACAAAACTGTCACCAAAGGTCAAAATATATCTATGCGTACAGGTAGTCGACAAAACTGTCACCAAAGGTCAAACTGTTGCTACAATGACTTTTGCCGTCATTACTTTTCAATATTTTATATTTTTATCCTCTGCAATGAATACAAATTTCTCAATTTTGCAACAAATATACAGAACTCATTCACCCCTGAAATTTCATCATAAACTATTCCAACCTGTCTTCCTGGATGAATGGGTTTGACAACATAATAAGCATGAATATCAAATGTGAAAGGCAAAATTAACAATTGACAATCATCATTTCTCTGGTAAACTTCACTCTCTGTCTGTACAAAGTAACAGAATACTTCTTTAAGTGTATATCTAAACAAAGGGGCATAACTCCATAAACTGGGCAGGTAAATCAAAATGCAAAGTTTGAGTGTATTAAAAAAAATTCAAATCATTGTAATATTTTGGAAGGGTATAGCCAATAAACTATGTATAGTTACAATCTATTAGTAAATGTTTTTCTTATTTTTGTAGCACACAGATAGTTTGGGAATAAGAATATACCTAGTTACTCTTAAATATTTTGGTATAACTATAATGTTACTATCTAAATAGGCAAAAACAAGTGCTAGGTCACTTGGTGTTAAAAGAAAGGTTCCGAACTGTTTGCTGGAGGCTTTGTGTCGGATAAAGGCTAAAGTAAACATATAGAGAAATAATGGATAAAATGTGTATAATTAAACTTTCTTTTGATGCTTGAAGTTGAAAAAAAAAATACACATCTTACATATTTATTGGACAAGTTTTAGATCTAATTTTAAAGGCCCAATATATGTAACTTTCGGCAAAACTTGAAGCGAAAATCAAGCCTAATAACTTATTATATTTATAGATTTAGTTAAGATTAACTGGTATCAGCAATATTCAAGATGAATTATTTCGCGGTTACCGGTACAGCAGCAGTTGAAACACCCTATTTGTAAACACGCGACCATTTCGAACCATCTTCTACCTTCGGTTTGTTGTTGAAGTGGGCCCTACCTGAATTATTTTCAATTCTTTGGATTTTTTTCTCAAGAGTTTCTTATTAGTTACCGCTCGGGTTTACTTCGTTTTAGGCTTATTTTTGCATGGTTATATCAACTGGATTCTTTTTCAGAATTTTTCAGAATCACGAAAATTTCCCTAAAATTTTCCCTATAAGCTTGCCCCATCACATCCAAGTAAAGAAACGTTTCATATCTATAATCCCGGGGAATTGATATATGTACATATCACATGCCGGAGCCCACGAAAAAGTGGCAAGGGAAAATATCAGCTATGGGGTATTAAGTGTAATACGAGGCCACAAGACATGAATCAAAATTTACCAGCAAATAACTGTACACTCGTGAGGTAATAAAAACATACAATTTCTGTTTTACAGCCTCCGAAGAAAGCCTTTTATAGATAATATCATAGCGGAAATCAATAATTTCATAAAAGCTTGGTGCATGCACACCAAAAACTACCAGGGAGAAACAAGCTGTGGGGTTTTGAGTTTGGGAGGGATGAGGGTTAGCTACACTATAGCTACATGGAGATATTTCCGTAGTATACACCATAGCTACATGGAGATATTTCCGTAGTAAGGTTTAATTACCCTGTTGTAGGTTTGCGTAGTAGTGTATATGTTATCTAAGATTACCCCTCAGCTGTGCCATTCCCAGCACATTTCATTCCACATGCTCTTCCTTTTATCTGCACAAAATTATCATTTCTACAACACATATTTTCACCACTGCATGGGACTATACAGAGATGATATGATTGTAAGGAGTAATACAGAGAGTTTTGTCTACCATGGCACATCACCATGAGTCTAATATAAAGGAGTACTGTATAACCAGAAAAGTCTGCCCTCATTTCATTTTCGCCCATTTTGCCCAACAATAGGAGGGCAAATTTAAAACAGGGCCAATATTTTACCGTTAATAATCCGGAAAACTTGTATTCCGGATGGTTTGGGCTGGGAGCGAAGGTGTTTGGATTATCGAGGGTCCACTGTATTTTCATTATTTGGGAGTGTTGATGTAGACAATACTTTCATCCCTGTAAATGCAAATGCAAGACTTTAAACAATATATGTTATAAGTACATACCACACGTTTACATATCAAATGGTCTGACCAGGATTTGAACCTAGGAACCTCTAAACTCGAAACAGATGCTCTACCAGTTCTTTAATTTTCAGTTGTCAGTGATCAATCTGATTTTTAAAAGTTTTTACCCTCCAAGACAACTCTATTAATAGCCCTATGAGGTTCACATATTCCCTTCCAGAGACTGCAAACCCTATGCTGAACATGAAGGCTTACCAATTTTGTGACAGGAGAAAGGGAAAAGTATGGTTCGATCCTCCCTTAACTTAATGAGCTACCTGATCGCAAAGTCCAATACTGCTAGATGTAGTCATACAAAGTTGACGACATCAACTAAAAATATTGCCACACTAAAATTATGCCTTAATTTATGTCTTCCACGTTATACTTTGTTTTGGAAGCAGTAAGAATCATGACCAGCTCTTAAGTCATTCATCCCCTAATTTTTTTTAAATGACTTGTCCAGTCTTAAAGGTTCTAATGAGAAAGGTTTTCCTTGTCTTTGGGTTCTTCTTCACTATACTAAGTTCTCCCCAAGTTCTACTCATAAGTAGAAATACTAATTGTCTCCCTTGTCCCAGGGCCCTTGTTCACTCAAATAGGTAGAAATACGAAATACTAAGGTCTCCCTTGTCCTACGGCCTTTGTTCACTCAAATAGGTAGAAATATTAATTGTCTCCCTTGTCCCAGGGCCTTTGTTCACTCAAATAGGTAGAAATACTAATTGTCTCCCTTGTCCCAGGGCCTTTGTTCACTCAAATAGGTAGAAATACTAATTGTCTCCCTTGTCCCAGGGCCTTTGTTCACTCAAATAGGTAGAAATATTAATTGTCTCCCTTGTCCCAGGGTCTTTGTCCACTCAAATAGGTAGAAATACTAAAGTCTCCTTGTCCTAGGGCCTTTGTTCACTCAAATAGGTAGAGATACTAAGGTCTCCCTGCGTCCTACTCCAATAAGTAGAAATACTAGTTGTCTCCCTTGTCTCAGGGCCACTGTTCACTCAAATAGGTAGAAATACTAATTGTCTCCCTTGTCCCGGGCCCTTGTTCACTCAAATAAGTAGAAATATTAATGTCTGCCCATGTCCAACATTAATAGGTAGAAATACTAATTGTCTCCCTTGTCCTAGGGCCCTTTTTCACTCCAATAAGTAGAATTATATAAGTCTCCCCGCGTCCTACATAGCTGGACATTCTGACATCGAGTGGACATCTGACCAGGAGGTCCATTTCTACTTCCACCCATTGGTCACGCAGGCATGTCGAGAGAACTATTCCCGAAGAGATAACACTGACAAATCTCTCCACCTGGACCCGTAAAGCAATGCATAACAACACCACAATGTGTAGCACAACACTGACCCTACGGACACAACAAAAGGTTTAACTGACCATTAGACTACCTACACCACTGACCACTACTGCTATTCTTACCTATTACCACTGAGTTGGTACTATACGCATTTCAAAGGAGACACCATTGCATAGGTGGACCTCTGAAACCTCCAATGAGGGAGATCTCCTTCATTCCACATTTCCAATGAGGGAGAAAGTGCGTGAAATGCAACTAAACTGCCTTGCACAATTTGTCTTTATCACATTTTATGCATCAAAATAACTTCAAAAACTATTCATTTGATCCAGACACACCTGTTATGGTCATTACACATACTTTGCAATAACTAGGAGATCATTTGACTACAGGATGTAGCTTTTGAGTTTGTGTGACTTTGGACTTGAATGAGGGAGATTTCGAGGGAGATTGGTAAATTTTGGTCAAAAATGAAGGAGTCTCCCTCGTAATGAGGGAGGGTTAACGGGTATGTCATCATTCAACTTTCAGAATGGAGTCTCTCGATCATCGTCTTAGCCATTATACTTTGGATTTCTGCAAAAACACTTATTTTTGTGCACTCAAATTTTCACCCATAAACACAATTTTAACAGATAAGTGCGATAATGGATTGGCACACTAACATTATACTTATTGTAGAAAGCAATGTACATAACTGCATTGGTGCAATTATGATTAAATGACAAAAACCACTAAAATAAAATACCACTAAAATAAGATTACAGCTAAAATAAGATAACCGCTAAAGTAAGATTACCACTAAAATAAGATAACCGCTAAAGTAGGATACCACTAAAATAAGATGACCACTAAAATAAGATTACCACTAAAATAAGATTACCACTAAAATAAAATACCACTAAAATAAGATTACCACTAAAATAAAATACCACTAAAATAAGATAACCACTAAAATAAGATCACCGATAATATAAGATTACCACTAAAATAAGATGACCACTAAAATAAGATTACCCCTAAAATAAGATTACCACTAAAATAAAATACCACTAAAATAAGATTACCACTAAAATAAAATACCACTAAAATAAGATTACCACTAAAATAAAATACCACTAAAATAAGATAACCACTAAAATAAGATCACCGATAATATAAGATTACCACTAAAATAAGATTACCACTAAAATAATATTACAACTAAAATAAGATTACCACTAAAATAAAATACCACTAAAATAAGATAACCACTAAAATAAGATCATCGATAATATGATTACCACTAAAATAAGATTACCACAAAAATAATATTACAACTAAAATAAGATTACCGCTAAAATAAGATTACCACTAAAACATGCATGTTTACAGTAACGTATTCATATACACTTTAACTTTTCCAAATCAAAGGATTGAATTAGTTCACTATGAAATTTCAGGGGTGAATGAGTTGACAATATCTTTTTCAAACTCTAAACCTATGCTGCATAAACGGACCTACCTGGTCGCCAATCAGTTCAGCTATACGTCTTCATCTCACGTCCTTAACACTATCTTCAACCCTGGTTCAGATTCACCTCGTATTCAAAACAAGGGTCAGTCACAGGCACAGAATTTGTAATGGGAGCAAAAGACATGTATGTTCAGACTTGGATACCAAACTGGGACCCTCCAAACTGGGACCCTCCAAACTTTAAAGGGATGCTCTACCTACTGAGCCACTTGCAGGTCACTGCCAAATGACCCGTCCAGTTCTGCTACGGAAGCAGGCCTATCTGAGGTGAGAGTCAACATTACACTACGACAGGAGTTCAGTTCACACTGCTACATGGAAACAAAAACCCTTATGTCACACCAATCTATATATGTCATATAACAACCCTGTATTATATTTCTAATCTCAAAAGCTATTTAACGTAGAATTGAGTTCTTTTTTTTTTTTTTGCATTTCATGACAGGCAGAATACCCAGATTACTGTTCTATTATGTTACCATGCTAGTTACGTAATTTATTATTCTTGAGTTAGTTACGCAATTTCTGTACAGTTGCTAATATTCGCAAGAGCTTTATTTGTGCTATATTCACAAATACATCAACATGGATGAAAAACTGAAAATAGATTAAAGTTAGAAAAAGCCAGACAATATGCAGATTTACTATTGAATCATGAATAGTGAATTCTTCTTCCTATCATGATTGAATCTCCTTATGACAGTTAAGTCAACTGTCCCCCATCCCACACCACACCCAACAAACATGGTTTCCCTCATCCTACATGCTATACAATATACAATTACAACCTCTCACTGCACTAAGAATTTTCTCTCCAGAAATTATGCAGGTTTACTGCCGAATCCAATATAAAACTAGTAAGTAAATGTCGAAGAACAGACGCATTATCAATAACGATTATAACGGAGACCGACGGAAAACTATTGATTTTGAAACGTATTGCTTTGGCAAACAGCTGCAGAAAGCATGTGTTTACTTACGTGCTATAGATGTTACTCAAAACACGGCTACACGCCGACAACTGCATGCGTATAAACTTCTACACACAGTGCTTATACACATAATGTAGCGGAGCAGTAGAAAAAAACGTCAATATATCAGGGTGCACGCCTCAACATGTACAAGGCATTGCTATATTGCTCAACACTGAATGACATTCTATATGCAGCAGTGCCAATCAATGGCCTAATGACTTGTAAACTGAACATAACAACAGGCAGAGGGGTGGGGGAGGATAGGGAAACACGGAAAGGGTGGAGAGATCAACCCAACCCAACCCCTCCAACCCCCCCAACCCCCCCATCTCCCTCCCTGTACTGTTCCCACTATTTTTAACAACTTACTTTTCGTGTAGAATTTATGTAGAAACAAACAAAATTTTCTTTGTTTTTGTTTTTACATATTCTCACCATTTATGATGGTGTGTGAAATACATGTTTTCAATGTGGGTTTTTCCATCAGGTGACAACATGAATTAAAATCGAAATTCCCAATAGTCTGATTTCATTTTTAAAATTTGCTGTTACAACAGATCTGGACGGAGTGCCTAATGCTTAGAGAATATTAATATGCCACAGGATGAAGTTCTTTGTTTGATTCAAAATATTGTAAAAATACAAAAAATATTAATAAAATCCATTAAATATCTATTAATTTCCAAAATACTATAAAGGTGTTTTTAATTTCCTTACGTTATATGATTTGATTCTAAAATAACGAAAAAATAGTACACAAATAGTGCGCAATGATATCGGACCGAAACTTATATCATCACTAGTGATGATATGAGTTATCACTAGTGATGATATAAGCAGTGATGATATAAGTTTTATCAAGCTGATATTTTCTGATATTTCACTGGTAAAAATGTAATAAATACTTATTGTTATTATATGTGAATATATATGTCATTTAAACATAAATATTTCGATACAGGATTTTAATTAACATTTTTTAATAAGACATTTAAGCTTCAAGGTCACTTGAATTAAATTATTTCCAAATCTCATTAAAGAGTACTGTATATTCAAAATACATTTCTTTCAAACATATAATGACATAAATAATACGTTTACATGAAATGAGATCTAATTCATACAAAAATGAAAATAATATTTGACATAACAATATATCTTGTCTGTTTTTACTATCAATATAGAAATGAAGTTTAAAGCTTTAAAGTTTTCTTTGTAATCAGTATTGTAAAATATTCAGTGTTCATCAATTGTTGCCATTTATGTGATGTTCAAGAAATTTAAATAAATTAACTCTACAGAAGGCATTAACAAAACTTTGATCAAATTTACCTTTCATATGAAGTTAATGAAATAATTCTGTTTTAAAAATCGTGTCACTTCCGCAAGATGGCCAAACTAAATAGAAAACTGTAGGACAAGCTTAAAAATTCTAATAAAACAGAAACAATTTCATTGTTCTTTTTGTTAAATTAAGATGAATAACATGGGTTTTTTAATCACAGTTGAATTATCCTTCACTGACTCCCAGGTTGTCATATCGTCAATTCAATATATGGGATTACTGTGTATCGTCATAAAATTCATGATGACTTTTATGATGCGAAGTTATTAAAAGCTACATACTTATTGTGTGGTTATTAAAAGCTACATGTAACTTCTTCTTTATAAGCAGCAATAATATATGTGTCTCTAATACTGTTTTTAAATAAAAAGAATTTTTTTTTATCAAGTTCAAACAAAAACCAAAAATTGTTTGCATTAAACAAGTCACATTATTTTTCCCTTTGTGGTATTCAATTTCCTTTACCCTCATCTTTCAATAAATCTTGACTTCTATTCCGTTCTTTTAATTAAATACCAAATGAATCCCAAAACATGTGACCAAATTTAATTAACAAGAAGACCCTGAATTCTCCATTTGTGTCAATCTTTTTAAAAAGTCCTCAGGATCGTACAACAAAAAATTCAAAAATTAATACATGTTTAAGTATAGCATCAACTGTGGAATTCAGGTCAAGTAGAGTTAAGGATAAGTATAGCGTAGAATTACAGCACATTTACGTACCGTGAATAAATTACCGCTACCGATGTACATATACATTTATACCTACAAGGAAATCTTCATATTAATTAAGCTCCGAGACATGTACATTAAAACATGGTCGACAATGGATCATACCGACAGGCCAACAAACTTTACCCGAAAAAGCTGGGTGATCATCCCTCCATGACGATGGGTCCCTAACACTGCATGGCCAGGTCTTACAGAGGTCACGCCTGTACGCTAATATTACCTGGCTAGGCATTTACATCACTATGACCGACCCTTCATCCCCTCGACCCCTTCATCTCCGTGACCCCTCATCCCCCTGGGTTTCAAGTTACGCAGGGCTAGTGTAATTCACCGTTAATAAAAAACATAACTATCATTGTTAGTTTTACTGTACACACAGCTATCTAAAATAAACATTGTATCTTACAAGTTTCTTTTAAAATATCACGGCTTTGATATAAAATTTATTCAGATTTCTTCACCATATTGTTTGTATAAACACTACAGTAAGTTATTCCAAAAACAACGGCATCATTTTTTTTTTCAATTCTCCTTCTGTGGGCCCCTCCTGCCTGACAATGTAATGCTATGTAAGTTGGGAAAATGTGCACACTTGATTTGAGGTTGTCCATGCATGACCCTTGCCTGCTACATTGGTCTAACTCACGCATATAGGCTCTGCATTGTATGTAGAGGGGGTGATCCACTCCCATTCATAGGAGGGCTGTGGGAGCCCTCTCAGGCCATGCCAGTACTGTATATATATACCTAAATGTTTCACCCTATCTTCAGCCATTACCGAGCCTATGCACACAACATGCACATGTTCTTGGCAACCCAAACTTGTCCCCCGTCTCCGAGATAAGCTTTACAGTATAAAGCTGTGTACAATGTACCCACAACACAAACACTGACCATTCGGTTGTAAATACACTGTACATGAAACATCTCAAATGTTGACAAGGCATGCCAGCTTTGGCACATATACGCAAGTAATTTACATAAGATTTAAAATATCGAAATTGATTTCCTTGTCGCAAGTTAATATGTGAAACAATGAGACCTGAATCAATGCTGAACAAAGAACATGTATACATATCTATTCAACTCCTGTATAATAAATGATCTTCATTACGGAACGGAATTTACTCTAAAGATCGAAACGTTTACCAAATTACTTCAAACGTACAGCACCTGTTAGGCATGGCCAATGTGTTTACTTACATGGCAAGGATAAAACAGTACATCCTGCAACCTTTAAAATCTCCCCCGTTTTAAAATTCCAGTATAAGTTGGATTTGTAAAGTAACTCACAGTAAAAGCATGGCTGTGTGGTACACCTGGTGCAGCTATCACT
The DNA here is from genome assembly GCA_947623455.1 of Mimachlamys varia. Taxonomy (NCBI): domain Eukaryota; kingdom Metazoa; phylum Mollusca; class Bivalvia; order Pectinida; family Pectinidae; genus Mimachlamys; species Mimachlamys varia. The sequence goes on from OX392540.1 coordinate 32,322,382, forward strand.
CTGCTACAGCCCCAGCCCTGTATAGTGCAGAGGATGCATGTGTTATGTGTCCGCACATAACCCACATGTGTATGGCTTACCTAGATACACTGTCAACTGGGGGAGCTCCCTCACCGCATGGGACTGCATACGTCACACCAATAGTTAGCAGCCGGGGACACACACTACTCCAGTGTATATAGCCCCACTCTAAAACTCTCTCCACAGGAATGTGTTACGTAGCGGCTACTCAACAGTTTATCTACTTACTATACACCAGAAATTGTTGCCTGTTTTTGACCTATTTTACTAGGCCCTGCTGTTTAAAAATAGGAAGAAATTGACATATTAAATACAACCTCTCTGCTACTGGATTGCTAAGGAGAGTGTACAACTCACTGCAAGATCGTGTTCCCTGCTCTGTTAATAATTAAACCATACAAACACTGCCCACGGCTGAAACTTACAGTAGTCCTCAGGTTTTGAAAAATGTTTATATAATTCATTCTTAGTTCAATCAAGTATCCTCAGGTGGTTGGAAATCGTGCACTGTAACGTTTTGAAATTTCTTCACCACAGTCAGTCAATTATACAGCTCCACACGTAACACTTTCTAAACACTTAAGTTCATCTGCACTCAAATTGAGATTCACTGAGAAAAAGAAATATTGAAATTCACAATCAAAATTCAAAATTTGTCAAAAATTTTACAAAGAGTAAAAAAAATCTGATTCACAAATAAATTTTAAAATTTATCCAAACTTTCAACCAAGTGAACTATAATTTTTCTTGTAAAAATTACACCTTTGAAAAGTACTCGCAAATGTTATCAACACAACACCAAGCACCTGTGTATTGTGGATCGGAGTCAGCTATGCAGGTTTTGATGCATTACAGTACATGTTAACTGCAAATGAATGCGCTCTGTAGCGAGCCTTGACACGTTTCCTCTATTATTATTTGCAGTACATAAACGTGCCTGGCCATGCAGAAACCTGCATGTGCTGCACGCTTGATGAAGTTAGGTTGCAGCTACGATATTTAGACCGTAGACCTCCACACAATCGTGCATAAAACCCCAACAATGAAATTACTATACAACCGCAATCTAATACATAATGTATTGTCCCACCGAGAAATCGGGACAAACAAAAAACTCGTCAACAATGTTATCTACACTCGTGCAACTTATACACATGGCTTTTTGTTTGACGAGCATAAAAATTTGTTCGGATGATAAGTAGTGTGGGTATAGCATTACCTAAGACCTAAATGTCACGGTGAAATACATCGGGAGGGCCTTTTGCACAAGAACTATGTGATGCGATTAGATCAACTGGTATTGTTCGGAAATGTTAAATGGCCTAATGTTGTGACAATAAGAATGATAAAGATGTCAAACAGTCTGCACATGATCGCACACAATGCCAGTTCAATTAGCTTTGTAGGTTTTATGGATACGAAGAGGACACAGTTTTACAGTAGAGATAATGCAAATATCTAAAGGCCCAATATACGTAACTTTCGGCAAAACTTGAAGCGAAAATCAAGCCTAATAACTTATTATATTTATAGATTTAGTTAAGATTAGCTGATATCAGCAATATTTAAGATGAATTCTTACGCGGTTACCGGAACAGCAGCAGTTGAAACACAGTATTTGTAAACACGCGTCCATTTTTAACTGTCTTCTACCTTCGGTTTGTTGTTGAAGTGGGCCCCACCTGACGTATTTTTCAGAATCACGAAAACTTTCCTAAAGTTACGTATATTGGGCCTTAAAACTGTAGAAAAATAGCCTGAAAACAAAATATGTAATTCAAATACTATAATATTTATAAAGTAGAAAAATAAAAAAAATCATAAAAACAGTATGGTGCAAATGGAATAACTACTGAAATTCATAATATTTAAATTGACACAAAAGTAGAAATAAACATAAAAGAAATGTTTCTTTGTATCAATTTAGCTTGTGAATAAATCCATCGTTAAAAAATTAAAGGCCCAAGGTAACTTCAGGACATTTTACGTGATTCTGAAAAATTCTGGTCAAAAATCCAGTTGATAATCATGCAAAAATAAGCCTAAAACGAAGTAAACCTGAGTGGTAACTTACAAGAAACTCTTGACAGAAAAATCCAAAGAATTTAAAATGATTCAGGTGGGGCATACTTCAACAACAAACCAAAGTTAGAAGACAGTTCAAAATGGATGCTTGTTTAAAAATACAGAGTTTCAACTGCTGCCGTACGGTACGGTTACTGCGAAAGAATTCATCTTGAATATTGCTGATATCAGTTAATCTTAACTAAATCTATAATAATGAAAAGTTACAAGGCTTGATTTTTGCTTCAAGTTTTACCGAAAGTTAAGTATATTGGGTCTTTCATAATCAAAATTATATTTAAAGAAGTGCATACAGAATATATAAAACTAGAAAAAGTCTGTAAGATTCTATAAATAGCAACTGGGACCTTGACCTTAACTTTTGAACCCTCAAATGCAATAATGATGTCCTAGGTATTTCATACCTGACCATTGTATAAAGTGTGACAAAGAATCTAATTGGAATGGGATGGGACATACATGGGCAACACTATAATGCCCCTATCACATTTTATGGGGGTATGGGGGTTGTGTGTGTGTGTGTGTGGGGGGGGGGGGGGGGTGTTGCAAAAATATTTACATAAAAACAACTAGAACAGGCAGTGACATACAACCTCACATAAAGTGTTCAATTATCATAGTAAAACTATTTAAATTTTTTCAGTAATTTTTTCTATCTATTCAATTTACATAGAAAAACTATTTAATTTTTTTCAGTAATTTTTCCTACCTATTCAATTAACATAGAAAAACTATTTAAATTTTTTTCAGTAATTTTTCCTATCTATCAAATAACATGAATAATTACAATGTCATTTACGTAAGTCCACATGAATATATTATAATGATATATTTAAATAAATACAAGTCCTATGCAAAAATAATCACGCAACATCAAAATCAATTCTTTGATTTTTTTCTTTGGTTTAACGAGAAAGTATACAAAGGTAACACATTCTATAGAAAACAGGTTTAAACTGTTTTTAATTTTTCATTTTTAGTTTAAACGAGATATATTATATACAAGCTTAATCGTAGAATTAATATCCTCACTTTTCCCCCTTTCTTAAGAGGATAATAAAATTGTAAGTAAAAATCTTTTGTAATTTTCATGTTGTTGGCACAAGATGTTTTGCTTGGAAATTGCACAAAAACTGAAGCCTTAATTAATAATACACAAAAATTGGATAACATTTGTTGACGTGATTGCACTGAAACTGCAATCAAGGGGCGATAACCCTGTCAAAAGTGGAGATTGAACTTGATTTTGAGCCTGTTAGGCAATTAACCTTGTTACCAAATTTCAAGAAAATTAGATATTTGTTGCCGCTATTGCACAGAAACAAAAGAACATGATGTTTTTTCATTAATCAAAGGGCCATAACTCAGCCAAATATCATTTCCCAAAAGTGGCGATCAAACTTGGCCGAGCCCTGTAGGCATTTAACCTTGTAACCAAGTTTCAAGAAAATGGGATATTTGTTACCATTATTGCACAGAAACTAAGTGTGACAGACGAACAGACAGAGAGACAAACAAACCCAAATTAATATGCCCCGCTTTCACCGAAACTTGGACCTCGAAATAGAATTGATAAATTACAGTTTTCAAACAACAATGAGAAGGGCTATAGTGTCCAGATTGGACAGGTAACATGGTATAAGGTAGGACCTCTTTGATGGTCTGGTGTATACAGGTTTTATATCTTAGTGTCCAGATTGGACAGGTAACATGGTATAAGATAGGACCTCTTTGATGGTCTGGATTATACAGATTTTATATCCTAGTGTCCAGATTGGACAGGTAACATTGATAAGATAGGACCTCTTTGATGGTCTGGTTTATACAGGTTTTATATCCTAGTGTCCAGATTGGACAGGTAACATGGTATAAGATAGGACCTCTTTGATGGTCTGGTGTATACAGGTTTTATATCCTAGTGTCCAGATTAGACAGGTAACATGGTATAAGATAGGACCTCTTTGATGGTCTGGTGTATACAGGTTTTATATCCTAGTGTCCAGATTGGACAGGTAACATGGTATAAAATGGGACCAGTCTTTGATGATCTGGTGTATACAGGTTTTATATCCTAGTGTCTATATTGGACAGGTAACATGGTATAAGATAGGACCTATATGATGGTCTGGTGTATACAGGTTTTATATCCTAGTGTCTATATTGGACAGGTAACATGGTATGAGATAGGACTTCTTTGATGGTCTGGTTTATACAGGTTTTATATCCTAGTGTCCAGATTGGACAGGTAACATGGTATAAGATAGGACCTCTTTAATGGTCTGGTGTATACAGGTTTTATATCCTAGTGTCCAGATTGGACAGGTAACATGGTATAAGATAGGACCTCTTTGATGGTCTGGTGAATACAGGTTTTATATCCTAGTGTCCAGATTGGACAGGTAACATAGTATAACATAGGACCTATATGATGGTCTGGTATATACAGGTTTTATATCCTAGTGTCCAGATTGGACAGGTTACATGGTATAAGATAGGACATATATGATGGTCTGGTTTATACAGGTTTTATATCCTAGTGTCCAGATTGGACAGATAACATGGTATAAGATAGGACCTATATGATGGTCTGGTATATACAGGTTTTATATCCTAGTGTCCAGATTGGACAGGTAACATGGTATAAGATAGGACCTATATGATGGTCTGGTATATACAGGTTTTATATCCTAGTGTCCAGATTGGACAGGTAACATGGTATAAGATAGGACCTATATGATGGTATGGTTTATACAGGTTTTATATCCTAGTGTCCAGATTGGACAGATAACATGGTATAAGATAGGACCTCTTTGATGGTCTGGTGTATACAGGTTTTATATCCTAGTGTCTATATTGGACAGGTAACATGGTATAAGATAGGACCTCTTTGATGGTCTGGTGTATACAGGTTTTATATCCTAGTGTCCAGATTGGACAGGTAACATGGTATAAGATAGGACCTCTTTGATGGTCTGGTGTATACAGGTTTTATATCCTAGTTTCCAGATTGGACAGGTAACATGGTATAAGATGGGACCAGTCTTTGATGATATGGTGTATACAGGTTTTATATCCTAGTGTCTATATTGGACAGGTAACATGGTATAAGATAGGACCTATATGATGGTCTGGTGTATACAGGTTTTATATCCTAGTGTCTATACTGGACAGGTAACATGGTATGAGATAGGACCTCTTTGATGGTCTGGTTTATACAGGTTTTATATCCTCGTGTCCAGATTGGACAGATAACATGGTATAAGATAGGACCTCTTTGATGGTCTGGTTTATACAGGTTTTATATCCTCGTGTCCAGATTGGACAGATAACATGGTATAAGATAGGACCTCTTTGATGGTCTGGTTTATACAGGTTTTATATCCTCGTGTCCAGATTGGACAGATAACATGGTATAAGATAGGACCTCTTTGATGGTCTGGTTTATACAGGTTTTATATCCTCGTGTCCAGATTGGACAGGTAACATGGTATAAAGCAGGACCTCTTTGATGTTCTGCCTGCAGGGTTCACATATAAAGCTTTATATGGCAAGGGAAAGTTGAAAGGTAACTTCATACATTGTAAATTTGGGAGTAGTACAACATTTGAACATAAATAAATTTTAATTAACTGTGAAATGAATATAAAGTGTTATTCCAGAGATATGAGGAAACATTATGGATGTGCTGAATTAATAAAAAGAGATGCAAAAACATAATCTACATAAGGGTCAGCCAGTCCTGAGATAGGTTTTGAAATGTTATCATAGTCAGCAAACCATATGCTGTCTCCAGTATGATTATGATCTCAACACCAAATATGCAAATTCGTTTGTCATCAGGCAAATTCATCTTCTGAAAATTGTAATAAGCGAAAAAATGTGATTTGCAATGACTTTGAAAGTCATTGACAATTTGACCTTCATTTCAGCCAGCTCTTCTCTGTTTGTATATGAAAAAAGAAAAATTTTGGCCTTAGGAGTAAAGTTTTCCTTTTGGACCCCATGCAACCTCGCCCCTGGGGGCGGGACAGGAATCCCAATTTTACACTTTCATATTCTTGTTTACCAGCGATTATTTTGGGGGCCAATGCTGAAAAGATTCCATATAATGGTTCCGGAGAAGAAGTCAAAAATGTAAAAGATTAACACACTGCAACAACAGACGCGGTTACGGCGACAGACCGAAAACAATTGGTCACTAAACATTAACACACTGCAACAATAGACACCGTACACGACAGTCAGAAAACAATTGAAAAAGGTCTCTTGAGCATACTTGATCTATTTCAACTTAATTAATTTATCATCCACTCTTGTAGGCCCGAATATTAGCATGTGTGGGTCTTTAACTGTGTAAGAAAACCAGAGTCCCCGGAGAAAACCCACGTGGTCGAGCAGATGACCCCTATACTTTTTCATGTCCGATTGGGAAATCGAACCCCGGTCACCTTGGTGAAAGGCAAGTGTGCTATCAACTGCACCACTTGTACATAACCCTTATATTGTTTTCACTACTGAAGAATAGAAATGTCTGTTAGCTATAAATGCCCCCACCCCCATATGAAATAAGTTCTTCATGCTTACTATATATGCGAAGTTTGATGACAATCGCATCAGTATTTATTTAAATAAGCTTGTTACATTACCATGGGATAGGACAGGATGCAGCGGGACAAGACGGACATTGGGGTAACACTATATGCCCCCCTATTTCATGGCGGGGGCATAAAAAGCAGGATTTTAAAACATTTCTTCCCAAACTGACCTCGGAAGGGCCGTAATTTGGATATGTTTCACTTAATTATCCTGGGAATGCTCTAATTTTCTATTTCATGAAAATCCTGTCACCCCTTTGGGCCATAATAGTCCAGATCATTGCCTGGTAGAGTCTACTAGAGTAACACTAGGGTGAACAGGTTAACTCATTCACCCCTGAAGACACATTTGAACTCTTCCAAATCAAAGGTTGGAATAGTCCATAATGAAATTTCAGGGTTGAATGAGTTAAAAGCTTGATGTATGATCTTGAGGCTCCCAACCTCTGTTGTCTCCTGTATGCTGAACTCTTCAAGAGCTCTTCAAAGTCATGGAATATATCTCAGATTTTACGTTCGAATACTAACAAAAAGAAACCATTTAGGAAACCGAAATCCTTATCATATCTTTTTTTCCCCCTATAAGAATATAAGTCTGTCAGGATGCATCCTTCGGGGTTACAAATTTCTCCGAATAACATCACTTAGCACCAGGGTCATGATAAAATCCGAAGAGTTGGTAAGTGTGAGTAACAAAAATCAGGTCCCTAAAGGCCATCGCCTGCTTCATCCGCAGTAGGATGTTATTAATCTTACTTTCTTTCTGCGGAGCTCTCCTGTCTTGAAGTTAAAGAAAAATCAATACTTACTTTATGGGTCAGATATATCAAAGTACATTTCGGTTAAACAAGAGAGTTAAAAAGACCACACAGCAAATGTCCGCATGCAACCATATAACACAGCTAAAAATGACCAGAAGATCGCAGATGTTCTGCTTACAATATTATTGCTGAAAATATTTCACGACATCTTTAAATTGTCACACAAACAGTAGACATTATAGAAAGACAAAACTACTTTCAACAAATGAAAATTAAGTACAAATATGACAGAGATCAGTTTACAACTGTTGGAGAAATCTAGGGACAAGATTTAGATTGTAAAGTATTGTAAGGGCCAGTAATTTTTCCAAATACAGTTAAATCAAAAACATGTTTTTGAATACACAACATCATGTCATGGCGAATAAGTGCACAAAGTTTGAAAGAAATCGATTAAAAAATCTCCAGACATTTAGATCTAGATTATGAAATATTTAAGGGGTAATAACTCTTGCAAATATTTTGACAAATCAAACCCATATTAAGGAAATCACAACTTCATGTAATGGTGAATTAATGAACTATAAGCTTGAAGGAGATTTGCTGATAACTGTGAAAGGAGATCTTCGGACATGATTTTGATTGTGAAATATGCAAAGGGCAATAACTAGTATTTTGTATTAGAAGTCAAAGTCATAATCGATCATCAGAACGGCGTCTATGAACGATTTATCTATTAATCGGTATTTCAATTTTTTTAAAGCAAATATACATGCTTTTAAGCTTGGTTTTATGGTAGGTTTACAGGTAATACATGTTTCATTGGAAATTTAAAGTGTTTAGGCCTACTGTTTTAATTTACTTTTCTTTATTTTATGTGATAAACAGACAATAACTTTTACTGGCCATACAAGATGTTAACACTTAACTGTGGCGATTTGCTGATTACACAGTAACAATGTAATGTAAAAGCCATGGAACTGCAGTAAAACTATACTACTGTAGTGATTTAAAACTAGTAAGTTATAGCAATGTAACTGAACTTTATATTTAAATCTAACCAAACCTTCACACACTCGATTTTCCCTGCCCAGGGTAAGGGTACAATGTCTTGTTGTCTGCTATTGTTGTTGTTTGTAGTGAATAGATTGTGCAATTTTTTCGTATGTTATATGATTGCTCATGCATTAATTTATGATTTATTTTATTGAAAATTATTTTAAACATATTTCAATATTAAATAATTATACTGCTACTATCAATATATATAGTCAGATCCAGTTGATTGAGAGATTTAATGAAAAATAAGAGATTTTGGTGTTTTACTTTTGCAAAGCTTCACATTACAGCATTTAATCAAATTACTTCCGTTTTCACTGAAGGAGTCAAGATTGTTGCCATACGCTTCTATAGTATCAGTTTTTCATTTTTAAATAGTTGACATTGTTTTCGAGCACTTGAAATTTTAGCTGCAATCAATTGATTTGTTGTTTTCCATCATCGGAACTTCACTAGAAAATACTCTTACAAATATAGACATATCAACCTGGTGTTTAGGAAAACACAACTTCATGTCACGGTGAATTCACGTATAAAGCTGGAAAGAGATTCATTGAAAATTGCAGGAGGACATCTGTACACAGATAAAAATTTATGATATATTAGATATTTATAAAACACAACTAGGTGGAGATCGAGTTACCTGTAAGTATGGATTTTACGGCAACAATCTCAAAATATTCAGCAGGGTTTTGCAAAATTCAAGAAATTAAAATGCTTTGGAACATTAGCAACAGTACATTATTCATCTGCAGGACAACTATTCATCTTCACTATTATTTATATGCAAGAAAAATTCTTAAAGACGGAGACAATTATTTTTTTAATGTAAATAAAAAAAGCTATATAAATGTCACGCTTGGCCAAATATCACAACTCTAGAACATTTGGATGCTTATTTCAAATCACCATTAAAGCTACTTGTACTAAGACAATCTTTCCCACAAATTTTGGTGCAGGTAGCTGCCCCTATTTCTCCTTATCTGGCACTGTCCTTTTCTCAGGCAGAGCCACTTCCTTCAGTACAAAAAGTTATATTCATCGAGGGAAGCTCTGTACACAAACAGAAAATTAACCCCATCACCCTACCCTCAAATTTGAACCTTACCCAATCATAGACTGGGCAATTCCATTTTACATAAGTAGGGTTGAATGAGTAAACCAACTTTATGAATGTTCATCAAAGACTTACCAAAATTTCTCTTAATTAGCCAAAAAGCAGGCAGCACTGCAACACCGAATTTCTTTCATCAGAACGCAGAAATGGTCCTTTCAGCACGCATTTACCCTTTATCTATTTATTTGACATCAACCCCATAATAAGAATATGTGATTTGTATTGAAATTTAGGTTGTATGCTACCTTGCACAATACAAATGTGATTTGTATTAGAGTTAAGGTTATATGCTACCTTATAAATTCTACCTGTGATTTGCATTAGAGTTAAGTTTATATGCTACCTTGCACAGTACACCTGTGATTATTGTATTAGAGTTAAGTTCATATGCTACCTTGCACAGTACACCTGTGACTATTGTATTAATGTTAAGGGTACATGCTACCTTATACATTCTATCAGTAATTTGTATTAGAGTTAAGGTTATATGCTACCTTGCACAATACACCTGTAATTTGTATTAAAGTTAAGGTTACATGCTACCTTACACATTCTATCTGTAATTCATTAAGCAGAATATAACAATGCATGCAGAAATTGAGAAGGGTTATCCCCCTTTTAGAAGTATTGTAATTTTACACACACATGTATATCCCTTTATTATTAATTCAAAAACTTTTAAATTTTTAACCTGTCTCTTCATAAATATTTGCTATTGATAAAAAAAGTCGATAATATATTGTTAACTAAAAATTTAAATAATATTTGATATGCTTTACGTATATATAGCAACTGATCAAAGCTCAGTGATGATTTTACTTACATGTCTATATTCCACACCTGTTACAGATTAACTTGGTGTGTTTCAGGACCATCTTAACCTTTTTACGCTGACCAAATCTCCAAACATCAGCCGTCCACAGTTCAGCATCTGCACATACCCAGTCACGACGTAGACTGTAGACCTGTCACTAAGCCTATAGATCTACCTCGACAAGAATTCCCCGCAAGCAATCTGCCCTGCATGCAGACAAACTCTGCATGTCAGTTGGATCCTGCACGAGTGCGGGCACCTGATGCAGCAGCTGTGCAGCAGCGTGATGTTAATGATACAGTTAATGGAAAACTCACAAAAAAAAAAATGCAATATCTCAAACAAAATCTAGGTGATAAAAATCATTGCTGAGCAGAAATATGATTAGAACGACGACAACAGCTTTGGCCCGTCTGACGGGGAAATCAATACAAAATATTCATCACCGAGATCATATCAAAATACAAAACATTTCAAATACCTTGCAAAAACTGTGCTTTCATTGATTTCTAGATTGTTTGCATTTCAGTCCGATAGAGCATATATATATGCATTTGGGCAATGCTGCAAAAGATGAAATATTTCAAATATGTTGCACTTTTTGCGGTCTAATTGATTAGTTCTGTAGAACATTTTCCTTGCATAAAGTGATTGGCAGTACATGTGTATACAAGTATGTAAAACTTTGCCGACATCCTGTTTTTGCTGCGGCATACAAATTGTGCTAATGTTTGAATTCTTGAGAAAGTTTAAAAATAAATCAATATGTTTCACGTTTTCAAGTAGAATGAATCTTTTTCTAAGTCTCGCTTACAATCTTATAGCTTGATAAACATGATAACAAGAGGCACAAAGGGCCTCACCAGTCACCTCAATCTTACAGCTTGATAAACATGATAACAAAAGGCACAAAGGGCCTCATCAGTCACCTCAATATTATAGCTTGATCAACATGATAACAAGAGGCACAAAGGGCCTCACCAGTCACCTCAACCTTACAGCTTGATCAACATGATAACAAGAGGCACAAAGGGCCTAACCAGTCACCTCAACATTACAGCTTGATAAACATGATAACAAGAGGCACAAAGGGCCTAAGCAGTCGCCTCAATTTTACAGCTTGATAAACATGATAACAAGAGGCACAAAGGGCCTCACCTGTCACCTCAATATTATAGCTTGATCAACATGATAACAAGAGGCACAAAGGGCCTCACCTGTCACCTCAATATTATAGCTTGATCAACATGATAACAAGAGGCACAAAGGGCCTCACCAGTCACCTCAACCTTACAGCTTGATCAACATGATAACAAGAGGCACAAAGGGCCTAACCAGTCACCTCAACATTACAGCTTGATAAACATGATAACAAGAGGCACAAAGGGCCTCACCAGTCATCTAAATCTTACAGCTTGATCAACATGATAACAAGAGGCACAAAGGGCCTCCCCTGAGTCATCTCAATCTTACAGCTTGATAAACATGATAACAAGAGGCACAAAGGGCCTAAGTAGTCACGCGAGTCATAAATAGGTAGCTACCTGTCATGTCACGAAGGATAAAACCTTTAAAAGATTTTAACTAGAACTGTTAGGAGTAGTATGTTTTCATCAGAAACATGTATATCATAGGATATCACCAATTGTTATAGCACAGAACAAACAAGTTATAATATACACCCCTCCCCCCTTATCTTCATTGAGGGGGGTATAAATAGTAATATTGTTATTGAGGATAATCATTACCATTCAAGTAGAAAAACATCTTCCTACTGAAAATAGACAATATATACCCGAAAATGTATGTATACGCACTACACACAGCAATGGACAGAAATACAGCAATCAGAATCAATTTTTGACTATAATTTTTGTTATATAATTTATATAATAATGTTTGCTGGATTAAAAATTTCATGCTAAAGAGGGAAACAAAAATGGCAAAAATTAAAGGTGGCCAAAATTCCAACTATACACTTTCTTACTGTTACTAATTGTAAACAACTTCATGGGAAATCTTGATTATCTTAGCAATTTCCATACTGAAAGCATTTTGCTTAATTATGATTGCGCAAATTAGTTTCTGTATACTGCTTTCTACAGCAAGTATTGTAAGTACGCTAATTCATCCGTACAGCGCTTAAATATCTATTTAAATTTGGTTTTGCGGTAAAATTTAAGCAGGTTTACAGTAATAAATTATTCCTCATATTTTTAGAATTAGAACTTCTGGGTACAATACAAAATCCATAACATTCTTGAAGCCTAAGGATTTTGAAATGCAGAAAAATTGTAGAGCATTTTGATGCATGCCAATGCAGATGTGTTAGGATTACAATAATTGACTGCATTGCCTGATCCATGTCATTTTTGTTACTTTAATAGCGATATAATAATGAGGGGAGAAGTCGGAAAGTCACCATTCCCAAACACAGGCTGGTACTCAATGTACCATTTCTGGTGGCTTGTGAGGTCTTAAGTTATATGCGTCCTTAAAGATTTTCTACATTTGTAATAAAATCGTGCCATATCTTCTTGGTTACCTTTGACTTTCACTTCAGGTCTTAAAAGTTTTTGCAATTGCTCTCACCATAACATGAAAAGTTGAAGGAAATCAATAAATTCTTGGAAAAATTTTCTTAATTTTTTTAACCTTCAGATATTGTCTGCATGCTCTTTCACACAAAATCTTCCCATAAAGTTAGCACAAAAACCAAGAAAGCGCTCAAACTGTTTTTTATATATATATTCAAACATAAGTTCTGCATGGTTGACATGAGTAAACCCTAGGCATGAATAGCGATAGAGATAATATTGAACATAACACAATACAGCAAGTTGATCTTATCCATGTTACCATAGAAACCTACAAAAAATGTAAATTTGAAAAAATACAGGGGCAATAACTCTCACTAATCTATTCCATACTCCATAAAAGTGTTTTATGAGAGATTTAACTTAAACATGTCAAACGTTCAATCAAACTTAAATTAATGATGTCCCTTTGGAGGGAATAACATTTTCATGAAATTCAGATAATCACAAGACAGAGAACTGGGACATAAGTAGAAATTCTACGAATTCAGCATTGACAAAATTACTATTTCACAGTCCCAAGAAACATTTTTAAAACACATAAAATTGCAAAACTCTTTTATGCCCTGCTAGAATGATATATTGCCACCTATCTTAAGTACAGCATACAAGAATAACCCAGAGTGAAGAATTGCACACTTTAGAGCAATAAATCTGTACATCTACAACTCTGAGACCCAAAAAAGAGTCGCAATTTGCAAGCCAAACGAAAACCGCTAAAAATATCATTTTTTTCCTTAGCCATAAAGGATTAATTAAAGTTACTTAGAATTTACAACACCTCACTGGGAAGATTGTAAACTGAAGTGTTTAAAAAAAAATCTTACAAGGAAAGAGGAGCCTTCTGAAGGATGCAGTGTTATCCGAAGCAAAGGGACACAACTCTAATTGAATAAGGTTAATCTATTATATATACAGTAAACCATATGCTACGGTATGAACGTTTCTACTTTCATTCTCAAATGAAAAGCATTTAAGCTGGTAAGTGTTCATAAAGTGGGTTGTAACGCAAAAGTAGATATTTAAGGATTAACTTGAATCTATTTTTATGCTATGGGGGTATAACAAAAAAAAACTGGAGTGTAACTCTAAAACAACCGCGAAGCAGTTTATGATGAGAGTACAATCCGTTTTTTTGTGTTATAACCCAATAGCATAAAAAATAGATTGAAGTTAATACTTATAATTTAATCTTTACCCTGCGAAAATTAACTTTATTTATGGACTCTTTTCTCTTACAAATTATTACGCTGCTGCATCAGCCAATCAAAAGCGACGTTATAAACAGCGACGTCAATTTTTACGTTATGGGCTGATACTTTTTACACCAATGAAAATGCTTGTTTCATACAAGATTAAATTATATAGCTATAACACGCATGTCAAATTCCTCATACATAAATTGTACTACCGTAAAAACTCGTGTAATCTGCGCACTTTTTTAAGGGAAATTAAAATCAAATAGTTGGGGGTGCGTAAATTACAATGATATAGATGTGTGTCAAGTTTTTTTTCAGTGAAAGATCGAGAAATCTGAAGGACGCCGCCATATTGGAAAGTCGGGATTGTTTCCTTTTGTACACAAGATCCTGACGACGCAAGCAGAATAAATAAATTAATATTAAAAACATTCAAATTATAATGTATTTGTGTTGTTATTTATGAATTACACGGGAATTGACGATAAGTTATTTATGATTGACGTCCAGATGTAATTTGGACCAGGCCAGAGTTGAGACAGCCGCTCGGCATACAACGTTTATTTGACAAGTAATTATAAGCCCAATTAGGTAAACAAAACATTTAACACAAATACAGGCATTCTATTTCACTCGTGTGGTCATCTAAAACCATAGTTTATCTAATAGTTTAGGAAAAATCAGGTATTGATATTGCCGATAAATATTCCGACCACGGTAAAAGTTTCGTCTCGTTATCACTTTGACATACTTTCGTTTTCAGTTCCAGATGAATAATCACTAAAGGCGTGTCCAATTAAGTTCCTTGCTTTTCTTCTCGTAATCCTGCAGCCATTTCAATTGCACTTGCAACATCTTCGGCAGTAAATACTTCAAAATGTCATCGAATTCGCAGGAACTCGTTTCAAAATCGAAAGTCGCCATTGCGTTCTACTTGAGTAACTTTCGTAGTAAATTCTTTGGTTTTCGCGGGAATATCGTGTCATGTGATGCCTTTATGAATGGAAATTTCCATTACTATTTCAGTCGCCAGAGTCGCGTGATACATTCGGCCAATCAAAACCGTCGTAACATGTTTTCTATACCAATCGTAAAATCGCTTCTTCACGACCGTCGGAACCACAAGGATGGCGGACGATGTCTCATAAAAGCAATAACAGAGACCACATCAAGCAAATAAAGCGTGTAAAGGCGTTAACAGGGGCCGAGGAGTTAACCGTAAGAGTTATAACATTTACACATATCATTAGTTAATGCAACGTAACGTTTATGCCATATTATCTATGCTGTTACCGCTAATTATCGCAACAATGCTTTCGCCGTCTCCACGTGGTCGCCTTTGTGTTTACATTAGATATAACCAATCAAAGGTAGCCTATTATCGAGGACTGAGAGCGTGTCAAAAAAGGCAATTTTTCATTGGTCAACCCGTAGGACTGTCTTAGGCCTGTACCCGTGTGATTGCGGTACCGGAGCCTAATTATACCAAGCCGTCAGAATGGGTTTTAATGAAAGTTATTATCGTCTAATTGATCAGGAGAACACTTCTAAGGTAATTATCGTTTAAACAAGATACCCTACTCAATGAGATCAGTATAATTGTGCTTTTAATTACACCTGTCGTCGATAATTACATGTCAGCTTGACCGAGGATGGTTTATGATCGACCAGGCGTGTGTAGGGTCCGGTAGGCACAAAACACGTTTTTCTTATACTTGCTAATAATTATGCATTTTTCTAATAAATGAATAACACAAACTCATCCATGTTTTTTTTTATTTACTGGAGAAAATCGTCACCTAAAAAGAGAAAAAAGAATATTGAATGACATGAGAACGAGACAAATTAATGGTCGTCAACTTTGCGATTTTTTCGATTTTTTTGGGTGCGTAAATTATATTGATACAGACCTTTTTCCAGCTGTTTTGGGGTGATTTTTAGGGTGCGCAAATTACACTGGTGCGTAGATTACACGAGTTTTTACGGTAATCCATAAAACATACATTAACTGGTCACCTCATTCCGAAAGTCTCACGAGGGGTTTGAATTTCTAACTAAAGCTTCAGCAAAGTTCTGTTCTAATTAATGTAATTAGCCCTCCATGCTAACGAAGACTTTAAAATTTTATCATGTGACCCTCAGATGCAGTTTTAAAAATGTTTACCTACATACAACACAGGTAGAATGATCTAACAGCTGAGGATTGACATGGAACACTTGCTCTACTGGACAACTCTATAGAGGTGCTGGTCACTCCAATCGAGGTCACCTATCAAGGTCACTTATCAAAACAATACCCGAAGACACATTCGAACTGTTCCTATTCAAAGGTTTGAATAGTTCATTATGAATTTGCTCAGGTGAACAAGTTGTTTTTCAAATATGTCCATAAATGTAGTCTCTTAAATGTCTTAATGTCACTAAGACAAGTTAATATCTAAGACTATCAGAAAACTCTAAGGAAAAGTACATAATTATCTTGATCACTCAAATAAAAGAGTTCTTTTTAAAATGAAGTTTCCATGACAACAGTATCCCCTCCAAAGCCATATTAGTAGGTTATTAAAAAATATTGATCTCCAAATCTCCGGCTGTAGTGGTTTTACAGAACAGAATCTACTTATGACAGCACTGGACCCTGACAATTAGAACTTTTGTTTCTTTTCCGATTGCCGTGGTTTCTCAAAACAAGATGCTCTGACAACCATAACCTTTCAATAAGACATTTTTCATCTTTGACTGTAGAAATTTCTCAAAACAGGAAGTTCCTTTGACAGTAGACATCTTTCAATTAGAATTTTGATTTCTTTTTTAAATGCAGTGGTTTTTCAGACACATGCTTGGTAGAACCTGACACATGGTTATATAGTGGTACCTCAGACACATAGTAAGTGGTACCTCAGACACATGGTCAGTGGTACCTCAGACACATGGTCAGTGGTACCTCAGACACATAGTCAGTGGTACCTCAGACACATGGTCAGTGGTACCTCAGACACATGGTCAGTGGTACCTCAGACACATGGTCAGTGGTACCTCAGACACATGGTTATAGTGGTACCTCAGATACATGGTTAGTGGTACCTCAGACACATGGTCAGTGGTACCTCAGACACATGGTCAGTGGTACCTCAGACACATGGTCAGTGGTACCTCAGACACATGGTCAGTGGTACCTCAGACACATGGTCAGTGGTACCTCAGACACATGGTCAGTGGTACCTCAGACACATGGTCAGTGGTACCTCAGACACATGGTCAGTGGTACCTCAGACACATGGTCAGTGGTACCTCAGACACATGGTCAGTGGTACCTCAGACACATGGTTAGTGGTACCTCAGATACATGGTTAGTGGTACCTCAGACACATGGTTAGTGGTACCTCAGACACATGGTTAGCGGTACCTCAGACACATGGTCAGTGGTACCTCATGACACATGGTTAGTGGTGCCTCAGACACAAGGTTAGTGGTACTTCAGACACATGGTTAGTGGTACCTCAGACACATGGTAAGTGGTGCCTCAGACACAAGGTTAGTGGTACTTCAGACAAATGGTTATATAAGTGGTACCTCAGACATGGTTTGTGGTACCTCATGACACATGGTCAGTGGTACCTCAGACACATGGTTAGTGGTTCCTCAGATACATTGTTAGTGGTACCTCAGATAGATGTAGGTGGTACCACAGACATGTTTAGTGGTACCTAAGGACAGTTGCTCTCTAAGACTACAGTGTAACTCAGGAGAAGGTTTTATAGAACTAGGTTGTCACTTGATATCTCTAAAGTACAAGGAATAAATGAAAAACAACATCCAGGCATCAGTTGTTGGCCATATACTCATCTTGTTAGAAAACCTAGACAACATTACTTGTATTACATGGACATCAAGGCATATCACTGTCCAATTCCAGCCATTTACAGTTTTTATAATGATCCGAAAATCCGCTCGTTATTTAGGGGACCTTTTGCGAGAGAAACATGTCTACACTGCCAGAGGAAGACGGTTCATTCCAGTGGATCGTGCACAGCTAATAGAAATTCAGAAATAGCATCAGTGTGCTCGTGGCTAGAAAAATCACGTCATATGGCACAGCTACTGTCTAGTCTTAATAGACTTAAAGGCTTCACCATGTTAATAAGACAACCTTTTGTTTTCCTCTTTCCTTCACATATGGAATATGTTTCAATGCACATTTAAATCAATGCTTTCATTTTGTTACTAAGCTGTTTTCGAAATATGATTTTTTTTTTGTTCAAATTTTGGATGTCAACTGACACCATTTTGTTTTTCTTTCCCTTCAATATTATAATGAAGATTCTATTTTATATTTCACAAAGATTAGATAAATAAAGGCAATCACATTCAATATATACATACTGTAAACATACTTATTTTAGCAGTAATCTTATTTTAGCAGTAATTTTATTTTAGCAGTAATCTTATTTTAGCGCTTTTCGCGCTGAATGTATAGCTGTATTGCACCAAAATATTATTGCGCTAATTGGAGTTTTTATTGGTTTTTGATATAGTATTAACTTCAGATGCACGAATCTATCGTTGCACTAATGTGCTAAAAACTGACAATGTGCAAAAATTTTATTGTGCAAAATTAAGTACACATACTTAAAGAAATTTTTTCTTAACTTAACTTAATTGTTGTGAGACAGCCATGCTTTACATAATACTGTAAACCAACTTATTTTTGCATATTTCGCGGGTGATTAAAATTTGCGCAAATAATCACCACAAAATAATTTCGATCAGAGGTGATGCCAACTAACTGTTGGAATATTGTACTGTACATAGGATTTAAGACTGAATTTATCCCAAAATGAAATTGACGCCAAATAATTGTTTCGCATGAAATACATAATCAAGTCGCTGACGAAAATAAGTTGGTTTACAGTATACCGTAAAAGGAAATTATGCCTATATCAGGCCTTTTATTGATATGTTACATCATCATATAAAGGGTAAAAGAAAATACCACCCCCTTGCCACAACAAGTAATATCCCCCCCCCTCCCGCTAAAACATGTAACATGCCCCTCCCCCCCGCCACAACATGTAACCCCCTCCCCCCCACAACATGTAACTCCCCCTCCCAGCAACAAGTAACTCCCCCACCCCCGACCCACCACAACATGTAACCCCGCCCCCACAACATGTAACTTCCCCCCCCCCCCACAACAAGTAACTCCCCCCCTCCCCGTCGCAACATGTAACACCCCCTCCCCCAACATGTAATCCCCACCGCCATAACATGTAACACCCCCTCCCCCTGCCACAACATGTAACCCACCCACCCACCCCCCCGCCATAACATGTAACACCCTCTCCCCCTGCCACAGCATGTAACTCCACCCCTCCCCGCCACAACATGTAACATCCCCCCAGCCCCGCCATAACATGTAACACCCCCTCCCCCTGCCACAACATGTAACTTCCCTCCCCCCCCCCCCACCATAACATGTAACACCCCAAAAAAACCCCAGTCTTCTATTTCCAAAGTGGTCAACGGTGACCTTTGACCTTTAACTTTGACCAATGACCATCAAAATCTGACCAATTGTATAATTTTATTGTGTGATGCTATGGTGTGAATAATGAAACAATTCTGACCAGGGGTTTTTAAGACATGTTGTACACAAGGAGGTCCGGACTCACAGACAGACAGATGCATGGATGCACGGACAAAGTGATTACTATATCCCCCCCCCCCACCAACCCCTTATCTAAGTGGGGAGTAGAATTAATACAATCAGGAGGAACATACACAATATGAAGGTTGTTGTCCTCACCCACATGTTCTGGACCAGGTGATGCACCCAGTGGGCATTATTGACCAAATGTCACCAGCCACAGGATCGTCTGATCAATGTCTAGTCTGCACCTTATTCTACTGGTTGTTGAAATGATATATTGCCTTCGTATTTACTCTGGCCAACTTGATACCACACAAGCACTTGGTAGTTTTCCTTTAAATATTGCCCATTCCACTGCCCAGACTAAATAATGATATTGTATTTGTCAGTAAGAATTCAGAGACAAACTTATTATGCTTATAAGAAATCGGTAAGAAATAAGAGATGATGTTATTAGGCTGATAAGAAATCAGAAAGAAATCCGAGATGACATAATTATATGCTGATACGAAATTGGTAAGAAATCAGATATGACGTAATTAGGCTGGTAAGAAATCCGAGATGACATAATTAGGCTAATAAGAAATCGGTAAGAATTCAGAGATGACATAAATAGGCTGATAAGAAATCATTAAGAAATTAGAGATGACCTAATAAGGCTGATAAGAATTGGTAAGAAATCAGATATGATGTAATTAGGCTGATACTAAATCAGAAATCAGAGATGACCTAATTAGGCTGATAAGAAATCAGAAAGAAATCCGAAATGACATAATTATATGCTGATATGAAATCGGTAAGAAATCAGAGATGACATAATTAGGCTGATAAAAAATTGGTAAAAATTAGAGATGATGTAATTAGGCTGATAAGAAATCATTATAATTATGCTGATACGAAATCGATAAGAAATCAAAAATGACACTATAGGCTGATAAGAAATTGGTAAAACATCAGAGATGACATAATTACGCTCACAAATGAGTGACAACTATTTTAATTATATTCTTGTTATACTGTACAGTTAATATATCATTGAAGTTTTTATTTCTGATAAATACATATTTTATATCCCATTTTATGCATTGCAGCATTATACTTTTTCAAATTGCGACGTCATTTCTTATATATATTATATGAAAGCAATCTGATTACAAGAGGCCCATGGGCCTTAACGGTCACCTGATGTTTGATATGAAAGAGAAATATGGGAATGTTGAGATGAATATTTATAACAATAAATTGTAGCATATCTGGGAGTGGAAAAAATGAATTTTTGAAATTATGTCAATTTGACCCTTTTAGGCCCCACCCCTCAGGCACCTGGGGGTCAGTCAGTGTCAATATGTGCGTACTACTCAAAAGTCATGTCATATTGATAATTTCAACCAAATTTGCATCATTTCTTAAGGCAATTCAACAAATAATGCAAAAATATGTTTTTTTCTGCCAATATACTATAGTAAACTTAACGCCCTCCACAGCGGGAGATGCAAGACCCCAGAGTCATGAAATTCACAATTTTGGTAAAGAACCTTAAAACCAATCCATCTATGAAGAGTATTTGATTCCAGCATATCTGGAAGAAGAGAAGAAGATTTTTGAAATTTTTGTCAATTTGACCCTTTTTGGCCCCGTCCTCCAGCCCCTGGGGGTCAACTAGGGCCAACATGTACATACCATCAAAGTGTCATCCCATGCTGATAATTTGATACAAGTTAGAATGAATTCCAATACAAATCCAACAAATAATAGTCAAAAATGTGATTTCCCTATATAAACTATAGTAAAGTTTACCCCCTTCCCAGGGGCAAACATGAGATCCCAGGGTCATAAAATTCACAATTTTGGTAAAGCACCTTAAGACCCTTCCATCTATGAAGAGTATTTGATTCTACCATATCTGAGAGTAGAGAAGAAGATTTTTGAAATTTTTGTAAATTTTACCCTTTTTGGCCCTGCCCCGCAGGCCCCTGGGGGTCAACTAGGGCCAACATGTACATACCATCAAAGTGTCATCCCATGCTGATAATTTGATACAAGTAAGAATGAATTCCAATACAAATCCAACAAATAATAGTCAAAAATGTGATTTCCAAATATAAACTATAGTAAAGTTTACCCCCTCCCCAGGGGCAAACATGAGACCCCAGGGTCATGAAATTCACAATTTTGGTAAAGCACCTTAAGACCCTTCCATCTATGAAGAGTATTTGATTCTACCATATCTGAGAGTAGAGAAGAAGATTTTTGAAATGTTTGTCAATTTGACCCTTTTTGGCCCCGCCCATCAGCCCCTGGGGGTCAACTAGGGCCAACATGTACATACCATCAAAGTGTCATCCCATGCTGATAATTTGATACAAGTAAGAATGAATTCCAATACAAATCCAACAAATAATAGTCAAAAATGTGATTTCCCTATATAAACTATAGTAAAGTTTACCCCCTCCCCAGGGGCAAACATGAGACCCCAGGGTCATGAAATTCACAATTTTGGTAAAGCACCTTAAGACCCTTCCATCTATGAAGAGTATTTGATTCTACCATATCTGAGAGTAGAGGAGAAGATTTTTGAAGTTTTAGTCAATTTTACCCTTTTTGGCCCCACCCCGCATGCCCCTGGGGGGTGGGGACCATATAATTCACAATTTTGGTTCACCCTCAGCCATGGAAGCTTCCTGTAAAATTTCATTGAATTTGGTTCAGCGGTTTTGGAGAAGAAGTCGAAAATGTAAAAAGTTTACGGACGCACGACGCACGACGCACGACGCACGACGACGGACAAAAGGCGATTAGAATAGGTCACTTGAGACTTTGTCTCAGGTGACCTAAAAGACCTACAGATCCTCACTATTACTATCATGTGTAGGATCTGACAGCAACCAGTAAAAGGTCATGTGCAGATGACCTTTATTATTTCCATATCTAGGAAATGAACAGCCAATCAAAATGCACCTTGTAAATGGTGTTTGGTAGACGAACAAAAATTGCGGCAGATTAAAGGGAAGAAGAGAAAATCATTCAGGGCGTTATATAACAATTTGATTAGTATTTTTTTGTGATAATTTCTTTACCTTCAGTTGGTATTACTTTTCGGACAAATGAAAAACTTTTATTTTTCTGACCAGTCACAGAATCATGAGCACAATTTTGTTTTCTGACCAGTCCCAAAATCATGAGCACAATTTAGTTTTTCTGACCAGTTCCAAAATCATGAGGACAATTTTATTTTATTTTATTTTTCTAAACCAGTCCCAGAATCATGAGCACAATTTTGTTTTTCTGACCAGTCTCAAAATCATGAGCACAATTTTGTTTTCTTGCCAGTCTCAAAATCATGAGCACAATTTTGTTTTTCTGACCAGTCTCAAAATCATGAGGACAATTTTATTTTTCTGACCAGTCTCAAAATCATGAGCACAATTTTGTTTTTGTGACCAGTCACAGAATCATGAGCACAATTTAGTTTTTCTGACCAGTCCCAAAATCATGAGGACAATTTTATTTTATTTTATTTTTCTAACCAGTCCCAGAATCATGAGCACAATTTTGTTTTTCTGATCAGTCTCAAAATCATGAGCACAATTTTGTTTTCTGACCAGTCTCAAAATCATGAGGACAATTTTATTTTTCTGACCAGTCTCAAAATCATGAGCACGATTTGGTTTTTCTGACCAGTCCAAAAATCAAAAGAGAACAACTAAGGATTAACAGTAACCGACAAGTACATTACTAGAAATTTAGACATTGGAAATTTGAGAAAGATCTTATCCTGTTTTTCTCAAGAAACTGCAATAAAAAAACACTGAAAACTATTACTGTTATATCAAAGATGGCTGCCATTAATAATGAGATATTTTTTTTAATTTTCATGGTCACTTTTTTCATTAAAGTCTTGCAAGGTTAAATTGGCTTCTTTTCAAAAATCTTTTATCAAAGGTACAGAAATGCTGGTCATCCACCCTGAAGATTCATAATGAACTATGCCAACCTTTGATATTGAAAGAAATCAACTGTGCTGTCAGGGGAAAGAGAGACTATTCTTGATATTTATTTTTTTACAACTTTTGCAACAAAAGCAAATGAAGTTGTTTACAACTAGCATCATTCCATTTCAGTGGATAAAAAACATACTGAACTGTCGGTTTTGCCAAACATCATTACCGAAGTTGGCATCCAACTGGTTTTTGTACTGCTGAAAACAAGTGTCGTGCTTTTCTAGGAATGTTTTATTCACTGCATGCAGGTCAATTGTCTTTAAATTATTTTCCAACGATGGGATCCCACTGAGTTACGGCAGTTTTAAGGCTTTTTTGTCATGCTTTTCAGAGAATTTTTTTTATTTTAAAATTTCTCAACATCATTAACAAAGTCAAAACCCTGTTGTGATTTTTGTTTCAAATCGCATGTTTTTATTGACTTAAAATAACACATTAAAACTTATATTGGAAACAACTGCTTTTTGATTCACTGCAACTTAATTACCATACTCAATTCATATACCTACACACATTTAAATACTTAATCCAATTCAAAAATGTCAAACCTCCTTTATCGCGAAGACTGTGGGGACCAAGAGGGCACTTCGAGTAATCCACGAGCATTCAAGTAAAGCAAGTTTGAATAAAGGTATCAAAATTGGCCAGACTGGTGATACACTTTGAAATAAATAGCAGTAATAATTACATACAGATCACAAAGTCAGTTTGCTCACCATCTATCTGTTATATCACCCATATTTATTAACTGGTCTACCTGTTTTACCTAGGATGGTATTTTTATCTTTTTAACCCCTGATTATCACCCCTTATATAAACTTTATCAATTTAACACCAATTATGAAATAACTTATTTTATCTTATATTAATCACTCTTGTTTGCCCAGACCTTATACATACTTGCCAACCCTCCCTATTTAGGAGGGAGACTCCCGATTTTGGACCCTAAAATGTTGCATTTTCAACTTTGGAATTTGCTTAACTGTTCCTGTTTTTAAAGATCTGATGATTTCATCTGAAAGAAGAGCTCAAAAGAAGCCATTTAAAGGTGTTATTTTCCCTCTGAATGTACATGTTTACATATCATTTATATTTTCAATTCTGAGCACGCATAATCTCCCCCATGGAAATTTTAAAAAGTTGGCAAGTATGCTTATAAGCACACAGGGTTTTTATGGAAACCATTCAGCAGCACCAGGAGAAAACACATGGTCAGGCAGATGCAACCCATTTTCAAGTCCAGTTGGAGGATCAAACTTTGGGTGCCTTGGTAAAAGGTTAAAGCTCTATCCGCTTCACACAAGACCAAGCCATCTCTCCTTGCAAATGAATTTTCCTTCTAACTTTGATGCATTTAACAATGTACATGAATCATGTGTAATTCTGCTACACCTGATAGCCTTTCTGTCAATTACCAGCTACAGAGCTGTATGGGGAGATAAATAAAGACACAACAAGCTTACCAAATACATATGGCGTTCAATATGTAACCACTAATCTAAGAAATTGTCAAACCTGTTTCAGATTGCTTCAACCATGGTCTGCTTTGTTTGATAATTTTAGAAAAATTCAGGGGTAGAATTAAAATTTTTATCAACTCACATTGTGTGGTGAGTGGGTTAAATGTTAACTCGCCAAATTAGAAACTTGCTCGCAATTTTGGAGTGGATTATGAAAGCACTACAATCATTGCATTCTGAATCAGTCTAATTTTCAATTTAGACAATTTAAGTGTCAAGACATTAATGCACTATTTGTGCATATGTGGTTTTGTTTCCCGATTCGTTTGATACTTTCTAGCACGTTTTCTGACATTTGTAGAGAGTAGAATAATAAATATCTTTCAACAGGCATTATATGTATACCCACTTGCCGAAAAATGCAAGTACAATAATTTTTTACTTGTCATTTCAAAAATCAACACGCATTTTGCGAGTGCACAAATGTTAATTTCAAACACTGCAATTCCACTGATTCTAAGTTCAAAGCAGAGATGAACAACAAATTCAATACTACGTAATCCATTCATATTGCGACAATTTTTATTTTCTGCATCCTGGCTCTTTTACATATAGCGTGAAAACGTATTACAAATCAATAACATTTCTATTTGTAGTAGTAATATTTCCAACTTGCACAAAACCTTAAAAGTTGGAATATAAAACCATAATGTAACTGAAGTATCAGGTTAAAACCGGTTGCCATGACTACCAATCGTATTATTGTCAAATCAAAGAGAGGCAGTGTTTTATAGGTTTCAAATGTGCCTCAATGATTGGTTGGATCGGTCTCAAATCACCATGCATCAAGTCGGAGATGCGCTGATGGCATTTATTTCATCAAATATGAAGATCGGAAATTAAAGAAGCCAAATCTGCAAAATACTTTAAACCAGTGCCTGAGAATGATAGAACACTGTTTCAAATGTCACAAAATTTTTAAAGTTCATCAATCTAAAATTTCAAATCAGTTCAAGCTGGAACATTTAGAATATTATTTTCTACAACCTTTTTATGTATATGTAGCATTAACTGTGGCGACAAGTATAACAAAATCGTAGTCAGAAGGAATCGTGACAACATCAGATCCTTTCCTCCGCACGAGGTCGTTTTAATGTGTTCAATGCGATACTCTACAACTCGGACGTCACTGCATGTGAATAACGATGATACAGGTTACATGAATTTGATCCGAAATTGCATTTTACTGAATCACACATTACATTAGTACCAATAGGGAATAACTAAATTTGTTCAGTAAATCAATTTTCCAATCTCCTGTTAATAGACAAACTAAGATTCCTTTTATGTTTCCGTGCGATCCATTTCCAAGGCCAAGCTGACATGCTTTATTCCTTGAAAAAATATCATTTTATGTGTGTTTATATGGAGAGTATATTTAATGGTTTTCTGCCGAATACCATAGATATTTTAATGGGTCCACATTTTTCACTTGCAAGTTCACCAACATTTTTCACTTGCATGATGGAACTGGAGAGAACATTTTTTCATATTTTCATCCCCATTTTTAACAAGTTTTAATTCCTTTAATTTCCGCTGTAATCCAGTAGTCTAGAAAGTACAAAAACACTTCTGGTACCGAAACCTACACTTCTGGTACCAAAACCTACACTTGTCACCAAAACCTACATTTCTGCTACCAAAACCTACACTTCTGGTAACAAAACCTGCTTTCTTGGCACCAAAACCTACACTTCTGATACCAAAACCTACACTTCTGGTAACAAAACATGCTTTCCTGGCACCAAAACCTATACTTCTGGTACCAAAACCTATACTTCTGGTACCAAAACCTACACTTTTGGTAACAAAACCTGCTTTCCTGGCACCAAAACCTACACTTCTGCTACCAAAACCTACACTTCTCCTACCAAAACCTACACTTCTGATACAAAAACCTACACTTTTGCTACCAAAACCTATACTTCTGGTAACAAAACCTACACTTCTGATACAAAAACCTCCACTTCTGCTACCAAAACCTACACATCTCCTACCAAAACCTACACTTCTGATACAAAAACCTACACTTTTGCTACCAAAACCTACACATCTGCTATCAAAACCTACACTTCTGCTACCAAAACCTACACTTCTGCTACCAAAACCTACACTTCTGCAACCAAAACCTACACTTCTGCTACCAAACATACACTTCTGCTATAAAAACCTACTCTTCTGTTACCAAAACCTACTCTTCTGCTACCAAAACATACACTTCTGTTACCAAAACCTACACTTCTGTTACCAAAACCTTACACTTCTGCTACCAAAACCTACACTTCTGTTACCAAAACCTTACACTTCTGCTACCAAAACCTACACTTCTGCTACCAAAACCTACACTTCTGATACCAAAACCTACACTTCTGCTAGCTATAATCCTACACTTCTGCTACCAAACTTTAACTACCATTACTTCATTTCCATTGGAAGCATAAATCTAATGCTTTTAATGCTCAGTGAATATACACAGAATATGATTGTTGTAATTATTTTAACTGTCAAATTTAAATTGAAATTACTTTAAAGATAAACATCTCACCATTTTTCTACCAGTCCGAAAGAAATCTACCCACAACTAGATCTCTGTATCACTTGCAAATACAAGAGCAAAGATAAGAAATGTGAAATTGTCAAGTTTGCTGTCTTTCCAAGAACAACCGTACCTTGTTTTCAGTTTATAGCAGCAGTTTGCATATAAATTCACACATAGATACCACAACAATCTTGGAAACGCCCGCCCCTCGGGAAATAAGTTCTGAAAACAATGAACTCCTTCTCTATGTAATTGTCAATTACCTCCACCTGTTAGCCCCTAAATTCTGCTCTAATACTTAAACCTGTAAATTGAATCCTAGTGCCCGGCCCCCGAGACAGCCTTATATGTGCCGTTTTATTCTCCTTTTGTATTGTGTTGAAGCATCCTTCAACTGAAGCATTCCCTTCTCTACTTGGTTTAGTGTCATGTTTCTGCGGTAAATATCCCCATTATATACTTGCATTGTAGCTAGGACAGCAAGACTTAGAAAAGACGTTTTTTGAAAATTGTCTTAAAAGATGTTAACTCGTCAGTTTTCAATTTTCATTTCTGTGTTGGTGAAATATATACACCGTCGGTAATAAATGCCAAAGACTTAGGACATGAATCTCTGAAGATTGTCAAGGGATTACTACAATAATGAACAGTTTAAGAATTTGTCTAAAAATTCAAATTTTAAGATTTGAATGAACAGGGCAATAGAAAGATCTCTATACTAAAACACAATCAGATAGAGTGAAAGGAATAGGGAAGTGTTTAAATGGAAGGAGGGAGCTATAGATAAGGAAGGAACCCACCAACGAAGAGACTAGAAGGAACATGAAGCACACAGAATAGTCAAAAGATACGGAAAAAGAGTTAACGATCGAGATATGTAGAAACAAAGAAAGACAGTAAATGGGAGAAACATGAGGAAGAAACCAGGAAAAAGAGTTAAACTAGAACTGTCGTCTGGGGCCAACTCATACCCTCGCCCCCTAAAAGTTATTTGTGCAACAAATAAGGGGCATGTCTTCATACTGTAAGTCTATTCCCACAAAATTGTAAAAAGATCCGTTGAAAACTGAGCGAATGCATAGCCTGACAAAATTTTGTTCATTTACATACATAAAAGGGGGATAACTCTCTGAAAAGGGTAAAAGATGCAAAGGGTCGAGAATGCAAATTTACTTCAGGGGGCACATTTACATTTTGAACTGTCTATTCCCACAAAATATCAAAAAGATTCGTTGAAAACTGAGCGAATGCATAGTCGGACAAAATTGTGGTCATTTTTTAAATAAATACTGGGGAATAACTTTCTGAAATAGGGTCGAAAACTAAATTTACTTCAGGAGGCACATCTTCATACTGTACTGTCTATTCCCACAAAATTTTTAAAAAGATCCGTTAAAAACTGAGCGAATGATGATAGCCCGACAAAATTGTGTCTACAGATGGACTGATGGACAACTTGATTCCAGTATACCCCCCTAACTTCGTTGAAGAAGCTGTAACTTAAGGGATGAAGCTACTGCAAGTAAAAGATGGGGAAGCAGAATGATAACAGGAGAGATTAAAGAATGCTAGGTAAATGAGTAGGTAAAAGCATAAAGGCAGGAGAGAAGGGATAAAGGAAGAAGATAGAGTGACAGGAGGAATGAAAATACATAAAAGGGAAGACAGAAAAAAACAAGAGGAGGTGATGGACGGGACAGAAAAAGTCATTGGGACAGAAATAAAAGTTATGCATTTGACTATCTTATTTCGCTATATGCTTAGATTAATAACTGTTAATATATGTATCAGTGTTTATGTCCCCCCTCATCTAAGTTCAGGCCTGGCCCCTTGCTGTATTCTATTTCAATGTTTAAGTCATTGAGGACCTGTTTTATAATCAGCAGATACATAGGTAGACAGGTATCAAGAAAAACAAAATGTGGAAAGGAAAGAGAACATGGAGAAATGGAAGAAATGAGAGGAAAAAAAGCAAAATATGAAGAAGATAGTTGGAGATGGAAGGAAGGAGAAGCAGCAAAGGGTGTTCCAGAGGTGCAGTGGATAGGGCCAACAAGAGTGCTGAAGTTGGATAACTTAATTGTTGTAAAATAAATAAAGGTTATATACAATAAAGGACAAATAAGGTGGAAAGTGAAGGAGAGAAAGAAGGAAAAGGAACAAAGTTATGGCAGATAAATGGACATGTCTAGGTTGAGAATTGGGAGAAATCTGGGGAGAGAAGAGACATAGGGAGAGGAGTCAGGAAAAATATATCATGATTGAGAGAAATTGTAGAAAATAGAAAAGAAAAAGAAGGTTAGTGAAGGAACAACCCAGCTTTACAGTGTTACACTACAGCAGTACAAAGCCTCCCTAATTATATGGGAATAAAAAACAACATAAACAGCATGTGGCAGGGAAGTTACAGATGCATGATTACGGTCTCTGTCTGTCTGGGGAATACAAAACACCATAAACTATATGCAATGGATATTATGCATTTTATTTTCATATGAATTTAACACTATTAGGGGAACTGCTCTATAACAAGAGAATTTCCCGAGCATCCTGAATACTGAAACTAGCCACACAGCCTGGTTAGTAAAACCTAATTAGATCCCACTGCAGCCAACCAAGTTCCACAACCTAAAATTGGAGTCAAGAAAATTGTCTAAATGAACGTTTACGACAACATGTTCCGTTATAGTAATGAAATACTCTATTCTCCTGTGTAATCATCCTCACCAAGTTCCTATTTACACGGACATTTCACGACATTTCACGGCAAGATTAAGGTATTTAAACAAATCACCAGGTCAAAGTTCGCTGAATGATGTCAAAAGTCGAAGGATTAGATAAAACAAACTAGGTCACTCTTTGATTGGGTGCTGAAATGTTTTAAACTTGATGTACTTTTGTTACAGTATGTCTGGTTGGATCCACTACATTTTCGTTTGTAATATGTCAGCAACATGTTTCCTGATTGGACAGTTAAATATGTTTTTTTTCGAATAGCTAAATTAATCTAGTAAATTAAGGGACTTTGACTTTGTCACATTGCGTTAGATTGGATAGTTTCATTCTGCCCTATCATAATTGTTATTTTTGGGTTAATCACTTTGAAGAATCGGATGTGCAAATATGAAGGTTCAAGTTATCTAAGAAAAGCAGATTGCAGGATGTCAAAGATTAAAATATGTCCAAGGTCATGGGTCAATAGATCATAAAACATAAGAAAGGAAGAGGTGAAAGGTCTTTCCAGTATGTAACATATAATGCAATCATTCTAGATCCTGGTTTCACCCCCGAAATTTCGTAATGAACTACTGTATAGTTGCTGATATTTCATAATTAACTACTGTATAGCTGCTGATATTTCACAATGAACTACTGTATAGTTGCTGATATATATTTCACAATGAACTACTGTATAGTTGCGGATATTTCACAATGAAATACTGTATAGTTGCTGATATTTCATAATGAACTACTGTATAGTTGCCGATACATCATAATGAACTACTGTATAGTTGCCGATATTTCATAATGAACTAATGTATAGTTGCCGATATTTCATAATGAACTACTGTATAGTTGCCGATACATCATAATGAACTACTGTATAGTTGCGGATATTTCATAATGAACTACTGTATAGTTGCCGATACATCATAATGAACTACTGTATAGTTGCTGATATTTCATAATGAACTACTGTATAGTTGCCGATACATCATAATGAACTACTGTATAGTTGCGGATATTTCATAATGAACTACTGTATAGTTGCCGATATTTCATAATGAACTACTGTATAGTTGCCGATATTTCATAATGAACTACTGTATAGTTGCCGATACATCATAATGAACTACTGTCTAGGTGGCGATATGCACAATGAACTACTGTATATAGTTGCAGATATTCACAATGAACTACTGTATAGTTGCCGATATTCACAATGAATAAACAGTACAGCAAGGTATACCTGCTGATATTCACAAAGATTTTAATTTTGTTAATTTCACGAATGGGCTAAAATTGGCGAAAATAAATTCTTGACTGTTACCATAATATCTATACTTCACATGTAACTCTTTACCTTGATGTCCTCTTTTATGAGCGTCAAATGCACACCATGTTAATTGTGATTCCCAAAATTAACTCTCGCAAATGAGTTCTGGAGACAAAATAGCGATATTTAAACGCTTGGAAATTTGTCAACTATATAAGTATACCCTCCTTTGATTTAGTAGAGTTCAAATGTGTCTTCAGAGTGAATGATTTGAAGCAGAATGTTGATGTAGACAGGTGACCGACTTGTTGGACACCATTATATAATCACATCAAACATCCATTGGGGCTTCAGGTAAGCTAGAAATATGAGTCCTAATAAAAATGGCAAGGACAAGAAATATCAAAGGTCGAAGGTTAAGGAAGGGTCAAGAGGACTATTATATCACAGTTAAAGAGGAAAGTTCATCGAAAAAAAAAGTCTGTGAAGGACGACAGAAGTTAACAGCTAGACTGAGGGTTTGTTTATTTATGACACAAGTTCCATTTGGCTATACCTTTGACTAAAGAAATGAAGCTGCATTGGGTTGATATCTTGAAGATTGTGAATTCTAGCAGGGATTGGCTGGTTTAGACCGACAAAATCGGTAGGATTTTGTCCCGTCCTGACATTCATCTTCAGACAGACGATGGTGACGTCTGAGCCCGACTGATCAATAAACACTATGTACTCGCATGTTTTCTGTCCACGGTTAATCTTCCATACTGGTAGGTGTTTTTTACATTTGAGGTAAATATGTTTTATCAAATGTCTTACCACCTGCATGGCATAGAAGATTGGAACAGGCTTGCCTAATATATGTTTATTGAATCTGCTTATAAACACCAGTGAAGAAGGCCATACATAATTGATAATTATTGTTCAATTTAAAAAAAAAAACTTCAAAATTAAAATACATGTTTTGATCTTTACCCAATTTCATCATTTCAAACTTATCTTCAAGACTTTTTTTTATCTGATCTTGCATATTATCATCTCTGCTTAACTCACCCCTAAATTTCATAATGAACTATTCCAACCTTTGAATTAGAAGAGTGCAAGCATGTCTTCAGGGGTTAAGAATGTTTATTCAAAAGCTCGATGCAGACTTGCTAAAAACACAGTTAAATCACCACACATATCTACACAAATATCAATCATTTACCATAAAAGTGAAAAAATACAAAATAAACTGATTATGCTCAAAGAAAAAGTCATCGGGACTGAAATAAAGGTTATGCACTAGACTATCTGATTTGGTTATGCTTAAATAAATACCTGTTAATATATGTATAATTGTTTATGTCCCCCCTCATCTCAATTCAGGCCTGGCCCCTTGCTGTATTCTATTTCAATGTTTAAGCCATTGAGGACCTGTTTTATAATCAGACACAGACCCTTGCCTCTAGACTATATAATTGTGACATTATTATAATGTTGTTTTATTTTAAATTGAAGAAATCCCTATCCAATCTTTGACAAACTGTCCATATTGATACATTTTCAGATAATTATTAGGACAGTGAGAAACTAATTCTGAATCATATCACCAAATTGCAAAAGAAAATATATTGGAATTTAAAGGCCCAATATGGAAAACAATAATATAATACAAAAAGACTCTTGATGAAAATGAAATAACTGGAAGACAAATACAGTGTACCCTCGTTATACCGCCACCTTTCATCCACAGCAATTATGGCGGTATAACGAGTGTGGCGATAGTATCGAATTATGAAAATTATTACCATGAATTAAATTGCATAATATATTGCATTTCCAACATCTTATTAAAAACAAGAGGCCCAGAGGGCCTGTATCGCTCACCTGGATACATTGGTATCTAGGTAATCATGATAGATTATTTTCTTTTTGGCTCGCCCCTCAGCTCCCTAGGGGGTCAATCCCACCATTGGTACAATTTTGAATCTTGAGCACCTAGGGATGCTTCCTGCCAAATAAGGCTGATTTCCAATCAGTGGTTATGGAGAAAAAGTCAATTAAACCAATAAAGCTAAATAACCCTTTTTGACCCCGCCCCTCAGCTCCCTAGGGGGTCAATCCCACCATGAGTACCATTTTGAATCCTGAGCACCTAGGGATGCTTCCTGCCAAATAAGGCTGATTTCCAATCAGTGGTTATGGAGAAGAAGTCGATTAAACCAATATAGCTAAATAACCCTTTTTGGCCCCGCCCCTTAGCTCTCTAGGGGGTCAGTCCCACTATTAGTACAATTTTGAATCCTGGGCACCTAGGGATGCTTCCTGCCAATTAAGGTTGATTTCCAATCAATGGTTATGGAGAAAAAGTCAATTAAACCAATAAAGCTAAATAACCCTTTTTGACCCCGCCCCTCAGCTCCCTAGGGGGTCAATCCCACCATGAGTACCATTTTGAATCCTGAGCACCCAGGGATACTTTCTGCCAAATAAGGCTGATTTCCAATCAGTGGTTATGGAGAAGAAGTCGCTTAAACCAATATAGCTAAATAACTCTTTTTGGCCCCGCCCCTTAGCCCCCTAGTGGGTCACTCCCACCATTAGTACAATTTTGAATCTTGAGCACCTAGAGATGCTTCCTGCCAAATAAATCTGATTTCCAATCAATGGTTATGGAGAAGAAGTCAATTAAACCAATATACCTAAATAACCCTTTTTGACCCTGCCCCTCAGCTCCCTAGGGGGTCAGTCCCACCATGAGTACAATTTTGAATCCTGAGCACCTAGGGATGCTTCCTGCCAAATAAGGCTGATTTCCAATCAATGGTTATGGAGAAGAAGTCGATTAAACCAATATAGCTAAATAACCCAATTGGCCGCGCCCCTCAGCTCCCTAGGGGGTCAGTCGCACCATTAGTACAATTTTGAATCCTGGGTACCTAAGGATGCTTCCTGCCAAATAAGGTTGATTACCAATCAGTGGTTATGGAGAAGAAGTCAACTAAACCAATATACCTAAATAACCCTTTTTGGCCCCGCCCCTCAGCCCCCTAGGGGATCAGTCCCACCATTAGTACCATTTTGAATCCTGAGCAGCTAGGGATGCTTCATGTCAAATAAGCTGATTTCCAATCGATGGTTATGGAGAAGAAGTCGATTAAACCAATATAGCTAAATAACCATTTTTGGCCCCGCCCCTCAGCCCCCTAGGGGGTCAGTCCCACCATTAGTACAATTTTAAATCCTGGGCACCTAAGGATGCTTCCTGCCAATTAAGGTTGATTTCCAATCAATGGTTATGGAGAAGAAGTCGACTAAACCAAAATAGCTAAATAGCCCTTTTTGGCCCGGCCCCTCAGCCCCCTAGGGGATCAGTCTCACCATTAGTACAATTTCGAATCCTGGGCACCTAAAGATGCTTCCTGCCAAATAAGGTTGATTACCAATCAGTGTTTATGAAGAAGAAGTCGCTAATATCAATATAGGTAAATAATTTTTTATGGCCCCACCCCTCAGCTCCCTAGGGGGTCAGTCCCACCATGAGTACAATTTTGAATCCTGAGCACCTAGGGATACTTTCTGCCAAATAAGGCTCATATCTAATTAGTGGTTATGGAGAAGAAGTTGCTTAAACCAATATAGCTAAATAACCCTTTTAGGCCCCGCCCCTCAGCCCCCTAGGGGGTCAGTCCCACCATTAGTACAATTTTGAATCCTGGGCACCTAAGGATGCTTCCTGCCAAATACGGGGGATTTCCTAACAGTGGTTATGGAGAAGAAGTCGTTTAAAGAAATTGTTGACGGACGACGGAAGGACGGACAGACGACGGACGGACGACGGACGGACGGACGGACGACGGACGCCACGGTATAGCATAAGCTCACCTCGGTCCTTCGGACCAGGTGAGCTAACAAGCTTAGTATTATGTCGTCATATAGATCTTCATTGGCACAAATTTATATCTGAAAATGGTTCCAAATGGAACACTAAATATTTCCTCGATCTCCAAAAACAGAACAAGATGGCGTTATTGTCGAGGGAAATGTATAGCAATTCGGGATGTTTTTATTTTAAAGGGTGTGGCGGATGGCGATATGCGAGGGTGGCGAACTATATAGAATCATATAGAAGGGAAATCTGTTCTAGAGGTTAATGTGGCGGTTTGCGAGGGTGGCGGTAGATTCGGGTGGTGATAGGTCGAGGGTACACTGTATGCGGAAAAAAAAAATCGACTTCGCACTTTCATGACCAAAATGCAAAGTAAAAACAAATTAACTGGAAGACAAATATGCCAAAAAAAAATCGACTTCTAACTTACATGACCAAAATGCAAAGAGAAAATATATTTTTGTTTACCAGACATGTCCTAAGGTGAGTCTGGTTTTGTGGGTGCTGAATGCCATAAAACATAATGCATTTTGTCACACTAGAGAGGAGGTGTCACATAAAATCCTGATACCTTTCGAGTCGCACCAGGCTCAGATGGTGTCGCATAAAATCTATACTCTCCAAGACAATCACACGACATTAGCACGGAAAGGCATAATGTATGCTTTTTCAGAAGATGCAACCAAGCTTCCAGACAAAAGTCACCTGCTTCAATACAAATTATAAATCGTATTT
Organism: Mimachlamys varia; assembly: GCA_947623455.1. NCBI lineage: Eukaryota > Metazoa > Mollusca > Bivalvia > Pectinida > Pectinidae > Mimachlamys > Mimachlamys varia. The sequence goes on from OX392540.1 coordinate 32,358,940, forward strand.
CCAGTAGACAGTAGGTATATTAATTCGGTGACAAGTCCCATCAGTGTAAAAGATTATTCTAATAATGTGCCATGTCATCAGTGAAAATCAGGTGAGTATAATTGTGTTTCAGGCCTCGTCTTCCTTCCACGTTCCCTCCCTGTAATGGTTTTCAAGTTTTATGTGCCAATAAATCTCGTGAAATCACAGACGGTAATGAAGTCGTGCGCCATGGAATGGAGCGGATTGTAGATTCTATCCAACTAACACTGTATCTCATCTGAAGAAACCTTTGAAATTTTTGTGAATCTCTGTGTATAAGGCTGCATGGTATCTACATTGGATTATAAAGGGAGAAAACTCTCAAAAATAATCAATCAAATTCTATTGATTTTGAACACTAATCAGTTTTCAAACAAAAACCTTTAAGCAGATTTTTACTGGAGTACAAAGTATTTAGTCAAATTACTTTCCAGACTCGTTAACAATTAATAATCAACCTTAGAGCCAGCACGACCAAAACTTTACCAAGTGTTACTAATGGAGGTTTTTTTCAATTTCGAAAGAAGAATTTCAATTTAATTTTACAATAAGGAAACATGTTAGCAAATCTAGAAATAGAAATTTGAAAAGATTTGCGTTTTAAGGTCTTGAAGGCTATCCATTAGTAAATTTAGGTTTCCAACTGAAGTGCATGTAGTTATTGCCAATCTTTCTGTAATGGCTGTATCATCACAAAGATCAACTTGCTACATTATATTTTGATATTGAAGATCGCGACTTAGATTCTCCGTAGTCACAAATTTGACTTTAGAATAATGAAAATGTTAAAAAGTCAATACACCAAACTACAATGGTCCACAAGTATGACAGATTTGGAATTATTTAGTCCCAAGAGTGCTTACCGTAACTTAATCTTCAATTTTCATCTTTTTTAAAACTTATCCTCGTATCTGTCGTGTGGGCTCTTAATACAAGGGTTTCTCCATTACTTGATGCAATTGTGAGTTTGTGACTGGCATAGTTGATATCTCACTTGCCTTTCCTCAAGATGGACATAGATTTGACTCGCCGATAGGACGAAAAATGGTATTCAAAAATCACCTGCCTCAACCTACAGGTTTTCTTGGCATACTCCAGTTTCACAACAGATTAAGTATGTAATGAGGCCATGCCTCGACTCTCTGAACATGGTCCAGGATAATCTGCCCATGCACATGAGATTTTCTCAGAATATTCTAGATACATCCCAAACTTAAGCCCAATGCTGTGCTACCTGAGCCAACAAAAGTGAAATATTGATGGACCTTGTTTAGCTGGGAAACAAAATTGATTGATGCAGGTACCCTGTAGTGTTTGGGTGCTGTATGGCCGTAGGTGATGACAAGAAAGACATATGCGTCATGCCTTGACAAACTTTTTTTTTCTGTGTATTATTGCATAGTGTGGGATATAATTCTCGACCTCTGCGACAAGATCAACTCTGTTAACAGCATGGCATAAAGAGTAATAAAATATGACAAACAAATTCAACATTTAAGTGAAAATGGATTTCATTGCCAAAAGGCAAAACAACTGTCAGGACAAACATCTCAATACACAGTATGTGGTATTCAAGAAATTAACAGCAGCATTTTTAATAGAAACGGACCATCTTGAAGCTCACCAGATAAATAACAAGAGGCCCAATGGGCCTGCATCGCTAACCTGGTATCAGTCTCGGACTTTCACCTTTAAGTCGCCTAAAACCTATTACTGTAAGACATTTAGAACAACATGTTAAGATTTAAACATATTTTACCCCGTGACCTTGTAAGATAAGGTCATTTTCATTTGCAAATTTTGTTTGGCTTCATCCAAGGATGCTACCAGCCAAATATCATGTCTCTAGGCCTGTTGGTTTATCAGAAGAAGTCACTCAAAGGTTTTAAAAGATTTGACCTCTACTAACTTGCATAATGGGTCAATAAGGTCATTTTCCTTTACAAATTTTGCCTGTCTTCTTCCAAGGAAGCTACCAGCCAAATATCATGCTTCTAGGCCTTTTGGTTAATCATCAGAAGTTGATTCTTGTGACCAAATGATGCCAGGACTCCATCAAGAATGGTACCGTTTTGGCCACTTGAATCACAGAATCTTGGCACCATATGTTACTGCAAATGGGTCGCATGCTGATGGATTGAGGATGTACTTGATTTGTCAGTCACTCTGCAGTCCTAGCAAAAACATATAGTTTGTCAACAAGTTGACGACTGACTTGATGAAAATTACCTCAAAAATTTTCATTTCTTATCTTAAATTTCAACACTGTACTGAAAACAAGTATATAAATATACACGTGCAGTACTATATGGATGGGGTTATTTTTCACATGAGGCTGCAGTTTGTGAGTGCATACAAGTACAAGGTTCATTAATTTCACCTTGCTGCAGTCGGTGATCAATTAAAACTTCAGTCAAACCAGGTTATAGTCAGAGGGATCATGAGAAAACTTTTGAGTTTATTAGAGTTTAAAAAAAAACAGTCCATCACAGGAATTAAAACACACAGAAAGACATCATAGGAAAAAGATATCCAGAACACCTCAGGAAAATAAAACACACACACATAGAACCCCATAATAAAGAAATTAAAACACTCACCAGCCCCCCAACTCCCTTCTCAGTCCCTTATGTAATTACAACACACACAGAGTCCCCCTAAGGAATCAAAACACACGGAAAGACCCCCCCCCCCTCCTCGAGCCCCTTATGTAATTAAAACACACGGAAAGACACCCCCCTCCTTCGAGCCCCTTATGTAATTAAAACACACGGAAAGACACACCCCCTCCTTTGAGCCCCTTATGTAATTAAACACACGGAAAGACACACCCCCTCCTTAAAAAACAATGAGCCCCTTATGTAATTAAAAACACACGGAAAGACACACCCCCTCCTTTGAGCCCCTTATGTAATCAAAACACACACAGAGTCCCCCAAGGAATCAAAACAAACATGGAGCCCCAAAAGGAAAACCCAGAACCCCAATTAAGGCAAATTTCAGTTTTACCTAATTAGGCACTATAGTTCTAATCAGTCAGCATTGCTTACACACTTCGTTACAGGGAATCAGCAGTGAGTGCACATGTCCTTAGCAGACCTCAATCACCTAGCTTCCTTCTTGATACAGAAAAATTATCACACATTTTTAATACAATAATATGACTCTTCAAAGAGGAACTTAATGTCGCATTCGACAATTCTACGAATAATTAACATTTCATCAGGAGAATTTTATCTGCGTTAGTTCCATTACTGGTTTTGAAAACTAAAGTAAAGGCATTTAAACCACAGGGCCCAGTTGTTCAAAGGGTGATTAGCTTAATCACTATTTAGCGACATTTTTCAAACTTTAATAATTCTGTTAATATACAAGGTAAAATTTTAAAATCTTGCATGTAAATTGACTTTATTAGATATTTGATATCTGCAAAGTTTTTACTAAATCTATGGTTCTATTTCAAAGTTACAGGATATTTAAAATTTGCACTAATCACTGATGAAGCTAATCACCTTTTCAACAACTGGGCCCAGGTAATAAATCGTGGTGATCAAATAGAATTTTCCTAGAGAATGATGTTGAGTATTAAATCTAGTGTTAAAAGTTTCAATCCGTTGACACTGTTCCTGCTGGTGTAGAATTGAAGCCTGCAGTTCCGACAAAAATAACATTACTGTCAAGATTCTTTTACCAGCCTCTGGCAGTCAAATTTAAATGTGCAGGATTTCTAATAAAACATCAGCAGGGAACAAGAAAAAAAAAATCAAATACGCAAATTTAGGTTGAAAAATATCTTTTATTCTGAGAAGAATAACAAAACTGTGTCATCACTTTTGCAGTGGTAATTAAAATTGTGACATTAACATGTTGGACTGTATAATCCCAAAATCTCATTATTCTCATCAGTATTCAAGCTTCAAGCTTCAATGCGATAAAGCATTGCACTGTATCATAACATTACATCAAGCTGCCAATACAAGTACTGTGACCAGGAAATATTTGGCGGAATATAATTTTCACTTTTATTTTTACTCTCAACCTTAAGGGTTATATATCATCACAATCATGGACACAGAATACAAAGTACAGTGGACTCCTGTTAATATCACATTCCTCTTTATATCATGTTTTCCCCCCAAGAACCATTTTTCTCTCTAAATAATCTATGTTATTCTATTTGGTTAATATCATGTATTTTGAGGTGAATTCCTTTTAATATCATGATTTTTTTTAACCAGTCACATAAAATAATCAGAAAATTATGTCATTTCCATTTATTTCAGACACAACTTGTACAAATTGTTGAATAGAAAATAAAAAATAACCCCAAAAATGATTTCTAGTTGAAATAATGTTATCTATATACTGAAACATCTTCATATGTACATTGAATAGCTGACTTTTAGTTATGGAGATTGGAAATGCACTAGATAAAGTAGAAAATCATGTTTCTCTTAATGTCACATTCCTGTTAATATCATGTTTTTGTCTGACAAATGCAACATGATATAAAGAGTAGTGCACTGTATAATACATATATGTGAAGGACAAAATTAACATCGGTATTGAATACAGATTTTACTTTTATAGGAAAAGTGTTCTTCCAATTCAGGTTTCTCTTCTATGAATATAATGAGAAAATTAATCATCATAATTCTTTTTATTCAGTTCCATAATGGTAAAAAAGACCATCCTCTCTAAGACAGGAAGTTAGGGTGTCAACATTATTTGGTAATATCTAGAACAGAGCAGAAGTGCACAGCTGGTGATTTGTCATCTAAAAAGCTGCACAAATGTGTAGTGGTATGTCAGGAAGTAAAAATAATAAAGACTGATGTCCCTCCAGATGGGAGGAATTAAAGACAATTCAGTTACTTCACACCATGGAAACTATAATGTAATGTATCTATGTGCAAAACACTAACGAATTCCACTGTTTAGTTTTGAAACATAAGTTTCCTCCCCTTGATATTACCATGGATACAACAGTAATGGAACTGAAACCACTTGGGAAAGATTAAGGACTAGTCACATGGTTAGAGGACCAAGATTAAGGACTAGTCACATGGTTAGAGGACCAAGATTAAGGACTAGTCACATGGTTAGAGGACCAAGATTAAGGACTAGTCACATGGTTAGAGGACCAAGATTAAGGACTAGACACATGGTTAGAGGACCAAGATTAAGGACTAGTAACATGGTTAGAGGACCAAGATTAAGGACTAGTCACATGGTTAGAGGACCAAGATTAAGGACTAGTCACATGGTTAGAGGACCAAGATTAAGGACTAGTCACATGGTTAGAGGACCAAGATTAAGGACTAGTCACATGGTTAGAGGACCAAGATTAAGGACTAGTCACATGGTTAGAGGACCAAGATTAAGGACTAGTCACATGGTTAGAGGACCAAGATTAAGGACTAGTCACATGGTTAGAGGACCAAGATTAAGGACTAGTCACATGGTTAGAGGACCAAGATTAAGGACTAGTCACATGGCTGGAGGACCAAGATTAAGGACTAGTCACATGGTTAGAGGAGATGGACCAAGTTGTCTGGGGTGCAGAGTTCGATGGTTGCCATGGTTCCTATTTACTCTAATAATACTATGGGTGATACTTTGATCTGGTTTTTGATTTTGATTTCATTTTTTTCCAAATTGATTTGCAAGATATGTGTTTCTTTTCAGATCTGAAATATTCATACAGTTGGGAGTTTTGAATGCATATATTCAGTTTTAGACAGTTACCCCGGTACATGTAAAAATACATTTAAAAAGTAAAACTTGGATATTAAAAAAACTTACCTTTTTCATCCCTTATATCCCATTCTTTGTTTTGTTGTCCATCAATATCTGAAAAATACAAGAGTGCTACAAGATGGTTTGTTGTTTATACTGTTAAGCTTTTTTATCTAAAATCAATGGTGCAAGGAATAATTTACAGCTGATCTTTTGGTCCAGCAAGTAAGGATTGAATGTGATTGTCTCCTTTTCCCAAAGTGATAGTCCCCCTTACCCAATGTGCTTGTATCCTTTACTCAAAATGATTGTCTGCATTTCCTAAAAACATTATTTCCCTTTTCCAAAATGATTGTCTATGTTTCTGAAAGTGATTGTCTTAACTTTCCCAATATGATTGTCGCACTTTCCAATAGTGATTGTCTCCCTTTCCGAAAACAAGAAGCCCAGAGGGACTGTATCGCTCACCTGGATACATTGGTATCTATGAAATCATGGTAAAATATTTTCATTTTGGCCCGCCCCTCAGCCTACTAGGGAGTCAGTCCCACCATGAGTACAATTTTGAATCCTGACCACCTAAGGATGCTTCCAGCCAAGTTAGGCTGATTTAGGGGGGGGGGGGGGGGGTCCTGAATCCCTGACCACCTAGGAATACTTCCTGCTAAATATGGCTGATTCCCAATCGGTTTTAATGGAAAGAAGTTGCTTAACCCATGATAAAGCGAAATAACCCTTTTGGGCCCCGCCCCTCAGCCCCTAGGGGGTCAGTTCCACCATGAGTACAATTTTGAATCCTGAGCACCTAAGGATGCTTCCTGCTAAATAAGGTTGATTTCCAATCAGTGGTTATAGAAAAGAAGTCATTTAAACAAGTGTAAATAACCGTTTTTGACCCCGCCCCTCAGCCCCTAGGGGGTCAGTTCCACTATTAGTACAATTTTGAAACCTTAGCACCTAGGGATGCTTCCTGCCAAATAAGGTTGATTTCCAATCAGTGGTCACGGAGAAGAAGTCACTTAAACCAATATAGTTAAATAACCCTTTTTGGGCCAGCCCCTCAGCCCCCCAGGGGGTCAGTCCTACCATTAGTACAATTTTGAATCCTGAGCACCTATGGATGCTTCCTGCTAAATAAGGTTGATTTCCAATTAGTGGTTTTGGAGAAGAAGTAGCTTAAAAATTGTTGACGGACGACAGACGCAATGGTATAGCATAAACTCACCTCGGTACTTTGGACTAGGTGAGCTAAAAAACTTTCCAACACTTATTTTTAGGCAGTGGTACAGGGATCTGCAAGTTAAAGACCCGTGCTAGCTACCATCAGACTGTTCAAGTAAACAATTGGTTAAGAAAACACCTGAGGGGAATTAACATTTTACAGTACATGGGACACTCCTTCAGGAATTAAATTAGTCGCAATTCAATCTACCTATATATACCTACAGGAACAAAAGGTTTAGGGGACTGATTTAGGTCATAGATGTACAGATAGGATGGTCTAGCTGACCACTGGTCAAGGCATTTAAAGTGACCCATTACGGACAGGCTTCTCTAACCACCCAACCATCAGATTAATCCACATTAGGAGATGATCTAGATTTTCACCCAAACTTTCTACATAACAAATTGTGTGTACATGTACCTGTACTTTAAAATGCCAAGTATGAGCAGTAAAATAGAGGTCAAGCAAAACAGGTGACCGCACAACGCGAAAACTGACCAGTACCCTGCAGGCGTCCACAGGAATTTCAATACCTTTATTTATCTATTTTTGACACTTAAATAAGGGCTAACCCCATACCGGGGGTATTTGTCCAGTTAGTTCTAATGTACACACACTGCAGGTATTCATGTGAACTTTTTAAATGACGCAGTTAGTATCGGTTGCCATGCAACTTTTTCATACAATAATATATAGAACAGAGCTGTGAAAAATATAATATCTTTAACTGACAACATATTTTGTCTTTATCCCAGTTATACTAAATATTATTTTAATGGTTTTACGGAATTATCTGAAAGTAGCTTAACAAATGAAGTATCAAGTATTACCTATATGACCAATACTTAAATACAGAAGTGCAAACAAGCTGTGGTGCTAAAGGGTCGTAACACTGTATTGAGTGGACCAAAACAAACGATTTCATTCTGCCATTCACAAAAACAGATGTCTATTGTAAAGGAACAGAAAAAAAATACAAAACCTTTTTATTTTCTCTTTATTTTCAAAATTTTATTTAGTAATAAATAATATTTAGTTTTATTGTCAATGTCAGGTACGGACTGACACATACAGCAAATCAAGAAACATAACTCTGTACATTTCTGAATACCAGTGTATCTGCATGTATAAAGCATCTCACCAAGCCCAGGAGTAATTCCCAAGCAAGCAAAAATTACGATTTATAATTATACAATGGTTGAAACATTTCTGTATACGATATACACTGTAGATGTGACACACGGCAAATAAAGGCTCATAACTCTATAAACACAGGTACACAACACACAACAGCATTATTTATAAGCAACATTTCATTATTCGCTAGATGTAAATTGAAACAAAAATCACAATTGAAGTTGATATGTTATGAAAGATATGCCATAGAAAATGTGACATACTCTGCACCAAGAGCTATAACTCAGGGAATATAGGGGCACACGAACCAATATGAAAGTTGCACTCCACAATTCCCAGAGCTATACTCAAATATAAAATTCTACAATCGTAGTTGACAGAAGTAAACCAGGGGTCGTAACTGTAGAAATTCTGGACCACCAGACCCAATATTGTCAACATACAAACATCTCCCCAGGAAAATAATGATGATTGTCATTGACATGTTATGTAAGAAAAACATTTATCTGCCCTAGATGTGACACACAGGGAGCCAGGGGCCATAACTCTATAAAAACAGGTACACGAGACCCAACATAACACTAATGCAGAAAAAGATACAATATTGACAATTGCAGATGACATGGTAAACACATATTTAAAATATAGCCAAGAAAAGTGACATACCTTGAAACAAAGGCTAAAACTCTGTAAATACAGAATAGGAGAGTTGCACTCCACAATTCACAGACTTGTTTAAATACAACATTCCACAATTGCAGTTGACAGAAGTATATAAGATGTACCCATGACGAAACAAACAGTATACAAAGGGCCGTAACTCTCCAAATACAGGTGCACTTTAAACCTGAGTGTAGTAATGTATACTTCACCACTCCAAGATGTACTCGGATATAAGGAATGACCTGATATCATTATGTGACAATTCTTGATCAGAGTAACTTCTAATAATGTTCCTCATTTATTTACATAATTCCAACGTAAATTGGAATTAGTGATTTTGATGCTTGGTTTATCTTTATTTTGTTTTACGTCCTATTAACAGCCAGGTTCATTTAAGGACGTGCCAGGTTTTGGAGGTGGAGGAAAGCCGGAGAACCCGGTGAAAAACTACCTACGGTCGATACCTGGCAACAGACCAACATGGGATTCGAACTCGCAACCCAGAGGTGGAGGGCTAGTGGTAGAATGTCGGGACACCTTAACCGGTCGGCCATCAGTTTTGATGCAGTTAATTATAATTCTTGGACGACAAACCATACTCTTTGCAAGGTGAAGATCATTAATTCAATTATATATATAATCCCTATAATGTTTCCATTTTTTATATTTCTATTTCTACCAGGTAATTTTTTTCTTTTATTCAAAAACTCAGATTTCAAATTTCAAACATTATTCTGTACAATGATTTTTATGAAACATTTCACTTGGAAAGAACAAAGAATATTTCACAATTACAAAGATAATAATTTCTTTTAATTATCTGAACATCACATTATACACAGAAAAGCAATCCTCTTAATATGATAGTGATTTTAGAGGCTTCAGAGCTGCGGTTGAAATGTTTCGGTATGAATTATGACAGGTTGTGTGAGACCGACTTGACCAGTGGTCTGAGTCATATTATGCAAGTCGTGGACATTGAGCTATGGAATGCCGAGTCCACTGTACCTGTGTGTCTTGGTTTGATCAAAGATGCTACCCCGAACTACTATCCCAGCAGTTCAGGCTCACAATACCGAAATGTCCACAACAGACAAAAATGCAATTAAATCCATTTTACGTGGGACTGGACACATCCGTGTGGTCAGCACTACATTAACAGAAAGAGATACCAAGGTACTTAAATCATTAATGGTTTGTAGGGCACATTAAAGGCTCTCGATTTCAAACTTAAAATTTATTTCATGGAGTTCATCCTTGTATGACATTGTTGAATATCAACATGATATGTGGAACCACCCTGCACTATGGATTGTCGAAAGAACAACAACTTACATCAATACTTTTCAAAAATTGGAAGCAATCTACACACATTTGTTTAATAATACCGCTATGTCCACAACCAACTAAATATCAATTAAATCCATTTTTATGAGTCTTCTAGGTCAGAATCATATTAACTGCATGAGGCATCAAGCTATTCACAATATTATACAGTTATTGCCCCTGTTATAACTGTATAATATGGTTAATTCCAACACCCTGGGACCCAAACATTAATGGTAATGGAACAACCTGGGGACCAAACATTAATGGTAAATGGAACATCCTGGGGACCAAACATAAATGGTAAATGGAACACCATGGGGACCAAACATAAATGGTAAATGGAACACCCTGGGGACCCAAACATTAATGGTAAATGGAACACCATGGGGGCCCAAACATTACGGGTAAATGGAACACCCTGGGGACCCAAACATTAATGGTTAATGGAACACCATGGGGGCCCAAACATTAATGGTAAATGGAACACCCTGGGGGCCAAACATTACTGGTAAATGGAACACCATGGGGACCAAACATTAATGGTAAATTGAACACCATGGGGACCAAACATTAATGGTAAATGGAACACCCTGGGGACCAAACATAAATGGTAAATGGAACAACCTGGGGACCAAACATTAATGGCAAATGGAACACCCTGGGGACCAAACATTAATGGTAAATGCAACACCCTGGGGGCCAAACATTACTGGTAAATGGAACACCATGGGGACCAAACATTAATGGTAAATTGAACACCATGGGGACCAAACATTAATGGTAAATGGAACATCCTGGGGACCAAACATAAATGGTAAATGGAACAACCTGGGGACCAAACATTAATGGCAAATGGAACACCCTGGGGACCAAACATTAATGGTAAATGCAACACCCTGGGAGACCAAACATTAATGGTAAATGGAACACCCTGGGAGACCAAACATTAATGGTAAATGCAACACCCTGGGGACCAAACATTAATGGTAAATGGAACAACCTGGGGACCAAACATTAATGGTAAATGGAACACCCTGGGGCTCAAACATTAATGGTAAATAGAACACCCTGGGGCCCAAACATTAATGGTAAATGCAACACCCTGGGGACAAAACATTAATGGTAAATGGAACACCCTTGGGCCCAAACATTAATGGTAAATGGAACACCCTGGGGACCAAACATAAATGGAAAATGGAACACCCTGGGGCCCAAACATTAATGGTAAATGGAACACCCTGGGAGACCAAACATTAATGGTAAATGGAACACCCTGGGGCCCAAACATAAATGGTAAATGGAACACCCTGGGGACCAAACATTAATGGTAAATGGAACACCCTGGGGACCAAACATTAATGGTAAATGGAACACCCTGGGGACCAAACATTAATGGTAAATGGAACACCATGGGGACCAAATATTAATGGTAAATGGAACACCCTGGGGACCAAACATTAATGGTAAATGGAACACCCTGGGGACCAAACATTAATGCTAAATGGAACACCCTGGGGACCAAACATTAATGGTAAATGGAACACCTTGGGGCCCAAACATTACTGGTAAATGGAACAGCCTGGGGACCAAACATAAATGGTAAATGGAACACCCTGGGGACCAAACATTACGGGTAAATGGAACACCCTGGGGACCAACAATAATGGTAAATGGAACACCCTGGGGACCAACAATAATGGTAAATGGAACACCCTGGGGACCAAACATAAATGAATAATGTGAGTGCTCTAAATTTCAACATTTAATTGGCCACCTTGGGTAATAAACACATTCATAGTTTCCTTTTACTCTTTTTGTTTTAATTCAAACAAAGTTGTAACTTGTGAAGTCAATTTGTAGATAGAAGAGAGAAGGGGTGGGAGACCAATTAATTACAGTGCAGAAGAAAAACAAACTAGGCTAATTGTCATGTGTTTTTTAATGCAAACCTATAAAGAGATATTTTTATTGGCTAATCCCTCCATTACAGCGGATAAGGTAAGTGTTCCACCTGTATATAAAAGGTCCAGGTTACATTGTGCGACTGTACCCTAGTCCAGTGGGTGTATTTTGTTTGAACAGGTTTATCAAATCTATAGATGCACATTGAAATTCCTGAGGTGGGGGACTCAACATTACACAAATATGATCTTTAAAATCAATGAGTAACTCTAGAATCTCCTTACTATCTGTGTTGGATCGATTCCCGGGCTAGCTGTGGTGGCATTGATTTTAGTGAATCTCTCTATGCTTGTGAGATGCAGAAGAATGCAGAGAAGCCATGGTGGATGTATAGCCGAACAATCTCACTGCAGCAGTGAAAGTAATGGCATACCGAATCAGCAACAGGGCTTTTCTTCTCCCGTGTACAAGAGCATTCCGTGTGCATAACAGAAATTATTCTCCAAGGGGTTCGGATGTTTAAATCCACTTGAAATTTAGTATCCGTTGGAAGATTTTTCTATTTTACATGTATAAATGATGTTATGTTGTGGTGAGAAAATCGAAGCTGCCACCCCAGTGTACTGAAAACCCATTAGCAATGAAACTCGGTGCAGCTTGCCCAGTTTAAGGAACAGAAGTAAATTGAATTTTTTTTTCAACTTCACACAATTGCTCTACCTGCCTGCATTTTAACAAAACTCAATTAAATTAATTTTTCTTTTTAATATATTGAAATTTGAAAAGGCTTCAACAAAACTCTGTACAGTGCATTCCTCTTTATATCATGTTCCATCTGTCAGTCAAAAACACGATATTAACAGGAATGTGACATTAAGAGAAACATGTTTTTCACCTTAATCTAGTGCATTTCCAATCTCCATAACTAAAAGTCAGCTATTCAATGTAAATATGAAGATGTTTTAATATAAAGATCACAATACTTTAATTCAAAATCATCATTTCTGGGTTATTTTTTAATTTTGTATGCAATATTTTGTACAAGTTGGATCTGAAATAAATCAAAATGACATCATTTTCTGGATATTTTATGTGATTGGTTAAAAAAACATGATGGTAATAGGTTTTCACCAGAAAATACATGATATTAACCAAATAAAATTATATATTATATAGAAAAGGAAGATGGTGCTTGGAAAAAACATGATAGAAAAAGGAATGTGATATAAACAGGAGTGATATTAAGTGGAATCCACTTTATAAGGAAAAAGCTTCACTTGTATTAAGTAAATGCTTCTTCTATCAACAAATGTTTAACAAACAACTATTTTTCAGACACTGTTTCACAGGTCAGAATACTTTAACAGTTTACGATAACACATACCATTTTAAGCCGTCTTGCCCTTTAGCAAGTGTTTAAAACATGTTCACACATATGATGATGATGATACATGACATTGCATTACAAGGTAGTACACATGTACTAGTCACAATGATGACGCAAGATAGTCATATCACACTCAACCAAAAGCTGTGAGGTATATTTGGTAATGGGCAGCTATTTCAACAGTAACAAACTGAAAATTAAATGTAAACTTGCTAATATATTGGTAAGAAACTGTTATGTTAAAAACTGCCATGCAAAACAATATCTTCTGTTATTACAGTGGAACCTGTCTTGTAAGACCATCCCTTCTGTCACTACAGTAGAAGCTGTTTTGTAAGACCAACCCTTCTGTCACTACAGTAGAACCTGTCTTGTAAGACCATCCCTTCTGTCACTACAGTAGAACCTGTCTTGTGAAACCACCCTTCTATCACTACAGTAAAACCTGAGTTGTAAGACCACCCCTTCTGTCACTATAGTAGAACCTGTCTTGTAAGACCAACCCTTTTGTCACTACAGTAGAACCTGTCTTGTAAGACCATCCTTCTGTCACTACAGTAGAACCTGTCTTGTAAGACCATCACTTCTGTCACTACAGTAGAACCTGTCTTGTAAGACCACCCATTCTGTCACTACAGTAGAACCTGTCTTGTAAGACCACCACTTCTGTCACTACAGTAGAACCTGTCTTGTAAGACCATCCTTCTGTCACTACAGTAGAACCTGTCTAGTAAGACCATCCCTTCTGTCACTACAGTAGAAGCTGTTTTGTAAGACCACCCTTCTGTCACTACAGTAGAACTTGTCTTGTAAGACCATCACTTCTGTCACTACAGTAGAACCTGTCTTGTAAGACCATCCCTTCTGTCACTACAGTAGAACCTGTCTTGTAAGACCACCCATTCTGTCACTACAGTAGAACCTGTCTTGTAAGACCATCCCTTCTGTCACTACAGTAGAACCTGTCTTGTAAGACCATCCCTTCTGTCACTACAGTAGAATCTGTCTTGTAAGACCATCCCTTCTGGCACTACAGTAGAACCTGTCTTGTAAGACCACCCATTCTGTCACTACAGTAGAACCTGTCTTGTAAGACCATCCCTTCTGTCACTACAGTAGAACCTGTCTTGTAAGACCATCCCTTCTGTCACTACAGTAGAATCTGTCTTGTAAGACCACCCCTTCTGTCACTACAGTAGAACTTGTCTAGTAAGACCACCCTTCTGTCACTACAGTAGAACCTGTCTTGTAAGACCACCCCTTCTGTCACTACAGTAGAACCTGTCTTGTAAGACCATCCCTTGTGTCACTACAGTAGAACCTGTCTTGTAAGACCATCCCTTCTGTCACTACAGTAGAACCTGTCTTGTAAGACCACCCCTTCTGTCACTACAGTAGAAGCTGTTTTGTAAGACCATCCTTCTGTCACTACAGTAGAACCTGTCTTGTAAGACCATCCCTTCTGTCACTACAGTAGAACCTGTCTTGTAAGACCACCCCTTCTGTCACTACAGTAGAACCTGTCTTGTAAGACCATCCCTTCTGTCACTACAGTAGAACCTGTCTAGTAAGAACACCCTTCTGTCACTACAGTAGAAGCTGTTTTGAAAGACCACCCTTCTGTCACTACAGTAGAAGCTGTTTTGTAAGACCACCCTTCTGTCACTACAGTAGAACCTGTCTAGTAAGAACACCCTTCTGTCACTACAGTAGAAGCTGTTTTGTAAGACCACCCTTCTGTCACTACAGTAGAACTTGTCTTGTAAGACCACCCTTCTGTCACTACAGTAGAATCTGTCTTGTAAGACCACCCTTCTGTCACTACAGTAGAACCTGTCTTGTAAGACCATCCCTTCTGTCACTACAGTAGAACTTGTCTAGTAAGACCACCCTTCTGTCACTACAGTAGAACCTGTCTTGTAAGACCACCCTTCTGTCACTACAGTAGAACCTGTCTTGTAAGACCACCCTTCTGTCACTACAGTAGAACCTGTCTTGTAAGACCACCCTTCTGTCACTACAGTAGAACCTGTCTAGTAAGACCATCCCTTCTGTCACTACAGTAGAACCTGTCTTGTAAGACCACCCCTTCTGTCACTACAGTAGAACCTGTCTTGTAAGACCATCCCTTGTGTCACTACAGTAGAACCTGTCTTGTAAGACCATCCCTTCTGTCACTACAGTAGAACCTGTCTTGTAAGACCACCCCTTCTGTCACTACAGTAGAAGCTGTTTTGTAAGACCATCCTTCTGTCACTACAGTAGAACCTGTCTTGTAAGACCACCACTTCTGTCACTACAGTAGAACCTGTCTTGTAAGACCACCACTTCTGTCACTACAGTAGAACCTGTCTTGTAAGACCATCCCTTCTGTCACTACAGTAGAACCTGTCTTGTAAAACCACCCATTCTGTCACTACAGTAGAACCTGTCTTGTAAGACCATCCCTTCTGTCACTACAGTAGAACCTGTCTTGTAAAACCACCCATTCTGTCACTACAGTAGAACCTGTCTTGTAAGACCACCACTTCTGTCACTACAGAAGAACCTGTCTTGTAAGACCATCCCTTCTGTCACTACAGTAGAACCTGTCTTGTAAAACCACCCATTCTGTCACTACAGTAGAACCTGTCTTGTAAAACCACCCATTCTGTCACTACAGTAGAACCTGTCTTGTAAGACCATCCTTCTGTCTTTATAGTAGAACCTGTCTTGTAAGACCACTCCTTCTGTCACTACAGTAGAACCTGTCTTTAGTGATCATCTATTTTGTCAATAGTATAGAAGAAATTCCTAACTTTGAATTGGAAAAGTTCAAATGTATGTTAAGAGGTGAATGAGTCAAGTTAACATCTCCTTGACAACAGAGTTTTTTGCTTAAATACAGACTCTCAATAGCTAACCAGGAGATGATAAGGAAATTGTAAAATCTATCATGAGGAAAATTAACAGACAGATGCAAATAAAATCAAGGCTGCAATCAAAAATGAACAGACAAGAAAACAAAACCTCCAAATTAACTGGTCACATCTCAAAACTTGTAGCAAGCCTAAAGATTTCTGGACATAGCAATGTAAGAGAAATACACAGCGACTGATATCATTGACAACTAATCATGCAAAAATGCAATGAACCAATAGACTTTTACCTAACTTATAATACAATGTAGATTCCGTTGTTCAGGCAGTAGCTTCACCTACCAACATCAAATGTTTACACCAGAATGTTTACTATTCCAAAACTGTTCAACTAGAGAATTAATAATGACATGATGTCAAATTCACAACTTGAAGGAAATTCCTGAATTATTTCTGACTGTTGTTTGCCATCGATGAATTAAGCTTCGAATAAGGAAGTACTGTATGAAGTTTGAGTTTGATAGGCCTGAGGTAGCTCAAGTTATTGTACGGAAACCTTTCTTCAAATGGCGAGCTATTCATGATCACTTCTGCCGATTAAAAGTACCTATATTTGGTTTCATGACGCACATACAAGTGATCATATTTCCATAATCAACCTGCATGATTAAATCCACTAGACTGAATTTCCATGCAATACATGTTTATGGCGATTAAACAAAACAAAGTTAACAATAAAAGAAGAATTGTGCCATCTCGATGTCAGATCACTAATTGTCTGTGACAAATAAAGCTTCCTTCCAAGTTACTTCCTTGTGGTTTCTTACCATACAATGCAAGCTTTCATCCGCACCAGCAGTTAGGTGCAAAATTGTACAAAGTAAGAATTTTGATAGGTTTCAGATTTTAGATAAAAATTATCATTTGTTATACTGACATAAGAATCGACAACCCACTTTAAAGCCAGCCATTTATGTATATACATCATTCAATGTTAAATGTATATCAAAGAATAAAGGTCAAGTTACCAATGGCCAAGTTCAACCCTGCTTTCGCTGGACATGTGCTTACAGTTTTTATCTTTTCTTTTCAATTGGTGAAACTCATTAATACAAAGAGATGATGTCAATTTATAAATTCTACTGAATCCCCTAGATGCTAGTGAAGTGTAATGTGTATGGATGAAAGTTAATTCAAATCAGTATAATGATTTCAAGCTTGATCAATCAATGCTATTCAACAATGGGCTGTAAGTCTTAAGTAAAGGTAGTTCTAACTCCAAGCTTTATGATTTATTTTTACCTCTCAATGGCTTGGTTGTGGGTTTCAAGTATCATTGAAATTGGTGCAGCATTGAGTAGTAGTAGTTTTTCAACAAAGGGGCATAACTCTATTAAGAAGGGGAGGTAATTCTCCAGAGCCCGTTAGTATATTGTATAAATGGTTATCATTCAAATCAGTACCGTTACTTTAAAAGTTGAATATGGTTTATTTTGTTTAACGTCCTCTTAACAGCCAGGGTCATTTAAGAACATGCTAGGTTTTGGAGGTGGAGGACAGCCGAAGTACCCAGAGAAAAACCACCAACCTACGGTCAGTACCTTGCAACAGTCCCACATGGGTTTCTAACTCACAACCCAGAGGTAGAGGGCTAGTGGTAGAATGTCAGGATACCTGAACCACTTAGCCACCGCGAATAAAAGTTACTTTTACGCCTCTTTAATAAGGGGAGATAATTTCTTTGTAGTCGGTCAACACCTCTCAAAGTAAGTATAGTGTATATTGTCTATAGCATAGTGCTTTTGGAAGAAGTATTTGTAGTGGAAACAATGTTTTTCAACAAAGGGGATTTTAATTTATTTAATAATTTGGACCTTTTGTCTTTTTAATTTTATCATCGTTTCTATAATTTAGATGTAAACTTTAGTTCTCCCCTTGTTGCTTCAATTCAACTTCTGTGTCATCTTGATCACAAATCGAAAATTAAATCAGTTTGGCTTGACATCATGAAATGAAAGAAACATTACAGCAAGCGTTGAATTCCTTTCAAACTTTCCCCTGTTTTAGGTATAGGTTTCGGTGCTCCATAACCTTCTAGCACTAAATATTGATTACTCTTCGCATGCTGCATTTCAAATACAAGCAACAGCCTTGAACTCAAAGGCAATCCAACATCGTAAGATTTTCGGCGTGTTCCAGTTTCTTATCTGAAATTTTCGGCATTGTCAAAACTAGAGATATATAGTATCTCGCTGCAGGGCAAAATTTCAAATCAATAGAATATAACATGGCTCTAACTACATTACAATATTAACTCGGTCACCGTTATGAAATTAAATTCCTATAATTTGGTGAATATTTCAATTCAAACATGATAATTGTTTAGGCACAAATTCAATACAGCTTCTATCCCTTGTCATCCGTCTTCATTACACACTTGCCCCCTCCCTTCCCCCTCCCTCCTACCCCGCACCCCTCCCCTCTCCCCTTCCTCCTACCAGCCGCATCTTCATAACCAAAATTCTCCTCAATAAATCATATTAATCATACAAGCTGCCACGTCAAACCACTGACTGGTTTTCACTCCAGTTTATAAAACATGTATTTTAAAGAATTATTAAGACTTTGAAACAGTCCCTAATAACAGGTGATTATACTAAACTTTTTCAGAATTTTGAAAAATGCCTGAGAAATTATTTAAATATATTTTAATTGTTATTTTATTTTTTTTCTTTTAATTCATCAGAGATTTTTAGAGATTTCACGAAGGAATAAGTATTAGTTGTGGATTTTTATTATTTTTTATTGATTGACTATAAAATAATTACCTAATCGGGAGTGAAGATTATATTATAAGTTTTATCTATACAGTTGATTTTAAGATTTATTTTCAAACGCTACCATCGCATATTGATTAGAAATAATTCAAGCTAAACATTTTGCTAAATAGTAGCAGAATGAAATGGTTTTAATGAAACTAATCTGAAAATCAACTGAACTGACAAAATTTTTGCATAAATCTAACATAATTCTTATTCAAAATGACCTTCAAGATTTGTTTAGTCTTCAAATACATTTTCTTACATCATTAACAGAAGAGCAAGGTCACTGAAAATTTCCATAAATTAATAAAATCTAATTAGTGAGTCCATAAATCAATTTTAAAAATTCAAATTTTGAACAAAAAGCCTTCCGAAAATTTATATAAAACGCGTTTTGTATGCAGTATAGGGTGGGTAAAGTTAGGGTTAAGAATGGCTGATCTAGCCCGATGCTGTTTATAATAATATAAACATCACTGTAAGCTTATGATTTTGCCCATGTAAGGTCATATTTAACGTTTCTGTATAAATTAGCATGTAGCTCAGTCATCCCAATTCCGGGCGACCAACTGAAGAAGCACAGCTGTCCCGCAGAGAAATTAACATTTCACCTTTCATCCCTACATCCAATAATGGAATGTGCCAACATAAAAACATCAGTACGTCTATTATGTTTCATGTGAGTTCCAGGTTTATTTTTTCTTGTCATCTGGACTTTATGGTAATGAATTGAAACTGAATATTCATATTTATAAAATTAAAATACCAAAGCTGAAAAAATATTCTGATGTATTTTCTAATCATAGCAAGGAAATGGACATGATACAACACATACGTTGTGTGACCTAGAAAAAAATGGAATTTTTTTTATTTTTTTACTTATCATGATGTTAATCAGTTTAAATATTAATTGATTCAGATTTACACAATTCTTAATATAACTAAGTATTATTTAATCAAATTTCACATCAATAATAATTTTTAGTTAACCAAATGTTTTATTGAAACTGTTAAATAGATAAAAAAAAAACACAAGAAATATTTTCCTTCTTTTTCCAAGATCTGCACAGTTGACCATTTTCTTGGCTAGTTGTCAAAGTTCTGATGTGGCACTCGTTAGGATTATTTGAATTAGAATTTTCCAAATGTAAAAAAAAAATCCTATAAATTCTATTATTCACATATTGATACATACTACTAGATGGAACTATTTTACATATCAATAAACCTCATTTATCCTTAAAATTTAATGATGAACTATTCTAAACTTTGAACTGAAAGAGTTCAAATGTGCCTTCAGAGGAGAATGTGTTGAATAGATAAAAAAAATTAACATTTTAACCGTTTTATTTCACAGCTTATTTAGCTTGCAATCATTTCTTCACATTCAAATGTAATCGCATTGTAACTGTTCAACATCAATATTTATAAAAAAAAAATCAGAAAATGTACAGAATTTTGATGTTAAGACTGATGATGAATTAAAATATTTGTATAATTGATATTATATGACCATAAAGAAAGTCACACAAAAAAATTTCATGAATAAATAATTATCTACATTATGACAATACACTAATGTACAGGATTCTAAGCACACCTATTAAATATTGTCAGAAAATTATTAGGTATCCTGAAAAATTGAAAAGAAAAATAGAAATATAAAAGGAATCTTATAGCTATGAAACATTTAAACGCTAAATGTTATTAATAGAATTATATTAGTTACCTAATTTTTAAAATTTAAAATCTGTTGAATAGCATTATGTATACACCATAATACAAAAAAAAGATACACAAAAAAATCCACCCAATTCTTACCCATGATGAATTCAGGAAATTTTAAAACATCTTTTTCAGTTCATTTATGGGACTGTGTAGGTTTTGCTCTTTGAATTTATGAAAATAAAACCTCAATTCTAAACTTATAAAATATAAATCATCCATTCAAACTCTTCGTTTTCAACCTTAGCACTCTCTGGAAGTCTATATTTGAATCAGGTTTTCAAGAAATGATGCCAGTCTTACTTTTTGGCTGAATGTTTTGTTTAGCTTGAACAGTTTTAACAATAATTGTCCTAAATTACGAAATTGTCTCTATGTAATGCTAACAAAATTATTTATTTTGCTTATTAACTTTATCTGTTATCTAAAAAAACAATGTTAACTTTTCGTTTGATTGTAATTACCATATTAAGCAATCTTATTAACTACATTTTATTATAAATTTGTACATGTACGTACAAAAAAAATCAAATTCTGCAGATTTTGGGGGTGATTTTTTTTTAAATCACAAATGATTAATTTTGCAGGCATTTTTTTTCTTTTATACATTTCACTTTTATATTTTTATAGACAATAGATTAATAAAATACATGGTGTGTAGTGAACTTCCACCACAAAAATGGCTACGTCATATTAAATGTACATCCTTTGTTTTCTCATTGCTTGGATGCACCTGCAAAGTAAAATTACTCCCCAAAATCCTACACTGCAGCTAAAGACATTGAAGAGCAGTGTGATGAGATTTTTAGACCTTATTTTCATTTTCCATGCACAAAAAGCTAAGTTTTTATGTAGCATTTTTTTCTGTGACGGCAGGAGCTTTAATCAGTGCCAGTGAGCCCGTAGGAAAAGCCACCGATCCAAACAGTATATCTTGTCCTCATTTAGCCTTGCCCCCAATTCAACCACGCTCAAATTTAAACCAAAACCATTCAAGCGAGAAAGGTGCTGGACTGTACTTTATCTACTCAGATAGTTTTCTAATTTTATTAAAGATAACAAATTCATATATCCTTTGGCCTCAATATGTTTTCGACAAAATGTGTTCACTGATCCGTGTACTTCTCATAATAGCCGCAGAATTAAACAGAAATAATTCCACTCGAGGGTCGAAAATGGATGATTCTATGAATAAGAATTCTGTATATATTTACGATATAATCTTAATTTTGATAACTTAAAAGACTTTCTCTACAGCTGAAAATAAAATATGTCATTACGGTTCTGAAGCAAAGAAGGAGCAATAGAAGAAACAATATATCAGTGACCTTTGTCTTTTTTCATTCATTTCATTCTTTAAAATTAACGCAACATTGAAATGCAACAGATTTTCATTGAATACGGAAATATTGATGAAAAATATCTTAATATGACTAAGTGATTATTTTAATTTTACTTTTTTCGTATCCTGAAAATAATTTAGCTACTAAATAAAATATAAGGAGAGAAAAACTGTGTAAATAAAATGTCTAAATATGATTTAAAAGGAACTTTGAAGATTTTCAAAAGTAAAAATGAAGATAGCAAGTTATATGTATTTTTATTTTTTTATGCAGACACATTACAGAGAAATTAAATTAAATCAAACATTATTTTAAAAACGTAAAAAACAAAACAATCCTATGATGTCAGAATATAACATCATTTACTTTTTCTCAAAATAAATATAAATCATTATACTGCTAGAAAGAAAACAAATACTACTCTTGTATATAATTTTTCAAAAAAATTAATTGACTCCCTTAATTGCTAATTTACAAAATGCAAGCATAAAAAGACACAGCTATCAGCAATAAATTATTGAAAAGTAAGAAAAAATATTTCTCACCATACCAAGAATTTTTTTTTCATAAATCCCACTTCCTACCGCTGGCTGCTGGTATGTACGATCTCAATCTGGGATATGATACAGAAATAAAATACGCTATGGAGAAGTAAATGAGGAATAAAAAATAAATTCATCACACATTTTATTACAAGCGATGGTGACTTTGGAATCTGGGTAACAATGTCCACGTCCCTTGAAGGGTCTGGCATGCTAACAAAAGCCCTGGCTAGTATCTAGGGTCAGCCCCTTGTTGCAGTATTTCCCCACTGTTGCCTAACCTCTTTGAACCTGAGGACACCTCCATTGTGCCGATTTCTAAAGGGCAATATCGTATAGCATACCCGAATAGGTGGATCCTTTCTCAAGGGTTTTTTTCTTTAGGTAACGAGCTCAATTTTCATGTTAGGTGGGAAAACTAAGTGTAGTTGACCACTACAATAGGCCTGGCTAGTCCGTCGCTTCATAATGCCCGCTGGCATTAGACCCCTTCACCTGTGCCACAAAGATCAAGACCTGCCGCCCTTACAAAACTCAACATTAGATGGCCACGGTAATTTGTTAGCCAATCGCTGGCTAACGTTTGCGGTGTCCAGGCCTTTCATGGCTGGGCAGGTGATGCGGCATTTATATCATAGTTATTCAAGAATAATGAAAACCTATCAATCACACCGACTTAAATTTCCACTTCAAATACGAGCCGAAATTATCCTCTGTCCGAAATTTTCTCATGGTAATACCAGTAAGGAACAACAGCTAACACTACAGAAGCTATTTATTGAAGGAGTTGGGGGGGGGGGGAGGAATTTTGTTTAAAAAAATGCCTAATGTCGCCTCCTCCCCTGCCCAATATTAGGCCACCTCTGCTGACCCGAGACGCGGACTCTCATTATGTTACGGGCAGTCGGCCATGCTTGTGTAAATATGTAGCCTGTACATGCGACAGCGAACTCGACAAACGACAGTGAAAGGACAGTGTTGGACCCAGGCTCTTTAGCATATAAAGGTCAAAGAAGATAAAATTTTACATCTGAAACTTTGGGAGACAAAGACCTTTGTTCATTACAGGAAGGGCAAAATGACATGATTTCGTAGGAACGGCTGTGTGAAAATTAAAATAACAAGAGTGATTGTTCAAGTTAGTTCATGACTAATCTCAGGCATATCATCATCATCTGATATTTCTTACAATAAGAAAATGTTTTTTCTTAAGAGAACTTAACCCTTAATAGTAAAAACAAAAACTGCAAAAACAAAGAGTTATGTAACAATGCCATTTTTAAATCCTTCAGATACAATTCTTTCAATGAAACAAATCTTTCAATGATTTAAAATCTTTCAGATACAATTCTTTCAATGAAACAAATCTTTCAATGATTTAAAATCTTTCAGATACAATTCTTTCAATGAAACAAATCTTTCAATGATTTAAAATCTTTCAGATACAATTCTTTCAATGGTCGAGACAAATCTTTAAGACACAATTTTTTCACTAAGACAAATCTTTCAGACAAAATTTTTTCAGACACGAATCTTTCAGACACGATTCTTTCAATTAGACATTAATCTTTCAGACACAATTCTTTCACTAAGACAAAACTTTCAGATACAATTCTTTCAATTAGATTTCTGAACATTTTAATATTTTCTAGTATTTGTACACAACAACCTCTTCAAAATTCTATTCCAATTTAATTTCCAATTACCATAAAATAATAACAAATCCAACCTCTGAATTGGAAAAGTTTAAATGTGTCTTCAGGGATGACCAGGCTCATCCTTGTCCAGATACCTCTTACACTCAGTGTTCACACTCGGTGTAATTTTTTGTTTTAAAGATGTAAATTTTCTTACCTTTTTGGGGTTTTTTTCTTAAAAACCCCCAAGTGATAGATTTTCTTTAAAAAATTTATCGATCATAGATATTTTTACTCATTCACCCCTGAAATTTTATAATGAACTATTCCAACCTTTCAATAGGAAGAGTCCAAATGTGTCTTCAGGGGTAAATGAGTTAATTCCTAAAAAAAATTCAAATACATGTATGAAAATTTAATATTTTTGTTAATTATTTTGTTGCAAAACAAGTCCAGTGTAAATGGATATCTAATAAATTGTTAGGTCTTATTATGTGTCATTATTCCTCATCAAAGCATATACCTAGTGGTGAAAAATCTGTATCAGAAATAATGAGCATAGCTCTATAGTTCAAAGGGCTCACTTACCATATACCAGGTAGACACAAAACATACAAGGCCAAGGTTTTTGACCGCCTATAAAATCTATAATTGGACTTTGCAATGTACCAGTTATCAAATTTGGATTCACCCCAGCATACCTCATTAAAAGACATTTTCCCACGATTTTGTACATGTTCTTTTTGTTACTCTTTTCTGGCAGGTGTCAAGTTTTTTTTACTTTTCAGAAGTTTTGCGAAAGACAAGGTGTGATTCAAATGTAAAATGTCAGCAAATATACAGTGTACCTCAAATGCCCAACAAAGATACCACAATGACATTAGCTGATGGTGCGGATCAAGTAATGATGCATAATATAGTCAGAAAACATACTGTGTATATCTCCAAATTCCTCGGAATTACCCAACAATGAATTCATTTTTATCATTTGAAACTCCTTGAGAAGATGCTACAATGCGACGATGAAACCTTGTTTCAACATCACAAGGTGATACTAAAATGCATTTTCTCAAAATGTTATTCTTTTCAAGGGAATCAAATATGGCATCCATTTCAAACATTTTGATGATGAGCGGGTCAACATTCGTCTTTCTAAATGTGAAGACATTGCATGCATGCACAAGGGGACATAATTTGTAGGTCTTTTAGCTTCACACTCGACAAAGGTCAAAGGCCATAAGGCTCAGAGGAAGGGAGATAAATCTTGGAATACCAGAACTGATCTCAACTGCAAATACGACAAGATAATGTCCCTTTGAGCCGAAAAATTAATAACTAGTAATATTATTGACAAATAGAATGTGGTGTTATCTTAAAACCAAATCAGGTACTAGGTTTCAGAAAAGTGCATTTCCATAAGCTATTATTCACATAATTTCTGCTCTTCTCACATCTTTTTTTCAAATCTGATCAAAACTTCAGAAAATTAATTTCTATATTTTCGATTTCAGATATTTCATTCCCATTTCTAATAATACTTGGATATCAATTCATATCTCAAAACCGCACTAAACATGATTTAAAACTGATAAATTTTGTTCCTCAAATAGAAAGTGATGCTTTATAATAATTATAATAATCACTCAAAGTACAATACTCTTTCGATATTAAGGTAAAGTGTACCACTGCATTATATCTAAAATCACAGAAGAGTTCCACTCTGGCGGAGCATTTCACATGAAAATACCAAATACTCTTTTTTCAGACAAAGAGTGACTTCCCTTGACATAGAATTTTATATGATTTGCAGTCCCTCAGGACCTAGAGTAATTTCGTTAGACAAATATTTGTATATGATTTTTATCCATAAGGTCAAAGGTTAAAATGCAGGTCAGAGTGACCGTAACCTTTGATACATGACACACCACCCGACTAAGAAGAACCCACATGTAGTGCAGAAGATGGAGCCCAGACAAGATAGTGAAGAACAGACAGATGTATAGAAAAAAAGAAGGACGGAAATGGAAACTATTCAGCAAATATATCATAACAAATTTACTATCGTACTTCAAATCAACAAAGTAATTAATTTGAAAGCGTTCTTTACATAATTCAATTAATCAAAAGCTTTATTGACTACCAATTGTCAATCTTGACAAAATGATGGTTATTTTTTTAATTTATGTATCTTCTAAATATCATTTTTTCTCCTGTAACAAAAACTCTAAATATCTTTTTTCTGCTGTAACAAAAACTCTAAATATCATTTTTTCTGCTGTAATAAAAACTCCAAATATCGTTTTTTTCTGCCGTAAAACAAAATCCCATTAATGTTTTTTCTGCTGTAATAAAAACTTTCTTGCAAATTTTCATCAATATTGTTAATAAACGCCACTCCCCAACAACTTCCCCTCCTAATCTCATCGATAATCTCCGAAGAAAAAGTCTACTATAAATGTCAGATACTATTTCTAGTCCCCGACAACAAGTCTTACCGAGAAACCTGCAAAGTGGAAGAAAGAACAGAGCAGACTTGACCCACCACACCACAGAGGCATAAGTACACCCGCTAACGATTGTGTCTCGTTTTTTCGTCTGGCAAAGCCTGCATGGTTTCGAAAACTGACGGCCAGACGACGTCAAACAGACGATACTTACACCGCCATCAAGCCTGACATGTCCGTCCGCACTCCGAATGGGTCTATGCCGGACAATATTTAACAGTTGCGTCAGTCGTCTAACGAAGGGATTGTGCCTCTGTCCTAAAGTGGATGTGATCACACCAGACAAGGGCTAAATGGACATGTCATGTGTCTCTGCTGTAAGCTACAGGTTCAGATAATACACCTGCTACCCAAATCAGACGGCCGTCCCAGGGGTCTCCATGTCGGTTACAATTCCTACGCTACGTCATTGTCCAACATATATTCAATATTTAGCTGATTATTAGAAAATGTCTCATAATTATCAAACATTTAATGCTCTGTACTTGTTCTAAGTAAATGTACTAATCGTTACAGTGGCTTGGCACTGCTCTCATCGATAGCTTAATGGTAATGAATTAACTTAATGTTTTGTCATTAACAGAGATTTCGGTCTCTGCCGATTACAACTTAATGTTTTGTAATTAACACAGGTCTCTGCATGTCTCCGTACCGATTACAACTTAATGTTTTGTAATTAACACAGGTCTCAGGCTCCATGCAGATTACAACTTAATGTTTTATAATTAACACAGGTCTCTGCATGTCTCCGTACCGATTACAACTTAATGTTTTATAATTAACACAGGTCTCAGGCTCCTTGCCGATTACAACTTAATGTTTTGTAATTAACACAGGTCTCAGGCTCCGTGCCGATTACAACTTATGTTTTGTAATTAACACAGGTCTCAGGCTCCGTGCCGATTACAACTTAATGTTTTGTAATTAACACAGGTCTCAGGCTCCGTGCCGATTACAACTTAATGTTTTGTAATTAACACAGGTCTCAGGCTCCTTGCCGATTACAACTTAATGTTTTGTAATTAACACAGGTCTCAGGCTCCGTGCCGATTACAACTTAATGTTTTGTCATCAACACAGGTCTCAGGCTCCTTGCCGATTACAACTTAATGTTTTGTCATCAACACAGGTCTCAGGCTCCGTGCCGATTACAACTTAATGTTTTGTAATTAACACAGGTCTCAGGCTCCGTGCCGATTACAACTTAATGTTTTGTAATTAACACAGGTCTCAGGCTCCGTGTCGATTACAACTTAATGTTTTGTAATTAACACAGGTCTCAGGCTCCGTGTCGATTACAACTTAATGTTTTGTAATGAAGACAGGTCTCTGCATGTCTCTGTACCGATTACAACTTAATGTTTTGTAATTAACACAGGTCTCTGCATGTCTCTGTGCCGATTACAACTTAATGTTTTGTAATTAACATAGGTCTCTGCATGTCTCTGTACCGATTACAACTTAATGTTTTGTAATTAACACAGGTCTCAGGCTCCGTGCTGATTACAACTTAATGTTTTGTAATTAGCACAGGTCTCTGCATGTCTCAGTACCGATTACAACTTAATGTTTTGTAATTAACACAGGTCTCTGGCTCCGTGCCGATTACAACTTAATGTTTTGTAATTAACACAGGTCTCTGGCTCCGTGCCGATTACAACTTAATGTTTTGTAATGAAGACAGGTCTCTGCATGTCTCTGTACCGATTACAACTTAATGTTTTGTAATTAACACAGGTCTCTGCATGTCTCTGTGCCGATTACAACTTAATGTTTTGTAATTAACATAGGTCTCTGCATGTCTCTGTACCGATTACAACTTAATGTTTTGTAATTAACACAGGTCTCAGGCTCCGTGCCGATTACAACTTAATGTTTTACAATTAACACAGGTCTCTGCATGTCTCTGTACCGATTACAACTTAATGTTTTGTAATTAACACAGGTCTCAGGCTCCGTGCCGATTACAACTTAATGTTTTGTCATCAACACAGATCTTGGTCTCTGTACCAATTGGCGAAATTCTATTGTTAGTAACAAATAAAAAATGACCATGTAATCTTTGATGAATAATTATCATAAACTGAAATATCCTGTTACTGTGAAAAAGGAAATGTTCATGGTGTGGAAATTTTTCACTCTCATTCTCATTTAACATATTTAACACCTTCCAAACTCTACAGTGCACAAAGGTATCTTAAAGAGGCAATTTTGTGAACCCACGTTTTTTAAAATCAACTAGAACGAAAAATACCTACATTCAGACAAAGGAATCCGTACTTGATAATTAGATACCGTGTAGCTATTGTCCGATGTGGTCAGTTTAATTATTGGAAAGGACCGTGCCAAATATAGCGACATCAAAATATAGCCCAAAATAACCATGCCACCTCGTGCGACCACATGTTTGTGTGTTGTAAACAATTGGACACAAGGACACGAGGAGTTTCATTTCACACGTACTTTCAAGGTATGTTAGATTCACCTCTCTGACCCCTCAGGGGTCCGAGTCACTATTTATGCAAAATCTGTTTCCCTTCCCCCAAAGATATTTCTGACCAAATTGGGGCCAAATCCATTCATAACTTTATGACAATTAAGAAGAGATTTAAAGGAATTATCTCTATTTCCCCTATTGGGCCCCATCCCTCTGGCCCCTTTGGGGTCAGAGTAACCATTTATGCAAAATCTGTTACCCTTCCCTAAAGGATGTTTCTGACCAAATTTGGGTCAAATCCATTCATTGCTTTATGGCAAGTAGCGACTGAAAGGAATTACCTCTATTTCCCCTATTGGGCCCCGACCCTCAGGCTCTTGGGGGTCAGAGTAACCATTTATGCAAAATCTGTTCCCCTTTCCCCAAAAATGTTTCTGACCAAATTTGGGCCAAATCCATTCAGAACTTTATGACAAGAAGAGATGCAAAGGAATTACCTCTATTTCCCCTCATTGGGCCCCACTCCTCTAGCCCCTTGGGGGTCAGTCACCATTTATTTTGGTAAAAATCATTTCAGGACTTTTTGGCAAGAAGAGATTTAAAGGAATTACCTCTATTTTCCCTATTGGGCCCTGCTTCTCAAGCCCATTGGGGGTCAGAGTCACCATTTATGCCAAATCTGTTCCCCTTCCCCAATGGATGTTTCTGACCAAATTTGGTAAAAATCCATTCAGGACATTTTGGCAAGAAGAGATTTAAAGGAATTACCTCTATTTTCCCTATTGGGCCCTGCTTCTCAAGGCCCTTGGGGGTCAGAGTCACCATTTATGCCAAATCTGTTCCCCTTCCCCGAAGGATATTTCTGACTAAATTTGAGCTAAATCCATTAATAACTTTATGACAAGAAGAGATTTAAAGGAATTACCTCTATTTTCCCTATTGGGCCCAGCCCCTCAGGGGTCAGAGTCACCATTTATGCAAATCTGTTCCCCTTCCCCTAAAAATGTTTCTGACCAAATTTGGGCCAAATCCATTCATAACTTTATGACAAGAAGAGATTTAAAGGAATTACCTCTATTTTCCCTATTGGGCCGAGCCCCTCTGGCCCCTTGGGGGTCAGAGTCACCATTTATGCCAAATCTGTTCCCCTTCCCCAATAGATGTTTCTGACCAAATTTGGTAAAAATCCATTCAGGACTTTTTGGCAAGAAGAGATTTAAAGGAATTACCTCTATTTCCCCTATTGGGCCCAGCCCCTCAGGGGTCAGAGTCACCATTTATGCAAATCTGTTCCCCTTCCCCAAAAAATGTTTCTGACCAAATTTGGGCCAAAACCATTCATAACTTTATGACAAGAAGAGATTTAAAGGAATTACCTCTATTTTCCCTATTGGGCCCAGCCCCTCTGGCCCCTTGGGGGTCAGAGTCACCATTTATGCCAAATCTGTTCCCTTTCCCCAATGGATGTTTCTGACCAAATTTGGTAAAAAATCCATTCAGGACTTTTTGGCAAGAAGAGATTTAAAGGAATTACCTTTATTTTCCCTATTGGGCCCTGCTTCTCAAGCCCCTTGGGGGTCAGAGTCACCATTTATGCCAAATCTGTTCCCCTTCCCCGAAGGATATTTCTGACTAAATTTGAGCTAAATCCATTAATAACTTTATGACAAGAAGAGATTTAAAGGAATTACCTCTATTTCCCTTATTGGGCCACGCCCTAGGGCTGGGCGGTTTTACCGGTATACCATGGTATAAAGTTTTGATGGTACGTACCATGGTACATTAAGTCCTGTACCGGTTTTTTGGGGACTTTCATATGCATTAAATTTAACTTATCCATTTGAAAGAACTATTTGTTACATAGATCAATTGATATTCCAATATGGTTTAATAATAATTTCCTATATTTAGTTTGCTGATCAACTAGGACAGACATAGCTTCACTCAAACAATATTATAGGATAACACAACAAGAAACTTATGACAGGCCTCTTGTGGATTGGCTTCAGAACAAAAAGAGCCCGAGACCTTTAGCTAGCTCAAACATTCAATCAAGGTGGTATACTGTGGTACGTACCGCAGTATTTGCCTAAATACCGTGAAATACCGTGGTACGTTTGATTTTGTGGTACCCAGCTCTACCACGCCCCTCTGGCCCCTTGGGGGTCAGAGTCACCATTTATGCCAATCTGTTCCCCTTCCCCAAAGGATGTTTCTGACCAAATTTGGGCCAAATCCATTCATAACTTTAAGACAAGAAGAGATTTAAAGGAATTACCTCTATTTCCCCTATTGGGCCCCGCCCCTCTGGCCCTTAAGGGTCAGAGTCACCATTTATGCAAAATCTGTTCCCCTTCCCTAAAGGATGTTTCTGACCAAATTTGGTAAAAATCCATTCAAGACTTTTTGACAAGTAGCGATTTGAAGAAAATGTTGACAAGACGACGGATGGACGCCGGACGATGGACGCTGCGCCATGGCATAAGCTCACCAGACCTTCGGTTCAGGTGAGCTAAAAAAGTAAACAAACTGCTTAATTGACCCTTAAAATACAAAGTACAAAATAGCATGAATGACAGCACGAACATTTTCAACCCGCAAACAGTTTTGAGGCTAGCTAAGTGAAAAATTCCACACACAAAAATATTTTTCACAGTACTGGGTTTCATATTGGGTTTTATTTGCTAGAATGATGACCATGCATAAATGCTATGGAGACATTCTATCAAAATTCACTCTTGAAATTTTGCAATGAACTATATTCCAGCATTTGAATTTTTAAGAGTTCAAATGACTGTCTTCTTGGCCGAATGAGTTCAAGTAATCATGACCTTTGACAGATCATAAAATCATGCTCTAGCTCTGTCAAACTATTTCACTGCTAAACAAACTCATGATGCTCCCTCAGTTGGACTACAGATACAATTTAAATTCACTCCCTGGCCTGCACTAAATATGAAATACTGAGCATAACAGAACTGGTCTTCTCTAATGTTGCTGGATTGTAACAATTAAGGATCTGTTTGAGGCCCCGTCTGGACCTTGCAGCCGAGAAGAAACTGCAAATCGAACAAATCGGGCTGTGTTTTTGTCCTCTCTGATGATGTATGTAAAGTCTAATCAAATTTGTTTAAAAGTCAGAGAAATGAGAAAAGTTAGCCCATTTTTTAAACATATTATGATGTCTTCTATATTTGATTAGAACGATGGCTTAATTCAGTTTGGTATTCTACAGTTCCTACCTGAGGGAAATTATACCTGTAAAACACACCTACATAAGGTGCAGAAAATGTGAGTCACATTTGCAGGAATATTTCAGTTGAGGAATCAAATTGGAGATAAAAATGTATCATCATGCTATCTTTCTGCCAAATGTAAAAAAGGTTGAATTCACCTATGTATAGTAAATGGCACAGGGAATTGTGTAAATTACAAAATGATTTCCACCCAAATGCTGAGTTCACCGATATAGGGCATTCGCGAGCAGAAATGTCAAAAACAAATTGAAGCGCAAAACTGTGCAATTTACTATATATTAAGTACATAGCACTGTAAATCAGTTACATTTCGCGAGATATTTATTTTTCGCGTTAATTAGCGGAAAGATTAAATCGCGAATTCAACTACCTCGCGGTTATTTCCATCTCTAGATATGCCCATCGTGTTAAGTATATCGCCATCGTCACTTCTAGATTTTTGCCTCTGTAGTGTGGTGAGTCAAGCCTTCTGCGAAATTATGTATTCACGAATATAATGCCTGAAAGAGTAATCTAGCGAAATAAAACATTTGCAAAATCAAAGTGATTTATAGTATCTATAAATGTTTTTGCAAATGTAAAGAAAAACCATATCTTGGTAAAATGTAGATCTTAAGTTAGAAGAAACAAATTGCCATGGTAACAGATAATCGAAATACACACACCTTGTATATGAAAGCAGACAGATTTATATGCTTCAGTTTTTATTTGCATTTGATGAAAAAAGAAATTACAAGAACCAATTTGATATACACTAGACTACAAAACGTAGAAGATATGCCATCAAATCTCTCCCGTACCACCTGATCCTCAGACAGTTTCTTTCCTATGGCATTTCACAACATCACCTGATAACATTACCTTCCCTTAATATCAAATGTTAGCACCTAAATACCAAAGTGATGTGTTCGTAGAGTTATGTCCCTTTTCAATCCATTTTATTTTTCGCTTGCTGTACATCAACTAAACAACTGCATACTTGCCAACTTTTTTTCAAAATTTACATTAGAGAGATTTTATTACCTGTTGAATGGAGAGTGACCACTTAGAGCATGGTATCTCTGTCATCCCTAGGATGTGATAGGTCTGTCACTCCTGGGGTATGATTTCCCTGTCATCCCTAGGGTAGGATTTCCCTGTCATCCCTAGGGTATGATTTCCCTGTCATCCCTAAGGTATGATTTGTCTGTCACCCCTAGGGAATGATTTCTCTGTCACCCCTAGGGTATGATTTCTCTGTCACCCCTAGGGTATGATTTCTCTGTCACCCCTAGGGTATGATGTCTTTGTCACCCCTAGGGTGTGATAGGTCTGTCACCCGTAGGGTATGATTTCTCTGTCACCCGTAGGGTATGGTTGTGACATTGACCTTGCACTTTGGTTTTTGACCTCAGTAGTTATTTCTGTAAACTGAACCTTTTGACAAATCTATGTTACTCTGATAAAGGTACCCCAATTTCCTTTATAAATTATAGCATATTCCAACCCCTCCCCAAGGGGGGACCTGAATTCAGGGGGTTTGAAATTCATAATTTTGATAAAGCACCTTAAGATACTTCCATCTTTAATTTAATTCCAGCCTACTTGGTCTGAAGAAGATGTTGAAATTTTAGACTTTAGCCAATTTGACCTTTTTGAGCCACTCCCCATAGCCCCCCCCCCCCCCCCCCCCCCCCGGTCAAACTTCTTCCAATACCAAACTGTCATCCCATGGTTGCAATCAAGTTCAAATTATTTTCAACTGGAAATGAACAAAGCAAATATATACAAAATTATCATTTTCCTATATTAACTCTATGTAAACTTCACTTGATCAAAATCAAGGATTTTAATTGGTTTCAATTCACTATAAGGACATCCTTCAACCAGAATATAATTTCGAAATAAAAAAGTGTTTTTCTTTTACCCTTATCTTTTCATCCTTGCAGGAAAGCCTCATTTTGACATGGTGTCCGTAAATGCTTTCTGCACATGCTGGTGTCTAACTTATAACGATGCTGTAATGTTTTTTTTAAAAAAACCTATGGGGTCCTTAATGACACGCATTTTCACAGATGACCTTTATCTTGTACTTTAGAATCTCCACCTGGAGGTCACAGAAACCCTGACAAAAACAGAACGCAAGGTTAGCTCTCACTGTTTCAAAAGTTATCAATTTTTTATTGATTTAAATCTAATGACATCCAGGCAAAAATATCCTAGCACGAGTCAAAGACGGAGGTTTAGGTATCAAACCCGCATAGATGAGACCCGTATAATATGATACAGAGGCTGCAACCTCTATTCTATAGAGGCCCCATAACGTGTCAAGTACAGTGCATTCCTCTTTATATCATGTTGCATTTGTCAGAGATAAACATGACATTAACAGGAATGTGACACTAAATCTAGTGCATTTTTAATTTCCATAACTAAAAGTAAGCCTTTCAATGTACATAATGTTTAAATTTATAACTGACACTCTAGTATGAGGGGATCAGTATAAATATATAAATAGTGTCACTCTAGTATGAGGGGATCACATATATAAATAGTGTCACTCTTGTATGAGGGGATTAGTATAAATAGTGTCACTCTAGTATGACAGGATCACACATATAAATAGTGTCACTCTAGTATGAGGGGATCACATATATAAATAGTGTCACTCTAGTATGAGGGGATCACACATATAAATAGTGTCACTCTAGTATGAGGGGATCACACATATAAATAGTGTCACTCTAGTATGAGGGGATCACACATATAAATACTAACTCTAGTATGAGGGGATCACACATATAAATAGTGTCACTCTAGTATGAGGGGATCACACATATAAATAGTGTCACTCTAGTATGAGGGGATCACACATATAAATACTAACTCTAGTATGAGGGGATCACACATATAAATAGTGTCACTCTAGTATGAGGGGATCACACATATAAATAGTGTCACTCTAGTATGAGGGGATCACATATATAAATAGTGTCACTCTAGTATGAGGGGATCACACATATAAATAGTGTCACTCTAGTATGAGGGGATCACACATATAAATACTAACTCTAGTATGAGGGGATCACATATATAAATAGTGTCACTCTAGTATGAGGGGATCACATATATAAATAGTGTCACTCTAGTATGAGGGGATCACACATATAAATAGTGTCACTCTAGTATGAGGGGATCACACATATAAATAGTGTCACTCTAGTATGAGGGGATCACACATATAAATAGTGTCACTCTAGTATGAGGGGATCACACATATAAATAGTGTCACTCTAGTATGAGGGGATCAGTATAAGTAGTGTCACTCTAGTATGAGGGGATCACACATATAAATAGTGTCACTCTAGTATGAGGGGATCACATATATAAATAGTGTCACTCTAGTATGAGGGGATCACACATATAAATAGTGTCACTCTAGTATGAGGGGATCACACATATAAATACTAACTCTAGTATGAGGGGATCACACATATAAATATTGTGACATTCTAGTATGAGGGGATCACACATATAAATATTGTGACATTCTCATATGACGGGATCACAAATATAAATAGTAACTCTAGTATGAGGGGATCACACATATAAATAGTGTCAATCTAGTACGAGGGGATCAGTATAAGTAGTGTCACTCTAGTATGAGGGGATCACACATATAAATAGTGTCACTCTTGTATGAGGGGATTAGTATAAAAAGTGTCACTCTAGTATGAGGGGATCACATATATAAATAGTGTCACTCTAGTATGAGGGGATCACACATATAAATAGTGTCACTCTAGTATGAGGGGATCACACATATAAATAGTGTCACTCTAGTATGACGGGATCACACATATAAATAGTGTCACTCTAGTATGAGGGGATCACACATATAAATAGTGTCATTCTAGTATGAGGGGATCACACATATAAATAGTGTCACTCTAGTATGAGGGGATCACACATATAAATAGTGTCACTCTAGTATGACGGGATCACACATATAAATAGTGTCACTCTAGTATGAGGGGATCACACATATAAATAGTGTCACTTTAGTATGAGGGGATCAGTATAAATAGTGTCACTCTAGTATGAGGGAATCACACATATAAATAGTGTCACTCTAGTATGACGGGATCACACATATAAATAGTGTCACTCTAGTATGAGGGGATCACACATATAAATATTGTCACTCTTGTATGAGGGGATCACACATATAAATAGTGTCACTCTAGTATGAGGGGATCACACATATAAATAGTGTCACTCTAGTATGAGGGGATCAGTATAAATAGTGTCACTCTTGTATGAGGGAATCACACATATAAATAGTGTAACTCTAGTATGACGGGATCACACATATAAATAGTGTCACTCTAGTATGAGAGAATCACACATATAAATAGTGTCACTCTAGTATGGGGGGATCACACATATAAATAGTTTCACTCTAGTATGGGGGGATCACACATATAAATAGTGTCACTCTAGTATGAGGGGATCAGTATAAATAGTGTCACTCTAGTATGGGGGGATCACATATATAAATAGTGTCACTCTAGTATGAGGGGATCACACATATAAATAGTGTCACTCTAGTATGAGTGGGTCAGTATTAATATTGTGACATTCTAGTATGAGGGGATCAGTATAAATAGTGTCACTCTAGTATGAGGGGATTATACATATAAATAGTGTCACTCTAGTATAAGGGGATCACACATATAAATAGTGTCACTCTAGTATGAGGGGATCACACATATAAATAGTGTCACTCTAGTATGAGGGGATCACACATATAAATAGTGTCACTCTAGTATGACGGGATCAGCATAAATAGTGTCACTCTAGTATGAGGGGATCACACATATAAATAGTGTCACTCTAGTATGAGGGGATCACACACATAAATAGTGTCACTCTAGTATGACGGGATCAGCATAAATAGTGTCACTCTAGTATGAGGGGATCACACATATAAATAGTGTCACTCTAGTATGAGGGGATCACATATATAAATAGTGTCACTCTAGTATGAGGGGATCAGTATAAATATTGTCACTCTAGTATAAGGGGATCACACATATAAATAGTGTCACTCTAGTATGACGGGATCACACATATAAATAGTGTCACTCTAGTATGGGGGGATCACATATATAAATAGTGTCACTCTAGTATGAGGTTATCACACATATAAATAGGTTTCACTCTAGTATGAGGGGATCACACATATAAATAGTGTCACTTTAGTATGAGGGGATCACACATATAAATAGTGTCACTCTAGTATGACGGGATCACACATATAAATAGTGTCACTCTAGTATGAGGTTATCACACATATAAATAGTGTCACTCTAGTATGAGGGGATCACACCTATAAATAGTGTCACTCTAGTATGAGGGGGTCAGTATAAATATTGTGACATTTTAGTATGAGGGGATCAGCATAAATAGTGTCACTCTAGTATGAGGGGATCACACATATAAATAGTGTCACTCTAGTATGAGGGGATCACAAATATAAATAGTGTCACTTTAGTATGAGGGGATCACACATATAAATAGTGTCATTCTAGTATGAGGGGATCACACATATAAATAGTGTCACTCTAGTATGAGGGGATCACACATATAAATAGTGTCACTCTAGTATGAGTGGGTCAGTATTAATATTGTGACATTCTAGTATGAGGGGATCACACATATAAATAGTGTCACTCTAGTATGAGGGGATCACACATATAAATAGTGTCACTCTGGTATGAGGGAATCAGTATAAATAGTGTCACTCTAGTATGGGGGGATCACACTTATAAATAGTGTCACTCTAGTATGAGGGGATCACACATATAAATACTGTCACTCTAGTATGACGGGATCACACATATTAATAGTTTTCACTTTAGTATGAGGGGATCACACATATAAATAGTGTCACTCTAGTATGA
The DNA here is from genome assembly GCA_947623455.1 of Mimachlamys varia. Classification (NCBI taxonomy): domain Eukaryota; kingdom Metazoa; phylum Mollusca; class Bivalvia; order Pectinida; family Pectinidae; genus Mimachlamys; species Mimachlamys varia. The sequence goes on from OX392540.1 coordinate 32,397,413, forward strand.
CGGGATCACACATATAAATAGTTTTCACTCCAGTATGAGGGGATCACACATATAAATAGTGTCACTCTAGTATGAGGGAATCACACATATAAATAGTGTCACTCTAGTATGAGGGGATCACACCTATAAATAGTGTCACTCTAGTATGAGGGGATCACACATATAAATAGTGTCACTCTAGTATTAGGGGGTCAGTATAAATATTGTGACATTCTAGTATGAAGGGATCAGTATAAATAGTGTCACTCTAGTGTGAGGTTATCACACATATAAATAGTGTCATTCTAGTATGAGGGGATCACACATATAAATAGTGTCACTCTAGTATGAGGGGATCACACATATAAATAGTTTTCACTCTAGTATGAGGGGATCACACATATAAATAGTGTCACTCTAGTATGAGGGGGGCAGCATAAATATTGTGGCATTCTAGTATGAGGGGTCTATTGAAATGGCAGCACCGGTTACAGGCTCCCCGGGGAGGTAAGAATAACATTTGCTGGTTGCCAAGGCCTTATATAACCACTGATAAAACATTGTGAACCACTTTGACAGTATATATAAGAACCTCGAATTACTATTGTTGTTATTATTATTACTATTTAACATAAAACTTTCTATATTGTATGATATATAAATAGTGTGACTATCCACTATTTTTTTCGTTTTCTTGGCCTATATTGTCTTTGAAGACAGAAGAATGTATTGGATACGTGAGTTATTTTATTTTACGTCCTATTAACAGCCAGGGTCATGTAAGGACCTGGCAGGTTTTGAAAGTGGAGGAAAGACGGAGTACCCAGAGATAAACCACTGACCTACGGTCAGTACTTGGCAACCACCGCACGTGGGATTCCAAGTCGTAACCCAGAGGTGGAGGGCTAGTAGAAAAATGTTGGAACACCTTAACCACTCGGCCACCGTGGCCCCTTGTGAGTTGAGACACTTATTGATAGATTTTATATAGCACACCAAACCTATTGCATCCCAAAAAAGGGAGGGTGCATGCACTTGGGTCCAATAATGGAAATCAAGAGTCAGAAACAGCATGGGAGCAAGAGGGAGATAGGAAAAGATTTGGAATGCACACAATTAATTGTCTTTCTTTAATTAACGAGACAAACCATTAAAGAAAACATGATTCCTATAACCCTGGGGGAAGTCCAACAATATCAAATTGTGTTGAGGAAGAAATCCATTTCCTGAAAATTTGTTAGAAGTACATCAATGATAAAAAAGAATTTTTTCATACTTGTAACTTGTTGGATATGTGATGTATATATAGAGTTTACACGACGAGTGGTTGTTGGATATGGAATCTATTTCACTCTAATTAATTTTTTTTTTTAATTAAAAAAAGACACTCGCTAAAGCTCATGTTGTTTTGTAATTTTTAAAAAATAATTAAATAGAGTGAAATAAATTCCATATCTAACAACCACTCCTCATGTAAACTCTATATATACATCACATATCCTACTATTTATATGTAAACACGTCCATTACCTGTCCTCTATTGTAGGTTTATAAATGATGATTTTTTTGTTGCCCCATGTGGGCCGTAATTTGAAATAAACAAAATTGCATTATATCAAATTTCTACTCGAATAGCCGGTATATCTGGATTTATTTCTGTGTAAAATCTGAGACGTTAAAATAACATCACCACAGAAAAGTGAAGAGGGACTTATATGACTGTAAGTTCTTCCTTCAATATAGCCAGGCTACACTACACATGAAAGTGTCACCATCTGTAGCACAGAAACGGACACATATCAGCCAAAGGGAGATAACCAGTCTCTCTATCACCCAATCCACAGTGACGATAAAATCTAAGCTCAAGTTTGCATGCACTAAAAATGATTCCTACGCATATTATATTACTCAGCATTACCCCGCAGAAATTATATATAATTATTTGGCCATTTTACAGTATTACTGTACAGTGTGACATTAATTTCAAACATGAATAAAAGTATAGATTTTCCTAAGACTTTTATTTTATGGCTTGGTATAAATTTTCATGGTATAGAATATCACTGCTTTAAAAGGCTACTTATCGTCAGAAACCGCTAGTACAATCGAACCTGGCCCAGCTTCTGAAGATGATAATCGTTGTGGTTCCTAAAAGTTCCTGAATTAATCAGATGATGCTAGACTGAATTTATCTACAATATATATGGTATGCTCATTTATCAAAATGATATATAGATTCTCAAAATGTTCATGTGTTGAACTCCAGGGCTTAGTTAACCGGGTTCTACACTAACACTAGTCCATTAGTCCGAGACTAGTAAAAATTCTGAGGGACTAGTAAATATGCTCTGTTTATTAGTCCTGTGGACTAGTTGAGTTTTTTACTTTGTTTCTGTATTCTAATCTATAACTTACTCAAGAAGAGGTAAATGTACAAAGTAAGCAATCAGGATACACCAAAACTCATATAAGAGCATTAAGATATCAATTTTTTACTGGGAGAGACCTCCCATACCCCCGTCCCCCTTCTGGACAAGCCCGCTGGCTCATCGCTTCTCGATTTGTTGTTTGTCACTTAGTGTTTCAACTGAGGCTCGGAAGCCCTCAGACTAGTCACAATACCACAGGACTAGTACCTAAGTCCTTTGGACTAATATATTGAAAAAGTTAGTTTCTAACCCAGGTAATTAATATTTACTAAGAAGTGCACCAAGCTTTATTTGACCAATCAATATAACGTAACAGCCCATGTCATTATAACGTACAATCCATGTAATGGTTTTGTGCATAAATATATACATATAATGACCTTTTACCTCTGACTTTTATTCAAAGTTTTATTTGGGAAGTCATGCGTATGACTGTGAGGTACACGACGTCACAAACTTACGCAATGGAGTTAAAATGACATCACAGACTTGCGCACTGGAGTCGAAATGACATCACAGACTTGCGCATTGAGGTTAAAATGACGTACTTACAGACTTGCGCACTGGAGTCGAAATTTTTACATTTCAAAGTTGTGTGAAAATTGTCAAATAAACACCACAAATCTGAATTATGTAATGAGCAGAATCTTACACTTGTTTCCTTTCATATGATATTTATGAAACTCAAACAAACTTTTTATGTAAGCATGCTAGAAACCCGTAAGAAATGCTACATCAACTCGCAAAGATCAATATCTCTTAATATACCTGGCTATTACTAAGAATTTTTCTAAATTTTGAAAAAAAAAGAAGAAAAATTTGGAAAACACATTTACATGATTTTTGCATTTAAGCTAACCAGGAATAGAAAACAGGGTCACACACCTACATTTTTACCTGTACAGGTATCGTAAACAGATGAATACCGGAGGCTATTTACACAGCAACCTGTACACCCTCTATAATGTAATTACATTGTTAACCCTTGTAACTCAATGCATGCCCATATCTTTACAGTCCATCTATTTTCTTAGGATTTCTTTACAGTCACCTTCCATAAATTGGGTAATGAAATCACTGACCCCTCAAATGAATGGCTACTTAAGATTTTGAGTAGGTTCTGCTGAAGTGCTAAGAGGACCTTCACGACAGGACAATCTTTTAAAAGAACATTGTCTTCAGAAAATTATAAATCATAAACAGCCGGTTGATATTTCATTAACTTAGTTTTGAAAAATTTGCTTTATATTAAAACAGAAAAGTTTATGCATTGGTTCATACAATTTGCCAAATTCGAAAAAAAAATTTGAATGATTAGAGGACAATACATGTTTTGCTAATTTCATATTGTGAATATTTTTGCTATATTATAGGGTTCTCACACTTTTACGTCATCAAAATTGAAGGTGTTTTCCAGGATTTTTTAAGATGGTTATTTTTCCTAAATTTGCCAACACATATTTACAATCATAAAGGCTGTACATAATTTGATAGTGTTTTGTTTGTATGTGTCAAATTCAAAAAACTTTTCCATAGAGCTACACCCAGCCCCCATGTTTCCAGAACAGAGTGAATTTGTAATCGCCCTTCCAAGTCACCATCCTTGAACTTATCAATTTTATCAAATTTGCAGTTACTAACGTGCAGTCAATGTGTTTAGACGATTCATACAAACAGCTGGAATGTCAACTAAATGAAGCTTGTTCTTAACACATATGTTATTAGCTAGTAAAATATTCTGGTTGTAAGTCTCTTGAATGAAGGCACATTTGCTTAAGGCTCGGCAGCCCCCATCTTTGATTTCTTAACTGGAAATATACTGCTGAAAAACCGTCAAAAGTGTGTTTCAAGTTCTTCAATGGCTTTACTTGGATTTGACAAGTCTTGCAATCCTATTCTGGTCTTTTTATTACGACATGCAATTTACCCTGGTAGACATGATATCAAAGAATATTGAAACAATTAGCAAAATTCTTAAATTTTTCACATAAGAAAATCTACAAGAATAACAACATTCAAGATTTTCATCCAGAATTTATTGATTTTCACCCCCTCCCCCTCCAAAGTATTTTGAATATAAAACTAAACTCAAACAGACATTGGGTCTAAATCATTAATGTAATATTTCTAGTAACTATGGCCTTGGCTTTAAGGGACAGGGGTCACTTTGGGGCGAGATTTAGGGATTTTTACCCATATTTTTCCTGAAAATCTCATTAAAATTCAAAATTGTATTATTTTATACAGTAAAATCTCATATAAATCTTACTAATCCAATAAAATCCCTCAAACTCTCCCATAGGTTTTAAGAGCCAGAATTATCCCTGAGGGACCACAGTGGCCAAGTGGTTAAGGTGTATAACATTCTGCTACTACCAGCCCTTATCCTCTGAGTCTCTTTGGCCAAGTGGTGAAGGTGTATAACATTCTGCTACTACTAGCCCTCAACCTCTGTCTCTCTATGGCTAAGTGGTTAAGGTGTATAACATTCTGCTACTACTAGCCCTCAACCTCTGGGTCTCTTTGGCCAAGTGGTTAAGGTGTATAACATTCTGCTACTACTAGCCCTCAACCTCTAGGTCTCTTTGGCCAAGTGGTTAAGGTGTAAAACATTCTGTTACTACTAGCCCTCAACCTCTGTCTCTCTATGGCCAAGTGGTTAAGGTGTATAACATTCTGCTACTACAAGCCCTCAACCTCTGGGTCTCTTTGGCCAAGTGGTGAAGGTGTATAACATTCTGCTACTACTAGCCCTCAACCTCTGGGTCTCTTTGGCCAAGTGGTTAAGGTGAATAACATTCTGCTACTACTAGCCCTCAACCTCTGGGTCTCTTTGGCCAAGTGGTTAAGGTGTAAAACATTCTGCTACTACTAGCCCTCAATCTCTGGGTCTCTTTGGCCAAGTGGTGAAGGTGTATAACATTCTGTTACTAATAGTCTAAACCTCTGGGTCTCTTTGGCCAAGTGGTGAAGGTGTATAACATTCTGTTACTACTAGCCCTCAACCTCTAGGTCTCTTTGGCCAAGTGGTTAAGGTGTATAACATTCTGCTACTACCAGCCCTCAATCTCTGGGTCTCTTTGGCCAAGTGGTGAAGGTGTATAACATTCTGCTACTACTAGCCCTCAATCTCTGGGTCTCTTTGGCTAAGTGGTGAAGGTGTATAACATTCTGCTACTAATAGCCCTCAATCTCTGGGTCTCTTTGGCTAAGTGGTGAAGGTGTATAACATTCTGCTACTACTAGCCCTCAATCTCTGGGTCTCTTTGGCCAAGTGGTGAAGGTGTATAACATTCTGCTACTACTAGCCCTCAATCTCTGGGTCTCTTTGGCCAAGTGGTTAAGGTGTATAACATTCTGCTACTACTAGCCCTCAACCTCTGGGTCGCTTTGGCCAAGTGGTCAAGGTGTATAACATTCTGCTACTACTAGCCCTCAATCTCTGGGTCTCTTTGGCAAGTGGTTAAGGTGTATAACATTCTGCTACTACTAGCCCTCAACCTCTGGGTCGCTTTGGCCAAGTGGTCAAGGTGTATTACATTCTGCTACTACTAGCCCTCAACCTCTGGGTCTCTTTGGCCAAGTGGTTAAGGTGTATAACATTCTGCTACTACTAGCCCTCAACCTCTGGGTCTCTTTGGCCAAGTGGTCAAGGTGTATTATATTCTGCTACTACTAGCCCTCAACCTCTGGGTCTCTTCTAGGCCTAGTGGTTAAGGTGTATAATGGAATTTCATTTTTATTTTTAATCAGTCAATTCACTTTTATTTCCTATTAATTGTTAATGTTCAAAGATCAGGGCCCGTATTCATGAAACCGTTCTCATGCTCAAGCATGGATTTCGTGATCAAGCCTTATTTCTTGTTCTGGCTATAAATTATTTTAAAAATCTAACTTTGTCAAAGTTTTGGAAAAAAGTTGAAGAGACGTGAAGCCAAAAACCATTTTAAACATTTACTTTGACCTTTTGACTTTAAGACATGACTAAGGAGAGTTTCAAGAAAGCTGGCTTGAGCACAGAATCCATGCTTGAGCATGAGAACGGTTTCATGAATACGGGCCATGGTCTCCCTTTGCATCTATTTTAAATAATGTCATACTAAGGCTCACGTTTGCATGAGCATTAAGGAAGGGCAATTACTGTTGTTAATTTGAATGTTAACATACACATACAATGTATAATGAAATATCTGTTGCCATATGAATGTCAAATTAAACACACATATACCCTTAAATTAATTTGTCCAGTTTTTAAAAGCTACAGGACTTGAGTTACGGACCCCTACAATCACTTTGGGATGTAAACAGACACAAAAATAACTCATTTTACAACAATTTTGAAACAAGTTATCCAACTTACATTAATCGCTCTTGTTGGCGCGAAAGCTAGCATGCGGCGGGCCTTATTGTGCAAGGAGTACTCGGAGAAAACCCACGTGGTGGGAAAGGTGACCCATACCTTTTCATGTTCGGTCAGGGAATCGAACCCCGGCCGCCTTGGTGAAAGGGAATTTCCCTGTCCACTGCACCAGCCGACCACTCAGTCACAGAGATGGACAGAGACAGAGAGGATGATAAATACTACCGGAACAGTCCAATCTTTGTCGGCTATAATAAACAGCATTTTCTTTTCTTTTGTTAAACTATCATTTATTTGTCTTTGCAAATATTTAAAATTCTCAAGAGCAAAGAATTTATTTTTGTTTTCAAGACAATAGATCATTTGTTTCAATAGGAATTTTATATGCATTTCTGTGTACACCTTGTTCAGGTTTCTCATAATTTTCTCCTCTTTACTCGGGTCTAAGTGGTGGAAGAAAATCAATTGTCATGTTCAAATAAGAACCAGACTGTCACCGTTTTGAACATTATATATGGCATCAGCCATTGCTTTTGAAAGCTACCAAGGGAAAAACTATGGAAAGTCACCTTGAAAACCAGAAAACACAATAAAACTAAAATGAGCAAATGTCAAATACAACTTTCTAGATCAGAGCTTTTATTGATAGGGGTTTGGATTTAAAGTTCAAAAGAATGATGATTCTGAAAACCTCAAAAAGGTCAGAGAATACATTAATTTTTCGAGAATGTTCAAACTATCTTGGAAATGGTCAATTATTTTCCATCTCAATGCCATTAATGAAAATACCCTGGCCCACTGCACTATTGGTTTTCCTATACAATTGTGTTTCCTCCCATTAACTTACATAAGGACCCTAGCTACCCCACTGCACTGAATGTTAATTTTCCTATACAAAATTACCGCCCCTTAAATTCAATAAGGATTCCTGCCCCAATGCACTATGTGTTTTCCTAACCTCTCCTTATCCCTTCCTCAAGGTTCCCTGTCCCACTGCATTGTGGGTTAGCCTAAACAGAGTTACCTCCCCTTGACTTCCATAACGTTCCCTTTCCGTCAGCTCTGTGTGTTTTCCTTTACACAATTATCTCCCCTGAACTTCCTTAACTCATTCAACTCTAAAAAAAACATTTGCTCATAACACATATCACTTTATATCACATCGCTCACACTTGAATAAAATCTTGAGTGCACCTGCGGTGGCCTCTCAATTTTATCCACGTGCTCCTGATGAGAAAATTGTTCTCATGACAAACCCTGAAAATACAGTGTGATAATCTATCTGTGCTCACGCTATCGATCTCATTTCGTGAATTGTAATCATTAATAGCGAAAATGAAATTGATCCTTTTCGCGACTTTTGTGAAACCGTATTTAAGCCAAAGAAACAATCTAGACTGCAAATGTATTCCACACTTAAATTCAGCTACTTAAGTTTATTTTTAACAAAAGGATCATCGTAAATTTAAATTTTCCTTGTGATTGAACGTTTGTGTATTGTGAGGAAGTTAGGCCTATATAAGACGATCAGATTCATTTGGGAGTTTCATCTGGTATGTTCTGCATGTGAAGCGTTTAAGTAACTCGGACACAAAAACAATCATGGATGGCTTCGGTAACATTTTAATACCATGAGGTTTCATCGGAAATGTACAAAACAAACAACAGAAGTTTTTTGTTCAACGGTATTTTGATTAATAATATTATGTACATTCATGTTTCTGATGTTTATACCAGTCAAATTTAGTATTATATTGAAAAAACGTTAAATTAAATATCCTCCTCCATAAAAACCATGTGGTTGCATTATCTGTTTTTACGACGTTTTAAGAGTTAAACATTGTCATGAATCGATTTCTTTCTTCTGTTCTAAAATGTTGTAAATACTCTGAATAGCGTCAATTTTGACTGTGATTTGACATTAATGTTGAAAGATATTTGCTCAAGCTCATGCACCTCACATGGTTGGACACAAGCCGTTTTATTGTACTGCGTTACAGCTAAAAATATCCGTTATATTATCTATATATCTATCAGTAATTATTTATAACAACTAAATCTTAAAACATTAACTTTGTCTTGTCATAAAGAATTATAGTTTGTCTCTGCAAAAACTATGACGTATATAAACATGATATTAACCGGAACATGATATTAAAAGAAAACTTATTTTCTGACATTTTTCACCCCTCAAAACCGAAAGTGGACTTGGTTAAAAGTCGTAGTGCTGTCACTCAACTGAGAAGATTGTTGAATAAAGATATTTTATCACTAACAATGTTTTTTCACTCCAGTGACAATATATTCTTTGGTTTTATTCTGGAATGCACTTTTCTTTCATATATTTTGTTCGTACGTAATATTATCAGTAGGCTAGCTTCACACGAAACGTATTACGATTGTTTACTGCAGTAGGCCTAGTGATGTAGGCATACAAGTGGCTGGTATTCTGCATTAAATTCGTGTTTTAAAATCATGACACTCCGTAAATATTTACCGTTATCTTGATATGTATACTGGGTTTTCCCTTGTGAAATCTGTTGTTAGTTTAATTTCTTTAGATATTCGCTGCAAGTGTGACATCGTTTTCACAGAGTTTGTCAGTTGTATACCGCTACCGCGAAATGAACTTTTACCTTTGAAACGTGACGTTTCATTGGATGACCTCTATGCAAATAAAACAACCACGCGATAATATTTAGTCTCGGCACTTCACCAGCCGGACTAGAATCAAGGCATGTCGGTGTCGTACTTTGGCTATTTAAAAATCGAAACAAAGACGATATCTTCGCATTTTACGTGAACATTAGCTTAAATTAATTAATTCGACATCTATTGTTTAAAAGACACTTTTTATTTTAATTTCAATCAATATTTCGTTATGTTTATAGAAGACCATCCACTTGTAAGCCTTCTTCACGACAACGTGAATTCAATCTTGAGACGAGCTGAAATGCAATATAGAACTCGTGATTGCTAGGAACACATTAAATCACACATGGCGTTAGTTAAGATTACAAAAGTATGGGTTCCCTCGCCCAAAGGTGTAATCTTTGCTCAGGTATGCCAAGTCAATCTATTGTTTGACTAGTACTGCAGTGATCAGGTAGGAGTGAAAAAGACGTAGCTGACCACGACGTTGTTTACATAGCCAGTTCAGGTGTGAAACTTGGGTCCCCGGGGCATTTATATAAAGTTATTTCTAACATTTACCTGTAGTTTTTGTATGACAGTGGCCAAAAAAAAGTGATATTAACCGAAATCCACCTGGTAACAAGTGATATTAAAAGAATGACAATACATAGATTATATAGCAGGAAAAACAGTGCATGAAGAAAACATGATAATAACCGAAAAGTGATATTAACCGACGTGACATTAAGTGGAATCTACTGTAATACTTTTATGTGTACCCACTGTAATACGAGAACAAAAAAAATCTCTTTTAGATTATAGTATAATCCGACATTAATTTGTATGTAGTAAAATAATTAATTTCTTAAGAATAAGAGGCGCATTTGGCATATTTAATTTGCTAAAGACATTTCCTTTTTGCTAAAGAAAAAATGGGGTTTTAGCAACTTTTGCTAAAGGATTTTACCGCCTAGAGTGAGCAGAGTCTATAGATGTAACTTTTCTCTTTGTATCACATATCACTTTATATAACGTCCCTACATCATTTTCATTGGCCAGCATATGACTTGAAAAGAAATATACCACATTCTTTAATGTGCCTCATCATGACCAATTTTCTCAAAACTGTATTTCTTTTCACTTGTTTCACGCAATTAGCTTTCTGCCTCAAACGAGGTCTCCTTTACAAAATTTACTTAGACATTCCATTTTAATGGCTTTTTGATGACAACAAAATAGATCTGACATTTATTTTGCAATCGTAAAAAAGGCATAAAAACAGTATCAACTGACATGAGGTTTCATCAACAGTCAACAAACACGTCTGATGTAGACACTCCGAAAACAGCCATACAGGGAACAGAAGAAAGACATAACAAATCTGTACACTTTTTTCTGGTAGGCATTATAATATTCCTCATTGGGTACCAACCCAATTGTGTCAAAAATATCATTGCTTGGTAATTTACCAATGGAACCCCTATTTTCAGTTTTATCTTTTCTGAGATAGTAAAAGCACAGGGTCAGGGACAATTTGCACAATGCTGTATCCCCATAGCAAGTAGATACAAGAGTTTAACATAAATACCTTACAATAGAGGATATATTTACGATGTGATAAATTTACCGTAAGCGATTGAGCTGCACATCATCTGTCAGGCCATGCAGTAGCTATATCAGACCCTGGCGATACATAGGTTACAGGCAATACTGGTACAATATTTCCGGCATTCCTTCCACGAAACAAAAATTGTTACGTTCTATTGCACTGAGCCCTAAGGGCTAAACAAACCAATGTCATTGAAAATAATTAAAGCCTATTTAAAAGAACAGAGAAGCAAGATAGTTGCTTTTAATTGGATGGCAGCCCTCTTTACTAGAATATTCAGACATGAATAAAAATGTATCGGTCCCCGAAGAAAGCGAGTGAAATAACACAAATGCAGCTGCCGTAATAAAAGCAACTGTTAATAAAATTTCAACCTGCAAAATAGAAATCATCGGAAATGCCAAATGTGAGGCTAACCTCAATAGAACAGGCCACAGGAGAATTTTTGGATGGAAGGAACAAATTTTTTAAAACTGAATTTGTATCCAGGTAATCACACCATGGAGGAAACTAACAAATTTACAGTCAACAATACTGTTACAGTGTAACAACCTCCACACAGAAAGAGGTGTTGATCGAAATTTCCGATCTGGAATTCTAAGTATCGGTTTGTCAATCAACAGGATCCAATTAAAATTTAATGACATCAAAAGTGCACTTTTGCATGACTTTTTGAACTCATTCATCCATGAAATTTCATAAATGAACTAAATTTAAGCAACCTTTAAATTGGAAGAGTTCAAGTGTGTTGTCAGAAGTGAATTAAACATCTTTCTAACCACAATTAAGATGGGTATTATTCAACTCCCAGGGTATCAAATAATCACTACAACTGACGTTGAATAACATTCCGTTTATACCACGTGTTGAATAAACTCTAAACGCATTGGATTGGCTGATATGGTGAACTTTGACCGGAACAACATCACTTGCTGATTGTTTAAGACGTCATCGATTGTTGACGTCATCATGATCACCACTTGGTGAGAAAATATACGAGATGATATGCTTTGTGCATATCATAGTCCATGGTTCTCTTCAGCTGTTTCTCAGTGATATTGCTGTAGAAACAGGACACATGACTGGGTGGTTATGGAATATTGTATTTATTTCATTCTCCTTAGTTAATTTTCAAAAGTTACGAAGGACACAAACTTTAACTTTTGAAAATTTAAATTAATTCGAGAGAGATAAAATGCCACCTCCAACAGCCACTCGTTGTGTAAGCTCTATAAAAATACCACATCCAACAACCTCTTGTTGTGTAACCTCTATAAAAATACCACATCCAACAACCACTCGTTGTGTAACCTCTATAAAAATACCACATCCAACAACCACTCGTTGTGTAACCTTTATATACATGGTATAAAAAAGTTTTTAGAGTATCTTGACACAAAAAATTTGTTTTGCATCTTTTATTTCCAAATAAAAGTATGTTAACCTATGTACCACTCTAGACCATGATAAAATCAACCAGATCATCTATGGTACAGTCTACAGATGCTATATAAGGGGAAAAGCATTAACATTCCTGAAACAATGGACAGCACCTGGAATCACGTGGCATGGTGGTCTGGTGGTAGGACGTCAGGCTTATGATCGAAGGGTTACGATTTCGAGTCCCAGCCATGGCACATGTGTTGTATCCTTGAGCAAGATACTTTACACGGCTTGCTCCAGTCTACTCAGCTGTAAATGAGTATGTGGTTGGGCAGTGCTAATAGAAATTGTAGAATGCTAGCTGTGAGCGCCGAAATGGCAGCACAGGTTGTATGCTCCCCAGGGAGTTGAGAACAATATTGGCTTTGGCTATAACCACGGATAATAATTTGTAAATTGCTTTAAAATCACCTTTACCCCTCAATGTGATAAAATCAGTATATAGGAACCTCAAATTAATATTTTCTTAATTAAGTGAACTCAATACAGAAATTACAGGTGCTGAGGTTTGAAATACTTGGTGTGCCTCCCATCATATATAATTGGTGCCACAATTCCTATAAATAGGGGGTTGCCTTCTAGGCAATTATTTCAAAATGTTAATGACAATTGTCATGAATTTTGACAAAAAGGATTTTTCTTATTTACATTGCTGTTTCCATGCTGTGATGGATTATAAGATTAATAGATTGTTTTATAATTGGTGTAAAAATGGTTTTAATTTGCATTTTATATTTTCTTGTAAATGTCATATTCTGAGTGGAAAATGCAATGTTGTGAACTGTTTCTCCTACATGTAGTATCTACACATTACCAGGATTTTTGTGAGACCTTTTGTATACACCTGTATCCACGGCAGGTTCAACTGGATATCAGCGTTTGACTACCTCCCGGGACATTGTGTCTCCAACCCCCCCAACCCTGTACACTTATTTTTCCTACAATATTTGTGATAGTAACAAAGCCACAAACATTAACAGATAAAGTACTTATGTATGTTACACACAAGTTCTTTTATGTTTGGTTTGCTATATTTTGTTTTACGTCCTATTAACAGCCATGAGGGTCATTTAAGGACGTGCCAGGTTTTGGAGGTGGAGGGAAGCCGGAGTACCCGGAGAAAAACCTATGGTCAGTACCTGGCAACTGCCCCATGTTGGTTTTTAACTCGCAACCCAGAGGTGAAGGGCTAATGGTAGACTGTCGCGGCACCTTAACCACTCGGCCACCATAACCCAGAGGTGGAGGGCTAATGGTAGAATGTCAGGACACCTTAACCACTCGGCCACCGTAACCCAGAGGTGGAGGGCTAATGGTAGAATGTCAGGACACCTTAACCTCTCGGCCACCGTAACCCAGAGGTGGAGGGCTAATGGTAGAATGTCAGGACACCTTAACCACTCGGCCACCGTAACCCAGAGGTGGAGGGCTAGTGGTAGACTGCCAGGACACCTTAACCACTCGGCCACCGTAACCCAGAGGTGGAGGGCTAGTGGTAGAATGTCAGGACACTTTAACCACTCGGCCACCTTAACCACTCAGCCACCGTAACCAAGAGGTGGAGGGCTAGTGGTAGACTGTCAGGACACCTTAACCACTCGGCCACCGTAACCCAGAGGTGGAGGGCTAGTGGTAGAATGTCAGGACACCTTAACCACTCAGCCACCTTAACCACTCGGCCACCGTAACCCAGAGGTGGAGGGCTAGTGGTAGAATGTCAGGACACCTTAACCACTCGGCCACCTTAACCACTCAGCCACCGTAACCCAGAGGTGGAGGGCTAGTGGTAGACTATCAGGACACCTTAACCACTCGGCCACCGTAACCCAGAGGTGGAGGGCTAGTGGTAGACTGCCAGGACACCTTAACCACTCGGCCACCGTAACCCAGAGGTGGAGGGCTAGTGGTAGACTGCCAGGACACCTTAACCACTTGGCCACCATAACCCAGAGGTGGAGGGCTAGTGGTAGAATGTCAGGACACCTTAACCACTCAGCCACCTTAACCACTCAGCCACCGTAACCCAGAGGTGGAGGGCTAGTGGTAGACTGTCAGGACACCTTAACCACTTGGCCACCATAACCCAGAGGTGGAGGGCTAGTGGTAGAATGTCAGGACACCTTAACCACTCAGCCACCTTAACCACTCAGCCACCGTAACCCAGAGGTGGAGGGCTAGTGGTAGACTGTCAGGACACCTTAACCACTCGGCCACCGTAACCCAGAGGTGGAGGGCTAGTGGTAGAATGTCAGGACACCTTAACCACTCAGCCACCTTAACCACTCAGCCACCGTAACCCAGAGGTGGAGGGCTAATGGTAGAATGTCAGGACACCTTAACCACTCAGCCACCGTAACCCAGAGGTGGAGGGCTAGTGGTAGACTGTCAGGACACCTTAACCACTCGGCCACCGTAACCTAGAGGTGGAGGGCTAGTAGTAGACTGTGGGACACCTTAATTAACTACTCAGCCAACATGGCCCCTTTTTTCTATGTAACTTTAAATTTCAATGGCTAGTAGTACAGCATGTTCAGTACCTTATATCAGACAAATGACCAGTAAAGCAATATGTACACAGGCATAAAAATGTGTAGGAGTTGACCAAATACATTTATGTCAGTTCTGTTCTGTTGAAGATGCAATGAGTTTTTATATATGTACCATGACGTAAAAACTGACCTTTTCTACATTAAATTTTCTAAAAAAAAATATATGGATGATATCATCACTGAAAAAGTTGTAAACAATGACAAATGGAAAAAAAATCCTTCAAATCTTGGCAACTAATGTGAATTTTGAAATCCATAAAGTAGAAATTGTACAATTTAAAAGACATCAATTTTTTTTCCCCAGTTTGATTGTACAAAATCATGCAATATTGTCAAGTACTGGATGGAAATCATGCCACAAATTTGTTATCTAACACCAAAAAAACAGGAATATTTTAGTCAATCTTTTAAAAATCTATTTCCACATGTAAACAGAAATCTGACTCCAATTTCATACTTTTTCTTATGTGTTTTAAACTGGGCCCATGGCATTTGAGTTATTCATTATTCTTCTTGCAAAAAGAGTTTATAAAACTGATAGTTTCACTGAAAACCATGCACCCAAACATAACAGTTTTTGCCTGTTTTTCAGCTGAATACAAGCTCAAAATTCCCCCAGCACATATGTGACTCAATTTCCTAAAATGAAGTAAAGAAAGTAATATCATTTCTATTTCAGTAAAAAATAACACTATTAACCTAGCTCTTACAATGCTTGAGACTACTATGGAATTGATTAATCTTATTTTATCATGTTAACCTTAAATTACAACTTTCTGATATGATTAAATCAAGATAGTGCAATCAGGATTTATTTAATTTTCATTTTAATCAGGATTTATTGAATTTTCATTTTCATCAGGATTTATTGAATTTTCATTTTTATCAGAAGTTATTTGCTGGTTACATTACCATGGGACGCAACGGGATGGGATGCAACGCGACAGAACATGACAAACATGGGTAACACTATGCCCCATTTCATGGTGGGGGCATAACAGTTACAGGTCTTCATTATACCCCTCCGTTCTCTCTATGCCCCCAACCCCTGCCCAACCCCCCCCCCCCCCCCCCGTACTCACACAACACACATTCAATACAAAAACAATTTATTCATGGTCACTTAGTCATTGAAGCATGAAACCCAAGCTCACGAATTCACCATTCGCTAAAAGCCATGAATGGAATTACCCTTGATACACCAAACATGAAATTATCGATGGGATAGTACTGTAAATTACTTTGATTTCGTGAATACCGTAAAAACTCGTGTAATTTACGCACCAGTGTAATTTGCGCACCCTAAAAATCACCCCAAAACTGCTGGGAAAAGGTCTGTATCAATATAATTTACGCACCCAAAAAAATCGAAAAAATCGCCAGGTTGACGACCATTAATTTGTCTCGTTCTCATGTCATTCAATATTCTTTTTTCTCTTTATAGGTGACGATTTTCTCCAGTTAATAAAAAAACATGGATGAGTTTGTGTTATTTATTTAATAGAAAAATGCAGAATTATTAGCAAGTTTAAGAAAAACGTATTTTGTGCCTACCGGACCCTACACACGCCTGGTCGATCAAAAACCATCCTCGGTCAAGCTGGCATGTAATTATCGACGACAGGTGTAATTAAAAGCACAATTATACTGATCTCATTGAGTAGGGTATCTTGTTTAAACTGTAATTACCTTAGAAGTGTTCTCCTTATCAATTAGACGATAATTACTTTCATTAAAACCCAGTCCGACGGCTTGGTATAATTACCCGCAATCACACGGGTATACAGCTAGGCCTAAGACAGTCCCACGGGTTGACCAATGAAAAATGGCCTTTTTTGACACGCTTTCAGTCCTCGATAATAGGCTACCTTTGATTGGTTATATATAATGTAAACACAAAGGCGACCACGTGGAGACGGTGAAAGCATTGTTGCGATAATTAGCGTTAACAGCATAGATGATATGGCATAAACGTTACGTTGCATTAATTAATAATATGTGTAGATGTTATAACTCTTACGGTTAACTCCTCGGCCCCTGTTAACGCCTTTACGCGCTTTATTTGCTTCGTATGGTCTCTGTTATTGTTTATGAGAGATCGTCCGCCATCCTTGTGGTTCCGACGGTCGTGAAGAAGCGATTTTACGATTGGTATAGAAAACATGTTACGACGGTTTTGATTGGATGAATGTATCACGCGACTCTGGCGACAGAAATAGTAATGGAAATTTCCATTCATAAAGGCATCACATGACACGATATTCCCGCGAAAACCAAAGAATTTACTACGAAAGTTACTCACGTAGAACGCAATGGCGACTTTCGATTTTGATACGAGTTCCTGCGAATTCGATGACATTTTGAAATATTTACTGCCGAAGATGTTGCAAGAGCAATTGAAATGGCTGCAGAATTACGGGAAGAAAAGCAAGGAACTTAATCGGACATGTCTTTAGTGATTATTCGTCTGGAATTGAAAACGAAAGTATGTAAATTTTACCGTGGTCGGAATATTTATCGGCAATATCAATACCTGATTTTTCCTAAACTATTAGATAAACTATGGTTTAAGATAACCACACGAGTGAAATAGAATGCCTGTATTTGCATTATATGTTTTGTTTACCTAATTGGGCTTATAATTACTTGTCAAATAAACGTTGTATGCCGAGCGGCCGTCTCAACTCTGGCCTGGTCCAAATTACATAGGGACGTCAATCATAAATAACTTATCGCCAATTCCCGTGTAATTTATAAATAACAACACAAATACAGTATATATTTTGAATGTTTTTAATATCAATTTATTTAATCTGCTTGCGTCGTCTGGATTTTGTGTACAAGGGGAAACAATCCCGACTTTCCAACATGGCGGCGTCCTTCAGATTTCTCGATCTTTCACTGAAAAAAAAACTTGACACACATCTATATCATTGTAATTTACGCACCCCCAACTATTTGATTTTAATTTCCCTTAAAAAAGTGCGCAGATTACACGAGTTTTTACGGTATTTTATTTCGCGAGCTTACTTTTTCAGGCATATTATGGAATACATATAATTTCCCGAACGTCTATCTAGAAGTGTTGATAGAATAAACATTAGTGCACCTCTAGAGATAGCAATAATTAGGAGGTATTTGAATTTGCGATAGATTCTCTTCGCGAATAAACGCAAAAATAAATACCTCGCAAAATATAAGTGACTTACATAAGTTGTAGTAAGGTATTCATGGATGTGGTCAATTCTTCTTTGCCTGCATAATATACATGTGAATTATTGTTCTTAATCAAGTCACTGAAGCATAAAAATGTAGGTTAAATTCAGCATCGCAGAATGTAATGAGAAGAACCACACGAGATAAATCAATCAAGAAAATATGGAAGACTTATCAGGTAAAGTAATGCATTTATTGACTTGACCATGCAAGTCTTAATAATCGGACGGACAGGTTCTATTTGTATATACCCCACTCTATCTACATTATTAAGCAGAGGATAATTATTCAGCATAATAAAGAGTATATCAAAGATTCCAACGAAACACTTAGGAAGGTATGAAGAATTGCATTCATGAAACAAGGGAAATAGCTCATTAATCATGGTAAAATAATTGCAATGTCACTCATAACAATGATTCAGGGGCATATCTCTAGAAATCACAATCAGACGATTGTCTAACTTGTCTGGGCTTTGTTAGTAGCAATCAAATAAGGGGGAGCAACTCTGTAAATTACAGTTGGACAGTGTTTGTTATCATGTCCTTTCCTTGTTATAAATATGACCTTCACATTTTACACCTGTCTTTTGTTTCTGGAATGCATGTAACTAAATCATTTGTAAAGATCTTCTAATCAATTACAAATTTTTTTCTAATATTCAACACACTGCTCTTACATTGCTTAGAAAATTCAAGGATTTTCTTTCGGATAATGCATTATATTTGGTGAATTAACAAAACGCATTTCTTAAGTAACCTTAAGAGACAGGTAGTCACTGTTCCCCAGGTATGACCTTTATAGACAGGTAGTCACTGTTATCTATGTATGACCTTTATAGACAGGTAGTCACTGTTACCTAGGTATGACCTATATAGACAGGTAGTCACTGTTACCTAGGTATGACCTTTATAGACAGGTAGTCACTGTTATCTAGGTATGACCTTTATAGACAGGTAGTCACTGTTACCTAGGTATGACCTTTATAGACAGGTAGTCACTGTTACCTAGGTATGACAGGTATAGACAGGTATTCACTGTTACCTAGGTATGACAGGTATAGACAGGTAATCACTGTTACCTAGGTATGACCTATATAGACAGGTAGTCACTGTTACCTAGGTGTGACCTTTATAGACAGGTAGTCACTGTTTCCTAGGTATGACCTATATAGATAGGTAGTCACTGTTACCTAGGTGTGACCTTTATAGACAGGTAGTCACTGTTACCTAGGTATGACCTATATAGACAGGTAGCCACTGTTACCTAGATGTGACCTTTATAGACAGGAAGTCACTGTTTCCTAGGTATGACTTATATAGACAGGTAGTCACTATTACCTAGGTATGACCTTTATAGACAGGTAGTCACTGTTTCCTAGGTATGACAGGTATAGACAGGTATTCACTGTTACCTAGGTATGACCTTTATAGACAGGTAATCACTGTTACCTAGGTATGACCTATATAGACAGGTAGTCACTGTTACCTAGGTATGACCTATATAGACAGGTAGTCACTTTTACCTAGGTATGACCTATATAGACAGGTAGTCACTGTTACCTAGGTATGACTTATATAGACAGGTAGTCACTGTTACCTAGGTATGACCTTTATAGACAGGTGGTCACTGTTACCTAGGTATGACCTATATAGACAGGTAGTCACTGTTACCTAGGTATGATCTATATAGACAGGTAGTCACTGTTACCTAGGTATGACCTTTATAGACAGGTAGTCACTATTACCTAGGTATGACCTTTATAGACAGGTAGTCACTGTTACCTAGGTATGACCTTTATAGAAAGGTAGTCACTGTTACCTAGGTATGACCTATATAGACAGGTAGTCACTGTTATCTAGGTATGACCTTTATAGACAGGTAGTCACTGTTACCTAGGTATGACCTATATAGACAGGTAGTCACTGTTACCTAGGTATGACCTATATAGACAGGTAGTCACTGTTACCTAGGTATGACCTTTATAGACAGGTAGTCACTGTTACCTAGGTATGACCTTTATAGACAGGAAATCACTGTTACCTAGGTATGACCTTTATAGACAGTTAGTCACTGTTACCTAGGTATGACCTTAATAGACAGGTAGTCACTGTTACCTAGGTATGACCTTTATAGACAGGTAGTCACTGTTATCTAGGTGTGACCTTTATAGAAAGGTAGTCACTGTTACCTAGGTATGACCTTTATAGACAGGTAGTAACTCTTACTTAGGTATGACCTTTATAGACAGGTATTGAATGTTTACCTAGTATGACAAAGAGAAATTCAGCTTTTCACTTGTTAACCCATATACAGATGTAAAAAAATAGTTTCTATAATCAAATGAATCCAATAAGGTTCCTTTAAATTCTGATTAAAAGCCTTTATCACAACAGATGAACTTGTATCAAATTCCCATTCAGTTGTGATCTAATTAATGAATAGAAATTCAAATTGCTAAAGTATCTCCGCATTCAGGGGCAACCGATGCTTAATTCAGATTGTGTGTCAGTCTCTTTGTCGCCAGAGCAAGGAAAAAAACAGGGACACAAATATTTATGGAACTGGATCCCTGCATATTTGCTAGGCAGTGTCTGTTCGCTGTGTAATGTATTAATACTGCTCCGCATGTATTTCCTTTGAGAAAGCTGTGGTCATAATTCTTTGTGAAACAACCTTGAGAAATTGTCCTTGGAGCCAAAAACTTAAAACATAATTAATTTACTTCATGTGGAATATATCTTCATGCGAGACTTATTTTTAAACTAATTCCTCACCGAGAGTATTTTGTCTAAATAGGACTGTTTACAACTAACTGCATTGTCAAAGTTAATTTGAAAACCTTTATAATATGGAACTTCTAGTAAAAGTCTTTCCCTAAACAATTTCTACACTTTGACAAACTCCACAAAACACAAAACACTTTCATCCTTATTCGATACATTTCTAGGTAAATATGAAAACCTTCCAAAACCAGCCCTTCTAAGTTATGGTCCTGTCTATGCATTTTATTCAACTTCAATCTGAAACCAGGTTTAAATTCCAATACCTTTTGTTTAAATTGCTAGGCTTTGATTTGCTTAGTTTTACTTTTTATCCTGCTAAAATTTCTTGATATCTAGATGTCTGTTCTGCTTAAATTTCTTGATATCTAGATTTCTGTCCAAGTTTTTGATATCTAGATTTATGACTCAAGTGTCTTTGATTTCCTGGCTAAAATTTCTTGTGTCTCAATTAATATTTCAAAGCTCAAATTTCTTGATATCTCAACTGATAATTCAAAACTCAAATTTCTTGATATCTAGATTCCTAGCTAGCTCAAACTTGATATCTAGATTTTTGATATTACCCAGGTATATAGATTGTCTGCATCAAGTCAGAGAAATTTGCGAATGACCAATCCAGCACTTCTCAAGAATAAGCGGTAAAGATGGATGGACGATGGACAGACAACAGACAGAAGTTCTAGAAGGACCACAGATGCAGGATGAATTAAATAAGTCCACTTCCTTGTCTGAAGCCACAGTTAGTATCAAATAAAAAATAAAACTTAAAAGCACTTCCTACCTTGCCCGTTACCATGGTATCTGTAGCATATCATGGACATTGGGAACTTCATCTGACAGTTTCAGTAAGTGGCTCCCTCCACGTTTCTTCATTCGGTCAGCTAGCTTCCACCTAAAACAACAGCACAGTAAAAATCAATAAAGGAACCCACCAATCATTTGCTGGAATTTTCCTCCAATTTCTCCGAACTTGAAACGGAAATAAAAAGAATTGAGAGGCAGCTGTCCACTGGAATTAAGACTGGAGAAAATTGAGTCAACTCGTATTTTTTACTTATGTAGTCCAACATCGAGGACATATTTTTTCCATTAACAACTTTCATCAAATGTCTTAACATTTTTTAACATTTGTATCGATATGGAGTTAACAGAACTTTACAAGCATGTGTGGTATACCTTTCAGTATTTTGACACAATAATCACACCAGAACAGCTTTTTTCACAATCTTTTTGGAAATAGCAATAGCTTCATATGCCATATATCCAAGAAGAACGCCATATGCATTTGCCCAATCACAAAAGATTTTCAATTTTATTGCACTGCCTACACACAGTTACCTCCCCTTAAGCTCCATGGTATGCAACTAGAGCAAATTGGACTTGAGCTTAATTCTGTCAACGAGATAGCTATATAAAAATGGAATAATAACTATTTAGTCCAGAAAGTCTCTACACCCTGAACACCAGTACCGACTATTTGATCTAAAAAGTACACCTGCCTTTATAAGCGCATCCCCATCTTTTTTTCAGGGAATCAGGATGCATGAGCTAAATAAAATCTGTAAATAATATAAATTCCTTGTATCTCACTGATCTGCCAATACAATCTTTGGTCTTTTCACTCCTCTTTTACCTGTCCAAGATTTCTCTGTCACCCCCTAAGATATGACAGATAGCATGAGCAGAAAACAATGTAATAACGTCATGACAACAAAATGATGACGTCACGACAGCAATACCATAACGCTAAGTCAACTTTTTTACTTTCATTAAAAGATACAAAATGACAGGAAAAAAATAATCATCTCCTTCCTTGAAGCTGTGACAGGGAAATCTCCAAACGAAGGTGTGATATTCTTGGTTATCTAACCTGAAGCTCTGCCGAGGGTTCGACAATCAGGAATCTCACCCTGAGGGTGGAGATTCTATCTAATGTCAAGCTATGACTGCCACTGCTCAGTCATAGCCCAGCGAAAAGTTGGTGTTAATATGTTGATACATTCAATATGTACATTGTTTGTGAGAGAAAGTGAAATTTTGATATTGAATTTCTGAGTTTAATAATCTTATAAAATAAACCAGAACAAAATTAAAGTCAATTTTTGTTTTCTCCATTTATTTCCATTATTTTATATAAGTTATTTTCATTCCAGAAAATTTAAGATTAAAAAGCATTGTATAAATTATGGTCACAGGGTACGTTTACTGGAAAATGTATTCCTCAGAGGCTAAAATAATATGGAAATTTGTGTTTTGGATTTAAATTTCAATAATCTACAGGATACAGGTCTGCATGATTAAACCCTGGTTAACACCCATACATGACCCGATCACATACATGTAATCATACAGATCGTCCACAAGTCCCGGAATAATTAGCTACAGCAGGTATCTGCTGTCTCCACCATCAAACCTATACCCATCAATTATCGTAATCAATTACAGACCAAGCGACCAATCAGTACTCCTGTTACATGTCCCCCTACAAGCCAATGGTAGATCTGATTTCTTTGTCCAGTTGAACTATAGGCCATTCTCTATTGTCCGAACTTCTCCCGTTTTATTTATTCAGAAGATTTCCGGATCTTTTAGAGGTCAAGTTTTTAAAGCTCTGTTTCTTTGTCAATCTCCCATTAAGATTTTTTTGTTTGGCGAGGGGAGAAAAGTTCAGAATGGACAAATATATTACTTAAATTTGATTTTGACAATAATACATTTACATTTAGGTGTTTCTATCTCGGCAGGTACAACCAACACTAAATAATGTGGAATCTTCTGTTGTATATAGCCATCTTTATAATCTCATTTACCCTGAAGACAAATTTAAACTCTCCCAGTTCAAAGGTTGGAATTTCGACCATCCAGTTCAAAGGTTGGAATTTCGACCATCCAGTTCAAAGGTTGGAATTTCAACAGAGATACGTTTTTAGGGATAAAGGGTACTTGAAATACTGCTATCAGTACTTTGAAAAACACGTAGACTAATAGAAGGGTATATGTAACCATCCCACCTTTGCAAAAATTACAAAAGTGCAACAAATTATAATCTTCTGCAATTAAACTCAATTAATGTCTTGATATTAACCCCTAGTAAAACAGGGTTATAACTGCTGTGTCGGCTTGTAAATACCTTTCTGAAATATTTTCCTAAAGTACAACTGTTTACAAGGTTAGACCTACACAGGCTTGTTTATACAGTACATAATGGTTACAGTTGTCTCACTCCTCTTTCTCATGCTTGCCCTATCAACTCACCTGTAGTCCCTACATATTTGAAATGGACTTGTCCTGTCTTTGATGTTGTGAGTTTCCATTGTGACTGTAGGGGTGACAGGATTAACCTGCTCACCACCGTAACCGAATATGTATTAACTGTCCCCATAAACATGTAAAAAAGCACATTATAAAAACTCTCTCTGCACTTGACGGCTTCTGCCGTGTAATTTAATGTAGATATGTATCATCAGTGTTGTACTTCCTCACTCAAATTCATTTTGATTAAAAAAGTCAGATTTATCAAGGAGGAAATTCATGCGGTTATTTATACTACATTTTATCTGTAGTAACCTTAGTTGACCTTAAATTTACTTTTGGCTATTTATAACATATTTAACCTATAGTAACCCAAAGAGACCTTTATGTGGCTTTTTACCTTACTAAACTGTATAGTAACCCTAGCTACCCTTTAAGGAGTAACCTCAGCTGACCTTTAAGGTAGCTTTTCACCTTATTTAACCTGCAGTGACCCCAGCTGACCTTCAAGTTAGCTTTTCATCTTATTTAACCTGCAGTAACCCCAGCTGCTGACCTTCAAGTTAGCTTTTCACCATATTTAACCTGCAGTGACCCCAGTTGACTTTTAATTTAGCTTTTCACCTTATTAAACCTGCAATGACCCCAGCTGACCTTCAAGTTAGCTTTTCACCTTATTTAACCTGCAGTGACCCCAGCTGACCTTCAAGTTAGCTTTTCACCTTATTCAACCTGCAGTATCGTCAGAAACCCATGGTACACTTCTCTGATGCTTGCATATACCGTGGGCTAGAATGGGAAGAAAATCTTGTTTTCACACTAAAAATAATAGCCAATCATATCGCGTCTTCCATCCGTGGCCTACATCTGCTCGCTTTCGTACTCATTTTGTACTCATGCCTAATTTCTTGTTCAAGCTATAATTTATTTGAAAACTCTTATTTTGTCCTAAGTTTTGATAAAAACAAGAGGATCCATGAATCCGAATAGGGTTCTCGATATTTTTAACTGACTTTTTTCTCGGTAGAACCTAAGCACTGTTTATCGGCGGATTGGTCGAGTGGTTAACACTCCGGCCTTCCATGCAGGCGGCCGGGGTTTGATTCCCGTAATTGTCATACGCATGGAACATTCAGAGAAAGTGTTTTTCTCCCGCCCACACAACTCCAACAACCCAGGTGGAGTATAAAATGGTCTGGGGTGGATGTTGCAGTATCTGTGATGTAGCATTCAAGTGTGGTGGCACTACAAAAGATGCCGTTGGAAACACGGTCCCTTTACAAACAGAACACAATTCATCTCCAGCACACAACATACATACACACACATATGGAGATATTAGCCAGGTGGTATAGGACAAGTAGTTAGCGCCCGATAAGGCAGCTCCTGCGAACTCCTCAGAATTGTATATGATAGAACTGTATGTGTTAATTGTATTGATTGTATAAGAATTGTATATCTATGTACTGTAAAGCGCTTTAAAGTGGCTTATGTTAGCAAGATAGGGGGCTATATCAAATATTGTATATTATTATTTATTATTATTATTATTATTTTAATAGTTTATATGACTTAAGTGAGTTCTAAGAAAGCTGGCTTGAGCACAGAATCCATGCTTCAGCACCAGAATGGTTTCATAAATACGGACCCAGGTTTGGTGGTGGACAAAAGATGTAATTGCTGGAGAAAAACCACCAACCATTAGCCAATACCTGGCAACTGCCATATGTTAGACCTCCTGCTCCAACTTTGAGTGCTAAATGAATGCTAGTGGAGTAAGATAGTCATTTGCCTCAAGTACTCGACCAATACACTCCGTTTTATGTCTCTCCTGTGATAAATGTAAAATTCTGGCAATATTACAAAGAAAATATTCAAATTTAAGGTTCTTCGCTTAGCCTGCGATGAAAAATGTGCAAAATGATCGCCCAACATTTCAACCCCATGATCATTTGTAATGAAAGACACAAAAAATTGGAACCCATATGAAATTTGATTATAATGACTGAACAGGGAGTTAACAAAAGGGTAGCATATCTTTCTGGCATATTGGAGAACTGACCTGCTATAATCTAATTCAATGGGTATTGCACGGGACAGTCGGCCACAATTAGACCAAAGCTGCCCTACGTCAGACCTCCAACTTCTAGTGGTAAAGGGTATAGATGGTCATTCGCCTCAAGCACACAACCAATACACACCGTTTTATGTCTCTCCTGTTACGAATGTAAAATTTAGGCATTGTTCAAACCAAAGAAAACAATACACTGATTTTGCAACCCCAAAATATAGTTTACAAAAATATGCATTATTTCCCTGAATGTACAGGATGATACAGGACTGCTTCTTTTTTTTCAAAGTCATCAAAATGTCTATTTTCCTTGCAATATTTTTTATAAAACGCATTTGTAAATCTGAAAAGTATCTGAGTTCCTAACAGATTTTTGTGTCTTAACATCCTTTGTTATTTTTGCAAGTTCCCAGATGGCAGGATCGTAACTTCATGTAATCAATTGCTGAGGTTTGTCGCAGAATTCCTGATTTATATACAGTATGCCTTCGTTTAATTTCCTCTGTCTACACTCTTTCTGTGACCTTTGCTTAGAATTATTTCCCCATGAGAACCCCTAGTAGAATCTGAAAGTAGTAAAAGCTCTAGTTTAAGGTACCAATGTCACGATCTGTGACTCAGTAAGTCAGAGAGTAAGTCTTACTAGGAGGAGACAAAGATAACAGGCACCAATAGTTTGAGTTATATCCTTTCAGTTGAAATCATCACATCTTAGAAAACAAAAATTAAATTATTAAAAAAGAGCACGCAAATTACTGATGAAATTCAAAAATGAATTTTTCTCCAGCAATTTCATATTTTGTCCATGACCAAAACCTGACCTGTCGTTGGGTTGGACACAATTCAAAATTTCAAACATTTTTTGGAATTGGCATCAGACATTATAAATAGGTGTCTGATATATATATATATGTAACATAAAAAGTGCCTGCATATTGTTGTTGTTTTTTTTTATTTAATTTTGCAATTAATATGTTTTTACAATATATTATAACTTAATTAATATGGATGAATGAAATGTTCATCTTATTGGACAAAAATCCTTTTATCACATTGAACTTATTTAATAAATTCCATAATACATTGACACTCAAGTTAGATCCTGTATTTATTAACTAGAAGTAAATCTAAAGTTCAAAGTAGTAAATTGAGAAATGCAAATTTAAAGATATCAAATTTATATATGCTACTTTTCTTTCCATTACAATTGTGCACACATTCAGTATCATCTATGTATATTTTCCCATCAAAGAACAGTAACTCTTTCATCAATATAGATACCAATACACAACACTCAAGATTGGTTTGGACAGTAAGTTAAACGACATTGGTTGAGGGAGGGGATTGAAGTCGGATGTGGGGATGGGTTGGGGGGGGGGAGGGGGGAGGGGTTGGGTTGAGGGTAACATGGATCGAGATGTAACATTGGTTCTGATGGTACATGTAGATGATGGGTTAATCGGGGCAAATGAGTACATGCTGCGGTCATTGAGATTTACAGGGCTAATATGGAGGTTTACTTGATTGTATGGTCGAGGGGAATCAGGGAAGCTGTTTGGATTTTACCTTTTTAAATAAATATATCTGTATTTGATATAAAGATATCTCAATTTCAAATAATTAAAAGATATCATTATTTGATTTATTTCTATAAAAAATTATGCAAGGTATTTGTTGAATCCTAGTCATTTTTTTGTTATCAGCACCTCAAAAAATTCTGATACCTTAAATTAAATGGTGTTGGATAATTTCACATTTTCATTTCATCAGTGAAAATAGTTTCAACCAGAACTTGTATACATGCCAATTGTAGAAGTACTGTACAGTGCTGTAATAGGATTTATGGCCGTATTTATTGTGAAATTATATCGCCGCAAAATAATTGTGTTACATATGTATATGAAAATGCAAAATTAAGTTGTCGCGAAAATAAGTTGGATTACAGTAACTTCTAAGTCTGCATGGAGATAGCTGATAAGAGGAAACTTATCAATATGCTTTGCATACCGTATTTTACCGGGAATAAGCCCCCTCTCACGAATAAGCCCCCTCCCCACTTTGGCAAAGGTTCTTGACACAGGGTGGGAGCCTGGGAATAAGCCCCCACCCTAAATTTTGTCTTTCTCTCAATAAAAAGCATGTTATTTTTTTTTAATTTTGTGTCTGAACATAAAATATATCTAACTGTGTGCAAAAAAAAAATATCTATAAGGCTTAACATGAAATAAAACATTGTTTAGCTGGTGTTAAGAACACCATACTTTCAAGTTTGAACTGGTTGTGCATTTTGCAAACTTTGAACAAAAACGAAATATTATTCTTGTACTTGATCCATTATATGCAAGTCTATATTGAAAAAAGAAAATATATTTTGTAGTGATAAAGCAAAAGTAAATTCATTTTGAAGTAGTTTGTTGCCAAGTAGTTTGTTTCAAATCTAACCTTTCTATCAATATAAGTTCGTTAAAATTGTCATTGTGAAATTTGTATCAACCAGCTCTCTGAGAAAACAAGATGGCTGCCTTCAGATGGCCTTAGCGTTTTTTGGAAGACTTTTATCCATAAATACATGTCTCTTACTCTTAATGCTTCCAGACTCAATGCAGATAAGTTGGTTTGTTGTTTTTGTATGATTCATGCATTGGTTTTGTGTTAATTTTACATGGTTTACTCAAATTTCTTAAGTTATTTACTGCCTTGCAGCTAGGCCTATCTCAAATCTCGTAATGGCGGTAGACAAACGACAAGCAGTCTAATTGTCTTGCTATTAATTCCTTTTACACATCTGAATGTTATTATTGTATCTAAATGAATACTTATTAACTTATAAATGAAAATTCATTCAAGATGATGCTTGAATTATCTTGACCAATTGCTAATAGAAAATCTGTTAACAGCACCATCAATGGCATCAATCTGTAGTGACTGTTATTAAACATTCTGAATGTAAATTGTTATTTTAACAAAACAAACAACTAGAATTACATTTCTGGTATAGTGTAGACTGAGTTCCTAGATCAAAACAGTAGAATATCCAAGATGGCGGACTTTTGTGAACAGGGGTGTATTCGGGAATAAGACCCCTCCCTACTTTTGATCAATTATTTTTCTCAGGGGGTGGGGGCTTATTCCCGGTCAAATACGGTACTTGCCAACTTTTTTAAATTTCCATTGGGGAGATTTGTAACGCATGCTCAGAATTACAAACATAAATAATATGGTTACATGAACATTCAGAGGAAAAATAACACTTTTAAATGGCTTCTTTTGAGCTCATATCTTTCAGATGAAATCATCAGATCTTTAAAAACATGAACAGTTAATATATAAGCAAATTCCAAAGTTGAAAATGCAACATTTTAGGGAGTCTCCCTCCTAAATAGGGAGGGTTGGCATTGGCAAGTATGGCTTTGTAATTATAAATGTATTATGAAACTGAAATTCACATAGTTTTCTGTTTAACATGTTCAGTCAGGGGTCAGTGACCGTTAGTCTAGGCCCTTTTTACTAAAGTTTATGGGTAGTTTCCCCTCAGAATTTTGTCCTTTTTTCCACCTCAAAATTGTGTTAAATTTACTGAAATGTTGTATTTTCTTTCATTTTTGATGTCAATACAATGTATCTATCCAAATCCTCCAGATTTGCTTTTTTTCTGATTATCCAGGTTTGCTGTTTTCCATTGAAAAATGTGCTTAAAAGTTTAAAACGTGTAACTTTGTGATTATTAAAAATTCCCCTTTGAAGAGCTGTGTTTCCCCTAAATTAAAAAAAGGGTAGTTTTCCCTAATCCTAGATTAACCCCTGTCAGTGATCAATCTACGTGCAAGTCCCGAGTCCAGTAGTCATAAAATTCTGAAAATACTTCAATTTAACATGTTGGGACCCATAGATTTCCGCAATATTTACAAAAAGGACCCATGACAATAAATTGTAAATTGATCGCTGCATGTTAACTGATATAAGGTTCAATATTTTCATTTCAACCCCACGATCGATTGTATTGAAAGACTCTAATTAAAAAATGGAATTCAACTGAAATAAGAACTGAACAGGGAGTTAACATACAGTGTAAGGGTAATATTTTATATGTATCTTTCAGGCATGTTGGAGAACTACATTTGTACCACAGGGACATGTTACAATAGTAATGAAATGAATAAAATGTATTGGGTCGATATATCGGCGCGTCGATTTACCCAATACAACCCAATACTACTCAATACAAACATCGATTTACCCAATACAACCCAATACAAACGTCGATTTACCCAATACAAAGTTAAGTTTACCCAATACAAGTAACGACTTACCCAATACAACTGTGGAACCGATTTTTTTTTTTCTAAACGAGTAATCGTGTATTTGAATTACTTAATTCAAGCTATGTTACTTGTACTAATGGAACAGTAAACGAACCAACCATATATGAAACACCCAGTCTGTCATATATCTTCATGTCGGCATGACGAATTACCCAAATCTACCAAAATCGTACAAGAACACCACAATTATAAGAAAACCAATAGCAATATTAATTAATTATACGCAAATTTTTGAGGGGCGACGCGTTTTCTCCAGGTTTTAGTCAACCGAACATGAGTAAGGTTTATCTCCCCTGTATCACGCATGGCAAAGAAGTGCTTCAGGCCTATTATAATATCGATTTGTTAAATAATATAGATCAAGACTATAGAAATGCAATAATCAATAGACGTTATATATACATCAGATCACCCAAACCTACTTAAACCTTACCTAAGTCTTACCCAAATCACGGACTTAGATAGCAATCTAATCTAAGTCTGTGCCCAAATCTACCCAAATCTTGCCCAATATTCAGTATAATTCGATTGATAGGTATAACGTGACATGCATAAAATATTCGTTCTATATAATAATTCCTTTGATAAGTATAACGGGGCATGTATACAACGATAGTTTTTATTCATTTGATAATAGAAACGGGCCATGTATAAAACAATGGTTTTTATTCATTTGATAATAGAAACGGGGCTTGTATAAAACGATGGTTTTTATTCATTTGATAATAAAAACAGGACATGTATAAAACGATCGTTTTTATTCATTTGATAATAGAAACGGGAAATGTATAAAGCGATCGTTTTTATTCATTTCATAAATATAACGGAGCATATATAAAACAATCGTTTATAAATGTTTTTATTCATTTGATAAGTATAACGGGGCATGTATAAAACGATCGGTTTTATTCATTTTATAAATATAACGGGACATGCATAAAGCGATCGTTTTTATTCATTTGATAATAGAAACGGGACATGTATCAAACGATTGTTTTTATTTGTTTTATAAATATAACTGGGCATATATAAAACGATCGTTTTTATTCATTTTATAAATATAACGGGACATGTATCAAACGATCGTTTTTATTCATTTGATAAGTATACCGGGATATGTATAAAGCGATCGTTTTTATTCATTTTATAAATATAACGGGGCATATATAAAACGTATATCGGGCCTTTAAGTAAAATATAGAACTGCAATACATAAACTATTTATATATTGAGAATCTTTTGTGTGTTTTTGTTTTATATATGAGCAAGTATGTTTAAGTATTGTTAAATTGATTTCATCAGACATACCAACTACTCCATTCGATATAACATCTAAATTAACATAACCTAAAAGATCATATATAGAAATAATATTACGTCTTTCATTTCTATAGTAACTTACTAAGGACACTGAAAGAAAAAATGAATTGAATTTTCTATAAAATTACCACATGCACAGGAACTATATATTTCAGAATTCTCAGTATATTCAATCTCGATAAAGCTTGATCGTAAATGTTATCAATATGATTGGACCAGGTACCTTTTTTAATTAACGTTAGTCCTAAATGTTTGTGGCAGTCATGCTGCGTTATAGTATGGTTATTAAAGTAAGAGTGGGATGAGTATTAGAAAGCTTACGAGGAAATATCAGTGCATCTACGTATACATATATAATACATATTGATGACTGATAATGCCAGAGACCTATAGATAATTGTCGCCTCTAGGATTTTGTGGCCATTACGATGTTATTTACATGCTAACCCGTAACCTGGATTGTAACGGCAAATGTCTAGCTAATCGTAATTAGCATACTTTGGATATTTTTTACAGTTAATAATACCAGAAACTTGTGTTTTAACAAAACGGATAGTATACATTTAAACACACACATACGCTAATATACATATACTAAAAAAAAGCTTTGACGTCAAGTAGGTAAATACATTATTACGGAATGTATTATATAGCATATGATAACTGGATAATTTCCCAGTTATTGGTTATTCAGTTTGGTCATGCTTTACCTGTAAATTAACATGTATGTTCATAATTACGTAGATTTTCACCTGTTCCACTCTTTGTAAAATGTATAATTGTTCAATTGTTATGTTCGAAATAAATAACAGCCCGAACACATTAAAACGTTAAGTCGACTTCTTTTGTGAACCCGATGGAAATCATAAATTCAAGTGACAATGGTGATATTTTAGACACAACGGTGTGATTCTATCTATGTATGATGGTACCGACTAATTACACGGCGCATGGCCTGCGCGTGTACATAATTGACATGAATATACCCATACCAAAAAAGGTACAAAAAGTCATAACTTTTTTGTACCTTTTTAGTGCTTTTTTTGTACTTTTTAAAAAAGTTACAAAAAAGTTATGACTTTTTTGTACCTTATTCAAAACTTGTAATTTACTAGTATAACTTTTTTGTACCTTTTTGGACTTTGAAATTATCAAGTATACCTTTTTTGTACCTTTTCTGGACTTTGAAATTATTAGGTATACCTTTTTTGTACCTTTTCTGGACTTTGAAATTATCAGGTATACCTTTTTTGTACCTTTTCTGGACTTTGAAATTATTAGGTATACCTTTTTTGTACCTTTTCTGGACTTAGAATATTTTCTGGACTTTGATATTATTAGGTATACCTTTTTATACCTTTTCTGGACTTTGAAAATATCAGGTATACCTTTTTTGTACCTTTTCTGGACTTATAAAAATATTGAAGACCTCTTAAAAGACTGGTCTTCAAAAATACTGACTTTGATTATCTTATGTTTAATGTTTTTGTAGCATTATTTTTATTATCAATGTCAGAAAAAAAAATTATACAATAACATTTAAATAAAAATTCAACCATCAATTTACTAAATTTATCAGTTTCCAAAATGAGTGTCCTGTGGAGTTTCATCAATAAAATTAATAACTCGCATCCATGGCCACTTTGGTCTTTGGTAAAAGGGAGGTAACTCTTACATAGTCTACAAATACCTTCCCTTCCACCATTTATATGCAATAACCTTAGCATCTGTTCAAACTCTGTTACCCAAAATAGCACTTTCTAAATTTGACCCCTACCAAAACCAGGGGTAGATTTTTCAGATGTTTTCTCAAAACAATTAAGAGAAAGTGTTCACAGTATGCTGCTGATGAAATATCATCACTGTATGTCTTCTGGTAATGAAGAAATAGCCATTTAAACGTTTGAAGTTTAATGACCCCTGTGACCCTGAAAGTAGGTCAAGGTCATTCATAATTTTAAACCTGATGATTCATGACCTTAACATTTGATGTGTGAAATATCAAGGCTCTAGGCTTTACAGAACTGGAGCAGAAGTTTGTCAAAGTTTGCCACCTAAAACAGCACTTTTCAACTTTGACCCCTACAGAAAACTGGAAGTTGACATTTTAGAGAAAAATGTTCCCTGACAAATGTTATTTATTTATTATTCCACATAATTAACATATCCAAAAACTAATTCTTAACATTCAGCTGTTAATGAGATATGGCATTTAGGGTTAAAACCAGAAAAGGTGTCATGGTGGCCATTTTGCTTTTTCTGATGAATTTAGGACCGTATCATCAGCTGACGGGGGCAACTTCAAGATAATATTTTGATATCAAGTTAACAAAATGGAAGCTTTAAGAACAAGTTTTATGAAACCAGGACAAGTATTATGAAACATTATCAAAATGCAAAATGTCAGCCCATAGCATATATTGGGGAATTTTCAAAATGGCCTTCTTCCTTAACGAGAAATGCTACTGAAAAAACAGAAGGTATCAATATCGTCAGAATGACATGCTGCTTTAATCTGTAAAAGGATTTTTTCAACAATGGCAAAAAATGAAAAATTCTAAAAATAGATTAACTTTGACCTCTGGTGAGCTTTTTTACTGGACATATTTTGTAATAACTTGTAAAAGTTTTCCCCTGATGTATTTTACAGAAATATGCCTTTTGAAAAGCTACAAGTTTAACAGGTTTTTAGTTATAACCACTTACACATTTTGAGGTATGACATCATGGCGGCCATATTGAATTTCAGACCAACACAAAATTAACACCCTTTATATAATTAGTCAGGAATGTTTAAGGATTTCTTCAGGTAAATTTGAGCTAAATGGTGGAATTTGAGGAGAAGTTTGAAATGCGAGACTTTTTCTTTAACGGGAAGATCTATAGAATATATAGGGACATTTTCAAAATGGCATTCAACCTTTAATGTAGTGCTTAAAAAAATGAAGACATCTCTTTTATGGGGATGATATTGTCCATTGTCCTAAAGAATAATTTTTAAGGAAAAAAAAAGAAAACTAAATCCCCCCCCCCCCCCCCCATTTTTTAATTTTTGACCCAACAGCAAGCTTTAGGAAGAAATTAGATATTATCTCATAGTTTATCTACAAAAAAATATTATTACACGTACTCTGTACAATCAATATTCTTTGAGATATGGCTGTTTTGAGGTTTTTTGCAAATTATTTACTTTGCGTACTGCGAATTTAAAAATTCCCATCGAGACGGGAAGATGGCACAAGATTGCGAAAGAAAAAAAGAATTTGTCATTTATGCAATGAAAACATCGGAGACGAGTTTCATTTTCTTTTCATTTGCAAATATGTAGAAATAGCAAATATGCGAACGAAATATATTCCGCAATATTACTGTATTAACCCATCTTTTTACAAAATGAGTGGTCTTATATGTATAAGTAATGTACATTTACTGAAGAAAGTTTCTCTTTTCATTAGAAAATTAATGCCACTTTTGTAGGCAAGTGAATATATATAAATATATGTACGATTGAAATAGTCCATTCATTGACAAAATTTTAATTAAACTGATATGAAGATTTGTACATGTATATTGTCCATACTATTAGAGTTAAAGTCATTGTGAAAGTTGTAGGCTTATCATTATATTCTATCTATATATGATACTTCGTATGGTACTACATCTAAATTTAATAGCTTTATTGATATATATATTTGTCCATGATGTTTAACCTGATACAGGCTAGATTATATGTCCATCTTGCCACGTGTTGTTGATAATGTTTTTATGTAATCCATGTTACGCATTTTAATGTGTCTGGGTGACTTAATAAAATCTATATCTATTAGAATATGAGAAATGGAAAAGATGTTGCATATTTTGCATGAATAGTACTCAATAATCTGTACAAGGTCAATTTACTGGTATAAACTACTCCCCAGTCTTCAAATAAACAGAACCAAAATTAACAGTGATTACAATTACCTGTATATTACAAGGTACCAGCCTTACCTGTATAAACTACTCCCACAGTCCTGTGATTAACAGAACCTGGGCCAGTTAACAATTAATAATTGGATAATTACCTGTACCTAACAGGTAGACTCAAGTTTACCTGTATGAACTACCTCCAGAAACCATGGCCAGTTCACAATGATAATTGGATTATAACAGGTAATTAGCAGGTAGATCCTAACCTGTAGATATAACACAGGTGTACTGGACACTGTATGGACAAACCCCATTCAGCAATAAATTGATAATTACTCCCATTGAATTTATCTGGTAGTTGTTCTACATGGACACGGAGAAAAGCTGACCAGGTGTATGCATTTTGAATAAACAAATAAAAAAATTCTAGCTGTTTTTAACAACTGTTGTGGAACTTTTCTTTGGAAAAGACTGATATTGGCTTGTAAATGCTGCAATTAAGGCTGTATAATAAATGTGATTGTGTATATATGTGTGGCATTGACAATAAATTATTTGAAATTAAATTTAATTAAAAAAAAAATAAATAAAAATCACCAGTATATCCATAAAGGCCTAAGTATAGATTTCAATAATTTTTTCTCTATTGAAAAAAAAAATCATATCATATCATTTTAATTATTAATCATGATTATTAATGATAGAATTCTAGGCCTACATAATAATATTATTTAATATTCATTACAAGTATATTTACACATCGAGCTGAAGACATATTTTGAGAAATGTAAAATCAGATCTCTTGTAAAAATGCAAACAATTTAGTCTATGCATACGTAATGAAAAAATCGGTAACTGTTTAGGACGAAACAAAATACATGTACACTGCAACCTGTGCTACCCAAGCACTAGCTAGGCCTAAAAGTTTATTGAAAATTTCGCCCCGTAAAATCGTGAATTACGCCGAGTGGCTTCGTGGTGTATGACTTCGTTGTAAGTGATGAATTATCGTCAGCGACTAGCCAACAATAAGATAGCAATATATAATATATGTTGGTGTTCTTCTGATTTGATGTGATAACAAATCATTTTGATTTTGAAGTCGATGTGTGGTGGGATGTTTTCACTGAGTCCGCAATCGAACCCGGAAGTGTATTGAAGATTAGAGAAAAACATGTCGAGTCGCTACGTACGACACGATGTGCCTTTCTTGTTATATTTCTTTTCTGAAAATAATCACAATAATGATGTCATTCACTGATTCGATTCAATTAAAGACAAATGAAAACTAAATAACTAAGGGAGTTTTCGCTCGTCACCCTCCGTAAACCATATTTTTTCCCATGATGCAATAACCCCAAAATTTACTGACCAATCAAAACGTAGCGGGAAATTTATTCCTTATTTGATTCAACTTTGACCCATGACCTACGATTGCGAATGTAAACAAACGGGGGTCGGTCTCAAACCCATTCAATATTACCGGAAAACAGTTGTATTATCATGTTACGTTGGAAATTAACGGTCCCCAGCAACTGAGAACAACACACGTAGATGGTGAAGGCAACACAGAATGTTTTCTACACAAACGGCGACGAATAGAATCTTCCCGAACTTGCAGCACACCTCGGCTTGGCGGCCATTACCAACGTAAGTTCATCGATATAAGTTGTGAAAGTTTCGTCAATATTTAAATTGTTTTGCTGGATACTTCAAGAACCCAATTCATCATGTTCATTAGTGAATATTCTTCATCTTTTCCAGCTCAACGATCACAATTAACAGCTGCATAAACACATGGCCACGACTTCCTCACAACGACTTGACTTGATTTTTTTTTAATTGTAATGTAAGTTTTTCAATGTATTTGACTACATAAATACTGATAAATTGTCTAACGGTAACTATTATGCATTCGTTTGAAGATACGCTGTGATATAATAACAATTAAAGGTTTTAAATGCTTGCATTGTTTATTCAAATCTGCTTTACGTGTTTTAAATTGTCAAAACTTTTTAAGAAATATAGTCAAACTAAATAATTAATTGTTTGGGGCTTAATACACAGTTGCTGAGATTAGGCAGTTTTGAAATTGATTTCAACTATATACGAACACTAATTAATTATATAATTATACCATATACATGAACCATACGTATATATGTGCATCTATCACAAATTCAATGTGTTAAATAATGTTTTGCTTTTGAAATTCTTCAAATTTAAAAATTAATTATTTTTTTAGGGTTTATTTTTTTTCTAAAATGTTTCCATCTTAACATTAATTCTCTATATTTCAGCAATTTTGTTTTCTTTTATACACCTTTCAAACACTCAACATTTTTTAACATTTCAGGTTCAATATATACATTGCAAATATTCTCAAATTTTCTTCTCATTTTGTTCCAATATTATTAATTAGGAACTTAAATATAAAAAGCCTAAATAGAAGCACGAATTTAGATCGAAATCCATGATTAAAGTTAATAGATATGTTTTTATGTTCAAGTTGGCTGACGCCAAGACCAGAGGATCCTCGGGCTAATATCATCTGACACATACCATCCAGAACAGACACTTACAGATCTAGACAGTACTCCTTCCTACCCAGAACCATCATCACATGGAATGGAATAGCAACAGAGACTTGATCCAAACCAACAATCGAGGGTGTCCAGTCCACATTTCAACAAAGCATATTTGACTTTCTTCAACTTCAAAACATTTTCAGTGTGCGAAAGTAATTCTTAATGTTTCATAGACAATTTGTTTATCGATATTCAAATTGCATAGACCAAACAAAATTTCTGTAGACTGAATTGTTTCATCAGTGTCAACAGACCTCTTAAACAGAGTGATCATGATCTCCCCTCCTTCGACATTCATAATCATGAGCAATTAAATTCCTTAAGACATAAGGTCTACCATACTAGCATTTTGCATAGACCGACAGGTTTTCCTGTAGCCTCGGTCTATCAGTCTTTCGTTACTTTCGCACACTGCATTTTGTAGATACATCACCTGTTGTTTTTACCTTTTATCCTTTTAACTTTAAATACAGAACTTTTTAGCTTGTGGTTCACCATGCGTTTCATAATGAACACTCTCCAAAATCCAATGAAAATTAGAACTTTTTAAAACCCATGGGTGCAGGGCCAGGGTCCAAGGAATTGGGATTTCCTTAAGCAGTGTAGTGCCATATTTTTCTAGAAAGAAGATTAGTGTGTAGTGAGTATAATGGTGTTAGAAGATTGTAATGTTTATTGATGTATAATTTATGATGTATGTGAAGTGATTTTAAATTTACAAATGTATGTGTTTTTATATGATTTAAGATTGTACTTATAATATTAATGTATATTTACTACCTACCTGGATCTACCTGGCATCTGTATGTTGTAGATGTTTCCATCTCTGGACCACATTTAGGGCCTCATATTGGAGATACTGGTACCCTATAGTACCATATTCACTGTAACTAGCGCCCCTCCCCCATTCTACCAAGGTATACAAATTATACAAGTGCCCTTTTAATCGCAATGCAACTAAAGGATTCCATCTAACGGTGCAGTAAAACCTTGCTGTGTGCATGTTTACAAGACAAAACCCAACAAATGTTGGTTATTTGTGTACAAATTATCCAAAATTGATGACAATAATGTCTCACATCATGAGTACTATCCATTCTGGTCATAATACATTGTACTTATTTACCTTATTAAAAAGACATTTTATGCCCCCGCCATGTCCGTCCTGTCGCGTCCCATCCCATGGTAATGTAACCAGCTAATTTAAATAACTACTTATGCATTCTCATCAGACTTTGCATACATAATAAGTATGATGTCTTGTTGTGCACCTTGCTCTTTTTTTTCTCGGATCAAGCGTCCAAGAGGGCCGCCACCGCTTCTGCTTGGCTAAAACATATCCTGTAATAACTTTTCTTCTATACTAAACCAATCATGATGAAACTTGGTGGGATGGATGATAACATGAAGGCGCTCATTATATACAACAAGAGGCCCAAGGGCCTTAACGGTCATCTGACTACCAATTGTGATACCATTATGGAATTAGTTTAAACAATATTTTATTTCCATCAGTGTACATGTATATTACATATATAGAAATTATACAAATAGTGAGGATTGGAAAACAAGCTAATAGCTTATATAAATTCCTCTCCTCTAGGAATTAGTAATACAATCATGTAACAATATGCCACACAAATGTGGTTTTCAAGATGGTGATGATCATGGATTTCTTCGGAACAGTGCGAAAAATAACATTTGGTCAGAATCATTTTAGGCAAGTTTCAGATCATGGAAAGTGTTAGATGTGGATGCAAA
This sequence comes from Mimachlamys varia, assembly GCA_947623455.1. NCBI lineage: Eukaryota > Metazoa > Mollusca > Bivalvia > Pectinida > Pectinidae > Mimachlamys > Mimachlamys varia. The sequence continues at coordinate 32,437,641 of OX392540.1, forward strand.
ATGGGGGCTGTTGCAGCCATCTTGGATCTCTGACGGACTGGAGAAATAACAACATTTGGTTGGGACTATCTGGGGATCATTTTTCTATGAAAAGTTTTAAATGTGTATTCAAAATGGGGGCTGTGGCAGCCATCTTGGATGTCTGACGGACCCGATAAATAACATTTGGTTGGGACTATCTGAGGATAATTTTTGCAAGGTTCAGCTCAATGTCACTGGTAGAACTTGAGAAGTTCAAAATGACATATGTGGCGGCCATCTTAGATTTGTGACAATGGGCGAGTTCGATTGCCGACTATAGTTACTGTAGTCTACTAGAGTTCAACCGAACACACTTTAGTTATAATGTACTGCGCATGTGTACAGAAAGAAGGAGTTGAACTTGAGAAGAAGTTTAAAATGTGAAAAGTTTACGGACGGCAATTTTATTTTTCAAGATGGCGAATCTGGCGGCCATCTTGGATTTTGGACCAACCCGAAATGTAACAACACTTGGTCAGGACCATCTCAGGATCATTTCAGCCAATTTTCAGCTTAATCCCAGTGGTAGAACTTGATAAGAAGTTGGAAACGTGTTTTTCAAGATTGCGGCTCTGGCAGCCATCTTGGATTTCGGACCGACCCAAAAAGTAACAATACTTGATCATGACCATCTCAGGATCATGTCAGCCAAGTTTCAGCTTAATCACACAGGTATAACTTGAGAAGAAGTTTGAAATGTGTTTTTCAAGATGGCGGCTCTGGCGGCCATCTTGGATTTCCGACCAACCTGAAAAATAACAACACTTGGTCAGGACAATCTCAGAATCACTTCAGCCAAGTTTTAGCTTAATCCCACAGGTAGAACTTGAGAAGAAGTTGGAAATGTGTTTTGTGTTTTGTGCCATGGCGGCCATCTTGGGATTTCGAACCGACCGAAAAGTAACAACTCATGGTCAGGACCATCTCAGGATAATTTCAGCCAAGTTTCAGCTTAATCCCACAGGTGAAACTTGAGAGAAATTTGGAAATGTGTTTTTCAAGATGGCGGCTCTGGCGGCCATCTTGGAATTTGGACCAACCCAAAAAATAACAACACTTGGTCAGGACCATCTCAGGATCATTTCAGCTAAGTTTCATCTTAATCCCACTGGTAGAACTTGAGAAGAAGTTGAAAATGTGTTTTTCAAGATGGCGGCTCTGGCGGCCATCTTGGATTTCGGACCGACCCGAAAAATAACAACACTTGGTCAGGACTATCTCAGGATCATTTCAGCCAAGTTTCAGCTTAATCCCAGTGGTAGAACTTAAGAAGAAGTTTAAAATAGGTGTTTTTCAGGAAAACAGTGATTGCGCAATCATGTCACAAAATGGCCGCCATGGCACAAATGTCGAGAGTTTTTCGGACCCGAAAAATAACAACATTTTATGGGCTGCCCTTCCTGAACATCCCTACCAATTTTCTGCTCACAGGTACCAGTGGAACTGTAGAAGAAGTTTAATATGTGTTTTTCAAGATGTCGGCTATGGCGGCCATCTTGGATTTCGGACCGACCCGAAAAATAACAACACTTGGTCAGGACCATCTCAGGATCATTTCAGCTAAGTTTCATCTTAATCCCACTGGTAGAACTTGAGAAGAAGTTGAAAATGTGTTTTTCAAGATGGCGGCTCTGGCGGCCATCTTGGATTTCGGACCGACCCGAAAAATAACAACACTTGGTCAGGACTATCTCAGGATCATTTCAGCCAAGTTTCAGCTTAACCCCAGTGGTAGAACTTAAGAAGAAGTTTAAAATAGGTGTTGTTAAGGAAAACAGTGATTGCGCAATCATGTCACAAAATGGCCGTTATGGCACAAATGTCAGGAGTTTTTCGGACCCGAAAAATAACAACATTTTATGGGCTGCCCTTCCTGAACATCCCTACCAATTTTCAGCTCACAGGTACCAGTGGAACTGTAGAAGAAGTTTAATATGTGTTTTTCAAGATGTCGGCTATGGCGGCCATCTTGGATTTCGGACCGACCCGAAAAATAACAACACTTGGTCAGGACCATCTCAGGATCATTTCAGCTAAGTTTCAGCTTATTCCCACTGGTAGAATTTGAGAAGAAGTTGAAAATGTGTTTTTCAAGATGGCGGCTCTGGCGGCCATCTTGGATTTCGGACCGACCCGAAAAATAACAACACTTGGTCAGGACCATCTCAGGATCATTTCAGCTAAGTTTCAGCTTATTCCCATTGGTAGAACTTGAGAAGAAGTTTGAAATGTGAAAAGTTTACGGACGGCGGACGGCGGACGGCGCACGGCTGACGGCGCACGGCGCACGGCGGACGGCGCACGGCGGACGACGACGGACGAAGCACGGTAACTATAGGTCATCTTGACCCTTTGGGTCAGATGACCTAAAAAGCTGTGGCATTACGATTCAAGATGGCTGCCAACTAGAGGCTTCTGATTTATTGAAATTTAAATATTGTCCGATTTGATTGAAATTTAGTATGTATATGTAATCTGACGATACGAAGGCAATGACACTATTCTTTTTATAAAAAACAAAGTGGGAGACATTTTATGGTCAAAATCCAAATATCCAAGTTTCATGAAATTTTGCAGAACTTATTTCATATGGATTTCATATTTATGTCTCATAGATATTTCTAGTTCTTGCAGGTCCTACTTTTGTTATCCTATTAAGCGCTCCCTTTGGGACTAATTTTTAGGTGCCTAGTGGGCACTAATTAAGACAAATACAGTAATCACTCTATTCACCTGTCCAATAATAGCTCATAGCTGATACCTTATTTATTGACCAATTTACTTGAAACTTGATCAAGATGTTAAGTTTACATAAATACTTTCTGAGGTCAAAGGTCAAGGTCATATGGTTGAAAGGTCAAGGTCAAATTTTGTACTTTGTCACTGATGAATTTTTTTGTTGTGACATACAGTAATGAAGCAAAGTTTGTTGAAATTAAACAATGAGTCAGCTGACAATAAGTTAAAGTCACTGAGTTAAAGATAAAATCACCAGGCAAAGGTCAAATTTTGTACCTTTTCACTGATGAACATTTTAATATGACATTATGAAGCAAAGTTGGTCAGAATTAAACAAGGATTCAATAGGCCAAAACTCATGGTTACCAGGTAAAAGGTCAACTCACGGGCAAATTTTGTAACTTTCCACTGATGAACTTTTTATTTTGACATTATGAAGCAAAGTTGGTTTTAATTAAATAAAGACTCAACAAACAAAAACCATCTTTTACTGATGAACAGGTCCGTATGACATCATGAAGCATGGTTGGTCAGAAACTAACAAGGAGTTAATTGACTAAAGATCATTCTTGTTTGGTTCGACCATTGGGTCTAAAGCTCAAGATTTGATGATCACAGGAAAGAAATAGCACATAACAGGGCCCTTGCTGACCTGTCATTGTTATAGTTTGATGTATGTGTAGTGAGTATGATATAGTGTTAGAAGATTATTATATTTGTCAAATTTGTGTGTATTTGTATGATGTAAGATGGGTTTTTTTATTATCAAATTTATGTATACCATATGATGTATGTATTGTGGGAATCTTAAGAAGATAATATTTATTACAATTTCATTTTAATGACAGTTCCTCAATAATGACATATTTGAAATAGTAGCTATACAAAAATAATTGCATACAGATAGCTTAAAGGAATATTTCTACATATAATTTCTGCAAAAAATTTGATATAGTACTACAGTGGACTCCACATAATATCACACCTGTTAATATCACATTCCTCTTTAAATCATGTTTTTCCCAAGCACCAATTTTCTCTCTATATAATCTATGTAATTGTATCTGGTCCTCTTAATATCATCTTTTTTTAACCAATAACATAAAATATTCAGAAAATGATGTCATTTCATTTGATTTCAGATACAACTTGTACAAAATGTTGCATAGAAAATACAAAATAACCCCAAAAATGATTTTTATTTGAAATAATGTTATCTATATATTGAAACATCTTCATATGTACATTGAATATATTACTTTTAGGTATGGAGGTTGGAAATGCACTAGATTTAGTGGGGAAAAAAACATGTTTCTCTTAATGTCACATTCCTGTTAATATCATGTTTTTGTCTGAAAAATGCAACTTGATATAAAGAAAAGTGCACTTTAATAGGATAATATCAATGTTAAAGTAACCACAATGGATTATTTTTGAAATTTGATGTTCTGAAAAATAAAGATTTTTTTCTTCTAAATTCATACCTTTTTTGTACCTTTTTTGTACCTTTTTAATACCTTTTTTGTAACTTTTTAATACCTTTTTAGTAACTTTGTTGTACCTTTTTTATACCTTTTAAAAAGGTATACCTTTTTTGTAACTTTTTAATACCTTTTTTGTACCTTTTTTGTAACTTTTTAATACCTTTTTTGTAACTTTTTTGTACCTTTTTTGTAACTTTTTAATACCTTTTTAAAAGGTATAACTTTTTTGTACCTTTTTTATACCTTTTAAAAAGGTATACCTTTTTTGTACCTTTTTAATGCCTTTGAAAAAGTATACCTTTTTTGTACCTTTTTTATACCTTTTAAAAAGGTATAACTTTTTTGTACCTTTTTAATACCTTTGAAAAGGTATACCTTTTAAAAAGGTATAACTTTTTTGTACCTTTTTTATAACTTTTTTGTACCTTTTTAATACCTTTGAAAAAGTATACCTTTTTTTATACCTTTTTCTTTGACAATAAAGTGATTATTTAACTTTTTTGTACCTATAAAAATGTAACTTTTTGTACCTTTTTTTTGGTATGGGTAGGTATGGTTTTGATCATGTCAGTGTCCCACCTGACCAATGATTGACAGGTGTTAGTTGCAAGAAATAACAATAAGTTCGGTACTTTCTTTCACTTCGAATAGGTAATTGACATAGATAGGTATGGCATACTAAAGTTAGGGAATACTAACCGAGATAGCAGAGTCGTAGAGGTAATAAGTCTCTGCTATATGTGGACAAGTTTTATTTTTGTGACAATTATCACAAATTCATAACTAGCTGTTGTCTCCAATATATGTATCAGTACTTGAGCCATTTAAAAAAAAAAACAGAATTTTAAAATTATGGAAATGTTTAAGGCAAATGCTTAAGGCTCTATGGTACATATCCCCGTTTAGAAGTAATCTGTATAAAAAAAGTAAATGTATACAATGATGATATTGATTACAATCTTGGTGTAGCTTCATCTTAGTCCCATTTTAATAAAGACTAGATAGATGTACTACATTTACCATAATTGTTCTCATGAATCATTTACAATATTATGCGTCATTAAAAATATTATTTTTTTTATCTGTCAAAAGTACCTATATTTTACCGATTATCATTCCCCGTAACATTAACTTAGTTTTATGATGAACTGTACAAATATTTTACCGATATAATTATCATCCCCCGTAATATTAACTTAGTTTTATGATGAAGTGTACATATATTTTACCGATATAATTATCATCCCCCGTAATATTAACTTAGTTTTATAATGAAATGTACCTATATTTTACCGATTATCATTCTCGTAATATTTAAAATCTGCCATACGAGTGAAATATATTTGATATTTATTGGGAAATCATTGAATTTTCTTTTTATTACATTTTCGAAATTCCAAAAATCTATTATAAAATTTACGGTTACAACTGATCGAGTGTCTAAGGCTTATAGAATATAAATTTGCCACAGAATAAAGTCCTATTTTTTGTTCGAAATATATTTAAAATGCAAAAACATATTGATAAATTTCATTAGATATCTATTAATTTCCAAAATACTATAAAGGATTTTAATTTCCTTACTTTATATGATTTGATTCTAGATTAATGAAAAAATAGGTCACAAACGGTGCGTAATGATATTGGACCGAAACTTATATCATCACTAGTGATATTTTCTGATTTTTCACTGGTAAAAATGTAATAAAACTTTTATAATATTAATTGATTCCTAGGACAGCATTGACTGCATCAAAGTCTGCTAAATTGTGCAGGTATGCAATTAACTATATCACATAGTGATTAACAGTATTTTTTCCACAACGTGGAATGATATGTATTAAAGCATCGTAATGTACCGCAGTAATGACATAATACCACGTTGTCCAACATGTTTTTCCTTATCTACACTATGGATATATAACTTTTAGAATTTTTTTTTAGAAACTACTAGTATTGGGTAGTATTGGGTTGTATTGGGTAAATCGATGTTAAAATGTCTTTTTTTTTGCAAAATAGAGTGAATGCCATATTTATCATATTTTCAAAAAGTATTTCAAGATTGTGGACACTCTATTGTTGTTATTTTGTATTTATGTTGTATTTTATATTGTTATGTATACTTATCAACAATATTCATGATTTCTGAAATAAAGCACAGATTTGTAAATATATTTACTTGTTGTTTTGTTTTTTAACCAATATGTATTTTCAGTAATTCAGGAATAACAAAACATCGTAACAGAACAGACATCGTTGACACATTTTACGGAGAATATATATTATTTGATATATCAGTTGAATTGAGTGTTTACTTTTTGTATTGGGTTGTATTGGGTTGTATTGGGTAGTATTGGCATGGGTTGTATTGGGTAGTATTGGGTAAATCGACGTTTGTATTGGGTAGTATTGGGTTGTATTGGGTTGTATTGGGTAAATCGACGTTTGTATTGGGTAGTATTGGGTTGTATTGGGTAAATCGACGGACCCCGATATATAATAAACATAAAACAAGATAAGGTGTACATGTACATGTGTAATGTTTACATTACTATTGTAACATAAATAACATGTCCCTGTGTTTGTACTTAGGTTTTTATAAGGCTACCATGCATGGGTTATTATTGTGAACTTAATAATTTAACATTATTATGAAACATCGTATATGTGTATACATTCTACTTCAATGAAAAATATAGTCACATTCATGTCAACAAGCACCCGTGTTTGTACACGTATACACTTGTACATTTAACGTACTGAAAATATAAATCCTGTGATTTTGTTACATTATTTTAGATGTTTGCTTTTTAAATCCACACCAAATACGTAAACTAAACGATTTTAAAATGGTTTAATTGTTGTTGTTTTTGTAGATTTCGCGGATTTTTTTTATTCGTCTTGCTGTCTGCTACAGAAACCGATCCAATGCGAATGCGCTTTGTAAACTGTTTAAAGCCTTTCCTACACTTTTTTTCCTCAACATTATCATCTACTAATTGAAAATTGTATAATTGTACTTACCCATCATTCAAAAGTCCTTTCTGAACAACGACAGGCCTCTTTTCAATGTTATCATGTGCTCGTGTATTCTGTTTGTTTGCATGCTTTTCACGCCGAGAAGAGTATACCAAGGGGAGTAACTGGAAATAAAACGCCTGACACTTGAAGTATGCGTACATACGTCGAGTCCATACATAATATCACTAAAGTGATGGTTATTAATCAAAATCATAAAAACTATCTGTTTTATTAACACATGTACCAATTTAATAAGAAATATTTTGAAAGGCAAGTTATAAGATAATGGCGTGGTCTAAATTGGACTCTACAGAAACACTCTCTGGCGGTAAAGTTTGGGAAGAAGTTATATTTGAATTCTTATTAGAGAGTACCAAAGCGTCAAAAAACCATAATCCGAACTCAAAATCGATTAAAGTCGGGGCAAAATATGAACAAAAGGGCAGAGACCCTGCACAGATGTACTAGAAGACCTGCAGACCATGTGTATGCGTATGTTAACACAGGGACGTGAGAATTTGTTACAGCTAGCTAGTTTTGGACCTAAAATAAGGTGTTAAGAGTGATTTTACACATTTGGGGGGTTAAGATCAATTTTCGATAAAGATACCCCTTCAATGGTTATTTTAATCGAAAATTGATCTTAACTCCCAAATGTGTAAAATTACTCTAAACACCTTATTTTAGATCCAAAACTAGCAAGCTGTAACAAATTCTCAGGTCCCTGTGTATGTAACGCTTTTGCCTGATCGACGACACCCGCATATGTTAGTCTTGGTCGCATCTGACTAATTTGTTGAAGTTGATCATGAGTATAGTCTACTGACAAGGTTGAGCGTGCAGATGTGATAGGTGCTTTTACTAAGACAATGCGTCTATTCCAACAAGCCGGTTGTGTATCTTGTAGAAGTGTAACAGCGGAAAAAGAATCAGCTTTTTTGCTGACGATAGCATGTAGGCCTATCTGAAAGTTCTAAGTCAGATGCAGATATATAGCGGGGAATAAGTCTACAGAAAGACCTAGAGAAATTAAAAGTTATACAGAAGTCATACATGTATACAGAACTAAGACATGGATTTCTACAGATGATGGATATAACTTTCTCTCATACATGTATCTTGCCATGTTGGATAGAGGTTGCCCATGTAAGAAAGCTATGTAAGAAAAATCTTTCTCTCATTTCTAGGTGTGTAATACTGGCCTGTCTAGGGCAATACACATATGATCGCTGTGGTTGTATACACACCTACCCATGCAATACAGCCACCGCGTGACGTCACAATGGCGCAACAATGTCGTGACGTCACGAGTTCGGTAAAATCTGATGCCGAAAAAAGAAAAATGGCGACGTGATGAAATTAAAACCTTTCACGATATTTTAACCGTGTACATTAGAAAGCTGAGATTATATTTTTCTGCGCAAACTAGGTTTGCAAATATGCGGTATGCTCGATCTCGCTGTATCATTTGTTTTCGTCAAAAAAATTCTAGGAAAATTTTGATATTTTCAAAATGGTGGCCAGTCAAAAGGGATTTTCAAAAACCCTCGACAAAGCCTCGGGTTTTACCAAATTTGAAAACCCCTCGGGTGGAATTTCTCTATTTTACACCTCTGGTCATGAAAGAGTCTTATAATGTTACATAGCATTTCACGCGACGTGACGTCACAATGGCTCAACAATGACGTGACGTCACGAATACGGTAAACTCTGATGCCGGAAAGAAAAAACGACGGTGGATAAAATCAAAACCTTTCACAACATTTTAACCATTAACACCAGGAAGAGGAGATACATTTTTCTGCGCAAACAGTGTTTGCAAATAGAGGGTATGCTTAAACTCGCTGTCTAATTCGTTTTCGTCAAAAAAGCTCAAGGAAAAAGTTGAAATTTCAAAATGGTAGCGTGTTTAACCCTTTGCATGTCAGAAGAATTTTACGTCATTATACCTTTGAGTGCCGCCAGGGCCGATCTGATTTGAACCTCAGTTTTGACGTCATAATAGAATAGACGAATGACGTCATAATCTTTGTTTTATTCACATACAAATGTACAATTTTTTAAAATCTAAACACATTTTTCATAGCGTTATGCCTATTTTGTTCATGTGGTACTTTTAAATACATGTATATGAAACAGGACTATAATGCTTGACATATATCCTAGATGTCTTTCTCTTGTCTATAGTGCACGTTATCCGTTTTTTTTTTTTTTTTTTGCAAATGTAAGTATACTATTCAAACCATGATAACAAAATGGCTTTTTCGTTCATTTGTACAGACAGTTTAACTTGTCATATTGAAATGATCCACAAAACGACATTGAACTACGTTGTAAGTCGTCTTCTAACGAATGTATTTTATTTTTTAAAACTGCTTAAACTCTCTCCTTTTCCGAGCGATTTCTTTAGAGACAACAGACTTTGGTGAAATTGGTCTGGTTTTCAAGAACGCCTTGTATGAGCATTACAAGACGGGAGTGTATTTTATAAGCATTATAGGACGGGATGGTATTGTATGACCGTTACAGGACGGGAGTGTATTGTATGAGCATTACAGGACGGGAGTGTATTGTATGAGCATTACAGGACGGGAGTGTATTGTATGACCATTACAGGACGGGAGTGTATTGTATGACCATTATAGGACGGGATGGTATTGTATGACCGTTACAGGACGGGAGTGTATTTTATGACCATAATAGGACGGGAGGGTATTGTATGAGCATTACAGGACGGGAGTGTATTGTATGAGCATTACAGGACAGGATGGTATTGTATGAACATTACAGGACGGGATGGTATTGTATGAACATTACAGGACGGGAGTGTATTGTATGAGCATTACAGGACGGGAGTGTATTGTATGAGCATTACAGGACGGGAGTGTTTTGTATGACCATTACAGGACTGGGGGGTATTGTATGACCGTTACAGGACGGGAGGGTATTATGTGACTACTCCAGGACGGGAGTGTATTATATGACCATTACAGGACGGGAGTGTATTGCATGAGCATTACAGGACGGGAGTGTATTTTATGAGCATTACAGGACGGGAGGGTATTGTATGACCATTACAGGACGGGAGGGTATTGTATGACCATTACAGGACGGGAGTGTATTGTATGACCATTACAGGATGGGAGTGTATTGTATGACCATTACAGGATGGGAGTGTATTGTATGACCATTACAGGACGGGAGTGTATTATATGACCATTACAGGACGGGAGTGTATTGTATGACCGTTACAGGACGGGAGTATATTGAATGAGCATTACAAGATTGGGGGGTATTGTATGACCGTTACAGGACGGGAGTGTATTGCATGACCATTACAGGACGGGAGTGTATTGTATGACCATTACAGGACGGGATGGTATTGTATGACCGTTACAGGACGGGAGTGTATTGTATGAGCATTACAGGATTGGGGGGTATTGTATGACCATTACAGGACGGGAGTGTATTGTATGACCGTTACAGGACGGGAGTGTATTGTATGACCATTACAGGATGGGAGTGTATTGTATGACCATTACAGGATGGGAGTGTATTGTATGACCATTACAGGACGGGAGTGTATTGTATGACCGTTACAGGACGGGAGTGTATTGTATGACCATTACAGGATTGGGGGGTATTGTATGACCGTTACAGGACGGGAGTGTATTATATGACCATTACAGGACGGGGGTGTATTGTATGACTATTTCAGGACGGGAGTGTATTGTATGACCATTACAGGACGGGATGGTATTGTATGACCGTTACAGGACGGGAGTGTATTGTATGAGCATTACAGGATTGGGGGTATTGTATGACCATTACAGGACGGGAGTGTATTGTATGACCGTTACAGGACGGGAGTGTATTGTATGACCATTACAGGATGGGAGTGTATTGTATGACCATTACAGGACGGGAGTGTATTGTATGACCGTTACAGGACGGGAGTGTATTGTATGACCATTACAGGATTGGGGGGTATTGTATGACCGTTACAGGACGGGAGTGTATTATATGACCATTACAGGACGGGGGTGTATTGTATGACTATTTCAGGACGGAAGTGTATTATGACAATTACAGGACGGGATTGTATTGTAGGACCATTACAGGACGGGAGTGCATCGTTTAACCATTATAGGACGGGAGTGTATCGTTTAACTATTACAGGACAGATTGTATTGTATATTAAGTATACAGACTGTCCTACATTTTACTACAGTGAGCCTCAAATTAACTGTATTTATGACAGAAGTTATAATAGTATAAGCATAAACAAAACTATGATTTAGAAAATTACGCCCATGATGGATGAATATTGATAGTCGCATTTTTCCACACCAAAATTAGATATTTTCTTATGATATGGATCTAAGTGCATGGTTAGCTGTTGGTTTGCCGAACTATTTCTTTGATTAACTCCAACGAAAAAAAAGAGATAGAAGTGCTTAATGGGCGAAGCATCTCTTCGTGGCATATTTTTCGGTCCATCAGCATTATCTCTCTGGCGATGGCCTGCTGGTTGGGACACTCTTAGCCACGGATTGCTTGCGTCAGCCATTATCAAGATAATGTCATGACGGTTATGACGTCATATTTGTTCCGTCGCTTATTAAGAGTTCATGCATATTCCCTCAAAAGTAAAAGAGTGTATTGAGGCTTGCCTTGTTGTGAGTTTGTTAGCGGCTATCGATCACTTATCTCTTTCTAGTTCTATGTACAGTATAGTGACAACTTTCAGCATATTTGTATTAATATGATTTTGTCATGAAATTGGGGTTATCCAGCACAAATTGCACACTACATGTGTATATATATAAAATATCAATTCATAAATACCTATACGTAGGTATTCAGATGATAAGGTAACAGATTGAAGTAAAGGAGAAGGATAAGGTGTTTGAGTTTATAATAGCTAGTAAGTAATTCGGACAATCTAGACCGAAAAAAATTACTCGACCATCCCCCATCACTAGAGAAGAGTAGAAAATCGAGTTGGGAGAGGACGCTTCTTTATTTCCATGAGGGTCAGAGAGAAAGGTTTCTGCAAGCCAGTGGATTGGGCAACCCCAACCTATAAACATTGTTCTGAAAAGTAATTGTATTATCATATCAAGTCTGTGGGCGTAATTAAACACTCCGCATAATTAGATTCTAAACACTAGTTATGTTCTCATATGTATTTGTTGTTTAAACGTACATTTAACACAATATATTTTTGATATAAATAAATATAGTTTTTTTTCATTTTTCACCAGTTTTTGTCGGCTGTTTCATGAACGATAACTCAAAGACAATTTAATAGAAAATCGTGAAATTTACAGGAAAGAATTTACGTAAAATCATTATTTAGGATGTAAAATTTCAGCAAAATCGTTAAAGAAATAACTTCATAAAAAGCCCTTGAATAAAAAAAAAGATTGTCAATAAGAGCCACGTTATTACAGTGTACGTCAAAACGACGTGGGAGCGACGTCAAACAATGTATGCATTGTGACGTCATCAAAAGTCGACGGTTTGACTCGCTGGCCGATCGGCCCAAATGCGGCACTCAAGGGAGTAAAAAGTTGGGCCGATTTATCGGCCCAGCGGCACACTAATGGTTAAACATATTTTCTTGGTTTTTGAGCTTATTCGGGTAGTTGATATGAGAGAAAAAGACTCTTTCGTTATGTGTTTATGTAGGATAGGGATATTCCACCCTCGGGATCACAAAATGTGGTAACCCCTCGGCAAGCCTCGGGTTTCACCACATTTTGTGACCCACATTTTTGTTATCTTGGCAATCATGAAATGTTATGATACAGATGTCAATCGTCGTTGTTTTGCTTCAACAAACTTACATGGCCACCACTGCTGTGTCTTAATCTACGGAAAAGTCGCGTGTAACAACGCTCACACTTAAATACGCCATAGGAGAAAATACGTCATATGTATATGCCATAGGATATTTTCGGCACCAGAGATAAATGTACGTAGTATATCCTAAAAATACATCCTTTTATTCCTTTACTGATGCATATAACACCATCTGGCGAAGTTTCATTGAAAAAAACGTCCCTGTTTGTACCAAAAAAACGATCTTATATCGGAGGCTCTCAGACACTAAAATACGCCATAGGAATCTAGTCAAGAAAGGGGTGTTTTCTGCCACTGACTTCACTTCTCTCTTTTCAGTGTCTGACAGTTGATTTTTTTGTGAAATTTAACCGCTTAACGTATCAAGCTGTTTCATTATGGTTTTAGATGATTGATAATATAAAAAGAAAATTGAAAAAAAAAAGTTTTATATTTTATTTTATTTTATTCATATTTCGCTATATTATCTCTCTCTATATATATATGGTTATTCTCCTGGCCACAAGTGGCTTTGGCTTTTGTTCCAAGTCGTCGCCCCCGAAGACCTAAGTTCGGGAAGTATAAACCCACTTACTAAGCGTACTCCCAATGCTTGAGATAAAGGGTTGGCAAGCTCGCAAATTTCGAACAGGAGAAGGAAAAATTGTAGCGGCCCGATCCAGAGACCTTCCGAAATCTAGACGAACACTCTACTTGGTCGCCGATGATCGATCCAGTCCAGTTCCGCTACATCGTCGGAAACACACGGTTCACTTGTCTGACATTGGCATACCGTGGGCTAAAATCGGTGGAAACTCTCGTTTTCGTACTAATATAGTAGCCAATGATATCGATAGTTTCATCCGTGACTACTACATCCAGCCGGGGTATCCCGTTTAATTTGTAGCACCGCCTGTCAACAAAACCTGTCGATTGTATTATAATTGTGTCGATTGCGATTAAAATATAAGGTCCTGCTATACGGAGATTGATATCGGCGTCATGCCTACAGAAATGATCTAACAGAATGACACGAGATACGACCATTCTGATTAGTCGAATTCTCCGAATAAACTTCTATTCGGGGAAACGAAGTTTTCTATCGAGTCTGGCCCACCATATTATCAGGATGAAAGTTATACCCCAGTTTGGGTAGATATAACCTCTATATGTAGAGTATAGGGATCCCCAGATTCATTGATCCCGCGGTACAAAATACAATTGTTCACAAGGGCACTAGTTTAAGATAAAACAGATGATTTACAGGCCCAATATACGTAGATGTCGCAAATCAAGTCTAATAACTCATTGTATTTATAGATTTTAGTAAAGATTAACTGACATCAGCAATATTCAAGATGAATTCTTACGCGGTTACCGGTACAGCAGCAGTTGAAACACGATATTTGTAAACACGCGTCCTTTCCGAACTGTCTTATACATTCGGCTTGTTGTTGAAGAGGGCCCCACCTGAATTATTTTCAATTCTTTGGATTTTTCTGTCAAGAGTTTCTTGTTACTTATCTCTCAGGTTTACTTCGTTTGGGGCTTATTTTTGCATGGTTATCAACTGGATTTTTTAAAATAATTTTTGAGAATCCCGAAAAATTTTCTGAAGTTATGTATATTGGGCTTTTAGGGGTCAAATAAATTTGAATTTTCCCAATAATTCTTGTCCGGGCGATAACCTTTGAACCGTAAACTTTAGGTATACCTGCATCGACCATAGACGATGTGCAGTGGACTGTCATTAGGTCATTGTGGCCTTCACCCAAAGGTCAGAGGTCAAAATATCCGATAGCTTCAAACATTCAAAGGTGTACGCCAAGATGATACCATGAGTCCTTCACTGTCTACGTAATTACACACGTAACAATAATTTACTTAACATGGAATCGAAAGTCGCCAAGATGATACCATGAGTCCTTCACTGTCTACGTAATTACACACGTAACAATAATTTACTTAACATCGAATCGAAAGTCGCCAAGATGATACCATGAGTCCTTCACTGTCTACGTAATTACACACGTAACAATAATTTACTTAACATCGAATCGAAAGTCGCCAAGATGATACCATGAGTCCTTCACTGTCTACGTAATTACACACGTAACAATAATTTACTTAACATCGAATTGAAAGTCGCCAAGATGATACCATGAGTCCTTCACTGTCTACGTAATTACACACGTAACAATAATTTACTTAACATCGAATCGAAAGTCGCCAAGATGATACCATGAGTCCTTCACTGTCTACGTAATTACACACGTAACAATAATTTACTTAACATCGAATCGAAAGTCGCCAAGATGATACCATGAGTCCTTCACTGTCTACGTAATTACACACGTAACAATAATTTACTTAACATCGAATCGAAAGTCAAACTTACACATGTACCTTGGATGTTTTCTCAATGTCATCGGTCAAATTACATTTCTTAACTGCTTATGAAGTAAAGTTTGTCAAAAATTAGCAAGAACGTAACTTAATAGGGCATTGGATCAAAGATCAAGGTCAAATTTTATATTGTTTAACTGCGGTATCAAACAAGGAGTCACATTTAACATCTTTGCTTAACTATAAGGGTCGGATAATATAATCGGTCTTTTCTGACGTGTCGGTGTTCTGGTTTTGCTAAAACTTTGTACGAGAATTATATATCGTACACTCCTTGTAAAATCCAGGTACCAAAGGGTCAGTTTGAGCATTGTTGTAATGATCCCCATTGCAGATAGAAATTGTTCGGTCAATTTGTTCAATATAGTGTGTTCATATAAAATCTGGTTCATTTGTCAGCGGGCTGCGAAATTGTAGCATCTAGATTTTCATGCACCATTTTTCCAGTCTATGCCACCTAGGTTAACGTCCCATCCAAGCCAGAAACAACGATTTGTACTTTGCAGTCCCCGATGAATTATCCTTTGTATAACAATCATATAAAAGCACCCTATGTGAAGGTCCAGGGTGATGACTCCTAATTTGTAGTTTATCCTGGAGTAGTTTGGTTTCTCCCTCGAGTAATCCTCGATTGGTTGAATTATCCTTTGAACACTAAAAGTAACCCATGTGAAGGTCCTGGGTGATGAATGACCCTTTTAAAATTTGTAGTTTAACCCGGACTAGTTCGGTGTCTCCCTCAACTTAAAGTTATTTGGTTCATAGCTCAGAGACTGGTCAGACCTCATGATGAAAGCTCCCCGTGTGGACCAGACCGCCTGTCCCTTCTGTAGGACGATTAGATAAACTTGAGTTTTACCTGATGTAAGGATTAGTTGATATTATATGAAGCACGCTATCCTCTTTCCTGCCTAAATGTTTACCAATTTTGGGCATGAATACATGTACATATACATAACAGCGTAGGCCTACCGCATTGTAATTCCATGAATTCATAAATTGAAAATTAAATATGCATAACAACATATTCAAAACTTACTACTAAAGTTAAATAAATTATGGCCTCAATAGGGACATAATGGGATGCATCACAGACTTCTTGAGGTACATGGAGCAAACATATTTGAATCCAGTACATGTTAAGTTAATACATGTAGTTGAGTTACAGGGTGGTGTGCTGGGATCAGTCATGTTCTGTACCACAGGGACCTGAGAATTTGTTACAGCTAGTTTTGGACCTAAAATAGGGTGTTTAGAGTAATTTTACACATTTGGGGGGTTAATATCAATTTTTGATAAAAATGCCCCCCGCCTCAATGCTCATGGCATTTTTATCGAAAATTGATCTCACCCCCCCCCCCCCCCCCCCCCCCCAAATGTGTAAAAATTACTCGAAACACCCTATTTAAGGTCCAAAACTAGCTGTAACAAATTCTCAGGTCCCTGTGTTCTGTACTTATGTGAATGATCTACCAATGGCTATTCATAACAGCTGTTCATGTTGGTCATAGTTTAAGTGAAGATCGGGATACATGAAGAGTCTGTTGTGTCCTTTAGTTCAATTTCAGAAGGGTATATACGATCGACGTGGTAATCAAAGTCCTTGCTGTTTATAGACAACACATCGTCGATATACATACAGTCTCCATGTAAATCTTTCTTTTGTTCCTAGTTTGCCTCTAGTTTAATCGATTTTGAGTTCGGATGATGGGTTTGTTGACGTTTTGGTATTCTCTGTTTTTTTTCATATGTTTAAAAAAAACCAGTGAAATAAATAATCTAGTACTAGTGCTAGTAATGATATTTATTCAGGTAAAATGCTACAATTAAATACATAAAATGAGGCAATCTTTGGATGGACAATTGAATTCGATTTTAAAATACCACAGATGGTAAAATCACAGATTTTGACTTCTTTCATCCTATCACCTGGAATAGCCCATAAAGCCTTAACGGCTTATTTCCAATGAGGTACCTAGAAAAAGATTCTACATGTACAAATCAAAATGGTTCAAACTGATGATGTATGGATTTTTTTTTTCAAAGTCAAGATATGAAACGTACATTAAGTTAAACTTAATTTTACTATTGGTATAATATTTCAGTTATAAAAACAAGATCCAACATGTATGAAAATAGTTATTTTCCGTTTGTATTTCTCATGAAAGAAAAATCAAAAGTAGTTCATTTTTCCGCCAAATTGTTACCTTTAAATCTCCGAAATAAGCCCAATGATTACCTATCAATAATTTAGCTCATTTCTGATATTATATATAATATCGATAAAAATTGCTCTCAAATCCTCATGCGGCAGCTTCCTTGTAAAATGAGTCATTATGGGAGAGGAAGCTTTTGAAGTTGTATATCTGTTAAAGATTCTGTTTTGCATTCACCTCGTCGCCATATTCTATTTATGATAGAATAGGGAAACAGAGCGGATTCCATAATTTCAATTTTGCCCCTGTCCAGTATCTTGAATGGTGAAACCTCAAAACGAATATTTTAAAGAACGGAAATTAATTGTTATTTATCAAAATTGTACTGACCCTGAATCTGGTATTAATCCTCGAGTTGTTTCCCTTGGACCGTGAATACTGCATCACATCGGCAATAGTATTATGAAATATATGTTGTTCTAAAGATATTTAATTTCTTCGTGGTGTGACTTAAGTGTAGGGCTGTCTTAGTCCGAGATTTCTCTGACCTTGATATCGTAGGCTAGCCGTTTGATGTCTGAGAGTGGATGACAAAAATAAATAGAATGTTGCTTCAGCTGTATTGTTTTTTTTGAAACGTCACCTTAATACCGAAAACACATGCTGCAGTAAACTTTCTAATCGACCCTGTGCCGCTGATGTACACAGTTAGGTGTAAAGGAAATTTTGAGATGTATTTTGTAAAAGGCCTCTTTTATTGAACTAAACAAGTTTATTATGATTGCTATCTTAGATTGTCACGTTTTTAATATACAATGTGTTGGCTTGTTTGCCGTCTTGTCACTTTTTAGCATTGAAAACTCCTAACCGTAAAACTGTATAGATGTGAAAAAAACCACAAAACAACCAAACAAACAAACAAGCAAAAAAAAAACCTTCGGATTTTAATTAAATCATAAACGGTAAAACGTAACTATAACAACACACGCACGTGCAAAGCATGTGTAGGTTGCCCCAGTTTTATTAATGTAAAATGTACATTGATTGGGAGAAAACTAACGCGAACGATAAAGGATTACTTAAGAATAAACACTGAAAACCCACGTTATTACTGGTCTAAAAGCTCTGAACAGCTGTTTGTAATATTGTTAAAAAACAAAGTATAAATCATATTTGAAATTGAAATCAATAACGCTGTTTAATACAGAGGCCGATGGTTAGATACAGTTGTACCGAACTGTACACGTTTTTAGTCATTTCATATACCTATAATTAATTTTCCATTGATTGCATGCAGAATGCGACTTTCTAAGTGGTTGAGATTTTCTTTTCATACCTCTATGACCCCCCCCCCCCCCGAAAATGGCGATAAAAATGTGACGTCAAAAGGCTGCAATTGACATTGCGTATTGATTTGTAAAAAATAATCCGTTGTTAGATCAGTCAAATTGTACATAAACACATGTTTTAAATTTGAAAATAAGTTTCAAAAATTAATTATAGGCGTTAGGTCAATTATGTTTTAGTTTGATAGGGTTATAAAAAAAATTTTGCTTGCAAACTTTTGTAAGAATCCGCTACGCGGATTCATTCAGTTCGCAAACAAAATTGTCATCAATTGCTTAAAATACGTGGACGGTGCCAGTATCCGAGTTGCCCACCCAAAGGTAGTCTGTAAAATTGATAACGCAAACTCTCTTACAGAGACCGTCGATGGCATACAGTTGAACCGAACTGTTAATGTCTTGAGTCATTTCATATACCTAAACACATGGACGGTGCCAGTGTCGGAGTTGCTCACCCAAAGGTGGTCAGTCCCGTCAATAGCCATGGCCCCTGGACATGTGATGCCGTGTTCCAGTCCCAAAAAGGCCCGGAAGGGGTCACCCTGTTTGTCCATCAAAAACACTTTGCCTTTATCCGAATCCGACACAAACGTGTTTCCATAAACGTCGCAACATATTGCTGTTGGCTTGACAACCTCTGCTTCTGAAGTCTCGCACCTAAATTTCCCCATCACCTGCAAGCTTGGCGAAACGACCACAATCTCATAATGGCCGTTTCCGCGAAAATTAGCCACCAGCAAGTCGCCATTCGCATGTTGAGATATTCCCTTTGGTAGCTTTAATATTTCCTCGGTATTTTCTGCATTGGGGATTTCATTTTCTCTTGACATATCCCCGTCGAATTTGACGAGTTTTGCTTTCAAATCCAAGTTCAGAATATTCGTGCTAAAAGTGAATGTGACGTATAGACCATTTGAACTGGAACATATATGTCGAGGTTTCTGAGGAAACGTATCCTCACGAACAATCCCAGTATATGTCTTGTCAACTTGCCAAATGACGTTGCCATGGTGACAAGTAATGGACAGATTTCCCTCTCGACTGACGGAGATGTCCTCAACTTTTCCGGGAAGAGCGATTCGCTTCTTTTCAACGCCATCCTTGTTGCACAGAAATATTGTTTTACTGTTATTGTAACAAATCCAAGCCAAAGTGCTAGAAATGGGTGCAATGCTAGTGACCCTGTTCTCGCCACTAATGCTATTAAAAGAAGATACGGATTTTACCTCAAACATAGGAATGTACAGCACTCGCCTCGGAATTTGAACGTGTAAAGTTGATTTTCTTTGGCTTGTTACTGTTCCAATGTTCTTGTAACCAAGGTTTGGTATTTCACGTGGGAAAAAGGAGTATTCCTCGCACGGAAATTCCACGCGTTCTCGAACAACACTGAGAAGCCGACTCATGATGGATCGACTGGTTCCTAGAACCGCAGTATCAGATTCTTTCTGAATAGTTTCATTTGTTTTCTGAACGATGTCGGTTACAGATTTTCGTTTTTCTTCCATTTCTAAAGCAAACCGCTGTAGTTTTTTCCTTCTTAGTTTTCTTTCAGAATCGAGATGCTTCCCCAAGGCGAGCAGATCTTCATCTATCGCCTTTTTCATCTTTTCTGCGTGATCACGTGCAGCGTGTTTCAAGGAAGTAATTTCTCGCGACATCCTCTGATATTCAACGTGTGTGTTAGCCAGTGTCTCCTCCACAGAACCAAGAAACTCCTGGGCGTTTTTACAAACCTCTGTCATCTTGAGTCTTTCTCTCCCGGAGGCCACTGATATGTATTCAACATCATGATCCACATGCAATTCCTCTTTGCACTTTACACATAGATTCTGTTTGCATGGCATGCAG
The DNA here is from genome assembly GCA_947623455.1 of Mimachlamys varia. Lineage (NCBI taxonomy): Eukaryota > Metazoa > Mollusca > Bivalvia > Pectinida > Pectinidae > Mimachlamys > Mimachlamys varia. The sequence goes on from OX392540.1 coordinate 32,458,512, forward strand.
TAAATATACACCTTGTGTGTGTGATGAATTTCACACGGAGCATCACTTTCGGATGTTTCGTATGTAGCGGCTCTTCTTCTAGTATTTGACTGCGGTACGTAAAAGTTCTTTTGGAAACCACTTATTCCAGTAGAAGGTATCTGTATTTCCACTCTACATAAAGGGCAGGGGAAACTTCCTCGCTTTGACCACTTCCGGAGTATGGGTTCCAAACAGGAAGTGCAGAATGTGTGGAAACAGCTGAGAAATCGGGGATCTTTGAAATCGGACATACAAATGCTACATTCAAAGGTGGTTGACTGTTCGGACATCGCCATATTGGTGTCTGTCTTTATTTGTTCTAATGAACACCGCAGACTTATTACTCCATGTAAACACGTATTATCCGCCAATACATATCACACATACACACATATATTGTCAATCGTAATCCTGATGTATTCCAGACGTACATAAATATAGTTTTTTTCATTTTCATTTCATTTTCGTAAATATTGGTTTGAGAAGAAAATTATACTCCGTTCAAACTTGTTGTAACATCTGTACACACGTTCATTTAGATGGAACACTTTTGCCTTTAATTGATGTGAAGTGATCCGCCAGTACGCGATTTGTCGTTGTATATCTAGAGATAACAAGGGTTATTGTTGTATTGGATATGTGTAGCGATACGGGCGATACGGCTGATAACAGTTGGGACGCAGTCAGAAAATTATGTACACGAATGATAACGATTGTATATAATATTTTATCACAAAACTGGCACGTTCAGTCATGTCATACACGACCATGTAATGAATATGATATTACACACGTGTTATAACACTAAATTTGTGACGTCATACACAAATGACGTCTTTATGACGTCATATGATTGTCTCAGTAGTGAAAATCGTACTGTCAAAGAAGAAATGCGCCTTTCTTATCATAGAGAATGAATTTGAGGGTTTTGATGTATTTTTTTCATAAATATATAGAGGCTATTCAATGGTTTCCCGTTAAATATCAAAAATATTTCACCGGTATGGCAGATTTTTTTTTATATTTTCACGAGTGCGTAGCACGAGTGAAAATATATTTAAAATCTGCCATACGAGTGAAATATATTTGATATTTATTGGGAAACCACTGAATTTTCTTTTCATTACATTTTCAAAATTTCCAAAAGTCTGATTTCATTCATAAAATTAGCGTTTACAACTGATGGGGACGGAGTGTCTAAGGCTTGCAGAATATCAATATGCCACAGGATGAAGTTCTATTTTTTGTTCAAAATATATTAAAGATACAAAAATATATTAATAAAATTCGTTAGATATCTTTAAATTTCCAAAATACTATAAAGGTTTTTCATTTTCTTTCTTATTTGTTTTGATTCTAGAATCACGAAAAATAGTAACCAATATTGCTGTTTCCTCAATTTATGAGATTACCCAAAACACAGACAACATGCTAGCTATTCCCTCAGTTCCTCAGTGTAATTTGCATTAGTATCTGGTCTAATTAGCTACCCGCAGCTGATACGTTTACGTTCTTCATTCACGTACACTGTATACGATGATGTTCGGTAAAGCTTGTGATAATAATAACAAGTGCTAATTTAATGGGGTACCATTACAGATGTCCCCCAAACTACCCCTTTGGTCGGAACTGATGAGCCCAATGAACTCACAATGGAAATATAGCTGACACCCCATATAGGAAATAGCGGCCATGTTGGCGAATCACGAAACGGAGGTTACGACAATGTCCGTGGTGTCCTACTACAGTTATATATGAAATTTCATTGAAATCGGACAATATATAAATTTCGACCAATCAGAAGCCAGGAAATAGCGGCCATGTTGACGAATCACGAAACGGAGGTTACGACAATGTTGTTGGTGTAATACTACACATATATATTAAATTTCATTGAAATCGGACAATATATAAATTTCGACCAATCAGAAGCCAGGAAATAGCGGCCATGTTGACGAATCATGAAACGGATGTGGCGACAATGTTGTTGGTGTAATACTACACATATATATTAAATTTCATTGAAATCGGACAATATATAAATTTCGACCAATCAGAGGCCTCCTTTTTCGTTTCGGTGGCATTCAAACTTTACGAAAATGTTACCATGTTATTCAGCATCCCTTAAAACACCCATGTACCAATTTTTACTGAAATCGGAGACTGAATTTTGAAAACCGGAAATTAGCTCTGGCGGCCATCTTGGACTTCCGGTCGCGAAAAAACAACCCGTTTTCACACACCCCGCCCCTAATGAGTATGTGTGTGAAGTTTCGTGAAGATCCGTCCAGTAGTTTTTGAGAAAACGGTCGGAAACCTCCGCGGCGGAAGAAAGTGGAAGAAACAAGAATAATAATAATAATAAGAAACCGAGCAAAAACAATATGTCCCCCCACTTCGTTTGGGGGACATAATAATAATAGTCTTTATTTAAACTTGATGACATATTGAGTCAAGGACTTGTCTTACATATGTTCAAGTTTGATAAAATGTACATTATATACATCAAAATTACAACGATAAAATATTACTAGACATATTAAGAGAACTGCTTATGTACATATTAACATCAGATAAATATCAGAACATCACAGAGTAATATTGTTTCGGTAGTTAGGCGCCAGATTATTTAAAAACTTGGCGTGATTGTAAGAAATTCTTTTCTTAAACGGCAGCCACATTAGTTCACTGAACATTTCACTTGATGGTGTATAAAAGTCACATTGCAATATGTTTCTTGCAGCTCGTTTTTGTAGCTTTTTAATTTTTGCAATGTGGTTCTGGGAGGCATTACCCCAGATATTTGAACAGTAGTCAAAGTGAGGGTTGATGAAGCAGTTGTAACAAGTAAGACAATATTTCTGTGTAAGAAAGGGTCGAATACGTCTCATTTGGAAAATTTGAAATGAAATCTTTTTGGCAATATCAACAATCTGTTTATCCCAGGATAAACAGTCATCAACAGTGACTCCAAGAAGTTTTTCTTGTTTTACATTGTCAATTAACATATATCATCCAATATGTATTTATTCCAATGTGTATGTACATTGCAGGGACTCTTAAAACCTATTGGAGAATTTGAGAGATTTTATGGGATCAGCAAAATATCTATGATATTTTTCTATATAAAGTAATACAATTTTGAATTTTCAATGAGATTTTCAGGAAAAATATGGGTAAAAATCCCCAAATCTCTCCCAGAAGTGATCCCTGCTTTATTCTTTGAAATCTGAGATTGTGTCTGGACTTGGAGGAATCCTCCTGCAAAATATCACGTCATATATATTCCCTCATCACTGATATGTTGTTTTGGGTAGGGCATGTATTGCTTGATCTAATAAACAACGATGGTTATACCGGGTTGTCCATTTTCCAAGGTTTTCTAAAGCTCTTCAAGGATTTTAACCTTGGAAATCTTTGGAAAATTCCTTAGCAATCAGAAAGTTCTAAGTATCTGAATATTGAGACATTTTTCCGAGATTGAATTCAACAGAATTTTATTAAAGCTCAGATTTAAGCTAACAATGCCTCAAACAATGTGTGATATTCTTGGGTAAAGCTTGGAAATCATCGATGAAGCTCAGAAATCATCGATGAAGATCAGGAATCATCGGTAAAGATCTAAAATTCTCGGTAAAGCACAGGAATTCTCTTCGAAGCTCGGAAATTCTTGCAAAAGCTCAGAAATCCACAGAATGTTCTATTAAACATTTCTAAACAATCTGTAATTTTATAAGTAAGTATATTATTTAATGTCCGACGACGGGCGATATGAAAAGCCCACCATCAGATGAAGGAAGGAAAACTATTACTGTAAGGTCGAATGATAAGCCACGGTTTAATAATGAGATCAGATTAAAAATTAGACAAAGAACTTGACAACATAAGAAAGCTAAACAAAATAATACTGAGGTTGTTTGGAGTAAATTTAGACGTATACGAGATTATGTTATCTCACTAGTCAGAAAAGCCAAGGAACTATTTTACGGAAAACTTCAAAACTCACTGACTGATTATGATGAATCTATTCCTAAAGATAAATGGTGGAAAATTGCAAAACAAGTCCTCAATATGAACAATAAAAATAATGATAAGTCACCATTAGAAGTGAATGGCAATAAACTCATCCTGTAGAGAAAGCCGAAGTACTCAATAAATACTTTTCTACTATCTCAACATCTAATAAAGCTGATGATGATGTAACACCGTTAATTAATTATCCACCATTTGCCTTTAGTAATATTATTGTTACAGAACAGGATGTCAAAGATCAACTCCATTTAATTAATACCAATAAATCAGCAGGTCCAGATAGCATGTCCCCTTATTTTGTTAAGGGTATAGCTGAATCATTAGTTAAACCTTTACTGATAATATTTAATCAATCAATAGGATTTGTACCTGGAAGGAACATTATGGATGCTAATTGTCAGATTCAAGACATAATTGATTATTGTGAATCAGAAAACCAAGAAGGTAGTATTATCTTTCTTGATCAAACAAAAGCCTTTGACAGAATTGAATGGGGATGGATATTAAAAACTATGAAAGAATTTAACTTTGGCAATATTTTCTGTGATTGGATAGAAATGCTTCTAAAAGATTCAAAAACATGTATATAAACGAATGGATTTACATCTTCATACTTCAATATTTCAAGATCTGCGCGTCAAGGTTACCCAATAGCTCCGATGTTGTATATAATTCAGGCAGAACCGCTAGCCTGTACTTTAAGAGCAAATGAAAATATATATAAGACTATGCAATTCGTTTATTTAGTATCTTATCAGATTTCTCTTGATCACAGTCTGTAATTGTATTCTAAAAATAACTTGTTTCTTGAAATATCTGAATTTAAACCCTAGTGTAATGAAATCTCTGGATGTCAATATAATTACCTCCCCTTGACTATATCATTGTGGGTGATTACCTCCCTTCCCCTTGTCATTTCAATGAAATTATTAAATATTCTGTTATCTTTATGTAGTCTATATGTGCACAACTGCACATCATATTAATACCTAAGATTTACTTGGTATAATTTAATGTACACATGGAGGAGGCCGGCTATACCATCTGTCTGCCCATTGTTTTGTATTATAATATAATTTATATGTTTTGCTTTTGTTTTGTATTTGAGTTCTTTGTAAGTATGTATGTGTATGAATGTAGATATTATATAACTTGCTTTACATCTTCAGTCAGTAACAATTTGAAGTTTTATCTTTTTGTAATTGAAATATTACTTATAATCTCAGGCAACATACATATCAACCCAGGTCCATCCTCAATCTCTTCTGACAGAAAGAATTACTTCTGTGATCTATCAATATTACACTTAAATGTCAGATCTCTTCGGAATAAAATAGATCTAATTGATACAGAATTCTGTGATATTGATATCTTATATCTAACTGAAACCCACCTAAACTCTGATATATCTAATACTGATTTACAAATAAATTCCCATCCTTACTTATATCGTAGAGATAGGCAGTCACAACAAGGTGGTGGTATATTGATTTACACTAAAAATAATTTTCTTATTAATAGAAATGAACCGATTTAGAAACTGAAGATATTGAACATGTTATTTTAGAACTCAGCACCTCAAATAAAAAAATACTTCTTTGTTGCTTGTACAGACCTCCCAATTCTACAATAGAATATTGGAATAAACTTGATAATATATTAGATAATCTCAGTAATACTAATTATAATATTATTATTACTGGTGATATCAATGTCGACATGTTAACATTGAAAACTACTCTAAATATCAACTAAAAAACCTTATACAGACTCCAACACGCATAACAGATACTACTGCTACATTGATAGATGTATTTATTACTAACAATGTAAATATCTTTAATTCAACACATGTACTTTCTCCTCTTTGTAGTGATCACTGTCCCATTCTAGCCAATATCTGTTTTAAAACTTTAAAAAGTAAACCTTATAAAAAAACTATCTTTAAGTTTAATGAAGCTAACTGGGAGGGTATTAACAATGAATTACTTACTGTTGATTGGGATAATATTTTTAATATTAGTTATAATATCAATGAATTATATTCGATTATTTTAGAGAAAATAAACTTTGCTACTAGCACACATATACCACATAAAACAATTATTGTACATCCTGATGACAAACCGTGGATGACGGGTGATATAAGACACAAATTGAGACAAAAAAACAGATTGCATGGAACAGCTAAAAGAAAAAATAGGGAACAAGATTGGGCTAAGTTTAGAAGTTTTAGGAATGAAATTATTGATTTGATTAGACAAGCTAAGGTTAGTTATATGAATTAATTACAGAATTTTATTGTGGAAAAATCAGTTAATCCAAAGAAATGGAGGCAAATAGCTAAGTCTATGGGAAAAATTACTAATAACAGCACTCATTCTTATCCTCTGAAAAGTAACAATGAAATTCTTCTTCATCCACAAGAAAAAGCTTTACTAATATTGCCTGCGATATTGTTGACACTAATCTACCTGAGTTACCTCCCTTGTCCAATCTTGAAATGTCTGATATTAATATAACTGACCAAGATATAGTTGACCAATTTCACATTCTTAATAAAAACAAACCAGCTGGACTTGATGGTATCTCACCAATAATTGTAAAAACTATTTTGCCTTCTATAGTATATCCTCTTAAACTGTTGTTTAACAAAACATTATCTGTTGGTGAAATTCCAGATATTGTAAAAGTTGCTAATGTTACTGCACTCTATATAAAGGAAAAGGAGAAGTCAGTGAAGTTAATAATTATAGACTTATTGCAGTTACATCAATTTTTATTAAAATGTTGGAAAAAAATATTTTTAAATATACTTTTAATTATATTTCAAGTCAGAATATGTTAAGTGAACACCAGTCAGGTTTTCGTCCCAATGACTCAACAGTAAATCAATTAACGGATATTTATAACACTATAAGTAGTACTTTAGACCAAGGTAAGGATTTGCGCTTTGTTTTCTGTGACATAAGTAGAGTTTTTGATCGAGTATGGCATTTAGGTCTTTTACATAAATTGAAAACTTACGGAATTAAATGAAGATTATACGATTGGTTCAAGGCTTACTTATCTGACAGAAAACAAAGGGTTGTCTTTGAAGGTTATAAATCAAGTACTAAACCTATCTCTGCAGGAGTCCCTCAAGGATCTGTCCTGGGCCCCTTTCTATTTCTTCTCTTCATTAATGACATCACCAATAATATAACCTCTAATATAAAACTCTTTGCTGATGACACCTCCCTCTATGTAATAGTACACAATAAAAATGACCTTGATACACCTACCGAAATGCTTAATGATGATTTAGCTTCTATTTCTGAATGGTCCGATAGATGGCAAATTCTCTTCAATCCTAATAAAACTATTACTATTAATTTCAGTCGAAGATTAAATAAGGATCTCCATCCTGATCTTCTATTTAACACTATTCCAATTGCACAACATGAATATCATAATCATTTAGGCTTAACATTTAATAGTAAAGGAACATGGACGGATCATATTTCAAATATCTATCATACAGCTAACTCAAGACTTAGTATACTTCGTTTTTTAAAAAAAAATAGTTGATAGGAAAACTTTACTAACTTTATACACTTCTTATATACGACCTGTATTGGAATACTCTGATGTTGTGTGGGACAACTGTAATAAAAATGAATCTGACCTTCTTGAATCTGTCCAACTTGAAGCTATGCGAATAATAACAGGTCTCCGAAGAGGAACGTCCCATCACATTCTATATACTGAAACACAATTTGAGTCATTAAGCTCAAGAAGACAAAACCACAAACTGATATTAATGTTTAAAATTATAAATAACTACACTCCAGCATATCTCTTCTATATCCTACAGCCATTTCTGAATGTAAACAATACTTATACCTTCAGAAATAAGAGAGTCTTTAATATACCTCAATCAATAACGAATAGTTATATGAAAAGTTTCTTCCCTGCAACTATGAACAAGTGGAATGCACTTGATAGTACCGTTAGAGACTCTATCTCTATTTCTTCTTTTAAACTTAAACTGAAAGTATCTATCAACATGACTGTATCAAAAAAAATTATTAATTCTATTCCTAGGAAACTTAACATAATTTTATGTCAACTTCGGAATTTTAAAAGCGATCTTAACTATGATAAATTTCAGAACAGTCAATTATAAAAGCCTTTGAAATACTTTCAGTGTATGAAAAAGCATCTGGATCAAAAATTAATTATGATAAGACCGAAGCGATATATCTTGGTGCATTGAAAAATAAAACGCCTTCTTTCAAAAAAATTAAATGGTCAAAAAATGCAATTAAAACTTTAGGAGTATTTCATGGAAGGATAACTGATGATGATAAAATATGAAGTGAAAAGATAACAAAAATAAAAAATTGTTTTCAGGTTTGGAAAACTAGAAATCTCACTATAACCGGGAAAATACTGATAATTAAATGTTTAATCCTGTCAGTAATTAGATTTGAAATTGAAACTCGAGGAATACCATCAAAATATGCTAAAGATATAAATACTATTCCATGGGAATATATTTGGGATTGGATAAACAATCAACTGGATAAAAAAGTATGTTGTAATGATATTGGGAAATGGGGAATGGGGATGATAAATTTAGAAACTTTTATTGAAACTTTATACATTAAAACAATTTATAGAATTATACATTCCGAGCCACAAAGTTGGAACCAGATTTCCGAGTTCCGAATGGAAAGCTGAGTAGACGTGTTTGGGTCGGTGCGTGTATATCCTATATTTTCCTATCCATGTGAACTGTTTAAAGCCATTCTTTTTGGACATTCATCGTATATGTGAAACGCTGATTTGATTTAAGTATCCTGTGTGACTTTGGAAGTTGAATTCTTGGACATTTCAGACATTTCTGATTGTAAACTGGTGTATATTCAATACTATACAATGGCGACCACAGGTGTATCAGGAATTCTGAACACAGGTAAATAATCCAATCAACCATGACCAGGTAAGTTTCAAGATTTCAAGATTACTTTATTCGCTCAGACACACAGTGTGTGTAACAAGAGGTCACATTTTTTTCATGTTTAAAGCATGACAGGCAATACATACATATATTTCTGTTACAATCAATTACAATGTAGCACTGTTGAAAAAAAAAATGCATCAAGTAGTACCATAATATTGTGATATCATAACATATTAGAAAGTTTTGGACAAATTGGCTTATATTAGTTTTTTATTAAAGATTGTAAACATTCCTTTCATTTTATAGTAATTAGGGTTTTTGTAAAAGTAGGCAGGGATATGTTTATGTCTTAACTGTACCACTTTACTGCTATTACATATAAATAAAAAATGAAATTCATCTCCTACTCCTGTATCACAAATAGGACATGTTCTGTCTTGTTGAATACCTGTCCATCTTCCTGTTTCGACTGGAAATATTATGTTTATATAATCGTGAGCACGTACCTTGGACGTCCACTCACCTGCCTGTCATGCGCACTCCATGCGTGTCAATAACGTGCATACCCAGTCATCGATATTGAGTCCAGCGACTCCCGTACACCCGAATACAATAACACATGAACAGGTGCTCTTGTTTTCATCGCCATTATTTGACATTGAAACCAGAAAACGATTGATCAATGAAATATCACCGGACAATTCTTCACAAACTGACCCCAAGAAATCATTTGTTCACCAAAGTCCGACTTCATTTGCAATGACTGATTCTATATATTAAGCTATTTCAACCCCACTTTTTATGAATCATCTAATCCAGATGTTAGTTCAGCCTGTAGCCAACATGGTGACCTCTATCCTTCAAAAAGCGTTACTCGAGGAAATAAACCCACTTATTGAAAAGCATGTGTCCGAATTAGTAAGTGATGGTGTTTTGATCAACGAGGCTCTCTCAAAATGTAAGCTTCCGGCTACCGACAAGGACTTAGCGCAAAAGGTGTCCTTACATGAATCATCTATTGAAGCTATGAAGATCAAAATTGAACAACTTGAACAGACAAAAGTAGATCATGAAACCCAATTGGAAGAACAAGAACAGTACTCCAGAAGATCTAAATGTTTAAACGGATACCGATTATTATTATTTCAACCAGTCTCTTCTGAAGTAGATAACCTTTTTAGGTGATGCTTTACTATTTTATCAATTAAATCATAATTTGTAGTTAGCATTTGAGCCTCGCTATCACACCATAAATGTTATTTTCCTTTGGCTGCATTGCGTTATGCATATCTGATACATGTAAATGAACACTGCGACCCATAAACTGTCCAAAATTTGGAGGTCAGGAGGTGGATTTGTGCACGGAATGCAGTCATGTCTCTCATCTTTATGAATGCATAATTGCTCTTAAATCTCAAAGATAATAAGATAAATTAATAAATAAATACTTACCACCATTATCCTTTCATATGACTTTAAATGTATCAACTCTTTAAATAAGCAGACTACGTTTTCCTCTTTCTATGTTCCATAATATATGCATAGATAAGATATTTAGGTATATATACCATTGCTATTATTTTAGTGCTAAAATATGTACTGTTATGCGAGAGTCCTGAAACATCCGGTCCGACCTTGTGTCCACACACATACGGAGGTCGTAGTACATGTATAATGCCATATTATGGTTGCATTAAAAAAATATAAGCTTACTAAGCGACTTTCTAATTATTGTCTATCTTCCGTAATTCTCTGTTTTCTTATATTCTATTATTGCTTATATTAACATATATTGACGTTGAATAAAATCCAGGGCCCGCAGAAAATAAATTGACTATATTTCATTTAAATACCAGGAGTATCAGAAACAAATTTTAATATATTGAAACTATCGCAGACGAATATGATATCTTGTGCTTTACCGAGACACATTTGAATCGCCATGTACCATTTTCTGATTTAGCTATACCGGGTTATATGGAACCGTTTCGAAAAGATAGACATTTCTCAGGTGGATGTTAATTAATATACTATTCTGACTTTTAAAAATGTACTCGAAGATGTGATCTGGAATTTGTAGACGGAGAAATTATTTGGATACAAATTTAAGTGGATAGGGACATTTCATTACTGTGTACTGTATATCGTCCGTAAGGTTCATGTCATCCATTTTGGGAAAATTTTGAATATTCTATTGAGAAGGCTTTAGAAATTACAACCAATGTGGTAATTGTTGGAGATATAAATGTTGATTTTTTTAACTATATCGCATAACCATTTTTTAAATCAAATTATGTTGGAAATGGACTTAACAAATGTTATTAACGAACCCACCAGATACAGATTAACAAGACAAAGTTTATTAGATCCAATTTTGTTGAGTGATTGTTCAAAATATACCGATTCTCACGTAATTAAGATAGACCGCAATATAAGTGATCATGACGCATGTGTAGTATTTCTCTCTACATCCTTAAATCTTTCTCGTAACTATACCCGCCAAGTTTGGTCATATAAACATACAGATTTTATTAAGTTAAATTATTTGATTGATGCTTTTGATTGCAATACATTTTTTTCGAAATTTTGATTCTGTTGATATAGCTTGTGTCAATTTCAGCGAGCAGTTTTTCGTCTTTGCTAATGAATGTATACCAAAGAAATCAGTTATTATTAGACCAAAAGATAAACTTTGGATGGACTCAGAACTAAGGAAAGCTATGCGGCTACGAGATAGATTACATAAAGTATTCAAACGTGTTAAGTCCATTTCCAATCGAACAAAATATAAACAACAAAGAAATAAAGTCAATAATATGAAAAAGCATGCTAAGGAATTCTTTTACGATAAAGTCGGGGACATTATTGATAAACTTGACACTAGTAACCCTAAAACTTATTGGAGACTTGTACGTAAATTATATAAACAATCTGAGTCGCAGGAAGATATTCCACCACTTACTAACCCACATAATGGAAATATTGAACTTGGTGATGTCGGAAAAGCCAATATTCTGAATGATTATTTTTGTTCTATTTCAACTATAGATGATAGGGAGGTTCCTTTACCCAATTTCAATAGTAGAACTAATTCTTTCCTTGATTCAATTATAGTCAGTTCCGACGAAGTTTGTGATATTCTAAAAATTCTGAAACTAGGGAAAGCATCTGGCCATGATACCATAAGTCACTATATGTTAAAATTTATTGCGAATACCATATGTAAACCATTGTCTATTTTGTTTAATATGTCTTTTAATCAAAATTGTTTTCCTGAAATCTGGAAGAAAGGCATTTACTTCCCCTTTTCAAAAAGGATGATAAACATCTAGTATCCAATTATAGACCAATTACGCTATTGTCTTAGTTTAAACTGTATTTTATTCAGGAAATTGAACATGTACATTTAGGAATTTACATTCGAGAGATGATATGGAAACAAGTACTAACGTACTTATACTTTGTCCTTCTCATCAGGTACAACAATCAGCTGATGATACATATATAACCTTTACATTGACAACATATACTATATAAATACATTGAAAGTTATTAGATAGGAAATGAAAGTGAAGGAACATATAGAAACAAGAGGAACAATATTGATTCGCTATTGAGTTTACCCGGAGTTGTTTTTAAACATATTTACAATTATTTTCAAGATAATTCTCTTTTCTATGAAAAACAGTCTGGTTTCATGTCATGTCAATCAACAGTACACCAACTTATAGAAATTTACCACAATATTTGTTATTCATTGGAGAGAAAAAAACACATGTCTTATTTTCTGCGATATTTCTAAAGCGTTTTACCGTGTATGACACAAAGGTTTGTAAATTAAATTAGAAACTTATGGTATTAGAGTTGGTCTTTTGAAATGGTTAAAAAATTATATTTCTGATCGTCAGCAACAAGTTTTAGTTAAGAATGTGTATTCCAATACAGGTTACACTAACGCTGGTGAACCACAGGGAAGCGTTTTGGCACCCCTTTTGTTTTTAATATATATAAATGATATTGTTGATAATTTGAATAGTATATCTCGTTTATTTGCTGATGATACTTCATTAATGTATTCTTCATCATCTGTTTTAGACATTCAAAGATCTCTTAATTATGATTTGCAAAAGTTTAATAAATGGTCCCAAGACTGGCTCACTAAATTTAACCAACAAAAAACTGATGTATTGCTAATAACAAATTCGAAAAATGTATTACCCTTCCATCTTACTTTTGGAGACAAAACTTTGAATTTAGTTGCCCACCATAGACATTTAGGTGTGACGTTCAGTTCAGATGCAAAGTGGTCTCTTCACATAGCAGAAATTATAAAAACATGTATGAAAAAGGTATCGGTATTAAGGAAATACAAAGGTGCAGTTTCAAAACTGCCCACGCTTACATTTCCTTCATACTTCACATGTCAATTACCTGTGACAAATCAATCATCCAAATATATTTCTTAATTTATTTCATTACCTGGGAGTCTTAGGATTGCACCTTGTCGAAGTCCTTATAACACAAGATGGGTACCCCAACATTTTTCTTTTCTAAATCACTATCTTATTTCAAATTTAGATTTTACCTAGTGGAATGCAATAAGGGGACCATAAAGATTATTCTAATACCATATTGGCATATACCTATGTGATGAAATGATTGTTTTTGTAAACTTAATTTGAAAATTACTCCAAAAATTAAACAAAAACCGACACAAATGTCAAGTTCGCTTCAATATTTATATATGTTATGGTATGTGTCAAGCTATGATTTTTATTCAAAATAAGGGCATATATATCCTCTCTACGTGAAAAAAGTTTCGTGCAATTTGGAAACCGGTAAAATAGTTTTTGAAACTGAAATAATGAATGTGGTCAAATTTTTTAGACATGTCAGTTTTATTCAAAAATGTCTTAAAGTTTCACTGAAATACTTCGTCACCAGGTAAAGATAAAAGTCATGAAATAATCATTTATTATCATCAGTATACGCCTCAGAAAGTGTAAATTTTTGCTTTGTTGGTTGGAAAATAATTTTCAAGCAAGAAGTATCCCACATTTTCCATCCCCACTGTTGTACAAGAAGTGCTACTACTAATGCATATGTTAGTTTCGCACTTGTATGTAATATTAAGTATGAATTGATAAGGTAAATACTACACAGTTCGATTAAACATCATAAAGAACTCTTTTTCAGAATCGGGCTTTGAAACTTTATTTGGAGGGGTGAATAATTGTGGCCGGTAACTGTATATTTCAGCATAAGGTATAAAACAAGGTGTTCCACTCCCTCATTTCTATTACTGTCCGCATCAAGACAGCACATAGTCTGTTTATAGCTTACTGAATGTTTGTGTATATATACAGTTGTGGGATCGCACAACGTTACACGATGTGCGGTTGGCGCACGATGGGCGAACGGTGTATGCACGATGTGCGAACGATGCGATCCTGGGCGATTATTTCTAACGCACATGTGGGCGCACGATAGACTAACATTGTGCGATGACAATCGTGGTTGATGTAAATTTAGAAATGGTTTAACAATATATACGGTTTCGCGCTAGTTGTTTTAAACATATTTCTATATTTTAACTATTTACATTAGCTGATAGTTCTATCTATATATTTCTAAAAACTAATTATAGTCTTTCTGTAGTTTTAGAAACAAACCAAATAGACACATGTATGTAAACTTTCAACTCATATTGACAAGTTCTCATTCAAGTAAATATTGCTAGTTTTACCAAGTTATAAACTGTACCTGTACGTGGCCAATATATGTAGATATCTCTGGCCCGGGGCACTTACAACACTCGCCTAGGTGTGAAAACACAGGTAAAGTGTTGGGGAGGGGAGGGTTTTTCAAATAACTGATTATAAGAGTCCAGTTTGTTTTCATAACGGTCGCTCGGTAATGGCTGTCGTAGCGTAACGCCGCACACGGGACAGGTAAAACTCCGGTATGTTATTAACATATTCTGATACCTGGTAGCTTAACCCGCACTTGGCTGTCTTATGATCACTGTAATACTGTTTACTGTATATTGTTAAATTGACATAATCCCAATAAATATGATGCGAATTTAAATAGTTTTTGGACAAGAGGGTTCCATATGTTTTTCATTCCGTAATATGTATCGACCAATTGTACCAAATCGTTCGTGTGTGCGATTTAATCGCACACATAAACGCATGATCTTTAGATCGCCCGGTTGTGCGCACCATGGGCGAACGATGTGTGCACGATGTATGCACGATACACGCACGCAGTTTTTGGTGCGTTGTGCGATACCACAACTGTATATATATAAATGAATTTTTCAAAACAGATTGGTTTTGTTGATTGTTGTTTTTCCTAACAGAAACTACTGTTTTCTATAGAATGGTTTTGAGAGTTTTTCTTTAATTTATTGATATATTTCTTGAAACATTTATATTGTCATTTTAGGACAGGTAGTCCTTATATATGTGATAACACACCAAAAGTTACCGGTTTGTAGGAAAGTGATTAAATGTTAACACCAATGAATTGTTTATGAATTGATTAATTTACTTGTGTATTTGTTGTAATTGTAATTGTGGTAGTAATTCACTGTACAAAATATACCACAAAGAAAGGCGGCCATTTTTTCAGCCATCTTGGATTTTTTCAAAAACAAAATCATGTCATGCACTACCACTCATCATGATGAAAAAGTATGCCAAGATTCACTGAGATCCATCAGGCTACATGTATGTAGAAGTAGTTCCCACAACAAAATATAAACAGAAGCGCCATTTTGTCGGCCATTTTGAATTTTTTTAAACCAAAAACATGTAATGCACTACTGCTCATCACAATGATAGAGTACTTCAAATGTCATTGGGATCCACCGAGACATGTAGAAATAGTTCAATAAACAACTGTTAACAAATGTGAGACCTGACATGACCAACCGACCAGACAACATGCGCGATGCCTATATATCCCCCTCCCTCCAGCCCTAACCGTCACTTTGTGAAGTGGGTCATTATAACAGGGTCACTGCTGGTGTAAAAGAGCCACATAATGTAGTAATACAGGTCTTTGTACCCAAAGGGGTTAAACCTTTAAGATTTGAACAAAGAAGTAGTCTCAGATGTGCAACATAAGGCCCATTTTGGTCTCTTGTTAGGATTTGCAAAAGAGAGACCTTTTCACTGACAGGTGACTCACTTTAATTTGTTTTGGTATGTAATAGATTACATAACATGGCAAGCTTTAAATCGGCGCATTTAGATATAACCAACAAAATGTTTCAGTCAACATGGTGTATTTTCATTTTTCAAGAATCTGCATTTTTGAAACTCTGCAGCTTAAAATTATATGTTACCGGTTGTAAAATGTCTTCAAATTCCTTATGCATTAACAACAGATATATGGCCTAATTTATAGTTGAAATTATACCTTGACAACAACTGAAACATATTTAAAATGAAAACTGAAATTTGGTAAAAATACATTTTTTGGTCGATTTTGGGAGAAAACATAATATTTTTATTTTTTTTTCCATTCTTACTCAAAACAAATGGGGGTATGCATCGGCCTAAACTGATAGGTATTAATTTAACAGGTTTTTCTGTAAATTAAAATTTATAAAACATGAAATATTGATAGTGTGGCAGAAGTTAACTGGAAGATACCCCTTTTTCCGGTCAGGACATGAAAAAAGTCAGCCCTGCTCAATTCTGAGTATGTGAATGGAATTGAAAAGTCCAGTAATATCACAGATGCACTTCAGGCAATAACCAAATGCAGTATTAAAAAATTCTAAGCGTGGGCATATCCCTATGGAAATTCATCATAGGCTGAAACTCCACCTTTGTTGAGTAGGAAAACGTTACTACGAATTTATAGAGTATTTGTGTTGCCTGTATTAGAATATTGTAGCAGGCCTGGCCTTGATCTTCTGTGGTCATCAATTGAGTTCACAACACAATAAAAACAGTTCACTTGTTTTTATTACACATCAATAGATTAGTCATCAAATTTGTACAATGGTGCTGCAACTCTCTCATAGTCATACATCATGCTCTCATACTGTCAGAGGTCAGTGTGGTGGGAGACAATAATGTACTGCATAAAACTTTAGGTATTTATAAAGAATTACTAGAAAATAAGCTCAATGTTTAGTAAAAGAAATATGTGTCAGTTACTTCAAACGTATATCACTATGGTAACGACAGTACAGTACTACTGCACTGTACTGTACTAGACTAAGTCAGTAAAACCAAGTATTTAACTATTTCAATAGAGAAAACATAACATACCTAAAGTAGAAGTTATCTCCCTTTGATATAATGTCGCTAGGCTTAGTATAATAGAAGATGTTTGCAGAATAATGTCGTGGCTGAAGATGTATGCTCGTGGCTAAAGCTACAAGATTGTCTGACATGACCGTTTTTCGCGCTCCCTTTTATACCTTTCTCACATGATCACATGATCCGTCTCATCCAATCAAATCACTTCTCACATCGATTCTCACAAAAAGTTCCTTACCCTCTCACATTAGAAATCTACTATTTACAAAGTTACAATATCCTAAAACATGTCCTCTTCCTGTCCTCATTCTTATTATAGTAATTAAAAGTGATTTAATCAACAAGGACAAGCTAAAATACAAAACTCATAAAAAGGACAAACACTTTTAGTCTCAGTTTGTCTCGGAGGAATAGCAGACGACATGCGTAAGGTTACATAAAATGGCGCGATAAGGCTAAGAAAGATAGTTCTAATGATTACTACTATTGGATAAATCTATTACATTTCTTGTATAATTAAACTTGTACATAATATTCAAATATCAGCACTATTCCTATGATTTTATCATCTAGCTCATAAATAGTCACAAAAGCTCTTTTTCAAAGCCTAGCTTTACATAGCATTCCGATCGGCAACTCACTTCCGGTTTACAAGCAGCTTCACACTCTCTGAACATAAACAACAATTAAACAAGTTCTCGATGGCGGTTCGATATAAAAGGTATGTTACAATTACGATAAGATATCCCGCGTCGCGATGTCTCTATGTTTCTTTCAGTTACGTCTTATGGTAGCAGTTTCTTTTCTAATTTACTTCGTTGCTCCCGTTTTTCACATAAACCTTGGGTTGATCAACAGTTCTTCACATAAGAGGTAGTAATCTTCGAATACCTAGTGACATGCTTGTATGTCTACTACATTATTCCCTCCTTTCAAATATATTTCTCCAGAAATATTGGAATCATCTGATAGTTTAAAAAAATTAATAATCTGGTAAGCTACTGAGTCCTTATCACAAAACCAATATGTTCTTTTCATAGTGTTTTTCTTCTTTATCTATGATTAAAATCTAGTGTCCATTCTTCAGGCGAAGGGGAATACCAGCCGTGTCTATAATGTCCAAGTAGCAGTCGACCTTTTCACATCGGGAAACTGTAGCAGCCCTCATACCTTCAACAAAGTCTTCGTCTAAAGAGTCCCCTACTGCTACTGTCCTGAGAGCCTCATAGTTATAGTAGCGTGCCTTCCTCAGCACAGGTTTCTCGTCATGGTCTGGGAGGAGTGTGCCAGGCAGGACAAGGAAATTGTATCTGTCCAACAGGTCCCTTCTATCGATCACTGGGAACTGCCCTGTCCTCTTCCTTTCCAGGGTCATTCCAGCGAATTCAACTGCCAACAGCCTAGTGTCCACGGTCGTCTTCTCCCAATCACGTGGAGGCCATTCCAGGTCGTCGGTGAGGGAGAGTGTCTGTCTTCCCCATTCCCTTCTTGCTGGTGGAAACAGCGGCATACAGCCTTTCCTTAACAGCCTTTCTGCCTCCATACAGCAAGTTGGGAGTTGAGAGACAGACACCTCCGGCATGACATCACCCCCGTCCGGAAACTCTTCGTCAGAGATTGCCTCAATGGCTGGCAAGGGAGCTGACACTTCTGGTTGAGGTTGAGGTGGTGGTGGTGGTTGCACTGTCACCACACTTCTCGGTCCTGTCGGTGATTGGACTGGTACACAGTTGGGCTGGAGCTGCCTGTGTATCCCCTTACAATATGCTGATGAAATCCCAAGACTTCTAAATGTGGCGTTCTTATAATCTGCCAGCTGGTGCGGTTCCCTCACCTCATACCATGTTCCGGTTGGCAGGGTCACCTTATCCACAAGGCAGGACATCCTCCTGGTTAGCGTCTGCATTGCCCTTGGGTCCCTCAGGATCTCTGCCTTTAACTCAACTCTCACCCAGCTACCTCCTCTGGTGAATACGGCCCAAATGTCACCACACATTATGGACATCGCCTTGAGAGTTAGGTTGTCCTGCCTTTGGGAGTCCATACTCGGATGATCCGGGTCATATGTCTCCCTCCTTGGCTTCTTCAGCGAAGATGGAACACAGGATGGGTCGTCATAGTCAGGAATGAAGGCGCTTTCACTCTCCATAGATGGTGCTCTGGAGAATGAAAGCCCTATTGCCGTGCTCTTCTTTGGCTTGGGATGACCTTTCTCCCATCCCATGGTCCATGACTTCTGTTTTCCTCCCCCCATCTTCTTTAGATGTTCCAGCATGCTTACCCTGGCCCTAGTTGCTGCCAAAGAGTCCCAATCTGTCGGTGAGACGAACTTTGCGTAATCCGAACATCTAGGAGCAAACCAAAAACAGTTGGGTTCCCCAAAGAAGTCTTCAGGCATGTCCCGTATAACATGATGGTGGTCCTTGTTCACATGGGTCTTGAGGTCAACTGCTCTTCTAAGCAATCTTTCCTTGGGGCACCAGCAACATACAACTTGAAGCACATTGTGTTGAGATGTGGAAAGGTGATTCTTGAGATCACGCTTCTTGTCAAACTTGGCAGGACACAACCAGCAGGACTCCATCATCTGTAAGATAGTAGGTAATGCAAAATATAATTCATTTGCTTGACTGGTACTTCATACATTTCTTTAAGTAAAATCAGGACATCGTTTTTTTTTTTTTTTCTTAACAGCAGTACACATAGTCGGTCATTTTCGTCAGTCATCATTCATTACACATACAGGTAGAGTAAAGCTCATCACACTCATCTCCATTAATTCAGAACACATCTTGGTTTGAGTATTCATTTTATTGAGACATCATTATGAACAAATAAATTGATCACTGGTAACTTCCATTCTCCACAGAATGTCGGCAACGCCTGCCATCGCATCTGATCCTTGGAATTTAATCCTACAGTGCGACCGGCATGATGATGAAGTTCCGTTATCATCATCCACAGTCTTTCAACTGTCACCAGACGATAAACCTCTTCGTCCGGTACAACCTTGTTGAGCCATAGGGTGATCAGTCCAGTCCATCTCCAACAAGGTTCACGCTTGTAATATATCCCCCAATTACATGCGTAACTCTGGTACAGTGCACGTGCTCACTGTATATCCAGCAAAGTAAAATAAACTGTGATCAATCTTAATTTTCACCTTAATTAACTCAATAATTCCTATTACTCAATGTGCAAATACTCCAATGTTAACACTTCTCTGTTTTCTTTTAAGCTCGTCTTAACACCAGACTGGTTTCCTGCACCCTTCATATTTACGGAGTCTGTCAATATGGTGCACCTTCGCTGGCTGTTTCAGACTCTTCTTCACCATATACGTCACATCGTCTATGCGTCTTGTTATCAGGAATGGACCCTTCCATCTCATTGTGAGCTTCTGGCAAACTCCAACCTTCCTAAGTGTGTCGTACACCCATACCAACTGACCTGCTTTAAGTGTTCTCTTCTTTGCTGTCAGATCATAGTACCGCTTTTGATAGTCTGTTTTCTTTTTCAGGCACTTCCTTGCCATACAGTGGATGTGGTCAAGCTTGCTTTGTAGATCAAGGACATATTCATCAGGTTCACATGACTCGTCATCACTGTCTGTGACTGGTTGTCCGATGACTGCCTGCATAGGAAGAGTTACCTCCCTTCCTAACATCATTGAGTTTGGAGTTCTGCTTGTGCTGGCATGCTGTGAGGCCCTGTATGCCATCATCACCTGTGGAAGATATTGATCCCAACTTCTTTGATCATCTTTACAATACATGGTTAACATGTTTACCAGGGTTCTGTTAAACCTCTCGACATTACCATTGGCTTGAGGTCTCATGCTTGTAGTTCTAGTTTTATCAATCTGAAATAAATCACACATGTCATGAAACAATTTGGATCCAAAATTGGAACCTTGGTCAGAGTGAATTTGTAAAGGTGTTCCAAACCTACAGACAAATTCATTCACAAATGCCTTTGCCACAGTTTTAGCTTCTTGGTTAGCTATTGCTATAGCTTCAGTCCATTTTGTAAAACAGTCACAGATTACAAAAATGTATCTATTTCCGCTTTCTGTCACAGGAAGTGGACCAAGAATATCCACGGCAATCCTTTCCATAGGTTCACCTGTCAAATATTGCTTCATAGGAGCTTTATTTGATGCGTTCGAAGGTTTACGAGCTGAACACAAATCACATTTGCGACAGTAGTTCTTTACAAAGTCCTTCATCATAGGCCAGTAGAAACTCTTCTTGATTTTCTCTAATGTCTTGTCTGCACCCAAATGTCCAGCAGATGGAACATCATGATAGTACTTTAAAACATCTGCTTTTCTGCTTTCAGGAACTATCAGTTGAAGAACAGCCTCGTCTCCATCATCAATCATCCATTTTCTGTACAACATCCCACCGTGCATCTGAAGTCGATCCCAGTGTCTCCACAGAGTCTTGAGAGCTGCAGGATACTTTGAAACATCATTCCATGTAGGGCGGTTACATCCACTTTCAATAGCAGTCATAATTGGTGCTATGTTTTGGTCAGATAATTGTTGTTCCTTTATTTCATTAGGATTCCAATCTGATAGCATGCTACACCCAACTGTTAAGTCATGTTGTATCTGATTGTTGTTCTGACTGCGTGTCACAGCTCTAACAATGTTGCTCCTTACTGTGTCAGGGGTAACTTCCTCAGAAGTAGATACTTTGTCATCATCATCTTCATCTTCTATTAGGTTTCCCTCTTGCTGCCTTGTGCAAACTTTACATGGGTTACGGGACAATGCATCTGCATTTGTATGCTTCCGTCCAGGTCTGTGAGAAACAGATAGATTGTATGTTCCCAATAACTCCAACCACCGTGCAACTTGTCCTGTTGGATTCTTCAGATTTCTCATCCAGCTAACAGCAGCGTTGTCTGTTCTTAACAGTACTTCTTGACCATACAGATAAGGATGGAAGGTTTTTAAGGCACAAACTACTGCCAGTAGTTCCTTTCTTGTCACACAGTAAGACTGCTCATGCTTGTTCATAGATTTACTCATATATGCTATGACTCTTTCAGAACCTTCAAATTCTTGAGATAGAACTGCACCGACAGCAAAAGCACTGGCATCTGTATCGAGGATGAAGGGCTTGTTTGATATTGGATACATCAATATTGGAGAGGTCACCAAAGCTTGCTTCAGCTGTTCAAAAGAGGTCTGGCATTCAGACGTCCAGTTAAATTTAGCCCCTTTTTCACAAAGTTTGTGCATAGGGCGAGCTATTGCTGCAAACCCCTGTATGAAGCGTCTGTAATATGAACATAATCCAAGAAAACTTCGTACTTGTTTTGCATTCTTGGGTACTGGCCAGTTTTGGACTGCAGAGACTTTGTCAGGGTCTGTGTGTATCCCATCTTCAGAAACAATGTGTCCCAAAAATTTGACTCTCCTCTGAAAGAAAACACACTTTGAGGGTTTGAGTTTTAAATTGGCATCTAGCAGTCTCATAAATACATGTTCCAATCTGTCTAATGTTTCTTGAAATGATTTTCCTGGAACAATTATATCATCCATATAAAGCAGACATTCTTCCCATTGTAACCCTCTAAGAACATCTTCCATTAGCCTCTCAAATGTGGACGGTGCATTAGCTAAACCAAATGGCATCACTGTAAACTGATAGAGACCATGACTTGTTGAAAACGCTGTCTTCTCTTTAACTTCAGGTGCCATAGCAAGCTGCCAATACCCAGAATTCAGATCCATACTGCTGAACCATTTAGCTTCTGAAAGGGAATCGAGACATTCATCGACTCGTGGGAGCGGATATGCATCTTTGGTTGTGACATCATTAAGGCGGCGGTAATCAACACAAAACCTTGGAGTTCCATCTTTCTTGGTTACCAGTACCACAGGAGAAGACCAGGCACTAATTGACGGTTCAATGACACCTCTATCAAGCATTTTCTTCACTTCTTCCCTCTCTATTTCTTTCTTCCCTAAAGGCAAACGTCTAGGAGCTTGTCTGATAGGTTGTGCTGTCCCTGTATGTATGCGATGCTGGACCCTATCAGTCTTTCCAAGATCTGCACCTGATTCAGCAAAGACTTTTTGGTATTTTATCAGCAAAGCAGTCAGAGCATCTTTTTCCTCATCGTTTAAGTGAATAGAGCTCCTTTCATTCAAATCTGTCAAGTGATCAGGTAGTTGTTTCAGAGAAGAAGTTTTGTCAGCAATATCTACTCTGGCACATCTGTTTGTACTGGACTGTGTAGAATCTTCATAACATGATTCACATGTTCCTATATTCATGTTTGTATACAAGGTAGCATCCGTCTGACCAAAATTGACAACTTGAATATTTTGTTCCAGTAAACTGGTGTTTACTATGCCTCGTATTACAGCTATTTTCTGATTAGAAAATATTTCGGATGAACCTTCTATGTAGCCACTCTCAGCCAAATGGTTTGGTGTCTGTACTTTTACCTTGACCCACATTTTTGAATTTGCAGGTACCACAGTCCTCTGTCTAACTTCAACTCGGCAAATGGCCTCTGATTCTCCCCCAATCCAACACGGTATCTCGGTCTCGTTTGTGTGTAGAATCAGTCTTCTGAAATCTATCTTGTTGACATTTTTCATTAGAAAATCTTGACCTAAAATGCCCTCTGGAGTAATGTCACATATCACTACCATCTGATCATGCATAAAATCTCCTAATACAAGTTTAAAATTCCCTGTACCATATGTCTTCAGTACCTTGCCATTTACATCTTGTATATCAAGTGAAGACTTTGTCAGATCTGGTCTGTCACATTCGGGTATACTCATATAGGTATTATGAGATAATAGAGTTATAGTAGATCCACTGTCAATAAGAAACTCTATCTCAGTTTCTCCAACTAGTCCAGTTGTATAAAGCCCATTATCCCATTTTCCTCTCTTTGCTCCAATATGACCAATGTGTTTCTTCTTATCTTTGGGTATCACTATTTGCGGCCTTAAAGTACTTCCCGCCAGCTCTTGGCCTTCTTCGCTGACGGAAATTAGTTTTCCTGTATATTGGTGGAGCTAGACTTCCCAAAGTTATTATTCTGTTGACGTCTATTGTTTTGTGGACAATTCCGGCACAAATGGTCTGTGGAACTACAAACAAAGCATTTTCTGACTTGTCGAGATGAATTACCTCCCTTGTTGTACTGAGTAGCCTTGTCATTTTCAAGCTGTGCAATTCTCTCAAGTAACTGCTGAATATCTTTGTCTTCATACTTTGCCTTTGTATTGGATTCAGTTGTGTCCTTGGTATTCAACTTTTGATTAGTGGTCATACGAACGTTTGCTCGCTTTTTATCACTGGTGTCTCCAAGGACAGCTTCATACCTCTCAATAACTTCCACAGCATCTGTGACATTCCTGCAATCTCTGTCAATGCAACGACATTTCATTTCAGTCGAGATACCCTTATACAGTTGATTCAAAGCAAGGACATCCTGAGCTTTGGCATCCAGGTTGGAATATGCCCGTTGAGCCATCTGCCTCAGGTCGTCACCCAATGCAGCTATGGACTCCCCAGGTGCACGCTTCCTTATCTCCAGTCTAGAGAGCCACCTGTTCTGTTGTCTGGTGCTACCAAATCTCTGCCCAAGTTTAGACTTCAAAACCTCATAAGTTCTCTTCTCTGAACTTGACAAACTAATATAAAATGTCCTAGCTGGACCTCGCAGACTTGCAGCTAATGTAAGACCTTTATTTTTCTCTGTCCATTGCCCAAGCTCAGCACAATCTTCAAAATGGGAGATGTATTCTTCCCAGTCATCTTTTCCATCATATGGCTCAGGTTTCATGATAAAACCTCTGTGATATTGCCTCATCTCAGCAAAAGGGTGGCAGTTTGTATCCCCATCAATACGGTTACAGTCATAAAATTCATCATTGACATTTGGCTCATTTTCTTTATGAACTGTATCATCATCACCTACAGTTGTGTCCCCTTGACCAACCTCTTCTTCTTCATCATGAAGTTTGAATGGGTCATCCAAATTATTTAATCTTATTTCAGGATCTGGAGATGCTGCCATTATCTAATGTGTGTTATATATTTCTTTTAAAATGTACTAAATGTTTGATTGTGTTTTGTAATTTGTTATAATAAAAGTAAGAGACTGTTGTTGTTTTTTTTTTAAACTTTTTTTTTTTTTTTTATTTAACACCTACAACTATATATGTCAAATAAACTAGTAACAATAGAAACTATATTACATAAAAGATAATTTAAATAACCACCACACTAAGTCTTAGGTAGAGAGGTTCAGGAACTTCAGGTCCGCATCACAGGATGTCTATAACATTAAAGACATCCCACTTCTGACACCAAATTTGTAGCAGGCCTGGCCTTGATCTTCTGTGGTCATCAATTGAGTTCACAACACAATAAAAACAGTTCACTTGTTTTTATTACACATCAATAGATTAGTCATCAAATTTGTACAATGGTGCTGCAACTCTCTCATAGTCATACATCATGCTCTCATACTGTCAGAGGTCAGTGTGGTGGGAGACAATAATGTACTGCATAAAACTTTAGGTATTTATAAAGAATTACTAGAAAATAAGCTCAATGTTTAGTAAAAGAAATATGTGTCAGTTACTTCAAACGTATATCACTATGGTAACGACAGTACAGTACTACTGCACTGTACTGTACTAGACTAAGTCAGTAAAACCAAGTATTTAACTATTTCAATAGAGAAAACATAACATACCTAAAGTAGAAGTTATCTCCCTTTGATATAATGTCGCTAGGCTTAGTATAATAGAAGATGTTTGCAGAATAATGTCGTGGCTGAAGATGTATGCTCGTGGCTAAAGTTACAAGATTGTCTGACATGACCGTTTTTCGCGCTCCCTTTTATACCTTTCTCACATGATCACATGATCCGTCTCATCCAATCAAATCACTTCTCACATCGATTCTCACAAAAAGTTCCTTACCCTCTCACATTAGAAATCTACTATTTACAAAGTTACAATATCCTAAAACATGTCCTCTTCCTGTCCTCATTCTTATTATAGTAATTAAAAGTGATTTAATCAACAAGGACAAGCTAAAATACAAAACTCATAAAAAGGACAAACACTTTTAGTCTCAGTTTGTCTCGGAGGAATAGCAGACGACATGCGTAAGGTTACATAAAATGGCGCGATAAGGCTAAGAAAGATAGTTCTAATGATTACTACTATTGGATAAATCTATTACATTTCTTGTATAATTAAACTTGTACATAATATTCAAATATCAGCACTATTCCTATGATTTTATCATCTAGCTCATAAATAGTCACAAAAGCTCTTTTTCAAAGCCTAGCTTTACATAGCATTCCGATCGGCAACTCACTTCCGGTTTACAAGCAGCTTCACACTCTCTGAACATAAACAACAATTAAACAAGTTCTCGATGGCGGTTCGATATGAAAGGTATGTTACAATTACGATAAGATATCCCGCGTCGCGATGTCTCTATGTTTCTTTCAGTTACGTCTTATGGTAGCAGTTTCTTTTCTAATTTACTTCGTTGCTCCCGTTTTTCACATAAACCTTGGGTTGATCAACAGTTCTTCACATAAGAGGTAGTAATCTTCGAATACCTAGTGACATGCTTGTATGTCTACTACAATATGCTTGTGAAGTATGGGATTGTTGTTCTCTGGCAAAGTGGTCTCTTCACATAGCAGAAATTATAAAAACATGTATGAAAAAGGTATCGGTATTAAGGAAATACAAATTTTGTTGAGTAGGAAAACTTTATTACGAATTTATAGAGTATTTGTGTTGCCTGTATTGGAATATGCTTGTGAAGTATGGGATGGTTGTTCTCTGGCAGATGTTAATAAACTAGAACAAGTTCAACTTGAGGCAGCACGAGTTATTACCGGCATTCCATCTTTCTCAAGTAAACATTCTTTGTATAAAGAATCCCAGCTCGAACCATTATCTGAAAGAAGACAGCTTCGAAAACCTTCGATGGCGTTTAAACTCCATAATAATTCAACTGCTTCTTATTTCAATAATCTTCTTCCTCCAAGAGTAGGAGATCGTAACATGTATAATGTTAGAAATAATGAAAATTATACCGTTCCAAATGTTCGATTGTCTTCTTCTTACGAATCCTTTATCCAGTCTTCTGTTAGATTGTGAAATAATTTACCTATTGATGTCAGAGAGAAGCCATCCATTAAAAGTTTTAAATCCAAAATACAAAACCATCGTGATTTATTACCTAATTATTACCTTGCCGGAAATAGAAAATTAAATGTGTTACACACAATGTTACGACATACTTGTAGTAGCTTAAAATATGATTTGTTTAAGAGTAAATATAGTAAATGATCCAACCTGTGCATGTGGTGATGATTGCGAAAACGTAAATCATTACTTTTTTGATTTTATATTGTATAGAAGAGAGCGTGAGATTTTATTTGATATTGTTTCCTGTTATTGTAATGTAACTCTCAGTGTTATTCTCTGTGGTTCTCCCCAGTTATCCGAGGAACAAAATGGCTACATTTTAAAAGTGTTCAAAATTTTATTAAATCTAGTAACCGATTGTAAGTCATCAAAGGATATAATACTTTATATTTCTACTAGTATTCCCCCCTCTCTCTCACACCTCTCTCTTCCTCTCTCTCTCTCCCACTTCTCTCTTCATCTTTCTCTCCCTCTCCTTCCATCCCTTTTCTCGTTTTCTTCTTCTCTCCCTCCCCCTTCCCCCCACATTCTCTCTCATAAATTAAAATTATGCATGTTAATATATTCAAAATATAAAAATTGCATTCTTGTATATTTTGTACAATATTGCGGAAAGGGCGATTATTAAGTTGGGATAACTTGTGCCCAATCCTTTTGTTTAATTTTTCAATAAAATATGTATAAGCTGAACCAGATTGGCAGATTCTACTTACAACAGCTAGATCATAAATATGTAGCCACGCAACACAAAACATGTGCTAGATGACAATTTGTGCTTTGGTAATTATAAAAATGTGTTTCAACCAGTGCAAAAACTAAAGGAATCTACAATACAAAATATTTTGCAACCATACACTAAACCAAAAGCAGAAGAAAATGGAAAAGGAATTACATTGGCCTAACGGGTAAAGTATGGAATCTTTTAAGATACATGTAAACAGATGTACAGAGTTGTGTCGTGTTTAATGGCACACTCTCTAAACCGGTTAAGATGGAGAGAGGTATCTTACAAGGCGGGGCCCTATCTGCCAAGATGTACTTATTCTTTATTAATGAATTATTGAATGAAGTCGAAAACTGTGGTCGAGGTGCAATGATACTAGACAAAACTGCTAATATCCCAACTCAAGCAGACGGCATTTGTTTGGTGAGCAAAAGTGTTACGAGTCTGCAGAAAATGTTACACATCTGCGAATTGTACAGTCGTAAATGGAGATTTTTGTATTCAATTTCTAAAAGTAAAATTGTTGTATTTTCAAACATAAGATTCGCAGATATAAACTGTACCGTTTATCTTTATAATAATGTATTACCAGTTGTTGCTGACATTATTCATCTTGGCATTTTATTGAATTTTAGACATAGTTCGATTGAAAGAACAAAACAGGCGCGTAATAAATTAAAAAGTGGTACTATGGCCCTTTTACGTTCTGGTGCCCGTCAGTGTGCTCTTAATCCATTAATTGTGTCTAAAATAAAAAAAAAAAAAAAAATCTACCCGTCTGCACTCTACGGATGCGAACTCTGGATACTTTCAGATACCGAGTTATTGATGTTAGAAAGGGCCCAACGTTTTATTGTAAAGTTCATTCAAGGTCTTGATAAAAGAACGAGAACTGATATGTGTACCGCTTTACCGGGTTGGACGTCTATAGAAGCCTACGTGGATATCAAAAAACTTTTATTTCTAGGCAGAGTGTGCCGAATAAAAAGAAGTAATTTAGCCTGTAATATATTTATTTTAAGATGCTTTTTGCATACCATAGATAAACACGTCCAAAAAGGTTATATACCTGATATTGTCAGAATACTAACAAAGTACAATTTACTAGACCACTTAGATATATTATTAGATAATGGTACATTTCCGAACAAATTATACTGGAAGAAATTGGTCTTTAAATCTGTTACAGACTATGAATCAAATGCTTGGTTACGAAGAATGTCTAATGATGCTGACTTTTCACGATTTTTAATACTGCACGACCGCACCACACTGTTTATGGAAACTAGCTCTGTATCACCCAAGCTGTCTGAACAACATACGCTATATTATCAAAAACATTGTTTCCATACGAAATAAAAATACACAAACTTTATGTTATTATTGTGGATATTTTTATACAGATATTGTGAATCATGTGATTTTTCATTGTTCTTTGACAGAAACTATCCGTGACGTCTTGTGGTGTGTAATTGCGTCCATTTCAGATATTGAATTTAGTTAGTACTTACACTCATTGTCAGAATATGTATTCATTCACATTTTGCTTGGAGGCTCTCTGGCATACACATTTGACAAACTTGATTTAGATCAATTTAGACTTCAGTTTTTCATATAAAAAGTATGCTGGATCTATATGGCTATGTATAGCGTTATTTATTACACGTAAATTGCCCCAGAAGTAATTGATTTCGCCATTAATTGGTATGCTTTTATAATGCTACTATTACAACTATATATAAAGTAATCATTTGTACTATTTTTGTTTACTTAGTGTATATGTGTAATCTTTAACATGTGTCACATGTGTCACATATGTCACATTTTTTAATTTTTTTTTTTTTTTTTGAAATGTAGAATCTTAATAATGAAGTTGATAGCTATAACTGTATACATGTATATATGTATTCATTTCGCCATTCTCTTCTTTGATCGAAACTCTGAACTTTTTGATTGATATACTTTGCTTATCGTTTCACTATAATTTAATGTACTTGTATATATATGTATTATTATATCATGCTCTTCATCTTGGAGGAAATAAAGACAATAATTATACCTTGAAATGTGCCAATGTTGTCCCAATTATACAAAGAAAAAGGTCAGAAGTGTGATCCAACTAATTATGGACCTATTTCTAGTACCCCAATTTTTACCAAAATGTTAGAAAAAATAATCTTGAAATATTTGTATAATTATATATCGTTAAATAATATAAGATCAAAAAAGCAATCAGGCTTTTCATCAAAATACTACAGTAAATCAGTTTTTGTCACTGTATGATACTATTGCAAGTCAACTTGATGATTGAAATGAAATAAGATTAGTTTTTTGCGACATAAGTAAGGCGTTTGATAGGGTATGGCATAGAGGATTAATACATAAATTGGAAATATATGGAAATAGGGATAATATGTTGGGGTGGTTTGAAAATTATATTAAAGATAGAAAACAAAGAGTAATTTATTATGGGTTTCACTCTACTTGCCAAACATTGAAAGCTGGTGTACCTCAAGGCTCGGTCCTCGGGCCATATCTATTTCTTTTATAATGATTTGGAAGAAGACATCAAATGAAATATAAAATTATTTGCTGATGATACTTCATTATATATAACTACAGACAATAATAATCAACAATCGGCCAATCAACCGAGTGAAGATTTACATAAAATATCAGAAGGGGCAAATAAATGGGGCATACTATTCAACCCAGACAAAACTGAATATCTGGTAGTAGCCAAGAAACTAAACTCAAATACTATACATCCAAAATTAATATTCAATAATGTTCATGCTAGTAATGTTTCAAACCACAAACATTTAGGGGTATACTTGAATGAACCAGGTACCTAGACACATCATATAAATTATATCTTTGAAAATGCATGTAAAAGAGTACATCTCTTAAGAATGTTAAAATATGAAATTGGTAGAAAAGCACTTGAAATATTGTATATCACATTAATAAGACCTATACTAGAATATGCTTGTATCATATATGATAATTGTACAAAACAAGAAAAAAATCTTTTGGAATCTATCCAGCCTGACGTTATTAGAATAATTACTGGCTTAAGAAAAGGTACCAGCCATTGTATTTTATATAAAGAGATATGATGGGAAACGCTTGCAGAACAGGAGGGATAAATATAAACATGTCTTTTTCTTTAAAATAGTAAACAACCTAACTCCAAATGATCTAAATGAAATTCTACAGCCATACATATTAAACCCAGAGGAAAATACACATAACCTTAGGCACTTCAGATCATTTAGTGTTCCTCGGACTAAAACCACTCTATATAGTAATAGTTTTTCCCCCAGTATGATAAATATATGGAACAGTCCAAACTGTTATTTTACCAATATAACACATATTAATACTTTTAAAAATGAAATACAAAAGACATTTGTAGATAACGCAGAACATAATTCATGTTTACCTATGTTTAGATATGGAGGTTCAAGAAAATCTAATATATCAATGTGTCAATTAAAAAATGGATCTAGTCAACTTAACTAAGACTTATTTAAAGACCACTTGTCTCTGGAAAAATACAGCAATTTGTGCATGCGGTCATAGTATTGAACATTTAAACTATTTCTTTTTTTGAATGTCGTCTTTATACAGAAAAAAGACAAACTCTGATGCAGGATATTTTATCAAATGATGATAACATTACAGTGTCCCTTGATATTATTCTAAATGGTTGTACTAATAACACGGATTTACAGAACAATTATTTAATGGAGTGTGTGCACAACTATATTAATGCTACAAGAAGATTCAATAGAAAAGTAAAGGTATACATATGTTGTAGGTGAGTAATCATTTAGTTATAAAAGATAAATTCATTGATTAATATAGTTATTGATATGTATTGTTGCAATAATATACTTGAGTAGATTTACCACCGGGCAACATATGTCCAGGGACTCTTATGTGGTCATGACACTTACAGGTATGATTTTATTTAGAGGTAATGTTATTCGAGCTTATGTATTTAATAATATGTATCAAAATGATAATGTAATATATAAATTAGTGATATATCACTATGCTAGATATAGCTAATAGCATAACTTCTTGTCGCTATATATATACATTACATGTATAATGTCGGATAGCACAGGTTACATGTATATACAATGAAATAAATTAATGTAATAATTTAATTATAAAAATCCATACCAATGATATATGTTGTGGTGTATGAGTGGGAGCGAATGTGAATTTCTTGTGCTCAATCCCATTGATAGTTAATTTAATCAATAAAATATATTTGAAATGAAAATGAAGGTGGGATAATGAAGTAACTTTGGTGCAAACATAGCGGGATGCTTGTGTACATGCTGTGGCGCGGCGTCCGTCCATCCGGCATCAACTTTTCCATGTAAACGACTTCATCTTAATAATCAAATGGTCTAAAAGCATGATATTTAGCTTAAAAGGGTTCTTGGATGAGGTCCAACAAAAGGGCCTGTTTCCAAAATGGCCCCTTTTCTGATTCAAATTTCCTGTTGGTGGTGCATTGCCCATGCCGTTGTGGTCACAAATCTATAAAGTATAAAGATCTAGGTCACTTGGTTTGTTTTTTATGGCTCCTCAAAGTTGTACTTTTCAGAAGCTGTCTAAGTGTTGATAAAATGTGCATGTTATGTAAAATATTGATGAAAATCTAATCAAATGATAGTCACCGTAAGAATACATTCATGGCATGATTGTGACATAAAATTATGTTTCCATCGCGCCATTTGGCTGTTTTATGGAAGAAACAATCTCAAAAATGCCATTTTCGATGATGGAAAAATCATCAAAATGTAAGTGGTGGAACATTTTCAAATCTTGGGTTGAATTAGCCTATGGTTGAATTGCCGATTTTCGACTTTCTGTAGATAATTAACAAAAACACGATGGTATTTGCTCAGTATGTTGAGAATATGTACACAGATATGAAAAAAAGTGAGAGAAACACTTTTTCATGAAAAAAATCCAAGATGGCTACTTCACAAGTCCCGTGGTTGAAGACATTGGCTGACAAATAGACAGAACAACAAACAAAACGTGTTCCTTATGAGTTTGGTTGGTTTTTGCATTTACGGGAGTGTTCATAGCTATGGGCGATTGCATAATACCTATATTTATAAGTTTGGTTAGTCACATGGTAACGGGGATCTTTCATATCGAGCCCCAAACATACTTTCGACATATGCACTATGTTGCCGCATGGAAAACTATTTCAAGTTATGTCGGAATTTCTTTACCTGTGGATGAGGGTTTTTCAGCGCCCTGTAATACCCAAGGTAGTACAAGATACTGGAGATGTGCGCACACATTCCCATCGTTCTCTCTCCAACTGGGCACTGGCAGTAGTAGTCTTTTATTGGGGCCTCATCATCGGGTGAAACGGAGAACCGTATCCAAACGTTATATTTCGTTTGGCTTTAGTATCGAGAATGTATTTGACATCGGAGAAGGTCTTGGGAGTGCTGGTAAAGCCACACCTCATATTCTCCATAATCACGCGATGTAACCAGGAGCCAGAGATATCTGATATGTTCCACACGTTATGGTTCTCAAGTAATCCAAATCGAGACGGGGAAACAGTACGGAAGATGCATCCATCTTGACAAACTCGGACCTTGCCCGTCTAGATAGATCCGGATCTGCCTTGACTGTCTGAGCTAAACCATTCGGTGTTGTCAAACGGTCCTTCATACGTTCAGCCATTAGCCTATCTTTGGCATCTCTCTCTGGAGATCTCTGGTAGATCGGTTCTCTAATACCATTCAGACAGGCTGTAACGGTTCGAAGCAAAGCCTCGATGACATTGATAAAGCTGTTAGACACTAATTGCGTTCGGAAGAACGTCC
Organism: Mimachlamys varia; assembly: GCA_947623455.1. NCBI lineage: Eukaryota > Metazoa > Mollusca > Bivalvia > Pectinida > Pectinidae > Mimachlamys > Mimachlamys varia. The sequence goes on from OX392540.1 coordinate 32,492,620, forward strand.
AGTGTTTCAGACGACCATGATAGGATTCCACAATCCACCTCGATTTGGTGATAATTCTGTCAAGATTTGCTTGGACGTCAGAATGTTGACTTTGACCGTGTTTCAGGTATGACGGCGTGCTAGCATTGAGGCCAGAGGCTTCGAGAAATGGTAGGACATCTCTAAAACCTCGGTCAACGACAACATTGTCATCTGGTTGTAGCCAAGTAACTAGCTTGTCCATGACTTTTTTTGTAATTGTAGCATCATTTTCGCTGCCAGTGAATGGTCCTACGCTGTCCAGAATGTAGCCATCTGGTAAGGCGATGCTCATGAATTTGAGATAGTTTCTCTTCTTCTGGCTACCCAGAACAGTAGTAGAGCATCGTGTGTAGTCTTGGTATATATACCAGATGAAAGATATGGGGAACAGTGCGAGTGGATTTCGAGGAACTGATCTTTGGACCAACCTGTCCAGGCCATGCATGCCGAGTCATCAAGAGAAGAAAAACCTATTGCAAACGCAGACTGGTTCTGTGAAAGGACGTGCGACACTTCTAGGAGGTCATTAATTATTTCGGACGATTTTGATGGTAACTGAGATTCCAAGGAACCTCTACCATCAAGGACAACCTCTGTAGACGGATCTAAGTCGTTACCAATAAGGTGAATGGAGCAGACGCGGGATGAGGTGGGACACCGCAGATTGTGTGAATAGATCAGGTGATGTCTTGCACGTTTTGGTAAGACTGATGATTTTGTTCCATTTATTGCAGAGGTAACAAGACAAGGACAGCATTTGTTGTGTGAAGATCATCCATTCAAAAGATCATGAAGGGTCAGCAACGGCAGGATATGGGACGGGGAGTCGTCTTCTTCCTCTATTTCCTGGTTCTGCGCGGGTTCAGGTTCAGGCTGATTTTTGTTCCGAAGATACTTCATGTAGCACTTCTGGCAAATGAGTGCTTGTTCCTTTGCTGACATCAATCCTTGTTGCACCAGTGTATCTAGGAGCCATTTATATTGTGGACTACTTACATTGCGTGTACTTCTGTTCTTATTGCCACTACTTTTCTTGAAGTATAGTTGACAGCCTTCTCCAACACATTTACCCTCCACCTTGAAACAATAGCGATTGGTTTATGAAGCGTCGATAAAGTAACAAAATAGCAAGCCACCGATGATTGCTGTAAACAGCTAATACTTAGTAGTTTGGTACAATTATGCGAAAATGTGTGATGAATAACGAACAACTAATTACACAAAATAACAAGACAATATAATAAATCACATTCAATACCTCCAAGAAGCGCAGAATTGATTGATTACTTTGAACAAAATAAAGTATTTCATGTGGATAATCTATCTATTCGATGTGGCGTGGTCGGCAGGCACAAAGATAGTGAGACAAGTCAGGGTCCCAACCCTGACAGAGCCACAACGCTTTGGAGATGGTACAATAAAACAAGGAAAGTGAGACAAGAAAAGCTAGCGTTGAGTCAATGATTCCGTAAACGTATAGACAAAGACAAGAAGATACCGAAAAATGTACAAGGCCACACGATCAGAAAATTCAGAAGAGGACAACTTGACATAGAACAGTATTCATGTATCAGGGTGTCCTCATTGTAAATCTTTATACCGATACTGTTTATTTAGTCGTTAGATATCATAAAACTGTCATAAAAATATCCGCTCTGATATTCAATATAAAATTTTGTATATAATAAGCTATAAAATAGGGTTTCAGACAAGGTTGTTACTCATTTCCCCTTTTCTTTCAATTTACAACCACATTCAGGCGGCGATATGAGAACGTTCCACCACATGGAATTAGCTGATTTTTGGTACACATATGAAACAAGTAACGCTCTATCCGATTTTCTTATGTAAATTTGCATCCAAAACTAGAAAACGGCAGAAAATTGCAATTTTATGGCATTTTTCTTCGTAATTGTGTCACTGCAAGTGCATTTTCATCCGAGATTTTTTTATGTTTTATGAATAAACACGATCTTTTGGAAATATTTATCAAAAGAAATTTATACTATGTTGCGAATTACAATTTCGAGATAACCTTCTTTTATTTACGACCTTGTGTCTTTAATGCTCAAAATGACAACTTTATAAAAATACATTTTCACTGAAATTATGAAATCTGGGTGTCGGAAAGGTGTAAAATTATTCTTCGGAAAAGAAAAAAACTGTAGTTGAGCTAGATAAGAAATTATACGGGGGCAGGCTCCAATGGAGAATTAACATTACTGGAAACAGGCCCTTTGCGAAATAAATGACATTTACCAACATTCAATGTCATATGGGTCAAATCTTTTAAACGTTTAAACGACTTCTACACATTGACCAAAACGTTTTAATTCGTGATATTTGGCTGAAAAAAAGTTTCTTGGGTAAAGTCCAACAAACTTTGCAAGAAGAAATGATTTTGATATGTATTCATGATCACAGCGGTCAAATCTATCTTAATATTTTAACGCCTTCTTAAGATTAACCAAGATGCCTAGAAGCAATAAAGAAAAATAACTTGTCCACGAGCACAGGAGTCCTATTTCTAGTAACCTATTCTAATTTTGCGCCCACACAAAGACAAAACCTCGACCAAGTTTGCAAAGATAAATGTCCTAAATCCATATTCAAGGTCACAAGGTTCAAATATTTTAAATCTCTTTTTAAACAACATCTGCTATCCACCCAAAGGCCTACAAATGTGATATTTGGGTGTTATGTTTCTATAATAGTGTTATGTATGAATCCGGATTCACAATTCTCTTATAATCACGCCATGCGTATGAATCTCTAAGCTGCAGTGCTAATAAAAGTAGTTCTAAGATTGCGACCACGTGTTGCAGTTTTGTATGTGACCGGCCCTAAACACAACAAATCAGACCAAAAAAAAGTTGCCGAAAAGAAATAACCAATAATAAGCCGAAGACGATTACTCTTCCGGAACACCTGGTCTTATCCTCTTGTACTTTTACAAGGGTCTCCATGTAAATCTTTCCTTTGTTCATATTTTGCCCCTGGTTTAATCAATTTTGAGTTCGGATTATGATTTCGTTAACTCTGCGGTATTATCTCATTTATATTCAAGGACACAGTTTTCAAATTTCTTAAAACCTTAAACTACGCAAATAGTATTGATTCTTACTCTATTGTGATCAAATATATGTCTATTTTGGCAAATGCGTCATATGGTGTGATCGTGAAGATGACAATTAACCAACATATGTAACCAAAAACCCCAGAAGCACAATGTTGAGAGAAACTATTTCAGTCATATTCAAGTTTACACCCTCATGAATGTAAAATAGGGACGTGAATTTTAATGATTTTCTAATAAACATAAAGTACTAGGTAAGCGATGCCGGCCAATTTAGCCTCTTGATTACCGCTTCAAACATACATAAAACACACACACACACACACAAATATGACGTTCATGTATGAACGACCTCAATGACCTTAACTATTAATATAAAGCTAAAAAAAGGGGGTAAAAATTATATATATATATAAAAAAACTCTGTCTTGAAAAAAGTATTTTTTAACCATTTGTTCGGTTTTGAATTATTACCTCTGCTTAAAACCAATATATGCATTTTGCCTAATCGTGCGCAAAGACATTGTACAACTTTTGAAAACGATTTCATTTCCTTCATTGAAAAGTTGCTATTGTTAAAAACAAATGTGTGTATATCAAGGGATTGGGTCAGAAAAATGCAGATTTCCGTCAGAGTTGTAACGATCAAGACAGTTATGAGACCCGGGAGTATCGCAAGATGTGAAACCATCGGTTTTATAATTTATCCAACCAGTGGTATCTCCCGTCGCCCTCCAATGCTCTGCGTGTCGATATACTTCATGTCCATATCTATTTCTTGCGTACAGTCCAGGGTTTCTTGGTGCGTTTACCCACTGACCATGGAATAACACTTTAGTCGGTGCTAATTTTTGGTCTATCAGTAGTTCAGTGTCCAACCTTCTTTGTCCATATATTTCAATAAACCAGTTCTTGCTATCGATGTTGAACAGACCACGGCTAGTGTGGTCGACCAGTGTGTAGCCCGCGCTACTGACTTTCTTACTAAGTGTTCGAAATGTTGTGTAGTTTGACTCCAGTATACCGATATCAGCGTCTCGTTCCCATGGAAACACTTTATGAAATTTTACCGCTTCTAGCGCCGTACCCTCAGCTAATTCACAAACGACACCCATATCTGCGCACAGGTTCATGACGAATGTCACAAGATTGGCTAACTCTTGCAGACAACAAACTCCAATCGCATACCCTTTTTCACGGAAACAGGAATAATCTTTTGGACAACCAAAATCAAACTCCAAATTCAAAGATATAAATTTCAGCTTTTTCAGCTGGTATTTCGCCCCAAATTGCTTCCAGTCGGATATGTTTGAGCTCCTAGGTACCTGGTTAACATAAAACATGGAATCTGGACAAATCACGGATTCCCCTTCGGTACGCATAAAGAAGTCTTCCCAAATACCTTCTCCATTAATGTTTTCGTCGAATTTTATCTTCAAGAATCTTTTTTTACTTATCACAAATGAATTGTCCATATGATCACAAAATACACATTCGTGGATTGATTCTTGGTAACCTTCTTCGAAAACAACAGTGTGGTTCTTGTAGGCTCGCTGTAGACAGCCAATTTTCCAGTGCCCGTTGTTATCCCGAGATGCACCACCAGCGGAAATAAGTCCGAGACGCTCAATCTCACGAATAAGGCGATGTACACGACTGTCATTGTTGAACATGATTGTGTCACGCGCAACTAAAACATAGGACGTATTTACGGACGCGATCAGCTCATTCCAAATATGACCTTTACTAGTTCCGTTGTTAAAATATTTAAAGCTTGAATAAGGAAACGTATTGTTACTCTGAGGAAATTTATCAACAGCATACAAACCAACGATGACTGATAATTTCCGGTTGTACTTTTGTACGTCTGTTAAAAACCGGGAAAGATTTAAACCACTTCCGTCCCACATTGTAACTATTGTAAGTAGTTGCTCTTCTGGAATCTCATGGCCACACTTGACCATCTCAAATCCTTCATAGTAAAAAGGATATCCGAATTCAGTTCCTTTGTAAATCTCCGGACACACAGTGTACGCGTCCAGTACAGGCCGTGCCGCCACTGACAAATTATTCAAATTAAGCGCATCGTTTAAAGTATAGCCAACAAGCATCATAGCATCTCTTGCCTTTGTTCCGCGGACATAGTTTAAAGCCTTTCGAAATAATCGACTTGCATTAACAAGCTTCGTTTTGGTTTCTTCATTGATCTTTGTAAAGTTGCTCACGACTGCCTTTCTCTTCAAATTCGGATCGGTAGAGATATTAGCTCGGCCAGGAACCAACGCAACAGGTTTGTGTCGAATAGAGCTTTGGTTAACGTCTTCCTTTGCTGAACTCGATATACATGGCATTGAAGGCTTTTCCGTGTATGAAGACAAACGTGACACAAGAAGAGTGTATCCAATGAAAAGGTGAAAGTATACCAGCACACGAAACCTCTTACGAATCCTCATCGCCTTCATTGTCAAAAAGTTAATATATACATGGAAAAGTCACGTTGTAAAGTTAAAAAGCATAAAACACTAATACAAGAACAACCTTTGTCGCACCAACAGATTGTCGCTGTACTCCGTACACTGTTAGTGGGTCCATGTAACGTCCAGTGTTATGTGATCTACATTTAGGGACCTTTAGTTTGTTAGTCCACACAGAACATTGTTAGCAGATCCATGTAATCTGTATGACGTATCAGTCACAACGTACAATGGTATGTGATCTACATTTAGGGACCTATATTTTGTTACAAAATACACTGTTGTCAGGTCCTTCTATCGGATATCAAAAAAGTCACTACCGATTCTCTAAACGATATTTTTAATGTTTTTGCCCTGAGCATCCGGTGTCATTTCAGGAACATGGAATCTTGCATTTATACTCTCTTCAGTAATTGTTTTCCTTTGTCCTTGATGTCAAACGTCCTAATCGACTTACGGTCGTTTGGTTTAGTTGAATATCCTCGCAACGGCCAGGATCATTTTAGAATGGGTACCTCGACATAATCTGAAACAGAAAAAGAATTGTGGAAAACAAATTACATGTGGTTTGATATGTTCAAGGATGTCCTATTGTATAACATACACAGAAACTAAGGTACACTTTGGACCAAACTCTGGGTATTGTTGGATACAAAAACGGTACGGTAAAATACTGAGCTTTAAACCAGAGATGGTACGATTTTGAAAACATGTATAAACTTAACAGAATGAAAAATTTGTTTTGTGAACAAAAATGCATGTTTCCCCTCTAAGGGTTTAATACAAGAGCGGCCGAGATAAGATTTTCAAGAACCCATTCTACACATTTTTACTTCATTAGAATAACTAAGAACCCATTTGACCATATTATAAGAGGAACTGCTTTATGCAAAATTATAAAATGCTTACATGAACAATTTCTAACCCCTTAGTTAAACCTGATGCCCTGATAGAGTTTCTATGCTTTCTGGGCCAATATAAAGCTAGGGTAAAGCTAGAACACCCATACGTTAGGATAGACCCAATTATGTAATCTGACCTTAGGGATGTACACCTCTGAGGTTTCAGTCACGTTCAAGTCTCGTTTTCATCTCATGTAAAAGTTTTATGAACATACATTACAAAAATATGATCAATTCCAATAGCATGTATGCATCTGGAAATTGTGTCAAAAATATAAAGATGTTTGCTGAAGCAGCCTATACCTATGTGTATGTCCTAAACGTGGTATGTATGTTCCCCAAAGATGTATAGGCCCTCAACGATATATGTGTCCCTAAAGATATATGTGTCCCTAAAGATATATGTGTCCCTAAAGATATATAGGTCCCTAAAGATATATAGGTCCCTAAAGATGTTAAGGACCTCAACGATATATAGGCCCTAAAGATGTATAGATATCTAAAAATGTATAGGCCCTAACGAGGTATAGATTTCTAAAAATGTATAGGCCCTAAAGATGTATAGATATCTAAAAATGTATAGGCCCTAAAGATATATAGGCCCTAAAGATACATAGGCCCTAAAGATGTATAGATATCTAAAAATGTATAGGCCCTAAAGATATATAGGCCCTAAAGATACATAGGCCCTAAAGATGTATAGATATCTAAAAATGTATAGGCCCTAAAGATGTATAGGCCCTAAAGATGTATCGGCCCTAAAGATGTATAGACCATAAAGATGTATGATCCCTAAAGATGTATAGATATCTAAAAATGTATAGGCCCCTTAAGATATATAGGTCCCTAAATATGTATAGGCCCTTAAGATGTATAGGCCCTCAACGATATATGTGTCCCTAAAGATATATGTGTCCCTAAAGATATATAGGTCCCTAAAGATATATAGGTCCCTAAAGATGTTTAGGACCTCAACGATATATAGGCCCTAAAGATGTATAGATATCTAAAAATGTATAGGCCCTAAAGATGTATAAATATCTAAAAATGTATAGGCTCTAAAGATGTATAGATATCTAAAAATGTATAGGCCCTAAAGATGTATAGATATCTAAAAATGCATAGGCCCTAAAGATATATAGGCCCTAAAGATACATAGGCCATTAAGATGTATAGATATCTAAAAATGTATAGGCCCTAAAGATATATAGGCCCTAAAAATACATAGGCCCTAAAGATGTATAGATATCTAAAAATGTATAGGCCCAAAAGATATATAGGCCCTAAAGATACATAGGCCCTTAAGATGTATAGATATCTAAAAATGTATAGGCCCTAAAGATATATAGGCCCTAAAGATGTATAGCCCCTAAAGATGTATGATCCCTAAAAATGTATAGGCCCCAGAGATGTATAGGCCCTGAAGATGTATATTTCCTAAATATGTATAGTCCCTAAAGATGAATAGGCCCAAAAATGTATAGTCCCTAAATATGTATAGGCCCTAAAGGTGAAAAGGCCCTAAAGATGTATAGACCCTAAAGATGTATGATACCTAAATATGTATAGGCCCTAAAGATGTATAGGCCCTTTAGATGTATAGACCCTAAAGATGTATGATCCCTAAAAATGTATAGGCCCAAAGATGTATAGGCCCTTAAGATGTATAGTTCCTAAAGATGTATCGGCCCTAAAGATGTATAGACCATAAAGATGTATGATCCCTAAAGATGTATAGATATCTAAAAATGTATAGGCCCCTTAAGATATATAGGTCCCTAAAGATGTATAGGCCCTTAAGATGTATAGGCCCTCAACGATATATGTGTCCCTAAAGATATATGTGTCCCTAAAGATATATAGGTCCCTAAAGATATATAGGTCCCTAAAGATGTTTAGGACCTCAACGATATATAGGCCCTAAAGATGTATAGATATCTAAAAATGTATAGGCCCTAAAGATGTATAAATATCTAAAAATGTATAGGCTCTAAAGATGTATAGATATCTAAAAATGTATAGGCCCTAAAGATGTATAGGCCCTAAAGATGTATAGATATCTAAAAATGCATAGGCCCTAAAGATATATAGGCCCTAAAGATACATAGGCCATTAAGATGTATAGATATCTAAAAATGTATAGGCCCTAAAGATATATAGGCCCTAAAAATGCATAGGCCCTAAAGATGTATAGATATCTAAAAATGTATAGGCCCAAAAGATATATAGGCCCTAAAGATACATAGGCCCTTAAGATGTATAGATATCTAAAAATGTATAGGCCCTAAAGATATATAGGCCCTAAAGATGTATAGCCCCTAAAGATGTATGATCCCTAAAAATGTATAGGCCCCAGAGATGTATAGGCCCTGAAGATGTATATTTCCTAAATATGTATAGTCCCTAAAGATGAATAGGCCCAAAAATGTATAGTCCCTAAATATGTATAGGCCCTAAAGGTGAAAAGGCCCTAAAGATGTATAGACCCTAAAGATGTATGATACCTAAATATGTATAGGCCCTAAAGATGTATAGGCCCTTTAGATGTATAGACCCTAAAGATGTATGATCCCTAAAAATGTATAGGCCCAAAGATGTATAGGCCCTTAAGATGTATAGTTCCTAAAGATGTATAGGCCCAAAAGATGTATAGACCCTAAATATGTATGATCCCTTAAAATGTATAGGCCCAAAGATGTATAGGCCCTTAAGATGTATAGGTTCCTAAAGATGTGTAGACCCTAAAGATGTTTAGGCCCTAAAGATGTAAAAATCCCTTAATATGCATAGGCTCTTAAAATGTATAGTCCCTAAAATGTATAGGCCCTAAAGATTAAGAGGTCCCTAAACGATGTATAGGCCCTAAAGATGTATAGACCCTAAAGATTTATGACCCTTTAAAATGTATAGGCTCTGAAGATGTATAGTTCCTTAAGTTCTATGATCCCTAAAAAAGTATAGTCCCAAAAGATGTATAGTCCCTAAAAATGTATAGTTCCTAAAGATGTATAGGCCGTAAAGATGTATAGGCCGTAAAGATGTATAGATATCTTAATATGTATAGGCCCTAAAGATGAATAGGCCCTAAAGATATATAGACCCTGAAGATGTATAGTTCCTTAAGTTCTATGATCCCTAAAAAAAGTATGGTGCCAAAAGATGTATAGGCCCTTAAGATTCATAGACCCTAAAGATGTATGATCCCTAAAAATGTATAGGCCCCAAAGATGTATAGTCCCTAAAAATGTATAGTTCCTAAAGATGTATAGGCCCTAAAGATGTATAGGCCCTAAAGATGTATAAACCATAAAGATGTATGATCCCTAAAAATATATAGGCCCCAACGATGTATAGGCCATGAATATATATAGGCCCTAAAATGTATAGGTTCCTAAAGATGTATAGTTCCTAAAGATGTATAGACCCTAAAATAAATAGTCCCTTAAATGTATATGCCCTAAAGATTAAGAGGTCCCTTAACGATGTATAGGCCCTAAAGATGTATAGACCCTAAAGATGTATGATCCCTAAAAATGTATAGGCCCTAAAGATGTATAGGCCCTGAAGATGTATAGTTCCTTAAGTTCTATGATCCCTAAAAATGTATAGTCCCAAAAGATGTATAGTCCCTAAAAATGTATAGTTCCTAAAGATGTATAGGCCCTAAAGATGAATAGGCCCTAAAGATGTATAGACCCTAAAGATGTATGATCCCTAAAGATGTATAGGCCCAAAAGATGTATAGGCCCTGAAGATGTAAAGTCCCTTTATATGCATCGGCCCTAAAGATGTATAGACCATAAAGATGTATGATCCCGAAAAATGTATAGACCCCAAAGATGTATAAGCCCTGAAGATGTATAGTTCCTTAAGTTCTATGATCCCTAAAAATGTATAGTCCCAAAAGATGTATAGTCCCTAAAAATGTATAGTTCCTAAAGATGTATAGGTCCTATAGATGTAGAGACCCTAAAGATGTATAGGCCCTAAAGATGTATAGGCCCTAAAGATGTATAGTTCCTTAAGTTCTATGATCCCTAAAAATGTATAGTCCCAAAAGATGTATAGTCCCTAAAAATGTATAGTTACTAAAGATGTATAGGCCCTAAAGATGTATAGGCCGTAAAGATGTATGATCCCTAAAATTGTATAGGCCCAATGATGTATAGGCCCTTAATATCTATAGATCCCTTAATATGTATAGGCCCTAAAATGTATAGTCCCTTAAATGTATAGGCCGTAAAGATTAAGAGGTCCCTAAACGATGTATAGGCCCTAATAATGTTTAGTACATCACGTGACTGAATACTGCTTTCCCATTGGCTACACACATGGGAACTATGCAGCGATAGTGCCCGCTCACCAGGGCACTATCAAATTTGGCGCGATATTCAACGTGAATCCATTATGACGTCACTATTAAGTAACGTCACTATGTTTGGAGAGCACGATTATTGGCGCGAAAATAGACATGGATCATGAGTTGCTTGAAAATGGCTGACTTTGGAATCGGCCGAAAGCCGGTCATGTTTTATCACAATAAAACAACTTTTGGTGTATATGCAAGCAGAAGGTACTAAACCCATTATGGCCCTGTTGAGAGGGCACTATTGCCTCATAGTACTGCCTCGTGATGGAATGGTGTCCTCGCCTTTGGCTCAGGCACTATTCCATCCCTCGACAATACTATGAGGCAATAGTGCCCTCTCAACAGGGCCATAATAGATAAATAGGCCCTAAAGATATATAAGGACCTTAAGATGTATAGGCCCTAAAGATGTATAGGACCTAAAGATACATAGGCACTAAAGATGTATAGGACCTTAAGATATATAGGCCCTAAAGATACATAGGCCCTAAAGATGTATAGGCCCTAAAGATATATAGGCCCTAAAGATACATAGGCCCTAAAGATGTATAGGACCTTAAGATGTATAGGCCCTAAAGATGTATAGGCCCTAAAGATACATAGGCCCTAAAGATGTATAGGACCTAAAGATACACGTATAGGACCTAAAGATACATAGGCCCTAAAGATGTATTTTTCAAAGACATTTAATCAAATTCTCAATCAATATTATAACAATACCATATTAAGTACTTCCTGGACACTTTAATAGCGGTTAATGTATTCCGTTTGATATTGTTGGACTCCACGTCGAGAATAGCATCTTTTGGATTATTTGTAAGAACGGCGAATCTGCCGTCTGCCATCACTTTTATGTTGTTGAAGATGTATAGTCCCTAAATATGTATAGTCCCTAAAGATGTATAAGCCCTAAAGATATATAAGACCTTAAGATGTATAGGCCCTAAAGATGTATAGATATCTTAATATGTATAGGCCCTAAAGATGAATAGGCCCTAACATGTATAGGCCCTAAAGATGTAAAGGCCCTGTAGATGTATAGTTCCTTAAGTTCTATGATCCCTACAAATGTATAGTCCCAAAAGATGTATAGTCCCTAAAAATGTATAGTTCCTAAAGATGAATAGGCCCTAAAGATGTATAGGCCGTAAAGATGTAAGAACGGCGAATCTGCCGTCTGCCATCACTTTTATGTTGTTGTCAAGCAGTGCCAAGGTCTCCGGAGCTCTTGACATTACGTCATATTTCTATTTTCAGAAACACCCAGTCAACCAGCTTTATTTTACCAGTTTTTTTTTGCACGACTGGTCAATATGACTTTTATCGTGGCGCTTTCTTAGCCAATCAGAAAGTGTAAAAAATATCAATTTATAATAATATGATTTATCATATGACTACCGTTATATGCGTTGTAATAAAGCATTACATAAATTTTCTATATTACACACGTGTAATAACACCTTCCGATTCGCTGATTCCTTGTGCACTGTATTAATACGCACGGGAACGGTTTACTTCTTTTACTACGAAGCGTATAACTTGCGACTGCTAGTAGAATGGTGAAGTTCGGAGCTGCCGATGAAGTACAGGTTGACAACAAAGACAAGTGTCGTTACAAAGCGTAAATAATTACAGACATTTAATGAATACTAATCTACACAAAATATATCGATCCGAGGATCCTTTCCCAACAACGGTATAACAGGATAAGCTGACGTCCACAAACATGCCTTATATAATCCAAAACACTGCTAACAAATCGACCTCAAACGGGTTTTTTTAAAGATGTTTGAACAAAATGATCATTTGAAACATTCTCGGTGCACAATCAACATCACTGTCGACTCTCGCGATGATAAGGATAATTTTCCAACTGTATGAGGAAAACCCCACACATCGGTTGTGTACATGTACGACATTGATAGCTAAACGGCAACGAACCAGTCATTGTCGCGCCAAGTGACGTCACGACATCGTCACATCCGGCCGGATTCATGACAGGACCCGTCTGACACAGTAAAACTTAAAGTTTTTATTCATTGTTTTTTATCACTAGGGACAATAGCTCTGTTTCGGGTTAAGAGAAACTCCTGTGTGGAGGTGAAAAAAAGGTACCATTGGAAATGAAACTCTAGGCATGTAAACTTCCGGTTTACGCTGACATTTCCCACGACATTCATTGACCTTCTAATAGCGATACAATAATTCCTATAAAGATGGATTTTGAAAGGTTTCAGTGCCTTTTTCAAATATTACCTGCAAGAGAGGGGTATAGCATGTAGTTTGTAAGAACGAGCTGGTGAAACTTTGTACGCTATATAAGGCCAAGGAGGTTGGGGCTTGTGATGACCATCACTGAAGCGTCACATTTTTGCGTCGTATTGTAAGCTTAAATTCTACTGACGTCAGCAAGATACAAGTTAGGATATCAGAACTGGTATCTGCCCCAACTGTGGAGAATTGTGATAGTTTTGTCATTTTTTATGAATTTATGAAGTTGGTCCGAATCGAGAATAATTAAGACTGACAATTGATACAAATTGTAGATATGGATCCCTCTCCCAATCATATCAGTGATGCGCGACTTGGAAGTATTTTAGGTAAAAGTCCATAACATATGTTATTGTACATTGTCATCAGATATACAAATTATTGTACTTTTGTGGTAATTTTGGTCTTGCATAACTGCCATGTGTGATTTATACATCAAATTCAATACTTTAAGTTGAATAATTAAGTTTTCATTTTTCAGCTTGAACTTGAACTGAATTATTACAGAAGAATAATATTTTGTTGACATATTAGAAATTTCATTTAGGATTGAAATTCATTTTTTTAACTTTCATAGCACTATGAAAGTTAAAAAATGACTTTCAGTCCATATATTTACATTTTTACTATAGAACAATTACTTAACTTTTTCCAATTAATAGTTTATTACCTGCGTATATGTGTCGTCATTTTAACGACATGGGCGGAACAGCCCAGCTTGAATAAAATTGGCGCCAATGATAATAATAAGTCATTTGAGCGTTTGACGCAGGGGCATTCTCCATGTTATTCGAAGCGGCGCGACAAGACTCGTTGAACAAGCTTGATCTATGACTTCATAATGAAATCATGCGCTACGTCTCGAGAACCATTGCTTTCAAACTTTTATAAAAGGCATTTGTGCTGGTAATGTTCATATAGTGGGTTGCAGCGCAAATGTAAATATAAATAAATATTGATGGGATAATTTGAGGGCATGTTTCTTGTATGCATTTATACAAATGTAGCTAAATGAAACAAAAAGAATACAAAAAACATTCCAATAATTATCATTCTTATTGTAGTTAAAATAGTTTCTTAAGTCATAGAAAACACATAAACACAGGATGAAATCGACAACTCAATACTGTGGTATTCAAAAAGCGGTGCGAAAACAGAGGATAGTGCTTGCTGGTTGAAGTCAAATATAGCAAGGAAAATCATACAACATGGAGACATTTGGTTATACGTCTGGCTAGGTACATGCGATCTTACCAGAATAGAAAATCGGCACATAGTTCTGAGAACCGAAATAGACGAAGAAGTACACAATTTTTATAACAGCCTCAGGGAAATAGTACAAACTGTAAAAAATAACCCAGGCTCTAAAATCCCCATTCTAGAAATACCAGTTTACTCAATCAGCAAATGGAATGCACACAAGGGACATAGTAATCCAAACTCATTTACGAACCAGGACAAAATCATGCAAAACCAAATTTTCAACATCAACAATAGGATCAGAGAAATATACAACACCCTCGGATGCCCATCACCATCATTCTCCACAGACCTAAGTGCAACATCCAAATAGACAGGCGACTGAAACTTAGTACTACAACTTCAACCTGTATGTCGATGGGATCCACCCGGATTACCTACTGGGGACGGTCTGGCTACAAATATCACTGAGCAAATGAAAGAGGATTGCTGGGAAAACCAACGCTAACACCAAGAACATCAGATCAACACAAGGTAAGATTAGAAGCAATAGTTAACTGCCCTTGATCCAAGGTAGAGGGTCGGTTCCGAGCTCTGCAAATATTCGATGTTTGCAAGATTTTCAGGAGTTTTTTCAATATATCAACTACGTTGATGTCAGAATGATCTATATCTGATACGTTTGTGCAGAAGAAAATACTGAAAAGAAGCAGAAGAAACAAGCTTTCTACAAAAGAATGCCAACCGAGGTGATGACAAACAAAAATGGCGGCTCCGACATGGGAGCGTCATATGCCGAGAAAGTACAAGGCGATATCAGCCGAACCACTAAACCGGTATTTATAAAGGAAATAGACCTATTTGGGACGACCAAACCTCCGAAAAGCTCCTGGTTGTATCACGCAGAACTGTATCAGTGTATCGCTGAAATTGTGCCACCAGAGTGTATCGCGGGTTTACAAAGAGTCAATGGATTATGGAGGATATATCTAGACAATGAGGACTATCGGAACACCTTAGTGACGAGAAGAATTTCAGTGAGGGGTAAGTCTCTACCCATATATAATAAAAATCCAGCACACCCTATACAGGAGGATACGTTACTTGTGAGAGTTAAAAATATCCCACTCTCCGCGGATGACCTTCAAATCAAACGCGCTCTTACACATCATGGATGTGAAGTTGTGTCCTCATATCGCGAAAGGTTAATGATAAATGGTCGACTAACCAATTGTGAGACAGGAGATAGGCTGGTCACCATAAAAACAATTAACACGTCATTACCATCCCTGATGGAGATCGGAAAATATCGGGCCGTCATAAGGCACAGAGGCCAAATCAACGAAAACATAACCTGTAAGAACTGTCTTCAGAAAGGCCATATGGCGAAAGACTGCAAGACAGAAAAGATATGTCATGAATGTGGAAAACCATGCCACATAAAAGCCAAATGTCCTGATATTTGGGGTTTCGAAGATCAGCTGGCAGAGGAGTCACCGGTAGACGAATTACATACATCTCCAGACCGTGATTCCGACAATGATGACGACACAGATACTTCATCAGATGATCATGAGAGCATCATCAGCAACCCCGATGTCTCCGTGACAACCCCGGTCACTCCTGTGGAGCAACAAACCCTAGCTACAACAGGAATACCCAGTGGTGATGATAACGACGAGAACAGTAAAAACAATACAAAGCCAAAAGTACATAGAACCAGCAGGCAAAAGGCTAAAGAAAAATCCAAGGAGGAGGTTGGGTCACACGGCAAACAGAGCATTCTGGACAAGTTTCTAGAAACCCCATCCAGAAAGTCCAGCTCTGTAGGAACTGATATACGTGACCCAATCTCTCCACTGGAAGACAAACAGAACAAAATTAAAAAGACAAAGTGAAAAGTCACTATTTATTGAAGTCATATTCCATGATTATCAATGTATGGACACAAAATTAATATAATCTTCATTAAGGTATATGTGGACAAAGTACATGTACTCGAAGGAGAAAAGCAAAATTTAATTCAAAGGTAGTGTATAATACAAAGGTAGTGTATACATATATAAGATGTAACCATTTATATCTGACTAATTGATAAGATGAGTAATGGATATATCTTTACATATATACTTACTGTACTATAATACCATTAAACATAGCAAGATATAAGTTTCATAATTGTATAAGCACATGCATGTATGTATGCATATTTATACAAAGTAATGATATATTATTTATTAACAAATAGTAACTTAAACACATTTATGAAGAAAACATACAAATGTATAATAATGTATGCCTATATAAGTATATGCATAGTATGTTTACTATTAGCAAAACTTTTTGTAATTCAAAACATAAGACTAAAGATCAAATATATGTATGGCTATAGTATATACATAGTATGTCTACTATTAGCAAATGTTTTTGTAATTCAAAACATAAGGCACATGTATACCCAACTTTCATATAAATCAATGAATGCATGGTCTTTCCTTATTTATATAACAAAAATTTATAAACATTATATATACAGACCAATATATGTATGCCTATGGTATACACATAGTATGTTTACTATTAGCAAATGTTTTTGCAATTCAAAACATAAGGCACATGTATACCCAACTTGTATATAAATCAATGAATGCATGCTCATTCCTTATTTATATAACTAAAATTTATAAATATAAAGACCGATATATGTATGCCTATAGTATACACATAGTATGTTTACTATTAGCAAATGTTTTTGTAACTCAAAACATAAGTATACCAAACTTTCATATAAATCAATGAATACATGCTCATTCCTAATTTTTTTAACTAAAATTTATAAGCATAGAAACCAATATATGTATGCCTATATATATAGTATACACATAATATGTTTACTATTAGCAAATGTTTTTGTAATTCAAATCATAAGGCACTTGTATACCCAACTTTCATATAAATTAATAAATACATACTTATTCCTTATTTATATAACTAAAATGTATAAACATAGAGACCAATATATGTATGCCTATAGTATACACATAGTATGTTTACTATTAGCAAATGTTTTTGTAATTCAAAACATAAGGCACATGTATACCAAACTTCCATATGCATGCTCATTCCTTATTTATATAACTAAAATGTATAAACATAGAGACCAATATATGTATGCCTATAGTATACATATAATATGTTTACTATTAGCAAATGTTTTTGTAATTCAAAACGTAAGGCACATGTATACCCAACTTTCATATAAATCAATGAATGCATGCTCATTCCTTATTTATATAACTAAAATTCACAAACATAGAGATCAAATATATGTAATTACCATCCTGAAGTATGACTGATAAAATACATTGCATAACTTTAAATACACAAGGACTAAGGGAAAAACAAAAAAGAAACAGATTTTACCAATGGGTTAAAGAACAAAAGGCAAATATAATATACATACAAGAAACACATTTCACAAAACAAATAATTAAATATATTAACACAGAATGGCAGGGGGAAATGATTCATAATTATGGCACAAGCCAAAGTCGAGGAGTCTCCATCCTATTAAAGAGGAACTTGAATCATGAAATAATAAATACATGGTCTGATAAAGATGGTCGATGTATTATGATAAATCTGAAGATACAAGAAAACATATTTACCATTGTAAACATATATGCTCCAAACGACAAACATGATCGAAAAAACTTTTATCAAAAAATAAAGAATAAAATTAATGAGTTTAAGGAAGGTTCACTTATAATTGGAGGCGACTGGAATGATATTCAAGAAAACATTGATAGAAAATCTGTTAAACAAATAAAAAAATGTGTACATAATCTAGAAATTCTAAAAAAGGAATTGAAGTTGTTAGATTTGTGGAGACTAAAAAATCCGCAAAAAGAACAGTTCACTTGGAGAAGGAAAAATTCAAAAAATAAAGAAGCAAGTAGGATCGATTATTTTTTAATTTCAAGGGAGATAACCACCAAACTAATAAAAATAGATATTCGTTCCGCAATGATTAAATCTACAGATCACTTATCTGTATCACTAATATTGGATAACTCTAACCCTGATCGAGGACCAGGCTACTGGAAGTTCAACAAAAGTCTCCTAAAAAATGAAGAATACAAAGTCTCAATAAAAAAAATCATAAAGACGTACAACATGAAAATTGACAATAAAATTTGCGAAGCTAACACAGCGTGGGAAATATGTAAAATAGAAATCAAAGAAACATCAATAGCATTTAGTAAAAAAATTGCTAAAACAACAAAAAACGAAGTCATAAACATAGAAACCACACTAAAAAACCTATATGGGCAATCCAATGAAAGCAATGAAGAAATAAAAGAATTAGAAACCAAACTGGAATACTTGTACAGTAAAATAGCATACGGAGCACAAATCAGATCAAGAGCCAACTGGATAGAAAAAGGAGAAAAAAACACAAAATATTTTCTTTCCCTAGAAAAAACAAGACAAACAAAAAAATCAATAACAAAAATTAACAATGAAGATGAAATAATGATCACAGGACAGGACGAGATACTAAAAAGAATCGCACAATATTACAATAAGTTATATACAACAAACAATACAGACCCCAATGAAATATTGTCTTACATTCAAAATACAGAGATTGGATATAATCTAAAGAAAGAAGAGAGTCAATCATGCGACGGCCTCATTACTACTGAAGAAATAAAAGAAGCTATTGATAATATGAAATTAGACAAATCACCAGGTATCGATGGCTTAACTGTCGAATTTTACAAAGAATTTTGGCCTGACCTAGAAAACATCCTTCTAAAAAGTTTTAATGAAAGTTACAATAAAAAGGAACTTACACCATCACAAAGACAAGGCATACTTTCATTGCTATACAAAAAAAGGCGATCCACTAAGCTTAAAAAACTGGCGACCAAACACTACTAAATATAGATTATAAAATTCTATCACGATGCTTAGCTGAAAGATTAAAAACTGTCCTCCCAAAAATAATTAACTCTGATCAAAATGGGTTCATAAAAGGAAGATATATTGGATATAACATTAGACAGATTAAAGACATTATTGACTATACAGAAAAACATAAAATTGATGGAGCAATATTATTTCTTGATTTTGCGAAAGCATTTGATACTGTTGAATTAGAATTCCTTTACCAAACACTCTCAAAATTTGGCTTCAATAAAAACTTTATAACTTGGATCAAATACTATATAGTAACATAAACTGTGTAATTAGCAATAATGGATGGATCTCAGAACCAGTAAACATAACAAGAGGTATCCGGCAAGGCTGTCCAGCATATGCGCTACTATTTGTTGTAGTGGCTGAAATAATGGCTACTCGAATAAGAAGTGAACACACCATATTAGGCTTAACTATTAAACACAATCAAACACGTCCATACAAAATATCACAACTAGCAGATGATACTACTCTTTTTCTAAAATCAAAACATGACATCCAAAAATCCCTAAATATAATAGAAACATTTGGTACCTTTTCAGGATTAATTCTAAACAGAGATAAAACTAAAGGGCTGCGACTAGGAAATCATTCTAGAATAAATGATAATTTTGAGGATATTAAATGGACAGATGAAGTCATTAAAACACTAGGGGTTCATTTCTGTATTAATCACAAAAAAATGTTGGAAATAAATTGGAACGAAAAGGTAGAAAAAATTAGAAAAATAATATGCATTTGGAAAATGAGGAAACTAACTATGATCGGTAGAATACAAATAGTTAAATCCTTACTTTTACCACAACTAACTTTTTAATTGCAATGTTACATATAGAAAAAAAATCGAAAAAAAATACTGTAAAACAACTTGAAAAGATAATTTATAATTACATTTGGGATGGAAAAAGAGAAAAAGTAAAAAGGAAAACAATGATAAGACCTTACTTGGAAGGGGGTTTGAATGCTTTAGATCTTCAATCACATATTGACACAATGAGAATAAGCTGGTTGAAAAAATTAAAAACTAAAGATGACGCACTTTGGAAAATAATCCCTGAACTACAAATAAATCAATTTGGCCCAAATTTTCTTGTATGTAAAATGAATTTACACAACTTAAGAAATCTCCCAAAAAGTGATAATCTATCGCCATTCTATTACAAAATTTTATCAAAATGGTCGCAACATAAAGAATCAACTGAACCCAAAGGATACAACAATATACTCCCACAAATAATATGGGGTAATAAATTCATAAAAGCAAACGGCAAAACTCTACTGTTTAAAAACTGGATAGACTCTGGAATCATCACAATCAAAGACCTGTTACAAGACAATAGAAAAATAGATGAAAACAGGATTTATGAAAAACTAATTAAAAAATATAACTGGATATCAGAAATATCCATCTTAAAAAGGCGATCCCAAAAGCATGGTTGAAGAAAATAGATGATAGTAATGTGAACATGCAGAACTTTACAGTGAAATTAAAAAATGACATAATGATAAAATTTCGAAAACAAGAGCCCATTAAAATAGAAAAGTGTACCAACCAAAAAATTTATAAAAAATTAGTAAACTTGAGGTCAGAAAAACCTATAGCACCAATATACTGGGAACAAAAACTGAATTTGAATGATATAAATGGTAAGATAAAATTCTCGAATGAATTTATCTTTAAACAACTACAAAATAACAAACTGAAAGAATTTAAGTGGAAATTATTGAATAAAATCCTAGCCTCAAAAGAAACACTTTATAAATGGAAAATTAGTTTAACACCGAACTGTAACTATTGTAACATAAACGAAGACTATGAACACTATTTCACAAAGTGTGAATATATCAAACCATTTCTCAATAAAATAAAATTGGAAAATTAAACTAGTCTTCCACTGGAAGACGAAGTTTGATTATAATTCCGTAAAATCAACATCTACTGAGGGATCAATTGAGATGACGTAGAGGTCACGTGGTTCAGTTTTCAGAGATAAACATGAATGCATCAATAAAGCCAATATCTATACATATATGTATAGAGGGTGGGTAACATAGTGGCGGGCAATTGATCCCTCAGTAGATGTTGATTTTACGGAATTATAATCAAACTTCGTCTTCCAGTGGAAGACTAGTTTAATTTTCCAATTCCGTAAAATCAACCTACTGAGGGATCCCTTGAGATTTTAGAGTTGATGCATTCATGTTGTACATATACAAAGAGGTAACAACAAGGTGTGTACATATGTATATTTAATTTTATATATGCAACAATATATACAGGGGTTATATACATACATGTACAGCACATCAATAGAAGTGGAAAAGTATAATATGCATCATATGGCGTCAGGTTGACTGTCTAATGTCTATACACTGTTAGTATTGGAGACAGAATTGAACTGCTCCAGAAGTTGAGTGCCAACATTAACTGTGGCAGTTGACTGCGGCTCTGATAGAGGAATACAATAGAACCTCCGGAAAGTACATTCTGTACTCCATCCTGCAGTCTGTAGGATAGTTGTAATGGGCACATTAGCTGTTTTAGCTGCTGTCATGGATGCACTCCTGGTGCTATGCGGTTTGTACACTGATGTGTCTATACCAGATTTATTCAAAACTAATTTAATCCAATTAGCAATAGTCTGTTTAGATACTTTACTAAAAGGTGCCACTGTACTAATAAACAATTGTGTCTCTCCCTTGCGCAACACTTTTGTCCGTCCAATATATTCATTTAAAACAGTCACCACACATAAAGATGAGTCTGCAGGAAAAGCCTGTAACACTATGGGCTTTAAATGTCGACCTGGTTTAGTTTGCTTCAGAAGGTCACCGATAACAATTGTCACTTGAGATGCTGTTTGAGTAATGTTACGAATATCTAGCATATGTAGTGTCTGACACCTTTGTCCTGTTAATAATGCTAAAAGCATTACCAGCTTGAATGTTAAAAATCGAAGAGAAATTGTATGAACTGGTGAAAGTGTTTGTAAATATTGTAACACTGTTGAAACACTCCATGTTGTAGAATATCTTGGAAGAGATGGGCGAACATTATAAAACCCTTTCATAAATCTTTTTATAAGAACATTATTTACAAAAGAGGTATTACCAGCTAATTCTAGAAATGAATTTATACATGACCTAGCTGTATTTACACTGCTGTATCTCAGTCCTTTGTGAAACATATCTGACAAGAAACTTAGAATGTCTGTTACAGATGGTTGAATTGGATCCACTGTCCTTTGCTCACAAAAGTACAACCATCGGCGGATATGGACCCCATATTGTCTCTGTGTAGAAGTCCTCCACGACGCGAGGATGATGTCGGCAACAGGCGACGAAACTCCTTGACATCGGAGGCTCTCCCTGATAACCTGCAAGCTATGAGCCGAAGTTTCCGCAGTGGATGTTGTCTCGTGGGATTGTTCTGTAGTTGTAGAAGCTGTAACCGGTTGGGCAGTATTACAGGTGGGCATGTTAACAGCTTCAACAATTTCGGAAACCACCTTCTGAAGGACTCTCCCCAGGAGGATGAAAGGTGGAAATGCATAATATAGAGTTCCATATGACCATGTCAAATTGAAAGCGTCTACAGCTAAAGCTGTTGGGTCGGGTAAATAGGACACATATCTAGTCACTTGGGCATTGATTCTTGACGCAAACAAGTCTATATCTGGTAGTCCGAAGTTGCTGCACACATCTTGGAAAATAAGTTTGTTTAAACTCCACTCAATGTCATCAGAAATTTTCCTAGATAACTTGTCAGCCTCTATATTGGCAACCCCTGGCAAATAACACACAGACAACCAAATGTCTCGTTCTTTACACCATAACCACATCGCTCTTGTCAAGTCATGTAAGAGAGGTTTCTTTCCTCCCATGTTGTTCAGGTAGTTAACTGCAACCGTATTGTCCATATGTAATCTCACATGAATATTGCATTTTAAACTGCAAAAACACTGCAAGGTCAGAAACGCTGCATACAACTCTAGGTAATTGATGTGGTGTTTTTGTTCACTGTGAGACCAATGTCCACCTGTCCGTAATTGATCATTACTTTCACCTTTTACCAGTCCACCCCACCCTGTACCAGAGCTATCAGTCTCAAGAATAAGGTCAGGGGGCCCGCGATACACTGGATGAACACTTTGATGAATGTGATTAATCCACCACAACACCTGCTCCCTGGCTGCAGATGAAATACTCACTGTGTGATTGAAATCCCCTTTTGAGATCTTAAGTGCATTGTCTTTCTCATGTTCTAATGTTTTATGAAATAAAGGGGCATGTGGAACTGCAGGAGCACAAGCTACCAATTTCCCAATAACTTGAGCTAAATGTCTTATACTTGTTATCTTGGTCTTCAAAAGTTCCTGACAAACGTGAACTACATTGTCAGCTTTATCCGTTGTTATACCTACAGTCATGGTTTCTGAGTTCAACACAAACCATAAGAATGTTATACATCTTGTAGGTGCAAGTACTGACTTAACTGGGTGAATGGTAAGTCCTAATGAGTCCATGGAATAAACTGTATCCTCAATATTTTTAACACACTGGTCATAAGAGTCTGCCTGTAGTAAACTATCATCTATGTAGGCTACATTAGCATGACCCACTTTCCGAAGATGAGAAAACACTGGTTTCATTATCTTGGTAAAAACACGAGGAGCCGAGGACAAACCATTGGGAAGACATGTGAATTGGTAACAGACATTCCCCCAGAAAAACCGAAGATATTTCCTATCTGTAGGAGCAACCGGCACAGAGTAATAAGCGTCTTTCAAATCAATTGAAGCGAACCAACAGTTTTGAGTCATTAAAGTTATAGCTGATTTCAATGTTTCCATTTTAAAATGTATATGTTCAACATCATTGTTCAAATGTTTTAAATTCAGAATTAATCTGTATGTGCCATCTTTCTAGGGCCTGAGAAATATGGTAGATATGTACTCATATGTACTGCGCACTGGAGCCACTTCTATAACATTTTTTGCTAATAAGTTATTAATTTCAACTTCAATAAATTCACTTTCCTTAGTTGAAATTTTTATTTGGTGTGGGATCGTCCTCTGAATGGGAATGGCGGAGAACTCAATTTTATAACCTAATATCTGAGTCAGTAACCAGCTGTCAGATGTAATAATATTCCAGTTATCATAATAGTGTGAAATTTTTCCTCCTTGAAAGTTCCCAGGTTTGTTAGTCAATGTCTCAACGTCAAGCACACTAATGTCGGTGGCTTTATTAGTGGTACTTACTGGGTGTGTAGGAGGAGTCATTTCTTTGGTGTTTTTTGGGGACGGTTCTCTAAAAAAACCACCCCTTGATCCATGTCCATGGCCTCTGCCCCTGGAGTGTGGTCTTGATCCAGACTGATAGGAGCTAGGTTGATAAAACCCCTGGCCCTGATAGCCTTGGTATGCTCCTCTTCTGGAGGCACCACCCCTACCGTATGGTGAGTATCTGTGACCTTGGCCCCTTTGTGGCTTATTGGTTAACCTTTTGCTCACTCTGTGAGCGTCACTGATGTCCTTGATTTGTTTTTCAAGGTCATCTCCAAACAGACTGTCTGTTACAGGGTTATCTGCAGAACACAATGCCTTGTAATCAGAAGAAAGCTCTGGGCGCAGAGCAAACCGTCTTCTGTGCGACATATCACTGAATGCTAACTGCAAAACTTTAAAAGAGTCGTTAGCCAGGGTGAAACATGACTTCACCGAGTTCTGGTCTAGGCCTGTTTTTGACCCTTTTAGTAGAGTGTCTGCAAGATGAAGTAAGGGGTAGAACGCTTTACACAGCAAGGTCTGTGAGTTTTGTGATTTTATGTCCATGTCTCTGGCCTTCCTGGACAAGCTTGTCCAGATTCCTTTATTCACTCTAGGGACGACCAAATTGTCACAATTCCCTGGTCTCAGGTGTTTACTGAGTAAGTCTTTTCTCTTTTCGTCCCCAATTTGAGAACGAATACCGTCATTAACTATCTTCGCGAGTCTGTCGTTGATATTGGGTGAGCACTTCTCTCGCTGTTCATAAAACAGCTCCATGTCCCCCATGACGTTGTCCCGGTCTTTTAAAGCGTCAACGTCGTCAGGCTCTATTTCATTTCCGAATTCCTCGACACATTCTGAGTCACCGACATTGTCGTTATCCAAAGCATCGTCAAAGTCGGGACAACACTCAACGTTGTCGGTGGATACATTGTCCAACAATTCCGTAAAGGAATGCACTGAAGGCGCGCATGAATTGTCCTTGCCGTTCTCGTAAGAAGTATCTGTACTGGGGCAGTTACGGTTATCCGTCTGCGGCCTAAAATTCTCAGCCATTTGCGTCATGAGACGCATCATTAGTTGATTCTGTTGCAACAACTGTTGTTCAACTTGCACGGAAGCGGAAGTCACCCTGCTTGCAGGATTCTCGCGCAAGTCTCGTCTCGTTTGCTCATTAGCATAATTTATGCTAAGCTGCGAAGAAGAAGGTCGGGGGCTAACAAAATGGCCGCCTTCAACATTCTCAAGTGTGGCCTCGGCTGTGCAGATCTCATCTGTCACAAAGTTCGAAGTCTCCATAGACCGGCCAGATGATATTCCGGACCCAGAATTGGGTATGTGCACGGAATTAGTCCCAGAATTGGGCTCCATCGCTGTCACCAGAATTGGTGTTAGCAGCGTACTTGTTTACAGTGTGGTTTGACCCCGCCAAGTCAGTGACCCGATAAACGAATGTAAACAAACCTCGTACAGCAACCACGTGTTGGTACTACGGTATATTCTGGTATCAAAATTGTCACTGAGCAACACGCTACGCTGTCGTAATAGTCCTGAATTCACTACTTCGATAATTCCGGGAAAGAAGTTAAGAAAAGATTGTAGAATTATAAATCGTCGTTCTGAACCAAAAACTCTCTAAGCACTGGACCACATGACCTCTACGTCATCTCAAGGGATCCCTCAGTAGGTTGATTTTACGGAATTAATATTTGAATCACTTGGTTACAAGAAAGACATGCTAACATTAAAACACTTTGATTGGATATAAAATTGAATATCCCAAATATAAAGAGATAAACCACTTGTTAACGGTAATAGGTTACAGCATATACAAGAGTTACTACAAGTATATCAGTGATGCAAAAACAAAGCCAGTTAACATAACAAACATTCTAAAACAAGATTTACAAATGATTATCGACGAAAGCAAATACAGAAAAATGAGTTGTAAAATCTTCAAGGAGGTCTTTCCTCTTCTTTAACTATCCCAGAGATGTAATTAGAGAGTACTGATCCTGTACACAAATTATCAGGAACAAGTAACGGGAATGCACTTATTTCCTCTTCGGACAAAATCTTGCATGTCAATTGCTTACCAAAAAATCCAATGTCCACGAGAGAAAATCTGAAAAAAAAAAATGCATATGTACAATGAAAATAAAACACTCCTGTATTCCTATAAACAATCGTTAATAAAACTAATGAATATAACAGAAAATGAAACGACGAGATCATGTAAATAAACCAACCAGGCAACACGTGTACCAATGCAATGTAAACAATGAAATAAGATAACTGACCTTGACCCGCATACGCAGCACAAGCTTGAGGCTATAAATAAAAGAGGCCACCGAAGGGAGAACGGCCAAATAAACTAAAAAAAAAATATAAAATTACCAAAAACAATATTCTGTAAAACCTCAACCTATCTAAAACTATATTGAATGAAAGTTAAGACATCATTAGAGTCTAATGCCCAATCTTTTCTTACATTGTCTAAAACTAAGCCTAGACTTACAGAAGGTACTGCAGTACTGTTATTAACACGTGGTCATACAGAAACGCACAATTTTAGGTTAAGCGTGTGTAGCGGTATGTGCAAGCATTTCATATATTATCTAAATTATGACAAACAAATTAATAAATACATACAATTCATAAATTGGGTCCACTTCACTCCCAAAGGAATCCGACGCACAGCAAACTCGCGATCGACACTAACACGCGTTCTTGGTAAATACTAATTTTAGGATTTCTGTCAAAATAACAATCTCCAATACCGGGAAACAACATGTATTTTTTCTGAATCAAGAACCTTACTAGATCTATATCCTTAACTCCTTTTCATTATTATTCCGATTCATATAATTCAAAATATTTATTTATGTTTCCATTTGCCTTCACAAACCATTATTATCTATATATTTTATTATCTATACATAAATTTAATTAAATTAATCTTAACATGCACGGGTTATAATCTAAAGTTATATTTTTTTCCCATTCCAACTGGTATGTAAAAATAGAAATGTGAAAGAATGAAAGAAGATGAATGAGAGTAACAAACAATTAAGATGAAATATAATCATGTTTATCAATCATATTGAATAATTTGAAAATAAAACGAACGAGAGGGAAAAAATAACTAAATTTAAGCGTGAAAGTCGAATGATTGCGAAAACGATTGAATGATGAGAGAAAGCCCTCCTGCGTGAGGACAAAGCTGTACATTACACCATGATTGATTATGTTTACTCTGAATAAAGTTTATTCTAAAAAAAAAAAGATTAGAAGCAGGGTTAGCAACAGTCAGCGTAGGCTTATCCGTGCTATACTGTACTGGTCAGTGTGGGTTACCGTGCCATACCAATCATGCTGACCCTGTCCTTCTTAACTCTTGTCCTTGTCCTGACAAACATATACATGAAAACCAGTTTGTGGGAACACCAACAACTCACCCACCAATGTCTAAATGTTAAACTACGCAGCTCGGGCAGAAGACCTATAATCCTACCATATAAATGTACCAAAAACCAAGGCCTAACCATACTAGCGTTACTCCTTTCTGGTGACATAGAAGCAAACCCTGGACAAAGAGGGAAACAAGAAAGTGTTTACCCATGTGGCCTTTGCGAAGACCCTGTAACCTGGGATTGCAAAGGTATATGCTGTGACGGATGTGATGTATGGCACCACAACTCGTGCATAGAACTCTGCATTTGTGACTATGAATTGCTGGAAAATTCAAATGTGCAATGGTTATGTTGTAAGTGTGAAAGGATAAATGTAACATCCTTTACCTTCCACAGTTACGAGATAGATACTAGCAATGTATTTGAACCACTATCCACTCTTGAGATTAGCATGGACTCAATAACATTAGATGTTTTCAGCCCCATCAAAACCAGCAGCCCAAACATAAGAAACAATATATACAAGTCCAGCACAAGAAGATCAAGCAGCAAAAGATCGCAAATCTCAGAAGGAAACCCATTTGACGTCCTCAAAAAGAAAAACCTTCGTGTCATGACCATAAACTCCTGAAGCATAGAAGATAAAACACAAGAGCTATCTGCAGTCATTGAATATCTCAAACCGGATGTAATCTGTGGCACAGAATCATGGTTAAAAGGTGTGAAACCAGGTAAGAGTCCATCTGGAGATGCCATCAAATCCAGTGAAGTTTTTCCACCAAATTACCATGCAAACAGAAATGACCGAGGTTCCCTAGGAGGAGGAGTGTTCATCCTAGTAAACAAAAACATCACCTCAGAAGAAGAACCAGAAGTTATTACAGACTGCGAAATCGAATGGGTCAAAATTAAAACAAACAACAACAAAGACACTTACATTTCCAGCTTTTATATGCCACACAGAAATATGAAGGACCTGCAAGAACTAGAAATTACATCTACATCTAACTACATCTAATTGATGTAACAACAAGTGCAGTCCTAACACAAATACATAATAAACCCACGAGAGAAGATAACATACTTGACCTCGTGTTCACAACAAATCCATCACTAGTCAAAACCTCAATCAGTGTGCCAGGAATATCAGATCACGGCATCGTCATAACAGACATGGAGACTAAACCACACTATCAGCCAACCCCAGCCAGGAAAAGTTACATCTTCTCCAAAGCAGATTGGATAAAACTAAAACAAGCCCTAGATGACCTAGCAACAAACATCAAAGAAATGTACGAGAACAACATGAGTATCCATGACCTAAAAGAACACATGGATGACTGCATTCCATCAAGAGAAACAAGATCAAATACTCAACACCATGGCTAAAACACAAAGAAATGAAAATCCTCAAAAAGAAATAAAGACTCTACAAACAAGCCAGAAAAACAGGAAAGTGGAATAATTACTGACACTTCCAAAAAGACTGTAAATGTCATCTCAGGCAGGCTGAATGGAACTATGTCAACAATAACATTATGGAAGGACTAACAAACAACAATACCAAACCCTTTTGGAAATACGTAAAAGCAAAAAGACAAGACTCATTCGGAATCGCACCACTAAAATCAGGTAGTCAACTAATTGGTGACAATCAGCAAAAAGCTCAGATTTTGATAAATCAATACAAATCAGTATTCACAAAAGAAGATCCAGCAGACCAATTACCAACAACAAGCAAATCGGCAAAGCAAGACATTCCACCGCTCAAAATCAATCAAGAAGGAGTAAAAAAACTACTAAACTAGACAAACCCAAGTAAATCATCAGGCCCTGACAATATCCCGAATAGAATCCTAAAGGAATGTGCAAACCAACTCGCACCAAGCCTCACAACAATATTCCAGTTATCGGTGGACACAGACAAAGATCTCCTAAGCTGCTACGAGGATGTGTTGACAGATCTAACTGGGAGTACAAGACAATGACGGATACTCAAGGTCATGTGAAACCGTACCCTTTGCCTTACACGACAAATGATGTGATAAAAGAAGAAGTAAACAAGATGATCGAGATGGATGTAATAGAGCCTTCGTCATCACCCTATTCAGCTCCTGTGGTCTAGTTAAAGGCCCAATATATGTAACTTTCGGCAAAACTTGATGCGAAAATCAAGCCTAATAACTTATTATTTTTATAGATTTAGTTAAGATTAACTGATATCAGCAATATCCAAGATGACTTCTTACGCGGTAACCGGTACGGCAGCAGTTGAAACTCGGTATTTGTAAACACGCGACCATTTTGACTGTCTTCTACCTGCGGTTTGTTATTGAAGTGGGCCCCACCTGAATTATTTTCAATTCTTTGGATTTTTCTGTCAGGAGTTTCTTGTTAGTTACCGCTGATGTTTACTTCGTTTTAGGCTTATTATTACATGTTTATCAACTGGATTTTCTGTCAGAATTTTTAAGATTGACGAAAAATTTCCTAAAGTTACGTATATTGGGCCTTTAAGAAGAAGGACGGGTCGAATCGTTTTTGTATCGACTTCAGGAGATTGAATCGTATCACAATGTTCGATGCCGAACCGATGCCAAACACAGATGATATTTTCTCAAGAATAGCTGGAGCCAAGTACTTCTCTAAACTGGACATGAGCAAAGGTTATTGGCAGGTGCCTTTATCGTCAGAAGCGAAGCCAATGACAGCCTTTTCAACCCCACAAGGCTTATTACAATTTAAGGTAATGCCATTTGGCTTAGTGAATGCTCCTGCGACATTCAGTAGGCTGATGAGGAAGCTGTTGAAGGGAATGGAGCACATCGACAACTTTATTGACGACATCTTGGTTTACACAGACACATGGGAGGAACATATGACTGTGCTCAAGGATTTATTTGCACGACTTCGGGAAGCAGTGTTGACAGCGAGACCCACCAAGTGTGCGATTTGATTTTCCAGTCTGTCTTGTTTGGGATATATTGTTGGGGATGGGAAATTGCAGTTGGAAGAATCAAAGGTTAAGGCTATTGAAAACGCGCAAAGACCACAGACGAAGAAGCAAGTGAGGTCATTTCTGGGATTAGCCGGTTTTTGTGTCGCCTCCGACGGATGTCGGAAAGGCGGCACATAGGGGTTACTTTTCCGACGGCGACGGCGACGGCGGCGTCAACAATGTTAAAGTTTTGCGTTTAGCTCTGTTTCTGACAAAGTTACATCAACCAAACTTCAATCATAGATGGGTAGTAGAGCCTACTGGGCTAAAACAATTCCTGGATTTCTGCTTTTTTGGGGTAAAAACTTCAATTTCTGGAATTACAACGTTAAAGTTTTGCGTTTAGCTCTTGCATATTAGGCTGTTTCTGACTAAGTATAAAAGCTACAGCAACCAAACTTGGTATGTAGGTGTTTTATGACTCAACGAACACTATCACTCCTTCCGTTTTATGATTCAACGAAATGGCCGCCTTTTCCTTGCCACTGATTGGTCGAAATTTAGATATTGTCCAATTTCACCCAAAATTGGTACGTAGGTGTATAATGACTCAATGAACACTATCGCAACTTCCGTTTCATGATTCAGCAAATTGGCCGCCATATCCTTGCCACTGATTGGTCAAAATTTAGATATTGTCCGATTTCACTCAAAATTGGTATATAGGTGTATTTTGACTCTTCGAACACAATTGCAACTTTGGTTGCATGATTCTGCAAATTGGCCATTATTTCCTGGCCTCTGATAGGTAAAAATTTTGATATTGTCCAATTTCACTCAAACTTGGTATGTAGGTGTATTAGGACTCTATGAAAACTATCGCAATTTCCGTTTCATGATTCAACAAAATGGACGCGATTTCTTTCCACTGACTGGTCAAAATTTCAATTATATTGTCCGATTTCAATCAAATTTGGTATATAGGTGAATTATGACTCTACGAACACTATCACTATTGACAAAGCGGGAAAGGCGACACATATAATTACGCGTAATTCTTGTTACCGACGATTCATTCCTAATTTCGCGGCAGTCGCTGTTCCTTTGACCGACTTGACGAAGAAATATTGCCCGAATAAGGTAGTTTGGACTGAGATTCATGACCGAGCATTTTCTACGCTAAAGACTATGTTTACAGTTAGGCCAGTTCTTAGATTACCTAATTTGGAACAGGAGTTTGTTCTGCGAACAGACGCGTCAGACACGGGACTTGGGGCCGTGTTGTTGCAGGAGGTTGATGATGAAAAGATGCCGATTGCCTACGCTAGCAGGAAGCTTCTTCCTGGAGAGAAGAATTATGCAATAATCGAAAAGAAGTGTTTGGCGATTGTATGGGTAGTTCAGATATTTGAACCATATATCTATGGTCAGGAGTTCATCCTCGAGACGGATCATCAACCACTCACATACCTTCACAGGTCGAAGACGGCAAAAGCAAGACTCATGCATTGGGCGTTGCTTCTGCAACCATACAGATTGAGGATTCGCGCAATCAAGGGATCAGACAATGTGGGAGCAGACTACTTGAGTAGACTTTAGGACAGACATGCTTAGTGATTAACGAGAAAGTGTACCACTTTCTTCGGAAGCCAGGGGATGTGTCACGCAAGCATATCTATTTTGTTATTCTGTATATAATTCTGTTAAGTACATTTTGTATGTCTTGGTATATTTACTATTGTTACCGATTGCCTGGGTAAGTATTTTGAATAGCGCGGTTCTGCTTAGCGGAAAATACGTCACGGGTAAGTGTGCACGGGCTGAGCTGTTGACATCGATAGACATGGTGTTATTGTCTAGTGTACCAGGTATGGATTTTACGATATTTTACAACATTTGAATCAGGCACATATCAAACAATCTAGGTATGTGTGCGCTCCAGTCAACCGTGACCATTGTTTATCGTGTATAGGTAAGATTTGTTGTATTGTTTTGTTTCATGCTTTAACGTATATATTATGTTGGTATAAGGATCATATATTCAATATATATGTTAGCTAGAATATTGTATATGAAATAATTTAGTTTGTATCGTGGGTTTCACCTATTTATAAATCTATGGAAGCCCAGTTCTATTGTCAGAGTGTTAAGCGTGGCGTGTTCGCGCGTGGGTGAAAAATGTATGGAAGCCGTAGAGGATAATAGGGCGTAATGTACGATTTTAAGGATTTTTGTGTATATTATGCAACTTAACCGTTCACCATTGGTGAAGCTACATTGACATTTTAGGTTACTTCTGGACGAGAATGTGAGAGCTAGTGAGCGTGTTTGTTGATTCGTAAATGTATATACCTTTAGGTGCCACGCTAGTGTCACATTTTTACCATCACTACGCCAGATTAAAACAAAATACTGACATATACATGTATACATTTCATTTTTTTTATTCCGTTGTTTACATCATGCTTTTAGAAATATCGAACATTTGAATTTTGTATTCATATAACTTACTGTCATAATTCATTTTCAGCTAGGCCTATAACATTTTCAAAATGTCGTTGACGTCATATCGTCATTTTCTCGATGACGTTAACAATAACTGTGACGTCATTATTAAATAAGGGAGTCACCGCAGCAAATCTATCAACTTTCCCTTGTCAAATTTTTACCCCAAACGGTCATATACAGCTTTCTAATATATTCTTCTTTATAATTTCTTTTCGTGTGGACAGTCTTGAAACAAGATCACACACAGATATGATCTCTACAGTCCATGCAGATGATGTTTTTGTTCTTTTGCACACTTTAAATCGTCGGTGCATTCCATCTTAAACAACAAACAACTTTAATCTATTGAAGTTCGTGTCACTGAATATAAAGTTATTACTTTGTTTAGACCCTGAAATGCGTGCTTTCATTTGATTTGTCGTATTGGTATATCGTACCATTTGTAAAACAAGCAAAGTGTCAATCGGAAAGACGTTGACAAAAATGCATGTGGCACCGTCCAGCTGGTTGTAGGATGGAGGATACGTATACGTCTCCTATCAACTCTTCATAATCAGGTTGCTTAGTAGCGAAGTCGAAATGACTCTTTTTTTGGCATCAACATTCTGTTTTGCTTGATTGACTTGTTTTGGTTGTTATCCGACCTTTTAACAGCCAAGGTCATTTAAGAGCGTAGAAGATGATGTAAGCATTAACTGGGATAAGAAGAGGGGCTCATTTGGAATACATGTATAAATACTTAAACAATCAATTCAGCACGGCAAATTTGTTTCGCTAACGTTTCCATGTCTAACAACTATCCTTAAGCGATTCATATGTAGTACATAGATAAGTTCAAAGCCGACAAAAAGTCATCGTAAAGCCATGTAACTCTTCGTAGGATATTGACGAAAATTTTTTTTCCATAATTTAACCCTTCGATTAAATGGATTTGAAATCTTGATATAGACAGAATGAATTTAAAATTGAACTGTGAACCCCTCCCCATGTTTGATCGTTTGGGTCACAAGTCCACCCTTCGGTCCTGGGTTCGAAACCCATCTGATGTAACATGACAAGTCTTAGGATGACGTGGATCAAATTTGTTACATAAATGCATTCAAATAAGCATGCACCATTACAACATATATGCTAGTATGGTCCAGTTTTCTGATAACTGTACAAATCGATAAACATTCAATCATTTGTGCATTGGTTTCCCAAAGCTTTTCAGCATTGTTATATTTTCCCTTTTGTCCCCGTGTTGAATATTGGTACTCCGAGTAAAATATGTACAACTTATCAACAATAATCGATGTCGATTTCGGCTACGCTGTAATGTGCATGTGCAATAATATTATAGTTGTTCCGAAATGACGTGATTCAGCAACGATTTGTATGATACTTGGCAATAGATGTACAAGAGTCTATAAGACTCTCATCTCGATTACCGTCATCAACTCGTACCAATGTCAAATCTTGTATGTAGATACACTTTACTGGTCATTTGTATGATGAAGATGACGGAGTACATTTCGTACTAGTCATCGGAACATTAAATAAAATCATACATTCCAACCCGAAGAAAATATATCAGAAATAATCTAAATACATTCCCATTTTCCAAGTACTTGAAGATAGTTTGTCCTGCAACTGAAGTAGCTACATAATAAAGAAAGTTCATTAAATTAGAGGAAAGAATCTTCTGGTTATTAAAGTTATATTGCCTGGCATATCGCACTGTAGACATGAAACATGTGCCCTGTTCAAACAGTTGATCACATAGGCATTGGCTACAGAAGTAGTTTCTACTGTCACGTGATGATGTTTTCCATATAAATGACTAACAAGGTCAGAAACAACCCCAAAGCCATGACCATTTGGGTGTGGTTGTTCAGTTGTCTTTGCCTAAAATAAAGGTCATCTTAAAGAATTTGACATAAATATGTCAGCTATACAAAGCTACGTATTACACTTGGGGTTTTATAAAGAGTAGTCAATGTATCTGAATAAGACTATATGTTTCGAAACTATGTATTTTCACAATACGGTCCCGTCAATACCATAAATAAGGAAATAATTCCTTAATAGTAAAAGAAATATTAACCACTTCTGTGCCACGGAGCCGATTTTGAGCCGATCGTTCATCTACGTTCAGTGTCACAAAGCCGATTTCGAGCCGATGCAGGAGCGCCAAAAATGGACATCTTTTCTTCTAATTTTAGTTATCATAGCTATATAGGGAGATATCTCACCTACATATTGAACTAGGTTTTGACGTCATATGCGCAAAAATGACGTCACTACAGGTAGACAATGACGTAATATAGTGTGGAGACGTCTTCAAACTGGCGACGTCGATAACGTTATTTTTTCAACGTGATGCATATTATGCTACATCGATTTTGTGTTTTCCCACAATATCAATATAGTAACGAACCATTTACCTACTGTAGTAGGTTTGATCACAGTTGCTTGAGTTTCTGTCAGTAAATGATGAATATATAGGCTATGTGTGAAATGAGCCTCCCATTACAGGCCGCGGCTCCATATATATAAACATTTTTATATACTGAAGAAACTCGAGCAACTGTGGTTTGATGTTGTTCTGTTCATTGGTTTTCATGTGAATCTTATAAGGTATGAAGTTTTACGGATACACATGACTTACATTGAGAAGCGACAAAAAGATCTTAATCGTTTTTCACATTCACTTCGTTTCCATATATATAAAAAAAAAATTCATTCTGAAGAAACTCGAGCAACTGTGGTTTGATGTTGTTCTGTTCATTGGTTTTCGTGTGAATCTTATAAGGTATGAAAACCCTTTGGCGGGAGGGGGGGGGGAGTACTTGTAGATAATCTCATTGTGATGAAATACACATTATAGTTTTAATCAACCTTGTTTGAAGCTTCTTTTTGTCTTAAATATTGCTGAATTTTCTTCAATCAAGGTAAAAGCATTTTCGTAAAATGAAACATTGGTTAAATTAAATATGTGTAAATGCATTTCTACATGGCTTAAAGTTTTGGATTTGAAGATACTGATTCCTGTAGAGGGCCCATTTAAAAATGTTATGTTGTTTTTTAAACATCTAACTTTTGTTATAAAATGGAATGATGAAAGATATCTTACCCACGCCGGGCCTAAATGAGCTGCTTCATGCTATCTGAGCCACGTCCTTCCATTCCGCTAAAGGAAGTCCCCATCCGACGGCAGGTGATAGGACGACTTATGACGACTCTAATAAATATGCTCCTACCGTTTGAATAATTAAGGCGAAATGAAAAGACTGATTGTTTACAGACTCGTTTACAAAATTAACAACGTAATAACAACAATCAGGTTAAGGCAGTTATGTTGTATATTTCTACTATGTATATATTGTAGATAATTATATTGTTTGTT
This sequence comes from Mimachlamys varia, assembly GCA_947623455.1. Classification (NCBI taxonomy): domain Eukaryota; kingdom Metazoa; phylum Mollusca; class Bivalvia; order Pectinida; family Pectinidae; genus Mimachlamys; species Mimachlamys varia. Next base: position 32,529,439 of record OX392540.1, read on the forward strand.
TTGTTTGTAGTGTTGAACATTACATGTAGGAGCTCGACCGGAAGTTTCAATTTCCCACGAAAACAGACTGTTCTATCTGCTTCAGCTTTACTTTCAATAAAATAAATGGATCTACCTGTTTTTTCTTAGTTTTTGCATCGGAAAATATAAAGGACGTAAACAAGGAAAAGATCAACAAGAATTATTTTAGCGCTGAATCCTTTTTAGCTGCTTATAATTAAAGTCATATTTTGAGAAATGGATGATGGTGATATACCCCAACCCACCCCGCTCCGGTATGCCAAATCATGTGCTTTGATCGCATTGACATACATAGCAATGAAGTATTTTTACAATGTTTTAGTATTGGTTAGTGTAACCTACAGTGTTCTATAAACAGTGAATTACATCAGCATAAATAGAATAAGAATATTGTAGTTGTATGCGGCTCAGAATATTCATAAGTTCTCATTAATATTCATACTTTTCTCTTGATATCTAGTCCTTAAGGTAGAAAGTACGGCAGATGCTCTTAATTTAATTCCCTAGTATCATGAAAATGCGGTTACTACAGATACACAAGGCAATTCTTCAACACGCATTCATTCAAGGGCCAGAACAGTGGAAGAGATTTACAATTTACAATCAAAGAACTGAAAGGGTTCGTGACAGTGATTTTCAGTATGAGCCTGTTGAAAAAAACCTACCATTGCTGAATGTAGGCAGAACAAAAAAGTCAGGAAACGTCGTGGTTAAGAGGGATGTTTTCAAGAAACAGGTTCCAACTGTTTCTGATATTGTAAAATTCCGCAACGGCACTGTAACCACTACAAAGTACATATGAATTCAACTGATAGCAAAGATGTTCTTTTATATAAAGGATGATACACATTACGCCATTTATGAAGTTCGTAACTCATTGTGAAGGAATAGATAATTGCCTGCCATGGATTGAAATTTTTTTCGAAAATTTTAGTAATATTATAAATTGCGACACGCACACAATCACAAGTGCAAATACATCGTTTTTGATGTTGAACTAAAATGTGTTGTCCGCGAAGGGAATTACATATACCGTGTATTCCCCGAACTATTAAACAGGTCTTCACGACTTCGAGTTAGTGGAGTTAACTGTAAATGTAAATTAAAATGAGCTTACACTAAATGTTTTTCGACAGTGAGTCCGATCGATCATTAGTACATCAGTACATCAGAGATACACGGACACAGGGACCTGATAATTTGTTACAGCTAGTTTTGGACCTAAAATAGAGTGTTTAGAGTATTGTCCCCCTCAATGGTCATGACCATTGAGGGGGGCAGTTTTATCGAAAACTGATCTTAACCCCCCAAAAGTGTAAAATTACTCTAAACACCCTATTTTAGGTTCAAACTTAGCTGTTACCAATTCGCAGGTCCATGTGGACACGGACAGGTAAAAAGTATACCGAAACAACATACTGCTGTAATATTGAATAACATATTTTTAAATGGCCCTCTGTTTGATTTTTGCAAATAGGGTGTTTGAATGGCACTACATTTCCAGACAAGATTATGTGTAGGTAAATGTCTCGTGGGGACACTTTGTCGGACCAGTATAGACTTTATGCTCCAAAATATTCCATCAAAATATTCCATCAAAATATTCCAAAATTTGGGCAAAGTATTGGGGTGTGGCCGAAAGCATAACCGTCTTTGTCATACATATGATATGTTATCTAGTGAAAATGTTTGGTCCAGTCCTAATTGGTACACTTCAGGGAATCGATGATGTGATTGACCTTTTTAGCAATTCGGACTTATTGATTGCTGAAAGACTATCCTATTATATGGGACGCGGGAACTGCTTAGAAAGGGACATAAGTATGTGTAACAGGGACATTAAGATTAACCGCGGCGGGTCATTATCAACAAGTGAATTCTACATGTACATTAATACCCCCCCCCCCCCAACCACCACCACCGTAAAACGCCTTATACATGTACACAGGTATCGGAAATATATGTTGCCGTGATTAAACAGACACGTTAATCGAGGGGCCATAACTGCGCAAAATAAAGTCCTCCAAAAGTGGCGATCGAACTTGGCCGAGCCCTTTAGGCATTTTACCTTGTAATTATGTTTCAAAGTTTAAGAAAATCGGATAATATGTGTTTTTGTTATTGCACGGAAACAAAGCGTGACAGACGGACCGACAGCCAGACGGACGAACCCAAATTAATATCCCCCGTTTTGGTGAAAGCGGGAGATAACAAAGCATCCAATCGTTGAACCTAATGGAACAGTGTGTATGCAGTAAGTATGTTTTTTCCCGCAGCCTTAAAAAACAGAGGGAGGGGGCACGGAAACCTGTTAGGCTACTGAAAACCACCGACAAAAAATCAGGAAACTGCAACCATTGTTAAAACATATAAAAGTATATAGGAGGGGACGGTGAGACGATTATGTTGTTGAGATTTCTTAAATGCAAATATGAAGTCAGAGAAGATACATACAAAGGCTAAGTTTCGATATTATATATACAAGGAATAGTGCCGAACGCGTACACAATACAACAGACAGGTCAGTAAAATCACTCCTAAGGTTTTTTATACATTAGAAGAAGAACCGAGGTTCTCGCGCAACCCCACAGCCAAAGGTAATAGCCTGTTATTAATGAAAACTCGGAAGTGTATGTTTTACCAGGAACGTATATAGACTATATTGTTTCAAAATGTTAGTTATTTCATTATTTTTTTTAAGCATTTAGGATATTGTTTTTCCTTTATTCTAATGTCTGTCAAAAAGTTCTTAAAGCGTTCAATGAAAGCGGAGAACTTGCCTGTACTACATGTAAAATATTATCGCTATTGATTGGAGAACGGCGACAATGCTCTGGATGGAACATCACAAAAGGTTATCGATAATTGCTGACGTCAAAACTCCACGGCACGTAAATAGTAGGTAATTTTAATGTGTATCAAAATTCGACGTCATCAATCCAAAACGTTGGCACTTTCGAAATGTGCCGTGGCAACGAATGGGTTAATTAACCCTTTGGGCGCCAGAGGGGTAATATATGACCCCTATTGGTTAACTGCCAGAGGGGTCATATATGACCCCTGAAAATAACAAAAACAAAGCAATATTTCGGTTGATTAGGAACAGTTGGTCTTTCCAAACTGTTTTAACGGATAATTTCTGATCATTTCAACATCATATCCATATCGGAACATACTGTGATTTATTGGAGACAACGTCTCGGATTTTGCATTTTATGACGTTACATTTTCGCGGAATATTTTTACGTCATCGGTTGCGATTTTTACATCACAATGACGGCATGGCAAATTAGTGGATTTTTTAGGCACAAGATGGAAAGCGAAAGTGATAGAGATGTCGATGTACTGGGATACGTTTTCGGCAGCAGTAAGAACCACAAAAGGCAAGGTTCCATCCAATAATATGGATAACTATATGAAACCAGAAAGATAACAAATGTCAAATCCAGATTGTTGAGTCATTTAAGGACTCGTGATGTCGTCGTTAATGAAAGCATGTGATAGGGTTCAAGGAAAGGGAACACATTGTACAGTATTGTCCAGGAAAGAAGACTCTCCGATGGGGAGCCAAGTTATTTAAAATAGTAGAATCTGACACAGGATACTTGTCTATCATCAGTTATATACAGGTGCCTGTAATACTAATTAGTCAACATTTCAATATATTGTTACGATAAATTCCACAAAGCCTGTCCAAAATGATTATGAGAGAAATATTTCTTGGTTATAAATTGTAACCGTTGTGCCGTTCAGATAAATACTTGTATTGCAATCTAGGTAGCATATTAAATCTTTGTTAATTCATTTCCTTTTAAAGGCTCCAGTTAAACCACTGTTAATTTGCATTTGAATATGATTTAATGTTTGAACACATATTCAAAATCTTATCTGCGTTCCTGCTGAGACCTTAGGGGGCCGAGGTGGGCGAGTGGATAAGGTGTTCCGACATTCTACCACTAGCCCTTCACCTCTGGGTTGCGAGTTCGAAACTCACGTTGGGCAGTTGCGAAGCACTGACCGTAGGTCGATGGTTTTTCTCCTCGTGCTCTATCTCGGTGTTCAGGGATTACGCTCACCTACGTTCCCTACACCCTTGGAATATGACAAAACTGAAGGCTCCATATGTGCCAACTTGTTGATGAGGCAAGAAGACCCTTTGATGTACATCGAAAGAATCTCGAGGTCACATTACGCTAAAGACTGACATGCTTTGAAGTCGGTTGCGGCTCCATTGTAATCTTCAAAGGACAGGCATGCAGCCTAGCGATTGGTCAGTTTTCTTTTACCTGAACATGCCTTCAGTTTTTCCATGACATATGCCAGTGTTGTAGAGAGCGTGGGTAATCTTAACCCATGGATATCGAGGATGCGGGTACTCCAGCTTTCCTCCACCTCCAAAACCTGGCATGTCCATGAATGACACTGGCTGTTAATGGGACGTAAACACAAACAAACCTCCTACTTAGCTGGCTTGTTGAAATAGCGTGGTAAATATTAAGTTCGAAGCTCGGTCAGGGAAGACCTCAAACATTATTTTCCTTTAATATTTCTTTTACTATTAAGGAATTATTTCCTTGATTTATGGTATTGACGGGACCGTATTGTGAAAATACATAGTTTGAAACATATAGTTTTATTCCGATACATTGACTACTCTTTATAATACTTTAAGTGTAATAGCTTTGTATAGCTGACATATCTATGTCGAATTCTTTAAGATGACCTTTATTTTAGACAAAGACAACTGAACAACTACATCCAAATCGTCTGAGCTTTAGGGTTGTTTCTGACCTTGTCAGTCCTTTATATGGAAAACATCATCACGTGACAGTAGAAACTACTTCAGTAGCCAATGCCTATGCGATCAACTGTTTGAACAGGGCACATGTTTCATGTCTACAGTGCGATATGCCAGGCGGTATAACTTTACCAATCAGAAGTTTGTTTCCTCTAGTTTAATGAACTTTCTTCCTTATGTAGCTACTTCAGTTGCAGGACAAACTATCTTCAAGTACTTGGAAAATGGGGATGTATTTAGATTATTCCTGATATGTTTTCTTCAGGTTGGAATGTATGATTTTATTTAACGTTCCGATGACTAGTTCGGAATGTACTCCGTCACCTTCACCATACAAATGACCAGTAAAGTGTATGTACATACAAGATTTGACATTGGTACGAGTTGATCACGTAAATCGAGATGAGGGTCTTATAGACTCTTGTACATGAATTGCCAAGTATCATACAAATCGTTGCTGAATCACGTCATTTCGGAACAACTATAATATTATTGCATAGCACCATTACAGCGTAGCCGAAATCGACATCGATTATTGTTGATAAGTTGTACATATTTTACTCGGTGTACCAATATTCAACACGGGAACAAAAGGGAAAATATAACAATGCTGAAAAGCTTTGGGAAACCAATGCACAAATGATTGAATGTTTATCGATTTGTACAGTTATCAGAAAACTGGACCGTACTAGCATATATGTTGTAACGGTGCATGTTTATTTGAATGCATTTATGTAACAGCTTTGATCCAAGTCATCTAAAGACTTGTCATGTTACATAAGATGGATTTCGAACCCAGGACGAAGGGTGGACTTGTGATCCAAACGATCAAACATGGGGAGGGGTTCAAAGTTAAATTTTTCTGTCTAAATCAAGATTTCAAATCCATTTAATCGAAGAAAAACAATTTCGTCAACATCCTACTAAGAGTTACATGGCTTTACGATGACTTTTTGTCGGCTTTGAACTTATCTATGTACTACATATGAATCGCTTAAGGATAGCTGTTAGATATAGAAACGTTAGCGAAACAAATTTGCCGTGTTGAATTGATTGTTTAAGTATTTATACATGTATTCCAAATGAGCCCCTCTTCTGATCCCAGTTAATGCTTACATCATCTTCTACGCTCTTAAATGACCTTGGCTGTTAAAAGGTCTTAAAACAACCAAAACAAGCCAATCAAGCAAAACAGAAGGTTGATGCCGAAAAAAAGAGTCATTTCGACTTCGCTACTAAGCAACCTGATTATGAAGAGTTGATAGGAGACGTATACGTATCCTCCATCCTACAACCAGCTGGACGGTGCCACATGCATTTTTGTCAACGTCTTTCCGATCGACACTTTGCTTGTTTTACAAATGGTACGATATACCAATACGACAAATCAAATGAAAGCACGCATTTCAGGGTCTAAACAAAGTAATAACTTTATATTCAGTGACACGAACTTCAATAGATTAAAGTTGTTTGTTGTTTTAGATGGAATGCACCGACGATTTAAAGTGTGCAAAAGAACAAAAACATCATCTGCATGGACTGTAGAGATCATATCTGTGTGTGATCTTGTTTCAAAACTGTCCACACGAAAAGAAATTATAAAGAAGAACATATTAGAAAGCTGTATATGACCGTTTGGGGTATACATTTGACAAGGGGAAATTGATAGATTTGCTGCGGTGACTCCCTTATTTAATAATGACGTCACAGTTATTGTTGACGTCATCGAGAAAATGACAATATGACGTCAACGACAATTTAAAAATGTTATAGGCCTAGCTGAAATGAAATACGACAGTAATGTTATATGAATACAAGATTCAAATGTTCGATATTTCTAAAAGCATGATGTAAACAACGGAATAAAAAAATGAAATGTTTACATGTATAAGTCAGTATTTTGTTTTAATCTGGCGTAGGGATGGCAAAAATGTGACACTGGCGTGGCACCTAAAGGGTTAAAGGAATATAATGTTTGAGGTCTGCCCTGACCGAGCTTCGAACTTAATATTTACCACGCTATTTCAACAAGCCAACTAAGGAGGAAAGGAGGAGGTTTGTTTTGTTTTACGTCCTTTTAACAGCCAGTGTCATTTAACCCTTTAGGTGCCACGCCAGTGTCACATTTTTGCCACACATTTTTGCCATATATATATGTGTGAAATGAGCTTCCCATTACAGTAACTCGCCGCGGCTCCATATTATATACACATTTTTTTAAATACTGCAGAAACTCAAGCAACTGTGGTTTGATGTTGTTCTGTTCATTGGTTTTCGTGTTAATCTTATAAGGTATGAAGTTATACGGACACACATGGCTTACGTTGTGGAGCGACAAAAAGGTCTTAATCGTTATTCACGGAACAAAAGTTATGCTGAACAATATGTATAATAAGAAAAGTATTGCAATAAAGCTGTACGGAGCAAACCCTTTGGTGGGAGGGGGGGGGGGGGTAATTGTAGATAATTGCATTGTGATGAAATACATTATAGTTTTAAGCTTATTTTTGTCTTAAATATTGCTGAATTTTCTTAAATCCAGGTAAAAGTATTTTCGTAAAATGAAATATTGGTAAAATTAAATATGTGCAAATGCATTTCTACATGGCTTAAAGTTTTGGATTTGAAGATACTGATTCCTGCAGAGGCCCCAATTAAAAATGTTATGCGGGTTTTTAAACATCTAACTTATGTTATAAAATGGAATTATGAAAGATATCTTACCCATGCCGGGCTTAAATGAGCTGCTTCATGCTATCTTAGCCACGTCCTTCCATTCCGCTAAAGAAAGTCCCCACCCGACGGCAGGTGATAGGATAGTACTAACATCAATACCCGGCCTCCTATATCTTTATTTCCCGCATTAACAATCGACGCACGTTCCACGTTAACAAGAACTACCCAAAGACTGGGGAGACGCAAGTGTCACATGCGTTTTCAAGAAAGGCGACAAACATCTGGCTGAAAATTACAGACCAGTTTCTTTACATCTGTAACCAGCGAACTTTTAGAACACATCATCTGCAGACACATCCTAAAGCACCTCGAGAGAAACGACATCCTAACATCGCTAGACCACGGGTTGAGGTCAGGATACTCATGCGAAACTCGATTAATCACCACACTAAACGATTTCTTCAAAGAGTACGGCCAAGGCAATCAAGTAGATACAGCCATTTTGGACTTTTCTAAGGCCTTCGACACAGTGCCACACAACAAATTGCTAGGGAAACTATACCAATACGGAATAAAAAACAACATACACAAGTGGATTACCAACTTCCTCACAAAACGAACAATGAGGACAATTGTCGAAGGAACAAAATCAAAAGAAGTGAAGGTGGACTTTGGTGTCCCCAGGGCACAGTGATCGGACCCCTCATGTTCCTCTGCCATATAAACGACCTACCAGACAATATGACATCTAAAGTTCGACTTTTCGCCGACGATTGTCTCCTCTACCGTACCATCAATACCTACGCAGACCACACACTCCTACAAAAAAATCTCAATAACCCTGAAGATTGGTCAAAAAAATGGGGAATGCGTTTTAATGCTAAGAAATGCTACGTAATAAGCATTCGCAAGAAAACATCCAAATTCTACACCCTAAATGACCACATCCTGGAGGAAGTACAAAACAACCCTTACCTTGGCCTACAAATTTCATCTGATCTAAAATGGACTACACACATTAACAAAGTAGCCAAGAAATCCTGATCAACTCTAGCCTTCCCACGTAGAAACCTTAAACACTGCACAGAGAACTGTAGGAAAACAGCATACATCTCTATGGTACGATCGGTATTGGAATATGGCGCCACCATTTGGGACCCCTACAGGAAAAATAACATAGACAAGCTAGAGCGCATCCAAAGAAGAGGCATCCGTTTCATAAAACAGGATTACAAATCCAGAGAAACAGGAGCTATCGGCAAGATGGCACAAGAGCTGGATCTACAAACGCTAGAATGTAGAAGAAAGAGCCTCCGTCTGATACTTCTATATAAGGTGGTTGAGGGTTTTTTATTAATATCTATTCAAGTTCTATTATTACTTTAAGTCTTACGACTTATCAGTGTAAACATATGATATATACAGGATATTTACATATATACAAAATGTTGAATTGGCCACAGGAGAATGAACGATGCAATAATAGTAACATCAATCAATATTATTATTGCAAAATATATAGAGGATATTCAATGGTTTCCGTTTAATATCGAATATATTTCACAAGTATGGCAGATTTTTTTTATACTTTCACGAGTGCGTAGCACGAGTGAAAATATAAAAATAAATCTGCCATACAAGTGAAATATATTTGATATTAAACGGCAAACCATTGAATTTTCTTTTTATTACATTTCGAAAGAGCACTAAGATACTTTCATTATTTTTTTTCTTGGTCTACTTGCCTACTGCAAAGGAGCTAAGTCTACTGTAATCCGTCGAAATCACAACCGATCGGGTCCAGTACACAGCTGATTGGGATAAGCTGAACGGAAAAGTTGAACCATTCTCATATTTCAATTCATTTCATATTAAATCCTGCAGCAGTTCTCATCAATATTTACTATTGATGCCATTTCTTCAAGACCATCTTTCCCCCAGAGACAAGTTCTAGCAGACGACAACAATGCCGAGCCTTCAAGATTCGATCAAGGGGAACAACTCATACAAAAGTTTCGGTATTACGTGAAAAAAATGACCCGGTTGAAAACTACCAACCGTTGAAAGCTACGGCGGGTCACTTTTTCACGGGACGAATTATGGAAAAAATCGAATGGGGTCATTGTTCTACAGATGGCCGTGTAAGATTTCTACTGTTAAATAACGATCCCGGGAAACTTTTGCAACGTAGAATGATGACCCGAGTGGTATTTTATTGGCGGGTGACTTTTTCACGTTACACTGAAAAAGCCTTATATTTTCACTGCAAAATCATATATTTACATTTGCTCTGCATTACCACTATATAACACTACCAAGGCCAGTTCTGTGTTATGAGAGCATAACACTGGAGTGGTCATTATGACGTCATTACGATTGTGACGTCATAATCATAACGTTGGAAATAGTCGGCCGATACAGGCTGTTCGCTGTTCCATATATTAGAAATCTACCTTAAATTTTCAGAACAAATGTAGAATATAAATTGAATTTATTATCAAAACCAATGGAAAAATGTAAATATAAGCATTAAACATCATTCTGTTCCGTGTTATGGTCCTATAAAACGGAACAGAATGATGTTTAATGCTTAAATATTTTCACGGCAAAATCTTATATTTTCACTGCTCATCACTGCAGTGAAAATATAGGTTTGATCAGTTTGATAATTTTCTATATTTCACTTGCAAAAATGTAATAAATAAAGGACCGCCATTGACTGGAATCAACTAGAAAACGTCACGGTCAGCGCCAAATCTGTCGAAGCATTTAGATCTGCACTCGACAGATTCAGCCAGTAACATCCAGGCAACACCCTAAGAGTTTGTACGTGGATGCGATTTATGCACGTGAAAGACCGGCGGTATATATTGGATTTATGGAAGTATTTTCAGTGATATACGTTTTATTTCGGATACGCAATTTCACGAATGTGTTATTAGTAACAATTAACCAGCATGGCAGTATTGTGGTTAAAAGTCTAGAGGTGATCATGAGTGCGTTTGATTTTTGACAGGGGTTGCCGCGTGCCCGGAGCACTGAATGTTGTGACGGTCAGGAGTACTTTGAAAACCGGTTTTACAGGCTATGACCTTTTATACCCATCGGGGCCCATACTCTATACCAAGCAATGGCATAACTAGAATGTCGGCACTTATTATTAATTGAAAGCTTTTTAAGTTGCATTGTCAGCTTTAGGATACTCGTTTAGAATTTTCCATTTTTACTCGCCAGAGGCTCGCAAAAATGAAATATTCAAAACTTGTATCATACATTTAATATGAAGAGAAACGCATGACAGATCCTCTTTATCTACAATATAAACGTAATATATTATTTGGAAATTAAGCGATGGTTGACATTGAACATGAAGATACATGTATTCTTTTACCAATGCTTGTAACAACTGGTCCGTAGATCATATATATATTTAAGAAATCATTTTTCTTTTTCTGTTGTTTACTTAAGGATCAACCTTTGATTTTGTTTAGTTTATGAGATCATAAATCCAATGGAGCACGAGGTAAATTACTGAAAATGGGTCATAACTTTTCTGTTCAATTTAGCCCCATCTGCGGACATATATTTCATTTCAAAACTTACAAACGTGAAAACGGTTCAATAAATGTAACAGCATGAAGTTTGCACAAGCCGTAGCTAGCTCCGCCCATGTCAACTGTTAATGACGTCATACAATTGTGATTCGAACGGGATAATTTGCATAGCTCCGCCCACATGTATTGCTGTCGACGTCATAGAATTTTTGCACGTTCTCAAGTATAGTTATTAGAAAATAACTCTAGTTTGCAGTGCAATGGTTATCGAGTGAATGTCAGTGTAGACTGTAAATATTGGTGTGTAAAATATTTTAAATGATGCGCGTCAGCGCGTTATGTTGAAATATCTGTATAAAAAATCAGTTTACACACCAGTAAACAACAAAAAAGACTAATTATTTCTTATATTTACATTTGCGCTGCAACCCAGTATATGAACTGATAAGGATTGAAAGTCATTTTTTTTTAAACTTTCATAGTGCTATGAAAGGTCAGCCGTTACATCCATATTCAGCATGAAGCCCTAGTGGGCTTCATTGAATATGGATGTAACGGCTGACCTTTCATAGAACTATGAAAATTAAAAAATGACTTTCAATCCTTATATTAACCACTTCTGTGCCACGGAGCCGATTTTGAGCCGATCGTTTATCTACGTTCAGTGCCACAAAGCCGATTTCGAGCTGATGCAGGAGCGCCAAAAATGGACATTTCATTTTCAAATTTTAGGTTTAATAGCTATATAGGGAGATATCTCACCTATACATTGAAAAAGGTTTCGACGTCATATCCGCCAAAATGACGTCACTACAGGTAAACAATGACGTAATATAGTGCGGAGACGTCTTCAAACTGGCGGCATCAATAACTTTATTTTTTAAACGTGATTCATGTTATGCTACATCGATTTTGTGTTTTCCCACAATATCAATACAGTAACGAACCATTTACCAACTGTAGTAGGTTAGATGTTGTTCTGTTCATTTGTTTTCGTGTAAATCTTGCAAGGTATGAAGTTCTACGGATACACATGGCTAACGTTGTGAAGCGACAACAAGATGTTAATCGTTTTTATTCACGTTACACCTCGTTTATCCAATAGTTATGCTGAACAATATGTATGTAAAGAAAAGTATTGCAATAAAGCTGTACGGAGTAAACCCTTTGGTGGGAGGGGGGTACTTGTAGATAATCTCATTGTGATGAACTATACCTTATAGTTTCAATCAACCTTATTTTAAGGTTATTTTTGTCTTAGCCTATTGCTGAATTTTCTTAAATCAAGGTAAAAGCATTTTCGTAAAATGAAATATTTGTATATTGAATTGTAAATGCGTTTCTGTATGGCTTAAAGTTTTGGATTTTGAAGGCGGAGATACTGATTCCTGTAAAGGGCCTTATTTAAAAATGTTATGTTGTTTTTTAAGCATCTTACTTTTGTTATGAAATGGAATTATGAAAGATATCTTGCCCATGCCGGGCTTAAATGAGCTGCTTCATGCTATCTTAGCCACGTCCTTCGATTACGCCAAAGGAAGTCCCCACCCGACGGCAGGTGATAGGATAGTACTAACATTAATACCCGACCTCCTATGGCTCTGCCCCGGCCGGTTATTAAATCGGTCCCATGCCTCGTAATGGAGCAAGCCCGGTGTGATTACACCGGGGCGATTTTTGCATCACTTATCGGCCGATTAGTTCTCATCGATAAATAAACTTAAATTATAAACCATTTCTGTCGATCTCCTACCCAACTTCTAATTTAAATCCATCTAAAATATCGTTAAATATCAAATTTACGTAACGAAGCATAAACTGAAACGAGTAGCGGTAGCCATGATTAAGATTTCAGTAAATTTCTTGGTTTCTTTTCTGAAGAGTTCCTCTAAGTGAATGGGCGCGCGCGTGCGGACCAAATAAGGAAGTCGTAGAAAGCCGTAGTAACTCCATATTTGGCCATGCAGGCCCCGGTTTCATCAATGCCAAATGGTCAAAGGCAAATTCAATGAAGCGCGCTAGCGCTTCATGTTGGATTTGCCTTTGACCATTTGGCATTCATATAGCCTATGAATGCCAACTGAAAGCAGTTCAATACTTATATTTACCATTTTTAGAATCTACTCATGTCATAAAACAATCAATAACACATTTTATTTCTCAGCATTTAGCTCAATAAATGTATTTGGCGCATATGCTTATTCAATGAAAAGAACAGCCATCGCCCGGGGACGGTCAATGGTATTCAACGTAACAATTTTGACGTCATAATAATGATGAAGTCAACAATTGGTCATTGGCATTCATGGCCTGATGAATGCCAACTGAATTTGGTATGATTATATAGTGGCAATGCCATTCAATGGTAAATATGGAACGTTGATGAAACCTGGGCCGGATTAGTCATACCCCCATGCACACGAAAGAGTCCTATATCAAACTTACAAAAATGTAGAATATGCACATAACGCCTGAAATATCAATCTTGTAATGAGATCCGTTTCATTGCATCATGATCAAAGGCAGTTTACATCATGCATTATCCCAGTAAACATGTTTTAATGCCCCTTGCGTATAAAATATGAACAGATTTAAACAACATTTTAGACATTTTGTAAATAACTGATGTGACAAGAGTGAACCTGAAAATCTGATAATCTTCAATTCCTCAAAAACGACTTAAACAATCTATAAAACACCTTATAGATCAAAGTCAAGTTGGTATTTATACTCATCTTGTCGGCCTTAATTTGCCATGAAATTGACATTTCTTGGGACATAAACCCTAACTTAAGGATTTTCTCTTGTGAAAAGTATTTTTGTTCTGAAAATTATCAATTTTTCAATCATAAAAACAGGTGTTAGCATACCATTAGTGATATAAATCGAAAACAAACTTGTTCCAACAATTTATGAAATGTATATTTGAATATAATTACATTTGCGCTGCAACCTACTATATGAACATGACCAGCAAAAATGCCTTTCATAAAAGTATATTTACCATTGAATGGCATTGCCACTATATAATCCTACCAAATTCAGTTGGCATTCATCAGGCCATGAATGCCAATGACCGATTGTTGACGTCATCATTATTATGACGTCAAAATTGTTACGTTGGATACCATTGACCGTCCCCGGGCGATGGCTTTTCTTTTCATTGAACAAGCATATGCGACAAATACATTTATTGAGCTAAAAGCTGAGAAATAAAATGTGTTATTGATTGTTTTATGACATGAGCAGATTCTAAAAATGGTAAATATAAGTATTGAACTGCTTTCAGTTGGCATTCATAGGCTATATGAATACCAAATGGTCAAAGGCAAATTTAATGAAGCGCATATAGCCTATGAATGCCAACTGAAAGCAGTTCAATGCTTAAATGAAAGAAGTGGTTCTCGAGACGTAGCACGTGGTTTAATTATGACGTCATAGATCAAACTTGTTCAATGAGAGTCTTGACGCGCCGCTTCGAATAACATGAAGAATGCCCTTGCGTCAAACGCTCAAATGACTAATTATTATCATATTTGCGCCAATTTATTCAAGCTGGGCTGTTCCGCCAATATCCTTTAAATGACGACACATGTACAAACGCATTTAATAAAATATTAATTGGAGAAGATATTAATAAAGTTAAGTAATTGTTCTATAGTAAAAATGTAAATATATGGATTGAAAATCATTTTTTTAACTTTCATAGTGCTATAAAAGGTCATGGCGGGCTTCATTCAATATGGATGTAACGGCTGACCTTTCATAGCACTATGAAAGTTAAAAAAATGACTTTCAATCCTTATATATTCAATTAATCAAACAGTTAAACAAATTCATAAGCATAGTATGTTAAAGATGTGATATTCAAAACGTATTTCCGATTGTTAAAGACCCAATATACATGAACGTAACTTTCGGCAAAACTTGAAGCGAAAATAAAACCTAATAACTTATTATATTTATTGATAATAAGATTACCTGATATCAGCAATATTCAAGATCGATTCTTACACGGTTACCGGTACAACTACAGCTGAAACTCGGTATTTGTAAACACGCGTCCATTTTACGTTTGGTTTGTTATTTTCAATTCTTTAGATTTTTCTGTTCATAGATTCTTGTTAGTTACCGCTCAGGCTTACTTCGTTTTAGGTTTATTTTTGCATGGTTATCAACTGGATTTTTTTTTTCAGAATTTTTCAGAATCACGAAAAATTTCCTGAAAATACGTATATTGGGCCTTTAATAATAAAATGGACTAAGTTTACTGATGACGACAGGTCGACCGTGACGTCACTGGGATTGACCTGCGACCTCTCCAGCCCGATCTAGATCTACCGCTGGGGTAAAGCAGCATTCTCTATAGCTAAAAACCTGTAGGTCTAGTCAAGTGCACATCTTCACTATTACTCCCATTACACGATCTCCAACCACAGTTGTTTGATTTTCTGTCAGTAACAAAATAATTATATATACATGTGTAGCGGCTCATGAAAGCACATTCTGTGATGGGCCGTGGCTCCACTATATATTTGTAAACGTCAAAAATGACACGGTTGTTTAAGCCTTTTTTTTAATGTTTATATATATATATATTCATTATGTAAAAAAAAATTCTTCAGTACATTTTGTATATCTATTTATTTAAATGTATATATAAAAACATTAAAATTTAAATTTCCAGTCGTAATTGTACCTTGTTTGATATACGTAATATTTGTACAATTCGTATCCATGTATAGAATGCGATCCAGGTATTCACATCATCTATGATAGACGATTTGCCACTATGAGTTTGATCATGTCAGAATACCGGACCGTTTATCAATCAATCAATAGAATATTTACTTTTAGAAGTGTCACGCATCATATACATAATAACATATCACAGCAATTTCATATTAAAATGACAATTAAAATATTTGAGTACTTTAAAATGTCATGCCCAGCCGAACTCGGCTCATGAGACACTATACTATCACTGCGACATCGAAACATCCTTTTTTGGGAATGTCGAGTTGGCGTAGTGTTAACGGCCGCAGGATTTTCTGGCTAGGTGATTTCACAGGCGGCTCATTCCCCGAACACCAACTAAGTACTTGTTTATATATCTTGTATAAGTGCTAAAATGGTGTATATGACACTAATTTACACAAATCTGAAACTTAAATACATATCAATAAATAAATGATAATTTACACATACATATATCGGAAAGAAGGTGTAATAAATAATTAAAATGATGATTTTTCTAAGTGTGCAGCTGTTTTATGCAGTACCTATTTATCATTTATTTGTTTGCGAATATCATTAGTCATTGAGTATCTGTTAAATTTAGTTACCAAATTCAAATTCATTTTCATTTTATTTCTTCAAATTCATTTTATTTCTCTTTTTCACAACACATTGCATAGAGAAAATAAATTTACAATATAATACATTCAATTATTGTAGTGTTCGTAGTATATACACAGCACAGTTTCAAAATATTACATTTACATAAAATTGTATCATGGAGGTCAAATCATATTGTTAATTATTCTGATAAAATTACATATTTTCATTAATGTTTTAGTATTAATTACTTGTGTGTGAAATAACTTTGTATATGTATTTTCAGACTATTCTTGTTTATATGTTGATTGTATGATGTAATTATTCTATTTGTGAATCTTCATTTGTGGAGGAAATAAAGAGAATAATAATAATGGAACTTAATAACATTTGGTCTTGACCAATAGTATTATCGATATATAGAATTCTATGAGCATACAGGGTTTTACATTCTAGTAAATAATGAAATTCATCACCAATTTGTTTGCCATTACAATGTGGGCATTTTCTTTCATTATACTCCATCTGGTGCCATCTGCCAGTTTCAACAATAAATTTATGATTGGTTGTACGAAATTTACAAAAAGTGACTCTATCTTTATCAGTTAAGGCGTCTAAATAATTTTCAAAATGACAGTTATCTTTAAAAATTCTACAACATACAGCTTTAGATGAATCACGTACATCACTGCCATTTCTGTAAGTACTGATCATGCAATCTTAACTTAATCACGTGTTTAAGCCATACAGGATTACATTCAGAAGTATATTGTATATTCCATAAGTAACTCGTCCCACATTCATTTAAAATATCTTTAACAAAACTTATGTATGAAACAGGTTTATCGTAAAAATGATGATTGTAACAAATAAGCTTATACAGTATACTATTCATTTTACTTGGTTTAGAGTGGGTCAACTGTGACCAATATGTCATTACTCTTGTTTTAACTGATATTTCCAGTGGAGTTGCACCAAGTTCTCCATACCCCATATAATTAGGTGTACTACCAGAAGTTGATTTACCTGTGTAATTTACCTGTGCAACATTTCTGCTATAAACTATAACTCACTATCATCACAACTGACCACCTAAATAAACATGTTTTTATAAGAAGAGTTGGTGTTCGGGGAAGTCCCCTTACAGGCACGGCGGGGTTCCGGCGTTCCCCACTTTTTATATAACAAAGGAAAGTGTTGGTATAGGAGAACAATGGAAAATCAATTATAGTCTGTTTTATACTAGGTAACTTACCTGTGTAAAAGTTACCTGTGTGAACGTTACCTGTGTCTATAGACTATACTATATATAAGACTAAAAACCTGATAACATGAGTAAAAAATATTTTTTTATAATTTAACTATATTTCATTCATTGGATTTTCTTAATTGATATTATTATATATTACAGTAAAATTAAATGTCTTTCATTCAATATTACATATAATTACGTAAATATATATTTTAATAATTTAACTCTATTCCATTCATTTAATTTTATCAATTAATATTACATCAATTACAGTAAAATTAAGTTTCTTTCATTCAGTATTACATAAACTGTATATGTTAGTACATGTGTTTATAGTCAAACATTTCAATACTTGTACATAATGATTACATATTACATTTAATTAAATATTTCAAACACTTCAACTTTACATTATAAATTATCAATAGTATATCTTCATTATCAACTGAAAGTTCAATAGTCAATTGCAATATTTGCATTACATTGTTTAATTACAAATACTTTACAACAAAATAAAAAAGTTTTATTGTGTATTCGTTGATAACACTAAAGCATTCGATAATGACAAGTCTCATGACAAACTTTGGCTTAAAATATGGAGAAGTGAAATTACGGGTAAGTTGTTGAATAAAATTTAGTCAGTTGATGAAAATGCAAAACTTGTACAAAATTAAGCAGGAAATTTTATGTTATGTTCTATATACATGTCGGACTTTTACAAGGAGAGGCTTTTATAATTACCACTCATACTGTTTTCTCTATTTGTAATTGATATGGAAAGCGTACTTATTAATTCTAACTGACAGAGTTATCAATTACAATTATTTGATTAACTTCTTATAGTATACGCTGATAATTATAGTTCTATTTTCAGAAGATGTTGACGATCTTCAAAATATGCTAGATTGTTTGCAGGTTTATACTGAAAAATATAGTTTAACTGTGAATTAATTATACGAAAAAAAAAACAATTTCTTTCAATTTTATTTATTCCGTATGCAACAGCATATAGGATTACAATTACATACATATTAAATCATATAGCATTTTGCAAGATGTCGGAGACCACCAGCAATATAATTGAAATATTTATAATACAGTTCAATACGCCAATGACTTTATCGTGAGAAAATTCATATACAATTCAAGAGCAAACAACATCCAAACATAATTATCCGTTTGAACCCTACATTTGTACCTTCATACATACGTGAAGTATATCCATGTCCAGGTCAGAGACGGATTTATATAAGTTACTAAGCGATTATTGCCGAATGAACTTTGGAAATTACATGAAAGGAACATTGAGGCCATAGATCGTTTTAATTATATTGGATTACATGCTTGATATTGAAACAAAAATATCTTTTTATTCACTATTTGACACGTATGTCACATGTATACTTAATTATGGTTGTGAGCTGTAGGGTCATTATCTAGCACCAAAAATCGAAACTGTACATCTTCTTTTTCTGAACTATTGAATGTGAAGAAAACTGTTGATAGTTCTATGGTATATTTTGAAACAGGTTAATATTATTTACATGAACAGCGTAAAACAAATATCATGAAATATTGGTTAAAGTTGATAAAAAGTGAAATAAATTGTGTATAAAAGCATGTTATGACACTTCTTTTGAGCTCAATATCAGAAAGCCAAGTTATAAATCAAACTGGATTTATCAAGCTAAATAAGATTTATGTAGAATCTATGATCTGTTAAATTTCATTCTTATAAGATCATATTGAAGTCTTAAATGTTACAATGACAAAGGAAATTTCCATTTGCAAACTATCTATTTAATTATTTAAAGTGCAAATGTATCATAAAATAAACCAATATGCTTCATCTAATCATATCAGCACATTAAAAAAAATTGTCTTCCTTCGTCATTTGTGTTTCTGTGTTATCTATGAATATATTAAACACAATGTATCATATACACTTAGCGTTGTTGATCCGAAGGTTAAAATGTGGATTCCCTGTCGTAATTGTACCTTGTTTGATAAACATTTTTATCTACTGACAGAAACTCAAGCAACTTTGCTCCAACCCATTTTTTTACTCCCTGCCAATGGTTCCCCTACCTTGAAACGTGGGAGGGACAACGCCACCATTTTGTATTAGGACGAGGGAAAGTGATAAAGATAGTGCCGTCGCTGGGGCTCGAACCCGCGACTTTGGCTCTCCAGTCCGATGCTTTACTGGTCAGGTAAAGAGATAGTCTCGTATAGCTGACGCTTGAAAGACAACCTAATCAATGCACATTTCCTATATATATCATTTTAGAGAAAATCACTTTTATAATTTAGAATAAGATACTGTCAATCCACATAATACATTTATTTCATAAACTAAATTGGAGTGATCTCCTTTCCACTGTAAATATGGATTGTTTTGACGGAATATATGTGTATTGTAAATGTAAGTATGGAAAGGACTTAACAAAAGCAATGCCTAATGTCCAATCCCATTGGCAAGTCAAATCTACATAATGAATTAAACTGCACGTTAAAAGTAAAAGTAATAAATTTAGTTATTATCACTTTACTCACGTATTTCAAGTCTTCTACACCAACACACAGGACATACGCACACTGTACAGAAACAAGGGCACCGTATGTAAGACAGATTCGATCAAGTGCAGTACAGGTATTTTTTACTCTAATATATATGATAATACGTTTTTGTGAAATAAAACTCATTTATTTCGTTGTAATCAGTCAAGCATGCAATTTTGTGATTTTTCAGGTCCAATGCTTTAGATAAGTTTTATGTATTTTAAATGTACGATAAGTTCAGGCTTTTATGTGAAAAATGTAGATTTTTCTATATATTATTAATCTTCAAAAATAAGCTTTTGGATTAAATAAGATTCTTTTTGAACTGCCGGCAATATATTCTGCAATGTCAAAAATAATCCCGACGTGTTTCATATAGTGGAAATACATATCTAACCACAGTTGCTTGAGTTTCTGTCAATAAATAATAAATATATGAGTGAAATGAGCCTCCCATTACAGTAATGTAATGGTCCGCGGCTCCATATACATGTATATAAACATGTTTTTTATATACTGACAGAAACTCAAGCAACTGTGATCTAAAAAGCTAAAAAATACTATATCATGATAAATTTGTGATGCGAGCCCCTGGTACCTTATAATGTGTTGTTGCTTGGTTTTACCTTAATTAAGTAAACTCCTCGATACCCAGGGGTTACGATAACCTACACTCTCTACACCCTTGGAATGTGTCACGACGAAACTGAAGGCACGCTCAGGTAAAAATAACTTGACCAATCGCAAGGCTGTATGTGTGTTTGTCTTCTGTAGATTACACAGGAATCTAAACCGACTTCAAAACTTGTCAATTTTTACCGTTATGTGACCTCATCAACAAGGTTTCGTACTCAGGAGCCTTCAGTTTTGGCATAACATATTCCAGAGGTGTACAGAGCGTAAACGTAACTCCTAGATATCGTTGACGTATCTATGAGGGCTTTAGATCAATGTTCGATAAAAAAAACTCACCCGAAATGGTCTTATACACGTATATATGTTCAATTGATTGTAAGGATGTGTTTGTGTGTGGGAGGGGGGATTTCGAAAATCAATTAAATTGCGTTTAATACCTTAGTTTAGGTTCAAAACTAGCTGTAACAAACTTTCAGTCCCTTGTGGTCTCGGCCAGACCAGAGGCCAGACCAGAGGATCCCTTGTGGTCTCGGCCAGACCGAAGGATCCCTTGTGGTCTCAGCCAGACCGGAGGATCCCTTGTGGTCTCGGCCAAACCAGAGGATCCCTTGTGTTCTCGGCCAGACCAGAGGATCCCTTGTGGTCTCGGCCAGACCAGAGGATCCCTTGTGTTCTCGGCCAGACCAGAGGATCCCTTGTGGTCTCGGCCAGACCGGAGGATCCCTTGTATTCTCGGCCAGACCGAAGGATCCCTTGTGGTCTCGGCCAGACAAGAGGATCCCTTGTGGTCTCGGCCAGACCGAAGGATCCCTTGTGGTCTCAGCCAGACCAGAGGATCCCTTGTGGTCTCGGCCAGACCGAAGGATCCATTGTGGTCTCAGCCAGACCGGAGGATCCCTTGTGGTCTCGGTCAGACCAGAGGATGCCTTGTGGTCTCGGCCAGACCGAAGGATCCCTTGTATTCTCGGCCAGACCGAAGGATCAAATGTGGTCTCGGCCAGACCGAAGGATCCCTTGTGTTCTCGGCCAGACCGGAGGATCCCTTGTATTCTCGGCCAGACCAGAGGATCCCTTGTGGTCTCGGCCAGACCAGAGGATCCCTTGTGGTCTCGGCCAGACCGGAGGATCCCTTGTGGTCTCGGCCAGACCGGAGGATCCCTTGTGGTCTCGGCCAGACCGGAGGATCCCTTGTATTCTCGGCCAGACCATAAGGATCCCTTGTGGTCTCGGCCAGACCAGAGGAGGCCTTGTGGTCTCGGCCAGACCGGAGGATCCCTTGTATTCTCGGCCAGACCAGAGGATCCCTTGTGGTCTCGGCCAGACCAGAGGAGGCCTTGTGGTTTCGGCCAGACCGGAGGATCCCTTGTGGTCTCGGCCAGACCAGAGGATCCCTTGTGGTCTCGGCCCGACCAGAGGATCCCTTGTGGTCTCGGCCAGACCAGAGGATCCCTTGTGTTCTCGGCCAGACCGAAGGATCCATTGTGGTCTCGGCCAGACCGGAGGATCCCTTGTGGTCTCGGCCAGACCGGAGGATCCCTTGTGGTCTCGGCCAGACCGGAGGATCCCTTGTGGTCTCGGCCAGACAAGAGGATCCCTTGTGGTCTCGGCCAGACTGGAGGATCACTTGTGGTCTCGGCCAGACCAGAGGATCCCTTGTGGTCTCGGCCAGACCGGAGGATCACTTGTGGTCTCGGCCAGACCAGAGGATCACTTGTGGTCTCGGCCAGACCAGAGGATCCCTTGTGGTCTCGGCCAGACCAGAGGATCCCTTGTGGTCTGGGCAAGACAAGAGGATCCTTTGTGGTCTCGGCCAGACCAGAGGATCCCTTGTGTTCTCGGCCAAACCGGAGGATCCCTTGTGTTCTCGGCCAGACCAGAGGATCCCTTGTGGTCTCGGCCAGACCGGAGGATCCCTTGTGTTCTCGGCCAGACCGAAGGATCCATTGTGGTCTCGGCCAGACCAAGGGATCCCTTGTGACGGCCAGACCAGAGGATCCCTTGTGGTCTCGGCCAGACCGGAGGATCCCTTGTGGTCTCGGCCAGACCGGAGGATCACTTGTGGTCTCGGCCAGACCGGAGGATCTCTTGTGGTCTCTGCCAGACCGGAGGATCCCTTGTGGTCTCGGCCAGACCAGAGGATCCCTTGTGTTCTCGGCCAGACCAGAGGACGCCTTGTGGTCTCGGCCAGACCGAAGGATCCCTTGTGGTCTCGGCCAGACCAGAGGATCCCTTGTGGTCTCGGCCAGACCGGAGGATCCCTTGTATTCTCGGCCAGACCAGAGGATCCCTTGTGTTCTCGGCCAGACCAGAGGATCACTTGTGGTCTGGGCAAGACCAGAGGATCCCTTGTGGTCTCGGCCAGACCGGAGGATCCCTTGTGGTCTCGGCCAGACCGGAGGATCCCTTGTGGTCTCGGCCAGACCGAAGGATCCCTTGTGGTCTCTGCCAGACCGGAGGATCCCTTGTGTTCTCGGCCAGACCGAAGGAGCCATTGTGGTCTAGGCCAGACCGGAGGATCCATTGTGGTCTCGGCCAGACCGAAGGATCCCTAGTGGTCTCGGCCAGACCGAAGGATCACTTATGGTCTCGACCAGACCGAAGGATCCATTGAGGTCTCGGCCAGACCGAAGGATCCATTGTGGTCTCGGCCAGACCGGAGGATCCCTTGTGGTCTCGGCCA
This sequence comes from Mimachlamys varia, assembly GCA_947623455.1. Classification (NCBI taxonomy): domain Eukaryota; kingdom Metazoa; phylum Mollusca; class Bivalvia; order Pectinida; family Pectinidae; genus Mimachlamys; species Mimachlamys varia. Next base: position 32,552,955 of record OX392540.1, read on the forward strand.
GACCAGAGGATCCATTGTGTTCTCGGCAAGACCGAAGGATCCCTTGTGGTCTCGGCCAGACCGGAGGATCCATTGTGGTCTCGGCCAGACCGGAGGATCCATTGTGTTCTCGGCCAGACCAGAGGATCACTTGTGGTCTGGGCAAGACATGAGGATCCCTTGTGGTCTCGGCCAGAACGGAGGATCCCTTGTGTTCTCGGCCAGACCAGAGGATCCCTTGTGGTCTCGGCCAGACCGGAGGATCCCTTGTGGTCTCGGCCAGACCGGAGGATCCCTTGTGGTCTCGGCCAGACCGGAGGATCCCTTGTGGTCCCGGCCAGACCAGAGGATCCCTTGTGGTCTCGGCCAGACCGGAGGATCCCTTGTGGTCTCGACCAGACCGGAGGATCCCTTGTGGTCTCGGCCAGACCAGAAAATCCCTTGTGTTCTCGGCCAGACCAGAGGATCCCTTGTGGTCTCGGCCAGACCGGAGGATCCCTTGTGGTCTCGGCCGGACCGGAGGATCACTTGTGGTCTCGGCCAGACCGGAGGATCCCTTGTGGTCTCGGCCAGACCGGAGGATCCCTTGTGGTATCGGACAGACCGGAGGATCCCTTGTATTCTCGGCCAGACCGAAGGATCCCTTGTGGTCTTGGCCAGACCAGATGATCCATTTTGGTCTCGGCCAGACCAGAGGATCACTTGTGGTCTGGGCAAGACATGCGGATCCCTTGTGGTCTCGGCCAGACCGGAGGATCCCTTGTGGTCTCGGCCAGACCGGAGGATCCCTTGTGGTCTCGGCCAGACCGGAGGATCCCTTGTGGTCTCTGCCAGACCGGAGGATCCCTTGTGGTCTCGGACAGACCGGAGGATCCCTTGTGTTCTCGGCCAGACCAAAGGATCCCTTGTGGTCTCGGCCAGACCGGATGATCCATTGTGGTCTCGGCCAGACCGGAGGATCCATTGTGTTCTCGGCCAGACCAGAGGATCACTTGTGGTCTGGGCAAGACATGAGGATCCCTTGTGGTCTCGGCCAGACCGGAGGATCCCTTGTGTTCTCGGCCAGACCAGAGGATCCCCTGTGGTCTCGGCCAGACCAGAGGATCCCTTGTGGTCTCGGCCAGACCAGAGGATCCCTTGTGGTCTCGGCCAGACCGGAGGATCCCTTGTGGTCTCGGCCAGACCGGAAGATCCCTTGTGGTCTCGGCCAGACCGGAGGATCCCTTGTGGTCCCGGCCAGACCAGAGGATCCTTTGTGGTCTGGGCAAGACATGAGGTTCCCTTGTGGTCTCGGCCAGACCGGAGGATCCCTTGTGGTCCCGGCCAGACCAGAGGATCCTTTGTGGTCTGGGCAAGACATGAGGTTCCCTTGTGGTCTCGGCCAGACCGGAGGATCCCTTGTGGTCTCGGACAGACCGGAGGATCCCTTGTATTCTCGGCCAGACCGAAAGATCCCTTGTGGTCTCGGCCTGGCCAGATGATCCATTTTGGTCTCGGCCAGACCAGAGGATCACTTGTGGTCTCGGCCAGACCAGAGGATCACTTGTGGTCTGGGCAAGACATGAGGATTCCTTGTGCTCTCGGCCAGACCAGAGGATCACTTGTGGTCTGGGCAAGACAAGAGGATCCTTTGTGGTCTCGGCCAGACCGGAGGATCCCTTGTGGTCTCGGCCAGACCGGAGGATCCCTTGTGGTCTCGGTCAGACCAGAGGATCCCTTGTGATCTCGGCCAGACAAGAGGATTGCTTGTGGTCCCGGCCAGACCAGAGGATCCCTTGTGATCTCGGCCAGATCAGATGATCCATTGTTGTCTCGGCATGACCAGAGGATCCCTTGTGGTCTCGGCCAGACCGGAGGATCCCTTGTGGTCTCGGCCAGACCGAAGGATCCCTCGTGGTCTCGGCCAGACCGGAGGATCCCTTGTGGTCTCGGCCAGACCGAAGGATCCATTGTGGTCTCGGCCAGACCGGAGAATCCCTTGTGGTCTCGGACAGACCGGAGGATCCCTTGTGGTCTCGGCCAGACCGGAGGATCCCTTGTGGTCTCGGCCAGACCAGAGGATCCCTTGTGTTCTCGGCCAGACCAGAGGATCCCTTGTGGTCTCGGCCAGACCGGAGGATCACTTGTGGTCTGGGCAAAACATGAGGATCCCTTGTGATCTCGGCCAGACCAGAGGATCACTTGTGGTCTCGGCCAGACCAGATGTCCCTTCTCTTCTCGGTCAGACCAGAGGATCCCTTGTGATCGCGGCCAGACAAGAGGATTCCTTGTGGTCCCGGCCAGACCAGAGGATCCCTTGTGATCTCGGCCAGACCAGATGATCCATTGTTGTCTCGGCATGACCAGAGGATCCCTTGTGGTCTCGGCCAGACCAGAGGATCCCTTGTGGTCTCGGCCATACCAGAGATCCCTTGTGATCTCGGCCAGACCAGAGGTTTTCTTGTGGTCTCGACCAGACCAGAGGATCCCTTGCGGTTTCGGCCAAACCAGAGTATCTCTCGTGGTCTCGGCAGGATCAAAGGATCCCTTGTGGTCTCGGCCAGACCAGAGGCCCATTCTGGTCTCGCCCAGACCAGAGGATCCATTGGGATCTCGGCCAGACCAGATGATTCCTTGTGGTCTCGGCCACACCAGAGGATCCCTTGTGGTTTCGGCCAAACCAGAGTATCTCTCGTGGTCTCGGCAGAATCAAAGGATCCCTTGTGGTCTCGGCCAGACCAGAGGCCCTTTCTGGTCTCGCCCAGACCAGAGGATCCCTTTGGATCTCGGCCAGACCAGATGATTCCTTGTGGTCTCGGCCACACCAAAAGACCCCTTGTGGTCTCCGCCAGACCAAAAGACCCCTTGTGGTCTTGGCCAGACCAGAGGATCCCTTGTGGTCTCGGCCAGACCAGAGGATCCCTTGTGGTCTCGGCCAGACCAGCGGATCCCTGTGGTCTCGGCCAGAGGACAGAACCCGAAGTCTTCCTCGCGTACAGAGGCGATTGTGATTTTTTTTGTTCTTGGAGATGGACAGGACATTACACTTTTGGGGATGGAACTCCATTTTCCATATTTTTCCCAATCAGATAAGCTATCAAGATCTTTCTGTAAGACTGAAGCATCCTTATTGGAAGTGATCGTGATATACACAATGGTATCGTCGACGAACAGCCTTACTGTAGAGGAGAGGTAAAGGGTATGCCATTTATGTACAAAGGGACAAACTCGGTCCGATGACCGATCGCTGGGGGACCCTTGGCTCAACTGGTACGCAGAAAGACAGTTCGCCATCGAGTATTACCGACTGTGTTCTAACAGTAAAGAAGTTTTGTATCCATTTGTTTACATTGCCCCTGATCCCATAGTGATTTAATTTATGAAGTAAAAGATTATGGCTGGCTTTATAAAACCACGGACTTAGAGAGACTTAGATGATCTAAGTCCGTGATCAAACGCCTTAGAAAAATCTAGAATAAAAAGTCTCTCCGTTTCTGATTCTCAACATTTTTGGAAATATCAATAAATTCGATCAATTGGATTTTACAGGATCTAGACTGACGGAAATCATGTTGCAATGAGTATAGAATGTTGTTTTTGTCAGCATGTAACATGATATTACTAACAATTATACACTCAAGGAGCTTACTGCAAATACAGGTCGGTGAGACTGGTCGATAATTTTCGGAGTTGTACGTTGAGCCTTTTTTTGTATGTTGGAGACACATGTGCCACTTTCCAGGCAGATGGAACTTCACCAGATACTATAGACTTATTAAAAAGGAGCGTTAATATAGGCGAGATCTCATTTGCTATTTGTTTCAGGAACCTGGCCCTGGTTTCATCAACGTTCTTTAACTTAAGGAAACTCCTTAACTTATAAACCCCCATAGGAAAGCATTACATAATTTAAGGAAAGTTCCTTAACCAAGGATTTTCCCCTTAAATTCTGTGATGCTTTCCTATGGAGATGTTTAAGTTAAGGAGTTTCCTTAAGTTAAGGAACGTTGAGGAAACTAGGGCCTGAGTTTAATACTGTCCGGTCCTGCACCTTTTGTTGGATTAAGGTTTTCCAGTAATTTTCTGATTCCATCATGGGACCAGGGTGATATAAATGTTACTGGGGATGGAATAGTTGCATATTGAACTCCTGCTGGAGTTTTTTCTAGAGTAATGATGGTAGATTTTGAAAAAACCCAAATTGAAACTGTCTATTTAGTACTTTAGCCTTTGGCAGAGTGTCACTAGCTGGTTTTCCATCTTGTTTGAGTGAAGCCACACCATTATGATCAGATTTTAGATGTTTTATGTAGGAGCAGAAGTTTTTCATTGGACGATCACTGCCTTTTTCGGGTGTTCCAATACGCTTGCCGAATATGTTTCTGGATTTGACGTTTTAATTGGTAATGTATTGTGATTTGAGATCTGGATGACCTGATTTTTTCATTTTTTGTATATACGATCTCGTTTACGGGGAAGACGTCTGATTTCATGAGAGATCCTTGTGTGGCTATTCTGGGTTTTTGCTGTTTTATGGGGGATATGATCTTTTACACATTTGTGAACAGAATCTTTGAATATTTGCCAAATTTCTTCAATGGTGATGTTTGTATCCCCTCTGATGGTATTATACACAGTATTCAGATCAAATTATGTTATCCCATCTTGCTTTCACATAAAGAGCTATTTAACGTGTTTTGTAGGATATTACGAGGAGTGCACTGGTACTCAACGAAAACAAAACGGTTTGTCATTTACCAAAGTTTTTCAAAATCCACATCCCATTTCTTTCACTTATCGAGTATACAATGTCACAATAAGACTTAAGCCCTGAGTTTGCTCAATAACCGGTATCGTGAAAGATTGTAATACAGAAGCATGGTTAGACAGTATTTCATCTTTCGAAAAACCTGTCAATGTGCAAGTAGGTTTACCAAGATTATCCAGCAGGTCTAGTTCTTTTTGCAAGCGATAAGAATAGTGTTTGCAAACAATTATTATGTTATCAAATGCTTTGTCTGCAGACACAACCACATACGTATCATGTAGATCGTTGAGTATAATATCGACTTATGTTTAATTTTCATTTTGTAACGCAAAATGGTAATTCTTTTCTGAATAGAGGACCTGATAGACTTCACCCACTCTGAAAGTGAATCCAATTCAGCATGTTCACGTTTAGTCCATAGTCTGGCATAATCTTCCACCAAGTCCATAAGAATCTTGAAATTCACATTCCAATTGATGGATGGATTCTCTCGATAATTAGAACCTTTCATGAAAAGCTTCCGTGGCTTTATGTTGGGGATAATATTCACATAACCAGTTACTTTGTGTCCAGCTGGACCATAGCAATATGGAGATGAAGAACATGGACATGCTGAAGGATGAGTCATTCTAAGGTAATCTATATTCAATTTTGCAGTGATTGCTTAAAATTGAAAAATGTTTGGTGCAATAGGTATAGAACAAGAGGCCCAGAGGGCCTGTATCGCTCACCTGGATACATTGGTATCTAGGTAATCATGATAGATTATTTTCTTTTAGGCTCGCCCCTCAGCCCCCTAGGGGATCAGTCCCACCATTAGTACATTTTTGAATCTTGAGCACCTAGGGATGGTTCCTGCCAAATAAGGTTGATTTACAATCAGTGGTTATGGAGAAGAAGTCGCTTAAACCAATATAGCTAAATAACCCTTTTTGACCCCGCCCCTCAGCTCCCTAGGGGGTCAGTCCCACCATGAGTACCATTTTGAATCCTGAGCACCTAAGGATGATTCCTGCCAAATAAGGCTGATTTCCAATCAGTGGTTATGGAGAAGAAGTCGCTTAAACCAATATAGCTAAATAACCCTTTTTGGCCCCGCCCCTCAGCCCCCTAGGGGGTCAGTCCCACCATTAGTACAGTTTTGAATCCTGGGCACCTAAGGATGCTTCCTGCCAAATTAGGATGATTTCTTATCAGTGCTTATGGAGGAGAAGTCGTTTAAAGAAATTGTTGACGGACGACGGACGGACGACGGACGGACGACAGACGGACGACGGACGCCACGGTATGGCATAAGCTCACCTCGGTCCTTCGGACCAGGTGAGCTAATAACTAGGAAAAGATAGGTGTACTTGTATATCGAAAGTACATGGTATGTTAGCTCGAACAGACATTTGGTGCAAGATATATTGCTGATGTTAATGGTACCAATTCCCTTATTGGCAAATTCGATTTTCATAAAATGTTGAGTCTACAGTTCAGTGTAAGCTAACATTTACACCCTAGTGCACTAGGAGTGTACTACGTTTAAACTAGTAGTGCACTACATTTAAATTCAAACATTCTGTACAGTACCCATCGTCAGAAACCCACGGCACACTGCTCTGGCGTTTGTGTCCCGTGGGCCAGAATCGGTATAAACCTTCGTTTCCCCGAATAGAAGTTTATTCAGAGATTTCAACCAATCAGAATGGTCGTTTCTCGTGACACTCTGTTAGATGATTTTACCGTGCCCACGACCAGCATATTTCTGTAGGCATGACGCCGATGTTAATCGCCACATAGCAGGACCTTATATCTTAATCACAATCGGCACAATTATAACACAATCGACAGGTTTTGTTGACAGGCGGTGCTACAAATGAAACGGGATATCCCGGCTGTATGTAGTCACGGATGAAACCATCGATATGATTGGCTACTATTTTAGTACGAAGACGAGAGTTTCTCTCGATATTAGCCCACGGGATGCAAACGTCAGTGTTTCCGACGATGTACAGTACCAGGAACAATGGAATACAGACATTTGGAATGAAAACAATGACAACTTCATAACAAATCAATGAAGATACAAAATGTTTATTCATTTCTCATTGCCTGTACATAAAATATATTTTAATATTTCAACACATTTTTTCAATGTGCAAATTAACAATTTTTTTTTGTACATAATACAGGTACACGACTTCAATGTCAACTAATTTGAAGGTAATATTTTACCTGTAGGAAAATGTTGTTATTCATATGGGTCAATCACAACCTCAAATCAAAAATGCAAAAAATCTACCTTCATTTATTTGTTTCAGAAACATGATGTGTAGGTATAACACGAATACTCCGCTAACAACCAAATAGAAATACCCTTCCCCCTCCCATTTTTTTTCAAATTTCCACTGGTGTTAGACAAGATACTAAACTGTCAGTCATACCATTCTGAAAATTGTTTTAAAGATTACCTTATCAGAAGTGAAAGGGAAACAGTACCAGGAGCCAGTCGTTTAAGATAGACACAAGCTTTGACTCATTTTACCCCTGAAATTCCACAATGAAATTTTCCAACCTTTGAATTGGAAGAGTTCAAATGTGTCTTCAGGGGTGAATGAGGTAACATCTAAACAAAAGAACAGTCACCATTGGAGGAGGTTTACACATCATCCTAAATTCATTTAAAGAATACACCAGATAAATGGTTAAACAATTAGGAAACATATGTTTCACGGTATAACCTGTCAAAACTAGCCCTATACCCTACCTATTCTGGCTTTAGTGTTTGGTTCAGCCATGTCCCTCTAAACTTATATCCTACCCCTACAAACTGGAAGTCAACTTCGAGTTATTCCATTTTTTGAGTTAAGTGACTTTGAATGTTTAAGTGATGTTCAGCTGGCACCAACAAAATACTTTGAATTAAGCGGAGACATTAGGTTTTATACAAGTTCAAGATACAAAGGTTTGACAGTACTTCTGTTTTAACATCTACGTGCGAGCCCCACGTCCAGTACTCATAAAATTATGAAAGGACTCAGAAATTCTAGAAGTACTTCAATTTAACATTGTGGAACCCATAGTTTTCGGGAATATAACAAAAAGGATCCATGGAAATAAAATGTAAATTGATTGCTGTTAACATCTTTTTTTTTTAACTTTGTCAGAGACCCATATAAAACATAAAACAACACACAATTATGTGACATTATGATTAAAATACCAGCCTTTCCTTTTTAGCTGTTGTGCAAAACAAATCTTTAGAAACTTTTAATAAATACACATTCAAACAAAGATCTGAATGGAAAACTGGAATCTTTCCATTCCAAACAAAAACAAAATTGCAATGAAGACATAAATTGGATAAATGCACAGATGAAATGCTTACAAGTAAGATACACAAAAGGTGTCCTTGGCCATTAAAATGAGACCACAGTTGCTTGAGTTTCTGTCAGTATATGTTTACATATATATAGCCGCGGCCCATTACAGAATGTAATGGGAGGCTCATTTCACACATATATATTTATTACTTACTGACAGAAACTCGAGCAACTGTGATGAGACCCACATTTCTAGTAAATATTTTTTTACAAATGAAATATGATAAGCACTAATAAATTATTTCTGGCAATGTTTTGGTTGTTTTTATCAACATACATATACATTTGACACAATGGCCTTGTTTGTTTTCTTATATCGATTCCTTTAATTGTTATTACCAAATCCATTTATAATGAAAAAAAAATCGCAAATATTGTGGCAGTATATAGCGAGGTTTTACTACATGGTATACATGTCAAGTAACTGAATTGATAAAAATATTTATTTGATGTAAAAAATCATTTTTTGTAACTCATGTACCCCTAGGACACAAATTGAACTCTTTCCATTCAAAGACTAGAACAGTTCATTACGAAATATTATGGGTGAATGAGTTCACGGCATGGATAATGCAGATATACACAGTCATGTAATCACATGATATTTTGACTTGCATGTATATATATTGAGACCTTTACCACATCTTCCTAACCATTGAACTGTTTTCAGCTGGCAGTCACAGGCAGGATAAATGCCAGATGGACAAAGGCAACCTAAATTAATCACAGTATCAGTTACTCTTCAATTTGTCTAATTGTGTTCTTTATTGCTTTGCTATTTTTTTAAAACTTCTCTGAAAACAATTACTTTTCCCCCCTAAGATTGCTATAAATCAATTTCGACCTTTGCTGAGGTCAATATGGTGTTATACTGACCTGGTAGAATCAAATATTGACCGAGGGCGTTAGCCCAAAGTCAATATTTTAGATTCTATCAGGTCGGTATAACATCATATTGACCGAATCAAAGGTCCTTAATTTTTATATTAGATGTGAAACTTGTTTGCAAAAGATGTACTGCAATATATATCTTGATAAAGAATGAAATTTACAGTGTAATGCATGGGTACTATAATGTCACAATGATTATGACATCACAAATGCAATATTGACTCAGTGTTTCTATAAATAGAAACATCAGGTCGATATCACAAAATATGGACCTCCATGTGACCATATTTTAGCCAATGAGAATAGAGGAAAGTCAGACCACATCTAATATATTTAAATAATTAACTGCTACTTTGTAGAATTGGTTTTGCAAGTTTTAAGGACATGCCAGGTTTTGATTGTGGTGGAAAACCGAATCCGAGGACTGCCCCATGCAAGCAGGCCTTGTACCCATGACCCAGAGGTCAAGGGCTAGTGATTGAAGATGATCCGATGCTTTAATCACTTGGCAACCACAACCTAGCCAGATTGAGACATTGGATACAAAAGTACTGACAGCATTAACCCATTCAAACCTGAAGACACATTTGAACTCTTCATAGTCAATGGTTGGACTAGTTTATTATGAAATATCAGGGGTGAATAGGTTAGTGGTAAAACTACCCAATTGGAAAATGACAACACATGTACATGAAAAGTATAATTTCTCAATTTTTAAAAAGATCAAAAAGTTAAAAATTGTATATGACTAAACTAATGTTCAGGTAATTTGAATTTCAATCTGATTGAAATCACTCTTGGTCCCGAAAATCCTTGTACACACTCATGGAAAAAAATGTCTAATAAAACAATTAGATCATAAAAGTCTAGATCTATTATGTGTCAAATTTGGGAGAAGTTTAAAAGCAGGAATCATTATGTTGCTAACTTATTTTAATCATTTTTTTCAGTCAAGGTTTTTTTAAGTGTGAAAATATCTGTATGCCTGGAAAAATGAAACTGTATGAAATGAACATTATTACCTATTCAGAAGTTTCAAGCCACAAATACTTCTGCCAGCAAAACCAGATCTGAATTTCACTACGTAACAGTACACTCCATTTCATTAAGGAAACAGAGTGTACCGGTTGTGTTACGTAGTGAATGTCAGATCTGGTTTTAATCAGATTGCAGATATTATGGATTCTTTCTGTATGTGACTAGCATGGTCTAAAACCTATGAAGTATTTTTACCCTTGGGAGTAACTTCCAACAAACTGACCAAATTCGTCTACCACATATTAGGGAGATATCCAATGGACATTGCTGTTTATCAGAAACATCTACCACATATCAGGAGATAGCCAATGGACATTGCTGTTTATCAGAAACATCTACCACATATCAGGAGATATCCAATGGACGTTGCTGTTTATCAGAAACATCTACCACATATCAGGAGATATCCAATGGACGTTGCTGTTTATCAGAAACATCTACCACATATCAGGAGATATCCAATGGACATTGCTGTTTATCAGAAACATCTACCACATATCAGGAGATATCCAATGGACGTTGCTGTTTATCAGAAACAGATACCACATATCAGGAGATAGCCAATGGACATTGCTGTTTATCAGAAACATCTACCACATATCAGGAGATAGCCAATGGACGTTGCTGTTTATCAGAAACATCTACCACATATCAGGAGATATCCAATGGACGTTGCTGTTTATCAGAAACATCTACCACATATCAAGAGATAGCCAATGGACATTGCTGTTTATCAGAAACATCTACCACATATCAGGAGATAGCCAATGGACGTTGCTGTTTATCAGAAACATCTACCACATATCAGCGAGATATCCAATGGACATTGCTGTTTATCAGAAACATCTACCACATATCAGGAGATATCCAATGGACGTTGCTGTTTATCAGAAACATCTACCACATATCAGGAGATAGCCAATGGACATTGCTTGCTATCAGAAACATCTAACACATATCAGGAGATATCCAATGGACATTGCTGTTTATCAGAAACATCTACCAGAACCAATGTAAAAAATTTCAGATTTTCAACTAAATCTGTCAACCTCAAAGTCTATTTGTTCAAAAAAATGGAAAGTCAGATAAGGGGAGGCAACCCCAGGCAGCACCATTACGACTAGATTGAGTGAATATAATCACCAAGTTTGTAAACTAAATACAGTTATACCATTATTTCCAAAAAGGCAGGACCTTATGAAAGTTGAATGTTAAATGTGAATGCCTGGTGTGCTATTCTGACGATACCGATGAAATACTTCAAATTAAAGGGGGTTCTTCCAGTTAAACAAGTTCGAGATATCAAAGATCAATTGTAGTTTAATTTATCGTTTCAGACACAAGTTTTGGCTGTCGCACTCCAACCAATTTTAGATATTATGGATGTAAGATATTTTACAGCCTGTGATATTTTAGTTTTATTATTTCCTCTTAATTTTAATTTTTTTTCATATGAAATGTCAAAAATTATCAAAATAATACACATGAAAAAAAACATGATACACAAGAATGTATACATTGAAACTCCATTTATGTTTCATATCTTTTTGTGAGAAATTTGAAAAGTATATCAGAAATTAAACCAATTAAACAAAATCAAATTTTGTTGAAAATACACTTTGTATATTAAAATAACTAATTAACATTAATAGCCACAAATATGTTATCCACTTATTAACAAGCAATGCCATTTGTCATCAATCATAACAAATGCATCTCCTGTTATTAAGTTTTTTTCTAGTGAAAAAAATAAAATAAAAATGCTTGTCAATTAATAACACTTTTGAATGTGCAACAAATAGAGGATCTTACACGAGTGTCAATGTAATATGGAATTCATTAAACAGGTTCAATAGTTTAATATGTGCACGAGCCTTTAGGCGAGAGACATATTACATTATTTAAAGTGTTTAATAAATTCCATATTACATTGACTTGAGTGTAATATTCTATTTATCAAATAATTTATATTCATGAGAAAATACACATAAACTATCAAATTTATTCTCTATAAGATGAGCCTGCATGTCGCTACGATTTTCATTACCGAGACAATCAAATGATGTCATGAAGAAGTCATTTGTCTTAAGACTTCACAATAGTGTTATCACATGTGTGTAATACCACATTTTGACATGACTCAATGGGGTCAGTTATGTGATATATATCAATAATGAGCATTTTCCTGGATTTCTTTATCCTTGATATTGATCGGTTTTAGTCTGGAATAAAAAATATTGAACTTGTGATTAAAAAGTTTTAAAAAAGTCATTGCCTTTAAATCTTCACAAACAGATGATTAATTTGACCCTGTGTAAGGCTCAAAACTTCCAACAGTGACATAGAAACACCGAACACCAATTGGACGTGTTAATCCAGACCCCGGTTTCATCAACGTTCCTTAACTTAAGGAAATTCCTTAACTTAAAATTCTCCATAGGAAAGCATTACAGAATTTAAGGAGAAAATCCTTAGTTAAGAAACTTCCCTTAAATTCTGTAATGCTTTCCTATGAATATTTTTAGTTAAGGAATTTCCTTAAGTTAAGGAACGTTGATGAAACCAGGGCCAGAAATGATAGAGCCCTCAGATTGATCAGACTCTTTTGAAACAACATGCAAAGATTCAAATAGTTATTATAAAGCCAGCTTAATATTTCAACTCATTTACCCCTGAAGACACATATAGAATCTTCCATTTCAAAGGTTGGGATAGTTCATTATGAAATTCCAGGGGTGAATGCACAATAAACTGGCTGAACAAAGAAAAAAAATTAAGACATGAACTTTAATCATATGCAAAGAAATTGGAAATTTTTACTTTGGAATTTCAATGTAATCAATTTTAATTATTTTACTTTATAACAAGAGATCCCAGAGGGATCTTGGCGCCCACCATCAAATGATCTAAGTTTGTTTTTTGAAAGATGGTTCTTTTCTCTTCTTTCGATTGTCTCTTAGGTATGCATAACTAGGCACCAAGGGGAACCTACACATGAAATTTGAGAAAGATCCATTCAGTACATTCTCAGAAATAGGGATAACAAAGTTCAAATGTCAAAATCCAAGATGGCTGCCTGTCGGCCATCTTGAATTCAGATCGGTCCCAAAATGGAATATACACAACTACGGACCAAGGTGAACCAACACATGAAATTTGAGAAAGATACCTTCAGTACTTTCTTAGAAATAGCGATAACAAACTTCAATTGTCAAAATCCAAGATGGCTGCCTGTCGGCCATGTTGTTTTTGGATTGGTCCCAAAATGCAATATGCATAACTACACACCAAGGGGAACCTACACATGAAATTTGAGAAAGATCCATTCAGTACATTCTCAGAAATAGCGATAACAAAGTTCAACTGTCAAAATCCAAGATGGCTGCCTGTCGGCCATGTTGTTTTCGGATTGGTCCCAAAATGCAATATGCATAACTAAGCACCAAGGGGAACCTACACATGAAATTTGAGAAAGATCCATTCAGTACATTCTCAGAAATAGGGATAACAAAGTTCAAATGTCAAAATCCAAGATGGCTGCCTGTCGGCCATCTTGAATTCAGATCGGTCCCAAAATGGAATATGCACAACTAGGGACCAAGGTGAACCAACACATGAAATTTGAGAAAGATCCATTCAGTACTTTCTCAGAAATAGGGATAACAAAGTTCAATTGTCAAAATCCAAGATGGCTGCCTGTCGGCCATGTTGTTTTTGGATTGGTCCCAAAATGCAATATGCATAACTACACACCAAGGGGAACCTACACATGAAATTTGAGAAAGATCCATTCAGTACATTCTCAGAAATAGCGATAACAAAGTTCAAATGTCAAAATCCAAGATGGCTGCCTGTCGGCCATGTTGTTTTCGGATTGGTCCCAAAATGCAATATGCATAACTTAGCACCAAGGGGAACCTACACATGAAATTTGAGAAAGATCCATTCAGTACATTCTCAGAAATAGGGATAACAAAGTTCAAATGTCAAAATCCAAGATGGCTGCCTGTCGGCCATCTTGAATTCAGATCGGTCCCAAAATGGAATATGCACAACTAGGGACCAAGGTGAACCAACACATGAAATTTGAGAAAGATCCATTCAGTACATTCTCAGAAATAGGGATAACAAAGTTCAAATGTCAAAATCCAAGATGGCTGCCTGTCGGCCATCTTGAATTCAGATCGGTCCCAAAATGGAATATGCACAACTAGGGACCAAGGTGAACCAACACATGAAATTTGAGAAAGATTCCTTCGGTACTTTATGAGAAATAGCGATAACAAGAATTGTTTACGGACGGACGGACGGACGGACGACGGACCACGGACGCAGGGCGATTTGAATAGCCCACCATCTGATGATGGTGGGCTAAAAAGTAGTGTTCAATTATATTACTGGGTATGATCATAGCTGTGACTACACACCGAGTTATACTGTAAAACTGAAAAAAATCACCCTCATTTTATTTTCGTCCAACTACTTAAGACAGGGCTAATATTTTACCAAAAATAGGCTTGCTTACATGTACGATGAAGTTTCAAGTACATTTTGTATTCATCTTCATATATGATTTTTCTACATTTGTTAGGGAGAATTCATCACAGGGCGAATTCAAATCTTTTCATGATAGGGCGAAATAAAAACAAGGTTAAAATTTCCCTTTTTGCAGTTGCTCTGGTGTTTCACAATGATCGCAACTTTTAGCTTTTATTTTGCACAAGTCACAAAGTATACAATCTTTATGCAACAACTCCAATCAAGCCATTGTTTTGTTTTTCAGACTCTACACTTTTACAACGTTTTTCTGCTTCCTTCATCTTATTCTGCAATGGTTGTACTGCACGAAGCAAATGAAAACATCGGGAAGTTTATGGAGTCAGCTGAGCAATTCCGCCATTTATATAAACACCATCTGGCCGATTCAAAACCTCAACATAATTTTGTGAAACATTGACAGAAATTTCTCGCGATGATGAAAATATTCTCTCAAATAACAAATCTTACAAATAAAAACACTTAACCCATAGATCAGTAGGATCTGTGATGACAACATATATTCTATGACTGCAAGATTTATTCATGTTAAGAAATCTCACAAAAAATGTTCTTCAAATTGAAAAAAAAAAAAATTATTTTTCCGATACCAACAAATTCAGGAATTCCTTTCCGAAATCAAGACCATATTTCCCCATGCACTTCTGTAATCCAATTGGTTATCACAACATTGCAACTTTCAAAACTTTCAACAAAATCTGCGGAAATTGTTCACCGTTCGGTGACCTCATTACGCTAGGCGCAAAAACCTGGAATAATTTGTTAAATGTATTGCTTCTTTGCTAAGCCTCATTGTCTTGTATAAATAACATCTCCATCTTGCCTAGTCCCACCTCCCCGAACGAGGGAGGCTCTGGCACTTCCTCCGTAGGCTCACACGGTAAAGTCCTTCGAGGGAAATTTGTTACTATATGAAAGTCGTCAGGACATTGTTCATGGCAAAATGCGAAATGGTACAAGTGCTGAAAACAGAAAGTCAAGATGAAAAGGATTAAACAGTTATAAAAGACAACGGTAAATATTTTCTTCCGATTGGAAAGTATGATTTATGTTAAGATTATTTTACACAACCAATATATGTTTTTTATATGATGTTTCGATGACTAGTACATGTACGACATGTACCCTGTCACCTTCATCAGACTAATGACCACACAAAGCGTATGCATACAACAGGTGTAAAACTTCGTACGAGTTGTTAAATGACAAAGCAGTCATTTTGACAATTGATAAGCGTGAAAATTGAGAACACAGTAAAACACTGGTGAGGGCTATTCTAGTAAAATATCTACCCAACCTAAGGACTCCATGTTTTGTAACAGGGTACCACCTATAGAATTTATTTAATAAATTACAAAGAAGCAACAGGAAGGAAATCCAACCGTGGGTAGAAGTTATTTATTTTTAAGTCCTGGGGTCAGGTAGATATTTTGATGGAATAGCCCATATACACTGTATAAACAGTTACAATATTTATCTGAACTAGATGGGTTAGTTTGACATGGATGTTTCTGCTGACAATTTAATAGAATTTTTTTTTATTTCCACTGGTGTTGGACAATGGCTTTCTAATATCAGTTAAACATATTTACTGAATTTTCAAAGAAAAATTTGGCCATAATTCTAGAATCAAATAAATGGATCGTCACTAAATCACATTTTAGCCTGAATCTTATCATACAACTACATACTGAATTACAGTTCAATATCTTTATCTTTTAAAAGAATAAATCAGTGTACACAAAATTATTACAGAATGATCAAGTAATTACCAAGGGAAACACACTAAGGATGGTGGGGAGTTACATTACCATTACATGTAATTAAATTTGCCTTCAATAACACATTACATTCAATTACTTGAAAAAATGTAATGCATTGCAATGCATTACCATTACATTTTTAATTACCCCATGCCTGGTGCGGACATAAAAATCTGATTCTGAGATGAGTAACACTGGAACAATGTTCAAAAAAATTGAGTTTAGAAGTATATCAAATTTTCAAAATTTTCTAAATAACAATATCTGTTTTACTCTTGAGGAAAACACATATTAAACTTGAATGTCCAGATTGAAATGGATATTTTATGAACTGTTAATGTATATACCGTCAGGAGTTCACATGTTCATAATAAAAATACAAGTCTACAGGATGATTTTGATTTGTCTTACTTTACTGTCTTCTGATTTTTACTGAGAATCCGAATATTTTTCACAAGCCTTGATATAAAATCTTTGAGCCACAGGTGTCGGGCTCTAGTGGAATTGTACCCTGTGGATGTTTTAATAACAGCAGATGTATTACCTTAAGTGAGTCCGACTTTAAAAACCTCCTCTGTACCCGGTCTCCGTGTGGTAGCTTGAGTACAATCTGTACCCGGTCGGGGTTGTCTGCCGCGGGCTCCGGAGGTATACTGTTTCTGAGATCTTCTTTTCTTAGCTCCCTCTCCTGGAATTTGTACAAATAAAATCTGTTTCTTTAGCAAGAACTTGACATTTATTACAGAATACTGAAACAACAACGATAACAAATTCATGACCTCATTAAAGTTTAACAATTTGTTGTTGTAACTCAGTTTTTTGCTTGTGCTATTAAATAATTACTGTAAACGTATATATTTGAGCAGAGATGACAGTTCCACGAGTCAATTAAGCAGAGATTAAGGGAAAACTATCTTTTTTCGACTTGAGGGGAAAATAAGCTCTTCAAAGGGGAATTTTTTTAAATAACGAATTTACACATTCTAAACTTGAAAGTACATTTTTTAAGTAATCAGAAAAACAAATCTGAAGGATTTTTGGTAGAGATTGACATAAAAAATTAGGGAAAATGCAATATCTCAGTAAATGTAACACAATTCTGATAGGAAAAAATGGAACAAAATTCTGAAGGGAAACTACTCATAAATGGTAGTTAAAAAGGTCTGAATCAATCTCTGTTAAGTGACGAAGAAAATCTAAAAAGCAGAGTACTGTAAACCGTTCCTATTTTGGTTTACTCAAATCTTAGCGCCTAACCAAATCTTAACAGATTAGCGCAATGATGAATTGGCACATTTACAATATTTGCTATAGATTTCAAACAGTAATATACATAAACTGTAATTAGTGCAATCGTAATTTAGCAGAATGCTTTCAGCGCGAAAATTGCGGAAATTACAGTAATAATACAAGCATATTCAATTATTTTATTCATATTCGTCTCACTGATGGAGGGCAGTGTTCTATCAACGAGAATGAAGATACTTTTTATGCCCTGTCTCTGTGCTTTATTGCAAACTTAAATTCCTTCTAAATTCAATTTACTATTTCTGTTTTAATCGAAATCATGAAAACTTACGTCTGTGCAAATACCAGCTATCCAGTACATTTGCAGCCACAATCAGGCTAAAGCCAAAAAGTGCCTTGACTTAAATAACCAATTTTTTTCTTTCTTTTTTTTTTTTAACAAAATAGTCAATTTATCTTTCCATCTCTTGCATGCACAGGTCATACTTAAATTTACATAGAAAACAGTTTTAAAAACTCTTTAAATTCGGAAAAGTGTTTTTATGTTACCTCAAGCATTTTTTGTCTTTCCATCTCTGCATCAACTACTTTTTGTTTTTCTTGTTCCAGTTTCTCTAAATCCTCACGGCGACTTCTCTCCTATAGAAAAAAAAATTAGAAATTTGTCTGATGTCACAAGCCATTTTTCAGGGATATAAAGGGAAAAGGATGTATCAAAATGGAATTATGATATAAAGAGGATATCTAACAGTGTTGCTACGTGGAGACACGACCTTGCATAACAATATCAGAAAATTACAAACCAGGTCAACTGATTCGAACCTTTTGGCCTGGTGATAACGTCCTGGCTCCATAACCTAGAGGTCTCAGGTTTGCGCCCCACTCGTTATTATCATTTTAAGAATGAAAAATGATAATGCTTTGGGATTGTGCTTTGGCTAATGCACCTATCGCATGATAAATAAGCTCAAGAACATATTAAAACATGCATTATTATAAGACTCTTTCATGACCAGGGGTGTAAGATAGAGAAATTCCACCCGAAGGGTTTTCAAATTTGGTAAAACCTGAGGCTTTGCTGAAGGTTTTACCAAATTTGAAAATCCAGAGGATGGAATTTCCCTATTTTACACCTTTGGTTATATAAAAGAGTATTTTGTTTTCATTTCAGCAACCTGAATAAGCTCAAAGACCATGAAAACACATTTTGACTGACTGAAATTTTGAAAATATCAACTTTCCCCTTGAGCTTTTTTGATGAAAACAAATGATACAGCAAGATTAAGCATACCCTATATTGCCAACATAGTTTGTGCAGTAAAAATATCAGTTTTCTAATGTAAACAGTTAAAATATCGTGAAAGGTTTTAATTCCATTACGTCACCATTTTTCTCTTTTCAACATCAGATTTTACCGATCTCGTGATGTCATGTCATTGTTGCACCATTGTGACGTCATGACGTGACTGTATTGCATTGGTAAATGTATAATAAAACCACGCGATCAGAGGTATATTGCCCTAGACAGGCCAGTATTTATAACACATTAAGAAATGAGAGAAAACTTCAAAGTGCAATTATATCAAAATGATTTAACTTATACAAATGAACTAAAATTGATACATTATTGCAAATAATTGATAGAAATGCGAACCTTTTCTTGGTCTGCCCTTAGAGATTCTAAGTATGCTTCATCCTGTTCCCGTCTTAAAGTCTGTGTGAAATTTCTTTCTTCCCTGGAAAATGATAAAGTATTTCCTTAGTTCATAACTCATTATGCTGATACATGTAAACATTTATAGTAAAGTAACAAAAATCCTTCTAGTTGTAATATTGTTCCACAAGTAAATCACCATGAGATGGCATTGTATCATATAATAATGCTATTTCTTTTTTTCACGTGTAATTTCATTTATTCTTGTTGAAATAGTTCAGATAATAGTAATACAGAATAATTTGCCATATACACTGTAGTTACGGTAAAAGTAGAATTTTTCACCACACGAAAATTTTTGCTTATTTCACTGGCGAATTTTTTCGCAAATGTATTAACACAGGAACAAGTTATCACTACTCAAAATCTACATTGCCTAATAAGATTAAAGACATGAAGTACAAAACAGCTTGATTGACTGCACAAAAATTTCCAGACTACAAACAATTTAGAGGTTGACTTAGCAAAGATATCAACTTGATCAGTCGGTCACGTGTGAAAAAAGATTATTCTAGAAATATTACTGTCACAAACACCTAAAACTTTGCATTTTCAGGTCAGAATGCAGTTCTCCTAGCATTAGTTCCTAGCAACAGGTGATTGCTGTCCTAGCAACAGGTGATTGCTGTCCTAACAACAGGTGATTGCTGTCCTAGCAACAGGTGACAGCTGTCCTAGCAACAGGTGATAGCTGTCCTAGCAACAGGTGATTGCTGTCCTAGCAACAGGTGATTGCTGTCCTAGCAACAGGTGATTGCTGTCCTAACAACAGGTGATAGCTGTCCTAGCAACAGGTGATAGCTGTCCTAGCAACAGGTGACAGCTGTCCTAGCCACAGGTGATAGCTGTCCTAGCAACAGGTGATAGCTGTCCTAGCAACAGGTGACAGCTGTCCTAGCAACAGGTGATAGCTGTCCTAGCAACAGGTGATAGCTGTCCTAGCAACAGGTGATAGCTGTCCTAGCAACAGGTGATAGCTGTCCTAGCAACAGGTGACAGCTGTCCTAGCAAAAGGTGATAGCTGTCCTAGCAACAGGTGACAGCTGTCCTAGCAACAGGTGACAGCTGTCCTAGCAACAG
Source organism: Mimachlamys varia (assembly GCA_947623455.1). Taxonomy (NCBI): domain Eukaryota; kingdom Metazoa; phylum Mollusca; class Bivalvia; order Pectinida; family Pectinidae; genus Mimachlamys; species Mimachlamys varia. The sequence continues at coordinate 32,573,340 of OX392540.1, forward strand.
GTGATAGCTGTCCTAGCAACAGGTGATAGCTGTCCTAGCAACAGGTGATAGCTGTCCTAGCAACAGGTGATAGCTGTCCTAGCAACAGGTGATAGCTGTCCTAGCAACAGGTGATAGCTGTCCTAGCAACAGGTGACAGCTGTCCTAGCAACAGGTGATAGCTGTCCTAGCAACAGGTGACAGTTCAAAATAAATGACTGTCAATAATAGTGTCAAAACATAATAACAGGCATATCATACAGTTTGATTGAACTGCCATGTCTTTTTTATTGATATACAATATTACGTAATATAAACAGATGAAAGTAATGTTATATTCTGTATACCAGGACAAGTTTTTGTCCTTGGCCAATGAAATCAATATTTTTACCAGTGTTGACCATTTTTGCCTATCACCATTGATTACTACATGTTATTTGTTAGAACTCATATTAGAGATTATCATAAATTCACCCTCTCAATTAGTGAGGTTGAAAAAGGCAAAAACAATAAATTACAGCGATGAATTACCAAGTTAAATATAGCCATATTATACTCACCTTTCTGCCCTCGCAGCTACAAGTGAAGTTTCATTATCAGTCATCACTCGCTCCAACTTTTCTGTCAGTTCTTGACCATCTGAAGAAAAGCATTGAATTGTTTTTTTTTTGTTTTTTTTTTTAAATATTTGTCTGGAAATTTAAATGTTAGAAACTGCCTACACTAAATTTGTGATAAACTGTCATTTTCTCATCATATCACATTGTCAGATACCACATGATCCACCTCCCTGACTATACTTCCATTTATAGAAATATACTACTGAAACTTGTAGCGTCCTTGGGTTTTTTCCTGACTTACCTACTGGTCCTTCTATTCGAGCTACAACTGTCATCTTGTTCTGTCGTAACACAACTAGAGCTAAGAAAGGGTAGGTGTTTTCTCTCAACGCCCTTGATACTGCAACACAAATATAGTTATACTTCAGTAATCGCACAACTAAAGGTTTCAAAATGTTGATTCTTTTTTTGTTATTCATCTTTTAAACTCAGTGCCTACATTACTCTTCGATATTTAAAGAAAGACAAATATGTGTTGGGGAAGCATCTGAAATCTTACAAAACACTTTAATAATCGAAAAATTGAAGTGAGACTTTTTTTTTTAATTTATGATTTTGGGGGGCAAAGGAAGGTTCATATATATGTACCCACTACCCAGTAGTTTCTTAGTTTGCCTGTGTTTTAAGTTCTATTAACAGCTATGGTTATATCAATACGTGCCAAGTGTAAATAGTGGAGGAAAGCAGGACTTCCTGAAGAAATATCAAGAGACCAATGGCTTATATCTGGCAATTGCGCAATGTGCGATAATATCTGGAAACAAAAGTGCTAATGCATGGACAATATGATTACTTTTTAAAAATTTTGCGGTTCCGGAAATTTTCCAACCTTTGAATTGGAAGAGTTCAAATATGTCTTCAGGGGTGAAAGTGATAAATAAATCCATTAATTTAACAGGTAACTTACCTCTATAACCTTCAGGACTGTTTGTGTTACATGCCCAAAACAACACCCTTCCATTGATGAAATCTCGAACATCAGCATTTCCTAATGTATTTCTAGAAAGAAAAAAAATATAAAATAACAAATGTTTGACTTTTTAAATGTGATTCCACTCACTCTTGTGGATTTTTTACATGCAATCAAAGAACATCAGGGCCAAACGAAAATAGCCTGTCTGGAAACTACAGTCAAACCTGTATTAAGCGGCCACCCAAGGGACTGACAGATATTGGCTGCTTAAGACAGGTGGCTGCTTAAACCAGGTTGGCCAGAAACGGCCTAGTGTTCCTTTTTTTCAACAGTTAATTATTATAATGCACTTAATCATGCACTAGTGTCTGTGGTTCTATGCGGAGATTATCCACTGATTATCGTAAACAAAACCAAATCATGTGAAGATCGATAAAAATAACTGGTCATGTTATCATCGCAGATGTCTGTTTTCTGAAAAAATGGCTGCTTAATACAGGACGATACAACGACTTGGGGCAAATTTTTGTGGCCGTTGGCCGCGTTAGACAGGTGACCACTTATTTAAGGTTCAATATATAGTGTTTTCCATCGGGCGGACCACAGACTGGCCGCTTAACGGAGGTGGCCGCTTATTCAAGGTGGCCTTTAGAGCAGGTTTGACTGTATGCATAAATCAATTTTTTTTTTCTAATGTTTCTATAGGAGATTGATCTTGACTTTGAACATTTTTTTCCTTCAAACTTGTTAAAGTGAAGCTTCAAAAGGCACAAAAAATAGGGTACCCAGCAACAAAATATACTTTTTTATTTGCCCATACCCTGGTAGTAATCAAAATGTTATTAAATATTATTGCTGCATAGAATACCAGGTAGGAAATAATAAACAGGGTTCATATTCGTGCTCAAGCATGAATTCTAATAGCCAATGTAATTCTGAGTACGCGTTTTAATTGACGATTAGTGATTTTGCCTCTGACTTTGATAATTTAATGACTTTGTATGATCGATAATGGTTTGATTATAACATGAAAACTTTCAACGACATTTAAGGAGTTATAAGAAGCCTTAAAACTGATAAATATGAGCAGTTTAACTGTTTTACCTTAAACTACATTGAAATATTTCTGTGTAGACCAAATGCAAGAGAACCAACCATTTGGTGAATACCAATTTTTTTCTTTTTTCTTTTTTATGATTGATCATTTTCATCATTGTCTGATCACTGACTATTCCTATATATTAGATTTTGACATGATTCCCAACAAGTCTTTACAGCTCCAACAAACTTTCTAGTTTACTTGTTATATATATATATATATATTTATGAATAGCTTAAATCAAGTGTGAAGCAGAATGGAAACAATCATCCAATTTAAAACTCACCAAAATCTGTCCATATCACTGACAAAATACGACTTTCTAGTTAATTATCAGGGAAAAGCATACTAAACTTGAGTGAAAAATTGGAGTTTGAGCATGGAAATAATTTTGTGAATACAGCCTCTGGTGATGCATACAAGCTGGTATATAACAAACGTTATATATTTCTGCAATTCTATTAGACCATAGCTCGGTTCTGTATTAAAAATTGACTTACCTACAAAATGAATGTGTATCCTGGTGGTCGTCACCATGGAGATATACCAACAGGAACCGTAACTCCCGCTTGGCATCATTAAGGGCCTGCAACAGGTTTTTTAAAGTCAAATTGTAATTTCAACTTTTAAATTATCTTTATTTTATTTCAGTTACTGATGTCTATCAATAAATGAGGCCTGCTCAGTAAATATTTCAGGAAGAAAAGATATAAACAGGACCTACTTATGAATCTTCTCTTTAGACTCAAATAAAAAATATTTGACATCAACAGTCAAACCTTTAACTCATTCACCCCTGAAATTCTGTGATGAAATATTCCAGGGATAAATGAAAAGGTGGAGACCATGAGATGATTTTGATGTACATCAAAGGTTTGATTTAGTCTTCCTGTCTCATCAGTTGTGTAGTGCACATACACTGAGCCTTCAAGTTTGCTACAACATATTCCAGGGGTGTTCGTACCACACAATTCATTATATTTGGCTATAAATCTCTCTAAAAATACCAGTATATAGTTACCTGGCTGTAAGAACCGAGGTAGAAGGCTGGATGTTCATACCACACAATTCATTATATTTGACTATAAATCTCTCTAAAAATACCAGTATATAGTTACCTGGCTGTAAGAACCGCGGTAGAAGGCTGGATGTTCATACCACACAATTCATTATATTCGGCTATAAATCTTTCTAAAAATACCAGTATATAGTTACCTGGCTGTAAGAACCGCGGTAGAAGGCTGGATGTTCATACCACACAATTCATTATATTTGGCTATAAATCTCTCTAAAAATACCAGTATATAGTTACCTGGTTGTAAGAACCGCAGTAGAAGGCTGGCTGTTCGTTCCACACAATTCATTATATTTGGCTATAAATCTCTCTAAAAATACTAGTATATAATTACCTGGCTGTAAGAACCGCGGTAGAAGGCTGGATGTTCATCACCATACAATTCATTATATTTGGCTACAAATCTGTCTACATCACCGACAGGATCTGTTACATCTAAACATAGATAGACATCAATCAATCATTAAAAATAATATAGCATTTCATTGAAAATCAATCAACCAGCACAATTTTACGTTTTAAATAGATTTTACAGGAGAATATTTTTTCCTATCATTTATATTAGGAATAAGATTCATCAGTTTGGTATGAATGATATATACTGAGTTTGTTTTGTACTCTTTGCTTGACAAAGGAAACAGACATTTTCGAAAGCTTGCAAGTTAAAGTTTTCAATTCCTGTTTGTGTACAAAACAAACTCAGTATATACTATTCCGTTTATGATTTAATAACAGAGTCAACTGATTCAATAATGACTTATGTTATTTCAAAGGTAATACACATCAGACATTTCAACAAATAATTTGTTTGTGCACCTAGAGTTCTGAGTACCGAGCAATTACTCTAGCTTCTAAAGGATTTAAGCAGAAATTTAGCATTTGGAAGTATGATTTGTGGTAAAGAATAGGGATTAAATTGTAATTAACTTTGAGAGTGAAGTGAATTTTTTGCCTCACAGGATATATAAAAAATGCATCTTACCTACTTAATATATAAGATTTGATGCAAAAATTGAGTTTAAAACTTACTTCTTCTGGGATCTGGACGAATTAAACGAACTGCAACACAAAATTGATTATAACAATAAAAAAAAACCCACATTTCTCCATGAAAATTTAAACTACAAATATTTGGATAATTTTTTGGATATTAAAGCAGGTTTGAGATATAGGAAAACTTAGGATCAGTCAGACAGATATACCAAAAGCATTTTTTTTTTAAATAAAGGTTACTCTATTTTATTGCAAATTTCTGACTTTTCTTTAATAATTTAGTTTGACATAAAAAAAATTCCAATTGTTCCAGTAATATTCAGCATATTCATACTACATAAATTGTATACTTACAAACAAATTTTAAAATGTCTAAAATACTGGTGTATGCAAATCGGAAAGGAAACATCACAATGTAATAGCTCCACTGGAAAAATCCCTGTGGTGGTCGACGGGCTACTGTGAACACTCTGAAAGTACAATGATCATGATTCATTATCAAGTTACAGTAGATACAATCTAATTAAATTGCAGACCCTTACATTCTCTTACCCTGGACAGGGATATCCACACTTTTACCGGTGTGAGATTTTCTTATCTCACCCTAGGTTGAGACAACCTCTCAACAATTGTATGGCGTCATAGCAACAATACGATACGCCATGGCAACAATACAATGACGTCACGTCGGCACCTCAATAACATCACATCAACATTGTCTTGCATTGAAGTAACGTCAATATTAGATTATACATAAGAGTAACAGGGTAAGAGAAAAATAATCATTCACCTCCTTGGTAGTGAGACAGAAGATCTCAACCCTCGGGGTAAGTTTTTTTAAGAACTTAAGAATCTTAACCCTCAGGTTGAGATTCCTCTGTCTCACCCCCAAGATGTTTACTTTGATGACCGTTCACCCTCTGTACTTCATATTCCAGGCAAATTGTCTATCAAACTGACAATGTCATCTGCAGCATTTTGTCTTAGCATTTTGTCTAAACATGCAGCTTATTGTGATGAAATGATATAATACACAAATAGGTTTATGTGAACATGAACAGTACTTTGATTAAAGTACATACAGCTTATGAAATCCTATATGCTTGGTTCTCTGAGTATCTTAACATTAGTTCTAAGAACAGGATGTGGGTAGCAGCCTACCTCTGGTCTGGAGGCTGTAGGTTCATTGTGGGTTGTCTTGGTTCTGGAGGTGGTGGCGGCTCATTGAACACTGATGGTGCGCCTTCTCTCTCATTGAAAGTGTCTTGTACTGCGACCTGAAGTTTATATTTGATTCGTTTATTAATCAACCACTCTTATGCAAAGCAGATTTCACATAGAGATGTTAAATATGTTGAATTTCATTAAACAATTTTCTATGAAATCACATCAATGCATTAGCCTCTAAAATCAATGTGTATCCAACATTTAAGGCATATGTAGGACAGATTATATATACTGTATTCATCATATTTAACACCTGAAAATTGGTTCTAAAGGGAGTGCTTAATAGGATAACAAAACTAGAATCTGTACGAAAAATGTTAATTTCATAAAGTAAGTAAGTATGATGTATTATGACAAGAATAAGAATGTATAGTATTCAGGGTTGTACACATAATTTATGTGTAATATGATATTACTGCTATTTGCGAGTGTTTTTCCTTGTAAACATGCCCAGAGTGAGGTTTAACTTGCCGTATAACTAAAAAAAACATAGATAGTTGTTGCATGATTGGTGGGGGCACTTGTATTAAGTTGTAGGGGGAGGAGTGCTAATTATGGTGATCAATATGTGGAGTATTAGTAGGTAAACTAGAAAAGTGTTGTTTGTAATTAATGAGTAATGTCTATTTTATCATTGTTAATACCTCAATGTCCCAGTTATGTTGCTGAAGGATTTCCTGACATCGTCCTATCTCTTCGATTCCCGAGAGATCCTGTAACATTAAAAGCATATACATGTATTATATACATATTACTTTTGATAAAGTTATTGTTAATCCTGCGAAAGGTTCAAACTTCCTCACTCTATATCCTTTAATAACCCTGTTAGGTGCAAAGGACACAACTTACTAGAGCTGGGTGCCACAAAATCAAATGTACCACGGTATTTACGCAAATACTGCGGTACGTACCACGGTATACCACCTTGATTGAATGTTTGAGCTAGCTAAAGGTCTCGGGCTGTTTTTGTTCTGAAGCCATTATCCACAAGAGGCCTGTCATAAGTTTCTCGTTGTGTTATCCTCTAATATTGTTTGAGTGAAGCTATGTCTGTCCTCGTTGATCAGCAAACTTATAGGAAATTATTATTAAACCATATTGCAATTTCAATTGATCTATGTAACAAAGAGTTCTTTCGAATTGATAAGTTAAATGAAAGTCCCCAAAAAACCGGTACAGGACTAATGTACCACAGTACGTACCATCAAAACTTTATACGACGGTATACCGGTAAAACCGCCCAGCCCTACAACTTACTGGAGGTTAGCCACAACACGGGCAAGGGAGACAATTTTACAGGTTACCAGGAAGTTATAAACATCAATTTTAAGCAAACATGGCAGTCTCATATCATGGACAAGTTTATATAATTTAATGAAGTTAATTTTAAAAAAAACAAAGCAATTTAGTATGATATCCCTTATAAAAGATCTGTGTCAAAATACAAGAAACAAAATATAAAGTCTGTCCAGTATCTCAGTATTTTCAATTGATGAATGAAGAGATCACATGTTTTCAGGCTATTTACAAACAAGCTGGACCACTTTCACATACTTTGTTTAAAAGGTTTACATTTTTTTTAAATAAAATGGATAAAACCTGTCATTGCTAAAATAGAGCAGACCTGGAAAAACGTGCTGAAGCTCTATGCTCCTTGATTTGTCTGAGCTAGTTTCCGGCCACCAACCGTGCAATTTTTGCAAGTACAGGTGTATCTTTATTAAGATCATAGATGATCATTTGTCTAAGAACACAATGTGAGTCAATTTAGTCAAGGTACCTTGATTTTACAGCAACTTGTGCCTTATTGAATTGGGAAAATATAGTTAGATTTTCAGATAAATTTGAAAAATATTCTTGAATTTGGGAAAATAACATAAATTTTGACCAGGGGATCCGGAAACAGCCTTATATCGGCTCTGAAAATGGGTAAACAAAATCACTGAGTTGGTAAACATTTTTCCATTACATACTAGAAGGTCATTAACAACAAGCACAGCACCAAGATCTAGACACCACAACAAACATTTTATTTATAAATATTTGTGTGTTTTTTATTGAATTTTTGATTCCTGAATTCCAGTCTGAAATCTTCCACTGATAAATCATTGCAATGTGAATTCCTCTTTGATAATTAGGTGTTTTTCAGACAAAAACAAACCTATCTTCATTAGTTGTAACTAGGTACATATAATAATTCAATAAGCAAGCTTTAAGAAATCCATTTTAGTTTATTCATTTCTTTTACTTCTTTTAGTCAGAGATTTTTCTTTTATCACCAGACCCTGTACCTGAAATTCTCAAAAAATGTCTAATTGACAGAAAGACCACTGGTGTTCTTCTCTTTGCAATTTTTGCCTTATTACAAATATTCTTTAGTTTGTTTTCACAACTTTTTGTCTCTTTATTGCTTAGTTGTGTTACAGGAAAGAAAAAATGCACAGCCAAACACTAATTGAACTATCAATTATTCAAGCTATCGGACATCATCGATGATCAACCATATCAAATTCTGCTACATTCCCAGGGTTTTATCAGGGGCTTTTGGGAATCGGACGCTGAGACCAAATTGGGAAAATGTATCGACATAACAGCTATTTGGGAAGCCATTATTTCTTTTCTAAATTACTATTTAAAGCGATGTCAGTACTCATGACACTTACAGCTCATCTTTCTTGTTCCTTAAATTATTAAAATTAAGGTCACAAGAAGCTCCTCAAGCATGTAAAACCACCAAAATGTGTTCAAGTGTCTGAATTGGGAATTTTTTAAGAGGAAATTTGGGGAAAATCACACCTTTTTTCATTGGGAATGGGTCAGTTTACTGGATCTAAAAAGAGGGGTGATAAAGCCCTGATTCCTTCTCCCTCACAGGCACCCATTGAGAGGAAAAATTACATGGTCATACCGGATTTTAGCACTGGATGTTCCAAACTCCAGACAGACGCTCAACCAATTGCGCTTTCAGGTCCCAATAGATCAACCAGAAAGAGGGTTTAATTTTTTTAATCTTTCAGAGCTTTAAACAGGCTGTTAACAGTTTTAAGCATGTGAACTTTAAACTTTTGCACCACTAGGATGACAATTTATAGATAAGATACCAAATCAAATAAAGCCCACTTACATAAATACTTGCAGTACTACATTAGATTCATAACTAAGACCTTTCTTCAGAACAAGGAAGGTGAACAATGAAAAAAAATGTTACATGAGTTATACTTTTAAACTTTTACATATACATTTTATGTAGTCAGAAAATTGTAATAAACAGTAGTATTGATGGTTTACATGCTGATTCACAACAGGGTGTAGCTTGACATATGGATCAAGTTTTATTTTTTCCTGGTATGTGTATAAGATAAGTCTTCCTCGTCTTAATAACAGTACTGAGAACAGTTAATTTCCTTAAACCCTGCTGTAATTTCTATTCTGATGTATATGACGCATACTTTACTGTAAACGTCAGCAGTTATAAACACTTAAAACAGAAATATTTACAATGGTACATATTATGTGAAGATGAAATTAAAAAGTATCATAGCACCTGATATGTGAACAAAAGATAAACATATTCTTAAGTTTTTAACAAAAAACAGAATTGAATGTGTTATAAAAAGACAAAATAGTCTAGAGTGTACTGTGGTATGAGGTTTTATAAATTAGAAGTATAAGAGCGTCCCTTGAACGAAATGGATCTTGTCTGTTTTCTACCATCAGAAACAATTTCCATTTCAATCTCATGATCATTGTTTGACTAAAACCATTCATCTTTAAGCTAGCAAAGAAAATAAAAATTAGCTAATGAAGGAAACCTGAAATTGGATAAGTTTCTCCGTCTGTTCTGCAGTCAACTCTTCGTTGTCGGCCATGACTGTGGATTAAACTGCTTCCGGTCTAAACGACGTCTGCAATATCCTGTAAGGGACATAACTCTAGTATCATCACCTTACAGTGAACTCTTATCAATGAATTTATATATCGTGAGTTTAAAATGGAAATATTACACATTCACTCGATATTAATAATATTATTACGATTTTTTGTTTTATATGAAAAGTTTATTTGATCATCACAATGTTCTTTCTGCATTACTACAAGGCACTCTCCCTTGTATCGAGCTACATCAAAATCCCAAGTAATAGCACGGACTTTTTTGTAAATCTTTTTGTTTTGAAACACAAAAAAAAAAGGAAAAATTCTAAATTATGTTGTTTTACTTCTACCTACACTTTTAGATACATCACACCGCGGACTTATATATATAATCTAATTCCGTGATCACACTATATTTTAAGACATAACAAATCCTGTATGGAAAGTCGCTTTATTTTCAGACAAAAGTTGTCCCCTTGATATTTTTATTTTAAAGTAGTATTCTAAGCTTAAAAAAGTACTAATTCATTAGTTTTAGCCGTAGTATTGGTTGCAAATTTCACTGATATTTCTTAAGCAAAAACACAATTAATTATTGCAAGTCTTAAGAGTTATTTGCCCCGTCGCGTTTTGTTATAAGATTTGTCTCCCCTGCACCACTGTGGACTAGAAATCATCGTATAAGTCCCTGCCAGCCATGCGCTGGAACTCTGTAGTTTCCCAAGTTAAGAAAGATATTGATCAAGATTTGATATTGGTTTCAGTTTAGTGATTGTAACATATGGATATAATCATTGGAATTTTTTTTACAATTAATTATGTCGGACTAGTACATGTAAAACAGCGATTTCTTTAATGGATATTCAACATTGATGTGCTCGTTAGATGTAATGACATTATGTAATTGTCATAGAAACTTAAATAAAACTACAGCTAATCAAACTTGTGCTGGGGTATATGTAACATATATGCAAACATTTTTATTACATGGGCAAATTAAAATCAAAATGATGTGATAAACGTACATATTCGTTGTATGAAATAGATCAAGAATTTGTTGGAGTTTTTTTGCTGTTTTTTTTTACTTGAGTACTATTTAATTCGTATCTATGCACAAAAAACTATATAAACAAATACCAACAACCAAAGCAATACATTTGAAATGAAAAGCATGTGCTTTTGACTCTCTCTCTCTCTCTCTCTCTCTCTCTCTCTCTCTCTCTCTTTGAGACTAGTCCAGCATAAATAGTTCGTAAAAATTCACATCATAAATATTGGATGAGTCATATTTATTTCATTTATATCTCCAGGACAGACATTTAGTTAAACCAAATTGCTTTATGTGTAAACATTGGCTGGCCGCGTTATCAGAGGAAGTATCTCCGTTTCTAGATATAAGATCGTCACTTTCCGTTAAATGTCGGGTCGACTCGCTGGTATGACGGAAACATCCGATCCTTATAGTCTTTAATGTTATATTTGATATATTGTAATTATTATCATAATGATTGTTCTTTTCTTATTTTTAGTTGGGGTGGGTTAACCTCCCAATTCAACGATTGATTGAAACAGCGCTAAGGGAAAACGAAAAAACTTATTTGAATAAGATCTAGCTCTCTTTTAAGATCTAGTCAATGAATTGATTTTACATCATTTTTTAAGAAAAGACATTTTTCTTATACAAAATTTCAAATCCAAAGGTCACTCTGGATCATCTTACGAAAACGCATTCTTGATGTTATGAGAAATAATCTTTGTGCCGAGGGCTTGGAACTTCACAGGTTAGACTATCTTACGCCGTCTTACTTATACTCTAATCGGGAAATCTTATGACATATATGTTTCTAGTTGAATTTGGCGCTAAGGCAGTCGGTGGTTTAATCTTGCTTGTGCTGGACTCTTGTCAGTTTAATAAAGAGAGAATATTATATGTAAAAAATCTTGTCGGAGCGTGATCTTCATTAGCGTAAAATTCCCCTTGCGTATACATTATATAGCCGGTCTGTGTACAGTTAAGTCGACCCCAGGCCTATACTCGATATCATCATTTCTATCACACTTATCAGTAATTTGTCGACGTGTATTCATAAACAAGGCTGATCAAATTTCTCAAATCTTTAAGATATACAAGGAAACATACTCTCGATTTTAATGAAATTTCTCCAGACTGATCGCTCCACACGATAAATTATACGGAAGCCCGGAGGTGGACTTCTCTGATTTACCTTACAGTATACAAGTACACTGGCTTGGTTCGTATGTGGTTTATGTCCTCTCACTAATTAAAGCTGGAGTTCCCGGAGAAAAATCACTGACCAACGACAACCCATATAACACGCCATCGATAGACCAACGTTGCCCTAACAGAAAAATATACCGTTGGCCCAACATAGGCATATACCATTGGCACAATGGCGTTTTGTTCATTGGCCCAACGTTGGGCCACTAGTGGAAGAAAATTCCGTTTGCTCAACGATGGGTCATCGCCTGAAATATTGTTGGCCCAACATTGGGCTACTGCCATAACTTTTAAACGACAAGGATCGAGCCGAATAGAATGTATATAATAAATAAAAGAGAGAGAGACAGTCCGAAAGAAAATTCCTAAACATGTAGTTATTATTGGTACAGTAAGCCATCATCGGAACCCACGGTACACTTCTCTGACGCATGCATTTCGTCGGAACCCACGGTACACTTCTCTGACGCTTGCATATCGTCGGAACCCACTATACATTTCTCTGACGCTTGCATATCGTCGGAAACCAACGGTACACTTCTCTGACGCTTGCATATCGTCGGAAACCCACAGTACACTTCTCTGACGCTTGCATATCGTCGGAAACCCACTATACATTTCTCTGATGCTTGTATATCGTCGGAAACCCACGGTACACTTCTCTGACGCTTGCATATCGTCGGAAACCCACTATACATTTATCTGATGCTTGTATATCGTCGGAAACCCACGGTACACTTCTCTGACGCTTGCATATCGTCGGAAACCCACTATACATTTCTCTGATGCTTGTATATCGTCGGAAACCCACGGTACACTTCTCTGACGCTTACATATCGTCGGAAACCCACGGTACACGGTTGAAAATAAAATAACCAAGCTTTTGACTAAATATAAAAGACCTCTGGATCTCATATAAGTTTCTTAGATTTCTGAACAAGACGATAATTATTTGAATAAAGATTTATTTTCTGCAAAAGGCGCATCATTGTCTCTATACCTTGAAATAGATAACGCTCGACTTAAATCGGCTGTTTAGTCAGACACACAAAAAACAGTTCATGAAAAAGCGACAGTTTCACGTTTACGGAAAGTGACGACGTTTCCCGATCAAGTCCTATCAGTGACGGTCTATCGAAGGTGCGTCAGTGTCTCCGTAGCTTGAGATGGATAAAGCTGGGGAGGGGGCGGTGATTCATCCGACAAGACGAGGGGGAGGGGGATGTATATTCCATATCGTAATAAACGGATATTCAGCAGATACACCTATTACAGAAATATGATCGCCAGTCTCCCCTCAAGTACGTACTGATGTTCAGGGCAAAAAGTGTGTGACCTTGATCTCTGACCTTTGTGGTACGGTACAAATCGTCTTGACTTATAATTTAAGTCTATATGTTGCTACTCCTCATCACCACAGGGGTAATGTAATATTTAGGGAAATAAAAATGCGATACACAAGTGCTTGTACCGTTAAAAGGTTTATCTATTAATTTGCTTTTCGTTTTGCACTTACAACAGAAAGTCAAACGATAGCGTGTACTAAATCTCTCCGAGATTTTTTACAAACAATCGTTTTCCGCTGAAAAAGCGACGAATTATGCTAGATAATCACAGGCGAGGTAAGTAGGTAACTATATCATTGTGATGATCACATAGCTGTCAGCGGGGGCGAGGCGGAGGAGGAGGAGGAGGAGGGAGTGATTTCTATATAGATTCAAATGTATCATAATGACAGATGTAGGTGAAGAACGCATATATGTGTTCAACACAATCTATTTCTGGAACAGGAATTAACTATATCCTTATAGTACATGTATATAAGATATCAGTTTCATATGGTCTAGTAAGTAATATCGACGGTATGATCCACTCTATGTACTGGATCCTTACAAACAAATGTTCGTTGGATGCGTATTACTAGAAATATATATTTGATCGTGGAAATAATAGCGACAGTACGGACAAATAAATTGTCAGATTTTCAATGCTATCCGCTCCTTTATCAAGACACATAAAATACATGTTACATCACATAAACAGAATATGCATAAAACATTAAACCAAATATCAGTTTCATATATGTATACTTGTACATCAAACACATTTTGAGGTTAGATTCTATCAAATAACGGGGTAAATTAATGTAACATATGTGTGTAAAAATGTGCATTGACTGGCATGAGTTGCCTTACAAGCGTGAGCTGTAGGGAATTTCCCTTTAACTCAGTGGTAGAGCATCGGGGCTGGAGAGTCAAGGGTCACGGGTTCGAGTCTAAGCGACGACACTATCTTTACTGCTTTTCCTCGTCCTGTTACATGCACACATCCGAACAGTTATAATTGGCATTATTATTTTGAAACACAGAAAAAATATAGAAAAAAACAAACGTATGGTGGCATTATCTCGGCAAAAAAACTAATAAGTTTCCATATTTTTCGGTTGATGTCGACATATTTTGTTATTATGTCGACATCTTCACAGAATTATGTCGACATATTTAAGTCGTAAGTCGGCAACTCGATGGCAGAAATATGCCACCATACAAGCGTAAATCTTATATGTCTCTAAAAGTTTCTTTAGAATCTGTAATTAGGACTGATGTAAAATAGCAAAGGGACAAGTCCTTTTCCCCGTTCCACCAAGGTGACAGATTTTATACTAGCTTATCTCCCCTTGTTTCAAGCTTTAGAATCAGACATCCAAGTGATCAAAATTGTTTGACTATTTTATTCAATATCTGTATACTATTCTAGAGACGGGGGCGAGTCTAAGGAGAGGGTCTACGGGGTTACCACGCTAGGGTGTCTAAAAGAGAGTCTGACACGGAGTGGGGAGGGGGTCAAACTTCGAAATCGGGCGGGGTCTTATACGGTGTGTACCGTTTATCTTATTTCATCAAATTTGGGAGGTTCTAAAGAATTCAAAATTACAAATTATAAACCGAAAAGGAATAAAAAGGTCGCTTAATTGAAAATAAATTACGTTTGTCTACTATTAATTAAAACTCGTCAACCTATTTAACAAACAGATAACGATATAATTGGGTTGACACTTAGGTTTTAAATTGTATGCTAAACTTGTGACAAAAATGACCAAGGGCTTGGCCCTTTCTTTTTTATATAATACGTTTTAAAGCCGTTATGAGTGATGTCTAGTCTGCGCAAAAGCTACATTCTTACATAAAAAAAAATCTATATAAAGGATAAAAAAACAAGTGAAAACCTGCAACTTTGAGAATTGTATGTCTTCCTCCGATAAAAAAAAGTTCACATATCGCAGGGTTGTTTTTCCCGTAGATAACGACCTCGATACCACGGTTTATTGAAATCGTCTCTTATCGTGTTTTCTGAAGCATCATCCCCGTGTCTATCTTGATGAGTTTCGCACGTGCCTGCCGTAACTAGGGTATTATACCATTAGCGCTATCACACGTGTTATCTTTCCCTATTTTGTCCGAGCACAGCGCGGTGTAACGTTCACTCACAGTTACCTCGGTCGCCGAGATAGCAAGAAGATAAGTTAAGAAAGTCTCGTATGAATTAAAGTTAATTTTTGTTCATTTTTATTAAACTTTGAAGCCGTTACGTAATAATACATTGATAAAACATTTTGCTGATAACCAACGCTCTCCTGATAATCACCATCGTCGGAAACCCACGGTACACTTATCTAACGTTTGCATACCGTGGGCTAGAATCGATGGAAACCCTCGTTTTCGGTTTTTCCAGCCGGGACATCCAGCCGGGGTATCCCTTTTACTTTGCAGCACCGCCTGTAAACAAAACCTGTCGATTGTGTTTTTAATTGTATAATTGTTTTGATTGTGATTAAAATATATAAGGTCCTGCTAACCGTAGATTGACATCGGCGTCATGCCTACAGAAATTTACTGGTCGAGATCTCCGAATAAACTTCTTTTCGAGGAAACAAAGATGCTTACGTCAGAGAAGTGTACCGTGAGTTTCCGACGATGGATATTCACTGCATCATGTGACGTACAGCTAAAATCATCGCTATATTTGTATGCATGAAAGACCTGTTTTTGAGAAAAAAAGAAAACAAACATACGAACAACACCAACAAACTAAGGTAGTATACTCTTAGTGATCGCAATGTTATCAAAGCCAGTTTTGATTATAAACGATACCAAGCGTCAAAAATAATGGGGGTTTTGAACAAATAAAATATCGTAAGCATTAACATGAATATCTATTATCCTGTTATATTGATTCAATGCAAAATTATATATAAAAAACACTGTATCCTTTAAAGAGGCATCACGGTAAAACTATATTTTTTTATGCTTATTTTGAATTATTGTATATATGAATTAAATGTATACTCTTGTGGAAAATTAATGGGCGACTTACGCTGAAATATGTTCACAAAAATTTTAATTAATAATTTACATAATTTGGACATGTAAATTATTTTGCATCACATATGATAACGCATGCGCATAACAAGCTACATCGGTAAACAAAAAATGGCGATCCGCGTGACCTACATGTAACTACCAAGCGAAAAGTGGCTGAATGGTCAAATTTTAACGTAAGGATTATATTACGGAAGCATAATGAGGGATGTGAAGTATTCAAGGGAGAGACTAACAGCCCAATTGTTTGCAATGTTACAGTTTTCTTCTGGATAGCCGGTGACACAGTTTTTATTTGGTTTTGGGGCCTCCCAAGGGATAACTCTTTCATTCCTCTGTTACATGAAATGCGTGTGTAAAATTTGAAAGCGTGTATTGTAATATTCCCTTTATAATATTCCAGTAAAAAGGCATTATTGAATTATATTGCTGAAGAAAAAGACCTTTTCACACACAAGAAAAACCGTAGGGGGGGGGGGGGGGGGTTACGTTATAAAACGCCGGTATCCCGGGTGATTGAGTTTAATGTATACGGATTCAATTTGGACAAAATGAAAAAATTTATGTCATCATGTGCGGATAAAAAAATCTTGTCATACCTAATCTATAAAATACGGATTGTACAAATATTATCGGGTTTGGACCCCGGTATTAAATTTGATATGAACCAAAATATATGCATTATATAAGTGAAGTCATTAATTCATAAAAAAATCATATATATGTATGTCCCATGTCTGCAGTTGTGTTGAAAATGTTAACGAACCTTTAAATTTACATAAAAAAGTAAAGAATCATAACATTTATAAATGGATTAAGTATTGGACAATTATCTTCTCGACTAGTTCCAAATTTGAGATATATATTATACATGTATTCTACATGTTTAGTGCGTGGTGCGTCATATGAGTGCACGGACTTCCGTGATACATATATAATTGTAAGTGTTAAAGTATGTTGACGCTGAAATTTGGATAGATTTTAGATGGTTATATAGATAGTCTGAAAAAAATCTTCAATACATCGAGTTGTATAAAAAAAAATCGGAATCATTTCATTTTATTTTTTTACTTTTCAATGCATGCACATTTTTGTGAAATGGTTCTAAATGAGGATTCGTGAAGATAACTTTTTACAGAAATTAAGGTTTGCCCTATGGTTGTCATCGTCGGAAACCCACATGACACTGTTAAACGTACAATGTAAGAGTGCAGTGTAGCTTTTATGACCATTGAGGGGGCATTTTTATCGAAAATTGATCTTAACCCCCCAAATGTGTAAAATTACTCTAAACATCCTATTTTAGGTCCAAAACTAGCTGTAATAAATTTTCAGGTCCCTGTGATTTGCATCGGTTTCAGTCAGGTACTGATGTCGATAAATGATGCAGAGATGTCGACATAAATTTATTCATATGCATATCGTGTGTAATTAACGTCTGTTATTAATGTGAATCTGATTCAATAAATTTATACACGGACTTTGTGTCTGGTTCATCATCGGACCTGTACATTACGTATCCCCTCCCTATGTGCCCCTCGTCGACTTGCGACAAAATAGTCACGTGATTGACGCGTGATCAGCGCTATTTTTATCGGGCTTTCCCAAGGAATGCAATTTTGCAAGTGGCTAATAAAGACATTTTGAGTGCGCTTTGAATATTGAAATATCAGGAAAATGTATCTGGTAGTGCAGACAGCATGTACATTCAAGAACTTCATTGTAGACTTCCCCGGGATGCCCCTTTAATTTCCCGCGTGGTAAGGAAATAAGATCAATAGTTTCCCCCAGTTTAATCCCGTTTCGCAATGCAAGGACAAAGCGATAGCAAGAGTGATAAGCTGAGGGGAAGTAAGGTGTATATTACATTTGCAAATTATAATTTTCTTCATGTCATTTCAATTCTATTTTACCATTAGGTTGGCGAATTGCTTATATGCATAGTGTATAAAATGCTCAGGACGTCGTAGGTCAAAATACTATAAACCATTTCTGGCTGTGTTAAAAAAATGAATTGTGAAGACATTATTATTCTTGTCATTGATTTTGCGTCTGCGATACATGCTCTTCATTAAAACTATTTGGTTTTAAAAACTAATATTCAAATCTAGCTGCTTTTAGCATAACATTATTGAATTGTGAAATCATATCCACAACATGTTTATCATAAGTTTTACCTCTGCGATAGGTACTCCTGCGTCAGAATTATATAGCCATGGTTTTTGGAAATTAAATGTATCCATCAACATTATTCTTAGAAAATCAGGAACGCATTAAGATTGTCTTATTACTCGCATGGGGCGAATTGCCTTTATGCATGCTATACAACCTGTACTTTATTTTGAAATGTTTCTAAAACCGAAGATAGTTAATGTTTTGACTAAGCGAGTGTTTTGATAACAATTAAGTGCTATTAATTCAGCGTATCGAGTGCTATCTTGTCTTTGTCGATAATACACGAGCTTTATGTATGTCTGTTTCTATTTTCATCGTAATCAGTTGCCATTCGGGACACCTTGGTGACCTTCAGTCGTCATACTGATAAGATGCCATTCGGAGCATGCTGTTTACTTTCCATGGTAACTTATGTCTGCCGTGCTCCCTGTAAGGTTTCTTTTGGGAAATCCTTGCTGTAATAGAGTTCCCCGAATTCCTTCCAAATCACCAGGCATGATGTGAAGACTGCAGGAGCATGAGAATCTGTTTCAGTTTGTTCTGGACCGAAAGTTACGTACGTGTTTTTAGCACAGTTTTATAAAATTGCATTGAAAAAGTCAGGTTTTTTAAATAAAATTCCGCTAAAATCCTTAGTTCATGTCCAAAACTGGCCATTACAAATTCTCACGCTTGTAGTCAGTGGTGAAGACGAGTGTTTTAAAAGTGGAACCTTCGAAATTTGGGGATCGTTTCCGAACACAGCAATTTAAGAATTCGTTGTGCTATATTTTAAACGAAAGTAAGGTGTTCATAGTAATTTCATAGGTTTTATGAGTTAAGATCAACTAGGCCTATAGGCAAAAAGCCATCCTTGATGGGGATATGTTTACGGAAAATTCGCAATTACCAGTAAAATATTTAAATTTCCCTGAACATCTCATTATTCGGATGTAAATATAGCTGTGACCATCGTCTAATCCCTGTGGTCCCTACCACTAACATTGTGATAAGTCTACCATGGTGACAAAGTATCTTGAAGAATAAAAACGTTGACATCGTATTTATATATACGAAATACTGTGTATCGATTCATATTGTAAATTGTTCTGTAAGCAACAACTCTGTAATAAATAAAATTTACTAGTATACAACACTTTCTCGAGGAATAACCCCAAAGAAGTATTGGTGAATGAAACAAACGACAAAAACAAAGGTATACCGAACGATCTCACGAAAGTTCCGAATATTTAATTAGCATGCTCATCTTATATGATAGCTATAAGCTGCTCTAATGATGCTGATTTTCGCGGAGATTCATATCGGCCCTGGCTATTTTTAGAACTGCAGTCTATCTTAACATGCACATTGAGTTACCGTTCCAATATAACATAGGCTATTTAAACCTCCTAAATTGCGCCTGCATGTTATCTCTACTTCCGCCATTAAGATTAACTTCTAACGCCGAGTCATCCTCGATATCCAGGGGTTACGTTCACCTATGTAATCTACACCCCTGGAATATATCATGGCAAAATTGAAAGCTCCCGAGTCTGCCACCTAGCGGTCGGTATGCGTTGTGTCCCTTTGAATCACGTAATCACCGACCAATCAAAATTGCGTGTAACAAAACGGCTTCTGCAATGAATGTAAACAAGGAAGAACATCTCATTCGGTTGATCTATGAAAAATTCAAGCTTGATCAAATTAGATAGCATCAGGAAACGGCGATCGACGCACTGAGTCCTTGCCGTAAATGTGTCGTTGAAGATTGTTCTTCTCTGTTTTACTGGTAAAGATCCATGACACAGTCGACACTGTGCCATGTTTGTTTACATTTTTTTCTGTCCCATTAGAAGAACGCGTGATCAAATGTAAGGTGCGCTCTGATTGGACGCAGCTAGACCTAGCTGCATCCAATGAAAATTCTCGTCGCGGGATTTACGAAATGTGGTCTATATATGCCAAGGGTGAAGATGAGTGTGCGGATCGTAACCCTTGGCTGGCGAAGATGACGCCGAGTAGACAGTGCAAGTTGGTTCCGCATCAGATAGTTTAAATGGTTCCGCTGAGAGAACAAAAGGAATGAATGTTTGTGGATAATCGATTTTGACTCTATCTCGAGCCTGATTTTACTTTAATTATTTGTGCGGACGATTTAAGTGTGGTATAATGTAGTTAAGATAATGATATGATGGGAATATTGACTGGGAGAGTGCTTATACGTGTTGAATGTGTAACCCTTCAAATATGTCTACCGATACAGAAGTATTTGATACGGCAGGGTGTAAAATGTGAAATATGCTTATTACAAATTATGTCATATGTTTAAGGCATGTTTGAATTTATTGATTTATAAATTGGATCATTATTTAAATTATGTTAAAGGCCCAATATACGTAACTTTCAGCAAAACTTGAAGCGAAAATCAAGCCTAATAACTAATTATATATATAGATTTAGTTCATATTAACTGATATCAGCAATATTCAACATGAATTCTTTCGCGGTTACCGGTACAGCAGCAGTTGAAACACGCTATTTGTACACACGCGTCCATTTCCGAACCGTCTTCTACCTTCGGTTTGTTGTTGAAGTGAGCCCCACCTGAATTATTTTCAATTTTTTAGATTTTTTTGTCCAGAGTTTCTTGTTAGTTACCGCTCAGGTTTACTTCGTTCTAGGATTATTTTTGCATGGTTATCAACTGGATTTTTTTTTCAGAATTTTTCAGAATCACGAAAAATTCCCTGAAGTTACGTATATTGGGCCTTTAAATATATGTAATTAATGAGGTCAAATCTGATTTTCACTTTTGAAGTGCGCCCATTTGAAAGACTGATGTCAATTTTGAATAACGTCACTTATGAATTAATTGCAAAAAGTATTAGAGTAAGTTATGAAGTAAAACAACAAAACAAACAAATGTTCGACATATAATACTGTACCCATAACGACCATTGACAAAAGATCCATTAATTGACCAACTGAAATATTGTTTGTATGGCAATGTCCTTGACGTTTCAGTCAGGTAGCATTCTAATATCTAAGCTGCCATCGGAACCGCACTAAGAACGTCTTGCACACACATGAACATGTGTGCTGATGTTTCGAGGTTTAAAACACTAGACCTTACGAACCATCAGTTAGGGTGGTCGGGTGG
This sequence comes from Mimachlamys varia, assembly GCA_947623455.1. NCBI lineage: Eukaryota > Metazoa > Mollusca > Bivalvia > Pectinida > Pectinidae > Mimachlamys > Mimachlamys varia. The sequence continues at coordinate 32,595,054 of OX392540.1, forward strand.
TGCAGTGGATAGCGCTCTTGCCTTTCACCATGGGGGCCGGGGTTCGATTCCCCGACTGGACGTGAAAAGGTATGGGGTCACCTGCCCGACCACGTGGGTTTTCTCCGGGTGCTCCGGTTTCCTCTCATAATAAGACCTTTCGCGCGCTAACATCCGGGCCAATGAGAGTGATTGATACAGGTTGGATATAGAGGATCTTTAGTTTATAGCTAAACTCGTTAGATAATTTAATATGTCACTCGCGTAAGGCTCGTGACATATTGAATTATCTAACGAGTTTAATAAATTCCATATTGCATTGACACGAGTGTAAGAGTCTATTTATCACACAACTTCTATTAATGAGAAAATACACAAAAACTCTCAAATTAATTCTCTTCTGTAACGGTACGATTTTCACTACCGACTCCGAGACATAAAGACGTCATTGTTTATGACGTCACAATGATGTTATTACACGCGTGTAATACATGTGCCATTTTTATGATATGGCCGTATGACATGACTGAAAGGGTCAGTTATGTGTTAAAACTTGTTTCATAATTGTTGTAAAATAAATGAAGTTTATATGAAAAAAAGCTATAAATTAAAAACTGTTTAGATAAGTATATTTACATTTGCGCTGCAACCCACTATATGAACATTATCAGCAAAAATGCCTTTCATATAAGGATTGAAAGTCATTTTTTTAACATTCATAGTGCTATGAAAGGTCAGCCGTTACATCCATATTGAATGAAGCCCGCTTTTATAAAAGGCATTTTGCTGGTATTGTTCATATAGTGGGTTGCAGCGCAAATGTAAATATAAAAGTATGAAAGCAATGGTTCTCGAGACATAGCACGTGGTTTAATTATGACGTCATAGATCAAGCTTGTTCAATGAGAGTCTTGTCGCGCCGCTTCGAATAACATGGAGATTGCCCTTACGTCAATCGCTCAAATGACTAATTATTATCATTGGCGCCAATTTTATTCAAGCTGGGCTGTTTCGCCAATGTCGTTTAAATGACGACACATATACAAATACAGGTAATTCACTGTTAATTGGAAAAAATATAAATGAAGTTAAGTAATTGTTCTATAGTAAAAATGTAAATATATGGATTGAAAGTCATTTTTTTAAACTTTCATAGTGCTATGAAAGGTCAGCCGTTACATCCATATCCCTAGGACTTTATTCAATATGGATGTAACGGCTGACCTTTCATAGCACTATGAAAGTTAAAAAAATGACTTTCAATCCCTATATAAATCGAAGATTAGGATTATATTGTTGGTGGAAGCTAACTCATTCTGGAGTTTGTACCATTATTGACGCAGGGACCGTGCACGATTTTCCAACTGACGAACCAAGCGTTTCTATGAAAGACTATACGATTAACTACATTAACAATTATAATACATCTGACAAAATAACAGTATATAACGTCAACACTCTAAATGAAATGGATCTGTATGTATATATGTTATAAACTTGGAGGAAATAAAAACATCTACTTATATTATACATGTATAATGTATGGACCGTCAATTGTGAAAACGTGCCAAGTCCCCGTGATCATTATTGTCTAATAGGGCAACGCCATATCGGTTGTTCACCTACGAATAGAGTCCTAATAATTAGCATTTGATAGATTGGTGTCATTTACCTTGGATCATTAAATACTACCCCCCCCCCCACCCCCACCCACCCCCCCCCCCCTAACCCCCTCCCCCTACCCAAACCCCACGGGGGAAAACAAAACACACACACATACATCACTACATGATTCTGTCTGGCCATCGTTTCCTCTACTCCCCCTCTTATTAGTTAACGATTATCCACTTCTGAGGCATTTTCATCATACCTTATCAACTACATGTAGTCTGTATACGATAGCTGAAACGTCAGCTTACATTACGGTTAGCCCCCCTCCTCCCTCACACATGTGTCTTGTTGTCTGTGAGGACTTTCACATTTTATCACGAACTGTTTGTACATTCGTAGCTTCCTTTGTTTCACGAAACAACTTCTGGAAAGCACGCTCAACTCCGATACAAGTCGGGGAAGTCATAAAGAAAGGAATTATGGGTAAAAAGTAATCACCGGATGCAGAATATCTTATGTCTGTTTCATTCGAGTTTTATCAAGAAATAAGATTAAAAAATTGGACGTTTTTATTAGAAAGGCACGTTTGGTAACTGTTTTTTTATGTATCGTTAGAATATTTGATATCATTTCATGAATAAATGTCGACAAAAATATGAAATATTGTCCATAATAAAACCACGTGTCAATTTCAATTACGTTTCTGCTCCAAGAAACAAGACTATAATTTTTTTCATCGTGACATTTTTATGCCACTATAAGTAGATGATATGTATCACTACAAATTGACATCAGTTGGTCTTTATACATATACACAGAGCGTTGTAACATGTAATCTAAGTAAGTTGCTAATTATTGTACATACGCCATAGGGGTTAGTGTAAAGTATATACAGATTGAGCGTATGGTGTATTAAAAAACGATCTTCTCCAGGTTGCATTTAATAGTGTTTTATTTAAGCATTGAACTGCTTTCAGTTGGCAGTTATGGGCTGATAATGCCAACTGGACAATAGTAAATTTAATGAAGCGCACTAACAAAATATAAACTGTTCGTCTAGTTGTTCAAAAGGAAAATGTTTTTTTTTATTATTTTTCCGCAACTGCTGTTGGGCAAAACAATTAATGCACCGGTTGGCAGTTTATGAGATGGTAATGCGCAACTACTGTTGGTAAGGTTATATAGTGACAATGTCATAGAGTGGTAAATATTTGCAAATAAAGGCCCAATATACGTAACTTTCCGAAAAACCTGAAGCGAAAATCAAGCCTAATAACCTTTTTTTATATATTTATAGATTTAGTTAAGATTAACTGCTATGAGCAATATTCAAGATGAATTCTTAAACGGTTACCGGTACATCAGCAGTTGGAACTCGGTATTTGTAAACACGCGTCCATTTTGAAGCGTCTTCTAACTTCGGCTTGTTGTTGAAGTGGGCCCCACCTGAATTATTTTTAAATATTTTGATTTTTCTGTCGAAAGTTTCTTGTTAGTTACCGCTCAGGTTTACTTCATTTAAGGCTTATTTTCGCATGGATTATGGATATATTGGACCTTTTAAAGAACGACGTGGTTAGTTGAAAACAGGTGTTGCAGTGGTACCTGTAAAAACACAGAACATAAAATAGAGAAATCTAGATAAATTTCTCCACATTTCTGTTCGATACAGGTCATAATTACAATGGAAAGGTTCTTTACGAACTTAAATGATTTTTTAGTTGGTATTCATCGGCAAAATGAATGCCAATTGGACATGGTCTTCTCCCTTGTTAGTATAAAGATATGACGTCCTAGAAGAGGTAAAGTGATAATAAAAAGCAAACTGAAATTAATTTTTAATACTAACTGTATAAACTTACTAATGAACATAATATATATATATATTAAGGGATGTTAGAGTGTTTAAAAATACATCTCAGCTTTATTTATTATTTGTTGTTACCAAACATGTCTTTGATTTTATTTATATGGCATGCATTTAAGAAGCTGGGCCGCTGCAAAATATCAATGATAACTAAATTAATTTCATTTATCAAGTAGAAGAAAGTCTTATAATTTGTATCTTTAAAATAAATAGACAGGGCTCGTTGAATTTGTTTCTAAAAACATACACTCAAGTCAATATTCGGTGGATACAATATAGAGCGAAATTCTACAATGTATTATTAACAAGGAAAGATGATATACGTTATATTTTTAATAAGAAACAAACATACATTTCATATCCATTACCATTCATTTACTGTGAGTGCTATTGTTCTTCGAAGACATGCTACTGTTTCAGTGGTAGAGGAAACCAGGGAACCTGAAAAAAAGACCTGCGGCCAGACTTCCCTACGACCTACGAGCACATGATCCAGTGGTTACTGGCCCGTGATCATAGATGGTCAGACAATTTAAACATTCGGACAACGTGGTCCTGTTAATCAAGAAGAAACTCCTACAGCATACTAAACCCAGGTCGTTTACGTGTATGCAGATATAGCAGGAAAATGCAATGTTGTATTTCATGCAACACATATGTAGGACTGGCTTGATTTGTTTTATTTTGTTTTACGTCCTATTAACAGCCAGGGTCATTTAATGACGTGCCAGGTTATGGATTTGGAGAAAAGCCGAATTACCCTGGGAAAAAACACCGACCTACCGTCAGTACCTGGCAACCGCCCCACGTGTGTTTCGAACTCACAACCCAGAGGTGGAGGGCTAGTGGTAGAATGTAGGAACGCCTTAACCACTCGGCCACCGCGAGGATGTGTAAAGTGTAATATGTGGTAATACATTATCATTAATACCATGCCATAGACATTCAATTTCAGAGCCACCTTCTCTTTCCGTACCGCCCTAAATTTGAGCCTCGTTTGTTTTGGGAGACCACTTGTCAGCTTTTCGTATCTTAAAGTGTTTGAGATACACCATCAATCGCCTCTGTTTTATGAAATCCTCCCAGAAACATAACTTTTTTGTCTTGCTGCCAAATTTAATGTGTTTGATGTGCTGCAATATAAATGAGTTCAATTTTTTAACGAAGACAAGATGCTGGTGTTCAAACACACACTAGATGTTGTGGTTCTACTTTCAAATCACTTTGACGCTTGTAAAGTGCGCATCACTGTCGACGAGTGGTATTTTTGGACATCTGAAAGGTCTGTTTCTTGTTTCCCAGTTTTATCTGCAAGTGGTGGTTATTTAATCGTACCAGAGTGAACCTTGTAAAAAAACAAGCCTTCAACTGTTTGTGTTTGTATCATAACATCTCCAACACACAGATCTGTCCCTGTCTGCCTTTTACCGATCCTGATAACTTAGACTTCACTTAATTAAATGTGAAACGTCTAACATGGCCTTTGTGCCACCCTGCCATCGTTCTGACACGTATTTTGGAGTGGAATTTAATTGTCCGTGAATAAACAACAACAACTCTTGTCTTGTGTCACTTTCTGAATAAAGAGGCGTCGGTTAACTACCGGTTCCGGTACTATAAGTGGCAAGCTGTTTTGACGTTCATTGACTGATGATAAACAGAATACACCTCATGTGCTGCAAACTATTAAAGTTTCATTAGCAAAGCTACAATCAAATGTATATTTATTTGAATCATGAAGTTTTTTGAACTTCGAAATAATACTACATGTCGCATTTAGAAACTATTAATGCTGTTGGCTTTTGAACTATCCGAAAATATATTCCAATAATGAGATGACACAGCTAAACGATCGATAAAAAGGGAAATTGAATCAATATTTTTTCATTGAAATTGATATCATACGGCAATTATATTAATGATCAAATTATCTGATAGAGAACGGATTTATTATACAAATAAACCGCATCTGCAGAACACTATTGGGGGTCTCAGACGTTTAAATTAATTTTATATTAAATTAATATCCAGGCAGATAAGACAGTATTATAATAACATAGAATCAGTGGGATCTCGGTAAACGGTCGATATAAACTATGATATACCACTGCAGTCACTAAATGACCATCATAGTTCGGCCACTGACCAGCTTGCCTGTGGTCAGCCGTCTGTATCAGATGACCAAACCATAATATTAAAAAGTTCGGTTAGCTTGATACCAAAAATATATAACATAAATGATATTGACTATTTTTCTTGCTTGTATTTTTTTTCTTTCAGATATACTATAAAATATAATATAAACGTGAATATGACGTAAAACTGGTTAAATTCATTTACAATTAAAATAGTTACTTAAGAAATACAACTTATTCTGCTTCAGTGGTTTCGCTTGAGCTTCAAACATTCGCACGATGCTGACAATGCTGCTTAAGAAATATAATCGGACTGGGGTTAATTCATTTCAATTAACCCCTCCCCAGGGCCATATGGCCAGTATCGGTCTGACATATTTGTATATTAGACAAAAATCTGTAGAGTTCCGCTGTCTGCTCTGTTATACATTAATAAAACCATCAAAATTTTCATATCGATGGCAGTGCCGGAGATTTTGACACCGTTGAATAATATTTTACCCTTTTCCTCGGCGAGTGTTTAGAACGTGCCCTTACCAAGTACATTCTTCTTCATCAACAACAACAACACAAATACGAGAAAGACAATAAATTAATTATTCAACGAAATTGTTTTCTCCGTCTGTAAAAAATAACATATGCTAGTCATAGCATTGTTCTATAAAAAGCAGCTGCTAAATTATATAAATGAATAGATTTCTTTTTCTTATTAGAAGTTATACATGATCTGTTCAATCTGTATTTGAAATTTAAGGGCCCCACCGACCATAAATGTTGTTTTGGAAAAATAACACTGGTTCTCTGTATTTTAAATGTTTTTTATGCCTATTTCTAAACAACCTCTGACGCAAATAGCTGAGTGTGACGTCATTCATGGTATCCGGCCTTGGGAAATAGTACAAGGTTGGTCCAAACACCCCGGGAAAATAGTTTTGACTATTGACTGAAAGGGCATAAATTAAATGTTTTGTTACATTTAATTTAAAGGTATAGAGTTTTGTACCGTGTTCATCACTCATTTTTCAGTCATCGTAAATCCCTTTGTGTCACAATTGTTCCGTTGAAATTAGCATGTTCTCTGTGTTGCCCGGATCTCTCGAAACAGCTATCTTCACATTCCAGAAGATTACAGCTTGTCAGAAAATGTCTTACAGTCAGTAAAAGATGTCTACCGTCCGAAAATGTTGTCTGCATATAAAAAAAAAACCGCTTTAATCAAGATAGCTTATGGGCACAATTGTTTCCAAGGAAACGTGTATTAGTTCATGACGTCACTGGGCAAATAGTTTTAACTAATTCATGGCTGTTTATGAAATGCATTGGATTAACCATGAAGATAGTCAGAGCCAGGTAACAATACTGTTTCTTTCCACGTGTTATAAAGATTTTACAATATCCTAAGTGGTGCACGTGACAGATGGATCCTTCTGTGAATGGTGGCAGAACATCATATCATAAGTGGATACCATCACCATAGTAACACATGCATCAAGTGCAGTAGTGACGTAATAATATGACGTACCTTTGATGTACTGCGAGGACACCGTCATCATGTGTAATTGATTTTTACCCAATGGTCTAAACAAATTATTACCAGTTATTTTTTTTACTGTTCATTACGTCTTATTTCGAATGTAGGGGTGAAACGGTAAAAACTATGGTGGCCGATAACGGCCATCTCGTGTTGTCGTGTTGTCACCTTGTCGTCCTGTCGTCTTGTTGCTTTGTCGCGTTCATTTACAGCTACCATAGTTTTCTAGGTTAGAGTGAATTGAGACTCGGTGAGAATTCGATGTGCAGACATTTCCCCTCGAGAGCCCGGTTAAGACATTTTGTATCGTGTAGTAATAAAAGCAGTTGGTAATTATTTATCATTTTATCAAATGTTACAGTTATAGGCATTTTTATTGGTAAATATGTGGTTATATTGACCGCGAAAAACAAAAATATTAACTTCGACTTTTGTCTCGGTTCATATCAGGTTTGTATAACCAAACATTCACCTCAACAGAAGTTCACAAATGATAAATACCAGTAGTCACCTCGAATCTGTCAAATTGTTCCCTGTTTACGTGTAAGTGTTGTGGTGTTTTATACAGATGATTTATACCTCAAGTTTTGATATAGTTTATTTATTTTTGGGCGACGTCCAGCAACAAAATTGCAAATCTTTGTGTATATTTGTGAGCCCGTTTTGTTGCTTTCTTCGTCCATAGATCCTTATAACTCTACCGGAAGGTTTGAAAGTTGATATAAGATAAACAGTTTCCCCTTTGTTATCATGATATTTATATTTCAGACGTCCCGACATTCGAAAAACAGGTGCCCCCTCTTTGTTTTACACGAACTCGGCGAGTTTCTTTAGAAAGTTTGAAATATAAGGTATCCTTGAATTATCTTGTCTTTGATATAAACCTGTTGATTTATATACAAACATCTTAAGAATCCACGTTTTGACACGACCTCTGCCGAGTATAAGACCACCCGTTGAACGCGTAGGCCTCGAATTGCTCACGACCTTTGACCGTAAACTTCGACTACCCTTTAGAAGGTAAACAATGCGTAATCTCGTCTCCCATGAGAATATCGCGAGAGATTGCAGGCATGGTGAGACTAATATATTAGCGTCAGTATAAACAATTTTAAGTACATTACACTGATAAAGAAATAACTGTAAGATTGATGACGGAAATCTCATCTGTGTTGATATCGACTGCCTTTCACTGCAGGGACGCTGACGAATCTTTCGAGATCCGATGTCGCTTGGAGGTTTCGGAAAGTACTTTCCCAATGGTGATGCACGATTCAAAATGCATATTATATTGCAATGTATCAATGTTACAAGCACGCATCTAATTGATAAGACATGTTTTTGGTTATTTTTGACAGAAGTAGATCCTTGTGTCATACAAAAAACCTTTTGATGAAGTTAACAAAACATATATTACGAAGTTTGTTCCGCTGCAGTGCATGGGAGCATTATTAACGATATTAGCATGCTAACACCCGAACAACTTTTGAACATTATTTTCATTTGTTTAAATTGAAATAAATATTAAAACATTTGTCCGTTTATGAAAAAAAAAATGACTACAGCTTCCGGTGTTATTTACGTCACATGGTATAACTTCCTGTTTTCATTAATATCATTAATCAAAATGAAATATTCTGACTATCATTTATCTAGAATTTCAATTTCCAACTTCCCGACCAGAACTTGTTAGAACCAAGAAGTGTTTGATGGTGAGATGAATCCCTTTGGTACCAATAATGTGTACACCGAGATTGACCGGTCATGAACTCTTGGATGTTATAGCAAATGTTGTTACAGTCCCATAACACACATTGCTATTGATGACAATAAAGCCCGATAGTTTTACATGTACATTTTGATTTACATCTTGACGGACTTATTGTACTTTATTTAGTAATTCCGAATCTTGTAACAACATGTGCCTTCACAATGCATTTCAATAGAAAGATACAGAGCAAATGTAAACATATTGCAATGAATCATAAGAAACCTTCTTGGTTATTGTTGACAGATAAATTTCCTTGTGATATAAAAAAAATTGATGAAAAAGATAATTTACGGAAAGTGCCGACAGTTCCCGATTGGTCTTACTTATGAGCTAATTGACGATTAAATAAAAGTGACTTTATGTTTTAATCACGTTACGATATTGACATAATGCCACACCATGTATGAACATAAATCAAATGAAACTAACCGGCTTCCGTACAAACTGGGTCCTAATGGCTCTTCTGACATATATTATCAGCAATCTTTTCGCGTATTTCATCATATTGCACTCTTAACTTATAAACAGTTTACTAAAAATACGTATACTTTAAACCCTTCATGAAATATCTGGCTGTATTTTATACATAGAAGTTGAATTATTCTGTCTGGGTTTGGCCGTGACATTCCTGTCTATAGTGCAGGCCATTTATGATCAAATCTGTTTCTTTCGTAACAATTTCGGTTTTATCTTTCCCAAGTCTACTTTATCTTCTCTGTCTGATCTTCAGGTGGCGCTATGTCATATATCAACATTATTTATGTTTTGTGTTAAAAGGGAGAGACAAATCATCCAATTCGTCATTATCAATTATTGTTTAAATCATTTAAGCAATGAATGTTTTAGCTAATGTTGTTACAGTGCTATAACACGAATTGTTATTAATGACAAACTCAATAAAGCCCGATAGTGGGCATTAATGTAAGTTTGTCAGCATTAAACGTGTGTGTTATATGACTGTAACAATATTTGCTAAAATTTTATTGCTTATATTTACATTTTGATTGAATAATTGTGCTTTATTTAGTTATTTCAAAACGACTTTGAAAAGCAAATGAAGTGTAGACATCATCGAAATTGATGACGTCACAATAGAGATTGACGACGGTGGCAACTGCCTCTTAGCATTGTGTCAATGGGAATATGTGGAGCAATTAAATGTAAATACTTGTGTGTGTTAATTAAAGCGTATACTAGTCCACTCGAATAGTGTTTTATATTAAAAAATAATAAACACGAATAAATCCACTCGGATAACTAGTAGTACACTTGTTTTCATTTATTATTAATTCATCCTTTACATACACATTGCACTTTTTTCGAATAATAATAAATCCCTTCTTGTTCTTGCCCAGTGTTGTAACATGAGATAGAGGAAGTAATTTAGATTGACACAAGTGTCTGTGATTACATACTGCAGATATTCTATAACTCGTGGGCTATTCGTTTTGTAGGAATTGTCCCTTCCTTTACCTACACGAATAATAAAGGTTTCTGGTATAGTGTTACAACATGTACGGATATTTATCGCTTAGCGATGGAATTCACGACCAATTATGAATATTTTGACAGATCAATTGAGGTAAAGGAAAACGGAACCATGGCAAATCAACACTAACCAACTCGTATTGACACGAAAAAATTATAACACATGTATCATCTCCAACAGATAAAATTTTATCTTGATCTCCGCGCCGTTCCTGTTTGCTTCACCAATACGTAACAGAGAGAAGTTAACGAACGTCGGTTCACTATTTGATTTTAATTAGATTTAAATACATCTGAAAATATGTATTACAAAGAGAATTGGTAACACATGCTTCTTTGATAATAAAGACAAGTTGCTATAGAAAAAGAGTTGTAATTGAAAGGAAATTTTATGCTTTTATGACCTATTTATATCTACTTTACACAAATGAATCGGAACATATATATATATATATCGAAGTTAGTTACAAGGGGAGGTTACTCTATAACAGAAAAAAAACTGCAATTAGATGGTGTAAACATTTTAATAGATAATGTGACAATATACAAAGGTAATTCAATAATGAAATAATAATAATAAAATAAACAATTCGTAAACATCTAGAATTGCTGTCGTTACGAACGAAAATACAACAATTAATAAGTGACAAAAATTATTTCACAACAGACATGTGACAGACGTTTCCCAATATCCTTAAGTTGAATATAAACGGTCCAATCTTTTCAAGACTTTGTGTACATTTCGTTTTATGTGTTAAGTATTATGTGTGTACACTAGAACATTGAAATGAGTCTGGACACTTCGGTTTGTGGGTACAATAGAACTTCATTGGTATGGACACTCTGTAGAATTGTGTAAGTCCAGATAATTTGATCTGTATGAACGTTGAAGTCTATTAGTCCGGATACTATGGTTTACATAAGCAGGTGGACCTTATATATATATAAGTCCAGGAACTTCAGTTTGTGCACATTTGAACCCTAAAGTTTGGCCGATGTATTTGTGTATACAGTAAAACCTTGTTTGGCTGGCCATTTGCGTTTCTGTATAAAGCAGAATTTTGTTAGTCGTACACTTTGGTAAATAGTGTTTGTCCAGACACTCTTGTTTGTGAATACCGTATATTTTTTAATCTAAACTCTTTGATTGTATGTAGTAGAACCTTGTTAGTCCAGACACTTTGATTGTATGTAGTAGAGCCTTGTTAGTCCAGATACTTGGTTTGTGTGTACAGTAGAGCCTTGTTAGTCCAGACACTTGGTTTGTGTGTACAGTAGAGCCTTGTTAGTCCGGCCACTTTGCTTTGTGTATACAGTAGAACCTTGTAAGTCCGGACTCGTTGGAATGTATGTTCAGTTAAAATATATTAGTCTGGACTTTTTGATTTGTGTGTACTGTGTAAAATTGTTAGTCTGGACAATTCGGTTGGCATGTAGAGTAGATCTTAATTACTCTGGACACTTTGGTTTGTGTGTACAGTGGAGCCTTGTTAGTCTTGACACTTTAGTTTGTGTGTACAGAAGAACATTGTTAATCTGGACACTTTTGTTTGTGTGTACAATAGAACCTTGTTAGTCCAGACACTTGGTTTGTGTGTACAGTGGAACCTTGTTAGTATGAACACTTTGATTTGTGTGTACAATAGAACCTTGTTAGTCCAGACACTTGGTTTGTGTGTAGAGTAGAACCTTGTTAGTATGAACACTTTGATTTGTGTGTACAGTAGAACCTTGTCAGTCCGGACACTTGGTTTGTGTGTACAGTAGAGCATTGTTAGTCCAGACACTTTGATTTGTTTGTACAGTAGAACCTTGTTAGTCCAGATACTTGGTTTGTGTGTACAGTAGAACCTTGTTAGTCTGGACACTTGGTTTGTGTGTACAGTGGAACCTTGTTAGTATGAACACTTTGATTTGTTTGTACAGTAGAACCTTGTTAGTCTGGACACTTGGTTTGTGTGTACAGTGGAACCTTGTTAGATTGGGTAATTTGGTTTGTGTGTACAGTAGATCCTTGTTAGTCCAGACACTTTGATTTGTCTGTACAGTAGAACTTTGTTAGTCTGGACACTTGGTTTGTGTGTACAGTGGAACGTTGTTAGTCCAGACATTTGGTTTGTGTGTACAGTAGAACCTTGTTAGTATGAACACTTTGATTTGTTTGTACAGCAGAACCTTGTCAGTCCGGACACTTGGTTTGTGTGTACAGTAGAACCTTGTTAGTCTGACCACTTTGGTTTGTGTTTACAGTAGAACCTTGTCAGTCCGGACTATTTGGTTTGTGTGTATAGTAGAGCCATGTTAGTCTGGATACTTTGGTTTGCGTGTATAGTAGAGCCATGTTAGTCTGGAAACTTTGGTTTGTGTGTATAGTAGATCCATGTTAGTCTGGACACTATGGTTTGTGTGTATAGTAGAGCCATGTTAGTCTGGACACTATGGTTTGTGTGTACAGTGGAACCTTGTTAGTCTGGACATTTTGGTTTGTGTGTACAGTAGAACCTTGCTAGTCTGAATACTTTGGTTTGTGTGTACAGTGGAACCTTGTTAGTCTGGATACTTTGGAATGTTTGTTCAGTTAAAATATATTAGTCTTGACTTTTTGATTTGTGTGTACCGTGTAAAATTGTTAATCTGGACAATTCGGTTGGCATGTAGAGTAGACCTTGATTACTCTGGACACTTTGGTTTGTGTGTACAGTAGAACCTTGTTAGTCAGGACACTTTGGTTTGTGTGTACAGTGGAACCTTGTTAGTATGAACACTTTGATTTGTTTGTACAGTAGAACTTTGCTAGTCTGGACACTTTGGTTTGTGTGTACAGTAGAACCTTGTTAGTCAGGACACTTTGGTTTGTGTTTACAGTAGAACTTTGTTAGTCTGGATACTTTGGTTTGTATTTACAGTAAAACCTTGTTTGTCCGGACACTTTGGTTTGTATTGCTAATTGACTCGTAACTGACAATATATTGCAATTGAAAAATTGATTGATTGATTGATTGCTTGCTTGCTTGATTGAATGATGTGTAAAGGGTAGGCGATCATGAAGACAAAGTATGGATGATAATACAAAATGTAGATACATACGACGCAGTGCCGGAACGATTGATCGATTTTTCATTCATTTGATTGATTAATTGATTGATTGATTTATTTATTTGAAATGATCAAGTAATGAGTCCACCTAGCCAGGTTTCTAAATGATATTATGATACAAATTCGGTTGATAGGAACGTTCGTGAGGATACACGTGTAAAGTGACACAAGCACGTGTAATAGCATAGATACGCGTAATATACACAGCAGTCATACGTGATGTTACACGGTAATTATGTATTGTTATAATATAATCGGGACTTACGTATGATTATACATGAAGGCATTCGGTAGTGTACGTCAGCTATACAGTTGATATGTACTGTAGATACACATGAAATTGTTGGCACATGTAGTTACATTAAACGCCATACTTAAGCTGACAATGCAGGTTAAAAAGCTTTCAAAAAAAATACGAAAAAGCACAATTTTCAGAAAGCTTCCGACTCTAAAACATTAAAACTAAAATGTCTGCCATTCCTTAGGAACCTGTTGGGGGTCATCTCAGAAGCTTTCTGAAAATCTTACTTTTAAATTTTGCCGTTTTTTTTTTCTAATCTCAGAAAGAAAGATTTTGTATTAACTTGCATTGTCAGCTTTAAGCTACTAATACGCATGAAGTTGTAAATTAACCAAGTCATCCCTGAAAAGACACTTGAACTCATCCTATTAACTGGTTGGAATATTTCATTATAAAATTTCAGGGATGAATGTATGTTTCGATACAATACGGAAACAGTTTACTTAATCAAAAAAGTCGATTTTAATGCTGATGACATACTCGAATATCTTACAAACACTGTATATTCACACTGAATTATTAAGGATAATTCATAATAAATTATCGGATTATGACGCAAAAATAACAAAATTTTTTTGAAAGGGTGGTAAAATGTAAGCTGACGAAGACGCATTAAAGGGCAAAACTGGTACAACATGAACACTGATTTCAAAATTAATATAAGGTCTGGTTATCACAGATATTCTGGTATAAAATTGAACGTCAATTTCACTGCTACGTAACTAAAATATAATACACATATATATGTAAATGTTCACAACACAATATTGTAGAATGTATACTACCATTGTGTACCTCAGCTGTACACAATATCTGTTGTATCATGTCACTGCTGTCTGAATTAACAGGCACATTAATGCACTCACTACGTTTTCCCATCTATGTAAATCATTTTCAAATATTTTCTAGAAGAACTCGCTTTTGTCTACAGAATGATATTTCGGTAGATTGGGATATTTTTTGTTATTTATTCCGAAGTTAAGCTTTTGATAGTTTGACAAATGTTGAATTAAAAGTTTTTGAATATTTTTTTCTCTCCTGCCTCATCTTTGACGCCATTTTCTCTTATTTATTTCACCTACTAACTACACAATATTCCTTTATATATTTCACACTGATCTAAAGCATTACGAATAGAAATGGTATACTAGTAAGTTATGTGTACTTTTTTCAAGAATGTTCTGTTTAAGAACATTTAATTTTATTCTAGATCTGTGGTCATATTAATTTCCGACAGCAGCTATACATGTTTACTTATATACTCATAGAGGAAGTTGAAGCGCCATCGCTGTCCTCGGGATTCTCCGTACTGATCACGTTATAAAAACCATCCCAGCAATGACTATTCTCGTCAAAAAAGCACAGAAAGATTGGGGTCAGTATTCCCCGGGAATAGACAGTCAACACGAACATGTACGCGAGGGGTTCCGAACTGGTGTTATGCGCAAACGACATATACACAAGATACGCGACTGTCACAAGCGCTAGAATGATCACGATCTTGATGGCGCTTGACCGGATGTTTCCGAGTTCGACTGCCAGTTCCTTGTTTTCGTTATGGCGCCTACTTGTTTCTTGGTCATTGTATTTACACAAAAAGTAGATGATGAAAAGCCATGTCAGTGCCAAGAAAAACATATTCGTCGACTCAATTATCCAGAAGCTAGACTGGAGCGTGGCGATAAATAATTCCCCAAACCAGCAGTAGGTCTTTCCGTATATCACAGTAATGCTAAGCCAGGTAATGGTTATAACCGTAGGAACGAACCACCCCAGGAGACACAACACAAAATACATTCTTCTCTCGATCACAACGCTCTTCATGGTAAGAAGGTAGTATATTCCTAGGATGAGTAGCCAAACAAAAATGGCGGATGATGTCAAGGTCACGAGTACTCCGATAGCCACACAAGGTTTTACGTCATTTATGACGTCACTGCTCCTCAAAATGCGACCAATGTTCATGACGAGGTCAAGTATGTCGTGAAACAAAAATGCGGCGAACAAATTACGATAAAGTCGAACTCGAGTTGCCTGTATTCCTTTCGAAAAACATGAAATACCGATAGCCGCCATTGTGAAAATTATAGACATTGACAACAGGACACATGCAAGTATGTCCGCTCCGTCATAGGTCAGGGGAAGTGTTCCGAAACTAATAGGGGCCGCCTCAGAAACATTAACATCCAAAGTATCGTTATATTTAGTGACAGTTTCGTAAATGACCCCTTCACACTCACTGTAATTTGTCCATCCAGGCTCCCAATCCGGGTATTCTTTGAAACCCGGATGTACTCCAGCCCATCTTCCGTCCTGTCCGCATGTTTTGTAGGCAAACTTGTCTGGACCAACTCCGAGGTGTTCCGGACAGGCTATTTTAAATGTGACCCCTTTTAGGGTAGGCGGCCAGCACAGAATGGTATCCCAAGTAGCGTTACAGAAAAACGGCTTGGGGAATTTAAAAATCTTCTCTCCCTGACTCGCCAAACATTCATTTAAGTTCGTGGGATACAAACTTCCTGTTGATTTTTCCATTTCGAAATTTTCTTAATTTTACCGTTATTCACGTTCTTTCAAGTTTTACGTTAAAAATCAGTCTTAGTAATATACAAACATGAATACTTGTAACAGAAAAAAATCACATTGTGAGTTCTTACCTTGTAAGCACAACGAGGGATATTTTCACACTAATACCGGCATACAATTGAAAATGTTTCTTATTTTTCACAGAAGATATTTGTCAAAAACAATATCCATTTCACTCATATAGGACCCGTCAACGGATGCTGAATGCAAACTGCAGACAACTTTATCTTCCACGTCGTGTCTACGCCGTCTTGAGTCCAAATATCTTCGCTATCTTTCTTATGATGTGTTCAAAATTCAGTTTTTCGGTAATAATGAGATTTGTCTCTCATCATCAAGTTTTTTCCTTCCTATCCTTGAGATAAGCCACCTCGCTAAGTACATCCAGCCTTGATCAGATGAACTACAGCTTCATTCAGATCCTTAAGGTACCAGAGAAAATCCTCAAGTTAAGGCCTTAGGACTTAACAACCAACTATTTATCAATGTTTCAATAAGATACAGCAGTGTTGAACGATTAGTCTATTAACGCGAATCTCCAATCTGAAGAAACAGGTTACAAAGTTTGTTCTCCTCCTGAGAACAGTACCGTACACACCGTCCGAATTAAATCCAAGAGTTTAGGAGACTTGTTTTATGAATGAAAGCTGAGTCTTTCCGGCACAGTATGTTTCCAGTACTTCCTTGGTTAACGAAGATCAGTTAGTCCATCATATACCACATATAAAAGCAAGTTATCTTAAAAATACTTTTCTTTCGGAATTTATAGTAATTTCTCGGCAAATAAATTAGAAGCGACCACCACCTAATGAGTGACGTATGGAAATAATTCCGGAATGCCGGCTCCCTTATTAATGATTTACATATCACCCATCACCGTGGTGATATAGATAGCGCAGGAACATAAATCCAAGACCGAACCAATTTTCACGTTATTTATGAATAATTAAAAAGGGAGAAAGTTTCGCCGGTGGCCGTCATGTCTCCTCGCTCTATCTGGATTGTGTGGGTTTGATGTGAGGCGCGATGATTATGTATTACGAGGGGGCGTGGCTCTGCTGAGGGGGGATGTTGGTTTCACTTAAGGAACTATCCAATTACTACGATATGCTTCAGCTGTGTACCCCCTCCACAGAGCAGCACAGCCCATTGAGGAGACCTCCGTCATACCCCGGTGTGACCACATACCGGGGCACATTGGGAAATATGGTGTATACTGCTTATCAACTTATATTTGAGGTGGTCTTTTGAACGATATATTTTTCAATGTTGCATTGAATGAATATGTATTTATCACGTATTCACAAGGACTAACTTAATGCTCTGCGTATATTGAAATTTTTGATGAATATTCATGAAGTTGATTACGTTCATGCTTTATGGCTGTTTTACAAAATGATTTAAATTATGTAAAGGTACGAGGGTATGAATATTCATGAAGTTGAGTACATACATGTAGTTATTGTGCTTGTATTATAATCGCGACTTTCATGAATATTCAAGAAGGTGATTACGTACATGTAGTTGTGCCTTTGTAACATAATGCGTGTCATTTTCGAAAAAGTACAGGGGCGGTATTTTGATGAATATTCATGAAATTGATTACGTTCATGTAATTGTGTATGTATTAGAATATGTCAGCAATGGAAAGCAGTTTTATTAATATTCATGAAGTTGAATACATTTATTACAATATTTCCCAATTTCCCAAAAGGTACAGGAAAACGTTTTCTATAAATATTTATGAAGCTGATTACGTATACTAAATGTTGGGCTGGTGTGCATGCATCATCGTTGGAAACCCACGTGACACTATAACCTTTGTGTCCCGTGGGCTAGAACAGACGGATAATCTCATTCTCTTGAATAGAAGTCTGTTCGGAGATTTCGACCAATCGGGTTTCTCGTGGAACTCGGTTAGATAATTTTACCTCTGTAGGTAGGACGCCGATGTCAATGCCCGGTATGTTTTAAACTTCAACCACAACCCACAGGTTTTCTTAGCGGGGGATGCCACCTCCAATTTGGTTTGTGTTGTAGAGCTAGACCGGGATATCCCGGCCGGATGTAGCCACGGATGAAAAAAAAGCGATATAATTGGATACTATTTTAGTACAAAAACGAGATTCTCTGTCTGTTCTAGCCCACGGGACACAAACTTTATACACAGGCAAAATTTCTTGATGTCAATTCAGGTCAATTTCAGGTCAAAATATTCAGGTCAAATTGACCTGAAATTGACATGAAAATTTTACCTGAAATTCACATGAAGATTATTTCAGGTCAAATTGACCTGAAATTGACCTGAAAATGACCTGAAAATAACCTGAAATTGACCTGAAAATTTTCATGTCAACTTGACCTGAATTTCAGATCATTTTCAGGTCATTTTCATGTCAATTTCAGGTCAAGATTTTTCATGTGAAATTGACCTGAATTTCAGGTCATTTTCAGGTCAAATTTAGGTCAATTTCAGATCGAGATTTTTTCAGGTCAAATTGTAGAGCAGTGTAAAGTGGGATCTGACGATGTGCCTGTATTATAACATGTCCTGTTATCACATAACTGACCCGTTCAGTAATGTCTTACGGTATGTCATAAATATGGTATTACACACGTGTAATAACACTATTCTGACGTCATAAACAGATGACATCATATGATTTTTTCGGTAGTGAAAATCTTAACGTGAAAGTCGAAATTTGCCTTTCTTATAGAGAATGAATTTGAGAGTTTTGGTGTATTTTCTCATAAATATAAGTCACGTGATCAATAGAATATTACACTCGTGTCAATGTAATATGAAATGTATTAAACTCGTTAAATAATTGAATATGACATATTAAATTATTTAACTCGTTTAATAAATTCCATATTACATCGACACTCGTGTAAAATCCTCTATATATTAACGGAAACCGAATCACGATTCCGGCGATGGCACCATCCCTATATTCATTTTTGCGCTGTACATAATTAAATGATTTTTGCATCAGCTGAATATATTTTTCGTAAGCATTTCCTATCTTCGTTTATTTTCTGATTATTGGTACAATTACATTATATCCATGAGTTAACAAAATTCTAACGCTGTCCATTCCACAGGTTAAACCACTCCGGGAACAGTCTTCTCTAACTTTCTCCGAGTTTACTAACTAGTCGTGTGGCATATCTAACTCCCTTCAAAATGTCAATCAAAGTCTCGAGCCAAACAGAAAGTAAACAATGTAGATTTCACTGCCATGTCGGCCGATTTCCGCCGCATGTCTGTTATTTTTTCTACTTTCGTTTTTACTTATCTATCGCATCTGCTGTGGCTATCAGTGTGGTGTGTGGTGCACGTTTCGCCTTCACGCCAACATACATGTACATAAAAATACACCAAACCATCACATACTGATGACCATAATCGATTAGGGAGGCTGGCTGATTGATGGATTTGACAGATGAGGGTCATTAAGAAATTCTGATTACCTCCCGTCGTTAACGCCCCATCAGAACCCAGAGGGCGCTGTTACAGCCGGGTAGTGTGTGATTTATGAGGTAAATGTGGCCGTTTTATCAGGAAAACGATGGTAGGCATCTGATGAGAGCAGTGATGGTATTTACGATTATAGATCTGACCCGATAACACTTGCAAGACTGTTTAGTTTTTCTGGGGTTATGAATGGAAATATGTGCTGAATCATGGTTTATCTTTATTACCATCATCTAGATAAACTCCACGAGATAATTGTTTTCGTGATTTAAGCCTATAGTAAAAAAAAACAGCTTCAGTTTCTCAGAAATAGTATAATTTTTCGTCACAACCACCGTCCACTACAGGTCGAGCCCGGCTCCTCTAGGTTCACTACTCGCGCTACTGAATGAACTAAAGTCAAACAAGTTGACAATATTAAAAAGTAATTTAATTTCTCCCAAAATAAAAACCTTCATACTTTTTGTGTGTTTGCTCGTTTGCAGAAACCAGTCTGACATAGTGTGAAAGTGCTGAAATAATTATGCATAAACAGGAAAATTAATAACAACAACTGTTTCAAGGACTTCGGTACATTTGTATATCCTTGGGGCATGACCAGACACCTTCCGTATCTGGACTATCGCTCCAGACTTAAACTAAATGATTGCCAGGAAAGCCAAAAGAATATCAAAGGTACATGTAGTCATAAACAGAGAGAGAATAAATCCAACAATATGTATTAGGTACAGCAGATATGTCGGGAGGTTAGTGGCTACATCAGGCACGTCTTTCCATACATGCAGCTGGTGTATTAATTGATCCTTGGCCAGTAGGGGTATAACAATAATGATGTTTATATAAAGCGACGATGAATAGCAAGGTAATAATATTAACACTAGATTTCGGCATTCGGATCTCATGTTTTGGATCGCTGGCTACTGACGCATGCTAAGTTACAGTATATCAGAGAGTTTCGGAACCAAAATTCCTGTTTTTACACAATCTGCTGTACGTGATCGCATTCCCGTGTACGTGCCTATGGACGGGTCGGACGATAGGCTTTACTTCATAATCTTGATGGGATTTTCTGTCTAATTTGTTTTTGTGCTGTTATCACAAGCACTCGGCTCTTCTACGCAGTGTGCTCTGAAAGGTTTCATTCAAGTTTTTAATAATTTTTGGCATTTCACGAGTGTTTAGTTAATTCCTTCCTTCAGGATGATTTCTAAGCAATAAAGGAATATCTCGCAAGGCGGGGTTTCTTTAGAGTGTTCGTTGGTTATTGCTGAAAATCTCTAGAATTTGCATCATGAGTGGCTTTAATAATTTCTATATTGAATTGCAATGCTCGATAAATTTGGCCGAGCATCCAAATGACTTAAGCTACATTAATTGGAATAATGTATTGAATCTATGGAAGGTTAGAGCGCTATCGACGAGCGCCACGACCACAGAATTCTATGGAGAGCTCAGAATGCCAACAGGCACAGAATCATGACTCCGCCTCCATATATGAGGGAAATAGAATGCAAACCGTGTCAAGAATTGGTCGATGAACACGTGTAAAAAGCACTAACACCAAACAAACGAAAAGAAATACGACAGTGGTCAACTAAATGATTTAAAATGGCTATAGGGTTACTTAGAAACAAAACATGAAACTGGTTTACGTTTTACAGATACTTGTAATCTTAAAAAGTAAAGGGAAAAAAACTTTCAAAAAAAAAATACTTACTATCTGATATTTAAAAAATGTCCTGTTGTTTGCTTACAGTCATAACTGTATCGTATAACAGGTAAACAAATAAATGGTTATTGTCAGTTGTGTATTGATTCTGGTCTCCGCATTTCAGAAAGTAGAGATATGTACTATTATACACACAATGAACGGGCAACTGCAAACACTGAGAGAGCAGCAGAGAATCAGACCAAGCGTTTCGGAAGGATGAGCGTCTCAGAAAAACCAAGGAGGATACGGCCAGCTGTTCTGGTAGGGTAAGCGTCCTTGTAGATTCAAGCAAAATAAGACATGGGCCCGTATTTATAAAAAAACTATTCTCATGATGAAAGTTGAAATTCTTGTTTTAGCTATACATTTATAAAAAAAGAAGAGATTTAAAGCAGATAACAATTTTCATTGTTTCTTTTTTGCTTACTGGCCGTTTGCCGTGATTAAAGCAAGTTACAGGAAAGAAGGTTTGAGCACAGACTCCTTATTTGAGCACGGGAACACTTTCATGAATAGGGGTCGAGGTGTTCCGGAAGGGTAAGCATCTTAGTTAAGTTCATGGAGGATAATATCAGGTGTTCCAAAAGGGTAGGCGTCTTGTTTCATCAATTACATCCACAACGTGAATCTTAGTCGTATCCAGGTAATATCACGCGCTTGCATCAAACTTTCTAGCAGTCATAAAAGCAGAACTTCCGTAAAGTGCTTAATCAAAGTATCGCCCCTGCTAGATCTTATAGCGACTACAAAGCTTGTCATAATTATTATCCTGCATTTAAGGACATGCATCACTTTTATATCATAAATGAAATATAAACTTTTACAAAAATAATGAAACAAGCTATGTAATTTATATATATTTCATTTTTTAGTAAATCACTCTTGTTGGCCGGATGTTAGTGCGTGGAGAAGGGGGGTGCGTAGTACCTCGGAGGGAGGGGGAGACGTGGGCTGAAAAGTTACCCCATACCTTTCCACAATTGAATCCCTTGATAAACGGCAAGTGCAAAAAAAAACATATATAAGTTACAAAACCTGAATTGAAACTACACGTGGACAAATGCTAACGAAGATTTATATAGTTTTAAAATACACATATGATTCAGTTGTTCTCCCCCCCCCCGCCCCGCAACCCCTCCCTCTCCAGCTCATCCCGAACTACACTTTTCTGTTATGTAAGAGATAAGACGCTCTGTAGAAGATAAAAACACAAATCTATTACACAGCACAACGAAATTCTTCTGATATCATCAACACTGAAGTCATCTATTTCATGTTTCAGATCAGTTTTAAGATCGTGAAGTTATCTTCAAATGAACGCAACAATAATGGTATTCATTGGACACGTCATTGAAGGAACACATACATTGGCAGACGATTCCAACGAAGATTGAAGTATGCCGCATGCATGTTATCTCCTGTTGATCTGCAGTCATATTCGAGACTGGTGCTCACTTTCTCTAATCTTGTTTCCTCCAAACCGCTGGATTTGTTATCCACCTTTTAAATACGCCTCTATTCATGTTTATTTTGTTCATAAAGATGCAAGACGTATTTTGTGCAAAGATTCAGACACGTCTATAAATATTATCTAGATATTACATCATTATTGTTGCAATACACAATTGTGCCTTTCAAAAATACACAAAAACAAAATAGAGAGAAAGAGAATACGTACCGAAGCGTCAACAAAACTCGGAATCGATTAAACTAGGGGTAAAATTTAAACAAAGATTTTCATCGAGAAAGTACAAGAGAATAATACAAGGTGTTCCGGAAGAGTAAACGTTGTGTGCTTCATCGTCGACATCTGCCATGCAAATCTAGCTCGAGTCCAAATAAATGTCATGGTCTCAAAGTGAAAACTAAGGCATCATTCTCAATCAAAAATGTAAAGCACACTATCAACATTCATATCATAAAAGGATAAAGAATATTTCTCAATGGTACTGAGATGGCAACCATAAAACTTAGTCTTTACCATCCTGCATCTTTCGAATCCATGTGCCGTAAGTTTGTTCGTCTACAGCTGACATCTATCGCGAAAATCTCAATATCCAGAGCCAGCCCTAGAATATCGAATTAACTGCGTCATGTAAACAAAATAAGTTTAAGAACAGGGCTGTTACTTTCAAGAAAGGGAAATTTCACGATCGGACTAAGCTTCAAGATCTGGTCATAATTCAAGTAAAGATCGAGGTAAGTAGCTTGTGTAGACAAGTCTGTTGTGTTTTTTTATATCAAGTTCAGAAGTGTATATACGATCGACTTGGTCAACAGACGTATTGTTATTTATATACCGCAAATCGTCGATATATCTGAAAGTGAAATTGTAAAATTTTAAAACAAGGTTTTTGTTACCTGTCCTGATTAGCCTCGAGGACTAATTCAGCCTCGTATGGAAAGCAAATCAGACAAGGATTGGCACATTTTGTTCCCACGGGAATGCCAACAGTTTCCTGGAAAAACTTTCCTCCAAACACAACAAAGATATTTTCAACCAGGAATTCAATCAAATTGCATTTTAGCAATGCTCATATTTACCATCGTATGCCATTGTCTATACACTACCAAATTCAGTTGTCATTCATATAATTAGTATTCACTTTCTGAATGTTTCTTCTCTATATAAATATACCAGCTGAAAACTACAATCACTAGACTGTGAATACCGCACGGATACAGTATGAATAATCCATTCACGTATTCGGTATGTAATTGTATGATGATAAGATGCAAGCCAAATTCTGCTTTTTGTTACGGTCCATCTATTTATGAGTTATGACGGAGTTTAACTTTGGACATAAGAGAGCGTTTCTAGCAAAAATGGAAATAGAAAAGGTCACCAAAAAGTACTTCTCTTTATCAATGGGGGCTTTCGTGTCATACTGCTTTAGCAGAAATACAAGTAAAACGAGCACGATTAATGTACATATGCCTATGATGTCATATTCTGCATAAAGAATCATGACACCCCAGTGACAATGGGATAATCAGAGGTACCTAGGGAGTCAGCGCCTGAAACACACGGCAAGTATCTATCATATGTATTTAAAGATGATATGAAGAAAAAACTTAACTCTGTGCATAAATCCGCAATCCAGTTGATGCAAATAGTTTACCAATAGTCTGACCAGACGTATATTTTAAAAGGTCCATGAAAAAACGGGACAAACCTACATTTTCACGATTTCGAACTCGTTCACCCCTCAAACAAAAACTAATGCGGTTCTTGACACGAGACAGTTTTAAAACATTTTTCATGAAAAAGTGCGCATATAATGCCTTAAAGAATTTGAAAGTGACTATAGACCACTTATCCAGATTAATTCACCAATGCCAGAAATGCGAGAAAGATCTATGTATCTTCAGTGGATAGCCTCGTCTTTTACATAGTCGCCTACAATCTTTCACGTCTCTAAGAACAAAAAATAAAGGTCTAGCAGATCATGACTTTGGCAGTAAATCTCACGTGCCTATCTCAAGCGTGTCACTTCCTGTTACGAGCAGACGATAACTTGTAACTTTCGCGCTTTTTTTCTGTCTGATTTAGATTGAGTTTTATGCAACGGAATGACACTGAAAGTTATGTGATAAAGAACAAAAATCTCAGGTCAACAGAATATATGCACCAGGACTTATCTTAGCTAGAAATCTAATGACTTACTTGGATAATGTAAATATAGATTTTCATAAGTGCTAATTGCATAATATATTGAAAACCGTCTTAACGTTTGACCTTATAATTTCCACATTATAAACAAATGCAATGTAGTGAGAAAAACCTTAACTAGGTTAGCTCGATCACCAGAGACCAGACCTCATATTTATGAAATATTTCTCTTACACGTATGGATTTTGTGGCCAAGCCTCATGTTTTGTTTTATTTCAAAATTATTAAGAATATCTTATTTTGTCCAAGATTTTGTATAAAAATTAAGACACTTGATGCCGAATTCTATTTACATGGCGGATGTTGTCGATGAAGCAGAAGACGCTTACTCTTGCGGACCACCTTGTCTTATTCTCTTGTTCTTTTACAAGGGTCTCCACGTAAATTTTTCCTTTGTTCCTATTTTGTCTCGATTAAATCGATTTTTAGTTCGGATTTATGGTTTTGTTGACGCTTTGGTATTCTCTGATTTTTTTTTTTCAACATTTACAGCCTATTTGATCGTTGGCATGAGGGGTGTTGCAAGAAAGCATTATAGAACACGGACACTACGGACCCAAGGTAACTTTATTGATTAGAGAGACTGTCTAAAGGTGAGGAGTTTAGAGTTAGAACCCCGGTCTGACATTTTTCCCCTCCTTTTATTGTTAATTCGCTGTACCTGTGCTTCATTCTGGTTGACACATGAGCCTACGTTCTGCACAGTGTTGTCATCAGGTACTAGCCGTGGGTCGGCGGTATTTTTTTCTCGGACAATGATTTTATTATCATAAAACTACATCGTGTAGAGAATAACATACAGGACATACAGTTTATACATGTACAAACATTGCAATACAAGGGTACTTTATGATCTTAATAAATTAAACAAGTGCTACTAATTCTGCGTTGACTACATAATTAAATAATGTATGGAATTTCAAGGTGAAATAATATCTGGATATAAATTTCTGTCGGTTTACTAGCATTGGTTGGTCAGAACAATTTCATAAATAATGAAACTCATCTCCAAACTTGGAAAATTGGGATGATCGTAAGCGACGAGGTAAATCAATTAGTTGAAGGTCCGTGTATAGATTCCCAGATAAGAATTCCAGTCTGGCAGTGCATATCTCTTCTCTGGTTACAATAACATATTTGAGGAGAACATAATTTGAATGTGTCCTTTTATTTGAAATTCGGGACCCCTATCTGTCTAAATGCATTACTCAAGATTGTCTAGTTTTAAGTCTTATCAACATATTCAGTTCTGCAGTGTCTCCCTGGTTATATAGAGTCAGCCCGTTATCAAAATGATAAGTCTAAGTAGGTTATGTCAGGGCAGTGGTACTGTAATACAATATTAACATACGTAACACCTACTTACACATGTGAAAGTAAAAATTCCTCAATGACATAAGGGACATACGTTTGTGTTTATGTTATATATTAAATTTATTTAACGAGTTGATTGGTTGGTTGGTTGTTTTTACGTCCTATTAACAGCCAGGGTCATTTAAGGACGGCCTCCCGGTGTTTGTGATGTGGGTGTGTGAGTTGAGAGCGTGTGTATTTAGGAGGGTATTTAACGAGTTTAATCCATTCACTGTTACTAAATCACGAGCAGTAGATTATATTTTTTTACCTAGTATATACCTTTGATTGTACTCAATAACGAAAAACTCCCTTTTCACAACTAAGACAACAGCTTGACGCCATGCATGATATCGTGACATCGTTTATATCTGACGTCGTAATAGTTTCCAAACAGTAACAATAGTCATTGTACGGGTGCTATAACTCGTTCATGCTCTACTCCTTTTTATACTAAAAATGGCCTTTGTCATATAATAAGGTCCTTTTATTATAAATTTATATTTTTTACACTTTCTGATTGGCTAAAACTTGGTCACTTGGAGGTCAATATTTTGTGATATTAACCTGATGTTTCGTTTAGAAACACCGAGTCAATATTGCGTTTATGACGTCATAATCATTGTGACGTCACATTACCCCTATGTAAATAACATGCTTTATCAAGATAGATATAATGCAATAAAAGATATAATTTTAGTCTTTTGCAAACAAGTTCCATATCTTATATACAAATTAGGGACCTTTGATGAGGTCAATATGGTGTTATACTAACCCGGTAGAATCAAATATTAACCAATATTTTTTTTGTATTATTATAATATTGTTTGAGAAATAGATTCAATGTCGTTAAAAAACCAATATTCTCTTGTAGTCTGAATTTTAAAATATTGCCTTTCGATTTTATCGACCTGAGAAAAAACGTCAACCTCAGACTTTGTCCTCTGTCGATATTTTTTCTCAGGTCGATAAAACCATGTATCGACCGAAATCGAAAGGCTATAACTTACAAGATAATGGAGCATTTATGACAATAAATAATTTAAAATCATATCAATATGGTAAAAAAAACCCTCTTTTCTTTCGTGCTATAACGAATTAACCTTAAAACAGTTGTACTTTGAAATGTCATTTGAAATGATAAGATACTGATAATCATGAAGAAAAAAACATTTTGTCTCTAAGACGATGTCTTTAAGTTTGATGAACTAAATATTTTAAGATAACGTAACACACACATATGCTGCACCTTTTAAATTTAGTAAAACATAGAGTATGCCGAAAAAAAATTAATTATTAAACTGCATTCTACAGCTGTTTCGTCCTCCTAGGCCTTTCAAGTGACGCTAGGGCCAAAAGGTAGAAATCCAAAATTTTACATTACATGTAATGTAGAGGCAGAGAGGTCAGGTACGTAAAACCCCCTAAATTTTAAATGAACCTATACTTTAGTGCTGGTATGAAACTTGTATTGAGTTCACAACACCAGTAAAAATGATGACAGTCCAATCTGTCGTGCTGGATTGATAATTCAAAAAGTTAATTTTCATTGTTGTTACAAAAAGTGTTTCGGAAAGCATGAAACTGATACGCGTGAAGAAAATAATAATCAGTTTCTCGCGTGTGTAATTTTCCATCCCGAGTCGTAGATTTGTAGATTAGAACAAAACAGGCTATACGAAAACAACACGAACACTCCTAACAACAGTATCCATTTGACATAAATATAAACAAAGATGGCCATGAACGATTTCCAGATTCTCACGAAGGAAAAAACAAACGTTTAAAAGGGGATATAGTCAACGTGATTAAAACAACATATGTAGTTTTAACTTGTAAACTTTTCGACAGGAGCCCTCTTCATACTCGTGTAAAGTAAACTCACTGGGTCATAAAACTGGAGATAAGGTAAACTTGGTCTCCTACACCTCTATGGCACTGCCTTGTGTGTAAAGCATAGTGTAAACTATAGGTGTACTGGTCATAGTAGAATGTCCACCAGTCCCTAAGTTTTATCAAGAACTTTTCAGCTGTATTTTACTACGAGCTGATCACCCCTTAATTTAAAAGGGACATCCAGTGATAATAAATATTAAAAATTATTTTTCTTCTAAATACTAAATATCTATGTGATATTCTAGAAGTAGTATGTAGTCTAAAACACGCCTTACAATTTCTCTTAAGATTTCCTATACAAACATTTTGCTGTACACTGTTATAATAAATACAACCCTTGTGTGTTTTTGTAATGCATTCTAGTGCGTTTAATAGATTGAATATGGTATGCAAAAAATCCAACAATGTTCTTTAAGAAAACTGTGTTAACCACAGTATTGAAACTATGTATATCTAGACGTATTGCATTTACACTCTAGAGTATAGAATAAGCACCCTACTAAATTTCACGAATCTCTTTATGTAATCTATATCCTCGATCTTAGCTAAGAACCAGACTTCCAAGTGATCAAAATTATTAAAGCTATATGTTTGTTTCAATCCTTCAATATCTTTCTACTAACATTTTAGGGACCAGGCCGGTTTACGGTCTTGGGACTAACCTGCTTCTCCTACCAATGTCTTGTTGTATTCTATAGAAACCGATCTTAAATTCTGGAACCCGAAATCCGTGTTTCCATGAAAAGGCATGAGAAACTAAACAAACAATGTTTGCGATATATTTTTGAGAAACTTGTACTCAAATTCGTTTTTAATGCTTTGACTTGATTTTTGTAAGGACTTATGATGATTTATCTATTTTTTGTGAAGTATATTTAAATTTCTTTAAGAACGTGACTTGGATGTGACATAGATTTACGTAGCGGGTAACGTCGATGAAGTAGAAGACGCTTACTCTTCCGGAACGCCTGGTCTTATTCTCTTGTACCTTTTCAGGCGTTTTCCGTGTAAGTCTTCTTCAATGATTGGGGGTTGCAAACTCTGCTGGTGGATTTTTTAGTCCCCGAGGTTTGCTGGAGCCTCCATAGCCATAGTTAATCTCATTTCAGTTGTGGCGCGGTACATAATACACACATTTTCGTAGTACAGGGTTGGAAATTATACAGAACTGGTTTATATTTACTTATAAATTCATAAATTAAAGGGGTTTTACGCACCTGACCCTTCTGCTTCTACATTAGTTTAGACATTTTGGTTTCCCACCTTTTGGCCCCTAGCATCACTGAAGAGTAATAGGAGGACGAAACAGCTTTATGATGCAGTTCAATTCATTTTTCGGCATACTGTATTTATAACTAAATTTAAAAGGTGCAGGTTATGTGTGTTCATAGTTGGTTTATTTAGAAACAGAATAGTTTTGGCCTGAGAACGGGTTCATAAATACAGGTTCTGATATCAGTGACTTTGTACAGACCGCGTTGCTAAGGTTTCAGTGTTTAGTTTTATCACGTGCCCTTGATTTGTATCATGAGTTCAACTGTCTTTTAAGTCGAATACATTTTTGTAGCATGATATTTTGCACCTTGCTTCCGAGTCGCCTAAGTTCTTTTCAATCCCCTTTGCGTGAGTTTTCAGATCTTATCAAGCTATAGCGATAGAGATATTAAAATACGTTTCTCAAATACTTAATTTATTTATGTGTGATTAATATGACGAATTATGAACACGAATCTCACATAGTGAACTGAAATATCCCAAAATAAATCTGTCTGGCTCTAGAACTTCATATAATATCAAATAATTTGGAAAATATAGCTCATCATTTTGATCACAAGGATGTCTGATTCTAGAAACTGAAGTTTTAAGCTAGTGGGATATACACTAGACTAGTTGTAAAATACATTTAGGAAATTCTTCAAAGAAAATCAATTAGAGAATACCGTAGCGTTGACAAAATCATAATCCGAACTAGAAATCGTTTAAACCAGGAGCAAAATATGAAAAAAGGAAAGATTTACATGGAGACCCTTGTAAGGGAACAAGAAAATAAGACCAGGTGTCTTATTCTTAAACTTACGGACTGTTAGCCAGTCTAAGACGATAGTAACATAGAATTGAATTCACCTTAAAATATTCGATAATAGATACAGTGATCCAGAAATAAGTTACAAAATGTACAATACATCCCACAACAGTTCCGTCCTTCTAGGAATCATCAATGAAGCTAAGGAACAAGCAGCTGGACAATGGAACAATATAAGCTTTCATCTTGTTTTCCAATCCCAAATATCCTTTGTTTATTGGAAAAACTGTTACATACTTGCTTAAAAATAAATCAGAGAATACCGATGCGTTAACAAAATCATAATCCTAACTCAAAATCGATTAAACCAGGGGCAAAATATGGACAAAGGAAATATTTACATGGAATCCCTTATAAAAGTACAAGAGAATAACACCAGTTGTTCCGGAAGGGTACACGTCTTAACATACTGTTGATACTAAACAGTTGGATCACCAAATGCGTATTAACACGACACAACATCATCCCATTGTCCGGAGATTTTCTCCTACAATTTTCAATCGATATCTTCAAACAAGCAGTTGGAAAATGGAACAATATAAGCTTTCAGCTTGTTTTCCAATCCCAATTATCCTTTGTTTAAAAAAAAACTTATACATACTTGCTTAAAAATAAATTAGAGAATACCGATGCGTTAACAAAATCATAATCCTAACTCAAAATCGATTAAACCAGGGGCAAAATATGAACAAAGGAAATACCAACATGGAGCCTCTTGTAAAAGTACAAGAGAATAACACCAGGTGTTCCGGAAGGGTACACGTCTTAACTTACTGTTGATACTAAACAGTTGGATCACCAAATGCGTATTAACATGACACAACATCATCCCATTTCCGTTAATATGAGACGGTTGAATGCTAATCAATGTGTATCGTTGTAGTTGTTATCACACAGGGAAGAAACCAATTACTGTAGGGCACCGGTTTCCCTTCGAAAGTCAACTGACGTCTAAATTTGTTAATCAAAGTTATAATTAGTTTATCAAGAATTCCGAACGATTATTAGCATATTGCGCTGTTGAAATCTGGAATTGGGAGTTGTCTACGGTTCTGGTCTTATTTGTATTCAGCATTAGCATTAAAGCTCCATATTAGTACTGAATTATCGTTGAAAAGTTCAAGTTGTGTGAAAATTCGTCTTCCACCTAATTTTTGTTGAATCGTTTTGGTATTTTATAAATAATAATGATAATCTTTTATGACATAATTGTTTTCTTAAAGCACGACATGCACCGTAAAATCTTAGGCTGTCTTACTTTAATCTTTTGCTTTAAATAGTTTGAAATGTTTCTACTGTTATACTTGCCGTAGATACTCCCTGCTTTAATCATCAACGCGCCTATGATATAAAGCTGGTATGTACCAGTTAAAAAACACTAATCCCAGGCTTTACACATTTAAATAGAATGAAATAAACCACTGTTGGATTCACCTTTGAGAGGTTGATGTAGATTTTGCCTCAATATAATGGAAACACTGAAGCATCGTTTGTATATATTGAGGGGCCGCGGTGGCCGAGTGGTTAAGGTGTTTCGACATTCTACAACAACTTCTCCACCTCTGGGTTGCGAGTTCGAATCCCACGTAGGACAGTAGTCAGGTACTGACCGTAAGTCGGTTGTTTTTCTCCGGGTACTCTGGCTTTCCTCCACCTCCAAAACCTGGCAAGTCCTTAAATGGCCCTGGCTGTTACATGTAATAGGACTTAAAACAAAAATAAACCAACCAAACAAATAAAGCATATATTGCATATTTAAAAAAAAATATATGTAATTGCCCTTTTTATTTCCTCTTATTTGAAAACATATTTACATCAAAATTACCACGATAAACATACATAAGCACCAACTACACAGACATGAGATATGTTCAGTTTACTTACATATTCTTAAATAGGCTTTGCCTGTTGCCCAATCCCTTTGACAATTAACATCTATATGTCAATAGAATCTGTGGAAATGAAATGAAATATTCTTAAATAGCATGATTAGATTTATAGATGTATATGATACGGAAAAATGCATACAATGAATTTCAACCTGGTTCAATTTGAACCTGTCTATATCTTCCAAATATTTATAGGCACCTGCGAGGTTTTATTTCTTTCCTTTTTCAAAAGCACAGCTAAAACGAATGCATTCAACTCCGGGCAGTCTGACATATAAAAATCAAATACATATATTAAAAATAACAAAACAACGGAAACACTGTAGCTTCGTATTTCCCAGTATGCCTGGTTCGGAATACTGGAAATGTCAGCATTTCCAGCTGGTGATCTTCTCTAAACACAAGTCAAAGCTCTAGTTTCTTCTGTAGTGCCAGTAGTCCAAACCACTTTCCATCGTATTATACTCAGAGATAGTTCAACACACAAAGGTTACATTAAAAGGCAGGGGATAATAGGCCTCGCAAATAGTTGATACGAGACATTCACGATCACTCTCGTTGTATCGTCCGGTATTAAGCAGCCATTTTGTCCGGAAATAGACATCTGCGATGATCACATGACCTGTTATATTTATCGATCGTCACTGATTTGGTTTTATTTACGATAATGCGTGGATTATCTTTTGTATGATTAAGTGCATTATTATATTTAAAAACAAATTAGCAATAGACCGTTTCTGGCCAACCTGGTTTAAACAGCCACCTGTCTTAAGCAGCCAATATCTGTCGGTCCCTTGGGTGGCCGCTTAATACAGGTTTGACTGTATTATTATTATCACTTTTTATTAATCACAAACATATAATTGGAATCCAAAGCATTACATATTATAAAATTCATGGTCTCCGTGTAAATATTTCCTTTGTTCATATCTTGTCTCTAATTATGTCCCCCAAACGAAGTGGGGGGACATATTGTTTTTGCTCGGTTTCTTATTATTATTATTATTCTTGTTTCTTCCACTTTCTTCCGCCGCGGAGGTTTCCGACCGTTTTCTCAAAAACTACTGGACGGATCTTCACGAAATTTCACACATATACTCATTAGGGGCGGGGTGTGTGAAAACGGGTTGTTTTTTCGCGACCGGAAGTCCAAGATGGCCGCCAGAGCTAATTTCCGGTTTTCAAAATTCAGTCTCCGATTTCAGTAAAAATTGGTACATGGGTGTTTTAAGGGATGCTGAATAACATGGTAACATTTTCGTAAAGTTTGATTGCCACCGAAACGAAAATGGAGGCCTCTGATTGGTCGAAATTTATATATTGTCCGATTTCAATGAAATTTAATATATATGTGTAGTATTACACCAACAACATTGTTGTCACATCCGTTTCATGATTCGTCAACATGGCCGCTATTTCCTGGCTTCTGATTGGTCGAAATTTATATATTGTCCGATTTCAATGAAATTTAATATATATGTGTAGTATTACACCAACAACATTGCCGTAACCTCCGTTTCGTGATTCGTCAACACGGCCGCTATTTCCTGGCTTCTGATTGGTCGAAATTTATGTATTGTCCGATTTCAATGAAATTTTATATATAACTGTAGTAGGACACCACGGACATTGTCGTAACCTCCGTTTCGTGATTCTTCAACATGGCCGCTATTTCCTGGCTTCTGATTGGTCGAAATTTATATATTGTCCGATTTCAATGAAATTTTATATATAACTGTAGTAGGACACCACGGACATTGTCGTAACCTCCGTTTCCTAATTCGTCAACATGACCGCTGATATATGGGGTGTCAGCTATATTTCCATTGTGAGTTCATTGGGCTCATCAGTTCCGACCAAAGGGGTAGTTTGGGGGACGTCTGTAATGGTACCCCATTACAATTAGCACTTGTTTGTGTTGGGAATATGGTTTTGTTGACATTACGGTATTCGACGATTCACATCTTACAGCTGTTCATCCTTTCATGATTTCATGATATGAATAATGATAATAATAATAAAACATTTGATATAGCGCCCTATCTAGCTAACGTAAGCCACGCTGCACTCTAAAGCGCTATACAGTACATAGATATACAATTCTTACATAATCAATTAAATTAACACATACCATTCTATCATATACAATTCTGATGGATTTTAAAACTGATCAAATATCATTGCAACGCTTAATGACATCTGCATTATGTATATTGGAAGGTTGTAAGCTTACCATGGTCACGTGGTTTACAAGCGCCGCTACAGGACTTCTATCACCCATTACATGGCACTATACACTAATGCCTGTATCACGTGGTGCACTTCTGTGACTTCTGCGAAATCAAAACCTTGGCGATGATACTAAATACACAGTATAAAATTGATGGGAATTAATGTTATGAATTAATCATGTATAAAATGGAAGATATTACATATCACATAATTGAATTACTAGATGTGCCGACGAGACTTGATCAAAATGATTTATCGTACCCAGCTCGCTGCAAATGCATTACAAGACAAATTCATTTAAGTTTTATTTGAAAACATTTAAATTGAAACGCCTCCGTAGTTTAATGCACAAGAGTTAAAAGCAGTAAAAGGAAATGTTTTGACAAGATGTAATGCAGACCTAAGGAGTATGCACTATCAGAATGTTTTGATGTCACTCAATGGAATCATAACTATGTCAAGCTTGTTAAATTTTGATTGACTTCACATGTTGCGGAGCTAGACGTCCTTACTACGGTCGAGTTGAAGCAATAAATGTTTTAACTGATAAGAAATATGTCTGAAATAGAACTGCATTTTTTACTACTCCGCGCAATCTTGAAAATCACAGACCGTGGTATAATCGGGCATATTTTGTACCAAATTTAATGAGAGGCAAAAAGGATATGCAAGTTTATAAACAGTACGTGCAGGATCATTTGAGATCCTGTATCCCGGGCATATTTTGTTCCAAATTCAATGGTAGGCAAAAAGGATATGTAAGATTAAAACAGTACCTGCAGCATCGTTTAGAACCCTGTATCCCGGACTCAAAATTACAATTATGTTAATTGTTACAACACATTATATCAATCAACTCTGACAGTTTCAATTTTTACAGAATTTTGGACTTATATTTGAATAAAAATTTTTGATCTTCCAAATTTCTTATCTAACCTGCTTTTGAAATTTAGTAATAGATACATCATGCCGAAAAAAATAATTTAACTGCACCATACAGCTGTTTCTTCCTCCTAGGACTCCTAAGTGATGCTAGGGGTCAAAAGGTGGGAATCCAAAATGTCTAAACTAATGTAGAAGCATATGGGTCAGGTGCGTATAACTCCTTTAATTTATGAATTTAGAAGTAGTTCTATATAAGGTCAAATCGTGAACTACGAAAATGTGTATATTAAGTACCGTGCCACTACTAAAATGAGATTAATTGTGCTCCAGCAAACCTCGGGACTAAAATATCCACCAGCAGAGTCTGGAAGAATTTACTGTGGGTGCTGAGATAACTTGTAATTTGTTCCGGGTTGGGGTGAGGTGGGGGTTAGTTAAATATCTTGACTACTCAAATAGTTTGCCCTGATATAAAGTTTTATAATAAATGCCGTGGAATCGCAGACGTTGCTTGTTATTTTGAGTATTTCAGCCTTATCCTCCTTCTCCTTCGGAAATCAAGTGTTGGATTTTGAGACTTTAAGTCTATTTGAATAAGATATTTTCTTAAAGCTAGGAAACTGCTAAGTAGCTCTTCTGCATATTTTCAATTATATTAATAAGTCTAATTAATACAGGTGCTTTACTGTATTTGCATACTCAACGTGGACTCGGAAAGTGTCTAATGTAAGAAAATTAACTTATTAATAACAACAATAATGAATTTTGTATTCTTATTTTCGAATAAACTATAGTAGGTCTCACACAAACAACTTGACAAATATATTTTTTGATAATGTAATATCACTCTTGGCGTGCATGGAAGCGAGCTGGGTATGTAAGAATGTGAAGAAACTTGAATACTAAAGGAAAAGAGATTTTGTCGTACAGGTATCCCTATACATGTATCTAGGACTGGTAAAGTAAATCATATATTCATCTGGAACCATTAGTGAAATGCAATCCAATCTATTTTGTTTCATATAACAGTTCATTGGGACTGCAGATAAGGCATAAGTAATATATTACGTCCACAGATAAATCAGCACTAAATATTCATGTCTGCCAGCAAAATTAACAAAGACATTATATAAAAATGGGTTACATTGGATCAAGCTGAAACCCAAGATAAAGTTATTTAACAAATCGGAACTACGTTGTTCTGAAGTCAGATTTATCAGAGCTACGTTGTTCTTAGCAAGATTTATCAGAAAACATATAAGAGAATACCGAAGTGTTAACAAAATCATTATCCAAACTCAAAATCGATCAAACCAGGAGCAAAATATGAACAACAAAAAAGATTTACATGGAGACCCTTGTAAAAGTACAAGAGAATAAAACCAGGTTTTCTGGAAGAGTTAGCGTCTTCTGCTTCAACGACGACACCCGCCATGTAAATCTCAAAATGAGAACCGAGTATCATTGTCAATCACAACAAGTAAACACACTAATGAGCAAACTCAAAAACAACGGCGGGTGGTTCTAAGTTAGATTTATCAGAACTGCATTGTGTTCTAAGTTAGACCAAAGTAGTTCTAAGTTTAATTTATCAGAACTAAGTTGTTCTAAGTCAGATTTATGAGAACTACGTTGTTCTAAGTTTGATTAATTAGAACCATGTTGTTCTAAGTCAGATTTGCTATCAGGAGTGGTAATGAAATAAGTTTTGCATAAACATGTATTTACATTTTAAAAAGGGGGAAGCGGGGTTTATACACATTCTGCTCTATTAAGAGAAATGCAAAACCATCATAAGCCTATATTGAATAGCCCGGCATATTGAAACAGCAGTTTTCCATTTTTCTAACCACCTTAATTACTCATAGAGTAAATGGGTTACAGGAAAACACACACCCGATGTTCAATTATCCTGTAAATGAGTCTGTATTGAGGAACAGCTCCGCTAACGAGGGTTTTCACTGAAGGTCTGAGATTCCGCACTTCCTAGACTGGCGAAGATTATTTGAGATTACGACTTTATCGCTAGGTTCCATGCACACATGTTGCTGCTGAAATCTTTCTGGACCGATCTCAATCAACATCTCTACGTATAAGATTGGTATCAGGTATATACATATATATATATCTTTCTGAAAAACGTCGGAATTTTTATTTGAATGAGCGGCATAAAGAAGAATTTAAAAGTATGTTTTCGACATGATGAATACAATGTAGCTCGTATGTATTGCGACCCGTTATACAATTGAGCATTTATGTCTGATCAGAAATACTCCCATTAGCATTACATAAATAACGCATTTATCACTTATGTAATAGACATTTTTGTGCATTTTGTTATTGAAATGACGCTCATAACAATTCACAATACAAAACTATTGCCAACTTTAATGTAGTGCTACCACATCGAATCACTCCAACCGGTCATATTATACTGACAAGGGGTGCGCCATTCTTTCCACTTCCGAGCCACTCTTCCGGAACACGTGGTCTTATTCTCTTGTGCTTTCACTAGAGTCTCCGTGTAAATCGTTCTTTTGTTCCTATTTTGCACCTAGTTTAATCGATTTTGAGTTCGGATTTGGTTTTGTTGACGCTTTGGTATTTATTTTCGGCTTTTGTATGTCAAGGCCAGAATATGGAAGTAACTACCTTCTTAATGGGGGCGAACATAAGGCCAAATACGAGGCAGTGTCAAGGGAGGCATTAAAAAGGAGCATGTTTCACCATATTAGGATAAATAGTAGGTAAATATATAGAAAAAATTAATATTGTTCTAGTTCTAGAAGTAACTGTCAAAGAGGACTGAATGTAATATAACTCTAATTGGAGTGGCAAATATGATTCAGGGGTATTTTAAGGTCACGCCTTTGTTTATGTATTGAAGCTAAATGATGTAGTGTCGTGTATGGTTTACATGGAAGCAATAAACATAGTCAAATACACGTTTCCCGTGCTTAACTATGTGCACGTGGCTCCATAACGACGCTTGTTTACATAGCGACCACCCATATATACTCATGGAGCTTGCACATGGAGAAAATCAAAATTAGGAATTCAATAAACAGAAACATACGGAAAAACCACTACGTGGGTATTTCGGAGGTGTAATAATAAGACGAAACGAAATATATATTGTCATGTGTGAGTCAGTGATGAGTCATTATACATATATGTATACCGGTATGATATTACTACTGATAAATCTTCTGGAATACTAAAAAATCAAATATACGGGAAACTTATAACACAAAAAAATACCAGTAATTTAATTATAAAATCATGTACAATTAGGTTAACATATTTGCAACCATTTTAAAAATAATTTCTCTTCCGAGAAGTCAACAGTCACTTGCCTCTTCGTTTACCTTGTAATTAATAAAGCATCATCATAATATCAATGGTTTGGATTTACTGGGTCTATGTATACGGGTTTCATGGATGTAACCGATTTGCATTCATACCGGCATGAAAACCAACTAAAAAACGACGTTCAATCCATTTATTTACATTTTCACTATTGAACAATTGTTCAATTTGATTTATTATTTCCTTAATAAAATAATTAATCAATTAACTGATTTTGGTTTTGGTTTTGCGTCGTTATTTACACGACATTGGCGGAACTGCCCTAACTTGAGCATAATTGGCGCCAATAACTATCCCTAGTCATTTGAGCGTTTGACACGCAGTGGCGTTTTCTCTATGTAGAGAGCAAATTGAGCGGAAACTAAATTATGATGGAATGGCGATCAAGGACGGTGCTTGCATGATGGGGGCATACAGATAACAATCCAAAAGAGATAAACTTTATCTTGAGTTAAACATTTCCGCAACAGCTAGGGTCATATGGGGACAGGGCATTAGAACTGTGAAAGCAAGTGGACCCTAGTATTGGCCATTAACAGGGGATATCTCCGAAAAGACTTTCTGACATTGTCTTTTGCTTGCTTTTAATTTAGTGATATAGGTTTTTATTAATGAAATAAATCAATACCAAAGATTAGTTTGAGAAACATATTTCGGGCGATCGAAATTGACCGAAAAAAGTCTTGTTTATAAATCATTGATACATACACGCACTGTCACCCACGATATGAGTTACGCTCCCTTACGCTCTCTCCAACCCTGGAATGCGTCACAGAAAACCTAAAGTCTGTGCGTGTCACCTTGTGTCGATGAGAGACTAGAACACTGGTTCGACCATTTGATGTACATCAAAAGAATATCGGGGTCACATAACGGTTACATTAACAGGCTTTGAAGTCGATTCTCGCTCCTTTGTAATCTTATCAGCGTAGTTATTGGTCAGATTGTTTTACCTAAGACAAATAAAATTGATTTGCTCGTGCCTTTAGTTATACTTCGACATATTCCAGGATGGTATACAGCGTATGTGAGCATAATCCTTAGATATCGAGGACGACGTACCGCAAATATGTATTATTATTAATAAAGTATTAGTCAGCCCAGTGTACAAAATGGTTCAAATAAACATCTAAATTAAATATAAACCCAATCTGACTTTTAATTCATTTAGAATATGAGAAATGAATCACAGTGTGTCACAAAACAGAACAAAATTACGTGCTCCATGTTCCCTGCGATTTCCACTCTGGTTAAATTTAGCTCCCTGTATGCATGCTGATAAAACTTGACCATCAAGGCGCCAAAGAAATTATTTCTTAAGTTATATTTGATGTTCTGAGTCAGTGATACACTCTACGCTCAATTCCAAGTTGGTTTGTTTTAGTATAGTATGTTCTATAAATGATTATTCCATCAAACAAATTAGAATCGCAGTTGCTCAAGTAATTTAAAATGTAAACAAAATAACAAAATTATGTATAGTATTATTATTTCGACTCGAGTATTTGATGCGCATGGCATGCTAAATTAAATGTCATTAACGTTTGATAATTTTTGCTTTCTATAGACATTGGTTTTGTTTTAATTTGAATTCGGTTCTCGTGTGAGAGAATGTGTCAATTACAATAATACAAGTGAGGGAAGGAGTGAAATACACACGATATGTCACTTTTTATTAACTTGTTTTTCGCAGGACCTAATAAGAATTTGCACAAGTCCACTTAAATGACAATTATCATCAAAAACAAATCACAGAATACAAAAGAATACAGAGAATCAAAAGCTATGTTTATATAACCAACTATTGGACCTGGACACACTGAATGCAGTTCTGTTTAATAAGTGTTATATGTATGATCTATTCTATGCAAACCTTGTGCAAGATTCAGAGTGTACCGATGGGAAAAAGATCAATCATTTCTTCTATGTGTGTCAATTTTATGGTAATATTTGTACAGTACTGTTCCAATACATGAGCAATATAAAGTCGCAAATAAATTTGAGGTAATCATCTGGTGATGAAACAGAACACTTTTACTGTTCCGGAACACTTGGTCTTATTTTCTTGAACTTTTGCAAGGGTCTCCATGTGACTCTTTCCTTCGACTATTTTTTGCCCGTTGTTTATGCAAATTTGAGTTGAATCACTTTTTTTAATTCTGAAGGCTTCATAAAGTGTAATAATTGATACTAAATCCATTAAAATGTCAAGGAGAGCATTTTTTTCTCTATAGTGGACGAAATACTCGTAAATGTTTCACTGGAAAGGACCCGCAAAACAAAAACGAAATTAGCATTACTACCTTAATGATAAGGAATATTATCTTTAGAGTAAAGATGACGTAACACACACATATGCTGCACCTTTTAGTTTTAGTAATAGATACAGTATGCCGAAAAAATAATTAAACTGCACCATAGAGCTGTTTCGTCCTCCTATGACTCTTCAGTGATGCTAGGGGCCAAACATCTTCGCCAGCCAAGGGTTACGATCCGCACACTCATCTTCACCCTTGGCATATATAGACCACATTTCGTAAATCCCGCGACGAGAATTTTCATTGGATGCAGCTAGGTCTAGCTGCGTCCAATCAGAGCGCACCTTACATTTGATCACGCGTTCTTCTAATGGGACAGAAAAAAATGTAAACAAACATGGCACAGTGTCGACTGTGTCATGGATCTTTACCAGTAAAACAGAGAAGAACAATCTTCAACGACACATTTACGGCAAGGACTCAGTGCGTCGATCGCCGTTTCCTGATGCTATCTAATTTGATCAAGCT
Organism: Mimachlamys varia; assembly: GCA_947623455.1. Classification (NCBI taxonomy): domain Eukaryota; kingdom Metazoa; phylum Mollusca; class Bivalvia; order Pectinida; family Pectinidae; genus Mimachlamys; species Mimachlamys varia. The sequence continues at coordinate 32,636,774 of OX392540.1, forward strand.
TGAATTTTTCATAGATCAACCGAATGAGATGTTCTTCCTTGTTTACATTCATTGCAGAAGCCGTTTTGTTACACGCAATTTTGATTGGTCGGTGATTACGTGATTCAAAGGGACACAACGCATACCGACCGCTAGGTGGCAGACTCGGGAGCTTTCAATTTTGCCATGATATATTCCAGGGGTGTAGATTACATAGGTGAACGTAACCCCTGGATATCGAGGATGGGGGCTAAAAGGTGGGAATCCAAGATTTCGAAACCAACGTAAAAACAGAAGGGTCATGTGCGTAAATCCCCTTTAATTTATGTATTTAGAATGCATTTCTCCATTCAATTTGCCCTTCAGGTAGGGCGTAAGAATTGTACCTGCTGCCCCGATAGGATTATCGTAAGAGGCGACTAAATTTTGAATCTGATCTTTTCTCTTCTTTTCTAAACAACTTTCTTCTCCCTTATGTATCCAATGACACAACCTCACTTTTGGCCTATAGATGAGCGTTCGCCCCTGTGAGGAAGGCTATAGGTTCTGTCCCCTGGCCGAGACATACCAGAGTCTCAAAAAATGGTAGTTATTACTCCTAGACCAACACTCATTATCATGGGAGTGACACGACCGGTTCATCTGCTGTTCATCTGCTTTGGGACCTCGGTAGTATACTTCAGTGTGGTAGCACTTTAAATTGGCGAAAGTTTAGGGCCCGTATTCATGAAAACGTTCTCAAGCTCAAGCATGGATTTCGTGCTCAAGTCATATTTCTTGTTCTGGCTATGAATGATTTAAAAAGCCTAACTTTGTGAAAGTTTCGGATAAAAGTTTAAGAGACAAGAAGCCCAAAGCTGTTTTCAACATTTACATTGACTTTTGACTCTTCGACATGATTGAAAGAGAGTTTCAAAAAAGCTGGCTTCAGCACAAAATCCATGCTTGAGCATGAGATCGGTTTCATGAATACGGGCCCAGGACTATCACAAGAAGGCTTACACGAACACACCACGGCCTCCCAAATACACACACTCGCAACACATAAACCGACAACGCATACTTCGGGAGGCTGTCCTTAAATGACCTTAGCTGTTAATAGGACGTAAAAACAACCACACGTTACCAAACCAAACCATTCAGCCTCGAATTAACAAAATACATTCACAAGCGAATTTAGTTTTACATAGTTTCTTTTTAAGAAAAAAGATTTTAAATTGCAGTTTCAAGCACAAAACTATTAAGCTCTTTTTTGAAAATATTTTTTTTAAATAAAGCATAAAAGATAAATTTACTTTACAAGACATAAGAAACATTTGTTTAATTTAATAATGAAAAAGTATTCCAAAGACAAGATCGTGTTTTTCCTAAAAATGCCAGATATATTGCTCAGTGAAAGTTTAGTTTACAAAAAAACAGAAACACCTGGACTTTGGACTTTTGAGAAAAAGTCTTGAGAAATCGACATGAGGTTAAAACAAACCCATTCTTTAACCTGGGGTCAAATAGTGATCATCACCTCTCGCGTGATTGATGAGGTTTTGCGAGTTTTCGCGAGATAAGTAATTTCCTATCAAGAACAGAGAAAGGTTGACCTTTTTAACAAAGCAACAGTAACCAAAAGGTTATCATCTGCTTCACAGATGGGAGAGGCGAAATTCTGGAGCTAGAGATCCCAGATAAACCCAGCCGACCGCGTGTGTGTATGACAACGGTAGCGCGTGAGCGCGTGACTTCCTCGCGAAAGGGTGTGGAGAAAGACGCTGTTCTGATGGACACGGTTGATGGCAATTGGGAGTTGAATCAACATTCACTTGGAGTATGCATGATTTTATCAAGATCTTGATGTGTTACAGATTGAAAACGTGAATCGAACACGTCTGTTCCATGCGGTTTACTTGTTCCTAGTCCTTTGTGAAATTAATGTAAGACAGACAAGCATATCTTGAAGGAATCTCCGAGCAACCGTTAAGAAACCATTGAAATTCATTGTTGAGAGACGGGAATGCCGATTTCCGTCTTCAGTTCATGTCTTACTTATTATAAACGTCTAAAGATACTCTGAGTAATAAAATAACACATCACATGTAACTAGGACCAATACGAATGAAGGCAAAACTGCGAAGAATGTTCTAAGAATAATTAGAACTGTTAATAATAAGAACAGCCAAAGTTATCTCATTTGAGTAGTGGCACGGTACATAATATATACATTTTTGTAGTACACGATTTGAAATTATACACAACTAGTTTAATTTTACATCTTAATTCATAAATTAAAGGGGTTTTACGCACCTGACCCTTCTGCTTCTACATTAGTTTAGACATTTTGGATTCCCACCTTTTGGCCCTTAGCATCACCGAAGAGTCCTAGGAGGACGAAACAGCTGTATGGGGAAGTTTAATTAATTATTTCTGCATACTGTATCTATTACACAATTTAAAAGGGGCAGCATAAATTATGTGTGTGTTACGTCATCTTTCCAACATTGTTTGCTGACAATATATTTACATATGTAATCGAACATGAAAAAGTATGGTATAAAAATTCTTTATTGTAGCAAATATTCTGGAATTTCGTCATAATAAACACAAAGTAAGAGAATACCGAAGTCAAAATCGATTACACAGGGGACGAAATATGAACAAAGGAAAGATTTTCCAGGAGGCCTCTGAAAAAGTAAAGGAGATCAGGTCTTCTGCTTTATCGACGACACCCGCCTTGTAAGAAAAAACACAGAAGTAATTGAGGAAGGCGTATCCGGTCAATGTTAAAATAAAAAAAAAATCCGTACATTAATCAATCGAGTATACTAGTTATGGTTATAGGGCTTGCCCTGAAACTGTGTTTTAATACGCGTCATGTATCGCCCATGTAATATGTGACATTAATCGTGACATCAAACATAGTAGGTCCACGCCTGGGCGGGATTAATTGGCGGGAGAAGAATAGATGAGTCGGTTACGATCATTCTTTGATGCAAGTAAAAGACAAGATCATAATTTGTATACATATTATGATGAAGGTACCTGCTTCTGGGATTCTAAGCATTAACATTGTCATAACTAAACAGATATCTGAAATATATTATGCAATACAAATTGTATACCAACAAACCAAGGGCAGTCATAATGCATTTAGAGTAACATGTAAGCGGACAGAAATGCTAGAATATAATTATCACCAAAACATCAACGTTTCCATACTGATATAATCGGGAAGCAATAACGACTTTCAATTGCACTTTGACACAGTTTTTGTTAGGACGTAACACACACACCCTTACCCCCCCACCCCCACCCCCCCACCCCCCCCCCCCCCCCCCCAAAAAAAGACAAAGCAAAACATATTAGCTACCCTATAATGTGCTTGTTGTATCAGACATTGCTGTTAAACCTAGAGATAAATAAAAATTACCAAAACAGCTACATCGACATTGACAGAAAAAATAGGCGCTAACTGTTTGAACAGATCGCTCACATGTACGGTGAAATACGCGTGAGAAGACATGTATTATGGGTGTTCTATTGGTCCAGTAGAACAAAGAACATACCAGAAGTTTGAAACAGACAAGGAACAGACAGCACGTACTGTCCATCGCTCTCCGGACACGAAACAGACTGACCCGACTCTCAGCACTTGACCTCAGAAGTGGGGGTCACCCCATAATCTGACTACCGTATTTTGTTCATTTTGACCTCTGACCCCTCATCAATCTCATTCATCTTCAAAAAATTCAAACAAACCGTTGAGGTGGTCGTGGGAGGTTGACAACCCTCTAAATTCTGTTGAAAACACACACAGTATGAAATTGTACAACTACTTAAAGGCGTTGTGCCAATTTGGGCCTTTCTGCGGCCTATCAGTGATAAGGCTAATATTATGCAGGAAAATAATTTAAGGTGATCAGTTACATACTGTATTATGTTCAAAACATCTGATTTTGTGTGGGCTCTTCGAAAATTTAGGGGTCAAAGTGGGGGAGTGTAAAATGTAAATTTTGGTTTTGAAGTTCTCACTGACTGAAAAATAAAGAAAAACTTCTAGTTCGTGTAGCTTCAGTTAAATAAATAAGTAGCAGACTTGGAGATTTAAGTTGAACAAAAATGAGTTAAAAACTCATAAAGTAGGTCAAGGTCACTGGTCTATTTTGATATCAAATACTTTCAGAAAATTAAGAAAATCTTCTATAACCGACTCCAAAATTGATTGGCAACAATTATCACCCCTACATGAATATTATAATATATGTTTGACAAGTTACTGACCCCGCAGGGTTATATGGGGCATTGTGATGGGGCCAAAGGAGGGGTGATATCGTGCGTTGTTTTAGTTTTAGTGACACTCTTCCAAATTGACATGTCTAATTCTGATCACAAACATGAAACAATGTTCGCAAGCAAGTGGGGAGGAAGTACTGCACCTGCTGACCCCTGTATGTGTGTGTGAAGGTGGGGGGGGGGGGGGGGTAGAGGAGGGGGGAGGGTAATATACCATTTTCAGCTTTGCTCGTTTAGTCTTTCACATCTATTAAGGTCCAATTGGTATCTTAAAAGAATAGTATAATGTTGTTGCTTTTGTCATTTATAATGAACTCGTTATTTTGAAACAATAAATGCACCCTGACACACTCCTGTGAATATAAAGTATATCTGACAGGATTGCAACAAAACATGGTATATTGCTATTGAGTTCCAGGGTCAGGATCTGACTAATGATCTACTTTCAAATTAAATGTTTCTCTACCGGAATACCACACCGTTAAATCCCTGAAGACACAATTTGAACTCTTCCAATTCTAAGATTGGAATAGTTCACTGTGAAGTTTCGGGGTGCTCATGAGTGAGTTAACTCCTTCCTCCAGTGTATCATACACAGCAAGTTTTATAAATGATACATGTAATTTTTTAGGAAAAGACATAATAACTTCACAGATGGATACGAAAACCTTGTTATGTTTGACGTTTTCTCGCACGTGCCGCAGTTCTTCACTAAACAGCTGTTCAGTGGCGTCATCAGCAGTCTACGTCCTAGATCCCCGAGATAGGACACTGCTCTGTCGCGGTGCCCTCGGGATCAAACAGTTTTTTTTTAATTCTATGTAATTTGACAACGCGTACTTTTATTACCGAAAAAAATCCGTTTTATATAGTCAAATGATATATACAAATGTCCAGAAAATAAACGTTTCGGGTTTTTTTCTTTTGGAGTGTAAAGTTTGTACTTGTAAGAAAACGTGCAAGACATGTGTAGTTTTATGTCAAGCTTTTCTGTTTAAACACGGGGAAACGGTTGATGAAGAAAATGGATATATACACATATATACAAAATAAAGTTTTCTCTTTTTCTTCTGGAATGTAAAGTTTGTACTTGTAAGAAAAAGTGTAAAACGTGGTTTTATGTGACTTCCTGTTAAGAACGACCACCGGATATTTTTACAGATTTGGGCTTATCAGTTTTGTTTTGTTCCTTTCTTGTTTACTCAAAATCCAGTTCGTTTCACTGAAACTGTTTTTTGGACTTTGCTATCAGCATTCCTACTCATTATGACTGAGAATGATACCTCAGTTCTCACTTTGAGAACGTGACATTTACTTGGATGTGACCTAGATTTACATGGCGATTTCTCTTCAAATGGTCTTATTTTCTTTTACGTTTTTCAATGACCTCCGTATACATATTTCCTCTGTTTATATTTTGCCCCTAGTTCAATCGATTTTGAGTTCGTATTGAACATTGAACTGAACTACTAGTCTATAATAAATATTATTCGGTCACAGAAAACAATGGGTTTCAAATGGACAAAACAGAAAATTATAAGTTTAAAGAAATGTAAATGTTTTAAAATTTTCAGTGTTTAGTGTCGGAGAGGCTTTCAAATGAAAATAAATTTCATTACTATACACAACTTTCATATTCCATTAATCCAATATGTATTCTATATGTACACTACAAAATGTAATATTTGTCCTCAATGAAGGTCCGGCGAAAGATCCCGTTTCGTATCAATAAAATGATGTAAATAATGACAAAAATGTATACAGAGGACGATGAAATGAAATAAGACGACGACGACGACGACGACGATGGTGGTGGTGGTAGCGATGATGGTGATTTTACTTTAAAACATACAAGTGACTAAGTTTATTTCTACCACAACACCAATCGGGAACCGTCGGCACTTTCCGTAAACGATTCTCGTTTACGGAAAGTGCCGACGGTTCCCGATTGCCACAACACGTGGGTATTATTCAACTCTCACGGTATCAAATAACCATAGCAACTGTTGTTGAACTCGCTAAAGCTCCTGTCCTTTGTAACTTTTGAGAGTTAACTAACTCGAGTGAAAAATTACCATATCCAGCAACCACTCGTTGTGCCACCTCTATATCTATTGTTTACCAGGAATTATAAATCATATATCGTGCAAAACCGGAAAGAAGTGCACCATGATGCATCCCTACAAGCCTAAGCTTGCTTTCAACGATTCACAATTCCGTGATTCAGTTCAGCATGAGGCATAATAGCGTTGTAGTACATTTAATTCTGTTTCAGTAACTGGAATTCTAAACATAGTTTTCACAAAAAATGTCGTTTTATGTACTTTTATCCACAGGCACATGTGGCCACAGGAGAATAACAAGTTATATAGATAGCATGGCGAAATATGAATAATTAAAAAATATATATATAAAAACAAGTTTCAGTTTGATACTTCAAGCGAATCGATTTCTTGTTGGCGTATCAAGCTGAAATTTGGCTATTATTTTCATTAGGGTTTTGGAAAATTAATAACATAAAAAGAAAATTTGAAACTTTTGGTTTTTTTTTCAATATTTTTATTGATTATTCATATTTTGATATGTTATATAGATGGTTAATCTCCTGGGAACATATGCATGTGCTTTTGTCTAATCAAAATTTCAAAGAAAACACATTTTTCATGTAGGCCACCGGATACATGCTTAGTGTAGTTTTTATTTATCTCGTTTTCTTGTTTATTCTTATTCTGTTATTCGAGGTTACTCTGCCAACGATAACAGAAACAGGACAGCTTTACACAAAGAAACACCCTCGCAAACCTTAATTAGAAAGCAGTACAACAGACAAAACGGTTGATTAAGTAATTTACCCCTGAAAACACATTTGAACTCTTCCAATTCAAATGTTGGAATAGTTCATTATGTAATTTTGAGGGGCGAACAAGTTAACAGTTTGCCAAGAAAAACAGGAATTATAAAGTTAAAAGTAAGACGCATTTTGAAAACGTTTAAATTTTATCTTTGATGTTAAAATGTCTACTGCTTTTCTCACTACAATTATATTTTGTGTAAAGCGTGATATTTGCCAAGGTAAACAAGCGCTAAAGCTGTACAGGATAAAATGTTGATGTTTTCCACGATTGTTTCCGGATAATGAAGGGAAGAGAAATAAGCAAAACATTCTCCAGCCTCAGTATCACAGGTGGGTCTCATCAGGGTCGGGCCTATTCAATATTGCACGCACTTGTCAATATATACTATTAGACCTCTAACACATGGTATGTGTATTCATTTCCGCACGCTCAATTGACAAAGGATGTTAATTTCTATTTGGAGGCCACATACGGGGAAACAAAACGAAAGATAAAAAATTACAATGGAACATTTTAATTCCAGAAAATTTTACACCATGTTTGAACTAATGTAAACCATTTACTTGCTTAAAGAGTTTGTATGCATTAACGAATGAGCACGCGGATACATAAATATACTTTCTTACTAAGCAAGTAAGTGTCTGTCACAACAACTTCATTATTTTTAAGAGTAAGAACGAAATTTTCCGTAGAAAAAACAAGAATACAATAGCTCTATACAGAGACAGAGTGTGATTAACAAAAATCATCCATAGTTTATCTTTAGCAGATACACTACAGGAGTTGTAGACTTATGGCATCACGTCGATAAGGCAATTTTGCCACGAGTAAATACATCCCCTATTAGAGCCCCATAATTTTCGATAATTGTAATATCAAGTATGACTGTCCATGTGATTTTCGGAATTCTCGCCGTCTAGTTCTAGCCAAACCGTAACACCAGAGACATTTCGATATGTCTGATTTATATGACGTCTCGACAGATTTTTGGCTATGTTTGTTGACGTTACACTGATTATTTACATCTTTATAATGGTCTGGCACAAACACGTGCCCAGTTCTCCCCCCTGGAACAGTGTACTACTATCCATATTAAAAAGTGCCTTACAAAACAGGAACAAAAATTAGCGGGTTCGATCCTAGAAAAGAAGTATTGTAGATATAGGCCTATGTGAGCCCAAGTTTGTTTTTATTTCCTATTAACAGCTCTAAGCTAAACAAATTATGTAATAAAGGAATTCATGAATGCTCCTCAACTGAAAAGTAACATAAACCAGAGGTATAATATACTTGGTAGCATATAGCCTACATCGTCGGAAACCCACGGTACACTTCTCTGGCGTTTGCATCGTCAGAGAAGTGTACCGTGGGTTTCCGACGATGATAGCCTTAAAGAACCTCCACATTATAGCCAGTGTTTTGTGCAAGGTAAAATTAAGACTATAGCTTGAAAAGTAAACGACACAACGTCGAGTGTTTGATAAATTAAAGAAATGTTTGGCACATCTTTTTCTCGTTAATTTTCCGTTAAAAACATGAACATGTGACCGCTATTTGTTAAAATGTCAGTTTAGGTATAACCTCATCACGACTCGTTTGATCGATCTGCGTGCAGCTGCGCATTGAGGTGCATGGAACACGTATAAAGGGTAAAGGTCAATCTGAAGCTTACTCTAAGTTTACAAAAACAGCATTAAGTAAACAGTCTATCTCCATAAACCGAAAAAGGAACACCCCTCATCCACAGTTCTCGTAAACACAAACCGGAAAAAGAACTCTCCTTTACCACAGTTCTCGTTAGACAAACCGGAAAAGGAACACTCCTCTACCACAGTCTTCGTTAACATAAACCGGAAAAGGAACTCTCCTCTATCACAGTCCTCGTTAACACAAACCGGAAAAGGTACTCTCCTCTATCACAGTCCTCGTTAACACAAACCGGAAAAGGAACTATCCTCTATCACAGTCCTCGTTAACACAAACCGGAAATGGAACTCTACTCTACCACAGGCCTATTTATCACAAACCGGAAAAAAAATCCTTTACCACAGTTCTCGTTACATAAACCGGAAAAGGAATTCTCCTCTACCACAGTCCCCGTTATCACAAACCGGAAAAGGAACTCTCTCTCCTCTACCACAGTCCTCGTTGTACTCCCTTGCGCTTAATACTGTGTGATATTTTAATCAAGGTGGTCATCCCAAATTCAATTAAATGATTATCTAGAAAACAAACTAAAACACTGACATGTCAGAAATGGCCCGGCTTTGTGTTTGACCCTTTAGGGTTAATTTAACCATTACATTGCAAGTATATTCATGAAAATATGTAAAATTTGGCATAGAATTCTTGACAGTCACCTTGAACATTGGTCATTTGACTACTGGTGTCATTCCGAAAAACTCTGATTCCCATATTTTATTGATGCAGGACTCTAAAAATGGTGACAAATGTCTTTCTTGTAAGTGACTTTCACAGTTGACCTTTTGACCCCTAACTCAATCCTATCCAATATATTTTCTCATAATATTGGATTGCAGTAAGTTTCAATACAATCGGTCACCCCTATCAAAACGTATCATCTGGAAGCCAAAAAAAACCCGATAAAATTCTATTTAAAAAAAGTGACTTTCGTAGTTGACCCTTTGACCCCAAACATAATCCTAATCTGTATTACCTCATAAGCTGTCATTGTATGAAGTTTCAACCAAATCCACCAATCATTTCTGAAGTTATCGTCTGGAAACCAACATCCGGACAGACAGACAGACAGACAGAGATAAACACAAAATAGTCCCCTCTAGTATCACCGACAGGGGACTGGTAAATATTTTCTATTTTCTTTTTAAACTCGACTTGAACATGATACCGTTATCATGTTCAAGTCGAGTTCAAAAAGAAAATAGAAAAGACGTGTCAGTATGCCACGAATGCCCTTGCTGACAACAAAAGAATATCTTGCTCTGTGATTTTCTTTTGTATGTCCATTACAAAACAAACTTAACTACGACAGAACGAAGGCCAAATACAGTGTTATATGGCGGGGACGTAAAGACAAAACAAGAAGAACGAATAAATATGTAACAAACTAATTCTGTATCTGGTTATACACTGCAAAAAAGCATTTTAGATCGAGCACAAAACAATTTTTGCAATCTAGATTCATGAATAAATTCGCGATTTTTTTGACGAAAGTATCAATGCTGTCGTGACGTCATTATATTATCGTGACGTCATTACATGTGACAGAGAAATCTTGAATAGTTAAAGAGGAGAAAAATCTGTGAACGGTGGGAGAAAACAATATGTTCTCCTCAATGGGGATAGCATTTAAAATGTATATATGAGATGCGAGTTTAGGTACAAAATTAGCTGTAATAAATTAGCAGACCCATGTAGGTGTTACTGAATAGGAATATAACGATAAATGTGAAAACAATTTTCAAAATATATTCGCTAATATATGTGAAAATGGAAATATAACAACCGCGACCGAAATGAACGTTCTATATATATAAGACCAAGTCAACTGTCTCAAGCGTCACATTTCAGTTCGTTATCACAGGGACCTGAGAATTTGTTACAGCTACAATGTAGTTTTCGACCTTATATTTGGTGTTTAGAGTAATTTTATACTTAAGGGGGGTAAAGATCAATTTTCGATAAAGATGCCCCCCTCAATGGTCATAAAAACTTAAGAGGGGGCATTTTTATTGAAAATTGATAAATGGTCATAAAAGCTTTTATGACAAATGAGGGGGGCACTTTTATCGAAAATTGATCTTAACCCCCCTAAAGAATAAAATTACTCTAAACACCCTGTAACTTTTCAGGTCCCTGTGTTCGTTATAACCCATGTTATGCAGACGAGAACTGTGACGGCTGTGGGTCAGTGATACTTGGCAGGCTGTACCCTACATGTACAACTGATAAATGGGTGTTACAAGTTTCAGCCCAAGGTTAAAACCGGCTGATAGATAATTGGATTGAACTTTAACCTCTCCCGATCCTGGTCTCGGGTGAGGCTTCCTGATCTCGCGTTGACCGTGAAATGACGTCATACAGTGTTACATAATAACAGTGTTGTATTGGTTGTTCTTTTCTCTAACATATATAACATAGGTCTTCAGGTTAGGATTAAATAATCAAAATTGTTCCTGAATACTTGGTTTTTCATTTTCTTAATTCCCAACAAACGTTAATAGAACATAGGACTCGATTTAACACGTACGTCCCACAGGGTCAAATCACAGGGACATGAGAATTTGTTACAGCTAGTTTTGGACCTAAATAGGTCCAAAACTAGCTGTAACAAATTCTCAGGTCCCTGTGGGTCAAATACTACCAATGTGTGTATTAATCTGCTATAGCGCATATAGGTGTAAACCTCATTCATTTCACATGAGGAAGAGGGTGCACGAAACACGGCGGAAACTGCTTTGCTCAATTCATTTTATCATGTATAAGTATCAAAGTTAAGGTTATTAATCCTCAATGAATAAAGTTTGTTATAATAAAGGAACGCCAAAAGACATTTGATGCAGACACAGCTGTTACGATTACCACATACACATTGCAGTAACTAAGAGGTTTGTTTGTTTATGGGGAGGGGGGGGGGGTGGGCGCAACCATTGAAGTAACCATGTCGTATGGCTTTTAACACACTGCAACGGCCGCCGTGTCATGTAACACTCTTGAGGTCAAACTCAAGGCCTAAGGTCAGAGGTTATCCGAAGTCAAAGTCAAGGCCCAAGGTCAGAGGTAATCCTAGGTCAAAGTCAAGGCCTAAGATCAGAGATAATCTGAGGTCGAAGTCACGGCCTAAAGTCTGAGGTCAAATTCAAGGCCTTAGGTCAGAGATAAAGTCATTGATAATCTTAACAGTAGTCGGAAACTATCTCCGAAATTTTACCTATGAAAGCCCGCCATTTTATAAACCTAGCGGTTGTCGAGTTACTTTCTCTTACCGGCACCTTAAACTCCCAAGGGTCAATCATTGTAAATATTGCCCAGGCCATATCTTCTAGATAACCAAGTCTATCTTTTAAACATTCATCCCTGGAATTTCATAATGAACTATTCCAACCTTAGTTGGATGGGTTCAAATATATTTTCAGGGGTGAATAAGTTAAATTCAAGATCACTGCACAGGGCCACGTGGTGGTTACAAGATATAGGGGCCTTACATCTTAGTATAGCTATATTGGAACCCAAAGGTGTTCAGGTTGTCTTTCGATGCTGATATATATGATTATGAGCGGGAGCATTATTCGTAACACGTAAAAATGACTCCACCGTAGTAACAAGTTTTCATGTCCTCTGTTTCGGAACCCATTCTGGATCGTGTCGATGTCATTGCTAGGAAATGGGATATACTTTAGCGACCATTAGCCTAATTTTTAAGTTTCTTCGTTTTTTTTCTGCAGTATAAAATAAACCTCATGACCTTGTGAATGAATACATTTTTATACTTTTTTGTTTGTTTTTTTTTCACAATTTAGCTTCAAGTTATCCCTCTTTTCATATACCAGTCTGAACTCCCAACATTAACAGATGACATGTTACACTCCGGGGTTACTATACCTCTGGGTGACACAGGGGCTCGATTTTGGGATTTAAAGCACCTACTTACGAGGTAAAAACATGAAGACCGCTCAGATGGGAAGTTTCGTAGATTTTTGGCTTTATTAAGTTTGTCATCAATAGCAATGTGTGTTATAGGAGTGTAACAACATTTACTTAAACATTCAATGCTTTAATAACAACAACTTCAACTAAAATTTGTTAAATTTCATTGTTTATTGGTGCTGTATATCCACAAAACATACAAAACAAAGATTAAACAATCAAAACTCCTCCATCCTACACACAAACTGGACTTCCCCAGTCTAACGGCTGGAGGGGTTTATGATTATCTTTAGATAGCGGTATATAACAAAAATACCTTCAGATAATCAGTAGAAATCATACATATTCAAATTATAACAATGCACCAAATATTAACAGGCTTTAACACTAACGTGGGGAAGTTGCCAGGTACTGACCGTAGGTCAGTGTTCTACGGTCAGTGTTTTTTCACGGGGTACTCCGGCTTTTCGGGTACTCCGGCTTTCCTCCACCTCCAAAACCAGGCACAACCTTGAATGACCCCGGCTGTTAATAGGATGTAAAACAAAATAAACCAAACCAAACTTTAACGCTATGTATTGCTGATCTTGTCACCAAGAGATATTTTGATTTATAAGATTTGGTTTGTTTTTGTTTGATGTCCTATCAACAGCTTTAGTCATTTAAGGATGTGTCAGGTTTTCAAATCCGCAACCGAGGGATTGAGGGCTAGTGGTAGCAGAACATCAGCGCCATCCGATACATGTAGGCCAAATAGTATAACAACAGAACCAAGTTTTGTTTAAAACCTGAACAAAAGATCAATTCTTTTATTTTTGATAATCATTTTTCTCATTTTTATTTTGCATAACATTTTCACCATTATAAAGAATGAGATGGGTTAATGTACAGAACTTTCATGACTCATTCAGTTTAATGGCAAAATAGGCTTTTCTGAATTATTTATGTTTTATCTTTAATATGATTGTATCGGGTGTGTCGGCATCAAAATTATGTAGTTGTAAGCAATCCTGGTTTTCGAAGCCTAACAAAATGAAATTGAATATTTACTTTTGCCACAAGAGTATATATCTAGCACCTTGTCAAATCTATGTAAAAGTGAAACATGTCAAAACCAAACAACCAAAAAATTAGAAATTATAGGTTCTACAAATTCAGTTTACAAAACAATTATTTACAGAGGTACCACTGCTGTCCATTCTATTTCATGACAAATCTCATTTATGAGTATTTACTGGGACAAGTAATACTACAGAATTATGTGAAGTAATTAAGTAAGAACAAGCATATTGAATATTGCTGAAGCAATACATGTCCCCTACCAGCCCCCGCTAGCTATAAAGATGCAATGATTTACTAAACAAATAACAGGGATCTGACCTAGATATCGCCATGATGTATCTGTAAACTAAATTTCAATTTAATATGTGCTCATATTGCACAGATAATAATGAACAGAAACTGAATTGTTTATATCAGAAATTTTCGAAGACCAAGGGTCGTAACTCTGTAAAAAAAATCATTCAACCGTTACCAAATCAGAACTTGACCTAGATATCCCAATGATGTATCAGTATACCAAATTTCATTTCAATATGTGCAAACGTTGTAGAGATAATGCACAGAAACCCCAAAAGGTGGCAGACAGACGACAGGTAAACTTAAACTAATGGTAGGGGACTAATAAGGTCTTTGTATGTGTATGTTGAGTCTGATATACGCAATTCTTGTTGATATGTTTCTAAGTTCTGTTAAGACTGGTTTTAGATTATGCAGTTCAGTTTATAAAGAATTAAAATCGGTTGGTCAAAGTGATTCAGTTAAATGACTGGTTTACATACATGAGTAATATGTCTTCAAGTGAAATGTGGTAAATAGGTGAAATTCACAAGATTTTCACGTGAAATTCACATGAATTTTACAAGAAATTTTAATTCAGTTATCTGTTTACATGCAAACTGCATGATGTGGATTTCTCATGAATTTTTTACATGCTCATTTTATCACTTGAATTTCATGTAAACTTCATGTAAAAAATCAGGTAATATTCACATGAAATAGCTCTTGTGAAATTCACATGCAGAAACCTTTTACTGTGTAGGTCAGTTTAGAAAGGGGTTATTTTAGACAGACAATTCAGTATACACAAGGACCTAGTTGAAAGTCTGCTTTGTAACAGTTCAGTCAAGGCAGGGTCCATTCTGAACACGGTTTTGATCAGACAAAATTAGTTTAGTCATGTGATTCGTAATCAGTATTGAATCTTTCAGTAAAACTAGAGTGGCCTCCCTTTTAGATAGGTATTACATCAGTTCCGTTGTGACATCTTTGAATTGCTAGGAAACTGATGTGATAAGTGGGGAAACTGCTGTTTCCTAAGCAAACTCATGATGTTACAATGGTATTGATGTAAAATACATACGAAAAGGGAGACAACTCCTAGTTGGAAAAAACCCAATGCAAAGAGTTTAGCTGAATGTATGGATTATTTGCATGATTCATTTTGAGCAAGGTTTAGACTAGACAAGATTCAGCCTAGACATGCAAGCTTAAATAAACCAAGGAAACTAGTTAATTGTTTGCTTTGTAAAGTCTTGTTTATATAGGGTTTAGTCAAGACAAGTCTATTCTGAAGTCTATTCTGAACAAGATTCAGATTAATTAGGATTATTTAAGACAGGTATACAAAGGAAGTATAGTTGAAGATTTGGTTTATGCATGGTTTATAAGAGACAATGTTCAGTTTAGACAGTTTATTTTGTATTCATGTATACTGAGTAGAAAGTTTTGTTTGTTAACATATAGAATTTGGTTAAGACATGTTTCACTTCGTATTAGTCTATTTTGTAGTTTAAGGAAGTTGTAAACATTGTCACTTTTAAAAAAAAAATCTGAACAATGGTACAACATAAACTGTATACTGTAACTAACAATAGGATAAACATATAGAACAATAATAGTATACAGTTATTGTTTGGGTGTGAGGGAAATAGCAAGTTTTATTGTCCCTGTAACTAACAATAGGATAAACATACAGAACAATAATAGAATACAGTTATTGTTTGGGTGTGAGGGAAATAGCAAGTTTTATTGTCCCTGTAACTAACAATAGAATAAACATACAGAACAATAATAGCATACAGTTATTGTTTGGGTGGGGGGGGGGGGGGATAGCAGTTGTATTATCCCTGTAACTAACAATAGAATAAACATACAGAACAATAATAGAATACAGTTATTGTTTGGGTGTGAGGGAAATAGCAAGTTTTATTGTCCCTTTAACTAACAATAGGATAAACATACAGAACAATAATAGAATACAGTTATTGTTTGGGTGTGAGGGAAACAGCAAGTTTTATTGTCCCTGTAACTAACAATAGAATAAACATACAGAACAATAATAGCATACAGTTATTGTTTGGGTGTGAGGGGAATAGCAGTTGTATTGTCCCTGTAACTAACAATAGGATAAACATACAGAACAATAATAGAATACAGTTATTGTTTGGGTGTGAGGGAAATAGCAAGTTTTATTGTCCCTGTAACTAACAATAGGATAAACATACAGAACACTAATAGTATACAGTTATTGTTTGGGTGTGAGGGAAATAGCAAGTTTTATTGTCCCTGTAACTAACAATAGAATAAACATACAGAACAATAATAGCATACAGTTATTGTTTGGGTGTGAGGGAAATAGCAAGTTTTATTGTCCCTGTAACTAACAATAGGATAAACATACAGAACACTAATAGTATACAGTTATTGTTTGGGTGTGAGGGAAATAGCAAGTTTTATTGTCCCTGTAACTAACAATAGAATAAACATACAGAACAATAATAGCATACAGTTATTGTTTGGGTGTGAGGGAAATAGCAAGTTTTATTGTCCCTGTAACTAACAATAGAATAAACTTACAGAACAATTAAAGTATACAGTTATTGTTTGGGTGTGAGGGAAATAGCAAGTTTTATTGTCCCTGTAACTAACAATAGAATAAACATACAGAACACTAATAGTATACAGTTATTGTTTGGGTGTGAGGGAAATAGCAAGTTTTATTGTCCCTGTAACTAACAATAGAATAAACATACAGAACAATAATAGCATACAGTTATTGTTTGGGTGTGAGGGAAATAGCAAGTTTTATTGTCCCTGTAACTAACAATAGAATAAACTTACAGAACAATTAAAGTATACAGTTATTGTTTGGGTGTGAGGGAAATAGCAAGTTTTATTGTCCCTGTAACTAACAATAGAATAAACATACAGAACAATAAAAGTCAACGATATACATACCAGGACTCATTTTCTACATATGCTAATGAGCTGAATGACAACAAAAACATATAACAGATATATGACATATGTTAAAAAATATTTCAGTTCAAAAGTAAAATTTTACCTATGGAGATTCAAAAGCCATAAAGTAAAAAATAAATACTATATTTGCCATAATTGTAGCACCCCTTCCCCCTTTTTGGTAGGAATTGAAGTCATGCAGACCCCTTCCCTCCCCATGCCAGACCTGAACAGGCCCTGTCAATTTTATTACTAATACTGTTCAGTAGTAATACCGGGTACTCCAATCATTCTCAGGGATTTGAGAGATGCAGGTTAATGTAGACTCATAATGAGAAGTTTTATGGTCACCATCTTGGTCTCATAGAGAAATATTTCGTATCCTTGCATGATATGAAGGTGGACATTTTTTAATATGCTCATTTGTGTGTTTATTTGTTGCGATTGCGCAAGACCAAAATTTACATGGCCGGTCATCGATAAAGCATACTCTTTTGGAACACCTAGTCTTATTCTCTGGCACTTTTTTCAACGGTCTTCATCCGAATCTTTCCTTTGTTCATATTTTGTCCCTAATTTAATTCATTTTACTTTTGGATAATAGTTTTGTTGACACTTCGGTATTCTTTGCTTTTTGACACCAAAGTTTTATTTGTAACACAAATAATGTGCGTATTAAACGTGACCGACTGGTCCCTTTGTAAAATAAGACTGACTGGTCTCTTTGTAAAGCTAAGACCGACTGGTCTCTTTGTAAAGCTAAGACCGACTGGTCTCTTTGTAAAGCTAAGACCCACTGGTCTCTTTGTAAACTAAGACAGACTGGTTCATTTGTAAACTAAGACCGACTGGTCTCTTTGTAAAGCTAAGACCCACTGGTCTCTTTGTAAACTAAGACAGACTGGTTCATTTGTAAGCTAAGACCGACTGGTCTCTTTGTAAAATAAGACCGACTGGATCCTTTGTTAGCTCAGACTGAAAGGTCCCTTCGGAAACTTAGACCGAATGGTCCATTTGTAAAATAAGACGGACTGGTCCCTTTGTAAACTAAGACTGAAAAAACAATTTGTATTTTTAACTTGTATAATGATATGACTACTTACTTACTATAGTATTGATTGTGGTGTGTGGGAGAGGTAGGGTGAGGTGGGTTGGGGTGGGGAGGGGTCGGTGGGGGGTTGTGGGCAAAGCATCATTTAGCTGTTATATTATGGCAGGGAAAGGCAATAGCTATCCATCAAGTAAAATGGCAAGAACTTTCTTAATTTAATAGCACTTTTAAATTTGATTTACAGTTGTGGGATCGCACGATGTGCGGTGGGCGCACGATGGGCGAACGGTGTATGCACGATGTGCGAACGATGCGATTCTTTCTAACGCACATGTGGGCGCACGATAGACTAACATTGTGCGATGACAATCGTGGTTGATGTAAATTTAGAAATGGTTTAACAATATATACGGTTTCGCGCTAGTTGTTTTAAACATATTTCTATATTTTAACTATTTACATTAGCTGATAGTTCTATCTATATATTTCTAAAAATTAATAATAGTCTTTCTGTTGTTTTAGAAACAAACCAAATAGACACATGTATGTAAACTTTCAACTCATATTGACAAGTTCTCATTCAAGTAAATATTGCCAGTTTTACCAAGTTATAAACTGTACCTGTACATGACCAATATATGTAGATATCTCTGGCCCGGGGCACTTACAACACTCGCCTAGGTGTGAAAACACAGGTAAAGTGTAGGGGAGGGGAGGGTTTTTCAAATAACTGATTATAAGAGTCCAGTTTGTTTTCATAACGGTCGCTCGGTAATGGCTGTCGTAGCGTATCGCTGTACACGGGACAGGTAAAACTCCGGCATGTTATTTACATATTCTGATACCTGGTAGCTTAACCCGCACTTGGCTGTCTTATGATCACTGTAATACTGTTTACTGTATATTGTTAAATTGACATAATCCCAATAAATATGATGCGAATTTAAATAGATTTCGGACAAGAGGGTTCCATATGTTTTTCATTCCGTAATATGTATCGACCAATTGTACCAAATCGTGCGTGTGTGCGATTTAATCGCACACATAGACGCAAGATCTTTAGATCGCCCGGTTGTGCGCACCATGGGCGAACGATGTGTGCACGATGTATGCACGATGTACGCACGCAGTTTTTGGTGCGTTGTGCGATACCACAACTGTATATACTTTGAGAAAAACAAATAATTAACATGAGATACCTTATAAAGATAAACTTTCAAGACATAATATGAATGAGTCATGTATAGGTATTTGTTAGTTTAAAAATAATACCTGGGTTATTGAGCTAGATTACAGGGGAAAAAAACTGAATAACTTGTACAGAATACAGTTTAACTAATTGAAAGAGAAATTGGATTTATACTGTATATTAAAAAAAAAATCAAAATCTTGGATACAATGTATTAATTAAGAACATACATTGGTAAATAAGAATGAGATTTTGAAAAAAATACTGTTTTTTAAAAAAAGAAAAGATATACATTTCTGATAAACATATTCACCATTTTAATCTAACAAATTATAAAATCTTTCAACAACAGACCTGCATCGCTAGCAGGGGAAGGGAGATAACTCGGAAAATAACCGTTATTCTTGGGATAGCTATAAAAAAAAATTTAAATTATAACACTAGACAATGGAAAATACTGAACTACAATTATGAATGAATAATGATAAATATTAAACAATGTTAAATATAACTCTCATCAGTTTTATATTGACCGATTCATATAAAACAAAAAGAACAATAATCAGTTAAATGAAAAGAAGGCTATTTTTGATTGCCACCTGATTGAAGGGCATTATCAAAATACTTACAAGTGATAGCACCAAAGATGATTGTACAGACATTCCTACCATGATTTTTTGTGGGATTTTTTTTTTAAGAAAACAAAACATAAAACAGTATTTCAAGCAAGGTCAATTTGCTTTGTGAAAACCATGCTTATTAACAACCTGAAAATCAATAAGTACAAAATTAAATCTTTTTAAAACAATTTTTTTTCGTCTTCTGCCTCCATTTTATCATTTTAAACCTTTAAAGCTAACTTCAGAAAACAAATTTAAGTGGTGAACAAAAAATGTTATTGTAAAACTGGTCAATTACATTAAGTTAAAAACAACAGAACAGATATATATATATATATATATACTAGTATATTTATAACAATACAAAGTGAATGTCAAATTATCATAACAACTTCAAATGCATTAAAAACAATAGAGTTCAAGTATACCAAAAACAGGGAACAGAAATAACAATTTAGGATGACAGAGTTACATCCCTTATATTTAATTTGTATATGGGTTAAGAACACAACAGTTACTCCCCCTAATTGTAATTTAAGAATTTTTTATTAATGAATTATCTCCCTTTAAATGATAAATGACAAAAAATACATTTACTAATTGCAACTGAAATTTCATAATGACCTATTCCAACCTTTGACTTGAAAGTATTAAAATTTAAGGTACTCCCCTAACTTTTGTGTTGGGGTTGAAGTAAATATTTAAATATAAAAGAACTATCAGTATAATACAGAACTGTTGACAAAATAGAAGGTCTCGTTTACACAGGATATCAGATTACAGAGTGCTTCCCCTTTAATTTGGTATAGGGTCTTTGCTATTTTAATTTCGGAAGGGAAATTAACCGATTTGGAAGAAACTTGAATCTACGTCATGAATATGATATATATAATTTGGAACTGAAATATAGGCCCCGTATTATCAGCCCTAAAAAATCTCCAGAAAGAGACACGTGATTGTAATGAGATTTAGGCAGATGAAATGTTATTTACAGAACACCATGGTAAAATCACAACCTTTCTTTGAGAATTCACATTAGTCAAACACATTAAGCTGCTGTTGACTTCAAATGCAAGTAGTATGAACATTTTGTATTTCTATTTTCTTTGATCCTGCTTATTTAATTAAGAGTCTGTTGTCGTGTTTTGTTTGTTTTCCGTATGGAAACCATTTGACCCGTTTGTTCCACTGGTCGGAGTCTCTGATTTCTCACTGCGGCCGACGTAAGTATCCATAAATGAGGCAGCACCAAAAAACTTCTTGACTTCAATAAAGGCATCTACTGGCAAAATCCTGCAACAGGAACATTAGTTCTGAATTATCTGATTTCAGAATATCATACAACATAAAATGTTTGTGGGTATTGTATTCGACGTAATTAGTGCTAGGATCTAGATGAAAAATGTTGCTTTTATGAAGTTATTAAGTACGATGTATTGTGATAGGAATGGGTTATACTCATGAAGTGCAAAATTATTGTCATCAATATTGGACAATTTGTAAAGAATGAAGTAATGGGATGGTAACAGAGTTACCGTTCCTTACGGAATGATAAAGAGTGAAGGTTGCAGCTATTTGACCTGATATAACAGCGATTTTGTGCCACAAAAAAACAGGTCGATGAGTTTCGAAAAGTTATCAACGTTTGTAAAACCTGATTTGATCTACCTCCTTGTACATAAATTACAAATATTTGTTTTATGTTATGACAGATGAAATGGATCCTTTTAAGCAACTAAACATAAATATGTACATATTGAGGTTTACTATATACCATACAATACAGTAATTTAGTTGTATCACAATTAGTAGGTGCACTTATATAATTTTAATACCTCCATAAAAGAGTGGAGGAGTGCTAATTACCCGACACATAGAAGGTACCTTATTAGTGGTTTGAAGTCTTTTAGATCATCCTTAGGTGTTAACCTTTGAAACCTCTAATGAGGGAGATCTCCCTCACTCCATATTTTTAATGAGGGAGAAAGTGCGTGAAATGCGACTGAAACTGCATTGCTCAATTTGTCTTTCCCAATTTATGTTTCAAAATAACTTTAAAGGCCCAATATACGCAACTTCAGGGAAATTTTCGTGATACTGAAAAATTCTGAAAAAAATCCAGGTGAAAACCATGCAAAAATAAGCCTAAAACAAAGTTAACCTGAGCGGTAACTAACAAGAAACTCTTGACAAAAAAATCCAAAGAATTGAAAATAGTTCAGGTGGGGCCCACTTTAACAACAAACCGAAGGTAGAAGACGGTTCGAAATGGACGCGTGTTTACAAACAGCGTGTTTCAGCTGCTGCGGTACCGGTAACCGCGAAAGAATTCATCTTGAATATTGCTGAAACCAGTTAATCTTAACTAAATCTATAAATAAAATAAGTTATTAGGCTTGATTTTCGCTTCAAGTTTTTGCCGAAAGTTACGTATATTGGGCCTTTAAAAAGTATTAATTTGATCGAGACACACCTGTTATGGTCATTACACATTATACCCTGCAGTAACTAAGAGATCATTTGACCACAGGATGTAGATTTTGAGTTTGTGTGAGTTTTGACTTGGATGAGGGAGATTTCAAGGGAGACTGGTAATTTTTTGTCAAAATGAGGGAGTCTCCCTAGTAATGAGGGAGGGTTAACAGGTATGTCCTATGTCATTAACAAACAATAAACAAGCATAACAGTCTAGCTTGTTCATATTTATATTTGTGTCCATAGCAACAACAAAAGCCAACAAATACTTACATCTGATCGACATTTCATGTACATGAAGTATCTTGTAGTGAATTTTGGGAGAGAGTTATCTCCCCTTAGACCACTGACAAAATCAGTACCTCAGCATGGGTCCTTTTACACACTAACATTCAAATATTTAACATGTTAGTAAATTTCCTCCACTTTCTAAGTGACATTGAGCTCTAAAAATAAAAGCAGTTCCCTAACTTTGTGAAGAGACAGTGTTGTACAGTACACCACATTTCTCTAGAATAATGTATGATCTAACATACAAGTTTATTTATACTTTCCAGAGGACTTGTATAGGCTAAGGGGCGGCGGTGGCCAGGTGATTTGTCATTTAAATTTAACCACTAACCCTCAACCTCTGGGTTGCGAGTTTTGAAACCCACGTGGGGCAGTTGCGAAGTACTGATTGTAGGTGGGAGGTTTTTTTCCAGGTACTCCGGCTTTCCTCAACCCCCAAAACCTGGCAAGTCCTTAAATTACCCTGGCTGTTAATAGGATGTAAAACGAAAATGAACGAAATATATAGGCTATGTCTGCTGTCCAATCCTTTTGTCAATATATTGGCCAATAAAATTTCATGAAATGAAATGAAATCTTACATATACAAATGGTATTAGGCAAGTATATAAGGTGTTATTCAAACATGATGTTTGTGCTGATTTAAGGACAAATAAGATTTTAATGAGAGAAGAAAACATGAGGTGTATGCTTTGGCTTTAATGCTTATATCAGTGTTCTGTGTGCAACCGTTATGGTTACAGTTTTTGGGAGTGGGATGGGGATCCTTAAGGTTACAGTTTTTGGGAGTGGGATGGGGATCCTTAAGGTTACAGTTTTTGGGAGTGGGATGGGGATCCTTAAGGTTACAGTTTTTGGGAGTGGGATGGGGATCCTTATGGTTACAGTTTTTGGGAGTGGGATGGGGATCCTTAAGGTTACAGTTTTTGGGAGTGGGATGGGGATCCTTAAGGTTACAGTTTTTGGGAGTGGGATGGGGATCCTTATGGTTACAGTTTTTGGGAGTGGGATGGGGATCCTTAAGGTTACAGTTTTTGGGAGTGGGATGGGGATCCTTATGGTTACAGTTTTTGGGAGTGGTTTAGGGATCCTTAAAATCACTTGCACAGCTAAATGATGCGTGAAAACAAAATAATCTGGAATATACCATGAACCTCTACATTGTAGGCAACCAATTTGGTTTGGTTTATTTTGTTTAACGTCCTATTAAACGCCAGGGTTATTAAAGGACATGCCAGGTTTTGGAGGTGGAGGAAAGCCGGAGTAGCAGGAGAAAAACCACTGATCTACAGTCAGTACCTGGCAACTGCCCCACTTGGATTCAAACTCGCAGCCCAGAGGTGGAGTGCTAGTGGTTGAATGTCAGAACACCTTAACCACTCAGCCACCACGGCCCCTAGCCTACCAAACAGCTTCCCACATACATTTTCAATGTTGCAAGAAAGTAGACCGATCTCGGAATACAGATCATCTTTTGATTGGTGAGAATTGCTTGCATCATGCGATCCACAGTCTTCTGTGTTTCAAGAGCAGGCAGCAACCACGGAAACCTAGAAAACAATAAAATCAACATTAAGTATCATTGATGATATATAAATAGAATTCTTTCTTCTGGCTACTGGATATGTTTTAATACAAATAACTTCATAAATTGAATTTTCCTCACAGCTGAATTATAACATGTGTATGACTCTACTTAAATTTTGTGTCACCTTGGTAAACACTAGCCCCTTCCTATCTTCTTGGCAAAGGGCAATATATCTATATAGCTTAATCGGCCCTGGGGTCATTCCAACCATTTATACAAAATTGATTCCCCTTTACCCAGGGATACTTCACACTATATATAGACAGTGCCCTGTTATTCCTGAAGAGGAAAATTTTTTACAGAATTTACAATATTTCCCTTATTCTGTCCCATATCCCTCAGACCAAAGGGGGTCAGTCCCATAGTATAAACGAAATTGAATCCCTTTCACCCAAGCATGCTTCACACTAAATTAGCACAGTTTTCTTCTTAAGAAGAAGAATTTTTTGTAAATTTACTATATTTCCCCTATTGAGACCCGTTCCTCTGGAAAATGGTCTTTACCTCCATTTATACTAAAGTCAATACCTTTCACCCCAGAATGCTTCAAACTGAATTAATTGATTAATTAAGACAATATCTTTTTATTCCTTATTCTAAAGAAGAGGGATTTTAAAGAAGTTTCTACATTTCAGCCCCTTAGGCCCTATGGTGATCAGACTACGTGAATTTATAACATTTCTTCCCAAGGAAGGGTCAATTCAGACCAAAATCTTGCCATTCTTTAAAGGCCCAATATACACAACTTTCGGCAAAACTTCAAGCAAAAATCAAGGCTAATAACTTTTAATATTTATAGATTTAGTTAAGATTAACTGATATCAGTAATATCCAAGATGAATTTGTTTGCGGTTACAGATACAGCAGCAGTTGAAAATTTCGAACCGTCTTCTACCTTCAGTTTGTTGTTGAAGTTGGCCCCACCTGAATTATTTTCAATTCTTTGGATTTCTTTGTCAAGAGTTTATTGGTAGTTACCACTCAGATTTACTTCGTTTTAGGCTTATTTTTGCATGGTTATCAACTGGATTTTTTTCAGAATTTTTTAGAATCACGAAAATTTCCCTGAAGTTATGTATATTGGGCCTTTAAGAAGAAAACGATTTTAAAGAATTTACTTTATTTCCCCTTCTTTGCCCCACTCCTCTGGCCCCAAGGGTCCATAACCCACGGTTAATACAATATTGAATCCCCTTCCCCAACCATGTTTCGATTCCTATAGGCCCTCAGGTGTACACAGATGGTTTTTACGACATTGCCTTACGATAATTCAATGTTATGGATATCAGGTAACGAAAATACATTTAAAATGTATCCTAAACTACAGGTCTCAAGCTTCTGCAAGCATTTGGACACCGATATGCTTTACGTATATGGATGGGACTCAACTTCTTCATGCGGACAAATTTTGAGTGAAACACAATTTATGATGAAGAAAAAAAAGAATCATATGTCCCCATAATAATAATAATAATATACAACATTTATATAGCGCTTTATATAATTTGTAAAATTACTCTAAAGTGCTTCAATACATGTAATCTTAGATAATAATTTGATACTTACACTGCATAAATAAAGAAGTTATTACAATCTAGGCTAATGTGATAATATAAAAAAAAATGCATATAAATACGAACTAAATCTACTGTAGATAAACAATATTGAAAGAAACAATTATGAAAACACAAAGAATTAAATTCCATTATAATGACAATAAGACAATGAAATACTATGTAGTTGCTAATATTTGTGAGAGTTTCATTTTCACGAATGCTTTTCACCAAAATTCTGGTGAATATTTGGAGATCATTACCATAACATCAGTACACTGTTGCTTGAGTTTCTGTCAGTATATAAAAAAATGTGTATATATATGGAGCTGAGGCCCATTACAGAATGTAATGGTAATGGGAGGCTAACTTCACACATTTATATTTATTATTTACTGACAGAAACTTAAGCAACTGTGATCAGTATTTCACACGCAAGTGTTTGCGGCTTTGCCTCAATTTGTTTTTTAAACATTGGATATACAAATAACTGCTCGTTGCTAGTAGAAACAAACACTCAAATTTTTGTTGGAGAAAGAGACAGAATTGGGATTTTGCTAATGCAAAATAAAAGCCATGTGAATAATGCAAAATTTGAACCCCATAAAAATTGTACAACTATACAGTAATAGCATTGAGGTTGGCACTGCATGTTGTTGCCAACCTCTAGTCACTCGAAAAAGCATTCTTTTCTTTTTTATTACATTTTTACTAGTAAAATATCGAAAATCATTCATTCTATAAAAGTGCAGTTGTGAAAGTTTGCCACATCGTGACATATATTTTGCATTACTGAAGACACTGTTAGATATCCTCTATTTAGTAGATAATTACAAGGGAAATATGATTATACATGGAAAATCAATTACATAAGGACAATATAATGCTTTTATCAATCATGTGATAAAAGATTAGTTAGCAGTGGATGAGAAAGCTTTCTTAAGTTACCATGTACGGTTCATTATGATTCATTTACACCGAAGACACATTTGAACTCTTCCAATTTAAAGAATGGAATAGTTCATTATAAAATTTCAGGGTGGATGGGTTATGGGTGATACATTGTTTTGTTTGAAAGTTATGTGATCATGAGCTGAAGCTGTAAGGAAGTCACTACACTTTCCATCATATGAAAAATCATAATCACCAATTTCATCTGCTACACATTAGAGCATCAATTTCACTTGACTCATTCATTTCTGAAGACATATTCATTCGAACTCTTCTTATATTATTTAAAGGATGGAATAGCTCATGTTTGAATTTCAGGGTTGAAAGCTAGTAAAAACATTTTAAGAGGTTTATCACAGGTGAATGAGTTGCGTGTTTCCGACAGGTTATGTAAAACCATAATGAATTCATATGATGATTCCACGTGATAGATTTATCCGATTCCTTGAGCACGATCAGGAGAAGTAATCCCTACTCAGCATGAGCTGTGATATTATTGTGAGCCTATAATGCTGTTTGGTTTATTTTTCATGTAATTCCTATATATAGCGATCTTGTTATTCAGCAGGTCTTGTATAATATTATTTCTACCACAATAGGTGGGTGTTATTCAACTCTCAGGGTATCAAATAATCATTACAACTGTTGAATAACATTTTGTTTATACCACACATGGAATAAACTCTAAAACACATTTTAATTGGCTGAAATGATGAACTTTGACCAGAAGGTCACCTGATTGATTGTTTACGACGTCATCGATTGTTGACGTCAACATAATTTGGCGAGAATATATACGAGATGATGTGTATCATCTGCAGTTGACAGAAAACATCACTGCCACTGCGACTTAATAGTATTGTGGTAGAAGCAGGTCACACGAATTGTGATTATTGGATATTGAATTTATTTCACTCTCGTTAATTATTTTTTAAAAGTTACAAAAAACACACGCAAAAGCTTGTGTCTTTTGTAAATTTTAACAAGAGATCCCAGAGGGATCTTGACGCCCACCATCAAATGATCTAAGTTTGTTTTTTGAAAGATGGTTCTTTTCTCTTCTTTCGATTGTCTCTTAGGTGTTGATTAAGTGTGAGCAGAGACTCTGGTGGGACACAGATGCATTTTTTTGGTTTTTTTTGTGAATTACATTGTCGTTTCCTTATTCTTAGCACCCATGAATTGTATTTGTTTTTGTCTTTGTCATGGGTTTTTTTTTTCGTGTATGTGGATTGGATTTTTTTTTAAAGATTTAGTTTTTCTGAATCATGTCGAAAACCTACAGTTACGTACATTGGGGGTTGTAAGTATATCCTTGAACAGTATTTTGGTGATATTTTGTTATTTTTATTAAAGATGCTACGTCGTCGATAGAGCGTCAATATCGTCGATTGAAAACTAGAATAGGCCATTATATGCATGGTCATCATTTATGTATCGCCCTCCCCAAATGATGCCTCATATCAAAATTACATGTGATCCATTAAGAAATGAAGGAGGAGTAGCATTTTGAAATGAAAATTTACTGTAGACGGCAAATGGCGGACGACGACACACGAAGCACAAACTTCAATTGACAAAATCCAAGATGGCTGCCTGTCGGCCATGCTGTTTTCCGATCCGTCTCAAATTCAACCATGCATAGCTAGGCACCAGGAGGAACCTACATATGAAATTTGTGAAAGTTCCCTTCAGTATATTCTCAGAAATAGGGATAACAAACTTCAATTGTCAAAATCCAAGATGGCTGCCTGTCGGCCATGTTGTTTTCTGATCTGTCCAAAAATGGAATATGCACAACTAGGGACCAAGGTGAACCAACAAATGAAATTTGAGAAAGATACCTTCAGTACTTTCTTAGAAATAGCGATAACAAATTTCAATTGTCAAAATCCAAGATGGCTGCCTGTCGGCCATATTGTTTTCTGATCTGTCCCAAAATGGGATATACACAACTAGGGACCAAGGTGAACCAACACATGAAATTTGAGAAAGATACCTTCAGTAGTTTCTGAGAAATAGCCATAACGATCTTCAATTGTCAAAATCCGAGATGGCTGCCTGTCGGCCATGTTGTTTTTGGATTGGTCCCAAAATGCAATATGCATAACTACACACCAAGGGGAACCTACACATGAAATTTGAGAAAGATCCATTCAGTACATTCTCAGAAATAGGGATAACAAAGTTCAAATGTCAAATTCCAAGATGGCTGCCTGTCGGCCATCTTGAATTCAGATCGGTCCCAAAATGGAATATGCATAACTAGGCACCAAGGTGAACCAACACATGAAATTTGAGAAAGATACCTTCAGTACTTTCTTAGAAATAGCGATAACAAACTTCAATTGTCAAAATCCAAGATGTCTGCCTGTCGGCCATGTTGTTTTTGGATTGGTCCCAAAATGCAATATGCATAACTACACACCAAGGGGAACCTACACATGAAATTTGAGAAAGATCCATTCAGTACATTCTCAGAAATAGCGATAACAAAGTTCAACTGTCAAAATCCAAGATGGCTGCCTGTCGGCCATGTTGTTTTCGGATTGGTCCAAAAATGCAATATGCATAACTAGGCACCAAGGGGAACCTACACATGAAATTTGAGAAAGATCCATTCAGTACATTCTCAGAAATAGCGATAACAAAGTTCAACTGTCAAAATCCAAGATGGCTGCCTGTCGGCCATGTTGTTTTCGGATTGGTCCAAAAATGCAATATGCATAACTAGGCACCAAGGGGAACCTACACATGAAATTTGAGAAAGATCCATTCAGTACATTCTCAGAAATAGGGATAACAAAGTTCAAATGTCAAAATCCAAGATGGCTGCCTGTCGGCCATCTTGAATTGAGATCGGTCCCAAAATGGAATATGCACAACTAGGGACCAAGGTGAACCAACACATGAAATTTGAGAAAGATCCATTCAGTACATTCTCAGAAATAGGGATAACAGATAACAAAGTTCAAATGTCAAAATCCAAGATGGCTGCCTGTCGGCCATCTTGAATTCAGATCGGTCCCAAAATGGAATATGCACAACTAGGGACCAAGGTGAACCAACACATGAAATTTGAGAAAGATTCCCTCGGTACTTTATGAGAAATAGCGATAACAAGAATTGTTTACGGACGGACGGACGGACGACGGACCACGGACGCAGGGCGATTTGAATAGCCCACCATCTGATGATGGTGGGCTAAAAAATAATTAACTCCAGTGAAATAAATTCCATATCCAACAACCACTCGTTGTGTAACCTCTATATATACATTGCAGAACAAGTATTACCACACTAGATCTAAATGCAGTGCTCTTACCCACTTGTACAGAGAATTCAAGCTATTTTTTTTTATTAAATTTTCATTATGGCACACATGCTCAACCTCTGACCTCTGACCTATAACCTTACATATAAATGAGGCTATTTCGTAAAGTTCTACTATCAGCATTAAGAGAATGTTGTTTAAAAGTGCAAAGTTATAAAGATGTATGAATTCAAAGGCAATGCAGTAAACTACTGTAAAAGTGGAATTTTTCGCAGTGTGGAAATTTTCGCTTATTTCGCTGGCATTGAATCTCCATGAATATATCCACACACGAACATATTAAACACCATTTAAATTCGACAGTGTATAATAGTAATACAGGTACACAGTGTAAAACAGCATGACTATACAGTGCGAAAATGTCCACATCGCGAACAGTTTGAAGGCTGACTAAGCGAAAAATTCCACACGCAAAAATATTAGCTTTTACAGATCTAAACAGGCCCCTATCTAATCCCACAGCCTGTCTATTCTGGCCTTACCAGGGCTTTATCAGGGGGCTTAGGGAATCGGACCCTGAGATCATATTGGGAAAAAATTGATGGACATAACAGCTATTTGGGAAATTTGGGAAACAACTTATGAAGTACATTATTTCTTTTCTAAATTACTATTTAAAGCACTGTCAGTTCTCATGACATTTACAGCCAATCTTTCTTCTTAATCATTTATCCTACCTCTACACACCAAACTCTTGTGTAAACCAAACCAAACAAACGTTTGGCTCGTGACATTAAGTTATTGAGCCTGCTTGCTTGTTAATTTCCAAATGACATTGAGAGTCGTGTAAGATATCCTCTATTTAAGGAGTATTTTGTCTGTATTGGATCTATATACACACACATTATAATTTTGTTTTCCGTTTGAGCATAATATAATTATATTCTACCGGATGGAAATGACATAAAACAGCAACAAAACCTACACCAATGTGTCATTATTCTTTCATCCCTGAGTTTTTATAATGGACTATTCCAACCTTTGATTTGGAAGAGTTCAAATGCGTCTTCAGAGGCGAATGTGCTAATAACATTACCATTATGTAACATTTGATACAAAACTTTGTCTGAAGCCTGATAACTTATTATTTTTATCAATTTAGTTAAGATTAACTTATATCAGCAATATTCAAGATGAATTCTTACACGGTTACCGGTACAGTAGCAGTTGAAACTCTTATTTGTATTGTATTTGTATTTGCAAACACGCTTTCATTTGAACACAGGCGTCTAACTTCGGCTTGTTGTTGAACTGGGCCCCACCTGAACTATTTTCAATTCTTGCGATTTTTATGTCAAGAGTTTCTTGTTAGTTACCGCTCAGGTTTACTTCGTTTTAGACTTATTGTTGCATGGTTATCAACTGGGTTTTGTTCATAATTTTTCAGAATCCCGAAAAATGTCCTGAAG
This sequence comes from Mimachlamys varia, assembly GCA_947623455.1. Classification (NCBI taxonomy): domain Eukaryota; kingdom Metazoa; phylum Mollusca; class Bivalvia; order Pectinida; family Pectinidae; genus Mimachlamys; species Mimachlamys varia. The sequence goes on from OX392540.1 coordinate 32,668,280, forward strand.
TTACGTATATTGGGCCTTTAAACACTGATGGTCGAACTCTTTAATTCCATTAGACAGCCCATCCTCCTTGGTTCCACGATGGATATGACAGCCAACTCTGTATTGAATTTAATAAACGTCCAGAAATACCCATCGTAATTGATTGAAGGGTTCATGTCCCAGATGTTACAACATCAGGCCCCGGTTTCATTAACGTTACTTAACTGAAGGAAACTTCTTAATAATAATTTACAATATTTGATATATTTGATATAGCGCCCTATTTAGCTAACATAAGCCACTTTAAAGCGCTTTACAGTACATAGATATACAATTCTGATACAATCAATACAATTAACACATACAGTTCTATCATATACAATTCTGAGGAGTTCGCAGGAGCTGCCTTATCGGGCGCTAACTACTTGTCCTATACCACCTGGCTAATATCTCCATATGTGTGTGTGTGTGTATGCGTGTGTGCTGGAGATGAATTGTGTTCTGTTTGTAGTGGGACCGTGTTTCCAACGGCATCTTTTATAGTGCCACCACACTTGAATGCTACATCACAGATACTGCAACATCCACCCCAGACCATTTTATACTCCACCTGGGTTGTTGGAGTTGTGTGGGCAGGAGAAAAACACTTTCTCTGAATGTTCCATGCGTAACTTAACATAAAAATCTCAATAGGAAAGCATTACAGAATTTAAGGAAAGTTCTATGGATTTGCCCCTTAAATTCTGTAATGCTTTCCTATGGAGATGTTTAAGTTAAGGAGTTTCCTTTAGTTAAAGGCCCAATATACGTAACTTCAGGGAAATTTTCGTGATTCTGAAAAATTCTGAAAAAATTCCAGTTGATAACCATGCAAAAATAAGCCTAAAACAAAGTTAACCTGAGCGGTAACTAACAAGAAACTCTTGACAAAAAAATCCAAAGAATTGAAAATAGTTCAGTTGGGGCCCACTTTAACAACAAACCGAAGGTAGAAGACGGTTCGAAATGGACGCGTGTTTACAAACAGCGTGTTTCAGCTGCTGCGGTACTGGTAACCGCGAAAGAATTCATCTTGAATATTGCTGATACCAGTTAATCTTAACTAAATCTATAAATAAAATAAGTTATTAGGCTTGATTTTCGCTTCAAGTTTTTGCCGAAAGTTACGTATATTGGGCCTTTAAGGGACGTTGATGAAACCAGGGCCAGCAGGCCTATTTATGGTTGGAATTCCTCTGTGAATTATTTCAGTTATTACACAAGAAAGCAATTTTAGGGGAATTTTTCTTTACAAAATTTAAGAGCCAATTTAAAGAACTTAAAACTGAATAAGATGGTCACTAGCTTATCCACTGAGAATGTATCTGGCTTGATTATGAACAGATTATGAAAGTGACTTGAACATTTATATAGAATGATTAGTAGGCTATATTTTTTTTACAGAAAATGATGGTGGCTGGATTATTTTCAAAGAACGAAAGTGTTTGGATTATTTTCAGAGAATGAGGGTGATTGGACTATTTTCAGGAAATGCAGAAGGCTGAATTATTTAGAGAATAATGATTATTTTCAGAGAATAAATTAGAAGTTGACTTGAATATTTACAAAGAATGAAGGTGGCATGAATATTTAAAGAGAATGAAGTTGACTTGAATATTTACAGAGAATGAAGTTGACTTGAATATTTACAGAGAATGAAGGTGGCTTGAATAATTACAGAGAATGAAGTTGACTTGAATATTTACAGAGAATGAAGTTGACTTGAATATGTACAGAGAATGAAGGTGGCTTGAAAATTTACAGAGAATGAAGGTGGCTTGAATATTTACAGAGAATGAAGTTGACTTGAATATTTACAGAGAATGAAGTTGACTTGAATATGTACAGAGAATGAAGGTGGCTTGAATATTTACTGAGAATGAAGGTGGCTTGAATATGTACAGAGAAGGAAGGTGGCTTGAATATGTACAGAGAATGAAGGTGGCTTGAATATTTACAATGAATAATGTGGCTTGAATATTTACAGAGAATAAAGATGAAATATTTTCAGAGAATGAGCTGGATTATCATATATATTGACTATGAATGCCAAGCAAGTCTGTGTAGATAATGGTGAAGGATGGGACACATGCATGAACCAGTAAATGGATCTAGGTCACTGAACTAATTCTGGAGGTTTATTTGGATAAGTTGATAGTTTGTATGGTACATGTCATGCATATAATGTTATCAGACTCAAGTGACCATCCTCCCAGTCTGTATAAGTCTGGTCATTTGTTCTGTCCAGTCTAGACTGACCACTATATATATTAATTATTCTTGACTGACCCTGTCTGGTCAAGCCCCCTGATACACCATGACATGCTACAGGACTACCAGGCTACACATTAACTGACCATGAAAAATAAACACCAGAACCCAGTTGTTTCAAACTTTGTTAGGTTAATCACAGTTTAACGACATTTCTAAATCATTAATTTTTCTGTCAATATATAAGGTATGATCCAGTGACTTTGCATGTAAACTGACAACTAAATATATGATATCTGGAAATTTGTAACAAACTCAATGGCTTTGTGTTGAAGTTAAAAGAGAATTAATATTTGCACTTATCACATATTAAGCTTAGAATCCCTTTGAACAACTAGGCCCATATCTAGACCTCCACTCTGTACTCTGCTTCTTAGATCATAAGTTGCTAGTGTATACAGTATCTGGTAGTATACATCATGTAAATATAATGTATACGTAAACCATACACAAGATAACCATTAGTTACAATAAAACTTACCCTAAAATAAATTGTATACTTTAACTCAATTATTTCTACATTATCTAAAATGGACTGTAATTAATGCCCATGCAGTCTTTGAGATTGTGAAGGTTCAAACATCACCTAATGGGTGGATGAGTTAATTTATACCCTTAACTAAATAAAGTCAGACCTACAACATATCAGCTTTCAGATTATTGCCAAACTCTGAAACTTATAATTTTCATATATTTTGAAAATAATTAAATATTGTTTGTTTTCTGATATTCTTTCCGTACAATGTATATGTTTGGCTAGGGGAGTTAAACAGAGGTTTGGTAATGACTATGTCATAAAACTGTGATTAAATTAGTCCTAACTTTGTCATTGGATGACAATGCTTGCAACAACTAACTAGAATCTTTTTGTGCCATCAAGATGGCAATGCTTGTAAAAACTCTGTTCTCACTTTGTCATTAAGATGACAATGCTTGTAAAAACTCTGTTCTCACTTTGTCATTAAGATGACAATGCTTGCAACAACTCAACCCTAACATTGTCATTAAGATTGACAATGCTTGTTGTAATAACTCAATCCTTACTGTTGTTGTTAAGATGACAATGCTTGTAACAACTGAAATTGCTAAATGTTGATCTATTTAAGGCAGGGATTCCAGCTGACCACCGGTGGAAACGGGATGTAATTTGGTGTGTGTATATCCGCCTTAAACTCATCAGCAAGCAAGTTGACCACTGGGCTCCCTGCCTCAGAGATCAACATCTATATGTTTTAATCTAGCAATGTTTCGAGACATACACACTCCAACAACAGGTGCCCGGGATGCTTTTAAGCTAATCAGCTTCTTAATATGTGATCAATATCAATTTGTAAGATGTAATTAGCGCTCCAAGACATCTTTTCAAAACACAGACCTGACTCTATAGAAGTGATAATTATGTTTATTTCTCTTGTTTTGGTAATTGTTTCCCTGGATACCACATCAAAGACTACAGTTACAAATGTAAGTTATTATGTCATGTGACAGATGCTTGTATTTCTTTTTTATTAGATATTAAGGCCATTTTCCCTTGGAATAAAATTCTGATACTCATTGTCTGGGGAAAAATTGTACCAGGAAAGAGTCGTGGGTAGTGTGCTTCCACTGGGGAACTCACGACCGCAGCTGATCCAAGTCAACCGCTGTACCGATTAAGCAAGAAGAAATTTCCTCTATTGCAAATTTAAAGCGACTGTAATCCTATAAACAATAAAAATCTGCCTCACTTCCTCCCCCCCCCCCCCCCCCCCCCTGAACTTTTTAATGTGTACCAGCCAGTTATCAGAATGAAACATGGGCATCACTTTTAACATTTAAGAAAGGTAGCATTTAGCTTTTACTAGGGATCGATTCAGGCACTCCCAGCTTCCCAATGACTCTAGCTCAGACAATCATATACATATTTGTACATTTGTAATTGACCTGAAGCAAAAAGACACTCGCTTAAGCTAGAAGGCAAACATAACTTTAATTTGACTCAAGGTTGCTATTCCTCCCCAAGTATACAATACTCTGGAAGGTTTCCAATGACAATCAAGAGTCCTATGGGCCCAAGTTTTCACTAAACTAATCTCATACAAACTTAAAGACAACTCAAAAACAGAAATTTAAACAAAGGGCAATAACTCTGCTAATAAAGGGCTAGGACTTGTAACCCTTATAGGCCCAATATACATAACTTTCGGCAAAACTTGAAGCGAAAATCAAGCCTAATAACTTTTATATTTATAGATTTATTTAAGATTAACTGATATCAGCAATATTCAAGATGAAGTCTTACGCGGTAACCGGTACAGCAGCTGTTGAAACTCGGTATTTTAAAACATGCGTCCATTTTGAACTGTCTTCTAACTTCGGCATGTTGTTGAAGTGGGCCACACCTGAATTATTTTCAATTCTTTGGATTTTTCTGTCAAGAGTTTCTTGTTAGTTACCGCTCAGGTTTACTTCATTTTAGGCTGATTTTTGCATGGTAATCAACTGGATTTTTTTTCAGAATTTTCCAGAATCATAAAAAAAGTCCCAAAGTTACATATATTGGGCCTTTAAATTCATAACCCATAACTGACTATTTTACCAAAATATGTATATGTACTGGGAGATGGTCTGATCGAGATATAACATGTGCCATGGGAACTGGAAAAGGTGTGAAAACTAATGAAGAAATAGACCCGAACCACAGTGAATTCCAGGGCAGAATCATAATCAAAGACACCATGACACCATGTACACATATTTTTGTTTTTGCACAACAATTACAGGTTTATCTCAACTCTGATGCCTTAAGGCATTCAGGAATTTTGTTTTGTTACTCACTGAAAAACGATAAGTAAATATCATATGCACAATTAACATATAATGTACCATAAAAACATGGATATGATTGAGGATTGGCAAAAAAGGCAAAAACTACAGTGAAATTGAAGGAACACTTGGATAAATGCTTCAAAAACAATTGTTTATAATGTTTTAGAACAAATGGGGATCAAACTTTCAAAATCACCAGGCCCCGGTTGCATCAACCTTCCTTTACTTAAAAATCTCCATAGGAAAGCATTACAGAATTAAAGTAAAGTTTCTTAAGTAAGGATTTTCCCCTTAAATTCTGTAATGTAGAGCAGTTACGAGATGTTTAAGCTAAGGAGTTTCCTTAAGTTAAGGAATAGTGATGAAACCAGGGCCAGAACACGGAAAGAAAGAGCATAAATTCTGAAAAGAAATGTAGAATCTCTCTCCTGTCAACTGTCTCTCGCTTTCATTACAGAACACATCCTAAATTGTTCTTTATGGATCTACCGGGGGTCGAAATGTTTTATACCAGATTAGTTCCCAATCCCACTCACGGTTGTCAGAAAATAAGACCGCCTACATGTGGTGATCGGGTTATTCCCCTGTTGTCAGTGTTAGAAAATTGGATTAAATAAATAAAAAGAGCTATTAGATGGTAACAATAGTAAGGTTACACCCAGAATTGTTCTGATGTGTCTCAGGTTAAACTCATTCATCCCTGAAATTTTATAATGAACTATTCAAACCTTTGAATCGGAAGAATTTAAATGTGCATTCAAGGGTTAATAAGTTATCAATAACAAGTACACTGTACTATAGATAGGAAGGAACGGGCAAGTACGTGTTACATAGTGTCACTTACAGTGCGTAATATAACTGACGGATAAATAAGACACTGCCTGGTTTAAGTCTGAATTGCGTGGGTACCTAATTGTTCCTCTATATATATAACCTGACCAGTTTTGTTACTTGATTGTAGCTGGTCAGAGGTGAGGAAAAGTGTGCCGGCTGTGGTATATATATAGATGTATTACATGTAGAGCAGGGTTACGTAATTAAAGGTGGGACAGGGTGGCGTAAGGTAACCAAGGTGGCGTAGGGTGGCATATGGTAACCAAGGTAGCATAGGGTGGCGTAAGGTAACCAAGGTGGCGAAGGGTGGCGTAAGGTAACCAAGGTGGCGAAGGGTGGCGTAAGGTAACCAAGGTGGCGTAGGGTGGCGTATGGTAACCAAGGTGGCGTAGGGTGGCGTATGGTAACCAAGGTGGCGTAGGGTGGCGTATGGTAACCAAGGTGGCGTATGGTAACCAAGGTGGCGTAGGGTGGCGTATGGTAACCAAGGTGGGACAGGGTGGCGTATGGTAACCAAGGTGGCGTAGGGTGGCATAAGATAACCAAGGTGGCTTATGGTGGTGTATGGTAACCAAGGTGGCGTAGGGTGGCGTATGGTAACCAAGGTGGCATAGGGTGGCGTAAGGTAACCAAGGTAGCATAAGGTGGCGTAAGGTAACCAAAGTGGCATAGGGTGGCGTAAGGTAACCAAGGTGGCGTAGGGTGGCGTATGGTAACCAAGGTGGCGTAGGGTGGCGTATGGTAACCAAGGTGGCGTAGGGTGGGGAATGATAACCAAGGTGGGACAGGGTGGTGTATTGTAACCAAGGTGGCGTAGGGTGGCGTATGGTAACCAAGGTGGCATAGGGTGGCGTATGGTAACCAAGGTGGCGTAGGGTGGCGTAAGGTAACCAAGGTGGCTTATGGTGGTGTATGGTAACCAAGGTGGCGTAGGGTGGCGTATGGTAACCAAGGTGGCGTAGGGTAGCGTTAGGTGATTCAGAGTGGCGTGGGCGGCTGTGAATAACCACTTGCTCTTGCTGTACACTTGCAGTATGTGTTCACATCAATACGTTTAGCTGTCGACTCGCTGTCTTTAGGAGGGAGATATCCTCATCTTGACCAAAGTAACAGGGAAAAGTTTGGTGAATACAGATTGAAACCATCAAATATTGTATTTCATTCCTGATATTGTTGGCTTCTGATAGTACTGGTATGGAGTTTTATTACATTTTTACCAGTGAAATATCAGAAAATATCAGCTTGATAAAACTTATATCATCACTGCTTATATCATCACTAGTGATGATATAAGTTTTGGTTTGATATCATTGAGCACAATTTGTGCACTATTTTTTCGTTATTATGGAATTAAATCATATAAAGTATGGACATTAAAAATCTTTATAGTATTTAGGAAATAACAAGATATCTAAAGGATTTTATTAATATGTTTTTGTATTTTTACTATATTTTGAACCAAAAATAGAACTTCATCCTGTGGCGTATTAATATTCTATAAGCATTAGCCACTCCGTCCCGATCAGTTTTAACCGCAAATTTTAAAAATTAAATCAGAAATTTAGGAATTTCGAGATTGAAATAAAAAGAAAATTCAATGGTTTCCCAATAAATATCAAATATATTTCACTCGTACGCACTCATGAAAATATAAAAAAAAATCTGCCATACTCGTGAAATATATTTGATATTTAACGGGAAACCATTGAATAGCCTCTATACAATAAAGTTTCTTGGTAACCTAATGTACAGTTGTTTCTCTAATTTCTAGCCCCATCCAGCTAAGGGACAAGTTACCTTATTTGATCCTATTAGCACCAATGTCCCTATATGTAACACTTTCTTACGTGATGCCCATTTTAAGCCTGTTAAAAGGGGATATTCTCCGGCAATAATGTAAGGAGCAGATATTTTCCCGTGATTTCACAAATAAAATTATCCCAATAAGCAATAAGCACCCCATTTTTTTTCTAAATTGAGTTGAATACAGTAACTGACATGATATGACAATACCTGTACTGTTGAATACTATCATAAAGACTGAATTTCAGTTCCTCCTTTTATATTCAAAATATTTGGGTTTTTTCATCTTTGCTAGCCAAGGGTTACGATCCGCACACTCATGTAACGGAGCATAACCCTTGGCTAGCAAAGATGGGTTTTGTTTTGCACTCAAAATTCTCAATTGTTTGGTCTTAAATATTTCAAGTATTCATTCGAAAACTAGGTCAAAACGATCAATTACCTTTTTATTTACAACCTCATTTCACGTTGAAAAGATGTTTTTCATTTTTTTTTATGACTTTGCAAATATCTGGGTAAGATGATAGCTGACCCTGGTTTCTACCCCTGAATGACCCTATGCCTGACCTAGAGGTGACTTTATCACAGATAAACATTGACGGATCAAGTCCAGGTCAGACGAACTCTTTTTACACAAGTTATTGTATTATCAGACCGAGCTTTTCATCAAACCTATTGTCGCTACCACGGTAACCAAAAGGGGCTTCTAAACAACAAAGGATTATTATCAAGATTGTTGGGAGCCTGTTATAGAAACAAATTTTAATACATGAATTTTTTTTTTTTTTGAAGGAAATTCAAAATATTGTTTACTTGAGAAGGACCCAATATGCCTGTGGTTATGGCACAATCTAATACCTACTATATCTGCTGTGAACTAATTCATACACAATTTTTCTGAAGTTTTCAATTTGAATGCCACTGATATTATCTCTCTACCATTTTGTGTGACTGTGGTTTTTTTGTCATTTTCAATTTACAAGCCATTTTTCTACCATTTTATGTGACTGTGATTTTTTTCCTGTTTTCAATTTGCATGCCATTTTTGTGTGCCTGTGATTTTTCAGTCATTTTGAAACAAATTGGTTTCCCACATGATATTAATTTTGTCAAACACATTACTAGTTATCAAGTACAACCACTCAAATATATTCCTATTTTCTTATCACAATTATTATCTCTGAAATGTAATTCTTGCTGTACAGCTAGATTCAAAATGAAATGAAACGACTTGATTCATTTCGATATATGAAACTGTACCAAAAGAGCCATAATAAGCTTGATGCTAATTTAGTATCGATGTTTGGAAGTAAATATATTTCCGGGACAAAGATCCTGTTCACAAACACTTTCATTTCGACCAACCAAACCGTTTTATTTTTATTACCGTCAAGCTGAAAGACATAAACAAAGTACACCTAGACTTAACGTTTCAGAAATAGGTAACTCATGGGGTTTATATTCTAATGGACAATAAAGTGCCCACTTTAGATATGAATATCTTTTTGGAATCAGCCAGAGAAATTCTTATTGGTCCATGTTTACACTTATATAGCTATCATGTAGGAATGGGATAATGAGAAACTCAAACATCTACAGTAAAAACATTCCCCAAGGTTACAGGAAGAAAAGCATGGTTAGCTTTGCAAATTTTATTTTCCTTCTCTTGAAATGTTGAAACATGATACTTATAGCTACAATGTATATTCCATTGAACCCCTGACCAAAGGAAGGTTGATGCTAAGGACACTGTGTGAGTGATATAGCTATATAGCTAGGGAAATTTGGAATCCAGAAACTTTAATTCATCTTGGTTTTTAATTGTATGGGATTTGTGTGTGACAAAGAGCTTTCTAACAAAATTCCAGAAGAATTTGGAGTGTCTGCCTTTAGAGAGAGGTTAAAGGGTAGATCTGTAACCCCTTGTTCGTCAATTCAGATTTTGAGATTATGGCTCTCATAATATCGTATATTGAGTTATTTTAGCGAGTGTCTAATTTTTGCTATGTTCGCGACATCATTCCATCGCGAAAAATATTACTAAAATTGGTTTCATAATACAGGATGAGGAAACAGTACAAGATAAAACCATTAGATGTAAAATGATTGGTAAAGCTGTATGGTCACCTCAAAGCACGATCTGATGTAAATAACGTTAGTGGCCCTACAATAGCATATTGTCATGCTACTGTATCCTTCACGATTACATTTGATGCATTTTGTGTTATAATATGATACATACACTAAAATCGATAATTGTAGCTGGAACACCGCTAAAAATAAAATACGCTAAATATAAAACCTGTGAATTTGTACAGAAAACACAAAATTTAGCATACGCTAAAAAAACAAAACAATATGCGGTATATATATATCCCCGAAGACTTATTAATTTCCATTCTGTTCTATCAAATCAGCTGATATTAATTCATATCTGCTTTAACTTATTTACCCCTGACATTTCATTGTGGATTATCCCAACTTTGGAAATAGAAGAGTTCAAATATGTTTTCAGGGGTTTAAGTGTTCATTTCACAAAGTTTTTGAGCTATCCAAGCAAAGAAAATTACACTCTTGTTTTTGCAATTAACAGATTTTAATGCAAATATAAGAAGTTATTTACTTCTTATTTTAAACACTGAATATTATTAACTTATTCATGACAATGATACCAGTTGGATTTGTTAGTTTTTAATTTATGTCAGCTATCAGGTCATTTAAACTCGTTCACCCCTGAAAACACACTTGAACTCTCCAATACAAAGGTTGGTAAATTTCATTATGAAATTTCAGGGTTGAGGGAGTTAAAAAAATGTGTCTTTGGGAACGTACATGTACATGTACAATGTGATATGAATTTAAGCTAACATGTTAAAACGTACCAAGTGTTATTTATTGATTACTTTTGACGTGTTTATAGCTAAAATAAAGATGAAATGTCAAGATACAGAAAATGGTTTCCCACAGTGATGAAATTGTCTTTAAATTAAGCTCAGATACAGGAACAACATGAGCTCCAATATTCTGCTAACAGCTTTGCAAAGCTTCAGAATGTTTAACTATGAAAATTTCTATTACTGAATTCACCAGCATTTTATATATAGGTGCTTTAAAAAACAACAGGAGTTCCCAATTTTTCAATCCTACCAATATATGATGCTCATGTTACAGACTGTATTACTCACTGGAATACATTCTGTTTTAGTAAACACAAGTTGCCTTTAATTTTCGTAGGAATTACCTTGACCCATTTTCAAGGTCAGATATTATATATAAACAAACGTTTTAACCCTTTATTAATCCTTGGTATACTGGCCTAATATCATGACCCAATTAAAGCCTCAATCTTTGTTATTCTTTAGAAACCATACTTAACTCAAATAACCTTGAAAATGTTTCAAAGCATCTAACTTGAAGACATTGTAGAGCTCTTCAAACTATAAACTTTATTTTACAACAATTATGAAACATGTTATTCAACTTCAATTAATATATATAGAGGACATCTAACAGTGTCTTCAGTAATACCAAATATATTTCACGAGTGGGGCTAAATTTTGATATTTTTCACGAGTGTTGCACACTCGTGAAAAAATATCAATACAATAGCCACACAAGTGAAAGATGTTTGTTATTACTGAAGATACTGTTAGATATTCTGTTTTTTACATTTATATAGCAAAATCTACAGTGGCAACTTTTGATTTTCCCAAATGTCGTTTGTAAGCAGTGTTTTGATTGGTCAAATCAGAAAATGTGACATTTTTCACTAGTGAAAAATATCACTTTCATAGAATGAATAATTTTCGATATTTCACTGGTAAAAATGTAATAAAAATCACCCTTGTTGATTTATTAGTGCACATGCACACATCTTGTTATGGGAGGAAACAGGAGTACCAAGAGAAAACCCTCTTTACAGGTGACCCCAAACCTTTTCATGTCCAACTGGAGAATCGAACTCTGGCTGCCTTGGTGAAAGGCAAGGCAAATGCACTATCCACTACTCCACCATACCTGTCAACCCTCCCTCATTAGGAGGGAGACTCCCTCATTTTGACCAAAATTTACCAGTCTCCCTTGACACCTCCCTCATTCAAGTCTGACCAACAATAACTCAAAATCTACATCTTGTGGTCAAATAAGATTCCAGTTACTGCAGGATACATATGTAATGACCATTATATATGTATCAAGACCAATGAATACTTTGTGAAGTTATTTTGATACATAATAAGTAAAGACAAATTGAGCAATGCAGTTTCAGTCGCATTTCACGCACTTTCTCCCTCATTGGAAATATGGAAAGAGGGAGATTTCCATCATTGGAGGTTTCAGAGGTTGACACCTATGCTCCACCCTGAACCAACCTACCAGGTATTATGGTCTATGGTGGTAAAAGGGTTAAGAAATTGGTAAAAGATTTTACCTGTAATACCATACTTAACCCAAATAACTTGGAAAATGTTTCCATTCATTTTATTTGAAGACATTTAAGAGCACTTTCTTGTAGACTATCACAACCCCGGTTATTTATGATAATTATTGTGAAATAGATTAAATACTTTTACAACTGAAGCCCATAATGGACTCACCAAGATCAATACAGTGGACTCCACTTAATATCATCCCTGTTAATATCACATTCCTCTTTATATCATGTTTTTCCCAAGCACCATTTTTCTCTCTATATAATCTATGTAATTTTGATTGTTTAATATCATGTAATTTGAGGTGAATTCCTCTTATGTTTTTTTAACCAATCACATGAAATATCCAGAAAATGATGTCATTTCCATTGATTTCAGTTACAACTTGTACTAAATGTTGCATAGAAAATAAAAAATAACCCCAAAAATGATTTTTAAATGAAATAATATTATCTATATATTGAAACATCTTCATATGTACATTGAATAGTTAACTTTTAGTTATGGAGATTGGAAATGCACTAGATTTAGTGGAAAAAAACATGTTTCTCTTCACTTAATGTCAAAAGCCTGTTAATAGTATTATTTTGTCTGACAAAAGCAACATGATATAAAGAGGATTGCATTGTACAAAGGAAAGTCCCTTACTTCAAATACATATGGGGTGAAAGGGTTGAAATATTTTTCTCACATAATACCTAGCTTTCCGACTTTGAACCGGTCAGCTCATCAACTTTGTCATTGATCACAGATGTATCCGTTTTCTCAAATAGTGAGAGTCGTGACTTCTGTGCGAAAGATGTCAACTCTGTCATGTTTATGTTTTAATCAAATATATTCCCACATGGCCGGTCACACACCCTAATCAACATCACAGCAGGCTTTCGTCAAAAAAAAATCAATTTTGTCTGAAAAGATTTTTTCATTTGATATCTGTAATGATTGATATAGTGAGATAACACACAGTGCAGGTGAAGGGAAAGTTCATGACATGTGATATTGACTAGTACGACAGCTTCTGATATCAATCTACTTGACAGCACCCGCTGATCATGATGAGAAGGTTATACACAACACGTTATTATCCAATACTCCATCATATACCTGCACACATGTGAACATTCAGCTAAGTTATCATAGCAGACAAGCTGATTGATACAGATATCTAGTCATCCTCAATAACCAGGGGTTATGCTCACCTACGCTTTGCACCCTGGAATATGTCATGACAAAACAGAAGGTACAGAGATAGCAGTTTAATTTCTCCGGGGGGGGGGGGGGGGGGGGGGGGGCCTGACCAATCACTTGACTGATACCTGTCTTTTGAAAATTACAAAAGAGCGACAACCGACTTCTGAGCCTGTCAATTTTTACTGTTATGTGACCGTTAGATTCTTTTAATGTACATCAAACAGTCAAACTATAGCATTCTTGTCTCATCAATAAGGTAGATAGCACACACAGATCCATTAGTTTTGCCATGACATATTCCAGGGGAATAGAGAACGAAGGTGAGTGTAACCATGGTTATCGAGGATGATCCCAAAGGGTGTAGAGAGCGAAGGTGAGTATAACCCTGGTTATCGAGGATGATCCCAAGGGTGTAGAGAGCGAAGGTGAGTGTAACCCTGGTTATCGAGGATGATCCCAAGGGTGTAGAGAGCGAAGGTGAGTGTAACCCTGGTTATTGAGGATGATCCCAAGGGTGTAGAGAGCGAAGGTGAGTGTAACCCTGGTTATCGAAGCTGATCACATGACAGCTAAACCAATTCACCCCTTGCGTCACATTTGAGACTTACCGTTTCCAGGACACGGAAAGTCTTATTGAAATGAAGAAAGTGTAATTTGAAAATGTAGGGATGAAAGTTAGAACAAAACTGATACAATTCATTTTACAAGTGTCTAACAAATAACCACTACCGTCCAATCTTCCATGAGACCAAGGAAAACTAGATGTGTCAGAAATAGTACCTGTTGAATCGACAACCACAAAGAATTAAGTACTTTCTGATTTTCTTTTTTTTTTTTTTTAATTTTCACTGGTGTTAGACAAGGCTCCCCAATGTTGGTAATGATGATAATATAAACCATTTTACCAAAATATCCAAAGATGAAGGCAATAACTTTGGTGAAAATATGTGTATCTTAACCATATCAGGACTTGACCTACATGCACAACTTATGATCTGATAATACAACTACACATGAAATTGCTGTTCAATACCTGCATGTCTTGAGGAAGAAATGAGATGAAGCTAACTAGGACAGAAAGGCGATCGAGTTTGAAATGAGTCCAGAAGCCTTAATTTGGTATGAAAAAAAGAGTGTGTAGTTAGTATGCATATCATGTAAGTGTATATGTACAAAATGAGTAAACCTGTAACTTTTAACTCAAAATATTTATCAGAACCATGGCAGGAATTAAGGAGTCAGTGCCTCAGTAACGGGATAAGAAAACGCTGCTTGAAAATTACATAAAACACCCCCCTATTTTATGTAAAAGATCTTTTAGCAACATATGAATTTCTGCCACTTTTCATTCTTTTACATAACATATGCTTGTTTATAGTTGATAAATATTTTCAAAAGCAAATTAATGTACTATTTTGGTTTTAAAGCTCTGTATCTGTAATACAACAAGAATTACGCATAATTAGTTTCAATTTAATTACATATCAATAACACTATAAATAGTGGATGTTAACGTAAATTCTCAAAATTCCCATGTTTTAATTTGCCCCCAAACAGCAAAAACTGCAAAGAAATTTCCTCCAAATTTCAGTAAGGTCTTCAGTATGATAATATTAGTAACTACCCTAAGTTTCAATCGAATCTAATATCAGAGACACTATAAAAAGTTGACTTTAACACAAATACTCAAAATTCCCATATTTTTGCCCCAAAACAGCAGAACCTGCCAATAACTTTCCTCCAAATATCAGTAAAATATTCAGTATGATGATATAAGTAAATGTTCTACTTTAAGTTTCCATTCGATCAGATATCACTATAAAAAGTAGACTTTAACGCAAATTCTCAAAATTCCCATGTTTTTGCCCCAAAACATCAAAACCTGTAACACGATTTCTTTTAAATGGAGGTTAGGTATTAAGTATGATGGTTTCAGTAAGGTGACCAACTTTCAATGCAATTGGATAATTATAGCACTGTGAAAAGTGGACTTTAACGCAAATGCTGTCGTCGCCCCCGCCGAAAAAGTAACACCTAAGTCTTGCTTTCTCGACTATTGTGGAGGCGAGACAAACAATTATACAGTGGCTCAAGGATGGGCTTATGGACACTCGTCCTTTCCAAACTGAAAATGGAATATTATTGAATAGATGCAAGTGTAGCACTCATGATCAGACACGGTGGTACAGTCTAGCTTAGAGGTATCAGCTAGTCTCTACATAGCACAGGATTCACACATCATTATTTACCATAGCAATCAATTCTATATAGTGTATCATTATCAACTACATGGGGACATTTTGAGAAAGTGTGAATAATCGTAAACCATTATGAATGCCACTCAATAATTCATTTCAGCCACCACAGCACATGACTGACAAATAAATACATATATAAAATTATTTTGAAAAAATGTATTACATAGTTGAAGAGATTATAAATAATAGAACTTCGCCAAAATTGACGGCATAATCAATTACCCACTATTTTCCCTTTGGTGAATTTTAAAATGTACATTTTAAATAATCACCATTGAATTCTAGAAGCTATGAATTAGAGAGATTTTCATTTTGGGTCTATCCATTAGGGACAGACTTAGAAGCATGATTCTTCCTGTAACAATTGGTGTCAGACTCTCCCTCACTGTGGAAAGCAACAAGATTACTTAGAACCTGATTTTGTGTGATGTTCAAAAACAGTTGATAAGTAATGGGCAGTTTTAATTGTACACAAGATCACAGTCATCTTCTATCTATTGCTACAAGGAATTTCCATTTAACTACATCAGTAGATTGGCTAACACATGGAGGCTGGAGGTTGAGGGTCCAACCTCTGATACACACAGTGTTTGCTCCTTAACCTCAGGTGGGGGGATGGTGGTGGGGGGGGGGGGGAGTTAAAATCTGGGATATCACATTCTAGGACAAACACATTTTACTAATTCACCCTTCAAATCTTTACGGTATATACCATTCTTTTAATTGGAAAAATGTGTCTTCGCTGTGAAGTGTGTGGCAAACTTTAACTTTACATGGGATTATAAGGTTGCTTCTAACAAAGTATTGCGCCAAAGAGAAATTCCATTAAGCTCATTTGGTAGACTAGCGAACTTGGAACCTGGAGGTCACTTCCTGTTTCATTTCCTGGTAAACAACAAATTCACTCATACACTTATCGAAAATGAGTCAATTTTGGTCTAAAGTGGTAAATCTATTCCGTCTACAACAAAATTTCACCTGAATCCCCCCCCCCCTCCTACCTCTCACCCACCCGATGATGTTCTGCAAAGCTTATTTTTTTCATCAGCTAGAATGTCTAGTAATTAAGTTCAAACGCTTAGCTGATGAATAAAAGTGAAATTTTGAAATATTGCAATACAGCTATACTTCATATTTATATTGCTTTAGCATATAGCAGGAGTCATTTGCACACATACAATAAATTACTATGTAAATGAGTCTTGTTACTGTGGAAACACCATTGTGACATCCTTATGTATAAATGCTGTCCTATATCAATGACACGTTATTGTACATGACGTCACGCTGTTGTCTCAGTAGTGAAAAATTAGTCTTTTGTTTTATATTAATAGAGCAAGATTGATGGACCTGTTGAAAATATATTAGTTAGCGTCTTTCTGAAGAAATACGATAAATATAATCTAACATTCATTTTTAAGTAACATTGAATTGACTAAACTCATTTATTAATTTCACAATAAATTTGATATTACATGAACTCTCATGTTAGATCTTCTATGTATGATATACGATATTTCTGTTCATTGTGATATACTTGTTTTCCTATATACAGTGGAACATCGTATCTCGAAGTCAACGAAAACAGGAAAACTTTGAGTTATCCGAGTATTCGAGTTACGTGAGTTTGAATGCTAGTGAAAAGCGTGGCAGTGGACGACGAAATACTTCAAATAAATGGGGTCTTCAAGTTATACGTGTTCGAGATAACAAGGTTCTGCTGTATTAATTATATTGTGATAGCCCAAACTGATTCATTTTGAAGTTCATATGCACCTGATCAACTTATCTGCTAAGCCTTCTACTTTACGTACTGATGCCATGCTTGCTACTTAACTGATCAGGATGTCGTGATAAACTGCACACAATATTAAGCTTTATCCCTTTTCTCATGCAACTGTCATATAACGTGGAAATCTCTTTGTGTAACATTTGTATAACACTGCAGCTTGTACTCTAAGCAATGTCACGGTAAAATATAATAAAATCTGCTATAATTAGGATGATAGCGACTAATAATATATAAGGATCCCAGTCAAGGTGCAGAGTAACTGCCTGTAACTTCCATTTAATGAAAGACTCACAGTGCATGCAGTGGCCAAGTTAAAGGCCCAATATACGTAACTTTCGGCAAAGCTTCGAAAATCAAGCCTAATAACTTATTATATTTATAGATTTAGTTAAGATTAACTGATATCAGCAATATTCAGGATGAATGTTTTCGCGGTTACCACTACAGCAGCAGTTGAAACACGCTATTTGTAAACACGTGTCTATTTCGAACCGTCTTCTACCTTCGGTTTGTTGTTGAAGTGGGCCCCACCTGAATTATTTTCAATTCTTTGGATTTTTTTGTCCAGAGTTTCTTGTTAGTTACCGCTCAGGTTTACTTCGTTTTAGGCTTATTTTTGCATGGTTATCAACTGGATTTATTTTCAGAATTTTTCAGAATCATGAAAATCTCCCTGAAGTTACGTATATTGGGCCTTTAAGGTGTCAAATATTCTACTACCACTAAAAAGAGGAACATAATATTATGTTGTAAGTGGTGGGGATTCAAAATGATACAAATGGTTATAGGACAGATGTCCCCCTTAAGCAACTTCTTCTCTGGAACCAAGCAATGCATATCCACTTATTTGTTGGTGGTGGAAATTAAAAAATGTACAGATTGACAGGTTGTCCCCCTGGACAGAGACCAATAATTTTTTCATATATATAATATGAACTTTATTTATTTTACAACAATTATGAAACAAGTTATCCAACTTATATTAATCACTCTTGTAACTTGTATTGGTTGAGAATTTCCCTACTCTATAACCATATATACAACTGCTGGACATAAAGAAACAAACACAATCATGATAAAGCTTTGGCGTTGGAGTCTGCCCCACCCTTGCAGACTTAATCCTTAGGTTATAACTCAAAGGTTGTCAAACCAGTCACATTTCCACTCTAACAATCTTCGACCGAGCGAGTAACTGGATAATCGGTAAATCTAGTGATCAAATGATTCAAGTTAGCAAACATAATATATTAACGAAATACATGTGTACTACATAATTGTGCATTCACCGCAACGCTGTTTGTATATATATACATTACTTAGCATAGTACAAAATAACATGACTGTGTTATCCTTAATGTCGCAGTTGTTGGTCCAAGCCGGAGGGCAGAGGGGGGGGGGGGGGACATGGGGCTCCAAAATAACACATTTCTACTGTAACTAATGAAATATACTGCATAATTGTGTTTTCATCGCAACGCTGTATGTATATACATGTACATTACTTAGCATGTTATTTTCCTTGTGAAAATTCAGATGCAGGGAATAGTCGTATATAACCTCAGTAAGTATATTTCATATACATGACAGGTGTATTATTTCTATAACCGATATTTCAGTTTCGTATTACAGCATCTGTTCACAGATTGTTACAATTTTTTATGGTGTTGGTGACATTTCCTTTTCAGTGTTTACAAAAACAAAGTATAGTACAAAATAACATGACTATTTTATCCCTAATGTCGCAGTTGTTGGTCTAACCCGGGGGGTCGGGGGGGGGGGGGGGGACATGAGGCTCAAAATAAAATTTATTAAAATTATCTAATGTCCGATTTCCATCACAGTAACTCATATAGTCATAATTTTGAAACGGTTGAGATCCCAACACCTATACTATACAAATGATGATTATTAAAAGACGATGTGTTGGAAAGAATGTCAATCAACTGTTCTGTATCTCACAGCAACAACTAATAATAATTTTATGACATGGTTTCACATTTTGATCAATCAGTGAATGAATTTATTCTTCTGTAGGAATGTTCTTCTTTTGGGTATTCTACTGAAGCGGACACAAGGATTTGTGTACTGTTTGGATAGCTCTTGTCACAGACAAGATGCAATGCAGTGTTTTCATAACAATCCCAATTTGTATTGTTTCATATAAATGTAGAAATTTCTCACATCATTTTTTTCCAGTGAAATATAAGAATACCAAAAATCTAAAACCAAAATTGTGTGCTGAGATTTTAATTTCTTTTAATTACTTTGTTTAAAAAATCAGTGAAATATAACAGAAGACATGAATTGAAACAGGAAAAATTTTAAACCTTGTATATTTTTTGCTATAAATCACCTTGATGCATATATATGATAAATTACTTTACAGTAATGCTGGACCTGCAGATAAATGTAGTCGGGTGGTGCATTGGATAGCGCACTTGCCTTTCACCAAGGTGGCCGGGGTCCACGATTGGTAGGGACGACCCGACCGGACATGAAAAGGTATGGGGTCACCTTCCCGACCACTTGGGTTTTCTCCGGGTACTCAAAGAGTCAAGAGTCAAGAAGCTTTATTTAATGTCGCATGTAACATAACAACATTAGCACTGTAGTGCTATTCTCGCGGCAAACAAGTTTTCCTCCCACAATAAGACCCCTTGCATGCTAACATCCGGGCCAACATGAGTGATTAATATAAGTTGTATAAGTTGTTACATAATTGTTGTAAAATAAATAAAGTTTATATTATATTATATATTGAAATGTGTGTACCAGAAAAGAAATCATATTCCGTGTGGCTGACTACAAGGAATGAGCGTGAATTAGTTTTCTCTAATGGTTGCCCAAAAGGTGGCACACCTGTAGGAGCATGACAGGCACATACAGCTGGTGAGCTAGCAAGTCAGTTCACATTGTTTTTGCTACCAAATTTTATAACAGCCTGTGCCTTATTGAATTGGGAAAAATAAAGAATGATTTTTAGATAAATTGGGAAAATATTCTTTATTTTGACCGGGGGAAACAGCCTTATATCGGCTGTAAAAATGGGCAAACAAAATCGCTGGTTCAGGACAACGCATCGGTCAGTACAGACGGTTGAAAATTATTCAATGACATTGTAATTTACAATTAATCCATTTTTAGGTTATTTTTGTACAACTTACAGGATTAAAATCTATAAGAATGATTTTTCTTTGCTTGTTTACCGGTAAATAATTGGAAATACGTCAAAATCAGAAAAACTACAAAGGAAACCTCGAGCATTTTAACAAGGAAGGATTTTCTTTATAAAATGCTGTTACCTTATCTACCATAATAAGCGCCCCTCTCCGTTTAAACGCCCCTTCTCTTTTCTATGGAGGTATTAAAACTATATAAACGTCCCTACCAATCGTAGACCAAGAAAATGATTCTAATTAATGGTATGGTAAACGTCATTTATATTAATAAAGTGCATGCTTACCAGAAAAAAGACAGCCACAAATATAGGTATATGTGTACAAATTTGTCCAAAAATGATGACAATAATGTCGTACATCATTAGTACTACCCATTCTGGTCACAATGTATCGTACCTATTTACTTAATAAAAACGGCATTTTTTGTTCGGATCCTAGTTTTGTTACCCAAATAAGCGCATCCTTTGGAATCAATTTTTTTAGGCATCCTGGACGCTAATTACGGCAAATACGGTATATAAAGCATTGGTCAGTAACCATTCACCCCTGAAATTTAATTATAAATTATTCCAACCTTTGAGATGGAAAGAGTTTAAATATGTCATCAGGAATGTGTTAAATATACAGAGAAAAATTAAAGTAATGTTGAATTACTTACTTCATTTTACATCCTTGAAAAAGTCCGGTGTTGACAAATGAGGGACAGATGAGCGTTGTATTTACGCCGTCGTAACCGCCATATATCACCTCATAGTGAAGCACCTCTGAGAATCCTACGACTCCAAATTTGGACGTGCTATAATCGGTGAGTTTATTGAGTCCTACTAGCCCCGTCGAACTCCCTACTGTTACAACATGGCCGCGGTTCCTCCTCATCATTGTCGGGAGGAAAGATTTGACAGTCTGCAATAAAACAAAGTACATTTTTTGAAAAAGTACAAATAATATTTTATTCTTTTTTTTTTAAGAAAATATGTAAAAGCATGAGGTTCATCTGATGTGTATACATTGTAACAGTACATGCACGTATTGGCAATTATAAGTCACAACAAATATTGGGGGATCCAATATCCAATAAAGAGTGGATGATGGTGTTTTGTTTTCAGAATCAACCAGGGTTTGAATTTAACACTCGCACACTCACCAAATGCGAGTTAATTTCTGAAATTGAAAGTAGAAAATTATTGTACTTGCATTTTTCAGCGAATGGGTATAATACTTGTTGAAAGGTATATATTATTCCAACGTGTACACATGTCAGAAAACGTCGTCGAAAGTATCAAATGAATCATGAACGAAACCACACACATGCACAAATAGTGCAATGTCTTGTTGATACTTGAATTATCTAAATTGTAAATTAGACTTAGTCAGAATGCATGATAGTGCTTTCATTATCCAAACCAAAATTGCAAGCAAGTTTCTAATTTGGTGCGAGTTAAAATATAACCCAATCTCCACAAAATGTGAGTTGCTAAAAAAGTTCAATTCTACCCTTGTCCACAATGAATATCCTTACCACTATACATGTATTTTGTAAATAAAGAGCTTTATATTGTGTACAGTCTGTGACATTAACATTTTTAAGCACTAGTCAGCAGAAGCAAAATGCAATGTTTTTTATTACAAATTATATTGAAATTATATTAAAATTCAAGGAATTTCCACTTGTCCATACCAAAATTTACTAGTCTCGGGCATTATAAGGACTATAGTGGCTAATTTCGCAGGCTGTGTACATGTGTACGCTGTGCTTGTTGCCAAATTCGTTTTGTTCATGATGAAATTAGGATAATTACAATTTGTACAATACAATACTTTCAAATGAAATTATATTTTACAGTTTTCCTGTTGGGTGCCTGATATATGTATTTCGCAGAATCAGACATAAAATCAATATTTTCCACATCAATGAAACCTTAACAATGCAATGTGAAGCTATAATGAGAAGCACCAAGAAACCTGACGATATGAAGGAATGACGGTGGCCATGACAGCTAATGTCTAATACATAGAGGCTATTCAATGGTTTCCCATTAAATATCAAATATATTTCACGAGTATGGTAGATTTTCTTTTTCATATTTAAAATCTGCCATACAAGTGAAATATATTTGATATTTATTGGGAAACCATTGAATTTTCTTTTTATTACATTTTCGAAATTCCCACTTGTCTGGTTTCATTTTTAAAATTTGCGGTAACAACTGATTGGGACGGAGTGCCTTAATTAGAAGGCTTATAGAATATTATACGCCACAGGATGAAGTTCTATTTTTGTTCAAAATTTAGTAAAAAATACAAAACATATTAAATAAAATCCATTATTAAATAAAATCCATTAGATATCTTTTAATTTCCAAAATAGTATAAAGGTTTTTAATTTACTTACTTTATATGATTTGATTCTAGAATAACAAAAAAATAGTCAACAAATAGTGCGCAATGATATCGGACCAAAACTTATATCATCACTAGTGATTATATAAGATTTCTTATATCATCACTAGTGATGATATAAGCAGTGATGATATAAGTTTTATCAAGCTGATATTTTCTTATATTTCAATGGTAAAAATGTAACAAATGACATTTCTTTGTCATACTTTACAATCTATCAATTAATACTCTATACAATACAATGTGAAGCAATGATAAGAAGCACCAAGAAACCTGATGATATGAAGGAATGATGGTGGCCATGACAGCTAATGTAAGATACATGACATTTCTTTGTCTTTCTTTACAATCTATCAACCAATACTGTATACAGTTTGACTTGGTTCATGATTTTACTTCTTTTTGTGTGTGGTAATCTATGGATGAATTAACGCCTGACAGTAGTTAAATCACACCCAAGTCTTGATGATATGTGTACCCAGCATTATATAGGGAAAAGCAAGAAATCCTTGAGAAAAACCATCGACCGTAACAGCAGCCTGAGTGCCAGACAAGTTTCAAACCCACAACCAGTGTTCGAGTGGCAGGGCGCTAGTGGTACTGTAGCAGAAAAGTTTGACACTTTAACCATGTGGTCACCTCCAGACAGATGCCCCCACGCAAGTTTCAAACCCACAACCAGTGTTGAAGGACAGACACTTAAATCTTGTGGTCACCGCCACACAATTGCCCCCACGCAAGTTTCGAACCCACAACCAGTGTTTGAGGGCTAGTGGTAAAAATTGCAGGAAATATATAAGTTTGGGTCTTTTTTTTTTGGTGTTTGGTCTATGTTTAGGTCTATGGGTCTATGTTTGGGTCTATGGGTCTATGTTTGGATCTTTGGGTCTATGTTTGGGTCTTTGGGTCTTTGTTTGGGACTATGGGTCTATGTTTGGGTCTATGGGTCTATGTTTGGGACTATGGGTCTATGTCTGGGTCTATGGGTCCATGTTTGGGTCTATGTTTGGGTCTTTGGGTCTATGTTTGGGTCTATGTTTGAATCTATGTTTGGGACTATGGGTCTATGTCTTGGTCTATGGGTCCATGT
The DNA here is from genome assembly GCA_947623455.1 of Mimachlamys varia. Taxonomy (NCBI): domain Eukaryota; kingdom Metazoa; phylum Mollusca; class Bivalvia; order Pectinida; family Pectinidae; genus Mimachlamys; species Mimachlamys varia. The sequence goes on from OX392540.1 coordinate 32,692,354, forward strand.
TTGGGTCTATGGGTCTATGATTCAAGGGATATGACTGAACATGTTTGTTCGATTATGTAAGAATGAATTAAGCCCAGGAAGGCATTTAATTCCATACTTACGTCTTCACATACAAGTGCACTATATTACTCCTAGCTACCAATAAATGGTTAATGCATCATAAACTTATTGAGTATGCTCTTCATAATCTAATTAACAAGCAATTACCAGGTAATACAGAACCAAATAGTACATTATATGTAATTCTTGGTCCATGTTTCAACAGTTGATTGTGGTAGTACTACATGAAGTTCTGTGGATTAGCTTAATCCCTGAGGCTAGGAGGCTCCCCAGCTAAATCACACTGCTATATATATATAGCACACCACATGAAACCTCAGAGGGTCGTATAACTTCAGGTCCATCAGGAAGTCGGGTTAATTAAATCCTAGAGTGTCCAGTATATATATCTTTAGCTCGCAAAGGTGATCACACGAAAACTTAGAAAAAACGTAACTTATATGATGTCCTATATGGAATACAACCAATTGAATTTCTGTAAGCTTTTTCATTGCTATATAGTATCACAAACTATATTCTATCGAAAGCTTCAAGGAAATCAATAAAGATATCGCCAACATTTTAACATTGACAGTACTATATAATTCGCAAACCATGTTTAAAAAGAACATGGAATTCCAAAACAAGAGGCCCATGGGCCTTAACAGTCACCTGAACTTTGATGTACTAGTACCAATAACTTTTGTTGTTGTGTCCAGCTTATACTGAAATTATTATTTACTCAAACCACGTTTGAGCTAGGACACTGACGGGATAAAAAAGGGTCCTGCTTATACGTCTATATATCTCCCAAAAACATCGATCCTTGAGCTTTGAACCCAATGATCAACCTCAGTGACTTTGATCTTTGTTCAATTGACTTCTCAAAAAAAAAGTTACAAAAACGGTTTCCTTGTCCTTTGAATCAGCGACCATAACTTCTTTGACTGTGACCTCGAAAAGCATGGAATTCCAAGATAAAAACTAAGTGAGCAGGGGCTCACAAAGATCATGATACATGTAGACGTGCAACTGAACTGGATCGATCTTCGGCGACAAGGTAGCTTAGTGGTAGAGTGTTCATCAAGAGCTTGCACTTACCCTTGTCTAAAGCATTGGGAGTACGCTTAGTAAATTGAGGTCTTCGGGGACAAAGACTTGGAACAAGACTTGCAGGCAGGAACTTAACTGGATTGATCATCAGTGACCAAGTACAGGGGTAGACTTCACATTTGTAATGCCACTGGCCCTTGAGGAATGATATAGCCCAACTGGCTCTGACAGGCAGAGGGCCGCAGACGCGAGCAAGGGGGAGAGCACTGATAGGTGGGTTGGATACCCCCTCGTAAGGGGGTACAGGGTGTCCCCACTCCCCATGAAATTTTGAATTCCTAGATGGCAGGAAATGGTTTTACAGCACTTTTGAATAACAAAAACATGAAATTATTCAGCAATTAAAACTACCAAAATCTTGAACATTTATCCAAATACAGCACTCGGTACGTAGGCTTGGAAAGTACACAGTACACAACGACAAATAGATAACTTATACATCTACAACCCTAAAAATTTACTGGCTCGATGGTCTTCTTAACTGTAAACCCAACTGGCCCAAGTCTAAATCAACTGGCCTGGATCCAATGGCTAAATTGACCCCTGAAGTACATTTGTAGCTCAGTGGTAGAGTGAAATTGTCTGGAGTTCTGAAGGTCGAATTCGAACCACAGTCTGGCCGCTACATTTTCTCTTTTTCCTGTTTCATATACCCAGAACCCCCGCAAAGTGGTCAAGTGTGACCTTTGATCTTTTAACCTGGAGTAATGACCACCAAAGTGTAATAAAATAAAGAACTTAAAATTGATGTTGCCAAAATATGATACATATAATATGAACTTCATCTACTCAGGAGATCATGGGATATCTTGTACACATGTTTTTTTTACTTGAAAAGTGGTCAAGTGTGACGTGAAACGGTAAGGGGTCACTTGCCCGACCACGTGGGTTTTCTCCAGGTACTCCTGTTTCCTGCCACTATAAGACCCCTCCTCGCTAACATCCAGGCCAACAAGAGTGATTTACAATGTATATAAAATGAGTATAACTGTTGTAAAATATATAATGTTTATATGTACATGTACTTATATTTTATATAAGTGTGACCTTTGACCTTTAACTTTTGAGGTAGGGGCTATAATATATCCCGAGCAGTCCTTTTAAAGAATTTATAAAATTTTCTATGGAAACTGCATGGGAAACAGCTTAGAATTCAAAAAGATATCTTCAAAAGTGCTGTTTTGAATAAAAAAACTGATCTGGAAAAATAGCCAGGAATTCTATAATGCGTCTATATACCTGGCCCTGGTTTCATCAACGTTCGTTAACTTAAGGAAGCTCCTTAACTTAAACATCTCCATAGGAAAGCATTACAGAATTTAAGGGGAAGATCCTTAGCTAAGGAACATTCCTTAAATTCTGTAATGCTTTCCTATGGAGATTTTTAAGTTAAGGAGTTTCCTTAAGTTAAGGAACATTGATGAAACCAGGGCCAGTACGTACTACTCAGTAGAATATACCGATCTTTTTTTAATAGGTTTACGAATGTTTAATGTATCATCATTACAACATTAGCAAAACAATCCCAAACTAATTCCCCAGAAATAGGTTGGAGTTCAGAAACATCATTATTACCCAGAAATAAAAGTGTCACACAATTTACAAATAATTCCCAGGGCAGAAGCTTGTCTCTATTGATTTTAACATAAATGTCTATTAACTGTGACTTGTAACTGGATATAAGCTCACTGTCTGCACCTAAATAATCATTAACTGTCAAAAACTTCATATAAAATGATCTCATAAATAAGAACAGTAACTTAAATTTGTAACAAATTTGTTTGTTTGTTTTGTTACTTAATAAATAGCATCCCCGCCCCTCCCCCTTGGCTTAGTCTAGATCTAGAGTAAATCATGGCGTGCGCTACTGTCAATCCTGATCTAGCCCTGCAAAGGTCAATGTAAGTTTTTGAAGAACTGTCGTTGTAGGCGGAGGTTTATGTTCCACGTGTATGTCATGCAGTCATTAACTGTTAGACAATGATTAAATTTTGTCTACAAGGGTTAGACATATTGTCGACTTCTTATCAGGAAGACCAGTTCTCAACCAAGGGTGCTAGTACAGTCTCTCTACATTATTGATCTATTGTGATTGAACGGAACACAAGATTAAGTTTTCTGGATATAAAAAGAACATTTAAACCCTTTGACCTTGAAAATAGGTCAAGGTAAAATACATTTGAGGAATTGTTATAGCCCTTCCTGCCTGCAGGTACCTACTCAGGCCAATGTAGTACCATTAGTACTTTGGGTATTCAAGAATAAGTTTTTTATAGGTTTTCACAAGATTTAACAATAACAAATTTTCATGGTCAAAATCCAAGATGTCAGCCATTTTGTTTTCTCCAATCAGTCCCAAAATCAATACAGCACAACTAGGGACCAAGGGTAACCTGAATATGAAATATGGGAAAGATCCATGAAGCACTTCTCAAGATATAACAGTTTCATTGTCAAAATCCAAGATGGCCGTCTGGCTGCCATTTTGTTTTTCCGATCAGTCCCAAAATCAATACAGCACAACTACAGACCAAGAGGAACCTGCATATGAAATTTGGGAAAATATCCATCAAGTACTTCTCAAGTTATAACGGTAACAAAATTTGTTTAAGGACGGACCACGGACCAAGGGTGATTTGAATAGCCCACCATCTGATGATCGTGGGTGATAGATTTTTAATTGAAATAAAGTTATCTATGTATTGAAACATTTTCATAATGTACATTGAATAGCTTACTTTTAGTTATTGAGGTTGGAAATGCACTAGATTTAGTGGGAAAACATGTTTCTCTTAATGTCACATTCCTGTTAGTATCATGTTTTTGTCTGACAAATGTAACATAATATAAAGAGGAATGTGATATTAACAGGAGTGATATTAAGTGGAATCTACGTATCATGTTTTTGTCTGACAAATGTAACATAATATAAAGAGGAATGTGATATTAACAGGAGTGATATTAAGTGGAATCTACGTATCATGTTTTTGTCTGACAAATGTAACATAATATAAAGAGGAATGTGATATTAACAGGAGTGATATTAAGTGGAATATACGTATCATGTGTTTGTCTGACAAATGTAACATAATATAAAGAGGAATGCACTGTATTTCATAAAATCTATAGCCTCTCATGATCAAGGATAAGGTTTTCTTTGTCGGAAACTATTAATCAAAGCTACAGATATTGTCATACAGGAAAAGGCAATGTCCAATGAAGGGCTCCGGATAACCACTCATCCGCTCATCCATGACGAGTAGAAATCAGATTTGGCAAGTGGTTTTCGACATCAACTCGTCCGGGGAGGAGTACATTTTCTACACATTTAAAATTGAGATCCATCAATGTTTAGTTTGCTGTATGCTGTGTTTAAATGATAAATACATGTACATTTAATCTCATTTGTTAAAACTCATCACGCTAATTGTGTACAATCATGAGATGCCGTTGTGTTATGACAAGAACTAAAACAACCCGAAGCTGACATTAGGTTTCCTATGTACAAGTTTAGTTTAGATGAATCCAGAAACAATCCGAAATAAACATCCAGGACTCGTCATTCTAAAATAGAAACGTTGGAATTTTAACTGAGTTGACAAAACGACTGCAGACAAGTGACGCTCACTGTTTTTTTCGGGGTTTTTTTATCGACAGATAAAAAGAAACTACTACAGACTTGGACCAGAATGAGGACTACACAGACGAAACAAAAATTGAACATGACATCAAGGTAGTACACATACAAAGACACAAAACAAGCGTGATAATGTCAGAGTCGTTGACTAATTGACATAACATTGAAGGCCCAGACAGAGTATACCTAGAGAAAAGAATACGAAATTTTAAAGGCAACAGGGAAATATAGAAAGAGATTGAAAAGCAAAGAGAATAAGAAACAGAAACTAAATGTTGAAAAGGTATGAAGATAGAAGGGTGATGGGGTTCAATGACAATTGAAAAAAAAAAAGGCTATTACTAGGAAGAATTTGAAAAAGAAACAAAGAGCTCACATGTAGATCTATCGAATCAAAAACTTCCTTATTTATTGGGTTAGCTAAGTTCAGAGAGGAAATCTCATAACAAGTCAAAATATCATTAAATGTTTCTGTGAGTGGAAAAGTGGAAAAGTCAGGGCACCAGGAAACTGGATAGAACTGTCAATCTTTAATAAGTAAATCAAATGAATCATGTTGTGAAATGTGAATATGTAGTAAAAAATAACTTACACAGGGTAAGTTTTTGTTACTTTAAATCAATTAAAGTGTCAATTCATAACAGAAAATAACACAAGCTCAATCAATGAATGAAAATACAAATGCATCACAGGTAACCTGTAAATGTTATATTTGAATATATAGTTAAGAATGATTGACATTTGGTATTTTCCTGGACAAGAGATTTATCAGTTTGGACAAGCACTTTTTGCTATGAACTTGCCCGCTGGACAAGTGGTTTCAATATTTCTTCCAGAGCCCTGCAATACTTCGTTACAGTTTTTAGCAGCGGCACAATTGAGGCTCCTTCACTTGACATTCACCTCTGATCATGAGGACAGATTTGAACTCTTCCAATTCATAGGTTGGAATAAAGTTCAATATCATAAGGTTATTTCAGGGGTAAATGAGACACAGTTAATGTAGATTGTTTTTTACTTACCCAGAAGCGTGCCAACAAGTAAACATTAATGGTTTTCTCTATGTAGATTGTTTTTTACTTTAACCCAGAAGTGTTTCAACAAGTTAACATTGATGGTTTCTCTACGTGACAGTAGATTGTTTTTTATTTACCCAGAAATATTTACCATAGAATGGTATTGCCACTATATAACTGTACCGAATTCAGTTGGCATTCATAAGGCCATAAATGTCACTGATGGATTGTTGACTTCATCATTATTATGTCGTCATAATTGTTACGTTGGATACCAATAACCATCCCCGGGAGATAGCTCTTCTTTTTAATGAATACCATAATTTCTTGCATATAGTGCACACTTTTTTAAGGAAAATCTACAGTGTCAAGAAGGGGGTGCGCACTATACGCAAGAACAAGCAAAAACGATGACTTGGTCGCAATCATGTATCGTTAATTTTTCGGCGATTTTCAGAATGACTTGGAATATCCTCACGGTAGTTAACACTTGATATTTTGTTAAATAATTCCTGATTTGCATTATCTTTTTACAACCACGAAAAGTTGCAATTATAAAAGCCATATCTACAATACGATAAGATCTGATAAATAAACTCGAGGAAAGTAGCCTGAACGTTCAGGTCGAGATTGTATTGATGCTACATTATCACAAGGCATATGGTGAAATATACTGAAGAATTAGATCGTTGTTAGCACTCTGATGTTAAAAATGCATTTCTTGTGTAAAATCATACTGGACAATTCAATCCTGATGGTAGAAATGTGTCAAGAACGACATAGGAGGTTTACCGATTTGTGTATTGCAACGAGTGAAGGTTGCGTAATATATACCTGGCAGTAACCAACAGGGTCGCAAACAAGCAAGTTGAAACGGTAGCGATAACAGTTAGAGTTTGGAAAATAACCATTCAGGGACTCAAAACAGTCCAATACATATTTTCTTTTCAAAGAAAAAATGCTGAAACCACAAAGGGTTTGTATACATGATAAAATCATTCTTTGGGCTAAATGCTGAGAAATAAAAGGTCATTAATTTTTTTATGAGATGAACATATTCTAAAAATAGTAAATATAAGTATTTAACTGTTTTAGTTGGCATTCATAGGCAATATAAATTCCAACTGGACAAAGGCTAATACAACATGAAGCACTAGCCTGCTTAATTGAATTTGCCTTTGTCCAGTTGGCATTCATATTGCTTATGAATGCCAACTGAAAGCAGTTCAATGCTTAAATGTGCCAACAAGTTAGCATTGATAGTTTTCTCTATGTAGATTGTTTTTTACTTACCCAGAAATGTGCCAACAAGTTAACATTGATGGTTTTCTCCATGTGATCGTAGATTGTTTTTTACTTACCCAGAAGTGTGCCAACAAGTTAACATTGATAGTTTTCTCTATGTGATAGTGGATTGTTTTTTACTAACCCATAAATGTGACAACAAGTTCACATTGATAGTTTTCTCTATGTGATAGTGGATTGTTTTTTACTTACCCAAAAATGTGACAACAAGTTAACATTGATGGTTTTCTCCATGTGATCGTAGATTGTTTTTTACTTACCCAAAAATGTGACAACAAGTTAACATTGATGGTTTTCTCCATGTGATCGTAGATTGTTTTTTACTTACCCAGAAGTGTGCCAACAAGTTAACATTGATGGTTTTCTCCATGTGATCTTAGATTGTTTTTTACTTACCCAGAAGTGTGCCAACAAGTTAACATTGATGGTTTTCTCCATGTGATCGTAGATTGTTTTTTACTTACCCAGAAGTGTGCCAACAAGTTAACATTGATGGTCTTCTCTATGTAGATTGTTTTTTACTTACCCAGAAGTGTGCCAACAAGTTAACATTGATGGTTTTCTCTATGTAGATTGTTTTTTACTTACCCAGAAGTGTGCCAACAAGTTAACATTGATGGTTTTCTCTATGTAGATTGTTTTTTACTTACCCAGAAGTGTGCCAACAAGTTAACATTGATGGTTTTCTCCATGTGATCGTAGATTGTTTTTTACTTACCCAGAAGTGTGCCAACAAGTTAACATTGATGGTTTTCTCTATGGAGATTGTTTTTTACTTACCCAGAAATGTGCCAACAAGTTAACATTAATGGTTTTCTCTATGGAGATTGTTTTTTACTTACCCAGAAATGTGCCAACAAGTTAACATTGATGGTTTTCCCCATGTGATCTTAGATTGTTTTTTACTTACCCAGAAATGTGCCAACAAGTTAACATTGATGGTTTTCTCTATGGAGATTGTTTTTTACTTACCCAGAAATGTGCCAACAAGTTAACATTGATGGTTTTCTCTATGGAGATTGTTTTTTACTTACCCAGAAGTGTGCCAACAAGTTAACATTGATGGTTTTCTCTATGGAGATTGTTTTTTACTTACCCAGAAATGTGCCAACAAGTTAACATTGATGGTTTTCTCCATGTGATCGTAGATTGTTTTTTACTTACCCAGAAGTGTGCCAACAAGTTAACATTGATGGTTTTCTCTATGTAGATTGTTTTTTACTTACCCAGAAGTGTGCCAACAAGTTAACATTGATGGTTTTCTCTATGGAGATTGTTTTTTACTTACCCAGAAATGTGCCAACAAGTTAACATTGATGGTTTTCTCCATGTGATCGTAGATTGTTTTTTACTTACCCAGAAGTGTGCCAACAAGTTAACATTGATGGTTTTCTCCATGTGATCGTAGATTGTTTTTTACTTACCCAGAAGTGTGCCAACAAGTTAACATTGATGGTTTTCTCCATGTGATCGTAGATTGTTTTTTACTTACCCAGAAGTGTGCCAACAAGTTAACATTGATGGTTTTCTCTATCTGATGGTCGGGAATGTCAATAAGTTTTTTCCCACTAACAACGCCTGCATTGTTTACCAAAATCGTCACATCACCAACTTCCTGTTTTACCCGTTTGGCTGTTCTATAAACATCGTTTCGATTTCTGAAACAAAAGAATAACAGCAATTACAATTTTATACATGTACATGACTACATACAAGACAACAGAACAAACAAAAGGCCTGTATCATCCATCTGTTTGTTTTAACAATGAAAGAAAAATTTTCTCATTTGTTGTCATATTCTTGTGAAATGCATTTGCAGATCGAGATGTCGAGTTGACTCCTTTGTATGCTCGTATGTGTGGAGCAGGTCAACTCACCCTTAAGGTGATGGGCTGCCATGGTATTGGGTGTAGTCTACAACTCAGGTCAAGCCCCTAAACTGAAGTACAGATGTCTACTATTTACGTACTGTTTGGTGTGATCGTAGACTACACTTGCTGTTGCTGGCAAACTATAGAATCATCATAAACATTTCATATTATTCGTAGAATCTCACTACAATTTATTACAAATTAGTCTTACTATTTGCACAATTTTGAATCCTGAGCACCCAGGGATGCTTCCTGGCAAAGAAGAAGCCATTTAAAGAAATTTTGACGGTCAGACAGACAGAAGAGACAGACGATGGTACAATTTGTACCTTGGTCCTTCGGACCAGGTGAGCTAATAATGTAAATAGTTGTCCTCAGGGACAAAGACTTGGGAGGCGGAATGTACATAGCAAAAGTGGAATATGTCAATTGTCGGCGAATATAAATGTATCTAATCTAAGCTAATTGAGCGTCTGTCTAGAGTTCAGGAGGTCCTTGGTTCAAACCTCAGTATGGCCGTGCATTTTTCCTATTCTGTTACAACATAAATCATCTGACAATGTGACTCAAAAATCCAAACAAGCAAAAGCTATGTTAAGTATTAATTATCTGTAAATTAAAGAGTAATTCTGACCCGGAAAACATTTATAAAAAAAAAAAATGCTTTACTGAAGAGCTGAATCTAAAACATCAAGAAATGGATAAGGAAGCCCCCGATGTTTAAATTAATTTGAAATTACCCCATCTGATAAAAAAAACTTCAAAAAGACATTTTTCAAAACATTAGTATAAATTCATTAAAACTCAAACCAAACAAAATACAGTGTAACCATCATGTACCCCGTAACTAAAAATAATCCCATATTTTAAGTGTTATAGCTGAATTATTTTCTTGAGCAACATCTTTGCTGTGCCTGTTGGAGTATGTGTATGTAACAGTATGACCATGTGGATGTTAGCTCTGTGAGGTCACTTTCTAGCAGCTGCCATCATATATATAAATGGTGATGATAAGAGGATCAATAAATAATTCTTTTATCGATATTACATATTGGTAAAATTGTCCTGTCTAGTCAATTTTTGTTGTGAGCACTTCAAATATCTCCAAAACTATTTTGTGTCAACATCTCAGCACTTTGCCATTGTTAAAATTTGGTGTCAGCAAATTGAAATTCTTTCACACTGTTTGGTGTCAGCACCTCAAAACTCTCCAATATTGTTAAATGTCAGCAACTCTAAAGTCTGACACAATTCGGTGCCAGTGCAGTCCCTAAAAACTCTCTGACATTGTTTGACAACAGCATGGTCAGTACCTCAAAATTCTCCATCATCATTGGTGTCAGCATCTCAAAAATCTATGACAGTCACACTGTTTGGTGTTTATGTACTATGTATAAGTACCTAAACAGCTCAAGGTTCTAACACTGTTTGGGTGACGATCAGTACCTCAAATGTCTGTTACAAATTGATGTCAGCGGAGTCACTAAAAACTCTCTGAAATTGTTTGATGTCAGTACCTCAAAACTTTTCATCATAGTTGGTGTCAGCACCTCAAAACTTTCCAAAATTGTTTCCTGTCAACACCTTAAAACTCTCAAGACAAGGTTTCTTGTCAACACCTCAAAACTTTCCGTCATTTTTTATATCATTCTGTGTCAGAAACAAGACACTCTCCAACAATGTTTGGTGTCAGCTAGCACAATAAAAAACTCTCACAGCGCAATTTAGTGCCAGCACCTCAAAAAGTCTCCGACACCATTTATCGTCATGTCTGATCAGCGCCTCATAATTCTCAAACATCGTTTTGTTTTTGAGAATTCCACATTTTCTTAATTGGTCTCCGACACCAGACTTTGTCATTTTTACTTATTGATCCATGAATGATATTTTTCATTTCTGGGCCGTATAAGTACAGTTGCTTAGTCACCCGGTGAGAAACTTCTAACAATTATAAAACTTCAACTCTACTGATAGCATTTAGGAGCTGTTGGTGATAATAAGCGCATTTTTGGATAAATAATGCATTTATCGATATACCCAGGTATGTTATTGTTTCCTGGTCAATTTTTGTTGTCAATTAACCACCTCAAAACTTTCAAACATCAAATGGTGCCTGGGAAAATCTAACATTATTTTTAGAGCAGTACCCTCTGGCCCCATATTCCACAGTGTCAAGAGCCAGAGGAAACTTTGGCTTCTGCCCCACACCAAAAAACTGTCTATCAAATTGTCTTCTTCTGTATGGTGTCATGGCTTGCGCTACTCCCATACTTGTCATCTGCAAAAGTGTCTGTCATATATTTCGCACTGTGTTAATCATATATAAATTAACCTCTAACATTAATCGTTGGAGTAGTGTCATGGCCAAAGAATAAATGTGAATTAACTCTGCCTACATATTATCATAAACAAAATTGAAATAAATGAATATTTCTTCTTCTTCTTTAGGGGTATAATGCCCTTCCTTCAAATTGAAGCTTATAGGCCAGGGCATACGCTGTCAAGAAAAAACTATTTTAAAAGTGATATATAAGTTTGTTTGATGTTTTTTTTATTTGTGTACATATATGATAAAACTATTTATATAGAGTGGATTTTTACTCTGTTACTAGAAAAATAAGGTGTCGTATATAGATGAAAGGTATGCAGATCTAGAGAGCAGCTTTGAATACAATGAATGATTTGACTTTTGTTTGCATATAATATCGAAATCCCACTTTCCTACATAGATCAGTAGTAGTTATAGCAATATTTAATACATACATATAATGTACAATAATACATCATATGCGCTTCACATACCACTATGGGAGGGTTGGCAGGTCAATTTGTTCTGCACTGATATTCTGACATGACATGCGAGTATAACGGCGTGACATTTATGAACAATCCTCAACCTGCCAAATGCCGCAAACTGAACAGAGCTTCAATAAAATAAAACTAGAAAACTTACCCAACATCACATACATAACAATAACATTTTGCCCCAGCTTGCCGAACTAAATCTGCTGTCTCCAAGTTAGTAATTTCCAGAATATCCCAAAGAACCAGAATTGCTCCTAGTTTCGCAAATTCTTCTGCTAATTGTCTACCGATCCCAGACCCACTGCCTGTAATGAGTACGATTTCATTTTTAACACATTTCCTTGGCGGCGAAATAAAAAACCTCCATACACTGACGGCTAACGCCACAGCCACATCTTTCATGCAAGTCATTAAATCCTTTAAAATACTCAGAAAAGTTTCCGATTCAAAACTGTCGTCTGCTGTGGAATCCATCCTCGCTGCTTTCCTCTCCATCGTCGCGACTGAACTGTCAGGTCAACGCACCTGTCATGCTGTAGCCATCAAGTCAGCGTGACCTATCACCTTTAACCCTAACGCAGTTGTCGCTAATAACATTTAAAAATAAAACAAACACCATTGGAATTTATTCACAATGTTATTGAAAGTTACTCTAAATATAACAACCACAACTTCGGCTAATAAATTAACAATAAAATGAACACAAAATATAATCGTTTTTCTTGAACCGGAAGTTCATGCCAAAAAAGTCTTAAGCGGTCTTTTCAATAGGCCAACATGGCGGAAACGTATGTGAATTTACCCTGAGTATTTTAAATCCGATATCATCCATGCTAAAACATGAAATCGACAAATTTCAAGTTCTGCTAATAACTTCCCAATATTACAATTACCTATCTAACTCACAATTTATGATGAAAATATTGTGCTTGCTCTACAATCACAATAAAAGTAAGCGTAATGTCAACATGGCGATCGCGACGTTTACATGTTGATTGTTGTTTACTGAATGCCTGGTTTGAGTTTCCCCTGGAACCGTCATTAGAGTTTAGACATTTTTACTAGATGCCGATTTTGGTTAAGATTGTACTGCTGCGTCAATGCGTTAAAGTCTCTTAAGCTGTTTGTTGTGTTTTTGAGTGTCTATGAAATCATCCGCCGTGCAATTCACCCACTAAAACGCTAAACGCAAGCTTCATTAGTGAGCATAAATATTTCTTGAATAGGGACCGAAGTCAATTATTGATTGGTAACTCGACTGTTAATGACTTGCTCTGTTTTTTTTCTGTAAATAATCCCTTTAAGAATTAAACGAAACGCTAGAGTCAAATCGGACAATGTGACGTGTTGACATTTGCCCATATAGGCCTACATTAAAAAGCAAATCGGCGTATAATATGTCAATCGGTCTATAAAACGCCGATTGGGGTATGGACTTGTTACTAAAAATAGCCCAATTCACTAACCTCACATTTTCAGTCTATAACATATTTGTTTTGTCATAAATTTAATTAATGCGGCTTGGACAGAAAAATTTAAAGAAATTAGTTGAAAGTGATTAGAGCTATATTAACTTAAGTAACAAATCAATACCCCAATCAGCGTATAATAGGGCATTTGGCTTATTATACGCCAATTGGTGGATTTCCAGACCTGATTATATTAGGGCTGCAACGGTTAGAAATAAACCGTGCCCCCACCCCAATCAGCGTATAATAGGGCATTTGGCTTATTATATGCCAATTGGTGGATTTCCCCGAACTAATTATATTAGGGATTCAGCAGTTAGAAATAAACATCTGAAAATATCTGTATGACTACCTCAAAATTACACATTCTTAATTAAAACAATTCTCATTGTAGAAAAAAGAAGGTTCCGCAGGTTCCAGAAACCCTCTTGAAAAAGAGGAAAAGGAACGAAGAAGTTCGTGCCAAAAGGGCCAAGGCTGCTATTCTCAGCAAAAAGGTAAGCTTTCAACAATAGTATTGTTATCTTAATACAGCTCCTGATGCTCGGTAATTTGATGTTTTAGCATTTGATATTTAATTTTAACGGTTTCACTCTTACTCTAGCTGACAACTGTAGCTTTTCGGGATTTATAGTCAATTGGTAGAAGTATATTGACAGTTGCATTAATATTGTACAAAATTGAGTTGAAGGAGATGAATTCAAATGTATTCAATTTCTTCCCAGAAAACTGCTGCGAAGAAACAGACAATCTTTAAGAGAGCCGAAAAATACATCAAAGAATACCGGGTTATGGATAAGGAAACCATTCGCCTACATAGACAAGCAAGGGCAAACAACAACTTCTATGTTCCAGATGAGCCCAAGCTGGCATTCGTTATGAGAATTAGAGGGTACAGTTTGATAAACAATACATCAGCATTATGAAAATATAAAAATAATACTTTTAACTCTTTATGCCATGTCCTTATCAACACCTTTTCAAAATTGGGTCCTGACAAATGCAGGATGGCCTTGGTTTCTTAGGAATATAACATTATAATATACCAGAACAAATATTGTAGTCCCTTTAAAAAATGTTCCTATTAAGTATGTGACAGTTTGATACAGAGTTACAAACATTAGTAAGCTGAAGTGCAGAAAAATGTAGCCATGTTGACTCATGTGTGATCTTTTGCCACCAATTTCAAATATATCAAAGTTTATACTTTGCCAGAGAGAATGGTAAAAATTCTAAAAATAAATTAGGCTTTCTTGGGAAAAAAAAGAACTTCTAGAATCCCTGTAATATGGCCAGTAGTTTTAAAAATTGAATTTCACTTTTACTTTGTTTCATCTGAAAATACCATCTTTTTCAAATTTACAGTATCAACGGAGTCCATCCCCGTCCCAGGAAAGTGATGCAGTTGTTCCGTTTGAGACAGATCAACAACGGTGTGTTCATTCGTCTGAACAAAGCCACCATCAACATGCTTAGAATTGCTGAACCCTTTATCACATGGGGGTAAGTACTAGGGCTGGAAAGCTGTGGGCAGTGCTTTCTTTTGCCTAATTTTACAGCTCATTACAGACTGGTTCCCCTGGCTAAAATAAAGTGCTTTATTTTCTGCAAGGTGGAAGAAAAGAAGGTCTTGGGTCCTAGTGTCAATTTTGTGGCTAAAAAGCAGCCCCTTTTCCATTTGAAAATTTTGCTACATGAATCAATGTAGGTTTTTGGGGAATAAACTTTTTTCTAAAAGGGTAGAAGTTTTTCCAGCTTCGCAAGTAAAAGCAGACCGTGAAATTTTCATACATTTCATTATATGTGTTATATATAAAATGGTCAATTACTAGTGATATTTCAAGCAATTTTTTTTAATGGGAATTTTGTTTTAAAAGAGGTAATTCAGATTTTGTTGAATTTCTGGTATGCAGTGCTTCTCGAAGGAGAAATTACCAATAATGGTCAAGAAATTTGCTACGGTTTATCCCTGGTATAATTCAGAATTTGTACAATTTCCAGTTAAAAGGTGCAATAAATTTGCTGGTGAAGAAAAAGGTCTAGTTTTGCAATTTACTTTTAGCGAAAAAATCCCAATTCCATTGACGAAGGGAAAAGCTTGGGAAAATCAATTGTTTTGTTCATCTACATGATTACAAACATGTAATCAAACTGATGACTCAATTTCGTTATGATGGGTGAACAAAACTATTGATCAATATTTTGCAAATACACACATTTCCTTAAGGTCTTTATTCTTAATTAAAAAATATTTCATTGAAAAAATTCATCAGGAATGGTCTTGTAAAACCGAAACATTGTTCATTTTATTTCTATAAATATGAATTTAATTGCCTTTTCTGTAATTTGAAAATGTGTTGCTTTTCTGAATGATTATTTAGCATGCAGGGAGCAATTTTTGGCATTGAAGACTTGTTGATCATTCTTCACCTTGTGTTTGAAAAATTTAATTGATTTACACTAACGGTGCGTAAATGAATACATTTCGGTTCTTTTTAGGAAAGTGAGGCTTTTTAGCTAGCAGGGAGTTTCTTGCAATATTTATGAGGACCAAAACATGTTCTCTTTTGCTCTGGAAAATAGCTTTGTTCCTGGTTTGTTGTTTTTAAAATTTAAGGAGCAGTATTTGGGGTGGGGGTGGGGCAATTTTGGGTGAAAAATTAATTCCCTGGCCAGGGAAAACCAGCATGTATTTGGCAGTGAAACTGTCAGCAAAAAAAATCACGGACATGTAAATAGTGTTCTTGATTGGCTACTTTTAAAAAATATTGTTCATCTACATGATTAATTGAATATTACCAAATGTCTTCTTAATGAAAATGATGACTCAAATTCATATGATGGATGAACAGAAATATTAGTTTTTTCAAGATCAATATAATTTATGTGTTTCTAAAAATTTCTAAAGTTGTTGCTTTTGAAATTTCCTTCAAACTTGAACTGTAGTATAGTGATTTTGATTGGTTTGTTTTTGCCGCTGTTTGCATAAAGATGTCAATTAATTTTCCTTCAAGTTTTAGATAAATACTATTTTTATATGGTCCACAAATTTAAAAGGCAGTTAAAATTCAGGCAAAAATTTGTCCTGCCCTCAAGCTCTCGGAGGTTAGATCAATATAATTTGTCATTTGGCCTGCATTTAACCAAAGAACTTTCCTACTAAATTCGTTTCAAAATGCATTCCTTGGTTTATAGAATGGTTAAGTACCGATGCACAGCAGACTTGCACAAACCTAAGTGATTACATCATTTGGTGTTGTGAAAATTAACTTCTTGTCTGGCGCAAACCTGGAATAGTTGGATAATTTGCTGTTGTGCTGTAGAATAGTATAATGGTTTCAATTTTGCCTCGCTCATCACTATTAGATAACTTGCTATTTTGAGATAGTCTTTTAAACCTTTAAAAAAATAACATGCACTTTTCAGGTACCCCAACTTGAAGAGCGTGAAGGACTTGGTCTACAAGCGTGGTTATGCTAAAGTTGACGGCAGGAGGATCCCGCTCACCGACAATGCTATCATTGAGGAGAGATTAGGTGAGCAGTCTTTAGTGGCAACAGAAACTTGGATTACTTGACACAGCCTCTGTAATGTTACATACATCTGCTTTGACGAATCAGGGCTTTATCATCCATTTGTTAAGGTCACCAGTCAAAGGACCCATTCCCAAATTCAATGAAAAAAATGTGTAATTTTTCCCAATTTTTGCTCTTAAAAATTCCCAAAGCAGATGCATGAAAAATATTTGTATAAAATGAAATATTTCTTTTGAACTGTAAATGTATATTGAGTATTGACAGTAATTTAAATCAATTTTCCCACTTTGATCACGGGGTCCAATTGCTAAAATCCCCTGATGAAACCCTGCGAATAACGCAGCTTTGCAAGCATTTCTCATCAGGTTGTATTGATAGCCATTCAGTGAAAGTTTTTGTCCCTGCCATAAAATTTAGAGAGGTTGGGGGAGGGGATATACAAGAAAATTTGATCCTTTTCTGTCGGATCCTAATTCAATGTAACTACTTAACTAACTATACCCTCGCGGCGAGTCATCAAGGGTGTACATATAGCCATTTAAACATCAATACTCTACATGCTGCATTTCTCAACCAATATACACTAAACTTTACCTAAGTGTTCACAAGCATCCTGTGTACAAGTTAGGGTTTCAACCTTCTGTGGTCAAAAACTAAGTCTCCGCTACTACAAATATACAGAGATGAAAATCCTCCTCCAAAAGGAGGAAATCCTCTTTTGTTGCAATGTTAATTCTTCAGATTTCCCATTTAAAACTCCTTCAAAATGATGGTTTCCTCCTTTTCCACATTTTTCTGTTTTTATCTCTGAATATATAAACAAACTGAAATTTTGACTTTGCCACTGTACAGACTGCCTTTTTAAACTGATTGGCATGAAACTTCACACATGTGTTCACAAACTTTATCCCTTGAAATCCTTTCACAAGGTTCTCATTAAAAGCCGGTTGCCGGCAAAAGTAGCCTGTTATTCACCAACTTTGAACTGGCTATTTTTCAGAATTTTACATATGCCAACATTACAGAATGTGAAAATTCAACCAGCTATTCTTTTGAAGTCAACCAATTATTGCAAAATTTAGTGAGAACACTGTTTCATTTAAAAGAACCACACCTAATGTAAAGATGCTGCCATTATCCATTTGATGTTATTTGGGTATTCAATCCCGAAAACAAATTGAACCAATTATGCAATCAGTTATAGATTGGTTTGCTGCTTTCGATTACATATCAATTATCGATAACGATTTTAACCGATTCCCCATCACCAATGGCAAGATTTTCAGAATTTTCTGTTGCTTTTCTAGGAAAAGGTCCTAATTGTCCAGGCCCTGAGATCATGGAACAGATTTTAGTTTGTGGCTTGCCAATCACGTATGACGTTATATTTAATTGTTATTTGTAATTGGCAAAGTCAAAACTTAAAGACAAACAATATAGACTTATGATTGTTTCATGATCCAGGGGCTAGGGCTTCTAAAATACTTCAATATGCCATTTCCGAGATACAACTTTCCAGAATAAAGTTGAGTGATTTGGCAGACACATGGTACATTCAGGGGGGGGGGGCATGTATACTTCTGGTGTAATGGAAAATCGGTAGTTAACCAACTTTAATGGTAAATTAGGACAAACATTACTGAAATTTAGGATGCTCTTACAAAGTGATTTCTACTGACCAGTACCATGTAGATAAACATGAAGTTTGGAAACTCATAGCAGCTCTTTTTGAATATAGTTTTGTGGTACTGATGCTTTGGCGGTACACCGAAAGTATACATGCCCCCCTATCACGTGACAAGTGTGAAACCTGGTCAAATCCTGACAGAAAATGTATCTCGGAAACAACATATTCCATTGTAAAATATATTAAGAGCCCTTTATGTGCATGCCCTGTAACTTATAGATGTTCTAGGTGTAGACTTCATTTGATGTAATTATGATTCCCAGGTCAGTACGGAATCATCTGTATAGAGGATCTAATTCACGAGATCTACACAGTTGGACCTAACTTCAAGGCTGCCACCAACTTCTTGTGGCACTTCAAGCTGAACACTCCAAACGGAGGTTGGAGGAGGAAGTACAACCATTACAATGATGGTGGAGACTTTGGCTGTCGCGACACGCAGGTTAACCCCCTTCTCCGGAGGATGATCTAGATGTGTGCTATAGGACTTCTCTCATCTTTGTGGCGGAAACGTTAACTTAATAAAGTCACCTGTGATGGGAAATCTATTTCAGATCTTTGTGTTTTGTAATACTCGTGTTTCTTAGTGCCACATTCTAAAAGGCTGTTCTATAATTACTATTATAAAGGCCCCCCACCTGTGATTGGAAATCAATTTCAGATCTTCTGGTTTCTTAGTTTCACATTCTAAAAGGCTGTTCTATAATGACTATTATTAGGGCCCTGCATCTATCATGATAAATCAATGTCAGATCTGTGTTTTGTAATACTCGTGTTTCTTGGTTTCACATTCTAAGGAGCTGTTCTATTATTAGGGCCCCGTACCTGTGATGGTAAATCAATTTCGAATCTTTGTGTTTTGTAATAATCGTGTTTTGTAGTTTCACATTCTAAAAGGCTGTTCTATAATTACTATTATTAGGGCACCGCACTTGTGATGTAAAATCAATTTCAGATCTTCGTGTTTTGTAGGACTAGTGTCCTAGTAGTAAGTATTGCATTCTAAAGGGTTGTTCTTTAATTTACTAGTATTAGAAAAATGGGAGGCATTTGTTTCTTTATATACATTTCACTTACCACCACTTGTTCTTACCTGTGAGTGTAGAGTCGTTTGATTCCCTTATTCATAAACGATGGTATAACTTTTCGTCACAATACATCAACGTACCATCATCCCTGAATTTCGTCTGCATAGTTCACATTACATTATGCTTGATACACATGGATGGACAGGGTACAAAATCCATAGCGCCATTGAGGATAGGATAGTGGAATCATTTACAGTGTTCATGCAGGCCTTAAAACAACTGTTGGTCTTAAAAAGCTTTGAAAATGGTGAAAAAGGCCTTAGATTTCACTAAGGGGCTTAAATTCAGAAAATTTAGCTTTGAATTCGTGACAAAAGGCATTTAAACACTTCAAGTCTGCAAACTCGTAAAATGAAGCTGATGTGACGGATTTATATCCTCCGAAAGTCGCAACTCAATCTGAACACAAGGTACCTCCCAAACCTTTGAATGAATTTGTTCATAAAAACGACGTAATCGTTCGGAAACTCTATGGACCCATCTTTTTTGTGTGCACTGAAAGTTTTTTAAGGCCTTAAAATTTCACGGGAAGGCCCGAAATTTATTAATATTCCTGTACGAACACCGTTTTAGATTCCTAATTAGCCTACAATCGAACTTTTGCCAATAGTTCTAAGTATTTGGATAGCATTTGAAACAACCTATGGTCAATCTAGGTTATGTAGGAAATCCAGAACCGCAGAGAAACCACTGATCTACGGCCAATACCCGAAGTCATGAAAAATGGCAAAATAATGATGCAGGATTCAAGGTTAGGTAATACAGTTTTAAGGTGTTTCGCTGAAAATTCTTTTTTGGTGATTAATATGGGACGGGTCCATCAAATCATACGTTAACCATACATATAGAGTAATCTGGAATATAGAAACAATTTACAGTCGAGATGATAGGTACCTATTGTTTATGCTAGATTTGTACTTATGACCTGTTTTCTTATCTTTATTATTGCTAAATTAAGTTTGCTATCATTATTATTCTATTCATCACTTTGACATTAATTTTTTTTTTTTTTGAGGAAACTTTGCTAAGATGCATATGGTTGAAAGGGCAATTACTCATGATTCCATTGAGAAAAATTTCCAAACTGATGAGGTTGAATAAAATAAAATGTCATGATACAAATTATAGTCATGCAATAGTGAATCATTCCAGTCTTTACCCTGGTTTCAAATTGCAACCGTTGGGAAAAAATTGCCATATTCTGTAGCCTAACGAGTGGCCACAGAGTTGTTGCTTCAAGTCAGTTATGGTCATTTGACATAGCAATGCAGAGAGGGTATAGATAGTCATAATTCCCTGTCTTCTCCGATTATAAATTAGGAATGATATGTTCAAAAAAGTTTCTGAAAATTTGAAAAAGAGTCGCCTCCCTTTCGGTGCTACTATGCAGGGGCGAAGCTGCCATATAAGCACTTAAGCCCGTGCTTGCACATCATTTTCCAAAGTATGTGTATTAAAGTCGAGAAATTTCATAATTCATCTTATATTCTTAAAAGTCCACTGATATTGTTACTCCTTTTTTTCGACTCGTCAGATTAACATATTAGGCTGCAGAAAATTTGTTCGCTATAAATACTTAAAATTCAATTTTATTTCATTCTAAATGCAACAGCATATAGGAATACAATACACATACATATTAAATCAGATATAATTGTGCAAGATGTCGGAGACCGCAGCCAACACAATTCAAATAATATTTATAATACAGCTCACTACAACAATATAGGTAATTACTTTATCGTGAGGAAATTCGTATACAAATGAGTACCAAGCAACATCCAAACATAAGCATCAGTTTGAAACTACCTTCACTTAGGCCGACTTTTTTTTATAAAATCATGTCACATAAGGACGAACAAACTTATGGCACAGGGAAAGGAGAGGTGCAGGTTGAAGAAAACTATGGGCAAGTTTTATGGTCGCCATCTTGGTTTCATGGGACATGTTCCTAAGTGATATGAAGGCGTTTTGAGGATGCTCATTAGTGTTCTCCCTTTTTTTATTGACAATGATGACTCGTTTCTCATTTTGAGAACCTGATGTTTACTTTGATGTGACAGAGATTTACATGGCGGGTGTCGTCGTCGGTGAAGAAGAAGACGCTTACTCTTCCGGAACACCTGGTCTTATTCTCTTGTACGTTTACAGAGTTCTCCATGTACATCTTTCCTTTTTTCATATTTTGCCTCTAGTTTAATCGATTTTGAGTTCGGATTATGGTTTTGTTGACGCTTTGGTACTCTCTGTTTTTTTTTAAGTAAATCTGTATTAGATTTAATAAAAAAATGACCCTTTTATCATTCGAAGTGTAACAAAAGAAGGGTCAATTTTTACTACATTTCGGCTAGGAAAGCATTGCAGAAATTAAGGAAAATTTCTCTAACTTAAGATTTTCCCGTTAATTCTTTAATGCTTTTCTATGGAGATTTTTAAGTTAAAGAACCTTTGTGAAACTAGGCCTGTTCGAATTATATAAAATTATGCTCAAGAACACAAGCATGAGTTCTTACTTCCTGAGTCCTGCACAGAACATATGTACTTATAAGCAGAGACGTATGTATATCAAAGATAGTTTTACATGTAAATGTCCCTGGTATTAATTACCGACGAGTTAATGACATAAGAAAGGTATAGATAATGATTTTGTTTCCATACATCATGGAAAGAAAACATATCGTATTCCATTTTCGGATTAATAATTTGTATAATGATAGGCCAGACAATGATGTTTTAGACAAGTCCAAAACAATGGCACCATTTGAAGTCCAACTGTGATCCCCCCCCCCCCCCCACCCACCCATCCCCAAGTACCCCCTCCCCTAAATTGAAAACGTCGCGGGGCTTGCACATCAAAATACCCCCAGCTACGCCCCTGCTATGTGCTATGATATGGGTAATCAAATTGGAATGGGATCCTTACTCCGTTACATAATATAAGAATCTGACAACATCCCATAATAGGTCATGTTCTGGTGATTTTTGTCGCCTATTCACTTGACACTATTAGAATTTTCTAATGACACTGTCATTTGCAGCAATTAATTTCGTGATACATAATCAGTCAAAATTCAAGGTTTACGCTAACTCGCATTCTCTGCACCCTTCGTTTGAAACAGGTTGTGAAATGGGAAAGTAAGGGCCGCTTGAATGTCCCAAGAAATACTGGAGACCAAACAAACTGTTTTATTCGTGCTGAGATAATAATCTAATGGACAACTTTGTGTCTAACTTTTATGATATATTTCCGACGACAGAGAGCGTATCTGCCACAGTGCCTGCCGTTGTACGATGTTTGACTTTTTGCCAATTAAATGTCTCGAGGTTTTGTTCCTGATGCACAAGTTGTTCTGTTGTGTCGTGATGAAATTGGGAAGTCGTGTGCTTTCCTGTAAGATAATTAATTGACAAAATGTCAAATCGGTTTAATTTTACCAGGGACATATACGTCCCTGATTTTACCGTTCTGCTGAAGCGCTATTCTTATGATGTTTACACAAGAAATCAATCTGGTCTACTTGTATCAACTGTAGGTGACGTGTGTATAACGGTCAATTTTTAGGATATACATGTATAATATTGAAAGAGAATCTTTGATGACGACACACTTGAAACCACGCATACTTACACGTACTCTACGTCCTTAGATGACCTCAACTACTAATATGAAGGTAAACAAAACACGAGATTTTAAAGATGGTTGAATGGCCAGTGCTTTCTGTACTTTAGGTACTCTGTAAACGTTTAAACAGAACCGAAATGGTAGTTCCGGCGGCTTAATAGGACCATTCTTTATCAATATGATAAGTTACAATAGCAGTATCAATGTTCCCAGTGATAACTGACCGAGAACATTTCACAAGCGGAACAAATATCTTCTATTTATTGTCCTGTTGCAATTCAGTTGTGTATGTTGATCCATTTTCCGTTGATCACATTTAAATTCTTGCAAAACAAAAGATTGGATGATGTCAATATTGAGCCCAGAGGTGAACTAAAATCTTTCACTCCCTTGGAGGTAAGACAGGGGATATTAACACGTTGAGCAAGATTCTTAAGCTGTCAAACACCAGGCTTGTGGTACTATTCACGCAGGGGTTACGATCACCTACGCTCTCTACAACCCTTGAATATGTCATGATAAAACTGAAGGCATGCTCAGGTAAAAAAAAACCTAACCAATTGCTAGGCTGTATGTCTGTCCTATGAAGATTACATAGGAGCCACACCCGACCTCAAAGCCTGTAAAATTTTACCGTTATGTGACTACGAGATTCTTTTGGTGCATATAAAAGGGTCGAACCAGTCTTGTCTCTTCAACAATGTGGCGCATTCGAAGCCTCCAGTTTTGCCATGACATATTCCAGAGGTGTAGAGAGCGTAAGATATCGAGAATGCCAAACACGAGGCTAGCCGGGTGTTTAGTTACGTAATAATCTTGCACCGGAACGTCGAGATTCCATGTTTCGATAATCCCAAGAGCAAACGTAATAAGCTTACGTCGAGATTCCATGTCTCATCCAAAGAGTAGCGTAATAATCTTAACCCGAGAGTTGAGATTCCTCGTCTCTTCCCAAATAGGATGAATAATTACCTTTTCTTACCCTCTAATATTAACACTACACCAATGGAAGACATTTTACATTTTATGTGATTAAATAGTCGACATGACGTCATTGTATTTTGCTGTTACATCATACAGTTATTGAGAGCATGCAAAGAGCACATGTAGTTTGTCTCAACCTAGGGGTGAGTTGAGAAAATCTGACGCCGGTAAAATTGTGGAAATCCCTGTCTTGCGAATTAAAGAAAAAAAATCAACATTATCATAAAATATCAGTTTTCATAATCGCTGATACGGTGATGCAGGGAAATTGAAAGGAAAAACACAGTTCAGTGGGGTATCGATGCTTGAATAAAACACGGATTAAACCCCTTGCAACCAAATTATTATAACCCCACGACGACGCGAACGAAGTTAAACGGGATATGCTGGAATCGCCCTGTCTGTCCGGATGTTTGGATGTCTGTCGTTTGCAGTAACTTGGCTTGAATGATACAGCTCTTTCATCTTTTTGTGCATCGGCATTTCCCTTTTACATTCCGACCACTTTAAAGGGAGTTAAAGCCCTTTACGCAAAATAAATTGTCCGGGGTGTCCTATTACAAGAGGCGACATAGGTCACCAGAACACGACCTCTTGTGGGATGTTGTCAGATCCTTATGAAACGGAGTGAGACTAAGGATCTGCATTTTAATCAGATTTAAGTATTTTTAAAGATACACAGATTGCCTAACAATACTTACTTTTATCGGGATTTTTTTCGAGAAAAACATTGTGAATATAGGGTAGCCTTTATTGCCAAGCAACCAAGTATTAACAAGCTTTGAATTAAAGGGATTTCGAACAGATGACTGCAAACAAAACCACATGTTTTATAGTGAAGGCCTTTGCAACGAGCCAGCATCTTTCTCTACTCCCTGCCGAGAATAAAGCCGGTGCTGCCATTTTCGTGTCACATCTAGCATTAAATAATTCTAGCACTAACTGACCACTTCCATATTTAAAGAGATGACATAACCGTTATAGTTCCGATATATAAATGAGTATAGCTGCTTATTTCTTGCTGTCCATTAAGGGCCCAATATACTAACTTTCGGCAAAACCTTAAGCGAAAATCGAGCATGATAACTTATTATGCTGATAGATTTAGTTAAGATTACCTGATATCAGCAATATTCAAGATGAATTCTCACGTGGGTATCGGTATAGCAGAAGTTGAATCTCGGTATTTGTAAACATGCATCCACTTTGAACTGTCGTATATCTTCGGCTTATTGTTTTAGTGGTCCACACCTAAATTATTTTGAATTCTTTGGAATTTTCTGTTAAGAGTGTCATTTTAATTATAGGGTGTGGCAGACTCTGCTGGTGGATTTTTTAGTCTCCGAGGTTTGCTGGAGCCTCCATAGCCACAGTTAATCTCATTTGAGTAGTGGCACGGTACATAATATACACATTTTCGTAGTACACGATTTGAAATTATACAGAAATAATTTGATTTTACTTCTAAATTCATAAATTAAAGGGGTTCTACGCACCTGACCCTTCTGCTTCTACGTTAGTTAAGAAATTTTGGATTCCCAACTTTTGGCCCCTAGCGTCACTGAAGAGTCCTAGGTGGACAAAACAGATGTATAGTGCAGTTTAATTCATTTTTTCGGCATACTGTATCTATTACTAAATTTAAAAGGTGCAGCACATGTGTTTGTTACGTCATCTTGGTAGTTGCCGCTCAGGTTTCCTTCGTTTTAGCCCTATTTTTGCATGATTATCAACTGAATTATTTTTTTCAAAAATTTTCAGAATCCCGAAAATTTTCCTGCAGTTACGTATATTGGGCCTTTAATCTGAATATGTTGGTTACAATGCTGATGACAGGCCATCGTTTAATTTCCCTCACTCCCTAACTCAAACAAGTGCTTTTTAAAAAATCGTTTGCTATTGCTTGTATTCTTGCTGTTGTTTTAGGTAGAAACTCTTTTCACAACAATAAAGATGAAATATTGTTCACAGTATACAAATATATCAGGTTTTATTTTCCTATGAAATATTAAAAATTGACGCCGTTACGGTTCCCTATTCTTTTCTTGCTAATCGATACATACTAATGGACATGCCGTTAAAACAGTGTTTGTCTAGTATCGAAATTCATCCGTCAATTGTCTCGGTCATTAGGTTTCGGTCCGGGTGACATTCGTGATCGTTGTCAATTGTGACTTATGTATTGCGCAAAGCCTAATCTCCCAGTAGTAGCATAGCTTAAAACACGGACTTGACTTAAAGGTCCGTATATATACGTAACTTCAGGGAAATTTTCGTGATTCTGAAAAATTCTGAAAAAATCCAGTTGATAACCATGCAAAAATAAGCTTAAAACAACGTTAACCTGAGCGGTAACTAACAAGAAACTCTTGACAAAAAAATCCAAAGAATTGAAAATAGTTCAGGTGGGGCCCACTTTAACAACAAACCGAAGGTAGAAGACGGTTCGAAATGGACGCGTGTTTACAAACAGCGTGTTTCAGCTGCTGCGGTACCGGTAACCGCAAAAGAATTCATCTTGAATATTGCTGATACCAGTTAATCTTAACTAAATCTATAAATAAAATAAGTTATTAGGCTTGATTTTCGCTTCAAGTTTTTGCCGAAAGTTACGTATATTGGGCCTTTAACAAGTCAGGATAAAGCACGTGCATATGAAGAAGTAACTTTGTAGATAACGATAATCCAATGAGGCACTTACATGCATTTGATATAATTAGTCCGCAGAAATTGTAAAATTGG
Source organism: Mimachlamys varia (assembly GCA_947623455.1). Taxonomy (NCBI): domain Eukaryota; kingdom Metazoa; phylum Mollusca; class Bivalvia; order Pectinida; family Pectinidae; genus Mimachlamys; species Mimachlamys varia. The sequence continues at coordinate 32,719,268 of OX392540.1, forward strand.
AACAGTATATGCATATTCGTTGAAATGCGACTTCCGCTATCCATCTCCCATTGTCGAGTGTGACCATATATCTTGTGTGGGGTTTAAAATAAGTATTTCGTCTTAATAACATTTAAAAGTCATAGACAATTGAATTGTGCATTTGAACAGAATTGTACATTTGAACAAATTTAGCGTTCACCATGAACGCCTCCAGGTTAACGATATACATAATAATGCATGTTCTCTTTTGGGTTATGCCTCAATATGTATGACCTCTATAACATTCAACATGATGTTTCCGACTGTTTACGAGTAAATAGTTTCACGAAGACAAACGGAAATTGTATATTTTAATATAACCAGTCCATGTGTTATACAAAGCCCGCAGGTAACAACTGCCAACGGTCATACATGCAATGCCACATCTGCTATATGTGTAAAACATCATTAAGTGTACCCGGGTATGCCAATTCGACAGCGAACAAGTGTTGCATGATTCTGTCCAATATTTTTGACGGGTTCACCAAGAGAAAGGTAAGATTTCGTTTTATATGAGATATTACACACAAAATAAATATATATATAATATGAAATAATAAAAAAAACCTGAAGATTGATTTTCCTCAAGCGCTTTCGCTCAACATCTCATCATAATGTATAATCATAAATCGTACTATGATGTCATTCAAGCAAAATCCTATTATTGTACCAATCTTGAATTTAAATCTAAGCTATTCTAATTCTAATATGAAATGAATGTTACAATAGCACAATTTTGAAATTGAATTTTAGAACTATCTTAAACTTGATTACCGAGTTTCTGAATTAAACTTAGATTGACACTGAAAATCTGAACTACTTAACTGTTGACACCTAGTTCTCGAACGCTTATTCGACGAATTTTTAAACTAATATTAATTCAAAATAAAACATTCTCGGTAGCATAATTATAGTCGCCGCTTTGTTAGTCTGTCTTTTCGTCCGTCCTTTTCGTGTCCGGTGTATTACTTTGTGGCCGCGGTGGCCGAGTGGTTAAGGTGTTCCGACATTCTACGACTAACCCTCCACCTCTGGGTTGCGAGTTCGAATCCCACGTGGGGCAGTTGCCAGGTACTGACCGGAGGTCGGTGGTTTTTCTCCAGGTTCTCCTATGGCTGTAATGGGACGTTTAAGAAAATAAATCAAACCAAACTAAACTAAACCAAAGCATTATTTTGCCGACAGTGAAGTTAGAATCGTAACAGTTGGTGTGTAAATCAGTTACACCAAGGCGATATGTAGTGTATTAAATTCAAAATCCTTATTTACAGAGTTATTACCTTTATTCAAATTTAGGCCAATATTTTGACATTATGAAGAATTAACTGACCCGACATTAATGTCACCATGTCACATGTCAGGATCAGAGTTTACATTTATTGAGCGCTTAATATTTAGTTATGACATTTTGAAACAAAGTTGGTCAGAATCAAACAAGGTTTCAACTAACCAAACTTCAAGCTCAAGGTAAAATGTTCATGGTCATGGTCAAATGTCAAGGTCGACTTTTATATTAATATTATCTTTATAATTTTTTTTATCATTAAATGAATCAATTTTAGTCGGTCAGAATCAAAAAGGGTAATTTAAAATTAACTGGATGAAGTGTTAATGTCAAATCTTACATTGCTTATCTAATTAACATATTCTTAAGAAATTTTGAAGCGAAACTTGTTTTCAACTTACCAAACATCAGGGTAAAAGTTCAAAGTTAAATTTTATATCTGTTATCGGCATAAAATTTTCTTACAACATTGTGAAGCAAAATTGATAAGAATAAAACAAGATGTCAACTGACAAAACATCTATGTCAATCACATCAATGGACATGTTCATATTTTATATCTCTTAACTTGATTACAATACAAATACATTACGAAAAGTGTATCATCGACTTTTCCATGATGCATACCTGTCAACCCTCCATCATTAAGAAGGAGACTCCCTCATTTTGACCAAAATTTACCAATTTCCCTCGACATCTTCCTCATTTAAGTCCAAACCCCCAATAACTCAAAATCTACATCTTGTGGTCAAATGAGATCCTAGTAACTGCATGATATGTGTTATGACCATAATAGGTGTATCTGGATCAAATGAATAAGTTATTTTGATACATAATAAGGGAAAGACAAATTGAGCAATGCAGTTTCAGTCGCATTTCACGCACTTTCTCCCTCATTGGAAACGTGGAAAGAGGGAGATCTCCCTCATTGGAGGTTCCAGAGGTTGACACCTATGATGATGTAAACTTGACATATAGATAACATAGATGTATCTAAAAAAGATGGCTTATAAGTAACGGTCACTTATTTTACTTTTCAGGTATCTTTGTGCTTGGTTGCAACCTTCATTGTGGATATTGTGGTTAAAAAGTACCAAAAGTAATTGAACATTGACGCTGATGATCATAGACATATCTAATAATAACAAAGCAACAGTAGTTCTTAAAACCACCAGGAAAATGTTCACTGGATTTTTCGTATGTCTGGGGACGGTTATTACTTTCACCCAAATAAAGTATGATGTGGAAGCTTCCGGTACAATGACAGATCTGAAGAGATTGGATGAAATCATGTTTAACAATTACAGTAAAGAGATGAGACCAGTGGAAAACCTGAATGAAACGCTGGACGTCAAAACAATATTTCTTCTTATAGCTATTCTGGACGTCGACGAGGTAGCTGGTACTATAACCATGAGTGCTGGATTGTGTATGTTTTGGACGGACTACCAGTTGTCATGGGAACCTGCAAACTATGGCGGCATAACCGATATCATGGTCAATTCCTCAAGGATTTGGACACCTTCTTTATTTCTAATGTCGTCTGCTTCAGATATAGATAAGTTTAATGTAGACAAATTTTATTCCAGAATATATAGCAATGGTGATGTGGCCGTTTGTCCTGGGAGAAAGATTTCGTCCAGTTGTTCTGTTGACATGACAAAATTCCCCACAGATTCACAAAAGTGCTCTGTACTCCTTACCGCATGGGGATACCGTAATACTGAAATTAAACTTTTAGCAGAAAATTCAAACTTCTATATGGGATACTGGAATCCCAACGGGGAATGGAATGTTGAAGAAACTTCTGCAGGCGAACATGTTCTTTTGGGTTTTGAAGATTCATTCCTCTCCTTCAGCATGGTCCTGTCGCGGAAATCGACCTACTTTGTAATTTCTATGATTATACCTGTATATATACTTTGTTTTCTCAACCCGTTCGTGTTTCTCCTGCCGGCCGCGTCAGGGGAGAGGATATCCTACACAATCACCATGTTCCTGTCACTGGCTGTTTATATGACGCTTGTGGGTGACAACATGCCGAAGGTTTCCGAACCAATGGCGGGGATATCCTACTTTCTCCTGGTAGCCATGCTTTTCAGTGGTCTTCTTATTATCCTGACGATATTTACCCTTCGCTGTGAAGCTGTAACCGATGTTAGCAGGTTTCCTAGGTGTCTATTGACGATAATAAAGAAAATGAAATACAGATCGAGACATCCAGCAGTTAAACATAGAGACAAGGGTAACATCACGGTGAAAACGTCACCGAATTTGGATCCAGCACTTGATATCAAGACCGACGACACTGTCTCTGATGAAGGAGGAAGCAAAATGGTTTCCATAGAAACGGACTTACCTGAAAAGGTCGACGTCATGAACTTTATTAACATGGCTTTATTTTTGGTCACCCTGACTATAGTCATCGGTATGATATGTGGCTTTACGCTTGTGTACTTTAGATAAAACACACAAGATGTAAGGTTTTGTTAAAATCAAACGAACTCATTCTTCATAAACGTTTCATAATTTGGATATGCTCATTAGTGTGTTTACTTGTTGTGATTGACAATGAAGTCTCCGTTCTCAATTTTGCGAACTTGATGTTTACTTGGATGTGACCAAGATTTACATGGCGGGTGTCGTCGATTAAGCAAAATACGTTTACTCTTCCGGAACACCTGGTTTTATTCTCTTATACTTTTACAAGGGCCTCCATGTGTATTTTCCTTTTTTTCGTATTTTTGCCCATAGTTTTATCGATTTAGGAAAAAAATGAATTAAACTGCATCATACATCTGTTTCGCCTTTCAGGACTCGTCAGTGATGCTAGGTAATCGAAATTTACTTAACTAATGTAGAAGCCGAAGGAACAGATCCGTTAAACCCTTTAATTGATGAATTTTGTTGTTTTTCAATAGACCTTAATGTTAACAGCATCAGAAAACCTCTTCCCCATAAAGGAAATCGATGTGTTTCTAATTGTCGATTTTGTGTTGTGAATACAATTCTATACACTGTTTTAATAGCATTGTAATAAAAGTTCCATTTTTCGTTTAAGTCAACAGAATCTATTTGTTTAACCAGCAATTTAAACACATCCGTATCATGAGAAGGTGATATATGTATTAGTAGTTATCGAATTTCCGATGATATCAAAGGAATATCTTTTTGGTCAGTCAACCGTTACGTTAATATGTCCCTACCTGTTAATAGTACGTAAAACAAATAAACCAAGCCATGATACGTTCATAATTAGAATAAACAAACTTAAAGGCCCAATATACGTAACTTCAGGGAAATTTTCGTGATTCTGAAAAATTCTGAAAAAAATCCAGTTGATAACCATGCAAAAATAAGCCTAAAACGAAGTAAACCTGAGCGGTAACTAACAAGAAACTCTTGACAAAAAAATCCAAAGAATTGAAAATAGTTCAGGTGGGGCCCACTTTAACAACAAACCGAAGGTAGAAGACGGTTCGAAATGGACGCGTGTTTACAAACAGCGTGTTTCAGCTGCTGCGGTACCGGTAACCGCGAAAGAATTCATCTTGAATATTGCTGATACCAGTTAATCTTAACTAAATCTATAAATAAAATAAATTATTAGGCTTGATTTTCGCTTCAAGTTTTTGCCGAAAGTTACGTATATTGGGCCTTTAATGGCTTTTAAGCGACGAGTCTCCAACAAAGGATGGTTACAACTTGTAGTCTCGATTTCCCTTCGGTATTGTTATGGTTTTTTGTCTATTTAGTAAATAAGTAAAGTCTGTGTCATCTTACCTTCGAGAAATTATAAACAAAAAATGTAAAACTAAGCGAACACTTTGCCCTTGGTTATTTATATTTTTCTTCTCGGGATCCAATAGTCAAAATTCACAATAAGCTTGAGTGAGTATAATGCAAATATAATTATCTTCTATTAGATTTGGTTTGGTTGATTTTGTTTTACGTCTTATTAACAGACAGGGTCAATTAAGTACGTGTCAGGTTTTGTTTGGAGATGAATGAAAGCCGGAGTACCCGAAGAAAAACCACCGACTTACGGTCAGTATCTGGCAACTGCCCCACATGGATTTCGAAATCGCAACCACGAAGTGGAGGGCTAGTGGAAGAATGTTGGAACACCTTAAGGACTAGGTACAGCCATGTTGGTTGTTACCTGGATGAAAATGGTAATATTGAAATTTTAATGTTTTCTTCCAAAAATGGCATAAGCTTTATCCCATTATGTTAAATATTGATATAAAATGCAGTTTAGCCCCCAAAATTAAAAAATCTGTACTTAGGAAAAAAATATTCAGTAAATAATATCCAGATGGGAGTGCGCAAATATTTTTCATATAGTTATTTGAAACTTCTCAAAAAAATAATACAAAGCTACTGCAATGTTCATAGAATGAAAACCCAGTGTTAAAATTTTGATATTAGTCTGTAAATCAGAGTATCGGGGAGAAATATACAGGTACCCCCTCTAAAAAATGTCGTCCATTGCATGCTGTTTTCAGTTCAGGTAAAAGTAGTTACCTGTATCTCGTGGGGGCAATATAGGGGCATTATTTTATATTAAATGGGTCTTTTGTCATGTAAATGTAAGTTTCGTGTCAAATAAATGTATAAAATAAAAATAATAACACCAACATAACGTAATTTACATTTACGATACGGTTACCTAATTACTAATTAAGTTTGAGAAATGTATTTTGATACCAATGTGCCTCAACTGCCACACATGTTTACGATGGCAACAATTTACGCTAGCGATGTTTGACAGGTGCGAAGCCGAGAACGAATCGGTATAATCAGTGAGTTAATACTGTCCGATCCACGCGGAAGTGTATTATATATACGAATTCCATCAGAATTTTTACAATACAAATTAAACTTTGTTGACAATTCTTTCAAAATCATTAAATTACCTAAAAAAAGCACTGCCGGAAGTGCCGAAGGACATCTTTTCACGTGCTATACATTCGCCCAAAAACGGAAAACTGGCAATCGCTAAAAACAATTTATCGTGATAGGAATGGGCAGTTTTTGCTTTGTGATGATATACCAAGTAACATTTACCTTTACTGCATGCTTGAATCCAATTTAATTTTTAATTTTGTCGATGTTTCACCATGCCTCTAAGCCAGGCGTATGAATATCTAAAAAAGTAAATAGTGCAAAATGGAGGACAGGGTAGTATATTTCGCTACATGCAACGGGAAGATGTTTGATTGAAGAGATCTGACACAATGTCATAACTCGTCATACCGCAGACGGTAAGATTTTTGTTTTGGCTATGCGGCGTGCCACATAAATTTGTCGATCGGCGATGGAAATTTTAAAAATTTGATCCAGATGTGAGCGGTGTTCAGAATGTACATAAATTGCCATTCATGTGACGAGTACATTCTCTTATTCTTCGGTTTTCAATTGAAAGAGAGATTTATTCAAAAATCGAAGGCTCGTCTATCATTCTGTGTATATTAAAGTAACAAAAAATGATATTCATTGTTTTTATTTTCTTTCGCAGTATTCTGCAAACGTGCACGCGTTTTTTGACATATAACACAAAATATCAGAAAAACCACCAAACGTACCAAAATATGGTTGAAATTATCGATTCTCCATCACAAAATGTACTTTGTAGTCTATTTTGGTCATGTATTTTGCAGTATTTAATAAAATAACAAGTTTTGGTAAAAACACCTGCGCCATATTGAATTGTCCTGTACCTAGTCCTTAACCACTCGGCCACCACGGCCCCTCTTCCATTAGAAATGCAACACAGTCAGTTAAGGTCACTAAATGTATTTTTTAGTCAATAACTATTAATGTATGAGTACAGATAAGCATACACGTGTCATAAAGTAAAATATCGATCATTTTGATTGTCGTCCGTGCTTCAATATATTTATATTGTCTGTATTCCATGGATGAGATTACAATGTAGCCTCGACTGTTGGTTTTGTTAAATCACCAACTTGTTCATCCAAATTGACCAGAAACAAGTGTCAACGAATTAGTATAAAACGGTACTTTAATTATAAACTCAGCCAATCGCTGGCGACGTGGACGTCATTACGCATATAAAGGGAATACAATAAGAGATCGCGGTAACATAGTCCCTGGTCTAGCATTGAACATTGATGAGGTCGATGCATGAAAAAAGTTTGGAAAGCATAACGCCTCTTACACGGATGTTGACACTAACCTAATGATAAGACAAGGGTGAGTTTCCTGTCATAGGATAATGTTTCAATGAGTAAGACTCCAAACTGATCGCGTTGTGAATTTGTTCGCGCTGTTCGGTAATGTGTTTCTATAATGTTATTTGACGCTGTATAGTTTTAGCAGTGTTTAATATATTCGCGTGGGAATTTATTCGCGGAGAATTATTTCAGGCGAAACAAGCGAAAATTATCAAGCCGCGAAAACTTCCTTTCTATAGTATATTGTTTGACGGTAGATACATCATAACTTAACTGCTGCTATATACATAATCAACAAAGCTAAGGTATGACATTTCTTTGGAACATGTAGTTATTATGTGTCCAGCTGGTCCATAGCAATATGGAGATGAAGAACATGAACATGCTGAAGGAGAAATCATTCTAACGTCATCTATAATCAATTGTTGCAGTGTGTGCTTAAAAGTTGAAAAGCATTGGTGCAAAAGGTATAGAATAACTGTAGGAAATGATCGGTGTACTTTTATATCAGAAGTAAGGTGGTATGTTAGCTCGAACAGACCTTTGGTGCAAGATATTGCTGATGTTAATGGCATCAATCCCTTTATTGACAAATTCGACTTCCATGAAATGTCGAGTCGATGGCGCCTCTTGCCTGCCCGTTCGAACAAGCTTTAAAAGCCGAGTTTCTGCCACATCGTCAGTAATCGTATGGAGCCTTGGCGATAGTTTCAATAGGTAATTTCATTTTTTGAGTCGTTTGCAGAGTTCATAATCAGCCAGGGGAAGTGTATAAAGCGTTGTGTATTCACGTTGTATAAAATGTATATTTAATGAGTTTAGAACTCAAATATGTGTTTCTTTTGTACATTTCAGATAATGCCGTTTTTCTCGTCAGCATGAAGTTTAAAACTACAGTGTTCTATTGAAACAAATGGGTCTTTTCAAGAATACGGCACCAGTAGTTTACAATGGATTAGTCGTGGATGTCAACTACTGAAAGTGAATATACTTTTGATTAATTCGGGATGAAAGGAGGTGAGCTAATCATTATCTTAGTGACATTGATTCATTATCGTTTGACACACAATGTGATTGCTGCTGACGCTATCGAGGATATTTCTCGACTAATGGACGACCTTATTTCAAACTACAGTAGAGAGATACGTCCCATCAAAAACATCAGTGAGCCTGTCAAAGTTAACACTTCCTTTTTTCTCCTGTCTATTCTTGATGTTGATGAAGTAGCAGGCTCAATATGGCTTAGTGGGGGGCTGACTATTATGTGGGAAGATTTTAGACTGGCATGGAATCCATCCGATTACGGTGATATACGGGACATAATAGTAAATTCTTCTAATGTTTGGACACCGAATATTTTTTTAGTATCATCCGCAGCAGATATGGAAAAGTTCAGCATTCACGAATACGTTGTAAGAATTCAGCACAGTGGTTTGGCCTACGTTAGTCCGGGAAAGATGATAAAGTCTACATGTACAGTGGACATGACGAACTTTCCTAAAGATACACAGAAATGTTCCTTAATTTTGTTGCCATGGGGATATTATCCTTCAGAAATCCAACTTTATTACCGATTCCCTCATTTCGATATGGACTTCTACAATCCCAATGGCGAATGGGAGGTTGATAGTACCTCTGTTGAAAGATATGAAGGATTTGGACCCGATGCCAATGTCCTATCGTATTCGATTGTCATGTCGAGAAAATCGGCATATTTTATCATCTCCACGACTGCTCCAGTATATATAATCTGCGTACTGAATCCGTTTGTGTTTCTTCTTCCCGCCTCTTCTGGCGAGAGAATATCTTACACAATCACCATGTTCCTGTCGCTGGCTGTTTATATGACGCTAATTAGTGATAACATGCCGAAGGTTTCCGAACCAATGGCGGGAATTTCTTACTTTCTCCTGGTGGCCATGTTGTTAAGCTGTCTGCTGATAATACTGACTATATTCACTCTCCGCTGTTACAAAAAGAAGGAGGTAAAACAGTTTCCGAAGTGGTTGCAGCGACTTGTTTTGAGACTTATAAAAAGTAAAAAAGCAGATTTGAATACATTTTCCTCTGTCAACTCACTTTCTCAGAATGACTGTATTAAAAATACGTCGAAGTCGAACGTCAATAATGAAACGGAAGAAGACGGGAAGAAATGTGATTTTTTAAATGAAACAACGCATATTGAAAAAGACGATGTCACCGATTTCATTGACAAAACTTTGTTTGCTATATCAGAGACTGTGGTTGTTTTTCTGATACTTGGTTTCGCACTTGTGTATTACAGATAATTATGGACATTTGGTGAGGTCAATATGGTGTTCTACCAACTTGGAAGAATCAAATACTAACCGAGGGCGTTAGTCCGGGGTCAATGCTTTGGATGGTACCAGGATGGTATAACATTGACCGAATCAAACGTCCTTAACTTTATTAGCCCAACATCATTTAAATCGCCTGTCGTTCGTGCTCCGTCGTCCGTCCTTTAACAATTCTTGTTATCGATATTTCATAAGAAGCACTCAATGGATCATTCTCAAAGTTTATATGTATTTTGCCCTAGGTCCCTTGTTGTGAACAATTCTTTTGGACATATCTACTAAACAATATGGCCGGCAGGTGTCCATCTTTGATTTGTGAGGAAAAGTTTGTTATCGCTATTTCTTGAGAAGTACTGCATGGACCATTCTCAAATAGCATTTGTTAGTTACCCTTGGTCCCTAATTGTAGTTGTTGTAAAATAAATAAAGTTAAAGAATAACAAAAATATGATATGCAAAAAATGACTCGTAATTCATCAGCTAAATTTGACAGCAAAACATTAACATAATTATTGAGTAAGTAACAAAGACGGTTTCTATTCCTCATGTCAATTTATTCGCATCTTCAAATCAGTTATTCACTATAACAATTCTTTGTATTAACCTAACACTAGCCAGCTGTGAAATTTATGTTTTCTTGAGCTATACCGAAAATGGATCGCCTTAATACAACCATAAAATTTATCGAACAATCGAATAATTCTGTGATAAATCTGTGTGTTATGAAGATGGACGTTTTTGAGCTTGTGTACTTGAGATAAAACACACATGGTTTTGTTAAAATAAAACACTCTCATTCTTTATTAACGTTTCATATTTTGGGTATGCTCATTAGTGTGCTCACTTGTTGTGATTGACAATGAGGAATCCGTTCTCATTTTGAGAATTGATGTTTACTTGGATGTGACCAAGATTTTACTTGGAGGATGTCGTCAATGAAGCAGAAGACGCTTACTCTTCCGGAACACCTGGTTTTATTCTCTTGTACTTTTACAAAGTTTTCCATGTAAATCTTTCCTTTGTTCCTATTTTGCCTGTAGTTTATAGATTTCCAGTTCAGATTATGGTTTTGTTGACGCTTTGGTATTCTCTGTTTTTTAGCAAATGTTGTTATAGACCTATATATAACACACCTGTCATCAATATCTATGTGTGCATACAGTGGACATATTCGTAAAACTACTGCAAGGTAAATAAAGAGTAGCATCTCTGATGATTTAGAAGCAATGGAAAGTCTTAAACAATTCCCTGAAATAGCTGAGGATGCATTTGCGTATGCATTAACTATAAAACGGCATGATGATGATAATGAATGTTATCATGATAGTGATGAACTGATGATGATAATGACGATTATGGGTGATGATTATATGATAATGGTAATTGATAGTCATGATGCCGACTGTTTTCTTTTTCTATGATAGTGATATTAAATTGATGTCCTATGACATAAAGGTGATTGTTTATGATGATAAGGATTGGTATGTGGTTTGTATGTGTGTATGCGTAGATGTGTGGTGTAATATATTTTCATATTTTGAAAATGTTTGAAAAAAAAATACAAAAAAAAAATAAATAAAAACGTCTTAAGAGTGGTAGAAAAAAACAATTTGAATGATCATTCAACAGAAACACAAATATCTGTTCTTGCCATTGCTACCTAATTTACATGTGATCGAAAATGTTTCATATTATAAAACACAGCTTAAACAGTGACCAGTGCACGGGTCGGTAAAATTCCCACTTTTTAACTACAATGAAGTGATACTCGGTTCTCGTTTTGAGAACTTGATGTGACAAATATTTACATGGCGGGCGTTGTCGATGACGCAGAACACGCTTACTCTTCCGGAACACATGGTCTTGTTCTCTTGTGCTTTTAAGAGAGTCTCCATGCAAATCTTTATTTTGTTCCTATTTTGCCACCAGTTTGTCTAGATTTTGAGTTCGAATTATGGTTTTGTTGACGCTTTGGTATTCTCTGTTCTTTTTTAAAGGTGTTACACATGTTACTAATGACAACAGTCGTTGGTTACAATATCAACAAAACTGCATTATTGTTTTGCACCAAATATTTCTGTACTTAGCGATGACTATTGTACTGTGATAAAGTCTGTGCGGAATAAATTGATATGGGAATTTTATTCGAACAATACATACTCAACTTTACCAACTCAAGAGGTAATAGCTCTTCATAAAGCACATTTGATACTATCTAAAAGTAACGAATGACGGCGTGTAATGGGGCTTTCATTAAAGCATACAAATAAACTCTGGATCGAACCGCATGCATGAGCTAAAAAGGAGCAATGCCAAAAAGCATATTGATATTTCCTATTGTGTTTCCATACTGAACAGTTCTGTCAATACCTGACAAATAATGAGTGTTTATACAGTCGGAATGGCAACACCAAAAACGATCTAGCTGGTACTCTAGAATAAGTTATAAAAAAAGACATTTCGAAATCAAATATTGTCATTTATGTGTCGAGCACATCTTGTTTAATTAAATAGACCCAAACAATATTACAGCCTTCATCTGAAATGCATCCCGCCATTGCTGGATGATAGCACACGTTAAAAGTAAACATTCATAATCAAAATCAATAAAAGCCTGGATGTCTATCATTACAAGCCCGACTGGGATGGTAGGATGGTGTAGTGGATAGTGCACTTGTCTTATACCAAGGCGGCCGGGGTTCATTTTCCTGGTCGGACGTCAATAGGTATGGGATGTCTAGACCACGCGGGTTTTCTCCGTGTGTTCCTGTTTCCTCTCACTTTAAGACCCCTCACGCTCTGAGCTATCAATATCAATGATTTATATCAGTTGAAAAACGCAGTAGTTGTTGTGATATATGTAAAGTTCGTGTTCATATTAGTAATTAATGTCTAACAATGAAACAGCACGAAATTACATTTTCATCATTTATTGGTTATGTGCCCCCCTCCCCCCTCCCCCCTCCCCCAATTAATAGGACGTACATATGTAAATAAAACGTGTGCCTTATCCATTTGCTTATTGGCAATACAATATGCTTCAACTGTTGTTGATGTATTATCAACACGTAAACTTAAACATCACGAACAGTAAAATGGACCAAGGGGAAACAATCATATAGACTATAATGGCAAACAATCTTTTGCACTTAAGTGAGAATAAATCTTTTGCACTTTAGTGGAAATAAATATTTTGCATTTAAGTGGAATTAAATCTTTTGCATTTAAGTGGAAATAAATCTTTTCACTGAAGTGGAAATAATCACATAGACTCTAATTACATTTAAGTGAAAATAAATCTTTTGCACTTAAATGGAAATAAATCTTTAACACTGAAGTGGAACAAAATCTCTTGCACTAAAGGTGCAATCAATCTTTTGCACTTAAATGGATATACTATTTTGCACTTAAGTGGAACTAAATCTTTTGCATTGAAGTGGAAATAAATCTTTTGCACTTTAATGGGAAAAAACTTTTGCACTTAAGAGGAAATAAACACAGACTCTAATTGCTAAAAATCTTTTGCAGTTCGGTGGAAATAAACACATAATGACAAAAAAAATCTTTTGCATTTAAGTGAAAAAGATTATTTGCTATTATGGGTTGCTTAATGAATACGTTTGTTCTAAAACTACAATATTTCTTAAATGTGACGGTAAAAAACTATATATAAACAAAAGTTCATTTCAAAATTGGTTAGAGATATTGCAAAGCTTCGTAGAACACTGCTCACTGGTCGACTAATCATTGACCGTCATTTTGGAAGAGTTGAAAATGAAACGTGGGTGAATTTCTTGTTGAAACCTTTTTTTTGGACTTATCATTTTTTTTTTTTTTTTTTTACACTTAAAGGGAAATCTTTTAAGTGTTAAATATACTTAATGGCCAGCTGTTTTTTTGCACTTAAGTGCAAAGGTTTTGGTACTTCAGTAGATTATGTATTTTATCCTAAAACGACCGCCGATAGAAGAACGTTTAAAAAAAACTTTTAATACTTAATGGGTTGGTATCTCACTCACCAAAATGATAGCACCCTTCACTGTTATTCATCTAAAAAAATGCAAACCAATATCTTGTTACAGCTTTAGTCATTAGATGAAATATTCTGTTATCTTGTCTAAGGTAAGGAAATGTTTTTTTTTCTTTTTCTTCTTCTTCCATGTTAATATTAAGGAAACGTAGTCAGCTAATGTATTCAGGAATGTGTTTATAAAGTAGTAATTATAAAATTAGTTGAATAAGGGAATAAGCTTAAAAGGATAGTGAACATTACATAATCTATAAAAAAGGTTTTGTTATCAAATGATTTTTTTTAGGAGAAAGGATAAAAAAAGCATTACATTATTCACGCAATAAAATCGTCAAAACATCTTTCATTATCAATTCATGACGTCAACGTATGGTTTTAGCTGTTACAACGAGGATGGCTAAAATTTAAGATTAGAGAGATTATCTCCCTTTGTGCGATTTTTAGACGTTGTTTACTACAATAAGGAACTATCGACTGTTTTAGCCTTATCTTGTGTATTTAAGTTTTAATAGTAGTAGACTATCACTTGATTTCTGTTTTTGATCTATTATCTTATTATTATTTTCACAGTGAGTTAACTCGTTAGATGTTCAAATCAATACATTCCTTAAAATAAATGCTATTTACATGTATATAATATATACACCATATAGGCCTATAAACATTCAGTAACAACAAGTATACCTGCAAACCGGAAGTTTATATAATACTATATAATCTTTGTAAAACCGAAACTAGATTACATTTTAAGTAGAGAGGCGATTTGTATGCATCAAGGTAAGTATATTACTCAACATGTATATATATGTAGTTACATTATTAACAAGAATTCACTTTGATATTTACAATGATGTTGTGAAAACTATATCAGTTTAGAAATATCACTGACAGTTCTTTTATCTCTCTATATAAATCAAATCAGTTTCAGGGAATAATCTTCCTTGTTGTTGCTATACACAAACAACATAATACATTCATTATGTAGTAGAGATTCTCACACGAACCGTTAAATAGTTTTATATAAATCAGCACACGCTTGTTGAGATGTCTATTTTGGCTTATAAAGTGTGTATATATACAAATTATTGCTGAATTGTATAGACTTGCATAAGTTGAAGAACTTATAGACTTACTCAAGTTTCAACTTCCTCAAAAAAAGGCACGTACTACGAGGTGCCTTTTTATTTCCTGTTGAAAAGATACGGATATGAAAATGCTTAATATTTCAAAATTATACCCATTCTTTACAAATATTTGCAATACATGTATATCTTAACAAGTATATAAGATACCAAGCTGTTTGAATATAAAAAATTGAATATTTGTTCGTGCATAAAATTTATATATCAAATATGTTTTACGTGCTTCACTAACACACATAAATATATTTACCCATATTAACTTTATAGTTGATACACGTTTATGCATACATCTAAATATACTTTGAAAACTGTTTATTTGTGTGTATTTACATAGAATGCATGTATGCATATATGTATTGTTTTAATGATATATTACACATAAGTATCTAGTGTCTGAAGTGTTATAGTGTTATCAGACTAACACTAATTACATTGACGTGGTCAGCCTCACTATCTTTACTCCCAGACTCACCCCGTCTGACTGTCCGGCACCTGATACCTAGGTAATTAATTGTTAGGCCCTATATCATGTACAATATAAATTAATCATATATTGTAGTTAGATGCATTGTTTTAGTGTGGAGAGTTCCCGCCAGTAGCTTGGCTAATAAACATGTACACAGTGTACACAGTGGCGTTTGTTTTTATATCGGAAACAAAGATATAACAGTATCTGTATTCTATTTGTTCTAATTAAAGCATATGAGAACATATGCAGTATAATTAAACACAAATGCATCATTCAGTACTGCTTTACGTACTATAATAAGTTTGTAAAATATGAAATACCTGAAATACATTAACATAGCATCAATATATTTCCATAGAGTTATGGCGGGTTGCTATGTCTATTTCCTAAAATGTGCGCGCGTCTAACCGTGCACTTTTATGATGCGTCTTTGTGTATGTTTTTAAACATGTACTGTAGCTCTATCAGTATCTAAGAATAGATTATTTATTTTGATAATTGTAAACAGCTGAACTTTAGGCTGTATATATTGATGTTGATGCGTTTCTCAACAAAGACACATCCAAATGCTTATTTCGTGCTATTTTCACAAACAAGAGGCCCATGGGCGTTAACATGTTTTAATGTACTAGTACCAATAACTGCATATCTGGGTCTGGAGAAGAAGATTGTTGAAATTTTAGCCCATTTGACCTTCATGAGCCCCTCTCCATTGTCCCGGGGGTGGGCCAGAGTCAAAATCCTTCGACGTCAAATTATTCCAACCAAGTTCCAACTGTAAGTGAACAAAACATATCCAAAAGTCTCCAGGGGAGAATGTGAAGTCTGGGGGGCCTGAAATTCACAATTTTGATCAAGAACCTTAAGACCTTTATATTATGAAGAGTATTTGATTTCAGCATATCTGTGTCTGGAGAAGAAAATATTTGAAATTTTAACTATTTTGAGCCCCTTCCTCGGGCCTCTAGGGAGGTAGGACCATATTATTCATAAAGGTGCAGCTTTGGTCAGGGAGGGTTCCTGCCAAATTTCATTCAAATTGGTTCAGGGTTTTTTAAGAAGTTGAAAATGTAAATTGTTTACGGATGCACGACGGACAAGAAGACGGACAAAAATGATTAAAAAAGTCATTTGAGACTTCTTCTCTGGTGACCTAAAGACCCATGGTCGTACAATAATCACCAACACTTTTTGAACACATTTAATCTGCGTCAAGCCGTGACATATGCTTTCTTATAAAATACTTACATTATTTTTCCTCACTTTCAAATGGCATAATCATAAATAAGTTTCGCATATAATGCCTTACACGTGTAATGCCCTTCTTACATTTACTCTGTGATGCAGTCTCGCCACTTTTCAAATGAGACTATCCTCAACGACGAATTTCCCCGTATATTCGGTAATACATGAGCGATAATACCAGTTCATTTGTTTTGTTTTGCTTTTTTTGTTATTCTGACGCAACAATATCACATTGTAGTTGTAGCTTCATAGTGCACGTGTTTAACAATTTGTTTATATGAATCGATAGAAGTATGTCGCTCTAAACAATGACAAAATTAGCATAAATTACCAATCAACAGATATGTTATTAATCATAAACCTAATGTTCCATCGAGTTAAAAAACAAAGACATCATTATGGAAAAAGATCTATTAAAAAATACTTTAAACAGATCTGAATCACTGAATACTTTTTTTCCCCAAACGAGAAACACTTGTTTCGTAAGGCGATATGAGTTTGAATATTACATCACGGAATTTGGTCCTCGGATGGTCCTAAATTTAAAAGGTGAAGCATGTGTGTGTTACGTCATCTTCTTAAATACTGACTAAAATATAGGTACTTTTACACCAAAATTCGTTTCTTGGCTACAAATCTGTACTTTGTTCTCTAAATCAATGTTCAAATGTATCAACATATTTCCTTTTCATTTCATTCAACAGTTGTTTTCATCTGATAAGCACATCAGACAAAAGACGCACCTCAGGAAAGGAAATGGAAAAAGGTGTCCGCAAGAAAAAGGAATCTTGTGCTTCTAAATTAGCGAATAAGAAGAAATTAGAAGGTGAAAAGTCTACGGGTGACTCTGAGACTGACAGTAGTGCCAAAAAAACTACAGGATGTACATCTAAAGAAAAAACCAGCATGGGTGGAGAAACGGTATCGGGAAGTAAATCAATGGTTGTTCCTGGGTATGGAACTAAAGGATCGGATACCACAAGCATGGCAAAGACATGTTTCTCTCCGAAGAACCTGGAGAGCAGAGGGTCCGTAGCCATCCATGGATCATACCCAACTAAAAAACCGGATCATCAAAAATTACCCGAATCTGTCGAAGAAGAACGAAAGGTATCTTCAGCTGCTGCAACAAGTTCGGCATCAAATCCAGTAAATGATAAAAGACCTCCGGCGGAGTCTTCCCATACGATGAAGGAGTCAAAAACAAAAAGTAAGAGTAATGAAAAAGATAAAAGCACGCGTGTTCGTATAAAAGAACAAGACCTTACCCCAAAAGGATCGAAACCGAAGATGAGCATGGTTGGAGATGGTGCCAATGTGACTGCAACTGATTTGTCAAACCCAATTTCGGAAAAAGAACAAAGTAAGAAGATGGACTACAGCCAGACTTCTAAATCCGTCGATACCAAAGTTAGCGTATCTGGTGAGCGTCAGCAAGACGATACGAAAGGTCCTGCCAACTCTAGCAATGAACTTCCTTCTACAAACGTTCCTGTTCAATCAACGTTTGTAGGTAAAAGGAGAAATGGAGAGGCTAGCTCAGGAGATTTGGAATTTTCGTCCAGCCAAACATCTCAATCAAACATACGCACAAAAGAGTCTGAGGGTACCGGCTCCATTACAGCAAAGCGTCAATCAAAAAAGCAAATGGCTAATCCAAAGTCTTCCAATTCAAAACTGAATGACATTACAAAACAAGACAGTGCTTCCTTTGATAGTTCTAATTTGCAAACAAGCCCATCTCCTCAATCTTTGAGCGACAGTCAGTCAATTAAAACTGTTGAAGCAAACGATCAAGGCGAAGAGAATGCTAAGAATCCTCCGCGGAACATCTACGTGAATCCAACAAAATGTGAAATAACCGATTTAGAAGTTGATGTCATCGTTTCGAGTGAGGATGCTGCACTCCAGGGTTATGGCATGGTAGCTAAACAGCTGACGAAGAAAGGAGGCGAACGGTATAAACAACATAAGGAAATGGCATATTATACCATAGGTGGCTTGAGAGAATGGCACTTTATATTTACACCTGGGACAGGCAGTTTGAAGTGTAAGGGTGTAGCGCATGTCAACATACCGAGGATGCAGGAACTCGACCAGGGCACATGGTGTAGCTGTTTCACTAAACTCATGGACAGACTATTGAAGAGAGTCGACTGTATGGGGTTTAGGTCCATGGTAATTCCGTTGCTAGGCACTGGTAAGTCGTTTTATTACATAATGTTTATTCAGCATTAAGGACGGATACCCCTGAAAAGTTCAAATCTACCTGTATTTAATTATTTATGTGTAATAATGGGAAATGGAGTTCATTGCAAATCAGAAAATGCAAAAAGGATGATATGTCGGTGTGCTAATTTTTTTCTATGATTGGTCAAAGATACCAATTTGACATAAGATATAATTAAAAGTGAATCTGTAATTTTGGCCGACTGCAGGACAACTTTACTTTAAAATTATGGAAGTAAATTTTCTACCCCTGATTTTTCATTTTCCAATGAGAAAATCCTCGTATTTCACCATTTCTCTCCTTTTTTCAGATTTTACGCTTAGAATAAAAAGATTGATGTACGAATTGACAAATTTCGTAATATTTCACAACTACTGGTCTATACTGTAAAAGTTCATATTTTCACATATGGAAATGTTTGCAGTGTGACCCTTTAAATTTGGCGTGGTGTGGAATGTTTGGTAGTGGTAATGGTCCTTGAAACTGAATATGCTACATTTGTATTTAAATTTAATATATCTAATATTACAAAAAAATAAACAAGTGAATATTTTTAGGCTATTTAAACATTTTCTGTATTAATAAAATCTCGTCTTGTCCTGTACTCGATCTTGTATTTGTGAATTGAATCCATGTCCGCTAATTTGACTCTTTTTGACTCGAATACCGTTGATATTTCCATCTCAATTATTGATTAATTGGTTTTCAATCACAGGAAGAAACGGTGCTCCAACAAGTTTTGTCAGCGAACTTATTTGCAACCGAATTCAGGACTTTTCCAAGAAACCAACCGACAAGATTTGGCTGCAGACCATTTACATCGTTCATCCCGATAAATTCATTGTCAAATCTATTGAAACCGTTGCTAAGCAGCAGCATCTTTTCCAAACACCGGAAGTGACGAAGTCGCTTGATGTCTCAATGGGTAAAAGCAAAACAAACAAAAGCCATATTGAAAAAGATGTCCGTTCTTTCATTGAGATATATTCAGTAAAACCAGAGACAGTAAAAAGTGTTGCACACGAGGAACAATGCCCGATATGTATGGACAAGATTGAATCGAAGGAAAGAGTGGAGCTAAACAAATGTCATCATGTTTTCTGTCTGACGTGTATCAGACAAACCTTTGCCGGCAGACCATCATGCCCAATATGTAACATTGTATACGGTATCGTCCGAGGAATCCAACCATGGGGTTGTATGGTCGAGGTGTTCAGAAAAGAGTCCCTGCCCGGATTTGATGGATGTGGTATAATCCACATTTACTACGCATTCCCAGATGGCATACAAGATGTAAGCGGTCTGATTCTTGTTCCTTATTTAACTACTCTTTATCGTAGCATGTGTACATCCATTAATATTTAAAAAGCAAAGGGAGAGTTTCTGTATATATTTTATCTGTAGTATCAGTACAGTAGTATCATAGGAACAGTGAGATGATCGATGTAGAACGGTTATCGCTACAGTAGAAATATCTATATTGTATGAATATCTGTTAAGAACAATTTTATGGACCGTAGGATATCAGTAAAGTAGGATTATCAATAGAGTAGGATTATCGGTGCAGAAGGATTATCGGGACTGTTAAGGAATATCGGTGCAGTAGGATTATCGGGACTGTAGGATTATCGGTGCAGTAGGATTATCGGGACTGTAGGATTATCGGTAGCGTAGGATTATCGGGACAGTAAGATTATCGGTGCAGTAGGATTATCGGGACTGTAGGATTATCGGTAGCGTATGATTATCGGGACAGTAGGATTATCGGGACAGTAGGATTATCGGGACAGTAGGATTATCGGGACTGTACAAATATCTACATTGTATGAATATTGGTTAAGAACAATTATCTGGACAGTAGGATATCAGTAAAGTAGGATTATCAATAGAGTAGGATTATCGGTGCAGTAGGTTATCGGGACTCATAAGGATTATCGGTGAAGTAGGTTATCGGGACTGTTAGGGATTAGCGTTAGAGTAGGATTATCGGGACTGTCGGATTATCGTTAGAGAAGGAATATCGGTAGCGTATTATTATCGGGACAGTAGGATTATCGGTGCAGTAAGATTAATCGGTAGAGAAGGATTATCGGTAGAGAAGGATTATCGAGACAGTAGGATTATCGGGACAGTAGGATTATCGGGACTATACAAATATCTATATTGTATGAATATCTGTTAAGAACAAATATCTGGACAGTAGGATTTCAGTAAATTAGGATTATCAATAGAGTAGGATTATCGGTGCAGTAGGTTATCGGGACTCATAAGGATTATCGGTGAAGTAGGTTATCGGGACTGTTAGGGATTAGCGTTAGAGTAGGATTATCGGGACTGTCGGATTATCGTTAGAGAAGGAATATCGGTAGCGTATTATTATCGGGACAGTAGGATTATCGGTGCAGTAAGATTAATCGGTAGAGAAGGATTATCGGTAGAGAAGGATTATCGAGACAGTAGGATTATCGGGACAGTAGGATTATCGGGACTATACAAATATCTATATTGTATGAATATCTGTTAAGAACAAATATCTGGACAGTAGGATTTCAGTAAATTAGGATTATCAATAGAGTAGGATTATCGGTGCAGTAGGATTATCGGGACTATTAAGGATTATCGGTGCAGTAGGATTATAGGGACTATAGGGTTATCGGTAAAAAAGGATTATCGGTGCAGTAAGATTAATCGGTAGAGTAGGATGATCGGTGCAGTAAGATTAATCGGTAGAGTAGGATGATCGGTGCAGTAAGATTAATCGGTAGAGAAGGATTATCGGGACAGTAGGATTATCGGGACTGTACAAATATCTACATTGTATGAGTATCGGTTAAGAACAAATATCCGTGCAGTAGGATTATCGGGAAAGTAGGATTATCGGTAAAGTAGGATTATCGATGCAGTAAGTTTATTGGGAATGTGAGTTTTGGATAGAGTATGAGTATCGGGACAGTATGATTATCGATAGAGTAGGATGGATTATGTTGACTATAGAGCCATAGATATGAAAATGCTTGATGTTGGGGGTTACTTTATCAAGGCTATGATGAAATGATGCCTTTTAAACCGATAATATCATAATGTCGATGTTCCAACTACAAAGTACCGATATCCGTAGTGTACCGATATTATCGTTTGTCAAAGTTCCTACTCAATGCACCGATTACTACAGTTATCGGAACACTGTAGTAGGAACATCGACACAGTGATATTATCGGTATAGTACGATTATCCCTACATTGCAATAGAAATGTTTATACAGTAGGATTATTTGGTACAGTTGGGAGTATCGGTGCAATACGATTATTGGCGCAGCGTAAATACCATTGGCAAGATGTAATCATCAGTACATAACGATTTGCAGTACGGTAAGGTTATCGATACAGTAGAAATTTAGATAGGGTAAAACTATGTAAATTAGTATTATCCATGCTGTACCGATATGGGAACACTAGGATTTATTAAGATATGTACGATGCAATTATATGTGTTCATGTGGATTTTTTTTTTTTTTTCATTTTATATTTCAGGAAAAGCATCCAAACCCTGGAAAAAGATACAGAGGGACCAAACGTGAGGCATTTTTACCCGATAACACTGAAGGTCAGAGAGTCCATCGCTTGTTGAGGAGAAGTTTTGAGCAGAAGTTGACCTTCACAATCGGCAGTTCAAGGACGACAGGGCGCGAGGATGTTGTCACGTGGAACGATATTCACCACAAGACCAGAATGAATGGTGGACCTGAAAGGTATTCGTATAATAGATTCATTTCTATAAAACTATACTAGTTTTATGTATTCGTATAATACATTTATATTTATAATTGTATTATAATGTGTAACAGGAAGGAAAGTAGTGCTCTATCACCAGGGATCGAACGCGCGACCCTAGCTTCAAAGTCAGGCGCCTTGCCATGGAGCTAAAGGGAATTCCCTCTAACACAATTCTGCAAGGCGACCGTAATACTATAGGCCTATATTACCTTATTAGTTCAGACCTTGATTACAAATAAAGGAACTTCGAAAAACAGTTTCGTCATATGTCAGAGGTCAAAGCCTTGTTGAACTACTTTTGGTATATCATATAATGTCTACCAAAGTAATTACCAGATCAGGTTTAGCTCTAGTGATGGACGGGCCGATAACAGACTATTATTTTAATTCAATGGTGTTATTAAAAAAAATAGATTATACAAAAGCGTCAACAAAAACATAATCCGAGCTCAAAATCGATTAAACTAGAGGTAAAACAGGAACAAAAAAAAAAGATTTACATGGAGACCCTCATAAATGTACAAGAAAATAAGACCATGTGTTCCGGAAGAGTAAGCGTCTTCTGCTTCATCGACGACACCAGCCATGTAAATCTTGGTAATGATATGTTTTGTTATTTCATAACAGATACGGCTACCCGGATCCGCTGTATCTCAAACGTGTAGAGGAGGAACTGGCAGCGAAGGGAATCTCCGAGGAAACTGACTCATCTGAGTAACATTTCTCATCAGTAATACGAAAGAAGATATTGTTGACATGGATACTCTGACAGCATTTCAGTATTTGAATTTGTTTGTATAGCACTGTGTCTAGACAATTAAAGGCTAGTCCTGAATGAGGAGGTTCTACAGATTATAAGAGGTTCTTTATTACACGGACTCGACAACATTGCTCCAATAAAAATACGTTTTAGTTTTCAAAATATCGAGGTCCTGGCTTGCACTAAAACCAAGATGGCCAATCGTGAGAAACTCAAGTCCGAACTACACTCTGTGCCTTCTGGCTGGTCCAGAATTATATATCTCGTTTTGTAAAAATTAATTAGCCTTAATTTTATAAGATTATATTACGTAACCAATAGATATAACAGAGCAGCTGTATGTATGTTTGTTGTAACTTTCATTTTAGTAAATAGTTATCATTTATAATTGTCAATCAAAAAATATTATATCCACTGACTGTTTAATTAATTGGCTACTTTCTGAAATACTTGATTTATTGATATGTAATATTATATTTCCATGTTTACAATTTTGCCAACAGTGTATTGCTTATATAGAGAGGGCTTACATAGGCTGTGCCTGTTGCCCAAATCCCTTTGACAACTTAACATCTATATATCAATAAAAAAATGAAATGAAACTCACGTGACAGTATTCGTTAGAGCAGTATCACGTGGGTTTCCGACGAAGAAGGTGGCCGGACTGCTGGGGTTCTACTCTACTGAATTGACAACGATGTTCCAACTAAAGAAAATTCGTATTTTTTGAACTAGTGCTTTCCCAACTTGTTCGAAAACAAAAATTGATGGACTAACAAAGTTCCATATTGCACATAGGAAACCACCGTGTTGTGATTATTGAAGTTCCAGTGTAAGCAGAAATTACACTACACATAAGATATCGATTTATCTGTTTGAAAGATATTCTAGGTCCTTTTCTGATATTTGACATCACAAAATTGTCAATATGCCATTCTCCAATGTGTTATAGCGGAACACTATTGTTCCTTGGCATGTATCCAGGGGTTACGCTCATCTATACTCTCTACACCCCTAGAATATATGTAATGGCAAAACTGAAGGTTCCGTATCAACTTGTTGATGAGGCAAGAAGACTGGTTCGACCCTTTGAAAAGAATCAATCTCGTGTTCACATAACTGTAAATATTGACAAACATTGAAGTCGATTTGGCATTTCCTTTGTAATCTCAAAAACACAAGCCTCGGTCTAGCGATTGGTCAGGTTTTTTTTACCTGAGCTTGTCTTCACAGTATTGCCACGACATTGCCCAGAGGTTTAATGAGCGTAGGTGTAAGGTGAGCGTATCCCTGGATATCGAGGATGCGTTGGGGGGGGGGTAATTAAAGGATTGCCTGCATGTTATCAGAAAACATAATTCCCATCGGGGATGTGGGTTGGACTTGTTGTCGTAAATTCGCTTTTGTGTACAAAATTAAGAGGACACTGGAGAAAAATAAACGCAATTCATGGCAACTTAATTGTTCATACCCCTCTATTCGTTAACGCAAAAATGTCTTTTTTGGAGGGTTTGCTTTTTTCTCATCCCAAGATATTTGAGATATAACACTGTCAAAATATTTACACACAACTTTGCTTTTGTATTTATTTGGTTTTGAACATTATCCCTTGCGACGCCATTGAACTGTTTTTCCTTTTCTGTGACGCACGCATATTAAAGTGTTTTACTGATTGTGTTGTTTTATATTAAACACGAATATGATGTTTTCGAGTGTTATGTTCCATTATAAATATTGAATTTTATAATGTAAACTACAAGATATACTGCTAAATCAAGAAAACCTAAATTCACTTGAACAAACTTGGTAGTCCATTATCCAAGCATATCACTGACCAAATATCATCAACCTAGGCCTCTTGGTTATCTAGAAGAAGTTGTTTAAAATGTTTTAAACATACATATACTTGACCCTCGTGACCGTGACCAAGTCAAGGTAATTCATTAAAACAAGTTAGTAGTGATATTGGGCTGATATCTAGAAACTGACCCGGATCGGTGTAAAAATTGACGCTTCCAAAGTAAAATCAACTTCCATAATGTAACACTTAAACTAGCTTTTAGTAGGAATAGTCCATACCTACTCATCTTTGCAGCCCAAAAACAAAATATTCAAATATTTACACGACCACGTGACCCATTTCTCGACTATAGAACCCCAGTGACATTGCATGGTGCCAAAAGACAATCAAGGATGAAGATATAGTAGGGAGGGGGAATATAGGATGAGACTCCATGAAGTTATAATAGATTTTATATCATAAAAGTTTTTTCTTCAAAATCTCAATTTCATTCCCATAACCGATACCATAATTTTACTTGCCGTAGTGGAGACTCAGAATACAATGAAACAAGGTCGGAGATACAAACTCTGGACATTCTCGGAGAATGGGAACTGCAAGAAACCTCAACAAGGCCCATAAGTTTAAATGTAGTAAAACTTACCTCAGTGAGAAACGAAAATGTGTGCCACAATGATGCCTGATAGCCACTGGAGAGGCACAGCACCATCACAAGAACGAGGGATCCCAAAACATCGGAATGAGATGTCATGGACTGCAGATAGAAATATGTTAATGAAGTCTTCTATGCCAGAAAGCATGAGCATGACTTCAAAGGAAAAGTCTTTGAAGAGGGCTCATGGCAGTTAAATAATATCTATTGTTCAGTTCTTTGATACAATGGATACGCCAACAGGCAAAGACGGTATTCTCTGTTCATGATAAACCAGTTATCGATATACCCTTTATATTTCCGCTTTGTATGAGGGTTCGGTTAGGACAGACCTAGAGTTTGGCTAGTGGTTCAATGGGAAACTTCGGGGTGTTTTGGTGTGATCGAATCTTTGACGCGTAAGCCATACGAGTCTTTCCTTGAATTTTGTCACACTCATTGTGGTGTTTATGATTGCTTTTGGGTCCGGGAAAGTAGGAGGAAAAGGCTTAGGGTATTGGCCTGTCATCTTTCCTGTCCTCCATGGTCTAGGAATACCTGATGCAGCCTTTGTGGCTAAGATTCAGTTTCCTAGCTTTCCACTCGATCGAATTTATCAATTAGGGTTAGCAGGGTGTCTCCTCTCAGTCTGTATCCATGTAGACCCGCCAGGTCATTAGGTGTGATTACGATCACTCTGATAATCAGGTTTGGGCGCTGTATAAGGTTAGGGCTCACGAGATCCCTGGTGGCAATAGCTACCGAGCTATGGTGTCAGAGGCCCAATTGTGATCCCTCAATAACCACAACAGGAAATAAGTACCTGGATAGATGCATTGATCAAATCAATCTTCCTGTCGACACACCATCACAGTATAGCTTCCATCTAGACTGGTATGCGGCAGAGAGGACAATTAAATTGGTCGTGTGCTGCAGGCTGACACGTCCTGAAAAATCTCCTGAGATAGCCTCCATGATTCTAGGTGGAGGATCTCAGGACGAAAGTACATTGTCCTGGAACAAGGCTGTCGCAAAAGGTTCGGCCTGAGAAAGAAAGCCAGTGGTTCTTCTTCTTTGCGCAACAACAACTCCGGAAACCACGGACGCACCGGCAACATGGATGTTATCAGAAAAAAATCAGAGATCACCAAAGCGTCAACAAAACCATAATCCGAACTCAAAATCGATTAAACTAGGGCCAAAATAGGAACAAATGAAAGATTTACATGGAGAATCTCGTAAAAGCACAAGAGAATAAGACCAGGCGTCCGGAAGAGAAAGCGTCTTCTGCTTCATCGACGACACCCACCACGTAAATCTTGGTCACATCCAAGTAAGCATCAATCCTCAAAGTGTCATCCGAGTCATCATTGTCAGGTGTTCCGGAAGAGTAATAATGCTCCCTAACTTTCTCTGTACGACTCTGTCCATTAGATGGAAGAGGGGAGCATAAGCATGCTTCGCCTCCCATTCAAGACACACAAGCCTTTGGATGTAGAATCGATGATACGAAAGGTGGCAGCTGATTGTTAGAAAGGTAGAATACATGTCTGTTTCTCCTCGAGAATGGCGTCTTGGAAGAATATTCGCCAGTACCTTACAAATTGACCATTCTGATTGCTCATCAAAGTAATATTCATCTGGTGTGTGATCACAAATTAGCTGGTCTGAATACCATGATATTTGGGAGCTATTGGACGGCTGAAATTGGCCAACTCGGGATTCAGATAGAGGAAAGGGGGGTCGTAGATTTCAACATCGACTGTTATTTACCTGCATTATCAGTCATGAAACCTGCCAAGAAATGCTTGACATAAACCGTCAGCTGTATCTACTGGCAAGGAAGGATACGGCTATTGAGGGCATACAGAATTGATATCTGGTCCCAGCTCCACACCTGCCTCTCCAGATACACGAAAACGGATAGCTGTACGTAACCACATAGTACACTTGAATTTCGAATGCAGGATCTCCCTAAGAGACAGCAGATCCAATAGAACAGCCCTTATTCCGAGCAAGTTGAGGTGTTCAGAGAGCTGCTCCCCAGACCACTCCCCTGACCGGCAATGCTCGTCGAGATAAGCCCCTCAACAAACCATAAAAGCATCCAGAATCCGTGACCGAGAGAGTCATATTAGGGGCAGGCCTGGACAAAGGAACCCCGGGAAAGACAATTTCCTGAATGAGCCACTATCGCATGCATTCCTTGACCTACTAAATCAAAAGAAGCATCTCTCGAAGAAGGGACCCAACTAGGATGGGAGAAATATTTCCGTAAACTAATCAGGCAGATAACCTCGTGTATTTGATAATAACCCAGCAAACATGTTTGAATAGTTCCAAAAGTCTACTTTCAAATATCACTGCCCGGTTGTGAAAGGCGTAATTACCGTTACAAATCGTAAACTCATATTTTTATAATTTCGTTTTTGAGAAACTTCGCCCCTGAGCACACACGTGTACATATATAAACCTTTACTGATTTTTATAATAACCCCCCCCCCCCCCCCCCCCCCAAAAAAAATATTTCAGTTTGAAAAAACTTTTGAATATAATTGATTGAAAATTGTCGTCAAAGTTTAAAGACCAACAGATGGGCGGATTGGTCGAGTGGTTAACACTCCGGCCTTCCATGCAGGCGGCCGGGGTTCGATCCCCGTAATCGCAACGCATGGAACATTCAGAGAAAGTGTTTTCTCTTGCCCACACAACTCCAACAACCCAGATGAAGTATAAAATGGTTTGGGGTGGATGTTGCAGTATCTGTGATGTAGCATTCAAGTGTGGTGGCACTATAAAAGATGCCGTTGGAAACACGGTCCCACTACAAACAGATCACAATTCATCTCCAGCACACACGCATACATACGCACACACATATGGAGATATTAGCCAGGTGGTATAGGACAAGTAGTTAGCGCCCGATAAGGCAGCTCCTGCGAACTCCTCAGAATTGTATATGATAGAACTGTATGTGTTAATTGTATTGATTGTATAAGAATTGTATATCTATGTACTGTAAAGCGCTTTAGAGTGGCTTATGTTAGTTAGATAGGGCGCTATATCAAATGTTGTATATTATTATTATTATAGACTCTGTCGAGCAAATTACTTGAAAAAGGTCCTGACGAGTTTCACAAAAGTCTCACATGGAATGTAAAAGAACGCAACACCTGTGTTATCACATAATCAAAATGTGTGTTATTTACTCGTGTAAACGCCAACTGAAATATAAATCGTCGCCATTTTGACTCAAGTGCGAAAGTTAATGACGTCATGTGTAATTGTCCTAGGCGTGACGTCACAATACAGCCAATCAAATTCGCACTAGATTATAATTTAACATTTCCTTCATAATGCCTGTGAAAATGCACTTATATATTGTGGACTCTCAGAAACCATTTATATAACGATGTTGTATCAGCAAATCAGAAGCGGCGTTACAAATGGTGACGCCACTTTTTACGTTATGGGGTGATAACACACATTTCTAAGCCAATAAAATACCTCTTACAAGCAAGATTACATTCCATGTACATTGTTACATATACAAAACACTACACAGACAAATTCACTAGATAACGGAGCAATTATATACATGTATGTGATAAAGAGTCTTTTTTATTAATCTCTAATCGCATGCTAGATAATCCGCAAATACACATGAATATTTATTTTCTATGTATGGAATCCAGAAAATTTCTTAATTAAACAACAGCTAAGCAAAAAAATTAAAAAAAAAGATAAAAGGAGATCGAATGAGCCAAAAAAATGAAAACCGGAAAATATTCTCGAATTATCATTTAAGACCAATTTACATAATTATATAGGACAGAAAAACTAAAACTGAAACAAAAAAATGTTTAAAAAGAATTCGTGACTTTGTTAAAATTGGCTCTTTATTAAAAATTTTAACATTACAATTAACACAAAACAAGTTCATTAATTCACATGTAGAAATTCTAAACAGCAGATTTTTAAAGAAAGTTCTACTGTTCAAAGGAATAAATTGAACGTAATTAAATAATTCCTTTGAACAGTAGAATAAAACATGTATAGATATATTTTAATCTGAAAATGTCGTATATGACAATCTTTTGACAGTCATCTCTGAAAAAAAATATTACTTTCACTTCAACGTCATTTTACTTATACATGTATATTTAATCATAATGACATTTTCATGCATAACGAGAAGTATAATTTTCTATACGAGTTACCTCCCTTGTTTGTATTTGGGTTTGAGAGTAAAAAATGAATGTCGATATCTACTTCCTGTTTGGTGATAAACACGATTCATGTGTATAGTGGGTTTTTCAGTGCACAGACAGACTCTGTAATCGTGACCGCACACACACAGTGACTGACTTGATTCGAAGGTAAGTAGGAACAACCGGTCATATTTATTTAAGTGAAAGTAAACGCAAACCGTGATTGGACAGCTTTCAAAGGTGTGTTTCCTTTCACTCAGTTAGATCTAGTATGAGTCAACTTGCTATCTTTATCGGACCACCAATACGATTGTCTTTGTATGCAGGTAAGGTTATTAAGGTTGTGTTCCTATGATATCCACCTGCACATATACTTATGGTAGATGTAATCTTTGAAATATAAACTTTATCGAAACATAAGTTTCAACCGTGACGAATTGAATTGAGCAATACCGACATTCCAAAAACCATACTCAGATACTTCTTTAGTGTGATCATGATGCCATATATGGTATATAGTTACATATTTTGACGTCAGTATATATATATGTCCAAAACGGATCAATACTTTGCATTGCATTGGATCTCGATGTATATACATATTCATTCAGGATATAATTTGTAAATCATTCATTGAAATTGACATGATAACAGAAATATGTAGCAGCGGGAATGTGCACAGCCAGACCAGGGACCTTCTGGACTCCAAACTGATGTTGACCGACTTTATCTAGCATTGTTTATCTAGATCGAGTCATTGAACTTGGTAGCTGCTATATTAATTTGTGTCTTGTCACTGACAAAATTCAACCATGTCCAGATATATATACATTTGTATATATAAATTAATTGAAATGTTCTATCCCGCAAACATATTGATTATTTAATTTACAGCCGTGTTCAGGTTTCCCCTTGTCAAGCACTGACCTTAATAGAAAGTATTTGAAACAATTAAGTGTTGGTCACAGCCCACATGCACCAAATTTAGTAGGAACAGAAAAATACCCGCAGCCAGACCATATATTATATATGCCAGCTTGGGTTCAAATGCTGGACCTTCCAAATTCACCAGGTCGCAGACAATCGACCATGTCAAGGTCTACTAAAATTGGTAACTACGGTAATAATCTTCAGTAGGATGTTAATTACGAATTTGATACTACTCAATATGCTTTAGTCTATACACTAACAGGAGAGGCAGTTTGTACATGTATGTATACATGTATATATATTTAATGTTCAGAAATCATTCTAACATCAATATATTTATTTGTCATTCTTCCTGTTAAAATGTCTAATGCATAAGTGTTTGTCACTCAATCATTCTGACAGTGTATCCAGGTTTGGTGTCTGGTAGGTAGAGGAAACTGCTAAAATGTATGTCATGTTCAGCAATTCATTCAGATTGAGAACTTCAGAAAATCTCATATTGCACATAATAGCTTGCATAGTTTTTATGTTGGTGACAATGTGCACTTGAAGTACATAAACTGAAGAATGTTTGTTGCTTGCTTGGCATACATGTACATATGAACTGGAGGTCAAGTACCAGTGTGGGGTTAACCCCAAGTATGGCATTAGGACTTGCTGTTTGTACATGTACAATATGTAATTTGAGGGATCTTTAGTGCCTTTAATATATATGCTGACACAGAAATTGGAGTACTCGTTTCATAACATGTCTAAGGGCTTTTTCTAGGGTCTAGTTTAGTGAAAATGTAGTAAGAAAACCGTGTGCACTACTGCAAACATTGAGACAAAAACAATGTATTTCTTGCAGTTTGATATCATTTTAAAATATATTGAACTATTTTTGCTATGTTGGTGATATTATAAATACATGCTGATGATTTTTCCCAATTTCACTCAGGGGCCTTTTCCCAATTCACCTTGAAAAGCCCTGTGTCTAGGGTTTATGATGTATTTAATGCAGGTTTTAATGATGAATAACGATCATGGTCAACTAGTTTTGTACTAGAGGGATTTCCCTTTAGCTAATTGGTAGTTCAGCTGACCGGGACACTGGACGATGCAGTTTTGACCTTTGGTTGAAGCACCCTTCTCTCTTACCACATATACAAAGTAATAAGTAGGGGAAAATACACGGCCAGACAATCTGGAAACCTCTAACCTCTAGACATGTAGGTATATGATCTACCAATTGAGCTACCATAGCTATAGCCAGCTGATCATGATCCCTCAAGCAGTGATCAATCTACGTGCGAGTCCCGGGTCCAGTACTCGTAAAATTATGAAAGGACTCATAGAAATTCTGGAAATACTTCAATTTAACATTGTGGGACCCATAGTTTTTGGCAATGTTTACAAAAGGACCCATGAAAATAAATTGTAAATTGATCGCTGCTCAAGAGTTGGCCCACTCATATCTAAAATGTACCAGGAATGGAGCTCTTGCATTAATATGAGGGCAACTTAACTCTATGTCCGTTTGTGAATCCCATATAATGGACCCTGGCCTAATGCATTGTGTTTTGGGTCCCTAGCCCATTGTATTGTTTTACAGTTGTGCTCCCCCCCCCCCACCTCAACTTTTATTGTATAATACAGCAGGGTGACTTTTCCACCTTTTGCAGAAAGAAAATCCATGTGTTAATTTTTGCCTATCGCTTGTAAAGTCCTATTTATTGCATATTGTGTACAAACAAATATTAACTGTCCTTATCAAATAAATTTGTCCTCATTTGGAAAAGGACAAAAGAAGGTAAAAGTTGCACTGTGATGTAGATATCTTGACAAAAAGCAAAAGGTCAGCGGTGGTTAAGGTGTCTGATATTCTGCTACCACTAGCCCTCTGTCTCCTGGTTATGGGCTCAAGGCCTTTCTTGGGAAATCACCAGGGGACCGACCAATGCCGCCACAGGTACTTAAGGCAATGGTTTTTCTTTAGGTCCTGTTTTGCTCAACAACCAAAACTTGGCATGTCCTAGATAATCAAAGTTTTTAATAGGATGTTCTAAAAAAAAACACTAAGAGAAAAAGCTGACCTGTTAAATGATTTTTTTACAACGAGTGTGTGTTATGTTTTTCATGCAATTGGCAGCCCATAGTCTCTTGGAACAGAACCAACAGACACAGCTCTTGTATCTGGTCATTGGTCAGGTCAAAGGTCAGTCTAGATTGTGTTCTCTAAAGTCATTATGGTAACACTTTTTGAAAGGATGCCAAGAAAACGGCAAAGGGTACAGTCCTGATCACATAGACTTGAGTTAAAAATCTTGAGCCTCTTTACTGGGGGACCTTTTAGCTTGTAAATGTAATTGATTTAGGGCATCCATTTCCATACTCACTTATGGTATATTCCCCCCACCCTCCGAGTATTTGTATAAATACAGTAAAACATGATTATAACAAATCTATGGGGACCAGGAAATTAGTTCGTTATAAGCATAATTTGTTATAAGCATATTTCGTTATACATCTATAACATACAAATGATAGTTATAGGGTGACTGGCAGGAAAAAACCCATTACGTTATAACCATGTATTTGTAATCACAAGCGTGTTCGTTATAAACATGATTTACTGTGTGTATGTATCTGCTAGAACATCTTATATTACACTGTATATTGAAGGAAAAAACTTATTGTATACTGTAGGGCTGGGCGGTTTTGACGATATACCGATATACTGTGGTATAAAGTTGTCATGGTACGTACCGTGGTACATTTGTCCTGTACCGTTTTTCTGCGGGACTTTCATTTAACTTAAGCTTATCAATGAACTATTTGTTACATAGATCAATTGGAATTCAAATATGGTTTAATTATAATTTCCTATAAATTTGCTGATCAACTAGGACAGACATAGCTTAACTCAAACAATATAAGAGGATAACACAAAGAGAAACCTATGACAGTCCACTTGTTGATTTGCTTCAGAACAAAAACAGCCAGAGACCTTTCAGGTAGCTGATTCATACAATCAAGGTGGTATACTGTGGTACGTACCGCAGTATTTGCCTAAATATCATGGTATACCGTGGTACTTTTGATTTTGTGGTACCCAGCTCTAGTATACTGCCAATTATATTTCCTCGTTTTGGTGCATGTGCATATAATATGTATACATTACATGTGACAATAAAGTGACTTCCTCCCATGACATAAATAAATTAGGTTATTGGAAATAAACCTTTTGGTTGTGTTTTCATTATAGCACTAAATGATCGGTACATATACCATTTTCTCTCATTTCTAGGTGTGTAATACTGGCCTGTCTAGGGCAATACACATATGATTGCTGTGGTTGTATTACACACCTACCCATGCAATACAGCCACCGCGTGACGTCACAATGGCGCAACAATGTCGTGACGTCACGAGTTCGGTAAAATCTGATGCCGAAAAAAGAAAAATGGCGACGTGATGAAATTTAAACCTTTCACGATATTTTAACAGTGTACATTAGAAGGCTGAGATTATTTTTTCTACCCAAACTACATTTGCAAATATGGGGTATGCTCGATCTCGCTGTATCATTTGTTTTCGTCGAAAAAATTCAAGGAAAAATTTGATATTTTCGAAATGGTGGCCAGTCAAAAATATTTTCATGGTTTTTGAGCTTATTCAGGTAGTTGAAATGAGAGAAAAATACTCTTTCATGACCAAAGGTGTAAGATAGGGAAATTCCACCCTCGAGATTTCCCTATCTTACACCTCTGGTCATGAAAGAGTCTTATATTACATCACAGGGCTTCATTGTTGAAAGTCATCTCAAATCTCCCGAAATTTGGATGAAACATTGATCCATTTTAATCAATCATATCGTTCAAGCTCTCCCATTCTCTCTTTCCCATCCCCTAATAGAGACAAGGGGGTATTGAAATTGTCAGTGTGTCATGTCCATCCATTCAAAATGTTGCAGTTAAATATCTAGTGTGTGTCATATATCAACTCATTCACCCTGAGCTAGTATGTTTAGTTCATATACATTGTATGTACAGTGTGTTACATATATATAACATGAGGTATGTCAGTGGTTGTATGTACAGTGTGTTACATATATATAACATGAGGTATGTCAGTGGTCAAGTCTAAAGGGTTAAAGGTCAGACTTAGCTTGACTAATTTTTGGATTTGTACATACATGTACTTGTATATCAGATCTTTGTGACTTTCTGCTCAATTTCATGCATCCAATTATTAGGGTTTTTTTTTTCAAAAATGGTGTAAAGAGATTTTTTCTTAAAACTAGCACTATGGGAATGGGGTAAATTTTGGACCCAAATATGGCCCCAGAAAAAAAGGGACATCATTATACATTTAGTGAAACTGGACTGGATCAATCTTTGGCTACCAGCTGGTCGCTCAATAGTGTGGATGTGTGTCTGGATGTCAGAGTACAGTGAGCGCGGTCAGTAGTTGGATGGGTGACAGCCTGCATGTTCCAGTACATTGTATATGTATTATATTATATATATCAATCCCTTCCTTTTGCTGTTTCATATATATATATAAGTGAACAATATCATTACCAAAATCTGATTGTGTCACCCTGTACAATAATCCCACTGGTGTAAGTGTGAGTTGTTAATGTATACCCGGTAGTATTCTATAATTTTCCGTTGCCGGGCGGATGTTACATAATATGGCTTAGGTTGGTATCGCCTATAGAATATCAAGTATTTGATATGCAGCATTAAGGCTCGTGTGTATTTATATAGGTAAAATTTGTAGTCGTCATTCCTGTAGTGTCCAATCACTTGTCAAATATTTACTTAGGTAATAGAAAGTTTTGCTATTTTCCTTCCGAAGTGATAATTTCTGTGTTTAGCCGTCGTTAGGGAGTTACCCTAGTAACACAGTTTGAGACTGTTTCCAGTAGTGTTGTAAAGGTGTTACATCACAAATATCACATGACAGAGTGGTTTAACTTGTTCACCCTGAAATTGAATCATATTAACCTTTCTAACAATGAGTTGGAAGAGATTAAACACGCGTCCATTTTGAACTGTCTTCTAACTTCGGTTTATTGTTGAAGTGTGCCCCACCTGAATTATTTTCAATTCTTTGGATTTTTTTGTCAAGATTTTCATGTTAGTTACCGCTCAGGTTTACTTCGTTTTAGGCTTATTTTTGCATGGTTATCAACTGGATTTTTTTTCATAATTCTTCAGAATCTCGAAAAATTTCCTGAAGTTACGTATATTGGGCCTTTAAGGGGTGAATACATTTACTCATTCAACCCTTAAGCCACATTTGAACTCCCCCAATTCAAAGGGTGAAATAGTTCACTGATATGAAATTTCAGGGGTGAATGAGATAAAGACAAGATATTTGATTTTTAAAAAATCAGAAAATACGAAAGGATCAACAAAACCATAATCTGACTCAAAATCGATTAAACTAGAGGCAAAATTGGAACCAAGGAAAGATTTACATGGAGACTCTCAAACAAGCACAAGAGAATAAGACCAGGTGTTCGGGAGAGTAAGCGTCTTCTGTTTCATCAACAACACGCGCCATGTAAATCTTTGTCTCATCCAAGTAAACACCAAGTTCTCAAAACGAGAACCGAGTATCATTTAAATATAATCAAGGTTATTTCAACAGTGATATCTGTGAAAAAAGAGATTCCTTTAAGTGGTATAAAGATAGATTCATATACATGTGCCAGGTATGATTTTTATGTACCAACATCTCCTACATGATTTTCTATTTTAGTAATAATGCTGGATTTCGATATCCATACAATCATGTGTTGATCAGTACTATACTATGAACTATATTTGACCAATATCGGTACAAAGATGGACAAATATACAGGTCACTGACCAGAAATGACCACTGGTCACTTGTCAGGAATTCTATCCTGTAGCACTGATCCGCAGGTACATGTAGTTTACCTGGCTATATGACACATAAGTATAGTATGTATCTATGGAGATAAATTAAACCTGTTTGTCATCACACATACAGGTATACCATCATATATATATATACACAGGTATAGGTAGTCATGACGATACATGTATACATTACACTTATCATCTGATTTACAGAGAACTTTTATTTATATATTTATTAGTTACCCATTCACCCCGAAAACTTTCCAAATTAAAGACTTATTAGTCCACTATATTCAATGATATTTAATGATAAATTTCTAATGCAGGATCCTGTATCCTGTACACCAGACTCAGTACATGGAAATTGTTATAATAATTGTTTTGAATGTAACAACACTATATATATGCATATACATTTTTGTATATACATTTCACAAACTAGCCTTGAAATTGTAAAATAATTCAACGTTTTTCCAGTGACTTTCCAGTTCATTTTTGAAACAATTTAAACTATCAGCACAAACTACATTTTCTGGTAAATCATTCCACACAGTTACAGTACGGAGTAAAAAAAACTATGTTTTCCTCTTCATATAAGACTATAGGAGTGCAGGGTTTGAGACTGGATCTTACTGTTGCTGAGGACAAACTTTGGAAGTACTGTCCATTTGATTAGCTCACAAACAGGCTGTACAGCTATCCTCTTTATGAATCAGCCAGTCAGTGACATATTTCATTATTCTTTTGATTCAGTTAATGACTCCATCAACTAAACAAACTTTGATATATGTCATGCAAGGCAACAGAATTGTGGATGTATTATAGGTGCATAATCTGTATCTTGATTTCACTTCTCATTTTTGTACATTTTTGTATTTTTGAAATTGAATTATCGGCTGTGATGCTAATGTTGATTTAATGCTGTTGTTTGATTCAAATTCATTTTGTATTCATCAGATCTTCAAAGCATGTTTTAAATTTTTAAGGACCTTAGCAAATTTACCCCTAAAGTCACCTGTTACACATTTCTTTGCCTGGCGCGACAATGCCCCTTTCCTTATAGGCGCCACCTGGCCTCCATTCTACAATGTTATTGACACAACTAAATTTTTTCCATTTAGCAGTAGGGTAAATCACACTGTGCACCTTTTCATGTCAATAATATTGTTTTACCTGTAAAATTGTCCGAAATCAATGACGATAATGTCACACATCATGAGTACTACCCATTCTGGTCATAAAACATTGTACTTCTTATTTTATAAAATTATATTTTTCTTCCAGATCTAAATTTTGATATATTTATTAAACCTCCCCCCTTTGGAACCAATTTATTGGCACCTGGGCACTAATTACGGCAAATATGGTACATTGTGCTGTCCTCATCAACTGTGGGCTACTTCATGAACAGGTCTTCTTTAGTAACTGTGCCGTTTGTCGTTGTGTTTATCTTCCACTTTCACCGACCATAGTCAGTGTACTGTTGATGTGAAGGGGCCACAGTGGCCGAGTGGTTAAGGTGTTTCAACATTCTACCACTAGCCCTAGGCCTCCACCTCTGGGTTGCGAGTTCGAATCCCATGTGGGGCAGTTGCCAGGTACTGACCGTAGGTTGGTGGTTTTTCTCCAGGTATTCCAGCTTTCCTCCACCTTCAAAACCTAGCACGTCTTTAAATGACCCTGGCTGTTCATAGGACATAAAACTAAATAAACCAAACCAAACCAAAGTCTTAACTCACTAAATACAATGTACACCAAACCAAACCTGTCAATGTGGATTGTATAATCCTAGTCACCCACTTCTGTGACTAGATCTTGTGTCAGGTTCAGTGTTTTTTCGTCGGTTTTTAAAGACCA
The DNA here is from genome assembly GCA_947623455.1 of Mimachlamys varia. Taxonomy (NCBI): domain Eukaryota; kingdom Metazoa; phylum Mollusca; class Bivalvia; order Pectinida; family Pectinidae; genus Mimachlamys; species Mimachlamys varia. The sequence continues at coordinate 32,758,050 of OX392540.1, forward strand.
GTTCAGTCTAGTTCCCAAGCTAAAAGTTCCCTGATACATCATGTAGAAACTTTCAATAAATGCTTTCAAAATATAGATGAAATGAGTATTTATTTGTCAAAATATGCCTGCAGGTTTTTGTATCTAAGTGGAAATTCAACACCCTAGCTAAAAACTAATCATATATTATATAACAACTAATGTACTAGTGGGGTGACACCTGAAGGGATGTCACAGATGGAATGAGTGTAGAAGGTACACGTATGGAAGTCTAGTGATAGGGCGCTGGGCTCATGATTGAAGGATTGTGAATTCTAGTCCTGACCAGGGCACTTATTTTTTTGCATCCTTGAGCAAGATACTTTAATTACCTTGCTTTTTCAGTTTCAAAAACAAATAGAACTAAGAACTAGTGAACCTACATAAGAAATAAGAAATTTCCATTGTCAAAACTATTAAGATGGCCGTATGTCAGCCATCTTTTTTTCTGAGCAGTCCGAAAATCAAAAGCTGGTAGTTAATAATCCTTTACTGACCTTGATGTTCAACTTACAGAAATGGGAAGATCTCCAAAAAGTTATTTCACGTAAAGGGATGTAACTCCCTTAAAGGAAGTCAACTCTGAAATTAAATGCTAATGCACAACTACAATGTACATACATGTATACGTAACATACTGATCATTCATGTGCTATATCAAATCTATCCAGACAAGCTTTCCCCATGAAGGGCTATAACTCCCTTAAAGGGGGTTGAAATCTGAAATAAAACTGAAATGCACAACTATACATAACATACTTCTCACCCATGTGAAGCTTCGGTGAAATGATGATGGCCTGTAAATGAAGACAGATATTCCAGACAAGTTTAATATTTGCATCAAGGGACAGTGATTTTGTTTGCCCATTTTTACAGCCAGGGCATAAGGGTGTTTCCCCTGGTCAAAATTTGTGCTTTTTCACAAAATGAAGCAAAATTCAAGAATATTTTCCCTATTTATCTGAAAATCCTACTTATATCTCCCAATTCAATAAGGCACAGGTTGCTGTAAAATCAAGGCAGCAAAAACACTGCAGGTACATAATCTCCCTTAAAAAAAATTTGAATATGAAATATGAACAGGATATATCAGTGTGACATGAATGCTCCCACTGATATCCATATATAGAGAATTGAACACTTTTGGGTTTGTTTTTTTAATGTCCAATGGTGTATGACAGGGGTCTGCAATGTAGGTCATACCATCTAAATGAAATGCAAAGTAAAATTGCAAATGTACATGTAAGTATGGAAAAAAAAGTCATAACTCCCTAAAAAGGGATCGAAATCTGAAATAAAACTACATGACATATAGATATTGATCATTCACGTTAATTTTCATTGAAATCTACCAGTTAGTTAATTAGGAGGAGATAGTGTATGACAGGCCTAGGGGTCTGCAATGTAGGTCATACCATCTAAATGAAATGCAAAGTAAAATTGCAATGTACATGTAAGTATGGAAAAAAAAGTCATAACTCCCTAAAAAGGGGTCGAAATCTGAAATAAAACTACATGACATATATATATTGATCGTTCATGTTAATTTTCATTGAAATCTACCAGTTAGTTAATTAGGAGGAGATATCCAGACAAGTAACTGCAGACAGTCAGAGTGATTCCAGTATATCCCCTTGCTTCATTGCAAGGAGGGGGATAATAACTTCATTGCGGGAGGTATAACACCACTTTCTGACAGAAACCCTTTTTTTATACATAATGCCTATATTTAACAGATATATTCAATGCTGTTACGCAAAAAAATGAAACACCTCATGATCACCAAACCCGTAATATATGTTAAATATTACAGCTGCTTAATTAAAGTCACAAACCAAATTTGAGGGAAATTGAAGAGAATGCAAAAAACTTAGGACATTTTGTACATAATGCCAGAAATTGCATTCCAAAGGGAGGTTACTCTAGTGAATATTTTCAAAACGGACAAAGCCATACCATACTATGTCCTGTCATTTTTGACGGGCATGTAAAAATTATATAGAATGTACCATATTAGTTACATATATTTATATTTTGAAATGTTTAAATTATTTCAAGTAATGCTGTTATTTCTACCAGGAATTGAACCTGGGTCTCCCACCACAGAGTGGCAAGTGTGATTACCACTTCACTATAGAAATATATCATAGCAAAACTGACTTTTTCTTGGATATATGTTGCATTTGAAACGTAGACGTTTTTACTTTTAAATTATTATCATCCTCTACTTCTCATGTTACATATTAAGTTAATTAGCACAAACATTTCCAAGGAGGATCTGGATCTGCCACAGCATCTCCTTGCAGCAATGTAATGGGATGTTATATATATTACGCAGTAATGTAATGGGATCTCAATCATTAAAAGCCTGTAAGGGCGTGGCAGACCCTGGAGTCATTGTGATTGTCTTTTGATGGCAAGCAATTGTATATTGGTATCAGCTCCACTATATGTCCACCTCATAGTGATGCTACCTAGTGAGGCAAATAAGCAATATCTATTGCTCGGTTTCAGTGAAGATTACTCGTTTTTTATCATTATAGCCAAATTGACTCTTTTTGACACAGCCCCCAAGGTGGGTAAGCCCTGCCATTTTTTTTTTTTTTACAATTTTGAGTCCCCAACCCTTTGGGATGCTTCTGACCAAATTTGATCGAATTCAGATCAGGGGTGGCTATAAATAAGAGCCGACTGACGAAAATGTCAAGGTCACCAGATCAAAGGTCAAGGTCACCTGAATAAAGTTATTGGTATTGTAGCTCAATTTCAAGGATGAAATAAACTTGTAAACAAGAGAAATACAACATTTGTCATGTCATTAAAGGATAAATATTCTTAAATTTCTGGAACAAATTATTTTATTATTTGGCGAGATGAGAGGGGATGGTTCAAGTCTATAACTCAAGATTACGAACAAATAAAGTATTGTCACGACCACTCCTATTGCAAAACAATAACAAAAATAGACGTACACAATATCGACACATGGTCGGACACTGACAGCGACGGCAACAGTATAGAAACAGAATCGGACGATAGGCCTATAGTACAGGTACAACTGGCCATGGTTTCTCAAACTGGAGAAAGAGTCGGCGAGTGGTAGAATTATCCGTGTTGGCAGAACGTTTACACAAGGGTTGTGCCTGGTGTCATTATATGCACTATTATGCTGTTAAAAATATAACACAGAATGCCGGTAGTTGTTTCGTTCTAAAATGTTTTAGGCTTGTGGCATTCACAGTATATATGTTATGTTAAAATACTACCCACTTCAAAAACCTCCTAATAGCATCAAAGGAGACAACCACCCTAGTCATAGTTTTACATCTAGTTTTCAATAAGTAGCATAAACTGCTAGTCTGTGATATTTTGATTCTATTTTTTGCTTGTGCTTTATGTAACTATATGATATACATATTGTATGTAAATAATTTGACTGTGAATACTGAAATTTGTCTGCTAGATATAAAAATAACACATTTAATCTAGCAGTTAATTGCGAAAGGGTCGAGCCTCCTTAATGTCGAATGTTTGAACATGTTTTCCCAATAAGTATTGTGATACGTATCGGATCGGGGCATTACTGTATCATCCAAGCCCTAATCGGATCTGTCCAAAAATGGACCATGCATAACTGAGCATCAAACGAAATTAACCTACCTATGATATTTGAGAATACAAGATACAAAGGTAACAAAATTTTCATGGTCAAAATCCAACATGGCCACCTGGCAGCCATTTTGTTTTTCTGATCAGTCCATATATCAATAAAGCGCAACTATGCACCACAGGGAACCTGCATATGAAATTAGGGAAAGATCCATTCAGTACTTCTCAAGATATAACGGTAACAAAATTTCATTGTCAAAATCCAACATGGCCGTCTTGCAGCCATTTTGTTTTCTGATCAAAACAGCACTACTAGAGACTAAAAGGAACCTGCATATGAAACGAGTAGATCCATCCAGTACTTCACAAGTTATGACTGTAGCAAAACTTGTTTAAGGACGGACCACGGACGCAGGGTTATTTGAATAGCCCATCATCTGATAATGGTGAGCTAAATGTAGCAAGCGACCTTGTCCTGGCAACCTTGAGACTCAAACTTGTTCAAAATATATATACACATTGTATGAAGTCCCTATAAACCTGTTAAAGGGGCAATTGAGCGAAGTTTGTTTACTTTTTCATAATATCACCAAATATTTTATAAAGTTGTCGTACAGTAATCCTTGTGAACTATTCATGCAGATATTTTACAAAACTTGATGTTTTCCATGCATTTTTCAATAAATAATAAGGAAATCCTTAATCGTCCAACCCATGCAAATGAGACTATGTTTACAAACATCTCTAGATCTGAGCACTTTGATCCCACAGAGCATGTATGTTTTCAGGTTAACAAATTTCCCTTCAGAGGGCCCCTGTGTGTGTGGAGCTTTCAATCATATGTGTTTTTGGTTAGTTTGAAGTATACCAACACATTTTCTCTCGGGATCTAATAAAAATCATATATATACATGTTTATCATAATTGTTGACAACGTATTTCGTAAATCGTAAATGTGTGAAATCAAACTACTCATGCCCAATTGTTTACAACATTCATACATGTGGTATATTTTGATGTCGCTATATCTGGCGCAGGCTTTCCCAATAATCAAACTGACCTCATCGGCTACAGAGTATCTAATCATCAAGTACGGATTCCTTTGTCTGAGTATGGGTATTTTTTATTCTAGTTGATTTTAAAAAACGTGGGTTCTCTAAATTGCCTCTTTAAACTTCAGTGGATAGACAAGCGGATGGACAAGCAAACAGCATAAAGAGAAGCCCCCCTGCCCCCCCCCCCCCAATGGTGTATCTGTATACCAATTTCAGTTCAATTTACAATGTTAAATAAGTAGGTGCCCCAATGTATGTTACTTTGGTTTGGTTGGTTTATTTTGTCATTTAAGGATGTGCCAGGTTTTGAGGTGGAAAGCCGGAGTACCTGGAGAAAACCCACAGACCTACGGTCAGTATGTGGCATACTGCCCCACGTGCGATTCAAAATCGCAACCCACAGTTGGAGGGCTAGTGGTAGAATGTTGGAACACCTTAACCACTAGGCCACAGTGGCCCATTGTAAATATGTTACATACCAATGAATGTCAAAAACATGACAACCGATACTTACATTGAATATAAAGTTACATTTTTTTGTTAACCAACATACAGTTGATGCTGACACATAAATTACGACTATTAGCCAAAGCATGTTTCAACATCAGGGTTCATCCAGAGAGAGAACAGCCACCCTTTGACAGTGTCCAATACTAGAATTTTTATATCACTATGTCCCAATGTATATATGTTATTTGCATTGAACTGCTTCAGTTGGCATGCATAGGCAATATGAATGCCAACTATACAAATGCAAATTCAATGAAGTACGTAAGCGCTTACCGGTAATGCTGGATTTCCAAATTGGAATTCATAAAGCCTGTGAATGCAAACTTAAAACAACTCAATACTTTTTCTCAGTTCTCAGTTTTTAGCTCAAATAATAATAATGATATACAATATTTGATATAGCGCCCTATCTAGCTAACATAAGCCACTCTTAAGCGCTTCACAGTACATAGATATACAATTCTTATACAATCAATAGATATACAATTCTTTAATTATACAATCAATACAATTAACACAAACAGTTCTATCATATACAATTCTGAGGAGTTCGCAGGAGCTGCCTTATCAGGCGCTAACTTAACTTGTCCTGTACTACCTGGCTAATATCTCCATATGTGTGTGTGTATGTATGCGTGTGTGCTGGAGATGAATTGTGTTCTGTTTGTAGTGGGACCGTGTTTCCAACGGCATCTTTTATAGTGCCACCACACTTGAATGATACATCACAGATACTGCAACATCCACCCCAGACCATTTTATACTCCACCTGGGTTGTTGAAGATGTGTGGGCAGAAGAAAAACACTTCTCTGAATATTCCATGCGTATGACGATTACAGGGATCGAACCCCGGCCGCCTGCATGGAAGGTCGGAGTGTTAACCACTCGACCAATCAGCCCATAATAATGTTTGGTTGAATTTGTTTTACGTCCTATTCATAGTCAGGGTTATTTAAGGACATCAGGGTTCACCCTGGACCTTGGGCATAATGAGAGAAAAAATCTAATATCAGAACAAAGCTAGATATTCAGAAAAAAACAACCAACCCATCCAGTATAGACACTGGATGGTTTTTTTTTTTTTTTCTCGCTCCTAATTTTCTCCTGATTTTTAATATTAAGACACATCATTTAGTATAAATTGATAGAAGTGCTATAACAATTAGATCTAAGTCAATAAATAAATATCATATGGTACAGTTAAATTGGGTTTCCTAATCTTTTGTTCGTTTTATTTCCCAATGAAAATTGTCCTTGTCTGCGAGTTTTATCCAGTCAAAAAAATTAAGGCCTAATTGAAGTTAAAATTCCTCCAAAATCAACACCTTCCAACATTAAACATGTTACTAACAGCAATAGCGTTGACATTGTCACGAATAGTGACAACTATCAGTATATTGGCCCCAGCACAGCGGAATCGGCGGAGTCATTTTACTATATCAACATTTGAATTGTTTTTAATGTCAACACCAGTACCTAATTGAGTCAATTGAATAAACTTAAGACATCCCAGGCTGTTTAATCAGCTTTCAATACTGTTTTTGGAAGCATTATATATACTAACTTACATTTTATCCTTAACCAGTCACAAATTTACAGTCGACACCTCTCAGTTTGCGTGGTGGCTTTGTCATCAACTGCTTGAGAAACAAGCGCTGTTGAGACTATGACTGGTACACACTATTCTCAGGATTTTGTACAACAGGAATACTTCCGGAACTATGATCAGTTTTATTGCATTTACAACTTTTTTTCGCATAAGAACAAACTTAAATGTGATCTATATGACAAGAGGCCCAGAGGGCCTGTATCTCTCAATTGGATACATTGGTATCTAGGTTAATTTATCATGGGCCGATAGACCAATAGTTGAACCATATCAGTATAAATTAAAAATTTGGTTAATTGGTTGGTATCTCATCTGTTTTCATTTTCATCTGATCGCAAAACTTATTAATGATGTGCCAGACTCAATGCTAATATCGCGACTCCGCTCTTCTCTTTTATGTCAAGCAATGGTATATACAAGTTTGGGCTTGGGATTTCAATTGTTTAAAAGTTATGACTCAGGAGTCAAGTCCGCAAGGGCATGGTAGACCCCAAGATCAAATCTAATATCATGATTGGGATTGTCTGTTTATGCCAAGCAGTTGTATATATATAGTTTTTGGTTGGGGATCTCAACCGTTCAAAAGTTATGAATCATGAGTTAAGTCTGCAAGGGCATGGCACGACCCTGGGATCAAATCAAAAATCATATTTGTGATCGTCTCTTTATACTCAGCAAACGTATGTATAGTTTTGAAATGGGGATTTCAACCTTTTTTAAAAGTTATGACTAAACAGCTAAGCTTGCAAGAAAGTGGCAGACCCTGGGGTCAAATCTAAAATCATATTTGTGCTCATCTCTTTATGCTCAGCAATTGCATTTATAGTTTTCGGGTGGGGATCTTAACCGTTTAAAAGTTACATGATATTAATATTGACAAACAGAAGCATTTTGGCCCCGCCCATCAGGCCCCTGGGGGGCGAGCTCAATCATTTGTATAAATTTGAATCTCAGCCACTAAGGTATGCTACCACTGAAATATAAATGTCATACATTGTTTATAGAACCATGCAGAGAAGAAATCGTTAATATCAGAATTGCCAAAATGACCCCTTTTGGCCCCACCCCTCAGGCCTTTGGGGTTTCAGCCCAACCATTTGTACAATTTTGAATCCCCGCCCGATAGTGATGCTATCAGGCAAATGAGTGATATGCATGGCTCAGTTTCAGAATAGAAGTCATTTATATCAGTATAACCGAAATTGATCTCTTTTGACCCGTCCCTCAGGCCCCTGGGGGGTCAGCTCCATCATTTGTACAATTTGGAATCCCCAACCCATATAGATATTTCCAGAAAAAATATGAGCGATATGCATTGCACGGTTTCAGAGAAATCTTTGTTTATTTAAATATAGCCAAATTGACCCCTTTTGACCCCACCTCTCAGGCCTCTGGGGGGTGAGCCCAACCATTTGAACAATTTTGAATCCCCGACCCGTGATTGTAGTAGTAATTCATTACCACCCCAAAACAGGGCTCTCGCTGGGCTGTATTTGGGGCCGAAATTCAGCCCCATTCCCAATCTAAAATAGTACGATTTTTTTTTCACAATCGCTCAAGTTGATTTTCACAACTGCATCCGTGTTAAGTTACAGAATGCTTTTAACAAATTTAGAGCATTAAGAGACAGGGCTTTGGACTTTTGAAACAACAAAAAACTACTTTGAATCTATAAGAGAAGAAATTTTTAGTTGTTTTCTTATATTTGTCGATATCTTAAATTTTCACAATTTTAGTCAATACCGCGATAATTTTCACAATTCTGAAGGCCCCGGCCCCATTCACACTAAAGGGAGAGAGAGCCCTGCAAAATTACGAGCAAGTTTCTAATTTGGTGAGTTTGAATTTAACCCACTAGCTACAAAATGAAAGTTGCCAAAAAGTTAAATTCACTAAATTCTACCCCTGTACCAGAAGAAAAACCACTGACCTATGGTCAGTCCCTGGCAACTGCCCCAGGAGGGTTTTGAACTCACAACCCAGAGGTGGAGTACTAGTGGTAGAATGTCAGGACATATCTTAATCAATCACCCACCACAGCCCAAGGTACATCCAGTGTCAAAAATGATCGAAATAAGGTACAAACGTGTATGCTTGTTCATTGAATAAAACATGTACACCCATCACCCGGAGACGGTCAATGTTATCTAACGTTACAATTATGACATCATAGTATGACATAAACAATCCGTCAATGGCATTCATGGCCCTATGAATACCAATGGAATTGGCTCGAGTTACATTAAGTGCCAATGTCATGTTTGTGTACAATGGGCTAAAATAGACAGGAAATCTCACTTTCGTTCTAAAATAGTAGAAATCATATCAATTCTTTCATCAGTGGCTACATTAAGGCGGAATCTCCCTTTTATGGATATATACATGTACAATACAAACCAACATGGCATCGGAATTGTCTGTCAAGAAAACCTATCGGTCGTGTTTGAACAACAATTTTTAAGGGATAATTAAGTCCTCTTTGAGATTGACATCAGCATCATGCCTACAGAAATCTCTGAATATACTTCTAATTAGGGAAATCAAGATTTCCTGTCTATTCTAGCCCACAGTACACAAACGATGAAGAAGTGTACTCTTGGCTTCCACAATGTGGGCTCAGTTAAGTTCAATATAGTTTCTGTGCAGTTGAAATGCAAAATAAATATAATTTTCAATTTTGATTGATAATGTAATTGTTCAAATTTGATCATTGTATCGAAAGTCATACCTCAATGATTCAAGAGTAGCTGTGTCAGTTATTCTTGCTCTTTATGTCCATTTCTTTCGGTGAAGTGTGTCCGAGAGTGTGTGTGTTCACTTTGTGTGTGTGTGTGTGGAGGGGGGGGGGGGGGGCTTGGGGCTGGGTGATTTACAGGTATACCACATTATAAAGTTGTGATGGTACGCACCGTGGTACATTAGTCCTGTACCGGTTTTTGGGGAACTTTCATTCAACTTATCAAAGAACTACTTGTTACATAAATCAATTGGAATTCCAATATGGTTTAATTAAATAATTTCCTATCATTTTGTTGATCATCTAGGACAGACATAGGCTAATACACTCAAACAATATTAGAGGATAACACAGCGAGAAACTTATGACAGGCCAGAACAAAAACAGTCACAGACCTTTTTCTTGCTGAAACATTCAATCAAGGTGGTATAATAATACCGTGGTACTGTATGTGCCCCAGTATTTTTGAAAATTCGGTGGTATAACATGGTACTTTTGATTTTGTGGTACCAGTCTAGGGGAAGGTTTTTGGTCTACTAAGGTAGCTGTGTACGGTAGATCTAGAGATTTATGAAAAAAACCCCAATGCCTGAGAATTGTCAACACAGAGATTTAACCGTACACTGTATAGATGTAAATGTACACATTTTTGTAAATTGTATATCATTTCCAATTCATATAAAGGAATATGAAGTGTATACACTGATGTATCCTATGTATGGCACTTGTGTGAAAACCATGGTTACCACATCAAAAATTACCGAAAAATGCAAAATATCGCTGTTTTTGACACAAAATTAGACCTATGCAGATAGGAATTCTTTTCTCAAGTTCTATCTTTAATTAAAGCTTACTAACTTGGCTGCAGAACTATATCCGTCCCAGCATAGGTCGTACGTTTAGATTTTTCGCTATTTTCCCTCATGTGTTGTTGTCGAAATTTCACTTCCTGTAAAGCTAGCTTTTCATGTGTAGACACCAATTTCGGAAGGGTCAAAATTTTAATCTCTAACCAAAATTTTTGTTTCTCTTTGTACAAATGTGAAGTCCACAAAGTCCACTTTATCATGCTTAAGCCAATTTTACTCCTGATCTTTTTTTTAGATTTTCATAGGCATGCCATTATAGGGGTTATTCATTGTACAAAAATATCACCCATGGCCACATACAATAATGTACGCCTTCTGTACACTGCCACCTTATACATCACTTTCTATTCCTTAAAATATAATCAAAACCCTTTAGATGTCTGGAAAATGACACAATGAACAAAATGATGTATCCGTTTCCTTTCTCCCTTGAAAAATTAATGAGTAAAATGAATTTCCCCGAAAGGTGATTTTTTACCAATTCTGTTCTCAGACTATCAATAAAGGGAGATAATCTGAAAAATGAAAACTTCAATAAGTTTGTAGTTTTCATTAATAAAATTCCATTATGGGTGAAATTGGACGCTTTGAGATCCTATGCATGGGAAAAACAAGACAGTTTAGTGATAATGTTATGTTTATACCTTATTTTATGACGTCATAGTTACTGTGATGTCATCAAAATTGTGACGTCATCAATGGGTATGTATGACATCATCAATACTTACTGAGATCAAAATGGCTACCAGGAAACCCATCACAACAACACTCTGGCAACAGACACATCTGCCCTATCCGAAGAACACTGCGGAAATGTCAGATACTGAAATAACAGACAAAAATGCCAAAATAAAGTTTGCCTTCTTTTTCTTCACCGAGAAATGACAGCGACTCTCAGAAGTTGTGAAAACCATAAAATTTCCCTCAAAACTCATTTTCTGCATCTGTCATTTTGGAAAATCATAGTTTTCATGATTGACTTTACTAGACTAATCATTATGCTGGTTTAGTTTGGGGTGAAATCAGATAAAATAGCAAAATTTGATTGAAAACAGACAATTTTACCTATTTTTGATAAATATAAATTTATGTACAGTATCCATGGATACCGAGTGCGGATATGAATGAAAAAGACTAAAATTATGTCTGAATGACTCAAGAGATATAGCCTGTAAATGATATATGTTGCTTAGTAGAACATAGATCAAAATATGACCACTTTAAATGTATAATAAAATGTTAACAGAAATCAAGATTGAAAAAGGCTTAAAAAGCCTATAAGGAAGGACGAGTTATTTCCCCTTACGCACGCACGTATAATGGTTCATTTTGATTTCTTAAGTTTAGTAATTAGATTTAACATAAAATAAATCAAGGTAAATATCAAACAAGCATGAAAAGTTATTTTTTTCAAAAACATGACTTTTAGTGTGCTGTATATGGTAGCTGTGTACGGTAGATCTAGAGATTTATGAAAAAAAAAACCAATGCCTGAGAATTGTCAACACAGAGATTTAACCGTACACTGTATAGATGTAAATGTACACATTTTTGTAAATTGTATATCATTTCCAATTCATATAAAGGAATATGCAGTGTATACACTGATGTATCCTATGTATGGCACTTGTGTGAAAACCATGGTTACCACATCAAAAATTACCGAAAAATGCAAAATATCGCTGTTTTTGACACAAAATTAAACCTATGCAGATAGGAATTTTTTTCTTAAGTTCTATCTTAAATTAAAGCTTACTAACTTGGCTGCAGAATTATATCCGTCCCAGCATAGGTCGTACGATTAGATTTTTCGCTATTTTCCCTCATGTGTTGTTGTCGAAATTTCACTTCCTGTAAAGCTAGCTTTTCATGTGTAGACACCAATTTCGGAAGGGTCAAAATTTTAATCTCTAACCAAAATTTTTTTTTCTCTTTTTACAAATGTGAAGTCCACAAAGTCCACTTTATCATGCTTAAGCCAATTTTACTCCTGATTTTTTTTTTAGATTTTCATAGGCATGCCATTATAGGGGTTATTCATTGTCCAAAAATATCACCCATGGCCACATACGCCTTCTGTACACTGCCACCTAAGTTGCGATACAACTTAATTTACAGTCTTTTACTAAAAATTACCTATTTCAAGTCTCAAATTCCACTGGAAGTGGTATGGCTAGAGCCAATAACTACCTACCATTAAGACATCTATTAACACATGTTCAACAACTTCCTTTCTCAATTCCAGTATAAGCTTAGAGCCAGCTTGGGATAAGATGTGAGAAGTGGGAGGGGGAGAGATACCCGCATTCATGCTGTTATGCTTTAAGGCTTTCATGAAATTAAAACAAATCCAATTTTAAACAATGTTGGGATCATGCTGTAAAGCTACTTTCTTGAGTCTAGATCTACATCAATATAGGCCAAACAACTTCTGACAGCGACTGACAAGATCACCATTTTTGCATCAAGATTTTTAACACTACATTCTATGACTGACTGACAACAAAAAAATGAGAATTGTATGTGTTTTAACTAGGGCTGTTATGAGTACCCGAGTACCTGGGCATGGGTCGGGTTGGAGAAGTAAACGAGTCCTAAATGTGTACCCGGGTACCCGTCAAAATAGGAAAAATTTTGTCACACGGCTGTGTCTATGTAAAACTTCTATTAAAGTAGTACAAAATCTCACTGATTTGTGTCGGTTTCACTCACCAAGGATGACACTTCATCTGTTTACAACAAAAATTTCACATGTAACATTGTTTCAAATTTTATTTTCCATGACCGTATTTGATACGAGACGGACATGTGTACTTGAAGTTGACCTGGGTTCACCATAGTCTTATATACGATAACACGAGAGACAGTCCGAATGAAGACTATGTCATGTGATCTGTAGGTTCCGGTTGCATTGTACACGTAATTGACATTGATAATAATAAAGCACCATGTTAATTATCATGTTGTTTGTTGCCTTAATTCCTTGGTTGCAACAAATGCGTATATCGAGTACTTCAAATGCAGGTACGATAAAACAGACAATTACGGTATTGTGCCCCCCCCCCCCTTTTTGTACTTCCTATTGCGCATGGGCAGGTTAGTGTATTCATGTGTGTGTGACAAACAAGCGGGATAGCTTTGACAGTCATGTCAGTAATGTCAGCTTGTTATATATTGTTTTATCCAATTAATGCAGCTATAAAATTATCGACTGGTGCATAAAAACCACAATATCGTTATTGAATCATACTCTACTCATTGCATTGAATCTCCCTTGGTAAGCCTGTCACCCCACACCACAAACAAGGTAAACGTGAAGAAAGCTAACTTACAACTATGATTTATGTATGTTGAGTACACGGGTACCGGTAGGGTACTAAAATCCAGGTACCCAGGGGCAAAATTTAGTACCAGTGACAGCCCTATAGTTTTAACAGTCTTTAAACTAGAGCATGGCTTTTTATATATCGTAAAAAAAAAAAAATCACCAACACTAACAATAAAACTTGGACACTTGGATTATAGGACTACAGCGGATTGATCAGCAAGGCCTAAACATGAAGTTCTTCATCAGAACCTCTCATCATTTTCTATGTAACTTTAGAAGACCTGGGTGGGTCAATATATATAGTTACAATCCAAAGTTAGGTCATTTTCATTTTCAGAACAACTGGTTTCTCCACTTTTAAATGTAGCATTTTCGATTAAAAACAGGGCTGTAATGGTTACCCAGGTAACCGATTACAGGTCGGGTGTGAGCGCAACCAGGGTTGGAAAAAATGTACCCCAACCCCAAAACATGTGCTTAGTACTTCTAACTGAATACAATGAAATTATAGAAAGATTGCAACATCAACAGGTTTGCTATTTTTAATTAACGCAATCCTTCTGTGTACTTTTCTTTGCTTGTGTACTTGCAGCGACATGTCACTCGATGATACAGTAATTAGGAGCGCTAGCTATAGCCCCACGGGAACAAGATGGATCCAGGATCATTTATCATTATTTAAAGCACTTAAACACCATGTAACTAATGTTAAAAACATCCTAAGTTTGTGTCTACCGTTACGTTCGTTTAGACTTAGTAGCGAAGCGATACAGGAAACCAATCAAAACATGAAACGAATCATACCATTGTTGCGGTATTACTTGCACTATACGTACACTATGCGGTAGAGCCTATAAGAATGCCTCGTTAGCTTTCGGGTAAACATGTATATATATGATTTAAACTTACGGTAGAGCGGTTGAAGTTTCTCCTCATCTTCTCCAGTGAATGTCCATATGCTGTAGAAATCGTCTCCACACTGGCAAACCCTACAAAAACACCAACGTTCTCTTGATTTCCTTCACTCTTCCATGATCATGATCAGTGGGCCGCTATTTGTACACGCGTCAGCGTGTTGAAGGTACTTCTTCCATTGTTCTGGTAAATTTGACGTGGTCCAGCCTAGTTCTGTTGGTTTTATACCCGTCAATGCCATCTTTTGCTTCTAACACCGTGTACTGTTCGTGGATAAAGGCCTCTGTGTGATCCAACAACCAGCTTACAACAGGACAACCATGACAGGTGGTCCATGCTAGCATGTGTACAGAGTCCCCGGTAGGGGAGATCACTCCAAACTACAAGACAGCTAACGTCGTACCACGGACTTAAATTCCGTGGTCGTACTAATTAATGCAATGTAGATCTACCGTTACACGCATAGACTAAATAACCAAAAACATGGATCGAATAGAGAAAATATAACACAAGAAACGGAGAATGCTCCGCGTACATCTGTGTCACGTCAACAAACGGGCCGCAACAAACATGTTGTGCGACATATTTTTATTGAGATTCCTCGGTTAAGCGCAAATTTATAGCATATATGATTGTAAATATCAATCGTATAAAATAAACATGACCTATTACATTAATTTTAATACCGCAAAGTATCGTAAACTTTTAAATGTCACTCGTACATTACAGTAAAATCAGTCAACCTCAGCACTGGAAGAACTTGGACGCCATCTTTGTTTTAACGCATGCGCTTCACGATAACTAATTAATCGGAACCCATCGTAATTCTACATAAAATTAGAGAACACTGTTCTTGACGTCACTCAGTGGAAAAATACTGGCGAACACTCAAATATTACCCATCTTAAAAGGTCTCTTGTGGTCGTTCTATTAAAGATATCAAAAAACTAATCATACCGTTTTGTTTGGAATCACATGGACTACTTATATTTGGAGTCTCAGTTTGTTAGCTTTAAATGTAAATTTTTCGACATGAATAAAAAAGAAACTAGTGGAAAAAATGCTGATTTTGGCCTTTTTACCCCTAATATCTCCATAAAAAAAATTTTCCCTGGTATAACAGATACACAAGGAGGTAGATCGAACAGAGTTTCACAAATGAGGATTAGTTGTAGAAAAAGTTGTGGGCCAGTTTTCGTGTTCCTCACGTCGCTACTGATATCGACATCTTATCATACATCTATCGTATTGGATCATTCGTAAGAATGAAATGATGAATCATTCCCTTCTAAACTCATTCCATATTTGCCTTTCCGCTCTTATTTCGATCATGTGCAGTGCAGGCTACAATTTGTTATTTTTTGAAAGCTTCCTGGTTTTAACAAGAGGAAATCTATTTTTAAACTGAAGTGGAGTGCCACTTATCTTATGATTACATCTTTAGCATGTCTTCATTATAGATTTGTTATTAAGCAAGACATGTCAGAAAGCAGGAACAGATCTGGGAATTCAGGAAGCTGTCAAGTTCTGGTATAGCTAGGATTGGTTTGGTTTATTTTGTTTAACATCCTATTACCAGCCAGGGTCATTTAAGGACGTGCCAGGTTTTGGAGGTGGAGGAAAGACGGAGTACCCGCATCCGCAATATTTAGGGGTTAAGATTACCCACGCTCTCTACGCCAGGTTTTAGTGGTGGAGGAAAGCTGCAGTACCATGAGAAAAAACACAGACCAACGGCCACTACCTGGTGACTACGCATACCTCAATGCTGTGATCCAGAGGTGGAGGGCTAGTGGTAGCAGAATGTCAGATACCTTGACCACTTGACCACCACGACCGAGTGGTGGAGGGCTAGTGGTAGCAGAATGTCAGATACCTTAACCACTTGACCACCATGACCCAGTGGTGGAGGGCTAGTGGTAGCAGAATGTCAGATACCTTGACCACTTGACCACCACGACCCAGTGGTGGAGGGCTAGTGGTAGCAGAATGTCAGATACCTTAACCACTCGACCACCATGACCCAGTGGTGGAGGGCTAGTGGTAGGAGAATGTTAGACACCTTAACCACTCGACCACCATGACCCAGTGGTGGAGGGCTAGTGGTAGCAGAATGTTAGACACCTCAACCACTTGACCACCATGACCCAGTGGTGGAGAGCTAATGGTAGCAGAATGTCATGACACATTAATCACTTGGCCACCACGACCCTGAGGTAGAGAGCTAGTGGTAGCAGAATGTTAAACACATCAACCACTTGGCCACCATGACCCAGTGGTGGAGGGCTAGTGGTAGCAGAATGTCAGTCACCTTAACCACTTGACCACCATGACACAGTGGTGGAGGGCTAGAGGTAGAATGTCATGACACCTTAACCACTCGACCACCATGACCCAGTGGTGGAGGGCTAGTGGTAGGAGAATGTTAGACACATCAACTACTTGACCACCATGACCCAGTGGTGGAGGGCTAGTGGTAGCAGAATGTTAGACACATCAACTACTTGACCACCACAACCCTGAGGTAGAGGACTAGTGGTAGCAGAGTGTTAGACACCTCAATCACTTGACCATCACAACCCTGAGGTAGAGGACTAGTGGTAGCAGAGTGTTAGACACCTCAACCACTTGACCATCACAACCCTGAGGTAGAGGACTAGTGGTAGATACTTTATAACCACTTGGCCACTGTGATCTAACATGGGGATGTATACATAGAATCAATGTCTTCCAGTTTTATGACATCTGAACTAAAACTACTGAATGATTAAATTATACATAAGATAAGTCATTCATACAGTTATGAATGCAATCAATACACTCATAGACTTTTTTTATTACAGTTTATATTGATGCTACTTTGATGAGTAAATAACTGATGCGAATTACCTGCCTCTATATCTAAATTATTATCTATGTCATACATTGTGTTAGCATCAATAATGCAAATGGGGTTGCAGCGGAATTCATAGAATATGAATGCATCTATTTTGCATCCATACTAGCATGAACATTAAAAAAAAATGCCATTCAGTCTTCATATGAGGTCATTCTTTGTAAATCATAGGCTAATCTCTGTAACACAAAGAGGGACTGTAGTCTCTACACACTGAGTCGGTTGGAAGCTGTAACCATTTAAACAGGTTTTGTTTTTTCGCTAACTGCAGAGATAACCTACGATAGCTTTAGACGTGTTGTCAATAGTAACCTTCCTAAGATGTACACATCTCGGATTGTTTTTTAATCTAATCTAAGAAGATGCCTCTCTTTTAAACCAGGATGTAGATTGACCTAGCTAGCCATAAAATGTATTTTCAGATAATGTATGTACAATGTATTGGCTTGCCACTGTATTAAATGTGTATGCTTTATCATTAATTGTTTTCATCATTATTAAAATTTAACTGATGTTTTATACAATTTTTTTTTTTCTTTCAGGCTATGAATTCAGGAGAGTTGATTTTAGCTCACCATTAGATTTACAAACTTGGAGGTCTGATCTTCACCGAGCCATGACTGGGTGATTATCACCCATGCATAACCTCTGATGTTGCTGGAGGTTAAAGGTTAACTAGCTGATACAGTGGCTGATTGCAGGGTTCACTGAAGGAGGTCAAAGTTCAAGATGTAGAGCTCAGACGATTCTTTTATTCTTGATTCTGATATTTTCTTCCCAGAATGTTTACTACAACCAGGATTTTTAAAGAATGTGTAAGTTTTTTAATTTAATGTCATGCACATTATACAATGTATGTATTTCACAGTTTACAAGGGGAGTATTGTGCATTTGTGAGATGCAAGATGAAGTGTTGTGCCTAGCATGATATTTCGCTGGAGTCATAACCATATTAATCATGGTTGATGGATGATAAGTGAAAGCTAATCAGAAAGGAATTTTGCCTGAAGCTCAAAACCTTATTTCTTAATGTGAAAGTATCTTGAGGTATGGTTGTCTTACACTGATACGGATTAATCTGATACCGATTTGATGTATCTCTTACCTACAACTATATGCAAGTCGTCATTTACCTTACACATGTACATTATTTATGTACATCATATACCTGTGACTTGTGCAAAAACATCAGGATAATCCTATAGCTTACACATGTGATGGCTTGTATGTGTGCTAGAGTTATCTCCCTTGAGGTTATATACTACCTTACACTTTTCTGTGATTTATGTAAGATGTTTTTTTAAAAGATATATATAAACATAATTACCTGAAACACATGATTGTAGCGACAATGTTCAGTAGAGTTATCTCCCTTGAAGTTATCTTTCTTGTGATACTTTATACCTGTGATTTATACCTGTCATTTAGTTAAGTTATCTCCCTTGTACAACATTATACATGTCAATTAGTTAAAGTTATCTCCCTTGTTATAATGTCTGTGATTTCTGTTAAAGTTGTCTCCCTTAAGCATAATTTCTGTTGATGTTATCTCCCCTTGGGGTACTTAATATCTGCGATTTCTGTTGAAGTTAAAACCAAAAAACAGTGGGACTGGAATCCTTAAGGAAATAAAGGGGAGGTTACTGTGTATAGGAGAATCACAGAACAGTGGGAAAGGGATCCTTAAGGAAGTAAATAGGGGATGGTGGTTGGGTTACTGTGTATATATGGGAAGTACATTACTGTGGGACAGGGATCCTTAAGGAAGTTAAAATGAGGTTACTGTGTATAGGAGAATCACAGAACAGTGGGAAAGGGATCCTTAAGGAAGTAAAGAGGGGATGGTGGTTGGGTTACTGTGTATATATGGGAAGTACATTACTGTGGGACAGGGATCCTTAAGGAAGTTAAAATGAGGTTACTGTGTATAGGAGAATCACAGAACAGTGGGAAAGGGATCCTTAAGGAAGTAAAGAGGGGATGGTGGGTGGGTTAGTGTATATATGGGAAATACATTACTGTTAAGGAAGTTAAAATGAGGTTACTGTGTATAGGAGAATCATAGAATAGTGGACCAGGGATTCTTTTTTAGGAAGTTCAAGGGAGGTAACTGTGTTTAGAGAAAATAACAGAACAGTTGGACAGGGATTCTTAAAATGTTGGTCGAAACTTGAAATACTGGAGTTGTCTCTAAATACAAAAGAAATGTGTTGATATCCTGTACAATATTTACCATGGTTTACTGTTTCTTTGTTCCAGTGTAATTAACCCAAAACAACAACTGACCATGAAGCAGGGACACATATTCTAGCCACTAGACCTTCATATTGACATCGCCATGACCTTGGAGTTGGCCTTGAAACTTGATGAGATGTTTTTACCTGTGATCGGCGGCATCGGCTTCTTTCTCCTCGTCTATGTGGTCGGGGGTTGTTTGTGCCTAGGAGGGTAAGTCAAGGTTTTGTTTGCTTAATTTACAACAGACTGATTCATCAGAAACCAAGAATTAGCTGTATTACAATTGGTATTTACTCTTCACTTGTTTATAATTAATTTTCAATTGATTGTATGCAGAATGCAGCTTTCTGATTGATTAAAAAAAAATTTCATACCTTTCACAATATGGCAATTGACGTTGCGTATTGATTTGTAAAAAAAGAATCTGTTGTTAGATCAGTCAAATTGTACAAAGACATGTTTTAAATTTGAAAATAAATTTCAAAAAATAGTTATTATTATTAGGGTTATGAACAAAATTTTTTAACAATCCGCTACACGGATTCATACAGTTTGCAAATAAAATTGTTTTCATACTCCAATGAAACTAAAAAAGTTGTCATCAATGCTTGAATAATTTTGGGAAAATGAGGCACCTTTTAGTACTGTATTGAGTAGTGAAAGTGAGCAACTTCTATCTTTCATCAATATTTTTGCTCCTTTCTTTCAATGTTACTTTCTTTTCTTGCTAGCCTAAAACATGTTTTACTTGTAAATATTTTATACAATTATGGTCAGCCAGAGATTATAAATGTTTGTTAAATATTACCTGAAGGAGATGGCCTAAAATAAGACCAGATGTCTGGTCGTCAGATCCTTCTAATTATGTATTTGTATTTATTAATGTATTTATTACTGAAAATAAAAATACTGTTTAAATCAAACTGAGCAAAAAAAATCTTTTTGTTAAGGAAGAGTTATTCCCCTTTATGAAATATGCTGATTCTTTTATGTGATATATTTCTTCCACATCATGTTTGTTATAAATCACCTAATTTGAAAATAAGTTGATTTTAACCAAACTGTATTAATTTTGTTATTGTGATATTCAAAGTATGCTTATGTTGCCAGTAGCCAATAATATTAGCTCCTACAACGGATGATTCACAGTTATAAGTCCTCTACCGGCGAGGCCAGAGGGTACTATTAGTTTACATGCTGTCTGTCTGTCCGTCCGTCCGTCCGTCCGCCCGGCCGCCCGTCCGTCCGCCCGCCCGCCTGTCACCTTTGTATGGTTTCTGTGCATTATCTCTGCAGCGTGTGCATAATTATATTGAACTGAAATTTGGTATACAGATACATCAGGTCAAGTCCTGACTTGGCTACGGTTGTATGATTTTTGACAGAGTTACGGCCCTTGATAATTCAGTTTTCCAATAATTCAGTTTTCTTGCATTATCTCTGTAACATGAACACATATTGAACTGAAATTTGGTACAGAGATACATCATGGAGATATCTATGTCAAGTCTCTGTTATTTGTTTCATGAATCACTGCATCTTTATAGCTTGTGGGGGCCGGTAGGGGACATGTTTTGCTTCAGCAATACTCAATATGCTTGTTTTCAAAGAAAAGGAGAACGGTAAGGTGTATTTTATGATATAAATGTAGCATGGTACACTGTAGATATATTGTGACAACCTTATAATAGTGTGCTTTATTTTATCTTACAGAAAACAGAAAGAAACATCGCTGAGTACTGGCAAATATGTATCGGATCGGGACACAGCAACGGTAAAAATTGGCTTCTGTAAATAGCAAACTTATGTTCATCAAACTGCTTCAGCTGATAAATACTGACTTAAGAATAACAGCAATCTGATTAAAATAAAGATCCTTATTCTCACTCATTTATGTAAGAATCTGACAACATCACACAAGAGGTCATGTTAGGATGACCTTGCACCCTTTTCACCTCACATTCAAGTCTAGTTATCTTATTGACCATATCATCTGCTGCAGGATGTATGGAAACCCCTAAATTTGGAAGATGATATATATTTATGACAAATTAAATGTTTAAAGGCCCAATATACGTAACTTCAAGAAATGTTTCGTGATTCTGAAAAATTCTGAAAAAAAACCAGTTGATAACCATGCAAAAATAAGGCTAAAACGAAGTAAACCTGAGCGGTAACTAACAAGAAACTCTTGAGAGAAAAATCCAAATAATTAAAAATAATTCAGGTGTGGCCCACTTCAACAACAAGCCGAAGCTAGAAGACAGGTCAAAATGAATGCGTGTTTACAAATACAGAGTTTCAACTACTGCAGTACCGGTAACCGCATAAGAAGCCATCTTAGATATTGCTGATAACAGTTAATCTTAACTAAATCTATAAATATAATATGTTATTGGGCTTGATTTTCGCTTCAAGTTTTGCCGAAAGTTACGTATATTGGGCCTTTAATGTAAATTTAATGTACATAGATGTGTTTACTCTTTGTAGGCCGCTAATCCTGCTGAGAGCGTGACTGTGGATGTGGAAAATGGCCTGGTTCCGTTGGAGAACGGTCAGGCAGGGGGCAGTCTCAGGTATGACTAACCACCTAAGCAATTTATAATCATGAACTTATATTCATGAGTCCGTTGTGACTGTATTGCTTAAAACAAGAAGTCCCACAATGTTAAAAGTATTTTCAGAAAATCTGTGAGTTCAATAAAAATACTACAAGTACAGGACTTTGTTCTTGTGACCAAATTTATTTAAAGTTCATCTGTGTTTCTTATTGAATGACAGCTATTAATTTTAGAGGATTATAAAATTAAGGTCAAGATCTATACATATAGGTATGTACTGTATAAGATTTCGTATCTATCTGTAATTTAATCCAGTAACATTCACAAGAACTTTTCTATAGCAACATACAGGAATGCAACAATGGTCTTAACAAAAATTAAGATCTGATATAAAACCAACCGTGATTACATGTTTTTCTGAAAATAATTTCCAAGTGTTATTGACAACTTTTGAATGTTTTCAATCACAGAATCAGCAATAGTAGCCAGCGCAGTCCTGGGCATTCTCCTCATCACGCCAATCAGCGCCAGCTTCCGGCACCACCCCAAAGCAACGGGGCTGTCAACAAGACGCTTCAAATGGATGAGAACGATTGTGACGATGATTACGACCACTTGGAAAAAAATGTGAAATTAGGAAACAAGCGTGGGTCTAATTATGATCATGTTATTCTCGGAGAGGATGGGTCGGTGAAAATCAAAGAAAGGAAACCTATCGTAAATGATACAGAATATGCAGAGGTGAGCATAGAAAATATCTATACGCCTGTCAAGGAACAGGAATCATCGGCAAGTAAGGGTCGTGTAAACATTCTGCCGGATTCCAACGAGGATGAATACGCAATGGTGGGCGATGAGAGGGAGCCAATGCTACCGGCAAATGTCAAAGGCAAGGAGGACCCATATGCAAAAGTGAAAGAGAAAGAGGATCCCTACGCAAAAGTTAAAGATAAAAAGGACCCGTATAATAAGGTCAAAGAGCCAGATGACCCATACAATAAGGTCAAGGAGAAAGATGACCCTTACAATAAGGTCAAGGAAAAAGATGACCCTTACAACAAAGTGAAAGATGATGACCCTTATAATAAGGTCAAAGAGCCGGATGACCCTTACAATAAGGTCAAGGAGAAAGATGACCCGTACAATAAGGTCAAGGAAAAAGATGATCCTTACAACAAAGTGAAAGATGATGACCCATATAACAAGGTCAAGGACGATGACCCTTACAACAGGGTGAAAGAGGAAGGAGAGTCTGGTGGTTCATTTATGGATTTTGACCCCTATAATAAGGTCAAGGACACTGATCCATACAACAAGGTCAAGGATGTTGACCCATACAATAGGGTTGAAGATGTTGATCCGTATAATCGAATAAAGGGGGACGACCCACCCTACAATAAAATAAAAGTGGACGATATTGATGATCCTTACAACAAGGTAGATGAGGATGACTTTGTAGATATAACAGAGGATCCGAAATATCCCTACTCCATGGTTGATCCCAACAGGAAGGTGAAACAGGTAACAACCATTACAGTAACTCATAACAGTGGTGAGGACCCTGCTACCCCCGCAGGTGGGGTGTCCCAGGTTGTAGATACGTTCAAAGTCGAGGAAGGTACGGATGAATATGCAGTTGTTGTGAAAAATAGATCAGACTCGTCATCAGTGGCCCCTGTTGCGACGGAGTCAAAGGTCACAGACCATCCCCCAGAGGTCAACCCCTATACCCTTCCCCCTGAACCCCCAAGGAATTACAGGAGGGACGAGATGTCGGCTCCAGCTCCGCCTACAACTGATGGGTCCACACTACAGACAGACAGCTCAGTTAACCAATCACAAACGCAGGCTACAGTCGCTACAGGTGACAGTCAGACTTCATCTGTTGAAGGAGAAACTGTGCTAGACACAGGTAGGTAAAGAGTTTAAAAAAGACTTCAGTAAAAGATTACAGGTTGCAAATATTTATCTGAAATTGACTTCTATTGAGGTGAATATTATGTATTGTCTAGATCTCCTTAATACTACTTCGCGAATCCTTGATCCCTGATGTATTTAAGCATTAAACGATAACACAGAACAGGATTGCAGATAAAATGAATAACGCGCCTTACTTCCGTCACAAGTAATTCCTATATTGAAGATTTAGGGGGTTTTCTGAGATGTTACAACCCCGCGCTCGCAATCGATAAATAAAAGTGTAAATCATTATTGCTTTTTAGAAAGGGAAATATATAGGGGATGGATGTAGGGCTGTTCGTTTTTCTCTAGTATGAACGGAAAGTAAGTTTTTATGCTCGTTTTGTAACGTTGTCGAGGTATTTTCTGCCACAGAGTTGCATACCTTCTCTCTTTTTCAGTGTCGGCTAGTCGATATTTTGTGAAATTTAACCGCTTGACATATCGAGCTGAAATTTGGCAATTATTTTCATTATGGTTTTAAATGATTAATAGCATAAAAAGAAAATTGGGAAAGGGCCTGTTTCCAAAATGGCCCCTTCTCTGATTCAAATTGATTTAGGTCACTTGGTTTGTTTTTTATGGCTCCTCAAAGTTGTACCTTTCAGAAGCTGTCTAAGTGTTGATAAAATGTGCATGTTATGTAAAATATTAATGAAAATCTAATCAAATGATAGTCACCGTAAAGAATACATTCTTGGCATGATTGTGACAAAAAATCATGTTTCCATTGTGCCATTTGGCTGTTTTATGGAAGAAACAATCTCAAAAATGCCATTTTCGATGATAACATTTTAGACACAAAAACTGTGTTTTTTAGAGAATACACCCTTTTATTGGCGTTGGATGCAAACCAATTTTTATCCTATCAAACAGTACGTAATATGCTATTGATGAGAGGAAAAATCATCAAAATGTAAGTGGTGGAACATTTCCAAATCTTGGGTTGAATTAGCCTATGGTTGAATTGCCGATTTTCGACTTTCTTTAGATAATTAACAAAAACACGAGAGTATTTGCTCGGTATGTTGAGAATATGTACACAGATATGAAAAAAAGTGAGAGAAACACTTTTTCATGAAAGAAATCCAAGATGGCTACTTCACAAGTCCCCGTGGTTGAAGACATTGGCTGACAAATAGACAGAACAACACACAAAACGTGTTCCTTATGATTTTGGTTGGTATTTGCATTTACGAGAGTGTTCATAGCTACGGGCGATTGTATAATACCTATATCTATAAGTTTGGTGAGTCACATGGTAACGAGGATCTTTCATATCGAGCCCCAAACATACTTTTGACATATGACATATGACATTTTGACATGTTGCCGCATGGAAAACTATTTCAAGTTTTATCGGAATTTCTTTACCTGTGGTTGTAATGGTCGAGGGTTTTCCAGCGCCCTGTAATACCCAAGGTACAATTTTAGTACAAGATACTGGAGATATGCGCACACATTCCCAATCGTTCTCTCTCCAACTGGGCACTGGCAGTAGTAGTCTTTTATTGGGGCCTCATCAATCAGATGAAACAGTGAACCGTACCCAAACGTTATATTTCGTTTGGCTTTTGTATCGCGAATGTATTTGTCATCACTTAAATGTTCGGCGATGTAACCAGGAGCCAGAGATATCTGATACGTTCCACACGTAATGGTTCTCAATGCAAGTAATCGATATCGAGACGGGGAAACAGTACGGAAGATGCATCCATCTTGACAAAATCGGACCTTGCCCGTCTAGATAGATCCGGATCTGTCTTTACTCTCTGAGCTAAACCATTCGGTGTTGTCAAAGGTCCTTCATACGTTCAGCCATTAGCCTATCTTTGGCATCTCTCTCTGGAGATCTCTGGTAGATCGGTCCTCTATAACCATTCAGACAGGCTGTGACGGTTCGAAGCAAAGCCTCAATGACATTGATAAAGCTGTTGGAAGTAGGTCCAGTGTTTCAGACGACCATGATAGGATTCCACAATCCACCTCGATTTGGTGATAGTTCTGTCAAGATTTGCTTGGACGTCAGAATGTTGACTTTGACCGTGTATCAGGTATAACAGCATGCTAGCATTGAGGCCAGAGGCTTCGAGAACTTGTAGGACATCTCTAAAACCTCGGTCAACGACAACATTGTCATCTGGTTGTAGCCAAGTAACTAGCTTGTCCATGACATCTTTTGTAATTGTAGCATCATTTTCGCTGCCAGTGAATGGTCCTACTGTGTCCAGAATGTAGCCATCTAGTAAGGCGATGCTCATGAATTTGAGATAGTTTCTCTTCTTCTGGCTATAGTAGGACATTCTCTGGAGCTTGTGGTTGAAGCTTTTCTGGATATAAATATAGGTGCCTTCTAATATGGCATTGGCTTTATCTCCAAAAAATGCTTCTGAAAGGACAGTATTGTGCCCGAGCAACTGTTCTCTTGTCAAGTGATCTGGCCCTAGCAATTGTGGGTCTATCGATGTGTCTAATGCCTGTACTATGGAGTGGAAAGTTTTGGACGCACTTGACTTGGAAATTCCAAAAGGAGAAGAACACTGACTCCAGGAAATGTCGGTTTTCAGTTTTACCCAGAACAGTTGTAGAGCATCGTGTGTAGTCTTGGTATATATACCAGATGAAAGATATGGGGAACAGTGCGAGTGGATTTCGAGGAACTGATCTTTGGACCAACCTGTCCAGGCCATGCATGCCAAGTCATCAAGAGAAGAAAAGCTTATTGCAAACACAGACTGGTTCTGTGAAAGGACGTGCGACACTTCTAAGAGGTCATTAATGATTTCGGACGATTTTGATGGTAACTGAGATTCCAAGGAACCTCTACCATCAAGGACTACCTCTGTAGACGGATCTAAGTCGTTACCAATAAGGTGAATGGAGCAGACGCGGGATGAGGTGGGGCACCACAGATTGTGTGAATAGATCAGGTGATGTCTTTGATTTTGTTCCATTTATTGCAAAGGTAACAAGACAGAGACAGCATTTTTTGTGTGAAGATGATCCATTCAAAAGATCATGAAGGGTTAGCAACGGCAGGATATGGGACGGGGAGTCATCTTCTTCCTCTATTTCCTGGTTCTCCTCGGTTTCAGGTTCAGGCTGATTTTTGTTCCGAAGATACTTCATGTAGCACTTCTGGCAAATGAGTGCTTGTTCCTTTGCTGACAACAATCCTTGTTGCACCAGCGTATCTAGGAGCCATTAATATTGTGAACTATTAACATTGCGTGCACTTCTGTTCTTATTGCCACTACGTTTCTTGAAGTATAGTTGACAGCCTTCTCCAACACATTTACCCTCCATATCTTGAAACAATAACGATTGGTTTATGAAGCGTCGATAAAGTAACAAAATAGCAAGCCACCGATAATTGCTGTAAACAGCTAATACTTAGTAGTGTGGAACAATTATGCGAAAATGTGTGATAATAACGAATTGATTGATTACTTAGAACAAAATAAAGTATTTCATATGGATAATCTCTCTAATCGATGTGGCGTGGTCGGCAGGCATAAAGAAAGTGAAACAAGTCAGGGTCCCAACCCTGACAGAGCAACAACGCTTTGGAGATGGGACAATAAAACAAGGAAAGTGAGACAAGAATATATAGCGTCGAGTCAATGATTCCGTAAATGTATAGACAAAGACAAGAAGATACGGATAAATGTTTAAGGTCACACGATCAGAAAATTCAGAAGAGGACAACTTGAGATAGAAAAGTATTCATGTATCAGGGTGTCCTCAGTGTAAATCTTTATATTGATACTGTTTATTTAGTCGTTTGATATCATAAAACTGTCATGAAAATAATCGCTCTGATATTCAATATAAAATTTTGTATATAATAAGCTATATAATAGGGTTTCAGACAAGGTTGTTACTCATTTCCCCTTTTCTTTCAATTTACAACCACATTCAGGCGGCGATATGAGAACGTTCCACCACATGGAATGAGCTGATTTTTGGTACACATATGAAACAAGTTAAGCTCTATCCGATTTTGTGATGGAAATTTGCATCCAAAACTATATAACGGGAAAAAATTGCAATTTTATGGCATTTTTTTCCCTAATTGTGTCTCTGCAAGAGCATTTTCATCCGAGAATTTTTTTTTTTTTGTTTTATGAATAAACACGATGTTTTGCAAATATTTATCCAAAAAAAATTATACTATGTTGCTAATTACAATTTCGAGATAACCTTCTTTTATTTACGACCTTATGTCTTTAAAGCTCAAAATGACAACTTTATAAAAATACATTTTCACTGAAATTATGAAATCCGGGTGTCGGAAAGGTGTAAAATTATTCTTCGGAAAAGAAAAAAACTGTAGTGGAGCTAGATAAGAAATTATACGGGGGCAGGCTCCTATGGAGAATTAACATTACTGGAAACAGGCCCTTTAGTTTTATATTTTATTTTAATTATTCATTTTTCGTACTGAATAATTATCTACATGTATATACTGTATATAGATGGTTATTCTCCTGGCCACAAGTGCCTGTGGTTAATAAAGGGACCATGAAACCCCTACAGACTATGAATATTAGTGATAACCT
The DNA here is from genome assembly GCA_947623455.1 of Mimachlamys varia. Classification (NCBI taxonomy): domain Eukaryota; kingdom Metazoa; phylum Mollusca; class Bivalvia; order Pectinida; family Pectinidae; genus Mimachlamys; species Mimachlamys varia. The sequence continues at coordinate 32,786,917 of OX392540.1, forward strand.
TCAAGCATATATGACATAACAGCTGGCCATTAACAATTCTAGGTCCTCCCCGACGGGAACCTGGTTACATCAAGCTGACTTCAAGAGAGTCGATGGCCAGTATTAACGCACGCCGCGCTCTCAACACCTACGAAACTGTGGCCGAGACGGAAAACATGTATGCAACAGTAAGTATTCTTTACAATCTGATTAAATCATATCTTGAACTCCAGGCCGTTACGTAAAATTCTCTCTGCTGCTTTAAGATCTGAGAAAGTCCCATAGGGAGTCACGTCCCGATGACCGTTTGCATTAGCCAATCAAATTACTTCTTTCAGAATCTTGACACTGAAATTTTGAGGCGACAAAGCTTGCATAATTGCATTTGTCCGTTTAGTCATTTCGTCACCAAAAAGTTCATGTGGAATATAAATGTGATGAAATTGCTTGCTGCAAGATGACAGGTCATTGGAAAATTATTTTAGTGTTGAGTAAAGAGGCGACAAAGGTCATCTGAACATGACCTCTAATGAGATGTTGTCAATTTCTTGTAAAATTGTATTCTTTATAAACAATAATATATTCAACCCAGCATCGACATCCTACTTCTTCTGAGGTTAAACAGTTTTTGGGCAAAGTGTTGCAGCACGACCATCAATAAGCTGTTGTTTATGATGAAGTTTTACAGGCCCTATTTTATGTCCGGTAAAGGAATGAAAAACTGTGTAATTTTTCCCGATCTTCCTGTTAAAAGTTCCCAATGCAGATGCTTGAAAGAAATGTTTACAAAATTAAATATTTGTTCTGGGCTGTAAATGTAAACTGAGTTCTGACAGTGCTTTGAATGGTAATTTAGAAGAAAAAAGTAATGTATTTAGCTCTTGTAAACTTACAATAGTGTTTCCCAAAATATCCCAAGATAGCCATTACGTCGTTAAATTTTTTCCCAATTTGATCTCAGGGTCCAATTCCCAAAACCCCCTGATAAAGCCCTGTCTTAACAAAAAACAATGGACCTTATTATGCCCCTGCCATGAAATGGTGGGGGCATATATTGTAACCCATGTTGTCGCGTTGTGCCGTGTCCAGTCCTATCCCCTCCTGTCCTGTCCCGTCCAACGGTAATGTAACCAACTTATTTAGATAACTACTGATCCGATTATCATCAAACTTCGCATACGTTATAAGTATGAAGAACTAATCTCATATGGGGGAAGGGGGCATTTATGTCTCATAGACATTAAATGGGTGTTAACTTTTGAAACCTCCAATGAGGGAGATCTCCCTCATTTGATCCAGACACACCTGTTATGTTTATTACACATACCCTGCAGTAACTAGTAGATGATTTGACCACAGGATATAGCTTTTGAGTTTGTGTGTGTTGGACAAATGAGGGAGATTTCGAGGGAGATTGGTAAACTTTGGTCAAAATGAGGGAGCTTGAGTCTTCCTAACAGGTATATCATTTCTAGTTTTCAATTTATTGGGGGTTCAAAGGTCAATGCCTACATCTCGGTTACTAATATACAGCATTGAAAATCATCTTGCAGCATCTGGGGCATTCATGCATTTCCTACAGACAGTAAGTTTCCGGAGCTAATGAGTTAACAGGTGTTGTTTGATCATGTGTTATATAGGTAGAAGGTGGATCAGGAGATGGAGTTGTTCAGGCTGCAACTATAAATACTCCTCCCAGCCGAGCCAGCGTTCCCAACGACTTCTATGCAGAAATCGGAGGTTCTGATGACAGTGTAAATCCCACACCCTCCACCAACCCTGTACCAAACAGAAACAGCTTGCCTCATGACTTTTATGCAGAAATCGGAGCGTCTGGTATGTGTACACGAACTGTAGATATGTTAAACATGAAGGATGCTAATTTTAGCACAGCATTGCCAATTAATGTTGTAAATATGAAATTATCACTCCTCTATTTTCTCTTACATCTGAGAAAAATGTTTGAAAAGTCATTTTATACTCCCACTTTGTCAAAGTCTTGGGGTTTATCGCCCTTGTATCAATCTCTCCATTCTGACTGGTATTTCCTGAGAATGTCTATGATGCTGATTCATGCGTCAAACTTTACCTGTGTACCTCAAATGATAATTTATATAACATCAGATATATCACCCTCTCTAGCTTGCATAAACCACTCTAAATTGCTTTACAGTACATAGGTATACAATTTATTCAATCAGTACAATTAACATACACAATTAATCAAGAATATTCTGAGGAATATGTAGGAGCTTCCTTATCAGGCACCAACTCCTAGTCTTATGCCACCTGGCTAATATCTCTCTATGTGTGTATACCAGCGTGTGTGCTGGAGATATATTGATGTATTGTGTTCTGTTGGTAGTGGGACCATGCCTCAAACGGCATCTTTTATAGTGCTACATCAATGGAATGCTGCAGTTCAGATACTGCAACACCCATCCCAGACCATTTTATACTCCACCTGGGTTGTTGGGGGGTCATGCTGCCAGGAGAAAAACACGTTCTCTGATTATTCAATCCCCAGCCGTCTGTTTGGAAGGTTGGAGAGTCAACTACTCTACCAATCCACCAGTATTTAGGTTAAGTTTTTATAAAGAAAATTTTAGACACAGATTCATTATTGGGCTCCAAATTTCGTAGATTGGCAGATTTTGTCTCAGATTCAAAGTAGTTGGGTGGACTTATGACAGGGCAGAAAGAACTACAGATAGATAAAAGCAGGTTTATTACCAGGTCTTTGCTAATTGCTGGAGAAATATTTTACTTATATGTTTTGATTCCCAGGAGAACAGCAAGCTCGTGTACCTGCCCCGCCCTCATTGGATAGTCTTCACCTCATGACTAAGACACACCATGAAGGTCGTCAAGGGTCAAGGTCATCTACAGAGGAAAGTGACTTTCGGCACAGCATACCTGAACAGTTGTCGCCAAGCGCCTTTGTCAGCTCGCCTCCTTTTGGCGCGTCAGCCCGAACAAGTTATGCAGAGCCGAAAGTGTCCAGTCCCAATGTCAGAGGTACTAATGGTAAGGTGACCCTTGACCCCAATTATCAGACTGTCAGGGATTGTGTCAATGACCCTGACCTTGACTGTGACATTGACCCAAATTATGAAAGTGTAGAGGAAGCAAAGGCAAAAGTATTTGTGTTGGAACAAAAAAAAGAGAATGGACAAAATTTGACGGACACCAAGAAAAAGAGGAATCATGTTTATGAGGAAGTGAAACCGTCATCAGAGGCGAGAGGAAATCAGACACATGCATTACGCTCTCATATGTACGAAGACATTGATGAAGTTCAGGAGCAGAAACGTGAACTAAATAGAAAGTCGCAAGAAATCTCAAAGTCCAAGAAAATGTAACAAAGAAATTTGGTTTCATTTATGTTTATGATTTCATTCATGTTATGATTTTATTTTTCATATACACAGAATCTGAAAGTCACAAGTAATCTCCAATTCCTGCCGGAAACCTAATCAATTTATAAAAAATAAGTTGATGTCTAGCATGATTTCAATACTTTCAATACAAAATAAAATAAATCTCAATTTTAACGAGGAAAAAAAGTTTTATACTGCTTGAATTTTTATTTCAATATTTGTTTTATTGCAATGGACAATTTATTGGTTAGCTTTATGAGCTGGTGATTATTTCAAATTAATTACTGCAAGAATTTGTGTTGTAATGTTATTTTTACTGATTGTTGCTGTAAGCAATACTATTGTAACAACATACAGTATGATACATATATATATAAACATATGAGCATTATACGTAATTATTTATAATGATTTTAGCAGTATGCAACATAATTTTGTAAATGTAGATACTGATTTTTTTTAAGCCTCACCATGAAATGGTCAGGGCGTAAAGTGTTGCCCATGCCGATCGTTCCATGTTCCGCCATTCTGTTAAAGTTCATTTCGGCTCCTTTACTTTTTAATGGATTGAGTTATTTGACCTTAAGGAAAAAAAAAAGGTCAAAAGACACATTTGTGTTGACTTCAGAAAACGATTTCCTTAATCTTCACTTCTTCACATTCACTGATAGCATTTGCATTCTCTTGTATCAATATTATGTCAATTGGTTTGTTTTCATGGTATTAATCTGGATTAAGAAAATATTAAAAACATACGTTTTTGCTCATTCAGGGCTACCAAAAAGCTCTGAACATCTGCCTTTGTCACCCAATACTTAACGAGCATGTGAAAAGTTATGAGTTACTTTGATTAAAAAAATAATGACACTAAAATTCTATGTACTGTTCTCTTGTGTTGTCAGTGGGAACATTTACATACATTGAAGCATCTGCTTACAGTATATAATGAAGTATATGCTGATTTCAACTGTGAATAATATTGAACTGATTTCAGGAGTATCTACTATAATTCATTTTCAGAATTTAATAATTCATAAAATAGTATATCATACTGGTTATAACAGTATTCAATATTATAGATACACTGATTTTAGCAGTATACGCTATTGTATATTTACTGATTTCCGCAGTATAAAATAGTGTGCATATACTGATTTCAGCATTATACAATATTTGTGTTGATTTTAGCATTTTAAAGTACAGTACATAATAGATATTAACATCATATAACATGCATGCATATTGCCAGTAATTTTATCAATATTTTTCTGAAGAAATCCTAGTTCCGAGCAGCACCTAACTTTTTGCAGATGCCATGATAACATATATACAATGTACTCTGCGTAAGTCTTGTCATACAATAAATAAACAATAATGTTTAAATCTTTTAGGCCTATAGACAAGCTAACTGGTTCCACATCATTGGTGTGGTGGTATGAAAAACGATTTTTTTCAAATACTGGTGATTTCTCTTGTTCAGTATAAACGGTGATGATTGTGCCTCAGTTTTGTATAAATCAGTTTGTACTCGGAGTTATCTTCCTTTTACACACCGACACCTGTGTTTAAAGTTGAGTGCCATGGATTGTGGCAATATCTTAAACATACACTCTCAACTTCATCCTACTACAGTCAAACCTCGACTAATCGAACATCGATGATTCAAATTCCTCGATGTGTCAAACTTTTGGCAATGTCTGATTTTTTTTATTATATAACACTATTAATTTACTTTTCATGAATCGAACTTCTATGAATCGAAGTTTTCATTTGACCCGTTCGTTATGAATACATTGAAAAGTACAACTAATAAATGGAAGTGAAAATTTTACCTGCTTTGAAACTTAAGTTGCCAAACAAAAAAATCTCAATCAAGATTATCACGTTACAAAAACTACAGTGTATATTTCAGTATACCATTCTTTGTAAATGTGAATCTACAATTTCTTAGCCTGTATTATGTTACACTAGCACGGCATCGGTTCTTCTTATGTACAGTATATATTTACATGTCGATGTTCGATGTTCAAAATTCATGAGTCGAAGTCCCAATGTTTCGAAGTTTTCACGACGGTCCCGCAAAGTTCGAAACATCGAAGTTTGAATGTATTGACTAGTGTGAAGAGTACTAGTACTGACACATGGTAAGGAATCGGCCAACTTTCTCAACTGTATTATTACGATATTTACAGCAAGGTAGAAAATAGTTTGACCAGACAATGAAAATCTTATTTGACCAAAAAAGTGTACAAGTTGGTAATAATGTACTGTACTCAATTCAGCTACGTTTCTATTCTGTTGACATTAACAAGCTGAAGAAAATGTTTCGAAATAAACAAAACTATGCTTGTGTACGAAAATAAGATTATGTAATGAAAATTCCTAAGGAGTATGAGGAAGGTTTTATAATATATGACAGAAAAAGTAATATTCTGGTGAACGTACACAGTGATAGATTAGCCTAAATCTACACTATTTTATTGTTGACCCAATGTCATTTAGCTGGAGGCTAGTTATGTTACAGAATCCTTTTTTGCCATTATTTAGTGGAGGTAACTCTAGGTAGAGAATTACTGTAAATACACTATACCTTAAATGTTGTCCTGTTTTTGTGTTGGTACAAAATGTACATACATCACAATGTCTGTGTGTTAACACATTCACCCCTGAAGTCTCATTTGAACTCTTCCAATTCAATGGATGGATTAGTTTATTATGATGTTTCAGGGGTGAATGAGTTATAAATTTCCTGGTATGTAAACTTTATACATTTGTACAATGTTTCAAAGTCTGCAAGAACTTCTGGTGCTTCATTCTAATAATTGCCTTCATATAGATTTCATCATCATTCATATTATCATAGGGGTAAGGAGGGATAACCAAATTATCTCCCCTTCTCCTTTTCAAAATGGTTTTGTCTGTCTTGTTCTTTCAAGTAATTCACTGTTAGGGCAAACAAGAAAAATGACCATCACTTTTTTTCACAGAAAACAATGTTTATAATTTTTTACTGTCATCTTGATTTTGAGTTTGCCGTAAACTGATGTTTTTAACAACTTTATTGGTCAAACCAGACTTCACATCATTCCAAATTTTGACCTTTACACAACTGTTCATTTTTAAGGATCCGTGTACGACTGCCTAAAACTGTAACCTTAAGGATCCTCGTACCACTGCAAAAAACTGTATCCTTAGAATTAATATATTTATGTAAACTGATTCAAATTACCATAAACCCTTCCACCCCTCTTAACTTCAATAAACCCCCACCATTTATTGATTTGGACAAGTCCATTGTGATCTGCAGGGTTGGAAGGGTGAATTAAGTGGTATGCACTATACTAACTGCAAGAATTCAGCCGTGCAAATTATTTCTGGATTCAATTTACCAAAATTCCATCATCCTTAGGTAATTTAAATAAATTCTTCCATTCATTTATGGGGACAGGTCCATTGTGAGCTACAGAGGCTGACGGATCAAGTAATAATAGACTAAATTACCACAAAGATTCTAAGTTATCACAGACATAAAACACAGAATATACTATTTATTTTAATACATAAACACATTTATTTCTGAAATATCATAATTGAATATTTCAAACCTTTGAATTGGAAGAATTCAAATATGTCTTCAGATGTTAATGAGTTTTAAAAATCTTTTTCAGTTTCAGTTAAATGTGGATGACACGAAAACTAAAACATGTAACAGTCGAAGGGACATCACTCTTGTCGTCTTAAAACAGTTGTACATTGGTTCACTGGTAAAAGAGATTTAATGTTATTAAAAGATAGACTTGTGCATTTCATATTTTTTAGTGTATTTGTGTTAATTTATATTTTTAATTGTATGTAGATAAACAGTAAAACCTTATACTTCGTTGATTTATTCAGCAGATGTTTGGATTTATCAAGGTTTTTTACCACATAATGTGGTCAAATTTACAGAAATGGTTGAATGAGTTGTTAAAATAGAGTTTTATTCTGTATTATTAAGGCTTGCATGGTATGACATTCGATGAAAAAATATAGGTAATATATAAGCTTATACAGCTTACCCTTGACTTATCGCCACCCAAATTTACCGCCACCCTTATATACTGCCACCTAAACCTCTAGAAAGGATTTCTCTCCTATATAATTCCCTCGTAAAGTTCGCCACCCTTGCATACCGCCATCCGCCACAGCCTTTAAAATAAAAAAGTCCCGAATAGCTATATATTTCACTCAACGATAACGCCATGTTGTTCTGTTTTTGGAGATCGAAGAACTCTTTAGTGTTCCATTTGGAATTTCATGCAGCAAAAGCAGATCAATAACTATTTTCAGATATAAATTTGTGCCAATGTAGATCTATATGACGATATAATACTAAGCTTGTTTTTATTTACAAAATGGAGGTGATTCGAGGTAGGATGATTGAGCAACAGACTTAGATGGAGGAATAGAGGCTAGGGGAGGTGGGAGTTGACTTATATAACCAAACGTTGTTTCTGAGATGCTTTTCCTCCCCAGATTCGTCTGAGTTTAAGAAACATATGTCATGTGACGGGGAGCATGTGTACTTTTGTTGTACTACAAAAGCATAAGCGTAAGACTAAACAGTATACAAGAAAATCACTACGAGTTTCCTTATGTCATGTCTATCTACATTGTACAGGGTTTTTAAAGAATGCTGGATTTCTTTCATTTGTATCCAAATTTACAAATCTTCTACGCGACAATGTTGATTAGATTTATATATACATGCCCTCCTCTTTTACAACATTATCGCCAAATCACGTAATTTTCGTTTCCACTAAAAGTTGTGTCTTGGAAATGACGCATTGGAATCTAAATTAATGCCTATTCGACTACTAAAGACCCATAGTGATAGCATTGTTGAGGCTTTGTATAATGCATCTTTACAGCTGACTTATTATAAATATGCAAATTAGCATTAGCACATGTGCTTGAAAATAATGCTGAAGGAAATTATTTCGCTTTTTCACAAGAAAAAAACAAAAATGCGCCCCGGTAGGTAGAACATGCACTTGGTTGGTAACACAATTTGTTTTATTTTCTGATTTTTTTTTTTTTTTAACATCAGTTGTATTTAAAAACTAGCTGTTTTGGAAAAATTATGTGGCATAATCTAGGTAGCTAAACGAGCAAAAGTAACGAGCTCTTGCAGATTCACACTCACCAATTTGATGATACATGTATTAGGAATCAAACATTTCAGCTTAATGTATGTTTATTCAGATAGATACTTATTTCAGTGATTATTTTGTTGTATTTTTATATATACATTTGTACAGTAAAACATGTTTGTAACAAATCCCTACGTTATACATATATTTTACATTATTGTATGTTACAGCCATGAATTTGCTGTAAGTGTGTTCATTATAAACATGTTTAACTGTAGAATTTTATATAAAAATTTGATTATGTGTTTATTTTCATCGTGTGTTATTCTACAAACTTAAAACAGTCCTTTTGTTTTCAACAAACAAACAAAAAATTAACATGTGTAATGATATAACTCCCTATACTCTTATTTAAGGTTATGTGATCCTCTGTGTTATTTTCTACCAAATAGGCAAACACCTGTCACATTTATAACAAGCTTTTTGATTGGTTGTAACTACGGTCAAACCTGGTTATGGTTAAGTTGGCAGGACGATTGGAAAAATTTGAGTAATCCTGGTATTCAAATTAAGGCAGTTCAAACTTTAGCGTGAAGTTTGGCCAAAAAATTAAGAAGTGCTTCAAATTAACCTGTGTTTACAAGTTATATGAGTTATGGATAACAAAATTTTATTGTGAAAACGTACAAAAATACCTGGCCATTTGGAATCATTAATGTCAAAGGTTGGAATAGTCTATTATAAAATGTTAGGAGGTGAATGGTTTAAGATCTGGTTTAAATACAATTTTGACGTTGCATAATCCTATATAATATAGAACTTGAGTAATGGTTCTTCAAAATAGTGATGATGTTTTTAAGGAGGAAGACAATTACATTAACTCATCCACCCCTGAAGACACATTTGAACTATTCCAATTCAAAGGCTGGAATAGTTCACTGTGAAAATTGAGGGATGAGTGAGTTAAGAATAATACACAGTCGCTGTTTCATGTTTTGTTTTAATTTAATGTTTTCAGCAAACTGTGTTGAAAAAATGAAAAAAAATTATTTCAAGTATTTATTTTATTACAGCTGTTTTTTTATATGTTTTGATATGTTAAATGATTCAAAGACTGGGAAGAACTTGTGTGAAATATAGAATTTAATCTGTGTTTGAAGATAGCATAATACCAATATCATCAAATAGATGACTTTTTTGTTTATAATCTCATGTGTATAGCTATATTATATATATATTTATGTGTAGTTTCATAAACTGTTATTTATTTTTGAAATTGTTAAAAGACAATATGTGTCGGAAATCCTCATCCCCTGTGAGATATGTTTTCTTTGATAAGCCCATGTTTAGAAATAAACCCGCCCCTTCTTCTAAGATGATGATTCACAGGAGAATTTCATTACTGGATTAAAATTTGGGTCATATTGGAAAACCAGATATATATTATTTCATGAAATAATCTTTTGTTAAAGAAGACCTTTAAACTATTGAGATGATATATGCTTCAGTATGGTAAATATTCTCTCTGTCTGCGGTCTAAATCACTAACCAAATAAGATTTTATATGATTTTAATCAAACTTAGTAGATTTTTATTTCAGTTCCAACACCTGTGCATGTGTTTACTTCAGTGCTATTAAAATCAGCTTACTCACCCCTGAAGACACATTTGAACTCTTTTAACACAATGGCTGGAATAGTCCATTGAAAATTTCAGGGATGAATGAGTTAACCCCATCATCCCTATATCACCTGAGTAGACCCTACCATGTTTTGATCTGGGTGTGTCCACCATAGTCTGTAGTGATGTTAGGGTTTACAAACCAAAAATGTACCAATGTTTTCTGCCATGTTTTGTTTGTAAATGTGATAACTTTTTTACATTTAAAAATGAATAATCAAGTATCATATACTGTCAAACCTCATAATAATGATTTGAGGTTCTTATATACCGCTTTATCACAACCTTAAAGGGCGTCTCAAAGCAGTTCAAAAATTATTATCCGTGGTTATAGGGCCTTAGCAGCCACGTAATATTGTTCTCAACTCCCTGGGGAGCATACAGCCAGTGCTGCTATTTCATGCTGTTATTTCGACGCTCACAGCTAGCATTCTACAATTTCTAGCACTACCCAACCACGTATTCATTTACAGCTGAGTAGACTGGAACAAGCGGAGTAAAGTATCTTGCTCAAGGACACAACACATGTGCTGTGACCGGGACTCGAACTCGCAACCCTTCGGTACGAGCTCGGCATCCTACACTAGAACACCATGCATCTTAAAGGTTGTAGGACATGGGCGAAAAACTTTGAAGTATCTGAGTATTTAAGTTAAGTGAGTTCGAATATTTACTGTGTGGTTTGTCCTGGATCGACAAAATGATTCAAATTAAATGGGGTCTTCAAATTATAGGAGTTGGAGATAGCAAGTTTTTACCATAGCTTAAAAAAGAAGGTGATTATTATAGAACCTGTGCAAAGATTTTTTTTTTAAATCGCAAATATATACTTGTACATGTATTTACAATATTGACCATACACAAGTAGTGACATTGAAGTTCATTCATTTTTATTTCACCATTTTATTCATCATCAGAAAAAATGTTGTTTAAACCTCATTAACATCATTTTATTTCAAATATACAATATTGTAAAATGTATATGTCATGTTGTCATCTAATCATTATGAATGTGTAACAACATAAAAAATAAAAATACATTAAATTAGAATTTTTTCTTTTTATTTGCTTATTTTTCTGCATCACCATTAAGTTATGGCTATTTAACAGCTTGATAATGATAAATGAGGACATTTTAGCTCACCTGGCAAGATGGGCAAGTGAGCTTATGCCTTGGCGCGGCTTCCGTCTACTATCGGTCTGGAGTCAACCCTAAACAACTTCTTATCTATAAACAAAAGGCCCAGGGTAGTGATATTTGCCAGTAAGTACCTGGGACAGAGTGTTATGAAGTGGCCTGAAACAAAAGACCTTGAATTGCTTTTAAGGTCACAGGGGTCAAATATGTAAAAAAAAAACAAAAAAAACAGGCCTAATGGGCTTGCATCACGCACCTGGAATTAATTTCTGAATTGTAACCTAACGTTGCCTAAAATCTATTAATGTAAGACATTCAGAGCAACATGTTAATATTTTAAAATATTTTACCTGTGACCTTGTAAGACAATGCCATTTTTCATTTGCAAATTTTGCGCGGCTTCTTCCAAGGAAGCTACCAGCCAAATATCATATCTCTAGGCCTTTTAGTTCAGCAGAAGTTGCTCAAATATTTTAACAGCTATGACCCTTGTGACATTGAATATGGGTCAAGGTCATTTCTTTTCGCAACCTTTGTCAAGCTTCATCCAAGGAACCTTTCAGCCAAATATCATGCTTCTAGGGCTTTTGGTATTCCAGAAGAAGTCATTTAAATGTTTTAACAGATTTGACCCCTACGGCCTTGAATACGGGTCAAGGTAATTTTTATTTGCAAAGTTTGCTTTGCTTAGGAAGCTAGCAGCAAAATATCATGTCTCTAGGCCTTTGGGTTAATCAGAAGAAGTTGTTTAAAGGTCTTAACAAATTTGACCCCTGTGACTTTGAATATAGGTCAAGGTCATTTCTTTTCGCACACTTTGTCAGGCTTCATCTAAGAAACCTTTCAGCCAAATATCATGCTTCTAAGGCTTATGGTTTATTAGAAGATGTCGTTTAAAAGTTATAATATATTTGACCCCTGTGACCTTGAATATGGGACAAGGTCGTTTCTTTTTGCAAACTTTATTCAGCTTCATCCAAGGAAGCTACCAGTCAAATATAAGGTCTTTACGCCTGACGGTATTTCAGAAGAACTCTTTTTTCCCTATTGGGCTCCGCCCCTCTGGCCCCTTTGGGGGTCAGTCACCGTTTATGCAAAATCTGTTCCCCTTCCCCGAAGGATGTTTCTGACCAAATTTGGGCCAAATCCATTCATAACTTTATGACAAGAGGATATTTAAGAAATTACTTCTATTTCCCCTATTGGGCCCCGTCCCTCTGCCCCTTGGGGGGCTGAGTTACCATTTATGTAAAATCTGTTCCCCTTCCCCGACTTTTTGACTAGAAGCGATTTGAAACAAATGTTGATAGACGACGGACGGACGACGGACGCTGCGCCATGGCATAAGCTCATCGGTCCAGGTGAGCAAAAACGAAATCAATTATCTATGAATAACCAGAAAGCCATTAGTACTGATGCTTGGCCACTATATACCTGGCATAAAGTACTATTATGATACAATACACAGTAACGACATGAAGTTGTTGGTAACAGACATAGTTTATTTATGATTGTAAATCACCATGACATCACAAGTACATGTTCATAGTGATACAACATCTACAGGCTAACAGTACCTCGGCGTTCTGTCCTAATTATCTGTTTTAGTCACAAAACTTCCGACTGAGTAATTTAAGTTACGATGGCTAACTCTGGTTCCGGTTTTTGTCCATCTCTCGGGGAACTCCCCATCTCCTTCTGCTAGTCTCTCAGGATAGTCTGTCCCTACGTCCAAACTAGCCTGTATATATACTTGTATATATCCTATCTTCAGAAAGGTTTACTAAATATGCCTCAAGACACTTGTTGTTATAGTATCTACCGTTACCTTAACATGGACATATGCTACTGTATGAATATTAGCTTGACCTACTTTAATGGTTACCTTTGTAAGATATCATAGATGTATTGAGATAGCTTCTCCCGCAATACCAAGATGACTAGGGTGACGATATCTGACCAGTAACATGTCGGGTTTGTAATATAAAATTTCATTAAACCTGGAACACCTTAAAGCCAAAAGAGGCTCAATATAATGGAAATATTTTCAAAACACTTTTATTGAGGATGACGTATCATACACATATGAGAATACTTTCACATGCTTGCACAAATAGCCAAATGAGCGATACAGGCCCCTTGGGTTTTTTGTTACATGTCCTTAAACTGAATCATACATATTTCTATTGTTTCCTCAGGCCCTGGCACCAGACTTATATATTTTGAAGTTAAGTGTCGGTCCGCACCATATATGGTATACCCAGTGGTGGAGGGCTAGTGATCCGAGAAGGTAAGACACATCAACCACTCACTCATAGCTGCCTAGGGAGAAAAGTACGTTGGTTCTAACATTGAACTTTCACTTACACTTTCAGGTATATCGACGATGTATTGTCTATAAACAATAAGAAGATTGCTAACCACGTCGATCGTATTATACCCTTCTGGGCTTGAAAATAAGGACACAACCAGACTCTTTTACATCCAACCTATGAAGTCTGCATGCCGGCCGCAGCTGACTCGTTAGGACTTGCTCTAAATATCGAGATTTTCGTGATAGATGTCGTCTGCTGACAAAGATTCAGTTTGATTAGAACTATGGGTTTTATGGTCGCCATCCTCGTCTAATTGAGAAATATTTTGTATAGTTGTGTAATATAAAGATAGTCGTTTTTTCAGTATGCTCAATATTAAGCTTACTTGTGATTGACAATGATGACTCGATTCTCACTTTGCATGATGGGTTGATGATTACTTGAAAGTTACCAAAATTACATTACAGGTGTCGTCGATGAAGCAGAAGACGCTTAATTACTCTTCCGGAACACTTGGTGTTAGTCTCTTGTACTTTTACAAAGGTCTCCGTGTAAATCTTTCCTTTGTTCATATTTTAATGGGATTTGAGTACGGATTATGGTTTTGTTGACGCTTCGGTATTCTCTATTTTTTGTTCACCTTTACAAGATCACTCAAATATTCATCCCTCCGTCTCTATCTTGAATATGCATTCCACACCTTCGAAATAAAAGAAGGACTTCTCCGCTCTTCCTATTACGCATGTAAAACATGTCACTTGGAATTAAATGTAAGCTTAGTGTTAGAGTCGAAAGCATACACTGTGTCAAAGGATTTCAATCTTCGCTTGGATGGGCTTTCTGTATCATGTACTTCGCGTTGGCTTCTTTGATTAGATGATACATCTAGCCATTGTAGAGCCTTCCTTTATACTGCAGTAACTGGTGTCGAAAAAAATACAGATCCATTGGAAATATATTTGAATATTTACTCTGAATTTAAGAGGCCTAGGAGGACGAAACAGCTGTATGATGCAGTTTAATTCAATTTTTCGGCATACTGTATCTATTACTAAATTTAAGAGGTGCAGCATATGTGTGTGTTACGTCATCTTTGAATAGATAGGACATGTGGTAAAAGTAGGTCGAATGTTGAGTTTAGAAGCATATCTGTTTCAAGGGTATAGAGTGGGCAACGATATTCACGAAATTCAATTTGTATGGGGTTCACTTCGTTCAAGTGTCTTCAACTTCACAGGGTATTTCAGTAGGTAATTTAGTAGTAGGTTTATTGCTTGGCTGTTAACAACGAACTATAGTGGACTTATTTGTATACAGTGTATTGAATTCAACAATAGCATGAGGTATCAAGTTGCTGTGTTTTTGGCAATTGTACTGCAACGCCGGGTCCCATGAAACGCCTCCAACTCTCCGGACCTACCCAACAGTAGTGTATCAGCTCCCTGTATTTATACCTAATGAATACCCATTGCTTACTGTCGGTGTTAAAACATTTGCATAATCATCGATGTTTCATCAACTGTTTCTTATTCTAAACTTGAAAAAAATCATTTTCTTACCGAAGATAAAGGAAAAAGAGTGTTTCACATATTGTTGTAAATTCAATTTCAAGCTTATTTGGTTGAGTTTCCTAATTGCAGAGGATTTTGCCTGTCAAAAGTAATGTTTACTAACTGTTTTAAGAGAGATAATACATGTAAGACTGGTTCAATTTTAATGGTTAGGGGAGACAACTCCTGTTAGGCTAATGGTTCATGACTCTAAAGTAACAATATTGGATTCTTCATAAATTGAAATTAATTCAAGAGACTACTACTTTGTACCTATCATTAGGAATAATTTTACGTTTCTTTTGATTGGCCAACCACGTACCATTATGATAATTTATAGAAATGGAATGAGTAAAATGTGGATTTGTTTTTAAAATAATATGTTGATAAAGGTGACATAACACAAACACATGCTACACCTTTTAAATTTAGCAATAGATACAGTATGCCGAAAAATGAATTAAACTGCACCATACAGCTGTTTCATCCTCCTAGGACTCTTCGGTGATGCTAAGGGCCAAAAGGTGGGAATCCAAAAAAATCTTAACTAATATAGGAGCAGAAGGGTTTTACTTTCTGGACCCAACCATTACCAACGAGCAATAGAAAACCCAAACAGCTGCCTGGTGTTGTTCAATTCATATTTTACCAGTTTTAAAGGTGCAATCACTTTGTGTTTGTGTGTCACGTTCATCGTTTTAATTTTTTTTCCAAACGGATTCTTCTGTCTGCACCTTCCAACACTACAACGTAAATAACGTTTATAAAGAACTGGCTTACATGTCTATAGCGTTTTTTATAACGTGTGTTTCATTCCCCGCCAAGCACCTGGTCATTTTTATCTTATACATGTACAAAATACTATGCTTATGACGAACTAATTTCCTTGGTCACAAGAGATTCGTCATTAACCGTGTTTTACTGTATCAAACTAAAGTAATACTTTGGTTCTCTTATTAAGACAATGCTGAAATGTAATGAGGATAAAAAATAATGTCAATGATTTAATTCTTTTTTAGAGTTTTAATTTTAGCAATGTTTTAGTCGATTGTGGCATAATTGTGCCCTTATCTTGGTCTACCGACCTGTTTTGTTCTATTTGCTACACCCTTCTGAACATGAAAGAAAGGGCATCACATACCTGATCATTTTAACATGTTTGTTTTTGCGTACCTACAACAAGTTATATTTAAAAGCGTGAAGGTTACAATTTTCCTGCCGACAGCTATCATTTCTTGATAGTACCATCCTAGTTTCCTGCATATGATGTCAATATATGTCAAAGCTCGTCCGATGTCCATAAGCTTTCTTGGAATGCCACGATTACTGTGATATATTTCAAATGCTGACGGATCACATATGGTTTCTACTTCGTCATGCTTCATATTATACCTTAAGGTTTTGTTGTCACTATCCCGATTCTCTCGTTGAGGGCTTGACATTATATTATTTATAGGCATGGCGGAATGTCGTGGAATACTCTTACACTTCACGAATGTAAGGGTGTTTTCTATGAAGTGATGCAGGGTATGTATATTTTTCGTTTTATTTTGTTTGGGTATTTGAGGTGGGAGTTGGGCTAATATAGGATTTGCATTTATATGGAGGAGTGTATGCGATGTGTCCAACTTTATTTTAGAGGCAAAACAACTATTTTGACTCAGTTGTAGAAAGAAATGTAAAATTGTATTTTTGCAATAAATTTAGGGAAACATATGAAATAGCTCTTAAGAAAAACATAGGAACATGTTTGTAGTGAGCAAATTGGCAAATAACATGACAGATATTATATAACTACACTGCTTTGTGTTGCTATATGTAGTCACTATCTTACAGTATATCACCAATAGGCGAGCTTTGTAATTCTCCAGCAGCTCATTTGCCCAAGTGTTTTGATTAAAATTCTTATCCCTTTCTTGTTTGGTGTCATTTAAATCATACACATAAGCAATTCCAGCTAGGGAAAGTTCTCTGCTTTTTGATAGTCATTTAATGTAATGTTAGAGGTAATTTCCACTTAATGAGCCTTTGTTTTCAGCAGTTTCGAGTCAAAGCTTGTACAATTTTGGATTTAATATTTTTCTCTAATTCTTTCAACTTTTGTTTTTTCAACGTCCTGCTTGCAATAAATTTGTTCACTTTTGACTCAAATGTTGACGGTTCAACCAGGTGAGGACTGCAATGCATTTCCTTCTTGTGCATACTAAAGTAAGGCTAGTTGCTACATAGTATATATTACCTGCTAAATGACTGGTTCACCTGTTGTCAGTAAATTGTGTAATATTTCAGTGAGATAGCACTATAGAAATCAGCATCAGATCCAATCTATTGGAAGGAGGCAATTATAACAACAAACCCACAAAGTTTGTCAATATATAACATCCCACAAAGAGAGGACCTGGAAAATGTCCTCTCTTTTCCAAATGTCCTTTCTTTGCTTGTATGTAATATATTGACCCCCCCCCCCTCCCTCCCCCCCCCCCCCCCCCCCCCACACACTCACACATACACACACACACTCACACAACACAACACACACGGAGGAACGTCCTTAAAATCTCTTAGCTATTTACAGGACGTTAAACCCCTCCTGACCCATTTACCCTTGAAGGTTAGAATAGGTCTATATAAAATATCTGGGTGAGTGATGCAAACCAAACCAAGAGCTATGATTCCCGACGTTTAAGTATACATCTAAGATACCTTATAATTACAAAACAATGATAGAGCAATACAAAGATATTGATGAGTAGTTTGATTAGTTATGTCATATATCTGTCCAACTGTTAGCCGTACGAGGTACCCCTTTCGTCAAAATAGTGATAAAGATTGTCGAACCATCAATCAAGTGTTAAACGGTAAGCTTTTTCTCGTTATATACACGAGTTGCATGTATCATGATTTGAAAATCACTGAGGCGTGACGTGTACAACAAACACAACAATGAGGTGTAATTATTTTATGGTTTTGTATATAAAAAACATGATATATTCTCCAATACTAGACTTAGATTTTGATTGGATTGTCGCCGTTATAGAAAATTTTATAATGAAGATTTTATTTCTTTAGTTTGTCGAATAGATTTGTCCACAAGTACATGATTTACCAACTTAAGCGTTAACAGTATTAGTAGATAGGGTACGATCTATTGTTATCTAATGAGACGTATATTAAACAAAGAGATAATTAACCTTTGACCCTGTGATACATGTTGAAATATATCGCTGTCCTTCAAATGGGCTGGTCTCTTATCAAACATACGACCGGAACCAGCTTTACATTTAAATAAATTATACTGATAACGCATTCACCCCTGAAGAAACATTTGAGTTCTTCCTATTCAATGGTTGGAATAGTTTATTATAAAACTTCAGGGTTGAATAAATTTAACTGATGAAAGATAAAAAATCAGACGTCGAGCAAAGCACATACATTAGCAGTGATCTTTTGACACCTCTATACTTGTGTTCTGATAGTCTTATACTTGTACCCATGTAACAATTTTTTACCTTTAACCTAAAACATTGCAGGTCAATAGTTCATTTAGATCAAAACTGATTCCATGTGTCATTGTTTCCAATTAAAACAATAACTTTGATATGTTTCAGTAATCTAGCGTTTTACAAGTAAACCATGTGTCAGCATTGCTGTAAAGCAGGAGTGTACGTAGTACGTAACCTAGTCCATATATATTTAATGTACGGGTATATATACTTGTATTATAATATTGAAAATGAAATGCACTTTTCTATAAATGTCCTTAATATAGCATATAAGAGAAAAATGGAACTAAATACATCAGAAGATGAAAATCTTATTACCATTTGTCAACTACTAACTCTGAAATTTTACAAAAACCTTGTCTATTCATCTAACAGTAAAAACTCATAAAACTATGGAAAGAGGGCTTGCATCAAGTAAAATCTAACACTCTAATATTTCTCAAACTGTTTTGACTTATATATGTTTGTATACGCTGCATTGCCATAAAATTACTTATAAAATTATAATTGTGCAACAAATGTTTGAATTTGAATTTGAATTATATAGTTATTACATAATAATACACTTTATTCATGATTATTTTGAAATTAACTATTATTGCTCGAAATAATAAAAATAGCATAGAGGTTTTCTACATAGATAGGAGCAATTGTATTATCCACCCTTTTGTTCCCTAACATCAATTTCAAGTCTCATTTGAAGGGTCGGGATGTCTGACATTCTGCTACCACTAGCCCTCCACCTCTGGGTCAGGTAGGCCAAATGGTTAAGGTGTCTGACATTCTCCTACCACTAGCCCTCCACCTCTGGGTCAGGTAGGCCAAATGGTGAAGGTGTCTGACATTCTCCTACCACTAGCTCTTCAACTCTGGGTCAGGTAGGCCAAATGGTGAAGGTGTCTGAATTCTCCTACCACTAGCTCTTCACCTCTGGGTCAGGTAGGCCAAATGGTGAAGGTGTCTGACATTCTCCTACCACTTGCTCTTCACCTCTGGGTCAGGTAGGCCAAATGGTGAAGGTGTCTGAATTCTCCTACCACTAGCTCTTCACCTCTGGGTCAGGTAGGCCAAATGGTGAAGGTGTCTGACATTCTCCTACCACCAGCCCTCCACCTGTGGGTCAGGTAGGCCAAATTGTGAAGGTGTCTGACATTCTCCTACCACTAGCTCTTCACCTCTGGGTCAGGTAGGCCAAATGGTGAAGGTGTCTGAATTCTCCTACCACTAGCTCTTCACCTCTGGGTCAGGTAGGCCAAATGGTGAGGGTGTCTGCCATTCTCCTACCACTAGCTCTCCACCTCTGGGTCAGGTAGGCCAAATGGTGAAGGTGTCTGACATTCTCCTACCACCAGCCCTCCACCTGTGGGTCAGGTAGGCCAAATGGTCAAGGTGTCTGACATTCTCCTACCACTAGCTCTTCACCTCTGGGTCAGGTAGGCCAAATGGTGAAGGTGTCTGACATTCTCCTACCACTAGCTCTTCACCTCTGGGTCAGGTAGGCCAAATGGTGAAGGTGTCTGAATTCTCCTACCACTAGCTCTTCACCTCTGGGTCAGGTAGGCCAAATGGTAAGGGTGTCTGCCATTCTCCTACCACTAGCTCTCCACCTCTGGGTCAGGTAGGCCAAATGGTGAAGGTGTCTGACATTCTCCTACCACCAGCCCTCAACCTGTGGGTCAGGTAGGCCAAATGGTCAAGGTGTCTGACATTCTCCTACCACTAGCTCTTCACCTCTGGGTCAGGTAGGCCAAATGGTGAAGGTGTCTGACATTCTCCTACCACTAGCTCTTCACCTCTGGGTCAGGTAGGCCAAATGGTGAAGGTGTCTGCCATTCTCCTACCACTAGCTCTTCACCTCTGGGTCAGGTAGGCCAAATGGTGAAGGTGTCTGCCATTCTCCTACCACTAGCTCTTCACCTCTGGGTCAGGTAGGCCAAATGGTGAAGGTGTCTGACATTCTCCTACCACTAGCTCTTCACCTCTGGATTGCAGGGTTGATGCCTGCGTTGGACATTCGCCAGGTACAGGCCGTTAGTTGGTGGTTTTCCTCGGGACCTCAGGCGTTCCTCTACCACTTAAACCTGACACGTCCTTAAATGGCCATAGTGGTCAACGAAATCATTATATGAACTCAAAAATCATCAAACTAGTGGCAGAATATGAATTAAGGAAAAATCTACACGAGGACCCTTGTAAAAGTACAAGAGAATAAGACCAGATGTTCCGGAAGAGGAAGTGTCTTCTGATTCATTGACGACACCCGCCATGTAAATCTTGGCCACATCTAAGTAAAAATGACGTCCTCAAAGTGGGAACTAAGGCACTTACATATAATCACAAAATAGCACAATAAGAGGCAAATTGGCATTTATCTCCTGCATGTCTGGGGCAATACATTACAATATCTGTTTCGACTGTTTATTTACAAGTTTTCCAGAGCGCAAAGACCCACTTTCTCATACATTATTATCTTCATCATCATCATCATCATCAGATAGATCTCGGTCACGATCAATCATACATTTTAACACATTCAGTCAAACCGAAATACAAACGGTCCAGTGTTAGTTATACTTTTGTTCCTGCAAATGTCTCTATGAATCGTCTCATTATAAAAAACAGAGAACAACAAAGCGTCAGCAAATCCATAACTAGAAATCAAAATCGATTTAACTAGGGTCAAAATATAAACAAAGGAAAGACTTACACGAGCACCCTTGTAAAGTACAAGAAAATAAGACTAGGTTAAGCCTCTCATGCTTCATTGGCGATTCCTGCAGGTTAAGTGTGGAGAATAAAGCATGTTTGCTTTTATTCATTGTTTGATACGAGAACTCCTTTCAATTGTAGTGGTGACTTTAGGTCTTCAGTGTGGTTTGCTTTCTTGTTGTTTTTTCGCTCATGAACACATTTTTGTTTTTCATTTTCCGAAAAAATCTTTTCGTTTCATAATGCCTCACTTTACAATACTGAGTATTATGTTTTTGACTGCAAAGCTGAGCATTCACTCAAGTGAAAATGTTTTGTTGTTGATCGATGATCATTAGACAATAGTAGTGCTTTTTATATAGCAACTGATTGATTTCTGCTTAATAGTAAGTGTAGAATGGAAGTCGGTGAGGATGGTAAGCCATGAGTACATGTGGCGTGTTTGGGATTTATGTGCTTCTGCGTCCAGGCTATGATATTCCAATGATGTGATACTATAATTATTGACATCCCCTCCCGAACCATGTGCATATAATTAATTTTCAATTGATTGTATGCAGAATGCGGCTTTCTGATTGGTTGAGATTTTCTTTTCATGTCTTTTCATGAACAAAAAATCCGAAAAAGGGCGCGAAAAATGTGACGTCGCAATACGGCGATTGACGTTGCGCATTGACTTGTAAAAAAAGAATCCGTTGTTGTTTTAAATTTGAAAGTAAGTTTCAAAAATTAATTATAAGCGTTGATGTCAATTATATTTTAGTTTCATAGGGTTGCTTGCAAACTTTTGTAAGAATCCGCTACGCTGATTCATACAGTTTGCAAACATTTTTTTTTCAAAACAGGTATAACAGCATAGGTAATCTAGATTTGATATTTACATGGCCATATACCTGTTCAAGGACACTTTAGATCATATCAGACTCGTGAAAAAGGTAATTATAGTAACGGATTTGCATTGTTTTTCTGTGTATTTCCTGATAAATATGCAACAGGGGTGTGTTGTTTATCATTTTAGCGTTTAAACTACAGGAGTGCCGCTTATAACTGAATACTTCACAAACACTGGTTACCATAAATGTATATCTTAAATGCTAAAAATAATGTAAATTGTCTATAAACACACACAGAGAATATTTTGTATACGTATCTTGTGTCGGGGTAAATACTATTTCTATCTAGAATGTTTTAGGTTTCATGTACCTGTAATATATTCATGAATATCGTGTACTGTATCACAAAATATGCAGATGAAATACGGATGCTTTTTTTCTCGTTCTCGAAACTTCTGGTGCTAGTTTTCGATTACTTAATTCTATATGTATACAATCCCATGTTCGTCTCACTATGGTCTCTTAGAATCCGAAGATAAATATATATAAATAATTTGTTAATAATAATTGAAAATCCTTAATATTCGCTCGGGAGTTCCGTAATGTATCATGGTCAGCCACAATGCTTTAAGGATTATGATCACTTTCATTTTCTGTATCTCCAAAATATGTCATAGCAAGTTTAAAGTCATCTGGCTAGCTACTTGATTGTAATCAGGTAAAAAATACCTGACCAATCATTGCGCAAATTATGAGAGTATGATATGAGTTCATTAGTATGCTTTCATGTTTGTCAATTCCTTCGTTCGCACTTTGAGAACGTGACATTCATTTGGATGTAATCAAGGTTTACAAGACGAAACACCAAGTCTTCTCTCTTGTACTTTTTAATGGTACCCTTGTAATTATTTCCTTTGTTGGTAATCTGCACCTAGTTTAATCGATTTTGAGTTTTTTCGTCTTTTGTATTCTCTGATTGATGTTTTTATTAATTGTCTACGATGAAAGGTAACACTTTCATTTTCCTTTACAACGATTTCGAAATAATAACAAATAATACTCAAAATGTATACATATCACTTCCATTACACATGCATATCTTGTAGGTTATATCCGTTATAATTAAAACAGGTTCAAACACATTTCAGGTATTTTGTAAGATTTGTGTATAGTAAGGTGTGTTTCAATGATTTCTTTGTTTGATCCTATTAAGTATGTACATGGAGTGCGCTGTTGATCAGTTTGATCATTTAAACAAGGCGATAATCGATTTGATTAGATGCTACATAAACAGTACTTACCTGTTAGTATATAAGATTATAGAAACGAATGTTTTATTTATCCTCTTTACGTCCCTTTTAATAAGTTCGGTAATAAGAGAGTGTTGATGATCAGTAAAACAATTTAAAGGCCCAATATACGTAACTTCAGGAAATTTTTCGTGATTCTGAAAAATTCTGAAAAAAGTCCAGTTGATAACTGTACAAAAATAAGCCTATAACGAAGTAAACCTGAGCGGTAACTAATAAGAAACTCTTGACAGAAAAGTCCAAAGAATTGAAAATAATTCAGTAGGGGCCCACTTCAACAACAAACCGAAGTTAGAAGACAGTTGAAAATGGACGCGTGTTTACAAATACTGAGTTTCAACTGCTGCTGTACCGGTAACCGCGTAATAATTCATCTTGAATATTGCTGATATCAGTAAATCTTAACTAAAACTATAAATATAAAAAGTTATTAGGCTTAATTTTCGCTTCAAGTTTTACCGAAAGTTACGTATATTGGGCATTTAGTCAAGACTAATATCGATTATATAAAAAATAGAAAATCCGAACAAAATATGAACAAAGGAAAGATTTATAAGGAGACCCTTATAAATGATAATAAGACCAGCTGTTCCGGAAGAGTAAGCGTCTTCTGATTCATTGAAGACACCAGCCATGTAAATCTAGGTCATATCTAAGTAAATATGACGTCCTCAAAGTGTTAACAAATTAGCACAATAAGAGGTCAATTGACATTCATCTCCTGCATATCTGAGGCAATACAATTTAAATATATGTCAGCCACCATGTAAGTCTAGGTCAGATCTAAGTAAATGGCATGGCCTCAAAGTGAGAACTGAAGCATACTTGTCAATCACAAAAAGTAGGCATACTTATGAGCTTATTCAAAAACGTCCATCTTCCTATCATACAAGGATTTAGAATATTTCTCAATTAGACCAAGATTGCGGATATACGTAAAACCTACTCGTCCCTGCTTGTCCATCCTATTGTGTTTACAGTTGAGTGTAAGCTAACCTTTACACCTAGTGCACTAGTAGTGCACTACGTTTAAACTAGTAGTGCACTACATTTAAACTACAGGTAAACTAGTAGTGCACTACACCTTGAACCCCATATAGGTCAAATACCCCTACAGGTAAATGGACAGTCCCATCCATCTACCTGTGATTTTTACCTGTACCTCATCTTTGTCGTCTGCTAGTACTTTGAAGCTGGCCTTATCATTAGTTAATATTTATAACTTTAATGTATATATATGCATCTTATGTAGTTATTTTTCTCAAACAACCTTTTCTCTTTTATTTCAAAACTAGAAATTGTGAAATCATGATAATTACTCTTACAATTTTCCCCAAAAATTCCTTGCATACATCATATAAATAAAATAGAACATTAATATTACGTTTTTTTATATTCATTTACCAATTTACAATCAAGTATATTGAAAAATTGAAGGAATATCTATTGATAATTATTTGCTTAGAAGTATATTTTAGATATTGTAAGAACTAATTGTGAAAAAAAAAACAAAAATCTTATATTACTAGATATGTATTTTTATTAAATACGTTTATGCCTCAGATCTATATATTTATGAACGCGCTATAATAGAGTTTTGATAATCTATATTTTTATTTTTTTCTATATTAAGATCTGTATGTATAAATCACAACAGACAACAGCATTAATATAAGAATTTGAAGTTGAAAAAAGTAATACAACAATAAATTAAGATTTAGTCAGATTGTTCAGTATGGGACAGATGTTTTGATTTGACCCTCAGGCCTCGGGCAATTACCTGACCTGTCTCAACCTTGTCTAAGGAACACCTGCTGACATAAGCCTGTCAGTGACATAATTGAGGTGTGAATTTCTCATCTGACTATCACTGGTCAAATTTGGAACCAATTTGATTATTAAAGGGCTCAGCTGGATATGACCAGGATCATAATTATGATAATACATATTTTAGCTTTTACTCAGGTTTATCAAGTTTATATGAAATTAAAAATCTTTGATAATATATCTAGATATTTACACATTTCCCTTTAAATAGTGGATATTTTGAGGACTTTAATCCATTTTTTTTTTTGTTTCATTCAAAACATTTATTTATACAATAATAAATTGATAGTACATTAAATTACATTGAAATTAATAATAATTACTTGGACAACAATGTAAGTCTATATCAGTCCTTTACCAGATTCTGGTTTTCTTAAATATTAACTTAAAATACCAAGTATCTTATGACACTTGAATGAATATAATCCAATGACGCATTTCGATTTCTAAATATTTACATATATATACTTGTTAAATGAATTAATGATGAAAAATTATCTGGTTTATATTGGGTGTAATCAGGGAGGTATATGTGAGAGAATATATTCTCTCTGGCACAGTCACTTCATACAGTTTGATAATAAAATACTAACATTCATTATACTTAATTTTATTCTAATAATCAGTATAAAAGTATTTTTAATGATGCATTTCCAATATTTAAGCCTAAATATTGAAGGCAATTACAGGTTGTATTAAATATGACTTGAAGGTTTATGCATTTATGTAATAATGATTAAAAAAAAGCAAGGTCAGTTTAATGGAATTATTTTAATTAATTCTATATTGTAAGACTAAGTATACAACAAATAAATAATATGCAGTTATATTAACCTAAATTAGAACAAACTTAAGCCTGTGCCAGTCACATTTATTGTACTTTTAAATCAACCTAATGACTTATATAATATCTAACTGAAAGGGACAAATATAGATCTTCAGGTAGAATCCTTTACCCTCCAGGCATAATTACGTACATGTACCTGACCTGCCTGGGCCACATCCTCAGGTACAGAGGTCAAGATAGGGGACACCCCCAGGCCGTCTGTAGTTAGCAAGGTCTGAATTTCTTACCTCCCACTCCCCCACAGCCATCACTAGTACTGGCCAAGTCTGATTTAAGGCCTGAGGGCCCTGTTAATTGACTAATGATGATCCTATTTAATCAATGATGATAACATTGATTACAGTCAATTGGATTATATGTAGATGTATGTTGGTATTTTGATATGAAGAAGGAAATGGCTTTAAATGTTCTGGTGAAAGTAATCTTTTCTTATATTAGTACTTGATGTTTATATAACCTTTCATTTGTATGCATTGTTCATGAGTGTATAGTGAAACAGAATACCAATACCGGTACATGTAGGTAGTATTGCCAGAGACGTATAAAACCTTGTACGTCTCTGATATTGCACAGCTAGCTTCTTAATGTCAAATATTAAAGTAATTTGTGATTGAAACAACTATACAAAGTACAAAACATGTTCTTCTAATATCTATTTTTTTATATTACAATCTGTTGTTTACTTTATTTTCTGTATATATTTTTAGTAGGATTAACTTAATAATTTCAACATAAAACATGTGTTATACCACTTTTTATTTGAACACATACCTTTCAATTTAATTGTAGAATACAAATATTTAAATAGAAAAGATTCATTATTATTTCTTAAAAAAAATATCATAAGTTAGTATATTTAAATTATTATTATATTTAAAATTTTGACATGCAGTGAATTAATTTATTTCAGTTATTAAGATAAAGATCGTCTGGCATAAACTCAGAATTTTTCATTCTTGTACTTATATGAGGAAGTACCAGGTACTAACAAACTAATGACTTCAATAGTATAACATAAAAGTACAGGTAAATCATATTACATCTGTACAGGTAAGAACACAGGTAGGTATGGACCCTCCCATTACCTGTAGGGGTTTTTGTGGTCACACCTGGCTGGATGTAGTGCACTACTAGTTTACTTGTAGTTTAAATGTAGTGCACTACTAGTTTAAACGTAGTGCACTCCTAGTGCACTAGGGTGTAAAGGTTAGCTTACACTCAACTGTACATACAAAGCTGTATGCTAAACGTGACGATTTCGATTTTCCGATCGTGAACTTTCCATTTCTTGATAGTAACATATATGCTTCTCCATCCTATGGTGTTTTTACATGTCGCAGTTGATTCGTTATTCTAGGGCTTGCTCTGAATGTCGAGATTTTCGTGATAGAAGTCAACTGCTGACAAACTCAAAGCTTGCGGCACAGGGATTTGAGAGATGCAGGTTGATGAAGACTACGGGCAAGTTTTATGGTCGCTTAGTGTGCTTATTGTGATTGACAATGATGACTCAGTTCTCTTTTTGAGGACTGATGCTTACTTGGACGGGTGTCGTCGATGAAGCAGAAGACACTTACTCTTCCGGAACACCTGGTCTTATTTTCTTGTACTTTTACGAAGGTCTCCATGTAAACTTTTCCTCTGTTCCTATTTTGCCTCTAGTTTAATCGATTTTGAGTATAGACAATAACATAATAACCAGTGTTTAAATGAGGTATTGTAGGTTCCTATAAAGCATAAACTGGGAGCGTGTTGTTGATCACTTAGTCTATTTAAAATGACAATTGTAGCTTAAAATTAGATACTGCGTAAACAAAGCTTATCATGTAAGTATATTTTAAGAATGCAGTAACGGGTGGTTTACTTATATCCTTTGTGTTCCAACCCAGTGTGTACTGGGATCGTGCTGTTGCTCCGTAAAACTATTTAAAAGGGGCAATGTCGTTTATGATTAAATGCTACATAAACAATACTTACCATAAATGTATACTCTAGAAGTGGAAAAAATAACATTCAAAACGACTCGTATTCCGGAAACTAGATTTTTTAATTGAAACAATACTTTATTCTGATATGGTATAAATGGCTCTATATCCGAGATTACCAGTACCAAAGGAAACCATTCCCATTGAGATTTTAGTACCGTGATAGTATTGTCAATCGTAAAAAAACATTTTGTTTACAACATTTGTGTTTTAATCCACTCAATCTTAAATGACAATGCATTTGTATACTGACATTTAATTAACCTTTGTAAACGCTATGGGTCTAAACGCGACCACCATCACGTGACCCTTGTCAGATTTCAATGTCTATGACGTCAGAGGACTGCACTTTACTGTCGCGAGACGAATGTCTCCAATGACCCATTCATGTTTGATGTTTATTGTCCCAGCTAATCACCAATATATCTCTTTAATAATACATGTGGTGTCGATATGATAGGTTGTTTCTATAAATAGCAACAACTTCTATAACTGTTCAGACACATGTGGTATTGTTTAGCATTGCTTTATAACGAATTATATTTCAATATGACGTCATCAAATCTGTGAACCAAGATAATTTCATTGGTGTGTAAACACCCCGTAAAACTCCTGTGACAAGCGATATATTAGCATAGAGGACCTCAACGCTGGTAGTGCATGTCTATACGAGAAACATTACACTCACGATATGGTGAGTACATTCTAACTGTTTATTCTTTTTTGTGTTTATTACTGTATCAAGTTTGTGTCAATAATCAATTGGTAATTAATAAGTAATTCATATATTTTATTATGATATTTTTAGATATTACATGGTACATTATAGACAAAACTTAGTACACAATATATGATGAATATTAGAATGATTGAATGTAGTACTGTATACAAAAATACTGCAGTAACGTGTATTACAGTGTCGTTATTATACTATGTAATTCTCATACAATAAAGAGACTATATATTAGTAAGGTGAGTGATTTATGATTAATACAGAGATGATACGAAGTTAAAAATATCTATAGTATATTCATCGTCGGAAACCCACGGTACACTTCTCTGACGTTTTCAAATGTCAGATAAGTGTACCGTGGGTTTCCGACGATGTAGTATATTGAGTATTTGGTAAAGTAAAGAATCTGATACACAGTTTATTGTTAAGTATAGCATTAATAAAACCTTTTGTTTCAATATTTAATATTTTTAGGAACAATCAACCACAGAAATGACTAAAATGGAAGAGTTTGAAGAAAGTAAGTTGCTGTTTTTGTTAGAACAAACAAAACAACATTTCTACTTGAATAGTATATCAGTTTATAATTTACAATGTTCATCCATAGGTGTATTAATAACAAAGTTTTGTTACCATTCATAGTCAAAAATTTAGGTCAACTTGCGGAACATATTTCAATAGGACACGAAAGAAAATGAATGACATTAATGATAATGCGCATAAGATTCAATCAAATGAGATTTATATGACGTAGTGTAAAGTTAACATAAGATTTCGCTTACTAGTATATAATTAAGTAGGAGAAATAAAAGAATAATTGTGGCCATCCAAGTTACAACAAATCTTTTTTTTTAATCCACCAGCAGAGTCTACCACCTTGTATCATGAAAGATGAACGTGAAGCACATGCATGTTATGGCATATATACAATTTAGTAATCGATACAGCATGTAAGACATTAATTACACTGAACCATACAGCTGTTTCGTCCTGTTAAAATAGAAGGGGAGGTACATAAACATCCTTTTTCATACGAATCCAAAAACCTCAGGATTAAATGCAGATGAATAACGACTTCAGTATGTAGTGAGTGTTTCTCATAATGATTGTGGCCATTACGATTTACCCTAAAAATCCACCAACAGAGTCTACCACCTTATATCTTGAAATATGAACGAACACCACACACATGTGACATTTTTAATTATATTAGATAGTGTGGAAGACTTTATAGTGGTAGCTTAGTGTTAGATTTTGACACTTCCTTGGCAAATATTTAATAAAATGATGTCATATTGATTTTGTTCAACATCTGATTGATAACAAATGTAAAACATGGGTCAAGAAAGACTACAAAGAGTAGTCTGGATGTTAGAGGGTATACGTACAGCACAATCCTGATTTATTAACATCATGGTCAGCTCGACTTAATTTTTTTTTCTTTGCATGTTTTTTTTTTTTTTTTAGATAAAAAGAATAAGTGTTTCGGTATTTAAATATCTCAACCCAAAACATTAAAACCCATTTTGAAAAGGCATCACATAATTGACAAATTGTTATCGAAAGCTAACAAAAATGTGTATAAGTAGCCATTCCGGGTGTTACCTTTTAAATAAAAGACATATACTATTACAATACAGCATTGTTTTAATAGTACTTGGCATCATTTCATATCTCGTGTATACGGCAATAATCAAATACCGTTGGCGTTGGTTTCATATTACACGTTACGATCCTTCGGGTTTGTATTTCACAGAGGAAGTATGTGACAACCCCTAATGATTGTATCAAAAAGACTCGTATTTGCTTATTGATATGATTGAATATCAACAGTAAAAAATCCTTGTATCGAAAATAACAATATAATAACAATGATAATGATAAGTAGAAAGAACCCATAAAATGTCTCTAATTATCAATGATGGACTTCTTTTGAAGTGTATTGGTAATTATATGAATCTGAGAAAAAATATTATTGACCGAGACAAAGTCGGGGTTGATATCACTTTCCCAGACCCATACAACCATATATTTGTCGAAATAAAAGTTCGAAATGGTTAAATTCCCAACTTTTTGGCCTCTAGCATCACTGAAGTGTCCTGGGAGGACGAAACAGCCGTATGGTGCAGTTTTAATTCATTTTTCTATTATTAAATTTAAAAGGTGTAGCATTCTTTGTTCATATTTTGCCCTATTTCATCGATTGTGAGTGTTTTGTTTGAATATTGCTTTTTGTTAACACTCCATTTGTTTATTTATTTTTTTTGTAGAATGTAGAACAATATTTGCAAGGTTTGACATTAACGGAGATGGCGAGATAACTAAAGCGGAGTTAGAACAAGGCTATCATTTGTTTGACATGAATCCGACAGAGGAAGATATGGACCAGACTATGAGAGAACTCGATAGAGACGGTAAGAATACCTGATAACATTATAAATACGATAAACAGTTTCAATGAAGATTACCAATCCTTCAGAACGCCTTTGAAGAAGGTAGGCCAAAACACTCGTATATTTCAGATATCTTGATGGATAGGTCAGTAATATGTTATTACATGTATTTTATTTTGCTTTTTGCACTTTTGAGTAAAAATTCCACCAACTATAGTTTTTTCAAATAATAAATTGGGGCTTAAATTCAGTTTTTTTACTTGCCTATGAAATATATACGGTTGCCACAAAAATAATTTTCGGTTTTTACTTGCTAAAATTGGCAGGTTTAAGAGCGTGTGAGTGAGAAAAAATTGTTAGGGCTAGGTTAACACAAAGATTGGTCTGTGTACCTCAAATGAATTAGTCACTAGTTAGTGTGTATGAGTCACAGATATCCTCAATAACTTACTACAAGTACGGAATAACGTCACACTGTGTGATGCACCAGAATCACTCATTTTGTCCGCCATATTCGATACTCCGGTTATGCTTACTGCACCCTGCACCCCTTGATTTTGTCATATCAGAACGAGTGTAACTACTGTACATGTATCTACGCGATTGGTCGAGCTCTGACCAATCGCTAAGCTTATATTTGACCTCAAGATTGAAGAGAAGGGAGACAACAGTGTCAGAAATCATTTTCATTCCGGGCACTGTACAATATGTCATAACGATATCGAATGCTCAATGTGGACCACCTTATGAACAAGAAGACTTTCTTCAACATTTTAGATGTCAATTCCGAAACAGCGTAGCGGTAAAATAGATTACTTTGAAATCGGACGTTGCTTATATGTAATATGGACCACCTTATGAACAAGAAGACTTATAAGGACATGTATCAGCCTAACTATTGGTCAATGATTTTTACCTACCACCAATGAAATAGCTAGACTCATGCCATCAGATTTTCGTTTACTATTCCAGGGGTGCGGAGAGCATAAAAATAGCCTTACCCATGAAATATCGAGGATGTCATTTAACCGGGAATTAGAAATAGCACAACACCATCGTTTGTGGTCTATCAGTTTTTTTCTTATTGATGTTGATAGGCAAGTGATATGGGCATTCGGTCAAGTGATGTAAGCACATACCACCTACCTATCAACGTGGATAACTGATTTATCATCGCGATGGCATTGGTTTGCGATCTCTTTACCAATTTCTTCAAAATAGGTTTTCTTCTATTTCTGAGCCCTTGCAAGTGTGTTGTGAATATTTCTGACAGACGATAAGGTCGACGGACGACATAAAACCATGTCAACTCAGTCACCACTGAAACATTTCATAATAGATAAAAAAAATCAGAGAATACCAAAGCGACAACAAAACCATAATCCGAATTCAAAATTGATTAACTAGAGGCAAAATAGGAACAGGGGAAAGATTTACACGGAGACTGTCACAAGAGAATAAGACCAGGTGTTCCGGAAGAATAAGTGTCTTCTGCTTCATCGAGGACACCCGCCATGTAAAACTTGGCCATATCCAAGTTAGCATCAATCCTCAAAATGAGAACCGAGTCATCATTGTATTTTTACTAAGCTATATTTACATTTTCCGCTGCATCCCACTATATGAAGATTACAAGCAAAAATGCCTTTCATAAAAGTATGAAAGCAATGGTTCTCGAGACGAAGCACGTGGTTTAATTATGACGTCATAGATCACGCTTGTTCAATGAGAGTCTTGTCGCGCCGCTTCGAATAACATGGAGATTGCCCTTGCGTCAAACACTCAAATGACTAATAATTACCATTTGCACCAATTTTATTCAATATGGAGGTACCGGCTGACCTTTCAAAGTACTATGAAAGTTAAAAAAAAGACTTTCAATCCCTATGTAAATTGGAAGAAATTAAAATGTCTTCATTTGTTGATTATTTATAGAATCATCGCTAAAACATTTCAAACCGCGAGAATTTAAATTTTTACAGTATGTTATGGAACACTTAAAATATATTTGACCATCTTTTTTAACTTCACATACCTTTCACTTTATATTCCACAGGGTCAGGTACAATCGATTATCAGGAGTTTAGGACTTTAATGCTGAAAATTGATCAGGATGAGGAGCGGGAAAACGTTGCGCAGGCATTCCGTAAATTCGATCGTCGTCGGAGAGGATACTTAGACAAAAGGCAATTTAGTTGCGTGCTTAACGCCGCACTAAAAGGGGAACCAGGTGAAAAATTCAGTAAAGAGGACGTCGACAAGTTCTTCAAAGTGGTGGACACGGATAATAACGGGAAGATTGATCTGGAAGGTAAAACTTATTTAATGAATTCTGAATATAGTTTTATGTTTACTTGGATGTGACAAAGATTTACATGGTGGGTGTCATCGATGAAGCAGAAGACGCTTACTCTTCTGGAACACCTGGTCTTATGCTCTTGTACTTTTATAAGGTTTCCGTGTAAATCTTTCCTTTGTTTATATTTTGCGCCTGCCACTTACTGAACTCCAAATTGATTAGTGGCAAAATATGAGCAATGGAAAGAATTACACGGTCTTTTGGAAAATTATAAGAGAATAAGATAAGGCCCGGTTTCATCAATGTTCCTTAAATTAATTCCTGAAATTTAATATCCCTACGGGAAAGCATCACAGGAGTAAAAGGGAGGAATCCAAAGAAAAAAAAACTAACCTTAACTTCTGTGATACTTTACTATGAAGAAAAAAAATCAGAGAATACCGAAGCGTCTATAAAACTATAATCCTAACTCAAAAATTGATTAAACAAGGATAAAAATATGAACAAGCCATGTAAATCTTGGTCACATCCAAGTAAACGTCAAGCCCTCAAAGTAAGGCATCATTCTCAATCACAACAAGTAAGCACATTAATGCACATACTCAAAAACGCCCATCTTTTATATCACTTTATATCAATGCTCATAATTCTCATCAACCTGCATTTCTCGAATCCCTGTGTAGTAAGTTTGTTTGTCTATCAAGAAAATCTCGATATTTAGAGCAAGCCCTAGAATACCGAATCAACTGCGACTTGAAACACCCCACAAAATATGGTGTATAGGTTGGATAATCAGGAATATTACCATCGAGAAAGGGAAAGTTCACAATTCGAAAATTGAAATTGTCACGTTTATTTTATAGCTTAGTTGTAAGTTAGTAAACATTTACTGAAATTAAGGCATGTTGATGAAACCGGGGCTAGATTTTCCGGAAAGGTAAGCATTCTATGCTTTAACATTCATGAATATCACCACAAGACAACCCTTCCGATTCAAAGGTTGGAAATGTTCATTATGAAAATTCAGGGGTTGATAAGTTAAAAAGATCGCATTACTCAAATGTTTCACAGTGTTTAAAATTTCGGCATATACATAATTATGACCTTTTGTAAATACGCCGTAACACACATATATGCTGCATCTTTTCAATTTGTAATAGATACAGTATGTCGAAAAAATGAATTAAACTGAATCATACCGCTGCTTCGTCCTCCTAGGACTCTTCAGTGATGATTGGGGCCAAAAGGTGGGAATCCAAAATGTCTAAACTAATGTAGAAGCAGAAATGTCAGGTGCGTAAACCCTTTAATTAACACAGTAATGTATGTCTATAATATGATCGTTACAATCATTAAATCTCACTAGGTTAATGTAAGTCCTACCTGGCCTAGTTCGTACCGTCATACATTACCTATCATATCGGTATGCCAATACATCGCCTATCTTGTTGCGCATCTTCAAGTTTCTTAAAGACCAAAAATATATTAGCAATTAAAATAGCAATAGCCCTTATCATTTGAAATTAATTGGAAATATAGATTGATTGACGGTGTGATGCACAAATTATGTACTTTTCTATTGCAAATAATTTTCGTTGAGACTACATAATCAATATTTGGGTACAAAGAATTCTGCAATTTAATTTAGATAATATTTTAGACGCGGCAGGGACTCCCACGTGGTGTAAATATGATTTTAACTCAAGTGTGAGATGTGTTTAAATTCCCTCTTGCCCTGACACCAGACATTTTGACAGATAAAGGTACATATCTGTCAAAATATCTAAGTCCTGTATTGGGGCCGCAGGGAACTCGGGTTAAAGTGAGATATGATTTTACCATATGCACAGTTTATATCACTTGAGTAGTGGCACGGTTTTACGCACCTGACCCTTCTGCTTCTACATCAGTTTAGAAATTTTGGATTCCCACTTTTTGGCCCCTAGCATCACTAAAGAGTCCTAGGAGGACGAAACAGCTGTATGATGCAGTTTAATTCATTTTTTCGGCATACTATATATATTATTAAATTTAAAAGGTGCAGCATATGTGTGTGTTACGTGATCTTTAAACAGATTGCGTCTGATGTATGCATTGTATATTTCTATCGTACTGTGGTATTACTTAATTTATCTCACTTCATATACCGTGTATGCTAACAAAACTCAATCACACCATTTAAACCATTTTATGATCAGGATAAATTTCAAATGAACATTCAAATGAAGTTGTTAAGTTTTCATAATCCGACTTACTACGTCATAGAAACCATTCCAGCGTTTATGTCAATTTAGTAAATGTCATTTACAAGTTTAACTGGAAAGCATTCAAAGTAACAAAACTCTAAAATGCTATTTACGTGTGATTTAAGAGAAAAATGGTTATTTTTACGCAAATGTTACTTGCTGTTTAATAGATGTATACTTGTTGAATCGAGGAAGATCAAAAAAGTATATTGTTATGTTGTAACAAGCTCGTCTGATTACAAAGGGGGGGGATAAGAAAAAATTGTGATTGTTTTTAAGGAGTTTTCTTTTTTTTCTTTAAACGGTTATATCTCTTGTAGTACTTTTAACAAGGAAAGCATATATATAGTACTGCTGACATTTTATTTCCATAAGTAGGAACACTAATGAATTGTTACAGACATTGAATAATGAACATATGGTAAATATGATAAAACATATCAGAGAATACTGAAGCGTCCACAAAACCATAATCCGAACTAAAAATCGATTAAACCAGGGACAAAACATAAACAAAGGAAATATTTATATGGAGACCCTTCTAGAAGTACTAGATAATAAGACCAGGTGTTCCGGTAGAGTAAGTGTCTTCTGCTTCATCAACGACACCCGCTATGTAAATCTTGGTCAGACCCAAGTGAATGGCATGGCCTCAAAGTGAGAACTGGAGTATAATTCTCAATCAGAACAAGGGTAGTAATGAGCATATTGAAAAACGTGCATCTTCATATCACACAAATATATAGAATATTTCTCAATGAGACCAAGATGGCGACCATAAAGAACTGCTCATAGTAAAATAATTAATTTTCCATTGATTGTATGCAGAGTGCGGCTATGAAAAAGGGTTATGAAAAAAAATTTGCTTGCAAACTTTTGTAAGAATCCGTTAAGCGGATTCATACAGTTTGCAAACAAATTGTTTTTCATACCCCAATGAAACTAAAAAAATTGTCGTCAATGCTTAAATACATATCTTTCTATATACTGAGTTTGTTTTGTACACAAAGAGGAATTGAAAACTTAATTTGTAAGCTTTCGAAAACGTCTGTTTCCTTTGTCAAGCAAAGAGTACAATAGCCGAGTGTCGGTATCTGACAAAGGAAATAGACGTTTTCAAAAGCTCGAAAATAAAGTTTTCAATTCCTCTTTGTGTACAAAACAAACTCAGTATATATCATTCATACCAAACTGATGAATCTTATTCCTAATACATATCTTTCTGTTTCAGAGTTCATTACCGCTTTCACTGGAGAGGTAGACATCTTTGCCAGTATACGTAAACCGGAATATGAAATAAAAGAGGAGGAGCTACAACAACAACAACAACAGCAAGAACAGATAAAATGTTAACATGTTTTTTATATTCTAACACACGGACAGAATGGGCTTATCAGCGGTCACGTTTCTATGCCTTTTTGTGTGCGGATAAACACCAAGGGTATGTTGGTATATCCCATACCAAAGACAATACAACTGAAGTCACCCAGATAATGTGATTTAATAACATAATTGTTGCTTAATTTTCTTCCTGAACCTTAAGTCGATGTAATATCATAAAATTATTCCTTAATATAATTTGTAACTGAATCACATAAATTCTACCACTTGTATTCATAGCATATGATTATATACACGCATCTAACAGTCTCAATCTATTTTTAATGTAATCGGTCTTTTGTTTTCATTATGTTTATGTTGTGCCATATGTCGTAAGAAAATGACAAACACTGATCACAGGTACACACTCATACAATATATAATATACAGTTATATATATACACATCACATTCGTTTGCGCAGCGCCTGTATCACTGATCAGTAGTGCATCTTTTAGTTTAGTATCATAGTATCGAACATGCAGTTTTGTAGATTTGTTTAATGATTTTTCTGAATTTTCATAATACAATTTTTTCCACAAAACATCAAGCGAATACCAAAGCGTCAACAAAATCATGAACAAAAGAAAGATGTACACGGAGATTATTGAAAAGTACAATAGTATAAGATCAGGTGTCCCAGAAGATTAAGCTTCTTCTGCTTTATTGACGACACCCGTCATGTAAATAGTCGATGTCATGTCCTCAAAGTAAGAATCGGAGTAAATTTAGTCTTTCGATAAACACATTAATAAATCGTTTTATAATAAAAAGATAATGGTATTGTAAATATGGTATGACCACGTAAAATAACAGCCTTGCTTAATTTTCGAATGTTATATTTGGTATAAACCATATATATAATAGTACTATACATAGGTAAGACATTATATTATTTTTTTTCAATCATAGCCGTGAGATTTCTTTAATTTTCGTCAAGACCGACGACCAGACAAGGTTCCTTGTGTCATACCATTATATTATGAATTATTCATATAACAAACTTTTAACAACCGATCCACTGCTTGGCATCAATATTTCTGGGGTTACTTTCATTTTCACTCTCTGCACCAATAGCTGAATAGCTATGCTGATACCTAGGTTTATATTCATTCAAATTAATTTAGGGTCATCCGAATGCAAAGCTACTCAATTTTACCGTGTTACGACCGCCAAGTTCCCGGTCTTCATGCTTTAGAAATTTTGCTTCAGTAAATCCCTGTTTATGATATCTGCATGATGTACGTTTACTAGAATAAAGTCATTGTCGTGGGGTGCAGACAACGAGATTTGTTGTCCCTGGAGTTGTGTAGAGGAGAAATGGACACTGTTTATTGATATCGGAACCCATGTAGTTCTAACATGTCCGATATAAATGTGTGATACAATGTGTAAAAACATGCTTTTCGACGTTATTTGTGTCGACTGATGTTATTTAATGAGAACGGATAGCAGATGTAAATCACTTTCATAATATGAAATGTACATCTCAGAATATATTAAACATGTACACATTTTACACTCGTCTTTATTTATTCATTTATTTATTTTGAGAGTTTTACGTCCTCACGTGGCCTTACGACCTTCGGTGGACGTACAGATTTAGATGTACGGGGTACTTTGTGGCGGGTTTTTTCCACTGTCGAACAGGGACTTGTACACTGAAATATACTGAGATTGTTTCTTTGTACACAAACAGGAATTGAAAACTTAATTTGCGAGCTTTCGAAAACGTCTGTTTCCTTTGTCAAGCAAAGAGTACAATAGCCGAGTGTCGGTGTTCTGACCGCTGAAATCAGCTCACTACCCAAAATAGGGCGAGTTGGAGAAGTCAGCTGTCAAAAACGTAGCGCGACCCTCTGTCTACCTGTAGTACTAGAGTACATTTGGAAGAAATGTCGCGCTACGTTTTTGACAGCTGACTTCTCCAACTCGCCCTATTTTGGGTAGTGCGCTGATTTCAGCGGTCAGAACACCGACACTCGGCTATTATACTCTTTGCTTTTTCGAAAGCTCGTAAATTAAGTTTTCAATTCCTGTTTGTGTACAAAGAAACAATCTCAGTATATATCATTCATACCTAACTGATGAATCCTAATAGTGTACACTGAACGTTTCCTATCAGTACAGATTTAGATGTACGGGGTACATTGTGGCGTGCTTCCACTGTCGAACAGGGACTTGTACACTGAACGTTTCCTATCAGTACAGATTTAGATGTACGGGGTACTTTGTGCCGAGTTTTCCACTGTCGAACAGGGACTTGTACACTGAACGTTTCCTATCAGTACAGATTTAGATGTATGGGGTACTTTGTGGCGGGTTTTCCACTGTCGAAAAGGGACTTGTACACTGAACGTTTCCTATCAGTACAGATTTAGATGTACGGGGTACTTTGTGGCGGGTTTTCCACTGTCGAACAGGGACTTGTACACTGAACGTTTCCTATCAGTACAGATTTAGATGTATGGGGTACTTTGTGGCGGGTTTTCCACTGTCGAAAAGGGACTTGTACACTGAACGTTTCCTATCAGTACAGATTTAGATGTATGGGGTACTTTGTGGCGGGTTTTCCACTGTCGAAAAGGGACTTGTACACTGAACGTTTCCTATCAGTACAGATTTAGATGTATGGGGTACTTTGTGGTGGGTTTTCCACTGTCGAACAGGGACTTGTACACTGAACGTTTCCTATCAGTACAGATTTAGATGTACGGGGTACATTTTGGCGGGTTTTCCACTGTCGAACAGGGACTTGTACACTGAACGTTTCCTATCAGTACAGATTTAGATGTACGGGGTACTTTGTGGCGGGTTTTCCACTGTCGCACAGGGACTTGTACACTGAACGTTTCCTATCAGTACAGATTTAGATTTAGATGTACGGGGTACATTGTGGCGGGTTTTTTCCAATGTCGAACAGGGACGTGTACACTGAACGTTTCCTATCACTACAGATTTAGATTTAGATGTACGGGGTACTTTGTGGTGGGTTTTCCACTGTCGAACAGGGACTTGTACACTGAACGTTTCCTATCAGTACAGATTTAGATGTACGGGGTACATTGTGGCGTGCTTCCACTGTCGAACAGGGACTTGTACACTGAACGTTTCCTATCAGTACAGATTTAGATGTATGGGATACTTTGTGGCGTGCTTCCACTGTCGAACAGGGACTTGTACACTGAAAGTTTCCTATCACTACAGATTTAGATTTAGATGTACGGGTTACTTTGTGGCGGGTTTTCCACTGTCGAACAGGGACTTGTACACTGAACGTTTCCTATCACTACAGATTTAGATTTAGATGTACGGGGTACTTTGTGGCGTGCTTCCACTGTCGAACAGGGACTTGTACACTGAACGTTTCCTATCAGTACAGATTTAGATGTACGGGGTACATTGTGGCGTGCTTCCACTGTCGAAAAGGGACATGTACACTGAACGTTTCCTATCACTACAGATTTAGATGTACGGGGTACTTTGTGACGGGTTTTCCACTGTCGAACAGGGACTTGTACACTGAACGTTTCCTATCAGTACAGATTTAGATGTACGGGGTACTTTGTGGTAGGTTTTCCACTTTCAAACAGGGACGTGTACACTGAACGTTTCCTTTCACTACAGATTTAAATGTATGGGGTACTAAATTGTGGCGTGCTATCTATTTCTTCTTTGTTTCTTTTAACACAATCACCCTAAAGACACATTTGAACTTAGCTATTCAACTGTAGGATAAGTTCATTGTGAAACTTCAGGAGAGTACGAGTTAAAGGATATGAACATTAATATATCTATTATCTATGTATTAAAGACATTTATCACATAACTAGCCCGTTCAATCATGTCATACGGCCATGTCATAGATATGGTATTACACATGTGTAATAACACTATTTTGACGTCATAAACAAATGACGTCTTTATGGCGTCATTTGATTGTCTCGGTAGTGAAAATCGTACTGTCATAGAAGATTTATCTTTCTTATAGAGAATTAATTGGAGAGTTTCAGTATATTTTCTCATAAATATAAGTTATGTGATAAATAGAATCTTACACTCGTGTCAATGCAATATGCAATTTATTAAGCTCGTTAAATAGTTTAATATGTCACTCGCCTAAAGGCTTGTGAAATATTAATTATCTAACTCGTTTAATAGATTCCATATGACATTGACACTATGATTCTCTATCTATAGATAGGTCGAAAAGCATACAATATATGTTATCTTGTTCGTGTATTTTTTGTCGATATGTATTTGAATAATTAATACACATTGAAATATAACTTAGCCTAGCGTATGATTATAACGCAAAAAATAATGCGTGTTTCGGGTATTCCTGGCCTATCTTAGATTTCCATGCTAACCCCTGAGATGTTATCACCTACTTATATCTAAGATAAATCTATCAGCAAGGCTAAATATTTCGGTCATCCTATATCCCTAATAAATCAATATCTGTTGTATCTAATATGTGGGAATATCTGGTAACACAATTGATTTAAACCATAACATTGATTCCTGAAAATGAAAAATAAATAAATAAAAACGAAAATTAAACAATATTATACTATTTTCAGACATGCTATCCAAA
Organism: Mimachlamys varia; assembly: GCA_947623455.1. Taxonomy (NCBI): domain Eukaryota; kingdom Metazoa; phylum Mollusca; class Bivalvia; order Pectinida; family Pectinidae; genus Mimachlamys; species Mimachlamys varia. The sequence goes on from OX392540.1 coordinate 32,828,752, forward strand.
AAACATACATATAGTTTGTTGTTGTTTTTGTCTAAGATTGGACAACAAGTTCCGACCATAAGATGATTATAGCCATCTATTCTTAGAATTCGTATTTACAACGCGATATGGCTGCCTCTCCTGTAAAGGACGCGTCAACCAGTAGGCGGTATGATATTGAGTGTAAGGAATGGGTATGAGAAACAAAATAGATGATGAACTTCACTTCAATGTACTTGCTGAAGATGTTAAAGAATGACATATTGCCAATGAAAAAACACACCTTCGTCCTAAACAAAAGCCTTAGGCCATCACTCAAGTTTTATCAGTTACTAGGGAATACTAATTACTACTACCTTTCTCCGTTACCACGAATCAACACTGCATATTGCTTTATCAGTTACGAGGCAACAACACTAGCTTTATCAGTTACCAGGCAACAACACTAGCTTTATCAGTTACCAGGCAACAACACTAGCTTTAATTATCAGTTACCAGGCAACAACACTAGCTTTATCAGTTACCAGGCAACAACACTAGCTTTATCAGTTACCAGGCAACAACACTAGCTTTAATTATCAGTTACCAGGCAACAACACTAGCTTTATCAGTTACCAGGCAACAACACTAGCTTTATCAGTTACCAGGCAACAACACTAGCTTTAACAGTTACCAGGCAACATTGCTAGTATTATCAGTTACCAGGCAACAACACTAGCTTTATCAGTTACCAGGCAACAACACCAGCTTTATCAGTTACAAGGCAACAACACTAGCTTTGACAGTTACCAGGCAACAACACCAGCTTTAACAGTTACCAGGCAACAACACCAGTTTTATCAGTTACCAGGCAACAACACTAGCTTTGACAGTTACCAGGCAACAACACCAGCTTTAACAGTTACCAGGTACCAACCCTAGCTTTATCAGTTACCAGGCAACAACACTTAAGTAGCAGAAATAATCTCGATTTCCTCCAAAAACACGAAAAATGTTCGTGTCCCAAAGTTTTCGACGGCTTCCCTGCCTTTTTGCATCTATAGCAGATGAGTTTTGACGTTACTGCACGCGCTGGCCTTTCATTGTCATTGGATGCTTGTCTTCCTCTAAATATAGGCATCCCATGACAGCGAAAGGCCTCAACTAGAAATGTGATTTATGAAGCAAGAAAGCAGGTAGGGTCGATTTTTCGACCTGGAAAGCTTTCCATCCTTTAGCCTTTAGCCTTTATAATGACCATTGAGGGGGCAATTTTTATCGAAAAAAATTGATCTTACCCCCCCCCCCCCCCCAGTGTAAAATTACTCGAAACACCCTAGATTAGGTCCAAAACTTGCTGTAACAAATTCTCAGGTCCCTGTGATACGTCTCTGCTTGTTCCAACAGTGATGTTTTAGCAGGGACGTATACGTCCCTGGTTTTAGCCTTAGCTTTCTGTGTATATTATCTTTTATTGTTAATTATTATTATGTTTGTTTTAGAAGGGACGTATATGTGACACATATACGTCCGTGGTTTTAGAAATAACTCTACTGAGCTAATGTTAGGCCTATTTATAATTATCACACGACCCTTCAATATAAATTTATTCTTGTATCTTGAAGGCATATTGAAACAGGTTCTCGTGTCCACATGTTGACAACTTTTAGATTTCTATCCGTTATACATCTGTTATTTGTGGTGTTTTGTTGACTGTCTGCACACTTCCAAACATGTATACATGTACGTGGTAGTCGACCAGGGTTGTTGATTGAACATCTGAAAAATTCGCGCTTCTATCTAGTGCTCCAAAAATGTCACAAGAGGGCGCCTTTTGTATTATTCTTTAGGTGAAATTAGAGTGTTTCCGAAGGTAAGACGCCACATCGCAAAATTGGGAAGACGTTAAATGGTCTTTCAAGAGGTTTTCCGAAGGTAGACGCCACCTTGCAAGATGGCAGGAGGTAAGATAGGTGCCGGCACTTGCAGGAAAATGCACATGTAATGTGTCTATGCAACGATTTAAAAGAAAGCAGCAAGCGCTTATGTACAAAGTGTTCAAACATACATCAATATGTTGTGTGAACAAAATGTTTTGATTGACATAGCGTGGTTTTTGGGAGGCTTCGCCGGTGCGGCAGGCCGCCATTATTCTCCATTGCCACGTGTTACAAACTAAATGGTCCCTTCACGTTGCAAACATTTCTTGATTATCTGATACCGTTTCAGTGACGAAAACTACTTTTCTATGCTATAATATATCAACATCATCACAATTTGTTTTGTTTTTGCATTTTGCACGGGTCTTTTAAAGCGGTTTTCCAATCTTAAAACATTGTCGACGTGACCATGTCGGCCCTTTTGAATCGAAAGAATTTGTTTCGAAATATAATCGGGCTCTCTTACAATGTTAAGAATAATGTTTAATGTTTAAAAAATAGAAAATTAATTTTTAGTGTTTAAACAGTCGTATCCAATGGGACGTTGATCCTGGATATGACCAGGCCCTGGTTTCATCAACGTTCCTTAACTTGAGGAAACTCCTTAACTTAAAAATCTCCATTGGAAAGCATTACAGAATTTAAGGGGGGAATCCTTAGTTAAGGAACTTTCCTTAAATTCTGTAATGCTTTCCTATTGAAACTTTTAAGTTAAGGAATTTTATTAAGGAACGTTGATGAAACCGGGGCCAGAAAAAAACTCTTGGGATCCCAACCTTGCTAGCTGTGATAACGTAACCTGTTGGTTTGTTTGTTTGCCTCAAATTCAAGATTGCATTTCGCAAAAGAAATTTTAGCAATGCATATGAATTTTAAAGAAAAAAATCTAGTTACTTGCTTCCCTTGAACAATTCAATGGTGTGCCAAATCTTATTTTCACAATGTTTTGCTTTCCTATTTTTCAGCTACGTCCATACTATATTTATTTGCGGTGGCCATAGTTGGCCAGGCCTTGACACCATCTACATTCCTGACCACGGTCGACCAGAAGAGACTGAGCAATGTGTTCAAGGCTGCCCAGCCCTACACAGATGCAGCCAGCGCTCATTACTCAATTCTGGGACTGAAACTGCTGGGATCTCCAGTTGCTAATGCAAAGGTTCCTTATATTCTAGTGGCTATTAATTGATCATGTAGTTTTGTAAGAATAGTGTGAAAGCTTCCTTAGAAGGGGTTACTTTGACAATGCCCCCCCCCCCCCCCCCCCCTGGTTGTTGTTTTACTACATACAAAAAATACTTCCAAACATTTTCTGAAAACGAATGGATAACAGCACTTTGTTTGTTTCCGTAATTTTTCTATATAAATTGAGTGGAAGCCTATCAGTTTATTCAGAAATGGATTTTCCTACAGATATATTCCTAGGTCCAGGGTTCATCAAGAAATCACTTATCAAGTATTGTAACAAATTGGGCATTGTACCTAAATTTTCTAAGTTTTCTAAAAAAAAATTGCCCCCAAAATGCTTATGTAAATGTAGGAAAATCCCTTTGTTTCGCAGTTAAGAAATTTTTAATATTGTTGCAGGAGACATGCAAGACAGTCACCTCCTTGGTTAAACCAGATGATGTGGCATCTCTGTACCACGCATCTGCAGCAGCAGCTGCCCTTGGAAATTGCAAGGTAAAGACTGATTTAAAACAGATTCAGGAAAAATTTTGGATCTGTTTCGACACGAAACTTTTAGTGCTGGAACGGTTTGCAAAAATGCTAATTGGATAACAGACTCAGACTAACCTTAACATCCTTTTGGCCGACATCCTACCTCGAACGCACAAACTGGTATATGTAACACACTTGGATGCATATGCATAATGTATTTAACTGTCAAAGATTGAAAAATTAAAAACAAACCAAACAAGTTTATTGAAAAGTTGATAATGAGAATTGTTTTAAGGCAAATGTTTCCTACCATCCATTCCTGGCTTTACCAACAAAAAAAATCAGGAACAAAGTGGAGTTAATAGGTTTGTGTTCTACAAATTTCAGTGTCCAACATTTCATTAAGTGGTTACTTCATTTCTCCCCATGGTCTCATTCTTGATACCTTTATGTATCACGGGTGCCGTTTTCTAACGCAAGGGGAATATTAATGCAGTGTTTGGCAGGATCAGCTTCTGTTTATATACTGGATGATGATCGTAAAAGTTCTGCTACATTGTTCTAAAAGTAAAAAAATAAATTAACATTTATAAATGTTAAAGTTGAATGTTCTGTGTAATATTTATTCGACACTATTTAGTGAAGCAATGACTGACATTTTTAGAGTATATATATTCAAATATGTTTAATGTAAATTTAGATAAAAAATGTATATGTACTGTCAAGTTTAACTGATGCAGACTGTACACTAGCTAACAAAAGGTGTCTTATTATTTAAAAAAAATGACCTCAAGCTAAGGATGTATCGTAGGTGTTAACCTTTAAAACCTCCAATGAGGGAGAAAGTGCGTGAAATGCGACTGAAACTGCATTGCTCAAATTTTCTTTCCCATTTTATATATCAAAATAACTTCAAAAAGTATTTGATCTAGACACACCTGTTATGGTCATTATACATACCTTGCAGTAACTAGGAGATCATTTGACCACAGGATATAGATTTTGAGTTTGTGTGAGTTTGGACATGGATGAGGGAGATTTCGAGGGAGATTGGTAAATTTTGATCAAAATGAGGGAGGGTTAACAGGTATGATATATTTCCAATTTAAGTACAAATAATGTTTTGTTTTCCGAATTCATAAAAAAGGACAATCAGTTGTTAAATTGGGTAACAAAAACAGTAAACACTGTTGCAGAGTTTTCAGGCACAGCTGTAATAAGTAACCAAAATGTTTTCGTATTCTACAAATTGCACCTGACACATTTTGTAAAAGTATATTTTTACATTAACTTTCTCCCCATGGTCTCATTCTTGATACCTTTATGTATCACGGGTGCCGTTTTCTAACGCAAGGGGAATATTAAAGCAGAGTTTGGCAGGATCGGCTTCTGTTTATATACTGGATGATGATCGTAAAAGTTCTGCTACATTATCCTAATTTAAGATAGAAATGAATTTACATTATGTTTATATACTGGATGATGATCGTAAAAGTTCTGCTACATGGTTAATAAGTAAGAAATAAGTTAACATTTATGTGAAAGTTAAATCTTCTGTGAAATATTCAATAGTGAAGCTATGGTTGACAATTTTAGAATCAAAAAGATTAATATTTTTAATGTAAATTTAGATAAAAGATGCACATGTACTGTTACCGGCACATTTACCGCTGGTGTAGACTTTGAACACTAGCAAAAAATGGTCACTGGTGTCTTATTATTTTTTTTTTAAAAAGGACCTCAAGCTAGGCATGTATTTCCAATTTAAGTACAAATAATGTAGTGTATTCCCAATTCATTGAGGACAGGCAGTTATAAAATTAGGTATAAAACAAAAACACTGTTGCAAAGTTTTCAAGCACAAATACATGCAGCTGTATCAAGTAACCAAATGTTTTCGTAATGTACAAATTGCACCCGATACATTTTGTAAAAGTATATTTTTACATTAACTTTCTCCCCATGGTCTCATTCTTGATACCTTTATGTATCACGGGTGCCGTTTTCTAACGCAAGGGGAATATTAACGCTGAGTTTGGCAGGATCAGCTTCTGTTTATATACTGGATGATGATCGTAAAAGTTCTGCTACATTATGCTAATTTAAGATAGAAATGACTTTACATTATGTTAAAGTTAAATGCTTGATTAAGAAGTTTTCTGTATTCTCAAGAACATAATGTGAGGAAAATTCAGAAATTATATGTCATTAGAACTTACAAGAATAATGTGAGGAATATTTCAGCATAAATGTAAAAACAAATCGGTTACATTGCTTAAAATATTTGTCTTTTAAATCCATGCCATGTTTTAAAAAAATCTCAAAAAGACACTTTTACAGTATGATGAGATTAATTTTAATTGACTTGTGATTTTTTCTCCCCATGGTCTCATTTTTGATACCTTTATGTATCACGGGTGCCGTTCTAACGCAAGGGGAATATTAACGCTGAGTTTGGCAGGATCAGCTTCTGTTTATATACTGGATGATGATCGTAAAAGTTCTGCTACATTTTACTGAGTAACCATATGTTGACATTTACTTCGAAGGTGTATGTCATGTGTAGATACGATATTTGTGATGTGGATTATAATCTCACTATGAAAGCAGATCAACCTGCGTTTAAAAAATTTGTTTGTAGTACAAACAGTGATATAGGTGTAGTTTTCCAGGATTTATATCCTAAACGCAATTGCTTACATATCATTTATTTTCATAGAAAATGTCAACTCCTGTTGTACTTAAAAGGCTGTTCTAAATATAAATATTACTCCTATATGAAATATAACCCTTCAAGTTTTCAAGTGTGATATTATTCCTGTTGTCTGGAACAAACACAATATCATTATATCGATCCTATTCCACGCCATATCTTTAGCTTCCGAGTTCTGGACTTGTTTGAGTTTGTTATTAACATGTTTTACCATACTAATATCAATGCCCCATAACTTTGCTGTATCGCCTCTGTGTGGCGAATATAGTTATACATGTGGGGGATAATAAAACGGGTATGTGCCAGGGTCTGTGGCCGTTTCCATGGATACAGACTGTGAATACTATCTGTGACACTATTGGTTCATGTGTTTTCTTAAAGAACACTGTTTAATACTGAAAACAGAGTGTTCTTCTGGTATGAATATCTTCTCTTTTTTTTAAATTCCCCTGCCATGAAAAGTGTTTCATTAAGCGGCTATAGAAAACTTAAACTCCTGTTGTACGTAAAAGACTGTTAAAAAATACATATATTCCTTTATGAATTATCATTCAAGTTTTCAAGTGTGATATTATACCTGTTAGATATAAATTGTTCTGAACAAACACAACATCATTACATCAATCCTTTCACATATCGTATCTATAGCTTCAGTAACTTGTTCATATGTAGTCCGTTACTAACTTGTTTTACAGACTGATATTATTAAAATCAATGCCCCATAACTTTGCTGTATCGCCTCTGTGTGGCGACTATAGTTATACATGTGGGGAATAATAAAACAGTTATGTGCCAGGGTCTGTGACCGTCTCCGTGGATACAGACTGTGAATACTATCTGTGACACCATCGTTTCATGTGTTTCCTTTAAAGAACAATGTCAAAAACTGAAAACCCAAGTGTTTTTTCTGGTATGAATATCTTCTATTATTCCCCTGCCATGAAAAGTGTCTTTTTTGGACGTCATAGTTGGTTCTGCTATAATAATTACTAAGATATTAATTGAAAATATATTTGAGATGTAAATGTGAGATCTCCTTCCTTTCTGTGTTAACAGGTGACTGCCGCTGGGGCGGAGGCTCTCCTTGGAGCAGCCATCAAAGACACTGCTCCTGTGATGGATATATTCCAAGCTTTTTTTGCCCTGAAAAATTTAGGGCTGAAAGGTAGGTTAATGTAAAAATTAAATTGATATCTGCACTTGGAAACAATTACTGTCTACCTTCTAAAACCCCTCACCCCTTGCCCCCAAACAAGTCTTAAAAATTATACTAGGGATTCCCGGAAATGAAAGGGAACTAGAAGATCGGAGAAAAAACATCCAAAATATCTGAGTTTATATAAATGTTACCAATGTTGACATCTGGGCTATTTGACCTCGTGTCAGATTTGGCCCGGCTCTGTCTGTGTGGCGTAAGGGAGCTGAATGTCCCTCTGGGGACTTGAGGTATATTCCCATTCCACCACATTGGAGAGAAACTCTGTCCCCCTATTGGTAGCCCCCCGGCATCAGTAGGGTGTGGGCAGGGCCCTGTATATTCCATCAACTTCCTGTAGTCACTATGTGGCAATGGCAGGGTAGACAGACCATGCAGGGCACATCTCTGTTAGTGTGGTATGGTTGATTTTAATTAACATACTTTTACCATCTACTGCCAGGGCTCACTTTGGGGTGAGATTTATGGATTTTTACCCATATTTTTCCTGAAAATCTCATCAAAAATTCAAATATTAATACTTTATATATAAAAATCTCGGGTAGATATTTTGCTGATCCCATAAAATCCCTGAAATTCTCTTTTAAGAGCCAGAATTATCCCAGTACTGTCATATATGTTGCTTCACTTCCTTATCATTTTAATGCAATTTAGTTATCAGTTTAGATTTAAATCTTAATCTTTTAGTTTAATACAACTACTATATTTGCGAATGCTTGTATTTTTACCCCATTTTTCTTTTCTGACCAGTTTCCCGTGATGTTACATTAATTGATATTGGATGACATGGCATGAATTTTTACAGAGAGTGGGTAAATCAATTGACACACTTGCTGTTTTATATTTTACAGTTGATAATGCTAAGGTTGGCACAACTTTAACAGAAGCTCTCAAAAAAGATGATAGTCCATTAAGGTAAAGATTTAAGATGTCTATATTTAATTAACAAGGATTCTTTTAATGTCTCACAGTAAAAACTAACATTTTAATTGAATACCACCTGTAATCAAATTCCTGATATAAATATTCTCCGTGTAGTTAATATGACATGGATTGATCCAAAACTTTGTGAAATACATATGCATCCATATTGATTGATTAAAGATATTAAGGAAGTTAAGATAAAGTACTACTGCCTTAATAAATATATCTTGACTTGCTTCAATTTGAAGAGAAAAATCTTTTTGATTTGAGAAATATTTTGATTTGAGATTAATATCTTTGTTTTACAGTTATGGATATGCATTTTTAGTAGCGGCAGAGCTACCCGCTGAAAATAAGATGTTTGACAGCATCGAGGATATCATTGCTCAAGCTGATGAAGTAGATGACAAATACTTACAGGTAAGTGATACAGCACCATATGTATAGCGTCAAAATTAAACTTGTCACCATGACAACTTAAATCCCTGGTTTTTTAACTAAGGGTTGCGAAGAACCACAATTGAGAAGTCAACAAAGTTTGACACCTCTTAAACGTTGAACAAACTAGGTTAAAGACAGATTTTTCAAGTCCTGTTGAATCAAAAGGTCATTATTTGCGACGTTTTTATGCCCCCGTCATGAAATTGTAACCAGCTTATTTAAATAACTACTGATCCGATTGTCATCAAACTTTACATACATAATAAGCATGAAAAACTAATTTTACAGAGAGAGGGGGGAGGGGTCGGGCAATTATGTCTCGCTGACATTTCTAGCTTGATAAGGTGTTTTCATCTATCTATATTATATCTTGAATTCACAAATTCTATTCTCATATGAGGACAGCATTTTGTAAGTGTTCACAATTCATCTTAATGAAACATTTTCAAAATGCCACCTATGTATTGACATTTTCAAAAGTTTTGAATTACTTGGTCTAAAAATAAGCAGGTTATGATAACACGAGTACCAATGTTGACATCTGGGCTATTTGACCTCATGTCAGATTTGGCCCGGCTCTGTCTGTGTGGCGTACGGGAGCTGAATGTCCCTCTAGGGACTTGAGGTATATTCCCATTCCACCACATTGGAGAGAAACTCTGTCCCCCTATTGGTAGCCCCCCGGCATCAGTAGGGTGTGGGCAGGGCCCTGTATATTCCATCAACTTCCTGTAGTCACTATGTGGCAATGGCAGGGTAGACAGACCATGCAGGGTACATAATACATGTATTTACCATAGGTTCTACAATTCTTGATACATTTAGATGTGGATTCTTTTACTATTAAGTTCCATATGATTACATTAGTAATGTTTGCTAATTCTTTGTTTCAGTTTGAAGGAGGACTGTATGTGACATCATTGATCATAGATGGAGCTTATAAATTAGCTGAGAAAGCAAAGAAAGCACCTACCCTTTCAGCTGTAAGTCTTAGTTATAAAAGTTCTTGCGACAAGGCATGGAAATTTATTAAGAAAAATTTCTGTATATTGCAAACATGAAATAATGATTTCATTACCCAATGTTGACATCTGGGCTATTTGACCTTGTGTCAGATTTGGCCCGGCTCTGTCTGTGTGGCGTACGGGAGCTGAATGTCCCTCTGGGGACTTGAGGTATATTCCCATTCCACCACATTGGAGAGAAACTCTGTCCCCCTATTGGTAGCCCCCCGGCATCAGTAGGGTGTGGGCAGGGCCCTGTATATTCCATCAACTTCCTGTAGTCACTATGTGGCAATGGCAGGGTAGACAGACCATGCAGGGCACATTTCATTAATCTTAACTTGTATTTGAAGGAAGGGAACACATTTCTTAGAAATAAAAAAAAAACGGGACAAATCTGATGTAGATGTTTTTTTAGGGTTTTTGATTAGCAGTTAATAGACTCTAGCTGGTACACGTGTATTGTCAAGGGTTGCCCCTCCTTCAGAAATGTCATATGATTATAGATTTTTTAATTGCAATTTTCATATTCTATTTATGATTTCAGGATAAAGTGATGAAATTTTCCAACTATTTCCTGAGCCGTAAACACGTCCATCAGCTGAGAGCAGCCTGTCATTTTGTATCCGTTAGCAAGACCCTCACAGAAAACAAGGTATGTACACAAACCGATCTGGAAATATATAGAAATATATAAATGATCAATGGTTTTGTTTGCAACTGGTGGAAGACTTTAGCATTCCAGCCCGTCTCTAACTGGGATGTTTGCTGTTGGTTGCAAGATAAATTGTGTTGCTTTCCACCCGACTATCTTTAGCCCCATGAGAACGCCGGACTAAGAGCGACAAACATTTTATTTAGTTCATATACAATAACTCTTTTTAATATTATTTTGTTCAATCGGTTATAATCTGAACGGTTTTGGATGTTCCAGTCTCTCACAGTACAAAGGAGTATAATAATGAAAAAATTCAAATAAAAAAAGTGAAGTGAGATCCTGTCTTTGGTGATGCATACAAGTCATGTAAAAACTTGTATGTACTTATTTACAACAAAAAGATGAAACTATGTTTTCAAATTGTTTCAGTACCACATTCCAGTTGCCGTGACTCTGGCTAGCCCTGTTGCTGTCAGTCAGTCTTCGTCTGTTGTGCAGGTAAGTGGTTATGACGTTGTAGATGAGTGGTTATGACATTGAAGAAATCACTGATAATTTTGATTTAATTTATCGTTGGAACCTTCCATTCCAATAATGTGTAGGAAGTTCTAGTGAATTACATGTCTGGGCTTGTTGTGGATTGTGAAATTTTCCATAAACTAATTAAAATAGAAATGTTTAAATAACATAAATCCTAGCAAAGCTAAGATATAATAATTTTGAGATGATATCATTTTTATATTTGCACCTGATGGCGGTTTCTAGCACACCGGTCTATTTGTGACCGGGTTGTTCGCTGTTGGGTGCTAGATAAAAGCGTTGCTTTCCACCCGGCTATCTTCAGCCCAATGAGAACGCCGGACTAAGAGCGACAAACACACAATTATATAATTCTTCACCTACTTAATCCTGTTTGGTACCTACCATATAAACAGACTCCTCATATAGGCAGGAACTGTTGTTGATGGAAAGTGTTCTCTAAACACCCAAAATGAGAGTTTTTCACCCAAAAAACAGCTGGCTCTATGTAGTTTTCAGCAATTGCTGTATAGCCATGTAGCCAAGTACCTAGGTACAGAATCCGGAAAATTATCATATATACCCCTAGATCTAAAAATTCAGTTAGAATACTGATTGTGTTGACACTTATGAAAGGTTTGTTGGGCATTTGAATGCCATTTTGGCTGTATCTCGTATTTAAAATGAAGGGTGATGCTTTTGATGCACATATCGTCTCTTCTCAGAAGCTGTCCTGATCAATCAAAGAGATGCCGTTAGCTTTTTGATAAATTTTGGCTTCAAACACTACCTGAGTAAATGCATGGCTAATGCTGTCATTCAAAAATTACAAAGGAGATTACAAAAGAGGAACTTTCCAATGATTTTATTGATACCAAGGTATCATAATTCCTTCGATTGTCATAAAAGACAACAGATTAGTTAACATACTTCTATCGTTTGGTAAGATATGAATATCAAATGTATATCAAATCTTATTGATATTCTGTGGTATTGAAAGATATTTTTGCACCTGATGGCGGTTTTTAGCACCCGGTCTATTTGTGACCGGGTTGTTTGCTGTTGGTTGCTAGATAAAAGCGTTGCTTTCCACCCGGCTATCTTCAGCCCTATGAGAACGCCGGACTAAGAGCGACAAACACACAATATTATAATTCTTCACTTTCTTAATCCTGTTTGGTAGCCAAGTACCTAGGTACAATATCCGGAAAATTTTCTTATATACCCCTAAATCTAAATATTCAGTTGGAATACTGATTGTGTTGACACTTATGAAAAGTTTGTTGGGCATTTGAATGCCATTTTGGCTGTATCTCGTATTTAAAATGAAGGGTGAGGATTTGTATGCACATGTCGTCTTTTTTTGGAAGCTGTCCTGATAAATCTAAAGAGATACAGTTAGCTTTTTGATAAATTTTTGGCTTCAAACACTGTTCCTGACTAAATGCATGGCTAATGCTGTCATTCAAAAAATACAAAGGAGATATACAAAAGAGGAACTTTCCAATGATTTTATTGATACCAAGGTATCATAATTCCTTCAATTGTCATAAAAGACATCAGATTAGATATCACTTGGTAAAATATGAATATCAAATGTATATCAAATCTTATTGATATTCTGTGGTATTGAAAGATATTTTTGCACCTGGTGGCGTTTTTTAGCACACCGGTCTTTTTGTGACCGGGTTGTTCGCTGTTGGGTGCTAGATAAAAGTGTTGCTTTCCACTCGGCTATCTTCAGCCCTATGAGAACGCCGGACTAAGAGCGACAAACACCTTATAAGATAACTTTACCTACTACATGCTTTTGATCCTTTTTGTTTCCAACTATTGAATAGCCTCTAAATATAGGGAGCAGTTCTTATTGTTTAGTGTATAGGAAGTAGTTTGTAAGATGAAGGAAGAACCATTGAAAGCTTTGCCAGATAGTTAAATTATATTGTACAGAATAATAATTTACTAAAAAGTCAAGACCAGTTGTTTTCTCAGTTTAGTGTCAAATCAACAAAAGAGAACAAATTAGTATTAAACAAAAATGATAAAGGTGAGGAATTTATAATTGCTTTCAACTTAAAATTACTAAATGACAATAATGTCAACACAAAAATTAAATCTCATGGTTTCCAGTCTGGTTCACTAGATGATGAATGTATATCAGAATAAGTAAAAAGTGCTCTGGGTTTAAAACATACCCTATCCTATTTTCATGCACCTAATGGCGGTCTTTAGCAATTTGTTCCATCTGTGACCAGGTTGTTCGCCGTTTGGTGCAAGAGCAAAGTGTTGCTTTCCACCCGGCCATCTTTAGCACTATGAGAGCGCTGGACTAAGAGCGACAAACAATCACATACTTCCTTTCCTTAGGAGAGGAGTACTTATAGTCTCTTAAATATAAAGAAAATATATCATATAAAAAGGAGTTGTCAGGAAAAAAAATGACCAATTACCTGTTGTTTTGGTTAAAGGTGCGCGTTACCAACCTGATGGGCAATTCACTTGGAGATCTGACCGTGACTGCTGACAGCGCCCGTCACCTTGGAGACGAAGCCATCGTACTGAGCAAGAAGCCATTTACTGCAAGCAAAACAGACAGGTGTGTGATCATATTCCGAGAATTTTGTAAAATTAAAAGTAACAAGTGTGTTAACGGTATTCATTTATTTGTGTAAATTTATATGAATAAAAAAATCACTGCATCTTCTAAGAAACTTTAATGATAAATCATTATATTTTTAGCATGTACATGTACCAATGTTGACATCTGGGCTATTTGACCTTGTGTCAGATTTGGCCCGGCTCTGTCTGTGTGGCGTACGGGAGCTGAATGTCCCTCTGGGGACTTGAGGTATATTCCCATTCCACCACATTGGAGAGAAACTCTGTCCCCCTATTGGTAGCCCCCCGGCATCAGTAGGGTGTGGGCAGGGCCCTGTATATTCCATCAACTTCCTGTAGTCACTATGTGGCAATGGCAGGGTAGACAGACCATGCAGGGCACATCTCTGTTAGTGTTGTTTGGTTGATAATTAATACCATACTTGATCGTCTAGTGCTGTGTACACCCCTCCATTATCTTCCTCCTTTATTTTAGTTCCCTGTATGAGCTGAACTTTATGCAGACCAAGCCAGCGAGAGGATTCTACAAGCTGACCATCAGTGTGGCTCCAAAGAAAGCTGACAGCCGGCTGATTGGTACCACTGGGGCCGAGGTAAGCATGTTATAGACAATATACAGTTCCAGTGTCAGTTTTATTGTCTATGGCATCAACATTTTCAAGCACTGGTCCGGACAAGCAAATTGCTGTTTTTATTATAACAAATATATTGAAATGCAAATAATTTCAAGGAATTTCCACTAGGCCAAACCAAAATTTACTAGTCGTGGGCATAGGACTAGTACCTAACATGGCAGACTGCAATATACGGGTTCCTGTGTCAGTGTTGTTGTCTGCTTCTCTGAAGCTTGAGTATAAAAACTTCTTAAACACATCACACCAGTCTTCAAGCAAGTGCCTTATGGAACTGAAAGGTTATTTGATTACTAAATAACTACCTTTCTTCAAACTGTTTCAAGATTCTTTATTTCATAAGGCTGATTTCTTACAATAAAAGAATAGTATTTTATAGAAAAAGTAGGTTTTCAAAAGAAAAATAAATTTCAAGATGTTTGAATATTCTTCATAAATGTAAAATAATCAGGAGAGGGGTGGTGGGTGTATCCATGAGCATTGAATTAAAGTAATAACTAAAGATATTATTGGAAATGCAAGTTATATCCCAATGTTGACATCTGGGCTATTTGACCTCGTGTCAGATTTGGCCCGGCTCTGTCTGTGTGGCGTACGGGAGCTGAATGTCTCTCTGGGGACTTGAGGTATATTCCCATTCCACCACATTGGAGAGAAACTCTGTCCCCCTATTGGTAGCCCCCCGGCATCAGTAGGGTGTGGACAGGGCCCTGTATATTCCATCAACTTCCTGTAGTCACTATGTGGCAATGGCAGGGTAGACAGACCATGCAGGGCACAATTTCTCTTAGGTCTAATAAAAAAATTAATTGTGTGGGGGAGATGGTAGGGTTAAAACAAATCTGAATGCTATTCCTTATGTTAAATCTCTTAATATTTGATGGGTGGTGGGATCTCTAAAAAGTCCCGTCTTACACCATTAATTCTGGAACAGCCCTTACTGTGAAATTATATATAAATGATTGATTTCTTGGGTCCTCATCCATAAGTTCATAGGTCTACATAGTAGTTAAGTTTGACATAGACCAGAACTTTCCCTGTTTGAGTTGATATGTACACTGGTCATCCAAGATTAAAGTATATTGCCACAGAATATTTTTCAGTTGAAGTGAGTTGGGATTGCAAAACAAAATTTAAGCTCCAAGAAAATGGGAAATGTCAGATTTTACAGTACTGTTATTTTAACGTTTGAAACCTTTATGACACTATCAAGACAATTTTTATCATATTGTGTTTTTTTTTTTTTTCATAAAGGTTGAGGTGAAGGTTACAACACAGGTTTCCGTTGAAAACGTGGAGGTGGGAGTGGCAGACAAAGATCAAACGACAGCTGCCAGAACGACCAAGTAAGTCTGCAACCCAGCAGGGGTGTACATATCGCTGGAGTTATACTTCAGTTGTCATCTTGAAGTGAAAAGATAATTGTCTTAAAGTGTAATATATAGGATTGTGTAGCCTTTTAAATATAAGATATACAAGCTTTGTATTCAGTTAGTCTGTGACATTCTTTTTCTTTTTCAACCTGTTCTTAAAAGAAATTATTAATTGGATATCTTTCCTTTTGTTGTTTTTCTGTGTCAAAATATTCTGCTCTGTATTAAAGCAGGGATCAATGAAGGTTTTTAGGGGAAATACATTTTCTAAGAGGGAAATTTTCCCAGATTTCGGGACAAATTTCCTCTTATTTTTGTCGGTAAATTAAAGGAAAAATGAAATATTCATTTGTCAAAATGTCTATAAATTGTCATACCAACGTGACAGTATTTTGAATAAATTTCTCATGATTTTCATTTTTGTCTGTCAATTACTGGTAATTTTTTTCTCAAGAAAAGTCCTCCGTCCTGGAGTTTAGTTTAAAAAAGAGGTACATATTGAAATTTCAAAGAATTTTTGTATAGAGGTTATATTTACTCATAAAAACAGTACAAAAATTGGCTTAGATTGATCTCTGTGTATGTTGAATACTAGATCTGTCTGTTCATTTCTTTACTGATGTGCAACTTTTCTCAGACCACCTAGAAAGGACAAGTAAGCATCAAGTTCTCGGATGGAAAACAGTGACCAACCTGATCCCAATATTTACCTGTTACAGCAGTTTTTCTCTTGTTTCTTCCCTCGCATTTCCCCCAAACTCCCAAAAAATAAATACAGGTGTTATGAGCCGAAGTCTCAAAACTTTTAATTTTGAACTGTTGCTACCGACATGGATGGTGTATAGAATTTTATTTTTATTTTCCCACCCTTAACTGCCTTAACCCTACCATGGAAGTAATCCAGATGACGGAGTCTTCAATCACAAAACTTTTTCAGTTGAAATCCAACTGTTTCAGACAAAGAAAACTCTAAGAAACCCATTGTGGATGGTGTATTTAATAATTGGAACACCCCTCCCCCAACCCACCCCCAAGCTAATTGTTATTTTAAAATCTTATTTGAATTCCATAATGATAATGCTTATTGAGTGCATTTCTCCAAGCAACATCCCCGGCAACAATTATGCTTTGTACAGTTTGCTCGTACCTGTCCTTTTCCAACAGCCAAACAAAACACCTTATAAGATTCTAAGAGACCTTACGGCAGCTTAAGTTGTTCATCGGCTCATGAAGAGAAGGTGATATGTCAGGTGGAGAAATCTGTCCGGTTTTTACTCCTTTCCAAAAAATTGCTGGTTTTCCTTTTCCATAAAACATGCTTTCTTTATCTTCTGTCTTTTTGTTTAAAGTTCTTCTTTTCTTTATTTCTTTATAGTGAATTTTATGAAATATGTTTTTAAGTGTTATTCCAGAAGTAAGTTACAGGTAGAGACCAGGTAGGTACTAGAGCAGGGTACCACGAAATCAAAAGTAACACAGTATTTAGGCAAATACTGCAGTATGTACCATGGTATACCACCTTGATGGAATGTTTCGGCTAGCTAAATGTTTCTGGCTGTTTTTGTTCTGAAGCCAATCAAAATGAGGCCTGTCATAAGTTTCTCTTTGTGCTATCCTCTAATATTGTTTTAGTGAAGCTGAGTCTGTCCTAGTTGATTAGCAAACTTATAGAAAATTATTATTAAACCATATTGGAATTCTTGTTGATCTATGTAACAAATAGTTCTTTGAAAAGTTAAATGAAAGTTCTGGAAAAAATTGGTGCAGGACTAATGTACCACAGTATGTACTATAACAACATCATACCACAGTATACTGGTAAAACCGCCCAGCCCTAGAAGGTGCTCCATTAATTATATAAGACTTGTTGTCGACTAAACTAAGTAACTTTGTAAAATGAATCAAAGGAGGTTGGGGAGCGAGATTGAGTCTTGTAAAGTGCCACCCTGTCTATCTGTAGTTATTTCTGGAATAGCGCTATATGATGTAATCTGATTTTTAAAAAAACATGCCTGCATGGGAGTTACATGTTTGTATTGAAGTCAACAAGAACATTAACATCATGATGACCAGGTATATTGAACTGCTGACATTTATAGATATTCAATATAAATAAAAAAAAGTTTTTATCAGTTGCATACTAAATACTGCTGTTTTGCCTCTCCTGTTAATATCCAAGATTTTTTGAAAAAATGTTTATCTCAAAGCAACGTGACTAGTTTAAATAGCTCTTTTCTACTTTCCACAAAACAAAATACAAATAGCAATCTGATAATAATTTGCATGATTTCAGGATATAAGCTAAACAAAAATTCTATAAAAAAATAAACAATCCCACAAGATATGACTGATGTCATTTTGCAAAAAAATATTGAACAAATGAAAGTAATTTCTGCAGTAATCCAGATGTCTGGGTTACAGTATGTCGTTCGTAGAGTTGTCCAGATTCTAAAGTTCCTAGAAAAGGTCTGGGCTTCAAGTTTCTTGTAAATGATCAACTTAATTACCTGGATTTATATGTACTGTTTGATAGGATCCAGCACCCTAATAAGGCCGCTAACCCGTTTGAGGCTGATTATCACCAGAAGATTGTGATGAAGTTCCAGCTTAAAGAGAAAGTGTCTGGTAAACCACTTACTGCTCACCAGACTTTTGTCAAGATGACAAACCAAAACACAAACCAAGAGATCATTTTTGTAGCCGAGACCTCTGGAGACTCCTACAAGTTCGATTTGGTAGGTGATGGCGACTTAAAAGAATGTTGTTATTGAAATAAAATTTTAGAGGATTTTGCATGAGCTGCCTTACCAGGCACTAACTACTTGTCCTATGCCACCTGGCTAATGTCTCCCTATGTGCAAGTTGTTTGTGTACTGGATATGTAGTGTGTTCTGTTAGTAGTACAAGACCTCAGGAGATTCCCACAAGTTTGATTTGGTAGGTGATGATGAGGGAAAGAATGTTGTTGTTAAAATAAAATCATACGGTATCATGATCGAGTGGGTGAAATTGGTATGGCTGCGACTAACATTTGTAAGAGTTAATGCTTGGAGAATCTGGACCAATTTTATGTTTTGGATAAATTTACCATGTCATTTGGAAGGAATTTCTAATTGAACTCGCATGCCAAACCCTGTTTTGACCTTTATCCCCAATGGTGACCTCCATTCTTACCCCAATTAGGTTTGTACGGTGACCTAATTGTCTTAGCTTGGAGGAACACTGATGTTGGCTGGACGGTCCAAAGGGGACAATTCAATTGTGTCTACTTCACCGTCCATGTTATACATACTCCCTACTATACAATTAATAAAACTTAACATTTTTGAGGAGTTGGCATGAGCTGCCTTACCAGGCACTAACTATGTGTCCTATGCCACCTGTCTAATGTCTCCCTATGTGTATGTTGTGTGTGTACTGGATATGTAGTGTGTTCTGTTAGTAGTACGAGACCTCCAAAGATTCCTACAAGTTTGATTTAGTAGGTGATGGTAAGGGAAAGAATGTTGTTGTTGAAATAATATCAAGCTTTCGATTTCATCTGGTCACAAACCCTAAAGCATGAGGAATATAAATAAAATCATCAGACTTTTGCCCATCATAAGGTATCATGATTGAGTGGGTGAAATTGGTATGTCTGCGACTAACATTTGTAAGAGTTAATGCTTGGAGAATCTGGACCAATTTTATGTTTTGGATAAATTTACCTTGTCATTTGGTTGGAATTTATAATTGAACTCGCATGCCAAACCCTGTTTTGACCTTTATCCCAGTTGTGACCTCCACCCTTACCCCAATTAGGTTTGTACGGTGACCTAATTGTCTTAGCTTGGAGGAACACTGATGTTGGCTGGACGGTCCAAAGGGGACAACTCAATT
Organism: Mimachlamys varia; assembly: GCA_947623455.1. NCBI lineage: Eukaryota > Metazoa > Mollusca > Bivalvia > Pectinida > Pectinidae > Mimachlamys > Mimachlamys varia. The sequence goes on from OX392540.1 coordinate 32,848,290, forward strand.
GTGTCTACTTCACCGTCCATGTTATACATACTCCCTACTTTACAATCAATATAACTTAACATTTTTGAGGAGTTGGCATGAGCTGCCTTACCAGGCACTATCTACTTGTCCTATGCCACTTGGCTAATATCTCCCTATGTGTATGTTGTGTGTGTACTAGATATGTAGTGTGTTCTGTTAGTAGTACAAGACCTCCAGAGATTCCTACAAGTTTGATTTGGTGGTTGATGGTGAGGAAAAGAATGTTTTTGTTGAAATAATATCAAGCTTTTGATTTCATCTGGTCACAAACCCTAAAGCATGAGGAATATAAATAAAATCATCATAAGGTATCATGATCGAGTTGGTGAAATTGGTATGCTTGCGACTAACATTTGTAAGAGTTAATGCATGGAGAATGTGGACCAATTTAATGTTTTGGATAAATTTACCTTGACATTTGGTAGGAATTTAGAATTGAACTCGCATGCCAAACCCTGTTTTGACCTTTATCCCAGTTGTGACCTCCATTCTTACCCCAATTAGGTTTGTACGGTGACCTAATTGTCTTAGCTTGGAGGAACACTGATGTTGGCTGGACGGTCCAAAGGGGACAACTCAATTGTGTCTACTTCACCGTCCATGTTATACACACTCCCTACTATACAATCAATAAAACTTAACATTTTTGAGGAGTTGGCATCAGCTGCCTTACCAGGCACTATCTACTTGTCCTATGTCACCTGGCTAATGTCTCCCTATGTGTATGTTGTGTGTGTACTGGATATGTAGTGTGTTCTGTTAGTAGTACAAGACCTCCAAAGATTCCTTCAAGTTTGATTTAGTAGGTGATGGTAAGGGAAAGAATGTTGTTGTTGAAATAATATCAAGCTTTCGATTTCATCTGGTCACAAACCCTAAAGCATGAGGAATATAAAGAAAATCATCAGACTTTTGCCCATCATAAGGTATCATGATTGAGTGGGTGAAATTGGTATGTCTGCGACTAACATTTGTAAGAGTTAATGCTTGGAGAATCTGGACCAATTTAATGTTTTGGATAAATTTACCATGTCATTTTGTAGGAATTTCTAATTATACTCGCATGCCAAACCCTGTTTTGACCTTTATCCCAGTTGTGACCTCCATTCTTACCCCAATTAGGTTTGTACGGTGACCTAATTGTCTTAGCTTGGAGGAACACTGATGTTGGCTGGACGGTCCAAAGGGGACAATTCAATTGTGTCTACTTCACCGTCCATGTTATACATACTCCCTACTATACAATTAATAAAACTTAACATTTTTGAGGAGTTGGCATGAGCTGCCTTACCAGGCACTAACTATGTGTCCTATGCCACCTGTCTAATGTCTCCCTATGTGTATGTTGTGTGTGTACTGGATATGTAGTGTGTTCTGTTAGTAGTACGAGACCTCAGGAGATTCTTACAAGTTTGATTTGGTAGGTGATGGTAAGGGAAAGAATGTTGTTGTTAAAATAAAATCAAGCTTTTGATTTCATCTGGTCACAAACCTTAAAGCATGAGGAATATAAATAAAATAATCATTAGGTATCATGATTGAGTGATGAAATTGGTATGTCTGCGACTAACATTTGTAAGAGTTAATGCTTGGAGAATCTGGACCAATTTAATGTTTTGGATAAATTTACCATGTCATTTGGTAGGAATTTATAATTGAACTCGCATGCCAAACCCTGTTTTGACCTTTTTCCCCAGTGGTGACCTCCATTCTTACCCCAATTAGGTTTGTATGGTGACCTTATTGTCTTAGCTTGGAGGAACACTGATGTTGGCTGGACGGTCCAAAGGGGACAACTCAATTGTGTCTACTTCACCGTCCATGTTATACATATTCATTACTATACAATCAATACAACTAACATTTTTGAGGAGTTGGCATGAGCTGCCTTACCAGGCACTAACTACTTGTCCTATGCCACCTGGCTAATATCTCCCTATGTGTAAGTTGTGTGTGTGTGTGTGCGCGCGCGCGCTGGACAAGTATTGTGTTCTGTTAGTGTTGGGACCTTGTTAGACTAATATTGCAATATATATTGCTGGACTAATATTGCAATGTATATATTGTTACTTGAGTATTATTACCCACCTCTAATTAGTTTAAATACTTGTATTCCAGGATGTTGGATCTAGTGCCTCTGACTTCGGTCACCAGTCCGGTAAATACACAATGGAGCTGATTGTAGGGGATGCTGTTGTTGAGAACCCATTCTCGTGGACATTGGTAGGTATCCAATAAATAAACTGAATTAACAAACGCATTATGAAGCTAGATCTTCTTTAATTAATTACTCTTGTTGGCCCATCCATGGAGGCATGAAGGAATTCTTAAGTGGGGAATGTGGAAAGACACTGAATACTGTGCATCTGTTTGGAGAATCAAATCTGTGCAGTCTGTGGGAAGGCTAGTGTGCTGTCCACTGTCTCCTAAAGTCCTCAACTGTCTACATGTATCCAGTGTTTCTTTCCAGTTAATCAATATATCAGTCAAGCATGGCTAATCGGTAACCATGACCCCTTACGACTGGCTTTAAATACCTAAGAAATAAAGTTTATGGACCTCAAGTGATCCATCATCAGTGAATGTAACTTAAAATGATGGATTGATTGATCCCAAATGCTTAGGATGATTCCCCCAAAACTAATTAATTCTTGTAAATAAAATGTTACATCATTCCTTTTAAAACATTAATTTTTCAATTGCATATGGCCAGTTAGATTGTTCTCAACTACAGAAATATTTGAAAAATTTCACAACAAATTGTACCAATGTTGACATCTGGGCTATTTGACCTTGTGTCAGATTTGGCCCGGCTCTGTCTGTGTGGCGTACGGGAGCTGAATGTCCCTCTGGGGACTTGAGGTATATTCCCATTCCACCACATTGGAGAGAAACTCTGTCCCCCTATTGGTAGCCCCCCGGCATCAGTAGGGTGTGGGCAGGGCCCTGTATATTCCATCAACTTCCTGTAGTCACTATGTGGCAATGGCAGGGTAGACAGACCATGCAGGGCACACTTTACTTCAGAAATTATTGAAAATTTAACTGTTCAATAAACAATCACGGATATGAGACCATGTTTTCTAAGAATGTTGTGCTTCCATGGCAAAAATTCAGATATAGATTGCCGAAAGATAACCGAAACATTCCCATAATTCTGATCACTATAAATTCAATGGACACCAAATGTTTTCGCTATTTTCTGTATAATCTGCAATTTTTCAAACTCCGTTCATTGATGTTGATATTATGAATTTTAGGCTGATGTGAATCTAAGCTTCCCAGAGAGAACCACAGACAAGAAGTCTGCTGAGAACAGATATGCCAAGAAACCTGAAATCAAGGTTTGAATTACTGATAAGGCTGCACATTGTTTTACTTTTGATAATGTGATAAATTGTTACATTTCAAGATTTACTGATAAGGCTGTACATGGTCTTACTTTTAATAATGTGATAAATTGTAACAATTTATAGAAGATTTTGATTTAATTGAAAAAATAAATAAACAATAAAAAGGGAATGAGAAAACTGATTGTAATTTACCTTGTAACAAGGTGAAAACTACTGCACGAAACCACCTATTTTATCATGCTTCATTTCTAGGCAAGTTTATTGATGAACTGTAACAAAATTTATTAGAGGCTTAATTTTACAATAAGAAATCTGTAAAATGGAAGTTTTTAATATTTATAGATGTTGGTGCTAAAACTCTAAACTCTGATTTTCTGGAAATTTTTCGTTTTGGCAATTATTCTTTTTTTTTTTTTTTTTTTTCGATTCAAGTATAATCTGTACAGAAATACATCGTATTCACATCTAGATATCTCACGCTTGACTTGCTCAACATGTAAAAAAAAAAACACTAAAGATTTCCACAATTTTCATTTTATCTATAATATGAGTGGTAGACTGCCAAATGATGTTTTTCCATCAAAACGTTGGCAAAATGGACAGTTTTTTAATATAATATGGGTAGTTGTGTAAAAGAATTTTTCAGAAAAATTAAACCATTATAATTTAATTTTATCTATTCTTGCAATGTTAATTGAATAACCTCAAAAATCGGATAACGCTAAAGTGATGTTGCATATTCCGCCATGTTTGATGCGGTATTTTTTAATAAAACTTCTGATTGGTTAAAGTTGTTTAGCGGTGAAATTTTTGCACATGGTTGTGCTTTTTTGCAAAACCATTTGATTTTTGTCATAATTAATATCAATAATTGTATAGACCTATGTCTTAGAAATGTATCTTTAGAAATGAAATCATAACAAATGACCACAATTTTTTTTTTGGTTATACGGTATTTTGCATAAATTGCTTCGTGGATTTATGCAAAGTGCACACATTTTTTTCGGTATATTCGGTATAACCCTCCAAAAACTTGTGGTCATTCCTTAGATAATATATTGGAGATTTCTGATGTAACTTATTGCGGACTTTTGTGTTTCAGCACATGTTCCGTGAGGCGGAGAAGAGGCCCCCAGCAGTCGTATCCATGACGTTCACAGCTTTAGTCTTCTTACCTGCCCTCATCCTTCTGTTCTTGGTAAGGATGGATCTCACAGCTTCACAGAATATGACAATTCAAGCTAAAAGTCATTGTATTTTAGACCTCACAAAGTCACAGAATATGACCATTCAAGCTAAAAGTCCATGTATTTTAGATCTCACAGCTTCACAGAATATGACCATTCAAGCTAAAAGTCCATGTATTTTAGATCTCACAGCCTCACAGAATATGACCATTCAAGCTAAAAGTCATTGTATTTTAGATCTCACAAAGTCACAGAATATGACCATTCAAGCTAAAAGTTCATGTATTTTAGATCTCGCAGCTTCACAGAATATGACCATTCAAGCTAAAAGTCAATGTATTTTAGATCTCACAAGTTCACAGAATAGGACCATTCAAGCTAAAAGTCAACGTATTTTAGATCTCACAGTTCACAGAATTTGTATTTTAGATCTCACGTCTTCACAGAATAGGACCATTCAAGCTAAAAGTCATGTATTTTAGATCTCACAGGTTCACAGAATATGACCATTCAAGCTAAAAGTCATTGTATTTTAGATCTCACAGCTTCACAGAATATGACAATTCAAGCTAGAAGTCAACGTATTTTAGATCTCACATGTTCACAGAATAGGACCATTCAAGCTAAAAGTCAACGTATTTTAGATCTCACAAGTTCACAGAATATGACCATTCAAGCTAAAAGTCACTGTATTTTAGATCTCAAAAGTTCACAGAATAGGACCATTCAAGCTAAAAGTCCATGTATTTTAGATCTCTCAGCTTCACAGAATATGACAATAAAAGATAAAAGTCACTGTATTTTAGATCTCGCAGCTTCACAGAATATGACCGTTCAAGCTAAAAGTCCATGTATTTTAGATCTCACGTTCACAGAATAGGACCATTCAAGCTAAAAGTCAACGTATTTTAGATCTCACAAGTTCACAGAATAGGACCATTCAAGCTAAAAGTCCATGTATTTTAGATCTCGCAGCTTCACAGAATATGACAATAAAAGCTAAAAGTCACTGTATTTTAGATCTCACATGTTCACAGAATAGGACCATTCAAGCTAAAAGTCAATGTATTTTAGATCTCACAGCTTCACAGAATATGACCATTCAAGCTAAAAGTCAACGTATTTTAGATCTCGCAGTTCACAGAATAGGACCATTCAAGCTAAAAGTCCATGTATTTTAGATCTCACAGCCTCACAGAATATGACCATTCAAGCTAAAAGTCCATGTATTTTAGATCTCACAAGTCCACAGAATATGACCATTCAAGCTAAAAGTCCATGTATTTTAGATCTCGCAGTTCACAGAATATGACCATTCAAGCTAAAAGTCCATGTATTTTAGATCTCGCAAGTCCACAGAATATGACCATTCAAGCTAAAAGTCCATGTATTTTAGGCAGGAGATTAAAGTGTTAAACATTCTTCAATCTCCAATACTTTTATCTCTTGTCATTGAAAAGTTTATTTATTTCATAGTGGTGCATTATGAAGAAATTTGGTTGATATTACGATGCAGTGGTGTTTAAAATTGAATAGTGATGAATTATATACAGCCTAGTAAAAGAATTTAAGGTATCTGTGAACTTCAGATGTGAACTTCAAGAGTTTTTATCACATTGTTGATTTTACATATACAGTGTATTGCATGTGTTTGAACCGATTTTATGCTTGGCCATCTGAATTTAAACATATCAAATTGGCCAGTGGTCTTCCTTGATGGCATAGTTGCATATCAGACTTTACCAGAGATCAATAAAATAGCTTAGGTGGCATGCTGTTTGATGTTTGAAATGATGTATTTGAACAAATTTTACATGAAAGGCCACCTGAAATTTTAACATAAAAAATCCGTGAGTCACATTCGTTGATAGCAGAGGGAGTGGTGAATCAGACTTGAGAAAGCATAAGAATAGCTTAGGTGGCATGTTGTGTGATGTTTAGAAACAATATGTATTTGAACAGATTTTACATGAAAGGCCACCTGAAATTTAAACATGTAGAATCACCAATGATCTTCGTTGACAGCAGAGAGTGGCGTATTAAACTTGACCAGTGCATTATTAGAATAGTTTAGGTGGCATGCTGTGTGATGTTTTGAAACGATATCAGAAAGATGCTTAACCATCTAATATTGCTGAATAATTTTCTGATGGCATGTCAACCCCACCACCCCAAATAAAACAAGCCCAAAGGGAATGATGCTTCAATTAAGTCTGTAACAGGTGTTTGTGTTGCCGATATCAAGCCTTCGACAGTGTGGCTTCAGTTGAGTCCTTTACATGTTTAAATGTCTTCACTTTGTGGTTTTGTTTGCTATTTGGAAGTGTTGACCCTTATGCTTGTGACACCTCGGCATCTTGCTTTTTGTGTATATCATGAATATGTAGCTGTACATGGAATATATGACTCTTATAAAATGTCCACCTTCTACATTTGCTAAATATTTCTTTGTGAGTAAAGTCATGTTTTACTGGCAAAAACTTTATATCTAGAAATATCGGAACATATCACCCAAGTTCAGTGAATTCCAAACTGTATGTAGGAAAGGTGTGTCAGTGTTGACAAAGATCTAGACTTTTCTGAAGATCAAGAAAATTTTCTTAATTAAAAAAAAATGGAACAAGCTCTATCCTTGGTACTGTTAAAATGCTTCCTTATTGTCATTTACTACTTGTTTTGTGTGTGCTATGTATCAAGATAATAAAGCATGCTACATGATGTTTTGAAACGATATCAGAATAAAGATGGCATGTATATGTTATCCCAATTGCTGAGAAAATTGTCTGATAGCATGTTTCCCATATTAACAGTTAACGGAATGTGATTTGATAGCGATGACTATCAATGGAGAAGTATTTACTACAGGCCTGATTTATATGTAAAGAATTATTCTACACCATTTGGTTCCATTTTCAGTGGCTGCAGATTGGAGTAAACATCAGTAACTTTCCAATGTCAATGAGTGCTGTTGGTTTCCACCTGTGTCTTGGAGGTAAGTTTATGATGGATCCAGGATTTGTTGTGATATTTTAGAGCCCTGTAGCAGATATATGTCCTATAATACTGTAAAAGCCATTTTTTTTCGCACATGGAATTTTTCGCTTAGACAAACTCTGAACTGTGGGCGGTGTGGAAATTTTCGTGCTGAAGTCGTGCTGTTTTGCACTGTGTACAGAAATACTATTATACACCGTAAAGTTTTAGTGGTTTAAAATATATTCAAGTGTGGATATATTCGCGGGGTTTTAATGCCAGCGAAATATTAAGCGAAAATATCCACATCACAAAACATTCAACTTTTACAGTATCAGCATCTGTCCACACTCTTTGCCTGGAGCTTATCTCAAAATGTAATAAACCAGTGTCTTTTTGAAATAAGTTATGGTGATGCATATACAATGCACAAGAATTAAAATAATTAAAATAAAGGTCAAGGTAATTTGAAAGCCAAAAGACAACAAATAACAAATGCAGAGTATATATTTAATCGCATATTGCAGAAGTCTTGTTGCCTTTAATAACAAGTGTCTTCAAAGTTTAAACAAAGGTCAGATATGAGAATACCTAATTTAAGTGTCTTACTTGTAAGGTCAAACAGTGTTCAATCTATGTGAAGGTCCCGAGTCCAGTACTCATACAATTATGAAAGGACTCGTAGAAATTATTGAAATACTTCAATTTAACATTGTTGGACCCATAGTTTTCTGCAATATTTACAAAAAGGACCCATGGAAATAAATTGTAAATTGATCACTGGTCAAAGTTACTTGTTGATATAGGTCAACCACAGCATTAGTCTAGACTTCAGTATGAACCATGCAGCATGAATTTCAAATGCTTTTCACAACCCCTTGTTGAAATTTGTATCTAGGTTCACAGTTTTTGATTGATTTGGGCCTTGGACAATGATTTTGTATTGTTTCCATTCCAGCTGTGTTTGCCCTGTACTATTGCTACTGGACACACCTATCCATGTTTGAAACCCTGAGATATCTTGGGCTCATCAGCATTCCGCTATTTATATTTGGAAACCGTTTACTCAGTGGAATAGCAGCTAAAAGGTAAGTGCTTCAAAAATCAGCAAACATTGATTATTGCATCAGGATTACTGTAAACCAAATTTCTCCGGCAGCTTCTAAGTTCCACGATTTCTGCATGACAACAAGTTTGCAACAATTAGCTTTTGCGTAACAGGATATACATTCTATACATGTGAAGCCAATACATTTATTTATAAGCGAGGCTTTCCCATCATAATTCAGTAATTAACTTTCATAAATGTGTTATGATTGTGAAATTTTGACAACACATGAAAAGAACTTGATTTACAGTATCCCCCGTAGATTCAGTGAAGAGATACACAGGCTGTTTCAAAAGAATTTCAATGTTGCAAACAAATCCAAAACATCTAAACTTGGGCTCACAAATACATCATTGAGTTCTGCATAAGATGAAATATATATGATTGTTTGAGAATGGAACACTAGGCAAAGAGTTTAATTTAAATCAGCAAATATTGGATTAAATGTAATAGAAAAATAGTTCAATGGACTGTAATTTGCATGTTTCAGTAGTCTCACTCAATTTATTAGTTTTATGTTTCAATGTTCTGAGTTAGGCTTTGATTTTAGTGCAAAACGGAAAGAAGAAATGAAGTATCAGTTGTGTTATACAGGATATGAAATCAGGACTTCAAATATTTTTTTTAATTTCCATTTAGGGAAAACTGATTGTATATTCAAATAAAAGCAGCAATTCACTAACATCACTGTAAAAAGAATTTGGTCTACCTTTAAAGTCTTTAAACATTTTGACAGTATGATTTTCAATCTGTTATTGATGTTCGTTTACTTTTATATTTGCAGGAAGGGAGAAAAGTGAACCTACAGATAAAGTAGGACATTTTATCATCGAAAAAAAAATTAGGCACTAAAAAAATTCTTTGAAGAGATGCACTGTTAGTTCTTTGCTACCAACACACAGAATTCCATTGCTGGAAGGATTCACTACCAACGGAGAATTCTATTGCTGGAAGGATTTGTAACCAACAGAATTCCAGGATTTACTGTGACTGGGGTTATATTAAATAGGTCAACAGCTAAACTGAACTACACTATATGATGCTGTACTTGAAGACCAATAAAAATTGACCAGAAATTCTACATTTAACCAATGTGTGCAAAATACACCACTATTTTGCCCCTATATAGCTTCAATAGAAATGCATTGACCTGATCTGAGGGTTAAGTCCTGTGTCATCCGTCAAACCAACAGACAGTTCTGTAGTTTGTATTTGGCATTATCAAGATCCTAAATTAATCCCTAGGTTTATGATGAATTCTATGCCTGTAGCTTGTGTGTGAGCATGTCAGTGCTGTGAGAATTAGACTCGACTGTGTTTAGATGTTAACCTATTGGTAACTGATGTTTGATAGATCCAGAGAACTTAACAAGTGTTTTGTGTGGTGCGATAAACATTATCACAAGTGCTAAGAGTTGATAAATTTTTATACCTAAGTGCAGGGGTTTATCTGGGATTTGGTTACATGGTATCATCATCATATAACATGCTAAAATCAGACTTTTAATTGAAGCCTGTCTTTATAACACATGATTTCTACATTTGCTGCATTTACAGAACAGTTTTGTCTGCATGCATTTATTTAGATTGTGCATTTGTTAATAGATATCCAAAGAAAGGAACTTTATGTGGCCAGCTGGGGAGAAAATCAAACACTTAATTGATTAGGTATATGACCTTTAACCCCATCATTTTTAGGTAACATTGATCAGGATTGGTCTTTTATGGTCTACAAGCGTTACATGGACCAAAAGCTTTCTGCTTAACACCTGGTGTAGCAAAGAAAAGAGGGTGCGTCTCTTCAAAATCATGGGTGAGTGGGTGTGGTTGGGACAGTATGAGAGCTCAGAATTCCAAAGTGTTACGAGTTATATATGTCTATAGGGATCTCTCTTTCATTTGTTGTATGTGTTGCTACAAAGTTAAAAAAAATTCATTCATTTATTTTATTGTCATTATTAATATTATTATTTTCATTTCTCATTAAAATAAAATTTTACAAAAAATAAGGCTTTGTTTTATCTGTAAAAGGAAGAGATAAAATCGAGCATATTTCATATTGAACTATATTACAATGATTTACAATGATTAAGTCCTTGTAAATAATTGTAATACAAGTTTAATATTCAAAATGAAATGTGCTCGATTTTATCTCTTCGTATTCACACACCAAAATTCAGAAACGTGTACATTCTGTTGTTTGTACCCTTGCAGCCTTATTTGGCCTAAGGACATGTTATTTGCTTTGGAGCTAATTTTTGCAAAAAAAAAAAAAGATCAACTTTTAAGGTCACAAGGGTCAAATATGCCAAACCTTCAAATGACTTGTTTTGAAATATTGTACTTCGGAGACCGGCCTTCACCATAAGGACCTAGACCTTACAATTTAAGTTGTAACTAGGAAACAGTTGAGATTATACTATTTAACCAAACTTTTTCTACAATTATGCTTCAAGGATTGGTCTTGGGGTCCTTTTTCGAAAATAATTTTCATCGAAAATAATTTTGTCTTTTTCTGGATGTTAGAGAAAAATTTTCCAACCGAATTCTAAACTATGGGGTAACAAAGCATTTCACACAACATTTTGCATAATGCATATGACATTTCACATGTCTCGGTGCGCAATGCCTTCTATAAATGCTTCATGCCAATCTTTCTAAAGGAACAACCAGAAATTATTCTAAAACTACTGAAATGCCGTAGTCACATGTGAAAAAGGCACAAAAGAGAAATCGGAGACAGCTGATATGTTTAACATTTTTATTTTGTTTTCAATGCATTTCAAAATGGTTAACAATGATTACTTTAGAAGGTATATTTAGTATTGTAGAGTTTTATATATATACTTTACCTGTAGACATCCAGCTTCAAACAAGCATCACATCGTTTAAAGTTTTGACAGGCTAGCGAAAGAGTTAAAGCAATCGAAATTTAATGTGCTTGTATAATTTTGTATAAAGGAAATTAAAATGATCATAAAAACAAATTAATAACAAACGTGATCAAACAATTGCTACAAACAGATGTACATATAATTTGATTTGATATATAAATGATGATTTTCATCTTAATTATATCTGAAAAAGTCCAGCATTTTGATAGACAAACTACAGAACTTTTATGTATCTATCATAATTTGGTAGGAATAATGTAAAAACGTTAACTGATAATTGGATCCATCAATTTCACTCCGAATCTAGTTCACTGCAATACATTTTTCGTACTGTTAAATTTGTGGAGAAATTTTTGATAAAATATCTTTAATGTTGCTTTCTAAACTAAAACTTCTAATTTTCCTTTGTCCACATTGTTTGTTATCATATATACAAATATACTTTGTTGACATTTGTAGCAAATTCACTGCTTTCCAAAATCACATGTCACAAAAGCATGAACTATAAACTGTTTTATAAACAAATGAACCAGTTTGACCAGAGTTGCTCCATATGAAATAAAGTTAGACCTAGTGATCTGGTGCTACGTATACTTTGAGAAAGTCTTGCAAGGCCTGAATTAACTTTTGCAGGTCCGAAAGGATTTATAACCAATGTTTTATTTGAATACAGCCTTGCTGCAAGGCCTGAATAAATTTTTGCAGGTCCGAAAGGATTTATAACGGAAAATGTTTTATTTGAATACAACCGCATCAACAAACGGGCCCTGGATCTAGATGACTTTTCCATAGCCAGGTAAAGATGCTGATACTGAGAAATGTAGTGAAATGTCCAAATAGGGAGAAAGAGATTATTTCATTTGCAACACTTTTGGACAATTGGGTGGACCGCCAATGGACAAAGAGCAACTTGCTCAGGTAAGGCAAGCACCTTGGTTACTGATAATTAAATAGAATCTTATATATACAATACCGATGCCTCACTACCACCAGGTTAAACCTGGGTGATCTTATCATCTAACTATTGATGTCCTTACCAATATGTAAATTATGTACAAACTAAATGTAAGCAACTTAGGACTGGTACAAGAAAAACCTTGTTATAATGCATTTTGAGATTTACTGTAAAACGAATGTACATCCTAGTGGTCTGATTTTCAAATACTTGATTGTATTCTCCACAGAGATGCTTACTAAGGCAACCCTTTAAAACGCCAAAATTTATCGTCCACAAATAATGACAGTATAATGGAAATTCAGGAATTTACTGTACAATGAATGCAGTAATATGATTTTCTAATATCAGGTTGTATTCTCTGTATTAGGAGATGCATACCAATACAACGGTTTATAATGTCAAAATTTACCTGGACAAATATGTCAATATAACAAGATTAAACTGTACAGTGTGAAGCAATTTGATATTTAAATGATGTAAAACAAATGAAAGAACTAATCATGTCATGCGTACATGTGTTTACTTGTGGAATCCGACGATGTAATATTTACAAATGGAAAATATAATAAACATAGTAGAACTACAATCATTAACCTTTTATCACCAGAAAACAGGTCATTTTTTACTTTCACTTAATCTTTCAACTCTGTCACCCCGGCAGACACAGTTAAACTCTTCCAATTCAAAGATTGGAATTGTCCATTATGAAATTTCAGGGGTGAATGAGTTTGCAAAAGTATTTACATCGGGATTATAAATGAAAGATTTCAAACATGCAGTAGTTAATTGCTAAATTGATGTCTTTGAAAATGTTCAAATATATTTATACATTACATGTACTAATATTAATCTAACTAGAATGTTCTTTTGTGTTATGGACAAAACATTTAATTTAAATTTCAGTCCAAAGCATTGACTATTTTTGTAATATATGTTTAATCATAACTTAAGTTACTCATCCTTCCCTGAAATTTCATAATGAACTATTCCAACCTTTGAATTGGAAGAGTTCAAAAGTCCCTTCAGGGGTGAATGTGCTTTATGTAATTGTGTTAATTATGAGCACAACATTTTTTCACATCAGTCTGTCTCAGGAGAACAAATGGAATGGATTCAAAAATGTATGTTTAGACATGGAGTTTTAAAATGCAATTGTGAAACAAGAAAAATATTGCAAGCACAACAGGTAATACACTGCATAAAAAAGTTTAACAAATAAACATACACTCAAACCTCTTTATCTGGAAGTCAGTTGACCGTGGACAAACTTTGAGTTTTCCAAGTATTCAAATTATACCAGGAAAATTGAAAAGTATGAAATTTGACAGTGCATGACATCATACTTAGAATAAAATAAGGTCTTTGAGTTTTCAAGTAAAAACCAGGTCGAATGTTAGGCATGAAGTTTGACAGAATCAAATCAAACCAAATAATGTCTTCATATTACACAAGTTCAAGATAAAGAGGTCCGACTGTACTATTTCTCATCAGAATATAAAGCCATGGTCTATATTTAATATTTTGGAGGGAACACAAAGAAGAGTTATAATCAGTTTTTATAATAGAAATGATTTCAAATCGCAATTTAAAAACAAAGGCCAAAAAAATGAAATCTCTGTTCCCAGTTTCTTGGACAGGGTGCCGACTTATTTGGCTAATTAGACAGGCAATATAAATTCAAAATACTTTTTGTGTAACATTCACAACACGAGTTTTATCCTAAATGTTTTGAGAGTTCACCATAGAAACAGCAATTACATTGTATTTTGTTTGGCCTAAATATTACTTTGTACTGAAAATATGTATTAATCACATTGCTAACTGACTAGAAGTTTACTAATAGAGTACAAAACATCCTTGAACACTATCAATTGCTAAACCATTTGTTTTCTTTTCTCAAAATGGCAAATACAACTGTATCATGAAATACTTGCAAGATATATATAAATTATCTAATTATGATAAAAAGATTCATTGGTGTTTCACAGCCTAGGCCACTTACAAGGAAATATCTTTGTTACTATTTATGATTTTGGACCTTAAATATCATACAGGTCTCGGCTAGTATTTGATATCTGTTATATTCACACGAAATGTACAATTTCTTATAGGATACACTACGGAATGAAGCACACCCAGTAAAGCACTTCATGATACAAGTCAATCAAACGGATTTATACATTAATTCATAAACTCATTCACCCCTAAATATCAGAATGGATAAATTCCAACCTTTGATCTGGAAGTGTTCAAATGTGTCTTCAGGGGTGAATGAGTTAATTTACAATCATATATATATCATTTATATAATGTATATTGATAAATTTAACTATAATAATCTGATACTTTATGCAATTTACATTTGGACATTAGGAGAGACGGATTATTGCCAGAAGTTTGAAAAAAATAATGTATGAGGAAAAATACGAAAATGAAAAATGAATAAAAGTGAATCGATTGAAAAATGAATAAAAGTTAATCGATTTCTATATATCCTTCAAAACTAAAATTGAAAGAGCTGTGATGATACCCAAAAGATCTGTGTGTAACTATTTCCTAAAGTCAAGTAAATTGTGAGTATGGGTGCTGTTTGTGAATTGCCTAATCTGACATTTTAATGTAACCATTTCCTAAAATCATGCGACTTTGTGTAGTGTATATGTGCTGTTTGTAAATTTCAAATTTTATATAAAAACAATCCAGTGACAGGTTTACTAATAATTAAACATATTTTGACATTAATAAATTCTCTGGTCCCTCATCTGCACAACAAATCCAAACACCGAATCACAGATTCCATTTATTTTCAATTTTATAAAGGCTCAACTTTTTTTAAAACAAAAACTGTTAAAATCTGAAGGTCAATTTGATGTACATGTACATGGGAAATGTAAATTTCCTTAAAACTTTCTGGAGAATCAATTTCTCTTTTTCATTTCAGAATATTTTATTGCACAGGTGTTTAGTGCAAACAGAATTGGACAACAGGCATAGCACTCTCATTTTGAGAAGAAAAATCTATTTTTACATGCAGTGCCGATTTCTCCTTACGTTTACTAACTAATGAACCAGATTTGTAAATGATGTGAAAAATTAGAAAACATGCTTCCCCTTTCCATCAACATCAGATTAATAACAGTTGGAATATTTTCTACCTGGAGTTAAGAATTCAGTGACCACTCAGTAACATATCAAATATATACAAATACATAAATAATACATAAACAATAACTTATGAATAATTTGTAATTAAATTAAGCGCAGATTTATTTTTCGAAATTTTTCATAATTATCCATTTTTTTATGATAATGTATTAATTCTCTTTGTATTCCCAGTCTGGCGGGGACTTGATAGCCGAACATTTCATATGTTTGGGTAGTCTAGTTAAAACAATGTATATATATATATAGTCATTTGACACAAGTAAACACTTTTTAGGGAGTCATACACGAAAGAAGTAGTCATACATAACTTACAAGCTTTCAATTGATACTGACTGATAAATTGCAAGCTTTTACCTAATGCAGATTTGGAATCTCAAAAAGAATTTTTTTACAGAAATCCTGGTCTTGTTAAAAGCTTCCAAGTGAGAAGATTGCACATCACAAACTTATGAGTGATACATATTTTGCTTGGAAAAGCTTTTACAAGACACAGATTTCTCACTTCAAGCTTTTGATCGGCACATTTCACAGTGAGCTATGTTCACTCTGACACAGTTGTCTCCTTGTAATCATAGCGGAACTTTTTCCTCGGGTAATGATTTGGCTTCTGGCACCGTTGTTCCATTAGCACCCCCTTCTTTGGCCTTTTCACTCTGTAAAGCTTCCTCAAAACTGCCTTCCGATTTACTACCGGTTACTTTGGCCTACAAAAAAGTCATAAAATCTTTATACATTTGTAATTGTAAAGATTATTTTCTTAATTTTTTTACTTTTATTTTTTACAACTAAGCAGCACATTCATTTTCATAGTGAAACCAATATTTATTTTTATTTAATTTTCCTTATTCGCCTTTCAAAATATGATCTAAATACATCATCAATTCCTTTATATAACAATCAAAACATTGTACGATATTAAAGAAATCTCGACACTTCAAGGATGTTTTGTGTTATTTGCTTGTCAACATGTATCTGCCTGCTATGCCGCCATCATCAGGACCTTGGAAAAATTTACAGAGCGCTTGTTTACACATACTTCAAATATTTGTACCTTATTTCTCATATTAAGAAATAATTCCATATTTAACTCAATATTATGATTATAATAGGTTTCTACCACAATACCCTGTGTTATTCCACTATCAGACCTTTGTATAAACGTGCTGACTATAGGATAAATATATGTTATATACCACTAGTGACTTTTGATTGGTTGAAAAGTTGAACTTTGACTGGAAATCTTGATTGTTGACGTTGTCACAACTTGGCAGGAATATATGCGAGATGATGCATTTTTGCACAAATAGACTGTGGTTCACTCCAAAAATCAACACTGACACTGCTGATTTAATATTGTGGTAGAAACAGGTCACACGACTCGTGGTTATGGGCATCGTCGGATACCCACGGTTGATCTCGCTTTGCTAACTCACTCATCAGTGATGAGTGAGCTAGCGAAGCGAGATCAACCGTGGGTATCCGACGATGGGTTATGGGATATGGAAATCATTTCACTCTTGTAAATTATTTTCAAAGCTTGTGTCTTTTGTAACTTTTAAAAAGTAATTAACTCAAGTGAAATAAATTATCCAACAGCCACTCATTGTGTAACCTCTATTTACATTATATAACATAACAACTGAAGAGTACAATTTTAGAGACGGTAATTATATGCATGCATTATATCACAATATTATCAACAGCTGGATTATAAAGAGTTTGATTAACTTCCCACATTACATACACACAAACTATCTCTGCTATATTTATACACATATACAGGGTATTTTCTTTTTTTATATTGGTAACATAGAAATCTCATGCAATGATAGGTTCAGTAACTTTTAGAAATTGACTCACTTAAAACATCGACTTACGACTGCTTTTGTCAGCAGGTTGGCCTGGCTGTAGAGTAATTTTATCAAACACATGAGTATGCTTATTGACAGATAAAGGCTTAAGGTTTTTTAATGGCACAACTTATTGCTTGATCATGATAAATGCCTTGTTGGACACAGGAGATTATCTCCCTTTGTCTGATAGTGGTACCATACTCAAACAAATAAGTGCACTGTGCACTTTCAAAAACCCGAAAAGGGGTACACTTGATAAAACCATTTACAGGGAAAAGTTTCAATTTGAAATTTTAAAAACAGTTAATTTGAAGGTCTGATCAAAGATAGTTTTGGCAGATCAGTGAAGTAAGAAAAGTTTTAATTGGTTTAGCTGAGCATAATCATCCCCTTTCTCTGAAAAAAGAGTGCGGGTGTACTTATAGGTCTATAAGTGTATTTATTAGGTTGATTACAGGAATAATTATATACGACGGGTAAAATTAACACTATGTGAGAATAATTTTACTGGTTAAGGGCGAAACCTTCCAGTTACTCTATTGAGCATTAACTTTAAAACCCAGTCTTAATTATGTAAGCCATAATCCATGTGTGTTGGACAAGCTCATAATTATATCTGTGTTCATGACAAAGGCGCGATTATCATGTACCTACTTTATTAGGAGAACCATCTTGCTTGCCTTGCTGATATTAAAACCCTGTATTTTTTGGAATCCTCATGTAAAGTAGTTCATTTTCAATCAGAAGTTTATGGGAACAGACAACATTTTGTTTTTACTCTGCAGCATTAATAATTCATTTAGCCTTAAATAAGGAAATCTAAGTAAAGTGAGGTGACCACATCTATCAGTTTTTGTGAATTATCAACTATATTTATTGTAATAACAAAATGGGTGTGTAAAATAACAAATATCTTCATTAGAATTTTTCCTACCCAGCAATTCCATACAAAGTTAAGGGGTGGAGACCGAAAACAACTAGGGTGGGGCCAAACCCTGGACCAAAACATAGATGTATATATGTATAAGCATATTCACAGGGTTGGAATCTGAACAATATCCAAGTGAAATCCTCTTTCTGGCCCTGCCCATAAATCCTAGGTCAGCCCGTCAATTTAGAAAATTTTGAAAACCAAACCCCATCAGAGAATGTTTCCACCCAAATATGGGTTTTACCTATCCTTTCTACAGACATAAATATGTATGGCTTAATGGGTTTTATCTAACCTTTCTACAGACATAAATATGTATGGGTTAATGGGTTTTATCTAACCTTTCTACAGACATAAATATGTATGGGTTAATGGGTTTTATCTAACCTTTCTACAGACATAAATATGTATGGGTTAATGGGTTTTATCTAACCTTTCTACAGACATAAATATGTATGGGTTAATGGGTTTTATCTAACCTTTCTACAGACATAAATATGTATGGCTTAATGGGTTTTATCTAACCTTTCTACAGACATAAATATGTATGGGTTAATGGGTTTTATCTAACCTTTCTACAGACATAAATATGTATGGCTTAATGGGTTTTATCTAACCTTTCTACAGACATAAATATGTATGGCTTAATGGGTATTATCTAACCTTTCTAAAGACTTAAATATGTATGGCTTAATCACCACCCAAATATGGGTTTTATCTATCCTTTCTATAGACATAAATATGTAAAGCTTAACCATTTTGGCAGCACCCCCTTAACCCCCTGGTAATTAACTGTTTCATTTGTGTGATTCAGACTTACCAGCACTAAGAATACTGAAACTTGGTTGAAATTCATTTCAAATTTTCACTTCTAGAGAAGTCGTTCACAGCAACATGGCCTAACTATCTGTCTTCTGCCCTTCCCATCTGCCTTACATGGGAGTCAGACCCTTTATTTGTTTTAATTTTAAATTCCAACCACTATTAGCGCTTCCAGTTAACTTTTTGCAAAATTACAATCTGTGGTTCAGAAGAAGACTTTCAACAAAACTGTTGAGAGCTAGACGATGAATGCTACAGCAAGACATAAGGGTGGCAGTGAGCTCATAAGCAGATGTGGTGTAAGAAATCAAATATTGCCTATGAAAGTTTACAGGTGCAAAAAGTCATTCAAATCGTGTTTTTCTCGCAAAAAAAACAAAACTAAAATTTCTATTTCACAATACGGAAACAAATACTGACAATAAAAACTACAGCGTTACAACACCCTGTCACTTACCATGCCAAGCCGTCCTTTTATATTTCCTATAGACCGAGACGTCTATACAAACACAAACAGCCCCACATATAAACCATACAACTTGTGTTAGCAGTACCTATCTAATGTTACACTGCATGATATGCAGACTTGTTAGGGAAATATTCGAATTTGATTTTACACAATTTTAAATTTTTAAACACAATTTCAAAATATTGATACATAAAGCTAAAATGAATTTAGAGCCACATTTAAAAGCATCAACAAACTGCAAATCCAATTTCTCAAACAATTATATTAAAGGTACTTGGGGGGAAAAACTTCAAAAAATTTTCAAACTATAACTTCTGATTAAAATGAAAACATAAATGATTATTTTTCTTTCTAAGTTAATTCTATCAATGTTACAATCTTAGAAACAAATCTTTTGCAATGAATTTCCCTTCAATTCTTGTTTTCCAGAAAAAATATCCCATCCCATTTTAAATATATGTAAAAAGGAATATGTTGCAATATTATCCTATGTATTTTGCTCAACTTAAACACACAAATTTTGAACTTCTGGAAACATATTTTCTTTGAAGCAAGTGATGAAGTTAATTTTTTTGAGAAATTGGAGTACTTTAACTCATTCACCCCTGAAGACATTTTTGAACTCTTCCAATTGAAATGTTGGAATAGTTCATTTTGAAATTTCAGGGGTGAATGACTTGAAAGACACGGGGGGGATGTTAATAGAGGGGGGACTTGACATGCTACGTACAATTCCAAAGCCTTGCCATCTACTTGGACCGAAACATCACTAGGTACATGTTAGTATCGTTAGACTCAGCTGTTACTCATTCACCCCTGGAACATCATAATGAACCATTCCAACCTTTGAATTGGAGGAGTTCAAATGTGTTTCCAGGGTGAAGGTGATGACATACTGACCTTGACATTAGAGTAAGCACCACCAACTTTCTCCTCCACCGACTTGAACGTGTTAGAATTTCTGAAAAAATAAAACATTAATATGTATGTGAAATAAAATAATATCATTTTTACAACTCTTGTTAGCTAACTAATGTTTTAGAAATACATATGGGTCATTTGTTCTTTGACTACTGGCATGCAAGATTTCAATGTTTTTATGGGCTAATATTCCTGGTTTAGCAATGGATGTGATAGAGCAGGGTTTTCCCTGATGTACAAAAACCTGCATTTTGACTCCTAAAATTGCTAAAAGACTCCAAAAATGCATGAAATTTTATACGTATTATTTGTGATGGGAGTCTCAGGAGTCCAAGATTTATTAAATTTGAGGGTCCCAGGGAAAACCCTGATACAGTAGTTATACTTTATATAGTCTGAACAGTCTTTGAACCACAACTGTTGACAACAAGGACATTTAATTTAAGACGTTAGTTTTATGATAGAGATTGATGACGTCACAAAAGCAACTGCATTGTCATAGCCTTAAGAGACAGGGTGTTATAGGTGTGTGGTGGCAACTGCCTCTTAGCATTGTGTCAATGGTAAAATGCCGACCGAATGTAAATATATAGAATTTTATAATGAACTTTTCAAACCTTTGAAAAAGAAGAGATCAACACTTACCTGAGATCACCTAACTTTTTCGAGACGGAAGCACCAAAGGACGAAACAACTGCGTTTGTTTTCTCGGACGCTGTTTTCACCGCAGACGAAGTCTTTTGATACCTGTAAATACATAATGGATGAAACTTTGAAAAATATGTCGACAAGTTTATTGATGTAAATACATAATGGGTGAAATTTTGAAAAATATGTCGACAAGTTTATTGATGTGCAAACTCAGTAATACAAAATGGACATGGACTAATCAATTTACTCATTCATCCCTGAATACACATTTGAACTCTTCCCATACAAAGTTTGGAACAGTTCATTGTGAAATTTCAGGGTGAATGAGTTAAATCAGGATGGTCATCCAAGAATATCTGATCTTCGGAAACCCACTGTACACTTCTCAGCGGGACATCAAGCCGGGATATCTCGGCAGCCCGCTTGATGTCCCGGCTGTATGTAGTCACAATTTCATTTGTAGCACCACCTGTCAACAAAACCTGTCGATTGTGTTAAAATTGTGTTGATTGTGATTTTAAAATATAAGGTCCTGCTAACTGGTGATTGTCATCGGCGACAAGCCTACAGAAATATACTGGTCGTGGTCACAGTAAAATGATCTAATAGAGTGTGACAAGAAACGAACATTCTGATTGGTCGAAATCTCCGACTTCTATTCGGAAAATGAAGGTTTACACCGATTCTGGCACACGGGATGCAAATGTCAGAGAAGTGTACCGTGTGTTTCCGACGATGAGAATATCTGTACTTTCAGGAACCTTATAAATTCCTGTATTAAAAAGCAACTGGAGACACAATTACTGACATTAAGATTTAATAGATAAATGATGTTTAATCAGATATTTAATTAATGTAAAGATTATTTTACACAACCAAAATATGTTTTATTTGACTAGTATGATAATGTACCCTGTCACCTTCATCAGACTAATGACCAACAAAGCGTATGCATAAAACAGGTGTCAAATTTGTACGAGTTGGTAAATACAAATCGGTCATTTTGTCTAAGCTGTAGGCGTATAAACAAATCGTAGATGAATCTAGTAATTTCATTACAATAACTCTACTATTGCACATACGTCTAACAGCGTAGACAAAATGACCGATTTGTATTTACCAATTCATACAAATTTTACACCTGTTGTATGCATATGCTTTGTTGGTAATTAGTCTAATTAAGTTGACAGGGTACATATCGTACTAGTCATCAAAACGTCACATAAAATATATTTTGGTTGTGTAAAATAATCTTTACATAAATCATACTTTCCAAACTGAAGGAAATGTTTACAAAAAATCAGATATTTTAGTTTCTTTTTTTCAACCACTAAATGATAATATATGTTAAAAGTGACTTTGAAGTACAGTCATCAACTCTTCTATAAATTCTGAGTGTAAATGAAAACAAAATTCAGGAGATACAATCTCATTGTTCAGATGCTGAAAAAAAATTCTATTCATTTCTATTCTGTCCACAGATAATTTTAAGTTAAAATCTTCAAAAACATCTTTAGGTCTAAATCTACCAAAACAAAATGTCAAAAGATAATTTTAGGTCAAAATCAACCATCATAGGGGACTCCAATCGGAAAGTTTTCTATGGTTTAATGGACAACCTAAAGTAAGACAATTACATTGTAGTTATAAATTTTGTGAATTTCCTACAATAGAAATTCTTTTTTTTTAATGTGCCTTTTCATGAATAAAATTTCTATTTCTGTTACAGCAAATTTCAGCGTAAATCTTATTGTACACAAAATAAGTGCATGACGATAGGATGTGTATATCACTGGAATATGGAATACATGTTACAATCAATTCACATGACGGAAGGAAATACACATCCCATAAGTAATCTGTAAGTATTAAGACAACAAAGTGACTCACATTTAAGACTCTATGAATATATACATGTGTATGTATATCAGAATTATTGACAATATTTACCAGTTAGAACAAATACAAAATGTGCAAGTTTACTGTTATATTTAGTTTCCAATACAAGAGTCGTTAGAGCTCCTTTAAACTTTCTAAGAAATTAGATCATTTTATTATATCAATTTAAAGGCCTAATATATGTAACTTTAAGCAAAACTTAAAGCAAAAATCAAGCCTTTCATATTTATATATTTAGTTAAGACTAACTGATATCAGCAATATTCAAGATGAATTCTTAAGCAGTTACCGATACAGCAGCAGTTGAAACTCGGTATTTGTAAACAGGCGTCCATTTTGAACTGTCATCTAACTTTGGCTTGTTGTTGAAGTGGGCCCCACCTGAATTATTTTCAATTCTTTGTATTTTTCTGTCAAGAGTTTCTTGTTAGTTACCGCTCAGGTTTACTTTGTTTTAGGCTTATTTTTGCATGGTTATCAACTGGATTTTTTTTTTCAGAATTTTTCAGAATCAAGAAAAATTTCCTGAAGTTACGTATATTGGGCCTTTAAAGCTTATTGTTAATTAAGTTTACTTTATAATTATAGAACCTAGAACATCTTCATTCTGCCAAAGTGTATCTATTCTGTTCTAAAACTATTGATACTTGGAGCGATACATATATGTCCTGTGGAAGATTTTCCAGGTTTTGACAGTTGGATATGTCAAGCAGCTTCTCTTGGGGAATGTTGTTGACCAATATCGAACATATATGATAAATAGAAATCTATCACCACTTTGTTGACCAATATCGAAACATATATGATAAAAATAATCTAACACCCCTTTGTTGACCAATATTGAAACATATATGACAAATAGAAATCTATCACCACTTCGTTGACCAATATCGAAACATATATGATAAATAGAATCTATTACCCATGTGAAATGAAATCTCAACCAAGGGGCAAAATTTATTAATTTTAAGCCCAGTGCTAAAATTCAAGAATTACCCTGAGGGCTGAGATTTCTCTATCTACATCATACAATGGTAATTGATTATTTTTCTCCCACACTTCCCTACCATAACATAAGCTATGATGATGAACTCAGTGTATTGTGCCATCATCAATGGCTGTTACAATGTGTGATGAAATCTAGGTAGATCAGGACGGGTTTACCTTTACCTAGCAAAACGAGAATGAAGCTGAGAGATGTGGGAGACATATGTAGCCCACTTAGCTAGGTTAAGTAAGTTGAAACTCCAGTTAAACTGGTAGACGTATTACAATGGTGGACCAAATTGCAATGGATGGCTGGGTTTCGAACATGCAGTGCTATCATGTTTCCCCTGTAGACCACAGTAACAGTGAATAAATTTCATGCAGATACCAAACTTAAATTATACAAAATGTAAATAAAACGTACCCTTTAACCACACACCACAATATACAGAGGAGCATGCTAAAATTATAAAGTAATTTTCAGTGATATATCGAAGAAAAAAAAACACAACTTGTGCACAAATATACACAGACTGCACCAACCTTTACTATTATAGCTACACTGCAATACCAACTTTACAGACATCAAAGGATCCTTGGTTCTGTTTACATCTTATTAACAGTTATTGTCATTTAAGGATGGGCCAGGCTTTAGTGTTGGAGGAAAGCTGGAGTTCCTGAAGAATAACTACCGACCTACGGTCAGTACCTGGTGACTTCTCCACAAAGGCCTTAAACCTGTATCCCAGAGATGGATGGCTAGTGGTATAAGAATTTCTAACACCTTAACCACACGGCCACTGTGACCCAAAGGTGGAGGGCTAGTGGTACATGTATCAGAATTTCAAACACCTTATTACCACTTGGCCATTAACTGCGACCCAGTGGAGGAGGGCTAGTCATATCAGGAATCAGACACTTTAACCACTTGGTCATCGTGGCCCAGTGGTGGAGGGCTAGTTGTATCAGGATATCAGACACCTTAACCACTTGGTTATCGCGGCCCAGTGGTTGAGGGCTAGTCGTATCAGGATATTAGACACCTTAACCACTTGGTCATCGCGGCCCAGTGGTGGAGGGCTAGTTGTATCAGGATATCAGTCACCTTAACCACTTGGTCATCGCGGCCCAGTGGAGGAGGGCTAGTCGTATCAGGATATCAGACACCTTAACCACTTGGTCATCGCGGCCCAGTGGAGGAGGGCTAGTCGTATCAGGATATCAGTCACCTTAACCACTTGGTCATCGCGGCCCAGTGGAGGAGGGCTAGTCGTATCAGGATATCAGACACCTTAACCACTTGGTCATCGCGGTGCCCAAAGTATTCCACAGGAACTTCACTGGTGTGTAGTAAAATATTTCATAGCAATTTAACTCACTAATTTCTGAAGACACATTAAGACTCTTCCAATTTAACTGTTGGAATACTTCGAACATTATGAGATTTCAGATTTGAATGAGAATTTTACTGCTTTGTCAAAAGCATCCTCTTTACATTGATACATGAAACCAGACTTTAATGCCCACATTTGACAATTTTAAGCATAAATAAACCTGGGGTCACATGTTCATCTCCTAGTGGAGGTAACGATAAAATAACAACCTCATTTGCACCTACATCAGGACCCAGAAAGTTTTGACCAACATACTAACTGATAACGAGGAATTACTTTGAAAACTCTCTTCTGAACAGAAGTAATTTTTTTGGTTAACCGGGTAAAGCTGTCCCTGTTTACTATTGACCTCCAGCAAAGAGGAAAAGTTTCTTCAGCTCATTTAATAACCCTGCAGACATATATGAACTCTTCCAATTAAACAGTCTGAATATTGGTAGTTCATTTTGAAACTTCAGGGTTGAACGAGTTAAGTTCATTCCTTAGAGAGTCAACACTTGTTAAACAAAGGTCTCAGAGTTTAGTCTCAGTTTACCCCAAACAAGGGTGTTAAAATATAACAACCTCCTTCACATCATCTTAAAAGTGCGATGGTTATTAATCTGTGAGTTGATAGGCCATCATACTTACTACAATCAAACTTTGTTGTCTCTAGGTCGGCAGGATCATGTAAACACTTTTAAAAAGTTAACTGAATATTTGAGTTAAGTGAAGTTTGGTTGGGACCGAATAAATATACTGAATCAAATGAAGTCTTCGAATTATACGAGTTCAAGATTACGAGGTTTGACTATGGACACCAATGGTAACATATACAGACTGTACAGTTGACTGACAGGATAATAGTTGAATGATATTGCATATAATATATCCATGTAAGGGCAGATAACTCAGCAATCTAGTAAATTCTTCATGCTTCTGTGGTATATTGTCCTAACATACTCACGCTGCCGATTTATAGAATTTATCGTTCATATCACCGAAGTATTCATTAGTCCTCTGATATCTACAAGGAATCTCTCCATCAACAGACTTACTATATACATGGCATGTTTCTTATGTAATGATATAAATAATTTAATCAGATGTACAGTGTTATATGCCTTATTACAAAATATGATTAATAATACAGTAAAACATGTTTATAACAAACACGCTTTTAACGAATTCATGCTTATAATGTAGCGTTTTTCATTTCCCGCCAAGTGCCTATCATCTGTAACTCCAATTTACTTGAAAAATATTAATTGAGAAATAGTTTATATTGACATATATCCTAAAAAGATAGGTTTAGTTCAAGTTTTAACTCCTGCAAAATAGTAGATATATTACATAGCAGAGGTAATGACCTAGAAACTTAATAAGTTCAATTCTAAGAAAGAACATAAAAACATTCATCTGATTAATTACATGATTCTTACTTACATGTTAATCAATAACACAAAATACACAGGGGCATGCTAGGATGTAATAACTGGTTTACTTGAATTCTTTCATATACATGCCCCCCCCCCCTCCCTCCCTCGAAGATACATTTGACTTCATGTGCAGAAACTATTGTCCAATCAGAGCAAAGTATATACATTTTTATGTTTTTTTCACTGAAAGTATTTGAATATTGCACATGCTAACCAAGTTTCATGCAATCAAATGAAATTTTCGTTATGAATGGGAAAACGAACAAATCCGAGCCAATATGCAAATTTTGTGACCTTTGAACTTAAGATTTCAATTGTGTACAAAGTTTCATGAAAATTCAAATATATTTCAGAAAGTTACATTTCTCAGGACAGACAGATATTGCAGTATGACCATTTAGACATTATATGACAATATGACAACTTCAAATATACATAATTATGTAACAGGAGAGGAATGAGTACTACACAGACGCTCAACCAAATGATCAACCAGGGTTGACCCACTCCATTTCTCCCTCCTTTAATAAAGGGTTGATCCACTACATTCCTCCCTCCTTTAATACAGGGTTGATCCACTACATTCCTCCCCCTTTAATAAAGTTTTCGATCCTAAAAAGGTACTAGACCCTATACCACCTTCAATGGGTATAATTCATTTGCCATTTAATGTAACAGGTGAGGAAAAATGCATGGCCACACCAGGGTTTGAACCCTGGACCACCTAAACTATACACGGATGCTCAACCAATTGGGCTATCTAGTTGCTGATCGAACTGGTCTAGATCCGCTGACAAGTATATACACAAAGGTTAAAGTGACAGACAGTTTCCTGCAGTTTACAGGGTAAACTATGGTTACATAAGACCTATGTTAAATGACTATACTCTTAAAACACAGGATTGGCCTGGTCTAGATCCGTTGACAAGCATATAAACAAAGGTTAAAGTGACAGACAGTTTCCGGCAGTTTTCAGGGTAAATTATGGTTACATAAGACCTATGTCAACCAACTATACTCTTAAAACACAGGATATCAATGTAAGGGCAGATAACTCAACATTCTTGTAAATACGAACAGGATATGTCTTCATGCATTGTGCCACTACACATCATACTTACGTGGACGAGTTACTGATTTTATTATTCAATTCACCCAAGTAATCGTTTGTCTTGTGATATCTGCAAGGAATCCCTTCATCAGTAGATTTTACATACCTAGCTTAATTATTTTGTGATTATATTCAGTTATCAAGTAACTGACATTTAAATTTTATAATGGCTATAGGTTCAGATCCGTCAAAATAATTCTTTATGGCCATTCATCAGGTTTTGGTAAAAAATAAGCATTAGTTTTATTTGAACCTAACCCTTGATTAACTTACATTTATATTACATGTTTAGTCAAAATTCATTTTTGTATAATTGAATGATACATTATTTGAACTTTGACACCTGTCTGTGTCCTTAACCCTTTGAACTAAACAAATAAGTGTGGTTATTTGCAATACATCATAATATACATTCAAGTTTTATAAATTCACCTTTTACACATACAGTTTAACTTGTCTAAAGCAGCCCGTGTCTTATCTCAATCCCTGTCTAATTCTGCCTAACCTTTCGGTCCCAGCATTTCCCTCTCAACATATATCCTTCATCTACAAACTGGACACCTGTGTACTCCAGCCAAAACCTTTGGTCCTGAAGATTTCCTATTCAGACAAGTTATACTAAACAACATCCGACTTCGATAACCTCTTTTTGTGACTTTGACCTTGGAAATGCACAAAATTTGGTTACTTAAAAAACACATCAAAATATGCACACCAATAAAGTTTATCACTTGTCCTCCCCCCTACCCCCCTACCCCTTCCAAAAAAATAACAACATCAATATAAACATTGTAGCCACTCAGTGAAGGAACTTTGTCAGTGACCTTGACCTCTAGGCACAAACTACGGTGTAACACACCATCTAATCGTAAGACATATGACAATAAGACTTTCTTTAAAGCCTGTTAAACTGGCCTTAAGTGATGGTCAGGAAAAATATGACAGCAAGTTTTTCAGATCAGTCGGATTTATAAAAGATAATTATGTAACATCACAAATGGTGAAATATTTCAAGGAAATACAATCCAAAGACTAATTATGCAAAGAACAATAAGTGAAGAAAGACTCAGGTTAAAAGCTTTCATGTAAACATCTAGAATATTATGTTAGCTGGTCTCTACCAGAAGGGTTCGGGTTACAAGCTTTCATGTAAACATCTAGAATATTATGTCAGCTGGTCTCTACCAGAAGGGCTCGGGTAACAAGCTTTCTTGTTAACATCTAGAATATTATTTTTGTTAGCTAGTCTCTACCAGAAGGGCTCAGACTTCAAGCTTTCTTGTTAACATCTAGAATATTATGTTAGCTGGTCTCTACCAGAAGGGAGGGCTCGGGCTACACGGCTGGGAATGTCATGCTGGTCTGTTTATGAACAAAGACACAAACTAGAGAGATAAAGTTAAACTACTGTTTATTACTGGTGATTACATTTGGGCCAAGGGGCTATAACAGCTGTGGTGTTTGGTACTACCTTAGGTTGACTCGGCCATCAGGGAATTATTATCCGTAAGTATTGTTGCAGTTGCTGGCCGAGCCGAATAAGGGAGCAATCATGTGAATAGAAAGAAGATTAATAATTCTTAGGGGACTTACAATTACAAAAAGCCCCAACAGTATATAGACGAATTTTCTGTAGAGTGGGTGCCCAAACCGTTATTCTGGGGAGGTACGATTTATCCATGCTTGAAAACAGCCGATACCACGGTGGTAAAATCAACAAGGGCGACAAACAACTTTGGTTCAGGTACAAATATTACTGATTAATTTTCTTGGTAACTTCCTTTTTTCATTGGGGAACTAGATGTGTGGATTTAACATGCAAGTCACTGCTGACAACCAAGGATAAGTACCTGTACTTTAAACCTGCAAAAATATTTTTCAATTTCAACAGGTGTTAGCCAAGGCTCTCCAATGTCGGTCATACCATTTCATGAACAATTTCGAAGATAAATCTGGTCATCACTATGGACTAAATTAGGTTACCTTTTTTAAATCAGAATCTGACATTCAACAAAACGACTTCCTATTTGTGTACCATACCACGCAAATATATTATTTGCATCACTTCGAAAGATTGTTCTTCAGTGTAAAATTGATAAAACATGACAGCTAGTGAAAAAGAGGGAATTTCATTTCATTTTATGTAATCGTCTCTTTCTTGAAATTAAGCCATGAATAATTCATTAACTGGCCCAGGGAGATAGATAAGAGGAGATAAATTAACATGATATATAACAGGCTCAGCAACTGAATTTGATTCAAAAGGGGAGATAACTGACACTTTATATTGTAACATGTTTGATATGTTTCTTCAATCAGGATAAGGAAGGTTATAACTCATTCACCATTGAAGACACATTTGAACTTTTCCAATTCAAATATTGGAATAGCTCACTATAAAATCTCATGGGGTGAATGAGTTGATTCTGTAACAGAGCCAGGGACAGAACTGGTAAGCATCTAAACACAAGTTAGTAAAGCCAAGAATTCACAATACTGATTTTGTCAGTGAAACAGCCATATCCGATAAAAATTATACCTTTACGTGTCAATGGCAAAGTGACAAAACATGACAAAAGTTTTTTTTTTTTTTTTAAATATTATAGAACCAATGGGTCCACTGCAGAACAAGACCAAATTTGTTTTTTGGAAGGCTGTATTAGAGCATCAAGAATCAAATCAAATCAATTG
This sequence comes from Mimachlamys varia, assembly GCA_947623455.1. Classification (NCBI taxonomy): domain Eukaryota; kingdom Metazoa; phylum Mollusca; class Bivalvia; order Pectinida; family Pectinidae; genus Mimachlamys; species Mimachlamys varia. The sequence continues at coordinate 32,879,096 of OX392540.1, forward strand.
ATGGATTGTAAAAAAGATAAGATTGTTTTGAACTCAAACAGGACTGAAAGTTTATTTTCCGAGGTTTTTCAAAATCTCTTTACTCAGCAGAGTAAACAAAACATTTCTGAAAGCTTGCAGTATACCGCAAAATATCACAATTTACATCTGAAAGCTTGAAGTATACCGCAAAATATCACAATTTACATTAACACTTTTTTTGATAAAGGAAACGGGTCTTCTCAAAAGCTAACAAATCAGTTTACAATTTCAGTTTGTGTTCAAAACAACTTAGCCTTTATTGAAGTGACAATCAAAACTTTTAAGATAAACTTAAATGAGGCATCCAGGAACTTTGAGTAATCAAAATATCAGTCTCAGTTTAACTATGATATGAAAGAAGGATATGATTAGTCACCAGTGCATTAAAATAAGAAATCGAATGACATCATGCCTATATATAGACACACCTACATCATACATATGTTGTATGTAAGCACGACTTCTGTAAAATACAAAATACTGATTAAGCTGCATCTGTCACACACATCAATATAATATCCTACAATTCACCTTTTTTCTTGATTTTGTTGTAAAAGATATAAAAAGATGAAAAAAAAAGATGAAAAAAAAGTGGGTGGGTGGGGGGGGGGGGGAGGATTCAAAGTAGTTATCTATTGAGCAACAATGGTCTTTGCTTTCCGGTTTTTTTTTATATCGTTAAACGAAAAAAAAGAAACATAAAAAAATGTCAGCAATTAACTGACTCATCACGATAGACTCCATGTCTCGACATTTTAATACTAACAACATCAGGAGTAGAACCAAACCGACAATTACTGTCGTAATTTTTAACTTGAAATAGGAAAACATTATGCGAGATATTTCTAACATCTTCAAATAGAATAATTCAGTGCATTGGTCAGTAGTTGAAAAATGTCTTTTTCATACAATTTTCTGGGGCCATTAAGAACATTCACCCCTGAAATTTCATAATGAATTATTCCAATCTTTGAATTGGAAGAGTTCAAATGTGTTTTCAGGGGTGAATGAGTTAATATCTAAATAAGGTGGCACAGAGGTGTGAAGATTAGTTTGTTAAATTAGACAGTAACCCACAGCTTACAACAGGCAAGTTATATACACACTAAAACAGACAATAAATAAAAGGGTCTTCATGCCCCAATCAAGTAGTACACAGGTTTCCCCTGGACAGAATGGTGTGAGTACAATATAATGGCGGGTGTTATCTACAACTGTTCCGCATTCTCATGCCAAGTTGGATGGTCGAAGCATCGATACTTACGCCTGAGAATGTGTGATCTTATCGTTCATTTCAGTGAGCTTTTCGTTAGTCTTTTGGTATCTGCAATAAAGATTGTGTAATTGGCATTGTGAAAATAAAACAGTCTCTAATTGATCCGTCATCCACAATTGTTTTCATCTCCAAGAGACCAGGCTCAAAGGATTAATTTTTCACCCCTGAAATCTCATAATGAACTACTCCAACCTTTGAATTAGAATAGTTCAAATGTATCTTCCGGGGTAAATGAGTTTTCATATCTAGATTAGTGTAAAATATACTCTCATGCAATTTGTGGTGTGTTAATTACGTTATTACAGCAACATCTGGCATCCAATCCTTCTAATGAAGTTCTGACACTAAATATGTAGATCTACAATGTATCGGTGTAATCAACACCATGGAAAGGTTCACGATCAGGGTTAGGGCGGAGTTGCCTATAATCACAACCACTATAACATGGCAGGCGTCCGATTTTTGATCATCATAAAAATAACCCAGGGCTAAAGTGGATTGCATACTCGTATTCATCAATCAAACAATGAAACAATGTGGAGTCACCTGCCAGGGTTTTCTTCAGGTACCCCAGTTTCCTCTCAGAATAATTTTTAACTTGTCTTTTTATAGTTGCTGTGAAATAAAGCTACCATCCAGATCAGCATGAGCAAATTACATGGAAATTTATAAAACTTGTTTTGTGAATGTTGCTGAATAAATTATGTCTTTGTTATTCAATATATTTTAGCATGAAGAACAATGGATGAACGGCATTGAAACCACATTCATATACTGAATAGCCAATTTTTGAGGCAAGAGGTTTTGATGACCTTATTTAAATGTTAAACACAGCATGATGATGGTTATAAATGAACTTATTTTTATACCACAATGTTGAACAAATGACAGCAGGTTTTGCTGAGAATTTCCTCACTTTAACTATATCTTTAAAACAACAGCCTTGAAGATGATTATAACTTTTTTGTTTCCTTCATAAATTTCACTTGATAAAATCATGCACAGGAAATTGAAAACTGGATGGATACTTTGGTTAAAAGGCTAAAGATGGTATTGACAGGTCCGCGAGGTGAGGAAGTTTGTTTAAAGGCTTAAATTCAGATGTTTTTATTAATCACTCAGGCACATTATTGTGTGCGACAAGAGGTCAACATACATTACAATTATACAATTAGCAAATTAGCATTCTCATCCTCATTCCCTGAAAAAAGGCGGGGTTCAGCTTAGAGATGCAGGCGCATTTAATGGGTGTATGGTGTTCTTTGTTTTGTTGTTTATTAAATACATTGTACAGTGCACTCCTCTTTATATCATGTTGCATTTGTTAGATAAAAACATGATCTTAACAGGAATGTGATATTAAGAGAAACATGTTTTTCCCACTAAATCTAGAGCATTTCCAATCTCCATAACTAAAAGTAAGCTATTCAATGCACATATAAAGATATTTCAATATATAGATAACATTACATCCATTAAAAATCATTTTGGGGGGCATTTTCTATTTTCTATGCAACATTTTGTACACGTTGTATCTGAAATCAATGGAAATGACATCATTTTCTGGATATTTTATGTGATTAGTTAAAACAAGAATTCCACGGAAGTGGATGTGTCGCCTGCGCAGCAAGTTGGGAGATAAGTTTTTAAGAACTATCTATGGATATGCATTGTATCAGTTCCAAGTGGAATAGAAACAGTGACCTTGACCTTTGACCCTGAAAAGCAATCCCAAGCGAGCACTTTTGGTAAGGAAGGACTCTATGAAGTTTGAGTTTGATTGACCCAAGGAAACTCAAGCTATCGCACAGAAACCGATTTTCTATTTAGAGCAACAATGACCTTGACCTTTGACCCTGAGAAGCAATCCAAAGCGAGCACTTTAGGTTGCATTGTATGAAGTTTGAGTTTGATTGGCCCCAGGGAACTCAAGTTATCGCACGGAAACATAATTTCTATTTATAGCAACAGTAACCTTGACCTTTGACCTTCGACCCTGAAAAGCAATCCCAAGCAAGCACTTTTGTTTAGGAAGCACTGTATGAAGTTTGAGTTTGATTGGCCCCAGGAAACTCAAGTTATTGCACGGAAACACAATTTCTATTTATAGCATCAGAGAGCTTGACCTTTGACCTACGACCCTGAAAAGCAATCCCAAGCAAGCACTTTTGGTAAGGAAGCACTGTAGTTTGAGTTTGATTGGCCCAGGGAAACTCAAGTTATCGCACGGAAACTGTTGGTGCAGACGCCGCTGCCATAGTGATCCCTATATGTCGCCTTTTCAGGCGACACAAAATTACATAGATTATATAGAGAGAAAAATGGTGCTTGGGTAAAACATGATATAAAGAGGAATGTGATATTAACATTAAGTGAAAGAACTACAGCAGGGATAGGCAATAAATGAAACCTGGTCCAACTAAATACTCTATTTTAGGGCCAAAATTTGGGAGCCTCCCTCCAAAATGGGGAGAATTGATAAGTTAATGTATATATCTTATAAAATAAAGTACCTCTGATTCAGTATAAATCTTAATGGCATCCAATTGCTGGTTTTAATGTTGAATAAGAAATTCAAAATGAATATGTTATTGAAATATTACATTAAATAATCAATAAAGTCTAATTCATGTAAAATACCTGTATCTAATATGCATTTATTTTAAAATATTGCTGAATATTATTCAGATTAAGAAATTTTACACTCCATTGTATCTATTTATGTAACAATATCATCACTTCTAGATATTATGATTATTCCAATATTGGTCCCAATTTTCACCCACGAAGACACATCTGAAATCTTTCAATTCAAAGTGTGGAAAAGTTCATTATGAAATCAGGGGTGAATATGAACACTCTGAAATAACCTTTTTGAGCATAGTATTAAAATCAAACCATAGCTAGGTTCCATTGAAGTTAATAAATCTGATTAAAATACAGACTGTCATTATGCACTCACGTTATGGAGATGTGACGGTAACTCTTTTAAACTGATAAGGGTTTATTTTTCCTATACACCATCAAAGAAACATGATAGTCCCAGACTGTTCAATCTCTATACCTGACCATGTATATGTCCAACCCAACCCTCATCTAATGTCAGGGGCTATTTTACCGTGTAAATTTCTAATTCAACATCTGCATAAATAATCATTACAATGTATCTATTACCTCGACACATTTCAGAAAGATTAGTTTCTATGAATACTGCTATTATATCTAGAATCTAAAGAGGAACAGACAGACAGACGGACAGATATAGGAGAGCAAGACAGATGGAGAGACAGACGGACACCATCATTATCATATATAGGTCACCTTCATTGACGAAGCATTGCTCTAATGATACGTTATTAATACAAATTACGCTGAGCCTACTCTTTCATCTGTCACAAAATTAATGTAGTAGACATATACATTTGAACATTAACTAATTCACCCTATGTGTACTGGACTTGCACAGTCAAATTGCTTAGGAAAGAGTTTGGGTGAATGGGTTTATAAAAACTTAGAGAAGATTAACTATGATTTTCATATCAAATACCAGACAAATATACCGTATATTGGTTTTTTAGCATATGCTAAATTTTGCGTTTTCTGTAAAAAATCATAGGTTTATATTTAGCGTATTTTAAATTTTAGCAGTGATCCAGCTACATTCATTAATTTAAGCGCATGTATCATATTTAACACAAAAATGAGTTATGAACAATTATATTTATTGAAAATCCTCAGGTATTGCATGGTTTTATCTTGTGCTGTATCCTCATTCAATATAAAAAAAAACCTATTTTAGCGATATTTTAATTTTCGCAATGGAATGCTGTTGCGAACATAGCGAAAATAAGACACTCGCTAAAATATTCCGATATACAGTACAGTGAGAGCCATAATCTCAAAATCTGAATTGACGAACAAGGGGTTACAGATCTACCCTTTTGCCTCTCTCTGAAGGCCAACACTCCAAATTCTTCGGGAATTTTGTTAGACAGCTCTTGGTCACACACAAATCACATGCAATTAAATATAAAGACTAATTAACTTATTCACCACTGAAGACACATTTAGACTCTTCCAATTCAAAGGCTGGAATGGTTTATTATGAAATTTCAGGGGTGAACGAGTTAACTCATATACCCCTAAAATTTCATAATGAACTATTCTAATCTTTGAATTGGAAGAGTTCAAAAGCGTCTTCAGAGTGAATATGAGTTACAAGCGCCATCATTTACAAAAGTAAATAATATAATTGTTTAATCGTTGTTTAAATAAGTAGTTAAATAAATCTTTAACTACACAGAGCTTGATATAGCGACAGATATAGAGTTAAGCCCAACATATTAAAGTCATGCATTATCAGACAGAGAGCATATATGTAGGATATGGTACAATGTATACAAGAAAGAAGCCCAAAATAACATTCACTGTATCAAAAAGTTCAATGTTAAACAAAAATCAAAACACTTCAGAGGGTTAACAAAAGACACAGAATTAAATACTTTGTAAAACCGTAAAACTATGTTAGATCAGTGTAAATGTATATAGGTTTCATGGTGTGATTATTTCTAAGTTCAAATGTTTTCCATATGTATGGTTCATTTTGATGCTTGGGTTCACGATTTGACAGTGTGGAAGTATGCTTTGTTTTCATTTTGTTTCCAAATACCTAAATTTTCTAACAATAGTATTCTTTGATATGAAGTTTTTAAAAGTGCCTGATATGGAAGTTCTTTTATAATATTTCATGATTCACAAATGTAACCATGGCGATAAGAAGTCTAAAATTGATTGTCTCCTTTAACTTTCACTCGTTCACCCCTAGATTTTTAAAATGAACTTGTCCAGTCTTTGACTTTCCAAGGTTCAAATGTGACTTAAGGGATGAATGATTGAAACAAAGCAGTTGAACATTTCCAAATAAAATTGAAATAATTCAAGAATTTAAACAAAAAAAATATCTAACCTACCGGGGGTATGTAAATAACTTTAGGTAATTAAATAGTTTTTTTAAAAGATATATAATAGAATCAACTAAATTGACTAAATACAGAAGTAAAGTACATGAGAAGCGACTATTTCTCTACTGACAGAGCTTAGACAAAGTACCCACTGGTTAGTGCAGTCACACAAAACAACCCGCAAATTAGGGAAAAAAACTTACGCATTTGAGGCAGTTATTCTCTCTTTGACATTAGTCAGCTTTTCATTTGTCTTCACAACACTAACACAATGAAAAATACCAAAAAAATGTGCTGAGAACTATTCTTTGTGCAGAATGCTAAAAATAATAAAACTTCTTCTCTAAATGCTTCTTACAAAATATTACTGTATCTCTATAATCAACTTACACATTTCTTGAATTAGAAATCATATGCTACACATCCATAATTAAGAATACACAAAACAGTGCATGTGCTGAAAACTCTGCTTTGAGCAGAATGCTGAAAATACTAAAACTTCTTCTCTAAAATTACTCTTACAAAACTTAACAATATCTATTTGTCAACTGATGTCTTTTTCAAGATAGAAATCCTACACTACACATTCAAAATTCAGAAAACACAAACTCGCACAAGAAAAAAATTTCAAAGAAAAGGAAAATCAGCTAATGTCAAAAAGGGATAGGTAACTATATCTAGACAATATAATTAACAACATTGCATTAAGGCCTGTGAAAACAGAAACTGTTATTTCAAAGACAGTGTTATCATATACCATTGGTGATAATGTTAACTCATTCAGCCCTGAAATTGCATAATAAAACTGTTCCAATTTTTGAATAGGAAGTGTTCAAATGTGTTCTCAGGCGTGGATGATTTCAGGAAAATATCACTGAACCCAAAATGAGACACTTTTGAGATAAGCTGTTTCCTTGATAGACACGGAAACAGCTCAGGAAAGTATCATGAAATGTTAAGATGTAATGTCCTTTGGTGATACTGTACTTTTACGACTATTGAACTTTATATAAGCTTTACTAGCTGTTGATCATCATTGTATTGACAATATAAAGGAAAAAATAAACTAATGTGTTGGGGTTTTTTTTCAATTTCATACAGACAAAAATTTTAATAGATAGATAATTATATAATACAGAAAGTTATACTCAAAAGCAAACAGGTCATCATTGAAGAATATTGACTGATGAAAGAAATGTGCTCAAGCGACTGAAGACAATTCATAGACAGCAAGAGTTTGAGTGACCATGAAGACACTTACGTATCAGACTCTTTGATGGTTTTGAAGCCGTAGTGAATATCTTGTTTAAGCTCCTGGAAAGGAGTAATTCCCATTTTTCTTTTCAGTTCTGAGGCATATCTGACCTTCGATCCTAAAACTTGACGTAATGTGGCGATTTCTCCTTCAACCTGCAGGAAAAGGACATCTTGTAAACTATGGTATATCTGCTTCAAAGAGATATTTCCTATTGGGATTCAACTTTAATTTTTACATTTTTTGAAAACTCTAGATTCAAAACTTGTTTTCACCATGATTTACCTCTACACAAATTACTATACTGTATAATATATTGTTTATACATACAGTCCAGCCCTAGTATATCAAACTCATAGAACTAGAAGACTCCATTAAATTAGATGTATTAAGTCAGTTACAATCAAACTTTATGCCACTTATTCTAAATGGCACTCGCATAACTACAAAATTACTGATGCAAATAACTTAAAGCTTTCGCCAAGGTCACGCCGGCATCAAAATACTGAGATTCAACTATACTTATCTTCTATTAAGCCTATACAGGCCAACACCATAATGTTGAACTTAAAGTAAGGTGATGTTGTTATTACAGGACAGTGAAAAGAACTTGTTGGCAGAATAAGACATTGGCGGGCTTATTAGCAGACATGTGCTTGTTATTGAGTAAGTATGGCACTCACTATTTCGAGACTTTTCCTGTATTCTTCCATTTGTCTCTCCCTCTCTTCGGGACTCTCGAAGACTTGGGGCTGTTCCGATTCTGCTCCATCGACACCCTCTACCGTCTCAAACGTCGGTGATTCGAGATTCCCATACATCATGTGTTCATCTGTAACAGCAAATTTATAGAAAAGCTTTTTAATTTTTTGTTTATCGTTTCTGTAGTCTTATCACTTATATCACCTGCCAGATTAGGGCTGGGTTTCATAGGGTATATGCTACCCTTCCCCATAACAACCACCACCACCCTGATTAAGACCCCAAATTTGAGCTACTTTTGAAAAAGAAAAGTTATAGTATTTCATATCAGTAAAAAACTAAAAATGTCTGTGAGACATAAATGCCCCCTTCCCCCATATGAAATTAGTTCTCCATGCTTATTATTTATGCGAAGTTTGATGACAAACAGATCAGTAGTTATTTAAATAAGCCTGTTACCTTACCATGGGATGGGACACGACGGACATTGGTAACACTATATGCTACCCCATTTCATGGCAGGGGCATAAAAATTCTTTCATATTTAATGTTGTAAAACTTTAATAGATATCTACATAAATACGCCTTTACTTAAGGTGTTTGTCATCAAGGCACTTCCGCAACAGAATGAGATAATGCAATGGATTCAGTACATCACATGACATGGATCAAACTAACTGGAAGGAAATTTAAGGAACCACTCAGGCGGTATGTTACATAATATACACAAAACACCTAAATTCAGGTAATGTCAGAAGTCAGGTGATTAGCTTCTACTGAAAAATGCATAAAAATGGAGGTTACACTGGCAGAGTGCTATAGAATACATATAAGATTTTTGATGCCAGCGGCCAGGATATTGTCTCTGTAAAATTGAAGGTTACACAGCACTATATTGATGGCACTAGTGGAGACTTCAATTATACATACAAGGTGTCTGAGAATGTTTATGGTATGGTGTGTATTTAAAATTAGAAGCCTACATAAGTATCAAAGGAAAGTGTAACACTTACAAATACAAACATTTTCTATAGACTCCATCCTTGTAAACAAATTTTGCCCTTTACTTGTACAACCTTGGTTTGCCAATAAATAGACACATTTGAAGATGAGATTTCAGGGGTGAACTATAGTTTACTTAGCCCTTTGTAATGACTTTATATAGAATTGTTGGGTTTTTATATCTATCAGGATAAATCATCCTTCTATATGAACATGTATATCTGAATCTCTTACAGACAATGAAGGGATGTAATGACAATTTCACATCAGTCAATACAATATGATCACAACCTCTTAACAGAGAATGCATGCGTATCAGATCTCATCACAGACAAAAACCTCGACCATCTTGACAAGCAATATTTCGTGAGACTAGACATACTTGTCATCTCTCCAACTTGAGCCCCAGGGGCCAAATAAACTCAATCACCCCCTGAATACACATTTGAACTCTTCCCATTCAAATGTTGGAATAATCCATCATGATAAAATAGTGAATGAGTTAATAGACATTTTGTACAACTTCAAATAATGAAGACAACATCAAATCTTATGAGGTCTCTCCCGTCAATAAATTTACATGTTTCTACCCCTTTTTATAAGATGTATCCTAGCAACAAGGAAGTTTAGAATTTATAATCTGCAGTTATGTAATCTGTGGGCGAAGAAAAACACCTTGAGGACCTGTCTGTTAAATAATCACAAACCTACGGAGATTTGTAAAACCTGTGTATGCAAGATTAGATATATAAATACTGTCCTGACCAAGATACGTATACTGTCCCGACCATGTGGTCACTGAACTGCAAAATCGTTAATACTGGTTGTATGGTGAAAGCTTCGGGCCATTTTGTGTCCTGACATACACACATAATAATATATAAAGTACATAACATATTCCCCTGTACAAGTACAGATCTTGTATATAAACCCTGTCTGTTATACAGCTGGAACAAAACCTGGGGAAGTGTTAAATCATCCAACCCTGAAATGTCATAATGAAGTATTCCAACCTTTGATTTAGGAGAGTTCAATTGTGGTTTTATTGGTAAATAAGTTAAGAAAACTTTACTATTTATCAACTTTTACATTTATTTTTCAATGCATCTATCTGAAAATTTTCTTTTCATATGAATCATGTCCAGACTTGTGAATAAACCTACTTCAAAAATTTTACAAAATTAATGAACACCCCCGGTAAACGCATTTTCAGTAAATGGTACTCAAGTCGGGTAAATGCACATGACGCATCAAATAAATGAACATAAAGTGTCAAATAATTAATAAAGTGTCAAACGAGAAAACATACAATAATCCCAGATATGAAATGTCATCGTAATTCTTTAAATATTGCAAGTTGCCTCAAAAAAGAAACATCCACACCACAAAATCTATAGCCTGGATCCTATAATAAAAAGAGAAAACCTGTCCAGTAATTTAAATCTCGTCAACTGTTTCAGAATGGACAATGTACCAAAGATGAGTTGTGATTAGAATATCCCAGCATCTCAGATGATGATAGGCTTAATTAATTGCTTAATTTTTTTCTTAATGGCAAGCTATTAAAATTGTCAATTAGACAACACTACCTGCTTCCGTGAGATCTGAGAGCCCAAAATCGTAATCAGAATCTATATCTTCCTCTGCTGGTAGCATTTCCCCGATTATATCATCCTCAATGTATCCGTCGAGATCTCCCGAATGGAACACTCCAGTTTCGTCGTCGGACTGTGACCCGTCATGGTGAGTGAGCTGTAGAAATCGAAGATAGTTTCCAGCTTCGCTGATATTCGCCTCATAGTTCAGCTCGTCAATATTGCAATCTTGGTGATCAATTTGTTCCCCAGTTTCATTTGCAATTGATCCTGATGACTTTTTTCTGTTAATTTCTGTCATCTTCTAATATCTTTCCATGACATGTCTGATTTCAAATCAAGATTCGGTTTCACTAGGGTTTTTCAAAATTATGTTTAATCTGTGAAACTACTGGTGTCAGTTTAATTGGAAAATCAATAACAGATCATTTTTGAAAAAAAAAAAATCAGTCAATAAAAAATTATGCAATCAAATATTCTTTCTTAAATAGTTAAGAATTGTTAAGATTATAATCAATTCCTCTGTACTGTATGAACATAAACAGTTGACTTCAAAATTCAAAAACGTAAATATTGAACATTGTATGTCACGTAACAATATTTACACGTTTGTTGCACAGATGACGGCAAACATTCCTGACCTATAGCCGTTAACGCTGTCCCATCATTTAACCGGAAGAGATAGTGCCCACAATCAGATCATATCATCAAACACAGGTACACATGATTTCTGACCCGAAAATTCCATCCAATGAAATCTGATTGTTCAGCAAATATCATCACTGAGTTTATTACACAATTCTATAAATAGCGGCACACCACTTTCACTTGAATAGACAATACAGTTATCTAGTTTGGTTTTAACCAAGAATAGATCGTAAGTTTAACACTGTAAGACTGTACAGTAATATTTGAGACACTATTTCTTAATAGCCAAACTATTCACTTTATGTCAATAGGTCCTATTATCACTTTTGCTTTGCTTTTTTTTTCTTTGACAATTAATCCATGAATCAGGACGGAATATTCACCACAGCTGAAATAAGCACTCTTTATAAATCCTGAAATGTGTTTTTTAAGCTTAGGAGAGTGTCTCCATTTAATCGTGGTCAAGTGGACATCTGTTACGATGTTTTTAACCGAAATTTCCACGTCTGATTTCTGTACAACATTGCCCAGATGTTTGTCCCAATCTTATCTATAGCAATTGCACTACAGAATATCTCAAGTCTGTGTCCATCCACTGATGGTTAAGTGGTCAAGCGGCTCTGGTCAGAAATGACATAAAGATGTCTAGCATATCAGAAAATATCACCTGTTACATTTAGCACACAGATGACACAACATGAGACAGGGATTGTCAAAATGAGCTCCATGTGTGGGATTTGTGCTAAACAGTCTTGCCACGTCAAATGAGTCAATTACACATGTGACTGCAAAGTACAGGTAAGAATCTGACAGGTGAGTGTAGTGATTAATCACTTATCTATATAGCTAATGGACAGGCAAGAGTTACTTCCCCTGCAGGCATCACACAGTGCACACTGTGACCTTTCTGGTGAAAGTGATAACAAATTTTTTGTCGTTTTATACTTTAGAGTGTAGGAGTTTACAATATTGTAAGCGTTTTCAAAACTAAAAGAAAAGTAAAATGTTATATCCTTTAATTTCTTACCGGTACATATGTATTGCACATTTTCAATGCATTTTACGAATGAAAATTCCTTATATCTACCTGTGTGCATTATCAATGAGCCCAAACTAGTCTCAAGATTAGTACAAAGGGAATGAAATCTGTGCTTTCTATGTCAGCTCCTGAGTTTTCTTCATCCCTTCTCCACAAGGGTTTTGCCTAACTTTGGGAAAATAACACACATACAAGGCCTGACTTTTGAAAAATAGAGTGATTTTTTCTCTAAATACCCTGGGATCTAACAGAATTGTAAGGTCCTTTTTTCACCTTGAAAGTGACAAGACTCTGCTGCATTACTTAAAGACTTAGGTAAATGCTTTCACATATCCATGAGAAAACATTATTCACCTTATCATAGTCTGCGACGTTAGCCAATAGTCCAATGCTTATGACTAGTAATATTTGGTGCGGACTAGTGGAAACTCCTTGAATTTCAATATATTTGTTATTATAAACACTGCACTTTGCTTGTCCAGACTAGTGCTTGGTAATGTTAATGTTACAGACTGTTATCAAAAAGGTTACACAACAATTGTTTTTAAATTTGTTGTTTGGTACATGCATGTATATTAACAGGTAACTGGTAAATAAATCTTACCGTATCTTACTGTACATAAAACCACTTCATTTTCTCATTTTAACACATTTTAACTCTTCCAATTCAAAAGTTGGAAGAGTTCTTTATGAAATTATGAAAATCCTAACCGTTACATTTTAATTTCTACACTTAACCATGGCACAGCATAGTAGAAAAGACCACTTCCCAACATATACAAAACCAGTCAGGGGAAGTTACTCTGAGCTAAAATATCAAAAAGAAATGACTGGAATTAACTTTTCTTTTAAATCATTATAAACTGTGTGGTGCAGTGGTATGCTTTAAATAGCCTTAGCTTATTCACCCCTGGCTTTTCATAATCAACTATTCCAAACTTTGAATTGGAAGAGTTTAAATGTATCTTCGGTGCAAATGATTTAATTGCATGTATATCTGTATGTCAATGGTATAAAGGCCTCATTGAACAGAATTTACCATTTCCATAATCAATATTTTAGTACTGAATATGCATACATCTGCAGGTGAAACTCGTTAGTAGCGATATGTGATCATGACATGATATGGAAAAAACCTTATTTACAGAATTAATCAAAGGACTCTGTTGCCATGGAGACTGCAGCACTAGATTACAGAATCCGTTCTATTTGGATTTACAACACACAACCTTAGCTACCTGTAAACCTACCTTTAAACTACCATCTACCTGTAATTAACCTACCTGTAAACCTCCCTTTAAACTACCATCTACCTGTAATTAACCCACCTGTAAACCTATCTATAAACTACCATCTACCTGTAAACAACTTACCTGTAAACCTATCTATAAACTACCATCTACCTGTAAACAACTTACCTGTAAACCTATCTATAAACTACCATCTACCTGTAAACAACTTACCTGTAAGTCTATCTTGAAACTACCATCTACCTGTAATTAACCCACCTGTAACCTATTTGTAAACCAACATCTACCAGTAATTAACCAGTAACTTATATTACCTGTAAACCAACACAAATTCAGCAATCAAGTATAAATTCCTTACTGGTAATTACACTTTCTGTACATGCATATAATTGCAAACTGGTACCCAGGCTTATTAGATGTGTTGCAAATCAATGTTCAATCTATACACAAGTATACGGTAGGTATGTATGTATATCAGTATAAGTTAGACATAGGTATGTATGTACATCATACATATACACCACATACATATCCAATGAGACACTGCTGCATTGCACTGGTTTAATATAGAATATTCTCAGACTCAATATAAATATCTAATTGCATATATATCTGTATGTCAATGGTATAAAGGCCTAATTGAACAGAATTTGCCTAATAAAGAAATAGATATATTTGGTCAACGAAAATGTTTTGACGTAATTGTGATGCAGTTAAATCTAAAACAAAATGAAGGGGTGTTAACTCTATATATGGAAAAAAAAACATTGTGCAGAGGGACAGTGATTCTAAGTGAGGTAATTCTAACACAAAATAATATCAAACAGATAATGTTGTCACAGTTTTCCTAAAGTAAGATAACTCCTGCATATATTATTAGAGGTATCGTGGGTATGTTAGCTAAATTATTAAGGGAGATAACTCTTAATAAATAATCCTTAGGTGGAAGCTCTTTCAGAAATTACAAATATCATGTGTATGTCAGTTAACATTTTTAAGGAAGATTTGTACAACTTGAGCATTCTTTACAGACATCATTATAAAGAAGAGTATTTCATAAATGTGCACATTACATCATGCATTATGGATATGACTTTCACACTAAGTCTGTTGACAAAAAATGGTGAGCTTTAACCCTCCAAAATCTGTATCATCAGTAACATATAGTACACACAGGTATATCAATGTTTATCCACCATATCTACTGTATATATGTACCTGTTGAATCAGTCCGAGATTACCTGAACTTTTGAACTGTTACATATGTAATCTAAATCTGTGTAGGTATGTACTTGGGTTGACTAAAGGTTATATGTCTGTAAAGGTTTCCATAGTAGCAGATGTACAGCAATATATCTACACCTGTCATTTTAACACTTTTCATGCCAAGTAAGGGTTTTTTTCAATTTCAGCAACATGCATATATTTGAAACTTTCCAAATCAAACGCGGAGTCCATTGAAAATATACAGAGGCAAATGAGTGAATTAATACAGAATATATTTTATCAATAAAATAAAAACCCAAAGAACAAACAGAAAAAGAGGATGGCAGCGTACGCCAGAACTGTTGTAGAAGAAGGTATATTATATATTGTACAAATAATATTAATTCATCATTTCACCCCTATGTAACCTGAATAGACTCTTCCATATATTGATATGGATTAATCCATTATAGTCTACAGCAGTCAAAGGGATAAGTATACATCCTCAAAACAACTTCCTTTAGCAACCATTTCTTTTATCTTCCCATAAATCTTTATATACTTGCTCCCTTATAAACATCAATATATTATATTGGTACATTCGCTTATGAATTTTTCATCAGAGCTGGAATTGTGTACATGTCTACAGAAACCTGCCTGTTAATAGCTGATTGAAAGTGTCTATGAATCAGTCCCAGGTAGCTTGTATTCTATAGCTGTCTACCAACACTTCAATACCTGAGTCACTTATTTAAAGGCCCAATATACGTAACTTTCGGCAAAAACTTGAAGCGAAAATCAAGCCTAATAACTTATTATATTTATAGATTTAGTTAAGATTAACTGGTATCAGCAATATTCAAGATGAATTCTTTCGCGGTTACCGGTACAGCAGCAGTTGAAACACGCTATTTGTAAACATGCGTCCATTTCGAACTGTCTTCTATATCTACCTTCAGTTTGTTGTTGAAGTTGGCCCCACCTGAATTATTTTCAATTCTTCTGATTTTTTTGTCAAGAGTTTCTTGTTAGTTACCGCTTAGGTTAACTTCGTTTTAGGCTTATTTTTGCATGGTTATCAACTGGATTTTTTTCAGAATTGTTCAGAATCACAAAAATTTCCCTGAAAGTTATGTATATTGGGCCTTTAAACTGTATACATTTTTAATATTGTATTCAACCTAATAAGCACAACAACACAAAAGGGTGCACTTGAATAAGGCCATGCACAAGCTAAAGGAAAATGTTTCCATTTGAAATCTTTGTGAGGATTTTTTATAGATTTTAATTAAAGCCCACCCTGAAAAAAGGTTGAGGTGCGTGTATGGGGCAGGTGCACTTAATAGGTCAAATACAGTATACACACAGAAACTGTACTAGTATAACTATTATGATGTCATTCAAGGTCACTGTATTGCTCTAATTATACAATATGTAAAAGAGTAAACCTTGTAGATACTTTGTGTATTGATTAAATAGTTGAGAAATATCAATTCAACATGATACAATATATATATTGCTGTGATAGTTAAGAGTTAAAAGGCAAGTAAAAATCTGTACTAAAATTATATTCTCACATATTAAACCCTTTATTTAATGTAAATTTGCTAGGAATTAGTTTTCTCTCTACAGTTATTTGGATCCAACCTTAGTTCTGCAAGTGATACAAACCACATTTTCTAGATGTCAATTTTCCCTTTTAAGGTTGTGAAATTTCCTATTATTGAATTAACATAGGCATGGAATTATCTTTGAATTACATGGCAATGCTTTTCAAGAACCAATAACATTAGCTATCAAAGCATGGCACTGGCACATATACTCCATCAGTTACACTTTACAAATGAAATTTTTCAACGGTACTTTCACACTTAAAACAAATTTCAATTATATTTAAGATATTCATGAAGACTTTAATTTGGAGCCATTATTCTTGGAAATGAAATATCCTCCCTTAAACACATGTACAGTAGCCAAAATCAGGCCCAGACTTACTTCCTCTGACATGACATTCAGCTTTCATTTTGATTCCTGGATTGTGACAGACATTGTAAATGAATGGCATTTAAACTAAAGAGATTCCAAGTCTTTCCTTGAATTTTGTGGATTATACTTATAAAAAATATATATGACACCATGACAAACCTATACAGAACACAATTTCAATATTAACCCCCCCCCCCCCTCTTTATCAATTTGTGTTCATATGGCACTCCTGGTGGTACCCAATAAAAGATTAGTAATTTCTCCTTGTCCAGCCTTAACACAATCATAATAAAAGCTAAGACGGCCTGCATTATGCAACATTACACTACTAATCACTAGGAAAACCATTCACCAAGTGTGATGTCACAAGTCCTAAAACCAATATCCAATTCAATGCATCAGAGTGGTGTAATTTGTATGTTTGAAGTCAATATTATGAAGTATTTTTATGCGTCAAATTAATATGACCATTATTTTTCTGGAACTGCAGCCAACATTGAAAAACTCATTCTGCATAGCTGAGTGACATTTAAAGCACTAGGTTGTGGCTGAAGTGCTTAGTTTGGCTTCCTTGTAACACAAAGAAATAGTTACTCTTTGGTAAAATATTCTCTTTCTTTAATTCTTCAAACTAAATTTTAAGCTCAAATCTAAGACTAGAAGCTGTTCATGTTGTGATTTCAAGATTGGTACTTCAGGCTATCAGCAATGCCATACAATGATAAATATATGTATGGTACCATTTCTTTCTCATCAGAAATTTCCTGATATTTGTATGCATGTTTATTGTACAATACTATATTTGCATGGACAGGATATCAATGTTTTACTACCTCCCAGGACGTTGTCTCTTAACCCCCTATACAATACGAAGCTAATTGCTAAATTTACCTCTTCGTTGTCCTAGGTGACCATGCTTTCCTCACATGTTCTGCTAACAAAGCTATCTGATACTGATACTTAAGAAACAGAATGTAACAGGAACTGAGATTATGCACAACAAAACCAGTGTTCTAATAAACAGGGATCCTCCAAACTTGAGATGGGCGCTCTAACTAGTTGTACCTGATCACCTATCATCAATACAACAAAGTCTAATTCCGCTATGTATATATACATTCCCTGTGAGACCTATCGGTCCCACCTCTTAAGCACCAAATTTTTGTATATGTTCGAAGAAAAGTGAAAAAAAGGTCAGACATGGATTTGAACTAGGGACCCTCCATACCGTCTATCAAATTGAGCTGTACATATACTAATTGTCACCAGTGATCAAGCATCAAAATAGCATACCTGTCAAGGGTCAAATGCTAGCAAACTGGAGTTCTCCAGTTTGCTGACTTTTCTCAAATTGGAGATTGTGCGTGATGACATTTTTATGAACACGATGCATTCGTCAACAAAAGAAAACATCAACCCATGTACATATTATGATTAATATATATATGCAGTTTAATAACAAGTGAAAACAGTTGAGTAATTACAGTGAATGAAACTGGCTCTAGTGTTGTTGGTTTTTTTATTTTTGGTATTCCCAAATGACTATCCTTGAAGTTTCCAAGACAAACTCTGAAGGCTGGTTATTCCAGTATTCACAGTCCTGGTTATAATTTTACAAGACAAAGTGTCACAGATAGTGCTTTCATCTAGAGTCCCCACTTGTCTGTCTGTATCTTCCTAATAATGTTAATGCTATTTCAGAATCATTATTGCTGTTTGAGATGAGTCAGTCTCTGACAGTTTTGCTAAGGATCGAAATCTGGCTTTCCCAAAGAACTGGTCTACGTTTCCGAACATTTTCCCCAAAACCACTGACAACTATCAGTGTTTTTACTGCCTATATAACTGGGTACGCCAAACGACCCCATTCCCAATGCGTTTGTTATTTTTCCCAAAATCAACTAAACAATTCCCAATTATTATGACTTTTCAAAATCTGGTAAAAAAGGACAGGCACATGATGTTATAATGAATAAAAAATCATTAAAAGAAATATCAGTGGGCGAGTCTGTCACTCAGACGACTCACCATGTAACTCCCAGTTCTTTGTTTTCATTGTTTACCATACCGTTAAGCTAAATGATACACTGTGCATATGTAAAATTGGTTAGCATGGAACATTTAATGAATGTGGTTGGATTAAAATTTTTCCCAATTTATTACCTGTGCGCGCTAATATTTTTCCCAATTTGGCAAATTGAATTTTTCCCAAAATACCCAGGAAAAACACTGACTATATACAGACTTATCAAGACATGACAAGTGTCGCAGTTTTACATGTTTTGTGACATCGTTTCTACCACCAAAATTTACTCCAAAATGAGAATCGCAGGGCTTGCAATATGCAGAACTGTAAGTGTGATCGCTAGGGATAATCCAGGAAAAAATTGACTGTCATTCTTTCTTAAAACACGATAATATTTCCGTTGCTTTTTTTTTTGTGTCCCCCCCCTTAAAAAATTGCAGGTCCAGGAAAGTTTTGTTTCCTCCCGTTCGTACTGCCTCTTTCCATAACTACTCTCAGAATGACTACGATAGAAGGTGTGATATAGATTAATTACCTCAAATTATGTTCAGCTATTAAACTATGAGTAGTATTCACGAAAGAAACTGTCACAAACATTGAGTCTTGCATCGGTAACGAGTGACGCGGAAGTGTACTCAATTTCAATCACAGTAAATTCAGCACTTGCATTAACCCATGCTGGACAAGTGTCCGACTGTCCCTTGTGCAGGGTTTTTGTTGTTTCAAACTTGAAGAGTTCCAAATCTTTACACAGGGTAATGGCAGATGGCTTGGGCTTCAGCAAAGTGGGAGAAAACGGGAGAATTTAATAAAATGCGGGATCCGTGCGGGTCATCAATTTCAAACTGGAGATTTTAAGTTCTGTCTTAAATAATCGGGAGTCTTCCGTCCAAAGCGGGAGACTTGACAGGTATGAAATAGGCCAATGTCGCTTCAGAAACACCACAAACATTCCATAGCTTTAATCTGAAATGTTGGTTACTTATTTTATATAATTAAAACTAGGGCTGCAAGAGATATATATAGACTAGTGCTAATTCAGTTTATTGTGTGTGCCATATCCAAACAGAAACCAGCAGGTAGCCATACTGTTCTTTGTGTCACAAAATACTGCTGTGATTATATCAAATAGGGTTCCTTGTTATCCGGCAAATTTCCTTCATCACAAAAACATTGTTCACTAATTAGCAGCATAATAATAAAATATCTATGGGGTTATTATGTATTGTTGACAACAGCCCATGACAAAAGTTAAATAACGATTATAATGCTTTAGTTATTATAAGTCAAGTCAAATACTATATACTCTGATATGTTCACTTTTCTTAACATAACTGTCACTAAAGATACATGTATTATCATCCACTTAAAAAAAACTGTATCACAGATTTCAGCCACTGATTCATATCCGGTTTTGACTTTCTCCGGCCGACCAAAATTGTTTAAGATGTATATTAAGATAGTCATTTCGGACCATAGTATCTTCTTTCATATCATCTGATCATACAATGTACGTAGGCCCAATGACAAAATATCGTACTTGCAAAATAATCACCATCATGATCAGCTGATCACTGAAACAAGTTTTAATGCATTGTAACAAAAAAACACATTGCACTGATCCATGTGGTATAGGATCAAACAGTTCGTAAATGTGTCAACAAAATCCATAATAGTATAAACATTGGAAGAGAATGACACACCATCTGCTGACTATCAGTACAACTAAGTTATAAGCCACGTAAACAATCTTGACCAATTTCGTCCTTGACGTTCCTTCGGTTCACTTATGATTTTTGTGTTTGCAGTGTATGTGGGAAGAGAATTAGAAACTTACCATCTGATCTCGGTGAGGAAAATGCAGAGTCTTCTTTGGAAGGGGATGACATTGTCACGTTGAGTCAGAAACAAACCGAGAACAGAAAACCGATAATCCGGAAGTAGCTTTGACGAGATTGTTATTTTTCTCCGAGTATGGCGGAAGATGACGTCATTTCCACTAAAAATCTCAAAACCAAATAATATTTTACACGTGAAGTAGGAATTTCTTGAGTAACTGTATTTTTTATTAAATTTGCTAGTTTTTTTGACATTTTGTGTATCGTATGCATTGATTAGGCTTAGATTGTATATATTATTTATTCATATTTACGTTTTATAAAATGTCAGTCTTCGTCTCGTTAACGTTTTATCAGGACGAGAACGGACGAGAAAAGTCAAGCTTCTAATGTACAAAGACTGAATCGTTTTCTATCGTTCACCAAGCACGATGGCGTTGAACAGAAAAGGAAATGTAAGTATGATTTTGTTCAACTTTCCCCATATTTTACAATTAATTTTCGCCATAAATGTTTCAAGTATCCAAACTTAAAATGTTCTGTTTCATATTGCTAGACATGTGGCAACATGATTATTGTAAAAATAGCAATGACCGATTTGATTTGTTTACATCTATCTTGGTCATAATATTGCTTTGTCGTAAACGTCATCTTAACGTTTGATTATCCCACATCATGCTCGAAGATTAACTGTTGTTGGAGAAGTCATTTTACAACAAGATTAAGAAGAAGGATACAGAAGTGAATATCTTATGAATGATTGGCTTAATCATGGACAGAGGGCAACTTGAAAGGGATTTAGAGAAAAGATTAAGAACCATGACCAGGAAACGAAAAGAAAGAGACCAGAATGATATAGGCATAGAGGAGGAGGAAAGAAACAGGAAAATCCATGCTTCTGACAACCAACTTGTGCCTGGCATCAGGGGTAGCGAGCAATTTCCACCTTCCAAAGAATTATCACACGATGTTGGTAACCAGCAACAGATATTACCTGCAACAAATCCCATCGTCACAGGAAAGAGGTACGAGAAAAACATACAACAGGGAAATAGAAGTACCGAATCACTAGTTGCTGCCTCAGATTGTAATACACAAACAATCCAGAACCAGCCTTTCTACTATCCAGCATTACAGGGCTGTAGAAATGTTCATGAATATGAACTTTTATGTAAAATGGAAGAGGGGACATTTGGAGTTGTGTATAAGGGACGCAACAAACAAACTAGAGATGTGGTTGCTCTGAAAAAGGTCAAGATTAATGAATCTCAGAAGAAGAAAGGCTTCCCCATCACATCACTTCGGGAGGTCAACCTTTTGTTAAAAGCTGACCATGTCAATATTGTCACTGTAAAGGAAATTGTTGTAGGAAATGACCGGATGGACACTTTCTTTATCGTAATGGAATTTGTGGAAAATAACTTACAGAAAATCATAAGATCCATGTCGTCCCGGCAACAGAACTTTTTGATTGGAGAAACAAAATCTCTTCTAAAACAGCTTCTAAGTGGTGTTGACCATCTACATAGCAACTGGATTATACACCGAGATTTGAAACCAGCAAACTTACTTCTGAGTAACAATGGAATTCTCAAGATTTGTGATTTTGGATTGGCCAGGGAATATGGCTCCCCTCCTAAAGCTTACACACCACTGGTTGCCACCTTGTGGTACCGTGCTCCGGAACTTTTGCTTGGTTGTAAGATGTACGACTCTCCCATAGACATATGGAGTGTGGGATGCATATTTGCTGAACTCCTCACAATGCATGCTCTGTGGAGTGGGACATGTGATGTCGACCAGCTACAGAACATATTTTCAGACCTTGGCACGCCAACAGAGACATGTTGCATACTTGCCAACCCTCCCGATTTAGGCGGGAGGCTCCCGATTTTAGACTGCCTCTCCCGCCTCCCGATCGTGATTGCAAAAATCGGGAAATCTCCCGATTTTGAGAAACCCATAGTCAATAGCTCAACCATATCACCTTCTTGTGATTTGTACAGTCCTTCACTCTAGAATTTGACACTGATTAAATAACAAGGCTGCCCCAAGTCCAGTAATGACCCTACTGATGATTGTAAGGACAGTGCATGCCCCGGGGGACTGTAATTAGTGGGGGAGGGGGATCGGGAGAACAAGTCAACACAGCCACGGCACAGGTGTCTGACAGGCGTGCTCACTCAAGCATCAATCAATTACAACCGGATCCTCTAACATGACCAACAGGTTATTAATTTTTGTAAACAACTGTAAGACTTCAAAACAAACACTTGATAAGGCTATTATGTATCAATTTACTCACATTTGATTACATTAGACACCGTTAAAATGTGTGTATTCACTGATGGTCGCCATCTTGGATTACGTAAGGTACAAAACGGAAAACGGAATTAAAATCCGGATTCATTTATTGACAAATGTGTATTTTATAGTTTTATAAGAAATATTTACACTGTTAATTGATTAAAATATTTTATTTCACATTTAAAGTACATGTGATATTGTGTTTTTCATATTTGTTTCAATCCAATTTGTAAATATGTAATGCTAATTATTTAAAATATTTTTTTTTTCAAAAAAAATAATTTCAAATCAGGATATGTTGAGATACAAGTGCAAATAAATAAATTAATGAAAATTAATTATATTCCATGTACAAAAAACATACATCTGTCAATTTTTTCCTTTTTTTTTTATTCTTTTATTGATATGATTATAAATTGATAAAAAATTAAAACAAAAGGAATATATTCTAATTCTTTCCCCTTTTCTGGTAGTAAATTAAATAGAACAAAGAAAAATTAGTTATGCTTTGGTATGTCAAAGGAACCTTAAAATTAGCACCAGATATGTGCTATTAGGCTATTATGAGTTTGCAAATAGATAATACTACATTATGATATATAGCTACCGGTTCCGCGACATATAGGTAGATTCCAGTCAAAAATTTCAAACACGCACTTTTCTCCCCCATGGAGATTTTGAAAAGTTGGCAAGTATGATGTTGGGCGGGTGTCGGTGAACTGCCTGGTTTGAAGAATTGCAAGTTTTTTTATTACCCTAAAAACACACTCCGACAAAAGTTTGGGTTGCACTTTACTGATCTGGGTTTTGATCTGATCAGCACATTCCTAACATACGACCCTACAAAACGCACAACTGCAGGTAGAGCGTTTAAACATAGGTATTTTGAAGAGTTACCTTTGCCAGTTGACCCAGCAATGCTACCAAAATAGTTAAATATTAAAGCTGACCTTCACAAACTAGAAGAGGTATTGTTCTCAGTTTTCTTTATCAGTACTTTGTTTTGTCATGTGTAACTTGCAATTGATCTTGATAATATTTTCAAAGAACATTAACATTTTAAAAAATGCACCTTTCACATTTCTTTCTTTCACCATGTCCAAAGATCTGAGTAGCGCCTCCTTCAGTACTTCCAGTACTTTTGATTCTTTGTTAGTATTTTGTTTTGTCATGTAACTGTTCATTCAACATATATTCAACTTTAAGGATGTTTCAGAAATGTGTAACAAACAATGTATGTACATATGTTCATTGAAAAAACATTAAAACATTAAACTGTTCAAGTTCTTTGTTTTGCCTTACTCAACAACTAATACAGTTTGTATAAGGTAACACATTAAAAACTAGTTTTTTGTTAGAACATATTTAATTAGGATTTACAGAAGCAAGTCCGACGGGTGGGAGGCACCACCATTAACCTTCAATCTTGGTAGTCCTGACGGGGACTTCCCCGAACACCAACTCTGCTTATAAAAACATGTTTACTTAGGTGGTCAGTTGTGATGACAGTGAGTTATAGTCTATAGCAGAAAAGTTGTACAGGTAAATTACACAGGTAAATCAACCTCTGGTAACTATTAAATCAGATACTTAACTAATGATATTTGCAAATAAATGATAAATAGGTACTGCATAAAACATGTGCAGATTTAGGAAAATAATCATATATTACACCTGATTTCAGATATGTGTAAATTATCATATTTAGTAATATGTTTATAAGTTTCAGATTTGTGTAAATTTTTGTCATATATTGATTAAACGTATACCTTCTTTCATATTTTGTAAATAAACATAATTATTGCCATATATTAATTGAACTTGTACCTCCTTTCATATTTGTGTTAATTGTTGTCATATATTAATTTCAAATTATTTCATTATTTATACAAGACATATACACAATTACTACAAAGAAATAGTATACATATGTATCAATAAAATTATTAGAAATCAGGCTGAGCCTATTTAAGACTTTACCAACAAAGATAACCAATAGGAGTAGGAAATTAGCATATCATGTATTGTCAATTAAAGATTCCTTTCTCAATCACTCTCATACCTTTATTGTGATTATCTAAATTACATTTTAAGAACTCCTTTAGTTATTAAAATATGAATGCATTACTTACCGTATTTTACCGGGAATAAGCCCCCTCTCACAAATAAGCCCCTCCCCACTTTTGCAAAAGTTCTTGGAACAGGGTGGGAGCCTGTGAATAAGCCCCCACCCTAAATTTTGTCTTTCCTTCAATAAAAAGCATGTTAATTTCTTTTTAACTTTGTGTCTGAATATCCAAGATGGCAGACTTTTGTGAACAGGGGTGTATTCGTGAATAAGACCCCTCCCTACTTTTGATCAATTATTTTTCTCAGGGGGTGGGGGCTTATTCCCGGTAAAATACAGTATACATCTAGAATATGTTAGTGCTTTATATAAAATGTATATATATGTATGAGCTAGTATAATTAGTATAGTTGAATTTATTTCATCTGACATACCAACTACACCATTCATAAAACATCTAAATTAACATAGCCTAAAAGATCATATATAGAAACAATATGTTTGTGGCAGTCATGCTGCATTATAGTATGGTCATTAAAGAAAAGAAGGAGATGAGGATTAGAAGGCTTAGAGTAAAAGTTAATGCTAGTGTTTTAGTCTGATTAAAATAATCTGTCATTTCTTTGATTAGCAGGGATTGATGAAAGATCATTATTTAGTATATCAGCAGGTGTATTAGGGTCATCATCACTATCTTCAATAACATATAGAGAAGCATCAAATGCAAACAATTTAATATACGAAGTTACATCAGCTGTTTTATATTAACAATTAAAGGATAGAAATAAAAAGAGCCAAAGAACAGATCCTTGAGGAACTCATGCAGATACAATATAAGTATTTGATTGGTATCCATCTATAATTTCCCTTTGGTTTTCTGTCAGATAATCAAGCTTTAAACCACCCATTTAATTTTTTTGTTTAATTTGTGTGACATCAGTTTAGTGTTATCTGTTTTCATTTAACTCTTTCGGCACCAAAGTTGACTTTTGTCGACAGCGAGGACGAACGCCAAAGTCGACTATAGTCGACATTTTGAAAACAATAGTCTTAAGATTTTCATTAAATTTTGGAAATCCAAGATGGCTGCCAGGGTCGCATGACCTTGACTGAATGTGAACAATGTCCAAAAGATACAGCACTAGCTTCATTTGAACTTTATATCCTTCAAGTAGCATGTTCCTACACCAACTAAAACAATGCTATAAAGTGTTAAGCATAAATCTATATTTAGCAATAAATATATATTATGTCAGAATTACATGTTTTGGTAACTTTATTTCCTATTGTAATATATGCCTGCCACCACCTATATTCTTCATTATATCAGTAGATATATATACGGACACTCATAATATAGATTGAAACCTACAGATAAGTGAAAAAAAAAAGAAGAAATATAGCTGTAAAATCAACAATTTTATCAAATTATGAAAATCCAAGATGGCCGCCAATGTTACATGACCTTGATTGACCTTGAATGACCTGTGATGAGGTGCATTTGGTAAAGCATCATCTGAACTTTATATCCACCAAGTAGCATGTCCCTACACCAACAAATAAGAAAAAACATACATTGTTAATTAAAATTCCTTTAATTAGTACTTAATATTTGGCGCTGGGCCAATATGTTAAAAAGGTAATTTGGCGCCGAAAGAGTTAATGTTTTTAGGTCATCTGACCCGAAGGGTCAAGATGACCTATTGCCATCATGCTTCGTCCGTCGTCGTGCGCCGTCCGCCGTCCGTAAACTTTTCCTTTAACAATCTTCTTCTTGAAGTGCTACAAAGTTTCCTCATTTCAATGACCTTGACCTGTTTTCAAGGTCACAGGGGTCAAATATGTAAAAACCTTTAACAATCTTCTTCTCAGTAACCAAAAGGTCTAGGGTAATGATATTTGGCCAGTAGGCACCTGGGATAGAGTGCTACAAAGTTTCCTCATATCGATGACCTTGACTAACTTTCAAGGTCACAGGGGTCAAATACGTAAAAAAGCGTTTGACAATCTTTTCCTCACTAACCAATAGGCCATGGGTGATCATATTTGGCCAGTAGGTATCTGGGAAAGAGTGCTACAAAGTTTCCTCATATCAATGACCTTGACTAACTTTCAAGGTCACAGGGGTCAGATATGTAAAAAAACGTTTGACATCTTCTCCTCACTAACCAAAAGGCCAAGGGTGATCATATTTGGTCAGTAGGTACCTGGAATGGAGTGCTACAAAGTTACCTCATATCAATGACCTTGACCTACTTTCAAGGTCACAGGGGCCAAAAAGGTCAAAATCTTTGAACGACTTCTTTTGAATAACCAAAAGGCCCAGAGACCTGATATTGGGCCTGTGGCATGCTGGGATAAAGGGCTACCAAGTTTGTTCAAACAAATGACCTTGACCTTCATTCAAGGTCACAGGGGCCAAAAAGGTCAAAATCTTTTTAAACAACTTCTTCTGAATAACCAAAAGGCCCAGAGACCTGATATTGGTCCTGTGTTATGCTGAGATAAAGGGCTACCAAGTTTGTTCAAAGAAATGACCTTGACCTTCATTCAAGGTCACAGGGGACAAAACGGTCATAATTTTTAAACGACTTCTTCTGAATAACCAAAAGGCACAGAGACCTAATATTGGGCCTGTGGCATGCTGGGATAAAGGGCTACCAAGTTTGTTCAAAGAAATGACCTTGACTTTCATTCAAGGTCACAGGGGCCAAAACGGTCATAATCTTTAAACAACTTCTTCTGAATAACCAAAAGGCCCAGAGACCTGATATTGGGCCTGTGGCATGCTGGGATAAAGGGCTACCAAGTTTGTTCAAAGAAATGACCTTGACTTTCATTCAAGGTCACAGAGGCCAAAACGGTCATAATCTTTAAACATTTTCTTCTGAATAACCAAAAGGCCCAGAGATCTAATATTGGGCCTGTGGCATGCTGGGATAAAGGGCTACCAAGTTTGTTCAAAGAAATGACCTTGACTTTCATTCAAGGTCACTGGGGCCAAAACGGTCATAATCTTTAAACATTTTCTTCTGAATAACCAAAAGTCCCAGATACCTAATATTGGGCCTGTGGCATGCTGGGATAAAGGGCTACCAAGTTTGTTCAAAGAAATGACCTTGACTTTCATTCCAGGTCACAGGGGCCAAAACGGTCATAATCTTTAAACGACTTCTTCTGAATAACCAAAAGGCCCAGAGACCTGATATTGGGCCTGTGGCATGCTGGGATAAAGGGCTACCAAGTTTGTTCAAAGAAATGATCTTGACTTTCATTCAAGGTCACAGGGACCAAAACGGTCATAATCTTTAAACAACTTCTTCTGAATAACCAAAAGGCCCAGAGACCTGATATTGGGCCTGTGGCATGCTGGGATAAAGGGCTACCAAGTTTGTTCAAACAAATGACCTTGACCTTCATTCAAGGTCACAGGGGCCAAAAAGGTCAAAATCTTTTTAAACAACTTCTTCTGAATAACCAAAAGGCCCAGAGACCTGATATTGGGCCTGTGTTATGCTGGGATGAAGGGGTACCAAGTTTGTTCAAACAAATGACCTTGACCTTCATTCAAGGTCACAGGGGCCGAAAAGGTCAAAATCTTTTTAAACAACTTCTTCTGAATAACCAAAAGGCCCAGAGACCTGATATTGGTCCTGTGTTATGCTGAGATAAAGGGCTACCAAGTTTGTTCAAAGAAATGACCTTGACCTTCATTCAAGGTCACAGGGGATAAAACGGTCATAATTTTTAAACGACTTCTTCTGAATAACCAAAAGGCACAGAGACCTAATATTGGGCCTGTGGCATGCTGGGATAAAGGGCTACCAAGTTTGTTCAAAGAAATGACCTTGACTTTCATTCAAGGTCACAGGGGCCAAAACGGTCATAATCTTTAAACAACTTCTTCTGAATAACCAAAAGGCCCAGAGACCTGATATTGGGCCTGTGGCATGCTGGGATAAAGGGCTACCAAGTTTGTTCAAAGAAATGACCTTGACTTTCATTCAAGGTCACTGGGGCCAAAACGGTCATAATCTTTAAACATTTTCTTCTGAATAACCAAAAGGCCCAGAGATCTAATATTGGGCCTGTGGCATGCTGGGATAAAGGGCTACCAAGTTTGTTCAAAGAAATGACCTTGACTTTCATTCAAGGTCACTGGGGCCAAAACGGTCATAATCTTTAAACATTTTCTTCTGAATAACCAAAAGGCCCAGATACCTAATATTGGGCCTGTGGCATGCTGGGATAAAGGGCTACCAAGTTTGTTCAAAGAAATGACCTTGACTTTCATTCAAAGTCACAGGGGCCAAAACGGTCATAATCTTTAAACGACTTCTTCTGAATAACCAAAAGGCCCAGAGACCTGATATTGGGCCTGTGGCATGCTGGGATAAAGGGCTACCAAGTTTGTTCAAACAAATGACCTTGACCTTCATTCAAGGTCACAGGGGCCAAAAAGGTCAAAATCTTTTTAAACAACTTCTTCTGAATAACCAAAAGGCCCAGAGACCTGATATTGGGCCTGTGTTATGCTGGGATAAAGGGCTACCAAGTTTGTTCAAAGAAATGACCTTGACCTTCATTCAAGGTCACAGAGGCCAAAACGGTCATAATCTTTAAACGACTTCTTCTGAATAACTAAAAGGCTCAGAGACCTGATATTAGGCCTGTGGCATGCTGGGATAAAGGTCTACCAAGTTTGTTCAAATAAATGACCTTGAACTTCATTCAAGGTCACAGGGGCCAAAAGGGTCAAAATCTTTAAAACAACTTTTTCTGAATAACCAAAAGGCACAGAGATGTGATATTGGGCTTGTGGCATGCTGGGATAAAGGTGTGTCAAGTTTGTTTAAAGAAATGACCCTGACATTCATTCAAGGTCACAGGGGCCAAAAGGGTTTGTTGTCAAGTTTACTCACTAGGAATAAGCTGAAACTTGCCAGAAATGATTCTGAGATGATGCTGATTAAGTGTTGTTATTTTTAGGTTTGTTCAAAATTCAAGATGGCCACCACAGCCGCCATTTTGAATACACATTTTAAACTTCTCAAGTTCTACCAGTGGAATTGAGCTGAAACTTGCCAGAAATGATATCCTGAGATGGTCCCAACAAAGTCTTGTTATTTTTCAAGCCCATCAGAAATCCAAGAAGGCCACTATCTTGAACTTGGCAATCTATACAGGCATATTATAACTTGATTTAATGACTACACGTATTTTCATAGTGATTTTACAATTGGTAGTCAGATGACTGTTAAGGCCCGTTGGGCCTCTTGTTCTATTAAGAATACTGATGTCTAATAATTATCTTTCGGTGCTGTATTAAATATGTATTACTCTAACATGTATGAAAAGAAACTTATTTTTAGTACCAATATGCTTTAATTAATTCGATTAAGGAGATTTATTTTTCAAATAATGTATTTCAATTACTTTTTTTCATTTATTGAATCTAAAAATTAATATCTAATGATCATTTTCTATTACTTAAAGCTATATTATATGAAAATATTTTATTAATTTTATTACTGAGTTTAGTATCATGTCTACAAATCAAATGAGTTGACATTCTTAGTTGAAACAGATTATAACTTAAACTTCAAAGGATTGCCTATATAAACACATTTCTTTCAAGTTACCAGAGTTGGTGTTCGGGGAATGAGCCGTCCTGACATGTGTACACATCTCATAAATGATTTCATTGCATATTCCAATCGCATCAATCTGATCTGAATTGAGAAGTTTTCATTTCTTGACCTGTTGGTGTAATTGTG
Source organism: Mimachlamys varia (assembly GCA_947623455.1). Taxonomy (NCBI): domain Eukaryota; kingdom Metazoa; phylum Mollusca; class Bivalvia; order Pectinida; family Pectinidae; genus Mimachlamys; species Mimachlamys varia. The sequence goes on from OX392540.1 coordinate 32,910,053, forward strand.
TATTAATTAAATTACCAAGTCTCACCCCCTTTCCCTCCATTCATTAACAGGTTGAAGTCAGTGTTGAATAGTTGACATTAATTGACATATTCCAGCATCAATTTAATGAGCCAATGATTTGTGATAGAGACACTTGTGTTGTATGGTCCATATATATATATCCAACTAGGAATGCAAAATTCTGGATCCTTGTACATAGTTTCATCCTTTGTCCATCCTGTCCTGTTGCTGACCATTCTTCCATGTCCAGATACATACAGTCAGTATCAGCAACTCCACATTAAACACAATATATGCAAAGTTTGAAAAACAAAATTTGCAAGTTTCAAGTTTTAAGTTCTGTTTTATACCATATAATAAATGCACCTGTCTTTATAAACAAATTCCTTGCCCTTTTCAGGGGAAACATGATGACTATTAGTTAAAACCTATAAAAATTCTTACTGATCTGCGAATACAATCTTCAGTCTTCAATCATAAATTTCTATTCATGTTTACTTATATACATGTACAATTGTACAAAAATACATTTCTGATATTCATGATTGATCGAATTGTCCAACCTTTGTTTACTCCGAAGTATTAAAATTAAATTATTTTGACATTGACTTATTTGGATGATCATGGTTGAGAGATGTAATAATTTTGTGGACATGAAAGAAAGGTGAGCTGTATACTGTACATGACTTGGTAATTTTTAGTTGCAAAGATTACAAAAGTAAAACAAATACATTTGTGAAACCAGAGAAATATTTATTGACTATTTGTTCTGATAATAAAACTTCTCATACATATAATATAGTTAGTTAAACTTCGTTATCTCAAACTCATAAAACTTTAAAAGAGCAAGACGAAGTATTTTATCGAAAACGGTCAAATTTAACTCAACATTTTATCTTGCTTAACTACAATCCTCAGACAACCTAAAGTTTTCCCACAGTCCAACTGACTTTGAATTAATGAGGTTCAACTCTACACTAAAGCATGGGTAATTTTTCACTGTACACTATTGTACCGTAGAATTACAGTAAGTACATATAGCTCATTGTTGCCTTTGGATGTTTTAGGTCCGTCTACCACCAGAGGTCAATAGAATACTCTATGTGAGAAATTTACCATACAAAATCACTGCAGAAGAAATGTACGACATCTTTGGTAAATATGGAGCCATTCGACAGATCAGGGTGTAAGTATGGTTTGGTTCATACAGAAAATTAAGAATGGGAGAAATGTAACGTAACATTAATTAGCATGTAAATGCATGTAAGACAAAATTGTATTGTTCTCAATTTTTCTTTCATAAAGAAAAAAATGGTAACAAATTTACAACAATATGGTCCAATAAGTTGGAAGATGTTTTTCAAATTTTGACTTCCGGTAAATCTTCTGTCAGTTTGAAAGAAATTAAATAAATATTGTCAATCCTGTTCAAATTATAAGAAATTATAGCCAGTGGAATAAAGAGTAGTTCAAACTATCCGAGAACTTTGACATCAGCAATATTGCTTTGACAAACAGTCAAATTAAATAAATATTGTCAATCCTGTTCAAAATATAAGAAATTATAGCCACTGGAATAAAGAGTAGTTCAAACTATCCGAGAACTTTGACATCGGCAATCTTGCATTGACAAACAGTCATATTGTTGTTCCTCAACAACGATGGCCTATTACGATTTATTTGTATATTATTTGCAATACAGAATTGTTATGTTTTTATGAATCAATTCTAACACACAATGTGCTTCTCTTACAGAGGAAATACGACAGAATCTAAAGGGACAGCATTTGTTGTTTATGAAGACATATTTGATGCCAAGAATGCATGTGATCATCTGTCTGGGTTCAACGTGTGTAACCGATACCTCGTGGTCCTGTATTACCAGTCAAACAAGGTATATGTCCGATGGCCAGCCTGCAGTGGATACACAAAACAGGCTTAAAACTGTGTTATAGGTCAATGGCCATTGGCCAGCCTGCAGTGGATACACAAAACAGGCTTAAAAACTGTGTTATAGGTCAATGGTCATTGGTCAGCCTGCAGTGGATATACAAAACAGGCTTAAAAACTGTGTAATAGGTGGGAAAACGGTTCTTCTGATACCAGGAATTCTGATTGGCCTGTCAGAGAGATGTACAGAGCTTTTGTCTCTTACAAAACTTTACATATATCACATGTTTAGACTTCAATAACATCAACACTTAAATATGTTCAGTCTAGGAGGCAACTTCAGTATTCTAAAACATTAAAAGTTTAATTATGTTTCAATTACATATATGTTGTCAGTTCAAGTCTCACCTTAAAATGTACGATTAATTTGCTTTTAGCATAGGTGTATGCTATGTTTTCCTCAAAATGCTGATCTGGCTTCGGTTTCATAAACTTTCTTAAGTATATTTTCATTCTCAGATTTGAGAACAACCAATGAAAAATGACGTCACATTTTATAATGCCATTTCTGATAGATTGTTCCCAAATCTGAGAGTGAGAACGTAAATAAGAATTTTTGTGAAACTTGGGCCTGGTCCCTGCAAGTTCAAATAAGCAGGGTTCTACTGTAGATCTTTTAAGAAATGATTCACATTACTAGTCTACATTCTATGTTTTCCAGGTAGAAACATGTCATGTAGACTTTAATTTTATCTGAAATCTTGAAATGTATGTGTCAATATTCTAGAGAAATTTCTACATTCTTTAAAACAAACCCAGAACCCATCGTCACACCCATCTTTGTTTCTTCTTTCAGGCATTCAAGAAGTTAGATGAGACAAAGAAGAAAGAAGACAACGACAGAATGAAACAGAAATATGGACTAAGTACACCAGATATCAATAAGAAGTGAAATGTTATGTTGAAAAAAATCCATGTTATATAACATTTTACTGGAGTCACTTCACACCACTGGTTTCAGGGACAGAGGAAAAGATGTATGGATATGTTAACAGCACAAAATGATATTAAACCTAGATTTATAGATTCTTCGCCATCATGAATTTTCAAAATGTGAAAGTTATAGGGAAACATGTTAACTTTAAATTATAGGGAAACATGTTAACTTTAATTTAAAGTAATAATTATGTTGATATTCAAATTCTACTTTGTATTACAATTTTAAACAATGCTAAAAGTCTGTCAAGTGCTGGATTTGGTGTCTATGAATCATGTTCAAAAAAGAAACAAATTGAGTAAGAAGTTTACAGGAAAACATCTCAAGTTCTGATTGTGTTTTCCAATGATCACAAATCATTGTTCTTGAAATCAGTATTTATTTGTGTCAGAAGGCAACATTTAAAACATGTCAATTTTAATCTATTTATGAAATCATATCATTTGTAACATCTCAGTGATATCTAGAAAATACAGTACTTTTCTCCTGGCAGCATTCATATAATGCAATGAAAAATAATTTTAGGGTTTAATGTAACAACTGAAAGATTTTTATTTCGGTGAATACACTTTGTGTATGTGGTTGTTTCACATTTGAAAAAAATTATATTGACCTCAATCATTATTTTTTTTTTTTTTGAGGTTTATATAACCACACATTCACCTCAATTAAAGTCCGTAATTGATTAATTATAAATTTCTCCGCCTGAGAATGAGAGTCTAAGATTGTTACAAGGGTGTTGTTTCATGGTGAATAATGGTTGAGTGTGATAGTGAAAAGAATTGGGAGAGTGGATATTATGTTGTGTGTAGAGTGTAAGTTGAAATAAATTTGATATTTAAATGTGTTATTTCGGATCAACTTTATTCCTTTTCACTAAGAAAATTAATTACTGGAATATATCATGAATGCAAGAAATGTGGTTAATGTGGTATGCATGAATTTGCTGCCATGTTAACAAATCTGATCCACCCTTTTCCAAGAAGATTGCAACAGTTGAAAATCTTACATGTGGAAACATTTGTATTTGGACATAAATTTATCCCTGTAGAATTTTTGTTTTTTGGATTTTTTTTTATACTTTTTAGTACAGTGTTCATTGAAGCTAGAAGTAATAAAAATGTGTTTCTGCTTGGGTATAATTTCCTAAAAAAAAGCAAGCGAACATTTCTACATTCACATCATGAAATTTTCTTATCACATTTACCCTCGAAGACACATTTGAACTCTTCAAAATCCAGGGTTGAAATAGTTCGTAATGGAATTTTGGGAGTGAAGGAGTCCAACATCTGCAAAAGTGCTTCTTCCTTGTTGCTCTCTATTGGAATTTCCACATCATAAATGTCATTTGATGTTCACAAACAAGATTTAACTTGTATTTTGTGACATCAACATATTGTGAAAACTTGCATTACAGTAACGATAATTAAAATTTCTAAAGACTATCAAAGACTGTTTGTATATTTTCTCAACATTACACCACATATCATATGCAGCATGGTTAGTGCCCCTCCCCTGCCCCTGAAAGAAAATGACATTATAGACCTAACCAGACTTAATTATTGATTTACTCTACTTAAACTCATTCACCCCTGAGGTTACTATAATTGAACTCTTCCAATTCAATCATCATGAAATTTCAGTGGTGAATGAGTTAAATGGGGGTGTTAGAAGAATGAAATATGATGGAACATGTTGTGTGACTTAAACCAGTACTACAGTATACGATGGAAATAATAACATTCCAGTGTGATTGACAGTTTGTCAAATGTTGTCCACTCTGTACAAAGTCTACCAATTTGTTACATGTATCACCAGTTATAAATATCTGCTGATTCACTTAATCAACAAGTGTATTGAAAAAATTATTTTGAACAGAAATAGATATAAAACAGTACAAAGTGACATACATTTGAAGGCATTTAATATACAATGAACAGGAAAAAGGAAAACTGTAAACATTCTTATTTTGGCGCACATTAATTTTAGCGCATTAATCAAATTAAAACCTATAAGCACAATGATAAATTCGCCCCCCTCATAATACTGTCTGTATAAAGTAATATATCGAAAATGTAGTTAGCACAGTCATGATTCAGGGGAAAGCTTTCAGCGCTTAAATAAAATCACCGCGAACATATACCGGTATGTGCAGTTGCAGTTTAATAATAGAATTGAAAGGTTTCAGCTGCTGCTGTATTTCTGTGATTGTGTCTCACCTGTTTTTTCTGGCTTTTCTTTCTGAAATTTAACATGAGAAGTAAAAACATACTAATATTTTACATTAAAAGCAATATAAATTAGTGTTATTTACCCAAACAAGCTAATTTAATTTCTTAGCGAAAAAATAGTGACTGATCGTTTATGAAACTAGAATCATTTAATTATTACTTTGCTAATTTACAAACATCTATCATCGAATCATTACTAACTTATTCACCCCTTAACGCACATTTGAATTAATCCAATTCAAAGATCGAATTAGTTCATTATGAAATTTCAGGGGTGAATGAGTTTATCCTATTGCCACTGTGCACACATTTTGTCTTAACACCGATTGGTTGATATTTAATTCTAAACTATCTTTTTTCTTGCAAAAATTTGGATGGTTCTAACATTCATTTGCATAATATACTATGCCGTTCTAACGCTACCTTCTGGAAACAATAAAAATGAAAGTGAGAGGGGGACTAACGTATCGGAGAATACTGAAGCGTTAACAAAACCATAATCTTAACTCAAAAAACGATTAAACTAGAGGCAAATAATGAACAAAGGAAAGATTTACATATATACTGAGTTTGTTTTGTACACAAACAGAAATTGAAAACTAGAAAGCAAATTTAGTTTTCAATTCCTGTTTGTGTACAAAACAAACTCAGTATATATCATTCCTACCAAACTGATGAATCTCATTCCTAATAAAAGATTTACATAGTCTGTCATAGAGCCTCTGGTAAAAGTACAAGAGAATAAGATCAGTTGTTCCAGAAGAATAAGCATGTTATGCTTCATCGACGACGCCCGCAATGTAAATCATAGTTACATCCAACCGAGTCATCATTATCAATCACAACAAGTAAGCACACTAATAAGCATACTCAAAAACGTCCATCTTCATATCACACAAGATACAGAATATTTTTCAATGAGACAAAGATGGCGACCATAAAATCCCCACTCCGTGAAAGTGGTCTAGATCACAGTTGCTTGAGTTTCTGTCTGTAAATAATAAATTTATATGTGTGAAATGAGCCTCCCTTTACAGTAATGTAATGGGCCGTGGCTCCATATACATGTATATAAAAACAAATTATATACTGACAGAAACTCAAGCAACTGTGTCTAGTTTGACCCTTTAACGTGATATCTCGTACACAGCTTAAACAATGTCTACTGAAAACTGCTGATTTCGATGATATTATGAAAATCTTACCTTTTTACTGGGATAGTCTTCAATTTGTTCTCCTGTAACGGAATGAAATCGATAATATCATCTATCCCAATACAGTAGAGTTGCAACAATACCTTGTATTGTATAGCGATACTTTAGATGAAGATAGTGTATATCATATCATTTTTTTTTTGCCGGTTTCGCGATTCACTTACAGTATCTAAATCATAAACTAGAACTGTAAGCCAATGGCTAACTGATACCCCTTGCTCCCCACTCCCCCACCCTTTGCAATATAAAACTTTTATAAGGCAATGTTATAAGTGACGACCAGAAACATGAAATCTAACCGGTAGCTTCCTCAGAAATTTGTGAGAAAAATATCATGTGGTCAAATAATAATATTATGTCAAAACCTTCAAATGATTTCTCCTGAAATACCTAAGACATGACATACTATGTAAGTATTAGGCTGGTACCAGTAGTTCCTTGGAAGGACAACAAAAAAAATTGTTTCACTGAGTTTAACACAAGTATATTGAAATACAAATTCAATTTCAGCTCTTTCGGCATTTTGGTTAGTTCGAAGAAGTTGCATGAAGACTTAAGACCTGTGACATTGAAAGTAGGCCAAGATCAATCAATTGAACAAACAGGATAGCCCTTCTTCCATGTATGATACAGGCCAAATATCAATACCCTGGGCCACTTGATTATTGAAAGTTCGTCGTTTGAAATAAAATATTGACTTTAAACAAAACACTGGAGGAAAGTTCTTGGTGTTGCGAAAAGCGATCCATCGTTTTTTTTTCAAATTTAAGAAACGTGGTTAGACCAAAAATACCCCCCCCCCTCCCCCCCACCCAAAAAAAAAAGGAATTAATAAATCTCAAAAACAACGAATTAAAAAATCTCACCGGGCAAATAAGCTCTTGAAAGTTCTGTACAGAATCTATTGGGCTTATAACCAAACCAATTGGACGACCTAAACTGAAGCAGCTGGGAGTATACTGGGGCTAGTGCTTGTTTGTGATAGTTTTCATCTATCTTCATTTAAACTTACCATTAGTTGTTGTTTCAACTATTCTCAGGTCAAATGCATCTTCATAGCCATTTCTGTAGGTATTTGTGTATCCAGCGTCCCACTTTACAACGACACACCCTGGGGGACATCTGTCCACGTCAATTACTGTGCCAGCATTACCCTCGCCCCCATCCTGCCGACGCCACTTCCAATCCTTACCTCTAACAACTCGTACACCAGGGTTCATCTTTGCTGAATAAAGGAAGAAAGAAAAAGATATGGTCATTTTTGAAAATTGTGAATAACACTACAATACATTTCCAGCACGCATGAGTAAAGCAAGCACACACACAAGGAGATATCAGGCAGGTGACATAGGACCAGTAGTACGCCCCCAATAAGGCAGCTCTTTTTAATTCCAAAAAGTAATGTAATATTAATGTACATGTAGTTATTGATTATATTGATTGCATATGTGACCCTCCTATATTATTATAAATACTAGCTGCAATATACCACTCGGCCACAGCAGAAAGATCTTCTCTTCAGTTTGATTGGTAGAGAGTAAGACTACAGAAAGCCAGAGGTCCTAGCGGAGGCGTTGGAAAATAGAAAATTGGAGAATAGCGTAGCGTCAACAAAACCATAATCATAACTCAAAGCCTGATAAAAGAGGGCACGTAATATATGTACAAATAAGAGATTTACATGGAGACCCATGAAAAAAGGGGAATAAGGCCAGATGTTCCAGAAGAGAGGGGATATATTTTCGTTTCCTGCAAAGTACACATGTAAATTGATGACACCAACTGACAAACAAGAGGCCCAATGGGCCTGAATCATTCACCTGCTATTAAACTCACACTTTTACCTTTGGAAAAAGTGAAATTCAATACAGAGGCAGGCAAAGTGTCAGTGTCTAAGACCAAAATAATGCATTGAAATATTATTATGTGATATATTATACTCTTTCAATGAACAAGTGTGATACATGTGACGTTGAAAGTGGGCCAAGGTCATTTATCTCAACAAACTTGGTTGCTTTTATTTAAGCATACAACAGATCCGATATTAATACCGTGAGCCACTCGGTCTAACTAAAGAAGTTGTTTGAAGATTTTTCCAAAACTTCATCCCCATTACTTTGACAGTTCATTTGAACAAACTTGGTAGCCCTTCATCCTAGCATACTATACAGACTTAATTTCTGTATTCTGGGCCTCTTGGTTATTGAGAATACTTTTTAAAGTTGCGTTAAGATTCAGACATTTGATCCCTATTATCTTGAATGTGGGTCAAGGTCATTCATTTAAATCAACTAAGTAGCCTTTCACCCCAACATGTTACGAATCCAATATCAGTACTCTGGATCTTTTGGTGGTTGAGAACAAGGCGTTTGAAATCAAATCTTTACGCCAGACGGACGATGGATGGACGGATGGACGACGGACGCTTGATAACGGCATTATAGCTTACCTGGCCTTCGGGCAGGTAAGCTAAAATTTGTGATAAACCAATGTTGTAAAGTATCATGTCAGAAGTAAACAAAGCTACAGTTCACATTCATTATATGTTAATATATAGGCTGTAAATAGCTATCTTTAATTTGCCATATGTTTAAATTAAAAGGAAATACAAATAGAAATTATCAAAACTGTGTCCTTAATATACTAAGTAAATATCCTATATTTTTTACAATTTATCTTGCTTTTACCTGCAACTGAAGCTGTGCTTTCCAAATTCATATTTTTTCGGATGAATGTGTTTTTTTCATGAAATGTTACTAAATATAGCTGTTTAGGTATTTCCGTGCATACGTTTAATTACAAGGAAATATTATCTTGAAATAAAACGTGTATGCAATACTTTCTTTTTAAACAAGAACACATAAAAAGTATTGATTCGAGAATTTTATTATAATTTATTTTGTTCTTCGGATATATTAGTAACTGAGTAACATATATGGCGGTGAAATGCAGTCTACTGTATTCAACCTAATAAGGATAATGTTTATTTACAAAAATATAAGGATGTTCTTGAAAAAGTCATGCATGTATGATATACAGGGAAAATGTAAATTCTTAAAAACAAGATTTCAATTTGACCTTGGACTCTATCCGGTAAAGTGCAATACCGTATTCAACCTAATAAAGGACCTGTACATTTAAAAACAACACATAAGGGGTGCTATTTTCAAAACCAGGCATTTATTAAATGCAGGAACAAATTCCATTTGAAATCTTAAAAACAAGAGTCCCAATCGGCCTGAATCACTCACTTGCACTTAATTTCAAATCATAATGAACTTCAATACAAAAACAGGCAAAATAAGACACAGGCAAAATACAAAAGCTGTCTGAAATAAAAAAAAATCCATTGAAATAGTTCAACATATCATACCTGTGACCTTGAAAGTGATCCAATGACACAAGCTCATTCATTTGATCAAAATACAATGTAGGTAGCTATTCGTCCCAGCATAATACTGCACAAATTTTAGTACTCTGCACCTTTTGGTTGGTTATCGAGAACAAATATTTTGAAGTAAAATCTTTATGCCAGACAACGAGCAGGCGATGGACACCACATCATGGAATAAGCTCGCCATTGCTCTAAATCAAGGCTATAAAGTGTCAGAAACACATAGCTACTTGTTCATTCCCCTCATATGATAAATAATAATTACATGATATATAGCTATCTTCAATTCGTCATGTGCTTCAATTAAAAAACATAAATTATCAACAATTATCTGTGTCATTAATATACGGAGTAAATATCCTGTCATTTTTACAACTGACTTTTAAAAGTAATTAATTGCCTGCAATCGATGCTGTTCCTTCCAAATCAAATTTTCAGATGAATGTGTGTTTTCCTTTCAGAAATTGTTATTTAATAAAGCTGTTTTAGGAAGTAAATAAGTTTCATTACAACGAATATAAATATGTGCAGGCAAAATACTAGTGTCAGTGATAAAAAAAATCTACTGAAATTTTGAATTAAGTCAAAGTCATTTGCAGAAACAAAGTAGCCTTTTATCTCAGCATACTACTGGCCCAATATCAGTGTTCTAGACATTTTGGCAATTGAGAACAAGTAAAACTTTCATGCCGAATGGAAGGACGGAAGGACAACGGGAGCCACAGCTAAAATTGTGATAAATCAATGCTACAAAGAATTAGAAACAATGGAAGATACTTGATACTTTCGGTTCACACTCATCATATGATATATCATATAGACTAGGCCGTATATATCACAGGGACCTGAGAATGAGTTACAGCTAGTTTTGAACCTAAAATACCTAGGGTGTTTTGGAGAATTTTACACTTTTGGAAGGTTAAGATCAGTTTTCGCTAAATGCCCATTCAATGGTCATAAAAGCTTTTATGACCATTGAGGGGGGCATTTTTATCGAAAATTGATCTTAACCTCCCATCCCAAAAGTGTAAAATCACTCTAAACACCCTATTTTAGGTCCAAAACAAGTTGTAGCTAATCCCCAGGTCCCTATGGGCCGTATAGCTATCTATAAATTGTCGTATGCTTAAATAAAACAAGTAGAAATTAAGAAATTAACAAAACTGTGTCATTAACGTGCTGAGTAAATATCCTATCTTTTTTACGACTAACTTTACTTTTAAAAGAAATTAATTACCTGCAATCGATGCTGTGCTTCCCAAATTACTTTTCCATGTGAATGTTTTCTTCTTTCAGGACATGTTATTTATATAGCTGTTGTGGGGATTTCCGTGCTTAAGTTTCATTACAAGGAAATATTATCTTGAAAAAAAGGACTTTACAAACATTACATTTTCTTTTTAACCAAGCAGATATAAATAGTGTTGGCCAATAAACATTGTTAAATCATGGACGACTGACATCATGAAATAAGCTCACCGGCCGAGATAGAAATATGTTTAAATAGACCTACTCGATACTTTAAATTCCCACTCATCATATGATGTATCGTATAGGCTGTTTTGCAATCTATAATATGCCATATGGTATTCAAAACAAGTAGAAATTATAAAAACGGGGTAATCAATATACAGAGTAAATATTTACTTTTTTACAATTAAAAAAAAAAAGTATTTTAAAAGCTGTAATTGATGCTGTGCTTTCCAAAATATATTTTTCATGCGAATGTGTTTTCTTCTTTCCGGAAATGTTAATTATAACTGTGAAAGGGATTTCCGCGTGTATATATACTTTTAAGTTTCTTTTTCGATTTCTTTTATATATATTTATTTTAGTTTCACTTTCAGATATATCACCGATGTTTGGTCTTTATACAACAAGAAGTTTTTGCTGACCACATCGATCGTGTATATCCTTCTGACCTTGAAATAAATGAAACAACAACAGACTCTTCTACATCAATGGGGATGGTGGTTATAAAAACTTTTCCTCATAATATAATAACAAAATGTTCAGCAGTGTAAAGCTGCAAGATTTGACTATATGACCCAGTGGTTGACATTCACTCCTTCTAACCAACTTTACTTCACCATGTCTTAACATCAGTAAAACAATTGACCTTGACCTTTGATATTGTGACCTTGACCTTGCTTATTGTATTATCTCGGTAGGTATTTCTATGAACTGAACCTCTTGACATGTCATGTAACTCGGATAAAGTTCTTACATAAACTATAGCAAACTTCAAACCTCCACAGGGTTTGGGGGGGAGGCTGAGGTCCCAGGGAATATGAAATTAAAAATTTTGATAAAACACTTAAAGACCCTCTTTCATTGAAGATGTCATTCCAGCATATCTGGATCTGAATAAGACTGTTGAAATTTTAGCCAATTTAACTATTTTGAACCCCTCCCCAATGCCCCAGGGTCAATTTTTTCCAAATACAGTGTATCAAACAGACATCTCCTGTTTATAAGTTCAACAAACAATATACCAAAACTGTCAGAGTCCAATATAAACTATACTAAGCCCCTCCCCCAGGGGGTGGGGAATGTGATGTTGGGTTTTTTTTGAGAGGGGGGGTCTGAAGAAGATTGTTGAAAATTAAAACTGGGAGGTAATGACCATTGTAATTCATACTTTTGGTGCCACTTTGGTCAGGGAAGCTTGCTGTCAAATTTCATCAAATTGATTCAGGGGTTTATGAGAAGAAGTTGAAAATATACATTGTTACGGACAGGCGACAATTAGAATAATGTACCTAGAGACTTTGTCTCAGGTTACCTAAAAACTTGACGGATGGATACCGCAGTATGGCATTTTAAGCTTCTTTGGACCAGGTGAGCTTAAATGTTCCATCCAGTACTCCTCAAGAAATAGTAGTTACAAATCATTACTGTCAAATCCGACATGGCTGCCTATCAGACATTTTGTTTCTCACATCGTCTAAAAATTAGACAATGTGCAACTGTGGATAAAGGTTTAATCACAGTTAAATTTTCCTGTTTTACAGATCCAAACAGCTGTCTCTAGGAACAGGACAGGTCATATGTGAAGATAGGTTAGGACAAAGTAAAACTTTAATTTGTCAAAAATAAGTTGGTAAATAATGAAAATTTAAAAAATAGAGGCGTGCCAAAAGCAGAATTGCACTGGACATGTTTTAAAATCTTTCGCCTGTACTATTAGAAGTTTGTTCTCAGCATTTCCTGCCAATTTAATTAACAGGTGTATTGAATCATTTACTTCGATAATTGAAAAGAAACGAGAACATTTGACAAATTACAGTCACCCACCATCCTAGTGAGTAGTAGTTCAAGAAATGAAGCTTGAAAAATCTTTTGATGTTTAAATGTAAATCACAGTTACCTATATTTGACTATCACCAATAACCAATACCCCAAGTACGAAGTTTCAGTGACAAGTCGTGTAAGAATAGAGCCTGAACAAATCATTTTCTTTGATGTAGGTTACAATGACCTACTTTTTTGACCTACTTTTGAGACACAACAGCCTATCTGACAAAGGTGATCTTCGAACCATTTTTCCATATATGACGTTCCAGTTAAAAGTAGTGCAGGAAATAGAACCTTGAAAACTTTTTTCTTTGATGAAGGTCAAAAGTCATTACCTACTTTTGATACATGACACACGATTTCACCAAGGTGAACACATAACCGAAGTATGAAGTTCCAGTGACATGTAGTGTAGGATATAGAGCCCTGACAAGATAGCAGACAGACATACAGACACAAAATAAATAATAAGCTAATTCGAAGAATTAATATCCTCACTTTTCCCCCTTCCATAAGGGGGTAATCATATTGTAGGGTAAAAATCTTTTGTAATTTTCCTGCTGTTGACACAAGATGTATTGCTTGGAAATTGAACGAAAGCTAAAGTCTTATTCACAGAAATTGGATAATATTAGTTGCTGTAATTGCAAGGAAACGTTAATCATGGAGCCATAACTCCCCCAAATAAAGACTGCAAAAAGTAGCAATATAACTTGGCAGAGCCCTTTAGGCAATTAATTTTATTTAAGTTTCAAGAAAATCGGATAATACTTGTAGCAGTTATTGCACAAAAATGAAAAAATGTGACATTTTTCGTTAATGAAAGGAACATGACTTCCCAAAAATGGTGATCGAATTTGGCCGAGCCCTTAGGCATTTTACCTTGAAACCAAGTTTCAAGAAAATCGAAAAATATTCGTTGCCATTATTGCATGGAAACGAAGTGTGACAGACAGATGGACAGACAGACAGACGGAAAAATTGATATCCCCCATTTCGGTGAAAGCAGGGGATAAAAACTATAGTACCTCTGCTTCTCAGTGGGTTATTTATAAATATAAAACAATACAAACTGCATATAAAGGCATTTAATATACAATATACATGAAAAAGGAATGAAATAATAAAATCGAAATGTTTCAGCTATCTTTCTTTGATTCTGTCTTGGCTGGTTTATCTGGTGTTTCTTTCTGAAAAATGAATAAGAGAATATATTAATACTTTATATTATATACCTCATTCATTTAAGTGCCTATACGATTCTAGTAGGTGCTCCGGTCATTATTTTCATATTTTGGCCCGGAGTCAAGGACTACGAGCCGACGATATATATTTTGACCTCATAATTGCAGGATAAAGTTATAGACAATGAAGTGACGTCATCATTCCAGATAATGAGCAAAATGGCATCTAACCTAATTGTCTGTTTTTATTGCATATTATGTGGTCGTGTTGGGTAACAAATATTGCATGTCAATTCGGGCAATTCGGGCATTCATATTTTTGGGTGACTGACCAGTCCATAAACTCCCATATTGCCCTCAGTGCCATGCAACATTTGTTAAATATTATAGCAATACAAATTAACATTGCCTAAACAAACTTACCTTTACTTCAAAGAACAAAATAATGACCGATTGGTAATAGAACTATAATCGTTGATCATTGCTTTGCTTAGTAATTAGAACTGTTCCAGAATTTAACCATGTGGGGGGACAGGAGGCACTTTTTTAGAGACCCCAACACCCATCAAATATAAAAAGAGATTTAACATAAGGAATAATAGACAGATCTGGTTGTAACCCCACCACCCATGATATAATAAGGTGCCTCCCACCTCCAAGGACAATTAGTTACGGAATAGCACTTATTTTTATCAATGACCAGTTACATGTACACTGAAATGAAAAACCCTTTGCTTGAAAATCATTTGGTCGACATTTAGAGAATCTAAAGCATTTTTTTTCTTGCGAAAAATTGAAGAGTTAACGTTCCAAAATAAAAAGAAATACACTTTCAAACTACACTGTATTATTAAACACAGATACACCCCCACTCCCGCAAATTGGTCTAGTGTGACCTTTAACCTTGATTGATGACCACCAAAATCTAATCAGGGTTAGTACTTATGTTATGATACTATATATATGAACTAGATTTGTCATACTGTTCATCAGATATTTTGTACCGAAGCTTTTTATTCCTAAAATGGTCAACAGTCACCTTTAACTTTTAACCTTGACCAATTACCAACAAAATCTTATCAGGTGTGGAACTTGTGTGATGCTATGGTGTGAATATGAAGCAAATTTGATCAGGGGTTCATCATAATTAGATATCTTGTACACAAGATTATCACAGACGGATGCATAGCGTACTGTACACAGACAACAAGGTCACTGTATACTCCTGTCCCGAGTCCAGTACTCATAAAATTATGAAAGGACTCATAGAAATTCTGGAAATACTTCAATTTAACATTGTGGGACCCATAGTTTTCTGCAATATTTACAAAAAGGACCCATGGAAATAAATTGTAAATTGATCACTGCTCCTTACCTACATATGTTGAGGGTATAAAACTACCAGGTACCTTCCTCGCCCCACTTAAGTCCCTAAAGTTACAAAATCTTACCTTTTCACTGGGATTAATGTAGCCTTCAACTTGATCTTCTGTAAAGAAACAAAAAAATAAACATAACATGGATCCCACTATAGTAGGGTTGCAGCAATACATTGTATTGTATGGGACCTAGCAATACTTTCTAGAGGTTATCATATGAAATTGTTTTTTTTCCCCTTGTGTCACGTACAATACACAAATCATAAACCAATTTTTATGAAACTCTTAAATTGATTAAGATGTGGTTTACTGTACAGCTGTACCCAAAAGTACTCAAATGTGTCAAAACCTTTAATTTTCACTTTAAACAACAGCTTTTGTGTACGGGTCGTGATGCATGACCATCTGACCATTTAATATTTACACACCAGTCTCCATGCTTCTGTGACAAAGGTCAGTGTGAATCAATGTCGCTATTGTTTATTCGTTAAAATGACCAAAGTTTGATTATTTTTGTGAGACCAGTTGAAATTTGTGAGAAACGTGTCGAGTCTGACGAGATTTTCGGATGTCTAATCATTCCAAAAAATCGCTTAAAAGGTAGTTTTCGGTATTTTGGACACAGAAATGATGGTCGTTGGTCACGTCAGACAGGTAGTCGCTTATTTCAGTTCATTTATATAGTGAATTTCGTTGGTGGGAAATATTACGGTCACATATGACAGGAAGTCGCTTAATACAGGTGGTCGTTAAGGCAGGTTTGACTGTACTTTTAAAATACCAAAATACTTAGAGACATCATATTTGGCTGGTAGCTTCCTTGGAAGAAGCAGAACAAAGTTTTTCAGAAGAAAAATCCAAAAAACATCGACCTACTTTCAAGGTCACAGAATCAAATATGATAAACCCTTCAAACAACTTCTTCGGAAAATCTGAAAGGCCTAGAGACATGACACTTTGGTGGTAGCATTATCGGAAGGAGCCGAATAAGGTTTGAACTTTTATTAATTCGGGGACATTTGAATAATACGCCGTTTCCAAGATACAAGAACTCTTTTGAAGCGGAGTTAGAAATCAGTGATTTGATCATGTGACTGCAAAAAATTTAGGGCACTTTACGATGGTGGCATTGACGACCGAATGACAGCTAGATTTAATTCAATTTTTTAGTTGCTTTAGATTAAAAAGGGATGTAACAAAGAAACAGATTCTAAAACTGAGTCATGGATGTTTGTACGTAGATGTGTAACTGTCGTAAAAGGACTCACACAACTAAATCAGCCTATCACGAAGTGTTTCATATGTTTGTAGTCTCTACTGAAAATTTGTTCCGGCTAAGAACAGTGATTCTGAGTAATTTAAATAGGTAATTGTTGACCTATTCTGCATTGAATAAAATCTACAGATATTTAACTTTACAAAAATATATACTTTTGGTAGATTTTGATATGTGATGGCAGATATGAGGTCAAAAGTCAGAGGGTGTTCCCATCCCATTTCACTGGTTTGACATATAAATTTCCGGTTGTCCGTAGCAGACGTCTGTAGCACGCTAAAATGCCAGTAAACTCCTCATAAAATGCCCTTTAAAGCCTTTGTCATGTATGTATCTGTGAATCTAGGCAGTTGTCATAAATTAAGTGTTAAACTTCAAATATTAAAGTTATTAGCTAGAAAGCTTAGTAATAACATTTAGTAAATTATTTAGTTGTGCGAGTCCTAAAAGCAACAATCTGGAAAAATGTAACATTCAGATCGTTTCCAACAGCAAAGAGAAACCCCGATTATGAGCACTGTGGATTGTGATAATTTATTTCTCATTACAAGATAAATTCAGTTCATCAGTGATATCATCTAATTTTGCTAACGCCTCTTTTGTTTTATTTGAAGTTGTGATCCCTCTTTCGACCAAAACACTTTACCTCACTTACCATCATTGAAAACTTGTATTTAGCCGCCATTTTGTTTTCAAAGTGCCCTAAATAAAGTCACGTGGTGATGAAAGTCACATGACTAAACCGACTGAAAGTTGTATCCCGGAAATGGCATATTGGATTGATTGTACCAACTAAATAAACGACAATTAAGCCCTACAAAAAATAACAGATTTTACAGCTAATGTAATTTATTACATTTTTACTAGTGAAATAGAGAAAAATGTTCATTCTATAAAAGTGATATTTTTCACTATTGAGAATTTTGACCAATCAGAACGCTGCTTACAAACGACGTTTGGGAAAATCAGAAACTGTCAGTGTATATTTTCATATAAAAATTTAATAAATAGAATATCTAACAGTATCTTCAGTAATACCAAAGATATTTCACTCGTGTGGCTAATATTGCGCACTTGTGAAATATATTTGGTATTACTGAAGACACTGTTAGATATCCTCTATATATTGTGTCCACTTACTGATGGAGTTGAAGATCTCGGCTGATGCTTTGAGCGGTTCCCAGTAGTAGACATATCCACCTACGGCAGCTCCACTCACGGCCAGGACTGCTTTTATCATTTTACCACCTGTGTGAAAAGCACATTTTTATCACCGCCATCTAAAAGATTTCATCACTAAAAATGAATTTGAAGTTCTAAAAATCCTTTATAGCCAATGTGAGTCTTATTTTGAATATCTTCATAACTGTTTTGCATATTTTGTTTGAATAAAACATTCATTTGAGATTCTTGAAATTTTCTACTTTCTGAATTACATGTATCGTTAAGTAAATATAGGTTTTGCAAGTTCTGGATATATAAACACCAGAATTTTTATCATTTTATTTCTTCAATAACTTAAATTTCAAACATTCAAATTTGGACAATTGTCTTCCTATGAAATGCATCTCAAGATGGAATTTTCTTTGATGTTTCTTTAGAAAAAAGCAGAAAAAAATGGTATAGGTAGTTAACTAGTCAGTGTCCTTTACCTTAAAAGACAATTATACACAAATTAGGGACCATCCCTATCTTAGATTGTGCTTAATTTTTTCTACTGTAAGAAACTACTGGTTATTCAATGACAACTCAACAGGATTAATAGGAATTTGTTTCCCCTGTACGTCACCAAGCACAAAAAGTGACACTACGAGGAGTATGACAAGGTTTTCTTTTACAACAAAAGGGAATATCATTTGACTAACATTTACATACCGAAACTGATAATTCCTAAATTACGGCCAAATGTACATGTATATAAATCAAACACTCCAACGTTCAATGATGCCTGCATTTCCCTGTAGCTGTGTTTCTCTGCTTTGTATAAAACTGTTTTTAGATGAGGAGTTACCCCAGTTTACATTCCTGCCAGGAATCAAACCTGAGTCTCTTGTGTTATAAACTACGGCTCTACCAACTGAGCCAAAGAAGCATGCTCCGTCAGCTAAGGGTCAGAGACTGTAATTACACTACATGTATGTACAAGCCACACTGACCCACTCCTTTTACAATAGGATACAAATGCTTCATTTAAAAAGAAATGGTGGTGTCTCTTTGTACAGCTGGGTAGACCAAAAGATTTAACATAATCAATAAAATTGCCTTCAGTAGATATGATTTAATGTACTGATATTTTTTTTTCAATCAGAAACAACATTATGTCACAATCCTAGCTGTCATCCCTCGCTCGTTAGGAACTTAGGACGGAGACTCCCTCATTTTAACAGAATTTACCAATCTTAATTAAAACTCCACATATTAAGTCCAAAGACTCACAAACTAAAACTCTGCATCATCTCTTAATTTTCTGCTTTATGATCACAACAGATGTATCTGAATCATATGAATGCTCTTTGCAGTTTTACTTTTGATACAGAAAAGGGAAAGATAAATTGAGAAAGCGTTTCAGAGGATGTCACCTGTGCATAATAAAATGACATTCTATTGTTACCTCTAATGCCGAGAAGTGCTCCACCCACAGCTCCACCAGCGACAGAGGCGGGGCCATAAGGGTCATCTTTGATCATCTCAACAGAAGCTGAAGGAATAAAACATAACCTGTGATCAATCTACAATTTCTTCTTTTTCAACTGAAAAGCTTAAACAAATGTGTCACATAATGATAAATGTAAGTATTTCCAGAAATTCTATGTTTTCATTAAATTCCATTAAAAGACCTAGGAATCAGGATTTATCACAGGAACCCTTAAGGTTAACAGTTTTTGGCAGTGGTACAGTGACCCTTAAGGTTACAGTTTTTGGTAGTGGTACAAGGATCTTTAAGGTTACATTTTTTGGCAGTGGTACAGGGATCCTTAAGGTAACAGTTTTTGGCAGTGGTACAGGGATCCTTAAGGTTACAGTTTTTGGCAGTGGTACAGGGATCCTTAAGGTTACGTTTTTTGGCAGTGGTACTGGGATCCTTAAGGTTACAGTTTTTGGCAGTGGTCCAGGGATCCTTAAGGTTACAGTTTTTGGCAGTGGTACAGGGATCCTTAAGGTTACAGTTATTGGCAGTGGTACAGGGGATCCTTAAGGTTACAGTTTTTGGCAGTGGTACAGGGATCCTTAAGGTTACAGCTATTGGCAGTGGTATGTGGGATTCTTAAGGTCGTTTTTGGCAGTGGTACAGAGATCATTAACTTTATAGTTTTTGGCAGTGGTTTAGGAATCTCTAAGGTTACAGTTTTGGCAGTGGTACAGGGATCCTTAAGGTTACAGTTATTGGCAGTGGTACAGGGGATTCTTAAGGTCGTTTTTGGCAGTGGTACAGGGATCCTTAAGGTTACAGTTTTGGAAGTGGTACAGGGATCCTTAAGGTTACAGTTTTGGCAGTGGTACAGGGATCCTTAAGGTTACAGTTTTTGGCAGTGGTACAGGGGATTCTTAAGGTCGTTTTTGGCAGTGGTTTAGGGATCCTTAAGGTTACAGTTATTGGCAGTGGTACAGGGGATTCTTAAGGTCGTTTTTGGCAGTGGTACAGAGATCATTAACTTTATAGTTTTGGCAGTGGTTTAGGGATCTCTAAGGTTACAGTTTTTGGCAGTGGTACAGGGATCCTTAAGGTTACAGTTATTGGCAGTGGTACAGGGGATTCTTAAGGTCGTTTTTGGCAGTGGTACAGGGATCCTTAAGGTTACAGTTATTGGCAGTGGTACAGGGGATGATTAAGGTCGTTTTTGGCAGTGGTACAGAGATCATTAACTTTATAGTTTTTGGCAGTGGTTTAGGGATCTTTAAGGTTACAGTTATTGGCAGTGGTACAGGGATCCTTAAGGTTACAGTTTTGGCAGTGGTACAGGGATCCTTAAGGTCGTTTTTGGCAGTGGTACAGGGATCCTTAAGGTTACAGTTATTGGCAGTGGTACAGGGATCTTTAAGGTTACAGTTTTTGGCAGTGGTACAGGGATCCTTAAGGTTACAGTTATTGGCAGTGGTACAGGGATCCTTAAGGTTACAGTTATTGGCAGTGGTACAGGGATCCTTAAGGTTACAGTTATTGGCAGTGGTACAGGGATCCTTAAGGTTACAGTTATTGGCAGTGGTACAGGGGATTCTTAAGGTCGTTTTTGGCAGTGGTACAGAGATCATTAACTTTATAGTTTTTGGCAGTGGTTTAGGGATCCCTAAGGTTACAGTTATTGGCAGTGGTACAGGGATCCTTAAGGTTACAGTTATTGGCAGTGGTACAGGGATCTTTAAGGTTACAGTTTTTGGCAGTGGTACAGGGATCCTTAAGGTTACAGTTATTGGCAGTGGTACGGGGGATTCTTAAGGTCATTTTTGGCAGTGGTACAGAGATCATTAACTTTATAGTTTTTGGCAGTGGATTAGGGATCTTTAAGGTTACAGTTTTTGGCAGTGGTACAGGGATCCTTAAGGTTACAGTTTTTGGCAGTGGTACAGGGACCCTTAACAACATATTGTAAACATAATGTGAATCTACATTAAGTATTTCAAATAGATTGCCTAATCTTCTATTGTACCAACCAAGATCAAAGGCACATGCGCATGCGGAACCAGGGTGAAGTAAAAAGAAGAGACTTACTCATTGTGTGAGCATATCCCGTCTGTCCTATTTCTTTTGCTCGCTCTTTTCCAGTCTGCAAATGATGTCAACAAATCATTCATATTAATAATCACATGATATTTCAATTTCCTATTACTTTTTCCAATTTCCCATTGATTCATTATCAGAAACCCTTGGTACACTTCTCTGACGGTTGCATACCGTGGGCTAGAATAGATATAAATCTTCGTTTCCCAGAATAGAAGTTTATTCGGAGATTTTGACCCATCACTCAGGAAACTGGTAGATCATTTTACCATGACCACGAACACTTTATTTCTGCAGGCATGACGTCGATGTCGATCTGGGTACAGTAGGACCTTATGGTTTAATCACAATCGACACAATTATAACACAATTGACAGGTTTTGTTGACAGCTGTGCTACAAATTAAAGGGGATACCCTGGCTGGATGTAGTCACGGATGAAAGTATCGATATGATTGGCTACTATTTTAGAACGAAAACAAGGGTTTCCATCTATTTTAGACAACGGTATGCAAGTGTCAGAGAAGTGTACCTACAATTGTAGGTTTCTGACAATGCACTGATTTGCAATAACTGGAACAGCCTTCAGCAAAGAACGGCCTTCTTTCTTCGAAACTAGACTGATAATGATCATAACTGAAATGATATGATTATCACTCCAGTAATTATATAACTCATAGCTTATTTATGATATCAATAAAATTACACTACCCAGCTTTATAAAGTTATAATGAAAGTATTGTAATAGTAATGCATTCCTTAACTGGTATTATATAAGTAGAAATGAGTTTGATAAACAAATCTTCCAGGAGTGGTTATTCGAATCCAGATCAGAAAACGTTTTTTTCTTTACACAGAACCTAGCTAAACTTATTCACCCCTGAAATTTTGTAATGAACTATTCCATCTCTTGAAACAGGGGAGTTCAAATGAGTTTATCTGCTTACAAGAAGTTAAATAGCTAAATCTATTATCAAGATGAAAATCTTAACTAATACAACTGCCGTTAATGTTTAAAGAACAACTATTACTGAACCGCAGTGAGCGGGGACTTAAAAAACATGTACCCCTCAGTCCCCACAAAATGGTCGACTATGACAGGGGTGGAACTTAATAGTGTGATGCAATTGTGTGAATATGAACTAAATATGTCCAGGTTCATGGGATATCTTGTACACAAGCTTTTAATTCCCATTTCAAGGTTATACTCAGGTATAGAACTTGATAGTGTGATGCAATTGTGTGAATATTAACTAAATAAATTAATATGTCCAAGGGTTCATGAGATATCTTGTACAAAATTTTTCTATTCAGAAAGAGGTCAACTGTTACTTCACAGTGACATTTAACTGTTCATCTTCACCAATGACCACCAAATTGTAATCAGCTGTAGAACTGGATACTGTAATTCTATGGTGTGAATATGAACCTAATCTGACCACAGCATTTTGAGATATATTGTTCACAAGAATAACAAGGATCCACAGAGAGATGGATACAAAGACAAAGTGATTACTATAAACCCTCCATAACTAAGTGGAGGAGGGGGATACAATTACTTACATTCACATAGGAGAGTCCTGGAGCAACAGCATGTGTGAGCGGCGACACCCATCGCCTCAAAGTTAAGGTAAGACTACCAGCATCATCAACTCCCTCATATACCTTTTGTTTAGGATTGCTGTAAATTGGCAACTGGAAATACACAAATCAGTAAAATCAATGTCTATTTCTTACTACAGTATAAGGGATATAATCATATGATATTATACAGCACAAGTCTCTTTAGGCCCAACAAATATATAGTCCTAGGGTGGGGATTTTAACACTTTCAAGTTCATAAATGACTCAGGGGTGAAGTCTGCTAGGGTAGGGCAGACCTAGGAAATAATTATAATACCATGACTGCAGCTGTCTCTACATGCCCAGTAATTGTATAATAGTGCAGGGACAGACAGTCCATTTCTACAATTCTTGTACACAACCTGGGGATGCTGCCCACAAATTATAGTTGATATTCGATGCTAGGTTCAGTGTGCAAAAGTAATTCATGAAGTCCCATAGACAATAAGTCTATGGACATTTCAAATTGCATAGACCCAACAAAAATTCCGTAGACTGAATTTTTCCATCAGTGTCAATGAACCGCTTAAAACAGTGATCTCCTCTCCTTCAACTGATGTGTGAACAGATATTGATTTGAAACGACTAATTCAGCCAAACAGACCAGGAAATGAACAACATGCAAGAGAAATGCAATTGATATGATTTACTCAAACAGTTTCGATTCTTTTCGACGTTCAGGAGCAATTAAATTGCTTAGACATCAGATCAACTGTAATAGCATTTTGCATACACCGACAGGTTTTCCTGTGGCCTCAGTCTAGCGATCTATCATTACTTTCGCACACTGTAGGTTCAATAGAAAAAGTTGCTTTATGCTAAATATTGTTGAACCTATCTATCTCTTTTTTTATCCAATATATAGTCTAATTGAACTTTTAGTCCAACCATTTGTACACATTTGAAAATATCTGTTACCTAGGGAGATGCTACCAGTGAAATATGGTTGGTATTCATTGTTCTGTTTCAGAGAAGAAGTTCTTAAACCAAAGCTATATAACACTTTTTGGTCCCACCTCTCAGCTCCTTGGGAGTCATCCCAACCATTAGCAAAATTTAGAATCCCAAGCACCTATTAAAAAGGATGTTTCCAGCCAAATTTGGTAAACCAATCAGCAGGAAGGAGTCATTGAAGAAATGGTTAACAGAGGATGGTAAGACCCAAAAACTTGATGAGCTACATAGCAGCTTGAGTGTTGCCAATGGCTCAAGTTGTGCCCCCTCCCACAATACAAATATGGTGGCAGCGGTGGGATATTTGGTAATTCAAATTTTGGATAACCTTAATTATTTTTGGATATCCTTAATTATTTTTGGATATCCAAAATTCGAATTATGGATATCCAAAAAATGATTTATGGATATCAATAATTCCAATTTTGTATATCCAGTTTTGTTAATAAATAGTAAAACGGCGTCCCATACATATCAGCCATGGAACAAGACATAAACAGAGATAGCTTTAGGCACTCACAGGAAAGCTATGTTTTCAAATGATATGGTATCGCTTACAGACAATTTTAAGCTCACTAGCCCATGCATGTCACATTGAGGATAGTGATCAAATGATAGTGATATATGCTACCCTTTTTATAATTTTCTGTTACATGTTTGGATCTGAAGAAAAGAAATTATATCAAAGCCTGGTGTTAGGACCAGAGGAAACTCTAGATCTGGGCTATACAGCTAGTGTAGTAGTACTGTCCTACCTGTGATATTGGGATGCCTTTACTCTCTGACCCCGCTTCAACCTGGAAGAATAAAAAAAAATCAAATGTTCAATTAAGGTCCTTTAATGTTGAAAAAAAGAAATGAAATTTCATATCACTATTTCACCATAATGTTGTTGGGGTTTTTTTTCGGAGGGGGGAGCCGGGGCGGGGGGTGCGTATCTTCAGTATGGCCACACAATATTGGCATGACTGATCGACCATGATCTTTAACAAGTTAATATAAGCTTGCAGAGACGCATAGATCGACCTACAAAGACACGTTACAATATGTATATATCGTAGGCCTGTACATAACGTTACATTACTTTTTGTAACGTGTCCCTGTGTCTCTGCTGGCACAAGCTAAATATAGCTACTTGTTTGCAAAACCATACTCAATAAAGAAATATCTAAGCATGTGAGCAGACAGAATAACTTAAGTTAACCATGGACACCGTCCGAAGCACAATTAGAACATGTCAACAAGTAATAAAGGTTAGTCCACCGGTACGAGTGTCACCTTCGCCATCTTGTCAGCTGTTATAACTATCATATCCAGTTATCTCCCTTCCTTCTCCGATCCCAGTCCAGCTAAATGTAGTTATATAGGATGCCGATGTCTTCTATCACATTCGATTTTCATCCTTTTCATTAATTTGAACATATTTTCCGTTTTCATTCTTTTCTTTTTTGATCTTAACAATATCTCAAGTATATTTTCCCAGTAATTTAGAAATCAATATAATAAGTAAATATAAACTTTAATTAATTTAATAGGCCTAGATCTTTACAGGTCAATATATATTTTTTTACATTGTATATATATACTTCATTGTGTGTTTTATCACACTTTTTTACTGCAAATTGACAATGTGCTGGTGTTTCTTCAGAAGGCTTTTGTGCTATTCTTAAAAAAACACACTTATGATCATTGTTGATAGCATTCAAAATCACCAGAGACGTATAACACATGAATGTTATATACATGTACGTCTCTGCATTCACAGAAAGCCAGGGATTATATATAATAAATGTATTCCCTAGAACTAGATACTTTTCTGTTTGGATTTTAAGTTCAGATTTCCTCAAGTTAAGGAACGTTGATGAAACCGGAACCAGATACGGCATTATTACACTATACAATATATAGAAATTACCCACCATCATGTCGCAATAGACGCAAACACCATCTTACACCCAGCAGACCCTAGGACAAGACAAATACACCCATACACATTTTATAGCTAAAAAAAATCTAAACAAAAAAATACCCACCCACCCTTCACTGTAAATAACAATTTCTTCACTTCTCTTTAATAGCGTCCAGCACACAACCTTTTTACCCGTAATCATCATTTTTGATTGTGTATGATTAAAGAAGAAGAAGAAGAAGAAGGTGATCATGATCGTTACTCTTGAATATCGAGGATATATAGACTGTACGTGCAGGTGATCGTAACCAATTAATGGATATCGAGGATGTAAGTGTACGCAGGAGATCGTAACCCTTGGATATCGAGGATGTAAGTATACGCAGGAGATCGTAACCCTTGGATATCGAGGATGTAAGTGTACGCAGGAGATCGTAACCCTTGGATATCGAGGATGTAAGTATACGCAGGAGATCGTAACCCTTGGATATCGAGGATGTAAGTGATTATTATGTCTGAAAAACAAACAATTCAACACATATTTAAGCCGAGAAGTTAAACACATCAGAACGTATTACATGCATATAACCCAACACCAAAGTTATGATGTGGAGTCTGCTGAGGTGTGCACGAGTTGTTTGGTTTGATTGTGTTTTGCGTCAAATTAATTAACAGTTGTGATCATATAGGGCATGTCAGGTTTTACGGGGGAGGAAAACCGGAGTTCCTGAAGAAAAAAACCTATCGGTCAGCGGTCGGCCCAACCACCGGGACCTGAGAATTTATTACAGCTAGTTTTGGGCCTAAACTAAGGTGTTTAGAGTTATTTTACATGTTGGGGGAGGGGGAGGGGGTAGATCAATTTTCGATACCCCCCCCCCCCTCAATGTTAATGAAGGCTATATAGCGGAAGCAGAATAGGTCAAACTTATACCTGGCAAAGGTTACCACGATACATGTTCAAATAGATAATCTCATAATTCACTCATTTTGCATACTGAAAACACAAACATGTAATGATAGTTATCAAAGATGGGGATGACAAAAAAATGCTTCTAAATAATCGAGAGGCCTTGCGCAATGAGATTTGGCTAGTAGTCAAATCATGCTTTTCACATAAATGATCGTGATCTACTTACTATCAAGGGCAAAAGATCAAGTATTTTAAGAAAAATCTTTAAAAAATCTTCTTCTTGATTATCAAAAAGGCTCAAAGTACTGATGCTTGGTGAGAAGGTACCTGCAGTAGGACAGTTTCAAACTTTTAATTGAGAGCCCCAAGGTCGGACAGTTTTCAAACTTTTAATTGAGAGCCCCAAGGTCGTAACGACTATCTAAC
Organism: Mimachlamys varia; assembly: GCA_947623455.1. Lineage (NCBI taxonomy): Eukaryota > Metazoa > Mollusca > Bivalvia > Pectinida > Pectinidae > Mimachlamys > Mimachlamys varia. The sequence goes on from OX392540.1 coordinate 32,937,456, forward strand.
AGTAGGGATGTAGGGGATATACACCCTTAGTTGATAATGACGACCTTTGATTAAAACAATTAAGTATTTTAGCAATTAATTAAGGTACCAAAAACAACCATACCGTTCAACTCTGTTTTCAGCTCAGTACTGGAGAAGAAGTTGAATATGTAAAAGGTTTAAGGCCATACGACGATGGACAAAACGCGATGGCTGTAAATCATCGTGACAATAATCGCTTCTGAATATTTGGCCAATGATTGTCTAGGACAAGGTGCTATGATCTTTCCTCAAATAAATGACCATGACCTACATTCTGAATCACAGGGGTCAAATATGTATTCCGTGCTTCTAGTAGTCTAAAGTTGACATTTTTGCCATCCACGCCGACTAAACTGCAAAGGATCTCAAATAAATATTTGCTCGAATCGAAAAAATAACAGAGGTGACCAAACTTGTAGGTCTCACTACATGTATATTCAAAATATATTCTGAACTTAAAATCAAAGACACAACCGACTCGTCTTTATCGGCCGCTCAACTCGGTCGATCTTTATTCACAATATGACTAACGGTAACAGTGACATCTTACTACTAAAGTACATGATAATTACAGGAGAGAAAAAATCACGACCAGATCGGGGTTCAAACCTGAGACATCAAAAATCTAGACGAACGCTCAATCATAGACTGGCTCCCGTCTCTAGAATAGTATACAGATATTGAAAAAAAAAATAGTAAAATCATTTTGATCATTTGGATGTCTGATTCTAAGTTTGAAACCAGGGGGAGATAAGCTAGTAGTAAAATACAGTAGAGAAATTCTCTATACAAACTTAGGGGCTGGTAGCCAGTCTAGCTCAATCAATTAAGTTATCTTGTCGCCGACGATTAATATTATATACCACTAGCCCTCCACCTCTGAGTTGCGAGTTCGAAACCCATGTGGAGCAGTTGCCAGGTACTAACCGTAGGTCGGTGGGTATTCTCGGGGTACTCCGGCTTTCCTTCACCTCCAAAACCTGGTACGTCCTGGTAAAACAAAATAAACCAAACGAATCGGTCTAGATCTAATGTACGCTAAACGTGACGATTTTCCGTTTTTGATAACATCTTCTCCGACCTATGGTGTTTACGTGTTGCAGTAGGTTCGTTGGGCTTGCTCTACATATCAAGATTTTCGTGATAGTTATCTGCTGTTGGTGAACAAACTTACAACACAATGATTCGTGAGATGCAAGTTAATGGAGACTATTAAGTTTTCAGGTCGCAGCCATGATCTCATTAAGAGATCTGTATCCTTGTGTGATATGAAGGTGGACGTTTCTGAATATGCTCATTATTATGCCTTGTTGTTTTGTTTGAAAAAATACCACAGTTCTCACTTTGAGGACGTGATATCTATTTGATCGTGACATTGATTTACATGTACGTGGATATGTCCGAGTCGCCGACAAAGCATTATCGCTGCGTTTACTCTTCCAGAACACATGGTCTTATTCTCAATTTTGACTTCGAATTCGGTACATGCACAGAGACGTGTAAAAAGTATCCCCCCCCTTTTTTTATTTTGCTTAGTCTTTATTCTTTGTATTTCCACCCCTATTAATTAATTTTCCCGACTATATTTCAGCTTTGGATAATTTTAATGAAATTTTGAAAACTTACAGAAAATTATTTATGTTTCATCACGTACTATTTTCCGAGGTGCATAACCAGGGAAATCATATTTTATTTTACATCTATTTTTGGGGGCGCCATTTTGACGTTAAAAAGCGTCATAATACACAGTAGAGAAATGGCGTTACACAGAAATTAGTAGTTCAAAGATAATTCTGCATTGCTTCATAAATACACAATTTAATAAATACCCCTCCCCAAAAAACCCCAAACCGTTGGATATTTCTGTACAAAATGACCAAATATTTAAAAATTTCATCTCATCTCATAAAATAATTTATTTCTCTTCCTCTTTAAAAAGAAGAATAGATAAATAGCAAGTAATACTGTCGTCAGCACAGGGACCTGGAAATTTGCTACAGCTAGTTTTTAGCATGGGTTGGTTATCAGTGTATCTGAGGAATGAAGAAAGTGAGTCGCGGAGTTATTTCCCCTGTACGGAAATCTTTGACAGAAAGGCGGGAGTTACCGATGTCAAAGCTACAGAAGGAAATATTGGAAAGTTTGTATGATGTTTATGGTTTTTCGAAGAATCTACATTTAATTGTCATTTTTTGAAAGCAGGTGTGACCATAAGAGGTAAACGGGGAAAAATGTGGTACGATAAATGATGAGTTTACTCTCCAAGATAATGAAAGAATGACTCGGAGAGGAAAATCATTATGCGTTAGCTATAGGCCTATAGGCTACCCCCCCCCCCTCACGTTCCTACTGGCATGAAAAATCGGCGCGTGGTTACAACTGAAAGTGTTGAATCAAATCATCTATATATTGTTTTACCTTGCGCTTACCTTGAAACATAAAAGTAAACAAATCATGTGATTATTTGAGTTTTATCTAAATTACTTCTTAATTAGAGCGCCATAACAAAAAAACAAAAAACAGATTTATGAAACGTTGATCTGTTGGTTATAACACGGACTTTTAAAAAAAATAGTTCTAAATCAACAACAGTGTCAACAAATTAATTATAACAATAATATAGTCTTAGAATAGATAGTCACACACCATTTTATGTCCACATATTATTGTTTTTTTAGTTTAAATATGCCATAAAACATTATTGAAACTAAAAACTTTGCGTTGTGTTATGTCTCTGAAAAAAATGGCGCTTGCAATGACTATAAGTTCTGTTTTGAACTATAAAAATAAATCCACCCGATAGAAATACTTGTTTTCATATAAATTCTAAAGGACATCATTAAATGTTGATATGCTACAACAAAAATATTAATTTGAAATGTAAAATACTGCAAAATTCAAGTCTTGATCCGATTTGGGTCCTCAAATTCGCAAAATCTCGAACCGCTGATTGGTGACGTCAGAGCGTTCTATAAATATCCAACATGAACCTCAATCGAGTGCTATTTTTTTTGTAAGAACACCCATGTTCTTCTTTTGATGCAACCATTACATACTTGCCAACGTTAACCCTCCCTATTTAGGAGGGAGACTCCCGATTTTGGACCCTAAAATGTTGCATTTTCAACTCAGGAATTTGCTAAACTGTTCCTTTTTTTAAAGATCTGATGATTTTATCTGAAAGAAGAGCTCAAAAGAAGCCATTTAAAAGTGTTATTTTTCCGCTACTTGTACATGTATACATATTATTTATGTTTTCAATGCTGAGCATGCGTAATCTCCCCCATGGAAATTTAAAAAAGTTGGCAAGTATGCCATTAATGGATATAATTCATCTTCATTTTTTTTATTGAATGAATAAAATGATGGTTTGGTGATCAATTTTGGGTACTGTCACCTTAGAAAGTAATTATGGTTACAATTATTTCATCTCAAACACAGTTATTATATGTTGATATTGTTTGACTTACAGTCGTTGGGTGTGTATATTGTAAGTCAAACAATATCAATATATTAGTTGTTGTGTCTCCCTGTGCCTCCGGTGAGGGTGTTGTAATGCTGGAAAGAGATTTAGACGAATGTGCCATATTGGCAAAAAGTTTGAAAGTGGAATTTGACTGTCAGAAATGTAACATTTTATCTATTTGCGAAAAATATCAATACAGTAAAATATACTTCCATGGTCACTCTAATATTTGGGCGTAATTAACTCAGAAATGGGTTTCCCATATTCGTGAAATTACAAGTAAAGATACCAGGTAACAAGACCCTTGATTTTATTCAGTGAAATCTTACAATCAACAAAGAAAATCACCTGACTTTATGCTCATATCACATGTACGTCCCACACTGCAGAACAGACAGGCGTACATACTCTTTCTTTCTGAGAACTATCCCAGACTAAAACAACCTCCCACCAGTCTCATCTGAAACTTTAGAAACTTTAGATACTTTAGAAACTTCCAAAACCGCTTCTCCTCTCTACCCAATTAACTCTATTTCACACTCTCTTTTTTCCTGTACATAAACACAACCCATACATTGACATATCTTCATATGATGAAGTAGGTCAATTACTAGGTAGCAGTAGAAGTAACTGTACAGGTTCGCGATCATTAATGGGAAGGAACCTGGTATTACATGTACGTAATTAATCACAAACACAATTTTCCGATGCCTGTGGTAGATAGAAAATATCATGTAACTACCAACTGAAGATAGCTGTTTTGAGAGATCAAACATGCTAAATTCAACAGAATTAAAGCGACACAAAAGGACTTTCGATGCCTTAGAAATGAGTGATGAACACTGTACAGATTAATTGAATTAAAGGTAACAAAACAGTTAATTTATGTCCTCCGGCCTTGGGAAATGGTTCACCAGGTTGGTCCCAACACAGTGTTTTTCCTGCCTATATAACTGGGTATGCCATTACCAAACGACCCCATTCCCAATGCGTTTTAGTGTTATTTTTTCCCAAATTCAACTAAAAAATTCCCAATTATTATGACTTTTCAAAATCCTGGAAAAAATGACAGGCACATGATGTTATAATGAATAAAAAATCATTAAAAGAAATATCAGTGAGTGAGTGAGTCTGTCACTCAGACTCACCATGTAACTCACAGCTCTTTGTTTTCATTGTTTACCATATCATAAAGCTAAATGTTACAATGTGCACTGTAAAATTGGTTAGCATGGAACATTTAATGAGTGTGGTTGGATTTAATTTTTTCCCAATTTATTACCTGTTCGCGCTACTTTTTTTCCCAATTTGGCAAATTGAATTTTTCCCAAAATACCCAGGAAAAACACTGCAATACATCGGGAAAACAGTTTTGACTATTGACTGAAAGGGCATGAATTAACTGTATACTATAGTAATAGTATGTCCAGATTCCTTTATTTTGAAATTTATGTTACAGGAATAGTTCTGTAAAGAAAGTCTCATCCCACCACACTAAGTAATCATGTCTTCAGGAGCCACACATTTCGGTGTCGTTGACCAAGCAATAAAGTCTATGAAAACTGTTGAGGAGTATATTGATGTTGGCATGGAAACAACGATAGATGTTGTACAAGACTTGGTGGAAAATGATAAAGGTATTTACTATTTAGCCAGTAGTTTGGACAGCACAGTCTTTGAATGCGAGAAATTACTTAACTTTGCTCTATCTTATATCAGATTTCGATAAAACTTGCCAGCTTAACAATTGAAAAAGAAAATTATTATTGTGTGCATCCAATTGGAAAATGTGTGTAAGTTTTACTTGTAAAGTCATCATGATCATATGTCAAAAAGTTATCAAAGAGTATTTTATGCCTGTAAAATTATCCACCATTTTAAAGACGCTTAATTCTGTACTGTTTATTTTTAAATGGTCAAATTATAAGAATATTGTTCCTGTTTTTGTTGTCATGATGATTTGCTAGCGTAAACAAAATGAGAAAAAGCTAAATTTTCAATCTTTAGGAACAATATCAAATTTTACTTCCAAATTGAACAAGAAAATCATCTTCTGATTGAAAAAACATTGAGTACAATTTGAAGTATTCTTATTCTAATTAGCTGTATCAGGATATCCAGATTAAGGAATGACATATATATGTACATTTACATTGTATACCCTCCTAAAGCAATTACACCCCCCCCCCCCCTCCCACACCTAAAAAGCAATTAAAATTGAATTTGATACATTAAATTAAAAGATATACATTATTTGTATTGTACGGTGTGATTTTGTGTGTTTATTATCCAGAAAACGAGGCTGGAGTGTCAGAGCTGGAGTCTGTAATGAAAAGTTATATCAAGATGGAGTCAGACCTGCACAGATTCCTGGAGGCAGTTAACCAGGTCAAACAAAAGGTCAGGTGTCTAGAAATCTGAGAAGTGAGGGCAACAGTCTGGAAACTTGTATCAAAATATAGAGTAACTTATGCAAATATAATTTTAAATGTATAAATACAGTAAAACCCCACTTACTTGAACTTGTGGGGACCTGATCAATAATTAGAGGAATACATGGTATTTGAGTAATCTGAGGTTGGTAAGATATGTACCAGCTCGGTCAGGACCAAAGGAACTGTTCGACGAATGAGGGGTATTTGAGTAAACCGGGTTCAAGTACAAATTGTAAGTAGGGTTTTACTGTAGTCTGTTTCAAAAGGGTAACATTGACTCATTCACCCCTGGATATTTTAAATGGACTATTCCAACTTTTGAATTGGAAGAGTTAAAATGTATCTTTTGGGTTAAATGAGTAAATTAAAGTATAGTCTGTTTTGAAATCTGGCACATGTTGTGGGTCCAGACGTATCTGACAGAAACTGAATATACTGACTATTGCTAGATCACATCATTTCTTTGTAAAACAAGTAAGTCAATCTTAATGCAGACATATAACTTAGTGGACATGTGAAAGAAAGACATGTTGTTCCGGATATTTTGTTCTTTAATTTATTCTTAAAAATTTCCGACTTTTAGCTCTGCGTATAATTTGGTCCAAGTGCGTTCAGATTACTTGTGTTTCTATACCACCTGTACTGTTTAACCGGTTACGCGGATGCATCCCTGTCAACCACACGTTTTAATTTTTGCAGAAAATATAGGTTACAGAAATATGCTGGCTATGGTATATACAATTTGGGAGTTGTTTCCTTTTCAGGCATCCAAGTCACGAGAGCGTTTGGATTTGGAAAGCCTTCTGGACAAGACGTTAGAAGAATTGCCCGAGGGTAACGTGGAGCTTCTTTGTCAGGACCATGAAAAGTTTAAAGACTTCAAAGACAGAGTAATAGAAATTCAGAATCCAGGTAAACCTGTTCAATCAATTCTTAACTGTGGAAACATAAGGTGGTTAGCATGAAGGACACAGAATAAATATAAATAAATTGAATGCACCTGTTTTAGATAACCATAAAATTTTAAAGTTCAAGGAAAAGGGATGATAAAAGTAAATGTTCTAGATACAAATCTTGCCTTTCACCAAGGTTGCTGATGTTTGATTTCCTGATTGGATGTTAAAAGATTGTGGTCATCTGCCTGACCACATAGGTTTTCTCCAGGTACTCAAGTTCCTCCCTCACCAATACCATTGCACACTGAATTTCGTGTAAACAAGAGTGATTTATTTAGCATTTTTGGTAAGACATGTTTATCACTCTTTGTATTTCATATTATTTGAAAAGAAAAATCTGATTACCAGGATTAAGACTTTTGTCTATGTCACACTGGGATAATTTTATGTTGTTTTTTTGTCTGAAATTTTGACCAATCAGCATTTAAATGCAGATTTTTATTACGATAGTGTAATTTGAGCATGACATCATATCTGCATCAAAACTGTAGATCCAGACCTCTTCCTAAAACCTAGAGTGTTTCTGTATACTATAAGATCTCTTCCTGAAACCTAGAGTGTTTCTGTATACTCTTAGATCTCTTCCTAAAACCTAGAGTGTTTCTATTTACTATGAGATCTCTTCCTAAAACCTAGAGTGTTTCTGTATACTATTAGATCTCTTCCTAAAACCTAGAGTGTTTCTGTATACTATTAGATCTCTTCCTGAAACCTAGAGTGTTTCTGTATACTATTAGATCTCTTCCTGAACCCTAGAGTGTTTCTGTATACTATTAGATCCCTTCCTAAAACCTAGAGTGTTTCTGTATACTATTAGATCTCTTCCTGAAACCTAGAGTGTTTCTGTATACTATTAGATCTCTTCCTAAAACCTAGAGTGTTTCTGTATACTATTAGATCTCTTCCTGAAACCCAGAGTGTTTCTGTATACTATTAGATCTCTTCCTGAAACCTAGAGTGTTTCTGTATACTATTAGATCTCTTCCTGAACCCTAGAGTGTTTCTGTATACTATTAGATCCCTTCCTAAAACCTAGAGTGTTTCTGTATACTATTAGATCTCTTCCTAAAACCTAGAGTGTTTCTGTATACTATTAGATCTCTTCCTGAAACCTAGAGTGTTTCTGTATACTATTAGATCTCTTCCTGAAACCTAGAGTGTTTCTGTATACTATTAGATCTCTTCCTAAAACCTAGAGTGTTTCTATAAACTATTAGATCTCTTCCTAAAACCTAGAGTGTTTCTGTATACTATTAGATCCCTTCCTGAAACCTAGAGTGTTTCTGTATACTATTAGATCTCTTCCTGAAACCTAGAGTGTTTCTGTATACTATTAGATCTCTTCCTGAACCCTAGAGTGTTTCTGTATACTATTAGATCTCTTCCTGAAACCTAGAGTGTTTCTGTATACTATTAGATCCCTTCCTAAAACCTAGAGTGTTTCTGTATACTCTTAGATCTCTTCCTAAAACCTAGAGTGTTTCTGTATACTGTTAGATCTCTTCCTGAAACCTAGAGTGTTTTTATAAACTAGATCTCTTCCTAAAACCTAGAGTGTTTCTGTATACTATAAGATCTCTTCCTAAAACCTAGAGTGTTTCTGTATACTCTTAGATCTCTTCCTAAAACCTAGAGTGTTTCTGTATACTATAAGATCTCTTCCTGAAACCTAGAGTGTTTCTGTATACTATTAGATCTCTTCCTGAACCCTAGAGTGTTTCTGTATACTATTAGATCCCTTCCTAAAACCTAGAGTGTTTCTGTATACTATTAGATCTCTTCCTAAAACCTAGAGTGTTTCTGTATACTATTAGATCTCTTCCTGAAACCTAGAGTGTTTCTGTATACTATTAGATCTCTTCCTGAAACCTAGAGTGTTTCTGTATACTATTAGATCTCTTCCTAAAACCTAGAGTGTTTCTATAAACTATTAGATCTCTTCCTAAAACCTAGAGTGTTTCTGTATACTATTAGATCCCTTCCTGAAACCTAGAGTGTTTCTGTATACTATTAGATCTCTTCCTGAAACCTAGAGTGTTTCTGTATACTATTAGATCTCTTCCTGAAACCTAGAGTGTTTCTGTATACTATTAGATCTCTTCCTGAACCCTAGAGTGTTTCTGTATACTATTAGATCTCTTCCTGAAACCTAGAGTGTTTCTGTATACTATTAGATCTCTTCCTAAAACCTAGAGTGTTTCTGTATACTGTTAGATCTCTTCCTGAAACCTAGAGTGTTTCTGTATACTCTTAGATCTCTTCCTAAAACCTAGAGTGTTTCTGTATACTATTAGATCTCTTCCTAAAACCTAGAGTGTTTCTGTATACTGTTAGATCTCTTCCTGAAACCTAGAGTGTTTCTGTATACTCTTAGATCCCTTCCTAAAACCTAGAGTGTTTCTGTATACTATTAGATCTCTTCCTAAAACCTAGAGTGTTTCTGTATACTATTAGATCTCTTCCTAAAACCTAGAGTGTTTCTGTATACTGTTAGATCTCTTCCTGAAACCTAGAGTGTTTCTGTATACTCTTAGATCCCTTCCTGAAACCTAGAGTGTTTCTGTATACTCTTAGATCTCTTCCTAAAACCTAGAGTGTTTCTGTATACTGTTAGATCTCTTCCTGAAACCTAGAGTGTTTTTATAAACTAGATCTCTTCCTAAAACCTAGAGTGTTTCTGTATACTATAAGATCTCTTCCTAAAACCTAGAGTGTTTCTGTATACTCTTAGATCTCTTCCTAAAACCTAGAGTGTTTCTGTATACTATAAGATCTCTTCCTAAAACCTAGAGTGTTTCTATATACTATTAGATCTCTTCCTGAAACCTAGAGTGTTTCTGTATACTATTAGATCTCTTCCTGAAACCTAGAGTGTTTCTGTATGCTATTAGATCTCTTCCTAAAACCTAGAGTGTTTCTGTATACTATTAGATCTCTTCCTGAAACCTAGAGTGTTTCTGTATACTATTAGATCTCTTCCTAAAACCTAGAGTGTTTCTGTATGCTATTAGATCTCTTCCTGAAACCTAGAGTGTTTCTGTATACTATTAGATCTCTTCCTGAACCCTAGAGTGTTTCTGTATACTATTAGATCTCTTCCTGAAACCTAGAGTGTTTCTGTATACTATTAGATCTCTTCCTGAACCCTAGAGTGTTTCTGTATACTATTAGATCTCTTCCTGAAACCTAGAGTGTTTCTGTATACTATTAGATCCCTTCCTAAAACCTAGAGTGTTTCTGTATACTCTTAGATCTCTTCCTAAAACCTAGAGTGTTTCTGTATACTGTTAGATCTCTTCCTGAAACCTAGAGTGTTTTTATAAACTAGATCTCTTCCTAAAACCTAGAGTGTTTCTGTATACTATAAGATCTCTTCCTAAAACCTAGAGTGTTTCTGTATACTCTTAGATCTCTTCCTAAAACCTAGAGTGTTTCTGTATACTATAAGATCTCTTCCTGAAACCTAGAGTGTTTCTGTATACTATTAGATCTCTTCCTGAACCCTAGAGTGTTTCTGTATACTATTAGATCCCTTCCTAAAACCTAGAGTGTTTCTGTATACTATTAGATCTCTTCCTAAAACCTAGAGTGTTTCTGTATACTATTAGATCTCTTCCTGAAACCTAGAGTGTTTCTGTATACTATTAGATCTCTTCCTGAAACCTAGAGTGTTTCTGTATACTATTAGATCTCTTCCTAAAACCTAGAGTGTTTCTATAAACTATTAGATCTCTTCCTAAAACCTAGAGTGTTTCTGTATACTATTAGATCCCTTCCTGAAACCTAGAGTGTTTCTGTATACTATTAGATCTCTTCCTGAAACCTAGAGTGTTTCTGTATACTATTAGATCTCTTCCTGAAACCTAGAGTGTTTCTGTATACTATTAGATCTCTTCCTGAACCCTAGAGTGTTTCTGTATACTATTAGATCTCTTCCTGAAACCTAGAGTGTTTCTGTATACTATTAGATCTCTTCCTAAAACCTAGAGTGTTTCTGTATACTGTTAGATCTCTTCCTGAAACCTAGAGTGTTTCTGTATACTCTTAGATCTCTTCCTAAAACCTAGAGTGTTTCTGTATACTATTAGATCTCTTCCTAAAACCTAGAGTGTTTCTGTATACTGTTAGATCTCTTCCTGAAACCTAGAGTGTTTCTGTATACTCTTAGATCCCTTCCTAAAACCTAGAGTGTTTCTGTATACTATTAGATCTCTTCCTAAAACCTAGAGTGTTTCTGTATACTATTAGATCTCTTCCTAAAACCTAGAGTGTTTCTGTATACTGTTAGATCTCTTCCTGAAACCTAGAGTGTTTCTGTATACTCTTAGATCCCTTCCTGAAACCTAGAGTGTTTCTGTATACTCTTAGATCTCTTCCTAAAACCTAGAGTGTTTCTGTATACTGTTAGATCTCTTCCTGAAACCTAGAGTGTTTTTATAAACTAGATCTCTTCCTAAAACCTAGAGTGTTTCTGTATACTATAAGATCTCTTCCTAAAACCTAGAGTGTTTCTGTATACTCTTAGATCTCTTCCTAAAACCTAGAGTGTTTCTGTATACTATAAGATCTCTTCCTAAAACCTAGAGTGTTTCTATATACTATTAGATCTCTTCCTGAAACCTAGAGTGTTTCTGTATACTATTAGATCTCTTCCTGAAACCTAGAGTGTTTCTGTATGCTATTAGATCTCTTCCTAAAACCTAGAGTGTTTCTGTATACTATTAGATCTCTTCCTGAAACCTAGAGTGTTTCTGTATACTATTAGATCTCTTCCTAAAACCTAGAGTGTTTCTGTATGCTATTAGATCTCTTCCTGAAACCTAGAGTGTTTCTGTATACTATTAGATCTCTTCCTGAACCCTAGAGTGTTTCTCTATACTATTATATCTTTTACTGAAACCTAGATTGTAGGCATTGGTTTCATTTGAAAGAAGAATCTGTTAAAACTGTTGATAGTTTCATTTGAAAGAAAAAAACTGTTCATAGTTTCATTTGAAAGAAAAAACTAATGATGGAAGAAAAAACTTGATAATTTCATTTGAAAGAAAAAGCTGTTGATGTTTTCATTTGAAAGGAAAAACTTGATAATTTCATCTGAAAGAAAACAAATTGTTGATGGTATCATTCAAAAGGAGAAGGCTATTTATGCACTTCGTCTTGTTTATACAGAAGATGAGTCGGTACCATCCTCCATGCCTGGGACTTCAAGTATGGCTGATGATGATGTTGCTATGACGCAGCCCGAGGTCAACACACGCTGTCCATATACGGGAATGGAGATGAAAAACCCGGTCAAAAACAAAGTTTGTGGTCACAAATATGACAAGGAGGGCATCATGCAGTACATTAAAAACAAGGGGAAGCGTGCCAAGTAAGTAACATATTTTATATATTGGGAAAATACTTCGGGCTAAGACAATGGCTTACTTAAAGGCCAAATATACGTAACTTTGGGAAATTTTCCGTGATTCTGAAAAATCCAGTTGATAAACATGCAAAAAGAAGCCTAAAACGAAGTAAACCTGAGCGGTAACTAACAAGAAACTCGTGACAGAAAAATCCAAAGAATTGAAAATAATTCAGGTAGGGCCCACTTCAACAACAAGTCGAAGTTAGAAGACAGTTCAAAATGGACGCATGTTTACAAATACCGAGTTCCAACTGCTACTGTGCCGGTAACCGAGTAAGAATTCATCTTGAATATTGCTGATATCAGTTAATCTTAACTAAATCAATAAATATAATAAGTTAATACGCTTGATTTTCGCTTCAAGTTTTGCCGAAAGTTACGTTAATATGTAATAGCATAAGTATTGCTTTATAATATGTGCACAGGTTTAGTTATTATTGACACAGTCTGTGACATAAACATTTTCAAGCACTAGTCTGAAGCAGCAAAGTACAGAGTTTATTATAAAAAGTATATTGAAATTCAAGGACTTTACACTAGTCCGAACCAAGGATTACTAGTCATGGGCATACAACTAGTGGCTTAAGTCGCAGACTGTTGACGATCAAGTACCAGCCTTGGTATACTTGAATATCATATATTCCTTAAACAATTGATCTGGTCCCCTTGAGTTCAAGTAAGTGGGAGTTTTACTGTAGTTTTTTTTTAGTGATACTTTAAAAGTTCATATTTTTGTACGTTGAATTGATCGTGAAGTGATAAATATATATTGTTTCGCTATATCAGTTTACCAATATCACTTTGTTCTAACATATTGAAATGTTTCACTGTAATCAAATGTTGTATACATTTTTTAGATCTATAGTCCAAAATTTCATCAGCATTCCTACTCACTTTTACATTTGGGTTTTTTTTCAGAATTTTGTTCCAACATTATCATGATTTATAAAAGCCTTACCTTGTAAATTAAGAGAACCAGTACGGTACCTATTTTGCAGGCGGCTTTTGGGAATGCTGCTTATAAGTTATTTCTTGTTGGCAACTCAAATTTTGTACATTGTGTTTATCTGTTGGCAATATGTTTGTTTACATGATGATACTTTCAGATATTATCGGAAGTGAAATAAGCGAAAATTTCCATGATGCAAGCAATTCCACTGTAAGAGTAGTCAAGGGATCCTTAAAAGTGATGAAGTTTTATACTTGTAAATGTTACACTGATTTCTGGTTTGTTCCAGGTGTCCTATCAACGGCTGTGGTAACACCAAGGCCTTAGATGTCAGTTGTCTCGAAGAAGACCGAGAACTCAAACGCTACATTGAACGTAAACAAAGAGGAAAACGCTCACAACGGACGTAGTGTCAGACCTAAATCGTGATCGTGAACCAGTTTTAATTAGTTTTGTTCCAACATTGAACCCTGGATCAACTTGGATCAGGGTTTGAACTGATGCTAAACATGCCATGCCAGAACGTATACAAGAAAACACAGAGATTTAGTGTCGGGGCTAAATCATGTGATCATGGATAAGCTTTAATTAGTTTTGTTCTAACAATGTACCTTCGATCAACTTGGATCAGACTACACATGCTATGCCTGGACATATAGAAAAGGGCACACCTTCCCAAAAGACTTTGTGCTTGGGTTAAATCCAGTTGTAATTACTGGTAACAAGTTGTGTTTTAAAAAGTAACCTTCAGTCAACTTGGACGTTTAATAAGCATGATAATATTTTAAGATTGGACAGCTGTTTATTTTAATTTCTCACTTTGTTATTAATTCTATGTTTCGATAATATTTCAATTTGTCATTTTATTATCTCGCCTCCATGATAGTTATTAATTAATTTGCAGGTTCTGCTGTTTTGGGGCAAAAACATGGGAATTTTGAGAATTTGCGTTAAAGTCCACTTTTTATAGTGTCACCGATATCAGATTCAATTGAAACTTAGGGTTTTTTACTGATATCATCATACTAAACAATTTGCAGGAAAACTGCTGTTTTAGGGCAAACAAATTGGAATTTTGAGAATTTGTGTTAAAGTTCACTTTTTATAGTGTCACTGATATCGGATCCAATTGAGACTTAGGATAGTTACAAATACTATCATACTTAAGGGCTTACTGAAATTTGGAGGAAATTTATTTGCAGGTTTTGCTGTTTTGGGTCAAAAACATTGGAATTTTGAGAATTTACGATAGCATCCACTATTTATAGTGTTATTGATATGTACTTAAATAGAAACTTGGCCAAGTTACTGATATCTTGCTGTATGTATTTTCTCATACTAATTTTACGGTCGGGACTTAACATTATCGGCAAAGCGGGAAAGGCGAGACATGTAATTATGTGTAATTCTTGTTTCAAACATGTTTGTAAATTTCTCCTTTTGATGAATGGAACAAGACATTTACAGGAATAGAGTGTACCATAATTTTGTAACAGGTTTTCTCGCCCCCTTATTTTGGCAGATATTGGATTAATGTAGACACATGCATTCCTAAATAATTTCTATTCACGGATTTCCGTTTACAAACTATCAAACTATTCATGATTCATATTTAATAGACACAACAATTCTGCAATATGACTAGATTATTTTCCAATGTTAAAATAAAAAAGAAAAATGATTTTTTTTCAATATTAAAGTAAAAATGAAATTAGATTGTTTTTCAATGTTGAAGTAAAACAAATTGTTTTCTAATGTTAAAGTAAAAAAAAGTATTAAAAGAATAGAAGTTTTGGAATTTTCTCTGAGAATGTATAAAACAGTCATGTTGACTTGACAGTAAGTAGGACAGCGAGTGGTTGCTAGGTATAAGATACTGTAAACTTGCTTATTTTGGTGCACTCAAATTTCTAGCGCAAAACAAAACTTCAACAGATACATTGTATGCATATTTTATGAATTCTTCTTCTTTTATTGTTCGCCCTCCATCAAAAATAAATTGGTACAATCACAATACAGTCAAACCTGCCTTAACGACCACCTGTATTAAGCGACTTCCTGTCATATAATATGACCGTATTATTTAACCCCAACGAAAAATTCACTATATAAATGACCTGAATTAAGCACTACCTGTCTGACGCAACCCACGGCCATCATTTCTGTGTCCCAAATACTGAAAAAGACCTTTTTAAGCGACTTTTTGGAATGAAGACTTCCGAAAATCTTGTCAGAAAAACTCCTGATGCCATGGGACACGTTTCTCACGAATTTCAACTGGTACTTCCAGTAGAAAGCAATACATGTATAAAAAAACTGTAGTTAACACAATCAGAAATAAGAGGAATGCTAAAATATAGAATGAAAAACACTAAAATAAGATCACCACTAAAGAATGTACATTTACAGTACCTGCTAGTGCCCTAAAATGTTTTGTACTGTATGCCCTAGATACTGATAATGACAAATACGGATACTGTACTATTCTTCTTGCAATATCATCAAATGTTTATGAAACTTTCATCAAATTACCGGTACATTCTGTCAATTAATTTTAGCTGCATTACATTTATAAGAATTATTTCCTGTTTTTGATTGTTATACTATAGGGAGTGGGGACAAAGTAAGATTGAGAGATGGGATCTAGTTGCTCATATATTTTGGGAGAAAATTGAAGATGTATTGAAGAGAGGTCTTGAGATTGATTTTGAAAAGATTTTGAGATGAGAGTGTGAAAAAGGGAGGATAAAAGCAGTGAGAGTGAGGGAAAAATGGATTGAATGAGAAAGGGAGAGAAGACTTTCAATGGATTAAATGAGAGAAGGATAAAAAGGGAGATAATAAAAGTTGTTTTAAAAGATAGGATTGATGGGGAAAGAATGTTAACTTATATCCACATTTACATGTACTGAGACATTGAAAAATTGAATAGTAAAAAACATTTTGTTTCTTTACCTTGCAGTTTCTTATTCACTTCTCATTACCTGTAATAGTTTTTGTCTCCCTTCTACAATATCCCAGGAAAGTGAGACTAGGGTCATTTTCGTTTATACAGAAAAACAGGTTTGGCTGCTTTTAAATGTAATGTTTTCAGGTAAAAATCCTGAGCCCAGTTGTTCAAAAGATGATTAACTTAATCACTAATTAACAACATTTTCAACCTTTAATAACTCTGTCAATATACAAGGTACAAGCCGACATATTTTCATGTAATTTGATTGTACTAAATATTTGATACCTTGAAAATTGGTTTTAAAGTTACAGTGGAATTGAAATATGCACTAATCACTGATTAAGTCATCTTTGAACAGCTGGGCCCAGGTGGACCTGGATATGTTTATGCAGGCCTTGCTAATTTTATCAGCTTTCTTAAGGTTTGCCTAAAATCAGATCAGGGAAATGGCTTAGTATAAGTTGTAAAACTTGTGCCCAATCCCATTGCTATTGGAGGCAATAAATTTGTTTAAATAAAAGGAGATCTGATTACTTGGTCCGACCTTATCAAATAAATGAACAACTTTGGTCTGGTTGGTTCAACTTCTTAAACAAAAACGACCTAAAGTATTGCTTTTCTGGTGGCAGCGAGACAGTGTTATTATTTGCATTGTAAGTCCAGTTTTCACAGTGTTATTGCTATCTGGTTGAAATAGAAGTTGGTCACATTATTCATATTATCAGACTGAACACCTAACCTCAACTTTGAACTAATGGAAAATTGTGTGATAGGTTCTGGTATTCTGGGGGTAAAAACATTTCAGTTTTGAGAATTTGCGTTAAACTCCACTTTTTACAGTGTTATTGATATCCAATTGAATTCAAACTTGGCCAGATTACTGATTCTCTGAAAGACGTCAGGTCTAGTTCTGCAAAATGTTCTTGTTTTAAGTTCAACTTGAATTCTTGTAATACACTGATATTTCGACTGATTCAATTCAAAATCAGAACTTTACCTGCATCAACTATGATGCCAAAATTCTATCAAAGACGCATTTCATGGTGAGGGCGTAGAAATAAGAAAGTTCTGGGGGGACTGTTAAGATGTTGATGCGGCTTTGAATCTATGACCGTAAAGCATATTCCATCACAAAGTCATGTATATACTGATTGTCATGAGTTCTTTATTTTTCCATCGAATACAAAGTCATAATTTATACAAAATCAAAACATTTGTATTTGTAACAGTTTGTATAAAAATATCACAGAATGTAAAATATACATCTCACAAAAATATGGTGTGTGATTATATAATAATTAAATTCATGATTATTACAATGAACACAACCGATCAGGTTTGTAGAAGATAAAAGAAAAATGCCGGGACCAAACAGTAAGGTTGGAATAGACAGGGTTTAAGGTTAGACCAGGGCTGCTTTAGACGAGTTATACTGTATCATTCTTGTCATACCTATCACAATAGGGTAAGAATTTCCAAAAAATATTCAAATAAAGCATTTTACTATTGAAGATGATTTTTAGGAATTATTTCTTACTGAAAATGGACTTAATTGACTTATAAGAAACCTTACTCCCTTCCCAAGGGAGAATAATTGGCCTGGGGGGTTGACCGGTACTGAAATTTTAATTAAAAAAAAAAGTCCCCTAATGGTCATTCCATATATGCACAAAAATCATCAGAGAGCTAGGAGGGGACAAATCAAACATACAGGTTTTACTAATCCTCAAAATTTACAAAATAGCAATGAAAATATGGAATTATACACAAAAAATATTCTAAGCTATTAAAAAATATAAGCATCTTTGGTATTGTTGAAATTCTGCTTAAATATGAAGGTTTCAATATTCTTGAAATTCTGTTTAAATGAGTTGTTTCCATGTAATGATACTATGATGCTTTAAAGCTTTTTTTACCGTATTCTACCAAATAAGTGCACCCCAACTTTTTTTCAGGGAAAGAGGATGAGTGCTCATTTTAAAGAAATCCTAACTCACTGATCTGCTAGTACAATCTTCAGTCTTTTAACCAAAAATTCCAGAAAAACAATACAGTCAACTTCGTTTATAACGAATTACTAGGGACCATGAAAAACATTTTGTTTTATCAGGAATTCGTTATTCCCGATAGCATGGTTTTATGTATAAGCACTGATAAGACATACAGAAGTAACGACATGAATTGATTTTAAATTGATATGTGTATATTAGTACCCAGGTGACCTATTCAAACGCACCGCCGACTCGTGGTCACAAAACCGAGACAAGTGAACACAGAACGTAGCTTTGTTTTGATTGGAATTTGTGTCAATTCAGGTCATTATTACAGGTAAAAATGCAGATGGGAACTGCAAAATCAATTCGTTGTTTCAGTTAATTGGTTATTTCAGACTCCGTTGTTTCAGTAAAACAATACATAAGATATATAAGAGTGAAAATCGGGACTTTAAATTTACTTCGTTGTTGCTGGAATTTCGTTGTTCCCGACTTCGTTATTTTCAAAGTTGACTGTACCACTTCATTTCTAAGATTTCAAATTGGAACTTGACCCTTTACATGGATTTATCAAGCGCCATGGCACAAAACGTTCGTGATTTTATTGGCACACATTATGCACTTATTAGATAGAATACAGTATTACAATTCTGAGTTATTGTAAACATAAAATCATTGAAATTTTTAAATAGCACAAACAAATTCAGGAATCATTTCAACCAAACACAAATAAGATATGTTCAGTATGTTCAATATATTTCATCTGATAAAATTATTGCTTTTCCAGAAAAACAATTTCAATTGTAATTAACCTAATTGACAATTTGTGTTAATTAAATTCTCTAATTTGATTTTTTTACAAGACAAACTTCAAAATAACAAGTAAAATAATTTTTCCACAAAAGATGATTGACCATTTCTTAACTAAACACTTTTAATTTTAAATTCTATTTTAAATGATAACATGAAAATAGCACCAGATACAAGTAAATGTTCTGTGAAGTCAATGCTCTTGGTCCTCTTCCACAGGAATGCTATTCATCATCATTTCAGTTTTCATTATAAAAACGTTTGATCTTGCATTGAAATGGCATAAAAATCCTTTGATGCACGAGCACAACAAGGGGAGACAACCTTTGGGTAATGTTTTGTTTTATCACAGACTGAAGTGTAAAGCACACACTTGAATGTTTGATGCACTGATCTACAGTTTACTTTCCTTCCTCAATGGCACTAGGTACTTCTGAAAGGAACTGAGAACCTGTAAAAACGAAGTACAAAAACATTACAGCAACAGTCAGATAGACTTGTAATTGAACTATTCTGGGTCTACCATCAGTGACCTTATTCTAGATATCCAGGGGTAAAGATCACCTACGCTCTCTACACCCCTGGACTATGTCATGGCATAACTGAAGGCTCTGTGTGTGCCAGTTTATTGATGAGGCAAGAAGACTTGTTCGACCTTTTGATGTACATCAAAATAATCTTGTCACATAACGATAAAAATTGACAGGCTTTGAAGACAGTTGCGGCTCCTTTATTATCTTCAAAGGACAGGCATGTAGCCTACTTGTTGGTCAGGAATATTTACCTAAGCGTGCTTTCAGTTTTGCTATGACATTTTCTAGGGGTCTAGAGAGCAAAGGTGATCGTAACCCCTTGATTTCGAGAATGTCTGTGACCAAGTAGCGTAATTGGTCATTTGTACACATGAGCGTCCCGAGCTGGCCGTGAACTTATCCACTCTAAATACATTTTGAACCAATGAAATAAAACAAAAGAAGGTGGAATGTAGCAAAACCACAATGGGTTGATTAACATCAACCAGCTTGCTCACGTGGTAGATCAGCTGTCTAGAATTCACAAGGTCCTGGGTTCACTCCCCATTATGACTACTGTAAATCAACTAAGTTTCGCGTGCAATTAATTTTCGCGTATTTCACGGTTTATTAAAATTCACGAAAATTAATTGCCGCAAAATACTTTCAATCAGAAGTATGCCAACTGAAGGTGTGTTGTACTATACTGTACATAGGATTTATGACAATATTTATCGCGAAATTGAATCGCAGTGAAATAGTCGTTTCATAAGAATCGTGAAATTAATTCATCGCGAAAATAAGTTGGTATCAGTATGCTAATCACTGGAATTAGTCTTATAAATCTATTCTAGAAAATGCAGATGTTCTCTGTATTGACAAGTCCTAGCTTCATCAAGGTTTCTTCACTTCATAATCTCCATAGAAAAGTCTTAACTTAAGGTTTTCCTATTTGGAGAATTTTAAGTGAAGAGGTCCTTAATTTGGGAACGTTCATGAAACTGGGGCCTGTTCAGTTCATTTTAACAGATTTTATTGACATATAGATGTTGAATTGTCAAACGGACTGGGCAACATGCATGCATGCAGGCACATCCTATGTAAGCCCTCTCCATATAAACAATACACTGTTCAGTTGAGTGGTTGAAGATGGTCTACTTGGATCTGTTCAAATAGAAACCATGAAGAGGTGTCTCATTGTAAAGAAGAGGTGTCTCATTGTAAAGAAGAGGTTTCTCATTGTAAATCACTGGTGGGTTTATCTATCCCACATACCCTAACATGCAGAATGATGTAAACCTGTATACTTACATCTGTGTTGTTCAGGGGAGACGACTTGGCGTACTTGTACAGGGCTTCATACACCTGTCCATCGTACCGACCCAGACAACTCTGTAAGTCGTTGTCATGGTAATCGAAGGCATCGACAAAGACGACGGCATTGCTCCTCACTTCCTCTAATAAAGCAGACAGTTGTTGGTTCAACATCATGATCTGGTTCTCGTTCAGGAAGCCATCCTATCAATGGAGAGAAGTTGCTGTTATTTTTATATAAAAGTAGATACTGAAAGTTAAAATGTAATCGCAAATATGCCAAACTGGATTCAGAACCAAAACTATTTTCGAATCTGATTCGGGAATAATCCTCCAGTCTTATGCCTGAATCACCAGATTTGTCTGAAACAACCAATTATCACAACAAGGATGATGTTAATAAAACAGATTTATCCTTTGTGGTACACGAAAAGAATTGTATGACAATATAATGATAATCTGGCTGACTTTGAAATAAACTAGAAATGTCTGTGAGACATAAATGCCCCCGCCCCCAGCTGGTTACATTACCATGGGACAGGATGCGTTAGGACGGGGCGGACATATGAGTTGCACTATATGTACCCCCATTTCATGGCGAGGGCATAAAAAAGTACTCCCTTATCTCAGTCAACCCTAAAATTCCATTATGAACTATTCTAACCTTTGAACTGGAAGAGTTTGTATATGTCTCCATGGGTGAATGAGTTGAGTCAGGTGGTCTCTTAGTACAAGTTTTTTACAATAAAACACAACAATGTCAGTCTCAGAGTATGATAATTACACTAAAATCAAACAGTGTGGCCATGGGGGAATAATGCTGTGAGGGAAACAGTAAAATTGTCACCTGGTGATAATTACCTACAGCCCTTAAATATCATAATGGACTATGCCAACCTTTGAATAGGAAGAGTTAAAATGTGAATGAAGGGGTAAGGAATCTTACCTGTGAAAACTGTCCCATGTTCTCTATCATTCCATGGACAACGTACAGTCTACATAAGGTTGTCAGAGCTGCCTTGACCTTGGGGTCAAGGTTCACAGAGGTCACAAGATTGATGAAGGTCTTCACAACAAACAGATGACAGCTGGCCTAGAGAAAGAGATATGTCTCTTCATTCAATTAAAATCTTTTATTTTGTAATTCAACGAAATATTAAGGGACTTTCTATGCATCAATTTCTTGAATTGGTTCATACTACAATACAATCATTAAGTCTATATTAAAGGCCCAATATATGTAACTTCAGGGAAATTTTCGTGATCCTGAAAAATTATGAAGAAAAAATCCTGTTGATAACCATGCTAAAATAAGCCTAAAACGAAGTAAACCTGAGCGGTAACTAACAAGAAACTCTTGACAAAAAATCCAAAGAATTGAAAAATGTTCAGGTAGGGCCCACTTCAACAACAAACCGAAGGTGGTAGACGGTTCGAAATGGACGCGTGTTTACAAATAGCGTGTTTCAACTGCTGATGTACCTGTAACCGCGAAGGAAATTATCTTGGATATTGTTGATATCAGTTAATCATAACTAAATCTATAAATATAAAAAATTATTAGGCTTGATTTTCGCTTTAAGTTTTGCCGAAAGTAACTTATATTGGGCCTTTAATCACTTTTATTACTTTTAAACACATGGGTAATGTATGCACATTGTACAATGTCGCCAACAACAATCACAAATCAAATATTAAAGTATATATAAGTTTTTCTAGCTTTTCAAGGCAATTTTCTTATACATGTTTACTTGAAACCAACTATATGTTGCAAATAGCATATAATTAAACCCTGCATTTTCATAAAGCTTAGGAAAGTATATAATATTTTAATTTGATCTATAAAATTGCCTCATTTGTTTCACTCAAATATGTTTACACTAAATCAAATAGTGAACCTTTCTTGATAGTAACATCCCTGCTTCTCCAATCTAAGTTGCAGTTGGTTATATGTTCTAGGGATTGCTCTAGATACCAAGATTTTTTGTGATATATGTTGGCCGCTGACAAACAAGCTTATGGCACAGGTATTCGAGAGATGCAAGTTGATGAAGACTGAGCAAGATTTATGGACGCTATCTTATTGAGAAATATTCTTTGTCCTTGCATGATAAAAGATATGAAGGTTATTTGATATCCTAATTAGTAGGCCTTCTTAAGAATGAGAATGGTGTCTGAGTTCTCACTTTGAGGATGTGACATTTACTTGGACCTAGATCTACATGACGGGTGTCGTCTATGAAATTATTCTTTGTTCATATTTTGAGTTTGGATTATGGTTTTGTTGATGTTTCAGTATTCTGATGTTTTCTTCAGGGTGTGAGTTAACTCAAACACTCAAAATCTTTATCTTTTCTGTCATTAGATTGATACGCCATGTATGTACGAGTCCATTATTGTTTCCAGTGTTAAAAAGGTTTTGTTTTACAAAGGTTTCTGATGAAACAGGTTCCTCAGTAAGAGCACCATACATTACCTTAGCGGCCCACGTCATCTGAATGGAACTCTTGTTTGTGGATTCCCATGGGTTTTTACCAGCTTTCAACCAGAAAGTGATGTTCAGAGCGGCCGCCTTGATTAGTCTATTAACAAAAAAGATGAATTTAACAACTTCATGAGTGACACCCTGGCCTGTACTGATTGTTTATTATACTAAAAGGAAAAAGAAATGCAATTAGACATGGTCCGGTCTACTTCGGGAAATAAAAAGATGTTATATGCTGAAATAATTAATGATGTAAATGACAGGTAGAGAACCACTATGTCTTCTGTGTAAATTTCATTGATGTGTGTTAAGTACCCTGTCAAATTTGAGGTAAATCCTAGGGTACCCCTCACAAAATTAAGCATGTTCTGGGCCCATCAGTACAGTGGACTCCACTTAATATTACCCCTGTTAATATCACATTCCTCTTTATATCATGTTTTTCCCAAGCACCAATTTTCTCTCTATATAATCTATGTAATTTTAGTGTGGGATCCCTTTAGTATTATAATTTTAGTGGGTGTGAGTAAAACTACTCTTATAGACTTTTATAGACATACTTTATAGTCGATATTTGTATTGCTGTGTGATTTGTTTTTAATCTATGTAATTTTATTTGGTTAATATAATTTATTTTGAGGTGAATTCCACTTAATATCATGGTTAAAAACCAATCACATAAAATATCCAGAAAATGATGCCATTTCCATTGATTTCAGATACTACTGGTACAAAATGTTGCATAGAAAATAAAGAAATAACCCTAAAAATGATTTTTAATTACAATAATGTATATATATTGAAAAATCTTCATAATTATATACATTGGATAGCTTACTTTTAGTTATGGAGATTGGAAATGCACTAGATTTAGTGGAAAAAAACATGTTTCTCTTAATGTCACATTCCTGTTAATATCATGTTTTTGTCTGACAAATGCAATATGATATAAAGAGGAGTGCACTAGCTGTATCATATATACCCCCATGAGCTGTAGTGTTTGCACTGACTCTTTGATGGATTGAACTGATCAGGGTATTGACCTTCCTCATTCGTACGGTTCCATTCCTCATGCAGCACCAACATCAACTGAGAGTTCAGCCTATGCCCTATCTTTTCTTTCACTTGTCCCATAAATGTTCTATTGGCATAGCTGTCAACATCGGAAACCTTCAATGAGGGAGATCTCCCTCTTTCCATATTTCCAATGAGGGAGAAAGTGCGTGTATTGTGACTGAAACTGCATTGCTCAATTTGTGTTTCCCTTATTATGTATCAAAATAACTTCACAAAGTATTCATCTGATCAAGGTACACCTATAATGGTCATTACACATATCCCGCAGTAACTAGTATCTCATCTGACCACAAAATGTAGATTTTGAGTTATTGTGGGTTTGGACTTGGATGAGGGAGATGTAGAGGGAGACTGGTAAATTTTGGTCAAAAGAGAGTCTCCCTCCTAATGAGGGAGGGTTGACAGGTATGTATTGGGGATAGGTCAGGGTTGTATGGAGGCCAGTCTAGTGCAGTGATCAATCTACGTGCGAGTCCCGAGTCCAGTACTCATAGAATTATGAAAGGACTCATAGAAATTCTGGAAATACTTCAATTCAACATTGTGGGACCCATAGTTTTCAGCAATGTTTACAAAAAGGACCCATGGAAATAAATTGTAAATTGATTACTGCTAGTGTTGGGATATTGCATGCAGTGAGATCATCATGACAAACTCTCGGTACATGAGGGCAGATGTTGTTCTGCTGAAATGTCAGTTGATATTACTGTACAAGAAGAACATTGTATAGTGACTAGGGGAGTCCTGGTATCATGTACAATTCCTCCCCATACCATGACCAATCCTTCTCCGAAAGGATTATTCTCTATCACGCAAACATCCGCTTAGTGCTCGTGGACACATCTATATACTGGGTATCAATGTCAGCCATCTGCTCGTGAGAATTTCGACTCCTCTAAAATTCTGAAAGTCGTAGTATGTTTTATGGTTAATCGGTTGTGTTTAAATTATTGGAAATAAAGATGGATATGTCTGAAGAGTTGCTTACAAAAATTGTAAACTGATCTTTCAGAGTGTGCTTGGGATGTTGTCTTTCTACCACAATACGCTGTGTTATTCCACTCTCAGACCATTGTATAAACGTGCTGACTGTTTGATAAATATATTTTATGAACAAAAGACACAAACAGGATATCAGCTTCAACCAAAATTTATTATACATCACATGTTTATTGGACTGAGGGACTATAACAGCTGTGGCACTTGACTAGCTTCAGTTAGACCCGGTAGACTGACTATTGACCTATTAATACAAGCTGAGCAGGAGAAGCTGCTGGCCGAGTCAACAGTAAGTGAAGGGAGCAAGCTTGATAAAAGAATTCTTAGGGGACTTACAAATTACATAATGAAGTAAGATGCCCACGTTTTTTTGCTGCAGAGCCGGGTGCCAAAACCCTAACTCCCTTAAAGGAAGGGGGATGGTACGATTTGTCCATGCTCGGAAACAGCTGACAAGTTTTTACTCACTTAAAGTGCCTTAAAATTTAGAAGCTGTTATAGTCCCCAGGCATCACCTGTAATGGTCGAGTGGTGGGGTGGCGGCAGATAAAAACACTGTTGGCGGTAAATAAAACTGACTGATGCTGGAGAAAACTGCTGAAACAACTGACCAGTCACGTGACTTGACTGACCAATGATCACTAACTAACCATGTATTACAGTCGTGTTCTCACAACACAAGTATGTGTGTATAGCTATATATAGGGCAGCTGATAGCTATATATAGACCATGTATACTGATCTTACTATATGGCCATATAATATAGTGAAGTATGAGGCTGTGCAAAATTTTATTATTAAAACAGGCAGATTTTAACTAACATATGGGTTTCATATCAACTTCCTCATCAAACAACCTCGCTCTCTCTCTCCTCCCCCCCCCCCCCCCCCCCCCACCCCCCCTCGCTCTCTCTCTCTCTTAATTGATTTCCATATTACAGATCAAATATTACCATTATGACTCTAGTCGGCCTTGTTTATATTATCTTTTTCCGTTGTACTTAAGTTTTTGACATAATTCAATTTGCTTGTTAAATGTGCAACTTGTCTGCTGTTGGGAGATGGCTTAATATAAGAGTTAACTCTTGTTGCCAAATCCCATTAAATCAAATGTTGTATATATTGTATCTTGTATTGTAAATAATTGGAAATAAAATACTGTTTAAACCAAGTATGAGGCTTCAAATAAACTGTACTGAAAATTACTTGATATACTTAATGTAAACAAGCATGAAATAGATGAAAGTTGTCTTTGTTCATAAACTGCACTTATATACTACCTCATATAAGTTTTAAGTTATATACCACTAGTGGTATATATGACATTCCAGACTTTTGATTGGTAGAGAAGTTGAACTTTGACCGGAAATCATGTGGTTCAATGTAACATGCTGATTGTTGACGTCATCAATTGTTAATGTTGTAACAATTTGGGGGGAATATATGCAAGATAATGTGTTTTCGCACAAATATTCTGCAGTTCACAGACGACAACACCGCCACTCAGCTGCGATCAACTTACCATGGTAATATCATTGTGGTAGAAACAGGTCACACGACTTGTGGGTATTGGATATGGAATTTAATTCACTCTCGTTAATTATTTTTTTAAAGTTACAAAAGCTTGTGTCTTTTATAGATAAAAAAAAAAAATTAACTTGAGTGAAATAAATTCCATATCCAACAATCACTAGTTGTGTAACCTCTATTTCTTTCACTGTCCTATAAATAGTCGACATAGGCAGGTTATGTCACGCACCAGTGAATTAGAATAATGTGTACCTAGAAAGAAGCCATTCATGGTCAACTTTGTGGATTTCAAAAGGTATACATTAAGGATATAGAATGCCGACTTTTTTGGAGATTGTGTCTCCTCATCCTTTCAGTATATACAGACTTTTTTGAAAGATTATTTCGGATGAACACATTCATATTACATGAATCCCACTGCAGGACTCATGGTTTTTAAAAGAAAAATGTTTTGCCTAAGAACTGTCCTTGATTTGTCAAGGATCCCCAAACCTTATGACCCAAACAAGTGTACTGTGAAAGCAGAATGTCATAATACCCTCGCCATACACTGAATGAGCAGTTGTCTGAGTATGGTTGTACAATAAAGGGCCATAACTCTATAATAATTGTTGTATATACCGTATTTATCCTGAAATATTTATATTAGACGACATGTATATACTGACATTGTTTATCTAGTTCGTATTGTTATGCATTTTTTATATTATCACATTAGCTTAGATTGTAATAACTTCTTTAATATGCATTGTAAGTATCAAATTATTATCTACATGTTGTGAAGCGCTTTAGAGTAATTTTACAAATTATATAGAGTGCTATATGAATGTTGTATATTATTATTCATTATTAAATAAGCCCAGGGGGCCAATATAGAAATTCTTATTCAAAGTAGGAGTTGGGCTTATTGCAGGACCATGAAATAGCATGTATTGGTATTTCGAATTAGCCTTTTTGACATGGGTGGGCTTATTACCAGACATGGGCTAATTGGCAGATAAATACAGTATTTTATATGGTATTGTATACCATTTAACCATTTAAAATCACTTAATCGTTTATGTGTGTACTTGTCTGACATTAAGTTACTTCCATGCCAATACACAAATGAGATAATTGTGTACATTAAAACATTTTCACAAACCGAGTCTGCTGTATCTATAACACCGATAGCTTTTAACTATTCACCCCCTAAAGTTTCATAATGACCTGTTCTAACCTTTGAATTGGAAGAGTTCAAATGCATCTTTAGGGATGAATGAGTTAATAAAAGAGACAAATGGACGCCTCAAAGATCAATATCTATAACAACTGTAAACAAACAATTTAGTGCTATGTTTACATAAATGTTAATTACTTAATGTATCTTTTGTTACTGATGAACTCAATGGCTAGCAACGTGTTGGCCGGAGCATTGTATTCTAAAATGATTCCTCATTTTCTCAATCAAGTCTTTTGTGCACTAAAACTGATCAATATAAGAGACCAATACAAGAAATTCATATGTCAAAAAAGTTAAGTGGAGTTCACCAATGTTCATGTACACATTGAAATCACGATACGGTTGCTGACGGCTACAATTCAAGTACCTTATGCTGAATTACACAGGATGAAGCTAGCAGGAATGTTGGTCTTACTTTATGTACTTTGTTTCATCAACGATGCAGTTGGAAATTCAGGTACTTTAGAAGACATGAGGGAGCTACAAAACAAGCTATTCACAAACTACAGTAGAGAATTACGTCCTGCCCGTTATCTAAACGAGACGGTTCTAGTAAACACCACTTTTTTTCTCCTCTCCATTCGAGACCTGGACGAGGTTTCTGGAACAATCTCCTTGAGCGGGGGAATAACCATGTTTTGGATTGACTACCGGTTGTCATGGCAACCCTCTGAACACGCTGGCATTTCTCACGTGATGGTGAATAATTCAAAGATATGGAAACCAAGCATATTCCTCATATCGTCTGCTTCAGACCTAGACAGGTTTGGATCAGATGAATTTGATGCAAAAATACATAGCAACGGTTTTGTTATTATCAATCCAGGAAAAACCATCAAGGCGACATGTACTATAGACATGACAAATTTCCCATTAGATGTACACAAATGTTCATTGGCTCTACTACCTTGGGGATATCCTGCAAGCGAAATACATCTCACTGCTTTTCTTCCACAATTCCAAATGGATTTCTTCAGTCCAAACGGCGAATGGGATGTGACGGAAACCTCCGCAATGGAGATTTTAGAACATGTCGATCAAGGTTCTCAGGTCGTGTATGAACTATATTTGAAGAGGAAACCAAATTACTTTGTCATTTCCTTGCTCATACCTCTATTAACACTTTGTTTTCTCAACCCGTTTGTGTTTCTCCTGCCGGCCGCGTCAGGAGAGAGAATATCCTACACAATCACCATGTTCCTGTCGCTGGCTGTTTATATGACGCTTGTGGGCGACAACATGCCGAAGGTTTCCGAGCCAATGGCGGGGATATCCTACTTTCTCCTGGTGGCCATGTTATTTAGCTGTCTACTGATAATTCTGACAATATTTACTCTTCGCTGTGATGCTGTCAAAGATGTAAATAAGTTTCCAAGATGTGTCAGGCAACTTGTTTTAAAAGTGAAGAAGAAAAGCAAAAACAACAGGAAGAAAACGGTTGTTGTTGGCGTCAGTGATTTTGAGGCAAATGTATCAAATACTGTCGATATCAATGTGGTTGAAGAAAATGGCGTCAATATCCACAGAGAAAAAGTGGTCCGTGTCAACCCTATGGATACAGATGAACTAGACATATGTGATGTCACAAATTTTATCGATATTACCCTGTTTGTTTTCACAGAGGCCATGGTGGTTGGTTTAATCTTAGGTTTTGCAATATCTTACAAATAGAGGCATACGCTTAGCTTTTTCACCCCCGAAGACACATTTGAACTTTCTCAATTCAAAGGTAGGAATAGTTCATAATGAAAATTCAGGGGAAAGAGTTCCCAGCTGTATCAATATACCAAAGAGGCTCAATGGGCCTTAAACTTCACCTGATTTACTTTTTTAATTTTACCCAATGACAAGCACAAACTTTTCAGAGTATGTAAAACAATCAAAATTGACTTTTGTGTCAGTTTTGAGTGCGCAAAGTCATTGCAGAAATTTTAACATATATCTGACTCTGTGGGCCTTGCCCGTCAGGTTCTAGGAGTTGATTGATTGATAGATTTATTTATGCATGTGTCACATACATCAATATCACAGATATTCAGTAAAACAAGAATATTTAACTACAGATTCTTTAAAACAAGATTTTTTCACTAAAAGTTACTTTATTGTTTTTATTAAAACCTACTTGATTGATTTTTTCGAAAACAAAATAACAATTTCTGTAAAATTAATGTTACAATTTAGTTTTCATAATATCAAACCTCCTTCTCATGTATAAACAAAATTTCAACCAGTTAGTATTTCCAATGAATTAAAATATTGAAATGTCATTCCCCTACTGTAAAAGTACAGTTAATTTCACCTCATCTCTGCGGATTGCAACATATTTGACCTCTGTGACTGTGAAAGAAGTTCAAGGTTACTCATTTGAACAAACTTAGTAGCCTTTCACCCGAGCAAGCCACTGACTAAATATCATTTCTCTGGGCTCTTGGTTATCAAAAAGATGTCCTTTAAAAAATTTAAAACATATTTGACCTCTGTGACATTATGAATGTGGATTAGAAATGTTGTTTGAACAACTTGGCAGCTATACATCCCTGAAAGCTACATGCCAAATATCATTACGTTTGACCTTTTGGTTATTGAAAAACATTGCTGTATTTTGAAAGATTTTAATATACAATGTATATGCCCCTTATAACCTTGAAAGTTGGTCAAGGTCATTCATTTGTACAAATTGACATCTCTTCATCCCTGAATGCTACTTGCTTAATATTATTAGCTGGGTCTCTTGTTTTTTTAGGAAAACCCTTTTGAATATCTTAACATAACTGACCCCTGTGACCTTGAATGTAGGTTAAGTATATTCATTTGAACAAACTTGGTAGCCCTAAATCATCCCTGGATGCTACTGGCCAAAAATCATTACCCTGGACCTCCTGGTTATTGAAAAGAAGTCATTTAAAATTTTTTGACTTATTTGACCCTTGTGACCTTGAATATATGACAAGGTCACTCATTTAAACAAACTTGGCAGCACTTCATCCCTGCATGCCATTGACCAAATAACATTACTCATGGCTCTTGGTTAATATTGAGAAGAAGTCCTTTAAAAGATTTTATCATATTTGAACCATGTAACCTTGAATGTGGGTCAGGGTTGTTCATTTGAACAAGCAATTAATCTTTGTAAGAGCTTGTAAGATTGAAGATTCTGTTTCTCCTTACCTTGCTGCCCTGTGTTCGTAGGCCTCAATGACGCTGTCAAAACTGAGCTTGTCGTCGAGGTCAGACTTCCCCTTCAGGTTGTCTGTGATGTAAGCAAACGAGCTTGGCAGACTCTTCTTCATCTTCATCTGATTGTAGCATTTCACTAGGTACCTTTAACAGAAAATTTCAAATGCTGTGAAATATTCCATATTTTGTAATTTCTATCATCCAATATGTATTGTGTACTGGGAATCCTCATAATTATGTAAAATAAAAAATTGCTGAACATTTTGTTTTTGTTCTTAACATATAACTAATGTTAGTACCGTAATGTCCTGTGTATTACCCGCACTGGGGTATAGCGGCTAGCCTGCAGGAAGTAAATTAAGGCATTTTTGAGGCTTTTGTAAAATAAGTTCCAGATAACCCGCAATGGCAGATTGCCCACAGGTTATACATCGAATATATACCTAGTGAGCACGAGTGTAGTTTGTATGTGGCTTTGTGATTTATTGTTTTGAATGTTGGAAATTAGAGACATATGATGGAAATATTGTGTTTATTTTGTAAATTTATCTGTTCATGTGTATAATTAAAGCTATATATTAACTTATCCATTATATATTGTTTACAAATAGCATAGATTCACATGTTGATAAAAGTGGCAACATTTAACAACGTATAGCCCACATTTTTTCATTAATTTGGTAAAAAAAAACCACAGATAGTCCCAACTGGCAGATAGCCTGCACTAGGCATTTTCTGATGTAAAAAATTGTAGAGCCAGCGGGCAATACACAGGAAATTACGGTATACAGGTTTGTTCACGTGTTATTTCTTTATATATTCGCTGTCAGTATAGAATTGCCTTCATCAGAAAAGACAAAAAGATGAAACAGGAGAAATAACAATGATAATCTCAAAGCTGTTCACAAATTATTGTCCATGGTTATAGGGACTTTGCACCAGCTAATACCTTTCTCAACTCCTTGGAGAGCATACAGCCTGTGCTGCCATTTTGGCACACACAGCCAGCAACTAACAATTCTTTTTCTAGCACTATCAACCATTTATTCATTTACAGCTGAGTAGACTTGAACAAGCGAGGAAATGAATCTTACAAAATATACAACACAGTGCCGTGACTTGAATCCACAACTCTTCGGTCACAAGCTCGCAATCCTGCAATTAGATATCCATGCCTTCAGAAAAAGACATTCAAGGCTAGCGAGGAATTCTAACTGGAACTCTTGCCGGTAATATACACTTACCTTGCTGTCTGCAGGAGCATGACTGTGTTCTCTCCCTCGTACGTACACTCCACTGTGGCCTTGGTGTACATCCATGGGAGGCCGCTGGCATGTGAGTAGCCGTGTCCGCCACAGGCCAGACGACAAACCTCAACACCATCTGCCGCCACTGATGTACAGAAAGCCTTCAGCCCTGCAGCCAGCGCATGTAGCTACAATATACACATATCATATAGCACTTCACCCCGGCAGTCAGCGCGTGTAGCTACAATATACACATATCATATAGCCCGGCAGTCAGCATGTGAAGCTACAATATACATATATCATATAGCACTTCAGCCAGCGTGTGTAGCTACAATATACACATATCATATAGCACTTCAGCCTGGTAGTCAGCGTGTGTAACTACAATATACACATATCATATAGCACTTCAGCCCAGCAGTCAGCGTGTGTAGCTACAATATGCACATATCATATAGCACTTCAGCCCAGCAGTCAGCGTGTGTAGCTACAATATACATATATCATAAAGCACTTCAGCCAGCTTGTGTAGCTACAATATACACATATCATATAGCACTTCAGCCAGCGTGTGTAGCTACAATATGCACATATCATATAGCACTTCAGCCCAGCAGTCAGCGTGTGTAGCTACAATATACATATATCATAAAGCACTTCAGC
Source organism: Mimachlamys varia (assembly GCA_947623455.1). Classification (NCBI taxonomy): domain Eukaryota; kingdom Metazoa; phylum Mollusca; class Bivalvia; order Pectinida; family Pectinidae; genus Mimachlamys; species Mimachlamys varia. The sequence continues at coordinate 32,970,679 of OX392540.1, forward strand.
CAGCGTGTGTAGCTACAATATACACATATCATATAGCACTTCAGCCAGCGTGTGTAGCTACAATATGCACATATCATATAGCACTCCACCGGCAGTCAGCGCGTGTAGCTACAATATACATATATCATATAGCACTTCAGCCAGCGTGTGTAGCTACAATATACACATATCATATAGCACTTCAGCCAGCGTGTGTAGCTACAATATACACATATCATATAGCACTTCAGCCAGCGTGTGTAGCTACAATATGCACATATCATATAGCACTCCAGCCCGGCAGTTAGCGTGTGTAGCTACAATATACACATATCATATAGCACTTCAGCACGGCAGTCAGCGTGTGTAGCTACAATATACATATATCATATAGCAATTCAGCCCAGCAGTCTGTGTGTGTAGCTACAATATACACATATCATATAGCACTTCAGCCCAGCAGTCTGCGTGTGTAGCTACAATATACACATATCATATAGCACTTCAGCCTGGCAGTCAGTGCGTGTAGCTACAATATACACATATCATATAGCACTTCAGCCAGCGTGTGTAGCTACAATATACACATATCATATAGCACTTCAGCCTGGCAGTCAGCGTGTGTAGCTACAATATACACATATCATATAGCACTTCAGCCAGCGTGTGTAGCTACAATATACACATATCATATAGCACTTCAGCCTGGCAGTCAGCGTGTGTAGCTACAATATACACATATCATATAGCACTCCAGCCCGGCAGCCAGCGTGTGTAGCTACAATATACACATATCATATAGCACTCCAGCCCGGCAGCCAGCGTGTGTAGCTACAATATACACATATCATATAGCACTCCAGCCCGGCAGCCAGCGTGTGTAGCTACAATATACACATATCATATAGCACTCCAGCCCGGCAGCCAGCGTGTGTAGCTACAATATACACATATCATATAGCACTTCAGCCAGCGTGTGTAGCTACAATATACACATATCATATAGCACTTCAGCCTGGCAGTCAGCGTGTGTAGCTACAATATACACATATCATATAGCACTCCAGCCCGGCAGTCAGCATGTGTAGCTACAATATACACATATCATATAGCAATTCAGCCAGGCAGTCAGCATGTGTTGCTACAATATACACATATCATATAGAACTTCAGCCTGGCAATCAGCGCGTGTAGCCAAATATACACATATCATATAGCACTTCAGCCCGGCAGTCAGCGCGTGTAGCCAAATATACACATATCATATAGCACTTCAGCCCGGCAGTCAGCGTGTGTAGCTACAGTATACACATATCATATAGCACTCCAGCCCGGCAGCCAGCGTGTGTAGCTACAATATACACATATCATATAGCACTTCAGCCCAGCAGTCAGCGTGTGTAGCTACAATATACACATATCATATAGCACTTCAGCCCGGCAGTCAGCATGTGTAGCTACAGTATACACATATCATATAGCACTTCAGCCCGGCAGTCAGCATGTGTAGCTACAATATACACATATCATATAGCACTTCATTCTGGCAGTCAGCGTGTGTAGCTACAATATACACATATCATATAGCACTCCAGCCCGGCAGTCAGCATGTGTAGCTACAGTATACACATATCATATAGCACTTCAGCCCGGCAGTCAGCGTGTGTAGCTACAATATACACATATCATATAGCACTTCATTCTGGCAGTCAGCGTGTGTAGCTACAATATACACATATCATATAGCACTCCAGCCCGGCAGTCAGCATGTGTAGCTACAGTATACACATATCATATAGCACTTCAGCCCGGCAGTCAGCGTGTGTAGCTACAATATACACATATCATATAGCACTTCATTCTGGCAGTCAGCGTGTGTAGCTACAATATGCACATATCATATAGCACTTCAGCCCGGCAGTCAGCGTGTGTAGCTACAATATACATATATCATATACCACTTCAGTCTGCGTGTGTAGCTACAATATACACATATCATATAGCACTTCAGTCTGCGTGTGTAGCTACAATATACACATATCATATAGCACTTCAGCCCGGCAGTCAGTGCGTGTAGCTACAATATACACATATCATATAGCACTTCAGCCCGGCAGTCAGTGCGTGTAGCTACAATATACACATATCATATAGCACTTCAGCCTGGCAGTCAGCATGTGTAGCTACAATATACACATATCGTATAGCAATTCAGCCAGCGTGTGTAGCTACAATATACATAATATATATAAACCAGGTTTTGGTGATAGGTGTGATTTCTATAAACCCACCTGAGGAAGGTCGTCAAGGTTTTGGTGTTGGGTGTGATTTCTATAAACCTACCTGAGGAAGGTTGTCCAGGTTTTGGTGACGGGTGTGATTTCTATAAACCTACCTGAGGTCATCCAGGTTTTGGTGACGGGTGTGACCTCTATAAACCTACCTGAGGTCGTCCAGGTTTTGGTGGTGGGTGTGACCTCTATAAACCTACCTGAGGTCGTCCAGGATTTGGTGACGGGTGTGACCTCTATAAACCTACCTGAGGTCGTCCAGGTTTTGGTGATGGGTGTGACCTCTATAAACCTACCTGAGGTCGTCCAGGATTTGGTGATGGGTATGACCTCTATAAACCTACCTGAGGTCGTCCAGGTTTTGGTGATGGGTGTGACTTCTATAAACCTACCTGAGGTCTTCCAGGTTTTGGTGATGGGTGTGACCTCTATAAACCTACCTGAGGAAGGTTGTCCAGGTTTTGGTGATGGGTGTGACCTCTATAAACCTACCTGAGGTCGTCCAGGTTTTGGTGATGGGTATGACCTCTATAAACCTACCTGAGGAAGGTCGTCCAGGTTTTGGTGATGGGTGTGACCTCTATAAACCTACCTGAGGTCGTCCAGGTTTTGGTGATGGGTGTGACCTCTATAAACCTACCTGAGGAAAGTCGTCCAGGATTTGGTGATGGGTGTGACCTCTATAAACCTACCTGAGGAAGGTTGTCCAGGTTTTGGTGACGGGTGTGACCTCTATAAACCTACCTGAGGAAGGTCGTCCAGGTTTTGGTGATGGGTGTGACCTCTATAAACCTACCTGAGGAAGGTCGTCCAGGTTTCCTTTCTCTATGTCGGCATTGATCGTTGTGTAGTAACTGAAAATACTTTGCCCAGCAAAGCGGAAGGCATAGGCCGTTGCTATCAGGGGAAATAATTTGTATTGTTGTGTCTGGTAGTCCATAATCTGTGCTTCTGGTCCACTGTAAATATAATAAAACAGATTTGGCGATTAGTTCTGTCAAAAGTTGTTTCCCTCTTTTGGACCCTATCCTCTGTCCCAAGGGAAAAGGGCATGCGATCCATTTATGCATAATTAATTCTACATTAACCAAGACTGAACCAGACCCACTTCAATTGCATGGAAGACCATGGTGGGATAAAAATTACATTATCAAATTAAGAAGAAAAATCAAGTGACAAGTAGTGTAGGTGGGCACAAACTTTTTCTTTAATGTAGGTCATTGAGGTCAAAGTAAAGGTCAAAGTGGGGCTAAAATGTTTTACCATTACATGACTGCATAATAATCGTGATGCACATCAAATGATCTAACTAATATTCCCGTTTCATCCACAGGGTGCTGCACAATTAGCCTTCGAATTTGCTAGGACATATTCCCGCAGATTTCAAAAGTCATTTATCAGAGCTTAATCCCTGGATGTCATAAATGGCTCATTCACCCTTAAAGATGCATTTGAACTCTTCCAATACAAGGGTTGGAATAGTTTATTATGAAATTTCAGGGGTGAATGATTTAATACTGACCCTGGTGAGACCTCCGTCTGTCTCCTCACAGCGGAGTATCTGGTTGCTACGGTACAGGCCATGCCCAACACCGAGGAAGTTCCTGTCACTATCATGGCTCGTACAAACAACATCGTACCGTATGTCAGACGAGATCCCTCTTTTGCAGAATTGGAGAAGGTTCCGTCCTCTGATACCTGTTGATGGGTAAACAAACAAAACTTGTCTTATATAAAACCTATCTATTATGTAATCTGTCTTTTCTGACAGCCTTGTGAGACAACAGTGACACCTGCTGTCAGGATTAGATACAATTTATTAACTCAATCACCCCTGACGACACATTGAACTATCCCAATACAAATGTTGGATTAGTTCATTATGAAATTTCAGGGGTGAATGAGTTATCAAAGTTTGCAGTCAGATTTTACAGGTTTTTCTTAACATATTTTTCTGATAAGTGTTATTGTGTTATTTCATATTAAGCAAGACTCAGTTTATATACTTATTGTCATCTGTATTTTTAAAAAGATCTTTTCACATTTATTTCAAAGAAAACAGTTTTTAATTTGGGAATGGGTACATTTGTTTAGTAAAAACATTCTTGAATGTAAATTCTATATACCTTAGCATATCTCATCAACATATGGTCACGAGGAATCCGTACGTTGTGCATTCTAAGGAAACCGTTGTCGTTTTCATTAAAGCCAAATTTTGGTCCGAGGTCTCCCACTTCCACTCCTGAATAATAAAACAGCTGCACTAAGTGAGATAAACTCATACTTGAATTAAGAATCAAGTTGCCAAATGTAAATACACTGTATTTATATTTAATCAGTACAGGAATGGCTAGACGTGACATGTAATGGAAATATATATGTCCCTCAATTCATGGCGGGACACTTAACAATAAAATATGTCAACATTCATTTCAACTTATTTTTACCCTTTTCTTGAACTCTTTCCCCACTGAAATCCCACAATGAACTATTCCAACCTTTGAATAGGAAGAGTTCAATGTGTCTTCAGGGATGAATGAATTAGTGGATATTTTTTCTTCATTGTAGTTTACCTGTTAACGACTGGTGAGTTTACCTGGTAATGACTGGTTAGTTTACCTGGTTAGTTTACCTGGTAATGATAGGTGAGTTTACCTGGTAATGACTGGTGAGTTAACCTGGCAACGATTGGTGAGTTTACCTGGTAACGACTGATGAGATTACCTGGTAGCGACTGGTGAGTTTACCTGGTAATGACTGGTGAGTTTACCTGGTAACGACTGGTGAATTTACCTGTTAACAACTGGTGAGTTTACCTGGTAACGACTAGTGAGTTTACCTGGTAACGACTGGTAAGTTTACCTGGTAACGACTGGTGAGTTTACCTGGTAACGACTGGTGAGTTTACCTGGTAATGACTTGTGAGTTTACCTGTTAACGACTGGTAAGTTTACCTGGTAACGACTGGTGGTTTACCTGGTAATGACTGGTAAGTTTACCTGGTAACGACTGGTGAGTTTACATGGTAATGACTGGTGAGTTTACATGGTAATGACTGGTGAGTTTACCTGGTAACGACCAGTGAGTTTACATGGTAACGACTGATTAGTTTACCTGGTAACAACTGGTGAGTTTACTTGGTAACAACTGGTGAGTTTACCTGGTAATGACTTGTGAGTTTACCTTGTAATGACTGGTGAGTTTACCTGGTAATGACTGGTGAGTTTACCTGGTAATGACTGGTGAGTTTTGAGGTCTCTGAGGGGAACAACAAAGGAATGGATGCCATGATTTTTTCCTTGCGAGTTCAGTACAGCCATTATCACACAATAGTTGGCTGTCTTTCCCACTACAAAATAATATCGAAACAATTTTAATTTCTTGTGCGAAAAAGGAAAATTCTTTCACAGGTAAATAAGTTGGCTAATACGATGTAGCCAGATATTTCCTCCAAGATGATAAATTTACAATTTCACAGATCAATAATGTGATCACGAAAATGGGATCCGAAAATAATGTGATAAGCATAATACTGTAAATTCAATAATTTTGCAGGGTTTGTATTTCATGTTTTTTTCTTTGTGCAGAACTTGTTCAAAATATTTGTGAGGGTTTTATTTTTGCAAATTGCAATGCCTTATTTTTCAAAATTCACAAAATCAAAATCCTCTTGAATGTTTTCAAGGCCCAAAGCGAAATTCAAGGCTATTCCAGGCCCAAAGTGAAATTCAGTGTTTTTCAATGTCTCAAGTGATGAATGTCAAGTCCCTAAGTGAATTTCAAGGATATCCAAAGACCTATGTGAAATTCAAGGCTTAATTTTCAAGGCCAAAAGTAAAATTTGTTTTCAAAGCCCAAAGTAAAAATCAAGGCTTTACAATGCCTGTGTTAACCCAGCAGCTCAGTAACTGTAAACATTCACTAAACATAGTGACTGATTCTATATACTCACAATTGGCAGGCCAGTACTTCATGGAGGTCAAAGTAGGCGAGTTCAACACGAATTCTTGGGTCTTTGGGTCAAAGGTCGCTGTTGTCTCCAAACCTCTTAGAAAGGTACCTGCATAGTTTGAATTGGAAAGCAATCTATTTATGAAAATCATACATAGTTTAATTTCTTCCTCAATCAAACTTAACTTTGAATGAAATTTGACCTTTGCATATTTAACTTATTCACCCCTAAAATTTGGTAATGAAATATTTCAACCTTTGAACTTGAGGAGTTCAAATGTATCTTCAGGGGTGAATGAATTAAACATAATCATTCAACATGTGAAACAGTGTTACATTGCATACCTTTTTTCACCGGGATAAGCCCCCACCCCCTAAGAAAAATAATTGATCAAAAGTAGGGAAGGGTCTTATTCACGAATACACCCCTGTTCACAAAAGTCCTCCATCTTGGATATGAAAGTATGGTGTTCTTAACACCAGCTAAACAATGTTTTATTTCAAGTTTAGCCTTATATATTTTTTTTTGCACACAGTTAGATATGTTATATGTTCAGACACAAAATTAAAAAGAAATTAACACGCTTTTGATTGAGAGAAAAACATAAATTTAGGGTGGGGGCTTATTCCCAGGCTCCCACCCTGTTCCAAGAAACGATGCCAAAGTGGGGAGGGGGCTTATTTGTGAGAGGGGGCTTATTCCTGGTAAAATATGGTAATGATTTTAAATGAATGGTAATACAAATGTATCTCTTTTATGTCAATTCATTTGGGACTTATCATCGGTAAAACAAGTCTGTAGGTCTAGTATGAAAATTTCAAGGCAAATAGATGAAGAATGAAAAATTCAGTAAGTCGAGATCTAGTAGAAAAATTTCAATAGGTAATGACTGAAAAATTCAGAAAGTATAAAGAATGAAAATTTCTGAAAGTTTAGAATGAAAATTTCAGAAGGTCTAGAAAGAAAGTTTCAGTAAATCAGTAGGTTTAAACTGAACATTTTAACAAATCTATGATTGTCTGAAAGAACAAATTTTTATGGTTGGTAATTTATCATAATGCATGATTGAAAATTCTAGTCTACCGAGGAATAAACTGAAAATTCTGATGGATTAAATTTGCATACCATGCCCAAGTTCCGTTTGGGCATATGTGCCGATAATTGTGAGGTTCTTTGCCAATGGCACCCATTTTCTTTTCTGCTCTTCTGTGCCGAGTTTCTGAATGGTAGGTACAAACATGTGACTATGGACACCCAGAGCATAGTATTCATTGGATCCCAGGGCTCTGTAATTAAAAATGTCAGAAAACTTAGAATCATACTTAAAGGCCCAATATACGTAACTTCAGGAAATTTTTCGTGATTCTGAAAAATTATGAAAAAAATCCAGTTGATAACCATGAAAAAATAAGTCTAAAACGAAGTAAATCTGAGCGGTAACTAACAAGAAACTCTTGATAGAAAAAACCAAAGAATTGCAAATAATTCAGGTGTGGCCTACTTCAACAACAAGCCGAAGTTAGAAGACGGTAAAAAATGGACGCATGTTTACAAATACCGAGTTTCAACTGCTGCTGTACTGGTAACAGCGTGAGAATTCATCTCGAGTATTGCTGATATCAGTTAAGGAGTCGGTTACGTGATAAATATACTTACTGCCTGATGATGAACACTTCCTCCTCGTCAGTAATGTTCAGTTTATCCTGTATCCGTCTTAATATGCTGTATTTCTGTAAATGGTTGGCATAAAGCTCTTGTCGATCGCAAAAGACCCTTGACTTTATCGTCTGGAACTCTTGGTCATTATATACAGCATTTTCTGGAAACATACATGTGTTTAAATTAATGAACTATTCCTACCTTTGATGTGGAAGAGTTCAAATGTGTCTTTAGGGGTGCAATGGGTTAAATCAATACTGAATACCATACTTGTCATAATGAACAACCCTGACCCTACAAATGTGTCTTTAGGGGTGCAATGGGTTAAATCAATACTGAATACCATACTTGTCATAATGAACAACCCTGACCCTACAAATGTGTCTTTAGGGGTGCAATGGGTTAAATCAATACTGAATACCATACTTTCCATAATGAACAACCCTGACCCTACAAATGTCACCCCCCCCCCCCCCACAGTGTTTTTGCTACCTTTATTTTGCAGCAGCCTAAAACATTCTTGAATTTTGCTCCATTTTTGGGAAAATACCTCAAATTTTTGCAGGGGAAACAGCCATTAATCAGCTGTAAAAATGGGTAAACAATATCACCGCACCCTCTCCATTGTTTCGAAAGAATTTCAATTACAATAGATGCATCCCCTCTCAGACTTGACCAGGCCCGATCAACTATAAACAATGCTAATACATTGTACTAAAAGCATTGATTTCCATCTGGTGATTGTAACTGGATTTCTAGAGAATATTTTTGTTTGTGTTTCCTTTTAACAGCTAGGACCATTTAAAAATGTGCAAGTTAAGTTTTAATGACGCAGAAAAGCCTGAGCGCTCAGAGAAAAACACAGCCACCAATAACCAGGACCTGTCGACTGCCTCACCTAGGCCTCGAACCAACGGCCCAGAGGTGGAGGGCTAGTGGTAGTAGAATGCCAGACACCTTATAACCAATTGGCCACTACGTCCCCTTCCAAAGAAGCATGAATTGGACAAAAAAGGATGTATATACTGTTATAGTAAGGTAATGCGATATCTGTACATTATTTACTTTTGTCGAAAATATTTATAAAAAAATATTTGTTTATGAATGAGTTTAAAGGTTGGTAGGTGTGTTACACAATGTGCTTGTTAAAAGCATAAATTAAATAGTAAATTTTTATGCCCTGATATAAAATGGGGGAAGGGAAGGGGGAGACAATAGTGTTACCCATGTCCACCCGTCATTCTCACCCAATTCATCACGTAAACATAAGTGACAACTTTATTTCTCATATAGCAAACAGAGGCTGCATTCATGTCTTCCAAACACCTTTTCTTTATTTTTCTTTTGTGACAGCTACTGGCGTGCTATAAAATTGCAAAACTGCATGCTGATATTCTGACATGGTAACTATGTACAGTATAACTTGTCTAAACCGACCCCTGTCTTATCTGAATACCTGTCTTTTCCAGCCTTACAGTTCAGTCCCAACATTAAATTTCCCTCTGAACTCATATCAAATCTCTACAAACCAAATACATGTGTAAACTGGCCAAATATTTTGATCCCATTGACATCCAGTTTAAACAAGTTACACTGTACTATGATAATTAACACACTGTTCTTCAATGAAATCACCCATTAAAAGGATGTGAAACGAATATAATCCTTAAACCAATTACACCATGTCAACTGTTATACTTTAAACAAGTTTGCATATCAATGATCGCTACTACGTGTTGTACATCAAGTTTAATGACAGACAATCTACTATAGTGTACAAAGTGTAACACACACTGGGTACTAGGTCGTCTACAGGTATGAATGAGACACAGGGACGTGCTACTTTCTGTCCCAATTCTAGATCAAACACATTTGAGACAGTATATCTTTGTACCGTGCTAAATTTTGACCTATACATAATTAAGGTCCTTATCAAGCAAAGTTCTGATTTTTGTCCCGCATATTGCACGTCCATTTCAGTAATAGTCCTAAATTTTGACCTGCAAAAGTACACATCCATACCAGAGGAGTCCTATTTTTTGACCTGCATAATTCAACTCCATATCAGGTGTTGTGCTATATTTTGACCTGCTTAATTCAGGTCCTTATCAAGCAAAGTTCTGATTTTTGTTCACATAGTGCACGTCTGTTTCAGTAATAGTCCTAAATTTTGACCTGCATATATAGTACGTCACATCCATATCAAAAGAGTCCTATTTTTTTTACCTGCATAATTCAAGTCCATATCAAGTATTGTGCTATATTTTGACCTGCTTAATTCAGGTCACAGTAAACATTGTTTATTGCATAATATTTACTGTAGCATACCCAAGTCACATTTATACATATATGTTATAAACTACCCATCCTTCTACCTATTCATAGAGATTTCTATGTTCAGGCTTCTATTTATTGTTGGGAGCTTCATCAACAGTTCATACATTAAAATGATAAAAATGTATGTTTCAAAAGAAAATGAAACTTAATATAATTTAAAGCATTATAATATAACTTAAGTCTATAACAAGGCAATAAAGCGCAGTAAACATGGTAAATAATATGAATATATTATATTATGTATGTATCAAAGAAGAAATAGTTTTAACATAAAACATTTACCGGGTGTTTCAGTTTACAAATTATATGAATTAATTCATTTCAACTTATATAAACTACTCTTGTTGGCCTAACAGTTAGCGCACAGTGTCCTAACGTAGGAGATAACTGGAATACCCAGAGAAAACCTGTCATGGATGTCAGGTGAACCCCTTACCTTTTCATGTTTGCATGATTCAGGCGAATCAATGGAATCGATTGCACCTTCCAAACATCCACAGATTCAGAAAAATTTTGAAGGATTGATGTGAATTCCATATTATATGATGGGAAAAGGGGGGGGGGATAATCTGATTGCTGAACAGAAATTTGAATCGAAGAAGTTTAATCTCATAGACTGATGCTCTAACTCAGTTCCATATATGGTTACCATTTTGTGTGCCCCAGCCAAGACTTTCCTCAGGTTTATCATAGACTTTCCTGTCTGTATTCCCCTTCCAGAATAAGGGGAGATAATCCCAAATTAGGAAAAACAAATTACTAAATTTTGAATTCTTTTTTTGTAATTAAGTCACTGTGCAGGAAATCAGCAACCTATTCTTCATCTTTCTGAAACTCCATCATGCAGTACTACAACAAGAGGCCCATGGGCCTTAACGGGCATCTGGTTGCCTTAATGGTTATCTAACTATAAAGACTGATTTAATGTTGATAATTGCAAAGTTGTTTAAAGATCTTAAAACATTTGACTCATGTGACCTTGAGAGTGGGTCAAGGTCATTCACTTGATCAAACTTTGGAAGTCCTTCATCCCAGCATGCTACAGTGTACATATCAGAAGTCACCTTGATCTTTGACCTTCAGACCTGAACAGCAATCCCAAACAAGGACTTCCAGTAAGGAAGCAGTCTGTAAGCTACTGTAGCTTAGTGGAACATTGAGAATTAAGGGTGTATGATACCTTAGTGGAACATGATACTTAAGGGTGTATGCTACCTTAGTGAGACATTATACTTAAGGGTGTATGATACCTTAGTGAAACATGATACTTAAGGGTGTATGATACCTTAGTGAAACATGATACTTAAGGGGGTGTATGATACCTTAGTGAGACATTATACTTAAGGGTGTATGATACCTTAGTGGAACATGATACTTAAGGGTGTATGATACCTTAGTGAAACATGATACTTAAGGGTGTATGATACCTTAGTGAAACATGATACTTAAGGGTGTATGATACCTTAGTGAATCATGATACTTAAGGGTGTATGATACCTTAGTGAAACATGATACTTAAGGGTGTATGATACCTTAGTGAGACATTATACTTAAGGGTGTATGATACCTTAGTAAACCATGATACTTAAGGGTGTATGAATGATACCTTAGTAAAACAGGATACTTAAGGGTGTATGATGCCTTAGTGAAACATGATACTTAAGGGTGTATGATACCTTAGTGAGACATGATACTTAAGGGTGTATGATACCTTAGTGAAACATGATACTTAAGGGTGTATGATACCTTAGTGAAACATGAAACTTAAGGGTGTATGCTACCTTACTGTGACATGAATATTAAAGATGCTAACATTATTTTGACATGGAGACTATAAGAGTGTATACTATTTTACTCTGACATGGAGACTTAAGTCACTGCTAACCTGATACAGTTACATGAAGGGTCAAGGTAATATTACTTGGCGTGAACAGAAATCACATTTTAAAGAATCCATGAAATATTAACACATCCCTTTATTAATGATACCATGAATTCAGGTTTTACACTCTGGAGGGTAAACATTATTCTTAAGGGAGATAACTCTTACACAAATTGCATATATAAGGGGTAATTATATATGACTCGTTTAAGTCAAAAACTCTTTCACTAATCACAGGCATAATGTTTACTGTTTTATAGATGGATCTGAAATGAAGGTATAGATCTATATATATAAATACTAATTACGCATGTCCAGATCACTCGATCAATGAACTCCACCTGGTAGAGGCACTCTGGCTTTGCCTGTAAATGCATTGAATATGTTTGTTGTTTAAACTTTTTTTCTTACTACCTAGTGTTCTTTTCCCTGAACTTTCATGCAAAATTCCCACCATTGCCAATTATCACAGCAAACCATAACTATATAATGTACGTTTACTACAAAATTGTCAGACGACGTTTAGATGTATAATGATCGTGATTGATCATATCACAGAAAATTACTTACTCACTGGTTGCTCAACTAAAGGGTAAATTAAAGATCGTGAGTTTCCATCTAATATAGGGAGAGCTGGCAAGTCAAAAATAAAATACATACTTAAGTAACGCCTCCTCTGCTTTTTTTGAGCTCCTCCATATATAAAATCTGTGAGAGTCTCCCTGTCAAAAGTGGCCCTCTTTCTCTCTCTTTCCAAATCAGAGTTAACGTTGACAACAGAAGCCATGTCAGTTCAGCTCTGTTCAGTTTGTTGGTGTGGTCCTCTGAGCACCTTTACTGAGGGTTTTATCAAGGACCCTTGGCCTTCCACAACGTTTTCTACATACAGAAAGGTGCAGTCAGAGAGGTTCGAAGTACATTCAAACAGAAACTAAAATAATATTTGCAGATAAAAAGAAATATTACAAAATCGAAAAAGAAAATAAACATACCTGTATACAAAAAATACTTGTTTGTTGTCTCAATAAATTATATTTAATAAGAAGAACGTGTTTACTGATGCTCCGAAGATACTAATTCCCTTGAATAATGTTGTACACAGTTACCCTTGAAAGGCCTCTTGGCTCTCCATACATACGGGCAATTGATCTTTTTATTTTGTCAGCGCGCGCAACCCCACGAAAATGGCGACTCCCAGGAGAAGCGTGGGGAATACGAGTGCTCAGTTGGAAGACGATGATGCATTCGTTTATGTTTTTGATCGAAGAGACAGCGATGTACCTGAAATCAAAATTCCGACCGGAGGACTTTTTACTTACGTAGATTTTAAAGCGCGTGTCCGTGAAGTAAGGTTTCGTTTTGAAGACACGTTTCGTTTTCTGTTGTTCTCGTTTGTTTACAAACACACGTCTGATCGGAGGACGTAGGTCCTACACCTGTCTGTGTTGAATCGTTCACTTAATTTTGTTTTGCACAAAATATGTATATTGTCTTAACATGAAACTACTGAAAACACTGTCTTACTAAATTGTTGCATTGGACACAATTTGAAAAATATCAAAGACATGAAATTATTTTAGCGGAAATTAGTGTAATTTCAAGAATATATTTGAACAAAGTTGATACTTCTGTAACATGCACACTTGCACATGTGATCATGATCATTTAGAAAACAAAACAAAACATTATTGCAATAAATCACCTTCGATGTAATAATTCTTACGGTACACTATATAATTGATTGACATCAATTTTTCATGTGCAACTCTTAACAAAAGTTCTGCAACATTTGAGATACAGATCTAATGTCCCGTATCCAACTTCCTCTTTGCTTATGGTACTCCATTGTTCCATTTAAATTATCAACCAGGCCCCTTAATAATGATTTCTGTATTGAGTTTGATAAGTAGCCTGTAGGGCATTTACAAGATTAGGTTTACACTACATAAACATCTCTATGTCTGGATATAAATATCAAGTTTAATATTTTTTTGACATATTAACTGAAGTCTTTATTTTATAGCAACATCTTTTTGGTCTGCACACAAATAAATGTTTGGTGATTACACGTGTTAGACAATTTTATCTTACAGTAAATTATGCCGAAATGCATATGTTCTGGGTTACCCTAAAAATATCTATAATGTCAGCTGACATTTTAAAAGTTTGGTGTTTGAGCTTTAGAAAAAATGGCTAAAGGAGTTATAAAGAAGTGTTTCTGATGAATTTTACAATAACACATCAGTTCTGCTTTTGAAGCTGCATTAAGGAAAGTGATGAGTGCCATACTTTATTATTGCTGAAATTATTTTGTTTAAAGCACCAGTGTGGCATGTCTCATATGAGTTAATTATAAATTATCATGCATGGAACTACTGGTTTGACATATTGCATGGTGTTGGATAATTCAACATAAAGGCACCAGTCATGTTAAAGTATTGATTTATCTTTTTTTTCCCTGTTTAAACAGGCACTTGGGATAAAGAAGTCAGAGTCTTTTGTTATAGCAACGACTAACCGTGAAGAGATTAAAGATGACGATTCATGGGGTATGTAGCGAACAAAATAAGGACAGTATACACACTTCTATTAATAGATTCATGGGGTATGTAGCAAACAAAATAAGGACAGTAAAAACACTTCTATTATTATAGATCTGATAGAATGTTGTTCTAATTTATGATTTTCAAGTGCAAAAAAAAGTGTTTTTCCTTGCTATAGGGGTGTACATGCATTCATCTTATTCATGCTTTTAATTTTGAGCATGAATTATTTCCACCATGGAAATTTCAAATGGTTTGCAAGTATGCATCCCATCATCAGTGTTAAAACATGTTCCTTGATGAATTTTGGAGTGATTATTTCTGTTCTTCCAGATATTATTGACAAAGGAGATACCTTATACATATTGCGAAACATTCAGCAAGAGTTATGCGCCCCTGCACAACAAAGGGTCAGTTATTTGCCCCATTACGACACCATTGTCAAAGGAGGAATGTATGAATATTACGCGTCCGAGGGACAGAATCCACTTCGTAAGTTGATCTGATGCTAACACAGCATTATATGAGTACAGTAGTAAAAATCAAAGGGACTCAGTCTGCGAAGTTAGCTTCTAGTCCTATGCCCATAACTAGTAATATTTTGTTTGGACTCGTGGAAAGTCCTTGAATTTCAATATATTTGTTATAATAAACACTGCATTTTACTTGACTAGACTAGTGCTTGAAATGTTAATGTCACAGACTGAAGGGTTTTGATTTAAATAAAATCTGCATCATCATTTTGAAAACTTAACAGATAATAAGTAAGTATGATTTAATTGTCTTTGAACAAAGATTCATTGTGATTTTATTATTATCAATATTGTCAGTGTTTGAACTTAACAAAAGATCCAAAAATAATCGTCATGAAGTCCATGAGAATCATTCACTTCTCATTTCCTGTGATGTGTATCGCTCTTTTACTAAGTATGAAGGAGAGAAAATCTTAGGAAAAGTCTGGTTTTCCAAAAGCATTTATCAGGTTTGTAATAGAAACTAGTATTTCATAGTTGTCAATGGCATGTAGTTATGCTGCAGAAATATTACAGGGTATTTAAAATTTCCCAAAATCTTGTTTAAATTGTCTGTCTGCAATGATTTTGACTATTGAAGCTAACCAAGAATGTAATCAGTACTGGTGTTGTGAAATTGCACTATAGCAAAGGTATGACCCCGAGGATTCCAGGTAGCTCTTACCCGAAAGGCCTTAAGCTTGTACTTATCAAATAAGTAGTGTTTTAGTCTTCAGTTATCTTGAGACCCCCATGCAACACTAGACGTTTTTACCTGTCGTTGCTGCACTGTCTGACAGTATCTTCATACAGACAAGATAACAATATAACTCACTTTCATATATTTATACTACTTGATTTCACAGTACTGGTTTAATCCTGTGTGTTTTATTCTTTCCTGTAATGATTTAATCTTGTTTGTTTTGCTTTAGCCTATGCATTTGCTGAATTGATTGACAATGCTTTAGCTGCAACATCGAACAATCTAGGATCACGCTCCATAGAAATACGTCTGGTATGTTTGATATTTGTATCTTATATGTCCCCCCCCTCCCCCAAACCCTATTGAAGCAAATCAAATCCCATAGATTTCAATACAAAGTCCTCCTGGAGTATCTGAATTTGAATTTATCAAATTATTTAAACTTTACATTTTGCTTCTAAAAATGAGCATTGTTCTTTTAATATCTTGAATTTTGTTTGTCTTTGTAGTATGTACCTGATATTATGAAACAGTTAACACAGTTTCTGTATAAAGCTTGTTTCTGTTGACAGCACTTTGACGACAGTAATCCCAGTAAGAACTGTGTCTATGTGATAGACAACGGGAAAGGCATGACTCCGCGACAGCTCAACAACTGGGCCATCTACCGACTCTCCAAGTTCATCCGCAAGGACAAACGAGGCAAAGTGTAGGTCTTATAAATGTTTAGTTTTCCTTTTCGGTGATGTTGGAGCATGAAAACTTCTACATTTCACCAATTGAGCAAGAGAGTCACACCTGTCTGGTTCCTTTTCCATCTGGTTATACAGTGGACTCCACTTAATATCACCCCTGTTAATATCACATTCCTCTTTACATCATGTTTTTCCCAAGCACAATTTTTCCCTGTATATAATCTATGTAATGTTAAAAATAACCCCAAAAATGATTTTTTAAAATGAAAATTGAATAACTCACTTTTAGTTATAGAGATTGGAAATGCACTAGATTAAGTGGAAAAACATGTTCTTCTTAAAATGTCACATTCCTGTTAATATCATGTTTTTGTCTGGCAAATGCAACATGATATATAGAGGAGTACACTGTAAATGGTGTATGACCTTTCTGGTCAACTTTCTACACCTGTCAAAATATAAGACATATCATCTGATCACAAGGCCAATTTTCAATAGATTAGCTTCAAGCTTTTAGTAAAATTAATCGCCATAAAAGTTCTGACATGTTTGATAACCACCATTATGTGACTCTAATTTACTGAGTTGTGTCCCTTTAATCAATTGCTGAAAGTTTTGTAGAAGATGACATGATCCTTCGTTTTGATCTTGTGGGTCTTGAGAAAATCAGGAAAACATTTTAGGGACAAATTATCTCCCCTCTTTCCCTTCCCCCACCCCATCCCAGCCCAGCTATTTAAACTTATTTCTGGATCAGCTCTCTAGATATACATTTCAGAATCTGCAAGATTGCTACTGTTTACTTACTGGAAAATGTTTTGCTGTACTTAACCCTTAGGCTGCTACACGCGGCAAAAGCCGCGCCGATAAAAATGACCCTCACTGCTACACGCGTCATAAGTCGTTTCTCGACTCGTAGTTTTCAATCGGTTGTCGGGAAATGCACTCTTCGTCTGTGACTATATTTATGTCTAAAACCGAAAGTAGAATGCTTCTGATTGGTCTGACGTCATTACTTTCGATATTCTCGGGAGTTTTCTTAAATAAAAACGAAAAAGTCATAAGAGAATGCAAGTTGGGAATTTTTGCTTACAAAATGGCCGCACAGTCGAAGTGAGACGAAGCTATCCTTCTCTAACATCGATTCCGATAGTAATAAAGAGTTTGTATAGTTCAAAGTTATTAATAATGAATCGATTAGATGGGACAAAGTCAGCAACACTTGAATGCATTTTTTTTATATTGACGAAAGCAGGAAATATTGGCTGACCCCACGAAGGTAGGCTCGTTCATCGGTACCAAATAAACAATTTACCGACATTTCAAATTCGATTTTCAGAAATGATATTTGTTAAAATATTTATCTGTGATGAAACATTAATTACATCCGGAATCAGATAAATTAATATGCCGAAAATTTGCGGCAAGATGATATGAAAGACAGAAAAAACATGTAGCAACAAAAAGTGTCGGCAAGCTTTGAAGTTACCTGATCATATTTTTACCTGAGAATCGCCGAGAATATTCAGTTTGAGAAAAAAAATACATTGATAGAATGTTTCTCTGTTTTGATGTGCAATAAGAAATGTTTACTTTTGTGATTTTATTGAGAAATTCTAGGTTTAAATCAAATCAATTAAAAAAATTACCTTTTCTTACCTGTATTTTCACCTGCACACTTAACAACAGGTACAACATTGGAACAAATCACATAAACATAAACTAGAGATAACAACAAAGTATTTTCATATAACTTTTATTTACCTAATATAAATATTTTTCAAGTTATGATCATTTGAAATCAACACTAAATTGCATTAGATATTACATAATTAATTCAGCACTGAGGGACATTGCTTCACAAATCAATGCAGCAGCCTAAGGGTTAAGTTTTTACCTTTAATATTTGCCTCATATATTTCATGGACGAATGATTAGTGGTGTCACAATATTTTGGTACAGTGTATATTGTACTAATCACAATAAAGAAATGGAATTTGCTTACAATATTTTTAAAAAGCTTATGTTTTTGCTTTTTCTAAGCATTTTAACTCTGCTAACTCTTACAATTCCTAACAGACAAACTTATAACCATAAATAGTGTTTAATATTGCTAATATTGTGGGACTTGATAGAAATTTCATAATTCAGTGTTTTTGCTGCCTATATTTTACAGCAGCCTGTGCCTTATTGAATTTGGAAAATAAATTAGGATTTTCAGATAAATTGGGGAAATGTTTTTCAATTTTGCTTCATTTTGGGAATAGAACACAAATTTGGACTGGGGAAAACAGCCTTGTATCGGCTGTAAAAATGGGCAAAAAAATCACTGTAATCAGTGGTTTGTACCATAAGAAATATTGTAAATCTGTGAAATCCATATGATAAGATACACCTTCTCCCTATGACAATGTCAGGATACGTATTGCAATATATTCTTTCTGTATTGCAATTGAAATTTTCCTGTATAAAGTCATTAATGATAAAATGTTAGTGCTTTTATGCCTTTATGTGAAACATCTTCTGTTCGCATATATATATTGTCTTTTTTGTTGATTACAGAGTCTCCTGGAGGTGAAAATGTTTTTCTCTTGTTATTTAGTTTAGTTTCACTGTTACATTCTAACATAGTATGATTATTAGTATGCAACGCATATACATGTATAATATATACTGGTACATATTATCATCGTCCGTAACCAATGGACCATCGGTTAGTGGCGATGACCTATTGTCTTCAACACTAGCTCATAACATGTTCCAATGGAGCAGAGAAGACCTTTGTACACAGGAGCTCTAATCTAACTGATCAATAACCATTATAAGCATTATAATATATCTAGTCGCCTATTATGTATTTACTGACCCAGCTGGAGTGAATTTCCCTTTGGTTCACTCATTAGAGCGCTAGCACCAAACTATGTCTGCAGTCCTACATTTGCCACCTAGCGAAGTCACTTGGAATTAGAAAAAAAAAATCAACTTATTGGACATAATATCAGGACAGTAAACAACGAGTTTAATTCGTTAACGAGTTAAGTAGGAAATTTGTTTTCAAAACATTTTAATGCCCCCGCCATGAAATGGGGGGCATATATAGTGTTACCCATGTCCGT
Source organism: Mimachlamys varia (assembly GCA_947623455.1). Classification (NCBI taxonomy): domain Eukaryota; kingdom Metazoa; phylum Mollusca; class Bivalvia; order Pectinida; family Pectinidae; genus Mimachlamys; species Mimachlamys varia. Next base: position 32,990,348 of record OX392540.1, read on the forward strand.
CCCGTCCAATTTCATGGTAATATAATGTAACCAGCTTATTTAAATAACTACTGATCCGTTTGTCATCAAACTTTGCATACGTAATAAGCATGAAGAACTAGTTTCTTTTGGGGGAAGGGGGCATTTATGTCTCGGACATTTCTAGTTAATATAAAAAAGTCTTTTAAGAAAATAGGTCTTTGATGTGACAGTGATTGGTGTAATCTAGAAAGCTTACCTTGGTACATGTAACAAGTTTAGAAAATCTATAGAAAAACCAAAGAAATTTCTAATGTTAATTGTAATTGGCTGTATAATGAAATTAATGATTTATGGCTTATGTGTAATTTTTGAAAATCTAACACAATGGACGTCCTTTTGAAACTTACTTCAATTTTAGGTGTATTTTGTATTGTTAACTTTTCTTGTCAGCTTCCTAATTTAATAATGCATGCAAAATTTGCCTGATTCCCAATATCTACATACACTCAACATATGTCCATTTCATGTCCTTATCTCCTATATAATATAAACTTTGTTTGAATAATACTGCAATTTCGAACACATTGTAACAAGCTGTATAACATATTCAAAAACTCATTTACCCTGGAAATTTTATAATGTTGAGGGGAGCTCCTGCAAACTAGGAGGCAGTAGTGTAATTTAAAACATTCAATGACCTTTGATAGGTCAGGTAAATCTACAGCTGATTTACAGAAAACTAGCTAGTGGGCTGCAAATAATAGATAGACTACACTGATGAATTGCTGTATGACAGCTCATTCTGACTTAAATTCTTCTGGTTGTGGGCTGGAGGTGAGCTTTGTAAACTTCGTTTACCCATTTTTAGGGACATTTTAAAACCATTTTGACCTTTCATTTTTTCATTGGAAACCTTATTTGTTTGTCCTTATTTGCTGTTTAAAGTTTTGTTTAAAAACAGTTGAGTTTTAGTTGATTTTCTTTTTGTTGTTGTTGTTTTACACTTGTTTTCATGCCCCTGTCATTATTTAATTTTTGCATATTTCCTCTTTAATCGGATAGAGATATTGAACTGTAATTCGGTTTATATGTAGTCGTATGATGATCAGATGCAGACAGGGCTTTTTCTAAGGTATCTCAGGGGCCGATATAAGGCCCCATTCCCAATGAGATTTTAGCTTCAATTTTCCCAAATTCAGATTTGTTTTCCCAATCAGTTAACTAGGCTAAATTCCAGTCTGTAATTTCCTCAAAGTTTCTGAAAGTTATGTGAAAACGTGTGCACTGTAAACAACTTAGACAGAAATGATGTAATTTTGGCAGTTTAATATCATATATAAAAGATTAGTTTTATTCAGGAAACCATTTTGTTGATAAAATGATGATATTTTCCAATTTCACTTGGGGGGTTTTTCCCGTTTTATCTTGAAAAAGCCCTGGGTAGACCAACTTCTGATTTGGATGTGGTCCACATGTTTATGGCCACATTTGTTTTGTCTTTGAGAATTTTAATGATTTTTTTTTTTTTTACAAACATAGCATACATTGGAGAGCCATGTCAAAATCAAATGGAAAAGGGCTTTTGTGTCAGATGTCCATCTCTAGATTAGGTGCAGCGATACAGATCCTATAAGGCTATGAATTATAAGTTAATCTTTTGACTTTTACAGAAGTGTTGGTGAAGATGACGATGATAAAAAACAGGCCCAGAGTTCAGCCTCACACACGCCTCTCTCCCTCAACAGTGACATCTCCTACTTCGGTGTGGGGGGAAAGCAGGCCATCTTCTTCATAGGAAACTCAACCAGGGTAAGGAATCGCGCCAGAAACTGTTTAAAATACGCTATGATATATTACCACAGTTACCTTGTAGTTCAGTTTTGTAATTCTCAACACACTCATAATGAAATATTTTTGAATGGAATGGTGTTGCATACCATAACATTTGTTTGGAAAAAGATCTATTTCAAGTCTTGTACTTATGTTATATACATCAAAGACAATATCATTTTATGGTTCTTTTTAGCTCGGTTTTATTTGTGTCAAAATATAATATACACTTTAATTTAAACATTAAACTGTTGAAACCGTATGTTGTTTTATGATTGACTATAAAAACTTTATGAAAACACTAGTCTCTTAATTGTATCATATTAACATATTGTAGATAATATTAGTCTATTAAAGGCCCAATATACGTAACTTTCGGCAAAACCTGAAGCGAAAATCAAGTCTAATAACTTATTATATTTATAGATTTAGTTCAGATTAACTGATATCAGCAATATTCAAGATGGATTCCTACGCGGTTACCGATACAGCATCAGTTGAAACACGGTATTTGTAAACACGCGTCCATTTCGAACTGTCTTCTCCCTTCGGTTTGTTGTTGAATTGGGCCCCACCTAAATTATTTTCAATTCTTTGGGTTTTTTTGCCAAGAGTTTCTTGCTAGTTACCACTGGTAACCCTATTTATCGTGATGTACTCGCCGACATCAGGATTTTTCTTATAAACGCCGATTATATCTTGACATAAGTTGTTATATTATTATAATGACGAGTGTACTTTGACTAACGCTGTTATATCTTGATTAAATTAGGAGATTCATACCACCGTGGTTATATTACGACAAGAATTTTTATATTACGACAAGAATTGAGGATATTACGACAAGCGTCAATTAAATACAGCCTCAGGCAGTAATCCCAACTCACCTGTTGGGCAGACAATTGACAAGGGGCACAGCGGGTGTCTTCACGGTTCAACGCACTGACAGCTCTGACCTGTATCGCTCGTCTTGCGGAAGCCATGTTGAGCACAGCAGGGGCTTCACGTCTAATCGCGCACTGCTACCTGTAATTCAGCAGTATACAACTGCCTGCTTCCACGGAAGCCGGGTACACTTCATGCATCATCACACAAGCAGGGTTTACCTTTGCTGAATGCCAGTCTGATTAAAACCAGATCTGAATTCCACTTCGTAAATTCAAATTCAAAATTCAGTAACAGTACAGGTGCACTCCGTTTCGTGAATTCCACTACGTAACAGTACAGGTACATTCCTTTTCATTAATTAAACAGAGTACACCTGTACTGTTACGTAGTGGAATTCAGATATTGTTTTAATCAGATTGGCTGATCGCTATACTTACAAGCGTAACAGAAAGATCGTCTGGGCACATATTCATCATTGTTAGTATTAATCTTCATACAATCATGTGTTGTGTGTAAGTTGTATGCAATAAATCATGTTTAACAGTAAGACTTTCGTCAGTGTTGCCTGTTCACACTTCTTAGGCCGCAGTGAGTAAAACCTTGCTCCGTTGATGTACAAATTGATTTATCATACGGGACAAGGACTTTCTTCATCACATTCGTTGACAACGGAATTACCTTTAATTTACGCAGAAGAAAGCATAGTATTTGTATATATATAAATTATGTTAAACAGTACGATATATCGGTACATGTCAACATTGTAACATAACATGAAGAAGAAAACCTCGTTGTAAGTTGTATGCAATAAATCATGTTTAACAGGAAGACTTTCGCCAGTGTTGTCAGTTCACACTGCTTAGGCGCAGTGAGTAAAACCTTGCTCCGTTGATGTACAAATTGATTTATCATACGGGACAAGGACTTTCTTCATCACATTCGTTGACAACGGAATTCCCTTTAATTTACGCAGAAGAAAGCATAGTATTTGTATACATATAAATTATGTTAAACAGTACGATATATCGGTACATGTCAACACTGTAACATAACATGGAGAAGAAAACCTCGTTCCCGCCGTTCCGTTTATAGGCCGCAGTGAGTAAAACCTTGCTCCGTTGATGTACATATTGATTTATCATACGGGACAAGGACTTTCTTCATCACATTCGTTGACAACGAAATTACCTTTAATTTACGCAGAAGAAAGCATAGTATTTGTATATATATAAATTATGTTAAACAGTACGATATATCGGTACATGTCAACACTGTAACATAACATGGAGAAGAAAACCTCGTTCCCGCCGTTCCGTTTATGTAAGAGTTATGAACGGTGTTATTTTCATGGTGTATGCAATAAATCTTGTTTTAAAAAAAGATTGTCTTCTGTTACCTGTTGTTTACACTTCTCAAGACCGTGGCGAGTATAATCTTGTCCCGTTGATGTACAGATTGATTTAAAATGACACGGGAACAAAGACTTTTTTGGTCACATTCGTCGTCCGTATGCACATACTAAATGTGTTTTGTTTTGAAATTAAGAGCTATCTTTACGGAAACAGAATCTTTGCGTCTACATATTGTGTTACATGTATGTATTTTGTAAGAATAATATCATTTTCAGATTATCCATTACACGTTATTCGTACCGGTAATCGGACACTATCTATGAGATTAATCGCCAGAGGGCAACACGGTCGCTGATTTGCTATATATCTACTCATTTTTCTAATTTAGTTTTTCGTATGAAAACATTTTTGTGCAATAAGCAACAATGGGTGTTAGTTAAAACTATTAACATATGTCTGTTGTTTCCTCCTTATAATTTGTCTTCAAGCTTGTGTCTTCTTTACAGAACGATCCGGCAGTACACCTTTATATTTTGTTATTTTATTTTCACCCATGCTTGCTGGAGGCAAGTCAACTAGCTACATAAACATCTTTCAAAACTGAGAATTAAAGCGGAACCTGGCACAAAGAAGTTTTACTATACTTTTGAATATTGCGTAGAATGTATCTATTTGCAACATTTTGATTACAGGAAACGATCAGTGTTACATTTAAACAATGTGACATTTAAATTGAGAAATACGTAGACCCGACATTGAAATACAAAGTTTATTACTAATGAACTTTTGCGTGAACTTAATTTTTATGCCAGTTAAAATGTTATATTGACAACGGAAAATGAAATTGAATATTTAGCTTATATTTCCCTAGTGTCCTGCATTTGATGATATATTCATGCCGTATCGTAGTATGTAATTTCAAAATAAAGTGCTTTAATTATAGCATCAAGTATTGGTATTATTTTTATTATGTAATTACCATACGTTTCAGGAGATCTGGTACTCGTGATGGGGATTAAATTGAGACGGAAAATATGCATACAATTACTTGTGACCTTGAAACATTCTCCATTCAATAAATTATCATAACAGATTGTGATGTCATTTGGTCATTGCCAAAATGTACAGGTAAAACTTACGGTACGCATGTGTTAATCAATCTCACTAGATCACATAATAATCAAGATAATGGCATCGGTGCAAAAAGTATTTGTTTCTCTTTGTACAGTGTGTCAAAGCACGGAATGTTATCCAAGTCCGTGGTCAAAAGTAATCGTCAAGCTCAGTGTCTGCATTGTGAAACAACCAGAAATGATTGGTTGGTCTGAGATGTCAATCACAACAGCAAAGTAGCCCTCGTGTCAAAATGGGCGGAGCTTACGTAATACACCGAATCCTGTGAGGTGCCGCCCAATTCATTCTCCATTTCTTCTTGATTATTCTTGTGTTTTGAGAAGTTTTACAAAAAAAGTTGTTTATGTGTTTTAAATCAAAATTAGACTATAAGTATAATAGTCTATCTTACTTGCAAGTGTGTAGACAATTCAACTTATGCCATCTAAAATGTAGACGTAAATACATAGATGGATATTTTTATTCAAATGTGTACATAGCCTGCTTGATTGTTGTTATTTAACAAAATAATAAAGTTTTTAGTTCCATATCATTTTTAAGGTCAGGTAGTTCAACACTATTTTATCCTTATAAATTCTGTATTAATATAAGTAAATATTGTGTTCTTAACTGATTCATAAATCAATTTTAACAACGTTGGCCATGTTCATGAGAGTTCTTCTTAACGTCTCTCTTGGAAGTTTTAAGTAGGACTTAGTTTTCAGAATTAGGTTTTTTACTGTGCATAACCTGACTTACATGATTGTCTAGATGATATCTATTTATGACATCAATGTTATTTTGAATGTGTATGTCACCTTATTTACTATATATGCTCTTAACAATGTAGTTGTTTTACTCTTATGTTTTATTTAATTGTTTAACATTTCTGTAATTGTATCTTCTGGTCAGTTGAAATTGAAATAAATTAATTGATAAAATAAACAAAAGATCTCAGAGGAATCTTGGAGTCCACCATTGATGATTTTCATTTGTTCTTCAAAAGTTGTATCCCTCCTCTCTTTTTCCCTTTCATATATGTATTTAATCTAAGCTGTATGGTGAGAATTTCTCTTTAAAGATGACGTAAATGGTCGAAAGATCGTCTATTACTCTCGAAATCCAAGATGAGCATCTGTTGGCCATATTGTTTTTTCAGAATTGCTGAAACCTAGACAATGCACAACTCCCGAGGGACCTAGAAGAACCTGCATGTAAAGTTTGAGAAGGATCCATTCAGTATTTCTCATGAATAAACTATCACAAATTATTACAATTAGTAAAAGGCACAACTAGGGTTCTTGCCTAAAATGTATAGAAGTATTTACTATTTAGTCTAATATGTATAGAAGTTTCTAGCCAATATTTATAGAATTATTTAGTCTAATATGTATAGGAGTTTATAGCCAATATATATAGAATTATTAAGTCTAATATGTATAGAAGTTTCTAGCCAATATGTATAGAATTATTAAGTCTAATATGTATAGAAGTTTCTAGCCTTGCCTAATATGTATAGAAGTTTCTATCCTAATATGAAATATGTATAGAAGTTTCTAGCCTAGCCTAATATGTATAGAAGTTTCTAGCCTAGCCTAATATGTAAAGAAGTATTTAGTTTCTAGTCAATATGTGTAGAAGTTTCTAGCCTTGTCTGATGTGTAAAGAAGTTTCTAGTCTAATATGTATAGAATTTTCTATTCTAGCCTAATATGTATAGACGTTTCCAGCTTAATATGCATATTACTTTGGTCGAGATATATGTTGAAATGTTCTCAAGTTGTATAGGTATATAGCCCGGAAAAGTTTGATAACAGTAATATTGAATTGTTGACATGTATGCGAAACGCAGTTCCGCCCCAAGCAAACTCAGACATAGTGTACCTTTCTTGTACTTAGTTTTTCAAGAATTTGACACTGATTGTATACCAAGACTGTCCAAAGTCAAGTAATTATATATAATAACCCTGTCGGTAATTGCAAGGTGGTGAATGCCCCAGGGGGGAGGGGGGGTGTAAAAGTGGGGTTGGGGTTCGGAGAACAAGTCCACAGGTGTCCGGCACACGTAGTCAAGCGAGCTAAATCAATTACCACCGATTTAGCATGTTTAACAGGTTATTAATTCGTGTAAACAACCAAGACTTCAAAACTAACATTTGCATTTGACATCGCCTAAAGTGAAGTCAATCAAGTGAATTTTATTAAGATTCGGTTCACAGTTATATCGGGGACGAATATGTCACATATACGTCCCTGGCTATACAAAGTAAACAACCGATTATTATTATTCTCTTTATTTCCTCCACAAATGAAGATTCACAAATAGAATAATTACATCATACAATCAACATATAAACAAGAATAGTCTGAATATACATATACAAAGTTATTTCACACACAAGTAATTATATTGAAACATCAATTGTTAGCAAATTGGATCAAGTGAATTTTATTAAGATTCGGTTCACAGTTATATCGGGGACGAGTATGTCACATATACGTCCCTGGCTATACAAAGTAAACAACCGACTATAAGCAATGGTATAAAAAAGTAAAACACACTAATGGCCGCCAGGTCGCATCTTGGATTATGTAAGGCACGAAAGACTGTGATTTACGCTGTGTAGTCGGGGGATGATGAAATACTGGTGGGGTGGTTTCCATGCATTATTTTCACCGTCATCTGATATTGCCGCATAGACGTGGCACTTACCATGTGATCCAGCTATGGTATAACCAACTAATTTTCCACAGTTTGACTAATACTATATTAGTATTTGTGAGAGTCCTCTCCTTGACCGAGTACAACAGAAATCGGAATTCTCAATGAAAGTGAAACATGGCCAATGGACAACGTGGGAAATAACTAAAAGTACACATCGACCTTTACAGAACGTTCTACAACATTGTTGCAAACAATTCAATACATTACGCCTTTACAAACCACAGGGGCCTGATAATTTGTTACAGCTAGTTCTGGAGTTTAACAAATGTTAAGAGTAATTTTACACTGGGGGGGGGGGGGGGGGGGGGGGAGAGAGAGAGATCTCAGATTTCAATAGCAATGCCCCACCCCGCCCCGAAATGGCCTTTATGTCGGGGGGGGGGGGGGGGGGTATCGAACACTAATATAAATTTAAACCACCAAAAGCTGTATCATATTGCTCAGGTCCCTGTGTTTCAGACACATCCCGCGGGTTATCTTATTTTCGTTTTGTAACGTAAACTGTCACCATGAACAGTTTTGAAATTAATAGGCATATGGCAGCTCAAACACATTTTCAGACTTACGTCGAACGGGTTACTTTCATGGCGATCGTCAGTCATCTTGAGCCAAGATTGGCCCGAGATTATGTCAGACATATTGTTATGTTTTTTTTGATAATGGCAAAATTTTCATATGAAATTGTCAAGTGACACTTCATGCGACAAGACCTCGCGATATGTCAGTTATCGTACTCGAGGGGCAGAGCTAACTTATCTCGCGATTGAGAGGTAGCGCCGCCCCTTTCGCACAATAACTGACATATATTGCTGGGTTCCTATGATTTAACCAATACTATCGACAATGGATAGCATTCGTTAGAAGAAAAAAGAGCAAAGATTGAAAGTCAACTCATTATGTATTGTTTCCTCAGAAGTTCCGTGTAGGACTGCTTGATGGCGCAAAATAATCACATTTTGATATCACTGATTATATACACCCATTGACCGTACACCACACACGCCTAGCCTGCATATAGAATTTCGGATGAAATCATCAAATGTTTCTAAATTAATGAAAGAAAGTTAAGCATGCGTCCCAAAAAGGTGTATGTCACACCAGAAATCCAGCAGGATATCCTTTGATAAACATGGACCGTGTTCAGACCACGGACTTGGATTATACAAGTCCGTGGTTCAGACATATTTAAAAAAAAAATTATTAAATGTATTGTAGAATAAAAGGAAAATGAGTGAGATGATGTTACCTTTCACAGGCACAAACACAGTAATGGAAATAAATACAACTTATATTATTTTGAGAAAAGGTTATGCATAGATTTTATGTGCAATGACACCCCCTCCCGTGTTTTACCACGGACTTAGATTAGATTTGCTATCTAAGTCCGTGGTTTTACTGACAAGAATTGAAGTTTTCGCTTTAACCACCACTGATTTACATGGAATGAAACATATTTTGTGAAAACCTGAAGCCTGAATTACGTACAAAAATAGGGAGATAATTACTAGTTCGTTTTAATGAATATTTCATTTACACAGAGACGTATAAAGTCAGAGATTGGCAACTCGCGTTGATCTCGCAATTTCTCGCATGAGCCAATCGTTCTGAGATTTGTCGCGATATAGGGCTGCGGTCCGCGTGTAGTGGATACTGAAGACGAGTTTAAGGACAGATCTCAAAAAATAAACATGCGATAAACAAGTCCATCTGATTAATAAAATAAATGTATATGAACTTTTCACAATCCATTGGGATCGTTATTAGTGTAAAGTAAGGGTGAATAACTTGTGTGAAAATGTAAATTATATTTTTTTCCTCTAAGAGATTGGACAATTGGCAGTTGGCAGGGTGTGTAAATATGTCGTGAACTTTGCCTAGAATAGTTATACTAATTAGTCAGTACTGAACGATCCCTTGCGGCTTTTTGTCCCTACCCACACCTTCCTCCCTTTGTTCGGCTCCCGTAAGATCTCCACACAGGTAAGTCATCTGCACACCTGTGATTACCCCCGCGGCTCTCCAACCCCACAGGGTTATTTTTGTGTCCCAGTATATAATTAGCGTTGAAATGACAACTAGCAAATAGGCGAAGTGAATAAAAGTATCATTTGGATGCTCATATAAAAAGTTAAACATTGTTAAATCACATGTGTGTTTTTTTAAATATGTTTTTAATGTTATAGTTCACCCTATATTCATTTAGTTCTATTTCAAATCGATATATGAGAAGGGATAATATGTGAAAAAATGAAATTTCATTCATGAATAGATTTAAATTTGAACGTCTAGAAAAAAGGAGTTTAACGACAGCTTCGCCTGTTTTTGTTTTTGTAATATGATTTCCTCATTTTGAAATACTGGTACATTCTCAGATGAATTAAGCAATTTTGCAGTTATTTCCCGAAGCTGAACCAAAGAAGACTGATATAAAACATATTATAAAATACGAATCACCAAACAGATTTTAAATTGAATGTTTAGAAAAAAGGAGTTTAAAGAAAATTCTTGCTTACTTTCTTTATACAGTAAACCACGGTAAATTTTCACATTTTAACTGCATTGTTTTATGTAGTTAATTGAAAAACAGCAAATAATAACAATAATATATTAATCAAAATATGTTGAAATAGATCTTCTAGGAAAAATCCAAGCATAGAATATATTTTTTTTTATTTTGATAACATAATTTGCAATGCCGCCTATGGCAGCCTTAATTTTTGCATTTCGGAACTCCTCTAACGATATCATAACCGTAGAAATGAAATTGATGGATTCCGCATAGTCCGCCCGACACGCGGTAAGAGGAAGGGAGAGTTGCCAATCTCTGGCTTTATACGTCTCTGATTTACAACACGAAAATAACCACTGTGATACAAACATCCTCCAAGTAATGCAAAGTTTGTCCACATTTTGAATTGAATATAAATACTCACTGTGAAACCTGGTTATAAGTACACACAATAGTCAATTTTCCGTATAAAGTCGGGAACTAACTACAGTGTACACAGTTCAAGTTTAAAAATACCACAAAACAAGTTAATTGCTTGATACATGAGTGATAGGTGTCACTTATAACACGTGTGAAGTTTGCTTGCGGTCATTCAGACTTACAAGGGTCCGATTACGTAATGTAACGGACACTAACTTGAGATTTAAATTATGTATAATCGAATTTCACTCTGGAATGATTGGACTGATGATATGTTAAACGTTATAAATATCACAGAGTATTACGACATATGATAGCGTATAGCACCAAATACGTCTCTGATAGCACTTAACAATAATTGTGGGTACGTTAGGATTTTGAATGGCCAATATCTAACTCTGAATAGGTATTACAAGTCATTAAATTAACTGCAATACTTCATTTTGTATTTTGATCAATTTTACAAGTTTTGGTGCTTAGCCCCCCCCCCCCCCCCTTCCCACGAAAAAAAAAGTATATGTCGATAACCAATTCTCGTGCCCCTGTGCTTTGTAGTAGACTAGTTGTCGGTCAAACTAGGTCACAGCTCGCTTCACGAACACATGCTTGTACAAAAGAACCCCTGACGTTCTGGTTCACTAGACTAAATTATCCAGCGCTTAAACTCTGGACACTGTTAAAAGTGTGGTCCACATTTATCTACAATATTCAATACTGTTTTTTTTTGTAAATACTAAAAAGGTGAGTGTCGAATTGCAGGAACATAAAAAGCGGTAAAGCTAACAATTCTTTGACATCTTAGACACCTGTTAGCTGCTGAGCTCCCGGTTTTAGGTCAAAAGGTCACCACCGACGGAACGATTTAAACCCTCTTGCATAATATGGACTAGCATTTACTGTCACGTTGGACCAAGTATTCAGTAAAGTAGGGTTGAATGTATGTCTGCAAGTTTTGGTACAGGTATAACCCCATCAACATTAAAGGCTTCGTTTAGTGATTTGGAGACCAGAGATTTTGTTGCGTTTTAATCAAACATCATGTAAAAATCGCAATAGTAACAGCGCCATCTGTAGGGTCATCGAAAACAGCCGAGTCTCCCGTGGATTGATGCAGACTGCAGTTAGCTTACCAAAAGCCATAGGCTGCTGAAATACAACTGTATTTCACACAAAGGTAAGTAATTATTTGTTTATTTAGTCTACGTAACGTAAAGTGCAAGTATTTATCAACGACTATATATGTCCCTTTTGATATCTAAACAATAAGAAAAGATAAATTGACCGACGCCGCCTGGTCGCGGACTTCACTGACATTTCTATAACACCAAGGTTTTTGAAATACTTATTATATATATATATTAAAGCCAGCAGATTGTCTGTGATTACCAAACGAAAGTCCAAACTCTCCTGAATTTATTGGAAATAATTTGCACTATACCTATACACTATTTTAACGATGCTTTGTATATTGAAATAATTCACGAAGCTATATAATATATAGGATATCGTAACGCAAGTTAGGTGATCAAGAGCGATTCTCTGGCACTGTCTAGATAGATCCGTTTGGTTTTTACAGGATGAAAATACACGCCAGTCAAAAATTGCCCTCAAAAACTGTCCCCAAAAAATCAAAAAACAAATAACGGATTTATATTAAAATTGTGACGCGTGTGTCGAAATACATATCTTAATTTAGGTTATACATGTGTGTGGGCACGGCCAAAGGAAGGGACATTCCTTGTATATTTATGTGCACGCGTGTGAAATTGATGGTGCGCGCCCTTACAAAAGTACAACAATAGTTGCGTCCCTTTTGAGGAACTATTTAAAAAGGAAACCACGGAAGCTTGTCGGCCCGGAGGAGCGCGTGACTTCGAGGCGGCAAGATGGAGAAATGTGAAGGTGATCAACAAATATAATAAGCAGAGATATGGACATAGTTATAGAACTGTGACGTGGTTCAATCGAAGCGTGAGTACCACGAGTTATGTGTGCGCGATCGCGTAACGCGGCCAAGTGACATGTGTGGCTAAGAACTGGGCCAGATGGTGCCGTACACACACAAACATGTTGATGGGCACTTGTTATAATATATTGATAGGTGTTGATATTATATGTTTCGTTATATAAAGTTGTTAATTCAATCCAAAGCCGCTATTGTCACTACTCAACTCAGTTAAAGCACGGCTACCGAAGAAAAGATCCCACAAAAAATATGAATGTACAACGTGTATTTCGTCGGCTATTAAAAAATATTAATTATGACAATGTTCACGGCGAAAACAACACAGAATTATTATAAGTATTTATTTCTAGCATATGTGCATTATTAATCATAGCTTTATGATGAAAGCCTTAAAAAAGAACTGAAAATTAAATGTAATAGATTCAGTTGGCATTGTTTTTTTTTCATTATTATAAATGCTATGAAAGACAAATATCAATAACACTGAATGAATATTAAGTTCTTCAGTGTAATTATCTCCAATCCTGTATTCCAGTACTGTTATAACAATTACATGGTACTACATAGCCATAGACTAGTAGAGTACTAGACACATTTGGTTATATTGCAATTGAAGAAGCGCCAACATTAGTGAACAGCTAACTATCGGTGTCGACGAAAAGGTAAAAGGTAATAAAGTTTTTATTAGCTTACTTGACAAAGTAAAAAGTAGATCAAAACAGCATGAACTACCGTTATATATAATTTGTCAGTGTTTTATCATACCTTTAAACAAATCGAGTAATCATCAAGTTCTGAGATGTCGACTTTGTCTTATGTAGAGTTTAGAATTAAAATATTTCCTGAATATTGGTTCAATTTTTATATTTTGAAGAGATGAATAGTTGCTGCACCTTTCTTATTTCATTCTCAAGTTCCAGATATATCTTCTCTGTTTTCACTTGATACCTTTCAAACTTGTAAACCCTATGAGTGCTGAATTGTCTTTGTAACTTTTCAATTTAATTGGAAGTATTTACAATATTTTCATCTTTTGCCTCTTTTGGTACTTTGAGAATTTGTAGAGTATAAATGTGACTTCCATTAAGTGGCATAGCACTATCTCATGGAGACGGACTTTCCTGTATCTTCATGAGTAACAAAAGTTGTCAAGTAATAGTTAATGAGATAATTAGATTATGAAAGAGACCATGCCTTATATGTCAGCAAATAATTCACAATAATCTGTCATTAATTATGATTACTTTTTATTTAAATGTACCATAATTTCCTGCATATTGCCTGCTGGCTCTACAATTTTTTTACATCAGAATATGTCTAGTGCGGACCATCTGGATTTTTTTTATCAAATTATTAAAAAATGGGGCCTATACGTTGCAATCTGCCAGTGCGGCATTTATTTTACAAAAAAGCCTTAATTTTCATCGTGCGGGTTATCTGAAATTTATTTTACAAAAGCCTAAAAAATGTCTTAATTTAAATTTCGCAAGCTATACCCCGGTGCAGGTAATACGTAGGAAATGACGGAAGTTGTAAGATGAAAAAATACAGGCCAGATTCAAGCCAATATAAACACTTAGATGTAACGAACGTCAATTATACAGCTGGCTATTCATGTTGCTGTGACATCTATTTTTTTCTTCTTATATTTCATATAATCAATTTTTCATTATTTCAAGGGGTTTTGTGATGTACTTGCTTCACCAAGTTTACTACATTTGCTTTAATGGACCACCATCTCGGGGTTTAGATGTTTCCATACGAATAGTTCAACAAAACCCATCGAATCTGATCACCAAGTAGGGATCTGGACCAGGAGATTTGAATGTCATCAAGAAAATGGAGGTATGAAAGTCACACTTGGATAGATTAAGAAGATCTAAAAAGGTTTGTAGGATTGCACATACCTGGTAGTATCTTCTTTGTCGGTATATCTCACTGCACATGGTCTTCTGTCTCAAATTTCATATGTAGATTAGGCAATCCTATTAAATTTCAAGTCATATAATACCAGTCCTTCAGATCTTGACCTTGAGGTAAATGGTCATATAACTGCATTTTAACTGCTTAACAATTTGGTTTGACATTATGAAGCATTATTGATCAGAATAAATCAAAGTGTCAAAAGATCAGATTTCAAGGTCATTGGATCAACGATCAAGGTTAAAAACAGGGCTGAGTGGTTAAGATGTTACAATATTCTACCACTAGCCCTCCAGCTATGGGTTGCGAGTTTGAATCCCATGTGGGGCAGTTGCCAGGTACTGACCGTAGGTCAGCGTTTTTTCTCTAGGTACTCCAGCTTTCCTCCACCTCCAAAACGTGACATGTCTTTAAATGATCCTGGCTGTTATAGATAGGACGTAAAACAAAAATAAACCAAACCAAATTAAAATTTTCATTTGACTGCTTAACATTTTATTATCACATTATGTAGCAAACGTTAGTCAGAATAAAACTAGGTACATGTATCAAGTACTTGTATCAATCAATCAAAAGTCACCAGAAAGGTCAAGATCAAATTTTACAGCTCTGAACTGCTAAAATTTTGTTATGACATTATGAAGCTAAGTTGATTGGTATAAAACAAGGCACTACATTTTACATCTGATCTCTGCAAAACTGATCAGATAGCATTGTAATGTCCTTTCTGACATGTCAGTGTTTTAGCTAGTTTTCGGGTCAGAATGACCTAAAGTCATTGTGCTTTGTCCGTCTTCGTGCACCTTGCTTAAACTTTTCACATTTCAAGCTTTTTCTCAAGTTGGGATACTTTGTTCATTTCTAGTTTGAAATAGTTCAAACTTGATTGGAATTACAACCATGAGATGACAGTTTGATATTGGAAGAATTTCGACTCTGGCCTACCCCTGGGCCCGTGGCTGTGTGGAGGGGCTCAAAAGGGTAAAATTGGCTAAAAATATTCTTCTTTACACCCAGAAGTGCCCATTGGCCTCTTGTACTGATGAACATTAATGATGGTATTATGAAGCAAACAGGGAGTTAGCTGACCAAAAAGTGAAGGTTACCAGGTCAAAGGTAAGGCCATACCAATTTGATTTATTGTTCGTCGGAAAAAGAGATTTCAAAATTGGAGCAAGCAGGCACAATTTTTTAATTTTTAAAAAAAATTTTGAATTCCTTGAAAATTTGAGCGAGCGGTAGTTTTCAAAAGACTAAATGTCAGAATACGTGTTTGACTTCCAATATAATGTATCACCAAATAGTACACGTATTTAAATTGTTGAAGCGTTTTTTTAATCATTTCTATGGTACAAACAACAATGTACTTGTATGAAGCTGTGCAATAAAATGGCATTTGAGAAAAAAGCTTTCTTAAATTTCCTTCTAATAGAAAACCCAAGGTCATTCATTCAAGTTAAGTTATTGAACCAAAGCCGCAGGTAACACCTTTTAGCAACAACAGTTTTATCTTGTAGGTATTAAGATGCTTCAGTTCATGCAGAATGCATATTATATCGAATTATTATCAATTAATGATATTGATGACAAAATATCATGTATAATGTACCGCTGTAAAACAAACACTGAAGGCTAGATGTAAGGCACTAGGTGTTTTGCTGACATAACTTTTGAGTTACAATACCGATAATAGTAATGGACACCAGCATTATTTGTGTACAAAATATCCAAATCAGAAATAATAATATTAGTTTATAAGCTGACGTCCCATATATGAATAAGTCCATTATTGTTTATCTCGTGGTCAAAGAAGCATCATGAACCGATAGTTTATCCATTCGGGATTTAAATGTTTTGACTACTGGGGACTAGGTGACCAACTGCAGCATCTGAAAGAGAGTTCGAATGGTATTACCTACATAATTATTTCAAAATATTTATTAACAAACACGTTTTTTTAACTTTAAACAGTAGGCCTATTCTATTAAAAGAAGGCTGATGAAATGACAATGATGTCTGCCAAATTGGGTCGATTGCTTGAGAAGAATATCGATTTGAAATTCATTATAGATGTGTTATTATAGTCGTACATTTGAATTAACAACATATCTTCTGATGTCTCTTACTGAATTCATGATTTTTTAAGATATTTTCTGTTGACACTTTAAGTCACTTTTTAGTGAGACTGCTTGAGTTCCGTGTTTTGTTTATTTGATCAAGAGATCTTGGAACGATAAACCATCTATTGTGGTAATTTACAATCCGACGAACAATAAATCAAATTGGTATGGCCTAAAGGTCAAATTCTATATTTTTTAACTGCTGAATATTTTATTATGACATTATGAAGCAGAGTTGGTAGGAATTAAATAAGGAGTTAGCTGACCAAAAAGTCAAGGTCACTGGGTCAAAGGTCAAATTTTATATTGTGACATTATGAAGCAAAGTTGTTTAGGATTAAAACAAGGAGTCAACTGACCAAAAGTCAAGGTCACCAGCTCAAATTCCAAGGTCAAATTTTATAGCTCTTTACTAATCAGCATTTTGTTATGACATTGTGAAGAAAGTTTATCAGAATTAAAACAAGGAGTCAACTGACCAAAAGTCAAGGTCACAGAGTTGAAGAAGTCAGTCTCACTGATACAAAGGTCAAGGACACAGTTTGTAAATTTCTTTTCAGCCAACCATCATCAGCTGTTTGGCTATTAAAATAAACCTGCGACTGTGGTCCGTCAATCATTGTCCTTAAACAATTTTTGTTACCGTTATAACTAGAGAAGTACTGGATGGATCTTTCCAAAATTTCATATGCATGTTCCTCTTGATGCCTTGTTGTGCTGTATTGATTTTCAGGGTGATTGAAAAAACAAAATGGCTGGCAGGAGGCCATCTTTGATTTTGATAATGAAAAATTGTTACCGTTATATCATGAGAAGTAATGATAGATCTTTCTCAAATTGTATATTCAGGTACACCTTGGTGCCTAGTTGTACAGTTTCAATTTTGGGACTGATCAGAAAAACAAAATGGATTTATGAGTAATAGTTTGTTATCGTTATTTCTTGAGAAGTACTGGATAGATCATTCTCAAATTTCATATGCATGTTCCCCATGGTGCCTAGTTGTGGATGATCAATTATCGAGAGATGTGATGAACAAAATAGCCAAGACTGGCGGCCGGCCATCTAAGATTTGTGAGTAATAGATCCTTATTGCTATTTCTGAAGAAGTATACTAGATAGATCATTCTCAAATTTCATATGTAGGTTGCCCTTGGTGCTTAGTTGTTTTTGGAACATTTTTGAAGAGATCCGATAAACAATATGGCCGACTTGTGGCCATCTTGGATTTGTGAGTTAATAGTTTGTTATTGCTATATCTTGAGAAGTACTTGATGGTTCAGTCTCAAATTTCATATATAGTTTCTCCTTGGTGCCTAGTTGTGCAAGGTTCATTTTTGGACAGATTCGGTGAATATTATGGCTGACAGGCAGCCATCTTGGATTTCGACAGTGATAGTTTGTGACTGCTCCAGGGGGAAAATATGGCCACCAGACGGCAATCTTGTTGACTATTTTAACTATGACAGTATATTATGGTTATTTTTCAAGAAATACAAGATGGATTTGGAATTTTGAACTGATCATAAAAACAAAACTCCAGGCAAGAGACCTTTCAAGTATTGTTAATTTTCAATGGAACTTCATAGAACTAAGATTAAATACATAAATGAATAATAATGATAATATACAACATTTGATATAGTGCTCTATCTAGCTAACATAAGCCTCTCTAAAGCGCTTTACAGTACATAGATATACAATTCCCATACAATCAATACAATTAACACAAACAGTTCTATCATATACAATTCTGAGGAGTTCGCAGGAGCTGCCTTATCAGGTGCTACTACTTCTCCTATACCACCTGGCTAATATTTCCATATGTGTGTGTATGTATGTGTATTAAAATAAGAAGGGAAAAGATCCATCTTTCTAAGAATGAATGAAAAGTCATGAATGGTGGGCACCAAAATCCCTCTGGGATCTCTGTTTGAGAAGTCGGTTGAACAAAAATCAAAATCACTGAGTTTGATCGTTGGGTTTAAAGCTCAAGGATCGATGATTCAGATGAGTCTGAAGAGCTCCCACCGATGGTGTGAAAGCGCTAAGTAATGTGTCTGTGTCGTTTTTCATATTTACATATATATATATAGACATAAAAGCAGGGCCCTTTTTTACCTGTCAGTTTTTTTTAGCTCAAACTAGGTTTAAGTTAATGATAATTTCAGTATAAGGATACAACAAAAGTTTTTGGTTCTAGTACATCAAAATTCAAATGACCGTTGAGGCCATGGTCCTCCTGTCGTAATTGTACCGTGCTTAATATATGTAATATTTGTACAATTCGTATCCATGTATATGCATTGCAATCCAGGTGTTCACATCACTATAATAGACGATTTCCATTATGATCATGTCAGAATACTGGACCGTCTATCACTGCGACTTCAAAACATCCTTTTTTGGGGACGTTGAGTTGGCGCAGTGGTAACGGCCGCAGGTATTTCTGCCTAGGCGATTTGGTGCCGGAGATCGTGAGTTTGAGACCCGGATAGGGCACGAGTCAAAAAATTGTTTTCCTTCGTCATTTGTGTTTCTGTGTTTCTTATAATATATTAAACACAATGTATCATATACACTTAGTGTTGTTGATCTGAAGGTTAAAATGTGAATTTCCTGTCATAATTGTACCGTGCTTAATATATATACATATAATGTTTATTTATGTTTGTATGTTCAGGTATCTTGATGAAAGATGTTCAGGTATCTTGATGAAAGTAATCAATGAGGTATTTTGTTTTGCAGGTATGGATATGGAACACAATTACCAGGAAAGGTGAAATGACGAAGATCATTGCAAAAATATTTTAAATTCTGATGGCCAATAATGGTCTATGTTACACACAAGATAAAATGAAATTGGTCTTGATGGCAAACAATAATATTATTTTCATCTCTTCTGTGCACTTTCAAGACAGAAACAAAATAAAAGGAATCATGGTGGTAAAAAAATGATGGGTAGCAGGGTGTTTGAAAGATTTGGTTTGGTTTTAACGATGGCAGTATACTTTTGTTTGGTAGCACTTTAAGCAATATCTAGGATATAAACTATGAAGGTATGCTGATCTACAGGTCTTGCTGACCTTGACCTATATTCATAAAAATTTCTCTTGACTTGCTTACTCTAATAAACAAATAAAAAGCAAGGGGAAAACATTGAAAAATGCTGTGTGGCTTCCAGTTCTGTCCAAAATTATTCAGCAAGAACAAGATTTTTTTCTTCGACCAGAACAGGAAATTTAACCCATTTGTAAAAGGGATCCAGTTTGCAAAACAGTGAGTCGGACCCCCTGCGGCCTGAGGGGCGGGGCCCAATAGCGAAATTTAATAAATTGTTTAAAATCCTTCTTTATGAGGAATGACAAGATATTGTCCAAAATTGTTCTGTAGTATCCTTCTTTTTCTTTATGAATGACAAGATATTAAGCTTCCTAATGCATGGTTAAAGATGATTCAAAATTTTATAAATTGCAAGCCTGACGCCGGGGCTTAATAGAGGGAATTAATTAAGTATTCAAAATTCCTTAATCTTACAGAATAACAGCATGAAGACCTTTCATCAATCTCTGCCTGGGCTAATCAATGGCAAATTCTTTTTAATCCAAATAAAACAGTTGCACTAACACTTACTCGTAAGCTTTCTAATACTCACCCCCCTCTCTACTTTAATAACCATATTATAACACAGCATGACTGCCACAAACATTTAGGACTAACATTTAATAAAAAAGATACCTGGTCCAATCATATTAATAATATTTATGAACAAGCTTCCTCTAGATTGAATATACTGAGAATTCTAAAATATAAAGTAGATAAAAACACATTAAAAACAATATACATATCTTACATTAGGCCAATTTTAGAATATGGAGACATAGTATGGGATAATTGCACTAAAAATGAATCTGACTTACTAGAATCTATCCAAATTGAAGCTATGAAGATAATAACTGGATTAAGGAAAGGAACATCACACCACATATTATACTCTGAAACACAACTTGAAACATTGCAAACAAGAAGACATAATCATAAACTTACACTTATGTTTAAAATTATTAATAACTATTCTCCTACATATCTCTATAACATCATACAACCATTCCTTAATACAAATACATTTTATCCAATTAGAAATGAAAGAATCTTTAATGTACCTATTGCTAGAACTAATAATTATAAAAAGTTTTTTTCCATCTACTATGAATAACTGGAACTCTCTTGATGACTCTATAAGAAATTCTGTTTCAATCTCTAGCTTTAAATCCAAACGAAAAAAAAGTATTCCCTATAACTATTTCTAAAATGTTTGATAATTGTAATCCTAGAAATCTAAATATTATTTTATGCCAATTGAGGAATAATGCCAGCGATTTAAATTATGATAGATTGATTGATCATTTGGTTGATGATGGTTCCTGTGCATGTAGTTATTTCATGGAAAATTCAATTCATTTTTTCTTTCACTGTCCTAACTAACTACTTGGACCACCAACCAAACACAAAGTCACCTGGTGTGTATTCCACTGTGTACACCAGTCACCTGTCAAGTGTCGGATCAGTAAGCTGTGTTTTGGTGTTAAATTGGCTAATCAGTTACAATTACTTACATTATAAAGCCTATATATAAGTTATTGGACCAAGAAAACCGGTCAAAAAGTGAATTTCAGAGAAATCTGCCTGCATGGTCACCCCTGGTATTCGGACACCCCGCTATAAGAATACTTTGGTGTGGTCCCTAAGGTAGTCTTGAAAGAGAAATGATTTTACAAAGGATAAATAATTGAGGAAACCAGGATTTGAAATGTACCATGGCTTCCTTGAAGATAAAACTTATGAAGTCAAAAAATAGTACGGACTCATGAAGTCAAAAAATAGTACGGACTCGGGAACGTTTGTTTTTCGAAATTTGTATTTTTTTAATTCAATTTGCATAATAAATCTGAAAATATACAGCAATCTATACAATATCAAAATGCATTACATTACAAAACTGTTTGAATGGGTCTTCCTTGAATATAAGTGTCATACTATTGATCAATACCGGCAATATGTCGGCAGCTTCACTGGCTTGGCGGTTTACAATATCAAGGATCTGCAACATACCAAAGGTAAATATTTTGTGTACATGTACTTGCTTTGTTGTGTAAGGCTGAGGTATTCTCTGTTTTGTTTTTTTTAACCAACAACATACCAATCTAATACAGGAATTTATTGATCTTCAAGCGAATTTCCATTAATCAGCAGCCGTGTATGTTAGGACTGCTGGTCTGTGTGTGTCGTTAAATTCATCCTGTTAATAAAACAAATTAAAACAAATAACTTGTTTAGTCAGACATCTCACACAAGTAAAAGATGGTTATTTTTTTTATAAAACAAGGATGTTTTGGTGCATAAAAACGACATACAGAGCTGTATTGGACCGTCGCCAATATACTGAGTAATCAATCATCCCCCCCCCCCCCCCCTTCTCTCTGACATAATCATGACAGGCATTCAATTAATTACGCTAATCACACCTGGTTACAGGGTGCCTCTATTGAGCCTATTGTAACATCAGTCATGGTTGAATGCAGACAGGTAGCTAACGCGGGGTACCTTTTGGGATTATAGCATTATTGACATATTATAGTTATGTAAAATTCAGAGGGGAAGTTTACCATACCCATCAAGGACCCCAACTTACCTGAACACGCGGGGGGCCGCGCTACATGTTTACCTGTATATATTATCGTCCTTCAACAAAACCAATGGCGACATGTATTTCCTTCCGTGAAAATGTAGCTCTATTTCAGAAACCAGCATTGATGCAACTATCTGAAAGGTCCTGCTAGCAATTACAAAAACAAAGCAAAATATATATTACAAAATGAATATATGTTATTTGGGTACAATAAAAGGGTAACGGTTTTGCGGCATATGACATGTTTACACGGGGAAAAGGACAATTTTGTACATGTATGACGCATTGAGGTTGATTTTTAGCAAATAACAAATTATTCTCACTTCAATCACAGGGAAATAGATTTATGTGATAAAATTACCGATAAATACCTATATATCGTCAATATATATAGGAATTTATCGGTAATTTTATCACATAATTTTATACATGTCCCTGTGCTTCAATCAAACACAAATTATTCTCAACTCAACAAACACAAATTACACCAACATATTTGTTAGGTCTTGAAGTAGTAATACTATAAAAGAACCACAGATCAAATCATAGGTATTTTCGTTAAAAACCGCATCTGCATGCAGTCAACCCCAAAAAGGGTCATCAACCCTAATTGATGGATATTGAACGAACACGCGTCAGCTTGCCATAAAATACATTAGAAGGGTGCATGTATGCATAAAGCACCGGCCGTTTCGCCATATATATGGTGATAGAAAGTTACAAATACAAGTATAACTTCTAATTGATAGATTCATGACCGTTTTTATTCGTAATGTTCAATATGTAGAAAATTATTCCGTTGTTACTCTGTTTGACCACACTGCCCACATAGTCCTCAAACACGCTGTCCACATAGTCCTATCAATTTAAAACATGTATACGTCGAATCGTCGCCATGTTTTTGACGCGAATCATGAAGCTTGCAAAAACACTAACACGATAAGGCAGAGATTATTCAATTTTATTGTCAAACTATGATGTGCTACAAAATTTGGATAATTTTACGTAGTAATAAACAGGAATTTACTGTATTGGGCCTTCAGGCCATTGGTATTGCAGCAAAAACAACATTTCATACAATTAAGGATATCTATACATTACAAAAATATTCATTTATATTATGAACAACAATCTACGTTGTACATTGATAAATTTGCGACCAGTTGTACGCACACAAGGGTATAAAGCATAAAAAAATACTCGTGAAGTGATGTCATTCACTGGAGTTGACAGAAAATACAGTACGTACATCATAGTTAAAGAATAATACACTTAGCTTGCAATGTCGAACGAAGTACAATTGCAAACGGAGGACAGTTTCGTCATATTTTCGAAATGTAATTGCATGGTCGGATTCGGAAATTAGAAATTTGGACAATATGTACCGTTCATAGTTTTTGCATCAACGGAACGAGGTTTCTTTCGCGTTATTAAGCAGTGTTAACATGTACAGATAACAGATAAACATAATTTATTTGTTAAACGACATACAAATACCACACTCACCTCTGCGAAAATTGCAACAAAGAGAATTCCGTTGTCAAAGAATGTGATGAAGAAATACCTTGTCCCGTATAATAAATCAATCTGTACATCAACGGAACACGGTTTTACTGACCGCGCCCTTAAGCAGTGTGAACAGAGAAGCTTGCTCTTAATTTCTAAACAAAACACAGTAGGCCTATGTGCATACGGACGACGAATGTGACCAAGAAAGTCTTTGTTCCCGTGTCATTTTAAATCAATCTGTACATCAACGGGACAAGATTATACTCACCACGGTCTTGAGAAGTCTAAACAACAGGTAACCGAAAACATTTTTTTTTAAACAAGATTTATTGCATACACCATGAAAATAACACCGTTCATAACTCTTACATAAACGGAACGGCGGGAACGAGGTTTTCTTCTCCATGTTATGTTACAGTGTTGACATGTACCGATATATCATACTGTTTAACATAATTTATATATATACAAATACTATGCTTTCTTCTGCGTAAATTAAAGGTAATTCCGTTGTCAACGAATGTGATGAAGAAAGTCCTTGTCCTGTATAATAAATCAATATGTACATCAACGGAGCAAGGTTTTACTCACTGCGGCCTATAAACGGAACGGCGGGAACGAGGTTTTCTTCTCCATGTTATGTTACAATGTTGACATGTACCGATATATCGTACTGTTTAACATAATTTATATGTATACAAATACTATGCTTTCTTCTGCGTAAATTAAAGGTAATTCCGTTGTCAACGAATGTGATGAAGAAAGTCCTTGTCCCGTATGATAAATCAATTTGTACATCAACGGAGCAAGGTTTTACTCACTGCGGCCTAAGCAGTGTGAACAGACAACACTGACGAAAGTCTTACTGTTAAACATGATTTATTGCATACAACTTACAACACATGATTGTATGAAGATTAATACTAACAATGATGAATATGTGCCCAGACGATCTTTCTGTTACGCTTGTAAGTATAGCGATCAGCCAATCTGATTAAAACAATATCTGAATTCCACTACGTAACAGTACAGGTGTACTCTGTTTAATTAATGAAAAGGAATGTACCTGTACTGTTACGTAGTGGAATTCACGAAACGGAGTGCACCTGTACTG
Source organism: Mimachlamys varia (assembly GCA_947623455.1). Classification (NCBI taxonomy): domain Eukaryota; kingdom Metazoa; phylum Mollusca; class Bivalvia; order Pectinida; family Pectinidae; genus Mimachlamys; species Mimachlamys varia. Next base: position 33,015,467 of record OX392540.1, read on the forward strand.
TTACTGAATTTTGAATTGGAATTTACGAAGTGGAATTCAGATCTGGTTTTAATCAGACTGGCATTCAGCAAAGGTAAACCCTGCTTGTGTGATGATGCATGAAGTGTACCCGGCTTCCGTGGAAGCAGGCAGTTGTATACTGCTGAATTACAGGTAGCAGTGCGCGATTAGACGTGAAGCCCCTGCTGTGCTCAACATGGCTTCCGCAAGACGAGCGATACAGGTCAGAGCTGTCGGTGCGTTGAACCGTGAAGACACCCGCTGTGCCCCTTGTCAATTGTCTGCCCAACAGGTGAGTTGGGATTACTGCCTGAGGCTGTATTTAATTGACGCTTGTCGTAATATCCTCAATTCTTGTCGTAATATAAAAATTCTAGTCGTAATATAACCACGGTGGTATGAATCTCCTAATTTAATCAAGATATAACAGCGTTAGTCAAAGTACACTCGTCATTATAATAATATAACAACTTATGTCAAGATATAATCGGCGTTTATAAGAAAAATCCTGATGTCGGCGAGTACATCACGATAAATAGGGTTACCAGTGTACTGCTCAGGTATACTTCGTTTTAGTCCTATATTTGTGTGGTTATCAACTGGATTTTTTTCAGAATCACAAAAATTTCCTGAAGTTACGTATATTGGGCCTTTAATTGATTACATATTGATATTGTAGATAATATTATATATTGTAGATGATAACAAAACCCATGGAGTCGAAGGATGTACACGAACTTACTATATCAAAGGAAGAGTTTCAGATGAAAGAGAAGAACCAGGAGGCCATATACAGTGGTTATATCCGGAACAGGAAGGTAATGTACTATTGGGATTTATGTAGGTATCTGAGATGTGTCGAAGATGTGAATGCTCTATAGTGATCGATATGCCAGTCTATCTATTGTCATGGGTAGATGTGTCAAACATATTCAAAAGTTCCTAAAGTCAAAATTGTTGTTACTAAAAATAGATATGAGGCGACGACAGGGGGTATACATAACAAGATTCTCATCTTGGAATATAACAGTTATATCTGTTTGTATATATGTGCATATAGATATTGGGAATCAGGTGAATTTTTTCATGCATCATTAGGTACCTGACTAAATTAGTTAACAATACAAAATGCACCTAAAATGAAAGTAGGTTTCAAAAGGTCATCCATTGTGTGAGAATTTTGAAAAATTACTCATTTAAGCTATAATCATGAATTTCATGATACATCCAATTACAATGATTTACGACTGGGGGGAATGAGCTTGAAGTGAATTCTTTATATTTACATTTGCTCTGCATTGCCGCTGTATAACACTTCCAAGGACAGTTCTGTGTTATGAGACCATAACAATGGAGTGGTTATTATGACATAATTAGGATTGTGACGTCATAATTATAACGTTGAAAATAGCTGGCCAATACTGGGTTGTTGGTTGTTCAATTTATGAGAAAACAACCTTAAATTTTCAGAACAAATTTAGAATATAAATTTTAAATTTTAAATTTATTATCAAAATCAATGGAAAATTGTAAATGTAAACATTACACAGCATTCTTTTTTGTTTTATTGTCCTATAACATGGAACAGAATGCTGTTTAATGCTTAAGTATTTACCCGACAGCCTGGAGACTGTTCCCACATAGCTGCTGAGGACGAGATCCTGGCGAAGGTGATTGAGGAGGAGAAGGAACGAGAACACTTCACAGTGGTCGAGATACATGGCATCAACCAACAGCATATGTCCTATCTCAAGCTAAACATGAAGCAATGGACAAGACAGCTCGCGTAAGTTCTTCTGCTAGTCAGACAATTGCTTATCATAACAGTTGTTCAGATAGATATACAGTCAAACCTGCTCTAACGACCGCCTGTCTATAACGACTGCCTGTCTATAACGACTGATTTTCAGATTCCCCGTGAGATTTCACTATATAACGACCATCTGTATAACGACCACCTGTCTAATGTGGCTAACGACCGGTAATTTTCGACCGACGGTCGCTAGTTCGCTTTCTATAACGACCGATTTTCAGATTCCCCGTGAGATTTCATTATATAACGATCATCTGTTTAACGACCACCAGTCTAATGTGGCTAACGACCGGTAATTTTGGAACGACGGTCGCTAGTTCGCTTCCTATAACGACCGATTTCGCGATCGGGTGAACATATTTTGATCTCACATTTGGCTGTCAGCTGTTCCGGTAACCCGTCGCACATGTACAGCTCCGTACAAAATGTCCGGTATTTGCGTACATGATTCACTAGTAGAAAATACTATAAATGTTGAAAATATGAGTTGTAAAACACATTGACTGAAGATATTACTATTTTATGACAAGTGAAAACTTTCCGGTGAGCCCATCACTGCTGCATCAGTTTTGGACAATATCCTGCATTTTGATTGGCTACTGATAGCGACGAACTAGGTTATTTCCTAACCTGAATAACGCGTAGTGCTTTCCAGGATGTGTAGTCATATGATACGATTGAACAGCGGTGCATCATTCGTGTTTTCGTTTATGCAGGCCTGTTCACGACCCGTGTGTTAGGCCGTAATAGTCAGAATTACCGTCAACGCAGTACACTGTCGACTCTATCGATGTCTAGACGCAGAGACTCCCAAATTGTTCATTTTATAGAAAACGTGGAAGATTAAGTCTTATGTAAGATTTAATTGAATAATTTATGAATGATATTGCCGTGAAAACATCGTATATTTCAATTATCAGTATTAGACCTGTGCCTTCGCTGGTGTCAACCGATCTTCATCGTAACTCGCGCGAGGTGTCAATCAATGTCAAGCCTAATTAACGAGGCTTTGTGTTATGTTTTCAAAGTTTCCTACTCAAAGGTGTTTGTTTTATTAACCTTGAATGCCGACTCACCTGGTTGGTGCTATCATAATCATTCCGACTTGACGTTTTTTTTAGAAAAAGAACAACGAACTCAACCAAGAATTCACAAATGTAATAAAATGAACATGAATATTATTTAATAGGGCATTCATCATACCATTTTAAGATGTTTTTAAAAATATAGATTTAAACCTAAAAATAATATTATAAGAATATATTTCAAAACAAAAAGTTTGACTTCTGAAAATGTTATACTGAATGCCCTATTTAATGACAAGTCATTTATGACATTTTCAATTAAAGTGGTTGGTCCAAAAATCTCGACCTGTCTATAAAGGCAACCTGTCTATAGTGACCGTTTTTCTGTCTCCCCTTGAGTGGTCTTTATAGACAGGTTTGACTGTATTGTTAAAAAACATGTTTAATAAATTCATCTGCTTGTCAATCAATTACTTACCATAACATTTGTTTAGATAAAGATATGGTCAAAACCTATGCATTTTGATTAATGAAAAAGGATTATTGAGGAGAAAAAAATCTTTGATAAATATGATTAAGAATTAATATTTTGAATTCATTAAATTTGTTTTCATTTTATTGCATTATTCAAGTAATTGAGATTTGGAAAATGAATGAATATTAAAAATTGAACTCTTAAACTACAACCACCACAAAAAAAAATAACATCTCATAAAACCAAGAGATTCTCCACAAACTTGAAATCTGTCAACAGCCAAATTCTATGATCCTAGAAGTGTTTGGACTTCAAAAGAGGACACTATGCTAACAAAATATATTCTAGACTTTCGGATCTCTCATCTTGCTTTAGCTCATGCACCCATAAAACTTCATAATGAACTATCCAAACTTTTAACTTGAAAGAATTCAAATATATCTTTAATGTGAATGACTGTGTAGTTCAACCAAGACCTGATATTATTTTACAGACATATTTATCATTACTACATCCACGGTCCGCGAGGAAATGTCGACACAGAGGAAGTCAACATTGGACGAGTACCTAGTCCCTTCAAAAACATCGACATCGATGTAAGTCTCACCAAAATAGATTTCCCTAATTCATTCACCCCTTAATTTTCATAGTGGACTGATCTAATCTTTTAGTTGGAAGAGTTTAAATGTGACGTAAGGGAGGAAATGAAATGAATATCTGACTTGTAGGGAATTACAGGAGAAAGGATTATTGTTGGAAAGTTGATTCCAGTCCGTGTTCATGTTAAAATTGAAGTATAATTGGACAAAAATGTCATTGTTAATATTGTTTTATAGTGATTTAAAATCTTTACATATTGGTCTAGAGATTTTTAATTAAATATTAGCTAAGTAGAAAGCAGGTCATTGTGTGTACCAATCTTTGAAATCATTTAGTCTAAATACATGAGGGTTACAACACTCAAATGTCTGTTGAGCTTTACAATTCTTGGCCACATGACAGGTTTGAGTATTTACCCTCGCATAGTTCTAACTAGCATAATCTGAAAGAATTATAAAAATCATGTCAATTGAGGATGTATTACATAGCACAGCTGTACACGTGATTCATTTCTAGGTGAAGCTCTTTACAAAAGGTCATCCCCATCCTCGTGTCGTAAATCTACGCGATGTGGACGACGACATGCAGACTCAGTTCATACGCACCGCAGCCAATACGTTTGAGTTCAAGGCCAGTGTGGAGGGGTCAGGGGTCGTGGAGGGGGTACTGAGGTACCACCCCTTCCTGTATGACAGAGAGACCTACCCCTCTGATGCCAATGATCCCAGAAGTAAGTACATGTTCCATATCTTTGGTAAGCAGTCATAGATACAGGAGATCAGTAATCATTTCATTTTACTTAAAACAAATATACATATACCTGGATGTTTGGTGAGACCTCTTGTACACCTAAATTCATGGCAGGAACGACAGGATTTTAACGTTTCATTACCTCCCGGGATGTTGTGTCTCCACTTCTCATTGCCTATCGTGGAAAGAGAATTCCAATTTTAGACCCTCAAATTGAGCATTTTTACCACTGACTTTGTTAAAGCATTCCTGGACAGCTCAAATGTGTTATTTTTTCTTACAGCTTACCTATATATTTTTTATGCTTTTAAATCTGAACATGCATAATTTCCCCTTAGAAATTTTATAAAAAGTAGGATCTAGTAAATTAAAATAACAACTTGTATGAAAACAGTGACTGATGATTGTGTTATTTTGTTGAACTCCTTGATGTTTATATAGTTGAGCCTGAAGCGTTTGATGACCATGACTATGCCATCAATGACCGTCCCGCTAGAGGGAGACGCCCAGTGTTTGAGTGTTACTGGAACGGCAGACTTATCCCCTACACATTCATAGAGAAGTAAGAATAAGAAAAATTTATTATTTGGCCAGAGTTTTTTGAAAGCTCTTTGAAATGAGGTAATAGCTTAAAACGAATGAGGAGAGCAGCTAGTAGCCTTCAGGCTGTTTGTAGACCTCAAAAAACAGATAAAGAATTAAATCATACGACCTAAAGATTTCCATAGGAAAACATTACAGAAGATAAAGGGGAAAATCTTAGGTTAAGGAAATTTTCTTAACATTTAGGAACTGGGTTCAGTAAATGCTTTCCTATGGAAATTTTAAAGGTAAGGAATTAAGTTTAGGAATGTTGAGGAAACAGGGGCCTGGGATTTAAAAAAAAAAAAGATGAAAATCAATATAATTTTTAGAAATTTAACCCATTTAACACATGCAGTCACATTTGTAAGACTGGTTAAGTCTAGTTTAACAAAAAAAGTGGTGAATAGGTCACAGAATGTGGTTACCATAGATATACAAGTATAAGTAGGATGTAGAATAATAGGAAATAAGCCAAACCGGGTCATATTTTGAAATAAACTTTATTTTACAACAATTATGAAACAAGTTATCAAACTTAAATACATCACTCTTGTTGGCCCAGATGTTAGCGCGCAAGTGGTCTTTTTGTGGGAGGAAACCAGAGTACCCGAAGAAAACCCATTTGGGTCATATTTTATTTCTATAACTTTTAAAATAAAAAAAAAACTGTTTACTTGGCCTTGTTTAAGTTTTATGGCCCATCAACAACTGGTAATTTAGGACCCAGTGGTTTACTTACTAAGCAACAATTAAATTTATTGTACTTAATAAAAAAAATACAGTGGACTCCACTTAATATCACTCCTGTTAATATCACATTCCTCTTTATATCATGTTTTTTGAGGTGAATTCCTCTTAATATCATGTTTTTTTAACCACTCGCATAAAATGTTCAGAAAATGATGTCATTTCCATTGATTACAGATACAACTTGTACAAAATGTTGCATAGAAATAAAAAATAACCCCCAAAATGATACTTAGTTGAAATAATGTTATCTATATACTGAAACATCTTCATATGTACATTGAATAGCTTACTTGTAGTTATGGAGATTGGAAATGCACTAGATTAAGTGGAAAACATGTTTCTTTTAATATCACATTCCTGTTAATATCATGTTTTTGTCTGACAAATGCAACATGATATGAACAGGAGTGCACTGTAATAATATTGTCAGAAATTGTGTTGTAAATCATCTCAAATGTTACACATCTCTTATGGTATGGTTGTAATTTTATTTTCAAGCTTTGACTGGTGCGCTGAACCAAAGAAGAGTAGGACTTTAGCATTGGAATGTTACAACAGGTGAGAACAATTGTTTAAGTGACCAACAATCTTGTCTCACTTGCTTAGACAATTTTTTAAGAAAATTTGGTTATGACATTATGAAGCAAAAGTTGGTCGGAATCAAGCAAGGTCTTTGCTGACCATACCTCATGGTCATCGAATCAAAGGTCAAATTACATCTTTTAAGTTATAAACATTTTGTTGCGACATTTTGAAGCAAAGTTGGTCAAGAAGGTTTCAACTGTTTCAAACATCAAGGTCATTGGATCAAAGAGTAAGTCAGCTTTTACACTTTTTAAACTATACGTGTCGGATAATACAGTGTGGCCATTCCTGAAGTGTAAATATTTTAGGTTTGCTTAAACTTTAAATTTGATTCTACAAATTTGTAACTACCGGGGTTAATTTTAAATTGTAGACTGAATGTGGCATAAGGATGTTTACGGCTTCATATCTTCCTGTTATTCTCATGAACAATAAGGGGAGGGGTGGGGCAGTAGGGATGGTTTCCATCTCCACATCATTTAGTGCTTTTCACTACTGTTGGTTGTTATAATTTGTTTTCCCTCGTTACAAGGGGTAAAAGGGGCACTAAATCAAACTCTACTAAAACATTTCCAAGTATATAGCTCTAATTTCTGTTTCTATGTATTTAGAATTTCAGGTGTGTTGTTTACAAATGACCATTTCCAGGTGAGCACAAACAAGCTCACATTTATCGACTTAGAAATGAGGTTACGGGAAAAGAACACAGTGTATTCACATCTTGTCAATGGACAGGTAAGGGGAAACAACAGAAGTCACGGAATACAAAATAAATTTTCGTGATAGTCTTGATCAGATACTAACTCTATTTGAATTGTATATGGACATCTATGGCTTACATTCTCTAAATGTTTTCAAGGTTTGGTCTATTGCACAAATGTTCAATTAGTTTTGACCCCTTTATCATAACACTAACAGTGGACCTGCGATAATCTGGATGCTGATAGTCCGGAAATCTCACAATCCGGAAGGAAATGCTCGGGAAAAGATTTCCTTAACATTATTTGTACTCACATGTCCAAAACTGGGCAGTCCGGAAAACTCGTAATCTTGATGGTCTGGGCTGGGAATGAATTTGAAGTTGTTCGGATTATCGAGGGTCCACTGTATATCAATTCAAGTATCACCTGTTATTCTTACTTTTACATAAGTAATATCACAGTTTCAAGAGAACATGAACTGATGTTACAGAAGCCTTGTAGTTGTGTGTAAATTATAGGGAGATTAAGTGTGCAAAATCTAATTCCGATGTGTATTTATCTTTTCAGGAGAAGAGAACTGCAATAGATCGGGAGTTCTTGACTTGGCTGAAGGAATGCCACGATCAGAGCGACAAACAGATCCGTTTCTCACATTTCAAAGGTGTTGTGACTCGCCACGACTTGCCCAAACACAAACAGTTCCCCTGGTCAGTCTACGAACAAGTGGACTGGGACGGCAAGGCCTTCAAAAAAGGTCAACTGGTAAGGGTCAAACTTAGCCATGTTGGATATTGCATTCTGGGGAAACATCCTCAAAATTCCATTGGTTATGCTTACTTGCATTTTCTTCGCCCCATGAAACTGTATCGACAATCAAAAAAACATATAACCTAACAAATCGCTAGTTTGATACCTGTCCTTTGATAACAAAGGAACAACCTTGATTCTAAGCAGGTCCATTTTACTGTTATACTTGTGTGTAGAATTTATTTGATGAACATTACTGGATCAAACTAACTGAGTATCTTCATTGTCTATGAAGTAAACATGTACAGAATTAAAAGTTGAATGAGCCTTGAAGACTTCCTAGAACAAAGTCTTTCTATTAAAACTAAACAAAAATAACTTCTTCCAACAAATAATGTTTTTATTTGTCTATTCCTGAGATTTTTTCCCCCATTTGATAGAGTATATTCTCAGACGAGACAAAAAGTCTCCATCCCAAATTAATGAAAATATGTCAATTACTTTAGGGTTTTTAGTCATGTGAAAATAATCTGTTTAGTAATCATATAAATCTACTGTTTTTCAGGTTAGGATCAATCTACTGTTTTTCAGGTTAGGATCAATCTACTGTTTTTCAGGTTAGGATCAATCTACTGTTTTTCAGGTTAGGATCAATCTACTGTTTTTCAGGTTAGGATCAATCTACTGTTTTTCAGGTTAGGATCAATCTACTGTTTTTCAGGTTAGGATCAATCTACTGTTTTCAGGTTAGGATCAATCTACTGTTTTTCAGGTTAGGATCAATCTGCTGTATTTGGTTTGGATAAATACTGTTAAGTAATTATATATTTCTACTGTAGGTTAGAATAAAAATACTCTGTTAAGTAATTATATATTTCTACTGTAGGTTAGAATACAAATACTCTGTTAAGTAATTATATATTTCTGCTGTAGGTTAGGATACAGCGGACTGTACCATTGCTGCTCGGTACTATCAAACGTTTCCTGCTGTATGGCGAGAACGAAGGTGATGTGTATGCCACAGGTGGCGATATTGAGGTCAGTCAGGAGCCGAAGTCTATGTATGACGAGGAGAAAATTGTGCCCCTGTCCAAGCTCGATCGCACCTGTTCCTCGCAGGCGGTGCGCAGGCATATTGATGAAGAGGAGGCAAAGTAGGACACTGTTTCTATATTAAACGTAAATGCAGTATCTTCATATGGTCTTGCATCCAGGGGCTGCGATGACCAAGTAGTTAAGGTGTCTGACATTATGCTAACCACTAGTCCTCTAGGTCTTAGTTATGGGTTTGAGGCCCACGTCGGGCAGTCACCAGGTGCTGGTCGCTGGTCGTTAGTTGGTGGTTTTTCTCCGGAAACTCCAGCTTACCTCCACCACTGAAGCCTGGCACATTCTGTAATAACCATTTAGCTGTTAAAAGGATATAAAACATACAAACCGATTCTGGTTTTTGTCCACACTTTCAAACACTCTAATTTCTGTAGATTATATTAATGCTGTTTACCAAGAAATATTTTTCTGACCTCGCAAGTAAAATCCTTATTAGCCTTGTATGAATCCAGGGTTTGCGTTGAAGCGTTGAAGCCATCCCTATATCTTTTTCAAGCATAGAAACTGAAAAGGACCCCACTTATTTTCAGGATTCCCATTTAAACTATGGAGAGGACCCTATTTATTTAGGAAAGGACCCCATTTATAATATGCCCTGCTCAAACCCTGCAATCAATAACTTAATATGTTATTTTGTTAACTTTTATTTGCTCTTATGATAAATTTGCCCTTATTATGATGGGCGACATAGGCAAAAGTAAGTAGCAATGAAAATATATAATTAGTAATGTTCTTTTGGTACCAATTTATTCAGAGTCACGTTTGCCATTTGTTTTAGATTACCGTCGACTCTGATAGTAAACTGGCCAGAAGGATATGAAGTGAAGCAGAATGAGAAAAGGCCAGCAGGAAAAACCGTGGGTAGGTTGTTGGGACAAGTCTTAAAACTGTCGAGTGGTGTCCTATACATCCATAAAGTTGAATGGGTAGATTTTCCTGTTCATATCCTGGTCTGGCCATTCTTCTCCTGCTTTATGTCTAGATTACAATATCATAATCTAAGTAATATAATAAATAATATAAGCTATGATATCACGGGGATATCTACGTCAAGTCTCTGTAATTTGTTTATTGAATCATTGCATCTTTATAGCTTGGGGGGGGGGGGGGGGGGCTGTAGTGGACATGTTTTGCTTCAGCAATACTCAATATGCTTGTTCATCATTAATTCCTCATATTTACGGTCAATTTTACCATTTTCAGGTGACATTAAAGTCCAGATAGCAAATAAGAAAGGGGAGCTGATCAGCAAACTGCCGGGGACGGCCGTCGTGTCCAAAAAACTGCTGGTGGAACTCAAGGTCGTGTGGCATTGTACGTGTAGCAGAGAGTTGGACTGTATATTGACCTTCAAAAAAAATTTATTGTTTCTAACAACACACTTGAAATTAAATACACAATTTTAAAAATATTTTGTATTTCTGTTTTATACTCTATTAGAATCTTTTTCTAATATTAGAATCTTTTTCTAAATTTGGAAAACTTTCTTTCTCAATTTTGAGTTGGGATTATGATTTTGTTAATGCTTTGGTATTCTCTAATTTATTTTCTCAATAGTAAAAAATTAATGTTATTTCTGCTCAATCAATTCCTCTCATTCACATTAAAGCTAATGAAAAGAAACACATGTCACGCAATGTATCGTGTCAGGCAGACTGACTCTAGTAACACTGACATCCTGAAATAGGATTGTCAAATAGATTCTATTGAATTCCCTTGCTTTCTATGTAAACATGTCGGCATTCCTTTGTTTGAACAGCTAACGGTGGTGATGAGGTCATGGTGTCACACATCAGTCAACACGGCAAGAACTGGCCGTACTGGTTCAGGAAGATGGGTAGGTAGCTTATAAGTCAATTTATACTCTTTTGTTTGTTCTGTACTGGTTCCGGATGTTGGTTAGGTAACTTATAAGTAAACTCTATACTCTTTGTTTGTTTATTTACTGGTTCAGGAAGATAGGTAGGTAACTGCATGTTAAGTAAATTTTATACTCGTTGTTTATTCTGTACTGGTTCAGGAAGATGGGTAGGTAACTCTATAAGTCAATTTTATATTTGTTGTTTGTTTCATAGTGGTTCCGAAAGATGGGTAGGTAACTCTATAAGTCAATTTTATACTTGTTGTTTGTTTCATACTGGTTCCGAAAGATGGGTAGGTAAGTTGTAAGTAAATGTTATGCTCTTTGTTTGTTCCGGACTATAGAATTGAATAGTCACTATTAATTTGTTAACATTTGATTGCAGAGAACATAAAAAATCTTGGAGCCCATACTTTATCATTACAAGTGGTCCTGAATGAGAGTGGAGCAAATACCTACGCTGGCAAGCCTCTACCCTCGCACAAAATCAAGTTTCACGTCACAGGTAAGATCAGTAAGCAAGCCTCTATCCTCCCACAAAATCAAGTTTCACGTAACTGGTAAAATCACTTGGCAAGCCTCTCCCCTCCCACAAAATCAGGTTTCATGTTACTGGTAAGATCACTCAGCAAGCCCCTACCCTCGCACAAAATCAAGTTTCACATCACTCGGCAAGATCACTCGGCAAGCCTCTACCCTCGCACAAAATCAAGTTTCACGTTACTGGTAAGATCACTCAGCAAGCCCCTACCCTCGCACAAAATCAAGTTTCACATCACTCTGCAAGATCACTCGGCAAGCCTCTACCCTCGCACAAAATCAATGTTTCACGTCACTGGTAAGATCACTCAGCAAGCCCCTACCCACGCACAAAATCAAGTTTCACATCACTCAGCAAGATCACTCGGCAAGCCTCTACCCTCGCACAAAATCAATGTTTCACATCACTGGTAAGATCACTCTGCAAGCCTCTACCCCCGCACAAAATCAAGTTTTATGTCAAAGGTAAGATCACTCAGCAAGCCCCTACCCTCGCACAAAATCAAGTTTTATGTCAAAGGTAAGATCACTCAGCAAGCCTCTACCCTCACACAAAATCAAGTTTCACGTTACTGGTAAGATCACTCAGCAAGCCTCTACCCTCGCACAAAATCAATGTTTCACGTCACTTGTACGATCACTTAGCAAGCCTCTACCCTCGCACAAAATCAAGTTTCACATCACTGGTAAGATCACTCAGCAAGCCTCACTTGCACAAAATCAAGTTTCATGTCACAGGTAAGATCACTCAGCAAGCCCCTACCCTCGCACAAAATCAAGTTTCACGTTACTGGTTAGATCACTCAGCAAGCCTCTACCCTCGCACAAAATCAAGTTTCATGTCACTGGTAAGATCACTCAGCAAGACCCTACCCTCACACAAAATCAAGTTTCATGTTACTGGTAAGATCACTCAGCGAGCCCCTACCCTCACACAAAATCAAGTTTCACGTCACTGGTAAGATCACTCAGCAAGCCTCTACCCTCCCACAAAATCAAGTTTCACGTTACTGGTAAGATCACTCAGCAAGCCTCTACCCTCCCACAAAATCAAGTTTCATGTCACTGGTAAGATCACTCAGCAAGCCTCTACCCACCCACAAAATCAAGTTTCATGTCACTGGTAAGATCACTCAGCAAGCCCCTACCCTCCCACAAAATCTGTTTTGATATTTCACAGAACAAAAGACCTTCAGCATAAAGACGGATAATGGTGTTCCTTGAATTACTATCCAAAGGTTTTCCGTGTTGACAAACACGACCGAAAGTGTTTTCATCCATTAGGCCTACTGCCAATCAGAATCAAGCGGCCAGAGCCTGAGGCACATGTTTTTATCGATAGACGTTTCAGCTGCGTTTTTGTCGTTCTCCAAACTGGAAATGTGTTACCTGTACGCTGTCTTTGTGAAGTCGCTACATCTAATCTAAAAATAGAACCGATAGTAGTTCGACACCGCTCTGTGATACAAGTGAACGGCTGAGCGGTAGGAGTTTATACACATGGGCCGTTCTCTGTTCGGGTAGCACTGCAGTAAGTGTTTATATGTCATTCCACTGTTATGGTCAATGAAGTGTTTAAAAGTGGTAGTCAGGTTGTGCAATAGGTAAAACACTTGACTTTCTTCAAGTAACTGTTGTTCAATTCACCGACCGGACTGAGAAGGTATAGAGTCACCTGCTCCATCATCATAATTGTTCACTGATTTTTAGCTCACCTGGCCCGAAGGGCCAAGTGAGCTTATGTGATGGTGCAGCGTCCGTCGTCCGTCCGTCCGTCCGTCCGTCGTCCGTCGTCCGTCCGTCCGTCCGTCCGTCCTGCGTCCGTCAACTTTTTCCTTTAAACGACTTCTTCTAAAATACTGAAAGGCCCAGTGACATGAAATTTGGCTGGTAGATTTCTTGGAAGGAGCTGAACAAAGTTTGCGAAAAAAAATCACTTTGACCTAATTTCAAGGTCACAGGGGTCAAAAATGTCGAAATCTTCAAACAACTTCTTCTAAAATACCGTCAGGCATAGAGACTTCATATTTGACCAGTAGCTTCCTTAGATGAAGCCAAATAAAGTTTGCGAAAAGAAATGACCTTGACCAATATTCAAGGTCACCGTGAGGTTAAATCTATTTTAACATTTAAACGACTTCTTCTGAAATACCAAAAGCCCTAGAAGCATGATATTTGGCTGAAAGGTTCCTTGGATGAAGCCCAACAAAGTTTGCGAAAAGAAATGACCTTGACCTATATTCAAGGTCACAGGGGTCAAATCTGTTAAAACCTTTAAACGACTTCTTCTGAAATACCAAAAGCCCTAGAAGCATGATATTTGGCTGAAAGGTTTCTTGAATGAAGCCGGACAAAGTTTGCGAAAAGAAATGACCTTGACCTATATTCAAGGTCACAGGGGTCAAATCTGTTAAAACCTTTAAACGACTTCTTCTGAAATACCAAAAGCCCTAGAAGCATGATATTTGGCTGAAAGGTTCCTTGTATGAAGCCGGACAAAGTTTGCGAAAAGAAATGACCTTGACCTATATTCAAGGTCACAGGAGTCAAATCTGTTAAAACCTTTAAACAACTTCTTCTGAAATACCAAAAGCCCTAGAAGCATGATATTTGGCTGAAAGTTTCCTTGGATGAAGCCGGACAAAGTTTTCGAAAAGAAATGACCTTGACTTATATTCAAGGTCACAGGGGTCAAATCTGTTAAAACCTTTAAACGACTTCTTCTGAAATACCAAAAGCCCTAGAAGCATGATATTTGGCTGAAAGGTTCCTTGGATGAAGCCCAACAAAGTTTGCAAAAAGAAATGACCTTGACCTATATTCAAGGTCACAGGGGTCAAATCTGTTAAAACCTTTAAACGACTTCTTCTGAAATACCAAAAGCCCTAGAAGCATGATATTTGGCTGAAAGGTTCCTTGGATGAAGCCGGACATAGTTTGCGAAAAGAAATGACCTTGACCTATATTCAAGGTCACAGGGGTCAAATCTGTTAAAACCTTTAAACGACTTCTTCTGAAATACCAAAAGCCCTAGAAGCATGATATTTGGCTGAAAGGTTCCTTGGATGAAGCCCGAGAAAGTTTGCGAAAAGAAATGACCTTGACCTATATTCAAGGTCACAGGGGTCAAATCTGTTAAAACCTTTAAACGACTTCTTCTGAAATACCAAAAGCCCTAGAAGCATGATATTTGGCTGAAAGGTTCCTTGGATGAAGCCGGACATAGTTTGCGAAAAGAAATGACCTTGACCTATATTCAAGGTCACAGGAGTCAAATCTGTTAAAACCTTTAAACAACTTCTTCTGAAATACCAAAAGCCCTAGAAGCATGATATTTGGCTGAAAGGTTCCTTGGATGAAGCCGGACAAAGTTTGCGAAAAGAAATGACCTTGACTTATATTCAAGGTCACAGGGGTCAAATCTGTTAAAACCTTTAAACGACTTCTTCTGAAATACCAAAAGCCCTAGAAGCATGATATATGGCTGAAAGGTTCCTTGGATGAAGCCCGAGAAAGTTTGCGAAAAGAAATGACCTTGACCTATATTCAAGGTCACAGGGGTCAAATCTGTTAAAACCTTTAAACGACTTCATCTGAAATACCAAAAGCCCTAGAAGCATGATATATGGCTGAAAGGTTCCTTGGATGAAGCCGGACTAAGTTTGCGAAAAGAAATGACCTTGACCGTTATTCAAGGTCACAGGGGTCAAATCTGTTAAAACCTTTAAACGACTTCTTCTGAAATACCAAAAGCCCTAGAAGCATGATATATGGCTGAAAGGTTCCTTGGATGAAGCCGGACTAAGTTTGCGAAAAGAAATGACCTTGACCGTTATTCAAGGTCACAGGGGTCAAATCTGTTAAAACCTTTAAACGACTTCATCTGAAATACCAAAAGCCCTAGAAGCATGATATTTGGCTGAAAGTTTCCTTGGATGAAGCCAGACAAAGTTTGCGAAAAGAAATTACCTTGACCGTTATTCAAGGTCACAGGGGTCAAATCTGTTAAAACCTTTAAACGACTTCTTCTGAAATACCAAAAGCCCTAGAAGCATGATATTTGTCTGAAAGGTTCCTTGGATGAAGCCGGACAAAGTTTGCGAAAAGAAATGACCTTGACCTATATTCAAGGTCACAGGAGTCAAATCTGTTAAAACCTTTAAACGACTTCTTCTGAAATACCAAAAGCCCTAGAAGCATGATATTTGGCTGAAAGGTTCCTTGGATGAAGCCGGACTAAGTTTGCAAAAAGAAATGACCTTGACCGTTATTCAAGGTCACAGGGGTCAAATCTGTTAAAACCTTTAAACGACTTCTTCTGAAATACCAAAAGCCCTAGAAGCATGATATTTGGCTGAAAGTTTCCTTGGATGAAGCCGGACAAAGTTTGCGAAAAGAAATGACCTTGACCTATATTCAAGGTCACAGGGGTCAAATCTGTTAAAACCTTTAAACGACTTCTTCTGAAATACCAAAAGCCCTAGAAGCATGATATATGGCTGAAAGGTTCCTTGGATGAAGCCGGACAAAGTTTGCGAAAAGAAATGACCTTGACCTATATTCAAGGTCACAGGAGTCAAATCTGTTAAAACCTTTAAACGACTTCTTCTGAAATACCAAAAGCCCTAGAAGCATGATATATGGCTGAAAGGTTCCTTGGATGAAGCCGGACTAAGTTTGCGAAAAGAAATGACCTTGACCGTTATTCAAGGTCACAGGGGTCAAATCTGTTAAAACCTTTAAACGACTTCATCTGAAATACCAAAAGCCCTAGAAGCATGATATATGGCTGAAAGGTTCCTTGGATGAAGCCGGACTAAGTTTGCGAAAAGAAATGACCTTGACCGTTATTCAAGGTCACAGGGGTCAAATCTGTTAAAACCTTTAAACGACTTCATCTGAAATACCAAAAGCCCTAGAAGCATGATATTTGGCTGAAAGTTTCCTTGGATGAAGCCAGACAAAGTTTGCGAAAAGAAATGACCTTGACCTATATTCAAGGTCACAGGAGTCCAATCTGTTAAAACCTTTAAACGACTTCTTCTGAAATACCAAAAGCCCTAGAAGCATGATATTTGGCTGAAAGGTTCCTTGGATGAAGCCGGACTAAGTTTGCAAAAAGAAATGACCTTGACCGTTATTCAAGGTCACAGGGGTCAAATCTGTTAAAACCTTTAAACGACTTCTTCTGAAATACCAAAAGCCCTAGAAGCATGATATTTGGCTGAAAGTTTCCTTGGATGAAGCCGGACAAAGTTTGCGAAAAGAAATGACCTTGACCTATATTCAAGGTCACAGGGGTCAAATCTGTTAAAACCTTTAAACGACTTCTTCTGAAATACCAAAAGCCCTAGAAGCATGATATATGGCTGAAAGGTTCCTTGGATGAAGCCGGACAAAGTTTTCGAAAAGAAATGACCTTGACCTATATTCAAGGTCACAGGAGTCAAATCTGTTAAAACCTTTAAACGACTTCTTCTGAAATACCAAAAGCCCTAGAAGCATGATATTTGGCTGAAAGGTTCCTTGTATGAAGCCGGACAAAGTTTGCGAAAAGAAATGACCTTGACTTATATTCAAGGTCACAGGGGTCAAATCTGTTAAAACCTTTAAACGACTTCTTCTGAAATACCAAAAGCCCTAGAAGCATGATATTTGGCTGAAAGGTTCCTTGGATGAAGCCGGACAAAGTTTGCGAAAAGAAATGACCTTGACCTATATTCAAGGTCACAGGGGTCAAATCTGTTGAAACCTTTAAACGACTTCTTCTGAAATACCAAAAGCCCTAGAAGCATGATATTTGGCTGAAAGGTTTCTTGAATGAAGCCGGACAAAGTTTGCGAAAAGAAATGACCTTGACCTATATTCAAGGTCACAGGGGTCAAATCTGTTAAAACCTTTAAACGACTTCTTCTGAAATACCAAAAGCCCTAGAAGCATGATATTTGGCTGAAAGGTTCCTTGTATGAAGCCGGACAAAGTTTGCGAAAAGAAATGACCTTGACCTATATTCAAGGTCACAGGAGTCAAATCTGTTAAAACCTTTAAACAACTTCTTCTGAAATACCAAAAGCCCTAGAAGCATGATATTTGGCTGAAAGTTTCCTTGGATGAAGCCGGACAAAGTTTTCGAAAAGAAATGACCTTGACTTATATTCAAGGTCACAGGGGTCAAATCTGTTAAAACCTTTAAAGAGGCATCACGTTAAAACCATATTTTTTTATGCTTATTTAGAATTATTGTATACATGAATTAAATGTATACTCTTGTGGAAAATTAATGGGCGATTTACGCTGAAATATGTTCTCAAAAATTTTAATTAATAATTAAAAAAGGGAATCACTATTCGTTGATCAACGATTTGGACATGCAAATTTTTTTGCATCACATATAATAACGCATGCGCATAACAAGCTAAATCGGTAAACAAAAAATGACGATCCGCGTGACCTACATTTGTACATGTAACTACCAAGCGAAAAGTGGCCGAATGGTCAAATCTTAACGTAAGGATTATATTACGGAAGCATAATGAGGGATGGGAAGTATTCAAGGGAGAGACTGACAGCCCAATTGTTTGCATTGTTACAGTTTTCTTCTGGATAGCCGGTGACACAGTTTTGATTTGGTTTTGGGGCTTCCCAAGGGATAATTCTTTCATTCCTCTGTTACATTAAATGCGTGTGTAAAACTTGAAAGCGTGTATTGTAATATTCCCTTTATAATATTACAGTAAAACGGCATTATTGAATTATATTGCTGAAGAGAAAGACCTGGGGGTACGTTATAAAACGCCGGTATATCCCGGGCGATTGAGTTTAATGTATACATATTCAATTTGGACAAAATGAATAAATTTATGTCATCATGTGCGGATAAAAAATTCTTGTCATACCCAATCTATAAAATACGGATTGTACAAATATTATCGGGTTTGGACCCCGGTATTGGATTTGATATGAATCAAAATATATGCATTATATAAGTGAAGTCATTAATTCATAAAAAAAAATCATATACATGTATGTCCCATGTCTGCAGTTGTGTTGAAAATGTTAACGAACCTTTAAATTTACATAAAAAAAGTAAAATGAATCATAACATATATAAATGGATTAAGTATTTGACAATTTTCTTCTCGACAAGTTCCAAATTTGATATATATATTATACATGTATTCTACATGTTTAGTGCGTGGTGCGTCATATGAGTGCACGGACTTCCGTGATACATATATAATTGTAAGTGTTAAAGTATGTTGACGCTGAAAGTTGGATAGATTTTAGATGAATATATAGAAAGTCTGAAAAAAAATCTTCAAGACATCGAGTTGCATAAAAAAAAATCGGAATCATTTCATTTTATTTTTGCACTTTTCAATGCATGCACACCTTTTGTGAAATGGTTCTAAATGAGGATTCGTGAAGATAACTTTTTACAGAAATTAAGGTTTGCCCTATGGTTGTCATCGTCGGAAACCCACATGACACTGTTAAACGTACAATGTAAGATAGTGCAGTGTCGTATTGGTTTCTGACAATGCATGACTAACGGTCTCAGTCAGGTACTGATGTCGATAAATGATGCAGAGATGCCGACATAAATTTCTTCATATGAATATCGTGTGTAATTAACGTCTGATTATTAATGTGAATATGATTCAATTAATTGATACACGGACTTTGTGTCTGGTTCATCATCGGACCTATACATTAGTTTAAACTTTATTTTATTATGGTTATAGCAATAGTATACATACATAATATAAACGTAAGGATACAGAAACAAGTACACAGTACTTATGTTAATCCGTCTCCTAATATTGATATGAGCTATGGACTGGTATTGAAAAAATTATGATACATGTGTCATAAATATGATATATATATCTATATAACAAGTGCAGGAGAAAGAAACAGAAAGGGTGCGCAGGGGTCGGAATGGGGATCACTGGGTGGCATCGGGGTGGGCATCAAAGCTGCAAAAAATGCAATTTGTCGAACAAACACTAATTGTTTCCAATTTCTAGTTCAAAGTATATACAGTATTTGATTTAAGTATTGGGACTGTACATCTGTTCCTTGTAATTTTTACTGTAAGCAAGCATACAGTAAACAAATAACAAAACGATAAAACAATAAAAGGATTTCTGGCATGAAGGTAATGATATTTTAGAAACGTTTAGACTGACTGATGAAGTTTTGAACACAATCAAAAATAACTTCGTTGAACTGAACATGGAATTCTGAACTACCATGGAGTAAAAGGTTAACGTTATAATTGGGAGGAAGGCGACTAAAACATTGAAGTCTAAGCTGCTGGTAATTAGCACACTAGAGGAGGAAATGTTCCTATACATTACGCGTCCCCTCCCGTTGGGCCCCTTCGTCGACATGCGACAAAATAGTCACGTGATTGACGCGTGATCATCGCTATTTTTATCGGGCTTTCCCGAGAAATGCAATTTTGCAAGTGGCTAATAAACACATTTTGAGAGGACTTTGAATATAAACAGGATAATGCATCTGGTAGTGCAGACAGCATGTTCATTCAATAAATTCATTGTAGACTTCCCCGGGATGCCCCTTTAAACGACTTCTTCTGAAATACCAAAAGCCCTAGAAGCATGATATTTGGCTGAAAGGTTCCTTGGATGAAGCCCAACAAAGTTTGCAAAAAGAAATGACCTTGACCTATATTCAAGGTCACAGGGGTCAAATCTGTTAAAACCTTTAAACGACTTCTTCTGAAATACCAAAAGCCCTAGAAGCATGATATTTGGCTGAAAGGTTCCTTGGATGAAGCCGGACATAGTTTGCGAAAAGAAATGACCTTGACCTATATTCAAGGTCACAGGGGTCAAATCTGTTAAAACCTTTAAACGACTTCTTCTGAAATACCAAAAGCCCTAGAAGCATGATATTTGGCTGAAAGGTTCCTTGGATGAAGCCCGAGAAAGTTTGCGAAAAGAAATGACCTTGACCTATATTCAAGGTCACAGGGGTCAAATCTGTTAAAACCTTTAAACGACTTCTTCTGAAATACCAAAAGCCCTAGAAGCATGATATTTGGCTGAAAGGTTCCTTGGATGAAGCCGGACATAGTTTGCGAAAAGAAATGACCTTGACCTATATTCAAGGTCACAGGAGTCAAATCTGTTAAAACCTTTAAACAACTTCTTCTGAAATACCAAAAGCCCTAGAAGCATGATATTTGGCTGAAAGGTTCCTTGGATGAAGCCGGACAAAGTTTGCGAAAAGAAATGACCTTGACTTATATTCAAGGTCACAGGGGTCAAATCTGTTAAAACCTTTAAACGACTTCTTCTGAAATACCAAAAGCCCTAGAAGCATGATATATGGCTGAAAGGTTCCTTGGATGAAGCCCGAGAAAGTTTGCGAAAAGAAATGACCTTGACCTATATTCAAGGTCACAGGGGTCAAATCTGTTAAAACCTTTAAACGACTTCTTCTGAAATACCAAAAGCCCTAGAAGCATGATATATGGCTGAAAGGTTCCTTGGATGAAGCCGGACTAAGTTTGCGAAAAGAAATGACCTTGACCGTTATTCAAGGTCACAGGGGTCAAATCTGTTAAAACCTTTAAACGACTTCATCTGAAATACCAAAAGCCCTAGAAGCATGATATATGGCTGAAAGGTTCCTTGGATGAAGCCGGACTAAGTTTGCGAAAAGAAATGACCTTGACCGTTATTCAAGGTCACAGGGGTCAAATCTGTTAAAACCTTTAAACGACTTCATCTGAAATACCAAAAGCCCTAGAAGCATGATATTTGGCTGAAAGTTTCCTTGGATGAAGCCAGACAAAGTTTGCGAAAAGAAATTACCTTGACTTATATTCAAGGTCACAGGGGTCAAATCTGTTAAAACCTTTAAACGACTTCTTCTGAAATACCAAAAGCCCTAGAAGCATGATATTTGGCTGAAAGGTTCCTTGGATGAAGCCGGACAAAGTTTGCGAAAAGAAATGACCTTGACCTATATTCAAGGTCACAGGAGTCAAATCTGTTAAAACCTTTAAACAACTTCTTCTGAAATACCAAAAGCCCTAGAAGCATGATATTTAGCTGAAAGGTTCCTTGGATGAAGCCGGACAAAGTTTGCGAAAAGAAATGACCTTGACCTAAATTCAAGGTCACAGGGGTCAAATCTGTTAAAACCTTTAAACGACTTCTTCTGAAATACCAAAAGCCCTAGAAGCATGATATTTGGCTGAAAGTTTCCTTGGATGAAGCCGGACAAAGTTTGCGAAAAGAAATGACCTTGACCTATATTCAAGGTCACAGGGGTCAAATCTGTTAAAACCTTTAAACGACTTCTTCTGAAATACCAAAAGCCCTAGAAGCATGATATTTGGCTGAAAGGTTCCTTGGATGAAGCCGGACAAAGTTTGCGAAAAGAAATGACCTTGACCTATATTCAAGGTCACAGGGGTCAAATCTGTTAAAACCTTTAAACGACTTCTTCTGAAATACCAAAAGCCCTAGAAGCATGATATTTGGCTGAAAGGTTCCTTGGATGAAGCCGGACATAGTTTGCGAAAAGAAATGACCTTGACCTATATTCAAGGTCACAGGAGTCAAATCTGTTAAAACCTTTAAACAACTTCTTCTGAAATACCAAAAGCCCTAGAAGCATGATATTTGGCTGAAAGGTTCCTTGGATGAAGCCGGACAAAGTTTTCGAAAAGAAATGACCTTGACTTATATTCAAGGTCACAGGGGTCAAATCTGTTAAAACCTTTAAACGACTTCATCTGAAATACCAAAAGCCCTAGAAGCATGATATTTGGCTGAAAGGTTCCTTGGATGAAGCCCAACAAAGTTTGCGAAAAGAAATGACCTTGACCTATATTCAAGGTCACAGGAGTCAAATCTGTTAAAACATTCAAACAACTTCTTCTGAAGTACCAAAAGCCCTAGAGGCATGACATTTGGCTGAAAGGTTTCTTGGATGAAGCCTGACAAAGTTTGCAAAAAGAAATGACCTTGATCTTGATTTGCCTAGAGACATGATATTTGGCTGGTAGCGTCCTGGGATGAAGCCAAACAAAATTTGAAAATGAAAATGATGTTGTCTTATAAGGTCACAGGGGTAAAATATGTTTAAATCTTAAGATGTTCTTCTAAATGTCTTACATTAAAAGATTTTAGGGGACTTTAGGGTTACACTATAATATAAGTCAGAGATTGATACCAGGTGAGCGATGCAGGCCCATTGGGCCTCTTGTTTATTTTTACTGCAGTTTCCTCCCACAGACAGGTACTAAACTAATATCCTAGTCGTTAGGAGAAATTAATATAAGTTGACATTGCTTATTTCATCATTGTTGTCGACTAAAATAAGTTCATGTAAAATCTACAGTTTAAGGTATCCTTGGTGTAGGTGCTCCATCTCTCATCTATTTGTTATTGCCTACCATATGCTAGAATACTTCGGTACCCACTTAGGATTCCTCCACCGACATATAAACCTAATTACACTGATAGGACGTTGGGACTCCCCCCGCCTCCTGTGTTGGTATTACCACGCATCCATTTTGCTTTATGTAAATAAGTATACAAACATTACTGGTAGGATTAATGATACTGGAAAGATACAATTTACAGGTATTTAATGTTTTGATATCTTATCAACACTCAGAGGCCGAGCCGGAGAAGTTCACCGTCGGGATGTTAGATGGCCCGTTCAGGGTTGGAATTCCATTCCAGATTCCTCTGGAGTTCCAGGACGAGTTTAACAACCACAGCAAACCTTCCATCAAGTTTTCACCAGAACTAGAGGCAAGGTACTGTGTTAGTTTATATATGTCTCCAAGATTTATAAACCCCAAAGTAGAAAGAGAAGAGTTACTAGAGTTTTCTTAGATTTTAAGCTGTTTCTGGTAATGGTACATGTATAATGATTCTTGATTCTTTGCCTGCTGATTCTTTAAGCATTGTGACAATAAGCAGTGTGAAAACATTTAAGCAATGCCACATTAAGTAATGTGAACACACACAAGGTAACATTACTTATCATGAATTATTCCAAATTTTGACTTGGAGGAGTTCAAACTTGTCTCCAAAATTGGTGATTGAGTTTGAAGATCAAACTAAGTGGAACATGTCTTACCTCTACAGTGGGCTTGAACTGAGTTACCAATCGACACAGGTGAAAGGTTTTAACCTTGTCATCAGGGGCATCGTCGCCAAGGGAATGGTGGCAGGCAGCGCAGGAAAGGTAAAATCATGAATGATCTAATGATTATAGATAAGGTCATGTTGGCTCTATGAGATGTAGGTATGATTTTGAATTTGGAAATGTTTTTAAACTGGTATATTGGGATGTGCAATAGGAAAATGAAAAGTCTAAATGATAAGGGTGAGCTATAATACTGTATGATATTGAGAATGGATTATATTGTAAAATATTTTTAAATAAAGCTATGAAATAGATGTAAAGAAATAATGCTGTCGGTCAAATCCTAACACAGCATGCTTTGTTAGATATCTTCCTGAAATTTATATGATATTTTCCCATTAAAAATCATTTCTGACATTTCAGAGCTCACTTTCATATTTAATGTGTCTAAAATCTTGTTAAAATATTGCAATTTTGCAAAATGAAATTTGTTTGCAATACCCAACCCTACTACGTTGTAAATGTTGAATTAGGATCACATTATACATCTCAGTTCCCTATTGACTTCAGAGTTTCATCATGACCATTAAAGTACCAGGACTGGAACAAGATAGTCAGACTCTCAAGATCAGACTGTTACCAGGTAAATGACGTAGTTTGTGTATTTCTGAGACCAGATTAACCTATAGCATTGGAATAGTTTCTTTATTGAAAACAATATTAGCGATGTTAGGGGGGGGGGGGGGGGGGGAATGTAAATACTAGTGATTTCAATTTGTAACTACACATTTGTATAAAACATAATTACAAGAATGCCTTGAGGACACTTTAATAATTTCTGTTGTGTCAAAATGTGTAAATAAGTGATGATCTAAGGGAGATAATCCTGACACAGATCCCAGATAAGTGTACGTGCAAATCACATGTACATATAAGATTACTTATTATTTTTTCGGGGGGGGGGGGGGGGGGGGGCCTAACTCTTATAAAGCATAATGGGAAATGTAGCATGCATCCTTATGGGGAATATATCACTTTAAAATGAGAAAATGTAGACCACATAATAAATTCTGAACGACTCCAGTTTAAATGAATTCTACTGTGTTTTGTAGTCTTGTTTACGTAAAAGTTATTTCAAATTGTTTGTCAGGTCCACCCCACAGTCTGTATGTGGACTGTGATGAGGAGCTAGAGATAGAGAATGGTAAGGCCATGGCTTACAATGTAGAAGTGCGGGACCAGGCAGGCAACCCAACAAGTGATGCCAAATTAGTAGTCACATGTAAAGTAAGTCAACACAGGAAATTTTCATCGTTGATGACAGAGATTTTGTCAGGTAGTTTGGGAATTGGACCCTGTCTTGAAATTGGGAAAATTTGTCAATATTTAAACCAATAAAATGTGAATTTAAAGTGTTTATTTTTTTATATTGTCACTTGAATAAAAAATTTTAATTTTATTTTCTTCGGAAATTTGGGTGAGTGATTTGAGGCCTAAAGGGAGTAGTTGTAAGATTCTGGCTGTAGATCAGTGATGTTTTCTCTAGGTTCTTCACCTTCTCTTCGACTCCGAAACTATTCTCCTCAATGGTCATTGCTGTATATATCAATGGGACATACAGTACACATTTGAACATTATTGACTATATATTAATAATCAGGCTTAGTTTATAAGCTTCAGTGAGGGTATGGGAGTTGATGCTACTTTCGTTCTGTGTTAACAGTTTGCTGGAGTGTCTGGCTTGCCTACCTATACATTAGACTGCTCTGGGAGTGGCACAGGTACCCTGACTGGTGATCCAATCAACCTAAAACAGATCAAGGACTTCCAGAAAATCCGAGCTTTGATAGAGCTACAGGTAAGTCGAGATCTATTTCAGTCGATGTGACTTTGAATTGAAATTTTTGCTGTAAATACGTATAAAGGTTTATGTTGTAATGAGCTCAAATACTGCTATGCTTTGCACATATGGCTGGCTCAATACAGAAGTCCTCCAAATGTGAAGATGATCTTATTAACCTTAGTTGTTCTTGTTTAAAAATGTTTTTTTTTTAAATCCTGAAATTTTCAGGAAGTCTATATTTAGGTTTTGGTTGATAAAATTGCTAAGATAGGCTACAGAATAACTGGATAAAGGGTCAATTTCCTCAAATGTACAGTAATATTGTTCCCACTTTTATATTAATTAAAAACTGATATTCGACCATCTCTTTGTCAAGAAAAAATGAGATTGGTGCATCCTTGAATGAGCAAAATCTTCTCCATTTTAATAGAACCACAAGGAGGTGCGCGTGGTGGAGAGAACTATAAAAGTGTTACCTAGCAACCGTGTAGCAAGCATCCAGGTACAGATCAAGAATGAAGATGGCAAGATAACGACACTAAAGTCTGGGGGTTTAATAACGGGCCGAGCTGGCGACCACATCAACAACATCAGTAAGATATACACACAACCTCAAATATTTACAGTTGTATGGTATTGTCCATGGATCACTTAATTGAAAGCTGTGTCATTAATGAGACTTTAAATGACATTGACTACGAGACACAATTCTTAGCCAATAAGCATGCGACAATACACTGTTCCAGTTTTTGAACAAATTTGTGCAGACTGTAAAATATGTAAGTTTAAAAAGAAACGAAAAAAGGCAATGAAAATAAAAATATAAGTATTGAAGTGTTTTGGTATGACATTTATTATTTCTATTTGAATGACATGGCTCTGTAAGTGAAAAAATAATAATGAGTGCTAAATGTTGCTATATCTACTGGCCCTTTTCAGATGTCTTTATATATATAAACAATGTATCTGCAATTTATTGAATTAATCTCAACCAGTAAATTGTCAGACATCAGCATTTAGGACTGGACCAAATTTTTTACCCACCATCATAAGGAAAATTAAAAAAGAAAATTTTGTCTTTAAAGGCCCTATATACCTAACTTTTGGCAAAACGGCAAAAAGCGAAAATCAAGTCTAATAACTTTTTATATTTATAGATTTAGTTAATATTGACTGATATCAGCAATATTCAAGATTAATTCTTACGCGGTTACCGGTACAGCAGCAGTTGAAACTCTGTATTTTTAAACATGTGTCCCCACTTGAATTATTTAAATTTTTCTGTCAAGAGTGTTTTGTGAGTTACCGCTCAGGTTTACTTCGTTTTAGGCTTATTTTTGCATGGTTATCTTGAAGTTACGTGTATTGGGCCTTAAAAAATGGTCTTTGTTTTTGCTCAGTTACAGTTTAGATGTGCATCTTAGGAAAGTTCACTTGGGATTTAATGTGTTTATAACTTAAATGATACTTTCTTGTCCATTTTAACATTACAGGTTTCTCGCTGTCAGATGAAGCTGGAAGAAAATTGGAACTAGATGAAAAATTAGCGGCAAAAATAAAGGTATGCAATGTTGTATAATAACGTAATTTATTTTTTAAGGCGAGATCATTCAAAATATCTGTAAACTGACCACCTGGGCTTTCATATTTAAGGGTACCAAATTTAGTTTTAAAATATTTGCCCTTAGTAAGTAATTCATATTCACCCAGTGTTACTGATGCATTTACAATTATCATTATGTTGGAACAAGATGAGAAATATAACAGGTATTCTCTTGTTAAATTGTATTTGACTCTTTTTATGTGTCAAAACTCTGCATTACCCCACCACCGCTTGTATGGAGAACTTTCAGCATTATAAATGGTTCTTTGATTAAAGTGAAGGTATATTGAAAGATTTCGTAAGAAAATGATGTTGGCGGTATAGGAAAATGATGAAAATGGAAATATAACTGTTATGGATTTGAGCATAATGAACTATAATTTATGATGAAGTAATAGTTCACCAACGTTATATACATGTATGTATTTACGCATCCTTTTCATTGTGACCTCACCTTATAACATTCACATTGAGAATGAATAAATCAAAATTAAGTAGTCGCACGGTCTCTTCGTCTGTCACAACTCACAACAATACCAACCTTTTTACTGTATTTAATGAAAATCATTGAATCATGCAGCGATCAATTTACAATTTATTTTCATGGCTCCTTTTTGTAAATGTTGCCGAAAAATATGGGTCCCACAATGTTAAATTTAAGTATTTCCAGAATTTCTTTAATTCCTTTCATAATTTTATGAGTACTGGACTCGAGACTCGCAGGTAAATTGATCACTGCTCATGTAAATGTCGCCCCCACAGGTGAACTGGGTTCAGAAGATTCCACGGGACACTGTGGTAGAGGGACATCTGCCCGACATCAAAGTCCCCGCAACCTTACTGGACACCAAATACTGTCAAGTCACGGTACAGGATTCCAGCGTCGACTTCTCCTTCACCATCATGTAAGTCCAACAGCTTTATCGCTCAGTTTTTAGTCCATTTTGTCTTGCTATTACATCGCATTTGTTAGACAAAAACATGACATTAACAGGTATATGACATAAAGAGAAACATGTATTTCCACTAAAACTAAATCAAGTGTAGTTCCAATCTCAATAACTAAAAGTAAGCTATTCACTATACATATATGAAGATACAGGTAAAAATGGTGTTTGGGGAAAACATGATATAAAGAGGAATGTGATATTAACAGGAGTGATATTAAGTGGAATCCAATGTCACTCTTTCTCAGATTTTCATAGTGTTATTGTGTCTTATTCATCTTTCAAGAAACAAGATGTAAACTTTGTTGACGAATTTCTTTGTCCCCAAAGTTTTACACTCTATTGTCACAGCTGTTCTATTTGAGTAGCAGAATGGTTCAAAAAAATTATTGATAAAAAATGCACCAGCACTTTAATGAGTCTACTCCATACTGTAGTCAAGACCTATTTGGATTGCCACTTTGAAAAATCAAACAGTTGTAGAAGGATATCTCAGTAAAGTTGATTCAATATGTAACAGATTCACACCCAGATTAAGAATGAAGATTATTATAGATATGTGATCTTTTGTTATAGATCCACACCCAGATTTAGAATGAAGATTATTATAGATATGTGATCCTTTGTTACAGGTCCACACCCAGATTTAGAATGAAGATTATTATAGATATGTGATCCTTTGTTACAGATCCACACCCAGATTTAGAATGAAGATTTTATAGATATGTGATCTTTTGTTATAGATCCACACCCAGATTTAGAATGAAGATTATTATAGATATGTGATCTTTTGTTATAGATCCACACCCAGATTTAGAATGAAGATTATTATAGATATGTGATCTTTTGTTACAGGCCCATTCCTGCCGACCCTAACCAGATCAGGTGTAAATGTAGTGGTTCCAACAGAGTCCGCATCGGGGAGACACTTGAGGCACCGATCATTGTCATGATCAGTGACAAGTTTGGAAACGAGATCACAGATGTAAGATTTGATCTACATCTCGACAGCTTATATTTTGAATCTCCCATTTTCCAAGTCCCGTGATACAATGAGACAACAAAGGTTCTTAACTCTTTCACCCCAGTTTCATAATGAATTCTTCCATCTGTTGAATTAGAAGAGCTCAAATATGTCTATAAGGGTGAGTGAAAGTAAATACATCCAATGTAAGAAATGAAAATTCATCCTGCTGTCAAAATGTAAAGTTTTCATGGTTTGGAAATTCTCTTGTTTCTCATATTAGGAAAAATAGCTACAGGTATATAGGAAAAATAGCTACAGGTATATAGGAAAAATAGCCACAGGTATATAGGAAAAATAGCCACAGGTATAGCTACGAGTTAAGGTGATTGTCCGTTAACTATCAGGGGATTATCTTGTATTTGCAGCTTCCCAAAAACACATCCCAGGAGGTACAGGTCAGTGGGGAAGGCCTTAGAAGCAAGGAGGTCAAGGTCACATATTCCAAGGTGAGTGAGGTCAAGGTCAAAAAGTTATATAATTTGTATATCACCTAAGCAATGAAGTTTACAATTAAATCATCTTTTGTTTTTGAGAATCTTTCTTGATGATTGAACTTTTTTATGCCCATGGAGAAATTGGTTTGGCAGGTGACCATACCTTTTAACATTTGATTAGGGACTCAAACCCTCTTTCCTGCATATAATAAGTGTATATAAATTTGATGCATCAATTTACAGGGAAAGTTCAGTATACAGTCTGTGACCGTAGAGGGAGGCAAGACTGGGACGCGAGACCTTAAAGTTGTATGGAGAGAATTCCGAGATTTTGTCAAATTAGAATTGACTGCTGGACCCCCAACAAAGCTTTCGTTACCTGGCTGGGAAGAAAACGAGGTAAAATTCTTGATAATTGATTGTTTTAGGTATAACATTTTAAAAATTATTTAGTTAAGAAAATGTAGTTTCAAAGAAAAGAGAAAAGAAATCAATTTCGTTGGAGGCTTATATAAAATATTAATGTATTTATAGCCTATACTGACATTTGTTCAGTAATTGTTGTTCCTTTTAAGTAGAGTTATCTCGTAGCCTTGACGACAGAATATTACTGATCAGATCTCCAGGATGTAGACAGCAATGTCTGTAAATGGTTGTATGGCGAATGTTTTTTGCAAACAGAACACAGCTGTTGCTGAATTTAACGTCCTGTGTACATTTCAAGCTATTGCTTTAACAATCAGATTAAAATCATATCTTGATCTCCGCACCATTCCGTAAACTTCTCTCTGCTGCATCAAGATCTGAGGACATCCCATAGGGGGTCATCTTCAGATGACCTTTGTCGCCTCTTTACTTAACACTAAAATAATTTTTTCATTGACCTGTCATCTTGCAGCAAGTCATTTCGTCACATTATTCCTTGTTAACTCTTTGATGACGAAATAACTAAACGTACAAATGCGATTATGCGAGCTTTGTCGCCTCAAAAATCCACATTTCCGATTCTGAACGTAGTAATATGGTTGGCTAATTCAAAATGTCATCTGAACGTGACCCGCTATGGGATGTCCTCTGATCTTGATGCAGCAGAGATAAGTTTACAGAACAGTGCGGAGATCAAGATTTGATTTTAAATAAGGAATATATGGTATTTGAGTAATCCGAGGTTGTTTGCATATGTACAAACTCAGTCGGTACCAAAGTAACTGTTCGACGAATGAGGGGTATTCGAGTAAACTGGGTTGGAGTAAGTGGGGTTTTACTGTAAGTAGGTAAATTTCAACCTTTGGGTGCATTGAGCTAATTGCATCTAAATAAGTTTTGAAGGAGAAATTTGTATACACATCTCAGACTGTTTCAGTTTAATGAGGTTATTACTTTTTATTTCAGACAGTGACAGTGTTGAATGAGAACAAACTGCCCCGCGCCCTTGTGGTACAGTTGTTGGACGAGGGAAACAATGAGGTTCACATGGCCGACATTAAGATACAGCTAGCCAAGGACCCCAAGATTAAGGTAGTTCAGCCACAGAAATGTTTTAGAAAATAATGTTTATATGGATGACATCAAGATACAGCTAGCCAAGGACCCCAAGATTAAGGAAGTTCAGTCACAGAAATGTTTTATAATGTTTATATGGCCGACATCAAGATACAGCTAGCCAAGGACCCCAAGATTAAGGTAGTCAGTCACAGAAATGTTTAAGAAATGTTTATATGGATGGCATCAAGATACAGATAGCCAAGGACCCCAAGATTAAGGTAGTCAGTCACAGAAATGTTTTAGAAATGTTTATATGGCCGACATCACGATACAGCTAGCCAATTGCAAGGACCCCAAGATTAAGGTAGTCAGTTACAGAAATGTTTTAGAAATTTTTATACAGATGACATCACGATACAGCTAGCCAAGGACCCCAAGATTAAGGTAGTCAGTTACAGAAATGTTTTAGAAATGTTTAAATGGGCGGCATCAAGATACAGCTAGCCAAGTACCCCAAGATTAAGGTAGTCAGTTACAGAAATGATTTAGAAATGTTTATACAGATGACATCACGATACAGCTAGCCAAGGACCCCAAGATTAAGGTAGTCAGTCACAGAAATGTTTTAGAAATGTTTATATGGATGGCATCAAGATACAGCTAGCCAAGGACCCCAAGATTAAGGTAGTCAGTCACAGAAATGTTTTAGAAATGTTTATATGGATGGCATCAAGATACAGCTAGCCAAGGACCCCAAGATTAAGGTAGTCGGTCACAGAAATGATTTAGAAATGTTTATATGGATGGCATCAAGATACAGCTAGCCAAGGACCCCAAGATTAAGGTAGTCAGTTACAGAAACGTTTTAAAAATGTTTATATGGACGACATCAAGATACAGCTAGCCAAGGATCCCAAGATTAACCCTAGAGCTGCTATCCCCGTAATATTACGTTTTGCTGGTCCGCTGCTATCCCTGTAATATTACGGGTTAGATCCGCCATGTTGGAATCCCCGTCTGAAGCGATGGATTATGTAAAAAATATTTACAGTTTGGACCTAAAACATGCATTTAAAGTAAGCTCAGAATCGAATCTGAAAACATGCAAAACATGAAAACTCAACTCGTAGTTGTTCGTAAGAAACCCGACAATGCTGTGTGAAAACATGGTATTCCCCCAAAAATGCCGATATTTTTAGCTCACAAATCGTCATCGAAAGCAGAGCATCTTACGTCACATTTCCGGTATTTCCGCGCCGAAAATGGTCGACATGGCAGGTCAATTACCGGACGTAATTTCCACGTTTTCACGGTATGTCTCTCGTTTTTATGTGATTTGAATACATCATTGTAAATATGAATGTCTCTTTGTTTCGAAGTTAATTTGGTTATATAAAATTCTCTTTAAATCTAATTGAATAACGTATAATGATCAATAATTGGAGAAGAACTCGCCAAGATGGTGACGTCAGCGAAACCTGCGATGCCGATCGAGGTCTGCACAGTGAGCCTGGCATTTTACGGTGTTTCATAAAGTCTAACGCGATTTCGGATAATTAAATGAATGAAACTAAAACAGTAAAGCCTTGTGTTGTATTTTATCACGAAATATCCTGTTGACATGTCTATATTGATATGTGTGTTGCAAGTTTTCATGCTCAGTGTAGGCGTTCGTTTGTCGTATCGAATGTAAACAACATGGCGGATAACACAGATTCTTCGGACGACATAGCCAATGTTTTACCTGAATTCCGAGACTTATTTGAAGAAATATTTCATGACGACAACAGTGAAGAGTTCGAAGGATATGAACTAGAAGAGAATGAAGAAATTGATGAGCCTTATGATGCTTTTGCTGAAGGAAATTGGAGTCGGGGTAGACTGTCGCCGTCCACTTTCACTTTTACGCCGGAACCGGGATTGAATTTACAACAGACCCCAGCCACTCACCTGGAGTATTTCAAGCATCTTCTATCAGAAAACATAATATCTACTATAGTGCAAGAAACCAACCGGTATGCAGCCGATTTTCTAGCCACACACAGGAATTTACCACCACATTCCCGTCTGAGGAAATGGATTCCCGTGAACGACCAGGAGATGTCAGCTTTTATTGGTATGGTCATCGCCATGGGGTTAGTGACTCAAGCAAACATCCAGGATTACTGGTGTACTTATCCTGTAATCAGCACTCCTTTTTTTCGGACTGTCATGTCTAGAGATAGGTTTTTGTCGATCATGAGCTTTCTCCATCTATCGGACAACAATTTGGCCCTACAGAGAGGACAGGAAAACTATTCTCCCCTTCAAAAACTTGGGCGTCCATATCAGGAGATGGTCGGGAACTTCCAGAGGGTGTACACACCACACCAGGAATTGGCTATTGATGAGGGCATGATACCATGGCGAGGGAATCTACATTTCCGTGTGTACAGTCCGGACAAACCTACCAAATATGGCATTAAGGTATTTATGCTATGTGACTCGACAAATGGGTACTGTTCTAGGATGGAACTGTTTACTGGGAGGGAGAGTCGACCTGCACCTTCGGAGTATGGAGTGACTTATGATCTGGTAATGAGACTGATTCAGCCCTACTTGAATAAAGGATATAAGTTATTCACAGACAACTATTTCTCCATTCACTACCTCTTCTACAACCTATATTTGAATGCCACTTTGGCATGTGGAACTCTCCGTTGCAACAGAAAGGGTGTCCCCAGGATGCTGAAAGAGGCTAGGCCAGACAGAGGAAACATTGTCACTGTCAATAATGGAGTCTTGGCTGGTGTCAAGTATGCTGATAAGAAGGATGTTTACCTGCTCACAACCATTCATGAAGGTATGTTGATAAACACTTAGCAAATCAGAGTTGATCCTGATAATTAAATATATATAAATTATTTTGTAGAGAGAAAATAGATTATAAAGATGTATTCATAACAATCTGTTGTTGTATAATTAATGCTGATCAGTTTTAGATTTTTTAATGACGTCTTGAAAGAGGATTCTTTTACGTTTTGTTTCATTAAATACATGTATGTGATATTATCAGGACAAATTTAATTTGAGTTTGCGAAGGACAAGCTCATTTTTTTTTTTAAATATTTAACCATAGAGTATCATAGATACAACTTACAAGTTTAGATGAAAAGAGAGATCTGTAAAATTTTCTTAAAACTCATTGTCCAGTCCTCAAATGACCTTGGCTGTTACAAGGAAGTTTAACCCCTAAAACAAAACTAATTGTGTAAAATATTATTTTATTTACCAGGTAAAATGCTTCCGACAGGGAAAAGAGATCATGAAGGGAATGTCATTTCCAAGCCTGATTGTGTCTCCGACTACAATAAATACATGGGGGCTGTTGACAGATGCGACCAGATGGTGACTTATGGTTCCTTTCAGCGGAAAACTTTAAAGTGGTGGAAGAAGGTAAATAGTAAAATATGCAAACAGAAAATTTAAATGACTCTTAATTTGTAAACTGTTTTTTTTTTCTGATCAATGTATATTCGTAGTTCCAGGTGTTACCTTGTAACAGATTTCAAGATGAAGAACTGGTTATTCTGAATTTTTATTGCATTTCTGAGTGGTGATAAGTGTTGTACTAAATATTTGGTACCTATGTCGATCATACACACTGTTAACTTTATTCTGGTATGACTAGTTGCTAATTACATTTCTTTTGTTTTAAAGGTTTTCTTTCATACACTTGGCCTGGCTGTACTGAACGCCTACCACCTCTACAAATGTGGAGAGGATCATCCTGTCCCTCACCGTGTATTTCGGCGACAGCTTGTTGCACAGCTTGTGGAAGACTCTGGAGTGACTGGCCCAGAACCTACAGGACGAAGAAGGACGGCTCCGGAAAATCTGCAGCGTCTAAGTGGTCGACATTTCCCTTGTCACCTTCCGCCAACAGCAAAAAAGCCCCATGCCCAGCGTCAGTGTGTTGTGTGTGGTCCTGCTGAGGCAGAACTTTTCAAGATCCAGAACCCTGGTGTGAGGATTCCTAATAGGACTGGGCATGACACTACATTTCAGTGTGGTCAATGTAAAGTTGCCCTGTGTGTAACACCATGTTTTGAATTGTATCACACAGTCTCAGACTTTGTTTTAGCTTACCGAAGGCGACAAAACAGGAATTTGGGACAGGAAGAGTGATAGTTGGACACCATTGAGCATTGTTATTGTTAGTGTTCACATGTACAGTACATGGCCATGAAAGTACTGGAAAAATTTATTGATAGCCTTATAATATGTGAAGATAAATGCATACTGTACATGTTTTACATAAGCGTTCATCGCAAATATCTATAGAACATACAGGCACAGTGTACATCACTACAAAATTAGCAGTGGTCCAACGGGCCAGTTCAAGTGTAAATTCACTGGTCCTGTTTGGAATGTCCTGGTCCAACAGGTAAATTGTATGGGAAAACCTCAGTTATATTTTCATAGAATATGCAAAGCAATTTATGATCAATGTTACTGTTAATGTCTTTGCAATAACTTAAAACTTTCACACGTATAAATTTCAGTTTATTAGGCTTATTAAGTTATTTTGCCTAAATGTATCACCCCAGTCCCACATATTTACTAGAAAAAATCAATGTATTAAACACTATCTAGCAGCTTTCGCTTTCACACACAAGTAGCTCAATTCATGTGATTTACTTTCATATTCATCATACAATTCTCATTTAGTCATGGCGCCATCTCTTTTGTTCAAAGCACATAGTGTTTCAACGGAAAATCAGAATATCACATTATTCAGTTAGTGTATCTGAATCTTTTCTGGGTTTTTAATCTGAAAAAAGACCTGATATTTGATCCTGTCACATTGGTGTTACATTTTTCTTCAGTATGATGTAATCTAGATCGACAAGTTAAATTGAGAAGTCTTTATTTAATTTTCCTTCAATAGTTATACACCAAAAATATCTACTGGCCAGGCAGGATAGTTTGTTTAAAAAATTACTGGTCCGCCAGAAAAATGACTGGCCACGGACCAGCGGACCAGTGTATAATTCCACCCCTGTTATTTATTACCTCCCTTGAATATTAAAATAATCTCCATTGAAGATTAAAATCAATAAGTATTTGTAAATGGAGATAAGAAACATAATTGCATCATGTATGTATGTATCATGTATGTATTTTTCAATTTATTAAAATTTATCACCACATTTAAATTTCTAAAAAGATGGTATACATGTGAATTTCATGAATTTCTCTGTTTTTTGTACATGTGTAACTGAGACAATCAAATTCATGCAAAATATGATTTCAAATCACTCTCTTTCATACTCGGTGTATAACAGGGGTCCATATGAATAAATTAAAAATAAAAAAAAAATAGGGTATAAAAAAAATTAAAATCACAAACAATTCAGCAGTGGGCGATGGTAAGTACAAAACAATGTAGCAGCTCTAGGGTTAAGGTAGTCAGTCACAGAAATGTTTTAGAAATATTTATATGGATGGCATCAAGATACAGCTAGCAAAGGATCCCAAGATTAAAGGTAGTTCAGTCACAGTTACGGAAAGTTTGTAGACCTAACAAGAATGCAGAGAATGTAGATACAGTCAAACTTTATGTCTTCTCATTGTCCCATTGACTTCGATATAATGAGAGAATCTGTAAATCTATAACTACAGAAAGGCTATCATTTTTTGGTCACAGTATCAGAAACGTTGTTAACACCTATTTATTGGAAAATGTTCAGCACAATTAAGTTTTTGCCTCTGTACTTCAGAAAATTTGTCATTACAACAAGTGCATGTTAACGGCAAAATAAAGGTAATAATGATAAAGCGAAATTAACTCTCAGGGAATGTAGATTGAATAGTGAAAGTTTTGAGTGAGCCAAAGTTTTCTGGTGTGCAAGACTCGACTGAACAAACAACGAAAAACAAACCAATTTGAGGCAAGTTTGTAAATTTTTGACAACTATATGGCGTCCATATTTGCTTTGTGAAAATATAGTTATATAATGGTTCCGATCTATATTATTGCTTTTGAACAGTTTGTGCCATTCCTGATGCCAAAGAAATCTAATGCGAATGGACAGGTGGATTTCGGGACTGTAGCTGTTACGGGTCAAAGGTATGAATGCTGTGTCAAAGGTCAAAATGTGTCACAAAATCAAAGGTCAAATTGTTGTGTCACTGTCTTACTTTCATTTTCTTAGTGTTTGCATTCTTTATGGTAAAGCCAAATGGTAATGATATTTTGCCAGAAGCATACTGGGATGAAGGGTTTTCAAGTTCTGTTTATTGACCTTGATCCACTTTCAAGGTCACAGGGGTCATGTTAATGAAAATATTTCACTTTAAAGGTCGCATTGTTAGCTATCAACTTTTGAGTAAATTTGACCATTAAATCTTCTAAGGTCGCAGATGAGAGATAGTTTTGCTAACAGTATTTGAAATTAATGGAGTGTCATACTGACCAATTAGGCCTCTTGTTGAATTTGTTACTGTAATGAATTTCCATTGTTTGCTTTCTTAGAGGGCAGTATGAGGTGGAACCTAGGGCGTTTGTTTCTGGTGAGACGATCTCCGGCCCGAAACTGACCATTCTCATCCAGCCAGATATGACTAGACCAGTGGAGATGAAGGTGGAATATAACAAGAAGGCTACATTCCAGGTCGGGGAGATGATGCCAGGTATATAGAATACTATAAAAACGAATATTTTCGTGTGTAGAATATTTCGCTTAGTCAGCCTCCAAGCTATTCGCAATTTGAAAACTTTTGCGCTGCCAGTCATACAGTTTTCCACTGTGTACCTATAATACTGTTATACATTGTAGAGTTTGAGTGGTGTTAAATATGTTCACATGTGGATATATTTGCAGAGATTCGATTCCAGCGAAATAAGCGAAAATTTCCCACTGCAAATAAGTCCACTTTTACAGTAACCTTATAACCACTGTAGATCAAAATGGATTCATCCAAACAAATGTATGGTAGGATCTACTACAGCTAACTAGGGGTGAATAGATGACACTTCCAAGGGTTACGCTCATTTACACTTTCTGCGCCCCTTGACGACAAAGTTGAGTAAGCTATTTGTGGGTTTAAAGAAGAAACATGAACTGTTTGGGAGGCCGGTTGTAACACGGATTTTTTACAGTTAAACACGTAACTAACAAGCTAACTGCTTGGCTGATATCTGTTGGAGATTACAGAGGAATGATATTCAGCTTAACTCTTCAGGGCTTTTTCTAGGTAAATTGGGAAAAGGCCCCCGAGTGAAATTAGGGAAAATCATTGTTATATCAACAAAACAGCTCCTTGAATAAAAATAATCTATTACAGTCAAACTTCGATGTTTCGAACTTTGCGGGACCGTCGTGAAAACTTCGAAACATCGGGACTTTGACTTATGAATATTGAACATCGACATGTAGGCCTATATGTTTATATGAACTGTACATAAGAAGAACCAATGCGGTCCTAGTGTAACGTAACACAGTCTAAGAAATTGTAGATTCACATTTATAAAAAATAGAATATTAAAATACACACCAATAATAATTTTTTGTAGTACTGATATTAACACCCAGCCTCTTATGGCTCTGCCCGGCCGTGTATTGAATCGGTCCTATGCCTCGTAACTGCGTAATAGAGCAAGCCCGGTGTGATTCACACCGGGGCGAATTTTGCATCACCTATTGGCCGATCGGTTCTCATCGATAAACGTACTTAAATTATAAACCATTTCTGTCGATCTCCTACCTAACTTGTAATTAAAATTTATCTACTGTAAATTATTGTTAATATCAAGTTTACGTAACGAAGCATAAAATGAAATGAGTAGCGATAGCCATGATTAAGACGTCAGTAAATTTCTTGGTTTCTTTTCTGAAGAGTTCCTCTAAATTATGAATGGACGCGTGCGTGCGGACCAAATAAGGAAGTCGTAGTAAGCCGTAGTAACTCCATATATGGCCATACAGACCATATATAAAAAGAGATTTGAGATAACATCCCACGTGAACTGGTTCTGCTAATTCTGTGAACAAAATATTTTATCAAGGTAAGCACTCGATAGTTCAGCAATCCTGTATTGTTTGACAACATTATGCTCACATGAGGTGGTAATTAAATGAAATCTTACAGATTAAACACTTTTGATTTTGCTCCACAACAAGGCATGGGACCGCTTCGTAGCTCTAACGACGCAATATAAAAAATCGTCTCGTCGTGAAGAGCTACATTTGTATGTTATCGCAGCTAGGTTTACTAGACTACTGTTTACTGCAGGACATCAACACACGCGTCTGTGAAGGTGTGAAATTGACCGCGGGGCAATTTATTGCGCTCGTACAGGTAAATTTTCACTTGGATTTATTAGTTGTAATTTTCAATGTTTTCATAACGAACGGGTCAGATTAAAACTTCGATACAGGGAAAAATTCGATTCATAGAAGTTCAGTTCATGAATAGTAAATAAGTAGTGTTATATAATGAAAAAAATCGGGACTTTGCCAAAAGTTCGACACATCGAGAAATTCGAATCATCGAAGTTCGATTAATCGAGGTTTGACTGTATTAGTATTAATATATATGATATAAAACTGCAAAATATATATCAGTTTGTCTTCATTGTTTGCAATACGCATAATTCTTTATTACATTTTCACATAACTTTCATAAGTTTTGAGGAAATTTCCGCCTGGAATTAACCCTAGTTAACTGATTGGGAAAATAAATCTGAAATTGGGAAAATTGAAGCCCAAATCTCATTGGGAATGTGGCCTTATATCAGCCCCTGAGAGACCCTAGAAAAGCTCCGCTCTTTTACCCCTGAAGTTTCATAATGAACTTTTCCAACCTTTGAATTGAAAGACTTCAAGTGTGTCTTCAGGGATGAATGAGTTAAAGCCCATCAATTTTATCATTACACTGCAGAGTAATTCTTCTGTGTACTTCACAGGATCCAATAAACCTTCTTATATCATTAACAATGTGGCTTGTTGATTTCATTGCCTTTAATTTATTCCTGACCTTTTCCAGGGAGCATGGGAGATCATACTCTAAACCAACTTATTTTCGCGTATTTCCGGGGGAGGGGGGGGGGGGTGGGTACTCTACTGTACTGTAGATAGCGTCGACCGTTTAAATCGTGAAATTAAATCGCGGCGAAATAGTCTTTTCAGAAAAAAACGCGAAATGAAGTCACCGCAAAAATAAGTTGGTTTACAGTAACTTTGGGATTTAGACTTATGTCATCAGCAGTTCAAAGGCCATGTGTCTTTTCATCTTTCCTTATCTAGAAAGACAGAAATTGGGTTATGCTCGAATACTCTTTATTTGAGTTTTGGCTCCCTGATTTTCAGAAATCAAATAATCCTTATATACACTTCAATTATTAATGTTTTGAGTTCCTCTTTTGCTATATAATTAAATAGTCATCATTTTTATGCCCCCGCCATATGGGGGCATAAAGTGTTACCCATGTCTGTCCTGTCCTGTCCCATCGCGTCCCATCCCATCCAATGGTAATGTAACCAGCTTATTTAAATAACTACTGATCCGATTTCAAAATTCACAGACGTAATAAGCATGAAGAACTCATTTCATATGGGAAAGGGGGCATTTATGTCTCACAGACATTTCTAGTTTTTAATCTGCACTGACATAATAACAAACCAATGTTTGTTTCTTACAGAGTTTACGATCCGAATCCTTTCTGAGGATGAACAACCAATGAAGGGAGCCAAGGCGACCTTTCTTTCCATGAAGCTCTGGAAAATGGACGTGCGCACGCAGAACACCCCTCCCTCTCGGGTAACTTTTTCTACTGTTTACACAGATATTGACAGTTAATTATGCAGGTTGATTTATGGAGATTGTGCAGAAATTTTTTGCTGGCGGATATGGGATTATAAATACCATAAATCATGATGATATTTGACATCCCCGAAAAGTTGCGAAATTAAAAGTTGATTCAGAAGGACAGATTTCCTTTCTCAAAGAAGAAGCTCTGTTGTCATATGTCTATTAGCATAACACATGAGAATTTTAATTAGATTACAAATATGTGCAGTAAAATTTGTTATCCCTGAGTGAGTTTGTGATAATTTTTCGTGTCATTACCACGTTTATTTTGTTTTTTTTCACCAGGCGGTATCATTCAGCCCAGAGTCAGTTAAACACAACCCGGGAGTTTTCATTTTCAAGTAAGTCCTCCTACAACTGTCAAATGATTTTCTTGTGATACTAGGTACAAGTATATGAGGAATTGAAAAACGGGGCCAAGTCGGCTAAGGTAATCACTATGTACTCACTGCAGGTAAACAGCATGCAAAATCATTATTGGGAGGGAGTCATCTAAGGGCTGTTTCTGAATTAACCGTGTGGGAGGGGCTGGAGGAACTTTTTCAGAGACCCCACCACCCATCAGACATTTAAAGGCCCAATATACACAACTTTCGGCAAAACATGAAGTGAAAATCAAGCCTAATAACTTTTTATATTCATAGATGTAATTAAGTTTAACTGATATCAGCAATGTTCAAGATGAATTCTTATGCGGTTACCGGTACAGCAGCAGTTGAAACTCGGTATTTGCAAACAGGCGACGATTTTGAACTGTCCTCTATCTTCGGCTTGATGTTGAAGTGGACCCCACCTGAATTATTTTCAATTCTTTGGATTTTTCTGTCAAGAGTTTCTTGTTAGTTATCGCTCAGGTTTACTTCGTTTTAGGTTTATTTTTTCATGGTTATCAACTGGATATTTTTTTTTTTTAATTCAAAATCACGAAAAATTTCCTGAAGTTAAAGAGGCATCACGTTAAAACTATATTTTTTATGCTTATTTAGAATTATTGTATATATGAATTAAATGTATACTCTTGTGGAAAATTAATGGGCGATTTACGCTGAAATATGATCTCAAAAATTTTAATTAATAATTAAGAAAGGGAATCACTATTCGTTGATCAACGATTTGGACATGCAAATTTTTTTGCATCACATATAATAACGCATGCGCATAACAAGCTAAATCGGTAAACAAAAAATGGCGATCCGCGTGACCTACATGTAACTACCAAGCGAAAAGTGGCCGAATGGTCAAATTTTAACGTAAGGATTATATTCGGAAGCATAATGAGGGATGGGAAGTATTCAAGGGAGAGACTAACAGCCCAATTGTTTGCATTGTTACAGTTTTCTTCTGGAAAGCCGGTGACACAGTTTTGATTTGGTTTTGGGGCTTCCCAAGGGATAACTCTTTCATTCCTCTGTTACATGAAATGCGTGTGTAAAACTTGAATGCGTGTATTGTAATATTCCCTCTATAATATTCCAGTAAAACGGCATTATTGAATTATATTGCTAAAGAGAAAGACCTTTTCACATACAAGAAAAACCGTATGGGGGGGTTGGGGGAGGGGTAGTTATAAAACGCCGGTATCCCGGGCGATTGAGTTTAATGTATACAATTCAATTTGGACAAAATGAATAAATTTATGTCATCATGTGCGGACAAAAGATTATTGTCATACCTAATCTATAAAATACGGATTGTACAAATATTATCGGGTTTGGACCCCGGTATTAAATTTGATATGAATCAAAATATATGCATTATATAAGTGAAGTCATTAATTCATAAAAAAAAACCATATACATGTATCTCCCATGTCTGCAGTTGTGTTGAAAATGTTAAACGAACCTTTAAATTTACATAAAAAAAAGTAAAATGAATCATAATATATATAAATAGATTAAGTATTGGACAATTATCTTCTCGACAAGTTCCATTTGATATATATTATACATGTATTCTACATGTTTAGTGCGTGGTGCGTCATATGAGTGCACGGACTTCCGTGATACATATATAATTGTAAGTGTTAAAGTATGTTGACGCTGAAAGTTGGATAGATTTTAGATGAATATATAGAAAGTCTGAAAAAAAAATCTTCAAGACATCGAGTTGTATAAAAGAAAATCGGAATCATTTCATTTTATTTTTGCACTTTTCAATGCATGCACACCTTTTGTGAAATGGTTCTAAATGAGGATTCGTGAAGATAACTTTTTACAGAAATTAAGGTTTGCCCTATGGTTGTCATCGTCGGAAAACCCACATGACACTGTTAAACGTGCAATGTAAGATAGTGCAGTGTCGTATTGGTTTCTGACAATGCATGGCTAATGGTCTCAGTCAGGTACTGATGTCGATAAATGATGCAGAGATGCCGACATAAATTTCTTCATATGAATATCGTGTGTAATTATAAACGTCTGATTATTAATGTGAATATGATTCAATAAATTGATACACGGACTTTGTGTCTGGTTCATCATCGGACCTATACATTACGCGTCCCCTTCCGTTGGGCCCCTTCGTCGACATGCGACAAAATAGTCACATGATTGACGCGTGATCATCGCTATTTTTATCGGGCTTTCCCGAGAAATGCAATTTTGCAAGTGGCTAATAAACACATTTTGAGAGGACTTTGAATATTGAAACAACAGGAAAATGCATCTGGTAGTGCAGACAGCATGTTCATTCAATAAATTCATTGTAGACTTCCCTGGGATGCCCCTTTAAGTATATTGGGCCTTTAAAGTGATTTACCATAAGGAATAGTATTTAATCAGATCTGACCATGATGTATTAATTCAGGTGTCTCCCACCACCCGACACAATTCATTATGGATTAGCCCTAACCTGTCAGTGTTAATTATTATAATGGCATGCAAGGTTGAGGATATTTTGTCATAGAATCATACTATAAATATTCCATGGGGAGGTATATTTGTAAGCCATGTATATAATGTCGACATTCACTCTGAATGGAAGTACAGATGTATATATGTTGTGCTAAATGTGTATGTATATTCATGTCAAATCTAACGAAAAATGAAATAAACAAAAAAACATAATGTTGACATTTCAGAGAAAGAAAGATCCCCGAGTTGTCGGGAATACACAACATCATGATAACGTACTATGACGGCAGATTCGAACTCTTCAGCAATGTGGTAGGTCGAATGACGTGGAACTGAATACATAATGTTAATCAATATGATAGATGATGAGTCATTTCACGGCCAATGGATCATACCATTTATGATAATTTGTGTTTTGACTATAACATCCAAACTTTCAACTGTTATTAGGATTTGAAGTTGGCCAGATAAAGGATTAAGTAAACAGTTCTGTATATTTCAAGCTTTACCCTGATACTATGCCATACTATGGCGTCTTTCATCCTTATGTAAACTATTTCTTCAAACCACTGCTTATTTTTAACCACTGACTGAAATTCAACTAAATTGGATTGAAAGTATCCTTTGGTGCATTGCATTCAAAATTGTACAAATGTAGGGCTGACCCCTCACTCCTTCTTTAGAATTATGCACTGGATATGATTAATATTTGGCTGGAAGCATTCATGGAAGGGCTGACAACCCCCCGGGGATAGGGGGGGGGGGGCAAAAAGAAATATATTTGGCTATGTTTTAAACTTGCAGCACAGTGGTACAGGAGCTGTAAAACAAGCTGATTTTTTGTAGATAACTGTGGATGTGAAGCCTGGTGCTCCAGTAAAGGTCGGCTCCATGGAACAGCCAGGCACACCTACGGTATCCAACACGCACAACGCTGCAGCCCGCTGTGTCATACGGAGTCTCAAGGTTGATCTACGGGTAAGCTCTATATATTCTGTAGATGTAGGGAATGCTGACACGTTACAATGCTTTAATATCATAAA
Source organism: Mimachlamys varia (assembly GCA_947623455.1). NCBI lineage: Eukaryota > Metazoa > Mollusca > Bivalvia > Pectinida > Pectinidae > Mimachlamys > Mimachlamys varia. Next base: position 33,060,242 of record OX392540.1, read on the forward strand.
CCATGTCCATTCTTGTACTAAATGTTCTCATAGGCAAAGGTTGTACAAATAATGAAAAGATGTTAATTATGGTACATATCCTTGATATTAAAGGGTATCCACAGGAATCTCTGTGTATTTCAGGGCATTCAAGGTGACATTTCATAGGAAAGCTCCTATCTCTAGACTCATATTATTTTTGAAGAAAACTTTAAAATGTTTAAAAGTAGGTTTTGAAACGTATAGATATTATTTTCTCTCATTTCTAGGTGTGTAATACTGGCCTGTCTAGGGCAATACACATATGATCACTGTGGTTGTAATACACACCTACCCATGCAATACAGCCACCGCGTGACGTCACAATGGCGCAACAATGTCATGACGTCACGAGTTCGGTAAAATCTGATGCCGAAAAAAGAAAAATGGCGACGTGATGAAATTAAAACCTTTCACGATATTTTAACCGTGTACATTAGAAAGCTGAGATTATTTTTTCTGCACAAACTATGTTTGCAAATATGGGGTATGCTCGATCTCGCTGTGTCATTTGTTTTCGTCAAAAAAATTCAAGGAAAAATTTGATATTTTCAAAATGGTGGCCAGTCAAAAGTATTTCCATGGTTTTTGAGCTTATTCAGGTAGTTGAAATGAGAGAAAAATACTCTTTCAAAAGCCTCGGGTTTTACCAAATTTGAAAACCCCACGGGTGGAATTTCCCTATCTTACACCTCTGGTCATGAAAGAGTCTTATAATATTCACATGAATTGAAAAAGACTTCTTAGAGTGATACATAATTACACATGTTGACAAAATACAAGCTATCTGTTCTGCCAAACTTCTACCTCAAGCATCAGATTGCTTCAATAGTGGGCATATTCTACCTGAAGTATTAATTACAACTTGAAGCTGTTTCCATTGGCGACCCTATAGCCTTTGTCTGTGGTAAATTATGCGTATTTGACTAAAATGATATACAATCAAAGGACTATATATGGTTTGGGCCTTTTTTGGCCCCAAAATTATCAAATTTTGAAGCAAATTATTGAACTCTCAAATTAATGTATTTCAAATATGGAGTACATCCCTGATAAAACTGAAACAATAATTATTTGTTGTTTCAACTCTGGTTGTCATGGAAACCATCTCAAATATGCATAAATTAGGGAAATTTGAACATTTAGTCAATTTTGGCCACTTTTTGGATAGTTTTTCTATTAGAAACTATTGAGCGCATTCTTGAACAAACTTCATATCAAATGAGAATATGTGGGCACTTATACCACATCTTTAGGAGAAATATAAACTTTGTTCAAGAATGCGCTCTATGGTTGCTGTGTGAAAATCTATGTAAAAATTGACCAAAATAGACCAAATATTTTCATTTGCATAATTTATGCATATTTCGGATGGTTACCATGGCAACCATAGCACAAATAACAAATAAATATTATTACAATTGCATGAGGGATGTAATCTATATTTGAAATAATATTATTTGAGTGTTCAATAATGAAATTTAAAATTTGATGGATTTGGGGGCCAAAAACAGGCAAAACCATACATAGTCCTTCCCAGTATTTCATTGGTCCCTTCACACATAAGATATGAACTCACTAAACTTGAGTACTGATAATTCAGTGTTTTCCCATAGTCCTGTCCATTTCAAGATTACCAAGTTTGACTGTAGCATTGAAAATTGATGTTGAGTCTCATATTTCCCAAGAAAGGGAAATCAATTTAACTTTTGTTACAGTGTTTTGTTTGATTTCCCAGGACGAGTTTGACAATCCGGCCGGTTTAGGGTACAGTGGTAAAATTAACCTGGAGATAATGGGGCCTCCAGGAGTTGTGGAGATACCGTCCTTCGTCGGGGGCAACAGAACGCTCCAGTTTAACCTGAACAACGGCCAGTGTGTGCTTTCTGTAAGTTATTTCTTTACAAGTTTGAATTAAATCACCCAGTAACAAAAGTTGTCAATTTCTACAGTAAACAGGGAATTTTTCATATTAAGTCGAAACTTAATATTGTTTGTTAAGTTACTTTTGAAAACAAAATTCATAATGTACACTAGGAAAGTTTCATTGTTGTTTATACACATGTTTTTGCTATCCTTGATGAGGCCCAACTTATCTTTGTGAATATAGCAAAGGAAACTGCATAATATACTTACTATTAAGACACATTTGAACTCTTCAAATTTTTTAATACTGTAATTCATTAACCTATGAGATTCCTAGGTGAACAAGTTAAAATTAATGAAAATTTGAAGGGTGAAATTAACACTGGCCAAAAATTGATTTCATGGACGAAGATGAACATTTGACCCAACAAGAATTTCCTGGGAAACGGTGCAATAAGTGATAAAGGATTAATAAGAATTTTTTTTTGTAAATATATTTAATTCTAAGTATTTATGATCAGTGAGGCCTTTATAATCTGTAGTTCAATTTGACTTTTAACTCATATACCCCCGGCAACACATTTGATATCTGCTAATTCAAAGGTTGGAATAGTTCATTTTGAAATTTCAGGGGTGAATGAGGTCAAGATTTCGCCTTAGATTTGCATTACCGTACACATGTATATGGTACTTATACATGAAGGATGCTGGTAAAGATTTCGGCTTAGATTTACATTACCGTACACATGTATATGGTACTTATACATGAAGGATGCTGGTAAAGATTTCAGCTTAGATTTACATTACCGTACACATGTATATGGTACTTATACATGAAGGATGCTGGTAAAGATTTCAGCTTAGATTTACATTACCGTACACATGTATATGGTACTTATACATGAAGGATGCTGGTAAAGATTTCAGCTTAGATTTACATTACCGTACACATGTATATGGTACTTATACATGAAGGATGCTGAATTGAGTTATATCCAAACAATTTCTTTTTTCCACAGAATCTAACCCTAGCAGAAAATTCCGCTGGAAAAGATGGTTACGAGTATTTCCTTCAGTGTGTAGTGGACTGTGATTTGATTCCTCGCAATAAAAGTATTCCGCCACTGTGCATCCCTTTCCTCTTCTATAACGGTAAGTCTTATAATACTATTTCTACCACAATACCCTGTGTTATTCCGCTCTCAGACCATTGTATAAACATGCTGACTGTTAGATAAATATATATATTCCAAACTTTTGAATGGTTGAGAAGTTGAACTTTGACCGGAAATCAAGTGGGTCAATGCAACGTGCTTATTGTTGACGTTGTCACAATTTAGCGGGAATATATACGAGATGATGTGTTTTCGCACAAATATCATCCGCGGTTCACAGAAAACAACACTGCCACTGCAACTCAATAATATTGTGGTAGAAACAGGTCACACTACTCGTGGTTATTGGATATAGTATTTATTTAACTCTTGTTAATTATTTTTTTAAAGTTACAAAAGACACTCGCTAAAGCTCTTGTCTTTGGTAACTTGTAAAAAATAATTAACTTGAGGGAACTAAATTCCATATCCAACAACCACTCGTGTAACCTCTATATATCACTCATGGTTTATGTTTGAAAGGAATGTCAGTTGCTTTCAGAAGTACTTGGGTTAGGAGTGAGTTGGAAACACATCAAGATGGTTGTCATGTGGTGTACTAGTATATATACTGTATAGTTGCTTATATTGGCAAGGGTTTTAATTTTGCTAAATTTGCAAATATATCAAATTTGCCAACATTAACACCCCGTAAAAATTCTGCTCTGGGCATATCATCTGAGTTTCACAATTATCTTATGATCTGCAAATATGACCCCCGTAAAAAGTTTCAGGTAGAAAATCGTGGAATATTATTATTAGAACTAATTTCATATGGGGAAGGGGGCATTTATGTCTCACAGACTTTTCTAGTTTCCAGAATATCTCATTCTGTTCCCCAAAATGTGATATTCGAGTGACATACTGTGTAGGACTTCCAAGCCTTGTTTACCCCCTATAAGTAGTGTTTTATCACTCAGCCGTGGTGATAATTGGCAATTTGCATTCATGGATGGACGGCTATACATTTTGTTCTACGTTATGACCGTGTTTGACTTCAAGGTCACAGAGGTTAAATGTGTTAAAATCGTTTAACAGGTTCTTTTGAATGACTTATTCAGTCAAGACAATGACATTTTGCTTGTAGCTATATATTCACTTGTAATGTTTACATTGGTGAGTGATGCAGGCCCATTTGGCCTCTTGTTAAATATAACAAGGGAAATCTGTCTTGTTAGAATTCATAATTTTTATATATCAAGTGGGAATAAGCCATTAAACAGGCACGTATCATTATAAATTATTATAGTCCATAATTACAGTATTTATATATACATGTATAGCTATATTGAAATTCAAAGTTCCCTTTCATCTGTATGATTTAAAGCCATTTACGGCAGTCAATATATTGGAGAAAAAGTTTAGTTCTGTTCCCACAAGGTGTAGACAAGTGCTGCTTCCCTCTGAACCAGTACTTCCTGCAGCACTCTGATCAAATCAGATCTCTGCATTGTTCCTGTTTAGTAATATGCCATTGGGGCAACAGTGGACACAAATTCACCACCAGAGGGCATCACAGTAAAACTTTCTGTCCGGGACATGAGCACATCTTCAGGGGACATGATCCCACTTTCAGCTGCGGTTGACAGGTTATCACTTAATCACCAGACACATTTGAATTCTTCAAATTCAAAGGTTGGAATAGTTCATTGTGAAATTTCAGGAGTAAACAAGTTGAGAGCAACCTTCAACATATCTGTGAAGATTTCAATAAAATTCCTTCACAATAATGTTTGTACCGGAAGATGAAAAGTGCATTTGAAATTGCTATAACTATTTATAGACCTAGCACTTTTTGAGAAGCTTGGTGATCGGTGGTAATCACCGTTCCTAAACTTCATTTATTTTACAACAATTATGAAACAAGTTATCCAACTTTCATTTATCACTCTTGGTTGGCTCGAATGTTAGTGCGCAAGGGGCTCATTTTGGGAGGAAACCAAAGTACCCAGAAAAAACACTTGGTCCAGCAGGTGACGCCATACAATTTGTAGGTCCAGTCTGGAAATCCAACCCCAGATGCCTCCGTGGAGGACAAATGTGTCGAATGTTAGTGCGCAAGGGGTCTTACTTTGGGAGGAAACCAGAGTACCCAGAGAAAACACTTGGTCCAGCAGGTCTTACATTTTCACGTCCAGTCGGAAAATCCATCCCCAGCTACCTTGGTGGGGGACAAATGTGCTATACACTGCACCACCCGACCACCGTTCACTTTATTAACGGTTCCTGCAGTCTGCGACTTTAGCCACTAATTCTATGCCCATGACTAGTAAATTTTGGTTCGGACTAGTGGAAAGTCCTTGAATTTAAATACATTTGTTGTAATAAACACTTTACTTATCTGGACTAGTGCTTGAAAATGTTAATGTCACAGACTGTTCCTGTAGGTATAGTCTGTAGATTTAGACTAGTGCTATACACTGCACCACCTGACCACCGTTCACTTTATTAACTGTTCTTGTAGGTATAGTCTGTAGATTTAGACTACTAGTGCTATACACTGCACCACCTGACCACCGTTCACTTTATTAACAGTCCCTGTAGGTATAGTCTGTAGATTTAGACTAGTGCTATACGCTGCACCACCTGACCACCGTTCACTTTATTAACAGTCCCTGTAGGTATAGTCTGTAGATTTAGACTACTAGTGCTATACACTGCACCCCCTGACCACCGTTCACTTTATTAACAGTCCCTGTAGGTATAGTCTGTAGATTTAGACTAGTGCTATACACTGCACCACCTGACCACCGTTCACTTTATTAACGGTTCCTGTAGGTATAGTCTGTAGATTTAGACTAGTGCTATACACTGCACCACCTGACCACCGTTCACTTTATTAACGGTTCCTGTAGGTATAGTCTGTAGATTTAGACTACTAGTGCTATACACTGCACCACCTGACCACCGTTCACTTTATTACCGGTTCCTGTAGGTATAGTCTGTAGATTTAGACTAGTGCTATACACTACACCACCTGACCACCGTTCACTTTATTAACAGTCCCTGTAGGTATAGTCTGTAGATTTAGACTAGTGCTATACACTGCACCACCTGACCACCGTTCACTTTATTACCGGTTCCTGTAGGTATAGTCTGTAGATTTAGACTAGTGCTATACACTGCACCACCTGACCACCTGACCACCGTTCACTTTATTAACAGTCCCTGTAGGTATAGTCTGTAGATTTAGACTAGAACTTGATTGGCACGTGGAACATACACTTCAGTAGACTCTCCACCGCACTGCAGGCCTTGTACTTGCACTTGGCTTTTGCCAGTATCACAGTTTTCCTGTAGGTTAAAATTGAGGGGAAAAAATTAGAAATAGTTATCCAATAAGAAGGGTCTTTGAAATCAATGAAAACACTAAAAATATATCTTACCCTTGGATATTTTTTTTTCGCCCGTATTTGATCCAACACAGCATAAGCAAGATGAAAACAAATTGATGTTAATATCACATTCCTCTTTATATCATGTTTTTCCCAAGCACCATTTTTCTCTCTATATAATCTATGTAATTTGATTTTGTTAATATCATGTATTTTGAGGTGAATTCCTCTTAATATCATGTTTTTTCACCAATCATATAAAATATCCAGAAAATGATGTAATTTCCATTGATTTCAGATACAACTTGTACAAAATGTTGCAAAGAAAAGAAACAATAACCCCAAAAATGATTTTTAATTGAAATAATTAATGTTATCTATATATTGAAACATCTTCATACCTATATATACATTGGATTTCTTAGTTTTAGTTATGGAGATTGGAAATGCTCTAGATTTAGTGGAAAAAACATGTTTCTCTTAATGTCACATTCCTGTTAATATCATGTTTTTGTCGGACAAATGCAACATGATATAAAGAGGAGTGCACTGTATTGATAAATCAACAAAATTGCAGTAATCTGTTCACCTCCCAAAGTCACATTTGAACATTTACCTTGGGCAAGTCCAGTGTAGACATGCGTGAGTGAATGAGTTTAAAGAACAATGGAAAATGGATTAAAAATAAGCCCAAGCCTTGATAATAAATTTAGTCTAAATAATCTAGATGAAGTGTTAATCAATTCCATTTCATAATCCTGTAATAAGTTTAGATGAAGCGCTGATCCGTTTTATTTCATATTCCTACAATTAGCCCGCCCACAATAAGTCCACGATTCTAAATGAGAGTTTATACGTCAGTGATTTTGTTTGTCTATTTTTACAGCCGATATAAGGTAAATATTGTGTTATTTTCCCAAAATGAAGCAAAATTGGACAATATTGTCCCAATTCATCTGAAAATCCTATTATATTTTCCCAATTAAATAAGGCACAGGTTGCCATACTTGCCAACCCTCCATCTTTAGGAGGGAAACTCCCGGTTTTTGACCCTAAAATGTTGCATTTTCAACTTGGGAATCTGCTTAACTGTTCCTATTTTTAGTAAATGGGATTGGATGCCGAATTTGACAAGACTTGCCTGAAAGCTGCATCACAGTTCACGGTCCGACCTTATTTCATAAACAAACAACTTGTGTCCAACTGGTCTCGTTTAGATTACCCTTACACTGACAGTTGGTTATAAAGAGGAGGTATATGAAGCCTTACCCAAACAGTTGGTTATAAAGAAGAGGTATACCAAGCCTTACCCAGACAGTTGGTTATAAAGAAGAGGTAAACCAAGCCTTACCCAGACAGTTGGTTATAAAGAAGAGGTATACCAAGCCTTACCCAGACAGTTTGTTATAAAGAAGAGGTATACCAAGCCTTACCCAGACAGTTGGTTATAAAGAAGAGGTATACCAAGCCTTACCCAGACAGTTGGTTATAAAGAAGAGGTATACCAAGCCTTACCCAGACAGTTGGTTATAAAGAAGAGGTAAACCAAGCCTTACCCAGACAAATGCCAGGTGCTGAGGCGAATACATCCTCGTGTGATTTGATATCCTGATGAGTTCGGACTACACGAGTTATCAGCATTTATCGTCAGCACATGCATATATCCCTTCTGTTCGTCGGACCTACTCTCCGGAGTCGGGATCGTCATGGTAACCAGGCAGTTGAGATCGGTTTCTTCATCCATCTTGAGAAAGATGATTGGTCCGATGGCCAGTATGTTACTGATGATTTTATTGTCCTCTTGTAAAGAATCCAACATGCTCGGCTCCACTTTAATAATCTGTCCATTAGAAAGACAATTAGATTAAAGTACAGACATCCATGTTTTCATATTGGTCATGCATTACTGTATCTTGCTCATTGCTTATAAAGTCATTTTGCCTTGTGTTTTTTCACCCCTATGTAACTAGTAATATTTAGTCTACACTGACTTGCACTCAATACCCATTGTCCTGCAAACTAGAGTTATTTTTCAATATTTACAGTCTACACTTCCATTCACTCGATAACCATTGTCCTGCAAACTAGAGTTAGTTTCCAATAACTATACTTGAGAACGTTCTTAATTTCTATGATGTCAACAATAATACATTTTGGCGGAGCTATGGAAATTATCCATTTCGAGTCACAATTATATGACGTCATCAACAATGGATATGGACAGAGTTAATCACGACTGATGCAAACTTCATGCTGTTCCATTTATTGAACTGTTTTCACATAAGTTTTGAATGAAATCTATGTCCACAGATGGGACTATTGAAAACAAAAGTTATGAACCATTTACAAAAAAATACTATGAATATAAGAATTAACCTTTGTTTTTGTTTAGTTTATGAGATCATAAATCCAGTGGAGCAGTCTGTAAATTTAACGTAGACGCTGCGTTTACGCAATTTACTTTGTGCTCTTTTGGATTAAGATTCTACCTTACTTGATGGTCTACAGTGGTGAGAGTAATACATATCACCATTCACATGTAAAACTGAAAAAAATCAACCTCTTTTAATTTTCACCCATTACGCTTAACAATGGAAGGGTAAATTTAAGACAGGGCGAAATATTTTTCCAAACATTCTCATATTTCATCTGTATATAATTGTTCTACATTTGAGAGGGCAAATTCAAGATCTTTTCATGAGAAGACAGATTAAAGACAGGACGAAAATTCCCTGTTTTACAGTACTGTGATATGCTGTATACTAATACCGTATTAGACCTAATACCGGGTAAGCACCCTTCCACCTTTTTGTATGATGCATGGGTGTGCTATTATTAAAACTTTTAAAAGTTTCTGACCTCACTAATTTGATGACACAATCCCCAGTCTTTTGACTAAATACTCTATTCCAGAGAAAGAGAAATGCACATTATTTCTATGATTTCACAAGGGAGCTTTTTCCTGTACATGGTTTTATCAAGCACAATCATTTTTTTTTTTTTTTTAAGCTCTCGGTAGTACAATAATTAGGTCAAATACAGTAATGGCTGTCTTGATAATTTCATCCTCACTCGGAAAAATAGCCCAAGTGAAACAGCTACAAAGCTTCATGTCCATCCTGTTAATGATAGCTATATTTGTATGATTAATTAATTGGTAGAAGACACTACAACTGTGTATTTATTGACACACCTTTAATGAGTTGCATGCATGAACGTGTTCACAAACAATTTAAAGCTGCAAATGGTTTATCAGTTGAATTCCAAGAATTCCTTTTTCAAACCTACTGTTAACCCTTCAAATCATAATGAAAATCCAAACAAACTCACCTTCAGGTTGACCTCTAGTGGGGCCGATACACCCTTATTAGGGACAGAGATGCTGACCTTCGGGTTGACAGTGGACACAAATTCACCACCAGAGGGCATCACAGTAAAACTTTCTGTCCGGGACATGATTATGCCTACAGGTTCAGCAGACTTGTTATCACTCAATCGCCAGACTCCATCGGCAACCGGGACAATGCTTTTGTCGCTGAAACTGTCGAAATTGTTCATCACAATTAACATGAGTTTTATCCTGACAAAAATCACAAGACAAAATCTTACGATTCCTGAAATGTACTTACAATGATCCTCTCTGCAGTTCAGTGTACAGTAAAACCCCACTTACTCAAACTCGTGGGAACCTGATAAATAGTTTGAGGAATACATGGTATTTGAGTTATGCGAGGTTGTTCGCGACCAAACAAACTTGATGAAGGGTATTCAAGTAAACTGGATTCGAGTTAGTGGGGTTGTACTGTATCTTTGTTGATTGTGTGCGAGAATGCATGTGCATTTATGTGTCAAATGTATTGTAATTGTTGATAAAAGCCTTGAAAAATAAAGTATTAACAAAAAAAAGCATTCACATGTTTCAACTGTACTGCAAGGGAGATTACTCACCTTTTGCCCTTGGAAGGCCCTTGTACAGGGGAGATTACTCACCTTTTGCCCTTGGAAGGCCCTTGTAAAGGGGAGACTACTCACCTTTTGCCCTTGGAAGGCCCTTGTACAGGGGAGATTACTCACCTTTTGCCCTTGGAAGCCCCTTGTACAGGGGAGATTACTCACCTTTTGGCCTTGAAAGGTCCTTGTACAGGGGAGATTACTCACCTTTTGCCCTTGGAAGGCCCTTGTACAGGGGAGACTACTCACCTTTTGCCCTTGGAAGGCCCTTGTTCAGGGGAGATTACTCACCTTTTGCCCTTGGAAGGCCCTTGTACAGGGGAGACTACTCACCTTTTGCCCTTGGAAGGCCCTTGTTCAGGGGAGATTACTCACCTTTTGCCCTTGGAAGGCCCTTGTACAGGGGAGATTACTCACCTTTTGCCCCTGGAAGGCCCTTGTACAGGGGACACTACTCACCTTTTGCCGTTGGAAGGCCCTTGTACAGGGGAGATTACTCACCTTTTTGCCCTTGAAAGGCCCTTGTACAGGGGAGATTACTCACCTTTCGCCCTTGGAAGGTCCTTGTACAGGGGAGATTACTCACCTTTGGCCCTTGTACAGGGGAGATTACTCACCTTTTGCCCTTGGAAGGCCCTTGTACAGGGGAGATTACTCACCTTTTGCCCTTGGAAGGCCCTCGTATTGACAGTACTGGCTGCAACAGCTGCTTGTTAAGCAACATCTCTAACTGGTTACAAATCCCAAGGAGTCGGAAGTCTGTCTCACCCTCAGGTGTGGAGACATGATTGTGCCCCTCAGCTGCCTCCAGATCTGCGATTTTATCCAAGATGTTTTGCAGTGGCTCTTTGTCAACCTTATTTGCCTTATTTTTGTTGTCCCGCCATATTACAGACTCGGAGTTGTTCTCGATATGTTTACGTGAAAAACCGTTTAGCAAGAGTTCGTCAAGGTCCTGGGAGTCATTTAGATCCAATATGGTGGACGACCTAGTGTTTGGCGACTTGTCACGTTTCTTTGACTTATTCAAGTAGCGATTATTCTCCGGGTGGGGATTACGTTTGCTGGCGTAAATGTGACGGTTATCCATCATGTCGTCCTGATTGGCCGGAATCTCGCCGTACTGCAGCAGGATGCGATGTTTGATTTGGTTTCCCTTCACGTTGAAGTAGTCAAGACGGTGCATCTGATCAATGACTTGAGGGAAACTGACTAGCTTGTTGTTTCCCAGGTCTAACACACGCAAGTTCTTCAGATGGGCAAGGTCCTGCGACACGTACTTTATGTGGTTGTTACTGAGACGTAAAGTCTCCAACTTAGTCAACGTGTAAACACCCATTGGAATATTCTCCAGGAAGTTGTTGCTGGCGTTGAGGTTCTTGAGTCGCGTCATGCCAACCAACGACACATTATACAGGTGGTTATTTGACATGTTAAGGTATTGAAGATTCTTGAAGGAGTTCGGCAGGTTCGACAGCCTGTTTCCCTGTAAGTGAAGTATGTGTAGGTTTGGCAATCCCTGAATGTGATGTGGAATGTACTTGATATCATTGGCAGCGATGTTGAGGAACCGAAGCTCTTTTAATTTGTAGACATTACCAGGTATGGTATCAAATTTATTGTAACTTAAGTTCAACTCACGTAGGTTTTTCAACGATTCAAAATCAGGAGACAAGCTCTTTAAACTGTTTCCTTTCAGATTTAACAGTTTTAAAGAGGAGACTTGGCAAATGGGAATGGGCAGCTGTTCAAATTTGTTGTCTGCAAGATTTAAGTATTTCAATTTTCGAAGAGCATGCATTGAAAATGGCAGGTACCAAATACGATTTCCTTGGAGATCAAGATAGGTGAGGTTTTGTAGCTGGCCCACATCATGAGGTAGACTCACAAATTCATTCTGTCCCAGTTTTAGAATACGAAGATTCTTCAAGGAGTCAATATTTCGTGGAAGATTTGAAAGTTTGTTTCTCATCAGGTTGATCTCGACGAGGTGGGAACAGTTTGTAATGGTATCGGGTATCATTTGTATCTTGTTTTCCTGTAAAAGGAGAATCCGTAAACCACGGAGACGTGCGATAGACGCAGGAATTTCACTGAGGGAATTATGGGATACGTTCAGTACCTCGAGACATGTGAAGTAAGAGATGTCCTGTGGGAGAGTGTGTAAACCCTGACCCGAGAGATTCAGCTCCACGTAGCCCTTGTGGTTACGATTGATGTGTAGGCGGAGAAGTCGAGGGGCCTCGTACAAAACTCGGGACTGTCGTGATATTGGACCCCGCGATCGAGTTTTGGAACGTGATTGACGCCTCTGTCGCCATGAGGAATATCCGGAGCTGAAGGCAGATCTTGACATCCTGTTTTGTTATATGAAAGTCTTATGTTAAAAAGGATTCACAACTGATATATAATAGGGGAAGGAGGGGAGGGGTGCAAGGTTTCTCTGAGAATCTTGTTCCAGATCATTATATCATGTCGAGTACTACCAGGTAAACTTTTTTGACAGGAGTTTGTGTTTTTCCGGTTCAAAGATCAAGGCCAAGGTCATCGTTACCAGCTATCAAAGACTTGTCAAATATTGACTGTATTTTCCATGGGAGTTATCGAAAGATGTTTTCTAGTTTCACATTGATAAAAAAAACCACCAAAATATTCAAATATTACAAATGGTATTGTACTATACTTGAGAACCAAACTATTAACCAAGAATTACATTGAATGTAAAAAAAATCACTCAGATCATAAGATTATTCCCAAAGTTGATACTGTATACAATCATTTAATATATACATGTAATACAAGTATTTGAGAGTACTTTCTTCCATGGTATGGAGCTCTTTCATTTGTTTTATGGTACAATGTTTCATAGATATCCTGTTGAGTGGCATGTATCAATTAGTTTTTTATTTGTTTTCATGGTTTAACAGCAGTGGTTACCAAGAAACCACAAACAAAGTGAAACCGTGAATTAATACACAGCAAACACTTTATTTTAGCTCATTCACCTCTGAAATTTCATAATGAATTATTTCAACTGGAAGAGCTTAAATTAAATGTGCCTTCAGGGCTGAAGGAGTTATAAAGTATTAATTGACATATTGAATGGTTGTTATACCTGAGATGTTGCGTTGTCCTGTTTTTCTCCTAGATCAGGTCATGTTTGCTGGTTCAACTTCTGAAACAGTAGAGTAAAGCAGACATACAGCCGAACCTCATTATCTCAAACTCCTATACTACAATACAAGTTGCTCAGAGATTCCATTTAATTTTAAGTATTTCTTTGGTCATTTCCAACTTAACACATTCAAAATTATTTTATTTTACGATGATATTTGACTGTATCTGTGTTTATCATATAACTTGGACGTTATATCGTGTTATACGGCTATGTCATAAATAGCGTAAAACATGTGTTATTACACTATTATAATGTCATATGATTGTCTGGGTAGTAAAAATCGTATTGTGAGAGTAGACATTTGCCTTTTTTGTAGGGAAATACAGTTGTTAAATTTGGCTTATTTTTTCATGAAAAGCAGTTGAATTATAAATAGAATCTTATACTCATCAATGTTATATGGGATTTATTATACTTGTTAAAGAATTAATATATAGAGGATATCTAACAGTGTCTTCAGTAATACCAAATATATTTTACCAGTGGGACTATAAATATTTTGATATTCACAAGTGAAATATGTGTGGTATTACTGAAGATACTGTTAGATATTTTGTTTATTACATTTTTATAGCAAAATCTACAGTGGCAGCTTTTGATTTTTCCAAATATCATTTGTAAGCAGCGTTCTGATTGGTCAAATCAGAAAAAATGATATTTAGTGAAAAAAATCATATTTCTCACTAGTGAAAAATAACACTTTTATAGAATGAATGATTTTCGATATTTCACTGGTAAAAATGTAATATATAACTCACCTAAAGGCTTAAGACACATAAAAATTATTTGACTAATGATCGTCACAGACAATAAAACCTGGTCAACTCACATTTAGTCAGGAGATATGTACGAAGTCTGGAGACATGTACAATATGACTAGATGATCGGGTTGTTGGATGGCTAAGTTAGGTCCCTGATCAGACGTTCATCAGGGTTTGAATTTAACACTAGCGAAATGGGAGTTTATTTCTAAAATTACGATTAGAAAATTATTGTACTTGCATTTTTTTGGTGACTGGGTATAAAACTTGTTGAAAGGTATATTATTATTCCAATCTGTACACATGGCAGAAAACGGCGTAAAAAGTAAAAAACGAATCGTGAAATGAAACCACACAAACACAAAAAGTACAATGTCTTGTTGATACCTGTCTAACTTGTAAGTTAGACTGATTCAGAATGCATCATAGTGCTTTCATTATCCACTCCAAAATTGCAAGCAATTTTCTAATTTGGCGAGTTAAAATTTGACCCACTCTCCCCAAATGCGTGTTACTAAAAAAGTTAAATTCTACACCTAGTTCATAGGTATAGGGCCAACTGCTGTCCTATGTTTGTGATATCAGGACACTGCTATTTCTTCCCATGTAACAATTGGCCTCCTGAGCTAGGCTGTAGGTGGAACGAATATAGGGCTTGCAGTTCCTTGAATTCCACAATAAGATGCTCTTGGGGAAACAAAAAAATCTGTCACACTTTCCAATTTACCCAAACCTTTAGCATTGATCATAAGAAAGCTACTAGATGGTGAACATGTTATTTTGGCTGTGGTGTACCTGGAAAACCAGTAAGATTTACATAATGATGGAATAGTATATTTTAATAAAAAGCTTTTTTAAGTTCCATTCATAAAAGGCTGATAGTGTGTCATAATTAGTAGAACATTTGGATGTAGCTTACTTAATTGTATACAGTATAGTGTATTAGTACGAAACTTCCGAAAGCCTGTCATCTGTCAAATAGTGACAAGGCTAAGAATATTCACAATTGTCATGTACATTATATACATTTTAAGTAATTCAATGTTTGAAAATTACAAAATTAATTGAATCTTAGGGCTAGTGCACCTCCCTATCTAGATTCTGACATTTTTTCGACTCGTTTTGTTTTCTCAGTAACCTCTTAGACTTCACTTTTAAGGCCCATATTTAGCATCACTGACGAGTCTTAGGACGAAATTGCTGTATGGTGCAGTTTAATTCAGTATGTGGCTCAACTGTATTTCACTCTGAACTATAAAGGTCCTATTCTCGTGTGTGTTTGTTTACAATCCTGTGTTGTGTAACATTGCACTAATTATAAAAATGTCGGATCGAAAGTAGGCACAATATCAATATAACAATAAAAACATGAATATCAGTAGTTCAGGGTCTAATTCCTGGTATATTGGATTCCACTGCCTAAAATTACCGTTATATCTTACCTGCCTTACTGTACCACTACCGTATATCTTACCTGTAAAAATCAGCGATATTGACAGACGAATAGCCAAGGACATCGGGCGGTGGTCGCAGCTTCGTGGGTCGCTGCATACACTGAAGACTCACAGACTTGTATTTGTTTTATTGAAGTCTGTTGAGACTTCATCACGCTCTCCCCATAGAGTGATGGAGTAACTCAACATGTGAGGCCCAACTGGGAAATCTGTCTGAACAAAATATAATATCTTTTAGTTAAATTTGTACTTGAAGCATATACATTCATTAAATATTCATGTGATTAAGTTTTTGAGGTATAAATTATCTGTTTATTCATTGCTGTTAGGTCCTAGAATACCTTTAATGTGCCTCTTGATCACAACCACATGATAGAAGATCCACAATTAACCCTCTGGAGCCCCTAGTAAACTTTACTTACCTTGTAGAAAAATCAATGGGTCAGTGTGCATGACTCGTTAATTATGCACATGCTTAATCAGGGAATTTGATTGGTCGTGTACAGATAGCGCCAATTGGACTTAACGACTGACGTGGGTATACTTGCCATCCATTATGAATGAGATAATGTAATCGACCTCCCAGTCGGCTGAGGTTTTCATCCGTGTACCCCGCTACACTTGTGAGTTAAATCTCCAGGGCCTTCAGGGTATATTGCTCAGTTTTGGGTGAAGAAAGGTGTTTTTTTTACCCGGTTCATCTTAACCGATTGCATGTTTAGACCAATCCCTTTTGGCTATCATTAGTGCACTGTATATTGCATGAACACGAGAAAAGGGACCCCAAGGCTCCGCAGTCAGTATCTAAGGTGATAGGTAAATGTGTAAGTGAAAACATCAGGTAAATTGATTTTCATGTCGTGATCACAGTACAGTCCTTCCCTACTATCATTTGAGTTTCACCCCAAGGTCAAGGTCAGAATTCACACCTGAAATTGGTAGTTTTTCTAAGGCTGCATAGTTAAATTATCAGTGGATATGAGTAGCTTTTTGTACTGTTGATAGTTATTTTGTGTCTAAGGGTTTTTGTGC
The DNA here is from genome assembly GCA_947623455.1 of Mimachlamys varia. NCBI lineage: Eukaryota > Metazoa > Mollusca > Bivalvia > Pectinida > Pectinidae > Mimachlamys > Mimachlamys varia. The sequence goes on from OX392540.1 coordinate 33,076,991, forward strand.
ATTTGGATGTACAAAAAAAAAAGGTAAAACAAATTCTTATCAAAATATAAGTTATGAAGCAGACTTTTATTCAATTCTTAGGTTTTAAAAAAGGGGTATCCCAGAGAAGAAATGAAATGAAAGGGTCAAAGATAGGGCCAGGAATTGACAAAAAGAAGGGTCGATGAGGGGTTATCCCAGAGAAAGGGGTGAAATGGACGTGGGGGGAGGGGGGGGTGAATCCCTGAGGAATGTATGAAAAAAATCATTTTTCAGGAAATAAATGATTTCAGAAACCTTGTATTTAAAGTCTTTATCATTCATTTAAACACTGGGTTTTTAGCTTATGCCAAAGCGTGGCGTCCGTCATCCGTCAACAATTTTTTAAACAACTTCTTCTCCATAACCATTGATTGGAAATCAGCCTTATTTGGCAGGAAGCATCCCTAGGTGCTCAGGATTCAAAATTGTACTAATGGTGGGACTGACCCCCTAGGGGGCTGAGGGGCGAGCCAAAAAGAAAATATTTTATCATGATTACCTAGATATCAATGTATCCAGGTGAGCGATACAGGCCCTCTGGGCCTCTTGTTCATTTCCATCTTGTCTCCTTCAAAGAAACTCTCCATTCTATACTGAAAAGCAGTATATTTTTACCCATTATAAGCTACGTTAAGCTACTGTAGACACTGATTATAATTAGAAGTAAGTTATGGCAACATAGTGTGTACTTTGATGTTTCCTAGAGCGACTTTATTTCCCATGGATGGCGTGTCAGTTTAATCAGAAGGAACCTACAAGTATCTGTGTTCTTAGTTCGGAGCTTGTCAGATACTTCATCATTACGCAATCTATTTTAAGGATGATGACTTTTTAATTGGGTCCAGATTTGTTGCCAATTAATTCAAATTTGAAATAAATTCTGGTTCCAAATTAGGAAGAAATTTGCAGGAGTGATTTAGTCCCATTGATTAAGGATGTATGCTACCTTTCTATACATGGCTATCTTACTCTGACACAGAGACTTAAGGATGTATGCTACCTTTCTATACATGGCTATCTTACTCTGACACAGAGACTTAAGGATGTATGCTACCTTTCTGTACATGGCTATCTTACTCTGACACAGAGACTTAAGGATGTATGCTACCTTTCTGTACATGGCTATCTTACTCTGACACAGAGACTTAAGGGTGTATGCTACCTTTCTATACATGGCTATCTTACTCTGACACAGAGACTTAAGGATGTATGCTACCTTTCTGTACATGGCTATCTTACTCTGACAAGGAGACTTAAGGATGTATGCTACCTTTTTGTACATGGCTATCTTACTGTGACACAGAGACTTAAGGATGTATGCTACCTTTCTATACCTAGCTATCTTACTCTGACACAGAGACTTAAGGATGTATGCTACCTTTCTATACATGGCTATTTTACTCTGACACAGAGACTTAAGGATGTTTGCTACCTTTCTGTACATGGCTATCTTACTCTGACACAGAGACTTAAGGATGTATGCTACCTTTCTATACATGGCTATCTTACTCTGACACAGAGACTTAAGGATGTATGCTACCTTTCTGTACATGGCTATCTTACTCTGACACAGAGACTTAAGGATGTATGCTACCTTTCTATACATGGCTATCTTACTCTGACACAGAGACTTAAGGATGTATGCTACCTTTCTGTACATGGCTATCTTACTCTGACACAGAGACTTAAGGATGTATGCTACCTTTCTATACATGGCTATCTTACTCTGACACAGAGACTTAAGGATATATGCTACCTTTCTATACATGGCTATCTTACTCTGACATAGAGACTTAAGGATGTTTGCTACCTTTTTGTACATGGCTATCTTACTCTGACACAGAGACTTAAGGATGTATGCTACCTTTCTATACCTAGCTATCTTACTCTGACACAGAGACTTTAGGATGTATGCTACCTTTCTATACATGGCTATCTTACTCTGACACAGAGACTTAAGGATGTATGCTACCTTTCTGTACATGGCTATCTTACTCTGACACAGAGACTTAAGGATGTATGCTACCTTTCTATACATGGCTATCTTACTCTGGCACAGAGACTTAAGGATGTATGCTACCTTTTTGTACATGGCTATCTTACTCTGACACAGAGACTTAAGGATGTATGCTACCTTTCTGTACATGGCTATCTTACTCTGACACAGAGACTTAAGGATGTATACTACCTTTTTGTACATGGCTATCTTACTCTGACACAGAGACTTAAGGATGTATGCTACCTTTTTGTACATGGCTATCTTACTCTGACACAGAGACTTAAGGATGTATGCTACCTTTCTATACCTAGCTATCTTACTCTGACACAGAGACTTAAGGATGTATGCTACCTTTTTGTACATGGCTATCTTACTCTGACACAGAGACTTAAGGATGTATGCTACCTTTCTATACCTAGCTATCTTACTCTGACATAGAGACTTAAGGATGTTTGCCACCTTTCTGTACATGGCTATCTTACTCTGACACAGAGACTTAAGGATGTATGCTACCTTTCTGTACATGGCTATCTTACTCTGACACAGAGACTTAAGGATGTATGCTACCTTTCTATACATGGCTATCTTACTCTGACATAGAGACTTAAGGATGTATGCTACCTTTCTATACATGGCTATCTTACTCTGACACAGAGACTTAAGGATGTTTGCTACCTTTCTATACATGGCTATCTTACTCTGACACAGAGACTTAAGGATGCATACTCTCATTCTTCGAAATGGAAACTTAAGGAAATACACTACCTTTCTGTAACATCTTCCTGTAAGGATGTATGGTACCTTTCTGTAACATGGAAACTTATAAGGATGAAAGCTACTGTACCATGACATTGAGACTTAAGGATAATTTTACTATGATGTATACCTCCTTTGAAAAGAGTTCCACTTTAAGAGGCCTCACATGTAACTGTCTACAGTTTCATTCATCAGTAGCTTTATGAATAGTGGTGAATGTGTGTAAGAACCAAATTGCCTGTGTCTTCAGAACTGCATTTGCTATACTATCTTGAGTCCAGGTTGAGACCATCAGATGTATAATTTAACTCATTCACCCATGAAGACACATTTAAATGCTTCTGGTTAAAAGATTGGAATAGTTCATTATGAAATTTCTGAATGATGTTTATGTATCAGAATAAAAAATATATATATATTTGCTTAGACACTTACGCATCACATTCACATCTTCATGATGGTCCTGCAAAGTTTGACTGTATTCAAAAATTACACCCATTATATATAAGTGTGTGTGAGGTGATCTGGAACAGGAATGTCCTTTGAGCTTTAGGTTGATTTTGATGCCCAGCATTTATCAAAGATCTTCATGAAAAGCATACCACTACCCTTGACATTGTAAGGTACTGTTTACATCAGATGTGCAGATATAAATTTTTGTTGATAGATGAGAATTATTTTGTATCTTTTAGATGCCAAAAAACAGTCTCAGATGACCACGTTGTCACGGCAGCGAGATGACCTTCGTGCTGTGATTAAAACCTACAAGTCCCTGTTTGAAACCACCGAACAACTAGTCAAGGAGCTCAAAAGTAAGTAGAGGCGTCAAATATAAGTCAAAGGGGTCATATTGGGGTCAAAGGGGTCAATGATAAGTCAAAGGGGTCATATTTGGGTCAAAGGGGTTAAAATTGAGAGAAAGATATCAATGTCAAGTCAAAGGGGTCATATTGGGGTGAAAGAAGTCAATATAAGTCAAAGGGGTCAAAATTAAGTCAAATGGGTCAAAGATAAGTTAAATTGGTCAAAGATAAGTAAAGAGGTCAAAGTTAAGTCAAAGGGGTCAAAGATAAGTTTAATTGGTCAAAGATAAGTAAAGAGGTCAAAGTTAAGTCAAAGGGGTCAAAAATAAGTTTAATTGGTCAAAGATAAGTAAAAAGGTCAAAGATAAGTAAAGAGGTCAAAGGGTCAAAGTTAAGTCAAAAGAGGTCAAAGTAAAGTCAAAGGGGTCAATGTTAAATCTGATATAATAGTGTATAGATATTTACATTGCTATTAAGTAAAATGTTCCGAGTGAGGACATGTGGTGTACGATGGTTCCTAAATGTATGTTTTCTGTTGATGAATAACCTACGTAGTGTTTCAATAAATTCACAGGTTTCCGTACCACAAACTGTTCTACTTGTACAGGATATACATTCACAGGTTTCCGTACCACAAACTGTTCTACTCGTACAGGATATACATTCACAGGTTTCCGTACCACAAACTGTTCTACTCGTACAGGATATACATTCACAGGTTTCCGTACCACAAACTGTTCTACTCGTACAGGATATACATTCACAGGTTTCCGTACCACAAACTGTTCTACTCGTACAGGATATACATTCACAGGTTTCCGTACCACAAACTGTTCTACTCGTACAGGATATACATTCACAGGTTTCCGTACCACAAACTGTTCTACTTGTACAGGATATACATTCACAGGTTTCCGTACCACAAACTGTTCTACTTGTACAGGATATACATTCACAGGTTTCAGTACCACAAACTGTTCTACTTGTACAGGATATACATTCACAGGTTTCCGTACCACAAACTGTTCTACTCGTACAGGATATACATTGTATAAGGATTAATTTGTGTTTCAGTTTCTGTACACGAAGCTCAAGTAGAAGAAAATAAGATCAGAGAAGACCTGCGGAAACTGAAAGTTCCTCTTGTCCATTTGCAGAATGTAAGTCTAGTAACACCGGAGTTTTAGATCGCCTGAGCTTTGCTCAAATGACCTTTTATGATCTCGTTCCATCCTTCGTCGTGTAAACTTTTTACATTTTAGTAGGCCCTTAGTGATCGCGCTGTTCCTGCATCTGTAGGAAACACAATCCTTTCTGCTCCATTACTTAATAATCCTTAATGGTAGAGAGATGAAACCTCGATTATGTGGAAGTTTGTTGTATATGTATACAGTCAAATCTGTCTACACAGGACACCCAAGGGACATAGCAAAGTGTCCTTTATACAGATGTTAGTTATATAGTTAATGGTACTGTGTGTGAATGATGAGTCTGTCGTTTATATAGAGGTGTCCTGTATGACAGGTTTGACTATACTTCACAGGGGTAATTCTAGGATTTGTGGAATAATACTTAACAGTAACTGACCAAACCTCAAGGTCATCAGATCAAAACTCCAGCTCATAATCTACATCTCTATAACTGCTTCCTGATATGTCAACTTTGTAATATTTTTACTGAAGTTTAGGGCTTCATATCTTCATGTTATTCTCTTGAATTTGCCTAGTCTTCATAACAATTTGCCCTTATTTAGACTCTGTGACAAATTGGTATCCCACTACCCCCTACATATTGACTTAATGTTGCAACAATGGGGTCTTAGAGATGGTTTCCATCTCCACGTCATCTAGCTGAAAATATATTCAGATATTTGCACAAATATCCAGGTTAGTGATGCTAGACCTGTAGGTATTTATTTATCATTTTATCTTCTAGATACCCAGTGTTGATAAACTTATTGAGGAGAAAACGCGTGGTCGTGAGCAAGTACGGACAGCTAAGAGAAGAACCTGTGGTTTGGCAGAGGCTCCACGAGATAACGAGATTCTTGGCAAGGTAAGTGTCATACTGGAGGTAATATTTAACACCACAAATGATTATTTATTCCCCTTTGTATGACAGTTCAGCCATTGGATAGTATTTAACTCACTCTTTGGCAGAGTTTTTCCCCTTTTTTTTGAGAGTTTGAATTCCTGGTAGTGTTTGTAAATCTTTGATTTGTCATTTGTAGAACTGAATATCCCCCCAATACTTTTGACAGATTAGCCACATAGAAGGTTTGAGTTATCCCCCCTTTTATTTTGACAGATCGGCCACCTGGGTCAGATAGAACATGAAGATATTGCGCGGGTGTTGTCCTGGCACATGTCTGCCGACATGGACTGTGTCGTCACTCTAACCAACAAAAAGGTAAATGTTTAATGTCACAATACAGAAATTGTTTTTTATTTGTTTCTACCACCCAAACACTGTAGCTTACTACTATATATTGTAATAAATTTACTTCATATTTTTCAAAACTGAACAGAAAAGTATATTTATATTCAATCTATTGATAAATGTTCTGTTTGTCGTTTGTAAAATACACATTTTCTCCAATTTGGTGAATATGTCACAAACTTGATGAATGGCAGGCTAATTTCTGTGGCTTTTAATGAAAACTTGGTGTGTATTTTACATGCTATTAAACAGCTAATGGTAATTGAAAGATATGCAGGAATTTAGATGTGGAGGAAAGTCCTTAGAAAAAAAAATGACCCAAATAAGACTCAAACCCACAACCCAGTGTTGGAGGGCTAGCAATCTTTGACATAAGACAGCTTAAGATTATGGCCCTTTCACCCCAATCTAACTTTTGTAGACCCAACCATACATCACTATGAAAACTTTAGTAGACTCAACAGTACATCGCTATTGAGACTTTAGTAGACTCAACCATGCATCGCTATGGAGACTTTAGTAGACTCAACCATGCATCGCTATGGAGACTTTAGTAGACTCAACCATACATCGCTATGGAAACTTTAGTAGACCCAACCATACATCACTATGGAAACTTTAGTAGACTCAACCATACATCGCTATGGAAACTTTAGTAGACCCAACCATACATCGCTATGGATACTTTAGTAAACCCAACCATACATCGCTATCAAAACTTTAGTAGACTCAACCATTCATAGAAAGGGTTACTAGAAAATAATTTGATCCTGAAATTTCAGAATGAATTGTTCAAACCATTGAATTTGAACAGTTAAATGTGTCTTCAGGGGTGAATAAGCTAATGGAAACAATGATAAACATTGATGCTATTAACCATTGGTACTATAAAGTTGGTTGTTTGTTTTACAGGCCAAAGAAGTGTATGCACAGACCAATGGCAAACAGCAAGTTTTACCAATTGATTCCATATTTAAGAAAAACCTTCCAGATTGGAGAAAGTGAGTTTCATTCTTCCAAGATGCTTATTTTAGGATTTCATGATTGCTTTAAAGGGAAGTTATTGTCAATGATTACAAAAAATAAAAAAAATTCAACTCTTCCACATGCCACAAAAAAGACAATGCTTGTTATACGACACCCTGAGGATTATACAATGGATAAGTCTTTGAATTATGTCGTGAAATATTCGAGGGATGCAGATCTAGAGAGGATATATGACTTAACAGCTTTAGTGGTACTCTGAGCATGTAACAGCTAACACAGTTTGCAAGGCTACCTCCCTTTATAATGAATTAAGGTGTGTTTGTTTATGAAGAAAAACTGGTTTGACTGTTTTCAAATGAAACATTTACAGATAAAAATCCTGGCCTACCTAAACATGTTTATATAGGCTTTGCAAGGATTTGTTGTGGCTCGCCTGAAACACCATCAGATTACTAGGTCTGGCCTTATTGAGTAAAAAAACAACTCAGGTCAGACTGGTTCCACTGTTTGGAACAAAAAAGGCCTTGGTGAAAAGCAAAAGTACAGTCAAACCTGCTCTAACGGCCACCTTGAATAAGCGGCCACCTCCGTTAAGCGGCCAGTCTGTGGTCCGCCCGATGGAAAACACTAAATATTGAACCTTTAATAAGCGGTCACTTGTCTAACGCGGCCAACAGCCAAAAAGCCAAAAAATTTCCTCCATTTCGTTGTATCATCCTTTATTAAGTAGCCATTTTGTCCAGAAATAGACATCTGTGATGATCACATGACCAGTTATTTTTATTGAATGTTACATGATTTGTTTTTGTTTACGATAATCCGTGGATAATCTCATGTATGATTAAGTGCATTATAATATTTAACTGTTGAGAAAAAAAAAATGAGCAATAGGCCGTTTCTGGCCAACCTGGTTTAAGCAGCCACCTGTCTTAAGCAGCCAATATCTGTCGGTCCCTTGGGTGGCCACTTAATACAGGTTTGACTGTACTATCAACTGCACCACCCAACCATCTTAAATGTCAAATATAACATACATTACCTTTATTATCATTTTGTTTCAGACCTTTACCTCATGTGAAGTACAAACCAAACTGGCATCCCCGCGGTAACCCGATCTACGCTAGAAACCTTATCATATTCCCACAGAATGAAGAAAAGTGCAAGATAGGTATGCCAAAGAACACTGTAAATGTACTTATTGTTATACCCCCCATTTAGTTAAGGGGGGTATATTGTGACCACTTTGCCTGTGCGTCAATCTGTCTGTGAATGTGTGCGTCCGGACCTTGTGATTTCTCATGAACCCCTAGACATATTAGGTTCCTATTCACACCATATATAGCATCACACGGTAAAGGCCTGACCTGATTTTGGTGGTCATCAGTCAACGCTTGTCACACTTGACCACTATTTGGGGGTTGGGGTATATATCTACCAGGTATTTCAGTTCCTACTCAATTTGCTTTTATTTTGGCACACTCAAATATTAGCCCATGGCCGACATTAAACAGATAACGCAATGATGAATTGATGTTCTCACAATACTTGTTAAAGCAATATACAGGAACTGCTAGTAGGGCAGACATGATTTAGCATAATGCTTTCTGTTTTAAAGATGCTAAAACGAAATTACCGTAAAAATATAAGCGTTTACAGTATTGGTAGTTACCGGTAAACAGATTAATTGCATTTATTTATAAATGTTTAAATAATCTGTCTTACAATGCATTTTATTGACAAAAATACAAGTATTCTATTTTGATATTGACTGGATATTAACTTTTGACTACCTCCCGGGACGTTGTGTCTCCAACCCCCCGTACTTACTTGTTTTTGTATTTGTATACTTCAGTGTTTGGAATGCTGTTGGGCGATACCCTGATCCTGGATAATCTAGACCAAGCTAACGAGTACAGACAAGAGGTGTGTTGGTTTATCTATCTCAACATGTAATCAGTCACTAAAGATCCTACTGATAAATCAGGTAAAAAATGATACATGTATTTGTGTTTGGGGACATCACTATATCCCTACATTATCCCTACCGACCCTAGATTTTTGTGCCAGTCCTTGGGTACATTTGCACTACAGGTCCACTGAATTATATAACATATCTTTACATACCAAGTATATATGTCACAGTGTATAACTCCTTTTTGAACAGCTGGTGAAGTACACACACTGTCCCACAATCCTGACGCGCCAGGGAGACCGTATCCGTAGTAACGGGAAATTTGGAGGCCTGATGAACAAAGCTCTATCTATCGACAAACTACGCGGGGCCGTGTTTAGTGAACCTCTCCCCTCCTCCTATCATGATTTTCACAGCCAAATAGGTAAGTTTGGAACATGGAATTTGGACTAAATCGAAGAAAAAAAGGAGAAATTTGATTCTGGTATATACTTGCTAAAAATTGCATAAATTCAGTGCATTCTTCTTGAATCGTTTAAAATAAGAATTCACTACAAATAATTTGAGGGCTATTCCAGTAAAACATTTACCTGACCCCAGGACTCCAGTATCACTTCTGTCCATGGTTTGGTTTCCTTCCTCTTACTTTATTACATAAAAAGGATAGTATCCAAAGAAATTCTATGGGTGGTACCTCTAAACAAAACCTGGAATCCTGGGGTGGGGTAGATATTTTACTGGAAGAGCCCTGACTACAGGAATCCTGGGGTGATGTATATATTTTACTGGAAGAGCCCTTACTACAGGAATCCTGGGGTGGGGTAAATATTTTACTGGAAGAGCCCTTACTACAGGAATCCTGGGATGGGGTAGATATTTTACTGGAAGAGCCCTTACTACAGGAATCCTGGGATGGGGTAGATATTTTACTGGAAGAACCCTTACTACAGGAATCCTGGGGGTGGGGTAGATATTTTACTGGAAGAGCCCTTACTTCAGGAATCCTGGGATGGGGTAGATATTTTACTGGAAGAGCCCTTACTACAGGAATCCTGGGGTGATGTATATATTTTACTGGAAGAGCCCTTACTACAGGAATCCTGGGATGGGGTAGATATTTTACTGGAAGAGCCCTTACTACAGGTAAATTATCGCAATCGTAATTAAGCAGAATGCTTTCAGATCAAAGGTCTCTTAAATAAGACTACCGCTTATAGAGGATCTGTCATTCGTTTCTCTTCATATTGAATTTATGATATGAGTTTTGAATTTTTCATTTTTGCGAGCCTCTGGCGAGTAAAAATGAAAAATTCTAAACGAGTATCATAAATTCAATATGAAGAGAAACGAATGACAGATTCTTTTTATCATATGACGTTATATCGTCTTTCCTCGTCCTAAACAGATTTTGTCTTTGCCGTTCTCGCCAACTGATTTCAATATGTCGAACCAAATAACCCATACCTTCGAAGTAGGTCAAATATACCGGCGATTGAAGAATTAGTCCAACACAATTGACTCTTGCAATTAATTCATTTTATAAAATAAAGACGCCTTATCACAAATTTTCAGACAGTTTCAACTAATATTATGACTGTAAATTGTTCCTAGTGATTAGAAACAATGAATAAAAACTTAAAGTTTGACTGTGTTGGGCGAGTGTCCTCTTGTATTCCATTCATGAATCCGGCCGGATGTGACGATATCGTGACGTCATTTGGCGCGACAATGACTGGTTCGTTGCCGCTTAGTTATCACTGCCGTACGCAACCGATGTGTGGCGTTTTCCTACATATGGAGAATTTTCCTTATCATCGCGGGAGTCAACAGTGATGTTGTTTGTGCACCGAAAATGTTTCAAGTGAACATTTTGTTCAAACATCGCTTTATAATGACCCTTGTATTTGATGTCAACCTTAACTTCATCGGCAATTCCGAACTTCATCATTCTACTAGCAGTCCCAAGTTGTACGCTTTGTAGTAAAAAGAAGTAGACCGTTCCCGTGCGTATTAATACAGTTCACAAAGAACCAGCCAATCAGCGAAGCGGAAGGTGTTATTACACGTGTGTAATATAGAAAATTTATGTAATGGCTTTATTACACTGCATATAACGGTAGTCATATGATAAAAAGATTTATGTTGATATTTTGACAAAACTTAACCCCTTTGTTTTATGTATGCATGCAATTAACGTTATTATTAGGATGAGTAGGAGGAGTATATATGTATGGTGAGAATGTTGTGTGTGTGTATGTCTAATGTACGTTTGTAAAAGTTTACTTGTTAATTAAATGTGTGTTACCTCCCTTTGACTGTTTTCATTCACTATCTTTTGCTTTAAATTATCTTTATTGTATTTGCTCACTGTACAAAGCCACCAAAGGAGAGAATTACTGTAAACGTACTTATTTTAGCGGTAATCATATTTTAGCGCTTTTCGCGCTAGCATTAGTGCGCGAATTTAAGTGCAGCGCTAATATATGTGCAGCGCTAAATTTTGTATCTAGTAAGTGTGCATACATTACGTGAAATAACTAGCTATGTTTTGCTAGTAATCCAATACGACCTATCTCCCGTGGTGTGAACCAGTTATTTGACATCAAATACAACGTACAATGCTTATCAATCGATGTTTATTTTATTCACAAAAACACAAAATAATAAATACTACAACACTACGCAAACACTGTCTCTGTTGACAGTTCATATGGCAGTAATTAAGGGTATAAGCCGCAAGCAGTTCAGTCACGGATTTTATGAATAGCTCCGCGTATGCCGCTTTTGTCCCAACCACGCATGACTGCATCTTTCTTCACAGACTGAAAGGACGAAACCATCCAACCAGCATGGAGGGGTTTCAGGGTGGTAAGCTTGAGATCCACATTTACTGAATCGATCGGTCCACCAGTCTTGAGCAAACCATCCACACTGTCCGCGTACCAGTTTTGAAAACACGTTTTTACAGATCTTTTAAAATCATCGTTTCCGGAAACGTCTAACGGTTGTAATTCCCCCGTACAAGATGCAGGGACATACCGAATACAAATTTAGATTTATTCAGTAAAAACAACTCACAATTAAACTGTAGTCAGTGCGACAAAGGATTTAGATACTATCTAAATCCTTGGTGCGACCTGCGCATGCCAGGCCCTATCGCTGACAATGTACAAATCTATTTTTAGTAACAGGGTGTTTTCCCAAAGTATAGTCGATTCTAGAAAAGCGTCGATGCTCTAATTCATGATTGCGCGAATATGTCGCTGGTGATGGTTTGCGCGAAAATATGAGTGCGCTAATATAAGTACGTTTACAGTAATATAGGTAATGCCTGATATTTTATCCTTTTGACAACATTTCCACCTTATTTTGTCAATAAAATTTGTTGAAATGAAATGAACCCCTTGGTTACAGATTTGCTGCAGAACTATCGTGTAGCTATGACGAAGTCTGGGAAGGCCAAGAGTGAGCTGGCTGAACAGGTGGCCCACATGAAGCTCCCCGAGATGCAGGAGAAATACAAAGAATGTCGGGAGGCAGAAGGGGAACTTAAGGACGTCGAACAAAAACTAGGTCAGTCATCAGCACTTCTAATTTGTTCTCAAACAGCTCTTGTTGGATGATATTGGGTTTGTTGAATTTGTACGCAGCGTAGGAAAACTTAGAAGCACCCAAAAAAAAAAAAAGGTTGACGACCATTAATTTGTCTCGTTCTCATGTCATTGAATATTCTTTTTTCTCTTTATAGGTGACGATTTTCTCCAGTAAATAAAAAAAACAAGGATGAGTTTATGTTATTTATTTATTAGAAAAATGTAGAATTATTAGCAAGTATAAGAAAAACGTATTTTGTGCCTAGGCCTACCGGACCCTACACGCGCCTGGTCGATCAAAAACCATCCTCGGTCAAGCTGGCATGTAATTATCGACGACAGGTGTAATTAAAAGCACAATTATACTGATCTCATAGAGTAGGGTATCTTGTTTAAACGGTAATTACCTTAGAAGTGTTCTCCTTATCAATTAGACGATAATTACTTTCATTAAAACCCATTCTGACGGCTTGGTATAATTACCCGCAATCACACGGGTATAGCTAGCCTAAGACAGTCCCACGGGTTGACCAATGAAAAATTGCCTTTTTTGACACGCTCTCAGTCCTCGATAATAGGCTACCTTTGATTAGTTATATCTAATGTAAACACAAAGGCGACCACGTGGAGACGGTGAAAGCATTGTTGCGATAATTAGCGGTAACAGTATAGATGATATGGCATAAATATTACATTGCATTAACTAATAATATGTGTAAATATTATAACTCTTACGGTTAACTCCTCGGCCCCTGTTAACGCCTTTATGCGCTTTATTTGCTTCATGTGGTCTCTGTTATTGCTTTATGAGAGATCGTACGCCATCCTTGTGGTTCCGACGGTCGTGAAGAAGCGATTTTACGATTGGTATAGAAAACATGTTACAACGGTTTTGATTGGCTGAATGTATCACGCGACTCTGGCGGCAGAAATAGTAATGGAAATTTCCATTCATAAAGGCATCACATGACACAATTTTCCCGCGAAAACCAAAGAATTTACTACGAAAGTTACTCACGTAGAACGCCATGGCGACTTTTGATTTTGATACGAGTTCTTGCTGATTCGATGATATTTTGAAATATTTACTGCCAAAGATGTTGCAAGAGCAATTGAAATAGCTGCAGAATTATGGGAAGAAAAGTGGGAACTTAATCGGACATGCATTTAGTGATAATTCGACTGGAATTGAAAACGAATTTTGGAAGTATGTCAATTTTACCGTGGTCGGAATATTAATCGGCAATATCAATACCTGATTTTTCCTAAACTATTAGATAAACTATGGTTTTAATGACCACACGAGTGAAATAGAATGCCTGTATTTGCGTTATATGTTTTGTTCACCTAATTGGGCTTATAATTACTTGTCAAATAAACGTATGCCGAGCGGCCGTCTCAACTCTGGCCTAGTCCAAATTACATCGGGACGTCAATCATAAATAACTTATCGTCAATTCCCGTGTAATTTATAAATAACAACACAAATACAATATATATTTTGAATCTTTTTAATATTAATTTATTTAATCTGCTTGCGTCGTTTGGATTTTGTGTTCAAGGGGAAACCATCCCGACTTTCCAACATGGCGGCGTCCTTCAGATTTCTCGATCTTTCACTGAAAAAAAACTTGACACACATCTATATCATTGTAATTTACGCACCCCCAACTATTTGATTTTAATTTCCCTTAAAAAAGTGCGCAGATTACACAAGTTTTTACGGTACATATTTCAGTCTGTGACATTAACCTTTTTAAGCACTAGTCAGCACAAGCAAAATGCAGTGTTTGTTATAACAAATTATATCAAAATTCAAGGAATTTCCACTAGTCCGAACCAAAATTTACTAGTCTCGGGCATAGGACTAGTGGCTAATGTCGCAGACTGCATATTTTCAAGTGTTAGGCTAAGTTTGAATTTCCATAGTGACGTGTGCCTGTTTCTATATAAAAGTTGCTTTCTATGAAAGAACTGCCCTGTAATCTAATTTTGCTTTATAGATAGTCTGACACAAAATTAGATATCTTGGTTACAAGTATGCTTACAACACATATAGACTGAATATTAATCACGATGTTGTGTGATATTATCTGAAGTCCATTTTTCTGGCTGGTGTGCTTATAATTCTCAATCCTATCAAACTGTTAATTTTCTCCAATCTATAACAATGGATTGCAGATTCATATTTACTGTAAGCTATGGAAGATCTTTTTCATGAATGTACTTGGTATATTCCTACCCTGAAATTAAGAATGTTGTTTTCCTCCATAGGTGTAACTATGTCTACTCCAAGGATCCCTGCATCTGAGAGAGTCAAAACGATGCGACCACCTCCCAGCTCCGACGAAGGTCCATCATCAACCAAACGGCCAAGAACATCGGGTAGTACCACACCACAAACAACTATTGCCAATGGCAGTACCACTCCAAGCTCTGCCTCCACCTCCAGTATTCTGGGCACTCCGACACGCAAAAGTGGTCGGTTGGCGTCCATGTCTCCCGTCACGTCAGAAGATGGCAAGAAACGATTACGACGAACGTAGCACAGATTTTACCATTTAGTATTGTTTGTAGAGTTTCTATTCCAATGGAATGTGGGAATTTGGGAATTTAGCTCACATGTGCTTATTGTG
Organism: Mimachlamys varia; assembly: GCA_947623455.1. NCBI lineage: Eukaryota > Metazoa > Mollusca > Bivalvia > Pectinida > Pectinidae > Mimachlamys > Mimachlamys varia. The sequence goes on from OX392540.1 coordinate 33,092,137, forward strand.
GATTTTCGTTGGTTTTTGAAGTCAAAAATATGTATTGCAGATTGGAAATTTAAATGTTTTAGTACTTGGTGTTGGAGGCTAAGAGAATAGACAATTGATGTAACCGTATCAAGAAAGGGACTTTTTTGCATGTTAAATGAGAGAAGGGTTGGTTGGTAATTCAGGTTTTTCTATTCCTACTCATGGCTTTGAAAGGAAGTCTTAGGTTTCTGATATTAAATTTTAGAAGAAAATATCTGCTTCATATCTGCTGGTTTTTTTAGGTCATCTGACCCGAAGGGTCAGGATGACCTATAGTCATCATGCTTCGTCCGTCGTCGTGCGCCGTGCGCCGTGCGCCGTCCGTAAACTTTTCCATTAAAACATCTTCTTCTCATAAACCAAAAGGCCCATAGACCCAATATTGGGCTTGTGCCATGCTGGGATGAAGGGGTACCAAGTTTGTTCAAACAAATGACCTTGACCTTCATTCAAGGTCACAGGGGCCAAAAAGGTCAAAATCTTTGAACGACTTCTTCTGAATAACCAAAAGGCCCAGAGACCTGATATTGGGCATGTGGCATGCTGGGATAAAGGGCTACCAAGTTTGTTCAAAGAAATGATCTTGACTTTCATTCAAGGTCACAGGGACCAAAACGGTCATAATCTTTAAACAACTTCTTCTGAATAACCAAAAGGCCCAGAGATCTAATATTGGGCCTGTAGCATGCTGGGATAAAGGGCTACCAAGTTTGTTCAAAGAAATGATCTTGACTTTCATTCAAGGTCACAGGGACCAAAACGGTCATAATCTTTAAACAACTTCTTCTGAATAACCAAAAGGCCCAGAGATCTAATATTGGGCCTGTAGCATGCTGGGATAAAGGGCTACCAAGTTTGTTCAAAGAAATGACCTTGACTTTCATTCAAGGTCACTGGGGCCAAAACGAAACTGTTGTTATTTTTCGTGTAGTCAAAAATCCAAGATGGCCTCCACAGCGGCCATTTTGAAAACACATTCTAAACTTCTCAAGTTCTACCAGTGGAATTGAGCTGAAACTTGCCAGAAATGATATCCTGAGATGGTCCCAACAAAGTGTTGTTATTTTTCAAGCCCATCAGAAATCCAAGAAGGCCACTATCTTGAACTTGGCAATCTATACAGGCATATTATAACTTGATTTAATGACTACACGTATTTTCATAGTAATTTTACAATTGGTAGTCAGATGACCGTTAAGGCCCATTGGGCCTCTTGTTTTGTTTTTTTGATAAATATTTGACAAGTTAGGAATAAAATGTGATTTAAACTGTTTGTCTCATACGGTGTTCTAATTACTAAAAGTTCTAGTGATGTGGTTTACAAATATTTAGAAAACTATTTTTTTTTTGTTTTTATATTATAAAATTGGATGGTTACATATTTCAGTTTTGTCTTTAGAGGTGGACCTTGGAATTTTTCTCTTGTCAACATCAAATTTTTTATTTCTTTTTTATCTCAGAAACTTGTTATAATCAGTGTAACTAATGGTATTATAATCTCTGAAACTTAGTGAAATATAAGGAGGATGAGTTACTTAACACTGAAGAAATATGATTTGAAGGCAAAATTGTGAAATTGGGAGAGTATAACATGGTGAGTTATGTCCCTTAGCTGTACAATGAAACATTGTTGTAGAGACATACCGGTACATGTTAGTAGGTGGACCTTTCCTTCTCGGATTCCTTCTGTTTAGATGGCTTGATTGTTCTATGGCACTGTGTAGTATGGTTTGACATAAGATTGGTTACTTGTTCATTTTGTTTTCATCTCAAAGCTGATTTGAGAGAGAAACAAATTTGGGGAGGAAATGAACATTTCTCAAACTCATTCACCCCAAAAAATTCAATTTTAATTAGAAGAGTTCAAATGTGTCTTTAGAGGTGAATGGGTCACAGTGGAGATAATTTGTAAAACTTAATTCAATATATCATGGGCCTCTGTTCCCCAAACTATGCGTTCTCTGTTCCCAAAACCATGTGTTCTCTGTTCCCAAAACCATGTTTTACATACAACCATTGGGTTTATACACACTGGTAGAGGTCACCATTTTATACACTGGTACAGGTCAATAATCTTCATTTATTTTATGTTTGCATTCATTCTTTGCAGAAGCACTCTGCCAACTCAAAGGATAGAATAACTTGTGATGAAACTTTGGGAATGAAAGAATGAAAATAGTATTTAAGACAATTTTTTGAAGAAATATATTGACTCAGTCCTCCAAACCCTGTGGCCTCTGTTCCCCAAACCCTGTGGCCTCTGTTCTTCAAACCCTGTGGCTTCTGTTCTTCAAACCCTGTGGCCTCTATTCCCAAATCACCTCCAGCAGTATGAGACTATACCAGCCACTGACACTTGCACATTATATGATCTAGTCTTACCACACTCAAAGCCATTCCAAACGTAATGAAGTAACCACGTCATTCCCGCAAAAGCTCTGCAAGTCTTGATATATCTGATCCAATCTCTGTAAACATATTCAAACACTCAAATTTTAGCACGTAACTGAATAAAAACGTTTACATTAGCTTCTTAGGGATTTAATTTATCAGAATTTGAGTCATTTTATAATTATTGATATCAAATAAAAATCTTTCTGTTCGTTCTTGATTCACAGCTATTTTGAGAAGAAAAGGGGAGAGGGGGAAATTTTTTCAAAATATCTTAGTTCTGTATTATTGAATCGGCTGTTGAAAGCCCTAAATATCATGAGTGGATGATTTATTACAATCATCAGCAAACTTTCTTTGTCTTGCTTCTAGTTTCTTGTCGGATAACATACAGATATATTTGGCAGCTATTCTGTTACTTGTCTTTATAAACAGTGGTATATTTCATTTCACTTACTGTATATACAACTACACATGCTTTAAAATACAAGCTCACTGTCTGTTGATTTGGAAATCACTTCTAAAGCATGATTTCATTAAAATAAAAAGATTTGAAAGCATGCTGTTGTTATATTGGAAATGTTCACATCCAGTCTAATGAGCTTGAGAGGAAGTTTAAAAATTGCTGGAGACTCATGTTACTTTGTTATTATACGAATTTGTTTTTAGATTCCATTCATCTGCAAGAAATTGTGTGCAATCCTCATTATTTTGTGTAGTACAATATACCCTTCCATTACAAAATGTGTAAATAAATCATTTGTTCCTTTTCATGTGTTTGCCTGTATACATTTGTACCAAGATACCTTACACTGCCCTATCAGGGATTTGTGTTAAGTTGTCTTTACGTTGTTACGTTGTCTCCCTTATGATAGTAAGTTGCCTCCCCTGTACACCGTATATCTGTGTTGGTGAGTTGTCTCCCTTATGATAGTGAGTTGCCTCCCTTGTACACTGTATATTTGTGTTGGTGAGTTGTCTCCCTTATGATAGTAAGTTGCCTCCCCTGTACACCGTATATCTGTATCTGTGAGTTGTCTCCCTTATGATAGTGAGTTGCCTCCCTTGTACACTGTATATTTGTGTTGGTGAGTTGTCTCCCTTATGATAGTAAGTTGCCTCCCTTGTACACCGTATATCTGTGTTAGTGAGTTGTCTCCCTTATGATAGTGAGTTGCCTCACTTAAACACTATATATTGTGTTGGTGAATTGTCTCTCTTATGATAGTGAGTTGCTTCCCTTGTACACTGTATATCTGTATCTTTGAGTTGTCTCCCTTATGATAGTGAGTTGCCTCCCTTGTACACTGTATATCTGTGTTGGTGAGTTGCTTACCTTGTTTCTTAGTCTGTGAGTTGTCTTCCTTGCATTTCTTAGCAATTGGGTTAATAGTTATTGATAATGGTCAAGGTGTGGCTAACATCTACACTGGAAGACTAATCTGTGATCAAGTCACACTTTCATCCGAATACCCCAAGAAAAAAGGAAAAGTGAAATTACTGTACACTGGGAACATTTTCCTCGCTTTAGACTTTATCGTCCATTGTAATTTTGGCAAAATTGTAATAACAGCCATTATATATAACCTAATAATTAAAGTTATAAAATTAGGGCAAAATTAACAATGGCAAAAATTAATTTCTTGTGCCAAGGGTAAAATTAACATTACCAGTGTCCCAGTGTGCATGTATTTGTACTAAATATTCTTAGGGTGTGACCTTGAGAAATTTTGAAGATCAAAGATTAATACTTAAATTTAAAATGGTCACTGCATATTATTGCATGATTTTAATACTGAACATTTCTAATCAATAGCAATGGGAGTTATTGTGAAGTAAAATATTTCTATCCTTCAGTTTTGTTTTGATTACCTGTATTGTAAATCAGGTTAAAAGAGTGTGTCCATTTCCTGCTGATGAGAATTGTATGATGTTTGCTTTTCAATTACAAAAAAAACTTAAATACAGGTAATCAGATTGTACTTCTTACAGTATTTATGTCATCCAATGAATTACCTAGCTAATAACAAGTGAGTATTGGTACAAGTACTGGAATGTAAGTTTTTTTATTGAAGGTGATCTTTCTATAAATTTATTACCCGATAATGTTTGTTCTCAAAACCAAGCTAACTTTAAATATTTAAAAGTTTGCCGTTTGTTCTGTTTTTGAAAAATTTACTGTCATTATACAAATGTACCTGCAATGAAGTTGGAGGTAGGTATACCGAAATAACCATGTCTGTGGATCCGCTCAATTCTAAACAAAAGAATAATCTCACTATTTCTTCTCATACAAAAATGTCTGTCCGGTTGAAGTTTTAGGGCAAGTTCCTTTATAAAAGAATTGGCAAGTATTCATTATTTGTACTATGGTGCTGATTTTGCAGCAGAATTCTTATGTGGTTCAACTGTACATGCATCGTCGGATACCCACGGTTGATCTCGCTTCGCTAACTCACTCATCATGATGAGTGAGTTAGCGAAGCGAGATCAACCGTGGGTATCCGACGATGCTGTACATGATGTAGGTAGAAAATGGTGGACTGGGACCTTCCCATTAAATCTTCTTTGACATGAAAAGGTGAATTTCTGGTCATAGCTTATGAAAGTCAAAGAAACAAAACCTTTACAAGAAACTTGGATATAACAAATCTTTGTAAATATGATGCTCAGATAATAAGGCTTTTCAATTATTTTTGTCTCCATTTGCCAACTTCAGCTGGATTTCATTCTGGCACGGCTAACATGAAATACCAAATCAAGTAAAATTTTTGCTTGTTGGCAAAAGCTGTAAATTTGTACTTCTTTCTGTTGACTTGAGCTCTTCCTAACCTAGGTAACCTTGGTAGACTATTGCGTGTGTTTATAGGGGTGAATTCATTATAATCAGCAGTGATGGAAGGTTTTAGTACCACTAACGAGTCTGATGGACAAAAGACAATTCTTGGAGTAATAATGTTTACTTAGCTCGGCTATCTGTTTCGACTTTGTAAACTCATTCACCCCTGAAATTCCATAATGAACTATTCCAACCATTGAATTGGCCGTGTTCAAATTTGTCTTCAGGGGTGAAGTAGTTAACAAATTTTAATGGTTGATTTAGGTGCTTCCTTAACCATATTTTCATTATCATTTAACCATTTTCAAATTCCATTGCTTAATTTTGTGTTTATTAAACTTTTATCCATATGTTATGATGTCATCATTTTATGTATACACAATAATATGATGTCACATTTGAGGGAAGTCCACAGTGATCTCCAGTAGCAGCTGTTGTCATGGTGATCTGATGTTCAAAAGATGTTGGTTCAGATGAATATACTTGCGTTATGCTGTCAAAGTGTAATATTGTGTTTAACTTCTTGATATTTTAGAATTGCGTTGGCTATTTTAGGGTGTTTTTCTGTTGCCTTGTTACTGTATAAACCTTGTACCATTAACTGTGTATTTTATAAATTGATATATATATATATGAAAATAAAATGTTGGAAATTACTGTCGGAGTTGTGAATATTTAGAAGAAAACGTTCATTACTTGATAAATCATCTGACCCTTCTTTAGGCCAGTACGACATATAGCCATCGTGCACCATGTGTGTTGTGCGCCATGCGTGCTAAACCTTTCCTTCCAACATCTTCTCAATAACCAAAATGCATAGGGTGCTGATATTATGCATGTAGCATGCTGGGATGAAGAGCTACCAAGTTTGTGCAAATGAATGACTTTTGTCTACTTTCAAGGTCACAGGGTTCAAATGTCTTAAAATCTTTCGAGAAACATCTCAATAAACGTAAGGCCTGGGGTACTGATATTTGGCCTGTAGCATACCTGTAAGAAGGGCGCTACTATGTTTGTTCAAATGAATGACCTTGACACTCTTTCAAAGTCACAAGGGTCAAATGACTTCTGTTTAAAACACTTCTTCTCGGTAACTAAAGGTCCTAAAGTACTACTATTTTGCTGGTAGTATGCTAAGATGAAGGAAAACCAAGAATTTTCACATGGTCAAATACTGAAATATTTTATATCATAGGTGTTTGACAGAACAGGCTAGTACCAGTGAAACAACTTCACAATTTTAAACAAACAAAAATATGTATACTGAAGTATATAGATTGTCAGACGACCATGAAGTCTCATAGGCCTCTTGTATTTACATTTTGATAGAATCAATGTGCTTTACATACAGTAGTGATTTCGAATCGACTTTGAACAGCAAATTAAGAGAAGACCACGATTAAATTGATGACGTCATAATAGCAAATGTTCAAGTCTTCGCAATGGAAGGATGCAGAGCAAATGTAAATTTTATATAAGGACGTAAAACACAACAAACAAAAATAAAAAAAACAAACGATATTTAAAAAAGATCTCTCGGGAACTTTTTGAGAAATAACGACAACAAAATATCTTTGAAATTGAGAACACAAAGGATCGTTGCTCTGTTTTACTTTATTGCGACAGCTTTCGGTAACTCATTTCCCCATCATTTGACGTCCTCTCGCTCTGAAAATGAGACTAGCAATTCAAATTCTTGTTAAGGCAGGGACATAATATTATTTTGGCTTTATAATACTGTACGCCTCTGGTTAACGATTAGTGGTCGTGGTAACTGTATCGTTTCATACTCAAATAAATTTCATGTTATCTCAAAATAACTAATCCTCAAAATTAATCTACTTAAAACTGTCATGTATTGGATATATTGGTAATTCAACAAAACCAGGCAACATCGAACCCGTGGGTTGGTATATATTGGTGATTTGTTTTGTTCGGGAGACGAATTGGACAATGATCGACTGTTTTAGAATTTACGCCGAAACATTGTCCATATTCCTCCCGTCAGTGTTCCGTCTGTTCATGTTACATATACACAACAATTCACTTCCGGTCCATTTTGGTAACTTCCTGTCCATATTGGTCGACACTTCCGGTTCGTGTGAAGTTCGGCATAAAGTATATTTTAGAAACAAACCAATGTCACTTATGGTTGCATTCTAACTTACCAACATTGGTATTCTAAATAAACATACAAACTTCAGCTATTAGCCTATTTCTAAATTACAAAAATATTTCATGAGAAGAAAATCCAAATGCCACTTGGTCTTCAACCTCCATTGACGTTGCCATGGAATCGGACGATTGTTCAAGACATATGCGGATGAATGTTTACCCGGTGATGCGTTTCCATAGCAACATCTAACCGGATCAACACTCACTGCACAGTCTCAAATATTGAAGGATTCAGCTGCCGACGTTTTGTAGTGACTTATCTGAAAATTAAAAGTGGTTTCCCACAAGATGTTATTTTCATCTCTAATTAACGTACACTTTGACTTTCCAGGAAACTTAAACGAATCATGAAAAGATCTTGAGCTGAAATACGGTCAAAAAGGGCATTATACACGGGCTTATTTGTATATTTATTACAATGAGGGGAGTTGGCCTAGTGGTATAGCTTACTTTATATTTAATACAAGGGAGGTAACTCTGCTGACCTTGTTCTGTTCAATACTAAAGCGTCCATATCCGACCTCAAAACCGATTACACTATAGGCAAAATATGGACAAAGGAAAGATTAACATGGAGACCATTGTAAAAAGAACAAGATAAATTGATAAGACCTTGTGTTCCGGAAGAATAAGCGTCTTCTGCTTCATCGACGACATATCTGTAAGCCATCCAATATAATTTCATCGGATACCGTCCGTCATTTATTCTTGTTCCTTTGTTAGTGCTTATACATAAATATTTATCCCCTTGATATATTTCTTTTTTTAACTTAAATACGCTTTTCAGTACCATTGTTTTTCAAAGAAATCATTCGTTGAATACATGTATACATTGTATATAAGGGACGCAACTCTACTGGTCATGACCATAAAGATAATTATCAATAATGTGATTTCCTGGCAATTACTATCAAGTCAGTTTAGGGTTTATGATAAGAAAAGGAAACTGCCATTCTGGGTCAAAATATCGAATGCAGTTACTTATAAAACTTATTATATATATATATAATTATGTATGGGGATAAAATTTGTCTGGGAAAAATAACAGGCTATTAATAATAGCGGTTTGCTTGCAGTGACTATAATTATTTCGAAACAAAAATAAAAACAAGTCAAAATTTCATAGTTTCTGTTGCTTTTGTTGTACTTGATAGGTCGACTTAAAATAAATCTTTAACTCTGCTTACTTTGTCCAAGTGTGTATTTTACATGCGTCTGAATCGCTGTAACAATACTATCGAGGCCTTCCTGTGTACCGAATGAAAAACGTCTCGAGTATGCTCTTCATGAAAATGACATAAACAGTCTACTAAAACCTGTCCATACGCCCCTTCACGCATTCACCCCTGAACTTTTATAATATTCCCATCTTTGAATTGGAAGAGTTAAAGTGTTTTCAGGGGTCAATGAATTAAGCTCAATACTTTATGTATTCCGCGTTTTTTAAGGCATGTCAATCAGATTTGAACATCCAATTTCAATGTGAATAGGCGACGTCGTGTACATTTGGATACTGTTAACCCATGTAGGTGTTTAAAAGCAGCTCAATATATGTCTTATGTACAGTGTAATGAAAATACATACATATACACGGATTTCATTTAAGAATTTTTTTAAGTCGCCTACATATAAAGCGAGTAGATGCTATAAACTGCAAGATGTCGTGTTTAAAAAAAAAATGAAAAACCCATAACTGTATCGGTTTAAAACACATTGAACACTTTGTTACCAGATTATGTCAACAAATACATTAGGGGCCTATACACTCCCTTTGTTTCCATGACATCATAATCCCGGATTATGCTGATCATGCATTTTTTTTAGCTTTCTAATTAATCATTATACTCAATAGTTCGATCCTGATATTCTTACGCGTAAATTGCTATAGAGCAACTTTATTTCATTTTTAACAGCTTGCAATTACCAGAATAGTTTGTATATTGTTATGACGTCATCATTTTTGCCGTCCTAAAAATGTGAAGTTGAATTTCACACGTGGAGTGTAACAAAATCATAAACTGACGTGCATCTTATCATAGACAAGTACATACCGAATTACAGTTTAACATATCTATTTAAAGAGTAAATAAGCAGAAACGGAAGTATGATGGAATGGCGGCCATATTTAATGGCGGGGGCATAAAAATCAGGTCGGGGTAGCTATACCAGATAAACAGCAAGCACAGGCCACATCACTTTAAGTCTATTCTGAGTGAGTTTTACATGTATATCATAGCCCACTGACTTTAAATAGAGCCGTACTATAGAAAAGGACGCGATTTCTATAGCCTATCTATGGAATCCCAACGAGCGCTTTCTGATCTCTCGTCAGTGCGAGATTTCGTGATAATACTTTTCATTATGAATAACATGTATAATGATTTACAATGAAATGAGATTGCCTTGGTAAATATTGTCACTGTGGTTCAAGCAATATTGCATAGATCGAATTGAGTTGATAACAAAGTTAGTTTTTTTTTCATAATAAACTACACTGACCTATTCACATTGATATACGTAGGAAAGCAAAATTAGTGTACCAAACCAATTTTGTAAACTGTGATTAGGGCCATCGTCGGAAACCGACGGTACACTTCTCTGACGTTTGACGATGGATAAAGGCATATTACTAAGACTTTATCGTATTTTAACACCAATTTAAAAACAAGCGACAAACTGAAATTGCAGAAAAAATGAACGGGCGGTTCAGCCTTTCTATTTTACAGTTGCAAAAATCGTTCTTTGACAAGAGTCAAAGAAAATCAGTATTGACAACTTCATAACGGAATAAATGAGATCTTGGATATTTATTTGACATTTTCAAGACGAAAGTGTGAAAGTATTTATTTGTTTTGAGTGTTTTTATACAAACGATAGAGAAGTGTACCGTATGTTTCCGACGATGCACTGCCGAGAAGTTCGGTTGTCCAACAGATGGTGTGATAGCCCCTATGGTGTTCCGTACGGATCAGTTAAAATATACGATGACATCGCTAAATTCAAGTGAAATTATAACCTTTATACATGTGTTTCTAGCATAGGATGGGTTTCTACTAGAGTGGTCTTGAATAAGAAATGAATTTATAAAACGTATTTTAACAAAAGAAAACGTAAAAATTGTGTAAACCTAACACCTTCGTCGGCATAATATCAAGGCTTTATTATGTTCTTCAGGAAAAAGGGTAGTCCATTCAATAACTGTGATACAAGATCTAACATGAATATATTACCATAAAATTTATATACTGCATATATAATATAGTTTATTTCTAGTGAAGGGACTTCATTCATACACTGGGGAATTTAAATTACAAACCTGTCTTCTACCTTGCAAAAATAGTACATATATACGTTGAGGGCATCATCTCATCCTAATATTTCTCCCCTCGCTGCAGCAATATCTAAATTGCAATATTCTAAAGTACCTAAACTTATTATTTTATTTGTTGATAAAGTTTAAAAGCCATCCATCTCTTAAATCTTTATAATGAAGTTTTCAAATCTTTGAATTGGAAGGGTTTTAATATCACTTCTGGTTGAATGTGTTTAAAGTTTTCACTATCCCCACTGCTAAACATTTAATATACAATTACTATCCCAGATATTTCTCGATTGTTCACTGTCACGCTCACTTTCCTCATGTGCAGAGCGTTAGCCCACTGGATTATCGAAGGTGCAAAAAGCATGGTAAAAGATTTTTTCTCAAACTTGTATCCTATAAAGAAACTGTGATGCAGTTTACCTAACGGTTTTAATAAATGTTAAACCAACGACTTTTGAGCAAACAAATCGGTCCTGTTCGTTTGCCGTTTATGAGGGTGTGCAGCCGACCGTGACCGCCTTTTTTCGGCGTTGTGCTACGATCAGTGGGACACGTAGACTAACAACGCGAGATATATCACAATTATACCCGCAATAACCGACACACCTGTGTACTTACCGGTATACCTACCTGGTTACAGGTAAAAGCTTTTTATAAAATGCCCGTATAGATGTTTGAAAATTCACCTGTATATAGCTAACGACCAGGATACCTGGGAGCTTGTATGGTCTTCAGTATTTGTTGTAGTTACTGATGTAGGTGAAACTCCATTTCACACATTGTACCTATTTCGTATATATTTATTTTAGTTGTTATCACGTGTGCATATATTATGTTCGTTTTGCTGATATTCCGTTTAGTTATTTTCATTCTGAAATTTCCGAAATTATGCATTTTTTCTACGATGTTATGATAAACACCCTGTTTAGTATTTCAGCTTCAAATAAAGTCAAAGCTAAAAAGAAATTCCCTATCAAAATTTATAATATTTGAATAGTTTTAAAATTAAAGAATATATTGACAAAAGATTTAGGCATTCTTGAAATTTCAGACTATACATTCTCTTCCGTTCTCTTACAGCTGAGATTAACCCCTGGCATGTCATGGATGATGCCGTACTGCACCCTTATTTCATTGTCAGCCTTTTAATTAAAATATAGGTCTAGGTGTAGAATCCCGAGTAAGATGTGTGATGAACCAATATGTAAGACGTATTCAATATATCTTTCAATAAAACCGCAATCTTGCAGTTTATTTGACATACATTGGTACAACGCGTACGTCACATTGTGCGTAGCTCCCTTATTGGAAAGTGCGCGGAGTGCAAACCAAAGAGTTTCATTGACCAGTGTCTTTTTCTGTTTGAAAATTTGGTGTATAATCTGGGTTCAAGCGTATAGTCAGTTACATGCCTCTTAACATGTAGATACTAAAAAGTGTTCCTTTGGTCACATTTTAAAATAAGTATAACCCCCCCCCCTCCCCCGGTATATTTTTTAGGTTTTTATTCGTGTATATAAATGTATGACGCACAGTACTTGTCACAAAGGCCTAGTTAAGACTTGCTGGCCCGAAACGCAAAATTTCAACTTATCCGGAAGGTTCAGAATTTTGAAGTATTCAAATACCCCCATTTAACTTCATGCATTTTAGGGCAATGGAAATATGGAAAGTCACAAATGACTAAACCCGAATTCCTCCCTTCTCGGTTTAATGACCAAGTTCATGACCCTGATCAAATGGGTACGTTCTATTTGAATGCTCTGCGAGAGGTTTCTTGGGAGCGTTCTATTACTCTGTAACAGGAAGTTGACCTGCATTAAATCAATTTCGGTATACGTTTGAAGAGAAAAAAAAGGATAATTTGGGAAATCCATGGTGCGTAAAGATATTGGATTTCAGGATTGTTCATTAGCTGTGCGAGCTGTAAAAAATGAAAGAGAAATTCTTTTCTTCGCTTGAGTGGACATTAAGGCATTAAAGTCCATAGTCATATTATCATAATAATATCATAAAAAGTTCTGAACCTCATACCACAATGTAGTCATTGAACAAGAGGCCCGGCGGGCCTGTATCGCGACTCATCCAGAGGTTCAAATCAATTCTTTTATTAATTTTCAGCAGTACAGCTTATCAATTTTACATAATTGCACAATGGTTCCTGAAACTTGAGACCACATGGGCCAACTCAGCTGAGAAATCAAAAACTAAAAAAGCTTTATAAGGAAGATGACGGAACTATTGATAAAAAATGTTTGTAATTAGGCCAGTTGGCTAGAGCAATGTGAGGAACGATTTTTATGTACCAAGTCGTCGAAATAAACCTGATAGAAATTCGAACGTTAAAAAATTTCTAAGCCAATCAGAGTCTGAAGCAGCCATCTTGGATCTTGGACTTTGAGACGAAAATAAAGAAAAATAAAAATAAATTAAAACCCAAAGCATAGACACACCTCCCAATTAACTGTCTATTGATAACCAGGGGTACTCCATGGTAAATGAGTTTCAAGTGTCTTCGCCCTAACTTATAAAGTATTCAATAAAACTTTCCCTCATTTTGGTCCGACTCACAGGTGCCGTGACATTCTCGTGCTTATGAATTTAGCATATTTAATTAGTCGAGCAAGGATTCATGGTAAATATGTTCAAAATCCCTTCACCTAATTAAAGAGGAGCATTTGTCACAAATTCATCTAGCCTGAGGGGTGACACGGCCTTCATGTGAACATTTTATTCACTTAGAAAAACGGTTTGGTTGTAAAATACCCTTTCATATAAACAATGAAGTCGTTTAGTTCTGCCTTGACTGTAACTCGTGGAATCAACGTCTCCCATAATGAGCTTACTTAATGAGATAGAATAATTAAAAGGGAATAACCTTTGCGCTCATGCAGAAGAAAAACTCAATGGATGGTCGATTTAAACTCCCATGTTCTCACGGTTTTTATTGTTGACCGAGACATCTGTACTGTACCTTCTTTATTTGTCGATTGACAAAATACTAACCAAGGACTGCCAATAAAACCTTTGATACCATGGCGGATGTCGTAAGTCACGCGAGTTCTCGTCTTGGAAGTAATTGGCCGAGATTTGTGGTTGGGAAAACTTCTTCATTCTGAAAAGACAAAAGATTTGAAAAAAAATATGAAAATATTGGATTTTATTCGTCAATTTTGGCTAAAGTTTTTGATAAACTGAACAGCTTTCATTTCTTGTGTTCCACAAAGTTTAATTAGCATGACTGGGACAGGGTTTTGTTTGTAAAAATAATACTATATAATCGTGTATTGTTTTCTAGTTTTCTCATTGTTACCGCATTTCTCAAACTCTGTAGAGAGCCAAAAGAAACAAATATAGGAAATAGGGCGGTTGAAAAATAGGCGTTCATGATAATTGAAATATTGTGCATGATACCTTAAATGAATAAAACGCAAAAATGATAATTGATATTCGAGAAAGTGTACAACGTACAGTGTATTTGATACTAGCTATATATATAGTATGCCTTCCAACTTCCTGGATGAGATTGAAGCCTTTCGCTGACTCACAGCTTAAAATCGTTTCAGTTACGTCGTTATGTATGCACCATCTTAGGCTTTTTTTATGTGTGTTTCAGTTCTAACAAAATGATATCATTTTCCACGAAAATGTCTTTAACAACCACATTTATTTCATCTCGTATCACGAGACATCTACGTATAGCTCGACCACGTCGAATGCCATCCGTAGCGCAGTCGTTTGACACCCGATATCGGGGCCGTCTACCCGTGTCATTGAAAACCGATGTTGCGTGAATAACCAAGAGTCACCCGAGGTCACCTCTAAAGAAATCAGGGAAGGAAACGACATCGTACAACATACCACGGTACCCGGCGTCGGGCAGAATCACTGCCAGGTACACGTCTGCTGATGTGATTGGACAACAGCTTCAGTGACTGACATTCTACTAATATAATGCAGAGTTGGGGATACGTAAACTGAAGCACGTGAGGTGCACGTACTGGTTGTTCTACTCGGGACGCATAGCTGGAGAGAGTCACGTGGGGTGCACGTGAACTAGTTTGGTTAGACACTGTGTACAGTGACGTTCTACTGACGTAGAGTGGGAACACATAATTTGGACTTCACGATCAGACGCGAAATTGTTTATTGTCAAATGTCGGACCAATCGGGTTTTTCTCCGGGTACTCCAGTTTCCTCCCGCATTAAACTCTGCACAATTCCGCCCAGCAATACAAGAGGAATCAATATACATATGTAAACAATAGGGGGTTTAAAATTTTCGTCAAATAAACAAAATTACAAACCGGATTTATATTTTATACAAAACGTATAAGGGAAACCTATGTTCCAGCATTCTTAT
This sequence comes from Mimachlamys varia, assembly GCA_947623455.1. Taxonomy (NCBI): domain Eukaryota; kingdom Metazoa; phylum Mollusca; class Bivalvia; order Pectinida; family Pectinidae; genus Mimachlamys; species Mimachlamys varia. The sequence continues at coordinate 33,107,248 of OX392540.1, forward strand.
CCTTAACACGGTTCAAAAACATAAAACATACAATGTGACTTTGTTCCAATAACTCTGTCGCCGCATGGTTATAAAAGTGTACAATGAAAACCCTGAACCATAAGTATTGAATTACTTTTTTGGCAAACAGAAATAGTCTATTGTGCCGTGTTTACTGCAAACATTCCTATACATAATACCCAGCACACGTACCCGGTAATTTATCTACCTGTATTCGCAGTTCACAAACTTTCGAGACCCTATCCCGGTACATCTCAGAAATTTCTTCCAAGAACACTGTGAAATGTTTATGAATGCCCCCATTTTCATTGAATCGAGACTGCCATGAGCAAACTTATTTGCACCCCCCCCCCCTTCTTATGAACGGGCATAAAAACTGGATTGAAATGTGTTCAAGATATACCAGACCACGTGTCCAGAAATCAGTTCATTTAAGGATATTCATCCAGTTGCAGACAAAACACTAAAGAGATCCATTGTACTTTTACATAAATATAAAGCTAAACAATCCTTCCCCTTAATTTAGGCTCGTCAATTGTGTTACTAATCTAATTAAAACGACTGTTAATATCGAAGCCCATTGCTCGAATCCTTGTCTGGTCCCCAATTCCTTTCTAGTCCATTTTTTGTTTGTTCTCCATTTTCGACCAATCGTAGGTCATGAAAACGAATACTGCCGTTGCCTTCGTATTGCAAGATTATATACATTCCAAATTTCATTTAAATCGGACAATACTTAATTTTCGACCAATCAGAAGCCTCCATTTGGCAGCCATCTTAAACTGTAATGGCACATTTTTGTTAATGAGTGCACTCTTGTTATCATCCCTCCCACCAAGTGTCATCATAATCGGTATAGTAGAAGAAAATGTATAACTGGATATGCTTTCAGCCAATCAGAGGCCGTGGCGGCTATCTTGGATGCTTGATCCGGAAAACAAGAGCAATATGCACAAGATATCATGTTTAATATGTTTGATAACAATCGTATAAGTAGTTATTTAAATTTGCTGGTTACATAACCATGGGACGGGACGGAACAAGACAGGACGCGACGGGACGGACATGGGTAAAAATATATGCCCCCCCCCCCCAATTTCAAGACGGGGGCATAATTAGAACGACTGTTAATGATCAAAGCCCGAGGTTCTAATCCTGGTCTGCTCCCAAATTCATCGCTAGTCCATCTTTTGTTTGTTCACTATTTGTTTCTTAATTTTTTTTTATCTTTCATATAAAAGTAGAATTATTTTTTAAAACTCCCGACGTTCTTATTTTGCCTTGTCCATTGTGTCAGGTAACCAAATGTTTTCATTACTTTATTAATTCCTACCTCTCAACTTCGCATTTCTGTTAAGCAACTTTTTGTTTGTAATGATCCAATTGACCAAGCAACAGTCTTATTTCTATCTACGCATGGGTATGCTACCCCCCCCCCCCCCCCCGTCCTGACCCCCAACCCTCTCTCGGCCCCCTCAACCTTGTCTTTTTGTGACATCTAGACCGTATGCTGTAACATATACAGCGGAAAATAGTTTTGATCTTTTATTTAGTGAAGGTTTGAGCTTTTTATCTCCGTTGGTACCAGTTAAAAACTTACCACGTCAATACTATTTTGCAGGTAGATATTTAAACCAACACAAAATACGTTATATTGCATTGCCTATGGAGCGAATGACATCTCTTCTATACACTTCAAAGGCAATATAAATGCTACCAACACAGGTGGTAGATTTAAACATGTCGTTTTACTGATATTTTACGAGCGAATGAAAACGTCTGATATAGATGAGAGAGGCTAGTAGTTCGCTTAAAGATCCTCGTCCCAATGCAAGCAAACACTAGAGAGTTCCAAATTAATATTATCTATAGTTACCTCCCCTAAAAGCTTTCTTTTGCAGTGGCATAGGACTAAGCAAATAGCGCAGTCCAGATGACTCAGTTTTTGAGAGCAACTGTATCATCCTTTAGTACAATAATTGAAAAGAACTGAATCCAGGGTAGCGTATTATTAGGTATAATTACACCTTTTACCGCGACATTACATGAATAGAAAACTGACCTGATATTTTACCTCTAATAATAAGGACAGATAACTGTAAGGTTTTAATTTTTGTCCTTGACACTTCAAGGGGAGCAAACATCACGTTAATATATTTAAAAAGCAGCCTCTTTTCCGCGACATGCATCTAAACCGTATATGATAAATAACAAAGGGAGCTAACTACACAAACATGCCTTACCCTCTGTACAAAACATCAGGTGAGATTATTATATCTAAACTGTATGCGATATACGACAAGGGAAGACAACTGCACACGTATACCTAACCATACACGAGATAATGTATTGATTTTTAAACAGGTAATATAAACAGGTACTGTCGAGTATTCTCTGTATTTTACAAAGGGGTCACAGGATAAGGAAATTGACAACCATCTACTTGATAAAGCGATAACAAATATTTACCTACACCGAATTCTTGGTACTGTTAACCCTATAGAACACAATGGAATCGTCATTGCAAGGTATAATAGACAGTTCGTTTCTGAATATAGGTAAAATAAGGCTCTGGTTTTAGGTCATACTTTTCTATCTCAAGAGCTACCTCGACGATGGTTCAACGTAAACTGCCAAAAGTACAAAGTAATCGATTTTCACTTCATTTCAAGTAATATACTGCAGATTTTACAGAGACAAATGTTCATCAGAAGACAAATGTCTATATTTCTGCAATGTTCCAAAATTAAAACCGGTTAAATCTTGGCATAGTACTTAACAGAGCATGACCTATCGTCGGAATTGAAAGGAAGGGGCAGTGAAACCCAATTAAAACATTGCAATAATGGTGATGGGGCGTAGCCAGTTCCGGAATTGTGGGTTTCCTGACATTTTCTTTGTAATATATTTCTGACCAGCTTTAACATTTCTATATTGCATTGTTTATTATACTTTTTGTTCAAAACCGGCTTCAATTCTTAAGATCAATGAACAAATACTTGTCTAGTCATTTAATTTCCTGAGAAAATTTGCCAGTTTCCGGTCTCTTCTACGTCAGAAAATCACGTAATACTGCTCTAACGTCTGTGTCAAACGTAAGGGTAGTGTCACGTGGGCTTCAGACGATGGATCTCTTCACCCTGTCCCCCAAACCACCCACTCCCGAAAACAATCAATGCCATAACTCCAAGACAATGTATTTTAGACATCGCAGGCCTTGCGCGTCCAGGTCCTGGTTTCATCAACGTTCCTTAACTTAAGGAAATTCTTTAACTTAAAAGGAAAGTTCCTTAGCTAAGGATTTCCCCCTTAAATTCTGTAATTCTTTCCTATGGAAATTTTTAAGTTAAGGAACGTTGATGAAACCGGGCCCGGCCCGTCCGTTCTACAGTTACGGGTGTAACCCATGTTTCATTTGCTTCACTTGCTCACAAATTTCCCGTCTCTTCGCAATATCCGCTCCTTCCCACCCTCCGTAATTCAAGCCTGTCTCATGATTGCAGTTGCCACGACCTCCCTTTTCATTAAGTGTTGTGTACTGTACCTGAAATGATTTTCTTTAAACCTAGGACTAGACATGCTAACAGCGTCTACCTGTAAATCACCGATGCGTGACCGCTTTAAGTAGGTATCCCGTTCGGGTACATAGAATGTAATTATTTGAATTTGATTTATTTCATCAGGGACGTATGTATGAGACATATACGTTCCTGATTTCATCAAATGGAACTGCGGCTTTAAATCAAATTCAACCTTGATAGATAAAATTCAACAGAAATTCGTCGTTTTTCTTTGATGCAAGGTTATTTATATTTATATAATGTAAGTATTCATAAATTGTGTTCTAAACTGTAATTCACTCATTAACCATGAAATAGCTTGGTGAAATTCAACAAGAGTGATTGAAATATATTCTAGTCAAGCTGGCAATTAAGTGACGTTGTAATGGGTTTGCTCCGTGGTGGGCGAGATACACAGGACGATTTCTTAGTCGTTGATTTCACTGTTATATATATACAAGGATTCTGGGCATTATAAATAGACTATATTAACATAGCTATTATATTACTAGCATTAAAAATGTGCATTTCGGAACGAGCATTAGCATATTATTAAAGCCTTGTAAATATTCGTTTTAAAAGACTAGACGAGAACCACGTTTTTTTTTTTTTTATCAATCGTAAACATATATTTATATGTATTTTAACTCGTTAATGTGGTGTTAAATGTTTTACTTTAAGCAAACAATAATAAGGAAGATTTATTTGCCAACCAGGTTTACAAATTCACATATAAACATGTTTGAAAAACCGTATTGTGATGAAGGAAGAAATCGGGTTGTTCCAAATGACTCGGTTAACTGTCCTTAAAGTATTCCGAAATAAAAATAGCGCATGACACTATAAGTGTAATACTCCTTAAACTTCTTGTAAATATAATTATGCATGGTTTTCAAGCACGGTAGCGTTTCGGGTTACCGATATGACGTCACAGCTCATGACAACAAATTAGATCGGGTTACGCAACATCCTCGCCTCCAGTTTTGAAGAGCTATGCAAATGGCATTTACGTTCCATTTAATCCTTTACAGGAATGTTTACAATTAAGCTGTATTATTCCAACCCTAAGTCCCATTTATAGAATATTCTATAGATGAATACGGCAAACTATTCAGCAAGTTTTGTCAGCTTTACGAAACGGTCTCTAGAAGTCTGGTTTTCATTTCGACCAACTCCGTTACTTTCAAACTGGAAATTTATGTTTGATAATTTACAGCTGACACTAACGACAAGAGTGGAACATTTTGATTTTCAGTTGTAATGAAAAGACCTTTTTTCAAAAGAAAGTTTTTGCAACTGCGGTTACAAGGGCTTAAAAAGTTTGGTCTAGAATGGTTAAAACCAGTGTGTTATACGTCCCTGCATAAGTTCACAATGGATATATAGCAGAAACAGTGTGTGCGCAACGTTTACACACTCTTGTACTCATTGGGAAATAAGGGGTGATTAAAAAAAAAGAAAATATGAAATGGTTTACCCCAAGTGGTTTCATTTTACAATCCAATATCAGTTCAATCTAACCATACTGCCGAATTCCTCGTCGCCGTCAAATTTCCTTTTGTCTGGAGTACCGCAGGGCGATTCCGTCTTGGCGTATTTGTTTTGTAAAACGTCAACAATTATCGCCTTTGGTTTCTCGTTCCACAGTGTATACGGGGGACAAAGGGAGACAATAGGCAAGAGCAAATAACCCTAACCAAACAGGACTAATCAGCCGATTGTGCGTGAACGTCTTACGTCAACAGCTTTAGGATGTGCCAAGACGAACGAATGGTTTGTCCAGTCTTGCAGTACTGCTTTCAAGTTTAAGAATCGATTTTATTTCTTCATCAAGATATAAAAAGTGATATGTTACTGTTTTTACGCGTTTCTGTCTATTATGTTCAAGTAAAAGAATTTGTAAATGTAAGGCGGCCACGGCTATTCAACTCTTTGAATAAAAATTTTACACAGCACAAGCCTATACCGCCTGGCCACACATACACAGTTATTGGAAGACGTCATGCAAACAACGGCATCCCTATAGAAAGAGTCCATTGAAATCCAAGTTCCTCTCGAAAAGAAAAGACTTTATTGTTGTCCAAACGACTTTACTTGCTTAGCTTAAACTAAGAGGTACCATTGGGGTATCGGGGTAGATATTTATATATAAATCCTCTCGCTCTTCTAAAACCACATATCGCACACAAAAACACTTATTCTATTATTTTAGTGCGAATGCACTTATGTGAGTTTGTTTTATGCGACTATATTTCCAATTTGTCATTCATTTTGGTTTTAATTTCGATTCAGTACCCACCCCGGTTAAGTCGTGTACCCTTAAACGGCCCCCTAATAACAACTTGTAACCGAGCTCCTGCCAAACCACTCAAGACTTCTACTGTATATTTTCCCTGCAGTAGGATCAAGTTTCCGGAGAAATCCTTTCAAAATCTTCCACCGTGTCGAAGTTTAGATGTCTACCTCCAAATCTGCTTAAACAGACTTGGGGCGTAAACGGGTATATTGAAGCCGTGATTGAACCCAGCAAGTATTTCTCGTTTAAGCTGTAGTAAAATATTTGTTCTTGATTATATCCACAAAATTGGATGTCGCATTCAGAAATACCAAATCCAGCTTGCAAGAAATACAGACAAGAATCAGTAATTTTTATAGTTATATGAACGGGTGGGAATACCCCCTTCTGAGCCCCAAATTCCGATGCTGGTAGTTTATAAAATTCTAGAACAAATTTCTTTCATTTTTTGTCCCACTTTTGACAAGTTGTATAGATGGCGATGATAAATTTTACGCTTGCATGAACAGCTATTTTGTGTGGAGTGGATTTCACTTTAAAAAGTCATTTTCTCACCATCGTAGACTCAACCACCCGTTCACATTTCAAACGATCTCCCAAGCGATATGGGTACGCAGTGAATTAATACCCCGCTTGAAATAAAGTTTCTTAATACTCGACTAAATCTACAACGCGGATTTGTCATAAATATATACGTCTAGACATATAGCAGGGACGTATACCATCCAGAGTCGATTCAGAAGTCAGATTGAAATATATTCGTAGTTCTATGGAAGTAATTTTCCCATATCCAAACTTTCGCTTACCCACGCAATAATAAGCAAAGTGTCGAAAAACCCATATACTTTTCAAGTGATCCTCGAAATGCTATGATATTCTGATTGCTATTATTGCCTGTTGTAATCCGTACATCATAACCGTCGCCCATTTAGCATTTTAGACATTTTATCTAACAAAAGAAAACTTTATTGCGAGACATTCACAATAGATTTTCCGTTCAAAATGAATTCGTTGATGAAAACAAATCCACCAGAAAAGCCCGGCACTGCAGATTTCGTACCGTTTAGATACTGATTTCAGTTTTACTTTTAAAATCTTTATTTCTAGAAATATTTCTGCATATAAAAGCCATCCGTCGATCTGTTCTTTTCCAGTTTCACTTTTTTCCGTGATGTCTTTGCAAAAACTCCATAAAAGCATATTTTCCTGATATAGGGACAGTAACGATTCCAAACATTTACAATATACGTGCACCCTTTAAAACTCCCTTTAAAACTCCAATAATACGAACAACCTAAAGGTATTTTTCGATTAAAACTTCAAGCAATAGCATCAATATTACAAGAATTTAAAATCCATCGTCTTATACAAACATATCTTTTTTTTTTATCTTCGGCATCGGTAAAAGTCGATATCTCATATTGACAAGCCGTGGACCGAAAAGTCGTTAAACCCATATAGACTTTGAATTCTATTACTTGCGAGTAATATTTCATGTGTATTAGTTGTTTTTGGTCAAAAACGAAAATATATTGAATGAATTTATATTAAATACGTACAAGTACATATAACGTACTTAAAAAAAATGATGAAATTCGTTTAGTTTTCTTTTGACTTCGGTTTGAAATATTTACTCAAGCGATTTTAATCTCTCAGTTCAGTAATATAAGTCTTTGGGATATTTATAATAAGTTTTAGGTTTTATTCACAATTTATGAATTTTAAGTCTTCCCCGTTGCCTTTCTTCTCAGACCACTTACACGTCACTGACCAGTCGTGTGGTCAGTTTAGGCGAAGATCTAATTCGACCCGTCTGTCCACTTGAGATTACAGACACTGACCGCTTGACCACGGTCCGCCGTATAATATAGGTCAGAACCTAATGGAATTATTCCAAGTAAAGAATGGGGTGCACATTGGGTTATCTAGCCAACATTTGAAATCACAATTTCCATTTAAAACCAATCAATGACTTGCCAAAAATGTTCATGACAATTGGTGAATTTAATGAAAATTGATTTTTAGTAAAATACAAGTATATGTATTTTATTAGAGAAATAGCCATTTAGTTGTAAAGAAATATTTCAGGGTAATAAATATGTATTGTACTTTAATGATAAACTTAAAAGAGTACTTCAGTTAGTTTATGGGTATCTAGCATACTTCCTTGATTAAATTGTTATGGTATATAAATACACATGTATCGTAATTATAGATTTAATATAATGTAGCTTGTCTAAATATAACTTAATTTTGTAGCGCATCTCAGTGTCAGATATAGAAGTTTATGTATTTATCTGTTAGCTATTGATGTATATAATACACTTCAATACTTAATCGCCAGTTTACAAATGTTTGGTCTAACGCTTACAGATGATACTGTCTAATTATGATGCTATTAAGTATTGTTTTAAACATTTTATTGTTAATAATTCACAACGGGAGTTGGGCACAAGTTTATCAACTTATATTAAGCCCTTTACCTACAATATATAAAATAAATTTATCAAGATGACATATATAATATATATGCATATTGCATATTATTATTATCTTACTAAAGAAAAAAATTCATACCAGCAAGATTTAAACTCCAATTACGTACTGTAATGATCTTTTCTACATTATGTTAAATAAACACTTTTAATAATTGATTGCTGAAGACAATCACAACACACATCTCTAACTATCTCGTTGGTTAGTGAAGACTACACCATCACGTTTAGTGAATTTTAATACAGTGAACACACGATTTGGTGAATTCGAGTACAGTAAGCAGAAGACAAGAGATTAAGATGGCAGACACTAGAGAAACTATAGAATGTGTTTCTCCACACTACATTTGTTTGACTTAGTTCCCGATAAGACCGAATGTTTGTTTAAAAGAGACTCGACATAAACGTCCCCTGTCTATCAGGTAAAACCCCGACTCACTCCTCCACTACGGAATGGTCCCGTGTACAGGACGGGGAGCGAGTCGATAGCTGACGGATCAAGACAAGGCGTCAAAAATGACAGAAAGTTGGATAAGAAAAAAAAGTCTGAAAAAAAGTGATTGGAATTAATAAGACACAGGTTAATAGCATTCCATGAACATAAGAAAACACATGCATGCTAGTGGCTACATGGTTAGTGTGAAAATCGAGAGTTACAATGAGAATAATTAGTAATAGACATGCAAGGGTTATAGAGAGACAGGTCGCTCTGACAACGGACGGTGTGGTCCGTGTGACGTCACAGGGAAGGTCGGTGTTGGGACTGTCCGTGGTCGTGGAAATTCCCGCCAAGCCTGGATGAGTGTGGATCTAGTCATGATTAGTGACAACACGGACCTAGACGCACAGCCATCCAAACTGACAGGGTACTGCTGACAAACCATCAAAACCTACAACAGTGCCTCGTGCGCTGCTCGGCCCTATAGCACGCGCTCGGCGATTCTCCCTCGTACAGCGCTTTCCCGCCAATATCGACATGGTGGTTTCTAATGAAAGGCGTGGATCCGGTCGAGATATGAAAGTACAGTAAAGCGATCACTTAGGTCCTATCCAAGAATGATAATCCGACCTGGAGCTATGGTCGATGCTGTGGACTAGTTTAATGTGTGTGTCGACACCAGCGAGGAAGTAAGGAAAATGACAGAGCGTTCAGTTGTGCGTACCAAGCGTGTCGGGACGATCTCGCCACACATGTGTAGAGCCTCTACATACACGGCTGTAGTGTCCAACAATGTACGCCAACTCTTCACCGCACTGCCCTACATATTACATACAAGAATCAGAACAATTCGCGAAAAAAAAATCCCTAAAAGTTTTATAAGTTTCGATTTGTTTCTGTTTACATCGACAAATAGCTCACCTGTGTAAAGAATAGCTAACAACACCAGGTAACTGTCCAACTCCATTTACATACCTGCGCTACAACCAGGTAAATATAAGTACCTATACGATATTCCCCTACACGCGTACGTTATCCCGATAGCAGATTTACAAGTATACCGCTACGTATGTATCCCCAAAGCGTCTAGTGGCGGTGATGTCGGCCGGCCCCGTCTCCTCCGGTACCCGGAATGGTGGAACGCAGTTGTGCTCGAGACACGCCTGTCTATGTGAACGCTCCACGGCTAATACCTGTTTCAAATTCATCGAATATGGGTGTTGAATGGATTAAATTGTTTTCCTTTGCGCATGCGCACACGTTATATAGCCCACACTGTATACCTTTTACATTTTTTCCACTCGCGTGTGTCGAAAATCTTTCAGGAAAGTGATTCCGGTAAACTAAGAAAAGTTTTCCCAATCCAACAAATATTAGCTTTGTATCCGTTTTTTGGTAATTTACGAAGTTAAAAAAATCGGAATTTCACTTGTGTAAAATGTACCTGTCGAACGACGCCAATCACAGGTAAGGGTCACAAGGCGTACCTGATCTGCTAGCCAGGTAGATCGACCAATGTGTGACCTCGCCACACACAAAAGCTCGGCTCTATAAATATGCCGGCCTATTCTTCTCCAAAATCAGGTTTAGAAAAGATTTGAAGGCGTTCAACGTGGAGGACCCGCTCAACAACTCGTCGAACAAAAGACCTCAACAATAAAATTCCGCGTGTTTGCTCAAATAGTTTTATACCCCATGAATCGCAGTGCGACCGTGTGCCTGTATTCGGCAAAGAGGTGTCTCGTGACACACCTGTGAACCTCAGGTACACACCAAGGTATGTGTGTGATCGGAGAGATTCTAGTAAATTCTTTTCCTTTCGTTCACTTACACAAATTCAATAACGCTACATACGATATTTCTAATTAATGAGATATTTTACAAACAAAAGGACGCGGGACGCCCACGTGGACCGCACGGGGAATAATCAACATTCCGATACTTATAAAAGGTAATTCCGAGTCCTTTGAAATGTCGGTATAATTCATGCAAGTTGTATGACGAGTTTGATATTCATTGAAGCGCGACTCATTTCTGAGGCAGTAAACGCGTACAATTTGTAAAATTCATACAAGATCGAAATCATTGTAAGAATCTTTCAAAAGCTATCGGCACAATAAAAGGTTTGTCAGCAGTCCGACTTGCGTGCACGGTTGTGATGGTCGTATTGGGAGTGTCCGTCGTCATGGTAATATGTAAATCATGCATAAACTCTAAGCGAATAATTATGCAAATATCCAATGGCCTATTCACAAACATTCTAAAGGGAATTGACGAAACTGGCCTGCATTTAGGCACATACATGCAACATAGAATACGGTTCTGGATTATACTCTATATAGGGAAATTATTAAGTCACAAAAATCTTGACCTTCCTCGTTTTAACAGGAAGTTATATAAACGTGCATACTATATAAAATTAAACATCACAAAGGAAATTTCACAAACCAACAACAACAACAACACAATTATATAAAAGACTCGGTCAGTATATATAGATTTTTTTTTCTAAAATGTGAATGTATTCGTAGATCATGTAATACTCTCAGTGACGTAAACTGTCGGGACATAGGCCTATCGCTGGGCAAATCAGAAACGTATATTACATGTCGCTTGGGAAATAGAGCTTTGACAACAGATTCCGAGGTACATGTGTATATGAGTGTAAGTAATATATCAGTTAAATAAGGATATTATGTACAAGTGTCATTAAAAGAAGAAACAACAGAGAGTTGCCTTGAATAGTCTAACCGCAAATGGAATTTAGTGTAGGAAGACCGGTGATGACGCATTATCTTAGATGTAATTCAAGAAGAAATTCTGAGTATGAGTTGTCTGATTACCTAACTCGTTCACCCCTTAAATTTCATAATGAGCTATTCCAACCTCGAACGGGAAAAGTTCAAACGTGTGTTCAGGGGCGAACGGGTTAACTACGGCTCAAGGACAAGGGGATGGATCCCGGGCTAAATTATAAATACATTGACGTTATTACTCATGAGGCCTATAGTTATACCAAATTATATATCAATCAAATATCACTTTTTTTTTTATTATTCTAAATAATTCACGTGTATAGGTGCAACCAGTTTGGTCGTATTGCTGAACATACTAAAAACAAAACCCCTGAAAAATTCTTATTAAAAATATTACCAAGAATCTTTAAACAATTTAATTATTAATGAGACCATGTTAATGCCACTGAGGTACACAATACTCGATTTAATTTTTTTTAACAGAGACTACGAGAATTATATATCCAAACATATTTACCTGTACCAAGCAACAAATATAAAGTGACGGTTGTTGCTGTTGCTAGAAGCAAGGACTTGGATCTAATCTAATTCCGTGCTAGAAGGTAGCAACTTAACTTAGAGTATGGATTGTCTCCCTTTCTACACACACTACCAGGAACGGAACAGTTTTTATGAAAAAATTCTTTAATGCATTTTACCATTAGATTAAGAAATCCAATGTAAAAGTAAGGATTTATTTCAAAATAATTTGATTTTCCAGAGACGGGGACTTATCTAAGGATATAACAGAGTAACCTTACATGTTCCTGAAGTGTAAGGCGATAAAAGGAACTGTTTTGTCTACATTAACATACAAAATGTAGGCAACAGAAAATTACCCTTTTTAATACTAGAATCGGGACAGAAAACAGGCTATCCAATTTTTTCCCTCAACAAAAAGGACAAGTCTACAAAAATAGGATAGGGGTATCCCTCATATCTATCTACCATATACTGAATTGATCTCCCTTACAATAGCTTTTACATGGCGAAAGGAAATATACAGAGAAAGAAGGTACTTTCCCTTTCTAAATAAGAGTTACCTCCCTTCCTTCATCATACTATGGATATGAAAAACTTAAAAGTTGTCTCATTATTTTTCATCTAATTATAGGACCAATTCTTTTCTCTGTGGATGAGTAGCTTCCCTTGCCGTAAGGGTACCGCACTTTTTCTTCCTGGCATAACAAGATAAAGAAATCATTCCTTTTTACCTCCGAGATTTCTAAGGTACTTGGATAGGACAAAAAAATCATTTTTAGCTATCAAATAACATGATTAGAACCATCGCCATTCGTCGGCACTTTCCGTAAACATTCGAATAGTGTCGATAGTTGTCGATTGAAATAAGGAATAACTCTTTCTTTATTTTACACTTCATTAATTACGCACAATAATACCGGAAAAAAGAAGAGTGGCACCGTCTTTTATTGAGCAGAAAGAATTATAGGACATTTGTCATATGATAGATGAAGCTTCCCTTTCACATCTGCTTATCGAAAATTTCCATTATAGCAATAGGTTGAGAACGGATATTTATTTAAAATCTCTGCTTAATAAAAAAAAAATTATAATACAAGTTCTGTGTTCCATTATTTCAAAAAACCCTTCCAAAATGTTTATCATTTTATTTGATCTATCATTTGGTACATAATGACATCTAAAGCCAAGGATCATACGTATTATGTCAAACAATATTGCAGATCATTTCGGGCTTTTTGACACACATGTGAATCAGGCAGACAATCACTGTGCTACAGGGGAGATAATCCTTACAAATGGAGAGGCAATGGACAAATTTATTGTCGACATTTCTTGGATTTATCTACGTGTCAACAAAACATGGAACTCCATGATTTCACTGTCGGGTAATTGATCAAATTTGATTTTCGTCCGGTGTGTTTTTTGAAAGCAAATAAATTCATATCAACAAACTTTTTTAAAAAAATGCAGAACGTAACATTCAAATAATTTGGAAAGATTTAAAGGGGCATCCCGCGAAAGTAAGCTTTTTTTCATATTTTTTTTTCAAAATATTACATACACATATCGAGTGGGTATTCTTATGGACTACGACGATCGGATTCCGCTGACATGTATTCATAAAATAAATAATTAGTGGAATTCCAAAACGTCTGGCCAGACGTTCTGAATTTGGATTTATCTACCAAGGCATGCGCAGCGAGCGCCGTTTCCATTGTAAACACTATATCTGTTATTACCGTTACACTACGATAAGGCCTAACTACTGAGCGAAAAGTTGCCGAATGGTCAAAATATGACACAAGACTGCGTTACGGACTCATATTGAGAGATGGGAAGTATTCTAAGGAGAAACTACATGCTCTATTGTGTGTATGTTACATATTCCTTCTGTATAACGGTAACCTGCACAAATAAAGCTTTGATTTGGTTTTGAGGCTACCCAAGGGGAAACTGTTTCAGTCTTCTGTTGCATAAAATGCATGTGTAATATGAAACTTAAAAGTTTGTTTTATAATATACTCTTTATAAAATCTTATGTTCCAGTAAAACAGTATGATTTAATTATATTGCTGGATAGAAAGACATTTTCAAATACTATATATACCATAACAGAAAAAAGTCGTTTGATTACGTTGTAAAACGGGACGTGCGACCGAGCTACATGCGGCTTCAATTTGGACAAAAGGAATATAAAAAATTATTTTCACGCGTAAAAAAAGTTATATTCATACTTAATCTATAAATTAGTGAAGGTACAAATATCATTGGGTTGCGACCCCGGTATTGAATTTGATATGAAAATATATACATAACTGGAAAAATAAAAAAAAAAAACAACAACATATACTTATATGTATATTCCATTCCTGTAGTTTTTTTTTTTTTTTAAAGTCACCCTCCCTTTACAAGACGACAAAAAAGATGTTAAAAGAAAGCGGAATTATCATATCATATTTATAACGTGTAGTGTTATAAGTGTTTCAACAGTTTCAAATCTGATATACATGTAGTCATGCTTATAGTGTGTCGTTATATGAGTGTGTGGACTTAAATATTCGCATTCCGTGATACGTGTTAACGTGTGAAGACGCTGAAAGTTGGATAGATTTTAAATGAATATGAATATACTTTGTATATATAGTTTGAAAAAAAAAATCCTCAAGACATTGAGTTGTAAAAAAATCGCAAACATTTCATGTCATTTTATTTTAAACTTTTCAATGCATGCTACATACATTTAATGAAATCATCTGAAAAGTTGGGTCGTGAATATTACCTTTTACATAAATTAAGGGTTGTACCATGGCCGTATTCCGTACCCATGTGTACCGGTCTCGGTCAGGTAAATATAATATAGATAATTTCTGGTGTCGATCGATATATGGTGCCGATATGCCGACAATTATTCTTCATTTGAATATCGGTATGTGTGCAAATGATGTCTAATTTCAATCTGAATGTGATTCAATAAGTTTATACACGGACTTTGTCTCTGTTTCATCAGCCGTATACATACGCGTCCCCTCCCGTATGGCCCCTTCCGTCAAACTGAGCAGGAAACTTGCGGCACACCTGTCACGTTGCGTCATCCCCGCTATTTTTATCTGGGCTTTCCCGAGGAATGCGATTTTGCAAGTGGTCATTATAGACATTTTGAGTGGACTTTTGAATTTGGGAATAACAGGAAAGTATAATAAGTAGTGCAGACGCCATGTATATTCAAGAACAGGCATTTAGGCTTTCGCGGGATGCCCCTTTAATTGAACGAAATTGTTAGTAAATAGGTAACTATGCAAATGTGCTTACCTTTTGTTTGAACATTAGAGTATCACAGAAGAGACAACGCATAAAGCAACCAGGCGGCGTACGGGAAACGGTCGTCTGCATGTGTCGTCTGCTTTTTCTCCTATAACCAAGGAAACACACATAAATAGGCCGTACTGACGAGAGTGCGAGAAGTTATTGAACTCTCATGACCCTACTAAACTTTCGAACCCGAAGATATACACACGCGACGTAAAAACTAGCGCATTATACACATGGAATACACCAGGATCACATGAAAACAAACATCATAATTTACACTAATACACGAGATGTCAGCGCAAAGAAAGCGGTTCCTGTTCGCGCCTTTTTCATTGTTATATCAAAATTACAAATAACACAAATGATGCGGAAAGTGACAGAAGAATAACTATTATCTATATATATATATATTTAGGAAAATAAATTATATACACAGTTTTAATATGACAACTTATGAAGCCATCTCCTATCAACAAAACATTTTACACAATTGATGACATGGACATTTACAAATTCAGAAGTTGAAATAAGTCAATTTTATATAGTTATGCAAAAGGTGATATGGAGATAGACATAAATTGCATGTTTAAAATGTTTTGCTGGATTTGATAAATTTGATGAAGCATTATATATAGCGAGTACCTAATTATTTCATTTTTTTTTTGTAATATCAATATTTCTACATCGGTACCATTTTATTTTGTGCCAAATCCCATGTAACTATTTTGGACAATACATATGTTTAAAGTCAAAAAGTTTAATGCTTATATATTCGGTTCATTTTTTTCTTCCGTCAGATATAAATGGTACAATAAAAGTTACTTTTTAAATCCAACAATTATTATTATTATATTCATAACTGCTTTACTGTTGATATTACATTATCGAATACGTCATAATTTTTCTTTTTATTATAATCATGATTTGCCTTCGCAAAATCAGTATGACTTTAATTCCGATTTCTGGTTTGTTATCACAATCATGATTTCACTCTAATCCCTATTCGCTCACAATCCATATCTTTAAAATCTCCATAGAAAATTACAGAAGTTACGAGAAATTCTTAAGTTAAGGAATTTTCCTTACCCTGTAATACTTTAATATGGAGATTTTTCCTTAATTCAAGGAACGTATATGAAACTGGAGCCAAGAGTCTCCCCCTCCCCGATCTTAATCAATAAAACTTATTTATTAATGAATTTATTTCTTTAAAATATTTTTTTTTATAATAACCAGTCCACAGATCGGGAATCGTTGGAGTATTCCGTAAACGAGAAAAGTGTCGTTTACGGAAAGTGCCGACAGTTCCCGATTGCTGGTTCACCCGTTGTCAGTATAATATGACCGGACGAGGTGCTGTTTTTAGTTTAAACATATTTATTGCCAAAAATTACAGGGGATTAGAAACAAGTTATTAAAACTTATCAACGCCTTCTCCCAATCCACCTTTTACATGACGGGGTGCTGCACTTGATACCTTGGGCATGATGTTTCGGTGAGATAACACTTTAAAATCAGAATCAGATTCACTTTTTAATTCAGAGCCAGTATAATCATTTTGACATGTTGTATCTATCACCAAATATCAAAAAGTGCAATCACATTTTTTATTTATTCCTTCATCACATCTTTCACATTTGAAACTGGTAAAGTTGCTTTTAAAACCAAGACATTCTTTCCCTCTGAATTCAATGGGCCTAAGTTTGTAGAATTTCTGTAATGCGCACCCAAAGAAAAACGCCTCTGAAAACGAGAACATCACTTTTCGACACACAGGTAACGCCCACTATACGAGCTAAAATACTGACCACCGACCTGGTAGTGACCAATGACCAGTGGCTTTCCGTGAGATCCATTAGTCGCGACAGGACATGTATATAGTGTGCTATAAATAGGTGCCCTTACATCTGAAGGCTGGTCAGAGGGACAGAAATAACGCATTATAAATGGCAGTGTATGTCTGATGGTAAATCTCGCGTGAAAGTAACCTTGATGAAGAGTCAACACTGGAAAGACATTAGACAAGGCCGGTAGTGGATACTAGACTGGCTACCAGCCCCTTAGTTTTTATGGAGAATTTATCTACTAAATTTTACAAATAGCTTATCTCCCCCTAGTTTTAAACTTATGAATCGGACATCCAAGTGATCGAAATCATTAAGAGTTTTTTTTTCTCAATATATGAATACTATTCTAGAGACTGTGGCAAGTCTAAGTAGATGCCAAAAGGGCGCTTTTAACCTATTTTCCACTGAAGTCACAACTTGAACCTTACCACATGCTAGACTGGGCAAGGTTGGGGTGGGGGCTATTCCTCGTACTATGTAAGCTTCATATATATTTTCTAAGTGAAAAACAACCATGCATTCCGGAGAAAACTAAAATAAACAACCCTATAGTATTCTCACTATAATGAGTTTTAGAAAATAACCACGGAGCCAGACCAAGATTCCAGCCACGGAGCCTCAAGCATATACTATCTTGCTGTATAGAATGTCCTTTGGAAATCTCTATTTCTTTTATGCACAGGGACTAGAAATCTTCTGGTAAAGACCCCTTTTGTGCCTTTCCTACTTTGCTTTTAGTTTTCAAACTGACTTCCGGTTTCGACAAGTTACTCTGTATTTCGGAACCATGGGAGGAAATCATATGACGAATTGAAAATAAATACGATTAGAGCGCACAAAAACACAGACACGGCTATATAGCTTTTATAATCAACGACCTAGCAGTACAGGAAGTAGGCACGACCTAGCCCTCACCTCTGAGTCCTAGCTGTGTACATACGGGCCATACTGCCTTTTCTGCCAAACACATGTGCTGGTCAGCGTTCAGTGGTCAAATCATGTTGTGGTCAGCTAACTAACTACAGTTTATATTCGTCTGGCGAAGCCATTAGGTGTACAATGTACTTCGCTAATGTCAATTAATTGCCAACAGCTTCATACCAATTGGAAACCGTCGGCAATTTCTGCAAACGAAAAATTACGGAAAGTGCCGACGGTTCCTGATTGAGCTGGACAAGGGATTGTATTCAAATTGACTATAAAGTGTACCGAATACCGAAAGACGTTATAGTTGACAAATAAACGTATTTCCCCCTGTTATAGTTATCATTATCAGATGAATATGTTTTACTAGAAAATGTTATTTTCCAAAAATATTTATTGAAGTTTTATTGAAGGAGGGTTGGTAATTTGCCAACCCTCGACTACCGTAGATATGTAGCGGATCTAGACCTTTTTTATCGAAGGAGTGTTGGTAATATGCTAACTCTCGGCTACCGTAGATAGACACGCGGCAATGTATCGAAAGAGTGGTGATAATATGCTAACTCTCGGCTAACGTAGATAGTTACGCGGCACTTTATCGAAGGAGTGGTGATACTATGATAACTCTCGGTTACCTTAGATAGACACATGGCACTTTATCGAAGGTGTGGTGATAGTATGCTAACTCTCGGCTACCGTAGATAGATACGCGACACTTTATCGAAAGTGTGTTGATAACATGCTAACTCTCGGCTACCGTAGATGAACTTTATCGAAGGGGCGTTGGTAAACTGTTACGTTTGGGCTGCTGTACTCATACCTACAAGGGTATTTAAATACCCGTCTTTCATAAGTCTGAGGTCACGCCTCTGTCTGCGTTCAGACGCGATTTTTAATCTGTGACCAGGTCAGTGGTCAAGATTGTTGGTTTACACTTAGTGGACAACCCGAGTGTATTTCACGCCTTTTGTAATATGGGTTTTGACCAGTCTTCCTGATATGGACACTAGACTGGAAACTGTCTGAACTGAATCTGTTGAAAAATACGGGGTTTCTAACGTAACGCAATAGTCGATGTTTCCCCTTGTCAGAAAACAGTTAAATTTCCATTAAATTTTACGCAAGTTTGATGACAATTTTATTTAATTGCCAGTACGCAAGTGCTTCTCGGAAGAGCAGGACTGATTGTCATAGTGACATACAGTTTAGTTTATTTTATTTAGTTTTTCGTCCTATTAACAGCCAGGGTCATTTAAGGACGTGCCAAGTTTTGGAGATGGGGGAAAGCCGGAGTACCCGGAGAAAAAACACCAACATATGGTCAGTACTTGGCAACTGGCCAATGTGGGTTTCGAACACGCAACCAAGACTGAGAGGTGGAGGGCTAGTAGTAGAATGTCGGGACACCTCAACAAATCGACCACCGCGGCCCACTAGAGTGGTTTATAATAAAATTAAGATTGAATTGCTTTAACGAAATACAGTACATTAAAGTGTATATGCTAATTAAATAGCAGTATGTTTTATGGGGTATATCTTATATAGTATATTCGATTCGATAACTTTTAGAAATGCTTGTTAAAACCAGTTGTAGTTTTTATGGGGTATATATCATATAGTATATTCGATTAGATAATTAAAACCAGTTTTAGATTTTTTTGTTGTTTTATTTTTTTTATGATGAACATGATATCCTTTAAACAGCAAGCATTTTTTATTGAAATAATATCTCCATTTGTTAAAGTTATCGTTGAACCTATACTACGCTACGAGAATTTCCATTTTTATATACAAAATGTACTAAAAGGTTCTTGTATCACAACAAGTAAAATATTTTTGGATGACCTAAATGAAATGGTACGATTACCACACAACTAACTGTAAAAGGTGTTCATTGATTAGGTTGCCTTACCAATATGAGCTGTAGAGAATTTCCCTTTAGCTCAGTCGGTAGAGCACTGGGCTCGAAAGCCGGGGGTCGCGGGTGCTAGCCCCAGCGGCGGCACTATCTTTATCACCTTTCCTCGCCCTTACTATTCTTACTGCTCCATCATTCAAAGACTGGAGTTGATGACAAAATTTAAAGAGTTGAAATAAAAGGAATTTTTGATGAGATGGGTCTAAAGCAGTTTGTTCAAAATATTCTATTATTTTATTTGCCTATGTTTTTTTTGGTTAATTTTTTTTGGGGTTTATAAAATGAGAAATGTGTAGGAACCTTATCATTCTCATGTGTGAATATAGCTAGTATTAAAGCGGCTTACTATTCGTAAGAAGTCTGAATGGTCGTTTTCTGATGTAGATGTTATACGTATATATTTCGTAATGCTATGTTTCCTGAGATTTATCCCTAATCCGTGTAATATCACACTAACACAATAGGATATGACAGAATACAATATTATAATATGTAACACGTTCTCAGGTCCATGTGGAAAAGTACATAAACTCGATACATGTATTGATACCCGGCCTTCATCTGCAATACGACCGTTTACATCCGGGTTCTATATACATCCATGTTCTTATTTATCAAGATGCAAAAACCAAATCTGAGAATTTCACATCACATGTTTGGAGAAAAGACTCGTGAAATATGAAAACATTTCCATTATATAACGTCATGCAATATTATATCAAAGCATTTTCATTCTCTTCACGAAATAAACATTAGAGAATCACGGACATTTCATCATTAAGGACAACACCAAATCTGTAGACATTCTCAAAACGGCAATTTTAACATTGTTTAACAAAACATGGTGACGTCATCAAAACATGCCGACATCAACAGACAGAAACACCATTAAAACAGGCAAATGTCAAAAACAAACAAATAGCAAATGTGAAGACGCCATTAAAATGGGTAAATATACTAAAACTATTCGAAAACGCTGAGACGCCAATAAAATAAGGCCAATACCAAAAATGACTAACAGCAACAGCTGATGACGTCATAAAAACGGAGTCTTCCTATTCACACAACAATGTGAATTACGGAGAGGCATAGACCACCGTATAACAAATTCATCCCAAAAGACACATTTGCATTCTTCAAATCCAAAGGTTTGGACAGTTCATTATGACTTCACAGGGATGAAAGGATTAGAGAAAGGAAAGTTTCGTACTTTGTAGTTAACGACGCTTTTTTCATGTAGAAAGATATGCAAACCCATTGAAACCCATATCAATTAACTCAAAAGACCAACATCATCAAAGTTTTAACCAATCGAGTGCTTAAAACACAGTCTAACTTTGACGTCACGAAACGATCCATAAAATATCAAGGAAGTGACTTACCGGTTTTCTTCGGAGCATTTGACGTATGTGTCACCTGGTTGCCTGATATCTGACCAAACACCCTGCAAGGAGAAAAGATTAATTTGTAAGAAAAAATCGGGGGTGAACGCATGTACATATTGAATTTTGCTGAAAACCTATTAAAGTGTTATTTTCGCGTCATTTTGGATGTCCTGAAGAGTGAGGAGAAAGTCAGGAAATGTGTAACAGCAGTCAATATAGCCTAAGCCTATATATTTTATTTATAAGCTTCCATATTTTAAACTGTACAATGCCAGGCTGGATTGTTTAAGTTTTTGGTCGCTATTTAATGGCCCCGTGTTCGACTCATACTATGTTTTCGCTTTCTTTCTATTGTCTATTTTCAGCATTCGCAATTTTGTAAAGTGCATGCCAACATGTGAATCTCTTTGAACATCTGCCTTTGAAGGGGAATTCAATATTTTATGATAATGATAATACTGATACAGAATTCAGCTTTATCTGTTTGAAGTCTTTTTATGTATCTGTCTGATTGAAAAAAACATTTTGAGAAACAAAACTTAATGGTCTCTGTTCGACATATCTGTGTTTTATCCTAAATAAAGTTACCCTTCTTAACTTCCGTCTATCTGGGTAGGTCACTTCCGGTGTCCATGCAACTCACATATTATAGTTTGGACGTAAGAATGATAATCAGAAATCCAGTTTTCGGATCTTAATCTAGCTTTAACAATCAGAACACTGTTGCTGACCTTATTTTTTCATTTTTATAATTTTTCTTCATAAAAGCTCTGCTATGTTTTTTTTTCTTTTCTCCGAAACGATTTTCAAAGCGATAATCATGCTTTTAAATAATTCACCAATGATATTTCATATTGGACTATTCAAACTTTTGAACAGGAAAGAGTTCAAATGTGTTTCAAGAGGTGAAGTAATTATAAACATTATCACAGTGTACGTAGCTGTATCAGGTGTTTTGGACAGTGTTATGGGTAATGTAAAGTACAAACAAATGTATATTTAACAGCAAAACTATTCCTCAACAAGATTTCTAAATCACCGCCAAATGCTGGTCTATATCTTCAATCGTTATCGGCGAGAGGAGAGTTTGACCAGTCAGTGACCGTTAGTGGTCTGGCAGACTTGACCCTAGGTCAGTAGAGTGCTGGCAAGGGCGTAGAGATAAACTGGCCTCATTAGAGACATATCAGTGTTGCAAGGCGAATAAAAAATATGATGCATAACGATCTCATCGATAATATATTTTTTACCATATCAAATAATATAGTTTCTCTCCCAACCAATGTACGTCTAAGTTTTAATCTTATTGATAATTATCTATATTTAAAGCTTATCTGCCTGAAAGGCAAGTGAGCTTACACTGTGGCGCGAGGTTCATTAAGTTTGTCCTTTTAACGACTTCTTCTTAAAAAGGAAAATGCCCAGAGTCATAATGTTTGGTTTATTTAACATGGTTTGCGTACTGTTAACCAACAAGACCTTTACTTGATTTGGAGTGGATTTAATTTGTCATGCATGGACGATTGTTTCAAGTACAGGTACTTGAAAAATAATTGAAAAGTTGATTTTAATCATTTATTCAAAGTTATATTTTGGCTTAAGGCCACTGTTGGTCCCAAAAAACTACACCAAATTACTTGGAATAAAGATAAATCTTATTATTTATAACATATCACTTAAGCGTTTATAGGTGTTCTGACTTAGGCGAGGTTAGGTGTTCTGACTTAGGTGTGGTTAGGTGTTCTGACTAAGACGTGGTAAAGTGTTCTGACTTAGACGTGGTTAGGTGTTCTGACTTAGACGTGGTTAGGTGTTCTGACTTAGACGTGGTCAGGTGTTCTGACTTAAACGTGGTTAGGTGTTCTGACTTAGACGTGGTTAGGTGTTCTGACTTAGACGTGGTAAAGTGTTCTGACTTAGACGTGGTCAGGTGTTCTGACTTAGACGTGGTTAGGTGTTCTGACTAAGGCGTGGTTAGGTGTTCTGACTTAGACGTGGTTAGGTGTCATGACTTAAACGTGGTTAGGTGTCCTGACTTAAGCGTGGTTAGGTGTTCTGACTAAGACGTGGTTAGGTGTCCTGATTTAGGCGTGGTTAGGTGTTCTGACTTAGACGTGGTTAGGTGTCCTGACTTAAACGTGGTTAGGTGTCCTGACTTAAGCGTGGTTAGGTGTTCTGACTAAGACGTGGTTAGGTGTTCTGACTTAGGCGTGGTTAGGTGTTCTGACTAAGACGTGGTTAGGTGTTCTGACTTAAGCGTGGTTAGGTGTTCTGACTAAGACGTGGTTAGGTGTTCTGACTTAGGCGTGGTAAGGTGTTCTGACTAAGACGTGGTTAGGTGTTCTGACTTAAGCGTGGTTAGGTGTTCTGACTAAGACGTGGTTAGGTGTTCTGACTTAAGCGTGGTTAGGTGTTCTGACTAAGACGTGGTTAGGTGTTCTGATTTAGGCGTGGTTAGGTGTTCTGATTTAGACGTGGTTCGGTGTTCTGACTTAGGTGTGGTTAGGTGTTCTGATTTAGACGTGGTTCGGTGTTCTGACTTAGACGTGGTTAGGTGTACTGACTTAGGTGTGGTTAGGTGTTCTGATTTAGACGTGGTTAGGTGTTCGGACTTAGACGTGGTTAGGTGTTCTGACTTAGGTGTGGTTCGGTGTTCTGACTTAGACGTGGTTAGGTGTACTGACTTAGGCGTGGTTAGGTGTTCTGACCTGGGTTTAGTTAGGTGTTCTGACTTAGGCATAGTAAGGTGTTCTGACTTAGGCATAGTAGGCATAGACAGAAAAATCCAAAAAAATGAAAATAGCTCAGACGGGGCCACCTTCAACAACAAGCCGAATCTAGAAGACGGTTCAAAATAGACGCGTGTTTACAAATACCGAGTTTCAACTGCTGTTGTACCGGTAACCACGTCAGAATTCATCTTGGATATTGCTGATATCAGTTAATCTTAACTAAATCTATAAATATAATAAGTTATTAGGCTTGATTCGAGTTTTGCCGAAAGGTACATATATTGAGCCTTTAAAGCATAGATTCATGATATATAATTTAATTTTGTTTGAAACAAGCATTTTCATTAGCTTAAAATTATGTTATCAGCCCATAACGTAAAAGATGACGTCACCGTTTATAACGTCGCTTTTGATTGGCTGATGCAGCAACGTAATAATTTGTAAGAGAAAAGAGTCCATCAATAAAGTGAATTTTCGCAGGGTGTAAATTAAATTATAAGGATTAACTGGAATCTGTTTTTTTATGTGATGGGGTTATAATTAATGTTATACCTCCATAACATAAAAAATAGATTCAAGTTTATCCTTAAATAACATATATAATCAGGGAATCACTTATTTTATCAGCCAATGGTTTATGAACAGTTGTCAACACAAAGTAACGATATTAAGAGAAGTTTCAACTCAATTTTCAAATTCTGAAAGGCGATCACCAAGTCCTTCTGAAAGTAAGTGACGTTGTTGTTTTTGTTTGCAAAGAAAGAAGCTTATTATTATCAACTTTCCCAATGAAAGTCTATCAGCGTCCCCCCCCCCCCATTCATTTCTTGCCCAAAAAAACATTCCAAACTTAAAGCTATATACATTCAGTGTATATGCATTTAGATATAAAAATATTAAAAGAAACTGATTTATTTAATAAAACCATACTCCATACTCTTTATATCGTTTATGGACAGAAATCAACCATACAGGATTGAGCGTAAAATGGCTACCATTCTTTTGAAACACTTAATTAGCATTTGGATATAAAAACGACAATTTTCCCGAACTTTGAACGATCAAAGAACATTTTAAAGAACTTTTTCTTCAAATCCCTTTGAGACAAAGTCCGTAAATAAACTTATTGAATCACATTCACATTAATAACCAGACGTTAATTGCTCACATACCGATATTCAAATGAAGAAATATTCGTCAAATTATTTACGTTTAAGCCCAAAAATAGCTACAGAAAATTCCTGAGTCAGAACGCATCTTGCAATAGTCTAGAGTAAAGTCTACCATAGTTGCTTGAGTTTCAGTCATTAAATAATCTATAAATAAAAATATAAGGAGCCGCTCATTATAGAATATAATGGAAGTATACCAACGTTATTTCTCAACTGTTTGTAAACAATACAAATAACTTACTTGTTGTACATTCTGTAAAGGGCGGCTCCTTATTTATATAGAGTATATTATTTACTGACAGAAACACAAGCAACTGTGGTCTTTATTCAATACAATGAAGCTATAGGCAACTTAAGGAAACATAAAAGGACGAAATTCATCATTTAGTCGGAATAGATGATCGTCTTTTTTAAATCAAGACAGCACAAATAGGTAAAAGGGGTGGCATTTAAACTTATATTAAATAATTGTAGGTGAAAGAAGTAGCATAAGGATTTTTAAAATTATTTTTTTGGTAATGATATTGAAATTTTCAAATAACATTTTCTTGTGGAATAACGTTAACGTTATGTTGAGGAGAGTGAGTGGAATTATTTCCTCGCTCCGAGAAAATGTTCCACGCATGACGACGTACCAATGGCGGTCCATTATACATTGCCTATGTTCGTATTCAAAGACAATTTCTTAATTTCTTCTGTTTTTGTTTAAATCTATGTACGGTTTCTGCAAGTTATCAACGATTTAACAGATATATGTTGTTATAAGAACTATATGATAAATTTTAAGGAGGTTTCACACAATTGGCGCTATGAAAAACCAGTAAAATTTGAAAAAAAACCCCAAATAAATCAACTATATATTTCCTCCCGTAAATAATATCAATGTTAAAACTATTACCTTTACAAACACAACATACGAACTTTGTTTAAAAACTTACTTTTCTTGTTCTATTCCTTTGGTTGAATCCATGCAGACGTCCATATTTTCAAACAGTAATTACCGTTAGCAATTATGTATGCATAATATCAGCGGTTGATATGCTTTTGTGTAGAAAAAAAGTTCAAACTTGTATCTTGAAATATATATCAAATTGATATTTTTTGTGTAAAAGAGTAAGTTTTGTGTGTTGCTCCTTCAGCGTTCCTTGGTCTCCCTCTCTCTCTCCTCCTAGTCCTGCTTTTTCTGCACTTTAGGTAAACCCAAGGACAGACGCCAACAATTGCCCGCCAAAAGAGGCTCCGAGGGGGAAACGAAATTATGACGAGCCGGTATTAATAAAATCGATTTTTAAGCCATCGGACAATAGTTCACTCTGACCGCTGCAAATTATATGGACATGGAATGATCATAATTGGCACCGAATATTCCATGACTTTCGCTCGATATATACAGGTCCGTCGGAGAGTCGCCGGTCAGCATCGAGGAATTTGTTTCTTACTTTTGACCCTCCGAGTGTACTGGACGGATTGTGGGCTGGACGAGCTTGGTTGGCCAGTGAGATGATGAGCTATCAGGATCCGGACCAGTGAACCCGGTATAAATAGACTTTATCAATCACTTAATCGTACAGCTGCCACAAAAAACCCTCGGCATCACAAAATGAATCTGTTGTCCTCTGTACTAGCCTTAGTCCAAAAACCTCGATACAACAGGTGAACCGGTCAAGCCGAGTGGTGTTACTAAATAATAGTTTTTTTTCCGGATGACCGTTGGTATGGTATATAATAATCCGTCGTGTGGCGACGAATTCAATCTCCCGTCGATAATAAAATTAGAACATTAGTCACGAATAATTTTTTACGCTAATCTCATCACACGGTCCTGCCGCTTCCATATTCCAATGGTCAGATATCAGCTGGTCAGTCTGGTCATACCTACACGTAAAACGACCTCACTGCTGTCAGCATGCAGCAGACGGGTTTACGTGGTCAGCTATGTTGGTCAGTGTGTATCGGGGCTATGGAGAAAATGTGTATGTGTATCTGGACTGGTCAGTATTGGCTGAGTGACCACCACTCGATGTGGCGTTGCTGTGGTCAGTCATGTTGTATGTGTGTACTGAGGTTTAATACAGGTCTACGGACAACCATAGGGATCACACATACGGGCAGGTGGCGCGAAACCGTGATAATACATAATACGGTGGGGAAATAACATATCGTATTCGCTTTACACGAGCTGCTGGCGCGAAACAATTATATAAATACTGATTACACGAAGGGGAAATAAAACATCGTATTCCCCTCGTTGTCCGTAGACAACCATAGGGATCACACACGGGCAGGTGGCGTAAAACTGTGATATTCATAAAGCGACGGGGAAATAAAATATCATATTCCCCTCACACGAGCTGGTGGCGCGAAAAAATTATATTGATTACACGGGAAATAAAACATCATATTTCCCTCGTTGTCCGTAGACAATCATAGGAATCATACATGGACAGGTGCTGCGAAACTGATTACAGGAAGGGAAATAAAACATATTCCCCTCGTTGTCCGTTGACGATCATAGGAATCACACTAGCAGGTGCTGCGAAACTGATTACTATGAACGGAAATAAAACATCATATTCCCGTCATTGTCCGTAGACAAACATAGGAATCACACTAGCAGGTGCTGCGAAACTGATTACAAGAAGGGAATAAAATATCATATTCCCCTCGTTGTCCGTTGACAATAATAGGAATCACACTAGCAGGTGCTGCGAAACTGATTCCAAGAAGGGAATAAAATATCATATTCCCCTCGTTGTCCGTTGACAACCATAATCGGGATCACACACACAGGTGGATGGCGCGAAACAGCGACTCACATGCGTGATTGGTTAATGATATCGATTACACGAAGGCGCTGAGGGGGGGGGGGGGGGGGGGGCGCCCTATTGTACCTTCTGTCGCTATTGCATGATGATACGACGCGACTAAATTTGGGATCTAATTTTATCTCTAATTTCTCTTTCCTAATGCCTCCCTTGTTACTACCTCACTTTGTGCCTTTAATTGCAGTGAGGAAGGCTTTGGGAATATGGGTACTGTCCCCTGGCCGAGAAATACCAGTCTCAAAAAGTGGTAGCTACTTTTAGGTAGTGGAACGACTGGTTCGCCAGATGTCAGTATACTATAACGGGTTTTCTTCAGTGTGGTAACACTTTCAATAAAAATAAATCGGCAAAATATTCGGATGATAATAATACTTATTAATTCGAGGTTCTAATATACCGCTTTATCACGACCTTAAAGGGCGCTTCAAAGCGGTTCACAAATTATTATCCGTGGTAATAGGGCCTTAGCAACCAGCCAATATCGTTCTCAACTCCCTGGAAGCATACAACCAGTGCTGCCATTTCGGCGCTCACAGATAGCATTCTACAATTTCTAGCACTACCAAACCACATACTTATTTACGGCTAAGAAGACTGGAACAAGCGGAGTAAAGTATATTGCTCAAGGATACAACACAAGTGCTGTGACCGGGACTCGAACTCGCAACCCTTCGATCACGAGCCCGGCGTCCTACCACTAGACCACCGAGCCTCCAGCATTTGATCGCAAGGAGACTTGCACGAACATTAACACAGCCTCCCAAATACACACACATTCATTCACATAGCATACACCTGGCCCCGGTTTCATCAACGTCCCTTAACTTAAGGAAATTCTCAAAAAAGCATTACAGAATTAAAGGAGAAAGTCCTACACCACTTTACTTCTGTATGCTTTCCTATGGAGAATTTTTAGAAATTTTGAATACATGCAATGGAAAAGTAAACATGATGTCTTGTCATTTACGAAATTCCGTACATTTTCTTTTCGGATTTGTTAGGTGTTGTGCTTCCATACACAACAGTGTAAAAAATCCGTGTTGCTCGGTACGGGTTTCCGTACACGGCCAGTACGACCAGATGTACCGATATAGACCGCAGCAGACCTCGCGCTGACCCCGACGTGGACACAGAGGTCGGAGTGAATGGACGCTGTCCCTACTCAAGCTATAGACATAAACACCCACCTAATGACATTGCGTGCATTTCACACAACAAAACAGATTTCCGATACATGATTTACGACGACACGTGAATTTAGTACTTTGGAACAGTGATTTGGTGTGATATACTCTTTTGTTCGTCAGATTTCTAATTATTTATCGATAATTGCCATAATTTATTTTTTTTATTCTTCTATTATATCCCCCCCCCTCCCTTAACCGTATGAACGCTCTGTTCAGTTCTTTTCATTGCTTTGAACTTTACGGTTCATCGGTTTGAAATAAACAAGATCAAACATACATATTTGCTAATCTTACCACTTCATCCGCACACACGCGGTAATTTGCATATTATAGAAAGAGACAGTCTATTTGTACACAAAATTTATTTTCCTTTTGATTTATTTTCTTTCTTAATTATTAAATTTATTTTCTTAATTATTAATTAATTCATAAATTTATTTTCTTAATGTTATATGTCATCTTGATTAATTATAGGGAAATATTTTGAAATAAGCTGTCAAACTAGTGCCAAAGCCCCATTGTATATAAATAACAATAAAATACGTTTAAATAAATTTTAATATATTCACACTTCGATTGACTTATTTGATCACTCTTTTGGCATAACATCTTATTCTTTTTCCGTAATTTACTGAAATGTTTTACCAGGGCGATTGATTTACATAAATAGACATTCACGTCAGCATGCGCAAGAGTTTTTTGTAGAATGTGCATTTAATATAAACTGATTTTTTGTTTATTCCTATTTAACAATCAGAGAACAGACGAATGGGATCTGGAAGCTGGTTGGAATATAATTATGTCATAAAAATCCGTTCAGCGTGCATTTTTGAAAATAGGTTTTAATCAAATTTATTCCCCAACCTTATGCACTTTCGTCCATTAAATTCACGAAGGGAATGATAAAGACAAATTAAAAATAAGCTCAATAATTATTATCAATATCATTGTTATTTGAATATTGTTTTACCATCATAGGGGCCGGAATTTACGGGTCGGCATTTTTTTCTGAACTAGTTTACCCAATACCTGTATAATGATTAGCAAATTGAATTAATGAATTGATTAAAAATTCCTTAAAGTTAACATTTTTGTTCATGGATACAATCAATGGATGAAAATATCGAAAACAAATAGCCTTCTGCAATTTGCTTCGTCATAATATTTCAGTTAGGTGATTTAAAATTGAGCTATGTCATTGAAAACCTGCATATACATGTACATACATTTAAATTCGTTATAGTTTACCGGACATAATTCATTTTAAACAAAAAGAAAATTTAACATGACTTATGGACAAGTTTTTTAAAGACACTTTCTTTGTCCTATTTTTAAACTGGTTGTTGATACGTTGATGAACCCTGGATTTATGTATATCTACATCTATTATTCAAGGTTTACAGATGTCAAAAGTTGAAAGAGTCATTAAAGCATAGACAACAGACACATCACATGCATGTATCACCATAAATTTCCACAACCACAACTGGACTATCATAGAATTCTTATATATCCGATATCAGTCCTTTTGTCCGTCATGGCGATTTTCTCGAATAGGAGGGGCAGGGTAGTCAAACGGGAAGGTCCGTAATTTTATCAACCGTTACGAGATCGAATAATTACCGAATTTCACCCATTAACAAATCACATCTGATATCGATTTGAAGCAAATTAACACTTGCTTATTTTATAAATTTGTATATATCATTCAGAAATGCAAGTTGACCAATCAGAAGCCGTTTAACATCTGGTCGTAAACATGTACTGTTGCCCTGTTAGATCTAACGATCGCTCGTTTCGAATATTTTTAGATCGCAGTGCGAACTTTATTGATAAAGCCGCTCGCAATGACTAATACTAAGAATCAATATGGACCCGCGATCATGCACGCATACAAGTGGATCCTCTCGGCGGTCGCTACAGGTAGAGATAGTCAATGGTCATTGGACTGACCTTGATTGAGAAGTGGTGAATAATTATTTAATTAAGACAGACGTTTCCCCTTGGCGGGCCCCGACGAGCATATTATGGTGGCGACCGGCTAAACTTTTAACCCCGATCATGGTGTAAATGCCCTGCGCTGACCGGCGGAACTATCCAGCTACCCTCATGAACACTGCACATGTGCGTTGCGTAACTAAATATATCTCTACGCGTTCACAATGCTATAAATGTTTGCGTAACGAGTAATTGTATAAATATATCAATGTGAATTTTACATTTCATATGTGGGTTTAGCAGCTACGTGTGGTTGTATGATGCCGTGACCTTCGTGAGCAGACTCAACACATGACCACTGTAATATAGGGGAAAAAACATGGCGCACGGAATGGCGGGCTCTCACAGGATAAACTGACGATGCATATTTGATGCCAAATCGACCATGTTTGTGAAATATTTGATTAACACCGACGAAACTATCTGGTAGACTCCAAGAAACTCTAAATATTTGTCATAATTAAGTATTAAAGCATGTTCTACGATTGAAAAGATAATTATGTTGTACGTGTACATGTACTATTACAAATACATATATACATATTCAGAGCATTTCTACAAAACACTAACATATAAACAAATGATAGAAATGTTATTTGAAAATTTATAATAACTAATATGGCAGACAAATAATATGTACATTTTTTGTATGTTAAAATATGTTTTGCAATATTTAATGTATGAATGGAATGACTAGAACATAGTTTACACATTTTTTCTAATTTCAATTGAAAAATATTGCACAATTCTCATTACATATAAGCAATTAATGGCAATACATATACGCGAACATCCTAAAGGTGATCTCGCTAATGCAATACAAATATGATTCCTGTTGAACTTCCTGTTTCAATTTTTTTGTACATAGATACATTTTGGTATATTTTTGAGACGTGACAGCATAACAATGACCGTATTTAACAATCATGAAGAAGCAGTGGTCTGGTTTTTTTTTGTATCCTGATCGTTAGGAAATATTACTTTAAAATCCCCACAGAAAAGAATCAATGAGGCTAAGAAAAGTTCCTTAACTTAAGTTTCATGCTTCAAATTTCTGATGCTTTCCTATGAAGATTCTTACGATGGACGTTGATGAAACCGTGCCAGCAGCTATCGGAAGAATTTCTCGACTTGCCGCGTGAAACGTATACTGGCCACTATCGGATCCAGAGAGGGGGGGGGGGGGGGGGGGGGGTCCTGGGGTTCAGGAACCCCCCCCCCATCCCCCCAACCCCCTTTGGCGGAGGGACATTTTTATAGCCTTTAAAATGGAAATTTTACCGTTGTATCATTGGAAAAGCGTAAGCTGGACCTCCATTGGAAAATCCTACATCCGCACCTGCCCGCTTATAGTATATCTCCACTTAGCTCGAGACGTCGAAGTGATCATAACTATTGAAATTTATTTTTATTCTAAATTATTCTATATTCTTGAGATTGGGATAGTCTGATGTGACCGCTAAAGAAACGGGATGTTTTGCCATTTTTATATTAACTTCATTTATTATCAGATGTGACAGCTAAAGAAACGGGATGTTTTGCCATTTTTATATTATCATCATTTATTTTAACTTTCGAAAATAGGTCTGATCCGATTCTCGGACTTGAGTAAGACTACTACATATCAGTTTAGGTTTAAGTGGCGGTGATGTACAAATTGTGTGTATTGGTATAGTGGGGGCGGACTGGGCAGGTGATCAATCAATGTAGACACTTGTGCAGATTGTAGTGACATCACGTGATGGAAAAACGCGAAATATTTTCTGAAGATCCCGACCACAGTTTCTGTCAGTAAATAATATATAATTATATAATATACAAGGAGCCGCTCATCACATAATGTAATGGAAGAACTATATTCTATAATGGGCGGCTTCTTATATATATAGGTCTATATGGGTCAAAGAAGTAATATAAACGGTAGTTTTCCAAATAACACTGGATCCTTATATTACAAATGGATATTTATAGGATACGAATTACTTAAAATTTTATAAAGGGCAAAGAAGTATTTCCAACAGTGTAGACAAACGTGTGTTGTCAAATTTTCGGAGCAATCCGCTCCTTTGTCAAGACACAAATTAAAGAAACATTAAATAATTACAATACATAAAAATAGGCCTATATATATTTTTTTTAATTTTAAATTTACTTGCAGAAAATCAAGCAACTGTGTCCCAACTCACAGGAGTAAACTCCGTCCTTTTTAGTTTAGTTTTAGGTTGAATCTGCTTGTTTGAGAGCAGAATATGTTTTGAATTTATGAAATGAAGACTGTGACTTAGAATTTTTGTTTTGTTTTTGGACTTTGGAAATACGGTTCGTTACTTTTATCTTACACTTCTTTTCATCTTAAATGGAACCAAAGGCTTGCATAATAACTAAGCGGCCAGATAAAAATATGGTATGACGTCAAAAGTAGCGAGTGACGATACTTTTGAAAGGATTGATAATCGGAAACCAACGGAACTTTCCGTAAACAGCTGACGGATACCGGAATCAGCCGAATTGAGCCGAGCGATATAAGACTGAGAAACGGACAAACGAGATTTGATAGAGCGACACATAGAACAGAAGAAGCCGTCACTCATTCTAACCGATAGAATTCTTACCCATACCCCTACACACGTTACAATGATATTATATATAACAGCTGTTTATATGGGTTAGGATGGTGTGTGTGTGTATTTATAATTGTGGGTTCGTGTGTATATCATTCAGTAGTGTAATGGTCAGTTTGTGGTCAGTTTGTTGGAAGCCAAGTACGTGTAGTCAGTTCAATATTGATTCGTCGTGGTCATAACGACCACCAACTTATAATTAACGGTCCACTGTGGATTGGTCAGTGATATGCCTTTGACCAGGTCAGCTTCGGGCACTTGTCGCAATCAATTATGTACTCAGTCTTGTTAAGTGGTCAAATATATTTAACATAAAATTGTCCGAGTGAGTTTTATTTCATGTTGGGAAGACTTTGAATAGTTGTTAAGAACACGAAAACGTGTGATCAGGGACGTATATGTTCCTGGCGTTATATATAGTGTGCCTACCCTTTTCACGTATGCTAACAAAGCTCGTTTTTCTAGGCTTGTGCTGACTATAGGCTGATGGTCAGCAGTCTACTTTATCAGCACTGTTAGGTTAATACAAGCAAACAAAGATAATTGTGTCAAAAGTTTAAACAGGAAAGTAAGCCGATTAAATATCCTGTATTTGTCTATGTGTCGTATAGCAATGAAAACATTTAGAAACTTCGAAACACGATCCAATTCACTTGTACAATATCCCCAGTTTCTCTCCGAGAATAATGGCTAGGCCATGCTGGGAATGTTTTCACACGTGTGTGTAACACTGCTAAGTAATATATATAACGCTAGGCGGTCACTACATGATATAATGACGTAATATCACCGACTGGTGACCTTCACCTTGACCTAGTAAGGTCAATCGATGGGATTGCGCAGGCGCTTATACTCAGACATTGGGCCGACTCGATTTATCAACCCGTAGTGTTACTTAGGTGCCGTTATCACATTGAACAACGTTCAGAAAGTGCGGACAAGTCAAAAGGTGTCTAAGGTAGAAAGTAAATTGTTCAAATTTGCAAGTAGTTCATAACTGAAATAGAATTTGACACTTTGACACGTCAATTTTTGAGCATTTCGAATTGCAAAGGGGTATCAAATGGTCCTACTGGTTCCTTGCTCATGGATAAAAATTTGCGAAGCAGACTTGGAGCCGAGACGGTTATTTCTCCCTTGGAATTAAATGATCTAAGCATAAAAATCACACAGTGCATATATATATGAATACAGAAAGAGGACAATGGAGTACTTGAACTTTGAGAGAGTTACATAAGAAAGTATAATCTAAACAAAGTTTCTACAGAAGGTGCATTCAATTTTGATTCATTGTAAAACTCAATTCTTTGCATCAATTCCTTTTGCTAAAGTGTGAAAATATATCGCACAACGTGAATTAAAATCAAAATGCATTGTGCTTGATGAATGATTTTCACACTGTCGGATAGGGAAAGTTTATGAACTTTCTCTTTCTTAACAGTTACATCTCATTTTCCCCTCCCTGTATTGCTTATTGCTATGTTGCTTTTGATTCGATGTTTAAGGGTTTCCCTGCAGGTAAGACGTAAGAACTGTACCTGCTGCCCAAATTGCATGATCGGCAGGGGCACCTTTCAAAATTCCACCTTGACACAACTTCACTTTTGACTGGTAGTTGATAATTCGACCCTGTGAGAAAGGCTTTTGGCTTTGTCCACAGGCCGAGACATTCCAGAGTCGCGCACAATAGAAGCTGCCACTTCCTGCTTGACGCTCTGCATTATGGGATGGATCGACTAGTTCAACTTTTGTCGAGTGGGGTGCCTTTGGAAGAATATTTCAGTGTGGTAGCACTTTGACTTTGCAAAAGATCTGGACTATCGTATAGGCGGATCCAGAGGGGGGTACAGCCGGCGCGCGCCCCATCCCCCCTAATATTTGTTAAGTGACCATTTTTTGCAAGAATAACAACTAAGAATTTCATTATCAGATAGCATTCCAAACATATGTTGGGTTGAAATATTTATAAAAAAATCGGGGTTTTGCCCTAAATCAGTAATATAGTTCATAATTCTTATATATTATTTGAGTGTTATATAAAATACACGTCTGACAATTTGTTATCCCCTTCCCCACCTCTTCTATGTTTCTTTCTACTCACAATTTGGTTTATATCGATCACACGATGACATACGAGGGGTGTTCGAAAACTTTTGCAAATGGCATGTTTTCTCTGAAATTTGTATGTATTTTTCTAGTTACATTCAAAAATATTCCCCTTTAACATGTTAACACCGTTTCAATCTTAGAATCCACTTTTTGAAACAATTTTCATGCTCTTCTTTGGATACACTAATCAGAAACGGGTAAACTTCAGATTCCAGCTCACTTTTTGATTTACATATAATGCATATCTCCTATCAGATATGTGTTGTTTTTTTTTAATTTCGGAAAGAGGAAAACATCACACGGGGCAAGGTCTGGGCTGAATGGAGGGTGTGGATAGACATTGACCTTTTCCGACTTAAAACAAAACTGGACTACAGTTGCTAATTGGTGGACTGGGCATTGCCATGTAACAATTGGACCGAACTACATTCTTATTGAAGCTTCCAGATACACCCTACCTATTTGAACAGCAATTTGCATGATTTGTCCACTATTTCTAAAGAATATTGCGTAGAACACGTTATTTGCTGTTAGTGCATCGTCGGAAACTCACGGTACACTTCTCTGACGTTTGCATACCGTGGGTTTCCGACGCTGCTGTCAGTGTTCGTTTAGCAATACTCGCCATTTTGTCATGTTTCAAATGTCCTTTTCTGATATTTTGGTTACTTCATCAACAGTCCCTTAGCCATTTGATATTTTTGGACGTTCACTTTTTTGGTAACCACAGACTGAAGTTTTCCGGAGTAAGGGACATCTTTTACCGATTCATGAGCAGAATCCATCTATAAGGGATGTTTAGTTTGGTTTATTTTGTTTTACGCCAAATTAATAGTGAGGGTCTTTTAAGGACGTGCCAGGTTATGGAGGTGGAGGAAAGCCGGAGTACCCGGAGAAAAACCACATTGGTCATACGGTCAGTACCTGGCAACTGCCCCACGTGGGATTCGAACTCGCTACCCAGAGGTGAAGGGCTAGTGGTAGAATGTCGGGACATCTTAACCGCTCGGCCACCGCTGCCCTTATAAGGGAACCGGTTAGTGGATTTCAATGAAATTTATACACACAATACAGAGATGAGAAGTAAACTAGTTCGTATCACAGGGACATGAGAATTTGTTACAGCTAGTTTTGGACCTAGCATACTGTTTTTGCCTGTTTGAGAGAAAATCAAGATTCCCACGAGGGAGTTGGCGGTGACCTAGATTTTCTACCGGTTAGTTGCTTACCTTTAGGTTTGTATAAGGCTATTCTCTGCATGGGTTGTTATTGTTAACTAATGATTAAGCATTATATTATTATGAAACACTGTACATATGTATATTACCTTCTACTTTCAATGAAAAAATAGTCACATTCATGTCCACAAACACCTGTGATACAAGCTACCTTGTAATTATTTGACGTATTGTCCAGTGCAATAATTGACGCCATCATGTGTATACAGTATATATATTCAGAAAACGCGAACAGAATCGTTACAAATTATTTTCTCATTTTAATTTTTAGAGGATAGCATTGCTTTTATAGGTTCATATATTTTTATACGAAAACATTTCTCTGTTTTTTCTGAATCGACTGTTTACACCCGAAAGTGTCGGCCATTACACAGGGACCTGAGAATTTGTTACAGCAAGTTTTGGACCTAAAATAGGGTGTTTAGCGTAATTTTACACATTTGGGGGGTTAAGATCAATTTTCGATAAAAATGCCCCCTCAGTAGCTTTTATGACTACTGAGGGGGGCATTTTTATCGAAAATTGATCTTAACCCCCCAAATGTGTAAAATTACGCTAAACACCCTATTTAGGTCCAAAACTAGCTGTAACAAATTATCAGGTCCCTGTGGGCCATTACACTAGAATTACCCATTAACTTATTTTTTGACTCGATTAAAACATGATGTTTTTTAGCTTTGCGCAACAGAAGGATATGGTTAAGCTTGACTGAATCAAGGACTTAGGTAGCAATCTAATTCCATGACTCGTATGCATGATCACAGAGACCTGAGCATTTGTTACAGCTAGTTTTGAACCTAAACTAGGGTGTTTAGAGTAATTTTACACTTTTAGGGGGTTTAGATAAATTTTCGATAAAAATGCCCCCTCATTGGTAATTAGCATTTATGACCATTGAGGGGCCATTTTTATCGAAAATTTATCTTAACCCACCCTCACCCTCCTAAGTGTAAAATTACTCTAAACACCCTAATTAAGGTTTAAATCTATCTGTAGCGAATTCTCCGGTCCCTGTGTGCATGATCAGTGTAGTTACTGGCAGTGCAAGGGGGATAACTCTTAAATTAGAGCACTGATCATGAAATATAAGATATTTCTTTGGTTTCTTTTTGTGACATAAAAGAACCAGTTTTTCTGAAGAAATGAAATTGTATTTTTTTAAGATAAAACTAATGAAATATTTTGACAATGAGACTACATGTATATGAATGGAATATGATCGTTTTTGTGCAGAGGTAATACTGTTTTGTATGTGATTTTATCAACTGTGTGATCTTGTAAATAGAATTTTTGTTCAAATATTTAAAAACTTATTATTTACTGAATAAATGTTATTGTTAGGTTAGTCGGGGTAAAAAAATACGCCCAACGTGGGGCTCGAACCCACGACCCCGAGATTAAGAGTCTCGTGCTCTACCGACTGAGCTAGCCGGGCTGTTGATTCATTAAGAAAGACTAAAAATTAATATCATTATGAAAATAAGACATATACATACAATATTTTATTTTAAAAAAATATTTTCATTCGCTTTAAGCTTAATATTTCCATGTATTAAACATGAAATCGAAGTGAACCTATTAGATCATTCAGTATATACGGAAGTTGTATATCTATAAGTACAACTTCCGTTTCCCGCCAATTTTCGTTCCTTTGTAACAATTTCCCGCTTTATTTACTTAGTACATTTTGTATGCCAAAAATAGATATTTTTGCTTGGGAATGGGATGCGACAATATTATCGTTTAAATGTGAATGATTGATTATTCTTTTGAATAGTTATCACCGAAATACGAAAAAATAAGTGTTTACCATCTTGGAGCATCATAAGACCCATTTCAGTTGTAGTAGCGATAATAAAAATACATGTATTTCATAATATGAAAAATGTAGGAATACATCAACAAATTATGTATGAGTAAATGTAAAACTCATTCATTACAGATTGTATGTTATCTAAACCTGCTATCGTACATATATCAAGGCCAAGCATCAATCTCTGTTTACATATTAGTTATATATAGATAAATGGGAAATGTGAAGTATACATTGGACCTTAACACAAATATTTTTCGAAATGTACATTGTTTTATCAAATAAAGCAAGATATTTTAAGATCAAATTGTGATTTCAACTAAGTACGTTTGTGAACTTATTATTGCAATGTCACGTAAAATGTACATTGGGAGAATGCGTTGATAAGTTGTAATAACCACAGGCACTTGTGCCTAATCACCTGTCAACTTTTGACAACAGATATGTTTAAGCTGACCTATACATTGGACACTGGTCACAAACAACTAGGATTTCAAATTTTGTTTTAGCTAGTTTTGGACCCATATAAAGGTGTTTAGAGCATTTTTTTTTTATGAAAATGCCCTCCCCATTGGTCAAAAGGCTATATAAAGGGCATTTTCATCGAAAATTGATCTACACTCCCCCATCCCCAGTGTAAAATTACTATACTTACCTTAATTAGGGTCACTAGCTGTGTAACAAATTCTCAGCCCATATGTCACAAAATTATCATAACCTTATTATTATCGTGTGTAGTTATAGCGTTACTAGTTTGCTAATGACAACGCTTGTGTTTTTATTCGCCGGTTTGATTACTCGGCACATACATACAGACCCCCCCCCCCCGCCCCCCTCTCCCAAATAAAGTAATCAGAATGCTTATCATATAATCAACATACTTCCATAACATTCTGTGTAAATTTCAATGAATTATACTTGTGTATGGAGCCACCTTTTTTATTATATGACTTTTTTTTTAGTGTAACAGCACAACATGTTTAGACCACAGTTGCTTGAGTTTCTGTCAGTAAATAACAAATATATATGTGTGAAAATAGCCTCCCATTACAGTAATTTCTGTAATAGTTGCTTATAAGTTTCTGTCAGTATATATAAAAAAAATGTTTATATATATGGAGCCGCGGCCCATTACAGAGTGTTACATTACTGTAATGGGAGGCTCATTTCACACGTATATATTTATTATTTACTGACAGAAACTCACGCAACTAAGGTTTAGACCTAGGAAAGGTAGTGTTCAACCTCTAGACGCTTAGTTCGACCTCAGAAGCGTCCTCGTGCAATAAATAGTACATTTGGTTGGTTCCAGTACCTCGGGACAAATATTCTGGTCTATTGTACACTCACCCAGTAAATATCTGAATAATATTTCACCGTGTTTTACATTTACTTAATTTTTAGTTATATATTAAGTTAGTTCTTTATTGTCACATAATAACTTTTTACGACCATAAATCAGGCCGAATTTGACACATTGACTGACATGTCTTCCGGGTATCACGCCCATTGATTCCCAACATATATACTTACAGGACACATGCACCGGCGGATACCTCATTAAAATGTGTTAATTTGTATTTTATATGAAATATTTTATTGACGACGTAAGATATAATAACATTAAGAGTCGATTAGTTCATATAAAAGCATATTGTATGAAATCATAGTTTTAACGAAATAATTATCGCGTTTTACCGAGATAATTAATTCGTTTTTACAAGATAATTATCGCGTTTTAACGAGATAATTAACGCGTTTTAACGAGATGAAATCATGCTAACGCGTTTTAACGAGATAACTATACCATTTTAACGAGATATACTTTTTTAGTTTACATTTCAAAATGACTCTTATAGGCTTTCGTACATTTGCTTAAGTTTATGTCAGTAAATAAAAAAAAATATGTATATAAGGAGCGGCCCATTATAATAGAATATCATATTCTATTATAATAGGCGACTCCTTATATATATATATTTATTTACTGCCAGAAACTCAATCAACTGTGATGCAATTTACTCCTGTCTAATAATGCACTCGGCCAGTTTAAAATTAATACCGCTAGTGAATATCACCCGTGATAGCTCAGTTGGTAGAGCGGAGGACTGTAGTGGTTGAACTCATAGCTATCCTTAGGTCGCTGGTTCGACTCCGGCTCGCGGGATAATTTTTTTTTCACTTTTAAACATTATTTTATTATTCCAGATCAAATATCCGTGTATCGTATACCAATTTTAAAAGCCTTTACACTAGTTGGAACAAAATTTTTATTTTCATTTTTTTTTGCAAAAGTCTTGTTATACATGTATATATACAATTGAGAAAACAGATTTTCGGGGAAACAAGCCTGTTTATGACACCTGCCGAGAGAATGACACTGTCATTGACATAAACACTCTAGAATACAAACAATAACGAAATGTGCCGGACAGAAGCAAATCTCTGAACCACTCTAACCTTTTCTGGTACAAGAACTTATTTCCGATCAAATTGTGTTCTGTTTACTTCTCTTTTATCATGGTCTAATTGTTTTTTTTAATGTTTTGTGCTTAAATTGAAACTGTACGTTAAATTCTCCACTACAGGAAAATGGTCTGTGTAAGGTATTACTTTCAGAAATAAGTATGCTTTACAGTACTTAAGTTTATTAACAATTGCTTGAGTTTCTGTCAGTAAAACGTATATCATATATAGAGGTTACACAACGAGTGGTTGTTGGATATGGAATTGATTTCACTCAAGTTAATTACTTTTGAAAAGTTACAAAAGACACGAGCTTTAGCGAGTGGTTTTTGTAAATTTTGAAAAAATAACTAAGGAGAGTGAAATCAATTCCATATCCAATAACCACGAGTCGTGTGACCTGTTTCTACCACAATACTATTAAGTCGCAGTGGCAGTGTTGTTTTCTGTGAACCGCGGACGATATTTGCGCGAAAACACATCAACTCGTATGTATTACCGTCAAATTGTGACAATCTATGACGATGTTAACAGTCAGCACGTTGCATGTCCGTGATTTCCGGTCAAAGTTCAACTTCTCAACCAATCAGAAGTCCGGAAGGTCATATTCCACTAATATATTTATCCAGCAGTCAACACGTTTCTACCACAAAACCCTGTGCTATTCCATTCTCAGACCACTGCATAAACGTGCTGACTGTTGGATAAATAAATGTTATATACCGCTTGTGGAATAGAACCTTCCGGACTTTTGATTGGTTGAGAAGTTGAACTTTGACCGGAAATCACGTGGGTCAATGCAACGTGCTGATTGTTAACGTCGTCATCGATTGTTAACGTGGTCACCATTTGGCGGGAAAATATACGAGATGATGTATTTTCGCGCAAATATCATCCGCGGTTCACAGAAAACAAGACGGCTACTGCGACTTAATAGTAATGTGGCAGGAACATATTACACGACTCGTGGTTATTGGATATATCTCGTTAATTATTTGTTAAAATTTAAAGCTCGTGTCTTTTGTAACTTTAAAAAAATAATTTACTCGAGTAAAATTAAAATAATTTCATATCCAACAACCACTCGTTGTGTAACCTCTATTTATACAATGGTCTGAGAGGGAATAACACAGGGTATTGTGGTAGAAATTTATATATCCTATAATTGGCTCCTTCTATATAAGCATTATATATTTTTTTATTTACTGACAGAAACTCAAGTAACTGTGGTTTAACTTATTCAACACTGAAATTTCATATTAAACTATTACAACCTTTGAATCGGAAGGGTTCAAATGTGTCTTTAGGGGTGAAAGAGTTGGAATTTAAAATTTATCGGCAACATAAAATATTTTTATTTTGAAATGACGTAGAATGAATACAGCGTTTTAACCAAATTTTTCGTTTATATTGTATCATGTAACTGGATGATTGTTCACAGACTTATATTTATTTGTTAAGTCGCAGGTGTATTGCATAACATAACTCGGGTAAACACAATTCATCTCCAGCACACACACATACACACACATATGGAGATATTGACCAGGTGGTATAGGACAAATAGTTAACGCCTGATAAGGCAGCTCCTTCGAACTCCTCAGAATTGTACATGATAGAATTGTATGTTTTCATTGTATTTATTGTAAGAGAATTGTATATCTATGTACTGTTAAAGCGCTTTAGACATTTTTGACACTGCTTGTTTACGGGACTTTCTATAATATTATTATTATTGTTTGCAATGTACTTGTTAAGTTCCAATGTTAAGTTTGTAAATATGGTCATTTAAATATACACCAGTAGGAATGAAAAAGAACAAATCATCAACAACAAAAAATAGAAATGGCTATGAGATATATTTGCCCCATATGAAATAAGTTCTTAATGCTTATTATTTATGCGAAGTTTGATAACAACCAGATCAGTAGTTATTTTAATAAGCCGGTTACATTACCATGGGACGGGACGGGACGGGACGCGACTGTTATGACATATGGGTGCAATGATCGTACAGATTCAGTTGGAAACTTATCGAGTCCTAAATGCAGTCAAACAAATGTAATGTCTTTGTTTACTCCTCAAAGGAGACGCCATCGTAGTCATAACCATCGACATAACAATAGTCCGACGGAATACAACGTGAAGTTTGAAGATCTGATGGATACTTTAATAGGACCATTAGGTGTACAACACGTCAGGACGACTTTGTATTTACTTCCACGGGCTACATTACGAACTCTGCAAACGATTCAAACACAAACTGTTCCTGATGACCCGTGGAAACCAGCGTGGAGGCTTCATGAGATTATTGACGATGTGGCAGAAATTTGATTTTTAAGCCTGTTCATACGGGCGCCATCGACTCTACATTTCATGAAAGTCGAATTTGCCAATAAGGGGATTGATGTTATCAACACCAGTACTATCTTGCACCAAAAGTCT
Organism: Mimachlamys varia; assembly: GCA_947623455.1. Lineage (NCBI taxonomy): Eukaryota > Metazoa > Mollusca > Bivalvia > Pectinida > Pectinidae > Mimachlamys > Mimachlamys varia. The sequence goes on from OX392540.1 coordinate 33,151,305, forward strand.
GTTCAAGCGTACAAACTTTCGAGCTTCCAATATACAAATACATCTACTATTTCCTGCAGTTATTCTGTACCTATATTGTACCAAAAATTTTCAATTATAAACAAGCACTGAAACAATTGAATATAGATGACCTTAGAAGTTAGAACGACGCCTCCTTAAGCATGTTTATGTTTTCAATCTCCATATTGCTATGGTCCAGCTTGACACATAGTAACTTGCAATCTGATTATTATCCCAAAACTAAAGTACTGGAAGCTTTTCATGAAATGTCCTAAATATCGATAGACTCCATTTATCAAATGGAATGTCAATTTCAATATTCATGGACTCATTGGAAGATTATGCAAGACAATAGGCTATACGTGAACATGCTGGATTGGATTCACTCTCAGATAGCGTGAAGTCTATTAAGAAAAGGATAAGCAGTAAGCAGTTTTTGATACAAATTCTTGACCCCGGTGTTCGAACAACTTTCAACGATCTACATAAGCATCTAACAACTTGATAATTGTTTGCAAACGCTTTTACATTTATTGCTTGCAAAAATAACAAGGCCTGCTTGATAAACAAGGTAACCCTACTTACACAATGGCCGGTGCTTCGAAAGATAGAATGCTATCTAACCTTATGCTTCAGTTTTACAATCTTCATGATATAGGTCAATGAGCAAGAAGCTGACCTATCTTGTCTTTATTGGATATCTAAACGGAACAAGGACCCTAATAAGTAACGTTTTGCTAATTGCTTAACGAAGCGTTTATCAATGCTTAACTTCTTACTACTATTTTCTTAGTACCATTAAATCGGGGCTTCAGTCTTATTGTGACATTGTATATTCCAGAAATGGAATTAACAGGATGTTGATTTTGAAAGAGCTTGAAAGATCAATCTTGTGCACCCTTCCTAAAATGTTCCGTCTGTCAAAATATTTGATTTTTCCACCCTGTACACTACCATACCGCATATAAAACCGATAGAATGTCTTCGATCCCTCATTATGAAAGACTCGTTTACAACAAAAGAGGACAACGATACAAATATATAGTTTTGTGCTATCTCGGAACATTCGTTGTGAAAAACACAACAAAATCTAACATGAAATGATTGAATTCCTGGTTGACATGTGTTTGTTCATGTTGGAGGAAAGATTTGCCAGCAGACTGTTACATTCTCAGAGTAACAAACTGTGCATCACTCTTAGCCGACTTGTTTTGGTTTCATACGAGGCGGAATTTGTGGAAGATTACCCATATAGTACGGGGTTTGTTGTGTTGTTTTCAACTTTTTACGTAACATCATTGCATTGTGGCCAAATATGGGCATTATTTAGAAAATGCTTTTTTGTCGTTTTAAATATTTATCTTTATTTTTGCGGAGAACGGACAGTTTGTCCGACGCCTGAACCAATCGATCATATTCTACCTGATTGATATAGTGTGATATTAAATCGATAGTCATACCCCACAGGTACTTAAACACTTCTCTGTCAAATTGTCCTTCGTTATAGCGTTTATAAATGATTCTGTGCATCATGATATTTCACTTGTTATATTGTCTTTATGTACTTATATGTAATACGCCATTTCCGGGATACAACTTTCAGTCGGTTTAGTCATATGACTTTCATCACCACGTGACTTTATTTAGGGCACTTTTGAAAACAAAATGGCGGCTAAATAGAAGTTTTCAATGACGGTTAGCGAGGTTAAGTGTTTTGGTCGAAAGATGGATCACACCTTCAAATAAAACAAAAGGGATGTTAGTAAAATTAGCTGAGATCACTGATGAACTACATTCATCTTGTATAGAGAAATATATATTTCTCTATACAGAGGTTGGGTTGCGCATGCGCTACCTGCTGGACGTCTTTTCTGTTTCCTGCTCGGTAAAGTATCTAACTAACTAAATTCACGCTTTCTATCTTACATTTTATCTCCACACCTCGCCATTATAAATATTCCATCTCCATCGATCCTATTTCATCTACCCATATTCCAACGTTTCCTATCTAAGCTATTCCATAACTTTTCTCTTCTGTCTCTCACCTCCTCGTATTTCCCGCCATCTTGCTTAGGTATCCTATCAACATCCGGTTTACCACCGCGACTCCAACAAACAGGTAAGACCATGAAAATCACATTCACCATACTCACCACAGCTCTTCTCATACTCTGGTTAGTTAGCAAAGCGACACAACTTCACACAAACAAATTCCACACAAACACACCTTCGTCACGACCAGATACACACGTAACGCTAGCAATATGCCCGACACTTACCACTAGACTCAAACACAAAACAATCAGACCCAGCTGCAATTACTTGTTCATTCTCCTACTCTCCATATCTGCAGACACTGAAACAAACCCCGGTCCAAGGGCTCCCAAGTACCCCTGTGGGTCGTGTGGGAAGGCAGTCTCGTGGAAATCCAGCGCAATATGCTGTGATACATGCAATACCTGGTTCCACGTAGACTGTCAGGGAATGAATAAGTCATTCCTAAAGTACTACACACCCGCGGACGTGTCTTGGGAGTGTCTGAACTGTGGTATGCCCAACTTCTCATCAACACTTTTCGACAACAACATAACAAACACATCCAACAGATTCTCAAACCTCAGCACCATATCTGACGACCCCACCAGTCCAGGACTACCCACAGCATCATCATCCCCGATAAAAACCCAAAATAACAGTACACCCACCAACAAATTCACAACTCCAATCAGAATAGCCACAATAAATTTCCAATCTATATCAAACAAAAAACATGACCTAGACGAACTCATACATACACTCAAACCGGACATAATCATTGGAACAGAAACATGGCTGAACAACTCCATATCCTCCCATGAATACTTCCCAGCCACTCAGTACAATGTATACAGAAAAGATCGCAACCCAAACAAACGAGGACAGAGCCACGGTGGTGTGCTCCTTGCCATCACAAATAAGTACATATCACAACAATTACCAGACCTGGAAACAGACAATGAATCCATATGGGCAAGCATCACAATGTCAAACTCGCACAAACTAACAATAGGTTCATATTACAGACCACCTACAGACAAAGGCAATTCACTCCAACAATTAGAAATTTCAATGCACAGACTCAACGCTAACAACAACAACAACACAATCACATACATCGGTGGAGATTTTAATCTTCCACACATAGACTGGCAGACAAATCAAACCATCGCAGGCAAACCAGACCAAATCCAACACCAGCACTTACTTGACATCATAGCTGATTACTCACTTACCCAAACCACAAGCAATCCAACTCGGGGTGACCACATACTTGACCTAGGACTTACCAACAGACCAGCTATAGTTAACAAGACTGAAACAGCACCTCCCATTGGTAAAGCAGACCACGACATAGTTTTCACAGAAATAGATGTAAGACTGAAAAGAGCACGCAAACAACCACGACACGTATACACCTATCACAAAGCCAATTGGGACAATATAAAAGAAGACCTCACCAAACTAGACAGTACACTCGACGAACTGACCGACAAAACAGCAAACAACATGTGGAACACGTTCAAATTAACACTCATTGAATCTGTAAACAAAAACATACCCCAAAAACTCCTGACCTATAAACATCGACTCCCATGGATGACACATTCCCTCCTTTGCCTCATAAAACAATCCAAACGCCTACACTCCAAAAGTCGCACTAACCATCAACTCACTCAAAAATACAAAGCAAAAAAAGCTGAAGTACAGAAACAATCACGCAACGCATACCTAAACTACATAGAAAAAATGATCAAAGACATACCCATAAATGAACCAGACTCCACGCACTCTAACAGAAAATACAATCCCAAAAAACTATTCTCATACATCAAAACCACAAGAAAAGAAAACACAGACATCTCATCCCTTCGTAAAGATGGACACCTCATCACAGACCCAACTTTAAAAGCAAACATCCTCAACCAAGAATTCCAAGCTGCCTTCACAACGGAACAGAACAATGACATACCCGACAAAGGACCATCACCACACCCAAATATGCCACAAATTCACATTACATCCAATGGAATCGCAAAATTACTCGGAAACATAAACCCACACAAAGCAACAGGACCTGACCAAATACACGGAAGAATCCTAAAAGAACTCAAAGACACCATAGCACCCCTACTCACAAAAATATTCAACACATCACTCCGCACAGGGACACTACCACACGATTGGAAACATGCCAACGTAAACCCCATTTACAAGAAAGGAGACAAACACAACCCCACAAACTACCGCCCAATCTCACTCACCTGCATCACATGCAAAATCATGGAACACATCATCACAAGCGCCACAATGAAACACCTAGAAGACAACAACATACTTTACAACCTCCAACATGGCTTCCGCTCCTCTAGATCATGCGAAACACAACTCGCCACATTCATCCACGACCTAACACACAACCACAATACAAATAAACAGACAGACATAGTGATAATGGACTTTGCCAAAGCATTTGACAAAGTCCCACACAAACGCCTTCAATACAAACTCAAACACTATGGGATAACAGGGAACACACTCACATGGATTACAGACTTCCTCACACACCGCACCCAAACAGTAGTACTTGAAGGGAAACAATCAAACAAAATTCAAGTAACATCAGGAGTACCTCAAGGAACCTGTTTGGGCCAAATACTCTTTCTCATTTACATCAACGACCTACCAGACTACATAAAACACAGCACCCTCAGACTCTTTGCTGACGACAGCATAATCTATAAAACAATCCACAACAAAGACGACGCTCACAAACTACAACAAGACATAGACGCAGCAGGACAGTGGGAAAAGGACTGGCTCATGACATTTCATCCAAACAAATGTAACATCATATCCACTACAAACAAACGCACCAAAACAATATATAACTACAAACTGCATAACCACACACTGCAACAAGTCGACGCCACCAAATACCTAGGACTTACACTACAAAAAAACCTCAAATGGGACACACACATCAACAACATCACCGCAAACGCGAACAGATCACTAGGCTTCCTTAAACGTAACCTTAAAATAAACTCACAAAATATAAAAGAACACGCATACAAAGCCCTAGTGAGACCCAAACTAGAATACTGCTCTTCCATATGGGACCCGCACAACACAAACCATATCAACCAGCTAGAGAAAATACAACGCAGAGCAGCACGATACGTACAAAACAGATACCACAACACCAGCTCAGTACAAGACATGATGGACAAACTAAACTGGCCCACACTCCAGACACGCAGACTCAACACTAGACTAATTTTACTATATAAAATTATCCACCATCATGTCGCAATAGACGCAAACACAATCTTACACCCAGCAGACCCTAGGACAAGACAAACACACCCATACACATATAGACACCTATCTGCCACCAAGGACACATACAAATACTCCTTCTTCCCACACACAATAACACAATGGAACCTCCTCCCGGTGGCAGCAGTACAATGCCCTACACTAGAGATCTTCAAGGCACATATACACAACGCAGCCCTTGTCGATCTCAAACACACACCAACACCCTAAACCCACAAAGTTCTTTTATCTTATAGCAAAAAATTAATAATAAAAAAAACAGCACCGACCCCTCACTGTAAATAACAATTTCCTCACTCTTTTTAACAGCGGCCAGCAAAAACAACCTACATTACCCGTAAACATCATTTCTGATGGAGGGTGTACCCCTAAAGAAGAAGAAGATATAATATGAATGCAATCCACAGTGCTCGTAATCGGGGTTGCTCTTTGCTGTTGGAAACGATCTGAACGTTACATTTTGCCAGATTGTTGCTTTTACTGCTGACAGTTACACATCTAGGTATAACACACAATGACTTAGTTTAAGAGCCTGTATCTTTGATTCGTCCCTTTTTAACCTGAGGTCGCTGGTTCGACTCCGGCTCGCGGGATGATGTTTTGTTTTATTTTCAAACACATTTTAACTGTAGAATTATTTTAGTATTCCTTACCCAATCTCGGTTAATCGTGTACCAATATCACTGTTTCTGCACTAGTTTGAACAAAAATTGTTTTCATTTTCTATGCAAAAGTTTTGTTTCAATACAGTATACAAAACAAATTACAGGGGAAATATATATGTTTATGATATCTGACGAGTAAAAAAAAAGTACCTTAACCCTTATAGTGCCGTAGGGCCGATTTGGGCCGATCTTCTGGTTTCCAGAGTGCCGTTGGGCCGATTGGGCCGATCTTCTGGTTTCCAGAGTGCCATAGGGCCGATTGGGCCGATATTCTGGTTTCTAGAGTGCCACGGGGCCGATTGGGCCGATTTCAAGGGTATCATAATTCCAGTTTGGTTTAAATTAAAATTTGCACATATGACCGTAAATAATAGTCTCATCACAACCGACGTCATTTGATATGACGTGAAAACGTCATTTTCTATGACGTCAAACATGACGTCGCCTGCGTCATATCCGTAACCCGTGCAAGATGGCAGGAATATGGATTCGGGCTTTTCCACCGGAGCCAGCAAGGAGAACCGAATTTGAACAAAGACCTGGACTAGCACATATGCCACCAAGAAACGCATCTCCAGTAATATATTTCAATCTCATGTTTACTGTTGGGTTACTCAAAGAAATCGTGCGCCAAACAAACAGGTACGCTTAGTTGAGTTTGTTCATTTTAATGAGAAAAAAGGCATGTGCAACACCCTCTAGTCAAGCATTTGTATACATATCATGAACTCTAGGTCTAATTGTATACATCCCTCACTTCCTGTACAGACCAGTACATACTACAGTATATTTATACATGTATCATAATCGATTTATATTAAGGGTCGTTCGGTAAGGTGACATATACTCCCGTTGTCACTGTAAGGTCATGAATCTGCAAGTCATGCCAGCAAAACCAAAAACAGGAAACATTATATGCATGAACAATATACAAGTCATGTCGACCCATTCCTTTACACTGTTTCCCATGTTTTCTTGAGACACTCGTTTACCATCACCGTGGGAATTTAGTGGGGTGTAGACAAACAGAGAATTCCCCTGCAAGGAATCGAACTCGAGTCTCCGGCGTGGTAAGACACTGCTCTACCGACTGAGTCATAGAAGCATTCCCTGTCAGCTGAGTGATAAAGACCGTATTTAACACTATGTACGTGCAAGCCACACCGACCCTGTCCTTTTACATATTTTGTTAATTTATTTACATAAAATAAACATTACCTTTACTTGACTGTGTTACAAACACAAAGACAAACGCCGTTCCTTGATAACATATCTGATATCAATCACATGCTATATATTTTACCGTTACTTAAGCATTGAACTGTTACCAGATGTAGTATACAGTCCATATGAATACAATTTGGGTGACAGATAAATAGAATGTCACCCGTTAGGGCGACATGATTATTTATCTGTCACCCAAATTGTATTCATATCGACTGTATACTACATCTGGTAACAGTTCAGTGCTTATATTTACATTTCCGGTAATTTAAGAAATTGTCTGTATCTATATCTTTGGGATAAAGTCGGTAAACATTCTACATTTTTTCCATGTGTGTTTCTTTACTGGAAGAGTCTAATTTAAATCAATATCATCTGAGCTATTGACGCAAAGCCATTATTCATGTTATCTGAGGCGGAGTGCAAAGCGTTGACGTAACGTAGTCCAACATGGCGTCAGAAATGACGTCACAATAACCTGATTTAAATCAGTATCATCTGAGCGATTGATTCAAAACCATCATACATGCTATCTGAGGCGGAGTGCAAAGCTTTAATATAACATAGTCCAACATGGCGTCAGAAATAACGTCATGTGATGTGGATTGCAAATTGTAGTATACAGTGTCATATCTTACAATTTGGTTTAGTAATGATATATAGGCAAAGGCAACACAGAATGTAAATATATTTGTATATGCATTGGAATTCAGAAAAAAGTAGCTCGATTTTATGATTCTGATAACAGACTTATATAAATTTGACATGTAACTGTCAAACTGCCTAATCCGGGCTTCAGACCAATGACACAATATCAGGCTTAAGTGTTTGCTTAGTCAATCAAAGTCAGAGGAAACACGGAATGAACTGTAAAGAAGAAGATATTTTTAATGAACATTAGGTGCGCAAGCGTCATTGATCAATGCTATTTCATTGCTAATACAATTTAGTAATTGTACTTGGGGTTATACATATGCTCATTTAAAAAGAAAATTATTGTTTTCCTTTCTAGATACGCTCGAAATCATTTGGCAACTTATGGGAATACCTTAGGAAGGCATTCGCGTTCACAAACATGGAAACCTCTTCGAATACAGGATCTACGAACCTTCCTTGCCATTTTTTTCAACATGTGTCTCCTTAAGAAGTTGTCCATCGCGGAATATTGGAACACGTTGCTACCGAGTCAAGCATCTGTCTGGTTCAGGAAGGTCATGTCCAGGAACAGATTCCAAAACATAATGAAATTTCTTCATGTAGCGGATTTTCAAAGGATGGTTCCAAGACAGGTGATTGAAATCATATATATGTATACAGGATATATATAATTATATAGCTATGGTGCACCGACCGATTTCGAACTCATAATCTACAATATCTGTTACTCATAACTATTTATTCAAAAGTTTGCATTTTTACATAGTGATATGAAGGAGTTTGAAGTCCGGTCCATGCACGAGTACATATATATATATATACAGTGTATATATATAACATTTTTTTAATGGAAAATAACTTTACGTCCAATTCAAAATACGGTAGCTTCAACGCAACCTAAAACTGTTCTTTTACATTTTGAATTTTGAATTTAGGCCTAGATATATTTATAGTATTTCCATGCAATGAAACCTGATACAGGTCATTATACTTAAAATTTCAACAACACTTATTTTCAATTATTTTCAATTTCAGCACCTAGCTTATGATCCCGCCTCTAGATTCCGGCCCTTACTATCCTTCATCAATAGGCAGTTTAGGCGCTTTTTGGTCCCCAAAAGAGAACTTTGTGTTGATGAAACTTTAGTTGGGAGTAGAGGTCACAGTGTCATGAGACAATATATTCCATCAAAGGCATCAAAATATGGAGTCAAGTTTTGGATGTTATGCGAGGCCGCCACCGGTTATATATTACAAATGTTTGTGTACAGGGGAAAGGAGTTTGACCCTACGCCAAGAGGTCAACTTCAGGGCACCAATGTAGTGTACGACTTGTTACATGCATCAGAACTTCTGAACAAGGGATACCACGTGTTCTGCGATAGTTTTTTTTGTTCGATCAATCTTGGAAATGCACTTCTAAGATGTAGAACATATCTGACAGGTACATGTAGCTTTAATTAAATATTTCCCAGGAGACTTGAATTACAAGTGTTGACTTTATAAACGTCGGCCATTGACTCGACGGTTTAAACTCAAATGTAATTAATTTAAATTGTCCTTATAGAAGTTAAAATTTCCTTTCAGACTAACCTTTGATATAGATAAACTGAAACATTTTAGATAATTTTACATAAGGATAAATTAAGAGATAATAAGTAAAATCTTAACTGATACATATGTATATAACAGCAGAAATGAAATGCAACAACTGTATATATATACATTGGACATATAATATATTTAAGCTAAGAACATTTAATTTATTTTCTAGGAACTATAAGGAAAAACAGACCAATGCCATTGTCTATACGGAACGGAAATCCTGACCCGGAACATCCCATCTATATGAGAAAGGGTCAAATGTTATGTCTGGTCTGTAGAGATAATGAAGACAAGAAGCCAACTAGATTATTGAGTACAATTTTACCAGCTCAGCAACTACCCACTGGAAGACCGCGTATAGTCCAAAATTACAATAAGTACATGGGGGCTGTAGATCTTGGTGATGCTCTTATGAGTGCGTATTGTCATCAGAGAAAAAGCCAAAAGGTGTGGAAGAAAATTGTGCTCAATATTTTCCACAGAATGATGCTAAATGCGTATATTTTATATTCTCAAAACACATCCGACAATCCTGTAATGTCACGACTTAAATTCATTCAGCATGTTGTGGAATCACTTGCTGATTTAGATGTGCCGCCGAGAAACCCACGCCAACGTCCAAGACAGAGGCTGAATGTACATGTTCTTCCGGGCCGCAAAGAAAAGGATTGCTGTGTTTGTTCGACACGTGGTTTGGGACCGGGGGGTGTCAGACGGCGAACCAGGACAATTTGTTCGTTATGCAAACGAGGAGTGCATAGGCACTGTCTCAACCGACATGTGATATGCGTGGAACAATAAAGCTGGTGATATTTTATACTGTTATTCTGCCTTTAGTGTGAGTACATGTGGTGTGTAATACAGAAATATATATTCAAACTTATCACTAGCAAATACATATAGAAAAGGTTCGCTATCACATGTATCGCATGCAGGATTATGATTTCTACTCTGTTACTTATTATTGAAACTGATATTTATTATATTCAAAACAGATTTAGTCGTTTAAAATATGTATGTTCTTTGTAAATAAGGGTCTGTGCGTGAGGGAGGGGAGGGGAGGGAGAGAGCGTGTGTGTGTGTGAATCTATTAATCAATTAATAAACGACACATTTGTCCTTTCATGTGTATATTATGGCATCCAATAGGATGTAAAACAGTTGATTTAATTTAATTGTATTTGTGTAAGTTTATGTGTATGCATGTGCGAGCTTGCGGAATGATCAGACTGTATATATTGAGAAAAAATCTATGTTGTGGAATAAACTATGTTGATTGATAAATTATTAGTGTTTATAATTCCCCCGGTCGTATGTTATTAAAATATTTGAAACAATCATCAGCGCATACATAAATCACACACCTGCGACGTCAATCCCTCTACCAAATCGTACGTCAATTTTTGCTACGTTGTTTCCCACGGCCGGTTTGCTGACGTCGCGTCATCAATTGTTGGCGTCATCAATTGTAACGTCATATTTGGCAAATTCAAATATTCGGCAGTGAAAGGGTTAAATAGTATCAGAATACAAATATTAAAGAAAATTTACTGGACAAAATAATATGTAGCAAATCTCTTAATCACATTATAGCTTTTATGGCATAAGGACCTGTTTAAAATCAAATTATATTCTGTTTTCATCTCTTTTATCAATTTCTGATTTTTCTCAATGTTTTGATAAAAATGTACGTTAGATTTTCCTCTGGATAAAAAAGTCTTTGAAAATTATCGATTTCAGAAAATAATTATGCTTGAGAGTACTTTAGTTAACTTATTCACCCTTGAAATTTCATAACTATTACACTGTTGGAATAGAAGGGGTTCAAATGTGTCTTCAGGGGTGAACGAGTTTGAACTAAAGATTTATTGGTAATTTTTTTTATTTTGATTTGACGTATAATGAATAAACAATTTGTTAAGTCGTATAATATATAACTCGGAATTTGTTCACGGACTTACTCGCTGGTTATTACACTGTAACAGGGCTGATTACACACGGACTGATATTTATAAACTTTATTTATTTTACAACAATTATGAAACAAGTTATACAACTTATATTAATCACTCTTGTTGGTCCGGATATTAACGCGCGAGGGGTCTTATTGTGGGAGGAAACCGGAGTACCCGGAGAAAACCCACGTGGTCGGGGAGGTGACCCCATACCTTTTCACGTCCGGTCGGGGAATCGAACCCCGGCCGCCTTGGTGAAAGGCAAGTGCGCTATCCACTGCACCACCCGACCACCCAATTATAAAGATTTATTGGTAATTTTTTTTATTTTGATTTGACGTATAATGAATAAACGATTTGTTAAGTCGTATAATATATAACTCGGAATTTGTTCACGGACTTACTCGCTGGTTATTACACTGTAACAGGGCTGTTTACACACGGACTGATATTTATCAACTGTGAAGATGTCCCTGTATGTGTTTGTATGCTTTCTGCCATACTACCCTGTGTTATTCCACTCTCTGAGTATTGTATAAACGTGCTGACTGTTGGATATTTCTACCACAATTCCCTGTGCTATTCCACTCTCAGACCATTGTATAAACGTGCTGACTGTTGGATATTTCTACCACAATATCCTGTGCTATTCCACTCTCAGACCATTATGTGTAAACGTGCTGGCTGTTGGATAAATACATGTTATATACCACTAGTAGAATATGACCTTCCGGACTTTGATTGGTTGATCAGTTGAATTTTGACCGGAAATCACGTGGTTTTATGCAACGGGCTGATTGTTGACGTCGTCATCGATTGTTTGCGTCGTCACAATTTGGCGGGAATATAAACGAGATGATGTGTTTTTGCTCAAATATTCCGCTGTTCACAGAAAACAACACTGCCACTGCACCTTAATATTATTGTGGTAGAAACAGGTCACACGACTCGTGGTTATTGGATATGGAATTTAATTCACTCTCGTAAATTACTTTTTAAAATTTACAAATGACACTCGCTAAAGCTGGTGTCTTTTGTAGCTTTTAAAAGATAATTAACTCGAGTGAAATAAATTCCATATGCAACAACCATTCGTTGTGTAAGCTCTATTTATGTCATTACTGCCTGGTTACATCACTTTTTATGTTTTTGTTCACATGCCGTGTCTAGTTTAGTATAAAGCTTGTAAATACGGTCATTTAATTGTCCATCAACGTTAATACAGAAAAGAAAAACAGAAGAAAAGAAACTAAGGAAAACAAACGAGACGATATCATAAAATATAACATAAATAGCGAGTATGATAAGACATCTGACAGACATATTTCTTGTACAGGATACACTTCGATCGATGTTGAAAAATCGTACATTCACAAGCTGGTGAACGGGTGTTCTCTTAGTGGTTGATTTACGTCGGTAAGACTAAAGACCAGTTATACGACAAAGAAAGAATGATCATCGTTCCGCTGTAAACCGGGACGAGAATCAATGTTTACTAGTATATCGACATTTCAACCTCAGTGATCATTCAAATCTTTCCAGGAAAGTCCGTATTCTGGAAAAAAATATCACTCTACAAATAATCTCATACGCAGCACTCGGTACCGCAGACAACATGAGGAGCACTTAATGAAACTTGTTGGTACTGCTATGTCATATGGGTGCAATGATAGTATAGATTGGGTTTGAAACTAATCCCGAGTCCTGAATGCAGTCAAACAAACGTAATGTTTTTGTTTACTTCTCAAAGGAGATATCATCGTAGTCATGGGCATCGACATTATAATTGTCCGACGGAATAAAACGTTAGGTGTGAAGACCTGATGGATACTTTAAAGGGACTATTAGTGTATACCACGTCAGTTCAACGTTGTATTAACTCCCCCTGCTGCAGTACGAACTCTGCAAAGTGACTTGTGGAAACTAGCTTCGAGGCTCCATAAGATTATTATTGATGAAGTGACAGAAGAAAATAAATCGTTTTTAAGCGCATTCGAACTGACATCCATGAGGCACCATCCATTCGACATTACATGAAAGTCGAATTTGCTAACAAGGGGATTGACGATTAACATCAAGAATATCTTGAACAAAAATTCCGCTCGAGCTAACATACCACCGTACTTCCGATTAAATGTACACTTATTATCTCCTACAGTTATTCTGTACATATTACACCAAAGTTTTCAATTATAAGCAAACACTGCAACAATTGTATATAGATGACCTTAGAAGGACTCCTCCTTCAAGTTCTTCAATTCCATATTGCTATGGACCAGATGGATACATATAAATTTGCAATCTGTTATTGTCTCCATCATGAAACTACGGGAGCTTTTTATGAAAGTTCCTAAATATCGAGATATTCCATCTATCAAATGGCATCTGTCTTGTCTTATGGGCACTTTGAAAGATTATGTCAGAAAATTGGCTAAACGTGAGAATACCGAATTGGATTTACTTTCAGAGAGGGTGAAGTCAAACAGGTCCTCTATCCAGAAAGGAATAAGCATTTTGCGATACAAAATGAAAACTAGTCGATATTTCTTGACCCCGTTGTTCGAACAACAGTCAACAATATACATAATAAGTATGTTTTTATGTCTGCAGACACAACATCTAATAACTTGATTCTTGTTTGCAAACACTTTTACATTCATTGCTTGTAAAACGAATTAGGCCTGTTTGATAACCAAGGTAACCCTATGCGACAGATGAAGTAATATTTAAACATGCTTCAGTATTTTTCAAGGTGCCGGTTAATGAGCAAGACGTTAACCTACCTCAATTGGAGGTTTTATCGCTGGCTCGTCTCATTGCTCAACCAAGCCTTTATCAGAACTTTATACTGCCACATTTCTTAATACCATTCAACCCAGGCTTCGGCCTTATTGTGATACTGTTTACTTCAGAAGTGGAATTAACAGGATGCAGATTTGGAAAAACTCTAAAGATCTTCTGAACAATCTTGAGCACCCCCTCATAAAAAATTGTTTCGTCTATCAAAACATTTGATCTTTCCACCCTGTACATTACCATACCTTATACATAAATGAAAGAATGTCTTAGATTTCTCATTATGAGAGTTTTCTTTTCGAAGAAAGGCGGACGATGATACAAATATATGGTAGTGAGCTATCTTGGAGCATACTTTGTGAAAACCACAACAGAACCTAAGACGAAATATACTGAAGAAAATAATGTACGAATGGTGGAATTCCTGGTTTACGGCATTTGGTTAGTTTGGAGGAACATTTTAAGTAGACTGTTGGTATTTCCATGGGAACTTACTGTGCTCCAATCTTAACTGACTTGTTTTTGTTTTCGTACGTGGCTGAATTAGTGGAAGAACTAATCAGGACAGGTAGCGAAAAATCAGAGGATACCAAAGCGTCAATAAAACCATAATCCGAACTCAATTTAACTAGAGGGAAAATACGAACAAAGGAAAAATTAACATGGAGACCCTCATAAAAGTACAAGGGAAGAAGACAAGGTTTTGCGTAAGAGTAAGCGTCTTCTGATTCATCGACGACACCCGCCGTGTTAAAATCTTGCCAAATCTTTGACATATCGACGATGTGTTGTCTATGAATAACAGGATATTTGCTGATCATGTCGATCGTATATACCATTCTGAACTTAAAATAAAGGACGCAACAGACTCTCCTATATCAGCTGTTTACCTTGATCTCTACTTTGACAATTATGGTCAGCTTCAAATAAGCTACTAGTATATGACAAACTTGACGATTTCAATATTTCGATCGTGAAGTTTCCATTTTTGATGGTAATAATAATAACATCTTTACTTCCACAACCTTTGGTGTTGCATGTCGCAGTTGATAAGTTCTTATAGGACTTGTTCTAATTATAGTGGATTTTGAGTTTGTGAATATTTTGTGTCCTAAGCTTGTAAATGCATAATATGAAGATGACGTAACTCACACATGTGCTGCACCTTTTTAATTTAGTAATAGATACAGTATGCCAAAAAATTAATTAAACTGCATCATACAGCTTTTTCGTCTCCCCCTCGGACTCTTCAGTGATGCTAGGGGCAAAAGGTGGAAATCCAAAATTTCTAAATTAATGTAGAAGTAGAAGGGTCAGGTGCATAAAACCCCTTTAATTTATGAATTTAGAAGTAAAATTAAATACGTAGTTCTGTATAATTTCAAATCAAGGTAGACGTTTTTAAATATGTTCATTAGTGTGCTGGCATGCTGTGATTTTGAATGAGTACCCAGTTCTCACTTTGAGGCCTTGATGGTAACTTGGATGTGACCAAGATTTACATGGCGGGTGTCGTCGATGAAGCAGAACATCGGGGCATATTCTCTTGTTCTTTTACAAGGCTCTCCATGTAAATTTTTCGTTTGTTCGTATTTAGTATCAAGTTTAATCGATTTTGAGTTCGGATTATGCTTTTGTTGACGCTTTGATTTTCTCTGATTTTTATTCATATTTTGAAACATCAAGGTATAGTAATCAGCAAACACATCTGGTCACCTTGTTCTTGGATCTTTCGTGGCTTTACTCAGTACAGAGACGTATAAAGCCATACGTCTCTGCTCAGTAGTAATGATAACAGAACCCTAGTTGTTACCGGCACCAGTGTAAGGGGGATAACTCTTAAAAAAAGTAGTATCCTATATTTCCTTTGTTTGTTTTTTTGTTAAATTCATTTCATCTTTTTCAAGACAAATTATCGTTTTTCTTTCTTTTTTTTTATTTTCTGCTGTTTAAGTTTGATGTTACGTTGTAGGAATGATAGGATAAATCAACTTGATGATAAGAAAATAAAATGTTTGTTGTAGTGGTAAATTGTTTTTGTTTAATGTATAAAATGTTTGTAATTGTAATTCTATTTGTGTAAAATCAGTGAGACAATGTATTTTTTTCAAAAATTAGATTAACCTGTTGATTTGGTTGAGTAGAAAAATAAACGCCCAACGTGGGGCTCGAACCCACGACCCCGAGATTAAGAGTCTCGTGCTCTACCGACTGAGCTAGCCGGGCAGATACCACTATATATATACAATACAAATTTAGCAAGAATTAAGGATACATATCAATTAAAACAATTTTAGGAAATACTATTAAATTATTTAAAAAAAAAAATCAAAAAATATTTTTGCTCAATTTAGACCTTTTAGACAATATGAAATCGGAAGTACAACAAACCAATGATTGTATACACTTCCGTTTCCCGCCAATATTCAGGTCTTTGTTACAATTTCCCGCTATAAATGTAAAAGTATGTCACTCGTAATATGCTTTGCATATATGTCATAATAAATATGATTGTGGCTTGGCGGACGTTGATATATGACATAGAAAGTTTATTACTGGTGTATATTTGTTATTCGATGTGTTCTTATTCATATTATGTTATTTATATTCTATATAATTTTATTGCATAACCTTACCATCGCTATTGTAATTTTGATTTTTATTCGTTGCTTCGTTATTTTTATTTCATTAGTTTTATAACTTGTCATCAATATTCTGCATCGTGTATAATTGTTGTTGTAAAATGTCTTAATCATATTGTCATGGATTATGAAATACGAAAAAAAAAAAAATCAAAATAGTTTTTTTCCCCAACATCAGTTCAGTTTTGTTGTATGTCAATCGAATAGGTTTTAATACGAGATTGCAGTTTGAATGGGATCCTTATAATGAATAAATAATTCAATCTGCCATTCTATACAAGGTATGTAAAACTGAAGTTTCGTTCTTTTCTCGCATTCATTTTTTACATACTAACTTCAATCTAATTTTATGTTATTGAACGAAACGGTTTATGATAAGAGTACACTCTGATGATTTTTGTGTTATGACTCAAAAACATAAACATTTTTATTGTGAGACTCTTTCCTCTCAGAAATCATTAAGCTTTATGTATCAGCAAATCAAAACGTCATTACAAATGCTGGCACCATTTTTTAAGGTTAAGAGGTGATAACACAAATTTCTAGGCTAATACAAAATGCCTCTTACAAGCACGATTAAATTATATTAAGGAACTATACAATGCTTATCGCAATTTATCTATAATTTTAGTTTTATGTCAAAACGGGTGGCTGCTGAATTCTCTGAATTAGGTGGATGAAAACATGTGACTTATAAAAAGACAAATAACGCCTAGGGTATGTTCAACTTAGTCTTTAACATTCCATTTAATCCATTAGGGTTATATATAATTATAGCTACCTGTTACAGATAAGTCAAGCCCTAGGGCCAAACGGTATGAAATCCGTCAATATAGCAACTATTGACTAATTCTTGACGGAATCACATTACGTGTCATTTGTTATATTGTGATTATGATGTAGCACCTCATTACATAATAATTATGTGTATACTTAAGGATCCACTTTAAAATGGACAACCTGGCCTCGAATTGTTATTAAAACCTTAGATTATGCAACACATATTTACTTTGGTACAGTACTAAATGTACAAAAGATTTGACACAAGTTACCAGACCTTAAAATGTCATCTCCTGTTTCCAGTTCAATGACAGACGATACTATGAAAGCTCAGTTTTGTTTCAAATACAGCATAATCATTGCTTTTGATATCAGACCTTTTCTTGACAATGTGTTACCTGGTGAATATCTTGGGTAGCAGAACCTGCTCCATTTATCAATATTTGAATATATCTATATAAAAGTATAGAATAACTTAAGTATTTAAAAAAGACATTCATTTAATTTTTTGCTTTTGAGAAAATTAATGTTTTTCTTAATAATAAGGTATATTAATCGATTCCGGAAGAATATAGTTTTCAAAATATTTCAATAAATCATAATTCCTAATATATTTCAATAAAACATGCTTCGTTTTATTAACTTCCTCGTGTTATATCCTTATGTAATCTTCTCATGTGTCATTGTTAACTTAAACGTCTAAAGAGATTACCGTTAACAAATGCCACCCGCGATAGCTCAGTTAGTAGAGCGGATGACTGTAGTTTTGATATGGTACTGTTAGCTGAATCACCCGAGGATTTACAAAAATGAAGCATCGTTGCTTTATATCAATGAGTGGGGTTTATCAGAAAATGCAGAAAAAAACCCAAAGGTGATGGGTTTTAGAAACGGGCGTAAATAAAGGGAAAGATATCAATGGTTTTATAATGGACGTGAACTGGAAAATGTTGATGACTTTAATTACTTTGGTTAAACTTAAATTTTAATGGAAAATTCAGCAAAAATTACCGAACAAGGTAAAAAAAGTATTTTGTCTGTATTTCAATTTTGAACCACAACTTCACGTCTTGGTTACATATGTTACTAGTATTTTAAATTATGGTTGTAAGGGGAATGCATAATGTACCCGATATAGAAAAAATTGCACTTAAGATTTTGTAAAAAAATATTAGGAGTCAAGAAGAGCACACCTGGTTGTATGATTTATAATGAATTAGGAAGACTGCCGATGAGCAGTATTCGTAAGTTAGGAATGATCAAATATTGGTTCAAATTAACAAAATCAGAGAATTTTATTTTGCAAGTTTGTTACCAAGAAATGATTCATATCGGAGATGGATTGTGTGAATTCATATGTGAGAAATGAATTACTTCGATTGGGATAAGGATATTTGTATGTTGTTATATGGTAATATGGGAGATAATGTTAAATTTAAGGTATTTGATATATTTCAACAAGAATATAAAGGTAGGATTGAATCAACTTCGAAGTCTGCCTTATATAAGAATGCAAGTGACATTTTTGGTTTACAAAACTATTTATAGGTACGAAATATTTGAAAGAAATAAGTAAAATTCGAATGTCATCCCATAGGTTAAATGTAGATGCTGGACGTTATAATACTATACCACGTAATCTTAGAAAGTGTACAGTTTGTAATAGTATATATTGAGATATAGAGGATGAGTACCATTTTATTATTAAATGTCAAGGTTACAGAAAGTTGAGAATAGAGTTTTCAAATAATTTTTATTTTTTTACCAGACCAGACACGTAAACTAATGAATACAAAAATAAAACCCAATAAAGATCTTGCTTATTTGGCAAAGTTAATTTTTTAAGTAATCAGAAAAGATGACGTAACACACACATGTGCAGTATGCCCCTAGCATCACTGAAGAGTCATAGGAGGACGAAACAGCTGTATGATGCAGTTTAATTCATTTTTCGGCATACTGTATCTATTACTAAATTTAAAAGGAGCAGCATATGTGTGTGTTGCGTCATCTTTGTATCACTAATGAACCAAATGGTTCAAAGTAATAAAGAACCTGAACTTGTATCTAATTGTTAAACGTATGTTAGTTGTAGATAAACCTAATCATGCATAATGTCAATTCTTTATTTTTAAGAGTTGTTTTTATTTGATTGTATGAAATAAAGGCGTGTCTGCTTTCTTCTCGTCAATCAAAGATTGATGAATTCTGTTGTTACATGCTTTTACCCTTTGTTGAACCTGCACGTGAAAAATGTCGGTGTATGGCCTGAGAAGGTGATGATACGTTCATTATTCTCTTAATTTAATTCCAATATAATACATATTTCATTCCAGTTCACCGGTTTATTTCCTATCTATTTTTGTCAGAAATATGAATGTGGCCTACCTTTGTAAAGAAAGCAAATCAGTGCATTGTCTACATTGAATACTAACAAATTTATCTATAATATAAAAACATTAAAATGAGAAGAAAAAATAATCCCGCGAGCCGGAGTCGAACCAGCGACCTAAGGATAGCTTTGAGTTAAACCACTACAGTCCTCCGCTCTACCAACTGAGCTATCACGGGTGATAATCGATAACAATATTCTCTAGCTAGTGACCGACTTGGTCATGCCTTAGGAGAAATCAATGATTGATTGAAACATATCACGAAAGATATGAAAACATTGGAAGTAGAATAAATTGGTAAAATCGGAATATTTGCCTGGTATTCAATACCTATATTACAAAAAGGTTTTACAAAATATATTTGAACGATGTCATTATGTCAAACACCTAGTCTTATTCTAATGTACTTTTACAAGGGTTTCCATGTAAATATTTCCTTTGTTCGTATTTTGCCCCTAGTTTAATCGATTTTGAGTTTGGATTATGATTTTGTTAACGTTTTTGTATTTTCTAATTTAGTTGCATTGTAAATGTTTATAAAATATTTGATATAAAATGACAGATAAGAATATTCTTGCGATTTTCGCCGGTACTTTTCCTAAAAAGAAGAAATTGGCTTGGATATGTTATGGTTTAATTTGCCCATTGAATATTAGGGCTTAAAGACATGTAGGTCCATGTTGAAATTCGAACATTGAATGATATGCGATGTAATATGAATACACAAAAGCATTGTTGCAATAATAAACATTGTATTCTAGGACTAGAATATGTCATTTTCGGTATGAAAGTTATAGCCCGATTGGACCTCGGGCCTGACAGACAATTACTTGATTTTATGTGTACTTGTGACAACAATGTGAAGTATGTGTATGATAAACAAAAAAGCACACACAAATAACTCAGTGATATAGTATACAATATGTATGAATGAACGTATTGACCTACTTTCGGTTTCCATGTCAGTTACTAAGGGCTTCGTAAGTACAAAATGTATACTTATACAAACGTGATGCAATTGATGCATCTTCAATACTACGTACCTGATCATTAGATTGATTAGAATCGTCTTTGGAATATTTCTTCGCACAGCAGAGGCCATGCAGCATACCAACAATGGCGGATGTAAAGTATCTCACTAACGATTTGTTAATTCTGGTTTAAGAATCTCGGTTTGCTGGTTTTGATTGGTTAAATGATTTCTGGTTCTGGGATTTCCATTCAAACCACGACTTGATGGATTGATTTCAATAACTGAGCTAGCCGGACAGTTATTACGATACAAATACGATACAAATTTAGAAAGGACTAAAGATACATATCAATATAAATACGAGGAAATATTTATTTTGAAAACATATTTTATATATTTATTCGATTTAGACTTTCAGACCTATAAAACATAATGTCGGAAGTACAATTAACCTATGATTCAATACATTTCCCGCCAATATTCAGTTCTTTGTAACATACGTGATGAAAAGATGATTTTGGCTTCTATAACGCACAGACACTTGTGGCAAGGAGAATAACCATCTTCGGCATATGAATAATTAAAAAAAATATAAAAACAAATTTTTTATGTTATTATCATCTAAAACCATAATGAAAATTATTGCCAAATTTCAGCTTGTAACATACGTGATGAAAAGATGATTTTGGCTTCTATAACGCACAGACACTTGTGACTAGGAGAATAACCATCTTCGGCATATGAATAATTAAAAA
Source organism: Mimachlamys varia (assembly GCA_947623455.1). Lineage (NCBI taxonomy): Eukaryota > Metazoa > Mollusca > Bivalvia > Pectinida > Pectinidae > Mimachlamys > Mimachlamys varia. The sequence continues at coordinate 33,173,129 of OX392540.1, forward strand.
AAATATAAAAACAAATTTTTTATGTTATTATCATTTAAAACCATAATGAAAATTATTGCCAAATTTCAGCTTGATACGTCCTATATCGAAGATTTCGGGGGTTTTCTGAGATGTTACGACCCCGCGCTCGCAATCGATAAATAAAAGTGTGAATCATTATAGCTTTTTAGAAAGGGAAATATATAGGGTATGGATGGAAGCTGTTCGTTTCTCTAGTATGAACGGAAAGTAAGTTTATTGGACCGTTTTGTAACGTTGTCGAGGTTTTTTCTGCCACTGAGTTACATACCTTCTCTCTTTTTTCAGCGTTTGATAGTCGATTTTTAGTGAAATTTAATCGCTTGACGTATCAAGCTGAAATTTGGCAATTATTTTCATTATGGTCTTAGATGATTAATAACATTATAAGAAAATTGGAAATTTTGTTTTTATGTATTTTTTTAAAAATTATTAATAGTTCGCTATATTACTATATTATCTATAGATAAATGCCTAAGATGGTTATTCTCCTGACCACAAGTTCCTGTGCTACAAATTTGCTATATTATATATAAAGTTTATTACTGGTGTATATTTGGTATTCGATGTTTTGTTATTCAAATCATGTTATCTATATTCTGTATCATGTTATTGCATAATCTTACCAATGTTATTGCTAATTTTATTTGCATTTGATGTTCAAATATTTTTTGTTGTTTTTATTATGTCATACATATTTTACGTAATATTATTGTTATTGAAAAAAAAAATATCATTGTCATCGTTTATTTGGTACTATTCTTCGATGATCCGCTATATGTGTTCGTAAAAGTATTGATTCATTTCAAATAACCTGCATTTACTGGGGCTGCGTAATTTTGTGTGAGTTTGGTATGTCAATCATAATGAAGTTTGTTTTTTATCATCATCGACAGAAAGGGATCAGTTGAAAGGCAAATGAAAATGATAAAAACAAAAAAAAAATCGTTTTTTTCAAATCAAAAGTCATTGATAAAAGCCTAAGTCTTACATGTTCATAATGGACAGTTTTCAATTCTTCGTGACTACAGTTTTCTCAGGTGAATGGGATCCTTATAATGAATAATCAATACACTCTTCCGTTCGAAACATTGTAGATATGAAAATCAAATTTCGTTCTTTTCTCACGATAATATAAGGAAACTTGTTAAAGATTAAATAGCTTTATTATTTGAATCATGCTCTACATGATTAAAAATGTGGTGATGTATACAATATATTTATCTAACAGTTTAATATTTGTTTGACTACAAACATGTAACGTGTTCAATCAATAGCAAAATATCAAAAGAAAGGCTACTTACATATTCTATAATTTTAGACAGACTAGCCAATCACGCGTCTGCTGTACAACTTTCACGAAACTTTCAAAAGAGAAATATATAGTCCTGGCTCGTGAGCATTGGATCTGAAATCGACAAGAATCTTATAAAGATGACGTAACACACACATATGCTGCACCTCTTAAATTTAATAATAGATACAATATGCCGAAAAATGAATTAAACTGCAGCATACAGCTGTTTCGTCCTCCTAGAACTCTTTAGTGATGCTAGGGGCCAAAGGGTAGGAATCCAGAATTTCTAAACTAATGTAGAAGCAGAAGGAATTTAGAAGTAAAACAACGATTCTCAATGCTCCTTCCAGTTAAAACAGTACCATTTATTCATTGCATGGTCTGTTTGTTTGATTACAGAAGTGTAATTAATTGACCAAAAAAATATAATTCAAAAGATATCTCCGCCAAATGTTTCCTCTATGTGAAATTTCGATTATGTTTTTCGCTTTTTACTAATTGTTTACTGAATTGACGCAATGCGTTCGTTTTCTCATCAATCTGAACTTTATTTCATGTCTTTTTCATATCAGTTCAAAATGAACTTTCACAGATTGCCGTGGAAGTTCATTATGCAATACTCACATTTTTAGATTTGGGGTTTTGTTTTTTACAACTTCTGTAAGTCCGTCTCCATTAAAATATTTACGTATGCAATTGTGGACTACATTTTCACTTTAATTTTAAGAAATAAAACAAGATTTAACGAAATGTTGAGTAGTAAAAGAAATGGGGAGGTGGTGGTAGATAGAATGAGGGGGAAGAGAGTAAAGAGCTTTTGAAAGTTTTATTACAACATTTGTGAATGGGGATTAAATTACTAGTATGTAGCAATAAACTATTAAGAAACATATAATTTCGAAAACAACTTAGTTGTGCATATATTTTATGTTCTGTTAAAGTATTTCCTCATGAAAATAATTCAATGTAGGTATTCAAAAATTTTATTTTTTCTCTTGATCTGGGTAAAAACCCGAACCTTCAATGGTCTAACAGTCACAAAAGCGATGTCTCCAGGCATGACTCCAGGAGACGTATATCAATAAAGACGCATAACACACACCTATTCTGCTCCTTTTAAATTTAGTAATAGATACAGTATGCCGAAAAATGAATTAAACTGACCATACAGCTGTTTCGTTCTCCCAGGTCTCTTCAGTGATGCTAGGGTTCAAAAGGTGGGAATTTAACATTTTTTTATGAAAAGGATGTCTATAACTTTAAACGCAATTTTTTTCTATAATTTTCATTTTCCAAGTATGTCAATACACTTGTAGTCTTATACTTGTTACAACAGATTGTTGTCACTTTTATTTAGTTGGATGAAAACTTAAAAGATTATCGTATGTACCATAACCAAAAAAAATTTTCCGTCTTATTTATAAGATATTTTGATCGATTCGAGTAGAATATATAGTTTCCTATATATTTCCATAAATGATTATATTTTTTTAACTTCCTCGTATTTTAATCTTACGCAATCGGCATGTACTCATAGGGCATCGTCGAGTCGATCTGTCCACAGAGAATACCAGTAGCGTATAACACCCGTGATAGCTCAGTTGGTAGAGCGGAGGACTGTAGTGGTATAACTCAAAGCTATCCTTAGGTCGCTGGTTCGACTCCGGCTCGCGGGATTTTTTTGTATCTAATTGTTAAACAGATGTTGGTTGAAGATAAACCTTAACATGCAATACTGTCAATATGTCGTTTAATTCTTCATTTTTAACGTTATTTTGATTTTAATACATGAAATAAGGTAATCTACTCGAATATTGAAGATCGATGGATTTTTGAGCTGTACTTTTGATGAACCTGTAGGTAAATTTCCACTGAAACAACTGTTTTTTATTTGTCGGGTATTGCTAGGAGAAAGTTATTCGCTCAAATCAATCATAACGATTAAGAAAATAGTAACATACAAGTTTAACTCCAATCCACTGTTTCGTTAATCTGCAGGGGTATTGCATCATGTAACAAGATTATATGTACAGTTTCATAGAATGTCCTAGTGTGTAAAGAGGTGACACAAGAAAGTTATTGGATACATGTAACACTTAATTTAACAAGATGTAATTATCTACAAATAGTAAATATTGGCTAACAAACGATACCAGCGGTTTAATTCCGATCTATATTCGTTAGAAATATGAATGCTGCTTATCTCTTTAAAGAAAGCAAATAGATTCATTGTTTACAAGATTTCATACTGACAATGTTCAGTGAATAAATTTAACTATAATTTAGAAAACATAACAAATAAAAATAAAAATAATCCCGCGAGCCGGAGTCGAACCAGCGACCTAAGGATAGCTTTGAGTTAAACCACTACAGTCCTCCGCTCTACCAACTGAGCTATCACGGGTGATAATCAATAATAATATTCTCTATCTAATGACCGACTTGGCGATGCCTCAGGAGAAAAAAAGATCAATGGTTGATTGAATCATATCACTAACGATCTGAAGATGAAAACTTTAGAAATAGAATAAACTGATAAAACCGAAAGATTTGCCAGTTATTCAATACCTATATTACAAAATGGTTTTATAAAATATTTCAGTATTTGAACGATGTCATAATGTTGCATTATACATTTTTATAAAATATTTGATATAAAAACAAATCAGAGAATACCAAAGCGTCAACAAGACCCCAATCCGAACTCAAAATCGATTAAAGTAGGGGTAAAATAGGAACAAATGAAAGTTTTACATGGAGACACTCGTAAAAGCACAAGAGAATAAGACCAGGTGTTCCGGAAGAGTAAGCGTCATGTAAATTTTGGTCACATCCAAGTAAGCATCAATCCTCAAAATGAGAACCGAGTCATCATTGTCATCACAACAAGTAAACACACTAATAAGCAAACTCAAAAACGTCCATCTTCATATCGCACTAAGATACAGAATATTGATTGATGAGATCAAGATGGCGACAATAAAACTTGCCAATAGTCTTCATCAACATGCATCTCTCGAATCCCTGTGCCGTAAGTTTGTTCGTCAGCAGTTGACTTCTATCACGAAAATCTTGATATTCAGAGCAAGCTCTAGAATAACGAATCAACTACGACATGTAAACACCATAGGATGGAGAAGCAGGGATGTTACTATCAAGAAAGGGAAGCTCACGATCGGAAAATCGAAATCGTCACGTTTATCATACAGCTTAGTAGTAAGTTGCCCGTGTTGGTCATAGTTTAGTAGTAAGTTGACAGATGAGAATATTCTTGTGATATTCGCCGGTACTTTTCCTATATAGTAGAGTTTGGCTTGGGTATTTTATGATTTAATTTGCCTATTAAATATTAGCGCGTAAAGACAGGTAGGTCCTTGTTAAAATTCGAACACTGAGTGATATGCGATGTAATATGAATACAGACATAAAGGCATTGTTACAATAATTAACATTGTATTTCCTAGAATATGTCACTCTAGGTATGAAAATTATAGCCCGATTTGACCTAGGGCCTGACAGAAAATTATTTAATAATATGTGTGCATGCGATAACAATGAAAAGTATGTGTATAATTAACAAATAAGCCCACACACATAACTCAGTGATGTTGTATACAGTATGTATAAATGAACGTAACAACCTACTTTCGGTTTCTATGTCAGTTACTTAGGACTGACGATTAAATGATTAGTATGTAGCAATATACTATTAAAAATATATCCTTTCGAAAAAAAAACTTAGTTGTGCTTAAATGTTATGTTCTGTTGAAGCATTTCCTTAATGAAAAAAATTCCAAGTGGTAATTCAAATTTAATTTTTTTTTCTCTTGATCTGTTTAACGTTTTATTAGTCTAACAATCATCAAAGCGATGACTTCAGGCATGAATTCAGGAGACATATATTAATTTTCATTTTATGAAAAACATGTTCATAGCTTTAAACGGAGTGTTTTCTATAATTTTCATTTTAGTTGTATGTCAATACCCTTGTCAAAACAGATTACTGTGAATTCTTTAATTTAATTTATGAAAACATATAATAACATATAAAAAGACAAATGACGCCTTGGGCATGTACAGATGTTCAAATATTTAACATTCCATTAAAATAATTCAGGTTATCGTATGCATTATAGCCAAATTAATTTTTCGTCTTATTTATCAGATGTTTTGATCGATTCGAGAAGAATATAGTTTCCGATATATTTCAATAAATTATCTAGTTTTTATAACTTCCTCGTGTTATAATCTTCCGCAATCCCCTAGGGCATCGTCAAGTCGATGTGTTGATAGAGAAAATTAGCATATATCATCACCCGTGATAGCTCAGTTGGTAGAGCGGAGGACTGTAGTGGTTTAACTCAAAGCTATCCTTAGGTCGCTGGTTCGACTCCGGCTCGCGGGATTTTTTTTGTATCTAATTGTTAAACAGATGTTGGTTTAAGATAAACCTGATCACCCAATACTGTCAATATGTCATTTAATTCTTCATTTTTTAACGTTATTTTGATTTTCATAAATGACATTAAGTCGTATCTTCTCGTATATTGAATAATTGATGAATTCTGTTGTTTTGAACTGTACTTTTGATGAACCTGTTGGTAAAATTCTTTTTTTTTTAATATCTAGCGGACAAATTTCAGTATTCATAGTCAAATTATTTACATAACATATAGTTACATAAAGCACAAGGAAAAAATTGAATCAAAATATCACAGACAAGCTTTTTATGCTACTTATTGAAAACTAGATGTAAAACTGTGTCTATGGTAGGTTGTCTCCCTTGATGCTATTAAGAAGTTTTTGTAGTGGGTAGTATTTTTACATAACGTATATAATGTGAATGTGTACACGCCTAAAACATTTTAGAACATAACTACCGTTCTATGTTATACTTTTAACAGCATAATTGTGCAAATAGCTGTACTTTTGATGAACCTGTAGATAAAATTCCACTGAAACAATCGTTTATTTATTTGTCGGGTATTGCTTTGAGAAAATTATTTGCTCAAATCAATTATAACGATGAAGGATATAGTAACATACAACTTTAACTCTAATCCACTGTTTCGTTAATCTGCAGGGGTATTGCATCATGTAACAAGATTGTATGTACAGTTTCAGGGATTGTCCTTGCTCTGAATATCGAGATTTTTGTGATAGATGTCAACTTCTGACGAACAAACTTACGGCACAGGAATTCGAGAGATGCAGGTTGTTGAAGACTATGGGCAAGTTTTATGGTCGCCATCTTGATCTCATCGAGAAGTATTCTTTATCTTTGTGTGGTATGAAGATGGATGTTTTTGAGTTTGCTTATTAGTGGACTTACTTGTTGCGAAGACAATGATGACTCGGTTCTCATTTAGAAGATTGATGCTTACTTGGATGTGACCAATATTTACATGACGGGTGTCGTCGATGCAGCAGAAGACGCTTACTCTTCCGGAACACCTATTCTTTTCCCCTTGTGCTTTTACGAGAGTATCCATGTAAATATTTCATTTGTTCCTATTTTGCCTCTAGTTTAATCGATTTTGAGTTCGGATTATGGTTTTGTTGACGCTTTGGTATTCCCTGATTTTTAAAAAAAAATTTAAGCCACTACAGTCCTCCGCTCTACCAACTGAGCTACCACGGGTGATAATCGATGAGAATATTCTCTAACTAGTGACCGACTTGACGATGCCTCGAGAGAAAAAGAATTAATGATTGTGTGAAACATATCACGAGCAATCCGAAGACGAAAATATAAAAAATAGAATAAATTCATAAACTCGGAAGATTTGCTATATAATCAATATTTATATTACAAAATAATTTTATGAAATATATCAGTATTTGAGGGATGTCATAATGTTGCATTATATATGTATATAAAACTTTTGATATAAAACGACAGGTAGGAATATTCTAGTGATATTCTTTGGTACCTTTCCTACATAGTAGAGTGTATCCGGGATTTTATTTCTTCATTTACCTAGTGAATATTAGTGCTTAAAGACAAGTAGGTCCATGTTGATAGTCGAATATTAAAGTTATACGTGGTCCTATGCAAATATGAAAAAAAGTCTGTGTGGATATAAAAAAAATAAGAGAATACCGAAGCGTTAACAAAATCATAATCCAAACTCAAAATCGATTAAACCAAGGGCAAAATGTGAACAAAGGAAAGATTTACATGGAGACTCTTTTTAAAGTTCAGGAGAATAAGACCAGGTGCTCCGGAAGACTAAGCGTGTTATCTATCCATTGAATGCGATGTAATATAAATAAATAAAGGTAATTTTACATTACATAATATAACATTTTCGTAGTACACGATTTGAAATTATACAGAACTAGTTAAGGGGTTTTACGCACCTGACCCTTCTGCTTCTACATTAGTTTAGAAATTTTGGATTTCCACCTTTTGGCCTCTTGCATCACTAGGCAGACGAAACAGCTGTATGACGCAGTTTAATTCATTTTTCGGCATACTGTAATTACTAAATTTAAAAGGTGTAGCATATGTATGGGTTACGTCATCTTTACAATACTAAACATTGTATTTACCAGAATATGTCATGCCAGGTGTGAGAGTTTTAGCTCGATTGGACTTCGCCCCTGATAGGTGTACTTGATTTTATATAAATATAACCGTATGATATCAAACAGGGCATGTTCATTTACCGATATGCATTAACATTGTAAGGTTTAGCTCGATTGGACCTCGGTCCTGACAGGTATACTTGATTTTAAATAGATATAACCGTATATCAAATGGAGCATGCTCATTCACCAATATATCTGGCATCGTTTGTTTTCATTTATTTGTCATATAGTTTTAATAAAGCAAATAATGAGTTAGCAAGTGTTGCTAATGTCATCATGAAAAAAACGTTAAAAAGCCTGGAAAGGCATTATGTTAGTTTGACAGCAATGGAACTGTGTATTATATCATAGAACCATAGCAATATTTGTTAAAATATTCATTACATGTATTTATTTTTTTCATTCTGAGAGAGTATTTATTTTAGGTATTCAGAACATTGCATTTAAGAATGCGTTGCAACGACAGGATGAAGAGGTATACTTTGGATAAAACTACATTGAAAATAATAATAAAAAAACTACTTTAAAATAAACACTAGCAATTTATTCTGATGGGATATTACAAAACAGAATGAACATAATGTAAATAGAACTATCTATTGCAGATATCCTTCCCAAAGTCAACCAAATTAATAAAAGTCACATGGAGTCACACATGAATGGTTTAGATGACAATCATAGTGATCGTTACACAAGGAAACAGTTAATGCTTCAACCAGGCTTTTTATTACTTGACCAGTCACTAACATAAAAGCATACAATGTTTCTGTATTAAGTTATATTAACAATTTTTCTTAATTAGATAAAGGCATTTTGTGTTATACGTGTTATATAAATCCGGTAATGTAAATAAGATAATAAGATTAATTCTTCGAAATTTTCGTTTTTAGATCGTTCGTGATACGTATTAATAAATCATTGATTTCTTTCGTTTTGATTTCACTTCTCATTTATTAACTTATATATTTATGCAAGCTTTTCTCAATGCATCGCCAAGTCTATCAAACAATATTCCGATCGAGAACACCACTAACTCCCGTGATAGCTCAGTTGGTAGAGCGGAGGAGTGTAGTGGTTTAACTCAAAGCTATCCTTAGGTCGCTGGTTCGACTCCGGCTCGCGGGATTTTTTTCTTTTAATTTCTAATGCGTTTAAATCACTGATAAATGCATTCCCTTAACATTAATACTATGTATTATATTGATATTAAAATGCATTTTTTTTTATAAAGTTGAGTAACATTAATATGTTTAACAAAAATTGATTGAAAACTAACCGCTGGTAAACAGCTTTCTGCATAATCTTGAAGTTGTACATGCATGATCGATGATACAAGCAAGTCAAAAGAACTTTAAAAAAAGAAGACTTATACGATATTTTGACAATATCACATGCCATTAATTAGGTTTATCTACAACCAGCACACGTTTTACAATTAATAAACTAAAATGCCGCGAGCCAGAGTAACAGGAAGCTACGGTTATATATAATTTCTAGTAAATCAAATGGAATGTGAAAGACTTGATCAAGCTCCAGGCATTATTTGTTTTTATAACTCAGTTACGTCATCCACCTAAGTGAAATAATTTAACAGCAGCTTGTTCTGACAAATATACGACTACATGGGTATTGATATACAATGAAAACTATATATGAACTGTGTTAAATATTGTAGACATCCTTTTCATGATCAATGAATTTAATAAACGTCTCCCAGATTCACGCCCGAGCTGAACGTTACATCATTAAAACAATCAATCATTTACCCCATGCGATTCATATTGTGAATGGTCTTACAAAATGAATCCTACGGACTATTTCCCTTGCCAGATTTAGAGGGCAAGGATTTAATTTTTAATAACTACAAGGAAATACTTCAGAGGAACATACTATTTATTAATAACTAGGGTTTTGCAGTATTTGTTTCGACAATATGTGTTTATTTATAGTTTACAGATACTACTAACATAATATGATAGCCATTCACATATATCCTGCAATAAAATCCTCACATTGAGAATAAGAAAAAAAAGTCCGTAAACAGTAAATCGTGTAAAAATCGACAGTTCTCTTAGAGGAAGCATTCTTGGAAGAAGAAGATCTTTTAAATAATAAAGTTATATCACATTCATATATTGTTTTAACTGTCAATACATACATCATTGAGTACTCATATGTAACATGTAGCATTATCAACGGCGGCATGAATCGTGTATCTTATAATTTTTCTTTTCAACACGTGAATGTTAGTTTTTATTATTATTGAAACGAGGTGTGTCAAGATACTAATATTCGTTTGCTTATGTATGTGCTTTGGAAACGAATTAATATAAGCATTAAGCTTGTTGTCCATGTGTGCACGCTTTATAATGAATATTTCATACAAATATTGTTTAACTTACTTACTTTGTATCTAATGGAAAATAACATTGCTTACTCATTTTTAAGGATTCCTTTCGACTGCTAAAACCACAAAACACATTGAAAACTGTACATAGAATATATCATTCGTAAATCAATTCTTATATATATAGATAGCAAAAAAATATTTTGGAAAACAACGTAACCTTACATCTAAAGTTCTTTCATTTCGGTGACTTGTTTGGAATGTAACTTTGTTACTAGGTAAAAGTTGTTTCCATGTTGTTGCATTTTAAACTTAAACATTGTGTGGAATGTGGTTTAAAACAAAACAAAATTCCATTATGATTTACCTGTGATATCAATACAGGATTGATATCAATTGTCTCGGGAAATGTAGGTCATCTGACATAAATCTATAGCAATTTAGATATACACTGCTGTAAAACCTTGACAGCAGTGGTACAACCTGTTTTTTTTATTAACACCAATGTAAAGATATAAGTAGTTAAAAAGTCAAAGATTCCTGCTTATGCTGTATATTTGCCGCTAATTGGTCTAATGGGCCTAATAGCCCTGAGGATGATACATATAAAGTGTTCACGTATTTAAAATACATGTTCCCGTTTTATATATAATACCTTGGTGCAACTTTCGTCTCTTGTTTTTGCCTCCAGCAGTGGAAAACAACCCAACCAATTTAACGTATCTTATTTATGTTCTTATTATATCATATAATACACATAGTAAATATGGCGGGAAATTGTAACAAAGACCTGAATATTGGCGGGAAACGGAAGTTCATTACACAATAGCTTAGCTGTACTTTCGACTTTATCTTTCATATATCTGACTGATACAAATCGAACAAAAAATTAATAATATATTAAAATAATATATTTCCTTACAATTTTATATCGGTATTTCTCTCTAGGTGCAGAATTCATATCGAATCTGTTGTTAATATCTGCCCGGCTAGCTCAGTCGGTAGAGCACGAGACTCTTAATCTCGGGGTCGTGGGTTCGAGCCCCACGTTGGGCGTATTTTTTTTCCTACTTCACTAAACCAACAGTTAAGTTTTGAATATATGTATAGACATGTCAAATGTTTATTACTTTACACGAAAATTATCAAAATAGCACACATTGATATATATAAATACAAAAGAATATAACCTTAATTCCATAAGCATTATGTCATAATAATGATCTATCATATCAGTCCTACTTAGTAACATGAAACTTGAACTTTAAAAAAGACCATTACATTCCGCTAAGAAAAAAATAGAAAATATTAAAAAAAGAAAAAGTGATAAAAGGAAATTAGAATTTTACTTTTTTAAGAGTTATTCCCCTTTAACAACAACTTACAGAGTTTGTCTGGTAATGACACAGCAAGCCAAGTAATAACAACGTGCCCAGCGAACAATTTAGGTGTTTGGGTGATCTATGTAAGTTGATTTTTTTCAATTGTAAAAATCGAAGTGTATCATGTAAAAGAAATAAGCCTGTCGGACGGCCTATTCTTTCATACTAGAACTATTCCCCCTGGATATTTGTCTTAGATTTCATAATATCATTCCGTTTGTTTTACCCCTGTTTCTATTCTTTCTGATTAGATGTTTTGTTCTTTTACACTTTACTGTCCTACAAAAAACAGTCTACCAAAACAGCTGTAGTATCGTTTAGAGATTTGCTCAATGGCATAGTGAAAAGCAAAATCTGTTTTTTCTTTGTATTGTTTGGTTCTGTTTATATTTGTTTTATATCTTATTAATAGCCAGGGTTATTTAACGACGTGCCCGGTTTTGTAGGTGAGGAAAGCCAGAGTACCCGGTTAAAAACCACCGATCTACGGTCAGTATCTGACAACTCCCCCACGTGTGTTTCGAACTCGCAACCCAATGGTGGAAGGCAAGTGGCAGAATGTCGGGAAACGTCTTCGAAATGAGAACCGAGTCATCATTGTCAATCACAACAAGTAAGCACATCTTCTAAGCACACGAAGATACAAAATAATTTTCAATAAGACAATAAAGTGACCATAGAACTTGGTCATAGTTCTGATCAGCCCGCATCTCTCGAATCCCAGTGTTGTAAGTTTGTTTGTCAGCAGTCGACATCAATAATGGAAATCTCGATATTTAGAGAAAACCCTAGAATAACGAATCAACTGCGACATGTAAACACCACAGACTGGAGTAGCAGGGATATTACTATAAAAAATCAGAGAATACCAAAGCGTCACAAAACCATAATCCTAACTCAAATTTGATAAAACTAACTAGAGACAAAATATGAACAAAAGAAAGATTTACATGGAGACTCTCGTAAAAGCACAAGAGAATTAGACCAAGTGTTCCGGAAGAGTAAACGTCTTCTGCTTTATCTTGGTCACTTCCAAATAAACATCAAGTCCCGGACATGACTTAAAATACTTAAAACTTTGTTGAAAAAAATATAGAATATTTTTCAATGAGACAGAAATGGCGACAATAAAACTGTAGAGATCTGATCAACCTGCTTCTCTTGTATCCCTGTGATGTTAGTTTGTTTACCAGCAGTCCACATCGATCACGAAACGCATGCTATTTAGAGGAAGCCATAGAATAACGAATCAACTGGGACATGTAAACACCATAGGTTGCAGAAGCAGGAATGATACTATCAAGAAATGGAAAGATCATGATCGCAAAATTGATACGTCACGTTTATCGTATAGCTTAGTAGTAAGCTCTCCTTGTTGGTCATAGTTTAAGTAGAGATCGAGATAAGTAGCTGATGTAGAAGTGTCTGTTGTGTCCTTTATTTCAAGTTCAGAAGGGGTACTCTACAAAAATATTGTCAACCAGGAATGCAAGCATTCGTACCATATCTTCCTCAGTATATTTCACCTCAGCATTTGCTGTGTTTTTCATAAAGTATGTTCCAAGATAGCTCACTACCATATATTTGTATTGTCGACAAAAAAAGCTCTCGTAAAGTGAGATTTGTCACGTTCCTTCAGTTTTGTATGAGGTATGTACATGGGTGGAAAAATCAATTGTTCTGATCAATTTTTATCAAAACAATAATATGTTATGGTTATTACTAATAAGATGTTTTCGATATAATTGTATTAGAGAATACAAAATCAACAAAAAATAGAAATAATCATGTTCTAACTAGACGCAAAAAATGATAATATAATTACTGTGCACGATATGAAATAACCTTTAGTTTAAGTATGTTTATAAATGAAAAATAATAACACATTATAGTTATTTAGTTTATGGATTAAATAAACACAAATCGTAACAAGATTAAGATGAGAAAAACAAAACTAATCCCGCGAGCCGGAGTCGAACCAGCGACCTAAGGATAGCTTTGAGTTAAACCACTACAGTCCTCCGCTCTACCAACTGAGCTATCACGGGTGTTACATGTAAGTAGTATGCATGTAAACTGGTGGAGTGCATTACTCCCAAGAGAAAATTGCATAAAACTATGAAATAAAAGAAACTGAAAAACCAAAGAGTTGGTTGAAATATATTGAAAAGATTATTTCTTCTGTATCGGTCAAAATCACATACATTGTACGTGAAAAAATTAGGATGACTTTGAATATTTATTTCAAATGTCCAAATTATGTTATTACTGTTATAACACTATGAATGTTATGAAATATATTGTACGAATTTATTAATTTATCTTACGTCGTCAATATAATATTTCATATAAAATACAATTTTTTAATGCGGCATCCCTCGGTGCATGTCGTATAAGTAAAGTTGTAGTTATGTTGGGGATTCATGTGATCATTTTACGTAGCTACACTAAGGCGTATTAGGTACCCGGAAGACATGTCAATCAATGTGGATGGTCGTACTCTACAGGACTGATGGTCGTAACAGATTACGTATGTGACAATTAATAAGTTACCTTTCATATATATAACCAACAATTGAGTATATAAGAAATTAAGTAAATCAGATGCAATGAAATATATTAAGTAAATAAATTCATTGTCACAAATAGGTTATATCAGGAGGCAAATATAATAAGTGATCAATGTTAGAAAGAAAGACTCTTAGGACCCAGGACTGACGGAAAATCTTGTAATTAACTGTACAGTGTGACTATCGACAACATACAACCCTATTTTAATCAGGTGGAATATGTCTTTATTTATCATATTATTATCCATCCACAAGATTTTAGTAATCCACAAGATTTTAGACAAAAGAAAACAACAGCAATCTGACGAGTATTGGTATAAACATATTGATTCTCGCCAAGAATTACGAAGCGACGAATAAGAAACCGTATATAAAATACCAATTTCAAAATTATAAAAGATGACGCAACACAAACATATGCTGCACCTTTTAAATATATTAATAGATACACGTTGCTGGAAAAATAAATTAAATTGCATTATACATCTGTTTCGTCCTCCTAGAACTCTTCAGTGATGCTAGGGACCAAAAGGTGGGAATCGAAATTTTCAAAATTGATGTAGAAGCAGGAGGGTTAAGTGCGTTAAACCCCATAAATTTATGAATTTAGAATAATTAAATTATATCTGTAAAATTTCAAATTCTTTACTACGAAAATGTGTATATCAATAATGTACAGTGCCACTACGAAAATGAGAAAAATGTGGCTATGGACTTCCAGCAAACCTCTGGGACTAAATAATCAACCAGCAGAGTCTACCACCTCCTATCATGAAAGATGACGTAACACACACACACATGCTGCACCTTTTAAATATAGTGATATATACAGTATGTCAAATATTTGAATAAATAACATGACATAGAATAAGAATGACATGTTATACAAATAACGAAACATCACATTAAGATAAAATATACAATAGCAAAATTGAAATAGAATTTGTTTATCAAGATACACTATAAGAGTGGAAATAAACAACAATAATACACTTTATAAAACTATAGCATATAGCAATGTTTGACATACCTTAATTTAACCATTCATACGCTTAAAATTTCAGTGACATACGAAATACATATAGCTGGAAATTGTAACAAAAATCTTATTTGTACTACCGACTCCTTATGTTTGAGATATGAAAGATCTTCGAGTCAATAATTATGAAATACATTTTCAGATAATAAATATCTTCATATTTCAATATTGTTTATCCTAATTTCTGCCGAAAACAAATAATTGAAATGATTGTAACTGCCCGTCTGGCACTATCCAATAGAAACCACAGAACCAGAAATCATTTGACCAATCGAAACAAGCGAATAACGTTTCTTAAATTAGAAATTATCTTATCGGTAGTGAGTAACTTCACACAACATCAGCCATTGTTTGTAAGTTGCTTGAGCTCTGTTCATCGAGAGACGAGGGAACGTTTCAAAGAAAATTGTAATTAATCGAATGACTTATTCATATATATTATCAGTTAAAGGAAGTTTCAAGATGTATCAGTTGGATCATTTTTATATGTATACGTTTTACTTACCCAGTCTTAAGTAACTGACATTGAAACCGAAAGTAGGTCAATACGTTCATTCATAAATATTGTATACTGTATTTCTGTGTGATTATTTGTTAATCTTACACATTTTACATTGTCGTCACAGCTATTTAGACTATTCTCATTATATACACTATTGCCAGGAGGTAAATGAATGATCCTTGTTTACCATGATTGTATATGTGTCAATTGTGGTCAGCTGTAAATAAACAGGACACACATATTGGAACATGATACGACAGCATCTCAATACTGATTACGTGTCCCATGTAAAGATTAAATTCTGGTCTGTAGTGCAACATTATTTGGGTCCACGAAGGAGGTAGTTGTTGCTTCTCAAACCATCGTGATATATAGCGCTATTCCGTCTTATCTGTGATTTGCATTACAGTGGACAAACTAGTATTACCAGAGACTTGTATGTTATGCGGATGATTAGAGCGGGCAAATGTTAATTGTTCATAGTATAACGGTCGTTTAATTCTAGCTTGCAGCTAGAGGAAATTACCCTTTTGGATTTTGGAAAACAAATTATAATAATCATATTCCAACAAAGTTCAATATAATTACACGATACACCGATATTAGGTAAGGATGAAACAATTTAAAGTATGTTTAAAAATGAAAAATAATTACACATTATAGTGATAAAGTTTATATATAAACATAAATCTAAACAAGTTTAAAATACGAAAAATAATCCCGCGAGCCGGAGTCGAACCAGCGACCTAAGGATAGCTATGAGTTAAACCACTACAGTCCTCCGCTCTACCAACTGAGCTATCACGGGTGATAAATATAAGCAGTATTCATTTGAAACTGTTCGACTGCACTACTCCTAGAGAGGAATTTGCAAAGGATAAAATAAAAGAAGCACCCTTGAATGGTTGAAATTGATTGCAAATATTATTTCTCCTGCATCGGTCAAAATCACTCACCCGAAAAAAAAATAGCTGAAATGTTTATTTGAAATGTCTAAATGATATGATATCTGTTTTAACAATGCATACATTATGGAATATACGAATGAATTTATGTTTTCATACTTTACGTCGACAATACATTCTTTCATATAAAATGCAAAGTCACACATTTTAATGAGGCATCCTTCGGTGAATGCCGTGTAAGTAGTTACGTTGGTAGTTCCTGTGTTCATGTAAGGT
The DNA here is from genome assembly GCA_947623455.1 of Mimachlamys varia. Classification (NCBI taxonomy): domain Eukaryota; kingdom Metazoa; phylum Mollusca; class Bivalvia; order Pectinida; family Pectinidae; genus Mimachlamys; species Mimachlamys varia. The sequence continues at coordinate 33,190,059 of OX392540.1, forward strand.
AGTTACGCTTAGGGGTGTTTGATACCCGGAAGACATGTCAATCAATGTGGATTATCGTACTTTGTGGGATTTATGATTGTAACAGAGTAATTATATGACAATTAATAAGTTACTATTTTAATTTATTACAATTTTACCCGTGAAAAATCAGAAAATATCAGCTTGATAAAACTTATATCATCACTGCTTATATCATTACTAGTGATGATAGAAGAAATCTTAAAATTACTAGTGATGATATAAGTTTCGGTCCGATATCATTGCACACTATTTGTGTACTATTTTTTCTCGTTTTCCCCGAATCGAATCATATAAAGTAAGGAAATTAAAAACCTTTATAGTATTTTGGAAATTAATATATTCATCTAATGGATTTTATTAATAAGTTTTTGTATTTTTACTAAATTTTAAACCAAAAATAGAACTTAATCCTGTGGCGTATTAATATTCTAATTAAGCCTTAGGCAATCCGTTCCGATCAGATGTAACCGCAATTTTTTCAAATGAAATCAGACTTTTGGGAATTTCGAAAATGAAATAAAAAGATAATTCAATGGTTTCCCAATACATATCAAATATATTTCACTCGTATGGCAGATTTTAAATATATTTTCAATCATACTACGCACTCGTGAAAATATAAAAAAATCTGCCATACTCGTGATATATATCTGATATTTAACGGGAAATCATTGAATAGCCTCTTAAGATATAATCAACAATTGAGTATATCAGATGTAATGAAATATAAGTAAATAAATTCAGTGTCACAAACAGGTTATATCAAGAGGCACATATAATCAGTCATCAATGTTATAACGAAGGACTATTAAACCTTCGTGGTCCCAGGCCTGACCAAAAGTCGTGTAATTAACTGTACAATGTGACCATTGACAAAATATCACCCTATATTAATCAGATGGAATATGATTGATTAATTCAGACGTCATTTTTGTTTATTTATTCATCACATTATTTTCCATCCACGAGATTTTAGATAAAAGAAAACAACAGCAATCTGACGATTCTAAATCCATAAACCCAATACTTATAAAATATATCCAATTCTTTATCTTTCTGGAATGTTCCTAGACATTGTAATACAGACGCGTTTGGCTAGTCTTTCTAAAACTGAATAATACATAGGTACTGTTTCCTTTGTTATCAAGCAAGCTAAGATCTTTTATTTGGCAGGATATATAAAGTTTGCAGCAATGGTTTAAACTGCTGCATAATTAGTCTATAGATACATCCATCGATATATACCTATCCTGTAGATTGAGTAAGGCTAACAAATATTTATAACTAAACTATTGGCCATACGTCTTTATACTTCTATACATTAAAGGAGTTTGTAATAAGACGGAGCTTCATTTTGTATACGTTGTGTCGAATGGAAGGCGACTTTGTCTATTTGATATAAGTTGTTTCCCTTTCTTGTATTCGCAACTTTTACATTATGTCGAATTCGGTTTAAAAACAAAATTTAATTATAATTAACATTCATACCAATAAAAATGTGTGCTGTCCTGGTAAATGCGGGTTATGAGACATAAATCTATACTTTCAAAATCAGAATAACGAAGCGATGAATAAGAATACCATATATACAATACCGATTGCAAAATTATAAAAGATGACGCAACACACACATATGCTGCACCTTTTAAATATATTAATAGACTCGCTTTGCTGGAAAAATAAATTAAACTTCATTATTCATCTGTTTTGTCCGCCTAGGACTCTTCAGTGATGCTAGGGACAAAAAGGTGGGAATCGAAATTTTCAAAATTGATGTAGAAGCATAAAGACTAAGTGCGTAACACCCCATAAATTGATGAATTCAGAATAATTAAATTATATCTGTAAAATTTTAAATTCTTACTACGAAAATGTGTATATCAATTATGTACCGTGCCACTACTCAAAAGAGAAAAATGTGGCTATGGAGGCTCCAGCAAACCTCGGGGACTAAATAATCAACCAGCAGAGTCTACCACCCCCTATATAGAAAAATCACATTATATAACATTGTTTGGCATACCTTAATCTTAACATTTATACGCTTGAAATATAAGTGACATACGAAATACATAAAGCTGGAAAAGATCTTCGAGTCAATAAATATGAAATGCATTTTCAGATAATATATATCCTCATATTTTAATATTGTTTATCCTAATTTCTGTCGAAAACAAATAATTGAAATGGTTGTGAATGCCCCGTTCGCGCTATCCAATAGAAACCAAAGAACCAGAAATCATTTGACCAATCGAAACCAGCGAATCGCGATTCTTAAAATAGAAATTAACTTATCGTTAGTGAGATACTTGCCTGAGCTCTGCTCATCGAGAGACGAGGGAACGTTTCAAAGAAAATTGTAATTAATCGAATGACTTATCCATATAAATTATCAGGTAAATAGGAAGTTTCAAGATGTATCAGTTGCACCATTTTTGTATATATACGTTTTACTTACCCAGTCTTTAGTAACTGACATTGAAACCGAAAGTAGGTCAATACGTTCATTCATAAATATTCTATACTACATCACTGAGTTAATTTGTGTGTGATTATTTGTTAATCTTACACATTAAACATTGTCACACTATTCTCATTATATACAACATTGCTAGGGAGTAAATTAATGATCGACCATTGTTAACCATGATTATATCTGTGTGAAATGTTTTTCAGCTGTAAATCATATACTGGAACATGAAACGACAGCATCTCAATACTTACCACGTGTCCCATGAACGCGTCTTTAACTTTATCGACGACATCCGCCATGTAAACACCTGGAATTAAATTTTCTAGAAAAGATTTTATATAAAAAGCCATGTTCATGCTGTATTTGAAATAAATTTGAAATTTCGTGTGATATATGATCAGTGTTGTTATTAAAATGTTGGATTGAGTAAGGAATGAAATTATATACAGTTTAAGTTTGTTTAAAAATGAAAGATAAAAACAAATTTTTCCCTAGAAACAGAAGTACTCGGTGATACCGTTGAATTAGATTACATAAGGTTAGAATATAAGGAAGTTTGAAAGAACTATATTCTTCCTTTCTGACAAAACGTAAAATAAATGGCATATCTATTTAAAAAGACCAAGTTTATTCTGTATTTAAATATACTAATACAAAATATTTAAATGATTAACAAATGCTGTAATTTTGCTAACCAGGTAGCTCATCGTCAATAACTAAATAAAGCACAATCATTCCAGCAAAATATAAATATATGTATATTCCCTTCAGGGCTATTTTAAGTTTGTCATCAATAGCAAGATATGTTATAGGACTGTAATAACATTTGCTAAAACATTCATAACATTCAACCTCCTAAATAGCTGATGTTTTAACTTCCCATCATCCCTGTCCTATTTGTTGTATTTTAAACAAAGAGTATCTTAATACTACACCTGAGTACAAAAATCAGTATTCATTTTACTCCAACACGTTCATGTTCTATCCGTTTAGTCATTCTATCGTTTCATTCTTATAAAGGTGTCCTATTGAAAATAGACTCTCATATTGCAGGAAGAAACCCTTCTTTACTGTCACTGAATCACATACTTTTTCTATCAATTAATTCACTTTTGTACTACACTGCTAAATGTTCCTTTGTGTTACCTACCAATATCCACAATCTCGTGTTACTAGTTACGTGTTTTATTCAGACAATTCAATTTGAAATTATCTTCTGCTCAAGAGTTGATCTCGAGCCATAAAATGAACTACATTTGGCTACGTACTATTACTCTATTACTTTATAATGAATTAATGATACAATAATCATGCAATTTGCGATTAAACGTTATATAGCATTACAATGTATATGTAATATCAATACATATGTGATTTATCGAGAATGAGTAAGAAATGGAATTATCTAATGTTGAAGAGTGTTAAAAAATAAAAAAATGAAAATAATCCCGCGAGCCGGAATCAAAAATCAAAATAACGTTAAAAAATGAAGTATTAAACGACATATTGACAGTATTGCATGTTTAGGTTAAACTAACATCTAATTAGATAAAAAATGAATCCCGCGAGCCGGAGTCGAACCAGCGACCTAAGGATATCTTTGAGTTATACCACTACAGTCCTCCGCTCTACCAACTGAGCTATCACGGGTGATATAAGCTAATGCTATTCTCTATAGACAGCTCGACTCGACGATGCCTTGGGAGAAGATAGCATCAGATTATGTCACGAGGAAGTTTATAAAACGTTCTGGTTGAAACATATTGGAAACTATATTTTTCCCGAATCAATAAAAAAATAGAATATATATTTAAAAGTTATTCTGCATTTTAATTTCTGGTATTCAATTAAAAAACATTCAAATGAAGAATAAATATTCCAATTATACTACAAAAAATAAACATCAGGCCCTGGTTTCATCAACGTTCCTTAACTTAAGGAAACTCCTTAACTTAAAAATGTCCATAGGAAAGCATTACAGAATTTAAGAAAAGTTCCTTAACTTAAGATTTCCCCCTTAAATTCTGTAATGCTGTCCTATGGAGATTTTTATGTTAAGGAGTTTCCTTAAGTTAAAGGACGTTGATAAAACCGGGGCCTGGATACACATCGCGAAGAAAAGGTTTTTTATCGAAAGCCATGCTAAAAGTGTATTTGAAATAAATTTGACATGTCGTGTGACAATCTATGTTGTAAATGAAATGTTTATAAAAGATAACTTTTCCGCTAAATGTACCTAATAGCTGACATTTAAATGCTCATCATTTGTGTCCAATTTTCAGCATTAAAAATTATCTCTTAATAACCACATTTAATACTACATCTGTAGCACAAAAACACAACATCAACAAAAATATACTTCAAAACGTTCATGTTCTAACCGCTCGCTCTATCTTATCATTCTGAAGAGGTATTATATATAAAGTGACGATCAGAAATACCGCTAAACTGTCACGGGAAAATAATATTGTATCAATATCATTTCAGTTCATTCTTTTTCTAAGAGTTATTTCCCATTCGATTGCAAACAAAATTGACTCGCGCGTTTTACAGCTGCAATTTTTTTATCGGTAACACTTCAATCCCTGTTGAAATAATCGCCTGCTAATAAATGATCTCCTACCATAAACTGTATATTCTTAAATACATTTGGCCAATGAATATCACTCGGTGTAGGTGTAGTGTGTGGACAGTTCTGTTAAATGATGAAGTAATCCCGCAATTTATTGATCTGCTTGTTCGGTTAAACGCTGTACATCATCATGAGAATGTCGAAATAACTGATTCAATCCCATACCTAAGTTAAGGAATTTTAAAGCATAAAAACCTATGTAAGTAATACTGTCTTTCCCTGTGGAAGTTAATATCATTATCATGTGCGTCATTACATGTACGTAAACATTAAGAAAGAAAAATGATAAACATGAAAAAAGCAGACAACATCTTGCATTCATACAACTCCACAAGGAAGAATGACTTTAGTGATATGCTTTTTATTCAAATTTACTTTATAGTAACTGGTGTTCATTCTCTATTTGAGCTGAAAATGGATTATGGCAATTTAAGTGTTGTTTTTAATTTTGTATGCATTTTGTTTGGTTTCAATGTTTTAGTTGGAAAGCAAACAGGCAGGGAAGATAGAAAATTTTCATCAATTCTAATAAATAATTACAAAGGACCAAATGCGGTATGCCCCGATATATGCCCCAATATTCTTACCGTTATGAATTTACAAAATATAAATAAATATACTTTGAAATAGCAATAAAGATACATCAATTTGCTGGAAATAAGCTTTGATTTAATTGATATTGCTTTGAATATATTTTTGGGGGGTTTTAAAAGGCGCATGTAACGAGATTTTCGCGAAAACTACAGAATTTTTGGTGTTCAACACCAAAATTAAGTATGAGCGCAGTTTTGCTCCAAAAAGATATTTTAGATTTGATTTCTTTTTTGCAAAACAAATCATTTCCTAAAGTTTCGTTTTGGAGCACGACTGCGCTCATACCTAAAGATCGAAAAAACCATCTCGAAAAGTCGAACTCCGCCCGAAACTCGAATGAGAGAAGGCTATAATTGACGACGCGGCCATTTTATCCGGACTTTATCGTTCTTGTAAAAAAAGATAACGACACCAAAAGTTGTTGTAAAATTATTATTTTAACTTCTACTCATTTAAAACTATCTCTTAATTTATAATTCGTATTTTGAATGAAATAAAAGTATTTTGATAAAAACAAAATGTTACGTTTCGAATTTTCCGTAACTTCCGGAATTCGTCGTTTAAACTACTGTACATCACCCGCGGAAACGTAAACAAAACGCGAATCGAAACAAACAAGCTTATTATCGGCCTGTTTAACTGCACAGAGGAGGACTTTTCCGTCTGTCGGATCTGGCTGTTTTATAAATGGTAGGTGTTGGATAACAGACGATGTTCAAACACAAAATATTAGATTGCAGTTTGTTGATATCGAAATCTTGTGAGTTTGGTAGTCTGTACCAGACGGTGCGGACAGACGACAGTTATTCCTATCTGGCAAGTTGAAATGCCCAATGCTATTGCAGCCACAATGAAATAAATATGGCTTTAAACTGTATGGAATACTACAAAACACCCCCTTATACCAACTCATAATGCCATCACAAAAGTACTTTAGGGCCTACTGCTAATTATTTGCCGACAAAACATCGTCGTACCGTATTGACGAAATAGGGGGCTTGCTAAAGACAAGACATGTGAAGAGAGTTGACCGGATTTTATCAAGATGGAGAAAATCAGATTAATAGCAAGAATTTAAGTTGTTTCAATTCAGACATCGCTTATTAATTATATTTTGAGAATACAAAACAGTACTCTTCCATGAAAATGAAAACATGATGCGTATGCATGACCTTTTTTTAACTTAAAAAAAATATAAATTAACACTCAACATACAAAATGGAATTTGTTTTGTATAAAAATCAGATGGATTTACCCAGTTCTGCTTTACGCCACAATCATAATTATTCAAGTGTATATATTGCATCAGTATAAGCCTTACTTAAATAATTCTTTACTATTTGAACTTTTTTTTAATTAAGATAATGAATTACTAAGCTAAAATTAAATAATTACCCCCATGTAGGTTTAAAAAAAGACATATTTTGTGAGAGATTTTTTCATTTTGACCAGCCAAACATTATTTTAAGAATTGCAGTTGATTTAAAAACCCTTTTCAGAGAACATGAGGTTAATTTATTTTTTAATATTTTTTAAATAAGAACAACATATTGTCTGACTATTGCACATGCATATGAAGTATAAGATGCAGTTTAACATTACAACATGTTAAAGAAAGCTAGGAAGCTGGAAGAATATCAATTATTTTATCCTCATGTCAATGCAACTGCTTTTTGTATTTATTATAAACAGGGTGAACACAATTCACTTTTTTAAACAAGTGTACCTGGGTATACCTGGGGAAGGCTTAAAATCTTGAAATACTTTTATATATATACTGTAAACTAAAACAAAGCATATTAAATTCTTGCTTCTCAGCTTGTGAAAATATCTTTCATTGTAAGTACACAAGCATACATACATACAGTACACAACAAATACCGGTACATGTAGTAAATGTAAGTCAATTACATCATGTTTTTATTGCATTTTTTAAGTCTGAATATCAACCTGCTGATTGAATGCAATGAGAAACAATTTCCTCATATACCCAAGTACCAAGGTGCTACCAGAATGTATTTTTAATGCTTTATTAATTTTGGACCTGTTAATACAGTAAGTTCATGTTTGCTAATCGTGTTTGACTGTTCGTGTAGCAAAATTGGAACAAAACAATGTACTTTTACAGGTTAATGGAACACACCTGTGTTATTCTACTCCATGGATCAAACTAGTGTCACTTATCATGTTTTATTCTACATCCTTGGATCTATTAACTAATTAAATACTATATCATACCATTGTGATATACATACCATACTTTTTTTGTACATATATAAAGTTTTGTCAGCATTTTATCAGGTGCAGAATTAAATCAGGTACATTGTAATTTATAATGTTTTTGAACTTTTTTCTTTTCTATTTGCACAGATACTTATCTTTACTGTGGATTTCTGAGCTTCTACAAGAATTTCTGAGCTTAACTGCTGATTTCCAAGATTCATGGAGAAAGTCTGAGCTTCACTGAGGATTTCCAAGCTTTTCTTCGTGGATAATTTCTGAGCTTAGCCAAGGATATCCAAGCATTAATTACTATGGATTTCTGAACTTTTAGTTTATCAAGGGGTGTCCAATGCAAGCTTCACCAAGGATTTCAAAGCTTTTGTATGGATAGTATTCAACTTTCGCTGATGATTTCCGAGCATTGTCGAAGTTGTTCGACCTTAATCAAAGATTTCCAAGCTTCACTGAAGATTTCTGAGCTTAACCAAGGATTTAGAAGTTTTACCAATGATTTTTAACAGAGCTTTAATTCAACAGCGGAAAAATGACTCAATACTCAAGCTTTAAACCTTAGAGATCCTTAGAAAACCTTGGAAAATGGACAGTGTGCTATATCTATGAGTGTATATATTATTATTAATATGAGACCAAGCAATGCAAAAGTTTGTTTCTATTTGTATGTACATTTTAGTTATTTGTATGTACAACTCATATGAGTTATTCCTTAACTAATCATTTAGGATAGGGACAGTGCAGGCACCTACATATTGTGCCATTTATGGGTGTTGGGTCAAAACTTGATCTGTCTACCATGCCTTACTAAGATATATTCAATTACCTTTGATATTTTATGTATGGTAAGTCTCTTAACAAAATGCCTCCCCCCCCCCCCCTTGATTAATTCTGGCACAGCCCTAAGTTGCTATACAAAAATGCCTGTTGCTATGGCCAAAACATCACAATGAACTATTTGGTATTGTAAAAACCACAATAATCAAATGGACATCATGCAATACTTATTTACTTCTTATTTAATGTAAATGAAAATGAAAGTATGTATCAAATATGTGTATATTTCAGTGATTTGTATGTATATAAATGTAAAGTATGTGCGTTGCTATGGAAAATGTGAGTTGCTATGGCCAAAATCATCATAATACACTATTCATTTCCTAAAAAACACAACAATCAAATAAAAATCACTTATTAAAAGTTGATTTCTTATTGTATAAATCAAATATGTGTATCTTCTAGTGATTTGCATTCAAACCCTGTGTTAATAGTGTAAGTTGCTATGCAAAAATGCTTGTTGCTATGGCTAAAATAGCCCTAGTGTAGTACTCGGTTTGTAAATACCACAAAAGTCAAATGGAAATATCACACAGTAATTGTTTACTCCTTATTGTATGTATCAAATATGGTTATATTGTAACGAATTGTATGTAAATAGGTGTGAATAATGTTAGTTGCTATGCAAAAAGTCTTGTTGCTATGGTCAAAATCAACATTTTTTTCTTTTTTTTTCTTTCAATAAAAAATAGAAACTATGAAACTGTTAAAATTAACGTAATATTTATTAAAGAAACATAAAATGGATAGTTCACAAAGTTGTTACATAATGTAATCATCAAATGTTGTCTCTTGAACCCTAAGCTGATTTTGGTACTATGACCCGTTGCTATGGCCCGTTGCTATGGAATACCATCAATAAACGTTTTAAATTTTACTGAAATTGTTTGTTTGTGTTCTGCACTTTTAATTGTTAGAAGAATAAGGAGAAAATGCGTGGGGCCAAAAACACCCCTTAGTGCATATAGTCCTTTCATGATTAAGTCCCATTGTAAACACGTTTAAAAGTAAATAAAAATAATCCCGCGAGCCGGAGTCGAACCAGCGACCTAAGGATAGCTTTGACTTAAACCACTACAGTCCTCCGCTCTACCAGCTGAGCTATCACGGGTATTGTTCGTGGAAACAGTTCGGTTCACATATATATTGCATAAAATTATCACATTAGGAAATTTAAATAGCCATGATTAGTTGAAATATATCGGGGACTATAGTCTTTCTTAATCGATCTATAATTATGATAATGATTAAACAGGAAAACGAAATGGAACATGTATTTGAAGAAATAGAGTATCTTAATACTACACCTGAGTACAAAAATCAGTATTCATTTTACTCCAACACGTTCATTTTCTATTCGTATAGTCATTCTATCGTTTCATTCTTATAAAGGTGTCCTATTGAAAATAGACTCTCATATTACAGGAAGAAACCCATCTTTACTGCCACTGAATCACATATTTTTCTATCACCATTTCAGTTCATTCACATTTTACTACACAGCTAAATTTTTCTTTGTGATACTGACAAATATCCACAATCTCGTGTTACTATAGTTACGTGTTTTATTCAGACAATTCAATTTGAAATTATCTTCTGCTCAAAAATTGATCTTGAGCCATAAAATAAAGTACCCGGGTACATTTGGCTACGTAATATTACTCTAATACTTTATAATGAATTAATGACGCAATCATCATGCAATTTGCTGATATTTTGGTTCGATTAAACGTTATATAGCATTCCAATGTATATGTAATATCAATATATAAGTGATTTATCGAGAATGAGTAAGAAATGGAAGAATGTTGAAGAGTGTTAAAAAATAAAAAAATGAAAATAATCCCGCGAGCCGGAATAAAAAAAAATGAAGAATTAAACGACATATTGACAGTATTGCATGTTTAGGTTAAACTAACATCTAATTAGATAAAAAATGAATCCCGCGAGCCGGAGTCGAACCAGCGACCTAAGGATATCTTTGACTTATACCACTACAGTCCTCCGCTCTACCAACTGAGCTATCACGGGTGATATAAGCTAATGCTATTCTCTATAGACAGCTCGACTCGACGATGCCTTGGGAGAAGATAGCATCAGATTATGTCACGAGGAAGTTTATAAAACGTTCTGGCTGAAACATATTGGAAACTATATTTTTCCCGAATCAATAAAAAAAAATAGAATATATATTTAAAAGTTATTCTGCATTTTAATTTCTGGTATTCAATTAAAAAACATTCAAATGAAGAATAAATATTTCAATTATACTACAAAAAATAAACATCAGGCCCTGGTTTCATCAACGTTCCTTAACTTAAGGAAACTCCTTAACTTAAAAATGTCCATAGGAAAGCATTACAGAATTTAAGGAAAGTTCCTTAACTTAATATTTCCCCCTTAAATTCTGTAATGCTGTCCTATGGAGATTTTTATGTTAAGGAGTTTCCTTAAGTTAAAGGACGTTGATAAAACCAGGGCCTGGATACACATGGCGAAGAAAAGGTTTTTTTATCAAAAGCCATGCTAAAAGTGTATTTGAAATAAATTTGACATGTCGTGTGACAATCTATGTTGTAAATGAAATGTTTATAAAAGATAACTTTTCCGCTAAATGTACCTAATAGCTAAATGCTCATCATTTGTGTCCAATTTTCAGTATTAAAATTTTATCTCTTAATAACCACATTTAATACTACATCTGTAGCACAAAAACACAACATCAACAAAAATATACTTCAAAACGTTCATGTTCTAACCGCTCGCTCTATCTTATCATTCTGAAGAGGTATTATATATAAAGTGACGATCAGAAATACCGCTAAACTGTCACGGGAAAATAATATTGTATCAATATCATTTCAGTTCGTTCTTTTTCTAAGAGTTATTTCCCATTCGATTGCAAACAAAATTGACTCGCGCGTTTTACAGCTGCAATTTTTTTATCGGTAACACTTCAATCCCTGTTGAAATAATCGCCTGCTAATAACTGATCTCCAACCATAAACTGTATATTCTTAAATACATTTGGCTAACGAATATCACTCGGTGTAGGTGTAGTGTGTGGACAGTTCTGTTAAATGATGAAGTACTCCCGCAATTTATTGATCTGTTTGTTCGGTTAAACGCTGTACATCATCATGAGAATGTCAAAATAACTGATTCAATCCCATACCTAAGTTAAGGAATTTTAAAGCATAAAAACCTATGTAAGTAATACTGTCTTTCCCTGTGGAAGTTAATATCATTATCATGTGCGTCATTACATGTACGTAAACATTAAGAAAGAAAAACGATAAACATGAAAAAAGCAGACAACATCTTGCATTCATACAACTCCACAAGGAAGAATGACTTTAGTGACATACCTTTAATACAAATTTACTTTATAGTAACTCGCGTTCATTCTCTATTTGAGCTGAAAATGGATTATGGCAATTTAAGTGTTGTTTTTAATTTTGTATGCATTTTGTTTGGTTTCAATGTTTAAGTTGGAAAGCAAACAGGCAGGGAAGATAGAAAATTTTCATCAATTCTAATAAATAATTAAAAATTTCATGATATAGTCCCATTGTAAATACGTTTAAAAGTAAATAAAAATAATCCCGCGAGCCGGAGTCGAACCAGCGACCTAAGGATAGCTTTGAGTTAAACCACTACAGTCCTCCGCTCTACCAACTGAGCTATCACGGGTATTGTTCGTGAAAACAGTTCGGTTCACATATATATTGCATAAGATTATCACATTAGGAAATTTAAATAGCCATGATTAATTGAAATATATCGGGGACTATAGTCTTTCTTAATCGATCTATAATTATGATAATGATTAAACAGGAAAAAGAAATGGAACATGTATTTGAAGAAATAACCAAGTTATTTGTTTAATGTATGTTTATTCCAATATTAATAATTTTCCACTAAATGTACCTAATTGCTGAAAGTTAGGTTTTCATCACTCGCGTCCTATTTGCAGTTATTTAAATAATCTTACTAACACACACTTAAAGGCCCAATATACGTAACTTCAGGAAATTTTTCGTGATTCTGGAAAATTCTGAAAAAAATATACAGTTGATAACCATGCAATGACCTTACAATTACACGAAGTAAACCTGAGCGGTAATTTACAAGAAACTCTTGACAGAAAAATCCAAAGAATTCAAAATGATTCAGGTGAGGCCCACTTCAACAACAAACCGAAGTTAGAAGACGGTTCAAAATGGACGCGTGTTTACAAATACCAAGTTTCAACTGCTTCTGTATCGGTAACCGCGTAAGAATTCATCTTGACTATTGCTGATATAATTTAATCTTAACTAAATCTATAAATATATTCAGTTATTAGGCTTGATTTTCGCTTCAAGTTTTACCGAAAGTTACGTATATTGGGCCTTTAATAATACATATGTAGGGGATAAAATAACAACAAAATAGCCCCTTTTGTGTCCTAATCGTTTAGTCGTTATATCTTATTATTCTGAAGGGCTTTCGTATTAAAATGAGATTATCATATTTTTAGAAGGAACTTCTAGACTGTCACAGCCTTCACAGGGAAAGATAATTTTATTTCGTATCATTTCAGTTCAGTCAATTTTGTAAGTGTTAGACTGCAATTCACATTAATAGACATCCATACTGCCGCGTTTGGTAGTTGCGTTTTCTTATCAACGACACTTCAATTTACGTTAAAACTATCGTCTGTTCATACATTGATCTCAAATGATAAAATATACATTCTGAAATAGTTTGGCTAATGAATGTTATTCTGTATATAATGTAGTGTGTCTGCAGTCCTGTTACATGATGCAATACTCACGCAATTTATTGAACTGTTGGTTCGGGTTAGCGTTGCATATTATTATATTCAATGTCGATATAATTGAGTCAGTTCCATACTAAATTAAATGAACCTTAGATTTAAAACATCTGTAAGTCATACTGGCTTTCTCCAGTGGAAAATGACGTCATTAATACATGTTCCTTTATAATGTTAACATAAATAATATAATCCATAAAAAACCCCAAACAAAACCAGATAACACCTTGCTGTGATACAACACAGGCTTAAAAAGACTGACTTTGGATATATGTTTTTATGTTTTACTCTATTGTAATTTGTGTTTACTTTATGGTAATTTGAATTCATTTTCTATTTAATTTTTAATGCGACTTAAGTAGGTTCTTTATCTCTCATACATTGTTGACAAATGGGTGTGCTTTTACGCTGCTGGTACAGATTATGGAGAGGTCTGAATTTAATATTTTACTCATTTTTATTCTGTGTGAAAGGACCGAGTGATGATACAAATATTATGTCAACAAATTCCGATTAATTTTCAATTAAAAACTGCATGATATAGTGACATGGTAAACATGTTAAAATTGGATAAAAAGTCAGCTACTTGTCTGTCAATAAGGTTTGCAGTCTAATGGGAAATAACTCTTACAAAAATGAACGAACTGAAATGATCATAATAAAAATAATATTTTCCTGCAACAGTTTAGAAGTACTTTTTTTGATAGTCACTTTTTTATAGAATACCTCTTCAGAATGATACGACTAAACGGTAAGAACATGGACATTTAGGAGTGAATAAAAAGTGGTTTGTGTGCTACAGGTTTGTATTGTTAAGATATTATTTGTCTTGCAGATGATGAGAAAATGAGAATCTAAGTATATCTATCAACATTTTATTCATTATAGTTTTGAGAACTTGTTTTTTACTTGGATGTGACAAAGACTTACATGGCGGGTGTCGCCGATGAAGCAGAAGACGCTTACTCTTCTGGAACACCAGGTCTTATTCGCTTGTGCTTTTACGAGAGTCTCCATGTAAATCTTTCCTTTGTTCATATTTTGTGTCTAGTTTAATCGATTTTGAGTTCGAATTATGGTTTTGTTGACGCTTTGGTATTCTCTGATTTTTTTTTTTTGAAATTCACAACACAGAGGGTCACACGAAATCTCAAATTTATTTCAAATACAGCGTAAAGATGTTTTTTATATAAAATTGTTTCTTCGCAATGTGTTTCCTGTTGTTTATCTTAAGTATCATATATGAACCATTTATTGATCTTTTAATTTCATTTTCAGATATATCGACGAAGTTTTGTCTATGAGCAACTAGAAGTTTGCTGACCACGTGTCTATGAGCAACTAGAAGTTTGCCGACCACGTTTCTGAACTTGAAATAAAGGACACAATAGACTTCTACATCAGCTGCTTTCCTCAATTATCTCTACTTAAACTATGAACAACAAGGAGAAATTACTACTAAGCTGTACGATAAACGTGACGATTTAAATTTTCCTATCGTGAACTTTCCATTTCGTGATAGTAACATCTCTGTTTCTTCAACATATGGTGTTTACATGTCGCAGTTGATTCGTAATTCTAGGACTTGCTCTAAATATCGTGATGTTCGTGATCGATGTCGACTGCTGACAAATAAACTAACAACACAGGGATTCGGGAGAAGAAGGTTGATCAGAACTATGGGCAAGCTTTATAGTCGCCATCTTTGTCTCATTGGAAAATATGTACAAGTCGGGTGTTGTCGATGAAGCAGAAGACGCTTAATTACTCTTCCGAAACATCCGGTCTTATTCTGTTGTACTTTTACAATGGTCACCGTGTAAAATTTTCCCTTGTTCGTATTTTGCCCCTAGTTTAACCGATGTGTAGTTCGGATTATGGTTTTGTTGACGATTTAGTATTCTCTATTTTTTTTATTGATCATTGGAATATTTTGTAATATTATATCAAGATAAATTGGTTAATTTCAATAGACATTTCATCTACTTTACTTTTGATCGATTCAGATAGACTATTGTTTCCGCTATATTTCAACCAATCATAGTGTTTTAAACTCCCGGATGTAACATACTCCTGGGGTATCGCCGAGTCGAAGTGTTTCTAAAGAAAATCATTACCGAATATCTTAGTAGTGAAAATATTCTGTATCTTTGTATGATATGAAGATAGATTTTTTTAGCATGCTCATTAGTGAGCTTACTTGTGCTTACCTTTTGTAATAAACAATGATGACGCGGTTCTCATTTTGAGGATTGATGTTTACTTGACGCTTTGGTGTTCTCTGATCTTTTTAGGACTGTTAGGTTTAACTCAAAGCTATCCTTAGGTCGCTGATTCGAATTCGGCTCGCGGGATTATTTTCCTCATTTTAGATTTGTTAAGATATTTTACTTCATCATAAAGCTAACGTTATCTAAGTCCAATATGTATCAAAATCCTTCAGTATCATCACAAGGGTTAATATGTCTAAATGTCTTTCAATATCTGTTCTAGGACCAAACTGTCTATTAGTATCATCCCTAAAATTAATAGGTCTAAACATCAAATAGTATCAGAGGGACAATATCACCTATACTGATGGAATGGTGCATTTTCGGTTATCAAAAATAAACACTGGGAAACTAATCGCCAAGAAAATGAGTTATACCAAGACCATGTTCATGGTGTATTTGAAATAACGTCCTAGTTTGACAGATTGCGAGTTCGGATTATGGTTTTGTTGACGCCCTAGTTTGATAGATTGTGCGTTGGGATTCTTGTTTTGTTGACGCCCTAGTTTGATAGACTGGGATATCGAATTATGGTTTTGTTGACGCCCTAGTTTGATAGAATGTGAGTTGGGATGATTGTTTTGTTGACGCCCTAGTTTGATAGCTTGTGCGTTGGGATTCTTGTTTTGTTGACGCCTTAGTTTGATAGATTGGGATATCGAATTATGGTTTTGTTGACGCCCTAGTTTAATAGATTGTGAGTTGGGATTATGATTATCTTGGCGCCCTAGTTTGATAGATTGTGAGTTCGGATTATTGTTTTGTTGACTTCCTAGTTTGATGGATTGTGAGTTTGGATTATGGTTTTGTTGACGCCCTAGTTTGATAGATTTTGAGTTGGGATTATGGTTATCCTGGCGCCCTAGTTTGATAGATTGTGAG
Source organism: Mimachlamys varia (assembly GCA_947623455.1). NCBI lineage: Eukaryota > Metazoa > Mollusca > Bivalvia > Pectinida > Pectinidae > Mimachlamys > Mimachlamys varia. The sequence goes on from OX392540.1 coordinate 33,206,822, forward strand.
TTGGGATTATTGTTTTGTTGACGCCCTAGTTTGATAGATTGTGCGTTGGGATTCTTGTTTTGTTGACGCCCTAGTTTGATAGATTGGGATATCGAATTATGGTTTTGTTGACGCCCTAGTTTGATAGATTGTGAGTTGGGATTATGGTTATCTTGGCGCCCTAGTTTGATAGATTGTGAGTTGGGATTATGGTTTTGTTGACGCCCTAGTTTGATAGATTGTGAGTTGGGATTAGGGTTTTGTTGACGCCCTAGTTTGATGGATTGTGAGTTTGGATTATGGTTTTGTTGACGCCCTAGTTTGATAGATTTTGAGTTGGGATTATGGTTATCCTGGCGCCCTAGTTTGATAGATTGTGAGTTGGGATTATTGTTTTGTTGACGCCCTAGTTTGATAGATTGTACGTTGGGATTCTTGTTTTGTTGACGCCCTAGTTTGATAGATTGGGATATCGAATTATGGTTTTGTTGACGCCCTAGTTTGATAGATTGTGAGTTGGGATTATGGTTATCTTGGCGCCCTAGTTTGATAGATTGTGAGTTGGGATTATGGTTTTGTTGACGCCCTAGTTTGATAGATTGTGAGTTGGGATTATTGTTTTGTTGACGCCCTAGTTTGATAGATTGTGAGTTGGGATTATTGTTTTGTTGACGCCCTAGTTTGATAGATTGGGAGTTGGGATTATTGTTTTGTTGACGCCCTAGTTTGATAGATTGGGATATCGAATTATGGTTTTGTTGACGCCCTAGTTTGATAGATTGTGAGTTCGGATTATGGTTATCTTGGCGCCCTAGTTTGATAGATTGTGAGTTCGGATTATTGTTTTGTTGATGCCCTAGTTTGATAGATTGTGAGTTGGGATTATGGTTTAGTTGACGCCCTAGTGTGATAGATTGTGAGTTGGGATTATGGTTTAGTTGACCCCCTAGTTTGATAGATTGGGATATCGAATTATGGTTTTGTTGACGCCCTAGTTTGATAGATTGTGCGTTCGGATTACGGTTTTGCTGACGCTTTTATAGTGTAACAAGAGGTTAAATGTAACATTGAAAAGTTACGGGTCAGAGTTATTTGTATAATTACCAAATGCAACAACGTTTAAAAGTACACAGGATTTCGTCACAAAGTATGTCATGAGGCAAGAAATCAGTCAAAAGAAGTCATTTAGAATTATTGGCACTAAATCTTTTTCTGAAGGACAATTAGACATATTGGTCCTAACGCTTTTTCTGAAGGACATTTAGACATATTGGTCCTAACGCTTTTTCTGAAGGACATTTGGAATTATTGGTCCTAAAGCTTTTTCTGAGAATATTTTGAATTAATGGTCGTAGGACTGTTGGTGAGGGAATTTTAGACTTTTAGTCATAATGCTGTTGGTAAAGGATATATTTAGACATGTTGGTTATATGGTTGATGCTGAAGGACTTCTGGATATATTGACCCTTGGTTCATTGTATAATAAAACTAAACAAGTTTAAACAGAGAAAATAAAAAAAAATATCCCGCGAGCCGGAGTCGAACCAGCGACCTAAGGATAGCTTTGAGTTAAACCACTACAGTCCTCCGCTCTACCAACTGAGCTATCACGGGTAATAAACGGTCATGGCGTGTTCTAGAGACAAATCGATTCGACAATTCCCCAGGAGTAGATTGCGTAGGATTATGACAACCGGTAAAAAAACATGTTTGATAGAAATATATCGGGAACTTAGTAATAACTAAGTAGAAAAAATATGTTTGCAAAAGTTAAATTATTGGAATTTTTATAAAAAATGTGGAAGTAATTATATGCTTGTTGTATTCAAAAGTTAATAAATGGCACAAATTGTGTTACCCAAGATAAGCACCGGAACACATCGTCAAGAAATAGTTTGATATCGAAAGCCATGTTAACTTTGATTACTTTTAATCTCAGGGCTGATACTGCAGGGTAGTTTAAACTTCATACCAAGGGCTGGTGGTGACAAATATTTTGTACCAAATGACCCCGAGCTTGATTCTGAAGGACCTTTATACCTATAGACCTTGAGACTGATTCTGAATGACTTTTGTACCAATTGACCCCGGGACTAATTCTGAATGACTTTTGTACCAATTGACCCTGGGACTGATTCTAAAGGACTTTTGTACCAATTGACCTTGGTATTGATTCTGAAGGACTTTTGTACCAATTGACCCTAGGACTGATCCTGAAGGACTTTTGTACCAATTGACCCTGGGACTGATTCTGAAGGACTTTTGTACCAATTGACCCTGGGACTGATTCTAAAGGACTTTTGTACCAATTGACCTTGGGATTGATTCTGAAGGACTTTTGTACCAATTGACCCTGCGACTGATTCAGAAGAACTTTTGTACCAATGGACCCTGGGACTGATTCTGAAGAAATGTGTACCTCTTGACCCTGGGACTGATTCTGAAGGACTTTTGTACCAATTGACCCCGGGACTGATTCTGAAGGACATTTGTACCAATTGACCCTGGGACTGATTCTGAATGACTTTTGTACCAAATGACCCTTGGACTGATTCTGAATGACTTTTGTACCAAATGACCTTGGGATTGATTCTGAAGGACTTTTGTACCAATTGACCCCATGGACTGATTCTGAAGAACTTCGAGGTATTGGTCCTTGGCCTAATACTGAAGGACGTTTAGACTTACTGAGTCTAGATTATTACTGAAGGACTTTTACACGCATTATGTAAATATATAAACTTTATTTATTTGCAACAATTATGAAACAAGTTATCCAACTTATATTAATCACTTTTGTTAGCCCGGATGTTGGCGCGCATTGGTCAAAGGGCACAAAACAAAAGAAGATTATGATATTGGGAAGTTTAAAAAATATGATTGATTTAAACATATCGGGACCTTTATTCTTCCTGAATCGATCAATATGGTTTAAGTAGGTTTCTCTATAGTAAAATAAATGAGATCTCTTTTAAAATGCCCAAGTAAGTCTATATTTGGATTTTAATGTATTCAAATATTAATAAATGGTGGTTGTGCTTCCCAAGATAACCACCAGGGAACACATTGCCAAGAAATATTTTGATACATGTACAAAAAGCCATGTTCCCTTTCAAAGTCAAATATTCGGGATTTTGAAACATTCTGAAAAAAATCCAATTGATAACCATGCAAAAATTAGTCTAAAACGAAGTAAACCTGACAGGTAACTAACAAGAAATTCTTTGCAGAAAAATCAAACGAATTGAAAATAATTCAGGTGTGGCCCACTTAAGTTGTTTACAAATACCGAGTTTCAACTGCTGTTGAACCGGTAACCGCGTAAGAACTCATCTTGAATATTGCTGATATCAGTAAATCTTAACTAAATCTATAAATATAATAAGTTATAATGCTTGATTTTCGCTTCAAGTTTTGTCGAAAGTTACGTATTTTGGGCCTTTAAGACCTATTGGAGAAAGCGTTGATAATGTATTCATGACTCAAGTTAAATAAATAGTGATGCTGGGACTGCTACCTAAGGACTTTTAGAGGTAATGATCTTACAACTGATAACTGAAGATTTTTAGACACATTGGGCATAGTGTATACTGGCTACCAGCCCCGACGTTTTTTATGAAGAATTTACTTACTGGCCTTTCTTCCTTAACTGACTCTAGAATCAGACATTTGATCAAAATTATTAGAGTTATTATTTTTGTTCTATATAATTCAATATCTATTTATACTCAGGGGCGTAGCTGCCATGTGAGCACATAAGCCCGTGTTTGCACATCATTGTTCCGAAGTGTGTGTATCAAAGTCGAGAAATTTCATAGTTCGACTTTTATTCTTAAAACTCCACTGACATTATTACTCTTTCTAATCGACTCGTCAGATTAACAGACCAGGTTGCAGGAAGTGTTTTATTCGTATAATCATATGTCATATCTGATTTTATCACATAACTGACCCGTTTAGTCATGTCAAAGACCGATGTCATTGATAATGGTATTTCACACAATGTAATAACACCATTGTGACGTCATAACAAATGACGTCTTTATGACGTTATATGATTGTCTTGGGAGTGATTTTTGCCTTTCTTATCAAGAAATAAAGTTGAAAGTTTTGGGGTATTTTCTCATGAATAAATTAAGTTATGTTATAAATAGAATCTAACAATCGTGTCAATGTTATATGGAATTGATTAAATTCGTTAAATACTTTAATATGTCACTCGCCTAAAGGCTTGGGACATTAAATTATCTAACTCGTTTAATAAAGTCCATGTTACATTGACACTCATGTGAGATCCTCTATCTAATTCATCTCACTGTTATATTAGAATAATAAAAATTGTCAATTTTGAATATTCGAAAAAAATGACAGCAAAATAATTAATGATGAGCCGTTTTCGAATTGTGCGAAATGTTTCTAGAAAAAATAAGCGAGATTTCTAATTACAGCTGTAAAAATGTACCATAGTCGAAAGCGGCAAAATTACAATACATGTACATAATACTTATTGACAGACCGAGGCGTGTACATATATGTAACACAGATGGCTTTTATGTCTCTGTTATTACTTACTGACGAGTAAATGACTAAGAAACGTACGTATATTATTTTTTTTTCAACACATCATGGAAGAAAAACATAAAATCGTACATTATTTTTACATTTATGATTTGTATAATGATACGACCAAACGGCACCATTTGAAGTAACTGCTAATAAACGCTCGCGGGGCTTGCACATTAAAATACCTTCAGCTACGCCCCTGTATACTATACTAGAGACGGGTCCAGTCTCGACATAGTGCTGACGGATTTATTAAAATTATCTGTGACAACCCGAATATGATATCTTGAAAAAATGATCCCACTACTGAAACCTGATACCTCTTCTTCGACGCCACTGGTTAGCTGATGTCAGCTGATTCTGACGCTTCTTGTAATGATTGTCACTGTTATCCGGTTGAGCATCATAAAAACTTGGTTAAAACTTAAAAGGTACATTTTGCCAGTGTCTATTTAGTGTCGATATTCATGCTGAAATTAAATGATTTTGATCTGTTTCTATTGCTTGATAAAACTACGCCAGCTTTTTGTCGGTAAAAATGGAAGATGATATTATCTCTTACTTTGTACAGGGACGTATAAGTCCCTGCTTTGTAACAGATTTAATTAATTTTTCGTGTATCTTGTAAAAACATAATTTTGCAAATCGATCTATTTTATATTTCGCGCCTTAACTTTCGTTAATTATCTCATGTTTACTTTCGAATGGCTGGACAACTCTAGAAACCTTCCGAGAAATTTACGTATCGTGTGCAAAGTTCCGGAAAAGGTGGCGTTAGCGTCGTTTCTTCCGTTTAGGTGCTTTCGAGGTTTATCGTGGACACTCACAGGGTAAATCGTAAACACATGTTTAACTCTCTCTTGATGTCCATATTTGTTGAGAAATTCACAATATTATTTTCCCTTCTCTTTTCTCTTCTACGTGAATGTTTTGTTATTGATGTAGACCATGGGTGTACTGTACTGAAGAGATCCTAATGTTTTTGTTCATAATCATAATTTTGTTCTCTAGGTTCTAGGTTCTACCATATAGTTACCACCTTCAACTAGTTGAAGATCTTGTAACGGGATTGGGTTTGTGCTATGCTCAGTGACAGACTTACATATTACATAATAATTCAGTTATTTAGTATTTACTTAGATATACAATGTATATATGTTTACAGATGATGCAAGAAAAGAAAGAGAGAGAGTGACTCCTAACAGCAAAGTGATTGGGAATCCCCTTCCTACAAAGCCTGTTAGGAGTAAACAGCAGGAGAGAAAAAAAGAAATTATTATGTAAAGTCTGTCAGCTGTTCTAAATTACTCATCATTGGTTGTTTTAGAAGAAAGTTGAGAAAGAGAGGTCTTGAAAGAGTTGAGAGTGGGAGCACTAACGACGTGTGATGGTAAATTGTTCCAGTCTACAACAGTGCGTGGGAAAAAAGATTGTTGCCTAGCCAATGTTTTTGAATAAATCTGCTGATATTGATACTGGTGTGAATTTCTAGAAATTCTGGAGGCTCGTTGCAGTCTGTCAGACGTTGGTATGGCTACAGTGCCGTGATGAATCTTATAGAACATTTTCAGGCGTGCATCTTTCCTACGGTCTGAAAGGCTGCGCCAACCAAGAGTATCTATCATATCTGTCACACTAGAGGTGTTACGAAAACGGTTTGACACATAACGAGCCCCCCTTCTCTGAACCATTTCAATTTTGTTTATATTATTTTTAGTGAATGGATCCCAAACTGAACAGGCATATTCTAAAGAAGGTCTGACCAAGGATTTATAAGCCTGTTCTTTAAATGATGTAGAGCTAATTTTCAGGTTTCTTCTGAGAAATCCTAGAGTAGAATTTGCCTTATTACAAATCTGATCTACATGAGTATCCCATTTCAAGTCTGATCTGAGGGTTACTCCTAGGTATTTAACAGAATTTACATGTTTTAGAATTTGGCCATGAAGTGAATAATCAAAATAAATGGGAGATTTTTTCTTAGAGACTGTTAAAGCATAACACTTACTAGGATGAAAAGCCATGTGCCATTTCTGCTCCCAAGAGGCCAGTTTGTCCAGATCAGACTGCAGGGTCCTGGCATCTGTTTCTGACGTAATTGTCAGATACACGATGGTATCATCCGCAAACAGTCTGACCTTGGACTTAAGGCCAAATGGCATGTCGTTAATATAAAATAAAAACAGACTTGGGCCTAGAACAGATCCCTGGGGAACACCGGATAGAACATGAACATATTCAGATTTGACGCCTTCCACAAGTACTGATTGGGTTCTATTATTAAGAAAATTGGAGATCCAAGATGTTGTTTTCTCATCAATACCATAGTGAATTAGTTTGTTGACAAGTAAAGAGTGACTGACCTTGTCGAACGCTTTAGAAAAGTCCATGACCAAAATATCTGTTTGTTTAGAATCATCTAAAGTTTTAGTAATATCATCAAAAAATTCCAAGAGTTGTGTTTCACAGGACCTAGATTTCCGAAAACCATGCTGAAGAGGGTACAAAATATTGTGTCGATCAGAATGAGACATTATGTTTGATACTATGACATGCTCCATCAGCTTACAACAAATACAAGTTAACGATATTGGCCTGTAATTTACCGGATCATATTTTTGGCCCTTTTTAAAGATGGGAACAATATGGGCTGTCTTCCAATCTTGAGGTACAATGCCAGAATCTAGAGAAAAATTGAAAATGATACTCAAGATTGGTGCTATTTCACTGGATAATTCCTTCAAGACCATTGGACTCAAGTCATCTGGGCCTGGTGCTTTGGAACAATTAAGATTTTTCAATAATTTTAGAATGCCATCTGATGAAATAATAGGCGTGTCCATAGTAGGAAATGTCTGATTAGAGTCCATGTAATTTTCGTTGACAAAAACATCAGAGGAAATGGTTTTAGAAGAGGAGAATACAGATTCAAACTGCTTGTTAAGCAGATTGGCCTTAGAATACGAGTCTGAAATGAGCTTTCCCTCCTGCTTCAAGTGGGGGATTCCGGAGTAGTCTGTTTTTTTGTGTTTAATGTAAGCCCAAAATTTTTTCATACATTTGAAAGTTCCAGTGATCGAGGTTTCTTTTGGAGTGACTATGTCTTGGATGTATGTCCAGTACTCTTGACGAATCTTTTTTTGAATTAAGTGTTTTAACTCTTTATATTTCTTTGTTGTGTTTGGGTCACCTGATTTTTTTGATTTTTTGTACAGTCTATTACGTTTACTGATCAGATGTTTAATTTCATGTGATATCCAGGGCTGACTTTCTTTTGGTTTTGATAATTTATGTGGGATATGTGTTTTTACAAGAGAGATCAGAAGCGACTTGAAATCACACCAGATGGTATTAGTGTCAAGAATATGTTTGTTGCTAGAAGATTGGAGTTTATCATGGAAATTACGTAGCTCATTCTTCATAGAATCCCAATTAGCCTTTTTGTAAAGTGGAATTTGCCTTGGAATCTGTTTATGCCTTGCAGTAGAGGCCAGGAATTCGACAAACACAATGTCGTGGTCGGAGATGCCAGGCATCACATCAATACGGGGGACTAAGTTAGGGTGGTTGGTAATGACAAGATCCAAGATGTTATTGTTTCTAGTTGGTTTTTCAACAAGTTGGGTAAGACCTGCATCATCAAGTGAGTTGCCAAAGTTATAGTGGATGTTAGAGTGAAGGGTATTGGGTTTAAGAATTTTATGCTCCCAATCCCAACCTGGGAGATTGAAGTCACCCCCAATGAGTAAACTGGCATTATGAATAGTACTAGCCTTTTTTACAGATATATCGAAGTTTGCCAAATTAGATTCATCAGATGTTTTAGGGTTATAAAAAGAACATAGATACAAGGTTTTACATCCAGTCATTTCAACTTTCGCCCAAACTATTTCAGTATCATCAGATGGGGAAAGGTCATGGACTTCTGATGAAATAAAGTCATTTTTGATTGCTATAAGCACCCCACCACCAATTTTACCAACTCTGTCCTTCCTGTAAATGCTGAATCCATCTGGAAAAATTTCAGAGTTCTTAATATCTGGTTTCAGCCATGTCTCAGTGCCAAGTATGATGTCAGGCTTGGTACTGTCGATGACTTGGTGTACTAGATGTTGCTTAGTACGGATGGACTGAAAGTTGACATTCATTATACGTAATGGCTTGCAGGATGATTTTTTAGAAAAAGCAGCCTTTCTAACTGGAGTAGATGAGTGTCCAGGATTAAATACATTAGAAGAGGTCTTAGGGCTCATATGACTATCAAAACTCTTTATGGAGGCTAGTTCATCAGGTAGGCTGTCAAAAGGGTTAGGAGTGCACACGCTATGGAGATCGAATAACAGCGTAGAATAATTTGGATTATTACAGATGATACAGTGCCAACTAACCATGCTATCATTTAATTCCTCATAAGAATGGCTGTTGATGTTCTGACAGTCAATGTGAAACCATTGATCGCACGATTCACAAACAATACCCTTGTGTTCCCATGTTACGGTCTTATCGCAGGTACCACAAAGATATTTAGTACTGTCATTACTGGGCCCTGGATTATTTTCTACATCATTGGCTCTTAAGATGACTAAGACCAACATATATATCAACACCTTTTTAGGTTTACAATCTTGGTTGTAGATAAAGAACTTTTTCTTAACAAATGAGAACAACATTTGCCGTATGACAATGTAGGATACATCAACATTGGTTGTTAGACTCGACTGACACGTGTTAATCCAGTAACATATTAGCACAAGCATATTAGAATGGTCATGATCGTGGAGTGCGTTCTCCATGGAGGGGCTGTGGGCTATGGCCGTTTGTATGAATGATCTAGTAACAATAAGATGTTCTTTGTTCACAGTAGATACCGATACTGGGTTTGGTTCATACATTGGAACCTGGGGTGGTTTTGTTCCAAGCTGGGCACATATTGTGATAACAAGAAAAATAACTTTGCATAGGGTTGCCATATTTACGATGTTACTGGTGTTCACTTACCGATGTCTGGTGAAGGATGGGGCCGGTGAACACAATAAACAAGACAAGATATTACATACAGATGAAAGCTATATCTTCGTCTCTAGTGCAACCCTAGAGCACAGGATGGTAACACGCACAAATGTAAGCAAATGTTAGTAGATGACATGATGGGGTAAAAAATGGACTGGGGAAAAAATCGTTTGTTTACACCGGAAGTGCACACCAGCTAATGACAAGATGGCGGGAAATTACATATCAGGTAGACTAAAGTGAACAACTGATAAGTTCAGCTTACTTTTGGTACTTAAAAGCTCTCATAAACGAAAAATGGGATATTAGATAATATTGTTACATGATGTTTTTTTTACAAAACTCTCTTAAACACATCAAACCAAGAAAAAATTTCCGTATGTGGCGGAGCTCACAGGAAAGACGTCCTGTCACTTGCGCATGCGCAACCCATAACCTCTTGTTCTTGTCGACGTCCCGGTGGGAAAAGTCTTTTAAGTTCTAAGTCTACAAGTTCGGCTATTTCAATGATATTTCACTTCCAGTAATGTTTTTTTAGAGATATCGGTGACGAGTATCTACGAGATAGAATGTTGGCCTGCTTTCATTCATGTTGTGAAATCCATTGCTGTTTGACACATGGCCAAGGGAGACAATACTGTACATGTCTTACTCTTAGTATTCTCCGCCGTTAACTCATTTTGCTCATGTAGATGACACGATAACCGACGTTTTAACGCTGAAATCCCATATGTTTTGGCCACCGAATAACGTTTAACTAAACAACACGAAAGAAGATATTCATTAATCTTGACTAAATATGTTATAAATCTTGCTGGTTGGGTATAGCGCAGCCACAGGTGCTTTTGGACATGAATATGACTATTTTATCATTGAAAGTAGAAGGTAATATACATATATGGTGTTTCTGAATGATATAATGTTAAATTATAAAGTTTACAATAACAACCCATGCAGAGTACCTAGACATATATAGCCTTATAAAAATCTAAAGGTTAGCAATTAACCGGTAGAAAAATCTTGGTCACGCCTACCCCCTCTTGGGAATCTTTGTTTTCTCTCAAACAGGCAAAATATTACCACTACAAACTAATGTGCCATCGATTCAAGGATAGTTTTTCTTTACAACCGGCCATTGTTTGTGTTTTGACATTCACGCATCGTTCAGAGTTTTATATTCAAACACAATTTAGGCTACACTCACGGCAGCCTTTCAGTGAAGATTTACAAAGGTGTCATTCAGCACTCCCAGTGGCAGATAACGTGAACAAGGGCAGATTGTATATATAATTTAATGCATACAACGGATGTAAAAACCAGAGATAATCCGAGAGAGCATGACGTAATATTTTCAAAAATTCTGCGAAATGCAAAATTTTGTGTTTGGGATTTTTACTTCAGTCTTATGCTTAAATTAACTGCCCTTGCTCACGTTATCTACCACTGGGAGTGATATATATTATGACAATATACTGTTAATACCAAACAAATTTTTGCCCTAAAATTTCGGTTTTAGGGTGAAACAACCTAGGGCGAAAAACAAGATTTAGCAAGAAACGACCCAGATTCATGAAAAGGTGTACATGTTGGGGTCACCTGTTTGACAAAGTAGATTTTCTTCAAGAATTCTGTTCAAAAGTGGGCAGCAGTGTTTGTGGATAGGGATGCGGAGAAAGTACATAAGTGAGCATATGTATGTGTAAATAGGATAGTATATTTCTGAAATAAAATGAATTTCAATTGTCATTATGTTACAAAAAGCTTAAGGGGGCCGAGTGGTTAAGGCCAGGGTATGACATTCTGCTACCTTTTGCCATCACCCAAAAGGTTTGAGGCCTATATATATGCACGTAGGGCAGTTGTCGGGCCCTGGTTGTAGGCTGGTGGTTTTTAAACCCAAACTTAATTCCACTATTAAGTTTTACATAAATTTCCAAAAATATGCATAATTATATGGATTTATTTCAGGAGCAGTGAAACAGTTGTCAGACATTAAAAGCAAGATGGCTCGTGGACAACAAAAAATTCAATCACAACAGAAAAATGCAGAGAAGCAGGCTAAGTTGAAGAAAGCGCAGGGATCAGATTCCAAGAAGGCTGCTGCAGCAGCATTGGTGTACAAGTGTACAGTCTGTATGGTAAGTGTAATAGCCGGGGTTGGTGTACAAGTGAACTGTCTGTATGGTAAGTGTAATAGTCAGGGTTAGTGTACAAGTGTACTGTCTGTATGGTAAGTGTAATAGTCGGGGTTGGTGTACAAGTGTACAGTCTGTATGGTAAGTGTAATAGTCGGGGTCAGTGTACAAGTGTACTGTCTGTATGGTAAGTGTAGTAGTCGTGGTTGGTGTACAAGTGTATTGTCTGTATGGTAAGTGTAATAGTCGTGGTTGGTGTACAAGTGTACTGTCTGTATGGTAAGTGTAATAGTCATGGTTGGTGTACAAGTGTACAGTCTGTATGGTAAGTGTAATAGTCAGGGTTGGTGTACAAGTCTACTGTCTGTATGGTAAGTGTAATAGTCGGGGTCGGTGTACAAGTGTATACTATATATACAATTACTTGGCATAAAGGGACGATTACAAAATGATTTAATATTTGATCCTAGCGATTTGCAAAATCATTTACAGACTTGCCACCACAAAACACTACAATTGGTTGGCATAAAGAGGGCATAATTTTAATATGAACCAGTTTCAAATATGTTTCCTCTAATGCTCTTTTGAATCAGAAAGTTCAATAAAGACAATATTGTGGCAGATCCCTTTTTGGAAAAGTTTATGTTCTTTAACTTACACATGACTTTTCGTCGCATTTACTGAAAGCCAAGTGAGCGATACAAGAAGGACTCTTGTTATACACCATTGAAATGTAACACACTGCCATTTTGTAATTGTCTGAGGCATGACAGTGCGATAAAAGCATTTGAAACATGCAGACAATTACAGGGCTGGTAGCTATAGGTCACATAACATATGTGTAAATTACAAAAATATGAAATGTGTACCTGTATATTCACTGCTTAACAAGGTTAATCATGTGATGATATACAACTATAAAGAAACGTAATTAGTTATCCTTGTGAAGCTGAATATAAAAAAAAGAACAAAAAACAAAGACCTGGCCACAAGTCCTATTTGTCTTCTCAGGCTTCTTCAGGCGGACTGATCAAAATGAATAGTCCGCCTGAAGAAGGCTGAGAAGGCAGAAAGGCCTTGCGGCAAAGTCTTTGTTTTTTGTTCTTTTATATTCTCGTTTATTATTTTATAAAAGTTACAACAAGCTTTAGTGAGTGTCATTTGTAACTTTGAAAAAATAATTAACGAGAATAAAATAAATTCCATATCCAATAACCACACGTCTTGTGACCTGTTTCTACCCCAATCTCTGTCAGAAACAAATGGAGAGAATCATGGACTATGTTATGTGCAAAAGGAATCATCTCATTTATATATATGTATTCCCATCAAGTGGTATCGAAGTCAACAATCAATGACGTCGGTAACAATCAGCAAATGACATTGATCCGGTTAAAGTTCATCATGTCAATCATTCAAAATGCATTTAGAATTTATTCAAGGTGTGGTAAAAATGTTATTCAACAGTTGTTATGATTATTGGGTGGGTGTTATTACATACCATAATGTGCTGTTTATGTTTCAAATATTGTGGTCATATTTCAAAGTTAAGGGTTAAAGGTCACATATGACCAATTTACAGGGTCAGGGGAGTCTTTGTGAGTCCTTGCTCAAATTGAATTTTTCCTGGAAAAAGGCCTTGAATTTGTTGTAAAAATTGGTAAAGAACTCTGTATAAACAACACAAGTCCATGCCAAGTCACTATAGAAAATATTATCCTTCAGAAGCTACTTAAACTACCGCTATGAACTATGTCACATAAATTTCATTGGAAAACTGTAATGTTTTATGTTTTGTAGTCTCAAATGCCAGACCCAAAGACGTACAGACAACATTTTGAGAGCAAGCACCCCAAGAGTCCTTTACCAGACTGTTTAAAGACGGCATAGTGGTATAAAACAGGTACAAGGTAAGAATTTATTTAAAGCAAGCAATACAATACAGTGGCAGGTTTGTTTATATGAATCATCTTGTTAAAACAGTAATTTACACGGTAGTTGTCGTAACACATAGTACTTTACTAAGTACTACTTTTCATAAGTGTGACCACGATGAGTCATGCAAATAGGGTGTCTAGTAAACATTTGTATGACTTGGACATGTCATGTGAATTAAGAATGGTCCAGTTAACATTTGTGTGACTCGGACATGTCATGTGAATTAAGAATGGTCCAGTTATCATTTGTGTGACTCGGACATGTCATGTGAATTAAGAATGGTCCAGTTATCATTTGTGTGACTCGGGCATGTCATGTGAATTAAGAATCAAGTAAAGCATTGCTGTGACCCAGACATGTCATGTGAGTCAAACATCTACAAAAAAAATAAGTATGACCCAAATATGTCATGGGAATAGAGCATCCAGTTAAGTGTTAGTGTGATCCAGACCTGTCATATGAGTGTCCAGTAAAACAATAGTTTGACCCCGGATGTGTCATGTGAATAAATCTTCCGGTAAAACATTATTGTGACCCAGACTTATCAGGGGAGTCCTGGACATGTGCACTGGACATGAAACTTTCGGGTTGTCGCCATATTTCCTAATGTTTGGCCGCCAGCCTAGATTGCTTGTTGATAATAAGTGCCCAGTAAAAGATAAGTGTGAATCAGATTTAAATGTCCTGACCATGCATGATGAAGCTTATAAAAGATGGTTCCGAGGGAAACTCAATTCCTGTTGTTATCATTGCTAGACTCCAGACATCTTGATACAAAATTCATTGCAATCAATATTTTGTTATTTTGAATAGAATTTTGAAATTGCTGCTGTTGTTTGTTTGGTTATCGTCTTTAAAATTGCTGAATTACAGGTTTATGAAATAAGAAATGCCTCAATATACATATTTTATAAGGATAGGAATTATTTTGGTGTGTTTAAGTAGACCAGGGCCCATATTCATGAAACTGTTCTCGTGCTAAAGCATGAGTTTTATGTTCAAACATGATTTCTTGTTTCATTGATTTGATATTGATAAAATATACTAATGTCATTAATTTGGAAACCAATTGAAGAAACCTAAGCCAACTACTGTTTCCAATGTTTACGCTTCACTTTTTGATCATCTGGCATGGCTTAAGCGAATTAAAAGAAACTTGGGATGAGCATAGAATCCATGCTTGAGCATGAGAACGGTTTCATGAAAACAGGCCCAGATTTTCATTCTGTATCTCTAAATTAAACACTCTTATTTCTTAAAAGTATGTACACATTCATACCTGTGAATAATATAGTATTTATTTATGTATTTCAGATGATTCAAAGCAGGTACCCGGTTCCAGATTTTCTGTGGGATGTGAAATATTCCTTAAAATTTAAACAAATACTTTTTGTGTCAGGGAGAGCCTGTAAGACAAGATTTTGGAATCTAGATATTTTTCAAACATTCATAGAATTTCAGAAGATAATTATTTGTGTATCAAGAAATGGATGTGGTGAAATATTGAAAAGGCTATTGTTTTGAAAGAGAGAGAGAGAAATAGTTTCACATTTAACAAGAAACAAACAAAATATCCTGTTAAATACAAAGAGGGATTTTTCAAAGTTTTAAAAATTGTAACATCCATTTTTGTTTTTGGCAAAGAGCAAGAGTGTTTTAATTGATTTGGACCAAAACATGTTTCTTTTTCACATAATTTTCAATTCCTAAATATCTTGACGTCAAACACTTGATCTTAATTTCAAATCAATATATTTTATTGTATTATAGTTTTCTCCAAATGGTGATTATTGTATTGTGATTTCTGATAAATATTTGACATTATCATCAAATGTTGAAAAATTTATTCGAAAGTTTAAGCATAATTTTATGTCAAACTTTCAACATGTCATGTATCCTCTCTTCTGTATTTCCTAGAACATTTGGAAGGAGTTTCAAGTATCAGAGTATTAGTAAATGAAATAAGTATCCTTTGTACATTATTTATGCTACATGTGACTTGGAACCCAAAATAACTTCATTTTCATGGATCAACTTTTTTGATTTGTTAAGTCATTTTTTCTTTTAATTATGTGAATAATCTAGTACATGTTAAATTAAAATGTTTGGTTTTGTCGAAAGTTGTATCTTTCTTTACTCATTCACCCCTGAAGACTCATTTGAACTCTTCCAATTGAAAGGTTGGAAAAGTCCATTATGAAATTACAGGGGTGAATGAGTTGACTAGAAACACTTTTTTTTTATTTGGTTGATTTAAAGGTTGCAATTGAAGTTGAGCTCATTACATGAAAAACTCTGAAGTGAATTTGTAATTTGCTGAAAGTTCATAAATCTTGAAACATGCAGGTGTATCAAACATTAATACTCCACATTATCTGGATCAATCAATGATCAACTGTTGAAAGCGATGGAAGAATTTGAAATTGATAATATATAAATAAAAATTTCAAGATTGCTGGTGTATTTAGGACACTTAATGTATTTGCCGTAATTAGCGCTCATGGCACTTAAAATTTGTCCAAAAGGGCAGGGGGGCTTGATAGGATAACAAAAGTAGGATCTGGACTAAAAATGTTTTTTTTTTATAAGGTATATTAGTCCAATGTATTATGACAAGAATGTGTGGTACTCATGATGTGTGACATTATAGTCATCAATTACGGATAATTTGTACACAAATGACCGGGGGTTTTTCTTGTTAACATGCGCACAGTGAGGTTTTACTTCAACATTAAATATAATCCTTTAACGATTAAAAGGGCGCGTATATAATTTTGATGCCTCCATAGAATGGGGAGGGGCACTAATACCGACAAATACGGTATATTAAATTGTTAACTGATCTCACCTTAAAATAATTTAAGGTGAGATCGGTTAACAGGTTGACAAGTGGCAATTTTTCTCTTCATCCCAAGCAATATAGAATAACAAATTTGGCAACAGTACTTTATCAAGCATACCACATTGCATTTTGAAAGGAAAAGAGTAATCGCTTTTTCAACAAGGAACACAAAAACATGAAAGATCATTTATGAGCATCTATATTTTATAGAACACATGGAATCACTAGTATGATTGCTTAATCAGCAACAAATGTTTTGTATGGTAATGGGGTTAAACGTTCATCTAATCTAGAACTGTACGTAGTAAATACAAAGTGCTTGTTTTTGTAATTGAACTAAGAAACACAAGGATATATGTAGATGACACAGTATGTGATTTTGTTCAGATTTATTTTGTATGTAATGCATTTTTCTTCCATAAAACTAATATTGTCATGTAGTATAAATTTGCATGCTTATGTGATTGGTAACTTTTAATTTCTGTCTGTTGAAAAACATATGGACCCATGTTTGTCCCTAGTTATTTGAAGGCGAAAGGACACGACAAAATCACACTCCCTGAGAGATAACCATGATAGATATCTGATCAATTAAAATCAGTTCTGTTGTGTGTGTACAGATGATACCGGCCATGAAGTATCAATTAAGATGGGGATATTTTATACAAAATCCTCCCAAAACTGCTTATACAGGTATATATGTATAAAGTGCATCATAGATTCTAAAGATCAGAAAACAAGGATTTTTTTTACAAAAATTATGACTTTAGAAGCTCCTGAATTTGAAAAAGTTACTGAGATGTCAATTTTTACAGCTTAACAAATGAGCTCACATGCCCCAAATATGTTATTCTTGTTGATTACCAAGTATTTACAATGAAAATAAAATGATAATCTTCCAGGCCCCAGTTTCATCAACGTTCCTTAACTTAAGGAAACTCTTAACTTAAAAATCTACACAGGAAAGCATTACAGAATTTAAGGAAAGTTCCTTAACTAAGGATTTTCCCCTTAGATTCTGTAATGCTTTCCTATGGAGATGTTTAAGTAATAAGGAGTTTCCTTTAGTTAAGGAAGGTTGATGAAACCAGGACAAGGGCTAAATTATTTGCTCCTAAACCATAGGACATATATTCCAAAAGGAAGTAGCTTGGTTTCATGTGTACTTTGTATGAAAAATTGCTGTATGAAGTTTCAGCAGCTGGGTATAGAATTGAATTACCTGATGCTGGATCTTATTCTGTAATGATAAATTTTATGTAGTTATTTATCTTGCTGTTGTAAGATGCTATGATTTTGACCGGTTACAATATTTGGTTTACCATGAACACAGATACTTCTTAGAATTTTCTGAATGTGTTTTTATGTCTTCGTAGATATTTCTGATATTGGATCACGATGTTGGTAAGAGGATAACAATGGTACCTCTCTGCTGAATATGTAGACCTTGTTGACATATGCCGTAAACACTCGAGTGATTTGTATATGATATGTGGTCAAGGTTTAATTATATGTTGATATGTTTCCCTACTATTTCTTTTCGTGAATGTGTTTTGCACTAATTAAACCAGAACCTATATGTAAATTCTCATTTTGTAGACATATATGTACCCTTCTGCACATTCAGTATATGTAAGTAACTATGTTTAAATGTGAAGGTTGATAAATATGTTTAAAAAGTGAAGGTTGATAAAAATGTTTAAAATGTGAAGCCTGGAGGTTGATAAAAATGTTTAAAATGTGAAGGTTGATAAAAATATAAATTGTGAAAGTTGATAAAAGGAAACACAAATTTTTATTTTTTTCATTTGTTGGTATTCACTTTCCATGAAGTACATAAATCTTGACTTAAATTGGTAATTAATCTTTTTATCTTGGGTAAAAATCACTATAGAATTAATATATGTGTGTAGGAAGATGGCATTTTTTGGGGCCTCAATATATCAATATTAATATTACAATTTGTATTCGAAACTTTTTCTAATAGAGCTCCATGCTTTTTGCCTGACATAGCCTTAAATCCCCCCCAATCTTTATATTTCGCTAACTGTTTTCCCCCAAATAATACAATTAATTCTTGTTATTTGGAAGTTAGCGATGATCTTTTCGTTTTGGCGTGGGAAACCCTCTCTAAACATACCTTGCATTAGATCCTTGTTTGAAATTGGAGCTAAGCATATTTTTAGCAAGTGGATAGAGTTAACTCTTTCACCCCTGTGTATCTTTGATAAAATCTACCATGATATCATAGCCATAAGTCTATTACAGTCCATGGTGTTAAAAGGGTTGCGAAATGATATAAATAGCTAATAACAGTTCTTTTGATTTTCGTTATAAAGTATAAAATATTAAATTACATTTTTTTTGGAAATGTTATGATATCCTGTTGTAAAGTGTCTTAAATGTATGTATCTTTATTTAGTTTCAAATGTGTTTAGAAACCATTCCTGTTACTTCGAGAACTATCGTCTACCAACAAGCCTATCACAGTATGGCTGGTTTTTGGGAGCTTATGTGTCTCTGTCTCTCATGTTTGATTTTCAAATTATTTTTCACAAAGAAAAATAATACCTCACAGACTTTGCTAGAATGTTAACAGTGTTAAAAATCTGCTCCCTTTAATTTCAAAATACTGGGATCAACTATGACAAATATAACCGGTATAGAAAGGATGCAAAGTTGTATATCAAGGTTGGTCAAGCTGTATTATGTAGACGGTAAAGTTTGTCAAAGACGGTATGGTTTGTCAGGCCCTTGTCATAAAGGCGGTAATGTTTTATCAAGCCGTGTCATGTAGACGGTAAGGTTTGTCAAGCCGTTTCATATAGACGGTAAGATTTGTATAGATGGTAAGGTGTGTACAGACTTGCTATATATAGACGGTAAGGTTTGTACAACCATGTTATGTAGGTAGAAAACAGTTCAGTTTTTATGGTTCAACACTTTTCCTTTATTGGTGCATTTTGTCAATAAAAAGGTATTTTATATTGTTGGAGTCTCATGTTTGTTTTTAGTTGTGATTGGTACGAATTACCTGTGTGCTTATAATTGTAACAGGAGAGGAAAAATGCACTGCCAGACTAGGGTTCGAACCTGGGACCTTACGAACTCTAGATGGAAGCTTAACCAATTAAGCTATCTGGTCGCCAACGGTCGACCCGATCTAGATCCTCTACATTATTATGTGAAAGTGTAAATCCACCATAGCTGAACACCTGTGATTCATTCTTAGCATTTCCTTGAATTTGCATTCTACAGAACAATATATATTATTTAGTCTCAATATTTGATCGGGTAGTATAATATGAAATGCTCTTGATATGTGTCAAAATGTAGACTTTGATCCATTTTCATGAATTCAGGCAAGACTGAAAAAAAAGACAATTACAGGGCCAAGATTTAAGGCAAAAGTGTAAATTGTATTGGAATTACCTCATATAAGCAAATTCAAGTGAATAGCTGTAAAATAAAACAAAAATTCAAAAAATGGAGACCGAGGTGAATGAATATTTTTTTGCCAAATTTGCCAAATGTTAAAATGGTAAGCGTAGATATCTTGCTTCAAATATCAACCATACTCCATACTCCAGGGTTTACTCCCACCCTCTTTTCTGTACAACCCTCAAAATATTGAACATATGCAAACAGCTGTTTGATATGTCTAGAGTGAAAAAATAGTCTTCACCAATTGCAAGGCAGATACTGTGCCTTTGAAGGTTACAGAGAAGTGTGATCCGACTAAAAAAGCCTGTCATTTTCAGCTCACCTCATGACCTGGCCTGAAGGGCAAAATCAGCTTATGACATGGTATGGCGTCTTTCGTCTGTCGGCTTCAACTTTTACGTCACCTGGAACAAAGTCTCAGTTGACCGATATTGTGATCATCTTTTATCCGGTGTCATGCGTCATCTGTTGTCCATTTCAATAACCGAATGGCCCAAGTAACTGATATTTGGCCTGTAACATGCTGTGATGAAAGGCTACCATGTTTGTTCAAATTATTTAAAATCTTCAAACAACTTCTTCTCAATTCCCAAAAGGCACAGGATACTGATATCGGGACTGTAGCCTGCTTGGATGAAGGGCTTATACATTTGTTCAAAGGCATGACCTTGGCCCACTTTCAAAGTCGCAGGGGTCAAATGTGTTGAATGTCCTCAACTTTTACCTTTAACCAAACGGCCATGGTATTAATTTTAGGCATGTTCATGTAGCATGGGCGGATTGGTTGAGTGGTTAACACTCTGGCCTTCCATGCAGGAATTGTCAAAAGTATGGAAAATTCAGTGAAAGTGTTTTTCTCCAGCCCAAACAACTCCAACAACCCAGATGGAGTATAAAATGGTCCGGGGTTTGTGTTGCAGTATCTGTGCTGTAGCATTCAAGTGAGATGGCACTCTAAAAGATGCAATTGGAAACACGGTCCCACTACAAACAGAACACAATTCATCTCCAGCACACACACATACATACACACACATATGGAGATATTAACCAAGTGGTATAGGACAAGTAGTTAGCGCCTGATTGTATGAGAATTGTATATCTATGTACTGTAAAGCGCTTTAGAGTGGCTTAAGTTAGCTAGATAGGGCGCTATATCAAATGTTATATACTAAATATTATTATTATGCTGGTTTGAAGATCTACGAAGTTTGTTCAAAAGAAAAGCCTTGACCCACTTTCAGGGTCACATGGATCAAATATGTTAAAAACCTTCAAACCACTTTTAGATAACCAGAAGGTTCGGGGAACTGAACTTTGGCATGTACACTGTAGCAAGTTGTGGTATAGGGCCATTGAGTTTGTTCAAATAAAAGACCTTGGCCCATTTCCAAGGTCACAGGGGTCGTATATGTTCAAGATTTTCAAGCAACTTCTACTCAATTACTAAAGGCACAGGAAACTTAATGATTAAATCCTGTTCTATTGAGATTTATTATGAAATGATTTATCTTTTTTTGTCGTTTACTGGTGTGTAAACTGATTTTTTCTACAGAGTTATGCTGAAATATCTGTATAAACAAACAGTTTACACACAAGTGTTCTTGATAGTAACATCCCTGCTTCTCCAACTTATGGTGTTAACATGTCGCAGTTGATTCGTTATTCTAGGGCTTGCTCTAAATATCGTGATTTTCGTTATTGATGTCGACTGCTGATAAACAAACTAACAACAAAGGGATTCGAGAGATTGAGGTTCACAGAACTATGGGCAATATTAATGATCGCCCTCTTCGTCTCATTGAATAATATTCTACATCTTTGTGTAATATGAAGATGGCCGTTTTTGAATATGTGCATTAGTATGCTTACTTGTTGTGATTGACAATGACTCGGTTCTCATTTCAAAGACTTGATGTTTACTTGGATGTGACCAAGATTTACATGGCGGGTGTCGTCGATGAAGCAGAAGACGCGTACTCGTCCGGAACACCTGGTCTTATTCTTTTGTATTTTTACAAGGGTCTCCATGTCAATCTTTCCTTTTTTCATGTTTTGCTCCCAGTTTAATCAATTTTGAGTTCGGATTATGATTTTGTTAACGCTTCGGTATTCTATAAAAAACATGTTCGGTCACTTTGAAGGTCACAAGGATCAAATTTGTTATGACAATCTCAAGGTCCGTCTTTCCACAACAAATAGGCTTTTGGGAAATTGTTTTGTGTGGTGCAGCACCGTGCCAAAAGTGAAGTATTTTTTTTCTTTTTTTTTTTCTATTTATTCTTTGTATTTCCAACATATCAATATATGAATTTTCATGGCTTTGTTTATGAGTCGTTTTTAACGAAACGTTGTATACTTATAAATAAATGCTTCCTGTTTCATCTCATAATATTTTCCTTATTTTCCGGTTTGTATAACAAATGAAATAATAATTTATTGACAACATCAAACTTTTGGGACGTCATGTTAGAAGTGTTTTACAGGAAAATGGCGTTACACGGAAATAAGCAGTTTATAGAATTCTGTAATGCTTCCGAATTACACAACTGAAAAAAATAAATGAATATAATAAGAAGAAACTATAGATAATTCATGTACAAAATTATCGAATATTGTCAAAATCCTACCATCAACAAAGTCAGGAAAAAATGCAAAGAATATAATAGCAACACAAAAACGTTTATTCACTTTTGGTACGGTGCTGTAGCAGGAGCGATTCAGATCCATTGGGCCTCTTGTCTTCCAACCAATTCAACTTATGCCGGAGTCTTCATATATTAACCGCAGCTTTCCTCTCCTGATTTGATGAAGGGCTACCAAGTTTGACGACTTTTGAATAAACAAATCAGAGGCCTATTGTGTTGATCTATTGGTTCTTTCGACATTAAAACAATATTATTTTGCCTGTGATTTTATTTTAGCCCCCCTTTCGAATTACAAATGCGAGATTGATACCAAGCGAAAGACGTAGGAACATTTGGCACTTGTTATCATTACACAACGTAAAGAATCTTTTGATGTTCACCAAACATGACTTCTTGTCTCGTCCATAAGGTTGTCTGCACTTGTCTATGGCACAAAGAGCAACAGTGAGCATCGATAATGAACGCCAATGTATATTTTTAGTTCACTTTTAGTCAAAGTAAGCGTATCATGTGTTACGGTGTCAGGCGTTCTTTCAGCGTCATTTGTTTTCTTTTTCTCAATAACAAAAGATCCAGATTATTGATACTTTGCTAGTAGGTACCTGGCATGGAATTGTCTTTAAATAATTTACCATGACCAAACATGACTTCTTGTCTCATCTATAAGGTTGTCTGCACTTGTCTATGGCACAAAGAGCAACAGTGAGCATCGATAATGAACGCCAATGTATATTTTTAGTTCACTTTTAGTCAAAGTAAGCGTATCATGTGTTACGGTGTCAGGCGTTCTTTCAGCGTCATTTGTTTTCTTTTTCTCAATAACAAAAGATCCAGATTATTGATACTTTGCTAGTAGGTACCTGGCATGGAATTGTCTTTAAATAATTTACCATGACCAAACATGACTTCTTGTCTCATCTATAAGGTTGTCTGCACTTGTCTATGGCACAAAGAGCAACAGTGAGCATCGATAATGAACGCCAATGTATATTTTTAGTTCACTTTTAGTCAAAGTAAGCGTATCATGTGTTACGGTGTCAGGCGTTCTTTCAGCGTCATTTGTTTTCTTTTTCTCAATAACAAAAGATCCAGATTATTGATACTTTGCTAATAGGTACCTGGCATGGAATTGTCTTTAAATAATTTACCATGACCCTCTCTCACCGTCACCGGGACTAGATATGAAAAAACCTTCAACATCTCTGAGAATAAACTGATGCCCAGTTATAATACTTGGCTGAAGGTTCCTAGAACAGTGCTTAAGGTTTAAAGACTTGACTCCTTTGGAGATTCTTTTTGTTTTATATATATGTTGCTTCTGTAAGAAGTATAATTTAGGATTGAAAGAGGGAATATCTTTCTGTCAGGTCTAACCGGAAGAATTTCTACAAGAAGACTTATATAGGCTTATAGCCTGTTGTCTGATTCTAGCTTTTAGCAATGCTGTGTAAGCATGCATAAAATATGTATTGCTAATAAAATATGATTGAAATAAAAAAGAAGATTTCTTGCAAGAATTAAGCTTGACCTATTTTCTGGGTCACAAGGGTCAAATATATGAAAACCTTTAACATACCTTTTGAATGACAAGAACGTCGAAGCACTTTTACTTGACCAGGCCAGAGTGCTTCAAAATATCAGATATGAAAAAAAAAAAAAAAAATACTGAAGAATAATCAGAAGGCTTAAAATACAAAAGATCTCGATAGTTTAGCAGAAGAAGCTTTGCCAATCTGCACACTAGTCTTGTTTGTCCTCAGTTATTCGGTCAATAATTTCATTTGTTCAGATTTGCTCAGCATTCAACTACTTTTATATGAAGTTATGGTTTTCTTTGCTCTGGGATGTTTATCAATATAATGCAGAATGATTCCAGATTGATTGTTATAGTAGATAATAAAATAAATCTCTGAATTAAAAATTACCACTTTACCTGAGTGTTATTTGTATGACAAAATAATTCCATTTCACTCTCAAAGAGTTATTCCTCTTTATCTGTTTAAGTTAGCAAGGACTGGACTCGTGTTTCAGAAATTAGGAATATAATGTACCATGCTGTTTTGTATGATACAATTTGCCTGCACACATATTTCAATGTAATTTAAATGTACATTGTAGTTCTACATATATAAATGTTTTCTTTTGTTAAAATGACTTATTTCCTTGGTTTTTTTATCATAAAATTATCTGTAAACATAGTAAAATGTAACTTATATGTAGTTTTGTATCAATATATATTTCAAAGAGTTCTTTCCTTTGAATTTTTGTAACATATTTGTTATGGTTGAATATGTTGCCTCAGTTCTCGCATTGAGCCCTTGGCATTGTCTTAGATGTGACCTAAATTTAAATGGCGATGTTGCAATCAAATATCGATTTAACATCCTAAATCTCTTGGTTTTCAAAGCACGCTGCAAAAGAGGGATTTTATCACAAGTAAATAAAAACAAGTTTAGCGTTAACTTGTATCCCGGGAAAACAATTGATGATGACTTTGAGCAAGTTTTACGATCGTCATCGTGTTCTCATTAAGAAATAATTTGTACGCATATATTCGATATGAAGTTTTTGAATATGCTCATTAGTGTGCTTACTAGTCGTGATTGAGAATTATCACTCGGTTCTCATTTCAAGGACTTGATGTTTACTTGGATGTGACCAACATTTACGTGGCGGGTGTCGTCGATGAAGCAGAATTAAGACGCTCACTCTTTCGGAGCCCCTGGTCTTATTCTCTTGTTCGTTTACAGGGACCTCCATGTAAATATTTCCTTTGTCCATATTTTGCCCCTTGTTTAATCGATGTTGAGTTTGGATTGTCATTTTGTTAACGCTTTGGTATTCTCTAATTTATTTTGTTAAAAAAAAACTTTTTTTCATGAAAATAGCTTTTGGTTTAATTCTGTATGTTTGATTTTTGTTTTGTATCGTTATCTGTTAATAGAGTAATTCATCGCAAAACACATCAGTTGTTTTTTACACACGAATATGTTTTTGATATTCAATTTTCATGATACGCTATTTTCACAAAAATGACAAACGACGCCAATTTAGAAATAAAATAAAACCTGCACTACAAAGGTGAATCATGTTTTGCTTTGAGTGTTTTCGCGATATAAATTTGCCGATCAACTTCAAACAACAGTGATATATCAGTGTGTATGCCTTAATGTTTAACATATGATAAAATACCAATTAAATAGTCTGCACCTCTCCATCCATACTTTAAACCTTTCTAATGTAACCCGTACACTATGGTTAAATATTTTCCAAGATGTCTCATATTCAATTATCAATAAAAGCTTTTTTTGTCAATTTTTACATATTTCCTTTTCTTTCGGCGTCAAAGTGGTAATAAGATGATAATCATCAAAGAGGGTAAGCAATAACGTGAATTTCATGGTTAAATTGATATAATTGCATTATAAGGAACAGCTGACCCACGTTGTAAATGTACTTTTGTATGACTATATATATAACACATCAAACAAGATCTCCAAGGTTACGTGTTTCGACCACATGGACAGCAGGAGCTCGTAAATATAAAAACACGTGGAAATCATGCGCTGTATAGAACCAACACGTGCACTAAAGTTTACACGTGTGATGTGATTTAGCGGTGCATTAATATCAACTGTAATTTCGAAATAGGCTCTTCATTTTTCTGGCAGTCTGTAGATTATATTTTAAAACAAGTAATCGCATACTTAAAACAAAATATGAGTTGTGTTATTTAGAATAAAGATACAATAGATAATATACAATCATATGTTCTTTTATGAACGGTGCAAACAAAACATAATGTATATATATATGGCAGGGGCGGATCCAGAATTTTTTCAGGGGGGTGTCACCATTTCAAATGCAAAAACATCATGTTGTTTTAACAAATAAATTTGTTCAAATACAATATCAGAGACATATATTACATTGTGTTATAAACGTCTCTGACAATGTGCAGTTAATTTTGGAATTAAAATTAAAAAGTTGCACTAGCGATGAACACTGCAAATACGTATGTAATTAGATAAAATGCTTATTTACATACATGTTTTAATGTGCTTATGTCCATTTCCTGACGTGACTTTCTCACAATGACTATTCTCACAATCATAGAAACGGGCAATAAATACCTCTACACGGAAGAAATGCATGATGAAACTCAAATTTTGATAGAATGTGATTTTGTTCTGAACCGATATTTTTTTATTCTTAATGAAACGTAAGCGAAATTTCAAACTTTTAACGCTTTACTGATACATACTAAAAATAAATTGATATTTTTTATGAGAGTAGAAAGTTTATAGAAAGAAGTCTATAAAGGATTTTGTTTTATGTATCTAAGAAAACAAAAATATCTATCAAATGTAATCTAATTACTCAAGGAATATTTTAATAATGTCTCATAAGCCAAATTTGGCTAGATACTAATGGATGCTTTTTTATGTTTGAATAAACACTGTAACTGTATTTTATAATTATTATGTATTGTACATGTATGCGATACTTTAATAAGCTTATCTGTATGAGATAATTACTAAGCACTAAGCAATGGCAAATGTCCTTCCACAGGTAGAGACGAGGCTTGTATACATTTCTGTACCTGTGGTCATTCTTGTAAACATTGTCACGGTTCACTGACCAAGTTAATTGATGCTGGGGTGGAGATATCAATTAGTGTCATTATATAGTCAACACTTTTGGAGTTGGGTGGCAGGGTGTTTGGCTTGGACAGAGTTATAGATAGACTGAACAATTACCACTGAAGAGATTGATAAGTCCAAGTAAAAATGTGCGCAAATGGATTCAGTGTGCACATGTACACTGAACAGTGCTGGGGGGTGTCACAAGATCAATGTGATCTTATATTTTATTACTAAATAAAATCCTGGTCAAGGACAGGGGGGTGTCACGTGCGCCCAGTGACACCCCCCTGGATCCGCCACTGTTTGGTTTATTTTGTTTTACGTCCTATTGATAGCCAGGGTCATTAAAGAACGTGCCAGGTTTGGGAGGTGGAGGAAAGCCGAAGTACCAGGAGAAAAATCACCGACCTACGGTCAAAACATGGCAACTGTCCCACGTGGGATGCGAACTCGCAACCCAGAGGTGGAGGGCTAGTCGTAGATTGTCGGGACACCTTAACTACTCGGCCGCTTAATGTTTATATAATGAAAGGCCACAATATTGAATGGAAAATGCGTAACAGATAAGATTTCTTTATTGTTTACATTCAATTTATTTGTTGGGTATCTTGCAGTCATTTCTGTTATCAGGCGATGACTAAGTGTTACACTTCCGCTTTCCGTGCGGATTCCAATCCCCGGTGGCGTCGTACGGATACAAAATTCAGAAAAGAGTTTGCCTCTTGCTCAAAAAAACATGTGGAGAATAAAATGGTGTTGCGTTGTTTGTGCTGAAGCAATTCAAGTGATGTCGCACTGTAAAAGATGCCGTTGGAAGCATGGTTCCACTACCTTCAAAACAATACATATTCAGCACACACACAAAGGATGATAATAGTCAAATATATGACATATGACTAGTTGTTAGCGACTGATAAGGCAGCTCCTGCGAATTCCCCATAACTGTATGTATATGTTGTATGTGCTGTAAAGCGCGTTAGAGTGTTATATGTTAGAAAAAGGGGCACTATATCAACTGTTGTATATATATTTATTTCATGAATAACAAAAATGGATTCCATTCCATTCTGTATCTTTAAGTGATATGAAGATGGACGTTTTTGTGTATGCTCATTAGTGTGTTTACTTGTTGTGATTGACAATGATACTCGGTTCTTATTTTGCGAACTTGATGTTTACTTGGATGTGACAAAGATTTACATGGCGGGTGTCGTCGATGAAGCAAAAGACGCTTAATTACTCTTCCGGAACAACTGGTCTTATTCTCTTGTACTGTTATGCATGCAGTGTTTGAGACATTTTGTTTTACAATGGTTGCTATAGAGAAGAGAGTAAAGAAATAAATGAGGCGAAATGTCTCAAAAACCGCAGCGGCTACAGTATTTGAGACATTTTGTTTTACAAGGGTTGCTATAGAGAAATGTCAATACTGCTAAAACCTCTTTTGTAGATTACATTCATTTTTAGCAGACAACATTTTTTCAGTGGCTTGTTAACTTTAATGCGTACATACAAATGCATTTTCTTTCATATGTCAAATGAAAGTACACACAGTGATCGACTCAGTTACGTGCTGCAAACAAGTATAAACATGCGGGGGAAACGTAACAAGACAGATACATATAAAATAAACCCAAAGTAGAATGGTCATAATGTCCACATGTCATGACCTACTTAAAAAGTCGATGGTTCGTTTAAAAAAACACTCTGGCTGATTGTATTTTATTATTACAGATTCCGGATCATTTAGCTTCGAGAGATTTCTTAATAACACATCCCAGTCCCTCTCGTGAATTATACAGGGTCGGGGTATAGTACAAATCATTGGTAATGTATAAGGTAACATTGACATAAAACATCGCATATGCCATAACTGAGGGATGGACTAGGTGACCATTCTGTCAGTTATTTATCTAGGAGGAGATTTGGAGGAGGTGGTGGTGGAAGGGGGGATGTTATATGCCTCGATCATGCGGTAATCAATAGAGATATATGGTATAGATAAGTCCCCCAAACATCTTCTGCAATGATGATTCCTACAAAGATGATGTAACACAAACATACGCTGCGTATCTTTAATTTAGTAATACATACAGTATGCCGAAAAAATGAATTAAACTGCATCATACAGCTGTTTCGTTCTCCTAGGACTCTTACGTGATGCAAGGTGCCAAAAGGTAGGAATTCAAAATTTCTAAACTAATGTAGAAGCAGAAGGGTCAGGTGCGTAAAACCCCTTTACTTTATGAATTTAGAAGTAAAATTAAACTAGTTCTGTATAATTTCAAATCGTGTACTACGAAAATGTGTATATTATGTACCGTGCCTCTACTCAAATGTGATTTACTGTGGCTATGGAGGCTCCAGCAAACCTTAAGGACTTAAAATTCCACCAGCAGAGTCTGCCACCACCTATCATATAGATAACGTAACACATACACAAAGTTCTTAAAAGGAAGACAATCATAAAACTTTGAATAACAGTTTATTATAGTAAGCAGTGCACAAACAACCTTCTATTTTCCAAACGGTAAGCAACGATGGCCGCCTCAACCTTTGATTGGTTGAAATCATTAAGATATCGTTCAATTCAATGAAATTGGTGTGCAAATGTAATCTAGTGTTGGGGATTGGGGAACTCCTGTAATGGTCCCTATTACAATAAGTACTTGTTATTGTTATTTTTATATTTTGCATTTTACCTCTGACTTGTGAAGGATGCACTTCACGTAACTTATATTTAGATAATGAAAGTAATATTTCACTCTTACTAATATATAGAATTGGGTTCATACATTGTTGTCAACGTTACACTTAATGAACATATTTGACTTACCACAAATTAAAGTTAGGGTTGGACCAGACAGCCGATGTCGTTAGGTCTAATCTAGGACTCGTAGATTGTAGTCTAGCGAGACGAACGTAAGGTCAGCTGCACTCTACAATATCCGGGAGTATATGCAAATCTCAAGATAAAAAAATCCAAGGACCCCCTCACCACTATGAAAAACGGTAACCTTAAGGATCCCTTTACCACTGACAAAAAATGTAATCATAAGGATCCCCGTACCACTGTCAAAAACTGTGTAACCTTAAGGATCCGAGTACCACTGCCAAACACTGAAGCCTTAAAGATCCCCGTCAAAACCCATTACCAAACATATAACCTTAAGGATCCCTGTACCATTGTCAAAACTTTGACTGTACATTGGAAATAGATTTTCCCGACTTGATTATAGCTTTGTAAATAACAAAACAAAAACAATTATGAGCAGGAGTTAAAGACAAACCCACACACAGACGACTACTAGAAAAAAACCATAAACACTGTTCTGAATTTGCTATTGGCGATTCGAACTGTTGACTTCAAAATTTTTGTTGTTTCTTTAACCTACGTGACTTACGACAGTACCCAGACCTGGCTACACTACGGACATAGACGTAGAGCTACAGTACATGCGATAAACAGCAGTGGTACTCTCTAGTGAATTTGTCTGTGGTGGGACAGGGGTCTTTAATCGGTTTTTCAGTGCACGTTTTATTACTTAATACGAGAGCGTTGCCTGCTAGTTAGCCTTGCGCTCTAACAGATAGCAATGCTATCAGCTATAATGTAATGTTATTGTTTTGTTTTCGTCATACTGAGTCACACTACTCTATCCAAGGACATTATCTAGTGCACAGAAATCGATTTTTGGTAGAAACTGATGCTTATCAATTCATTGATTTGACAACAAAAGATGAAATCAATTTTAAATCTTTCCTTTGCTCATATTTGCCCATAGATTAATGTGAGTTCTGATGTTGTTTATACTTTGGTACTCTCTGACCTGACAAGAATAAGAAAATGTATCACATCTCCAATACATATAGACATGATGCTAACAAAACAATAAAATCAACGACCAAAGGATGCGAGAAAATTAAAAAAAAAAAAGCAAAAATATTGCATTATTAAATTTTACAACACACAAAACACCCTCTATTAAGTATGTAATTCAATAAATGTTGAGTAAGAATGTCATTTTTGTGACTGGAGAATAGTCATGGCAACATTATGACTTCACATTACTCTCAACGATGCAAGCAAATTATCTTTGCTTTTGCAAACTGTTTGAAAGTTATTGCACCACGCAAAAACAAGTGCTTATTTGATAATCGATTGCATAACTTACAAAAATGAAACGAACTTGAAAGTCTTGCATTACAATAAAAACGTGATATCGTGTTTTGTGTTTAAACTATATAATTATTGCTTGTCTGGCAAATGGGTCTGTAGTCATGTGATCATTTGGTGGGGCAGTCGGTACATCAATATTAGTCAGCTGAAACAAACAGTAATGTTAGCACTGTTAGCATGAAGCTGTATTAAAGTTTAAATTATTGTAAAATTTTGGTTTTTATTTGAAACGTACATTTTTTTGTGTACATCACCATCACCAATGTTAGTACATACAAAGAAGAAACAAAACTTATATTTTATAACTTAAGCGTGAACATTGTAGAGACGGTGTAATATTAAACTGACAAATCTTCCGATAAATGATTTGTTGCTCTTCTGCAATGACGAAGCAAGATTTTTTATCGTCAAGATATGGGCAGCTTGACACCTTTATTGACCATGCATGGCCTCTGGTACATTAACCCGCACATATGGCAAACCGCACTTACAATTCTACGTTACGTTAGATCAAAAATACATTGAAACGTTTGAAAGGTTACAAACCTGATTACGATACAGTGTGTTAGCGATTATATCAAAGTAATGCATGTTTTTGTACACAAAATTCTTGTACGTTTATCCACTTTCACAACAAACAATAAAACATGTAAAAGTAAGGAATACTGTTTATTATAACTAAATGTCTAAATGTAAGCGGGTCCTTCTCTTTCGTATTATAAAATTGTTCCGTGGTACAAAACATTCGTGGAAATCTAAACCAGCACATAGTCACGTGTATAATTCAAATGTGTTGCAATTGTTTTTATAGTCCAACAGTAAGCAGGAAACCACTAACGTTTAAATACAACGAACAGTGCAAAACATGTCAATGACAACACAATTGTAACTTAGGAATGGCATGAATATACAAAAGGAATACCGAGAGGACACCACTGCACTGTATCTATAGCGTAGTATCACAATTTTGGTGCCGATGAATATTAATAATTTTTCATCTTCTTATTTTGAAAGTGCGAATTCGATGCTACCTCTTTGAAATACCAAGCAGAACGGCGATTATCTTGGTAATACTATACTGAAAAAGGATGTACCATTACTGTCATATCCCTAAATACACATTGGTGTCACCTCCATAAATGCTGAACATGGAGCATGTGACAATAACTATCATTCTTATCTTTCGTATGTCCCGGCATGAGAACAGAGCACAGTCTCTTTCACCCGAACGAACCTGCTCTGCAGGTAGAGCGTTAATGATCACAAGAGGCAATTAAATTTTGGATATTATTTTCCCATTCTTTCTAAAGAACCTTCTCCTTCTTTATTTCTCCATTGACACCACCCCACGTTTGGACTGTAGTTGAGCGTTCGCCCTAGTGAGGAAGACTATTGGTTCTGTCCCAAAGCCGAGACATACTAGAGTCTATAACAATGGTAGCTATACCTCCTTGCTTGACGCTCAGCATTATTGGAGTAGAGCGACTGGTTCGCCTGTTGTCAGTATAATGTGACCGGATGGGGGTGTTCTGATGGGGACCTTCGGCAATATACTTCAGTGTGATAGCACTGCGGCAAAAAATCAACTTTAAATCGGCCAGAGATCATACACCGGAAGGCGTCCTTAAATGACCTCAGCTGTTAATAGAACGTAAAAATAACCAAACCAAACCAAACCTGAGCGAATGTTTCACATCGAAACTAAATGGTAGGCATTGCAAAGCAAAGAAATGGGAGGTAGTTACAAGTACATTGAAATAAAATCGCAATATTGCATTGAATATACCAGCTTCATTTTGGAGAATTTTGTATCTCTAAGAAAAAAGTATTTTCAGCTACAGTAATGTATCATAATAAGGTGTCTCCAACATACATTCAGTAGGTATATGTAACACCAACAATATGCCCCTTGCAATTACTTACCTACAGGGTAGAGTTGATCGAAATGGGCAACTAATGAGTTATACAGAGACTATTAATTATTTCAGAGAGATTAGCATTTAATTTGATTCTCCGATTGCCAAGAACAGACTGACAAACCTGCAAGTATCAGTATATATGTGTTACGTCATCTTTGTCCAAAAAGGTGAGCATTAACGATTTCTATCTTAAATACAATATGTTATTGAATATCACGATTTTTCTTTGTGAGTTGTTTAACATGCAGGCAGCAAGACTTCCCATAAATACTGTAGCTATAGGTTTAAATCTTAAGAATTCATTCATGGAGTGTATGTGTATTTCAAACTAAGGAAACCCCACAGAGAACTCCTTCTTTTGTTTAAAAAAGACGTATTTTTAATGGATGGTATCGGAGGTAATGATCTATTAAGGTAATCTAATCCAAGCTAGCTCACAGCCAGCTTAAATTCTTTCACTAATCTGAAGTATACTTATGAAAACCAATGTAAGCTGTTCTTTAGTTTCGATTTATTTTTTGCGTTTAAGTGCGAATAGTTTGCCAAACAAACCCCAAGGCCGGTTAATTATATTGATTAGCAAGTCTGCTGTGGCTATTCTACTGTTCGTTCTGTATTGCAATTTCTGTTACTCTCGCTGTCTAACCTCTCTAAGCTTCAACAATTGACTGATGTATTCTTAATTTTACCAGGTGAAATGACTGATATAATATTTAACCCGTTACTGCGTAAGGCCTGATTATATCATTCGAGGGTTACGATTAAGTAACGTAGGTCCAAGCCACAGTGAAATTGAAGGCTAAAATGTTGTAAAACGACTGAAATATTCAGATCTCGGTCAGTTCTATTTAATTGATGTTTTATCTCCACCAAGTTCAAAATTAAAAAAAAGTAATTAAGTAGTAAAAAAGTCGGTTAATTGGGGATGATGAGTAGCAGCTGTAAATAACTGATTGCAGACTCAATAGAATGAAATAAACACGCAATGATAACATATTGACAATTTGAAATATATTTTTTATCAATAAATAACGATAATACATAAAACATCTACTTAAAAGTAATACTTGAGCATATTTGTTAACAGTTTTTTTTAAATCATACATTTTGATTGTTTTTTAATTAAAGATTGCAAAAAAAAAAGAAAATCTAATTGATGTTCAGTTGATTAAAATCATGAAAATAAAATAATGTCATGAACATGTTAGAAAGTGCTTTCTTCAGCCGAAACGAACATGTTGATATGCATCTTACATGGTTGTTATCGTCAATTGTGGTTTGTTTGCGCGTGACTCACGAGCTTACATCATTGGAATTTGAATCTACATGATCTTAACGACATCTATTGCAAATGGTGATTGTGACCTTTGCAGCGGTAAACTGATAGAAAACATCATTAAGATGACGACAAACAAAGTTAGATAAACCATATTTCATTTCCAGTAAACAATTTCGTTTTGACATATTGATTAGATGTTTACAACAGTGAATGCTAACAAAATAACGCCTTTCAATGTTCATCTGTAAATAAAATAAATGTGTTCTCACACAAAAAAGATGATGAATCCATTTAATCAAGTCAAAACACGCATAGCAGGAAGAAAGGAGTGCATACACATAATAATATCAAAGGTTCCAAACAAACAAATTTAATTGTCCCATGAAAGAAAACATATTATCGTACATATGAAATTAATGGGTTCCTGTATTTAATGTTAAAAAGTATTTTAGTTTATTAATAAAACGAACATTTTGAATAAAAAGCAATTATATCAAACAAACTAATAACAACTTCAAAAACAGTCAGAGCATTCGTGCTTTATAAGTGAAAGCAATTGCGATCAAAGTTCAAACATCCAATACATTTTCATTGCGTACATTTCAAAATGTTAAATTTCTGAATCTTAATAAGTTTAGTTTGTTTGTTTTTCACGTCCTATTAACAGCCATTGTGATTTTAGGCCATACAAGGTTTTTGTGACGGAGGTCCAAGGGTTAAATCATCGATGGACGTCTGCAGTATTACTTAGCGAATCCCCCGAAACCGCGACCCAGAGGTGGAAGGTCAATGGTAGCAGAATGTCAGAGACTTTAACCACTCCGCCAGCATTGCTTGGGAAACTCAAATGAAAGAAATATCATATATAATGACAATAACCACTTATTGTGTAACATCTTCTGTATTATCATGATGAAAAAATAATATTGGCCAATTACTAATTCAATAGTATGTAAAGTACAATCTGATTAAAATACATATCCTTGTTCTCACTCCGTTTTACAAGGATCTGACAACATCCCATAAGCCTAAGAGGTCACGTCCAGATGACCTTTGTCGCCTCTTTACTTAAAACTTAATAATTTTCCAACGACCTGTCATCTTGCAGCAAGCAATTTCGTCACATTTTTCCACAGGAACTTTTTGGTGACGAAATGACTAAACGGACAAATGTGATTATGCAAGCTTTGTCGCCTCAAAATTTAACTGTCAAGATTCTGCCAGTAGTAATTTGATTGACTAATGCGAAAGGTCATCGGGACATGACCTCCTATTGGATTATCTCAGATCTTGACGCAGCAGAGAGAAGTTTACAGAACGGCGCAGAGATCAAGATATGATTTTAATCAGATTGTGTAAAGTATATGGCAGGACTGTGGATGGCAAGATTACCGTATAGCGGGAAATTTTAGCGGTCAGAAAATTTGGCGATTTGGTCATGAAAAGTGAAAGTTAAATTTTGGCGGGTTAAAATTTAGAGATTTTCTAAAATCTAGGGGTTCAATTTGGCGTTGAGCATATAAATTACCTATCGGGATATATAGATTAATATGTTAGGTCCATATATCCTATCCATGTTGATTAAATTTGTTGTGCATTATACCAACAATACGTACCACTTGTTACCCTCGGGAGTTAACGGAGCAACAGGAGTAATCGAAGGTAAATGACGGTCGGAACGAAAACTATTGCTGAAAGTGAATTTTTCACGTCTATTTAATTGGCGGTGTTAAAATTTAATGGGATAAATTTTGGCAATCTATATACAGACCCGCAAAATCGCCAAATTAAAGCCCCACTAAAATGTTCCGTTATACAGTACATTAAAGTTCTGGGACTATATATAATTCACTAGCAAAGTCTACCAACTTGTTCATGGATAGATTTAAATAACACCTACAAAATCACACCAACTTGCACACCCGACCTTCCTTTCTCGCATACAAACACCTCCTCACAGGTATGTTTCATTACAACTAGTTGTAAAATTACCATCTCAGATACATATGCAAGCAGTTAAGGTTGTGTCCCGACACATGAGTTACATTGATTCACTGTTAGTCATGTGTACTTCACCGCGCCATTGATTAAGATGTTTAATATTTAAAACATGACTAACGTGAATTGATACTTGGCATTCGACATGCTTCAATACCAGCCCTGCTCGTCCTTTGAGGTAAAGAGTGTTTGGTAGTATTAAGTTATATAATTATGAATATAGATATAGCAAAAATATATTAAGTGAACATCCGGATTTATGTTGGTTCTTATTTAGTTATTGAATAATGGCTTCCGGAATATACATTAAAGAAAGGAAACAAGATTATGAAGATAAAGCAAGAAAACGTATAATCTAACAATAGAAATTTCATGCTTTGGGTGAATCATTTTTTAAATTCCGTTATCCTAAGTACAACATTTGGTTGGTTGCATTGATTTAACGTCCGGTATTAGATAATG
Organism: Mimachlamys varia; assembly: GCA_947623455.1. Taxonomy (NCBI): domain Eukaryota; kingdom Metazoa; phylum Mollusca; class Bivalvia; order Pectinida; family Pectinidae; genus Mimachlamys; species Mimachlamys varia. The sequence goes on from OX392540.1 coordinate 33,243,865, forward strand.
CCGGATGCTAAACTACTGCATCCAATCAAAGTTTTGGCGGACATTAAATTAATGTATCCAATGAAATTTGTTTCAGTTGTTTTAATAAATCTTACCTATAGGCAGCCGTTTAAAAATAAAACAAACGTGCATAATATACATAATATAGGCTTCACATGCTTGGATGTAAAACGACCAGTTAAATTACAGGTAATTGAATTAATAAAACATAAGGCATTTGCATTTATAATAGTCTCCATTTTTTATAAATCTAAAATTATCCCATTGCACTATCGTTTTAATATGCATAAGATGTACAGGGACTTGATTTTAAACCACATTTGAATATTAATGTAGTGCGATTAACTCTCTCACACACTCTCGCACAACATAAAATCAAATCAGCAAGGGGGACAACTAATGTCGATTGTTTAATTGGAATAATTGAAAGATTCAATCTCTTCAGGCTATCTATTGGCAAACAGTTTGTTTGTTTTTGAAAACATTTTTGATTTGTTTTTAACAATGTGTGTTTATATATATATATTTGTTCTTTGCAATTTGGTCGCCATAATTTCTAAGATATTGTGACAATATTATATTGTTTTTGCAAAAGTTTTCCGTGAAGATTTTTTCGTTTTTAATGATTGACCTGATTGTTGTTGTTGTTGTAAAATATTTGAGTTACATTTTTATTTCTTACCGTAAAAGCTTCAAAGCTGTAAATGTCATCCTAATGCCATTTAGCGATTGTTTTCCGTCGGCAGCAAATGGTTTTAACACCAAAATGTATTGATTGCATGAAGCCTCAGGCTATTGGACAAAGTGCATATCAGAGATAACAAACATGAACTTAGTTTAAACTTCGACCAATGATGATATGATTTATCTCGACTGATACACTAACCGACTTTTACAATGTAACTGTAATGTTTGTTAATGAATTTATGGAAAATGAAAGATCGACGATGAGAAATTTATATTGAATTGGCAATTATTATTTTGTGCTTTTCATATTTCGTTAAAATGTTTACAAAATCATAAAACATTTTATTTATCAGAAACGATATTAAATTTAAAATGCTTTGTTTTATTAAGAATGAACATTTTTAATCAATCAATGATTCCAAAGACAGGGAAATAATTTTGGTGTAAACAAAATGAAACATCATTAGATAATACTTCAAACAGATATTCATCAAATGAGTTTTATTATGGTTTGTGTCCGGATACCATATACTATAATCATGGTCTTTATTCATGAAACCGTTCTTGTTGCCAAAATTAAGATTCTTCATGCCTATTGTTTGGTTGCGATGAAAAATAAATTGATAAAAATCAACGTTTTCACTATACCTTGGAAAAAGGTTTAAGTATCGAATACCGTTTTACAGGATTTTAGCAAGTACTTGAAAGCTTCTACTGAAACAGGACTACTATTTGAGCAGGGCAACCGTTTTACGATTATGGGTTCAGGTCTTCTAGGTTTTAAATATTGCATTCCTCACTAACTACATATTTGCTTCCAATGCTCTCATAAAAAGTTTTAAATACCAGTGTACTTGTACTTAGTCGCATGCTATTATTTTCACATTGTTCTGTCGACGCTTTCAAAAGTGTTATTATTGTCATTGCACATGTAGTGTCTACCATTCCCTTGTTGTATATCTTAACATTCAATCTAAAATCATGAAAGGGAAAGTGTTTATAACTATACAAAATCAGAGAATACGAAAGCATCAACAAAACCATAATCGATTAAACTAGAGGCAAAATATGAACAAAGGAAAGATTAGAATGGAGACCCCTGTAAAATAAAATAAAGATTGTTTGTCGGAAAAATCGCCTTCAGGAAGCCTATTTCTATTTGAATAACTCGCTGAAATGTTTTTGATACATTGCATGCATTCTTTGCAAAGCTTACAAACACCTTAATGTCATTAGTGGTACATTAAGCGAAACAAAAAAAGCAAGAGGCGAATAAGGCTACGCTAGTATACACAGCAACATAACGGAAGTGTCAGGTATATTATTTCATTAAAAATCCTCCCACCAATCAAATGCCTTTAAACTTTTTATAGCATTTAACCATTCAATGGCCAATAAAACAAAGGTAACTATTACACAAGGCTTAAGATTCTTGGATGTAAAACAACCAGTCACATCACAGATAATTGAATTAATAAAACATGAAGGCATTTAAATATGTATGCATGCAATTCATTTTTTATTGATGTAAAAAATAGAAGCATGCTTGTAATGTTATTCAAGATCTCCGTGTTTTACCTTCATACAGTAAACTCAATGTAACTTCTATTTGATATAAGGTTTTGTACGACATATACACATTGTAGATCACATTGTAGATCAAGGGGCAATGGGGCTAGAACGACAAAACATCAGTCTGAATGACTCATTAGCCTCGTTAAATTTAACTCATTTACCCCTGAAATTCCATAATGAACCATAATTATTACATTCTAACATCTGAAAATGAAGAGTTGAAATATATCTTCAAGAGATAAGCGCATCACTGGTGTAATTTATATTTTGCTGAAAATTCAATAATTTCTTGTAATTGTACAAATTTTGTATGTTTACTTTGTATTTTTGGAGTTACTACATACACTGTATGTGTATGCTTGGGGGTGATATTTACTATCAAACTAATGGAGTTTCTACATGTGTGCATGCTTTAGTGTGATAAATCAATTAAACAAACAAGTTAACAAACTAACGAATATATGTTCTCTGATATCTTATTTGTCTTAAGTATTTGGACATTCTGACAATCTCGCCAATACGTTATTAGCCAAAGAGTGTTACATTAGAAAGGTTTTGCATTGCTTGTCTTTGTGAGCTAGGAAAGACATGCACCCCGGTTACTGATTTTTGCATTAACGAATATCCCGATGAAGTTTCAAACGGTCCGACGACATCGAGGCAGTCAACTCTTTGAATGCTAATTTATATAATTTTGCCTTGCTACCCGTCCTTCTGCAATATATTAAGAAACACAGCAGTTTTAAAATGCTATATAAGTATTTGTTTCCGTTATCAACATTGCAACATATAAAATATATATTTGTATTTTGAACGCTTTTCAAATGAGGCTGATCTGGTATTCTTCTTGTAACAAAATCGAAAAAAAGGTGCTTGTTGATAAAGGAAAACAATAGTTGGTAAACTTTTGACAACTTTGACAGCAATGCATTTTATCATGTAACTCATTAGCACAGAACTTAAACGGATACCGGACATCATGACTGTAAGTCTGGCGATTATGTGGTTAGTCACATGCTATAATGGTGTCCTCTTCGAGGTTCTGTTTATTCTAATAAACACGTCCAATGTAATTATAGGATGTTATGTTCCGGTAGAAGCTGCACGTGTTACGAAGTAATTCTATAGTTATTTGTAATATTTAAAGAAAATCGTAAGTGGTAGATCTTGTTCTAAATATATCACGTTAAAAAAGTTTCACTGGTACATTTTGTTTATGTACACAGGGACATATATTATGTTGTCTTTCTTTAAAAAAATGTGTTTCAGTTTAACATGAAATGGATTGTCTTCTACCTTAAATACAATGTATAGATAACACCGAAGAGTCATTGATTGACGCAAATGCCTCAATTGGTCGACTAACAAATTCAAATAGTGCATGCTATTTTGCTCTCTAATATAGAACGTAGACTTGCTAGATAGTCTGCGTTGCTGTTCAGAACAGAACGAGGCTCTACATATATCTATATGTATAGCTAAAATTATATTTAGACAAGAAAACCTAGTATATAAATGATCAAACATTACAAATATTGCTGCGCTGTAAAATGTTAAAGTCGATTATTTGGATAATGATATCTAGATGCCCTTTATGTTTCGATGTAGCAGTTCTTGTTCCCATTTGAGGACACGACGTTTCTTAAATACAAATAAGTTTACAATGCAGTTTTCGTCGACGAAGCAAAAGACACTATTTTTGAGCTTATTCCGATTCCTGTCTCAATAAAATAATCATCATTTCTTAGTTTGTTTTATATGTGATTTTGGTTTAGTTAACACACATTAAAATAGAAATACTAAATGTAAAGTACTTATCATGTAAAGACTACAAGTTCTCAAATACAGTATAACCTCATTACCTCGAACTAGTATAACTCGAAGACTCCGTTTAATTCAAAGTATTATGTCCGTCCCGACAAAGTTTTACACTAAAACTCAAAACAATTCGAATACTCGGATAACTCGAAGCTGTCCTATGGCCCCGTCGACTTCGAGATTACGAGATTCGATTGTATGAAGAAATTTCCCATATTTACATGAATTAAGTTTATAGATCGTGCTCTGGGGTAGCAGATGGTTGCAATGATGACATAAACACGTTTGATCCATCTGTTATACATGAAAAATATCGCATTCACTTTACATTGTATATTCTGCTCTTAAAAGTATTGACCAAGCAGTGCAGTGTTACCTTGGTGGGTCTCGTAAGTATGTACGTCGTTTGTAATGTTAACTAAATATGATGTCCCCTCGGCCGTGACAATGTCAAACAAGCAAGACATGGAAATATCTATTTTACAATTAAACCATGATCTTTATACATGAATTCATTACTTAGCGCGCAGCTTGCAATCTGCGCAGTTCTAGATTCATCCGGTAACATACTTGTGAGTTTTGCGATATAGAATTTAAGAAAACATATTAAATTGCATTTTTAAGGTGGAATTTTATTTGAATGTATTTCATAAACGTCAAAAAACTGGCTTAAATAAATGTTGTTTATAATTCTAATAACTATTGAATATCAGATATCACCTTTTTCTTTCGTTAGGGAAAGTGTTAAAAATTCAGCTCAAAACATCGCCGTTGCATTAATTATGCATCTTAATGATAAAACAATAGAAATTGCTAGTTCAAAGCATATATTAATACGGAGAAATACGTAGACAAAAGTTTCCCTAGGATGCTTATGATAAACAAAATGTCAAATAAATTCTGTAAAATAAGTAATTATATCAATAAATCAATAACATTAAGCTGACAATGCGCAGTTCAGGCAAGTTTGTGCATTTAGTTTTACCTGGTGAAATGTTCTAGCCCGGAGCTGTTCGTTAGGTGTGAAATCATGTTTGAGACCGCCTTATTTGTCGGATTCCTGGAATTAATGTCAAGGTATATACTAGGTGTAACTGCTACCCTCCTCAGGTAATTACATCTTAGATCATCTTTATAGACATTACATTTATGTGAGGGACCAGTTTATGTCCATTATCTGGATTAATTTAAGCCTTTGAAGTTGTCAAAACATACTTGTCAGTGTTTAAATGTGCCACCTACATTTCACAAACCTTTTATTAGTGTCTATTAAATCCGAATAAAGTCACGAAGGTCTGTATAAAGATAGTTTGCTTTAAATAATTTATTGCTTTCTTAAATCCAATAAACAGTATTATGACAACATATTCTGATATGATTAGTGGACTTTTAAATGGCTACATATATATTACAATGTTTTTGATATAGAACAAATAAGAAATTGATAAATCAATTAAGGTAGGTGATATTTATCGCCCATGCCATCTAACGAAACGGCTCATATCGACTGTAATTGAATTATAGGACAGAAAAGAGAAAACAGTAGTCAAGTCTGCCATGCCCTTGTCAGAAGTGACAAACAAGTATGCATGGACTTTGAGGAATGAAGTTCACACTTAATGTTTATTGCTGGTATTGAATAGTCCCGACAGACCTGCCTTGTTTAAACTAACTGTACTTAAACATGTCACACGAAACATGCAGCTACCACTAATTAGATGTTAATTAGTATATAATTGTCGTCCTCAAACCTATTTTGGATACGAAGAAAGAATTAATATAATTAAATCAGGTAGATAATTAAATCCAAACGAGACATTAACTAATATAAATATACACCAAAGTTTAGATAAGTTTGGAAAGGGGAAATAATAGGGGCACCTGTACTTTGCTCCAATGAGTTTTTGATATCTTATTAGTTTGTTTTTGGTTTATTTTTTATTTGTGACCTCTCTTGTCCTGCACGTTGTGAATACAAAATTGTTCCTGCTGCCCCCAGTGCATGATTCGTAAGAGGCGACTAAATAAAATTTTCTATTTCTGTAAAAATGTCTCCTATCAAATGTCTCCACACTGAACAATCCTCCGTTTGAGGAAGGCTTTGGGTCCTGTCGACTGACCGAGACATACAAAAGAACTAACTGGTTCACCGGTTGCCACTTTGTTTTGACTGATTGGAATGCACTGCCGTGGGTCTTCGGAAGTGTACTTCGGTGTGGTAGCGCTTTAAATCGGCACACATCCAGGACAATCGCAATGAGGTTTACAAAAACATACACTCGCAGCGGGAGGGCGCCTTATAAATACTACGAGTTTATTTATATCAAAATAATTAGCATTTTTGCGTATCAGTGCTTCCTTTGGTAAAATATAAAAGAAAACAAGTGGAAATATAAAAAAGAAATCGAGAAAATAGACTAGGGTATTGTATATCGTTATTCAGTTACTTTTAGGGTAAAACCAAAAGTGATAGAAAACCGATGGGTCAACAAAATCATAATCCCAACTCCAAATCGATTTATACGGAAATATTTACACGGTGACTATTGAAATACAAGATAATACGACCAGATGTTTTGGAAGGGTAAGCGATTGGTAGGTGTTTTAATGCTATATAACAATCAAGTGATTTAAAGTGAACCTGATATTTTGTCATACATGTACATTGCAAGAAAATAGGTTAATCTAGAGCAGTATTTTTAGACACTCAAACTAAGCTATCTATTTGTGTTTTAGGGACCCAGACCTAAATATAGACTAGAGAGAAAATATCAAAGTCGACCTCTAGTGACAAAATTGACGAACTCTTTAAAACATTGCATAAAGTGTTCATACTCAATGAAAAGTATACTTAAAGCAGTGTGCGCATATACATTACACTCTATTTAAAAACCTGTGCATTCCAGTTATTCATGAACTTAGCAAATTAATCTTCTAAAAAATGGAGATATATTTTTTTATCTTTATGTTAATTCCTTGACGTCATATAAGGTTAGAGGTGCTACACAGGTTATCGAGTCAAGGGGAATCAGACGAAGTCTATCTCGTAAAACATCATACACCTTTATACAGGTGAGAATAGGTAAGATGTAAGCTTGATGCTACAACAAAGTTGTGTTTGAATATCAATCATTTCTTTAATAACTAAATCATAAACATGGGATATTGATGTTATATGGTCTAAGCTGATTACTATTTATAAGATGATATGAGAATTTCTGATATTTTAAAAACAAAGTCGTAATAAAGAATTGTTGAAATTGAATTGAGATAATGGGCGAAGCTATGTAATCGGTTCGTTGCACATGAACTACATTTCTTTTGCTAAAGTCTTTGTGTAATGCGTTTTGAAGGTCAGCTCTAGATCTTCACAAATTCATAACTGACATTAAAATATCTTTAAATTCGAGAATAGTGACTGCAAAGGAATGTTTTGACCTGAAAATTGTACATAATGCATTATTCGTACTATTGTTAGATGACTTAATAGGCACATATGCTGCACTTTTAAAATTTAGTGATAGATACAGTACGCAGAGAAAAAATGAATTTAACTGCATCCTACAGCTGTTCCACTCTAAGATATAATTCTAAGCACTAACGTTGATAAAGAATCGACATCTATGGGTTTATTTAAGTTTATCAGCAATGAGTGTTACAGGACTGTAACAGCGTTTGCTAAAACGCTCACCGGTGTACCGCCAAAGCGTCCGTACCACAAAACTATATTCAAAAAGAGCTGCTATGAGTGTCCAAACGTCATGATTATCTTCATGTTACTGGTCAGTAGAAAAAAATTTGTTAGAGCATCCTAAATTTCGGTAATGTCTGTCTTAATTCAACGCCATCAAGTTTGGTTAACTACCGATTTACCATTACACTGGAGGTACACATGCCCCCCTGAATGTACCACGTGACTGCCAAATCACGTGACATTCATTCCCGAAAGTTGTATCTCGGAAACGGCGTATACCAAGGAATCATATCCTATTGTGGTAATTTATCCGTATTTCACAATACATGTAATTGTACTGTACAAATAATAATCCATGTTCTGTTCCTATTCCTTTTTCCTGTCTTTAATCATTTCGTAAATATGGGGACAGTTTTATTTCATTTTTGCATTCATTTCACTGTCTTGCCGATACGTATATTGGGGAAATACACCCATGATAAAACATCATCGTCTTGTTTGTTGAATTGCTGACTGTATAACTAGAAAAATACTAATACATGTTTATTTTCCAATATATTATCAATCTGATTAAAATACAGTTCTTCACCATAACTATCGTGTGTAGAATCTGATAACCTTTGTATTCACCAATCAAATCGTTGCTTACCATATTCGGAAAGTGAAAATCTAATTTCGATTTGTTTCTACACTTGTCGTTAAACCAAAGTAAAGTAGCGAGCAACCCGAACGACCGTATACAAAAATGGCGGCGCCCAGTCCAGCGGTCTCTACGCCAAGGCGTATGTTGTTTTTGGACATTTGGTTTTTTGAAGAAATATATAAATGAAATAGTTAATACAAGTGATACATGTATCATATACAGACTTCTGGCATAATTACTGTATGAAAACTCATACTGGCGAAGGTTTAAATTTCGCAAATTCGAGAAAGTTAACACTTTAGTAAATCTGAAAAGTAATGGGTATAAAAAACTTATTTCAAAATTATTTTGTGATCCGCAGAATTAAAACCCCGAGGATAAGCTTAATGCGGAAAACCGCGAAAGGTTACACCCGCGGAATTTAACACCTATACAGCATGTGAAGGCATAAATTAGTTTTATCTATTCAAGGTATTTAAAGTGGTCAGACTATAATAATAATGTATGCTGTTAATAATATATGGATACAAACGTGTACAAATAGTCTTACCATATCACAGTTAAGATTGGTACATAATATACACATTAAGAGAGGTACATACCATACGCATTTTCGCAGTCCGCGATTTTGGAATTATACAGTACTAGTTCAAATTTACTTATAAATTAATAAATTAAAGGGGTTTTACGCACCTGACCCTTATGCTTTTACATAAGTTTAGAAATTTTGGATTCCCACCTTTTGGCCTCTAGCATCCGTGCGAGTCCCAGAATGACGAAACAGCTGTATGATGCAGTTTAATACATTTTTTTCGGCATACTGTATCTATTGATAAATTTAAAAGGTGCAGCATATGTGTATTACGTCATCTTCATTGAATAATGGCTAATTGTTTCATCGATAACACTTCTAAAACAAAAGTTCAAAATATCTTTATCAACACCAAACATCTTGTATCAATTAAAAAACGATTTGTTTTTAACTTGTTAACCTTGAATACAATATTGAAAAAGTGGTACAATTTTTTACATTCTTTCAATATATTGAACAATAGACACTTAGTTTGTAGTTAAGAGTCTGTATATCATTTGAACATTATTAATGAATTAGCTATTGGAATTGAATGTCAATTTGACTGCATTTACAATAAGTATATTCAATATTGAGCGCGCGCGTTAGCACTTGATAGTGAATATGTTCCTTGGTTAACTGTACAGTCCATCAAAGGTTGCAATGGGACATCATATTGAAAAGGGGAAATAATAATTGGTGATATTTCGAATAAAGAACTAAAAATCTAATACTAAATCTGCTTTATGCCCTCTTCAAAATATATAATGAATTCACCACACCTTGAAAGATTCCCCCAAATAGCATTGCTAACAAATAACGATTCCTGTCTTCAATAACAAAACTACTTTGTTTTTTCATTGACTTAATGAACGGCAGTGTCTGGATCCGTAGCATGTTAAACTTAATGTATACATAAGTGAAAAAAAAATCCCCGAAAAACAAAAACAAAAATAAAAATCTTTTCAAAACGAAAATCACAAACTTGAGTGTTTGAGCTTTAAACAGCAAATAAGGAAACACCTAATTTACACACTGCAATGTTTTCTTGTTTTAATGCCTTCAAAAGAGAGTCTAACGAGTAAAGAGGAAACTGCAATATATGTAGTCTGGTGAACATATGATCATGTGCACAGTAATTACACAATAAACCCATTATTGGCATGTTAAAGGTGTTGCGGTATCCGTGCGAAATCCGGTGAGAGTCGGGAATGTCCGGACTTACTAATACAAGATGAACCTAAAACAATGATGATGTTATTACAGGAACAATCATGACTTCAAAACGTCAAAACAAACACATGTTTTACTTCAAATAATCCTGTATGTGTTGTATTTTTTGGCAGTATTGCAACAAAAAGCAGCACCTGCGACATTATAGAAACAAATGTGCTACCTTTAAAAGGAATATATTTCTGAAATTTGTTGATGAGAGGGAATTTTTTTTAATTGCTTTGTACAACTTTTCAACTTACATTATTAAAAGCTTAACAAATACCAAAAAACAGCAAAAACATAATCCTGTTTTAAATTAATCGAGAAGGAAACTTAAACTGAAGTAAATAATAGCTAGTGACACAACATTTTATGTCCATAAAAATACATTTGGGTGGCGCTGGACTGGAATGTTAACACCATTACAGTCCTGTGGCGTATTCTTGTGCTCCACCTTTGTTGGATAGAAATATTCAAGATATTGTTCATGTTGTAAATATGTCTATGCAACATGGCTGACAATGTTATTGCCATGTCTGCCATGTTATCCGTCATTTAATAAAATGACATTAAATGGAAATGTTTTATTCTTTGTTGTTCTTGAAGTATATATATATCCGACAAACCTAGCTTAAGTCGTTACTGGCTAATCGTGATGTAGATTTATAGCATAAATATAATTTATACCAATAAATACATTTATGTTGTACATCGAAATAGTATATGAATTTTATTTACCTTATAATTACTGGAAAAATGAGAAGTAGAAAATCCAAGGTCAATCGAGTACGCCCACCTAAAATTAGCTCGGGCTATCAGCCAATCAAATAGCTGGATTCACGTCATGTGACATCAACAAAACATTTTGCAAGGTGAATAGGCGCTCGGAATTTCTTGGTCCCACCATCCCACCCTTAATTTCTACTTCTCTTCTTTTCAACTCGAATTGTCGAGTATACTATTCAAAGTGTTTGCGCATTCTTGTGCTCCACCTTTGTTGGATAGATATATTCAAGATATTGTTCATGTTGTAAATATGTTTATGAAACATGGCTGACAATGTTGTTGCCATGTCATATTGTTTATGTTGTAAATATGTTTATGCAACATGGCTGACAATGTTATTGCCATGTCTGCCATGCTATCCGTCATTTAATAAAATGACATTAAATGGATATGTTTTATTCATTGTTGTTCTTGAAGTATATATATATCCGACAAACCTAGCTTAAGTCGTTACTGGCTAATCGTGATGTAGATTTATAGCATAAATACACTTTTTGTATTTTCTTTTAAACAAACAAATTGGTGATTTGTAAATCTTAAAACTAAAAACCTTATTTGTATAGCACTATTTGGTTTATTGTCTAATATTTACATTCCAAGTGAACTTTGACTCAATATACTTTCTAAAGAGTTTGAAGGTTATTTTTCGATGAACTTTTTAGTTGGCGTATAAATACATCAGTAAAGTAGTGCAGGAGATATAAACCCCTTTCAAAACTGTTTACAACCTAGGGTTTGTTTCAGTTTTCAGATTGAATAGCCGGGTTTGTGTTGTTCTATTTAATAGTTGTTATCTATTGAAAACAGCTATGAATTTGATCGGGATGACGTCATACAGTGAATGATGACGTCACACGTCTTGTCACCATGTGTTGCACAGACTTGCATAAGTCCAATATTTAAGAAATTGCCTCCAACATATCGTAATCAACACGAATGTAAATATTAGGTTTCAGTCCTGTTTTGTTGAGGTTAGTTCATTTAATTTGTCTCAACACCCATTGAGGTTTATACGCTATAAACCACAACAAAACATGATTGAATCCTATATTTACATTCAAGTTTATCATGAGCTAAAGATTAAATCCTGAAATAGAGGACACAACATAATATAAGAAACGTTTCACATGAATCGCCTCTTACCACATTGTTAATTCAAGGGTATACAGGAATGAGTCGAACAACATTTTCCCGAACTCGTATAACTGGAAGACTCCCAGACAAGCTCAAACTAAACATCAACTCTATTAATCGAATACTCGGATTTCTCGAAGAGTTCCCACTGTCTTGCCGATTTTGAGGTAACGAGGATAGACTGTAATAACTTATTATTTTGTATATATATCAATATCGAAACCGCCGCACTCGAAGCGTCTTACAGCAGAGATAAATTGTTTTTTAAATTTTGTTACATATTAATTAGACATTTTAATAAAAAAAATCTGTTTCGATGAACAATACAAAAATATGTAAACGGTTAAATGCAATATTTGTTTTTCATTTATGCAAGTGGATGTCTTTCATACAAAAAAGAAATGGAATTAACGAATAGCAAAATGTCAACAACAATAACTCATATTCAGCATGAACATGTTCAGGTATGATACTATATCTGCAAAAAGAGGTGGATTTATATTACGATTTCAAAATATGGTAATTAGAAATATATTACATTGTTGATATCTGTCAGGTATGATACTATTTCTGCAAAAGAAGTGGATTTATATTACGATTTCAAAATATGGTAATTAAAAAAATAGTACATTGTTGATATCTGTCAGGTATGATACTATTTCTGCAAAAAGAAGTGGATTTATATTACGATTTCAAAATATGGTAATTAAAAATATATTACATTGTTGATATCTTTCAGAAAACTAGCAGATTAGTTTGTATATCTTGTTATTAATGTATATATATACCCCCACTGCACATACATTAACTTACATTTACAAACAAGGTCATAGATATTATTGCTTTCTATTCTATGACATTGCTAGCTTAATAAATCTTCTGAAAAAAAGTTGTACTGATTTATTTTTCATCTGTAAACGTATGCTGTGTTTTGCAATATACTTCTGAACCTATAGTTTCTTAGTAGGCGAAAGAGATATTCTTTCATCTAAATTAACAGCGGAAATATTTAGTTAAAAAAACCCACAAAAGACCGGTGAAGCTGACAATACGTTTTCGATATGAGTCGATTTAGACCCCCTGGTTAAACCCCGACGTGTGTACTTCTCATTAATCCTACCTTATACAAACATCTATATCATCCACCTTTATCATAATAACAGTACATGTCGCCTACATGGTAAGAACTCTGTGGACTTCAAACCTCGGCTATCACTGTAGTGATATCCACCCATATCAATTACACCCTTAAGAAGGTCAAGTATCGTGATTATTGATGACATATATTCCAAAACAGTATGTTTTGAGTGTTTAGTTCATGCTAAATTTAATATTATTATTTTTATAAGACAATAAATAATTTATATAAAACATCGATATTATATGTTTTATATTCGTAGGTGAAGCAGAAGCACGACTTAAATTGTTTCCTATAGTAAGTTTGGACATCCCACCCACTCGTTGCATTATCGACCTGTTTACCAGGTGATAACACGACATGTAGCGGTACGATACATAAATATTTGATTTACATTTTAATTTACATTTTGATTAATAACCTTACTAATAACACTTTCGCTGTACATTCCATTACTCGAACCGAATTTGTTGTTATAGTTCAGTATAATAAAAGAAAATAAACAAAAAAACTCACAATCGATTAAACTAGAGGCAAAATAAGAACAAAGGAAAGATTTACATGTAGACTCTCTTAAAAGCACAAGAGAATAACACCAGGTATTCCGGAAGAGTAAGCGTATTCTGCGTCATCGACGACACCGACGACACCCGCCTTAAACTTACACCTTCATTTTCAGACAACGCATTCTGGAATATATTTCTGCCAATCTGTTTCAACAGTAGAGTAGACATTTAGTTTTTATGCGATATGCTACCATCTTTCATCTAATGTATTACGTTGACTAACAATATATTTTATACAAATATACCAAATCTAGTTATGTTTTAGGACTATTATATTCATTACAAACACAGACTACACATGCACTGTGGCTTTAATCCTGTTAGTCGGTTAGTGGGTTGGTATTTGTTCTATTTATTTCGGTAAAAAAGGAAACAAATCGCCTACTCAATCTACTAACATGTAAAACCAGCAGAATTGTTTGTTTATGCTGTCACATCCGTCATCTAGTTGTGTCAAACACGTTGTCCACGATAATAAAAAACCAACAAGGAATGATATACAACTGTATTCCATGCCACGAGCACATATAATATTGCCGCGAAAAGAAAATCAAGTAAACGACGTATGTTTTGAAAAAAAAAAATCAGAAACCATAATTCAAACTCAAAATCGATTTAACCAGGGGCACAATATGGACAAAGGAAAGATTCACATGGAGACCCTTGCAAAAGTACAAGAGAATAAGACCAGGTGTTCCGGAAGAGTAAGCGTCTTCTGCTTCATCGACGACACCCGCCATGTAAATCTTTGTCACATCCAAGAAAACATCAAGTTCTCAAAATGAGAACCGAGTATCACTGTCATCACAACAGGTAAACACACTAACAAGGAAACTCAAAAACGTCCATCTTCATATCACACAAAGATACAGATTATTTCTCGATGATATCAAGATGGCGACCGTAAAACTTGCCCATAGTTTTCATCAACCTGCATTTCTCGAATCCCTGTGCCATAAGTTTGTTCGTCAGCAGTCGACATTCTTTGATTTAAAATAAGAAATTGTTAACATTTACTTTTTTGTTTATTATTGATGACGTTGCTACATAATGAAAATGTTCTTATTGTTGATGATGATGATGGTGATGATGATGATGCTGATGCTGCTGATGATGACGACGACGATGTGTCAAGATAATAAAGCATACTTGCTGACGAAATTTTTAACAAAACAACAAATGTCTTATTTAAGACGGAATATATACAGAAATATCTAATCTATATGTAAATTCTGTGAAATGAAGCAGCAGTATTTGATAAACATGTATAGCTATATACGATGGTTAATGACCTTACCTGATATTGGGTTCATTAGATGAAACGGACGGATGACTCTCACTTGTACTAACAAAAGAACGGTCAGCTATAGGCTCATAGTGCAATAGGACTCTAATAACTAATATATCACAGTCACGTTATACCGGACACATGTGTGATACATGTTATACACGCGATGGCGGCAGTACAGCCTGTAAAATTACAATTATATGTTTTGATGTGTCAACGAAGGCAAAGCTGTCGGACAATCTGCAAATATGCCTAGGTTGTTATACTGTTCGCTGAATGAAACAGATCTTTGTTAAAATAACAAAAAGGCAAAGTAAAATAAAAAGTACTTTTTATTATTCTGTACTTTATCAATGTGTTACACGAACATGTTTATTCCATTGAAATAAACGGGACAAATTATCGTACGGGCTTGGCGGTAGTGTTTGAACACTGTATCAGTGATAGACGGACGGGTGATTGTTTATGTAAACATTAAATGTTTACAGTAGATTTCGTCTGGATCAGATAACAAAACAGATAGCTAAGGTCATATTAATCCCAATCGGTCACATAAACCCCTATAATAGCAGGAATAAGAGCGGCAATGAGAACACCCAAGCGACAGAGAAAGTCTAAATATTAAATTTCAAAATTCTCTCTTTTTTTATTGGTTTTGAATCTTGATTGGTAAGTAATACAACAAACAGCGACTTATTTTCAAACATAATTCGAGTATGTCGACCATAGGTTAATTCGGGTTAGACCCTTCCAAATAGAGGACGAATTCCAACTGCAGGACTATTTAAAGATAAGACAAATATGAACACGAGTTACAATAAACAACAAAAGGTAAATTATTTTGTCTAACTGTAAAGACAGCTTCTTTCAAGGTCCGCCTCCGCTCCAAAGAGTCAAGTCACATAGAATCGAGCGACAATCTGCTATAGACTCGACGCCGGTTTCCATTGATGACTGATACTAATTAAGGGAACACCCAATTTTATTCTCTTCTACTTTTTATAATAATACTAATAATTCGATGTTCTGATATACCACTTTATCACAACTTGAAGGTCGCCTCAAAGCGGTTCACAAATTAGTATCCGTGGTTATAGGGCCTTAGCAGCCAATATCATTCTTAACTCTCTGGGGAGCATACAACCGGTGCTGCCATCTCGGCGCTCACAGCTAGCAGTCTGTAATTTCTAGCACTGTCCTGCCACGTACCCATTTGCAGCTGAGTAGACTGGAACAAGCGGAGTATCTTGCTCAAGGATACAATAAAGTGCTGAGACCGGGACTCGAACTCGCAAGAGTAAATATTTCCTTTGTTCATAGTTCAGTCGATTTTTAGTTAAGATTACGTTTTTTGTTAATGGTTCTGCAATCTGTGATTGCGTTGCTATGAAGTCTACGTACACTGTTAAAGCAAAATGAAAGGAGAAATAACCCGAAATGCCGCCTAGGCCTTGAGACTTATAGGTCAGATACCACTATATAGTTAAGATAGGGACATTCACCTATTTGTACTAGACGCTTGACCAACACCTACAGTAATTAATCTTATGTAGGTATGCTAATGGCGTCAGCCAGCGGTCATTTCATCATCCGGAAAATACCTGAGACACACATTGTAATGCTGGTTATAAATCAATGGATGGACATCCTAATACAGGATGCGGAAGTCTCCGGGATGTTTACGGAAAGCATATTTGATTTCCTAGACAGGTAACAATCACAAAAAAAGATTATATATTATGTACCGTTTTCTTGTTTGAATAAATGCAATACACTTCCTTGAATTAATGACACGAAATCGTCTGGGCCACGGTTAAAGAGTTTATTAATTGGCTCTGTCTGGCTGTTGAATATTGATGAGCCTTTTGATAATTCAACACTGAATATATCACATTACAATAAAGTACATAGGCGACAAAGTGGCATGCATATCAATGTCTACACTAAAATACTTAAACGTATTTGCGTTGCCGACCCCCGTACATACAGTAAATATTATTAAGTCATATCAACTCAAACAATTCATCTGCAGACTCTACAACATGTCTTCGGACATATTTCGTGACAAACATGTCTGAATGACCTAACAAAAATGCTCGACCTATCTTGTCCTATAGACACAAATGCCTTGCCTACCATGTTATATAGACTCAACAGAAATAACCGACCTACCATGTCATATAGACTCAAAACAAACGCCCGACCTACGATGTAATATAGACTCAACATATATACCCGACCTACCATGTCATATAGACTCAAAACAAATACACGACCTACCATGTCATATAGACTCCAACCAAACGCCCGTCCTACCATCTTATATAGACTAAAAACAAATGCCCGACCTACCATGTCATGTAGACTCAAAACAAACGCCGGACCTACCATGTCATATAGACTCAAATACCCGACCTACCATGGCATATAGACTCCAAACAAATACCCGACATACCATGTCATATAGACTCAACACAAATACCCGACCTACCATGTCATATAGACTCAAAACAAATACACGACCTACCATGTCATATAGACTCAACACAAATACCCGACCTACCATGTCATATAGACTCAAAACAAATACCCGACCTACCATGTCATATAGACTCAACATAAATACCCGACCTACCATGTCATATAGACTCAACACAAATACCCGACCTACCATGTCATATAGACTCAACACAAATACCCGACCTACCATGTCATATAGACTCAACATAAATACCCGACCTACCATGTCATATAGACTCAACACAAATACCCGACCTACCATGTCATATAGACTCAACATATATACCCGACCTACCATGTCATATAGACTCAAAACAAATACACGACCTACCATGTCATATAGACTCAACACAAATACCCGACCTACCATGTCATATAGACTCAACACAAATACCCGACCTACCATGTCATATAGACTCAACACAAATACCCGACCTACCATGTCATATAGACTCAACACAAATACCCGACCTACCATGTCATATAGACTCAACACAAACACCCGACCTACCATGTCATATAGACTCAAAACAAATACACGACCTACCATGTCATATAGACTCAACACAAATACCCGACCTACCATGTCATATAGACTCAACACAAATACCCGACCTACCATGTCATATAGACTCAACACAAATACCGACCTACCATGTCATATAGACTCAACACAAATACCCGACCTACCATGTCATATAGACTTAACACAAATACCCGACCTACCATGTCATATAGACTCAAAATAAATACCCGACCTACCATGTCATGTAGACTCAACACAAATGCCCAACCTACCATGCTTTATATATAGACTCAACAAAAATGTCCCATAGACTTGCCACGGACTCAACACAAATGCACGATCTGCCATGCCCTATACGATTGCCGTACCATTTAAAACCTTGCATGTTTGCTGACTCAACACTAAATTACCCACAGTCATAGTTATGCAACTAAACAGGACACCCACTGTTCCAATTCAATTAATTAATCGTTACTCAACTTTTCTTGTTTATTTATGCAACCCCTAGTTTCTTTTTTCGAATAAAACTACACAAGAAGGTTCAGTGAGTAAAGCCTTTTTAAAAATATAGATTTTTTAGAAGTTTTTAGAGGTTTTAAATAAATAAATAAATAAATAAGAAATTAATTAAACAAAAACTAGACAAAACAAAAAAATGTATATAGGAACGATATATAAAAAAATCAATTTCAAATCAAAACCAATACATTTTATTAAACAAAAGCAAAACAATCCCGAAAACCACATTATTGTTATTATGTACAAACACCAATGGCAAACCACTAGCCTTTGCATTATTTGTTAAAATGACCAAGCTATTTGTTCCGAGGTAAAAGTGTTGTTCCCGCAATGATTTATACATTTAATGGTCAGTTTATCAGTGCTGACCTTACCTTGACCAGTACATGCTGCCTTGACATATCTCGTATATTTGTACATACTATATATACAACAATTCACTAGGTCGACTATTGCGAAGTAAAGGCTTTTTTCATATGTTTCTTTAACTTACTTTGAAAGTAAAACAAATATTACGCATAGAAAAGAATTGCATTTTGACTTTCGAATTGGGTCATAAATGATTCTGAAATCTCTATTATTATGCTATAAATCCATTAATTTTATAATAACATGCAGTAAAACAAATATTACGCATAGAAAAGGATCGCATTTTGACGTACGAATTGGGGTCATATATGATTCTGAAATATCCAATATCATGCTCCCAATCCATCAATTTTATAATAACATACAGTAAAACACACATAAACTTAATTGCAATATACAGAGGCGCAGTCAGTTAAGGATTCATCGATGATGCTATAGGCCAAGAAAGTGAAATCTTACATTGGTAGAAATAGGAGAGAGGAATTCGACCTTGATAGCTCTGAAAAAGTACAAGAGAATAATATTTAGTTTGAATTATTTTGTTTTACGTCCTATAAGCAGTCAGGTTCACTTAAGGACGTGCTAAGTTTTTGAGATTGAGGAAAGCCGGAGTGCCCGCAGAAAATTACCGACCTGCGGTCAGTACCTGCCATCTTCACTACGTGGATTTCCAACTTGCAACCCAGAGATGGAGGGCTAGTGGTGGAATGTCGGGACACCTTAACCACCGTGCGCCCTAAGGGAATGGGACTAGATGTTCCTGAAAAGTAAGTGTATTATATACTTCGACGACGACACCGGCCTTGTAATTCTAGGTCAAGTCATAACATGCAATTAAACGTTTCGCAGAGCAGATTTAGTGAACATAGATGTTGATAATATTCGTTAGGGGAATATTAACGCTTACAGAATTGTCATAGTCACATTTTTGCATGAACTTCGACTGTTGACAAATAACCATGTTTTGATGTAATTATGGTTGAAGATGAACTTTCAAGGGCAATGTACCATTGTTTGTTATTGTGATGTTCGTGCCTTTTTGCGCAGTACATGTTTATTCCAATGTAAGATGTCTACCAGTCGTTCGAATACCAATAGTATGTGAACCTTGGCCGTCAAAACAAATACTGCATTTGCTTGAGGTCAAGACTTCTCGGAGTAAATCCAATCGCAGAATAACATATTATGATTGAGGAGGCTGTCGTTTGTCACAACGTATTATCATTGTTACATTCGTTGATATTTTCCATCAGCTTTTCGATTCTTCATATCAGATAGGAGACTGCACACACGAGGCCCCCGGCTAACAGGAGAGGGAAGCCCAGACGGATTCGTCCAGCAATACAATGTATCATGATTCATGTGTGATTAATATTCGTCACCTTTGACAACACCCACATACCAAGTACTTGTTGACAATAAAGGTGGCCTTCACACCTGTCGGCCATCGGATAACGATGTAGAGTGCGGAAGTCAATCTAAAAGGGTGAACCTAACATACAAACATGTGCTTCATCTTTTAACTTAAGATTTAGTTTACGCTGTATTGTAGAACTGTTGTGTCTTTCTAGGAGTCGTCAGTGATGGTAGGGAGCCAGAAGCTGCGAATCGAAATTGTCTAAATTAAGCAAAGGGTCAGATACGTAAAACCCATTTAATATACAAAACAATCAACACTTTATCATAGAAATCGGATACAGAACTATTTAATGTATAGTTTCAATGACAAAAGCAAATGGCCATAGGTTCATTATTTTTATCATACGAAAAGTTAAACCTATTTCAATTTTCGAAACCGGGAGATATCTGTACTAAATAGTTTTGCTAGTCAATTGTGAATAAAACGAAATATCTGATTGAAAGATAAGAAATATTTAGCGACATATACAGACAGTGTAGTTCCTATAATGTCAATTTATTAAACTTGATTTTTATTGACTCCGTCTTATTTTTTCGTTCAATCAGTCGTCCGAATCGTCACCATATTGTCTCACAAATCCACGAATCCAAGTGAATAGATCAAATATTCGTATATTCATTGTAAGCTTTATAATCAAACAGCACTATTGTCTGTTTACATATAAACAACATGATTCTTTTACATTGATGTTCTACGTGTTTTGTTCATCCAAACTTTTAATGGCAAATATCAGTTGATGATTTCTTGTATCGTTTTATTTTCTTTCTTTCTTTCTTTCTATCTTTCTTTCTTTCTTTCTTTCTTTCTTTCATATTTTCCCTTTCATATCATAAAGTCTAGTTTTACCAAACAGTGTTTAAATTTGTACATTTTTTTTAAGTTAACAAGATTAAGAGCATTAAATTTTTAACTGATTCATTGATTAAATCAATTTGTTACCCTTTAAGGTATTTAGCGGACATACAGCAAAGACACGGTTAGCCGATGTAAACTCTACCAGTGGTACGGACACACAAGAATGCCGCCGACATCCTCACTCACTTGGATTCATGGATGTGATTAATCTACTCTCATCTCCACAACAACCACATATCAAACGATTATAGCTTTACCACAGGTATGTGACCATGTGGTCGAGGTCACTCGACAAATATTAACATGGGAAGAGACTAGAATAGAAAACTGTATTAGGGGTCAGAACATCATTAAAATCCAATGGCAGGTTCTTCACAAACCCATATTTACTTATCTTCACCCATGGAATATGAAACGACAAAATCGAAGTCTCAAAATGAAGCAAATACATGTATAAAGCTGATACATGTATCTGTATGAAGATAAAATGCATCATGCGCCAGCGTAACGGTTAACTAGCCAAGTTCATAAGAATGTGCATAATCAAACAATCGGTCGGTGTTTGGTATACAGGCTCAAGAAAATAGCTACAGTAATAGGGAATCATCGATTTAGTCTTGACCGATTTATGTATGCGGCAGGAAAGCAAATCAATGGAGTTTTTATTGAAACTAAACGACTGAATTTACTCTCGTTTTTCAACAAAGGTCATATGAATTAGGGAATACAAATACACCTTTTTTCTTCGTGTTTTATCTCGATATCACAAGATGTAAGTGAATTAGTTTATAAAGACAAGGAGACATTAATTAAGAAATCAGTTACTTTGATTTTTATAAATCATTCTTATCAGCCCGGAAGTAAGCACGCAGGGGTCTTTTGAAACAAATGAAAGATCTTAAATAAACTAACCATACCTTGCATATTTCAGTCCTATTCGGACAGTGCATATACTCTCCATAGTAATATATCTTTGTCATATAGCCTTGTATTCCATCACTTATATACTTATAAGCATAGGCAACGGTCAAGTTTGTTGATTTCTTTTTCCGGTCATACTGACTTCCGGCAGCAATATGCGTTATGATTTATTAAAGTTATTAACATTCTTCATAGCGTTCTGACCTACTAAGATTTGTCTGTGACGTCAGACAGTCTATACATCATAGCAGGCAGCGGGCACGATACCTCATTCGTTCGCCAGACATTTTTGTCACATCTACTAACAAGTAGGGTATACAAATGTGTTCAAAACTGAAATCTCCATATGGCTAGGTGGAGCACTTTACCTCGTGTTATTTATAAATGGAATACATCAATATATATTTATATAACTACACATAATAAACATTCTGTGTTATTCTGAAAAGCATATAACATTTTCGCCCTCTTAACACAAGTTGTCTCTCTAAAGAAATATAAATTATATCTATACATTTGATACAGTGCACATAGCCCGAGCTTCTCTAACGTTAACAGTACATAATTAAACCAGCTTTAAATAATAAATACAGTCAAAAAATACGGTTTTGAGGAGTTTTTTAGTGGCAAACTACTTGATCTATGCCACCTAGCAAATATCTCCCTATTTGACCGCCTGAATGTAAGGCAGGGATATGAAATGATCGCATGAGTAGGTTTCACTGTATTCGAAAAAGAAGGATGCGACAGACACTGATACAATGTAAACATTAAATTATAAGAATATGTTGAAAATCTTAAAACAAAAAAAATATCTTTTTGTTGTCTTAAAATAGCAATCAAATTTACAAAACGTCACCAAGCGCGCAATAAATTATTGTAGAATGCACCCGAATATAAAGCTATGAAGGCTTTGATCACCAATCAACTATAAATAAACTGAACTACCAAATGTGTTCGACTTAAAATGTATTGATGGCTCATTTCCCCCTCGTAAACAACCCGCTCTCTGTTATTGAAAGTCTTCGGGTTCGAGTATGAGATGAAGTATTTACAAGTTTTAAATTTGTTATTTAGCTCATGTGATATACAATAAGTGTGTGGTGCAGTATTTACATGACAACCTCGTGTCAATAAAATAAATCATTCTAGTCAAATTTACGCCGGTCGAGAGGTGCAAAATGATAGCTGGAGCTCTTTCATACACCAAAATATGGTCAATGGATATTGATTATTTCGATAAATCAACAGGAGCTGTATATATACAGAAGTGTTTGCGTGTAGGCGCGTTCGAGGAGTGTCCTTCTGCTACAGAGCTATTCAACACGACAATAGTTGACTAATGTAACGCCAAATATTCGATGGATATTTCCATAATTGAACGACTACATTAACTTATATTTTGGTGGTTGTTACTGTTGTCGACATGATAGAATGTTGAACATGGATAAACAGGTTTTTCGTGTTTGTCAAAGAAATTATTGATAAACAAAATGGTTTCTTGCCTCTTTTTAATGGAGTAGGAGTTGTTTTTTTGAAAAAAAATCTGAATTTTTTTTCGAAACTCTTCTGCCCTTTATCTTTACAGCCAATTTAAAAAATGCATTTATTTAATTATTATGGAAATATTGGTCTTGAATCATCTTGTAGCATAATATTTCCAAATTTAAATTATGCCTTCTCATTCACCCCAAGAGAATGCGTATATAGCGAGCAAACGACACCCGCCATGTAAACCTAGGTAACATCCAAGTAAATATCATGTTCTCAAAGTAAGATCAAATGAGGCATCAGTCCAAATCAATGCAAGTCGGTAAATAAATGAGCATATTAAAAATAAATCCACCTTCAAAGCATAAAAGGGTTTAGGATATATTTGAATTATATCAAAATGGCGGCCATAAACTTGTTCATAGTCTTCATCAACCTCTCGTTTCTGATGTGCCGTTAATTTCTTCGCCAGCGGACAAACAGGAACAATGAAACAAACCCAGATTTCTTTCAAGAATAACAGAACTATGGTCTCGTAAAAGAAAAACTAATCTTGGAATATAAATAGAACGGTATACGTAATAAGAAACTAGATACAGAGTTTTCGTTTCTAGAAATAACCAGTAGCGCATTCAAAATTTGTTAAATATGAATGAATTTAATTAATCATTTATAAAAAGGAAACATGTATACCATTGGCCTATCAATGATTGGGTGTAACCCGGACAACCAAAAAGCATTTAATCTTTTAGGAATTAAACTAGGGACTACAGTAAACTTCGTTATCACGAAACCGGCAAAAGTTGACTTCAGCTAGTTAAAATGTTTGGTATGAAGTTAGACGGAATACTTCGATTGAATCAAACGGTGTCTTCGAGTTATTAAAGCTGCTTTGAAGTTATAGAGAAAATTCCGCTTAGCATTACGTTATACAATGAAAATTTTCATTTCGGCCATGCAAAACGCAAATTTTTAGGTTCATCCTGGTTTCAAATCCTGGTTTCAAATCAATATGCTTACAATATCTCTAAGACGTAGCTTGTCGGATACGTAACCGGAACTATATTGCCGGTTTCTTAAAGGACGAACGAGAATCCGGATTCGAAATCATATATCAAACTTTTTAACATTCTAAAGCAGTTTCACTTAATAAAACATGTATTTAACTGGTTGTTTCCACCACCACCAGCGTTACATTTTAGATAATTAAAGATAACTACCATGCATAAAGGTATTAATGTAATAAGGGACTTCGAATACTACTTGAGCTAACATAGCTATGTACAGGTGAATTGTGCAGTGTAACTCATGATTCTATAGGTGCAATCACATGCGTGCGTCTGAAAGTGACACTGTTCATAATATCCAAAACTCACTCGGTATTAAATTTAGAGAGAAAAAAAAAATACCGATGCGTCTACAAAACCATAATCCGAACTTAAAATTGATTAAACTAGGGGCAAAATACGAAAAAAAGGAAACTACAAGAGAATAAGACCAGGTGTTCCGGAAATGTAAGCGTCTTTTCCATCATCGACGACACCCGCCATGTAAATATCGGGTCACATTCAAGTAAATAAGTCATCAAAGTGAGAACCGTGTCATTATGTCAATCGCAACAAGTAAGCACTCTAATGAGCATACCCAAAAACGTCCATCTTCATATCACACAAAGATACAGAATTTTTCTCGATGAGACCAAGATTAAGATGTTGATAGTTTAGATATTCATGACATGCAAACTCTTTTCCCTATTGTTGGCTCGGCGGCATTATTCAACTATGTTAAACCTTGGTTTGGTTCATTTCCTTGCCTTTATTAGCCTATATAACTCTTTTTGTAGCATTGGTATTATCAACCCTTACTTTTTATTTTCTAAAATCAAACTTTAAAGATTATTGTCTACATTTGTGTCCGTCAGGTGGATAACTAGGGCGTGCGGTTGACGTCAGACTACTAAATCAGTCAATGAATTGTCTTGCATGTGACAAACGTGCCAACCATGATGTACGAAAATATGATATCCCTACATATGCCTAATAAAGAACATTGTGCTTCGGTACACAAATGTATATGAAACTGTATACATGCATACAAATGTATATATGCGTAAGTCTATGTTAACAGCATATTGTATACGGCTAGTGTATGATAATTATACATTAGCTCCAACCTGATGAATCCGAGGGTATTATACACTGTAACGTGATGCTTCCGAAGGTATTATACACTATAATCTGATGCTTCCGAAGGTATTGGAGCCTTTTCTTTAACGTCCTTGACTCTTTGCGCTCAGAGTCTGCCACGTGTCCTTACAAATTACATGATAAAATATCACTTGTCACGTGCAGAAAACGAAACTAGGTTAACCTACAGGTATAAGTCACGTTTTCCGTCACGTTTTGACTCGAACATCTGAACAGGCGTTTAGGTAAGCACGTGTTAGGTTTGTTGAAGAATATCGCAGGTTTATTTGTATACTGTTTAGTTTGGTCAATATCACTATGGTATGTAAATACATGCATCACATATTATGCCATCAGACTTTTATCATTGATTTAAATCGCTCAGTAAACGGAATTAATGTTGTCATATTTAACGTTTGCATTGCTTCAGCATCTATGATAAGATTGCATGTAAATCTAATTTGTATTTTTAGTAAATGCGTTTATTGTGCGTTTGGTATAATATGTTGCTGCATACATTGTTCAAGAGATGAATATAAAATTAATTCTACGCTGTATATTGCTCTGTTTTTGTAACTTGGTCTTGGGTCTTAATTGACCTGAATATTTGCTCACATAACTTATGCATTGCTGCATGTACACTCTGGTCACAGACAGTACATGACCGCATTACACAGTCCAGTGAGGTCATAGTCTACATTGGCTACTTCCAAAACAAAAAACTCTCGGGATACCTTACAGTGCATATCGCACGGCAAAGGTAAACCCTTTATAGTACATATCATGTCGCACATCTACAAACAGTGTCATTAACTTGCACGGGTCGCTTACTCTCTGTGTATTTTATTTCCGAGTGTGTCTTAAAATAACTAAAACGTAAGCAAATGTCTTTGACTGTGAACTTTCTTGTTGCTTTGTCAATTCGTGTGGTAGCTTTAGAAATAAAATAAAAACTCTATGATAATTGGTAATAGGAGATATTACTTGCATGTATTATTCTGAAAAGAATTGCTCTTAATTCAAATTAAGAAGCTTTTGACAATGCGCCGTTTTTAACTTGCATGTCCTAGTTAGAGTAACATTTCGATATAACAATAGACACAAACGAAAAACGAGTGGTGATAACTACTAAAAATAAGAATAAATGGTGATACCTACCAAAAAATAAGAGTAATTGGTGATACCTACTAAAAATTAAGAATAAAAACGTTTCTCATATGATTTCCTTCTGAACATAACTCATAAAAATGACAACTTGTACATTTTAGTTTTATAAAATTTTACGTCCTACTAATAACCAAGGATACTAAAAGGTCTCCAGATGAACGCGATGTGTGTGTTAATTGTGTATCTGGGAGGCTGTGGGATGTTTATGTAATCCTTCTTACGATAGGGCGGAACTGGTGCTGACTCAGGAGCGCTGTCACACTGAAGTATAATACCGGAGGCCCCCAGCAGAACACCCCACCCGGTCACATTATACTGACAACGGGCGAACCAGTCGTTCCACTCCCTTAATGCTGAGAGTACTACCAAAGGCCCCCAGCAGAACACCCCACCCGGTCACATTATACTGACAACGGGCGAACCAGTCGTTCCACTCCCTTAATGCTGACAGTACTACCAAAGGCCCCCAGCAGAACACCCAACCAGATCACATTATACTGACAACGGGCGAACCAGTCGTTCCACTCCCTTAATGCTGAGAGTACAACCAAAGGTCCCCAGCAGAACACCCCACCCGGTCACATTATACTGATACACGGGCAAACCCGTCGTTCCATTCCCTTCATGCTGAGCGTCGAGCAGGGATTAGTAACAACCATTGTTAGGCTGGTACATGTACACTATGTATTTACCAGGGGAGAACATGAAGCCTTCGTTACAGGGACGAACCAGCCATTGACTAGAAGTGAGGCAGAGTCAAGGGAGAGATTTGTAAAGAAAGAAAAGATCCCAATTTTAGTTTCGTCTTGCGAATCATGCATTTGGGACGGCGGGTACATTTCGAACGTCCTACATGTAGATGACAAACACACACATATGCTGCACCTTTTGTAGAGCATCGTTGTAGAGCATGACATGTGCATTTGTACACTTGTGCATATTTGTATTTTATTAAAAGCTCAGTTTTGATCAGTGTTATAGGGCGAACAATGCGTGCCGAATTTTGAAATACGGCGGATGGTAGAAGGAGTTTTACCTTATATGAATCCATCACTGGGTCGCGAGTACTTGGCCTACTGAGACTGTTACCCGGTATTGGCCGTAGGTCGGTGGATTTTCTTCATGCACTTCAGTTTCCTCCTACCTGCAAAGCCCATCAGGTCATTAAATGACCTTATATGGTAATATAATGTAAAAGTAGGACACAAACAGACCAAATCCGATTGCACTGTATAAAAATCATTGATATTTCTGGTTGATAAAGCCGATTCCCATAAATACAAGGAAATGCTATATTTTCTCATACTCTCTGTCCCGCTCTACCCCCTGTCCTTCTCGAAATACCCCCACCCCCATTACGCTTGTTACCCCACTTTACCCAGCCCTCCCCAAATATCCCCTGTCCCCTTCACAACCCCTGCCCTCCCCTCACAACCCCTGCCCCCCTCACAACCCCTGCCCTCCCCTCACAACCCCTGCCCTCCCCTCACAACCCCTGCCCCCTCAAAACCCCTGCCACCTCACAACCCCTGCCCTCCCCTCACAACCCCTGCCCCCTAGCAACCCCTGCCCTCCCCTCACTAACACCTGCCTTCACCCATTACCCCCTGTTCTTCCCCGTGCCCTTCCCCTACTACACCTTTCTCTCCTATATCGTAGTATACCACGATACCAATCAAAGCCACATAATAAGGCAGAGTAATTCAACACCAGATGCATCCGTTCTAGGTACGTGCACACTAAAACGCTAATACTGTGTGAATTCTATTGTTTTATATACACATATGGATATTTCAATCCATGCTAATTTTTCGATAAAATCTTACCCTTCCTTTTAAAATCATTCGCATGTCACATATTTCACCGACATTCCCGCTGGTATATCCACTTTTCAAGTAATGCCACGTGAACGCATTCAATTATGTTCCAGAATAGAGGTTTATCTGCTGTCACGTGCAAAATTATTTTTTACATCACAAATCTGACATACCCGGATAATAGCGCATGGTATGACTAATACAATGGCAGTATGTATAAGACTTTTATCATTCGAAGGCCAAATCATTAAGTCTGGGTTCTGCTCTATTACTTTTTATACTCGCTTAAACACTAGGCACCACTACAAGGTTTAATATAAATAATAGAAGCAGTATCTTCTTCTTAAAATGAAGATTGCTTTTTTGTTGCAAAATATAAAATTTTAATGTTTTTACTGCATCAACAAGAAACAATCCGAGAATAACAAAGCGTCAAAAAAACAATAATCCGATTTCAAAATTGATTTCACTACAGGAAAAATATAAATAAAGGAAATATTTACATGGGGACCATTGTAAAAGTACAATCAAATGAGACCAGGTGTTATGAAATGGGGTCTTTTGCTTTTTCGACGACACCTGACATGTAAATCTAGGCCAAACCCTAGTAGATGTAATGGGATCAAAGTGAGAACTGAATCATTTTTCTCAATCACACCAAGCAGGCATACAAATGAGAAATTTGAAAATGTTCCTCTTCAACATCATGAAAGGATGTAAAAAATTTCTCAATGAGATCAAGATGGCGACCATGAAACTGGCCAATAGTCTTCATCAACATGTATCCCCAAAATCCCTGTGCCGTATGTTTGTTCGTCAGCTATTGACCTTCAGTACAGAATATGTTTGTGAACATAAGAACGGTTTCATGAATTCAAGATTCTGTTTATCGAACTATTTGACATATCCGCTTCTACATTTACCCAAACTTTGCTACACAGTTTACACATAAGAAAACAATGTAACAATATATATATACTTTTTAAATGTATGTTGTAGGTGAATACATTTTAAATTAGTATTAGCAATAAAGGTTAAATGGGTCCAAAGTTATTCAAGAATAAATTAACCGAAAAAAACCCAAAACTATTTAAACAGCATGCAATGTTATCTAATTGGCAAATTCACAAATAGCCTCATTCAGTTGGCTAGGTATCCATTTAAAAATTGTCTGACAAACAAAATTATATTTTTAAATTACTGAATTTCTCAAATATGAAATACCACAATTCCTTAATTGACAATTATCAATATGGAATATGTTGTACAATTTGTACCCGAAGATATTTTTGATAGATAGGATGCATACAATTCTTGATTGGATTGAAGATAATTAAATGAAATCGTAATCGAAGCAAAATGTGTTTAATGCTCCGACCACACAAACACAACGAGTAATTTGATTACTATGATTATGGCGGTTTTCTCACAGGTCTAGACAGAAACCACATCGTATACCTGCCGAGGTCAGCGTGACGTATGTAGACCAGGAAGTAAACAAGCGCTTTCATTCATAAGGGGAAGGTCCAGATGTTCAGCACGCTGTGTTAGTAAAACGCTTAACAATTATACTTATTTCCAAACATGCGGGAGACTGAGACTGAAGTATCGTTTTAGCCGAAAACTGGAACAGAATCTTAATTCTTCCCATGGTTGGGCCAAATACTTATAGATTTGCCAAGTAATTATAGCCACAATTAAAATGTAAAGATAGTTTCGTTTATTGTGAAATGTTTAAATCAGCTTAGACAACAACAATTCTGTATGGATGTCTAGCCCTAGTGCAAACCTTTGTTTGTAAATGCGTTACTTATATATACTTTCCCATACCTGAGGAATAGAAATAACAATAACGCAATGACAATATGATAAAAACGATGGCATACGACTCAGTATTCCTCTGAACTTAGAACTCGTCTACGTTGTGACACAAAAGATTATTGCATGCGTAAGCATTCTTTCTGCTTAATAGAAGTGTTTCGTTACATGATAGGGAGAATATTGGAATATTTATACCGTCATATATTTTAGAGACATATCTATGATTTAAGGTCGTTTAGATTTGTTCCAGCATCACTGACGAGTCTATTTCATTATTTGGCTCGACTGTGTATTATTCTAAATTATAAAGGTATTCTTCTCGTGTAATATATCTTGTACAATCCTTTGAACAAACTGTAAGAAAAAGATACCTTCAGCAACCGACCTTGTGCAGGTAAAGCAAAGCATTATATCAACGGAAACCGATTGTTATCCTGGCCCGCCAGAGCATGGATTGTGTACGACAGGCAAAGTTGTGACCATATCTCCACCACAACAACCGGTAATACGAGACAATATGGAGTAAAAGAAACTGCGTTGTTCTTGGGTGCTCACATAGCGTTATTGTGAATAACTAGTTTTCTGTGACATTAAATGTAACAGCATGCATTTTGTTTAAGCTATTGTTATCTCCGCCTATGTCTAGTATTGATGCAGTCATGCAATTTTGTCTTGAACTATGTTATCGAGTGTCAACTGTAGATCGTTCTCATTTTGTATATGATGTTTTCCTTTACATCAATTCCTTTGTAATATCATTCTTTTGCTAACAGAACAGTCTACTGTTACTTGAATATTTACGCCGGCTTCCTAACGATATAATGACGTCATAATCAATATGACGTATACACCTACACAAAAGGGAGACAAGTCTTATTTACAGGAAACCCAATATATAAATTAGAAGGTTACTTCAATTACTCAGGAAAAGATCATATTATAACTTTGCAAAAAAAAAAAAAGGAAAGAAAAAACTTCTACTCATAGAGCCTCGAAATACACATTTGAACTTTTTGAATTCAAAGGTTGGAATAGCATATTTTGAAATTTCTGGAATGGATGGGTTTTATAAAACCCTGGACTAAAGGAATGACATATCTTAAGCTAAGGTATGAAGTATACAGTCTGTCCTCTGGTATAAAGGTTACCTTGACGTTGCTGAATATGAAGGTTACGATACTCGTTCTAACTGCACACAATCTGCACTACACTTTGTGGAGACAGAGGAACATTTATCATTCAATGTCACTATATGCATTGCATTTCAATAAACAATGCGTGTCATTTGCAATTAACTATATCTTAGCTACATATCTTAGTCAAAGATACCGTACAGTGACGTGACGTGAAGGGAACCACCAATCTTTCGGTCAGGAGCCAGGCGTCATACCACGTCTAAATGCAACGCTAGCCCATTACATTAAC
Source organism: Mimachlamys varia (assembly GCA_947623455.1). Lineage (NCBI taxonomy): Eukaryota > Metazoa > Mollusca > Bivalvia > Pectinida > Pectinidae > Mimachlamys > Mimachlamys varia. Next base: position 33,276,017 of record OX392540.1, read on the forward strand.
CTACATGTCTTCACTGTAAAAAATAGCATACAAACCTTTTTAATCTTAGTTGAAATCAATAGCAATAATTGCTGTTCGTGATACAACTCAACTCAAAATTTATGTTTCCAAAGTATGTCAAGCTCACTCAATACATTCTACATCGTGTAAAGTGAGAAAAAATAATAATAATTATAATTCGATGTTCTTATATACCGCATTATCACAACCTAAAGGTCGCCTCAAAGTGGTTCACAATTTTTTTATCCGTGGATTTAGAGCATTAGCAACCAGCCAATCTCATTCTCAACTCCCTGGCGACTATACAACTTGTGCTGCCATTTTGGCGCTCAACGCTGGCACTCTACAATTTTTAGCACCACCCAACTATGTACTTATTTACAGCTGAGTAGACTAGGCAGAGTAAAGTATCTTGCTCAATGATACAACATTAGTGCTGTGGCCTAAGCTCGAATTCGCAACCCTTCATTCACGAGCCCCACGTCCTACCACTAGACCGCCGTACCTCCTTAACCTTTTAAATATCAAATGACTATTCACTAACAGACAGTGATGATTTAACATATTTTAGTATTAAACAGTAATAATATTCCTGTTTTTATATACTGCTTTATTACAACCGAGATGATAGGTTCGTCTCTAAGTGGGTATCACAAATTCACTAGCAAATACCTTTCTTAACTCTTGGATGCGTAGAGGCAGTGATTCAATTTGGACGCTCACACCTAGCAATCTACAATTTCTAGCAGTGCCCATCGCGTACACATTGACAGCTGAGCAGAATTGAAAACGCAGAGTAAAGGTTCTTGCTGAAAACAGCAGAGAATACCAAAACATCGACAAAACCAAAAACCGAACCCAAAATCGATTAAACTAGAGGCAAAATAGGAACAAAGGAAAGATTTACATGGAGACTCTCGTAAAAGCACAGCAGAATAAGACCAGGTGTTCCGGAAAAGTAAGCGTCTTCTGCTTCATCGACGACACCCGCCATGTAAATCTTTGTCTCAAACAAGCAAAACAAAAAGCAATGCAGTGAAGTGACAAGAACCCGTAACCATTCAGTTATGTATTAATATTACATATCTTCTCCTTTTAATATCGTTCAGACAATTCGAAATACTAATTGACCAAAAAGATATGTGAAAAGACACACAAGGAAACGCGCATTTTCATAACGTAACATCAACTTGCAGAACCAGACTGCAATTCATGTATTATATGTTTTCATTTGACTGAATGATGTTTTGATATTTTTAAAGTTAGATAAATAGTTTTGAAAACTTTATTTGCAGAGAGATGTTTACTAATTTGCACGATAAATAAACATATACCTTCTAAATGGCAATACAGTACTCTGATTTTGTTATAAAGAGGACAATACGATAGGCTATTGAAATTTATTTTCCATAAAAAGGAATAAAATTCGAATCTTTTAAAGTGCTAACAAATAAAATCGGTGTTATATATGCGTTGTCTTAAACATGGAATTACTTCTTATATCTCTCTCCTGACAGACTTTATTAATATTAATATTTTGTATCTAAAATGAAAAAGCTTATGATTCCCAGTTCCAATGCATATAACTCCTTTGATGCATGAAGTACCGAAATTAAATTTTGATTTCTTAATGTTATTATACATTCAAAAAACTGATTGTTACATTTATGTTGAGAATGATTGATAAAAAGTTCAAATACGGTATAAACTGCATATAATTGTGCACAGCTGTCCTTTCTCCAGAAATAGGAGTAGATAGTTGTGATTGATGGCGCTCTTTGTAATCTAGATCATCATACTTAATCTATTTGCACTACTTAATTTTATTTAATATATTTTTAACTCAATGACCTACTTGTGTCTTATAACCTTATGTAATAAAATACAAAAACGATTACCACTTACGTGATTGAAAGCTTTTGATGCAGCATGTTGTCAGAAATATTGAAAGCCATTACTAATATAGCGAGTCAAATGATAATTATATAGCATATCATCACGAAACACAAAGAGTATTATAAAACAGAACTTATATATATGACAGCACCGACTCACATATCAAAACAGGTAGACTTACATTTTATGACATTTACCTAAGTCTCCTGACACCTTTTGTTAGTTTTAACCTTGGTTTATATAAGCATGAAAATAATTTCACCTGTTAACGATTCCATATAAGCTGTATCTAATTAATAACAATTTTGAAACCACTTTTCAATTAACATAAGTCACTCTTGTTGGCCCGAATGTTAGCGCGTTCCAAAATGGGGGGAAACTGGAGTACCTAGAGAAACCCGTCGTGATCGAGCGGGTGACAATAGGGCTTGTCATACCCGGTTAGGCAATCGAGCCTAAGTGTACGTAGTCTATTCACTATGCCACCAGATTCTCTGATAACAATAAACTCGTTCATGATTACAGCTTTACTAAGAAGAGCTTTTAACACAGGACGTTTCACTTTATTTACAAACTCAGAGGAGTGCAGAGAAGAGGAAACACATATTCCGGTTAACAAGTTTTATTCATAAAGCCTGTCGTCAGAAATAAAAAGTTACCATCAAACCTAATCTAAACGTAAAGCGTCAATAAAACGATAATCCGAACTCTAAATGAATAACAAACCCTAGGGGCAAAATACGAAAAAAGGGAAGATTTACATAGAGACCCCTATAAAAGTACAATGTAATAAGACCAGGTTTTTCGGAAAAGTCAGCGTCTTCTGTTTCATCGACGACACCCGCCATATAAATATACGTCAGATCCAAGTAAACGCCATAGCCTCAATCATAACAAGCAGGCATACTAATGAACACATTAAAAAAGTGCATCTTCATATCATATCAAGGATGTAGAATATTTCTCAATGAGACCAATGCGGCGAACTTAACACTTTCATCTGCATCAACATGCATCTCTCGAATTCCTGTGCCGTAAGTTGATTATCATCAAGAAAGAGAAAGGTCACAATAGGAAAATCGAAATCGTCACGTTTATCGTTAAGCTGACTAGCAAGTTGCCAGTGTTGGTTATAGTTTAAGTTAAGATCGAGGTAAGAATCTGATGTAGATAAGTATGTTGTGTCCTTATTTTCAAGTTCAGAAAGGTTAATACGATCGACGCGGTCAGCAAACTTCTTGTTTATAGACAACAAATCGCCAATTTACCTGAAAGTGAAATTGAAAGATTCGTACAAGTTTGTACACATTGGAATACCAACAGTCTGTCGCAAAATGTTTACACAATATGTAGTAAAAAAGAAGTCAGAATATATATAAACAACAAAAGAAAGGAAAATGGTAATTTATTAAGAGGAATAGGTCCGACATCGTAATGACTCATAAATAAATAGAAAGACAAATTCATGTAAAGAAAACAATGAAATAAATGTACAAAGGATCATCACATCAACGTTATACACAAATCCCAAAAACTATATCCATAAACACACCTTTGATTAATTATAGCTAACCCAATAGCTGATATAGCAAAAGTAACATATTGCTCATACTCAATCAATACATTAAGGCTGCAAGGTCCGAACCAAAAATAAAATTACTACAAAGCCTCGATTGTCCATTGTTGTCATGTTTTTGACATTTATTGGTACGTAACATACATTGGCGCATCTACATATTGAATGGTGTGCTAGGTGAACGGTGTGCCCTAGCACACCATGTTGGCTATGTAGGCGTGCTCATGTATGTTGCACACAAAGTGATGTCAAAATACGACAACCAGTGCAGTCTCAAACCAACGCTACAATCATGACGTCATAAACATAATGACGTCACAATGTTTGCTTTTTGAAAATTATATTCATCTGGCACAGTATCTTTATTTAGTCTCAGGATAGTGGAAATATAGATAGTGTAATGAACGCACTCTGCACTCTAATAATAAACAGCAAACAAGGACATGATCCGAACGTTCGGTACACAAGAAGTGTTTCCTCGGCCTGCTTAAAGTGCAAGTGATATATGTCTTCAAGGTGTGCAAACTCAATTATGTCAAGCCCCATCGAAGGCCACAATGCTAAACAAAAATATATTCATTTTGTCAATCCTATGACAAGATGCACTTATTTGATATTTGATTTTGATAGACGCACTTGCGACCCATGATTCTTATATGTGATTGACAAGATAATTACTTACCAATCAATATATACAAAAACAAACAGATTCAGAAAAGTTGAGCAAAACCATATTGTGGCAATAGACATCCACCAGTAAACAATGATATCTACATGTTTATTGATTTGTATAAAGTCTTAATTATTCATTCAAACAAATAATTAGTATTAATGTATTCTTTTGTCACGTCTGATTACCATAATTACACACATATATGCGGTTAGCTACTAAGATCGCGTAACACACACATATGCTGCACCTCTTAAATTTAGTAATATATACAGTATGCCAAGGACTCTTCAGTGATGCTAGGGGCCAAAAGGTAGGAATCCAAAATGTCTAAACTTATGTAGAAGCAAAAGGGTCAGGTGCGTAAAGACTTGATAAATGCCTAGAAAGTATGCAACACATTGTACGATAAAGGCCTGAAAACAAAGGATATCGGTCATTCTCGCCATATATTTGTTAATTGGGCTCAACGACCTATGACATATCAGGACATTTTCGTCACAGGTAAACTTTGGCCTTCCCAAAATACCAGTAGATTCATCATTAATTTGATATTTGTGTCAGTGCAGTATTATCTTGTTAATCATTGTTAATTGGTCATTCATAATTTTTCTTTTTAATTAAACTTCTTCCATACCAAGACAAAGTTCCTGTCTATTAAAACAATTACATCATATTGCATCATCAGTATATATGTTGATGGCGGACGAATATTGCATTATGCTTGCTGATTGTAGTACACAACATACCATATAGGGTAATGAAATATTAAAGGCGATTTGTTTCCTCCTGGATGATGGGATAATCAGCAAATCGCAAAAGAAATAAAATGACTTGGCGAAAGTTTCTACCACTGATGTCCATTAACAGATGTGTCCAATGGGTGTACTATTTGTGTTCACTGTGTGCTGGAGTCGGTGTATTGTTAAGGGCTTTTATCCTCCAATATCTACTTTAGAGCGGTACCAGACTGTAATTCTACTCCGAAGACACCAAACACAGTATCGCATCCGGTTAGCCTATATTACATTGAGAATGGATGAACAATATGTTGCTATTTCTCATAAAGATTAACATTGCAGCATATCTAAATTGAATTCATTGCATATAACAAAATAAAACATATACACATATATATTATAAAAGATGTCATAGCTTTAAATATGATTATGCACTCATTAAGAAGAAACTAAATAATCGGACTGCTATCCTTTATGGAGACCTTGATGTAGCTTACATTCATTTTTCGACACACTGTATCTATGACTTAATTTAAAAGGTGCAGCACATGTGTGTTATATTCATATATTAATTCACAGCCTTTCCTTCATATCGAAAAAGATTTTTCTCGTACATGTATGCTATGTATAATTTTTGCTGTTATCCAAGTCTGGAATTTCAATGAGCAAATATGTTCAATTCTTCATTCATAAACAGAAACATGTCCCTTTCTGTCTTAAAATTGAAATATATAAATATATATCATTATCGCACCTTGGACTAGCATTTCTTGAAATCATTGGTTGAAAGACGTCACGTGGTGACCTTTAATTTTTCTATAGAGGGTCTATTTGTGACGTTAGAAGGCGCTACAGGTTTTATATAGGGTAAGTTCGATTTAATGGTGGCGACATGTTCCATCGGTACGGAAGTCAAATAGCTTGTACCTTGGAAAATTGGCTTCTTGAAGTTAAATTCCTTAACTGTCTTTATTGATATAACCATTACAATTCATAAAATGAAATAAAAAGGCAAGTCTAGAGTCAGTTGTTTTGTTCAGTTCATTTGTTTTGTTTTATACAATAAATGAAATTATTGATGATGTAAGTGTTATTTCTATCAAGTGTATGTAGAAGGGGTCCTCGACGCGATAAATTGATTATATAGTCACTCACTGACCCTCTATAAATCCGTAGATGGTCAGTAAGATATAAAGGAGGTTCGGGCTCTGCCCTCGATCTTATAAATTTTACTGACCCTTTTTGGATATTTAGAGGGTCAGAAAATGACTATACAGTATAACTTATAATGTATATATAGTGTAAATCTCCATTATGCGAATGTTTATTGTTTATTAATGTCATATTTTGTGGTTGATTTTTTAAGCTTTTTGTTTCGATATTGACATATTTTTGTGAGCAATACATCCTGTACATTCATTTTTAAGGTGTAAAGCATAGTATTGCATGTTTTGTACACGTGTGTGTCACGTTTTAATCACTTATTAATGTGCCTAGGTACGACGATGTGCTACTGGAGTTATTTCCGACACAATGTGTCATTCGGCGGATTGTTATTTTTGTTGCTGTTTGAGGTTAAAAGGGTAAATGCCATCTTTCCATCTGTTGGTATGCGTCATTACGATTGTTATTCAATTAAAATTCCGTAATTCCTTTCTACACTTTAGGTAAAAAAAACCCACAAAATAGTTAGTCACGTTTATTGCATAATATTCTTTAATTTCGTATTATGTTTACTTCTTTGAAATTAAAAGCCAATAGAAAATTTTAAACAACTCGCTCATTTCATTTTTTTTGTGTTATTCAGGGCTTTGAGTGATCTGATAATAAAGACAAAAAAATGAAAGTTACAACAACAACAAAACAGATATTGTAAAATGCAGTAAAATATGGATTATACCGTTACTATTCCCTACAACTTTTCTATACAGCTTCTAGCTGAAACATAAATCTTAATATATTTTGCTAAATCTGACATGATGCTTCCTACTTCCAAGTAAGCCAACTTTATGTCTAATGAAATGTGATTTGTTTGGTTTGGTTTATTTTGTTTTACGTATTATTTACAGCTAGTCAGTCAAGGACGTGCCAGATTTTCGAGTTTGAGGAAAGCTGGAGTACCAGCTAAAAAAAAAAACACCGACCAACGGTCAGTATCTGGCAGATTCCCCATGTTGGATTCAAAATCGCAGCCCATAGGGCTAGTGGTACAATTTCAAAACACCTTAACCACTCGGCCACTGCGTTCCCAAATCCGACTTGTCACAACAAAGTGTTGGAATGAAACTATACATTGTTGACATTCCCAATATGAAAATTAAGTCGTTTTTTACCCACTCGATCGGAACATGTATATTGATTTTTTTAAAAATTTGTATTCAAATTAATATTTTAAGCATACAGATTATGACACCAGTACCGATTTGTAATAGACAGATGGTATTAAGAGTTTAAAAAGCAGGGTTTTCACCCTAATTTCGAAAATGGTAAAACTGTTCCCTACGAAATCGATTTCTTAATTGCCGACTAAACACTTTCTCCAATCGAACGAAGAGTTTCGAACAGTTTTACAATTGTAACAAGGTACTAGTGCTTGTCATCCACTTATTGCTTTCGTTGAATTTATAGATGGCAGTTTAGACCTTCTTTCGGAATTCGTCGATGATAAAGTTCCATTTGCTGATATCCCTACATTAAGCTTTTGCAATCATAATATGACAATATATCAATATTATATTGGTATTGGAGCTCACTCCGAGATATAAGAGGGGAAAGGGTGGCGGGGAACAAAATTACAAATGTTCTCTTCATGACAAAACTCTATGCTACCTTTAAAAAATAAAAACAATACATAACAAAACCATAGTCCGAGCAAAATATCGATTTAAAGTAGGGACAAAATATCAACAAAAGAAAGAGTAACACTTATTATGTGCTTATATACATATTACGTGTATAACCATACAAAAATCTTATCAATATCAACTTTGTGGTATTAGCTTGTTTGTTTCTTAGTTTTATACTTATGTAGATATATATAGCGTGTTTTTTTACTTTCCATCGTCTCAGAAAAAAAGAAAAACATCTGTTTTTGATGTTAATTACTTCTCCACTTTTAAAATGCTTGTAAGAAGATAATATAAAATTTTTTTATTGATTTCACATTGAATTAAATTTAAAGCATTTTTTTATTTAGATATTTCCACACGGCATGGTGACCGATATCAAAAAACAATGCTTGGTATGTTTACACATCTGGCATGTGTGAATATAGGTTAAAATAACAATGATAAATAGATGTTGAGTTACACCGTGTCATCTGGTCAACAGTTGTTCAAAAGATGATTAGCTTCATGGGTGATTAGTGCAAATTTTAATTATCCTGTAACTTTAAAATGAAATCATAGATTTAATTACAACTTTGCAGATATCAAATACCTAATATTGTCAATTTACATAAAACATTTAAAGATTGTTACTTGTATATTGACAGAGTCATTCAAGTTTGAAAAAATGTTAAATTGTGATTAAGCTCATCACCCTTTGGACGACTGGGCCCTGGTCAACAGTGGGATATTTATTTTGTCCGATTATTGAATAGATTGTTAATCAGAGCAACATAACCAATAATATATGATACAGAATCTTTAAACACTTTGTAGGATGACTGTTCAATTTGAAGATAATCACCACATAACTAACCCGTTCAGTTATATCATACGGCCTTGTCATCAATATGGTATAACACACATATCATACCACTATTGTGACGTCATTAGCAAATGACGTTTAATTTTTTTTTTTTTGTAATGTATTATTATTTTTTTTTAATGACGTTGAATGACGTCATAGGATTGTCTCGGTAGTGAAAATCATATCTTCAAAGAAGATATTTGCCTTTCTTGAGAGTTTTGGTTATTTTCACACAAATATAAGTTATGTAATAAATGGAATCTTACACTCGTGTTAATGTAAAATGGAATTTATTGAACTCGTTAAATAATTTAATTTGTCACTCGCCTAAAGGCTCGTAAAACATTAAATTATTAAACTCGTTTGATAGATTGCATAGTACATCGACACTCGTGTAAGATCTACTATCTAAACAATGAGATGCACACTGTATGTCATAGTCATTTATTTTAATATTTTTTTTCATGATGCTCTAGGGATTATGAATCTGACTTATATTCGGTCATGGATTGCGTTAACACTCATATAGTAAACAAAGTAATGCTCAAATCTAAATACTTAACAATAACGTGGGTATATACATCTTATTTAGGGACACAACGAAAATAAAGAGAACATTTAAAGAAAACCCACTGTATTCTATACGGACGGTCATTAAAAACAGAATAATTCAATTCTGTGTTAAGGTTACAGGGAAGTAACACCTATACACGCAAAATATAAAAAAAAAACTTAGTTATTAATTAATAAATTGCTAGGGTTTTTAATGAAAGATGACGTAACACACACATATGCTGCACCTTTAAAATCTAGTAATCGATACAGTATGACGAATAAATGAACTAAACTGCATCACACAGTTGTTTCGTTCTCCTAAGACTCTTCAGTGGTGCTAGGGGCCAAAAGATGGAAATCCAAAAGGTCTTAACTTATGTAGAATCGGAAAGGTAAGGTGCGTATAACCCCTTTATTTTGATGAGTTTAAAAGTAAAATTAAACTAGTTCTATATAATTTCAAATGGTGTACTACGGAAATGTGAATATTATGTACCTATATAGCGACAGTTTTTAATATAAAAATGGTTTACCGAGATATACGTTTTGCATCCACTTATCTTTGATTACTTTCGATAACAAACGAAACCTCTCCAATAATATGATTTTTTGAATATAACAATTATTTATGAATAAATATAAGATAAGCAGGCATACTGTATCTATTACTAAATTTAAGTGGTGCAGCATATGTGTGTGTTACGTCATCTACATGTAGACAGAACACAATACATTCAGAGAAAAGACTTGAAACAAGATATAAATACTGTTAAAATCCCAATAAAATACCAGGACTGATGGGACACGAATTCAAAATGGAAAAACACCATACAGACCCACAATTCTGCAAATTTAAACATTAGTGTAGAAATACTAATCTAAATATCACCTTAGAACCTTTCTGTCACATTTCGATGAAAAGTTGATGTTTATATAAACGTGTTAAATAAACAAGGATTTATGATACGTAATATACGGAGAACTCACAGAGGGATACAAATATGTAGTAATTCTCACGGTTTTGTTATTCTGAAACACAAACAAACATAGCGCGGGCTTTTTATTTATCAAATGTCATCACCTTTCATTCAGACACTCTATTCATACACTCATCATACTCGGTATAGAAAACAATTAATGGAAACACTGGTAAAACCGTAAATAAAGATGGAAATAATTCAAAAACAAATATCATAAGGAACAAAGGGGCCACAGACTGCCGTACATCTATTTAATTAATCTTAAGCGTAGCGATTTTACTATATGCTTTGTCTGTGTGTGTTTATATTGTGGTTTACTTTGCCCTAATGTGTTGACGCTGAAGTATCTTTTGTTCTTGTGTGTTGACGCTGAAGTATATTTTGTCCTTGTGTGTTGACGCTGAAGTATGTTTTGTCCTTGTGTGTTGACGCTGAAGTACATTTTGTTTTTGTGTTTTGACGCTGAAGTATATTTTGTTCTTGGTGTGTTGACGCTGTGCTATATTTTGTCCTTGTATGTTGACGCTGTGCTACATTTTGTCCTTGTGTGTTGACGCTGTGCTATATTTTGTCATATTTTGTCCTTGTGTGTTGACGTTGTGGTTTAGAACATTTGTAAGGATGTTAATAATATATTTCGATGCTGCTGTATATTTAGTGTTGATTTGTTGATGTAATTATATATTCTGTACCAATTGTTGATATTGTGATATATTTTGTCATTTTGTGTTGTATGTTGATGCTGCTGTATATTTTCCTTTTATGTTTTGATTTTGTTATATGATTTGCCCCTTGTGTGTTGACGCTTAAGTATATTTTGTCTCTATGTGTTGACGCTGTGGTATATTTTTCCTTATGTGTTACGCTGAAGTATATTTTACCGTTGTGTATTTACGTTTGAGGCAGATTATGTCCGAGCGTGTTGACGCTGGGGTATATTTTGTCTTTTTGTGTTGATGCTGTGGTATATTTTAACCTTGTATGTTGACGTTTTTATATATATTTCGTCAATGTGTGCGGATTATGTGGTATATGTTGTTCTTGTATGTTAATTATGTAGTATATTCTGTCTCTGTGTGTTGACACTGTGATATATTCTATCCCTGTGTGTTGACACTGTGGTATATTCTGTCCCTGTGTGTTGACACGGTGGTATATTCTGCCTCTGTGTGTTGACACTGTGGTATATTCTGTACCTGTGTGTAGACAATGTGGTATATTCTGTCCCTGTGTGTTGACACTGTGGTATATTCTGTCCCTGTATGTTGACACTGTGGTATATTCTATCCCTGTATGTTGACACTGTGGTATATTCTGTCCCTGTGTGTTGACACGGTGGTATATTCTGTCCCTGTATGTTGACACTGTGGTATATTCTGTCCCTGTGTGCTGACACTGTGGTATATTCTGTCCCTGTGTGTTGATACTGTGGTATATTCTGTCCCTGTGGGTTGACACTGTGGTATACTCTGTCCCTGTGTGTTGACACTGTGGTTTATTCTGTCCCTGTGTGTTGACACTGTGGTGTATTCTGTCCCTGTGTGTTGACACTGTGGTATATTCTGTCCCTGTGAGTTGACGCTGTGGTATATGTTGTCTCTTTGTGCTGACACTGTGGTATATTCTGTCCCTGTGTGTTGACACTGTGGTTTATTCTGTCCCTGTGTGTTGACACTGTGGTATATTCTGTCCCTGTGGGTTGACACTGTGGTATATTCTGTCCCTGTGTGTTGACACTGTGGTATATTCTGTCCCTGTGGGTTGACACTGTCGTATATTCTGTCCCTGTGTGTTGACACTGTGGTATATTCTGTCCCTGTGGGTTGACACTGTGGTATATTCTGTCCCTGTGTGTTGACACTGTGGTAAATCCTGTCTCTGTGTGTTGACACTGTGGTATATTCTGTTCCTGTGTGTTGACACTTTGGTATATTCTGTCCCTGTGTGTTGACACTTTGGAATATTATGGCCCTGTGTGTTGACACTGTGGTATATTATGTCCCTGGTGTTGACACTGTGGTATATTCTGTCCCTGTGGGTTGACACTGTGGTATATTCTGCCCCTGTGTGTTGACACTGTGGCATATTTTGTCCATAGTTTTGACACCGGCATATTTTTTCCCTGGTGTTGACACTGGTAGATTTTGTCCCTGGTGTTGACATTGTGGTATATTTTGTCCTTATGTGTTGACACTTTGGAATAGCATGTCCTTGTGAGTGGTATGTTTTGTCCTGTGTGTTAAAGTAGGTATATTTGTTTGTTAATGCTGGTATAAACATATGTAGTTTGTCCTTGTGTGCTGACGATGCAGTTTTGAAGATTTTTATCGATTTAATAACGAATATAAATGTTGATATTGCAGTATTGCTTCCCTATGTCGTAATGCTATGGTATTATATTTTCATATTTAGGTAAACTGATTTTCCCAATCTATTATTTTGTCTCGAAAAAATCGAAACTATCATAAGTTTAATCCAATCTTTTCTAATTCTGTTTTAAAATCTTTTTAAATTCAGTAGATAGTGAAGCAACAACCAGGATAATTTAATAATCAAAGTACCATCCTTTCAATATATAAATAAGTACATTTGTATTTTCATTTTACTGTTAAGAAAGAGTTATTTAATGATGATAATAGTTTTAATGATAAAAAAAAAATATTATAAAACACAATAAAAAGATAATGAGCCGTGGTGAATAAAACCGTTTTACGATTAATATTTGATAAATTCACACATGAAAATGTAATATTTATTATTTATGATTGCAGTAACGTAGATATAAAATGCGTTGTCACCCCGTCCTTCATTTTAACCTTGTCTGAAGCTGTATTTCCCTTTATCATTAACGATACCTATGTTCCGTATAGTGACAACCTTTGGCTATGTTTATATATAAATTCCCATAGCAAGCTTAATGACAATTTATATAATATGTAAAACGCTTTTATATTTTGGTTGTACATAGTTTTAACAGTTTACAGTGTTGCAAATATAATCAAACAGAGTGAATCCACAACGTAATAAAGAATGGTGTACAGCACATTTGTATAAGATGTAAATTTATTTAGTATGGTTTATCAGATAGTAAGCTGACTAGAACAGTTACACGGCGCTGGGTCTGACACAAGCTATGCCTGATATTCGGCACGTAGGCACAAGAGTAATATAGGTGATACGTCCAGGAAAATTCAATACAGTTGAACCACCTAACCAAGATGGATGTTTCATGCTTTTCTCAGTTTTGATAAGTATATCAGATGTGTTCTCTCGTGGACAAAACCGAGTTATAACTTGAAATAATTCTTGTCTGAAATTAGGAATACATAAGCAGATCTTAGACGCTATATCACCTGTGACTAAATGTGAGGAAATATTATTTGTGATATGTTTACAGATTGGTAAGAGAGGATTATGTTCTTCATGGATATAATAATTGCAAGGATTCTGATGTTAACATATGGAATGAATTTATAAGTTGAAATATATTCACTGATTTAAAAAGGAGAATGCAGTTTCACTTGGATATTTACATTCCGTGAATTTTTACGGATTTCTTGTGCAATATGTGTGATCTTGCTACTGGTATGTTGTTTGTCATATTGTATATTGTAACCATTTAAGCAATGAACGTCTGTTAGATTGTATTTATTCTCAACATGAACGTAATCTGATTGCAAGGTAAAGAGAATGACGTCCATTCATAATAATATTCATATTTCAGATATCATCAAATACATTAACAAGTATGCTATATCACTTCATAAAGACATTTTGTATGTTTACAAGCTTAAAAAGCTTTTCAAAATTGGTCGAATAATTAATATAAAACTGAAGCGACGTTCAAAGTGTTGACGTTACGTCGGCCAAATTGACGTCATATCATTGTCATGTGATATTTACTGCATATATACTCCAAACAAAATCCGTTAATATTGTGTTCTTACGAAAAGGTAAATATATCCTATTTCAATATAATGTACAAACTTGATAGATGTTTTCTTTAGTTATATTTATTTTTCACCTATTTTCTGTATCCATTGCAGCATTAAGGATATAATTGTACACATATGTACAAACTATTTACATTTTCTCTCCAATCCCTTATAACGGCCCCTGTCGTATTAATTATCGAAGTGTTAAAAGTTCCACATAGAACGAAGAAGCAGCACCTTGGTAGCACCTTGTTGCCAGGTGGAATGCAATACAAAGTAATCTTAAAGTCATAGTTCGATATCAGATCCGCTTTCATAAGGAGACACATACACCACCATACCTCCTGTAGCATGCATATATGCATTATAAACACACATGCACATCCTTCAATGACTTTACCTGTTAATGTGATACTAAAGCCAACTGAACAATATAAAACCATCCCAACAAATTGCTGTATATTGTAATTTCAGGTATGAAACGCGTCAGAATTCCTTAATTTCAAAACAACGACATGCGTAATATTATTACATGGCGCACGGTTAAGTACATTAATTGAAGGTTGTTTGGAAGAATACTTTATGCGTACTATGTATTTCGTTTTTAATACTTCGATGAACATAAGAAAACACCCCTAGTCAATCTAACAAGCGTTGCTTTGTTCAAGTATTGCAAACATTTTGACGGGGTCGATATAACAAAATCAAAAAATGATGTTTTATTAAAATCAAGAACAAGCCTCATTCATGACTTTTGTACTAATGACGTCATGAATATGTCAGAGTCTATATCATTTAATTTCGTTATTAGTTTTTCTTGCACGCTTATTACTATTTCCACCATTGATAAACAACATATACATCTTCATTAGCATGTGAGATGTATCCATGCATCATAAATAATTGTGTTGTCATATTTAATTACCCTGGTAACGACGAACGGACCAGACGATCAAAGTGAAATTATGTCAAGTTCTGTCTATACACATCAAGGAAAACGACAACAATTAATCAATATATTAAAATTAGAACGATTTATTCTTGACAGAACTAAGAAAATATGACTTAATGAAACAAATTAGGCATATTTATCAATCATGTTTTGGGTCACACAGTGTTTGAGGGTTATTCGAGAACGCAACATTTGGTTTCATTGTCGATTCTTCAATGTGTTTTCTTAATTAATATTACTTAAGGTTAATGGTATGTCACAAATGGAAATCAAAATGAATAATAAATATTGCGAATGACCTCCAAAAGCATTTCTAATTGAACAATAACATTTAGAGTTCAATATGTATAATCCTTATGGCAAGGCAAATTTGCAGTTTTTAAAGAAACACTTTCTGTTTTTCATAAAATTGCGTCTGTTCTCGTCGAGTAATATTCTGTATCTTTGTGTGATATAAAGATAGACGTTTTTTCTGTTTGCTCATTGATGTGCTTACTTGTTGTTGTTGACAATGATGACTCGATTTTCATATTGAGGATTGATGCTTACTTCGATGTGACCAAGATTTACATAGCGGGAGTTGTCGATGAAGCAGAATACGCTTACTCCTAATCGATTTTGAGTTCGGGTTATTGTTTTGTTGACGCTTTTGTATTCTCTGAATTTTTTTATATAAGATTTGCAGTAAATATTTGTCGCAACTCTTTCAAATACAAGCAACACTAATTATCATGCTATTAATCCCATAAAGGATAGTCGCCAAAGGGTAAGCTTTAAACGATAACAACGTGTCGAGGAAACACCGAAAACAAAAGATACGACATTAAAGTCAGCTTTTTGTTAACGTTGCCCAAGTTAGGAAAATACATAGAAACACCTGTTGCAACTAATTTTGGGGTTAACAAACATATTGGAAGTGTTGCGAAAATCGCTGATCAGTGTCAAAATTTCAATTGTCGCATCATGTTTGGTTGTCTACCATACAAAATGGAGAATACCAAAACATCAACAAAAAATAATCGAAAATAGGGCAAAATACGAAAAAAGGAAATATTTACACGGAGAACAAGATAGTGAGACCAGGTGTTCCGGAAGAGTAAACATCTTTTGCTTCATCGACGACACCCGCCATATTAATTGTGGTCACATGCAAGTAAATGACACGTCCTCAAAGTAAGAAGTGAAGCACCATTCTCAATCAAAACAAACAAAGCATATTTTTGTGTATATTCAAAACATAATAATATCCCAATTGTCATAAATATATTATATGACGAAACACACACATCATGCTGCAGCTTTTAATTTGGTAATTGATATAGTATGCCGAAAAAACGAATAAAACTGCGTCATACAGCTGTTTCGTCCTCATAGGACCAAACTTTGTCTCAATGAGACAGATGGCGACCATAAAACTTACTCATAGTCTTCATGCAGTTTTCGAAAATATGTGTCGTAAGGTTTTTGTCAGCAACCGACACACCAACAAAATCCTGATTTGTCAAACGATTTGAAAACATTATGACATACCGTTTTAAAAATTCAATACTCATTTTATAAGGGTAAATATTAAAAAGTAATTTACACAATGTTAGATATGAGTGTTGTTTTATGCGTTGATCAATGTAGTATTCTGAAAGATGTGGCTTTTTTACTTTCTGTGCCAATATTTTGTCCACTAAAAAATAAGAATGTTTAGATAACAATGAAATATCAATCAAAGAGGGAACCATATATAAAGAGATATATCTGCCAATATCATGTTAGTTAAGAAATGAGAATGCCCACATAATAATGAAATATCAATCAAGGAGGGACTTATAATCAAGTTAATAAGGAGATATCCGAACCATATCCTTAATATTTTCCATTGTTACACAAGCTTATTACAATTGTTTGCATCCATTTGATACACTATAAATAAACTAACAGTACGTTAAAAGTCACCTACATCTAACATATTTCAAATAGGGCTTGGCGCTCTCATAAGATAGTCACAATCAAGTTAAAAAATCATAGAATACCAAAGCGTCTCAAAACATGCTTATGTGAAATACTTATATGTATACCCCAGTCAAAAGATCGATTGGAACAGAAAACCAGTAATTGAAGTACCGTGGAGTAAGACATAGATATACCTTTAATACAACCAGTACACTTATTATCTTCACTTACATGTATGCTGATTTCGAAGCAGCTCTACTGTTTGATTCCTTCTGTTTTCACTTTCTGTCTGTACATACGTGTTCAGTAATTGATTATAAATGATAAGAAAGGCCTTTTGTTTCATGAAAACGTTTAAGTACAATACAGTATTTTTATCTTCATAAGGGAACAGAAATTACAGAAGATCTACAGTTTGTTTCCTTCTGTTTTCACTTTCTGTCTGTATGTAAGTGTTACGTAATTGATTATGAAAATAAAATATGTCTTTTGTTTCATGAAAACCTTTCATGTACAACACAGTGTTTTCATCTTGATAAGGGAACATTAATTATAGGTAGTTTTCGCGAAACGTTCCTTCTAAGCAGTACTAGTGTACAGGTATGAATATGTAGACAAGCATTTGTTTAGATATCGGTCAATATACTTGGTTGTTATCAAGATAAAAGGCTGTTTGGATTATTGATTATGTTTTTAAGTTTTCTTTCATATTTATATCACAGCGACCTCGCCAGCTTGCTTTTAAACTAAACATATCATTTTTAATCAATACACTTACCTATCCGGTATCAGGGATACCCAACACCATGTTGTTATGTGTTGACATTTAGCAGTGACTCATCTACCTACGGCCAGGTGTAAATAAACATATACAGTGTTGCACAGCGTCTGTCTAAAACTTTTACGGAAGTGAATTTCGACAGTTTGTTAACATAAACTCTTAAAAGTCGTCAAAATATTTGTGAATAGTCACGACTTTGTGCAAGTATGTAAACGATAAAAGACGTAAACAAATGCCTTGTTGCAAAAAATAAATATTGTCATTTCTTGGTCTTCCTTATTTACTCGTTTGTTACGAAAGCTTTTGTTTAGCCCACTGCAACGAGTGTAAACAGGGTGTGTCATAAGGAATCCTATCCCACTGCATTGCAAAACAGTGAAAACAGTTCTGGAAAATAACTGAAAATGTCCACTGTTCTGTGTGTTATGCAATTGTATAGTTATTTCCCCTTGGCTTTGGAGGTACCTCCTATGGCAAAGTAGCTTAGCAAGATCGTCCGTTTTTTAAATCCGGTCAAACGTTTAAATCTTGGTTAAGCTCCGCTATCAATTAACATGTTCACAAGTAATGTAAATAAATAGTTTTGTTACAGTAGTGTCATGTATATTCTTAAAAAATATATAATTTATTTGTGCACACAGGATGCATATGAGTGCAACTTTTGTAAGGTTGTAGAGATGTACACAATCAAAATAAAAAAGTTATAACGATAATACCATTTTTAAGTTGTCTTCTTTGCATTTTGTTGTTTCATCCGGGAATAATCGTACCAAATATTTTAATATCAGTATAAAAAATGTATCTCCGAATAAAGATAAAATCTTAAGATGTTTGAATTTATTACCATAAGTAAATAAATGGTGCGTGAAAATTCTCTTTAAGCTGATGTGATTCAAATAAGGTTTTAAGCTCTGATAAGATAGTCACAATCAATTAAACAAATTATCTGAGAATGTCCTATGAATATATATAACCCAGTCAAATGATATGGATCGGAACAGCAAATCAGTTATTGAAGTCACATGGACGTTTGATTCAAAGTCAAACACACAACATCCTGAGAAGCATATTGCAAAGAGTCAGGCTTACATATGTAATAGGAAAGGATAATTCAAAAACAAATCTGCCCTGTTGTTGTTCGAACCCGCGGCCATCGGTCATTACTTAGACATCCTACCGCTTGACTAAAGGGAAATTCCCTCAAGCCGAGGCCAGCAAGTAAATCTGTACTCTCTACTTCGATATTCTAGGGCTTGTTCTAAATATCGTGATTTTCGTGATCTATGCTGACAAACAAACTAACAATACAAGGATTCGAGAATTGCAGGTTGATCAGAACTATAGGCAAGTTTTATGGTCGCCATCTTTGCCTCATTGCGAAATATTCTATATCTTTAAATGAAATGAAGATGGACGTTTTTGAGTATGCTCAATAGTGTGTTTACTTGTTGTGACTGACAATGATACTCGGTTCTCACTTTGAGAACTTGATGTTTACTTGGATGTGACAAAGATTTACATGGCGGGTGTCGTCGATGAAGCAGAAGACGCTTACTCTTCCGGAACACTTGGTCTTAATATCTTGTACTTTTACAAAAGTTTCCATGTAAATGTTTCCTTTGTTAATATTTTGCTCCTGATTTAATCGATTTTGAGTTCGGATTATGATTTTGTTTACGCTTTGGTATTCTCTATATATAACATGGTTACATAAAAAGGACAAAACACATTAATCATAACCCATAGACATACAACATGTGCAATGAGTACAATTACTATATAAAATTATGATTACCAAAGAACTCTCGTATCAGGCGCTAACTCAGGTGCAATGTCACCTGGCTAATTTCTCTCTATGTGTATAAACATTTGCATGTGACAGAGATGTGTTCTGTTTGTAGTTAAGCCTTGTTTTTTATTATAATATAAATATTATACATAGTGCTACTTCAGTTAAATGCTGCAACAAAGATACTGCAATATCCAACTTAAACGTTTGTATACCCTACCTGGGTTTTTGTTGCCATGGAAACAATATCCAACTTTGACATTTGTATACGCTACCGGAGTGTTTGATGCTGTGTTGACAGGAGCATCCTTTCAATGCGTACACCTCATTCGGGGATCGAACACCGGTCACAACACAACTATTTCTGTTGGTAGGGTCATATGATTGAGGTGCAAAATAAATCAAAACAAACATGAAGCATTGAATAAAACTTTTAAGACCAAAACTTGGTAAGACCAGGGGTTTCGAAGGAGTAAGCGTCTGTTGTTTTAATGATGACATCAAATGTGTTTATCTAAGTCAAATAACGATCATGTCACGTCCTCACTATTTTAAAACGGATAGAGACAACGAGACAATAACGCATTTACCAATGATCATTATCGCATTCATCAAACTTTGTATCACATAAAAAATATGATGTTTTCCAAATGAATTCATGATGGTTCTCACAAAAATAAAGACAAATAATACATAAGCGTCAACGAAACTAAAATTCGAACACAAAATCGATTAAACTAGGGACACAATATTAACAAAGGAACTATTCAAGCAGAAACCTTTGAAAAAAGACAAGCGAATAGGATCAGGTGTTCCGGAAGAGTAAGCGTCTTTAGTTTACGATATCAGCCATGTAAATCTAGGTTACATCCATTCAAATGTCGCGTCTTCAAAAAATAGAACTGGGGCTTCATACACAACAATAGAAACTCGCTTATGTAAATATGATTTCTGTTAATTTTGCTGTAGAATTATTCATACTAGGACAAAAACTCAGTTTCTATTGCTTAACGATTGTTTCGGCATTGGTACAGGTGCCATCAAGATTGCCTTTTGATCTCTATTTAGACAAATACCATTTACGAATACAACCTTTGTATACTAATAAAGTACGTACGTAAATGGTCAAATTGGATTAGACGTCATATAGTATGGGTCACTTGGTCAAGCTTTTACTTATTGATGACTGTAATTGTTAAGCTATATTTGGTTTAGGAGCAAGGGTTTTCTTAGTCATAAACGTAATGTGATATAGAGAAACTTTGTGGTTTTATGTTGTTGTACAAATACAACAAGGTATATTTACGCTGACCCAAGCATTGGTGACCCTAATCGACCTTCTTGTATATATGTGTATATTCCTAGAACGACAGAACAATCTGACCTATAGTTAAAACATGATCTTACATAATAATGATAATTAGCTCGTGTTTGGACCAATTTCTGAATGAAATATATTTGCTGGAGGAAAATGTTATTCTAAGAAAGAAAATCAAGGTCTCACTTGTGTCAATTAACAGGAGAGTACCTTAAAACGGCATTTTCGCTAAATTTGGTGCTCGTCTGCTCAATTTCGCCGCCGCAATTCGACTAATTATAGGAATCTCAACATGGTACGACATGAAACATTTTCTATAATTTGTTTAACCTTAACAGTTTAGATTATCAAACAATAACACATTTATATAATATCAAGATTTATTACTTAGCACATCAGTACCATAGTTATATTTTTATTATCGTTTTCTATGTTAAAAAACATTTCTTATGTTTTCTTGCGAATTGGCACGGAACCGGGAGCAGGGTATACGTAGTGGTCACATGATTCGAAAAAAAAAATAAACATGATTGCTCGTATAAAAATAGAACCGGAAGCGCAAATGTCAGGAGGCCACAGTAAACAAATATTGGCTGACGTTCTTCATTCATGTACACTGTCAGATTATGTTTGGTAAAGCTTGTAATAATAATAATAATATACAACATTTGATACAGCGCCCTATCTAGCTAACATAAGCCAATCTAAAGCGCTTTACAGTAAATAGATATACAATTATCATACAATCAATTCAATTAACACATACAGTTCTATCATATACAATTCTGAGGAGTTCGCAAGGGCTGTCTTATCAGGCGCTAACTAATTGCCCTATACCACCTGGCTAATATCTCCATGTGTGTGTGTATGTATGTGTGTGCTCTGGAGATGAATAGTAAGTATTATAATGTGTAATTAAGTAAATGCAGATCTTTCTGAGCCATGCTAGTGAACTTGTACCACCACACTAAATCGTAATTAAAATAAGCAGTACACTGCTGTTTTTGGTATTGCCGATGACAAAATTATTGGGCATTTTTAGTGTTTTGTTAAGTATTGTGATAACTATTCTTCATAAATAAAGAAACATGCATCCGTTACATTGTAAAATGACTAAAATCTGTTTTTTTTTTGAATATCTAAGGACAACCACAAATATTTTTTGAAATTGCGGTACATTGTTAAAACATATTTTGACTAAGATATGATCACATGGGGGTCCATATTTTGTGATATTGACCTGTTTCTCTTTTAAGAAACACTGAGTCAATATTACGACATAATCAATAAGATTTCAGTGTCTCACTGTAAATTCCATGCTTTATCAAGATATATGTAATGCAATGTCAGTCTTGTGCAAACTAGTGTCATATAAAATATGAAAATTAAGGATCTTTGGTGAGGTCAATATGGTGTTATACCGACCTAGGACCTAGGTTCTACTAGGTTCATATAACGCCATATTAACCTCATCAAAGGTCCATAATTGATATATATGCATAAAAAAGTTAACCTCTTTGTGGATTTATGTATAATACATATAGTTTTATTACTTTAGATATATTTGTATAGATTATTTCAATACATCCCACCCTAAGGTATTTTTAAACAGAAGTATGCAATTTTATAAAAATCCGAAAAAAACCCAAGAAAATAAAAAAAAAAAACTTTAAAAATTAAAGAAGTAAAAATGAATAAATACATAAAAAATGAATTACTAATACTATTTATAAAACATGTATATGTTAGCATAAATGTTTGGTTCTCCTGTATATTTTAAAGTTTCTGAAGCTGAAGTTTCTTTAATCAATAGTAAAGCGGCTATGCCAGCCTAATGCACTTGATAAGTAAATGTGGTTGAATTATGACAAGGAGACTTGTTGTTTAGGGTCGTGGTTAGGTTGAGGTATTCCCTGTCGTTATTAGCAATAATGGGGTCTCCAACGTGACAGGAGTTATGTGTTACCTGTCAATCAAACAAGTCTGCGGGCATGTAGTCACCACACGTATGCGGTGTTGACATCACGTTTGGGATAGGTGCGGATAGTTAACTTCAAAAGAAAAATCGACGAATTGCGTTGGTATCACGGATCATTCCTGGCTTTAATCTCGTGTTTGATTTATCAAACGAGAAGATATGTGGGCGATTTGATTGGTAGGATTCGTTTCCCTTTATCAGAAACATTAATTAAAAGTGTCAATAGATGATTACGAATCTTTATAGGCAATTCAATTTTGCAGTTTTAAAAAGACATTTCAGTTTTGTCGTTTTGAAAGTTGTGAACGACTGAATACGGTGGTATGACATATGTAAGAGTAATAATATTCTAAGAATAGATTATGCAGGGTATACTTACAGACAGACCACCGAAAAGAAGGATTGAGGGATTAATAATTTGGTCAGGACACTTGAGAAATGCATATATATGGGGTAACTCGGTAGCCACAGTCGGAGTGTATGTCATGATAAACACATAATAAAGACATATAGGGTTACTACTAAGAATACTTGGAAATCAGTTTCTGCGATATTCCTCAGACTTTTATGTCGGATTGATTCCAGATTTTTCTGTTAATGTATTATTCAGTTTTAAAAAATCCTTGTGTCTGTTACGTGTTGATTATCTAATTATTAAGTTTTGTCAATAGAAATAATGAAAATAATACAAATAATTTGTTAATGTTTAATCAATAAAAACTTATGCGTTGTAAAGATAAAACTAAACTTTTGAGTAATTTAAAAAAAAGAAAATGCCACAAATTTTAGTGTCACAGGCTAGTATGAAGAAATAAAACAACTAATATCGTCATATTGTTTTACGTCGACCTTTAAACATGCGATACTTACATAATAATATACAATATATTGTATAGTAATATATCATTATGACCCAAATATAACACTGTAGGTGTGTTCATGTCTTTATGTACTGTTATGTCTTTTCACAGAAAATCGTTCTTCTATATAGTAAATTTTATAATGACTCACTTGCGGATAAGTTACCTTCTCAAGGGTTAAAATAATTTGAATAAAATATATATTTAACTGAATGACATACATTACAATGTATGTATACATGCATAAACGTTCTTTTCAAGCCCAATAAATTACTAGTAAGCTATAAATGTCGTGTTGATTGTTGATCGTGTCCCTCTTAGATAAGTATTTTGTCAGGAGGTCATGCAATTGTATATTGGCCCCGCCCCTTTTGCGTTCTTGGCTAATGACATTTCTCACTATTCCACTCCTAAAACCGCTTAACTACCTCGCATTTATCCTGGCAATGACGACTGACATCTGATAGTGACATCAAACAGCATAAACACTTATCTTAATGTGGAAATGACTAATAGTATTATAATCTACTCCTGATTTAGTAAATCAGCATGTACGACAATCCTTTGACATGCTAATTTGTATCTGTAAAAAGACCATTCTTAAATTTGGCATAGGTCACGTTCTAAATTTGGACAACAATGATGTATTACTTACAAACAGCCGATGATGAAGAAATCAACCTAAAATGATGTTTAACACTAAAGTACATTATTAAGTGGGAACTATTTTTCCAGTAATGAATGACCATATTTGTCAAGCGGCTAACGCTTTCGAGCAGGCGGAGCGGGGTTCGATCCCCGAGTTGTCGCAAGCATAAAATATTCAGAGAAAGCAATTTTTCCATGCCCACAGAACTCCAACGACCTACATGTAAGATGAATGTAAAATGGTGAATGTTGCCATATCTGTGTTGTAGCATTCAAGTGAGGTAGCATTATAAAAAATGACATTAGAAGAACGGTCCCACTACCAACAGGATACAATACATCTCCAGCCCACACGCATGAATACTAACACATAGGTAGTTATTAACCATCCAACACAGGACTAGTAGTTGGCGCCTGATAAGGCAGCTCCTGAAAACTTTCAAGAATTGCATATGTTTTGTTATTGATTGTCAAAAATGTATATTTATGCTGTGTTAGCGCTTTAGAGTAGCTAATGTTAATAAGATAGGACGCTATACCAAATGTTTTATAATTATTTATCGACCTATTCATTTAATTTCCGATTCAAGGAATTAACAATTATCACGCTTTCTCTCATTACATTATCTCAACAGGTGTCTTCTGTTGTAGAACCGGTTTTAAACCAGAAAATAAATCCGGGCCAATAAGAGTGCCTTATGTACAAATTGTAAGTTGAATTACTTGTTTCATACTTATTGTAAAATAAATAAAGTTAAAAAAGAAAACAATGTATTTTGTGTTTCAAAAAATGTAATGGCAAAGAAAAGACAAGGCAGCACATGAACACATTACTACAAGGAGAAGTTACCATTTCCTTTATCTTTCTCCAGTCATTGAAGTTTTTAACATCTTCCTCTTTTTATAAAAAAATATCTCTCAAAATATTAACTTTATTTATATTTTGCCCCTGGTTTAATCGATTTTGAGTTCGGATTATGATTTTGTTAACGCCTCGATAGTTTTATTTTCAGTAACAATTCATCTGAAGATGTTCTCTTCCCTTTTTATCTTCTCACATTAACCCGTTGCTAAGATCATTTCGCGGATAGAGATAAACAGATTTACTCTAACAGTTAACACGGTAAATACCAACAGTATGTGTCGGTAAGCTATGCGTAGTCGAGTTGTAGCCGTAACAAGCAAAACTATTGATGCAATAAAGGTTTTTGTTTGATTTATTTGGTCATTAAGGTTTTGGTGGCGGTCTTGGCATAACTTAAGATGTGGACTTATTGATTTGAGTTTGGATTATGGTTTTGTTGACGCTTTTGGTATTCTCTGATTATTTTTGTTTTACGTCCTATTTACAGCTAAAGTCATATAAGGACACTTACTGGTGAATGCGATGGAACTGTATGTGTTTTGTGCGTTTGTGCTTGAAAGGCAGTTATATTATATTGTAAGGTTTTTTTTCGAGCTCAATATTGATATAACATTAATTCAGAAAGTCTTTGTGCCTAAACTGATTTTTCTATTCATCTTTCACTGAAGCATTACGGGGGCTTTACAGCTGATGTAATGAAACCTTATATCTTAATCAATCTTCGGGTTATTGAAGAGTTCTTAAGAATGGCCAGCGTCTTGGGGGTTACTTATGTGTTCAGTGTTATAGATTGGAGACATCCGTAATTAGTAGTCAATCAGACTTATCAATTAATGTAAATCGTGATGTTGTCGTCATAAATATACTGTCATGTTTATATGTCTTCACTTTATTAAACGTGTGATAAAGTACACTATCCATCAGCTGTTAATGCCGGAAGTGCCCAAAGTTCATCGGAGGCCAAGGTTAAGGTCTATCATAAGGTCAAATAGGATTTCTGGTTTGTTGTAGCTACTACATGTAACAGTTACAAACACAATAGGTAAAATTTGTTTGTTAAGAGTTTTTCATACCCTTCCTATCGCCATTTGCCTATAATTCTGTACTGGTAATGCTACACATTAAAGTTTTTACTTCAAGAAATTTAGAAATAATCTCATAATTGTATTGATGTTTTGTTTACAGATTAAAGTATATTTGTTTATTCAGTTTTCTAACAATTTTCATTTATTATCTAAGCCACAAATATAGTTACAGAAACTTCTCCCTGATACTCTTTGAAAAAAAATCTTTGGAACGCTAATGACCATTGACACAAGGTCGCAATTGTTGGGTCGGAAAAATCTGAACAGCAGCTGTTTCATTTGTGTGCATCTAACACTTGTGTTTGTGTGATATCGACATTATCAAACTCATCCTTTGTATTCATTCTTTCATAGTGTATCTGCCTTAGCAATCAATGCAGTCGGGATTGGTGGTTACTGGGTCAGTCATTTATAGTAGGATGAAGGCAGAGGAGTAGCAGGAAGGGCAAGAGAAAAAAGCTGGGAGGGGGGGGGGGCAGCAAGAGAAGAGGGGGAAAGGACGGGAGGAGATGAAGTAGGAAGCAGGAGCAACAGTAGGAGAAGTGGCAGGAAGGGCAAGAGGAAGCAAGAGGAAGCATGAGGAGAGACCGGAGGAGTGGAAGAAAGAGCAAGAGGAGAGAGAGCAGGAGGTGCGGGAGGAGGAGAGGCAGACAGGAGAAGCAAGAGGAAGCAGGAGGAGAGACAGGATATGAAGGAGAGGGTAAAATGGCAAGAAAGGCTAAAAGAAGTTCAAGGCAGAAGAATCTGGAAAATGAGGGCGAAGAGGCTGGAGGGAGCATGAATAGGAGTAGGGAGGAGGAGAAAGGACAAAAAGGACGAAAAGAGGCAAGAGAAAGGGTGATCATCATCTGGGACCAAGTTATTCGGCTATTTTTAGATGACCTACTCTTTTTCACATCAACCCAGTGTAGATATTAAATATATAAAAATTGATTTCCTTTAATCCCTTTGTATAGGTCTGTTGGCTTGACCTATATCTAGAACATGGTTTAGTCTCTAAGATTAGAATAAGTAAGATAAGCCTTTTTACTGCCAGCTAGTACATCTATAAATCGCTTGCGCAAACAAAACATTACCACGATACCAAAGACGCAAGATATGAAAGGTCAACAGCATGTCTGTTCAAACACAGGCTTCTAATATATGCTGTTTAATGTTTTTAATGGGCTGATAGCCATGTCTCCGTTGTTGAACCATTTTTAGTTCTAGGGTAATAATGAAAGTTAATTTCATGTTTGATGCTAATTTTATATCATCTTATAAATTTCATTTGGACACAAAAGTTTATTCATTTGTTGTATATCAACACAATTGTTTATTTACCCCATCTCATAATTATGTCTTGCCTCGTCTATTCGGCAGTTTCTTTCTGTGTCCGTCTTCTTTGCTCGTTGTCAGTATAATGTAATCCGATGAGAAATCGTGTTGCTTTACTCAAGGTACAGTACTGAATTTCAATGAAATGGCACGACATCGTTTCCATAACTGGTCCTTGGTTTACAAAAAAAAAAAAATAGCAAAGCGTCAACAAAATCTTAATTAATCCGAACTCAAAACTATATAAACTAGTGACATGATATCAACAAAGGAAATATCTACTCCGAGTCCCTTTAAAATAAGACCAGGTATTCCGGAAGATTAAACATCTTCTTCTTCATAGCCGACACCCGCAATTCTCAATCGCAACAAGCAAGCATAGTAATGAGCGTATTCAAGATAAATGACGTAACACTCACATGCTGCACATTTTAAATTTCGGTGTTTCGTCCTCCTAGGACTCTTCAGTGATGCAAGAAACGCCAACCTTCATATCAAACAAGGACATAGACTATTTCTCAATTGAAAGATGGAAACATGTTCATAGTCTTCATCAAATGTATCTCAATAATAAATTCAAAGAAAGAATTTTTTTGGGCCTTTATTTCTAGAATCCATTTTCAGTCCCTTTTCATAACTGGAAATGTTTTTTCATAAATTATGTAAAGTATATATTTGTGAACATCGTGTCTTTTGATTTGATGTATATTTGGTTTTGGATTTTGCCATTTTCTGGTAAAGTCGGTGTGTTTTCTTTTATTGAATGTTTCTGTTGATGTCTCCCTAGTTTCTTTTATTTCTCTTCTATAAGTTTGTTATTGGTTTTGCTGATTATCAGTTCATGTTGGTTTCTATTTGGTTTCTGTGTTAACCTGGAATTCCGATTCTAACATGGTGTGTTGTTTATATCATCAAATAAATATAGGCCATATCCTTACCGATGCGGCTATGTTAAGTTCAGATTTGGCATGATTAATTGGTGCTGAAGATTTCAAACCACCTGTACCTATCCACGAAATAATGTGAATACTTATCAAGCCTGCATTTGAACAGGTAACTCCGTATGAAACATCATAATATAACAACTGCTTCGTAACAAGGTAAGGTGGTTCTGATTGTTCGTTTACAGATGTGTTTCAGCTTGTTTATGTCCACAGCATCATAAGTTTAAACCTATCAATAAGTTCATTTGTTGTCATGCTAAACGTTTGATTTGAGTTTGTTTGCCTACATTTTATAAATGTGATGTAGTCTGCCAATGTTGAAAGGTTCAACACGACATCAGAAGTAACGCGCAAATAAATACAGTGCTAAAGACATTGTTTCTGTGTTCGATACGAGTATATTGAAGACTGCAATTTCTTCCCTGTGTCATAAGACTCAGGGTATAATGGCAACGTGTTAACGTTTTGAAAATTTCACTTTGAATTAGTTTTAAATGTAGAATGTTTTATCAGGTTCGTATTACATCTCAATATTTAATTAATATACCGAGAGTAATGTATTGCATCTCCGTTTCAGCAAACCTGTTGAAATCTTAACTCAATAAAACAAGTATTAAAGAAAATGTTATTCTTGTTTACCAGGAAATGATGTATCTGTACACGCTAATATTCCTGCTGGTCTCTTCTTGTGTCGTTTACGGAGAGTCGGCGGGACCCACGACACATTCTACAGCTACAGACATCAACACTATTCTCCAAGTCGTTTCCCATCTTAACAAGCGCGTTGAGAAACTGATGAAATATAGGGAAAATGATCTAAACGTTATTGCAATGTTGGAAGTAAAAATTGACCGTGTTCAAAAAACGAATCAGAAGAGTTTAGAAAAGAATTGCATCTGTAAGGACAGATCAGTAAATCTGAATAATCTACAGCGACAAGAAAATCAAAGAATATCCACGATTGTGCAACACAACAAGCAGAGAAACAGCACAGGGCGTCTTCGCAGACAGTTGTTAATGGATGGGATACATCATGAAAGAAAGATGAATGGTAATTCTAACGAAAATGACATTATCGAAACAATTCACAATGCTGGGGACCAATCATTAATTGAGGACCAAGCGAGATCTGGAATCCATCAAACAAGAGTGCCCACAAACAAGATGGAGAATGGGAAGCCTTACCATAGAACCCCACGTGCTGGCGGTAAGAACTATAAATACTTACTTTTCTAACGTTATTTCTATGATGTTTACATTTTCTAGGGTTTACGCAGTACGACTGTTGTAATTATATGGCATAATTATCTGGTACTTTATACAATTAATGGCAGGAAAGATGCAATTGTTCTCCGACAAAGAAATATTTAAAAATGATAAAAATGTGCAATACCAAATGAGAACAGGGGATTACATACTTATTTCGTCACCACAGTATCTCAATACGCCGTTTCCGAGATACAAGAACTCTTTTGAAGTGGAGTTAGAAATCGGTGATTTGATCATGTGACCGTGAAAAATTTAGGGCACTTAACAATGACGGCATGGACGACCGAATGGCTGCTAGATTCGATTCGATTTTTTAGTCGCTTTAGGTTAAAATGGGACGCAACAAAGATACATGCTCTTAAACTAAGTCATAGTGTGTTGTACCTAGATGTGTAACTGTCAGTCGTTTAAGAAACAATCTGGCAAAATGTAACGTTCAGGTCGTTTCCAACAGCAAAGAGAAACCCCGATTACGAGCACGGTGGATTGCATTCATATTTCTCAATACAAGATAAATTCAGTTCATCAGTGATCTCAGATAATTTTACTAACACTCCTTTTGTTTTATTTGAAATTGTGATCCCTCTTTCGACCAAAAAACGTTAACTCGCTTACCGTCATTGAAAACCTCTATTTAGCCGCCATTTTGTTTTCAAAGTGCCCTAAATAAAGTCACGTGGTGATGAAAGTCACATGACTGAACCGTCTGAAAGTTGTATCCCGGAAATGGCGTATTACAATTGGACTGTGCCTATTTGAGGATTGAACCTCATTTTGACTGCATATATATTGAATATGTTCGTTGCCAACTGCGGGCATACTACCGTATACGCAGTCAAAATGAGGTACAATCCTTATATTTACATCAATATTAATTTTCAAGTGTTATTCGAAGACAAAAAACATTCGAAGCGGGTTGCTACGATGGTAACTACGATGGCCGTGGTTACTAAGATGATATAGTCCCACTGAATCTTCATGGATATACTGCTAAGTTTGGAAAATACACAGTGAACAACACTATTTTTCTTCATTACATCATTTGTAAATTTGGTATTAAATAATATTACTAGCACTTCGAATTTATTTCTTTGTTTATAACGGTCGTTATGTACACGCATTGACACAGTGATCTGGTTGTGACGCGGTCCGACGTCGGACGTCACAACTGCTATATAGGCGCCGCCATGTTTGCGTTACCATCAAAGAATTTCGAATTCACATCCATCGGAATCAAAAGTTTTCCAGAAATCTTTTAATGTATATTCAGAGGAAATGGATTCGATATATGTTCCATGTTTCAAAATCTTTAAGGAACAAAACAATGACCATCAGCGAATAGTTATTTTTCTGAAGCGTGAACGACGCCATGTTGGAACAAATATCAATCCGCCAAGCCTTTTTTTCAATGCGTATACGCTAATAAATTCGCAGCCAGACTTTAATAAGCACAAGAAGGGAGAGGTGTAAATATAATTGTATATACTTTTGATGGTTTTATCAATTAAATAATAAGTTATTATTTCACAATGTTTTGCCTATTGATACAATTGTTGCCGCGATATATTAAGAATATCAACTAGAATGATTTCCATAATACCCTTTACATATAGAAACATGTTTATCAAGGTAGGTACATTCTTGTGAACCTAAATCAGTGGTTTCCCTTGCTATACGAACATAAGCATGTAATTGTATTGCTGTTATATCGTTTTATTTGATAAGCATAGTAGACATAGTAGACATAGCATAGTAGAAAACTTTAATGTAACGTCATAGTTGACATGTATGATGTCACAATGTTCTTCATATCGTTGATGAAATGAACACATTGTGACGTCATATAGCAAACTATCGATATTGTAAACTGTAATGTGACCTCATAGTATATATGTATGACGTTACAATGTTCTTCATATCGTTGATGAAATGAACACATTATGACGTCATATAACAAACTATCGATATAGTAAACTGTAATATGATGTCATAGTTTGCATATATGATGTCACAATGTCTTCATTTTGTGAACCTTCTTGATGAGAAGAAGGTGCTGATGATATTGCATATTAATGAAAGTGTTTATATATTTCAGCACCTACAGACGGTAGTGTCGCATTTTATGCGTTCTTAACTGCAAATGTAGACGAACCTGGTGATGCCTACACAGTGAGGTTTGATCACGTGGTCACAAATACCGGAAATCATTACAATCCTTTGACAGGAGCATTTACATGTCCAAAAGACGGCGTCTACGTTTTTCATTGGAGTATAGGTAGAAACAGCGTAGGATTTATCCACTCCGAGTTGAGGATAAACGGAGCCGGGGTTGCTTACACCACCACAGCAGATGATCACTATTCGACCGATTCCTCACAAACGGCAGTACTTGTACTAAGTCAGGGAGATATTCTGACAGTTGGCTTGGGAACGCATACGGCGATACCGAAACTCTGGCGACTCCATACTTCATTTACTGGATTTTTGATACACTGAGATATACTATGTGACACCATAATTCAATGTAAATGCAATTCTCCCACAGCCATAACACTGTTTCTCATTTCAAGAATTCTAAAAAATTTTCTAATTTATAAGAAAATTTAAATATGCTGTAAGGACGGATTCTGACAGATAACGACTGATTGCTGAAAATAAAATGTTTTATCCTTATACGTTACACACATGTAGTTAACCAAGAACTTTATGAGTTAAACATTGCCATTGATTTCATTAAAAACACTCAAAAGCAGCTTGAAAGAAGGAGAGACAGAATGACACACAGGCAAAGGACGAGTAAACATCAACTGAAGGATACGGAAAATGTGCAGTGTTTTAAGTTAATCTGATTTCATTTCAAAATATTTCATTAAATCAATATGATTTAAAGGGATTGAACAACAGGCAAGGCCTAAACAAGATCTCTCCCTTGAGATACATAAACATCTCAAGCATAACTTAAATTTTAGATGTATAAAAGCAAAGATATAGATTAGCAAGTAAATCTGATTAAGGTTGCCTGTATAGGTTTTGGCTGGTGCCCCGGACAGACATGTGCAGGTCACTGACATGTAATACTAGCCGCCGACACTGACATATAAACCTCTACCTGGGTCAGTAGCGCCGGGGGTCGACGTTCGGAGGACATAGGGCTCTTTTGTTGGTATGACCTCGTTATCTGAACTGGAGAAGCAGTGAAATCGACATGCAGTAAGGTCGACATACTTTGACACAATTGATAACTTAGTCCGCGAGATTAAGTCGCTAAAGATTTTGTAATAGAATAATTTAACCCATACAAGTGACGTTCTTTGATAATTTTCTCTGCCTGTTATTTGTGTCTTTCCGTCTCTTATAATGTACTTTTCCCAGTAGAAATAGTATGTATGCAACTTAAATATGACAATTCGGAAGTATAAGCGATAGATAGGGGGAGGACTAGACTATAGTATTATCATCCCTGCAGAATTAGATGATAGTCGCCTCTTTTAATACAGCAACATATTTTTGTAAATCCCCGAATTGTACAGACAGGCATGTTCCATGAATCAGAAATCACAAATGTATTTTCAAGATCAGTGATAATTCTCGCTGTTCGCACTGTTCTTCTAGTCGTTGTAAGTCGTCGACTTGTGAGACTGTCCTATTATTTTGTCATCTATACATTTTATGTCTTACGTCTTATATAAAGCACAGTATACTATTGATGTGTTTCATGCAAGTATTTGATCCGCAAGTCGCTAGTCCTTTGTGCAGGGTACAATGTATATGATCACATAGAGTGCATGTGTACTGTGATATTCATTTGAAGTAACACGATACATCACAACAAGGTTGGCAGCTTTCAACAATATCATTATCAACGAATGTTCTACACTTTAATAGAGTAAACTGTATATCCCCGATATTATCTCGTTTATTAAGAAAACGTACCTAAAGCTTAATAGATAGGCCTGCAAACTGTTAATATTATTTTTCTATAATTTCCAGTTCATCACGAAAAGGATGACATGTTGTCATGGATTGTTTAACCTACAACAGAAACCTATTATAGAGACGCTACATAGGTCAAGTAAACACGTATAAAGCTGGATAAAATATTAGAAATATCGGATTAAAAATAATAAGTCATTCCTCACATAAAAACACAATTAATTGGGATTGTAGAGATAAACTGGGTCCAGCTGTAAAAAATATTATTAACCAGTTTCTTGAACCATGAAATCAGTTTATTATGCTGACATAAGTAAAAAAATCCCTACTGTAAACAAACAGTGACCTTCACCTGTGTACGGAAACCGTGACTAACTCAGGCAAATAACTTCCTCCAAAGGTCATACTCGACCTAGCTAGCACATTAGGGTAAAACAACACTCAAAGTGTTTACATTACACAAAGTTAATACATATTCATATTGATAAGTTAATTATGTACTTACAAGACTCAAAGGACTGATCACAATGATAAGTAGGTTTAACAGGAATATTGAAGAAATAAGAAATTCAATCCATGTCAGACAAAATATAAAATAGGGCAAATCCATTGGTCTATTTCTTCCATTATAAAATACCTATCGGGTAACCCCATAATACTCCTGGTTGTTGTGACGTTTACCTATTACAATATAACCATGCTGTAGTTTTCAATGATTTGCAGCATTTAAAGTGACCAATCAGGTGTCTTGTCAATATGAATTACTTTGTATTCTCTTGATTTATCATACTTTTTCTGACTTGTAGGTGACGGAACTTGTAATTTTAATTTCTCCTGAAGTTCTCTCTTTCTAAATTTCTCCGTGCCTCCCTTTCCACCCTCCGACCTGTCTTTATCTTCTCCTTGTTTGGCTCTCCATTTCTTTAACCAAAATATCTCTCTTTATCGTCCCACTTCCTGGTCCTTCTGTCTCGTTATTCTGTGTCTCTCTTGATCCTCTCACTCTTTGTACTTCCTTCTCTATCGTCTTTCTTTCTTTCTTTCTTTCATTATTTCCTTCATTCTTTCCTTAGTTCCTTCATTCTTTCCTTATTTCCCCATCATTCTGTCTTCATCTTTCATTGGATCAAAAATAACATATAACTGTATAGACAACAGGCGTTTACTGTGGTGTAATCAGCTGCTGAACAGTGAACCAACGGCTGTATTTAACAGATTACGTACATACACAGTGTCCAGTAATACCAGGTCAGTGTCTCCAGACACTGACCGTTACGTACAGAGTGGACAATCAACCCTAATCACTGTAAAAACATAGTTACCCACCAATAAACAATCCACATTGACCGAGATAAATGGCTTAACAATCATGAATACTTGTTATTGGGCTTGTGGTATATTATGATAGATATCCGCTTTGCTTTTAATATGTTTCGCTGTTATTCTTATCATTAGAAATTAGTTCTCAAGAAATGACACGGAACTTATTGTCAACAGTTGTTTTTGTTGCAAATTTACTATTTGTCCCAGACTACCGAGAAGAAAGCCAATCACCTGACTGATGCAATTCATTTCACCTGGTCTATCCAATTATACTGGACAAATATGTTATTGCCTTATTACAATACCGTTAAGTATTATACGACCAATATCCAAAAGCTCATAAATAAATATTGCAAAACACATGTGTATTTAATCAAATTATAATACAGACATTCTTTGAGTGTCCTATTTTGCTTTCAATATCGACAATGATGTCATTCAGTATAGGGTTCAGGGAATTAGTTTTCCGTACATAATGAAGAAACTTACAAATTCCGATAGCAGACTTTTATATACTACTCATTAATTTACTGTGGTGGTAAGCTCAACGATAAAAATTAAATAGAGATGAGAGGGGACATTGAATCAGCAGACTCACCTGTATGACCCAATAACGACCTTGACCTTATAAGGGCCTAGATCATCATCCTACACATTTTACATTATCGAACTGTAACTGTTTGAGGGTATTGCCATTGGGTCAGCATAAGACATGTTCAGTAACATTATAACCCGATTTCCCGCTTGCTATTATATGTACATTGAAGAACTGTTTCTACTGTCGAGTCATAGAAAGACGAAACAGCGGCAAACTGTATCTATTGCTAAAGTTACAAGGTGCAGCATATGTGTGTGTTACGTCATCTTTAACGTAACTAACAACGGAACAAATAATTGTCACGTACATTTAAAACAATAACCATATAGATAAACTAACTAAAAAAGCAAAGAAATATACACGCCAGTGATGATACTGATACGACGGTAGTAGCCGAGCTGCCGTTTATATCGTGGATAATATTTACGCGTATCATATTATTACACCAAGTAGATGTCCAACAAACTATCGAACATACATCCTCGCGAAAGAACCGGCTAGACGGTAAGAGGGTAACGTGTTAGTAACCTTGTTGTAGACTATGGACAAGTGTTATGGTCGCCATCTTAGTCTCGTTAAGATATATTCTTTATCCGTGTATTGGACGTTTTCATACATGTTCATCAGTATGCATATTTGTTATGGTTGAGAATGACGCCCAGTTCTCACTTTCAGGACATAACATTAACTTGGATGTGACCAAGATTTTCATGGCGGTTGTCGTCGCCGATGAAGTAGAGGCCGCTTGTCCTCCCGGAACACCTGGGCCCGTATTCATGAAAGCGTTATCATGCTCAAGCATGGTTTCCGTGCTCAAGCCAGCATTTTTGGAACTCACCTAAATCAAGTCAACGATCAAAAAGTCAATTGTAAATGTTAAAATTAGTATTCTGCTTCATGGATCCTTATTATTCCACAATACTTTGAAAAAATAAGAGTTTTACAATAAACTATAGCCAGAACAAGAAATCAGGGTTGAGCACAAATTCCATGCTTGAGCATGAGAACGCTTTCATGAATACAGGCCCTGGTATTTTTTTTGTACATTTCCAAGTGTCTCCGTTTAAATATTTTCTCTGGTCATATTATGCCCCTAATTAAATATGTAGATATTTAGTTCGGATTATGGTTATGTTGAGGCTTCTGATTTCTGATTATTTCCTGAACATACCTGATGAGGAATAATTTACCAGGAACTGATACTTTTCCTGGAATTGTCTCCGCTCACGTGAGGTCATTTAAAAATGTCTCTGGAATTTCCCTGTCATGAGCACGTGCTTATCTCCCCAGTGTGTGAGTCAGTGTTATCGAATATTTTTAAAGATACAGCGCCTGCAACACCTGGTACTCGTACGATGATCAGTCGGTACATATATAATCCTGAAATATTTATTGTTATTGGTATATAAATATAAACATATATTCAGGTATGTAGATAATGTCAATATTACATCAACGCTATCCCAGCCACACAGATGCATTACATGTGATATTTTATCATACTTCAAACATTTCATGGACACTGAAATTTACTGAAACTTTAAATTTACCGCTTAAGAACATAAGTAAGAGGATTACTTGACAATATATAGGTATTTGATATTTCAATATTCTTGTAAACACTGTTGCATCATCCATTAAAAAATACCTATTTAACTGATATGAAGCTCCCGGCGGACTTCGTCTCACCACCTGTTACTACAATTTATGCTTATATTTATATTTCTTCATCGTAATCCCCTTTGGTTTTAATCCAATTCATTAATTTTACAACGGTTATAATTATGAACCAGGTTTAAAAAAAACTTATTTTAATTATTCTTGTTGGCCCAGATGTTAGCGCGAATGGATGTTAATGTGGAGGTTACCGGAGAACCCGAAGAAAATCGACGTTGTGGAGCGGATGACTCAATACCCTTTTAGATCCGATTGAAATGTTTAAGCTGCAATGTATCATTATGTTTATGAAAACATTGTCTTTTTTTAAAAGATATTTACATTTTCCTCAAATGAATTCTCATACTTATGTACTAGTATAAATATTTTATATATAAATATACTTTGTATATAACATATTAGATCTGATTTAAACTAAAGTTTACACTTCAAATAGCATGTGTATATAACTTTAGATATGGCAGGTTTTACCGGTATATCAGTCAGCACGAATGCATGTAACACAAAGTGCAGGGTCAAAGAAGTAACAATTAAGGAACGTTCCGAATTAACACTGATTAACGCATGTGTGTAGGATACGAATACATGTACTTGGAACTTTATGGGGGAAGTAAAATTCATTATTTACAACATACATGTAAACAATATGTTGTCAAGAAGTTGGGGAAATCCGCTGGTTTATCGAGACAAACACAATAAATATGCACAAAACAATTTCATTTAAAAAAAAAATAAATAGAAATGTGATGGGGAGAAAATGTAACTACTTGATGATGAGAATAATAAGCCCTCGGAAAGTCTGTATGTACAATGTGCATATGTATTCACTGTAATTGATAACAGGTCAAGGTGAGGACGGAAAATTTTCAGATACAAGTAGGTCATGTGAACAGATATTGGGGCGTGAACAATCGATAGTCAACAGCTGCTACTCATGTATCTGCACGTGAGTCATAA
Organism: Mimachlamys varia; assembly: GCA_947623455.1. Classification (NCBI taxonomy): domain Eukaryota; kingdom Metazoa; phylum Mollusca; class Bivalvia; order Pectinida; family Pectinidae; genus Mimachlamys; species Mimachlamys varia. The sequence continues at coordinate 33,314,300 of OX392540.1, forward strand.
ACCTGTCTAAAGATCCCGAGTTACACCAACCTCACGTCACATGATTAAACCTGGCTACAGTTCCCGAGTTACACCAACCTCACGTCACAGGATTAAACCTGGGTACAAATCCCGAGTTACACCAACCTCACGTCACAGGATTAAACCTGGCTACGGATCCCGAGTTACACCAACCTCACGTCACATGATTAAACCTGGCTACATACCCCGAGTTACACCAACCTCACGTCACAGGATTAAACCTGGCTACAGATCCCGAGTTACACCAACCTCACATAAACCTTGCTACAGATCCCGAGTTACACCAACCTCACATAAACCTGGCTACAAATCCCGAGTAACACCAACCTTACAATAACCTGGCTACAGATCCCGAGTTACACCAACATCACATAAACCTTGCTACAGATCCCGAGTAATACCAACCTCACATTAACCTTGCTACAAATCCCGAGTTACACCAACCTCACATAAACCTGGGTACAGATCCCGAGTTACACCAACCTCACATAAACCTGGGTACAGATCCCGAGTTACACCAACCTCACATAAACCTGGCTACAGATACCGAGTTACACCAACCTCACATAAAACTGACTACAGATCCCGAGTTACACCAACCTCACATAAACCTGGCTACAAATCCCGAGTAACACCAAACTCACAATAACCAGGCTACGAATCCCGAGTAACACCAACCTTACAATAACCTGGCTACAGATCCCGAGTTACACCAACCTCACATAAACCTGGCTACAGATCCCGAGTTACACCAACATCACATAAACCTTGCTACAGATCCCGAGTTACACCAACCTCACATTAACCTGGCTACAAATCCCGAGTTACACCAACCTCACATAAACTTGGGTACAGATCCCGACTTACACCAACCTCACATAAACCTTGCTACAGATCCCGAGTTACACCAACCTCACATAAACCTGGCTACAGATCCCGAGTTACACCAACGTCACATAAACCTGGCTACAGATCCCGAGTAACACCAACCTTACATAAAACTGGCTACAGATCCCGAGTAACGCCAACCTCACATAAAACTGGCTACATATGCTGCACCTTTTAAATTTAGTAATTGATACAGTATGCCGAAACAATCAATTAAACGACATCGTACAGCTGTCTCGTCCTCCTGGGACTCGTCAGTGATGCTAGGTGCCAAAAGATGGGAATCCAAAATGTCGTAACTAATGTAGATGCAGAAGGCAGGATATTAAATTCGGGAATCAAAACTATTATCAAAATTATGATATATTTCCGGAAAAAGGCTCCACTGCATAGTTACTGGTTGTGTTAGTAGAACGAGGATATTCTTTAATTTATCTTGTCCGCCAAATATAATTACAAATTTGAGACATGAGCCACCTTTATTATTTCCCCTTCAAATGTGTTATTCCAATACTGAAAGATTTTGTTTGTTTCCCTTGTTTTGCATGTTACAACAGTTGCCAGATTGAAGCATTAACCGATTTCCCTCTGTACGATTTAACAGTGATGCTTGGCCCTCTTTTAGCTAATCACCTCAATTGTCGGTCAAATGCGGAAACACGATGTCTGTCACAATATCCCCATGGGGATACGAATACCGTTCAGTCCTTATGATAGAATTCAGTCTTTTGTCCCTTTGTGGCCAGTGGTCGCTGGCTTGTTTCTGTAAACAAAAGTGTATGAATGTATAATCTAAATCGGATCATTATCACAATCACTAAGGCAATTAGTCATAAAAGTGGTCTTTTCAATGTCTAGTGTTGTTCTGAACAATACCTTCAACACAGGCCAATGCACAATGATATGTTTACATTGCAGACAGTGCTAACAATACCAAACAGCCTTGGAAGGTCAACAAATATATACACAAACATGTACATCTACCATCCCCGGTATCCAAGGGTTAGCTCACTTATGGTCAGCTTACATACGCTCTCTTTAACCCTCTTTCATGATATCCAGGGGTTAACTCACCTACGCTCTCTACACCCTCATCCTCGATATCAAGGGTTAGCTCACCTACGCTCTCTACACCCTCATCATCGATATCCAGGGGTTAACTCACCTACGCTCTCTACACCCTCATCCTTGATATCCAGGGTAAGCTCACCTACGCTCTCTACACCCTCATCCTTGATATCCAGGGGTTAGTTCAACTACGGTCAGCTCACTTTCGCTCTCTATACCCTCATCCTCGATATCCAGGGGTTAACTCACCTACGCTCTCTACACCCTCAATCTCGATATCCAATGGTTACCTCATCCTCGATATCCAGAGTTAGCTCAACGACGTCAACTTTCCTACGGTCTGTTCAACCCTCATCCCCGATATCCATAGTTATCTCATCCTCGATATCAAGGGGTTAGCTCACCTACGCTCTCTACACCCTCATCCTCGATATCAAGGGGTTAGCTCACCTACGCTCGCTACACCCTCATCCTCGATATCAAGGGGTTAGCTCACCTACGCTCTCTACACCCTCTTCATCGATATCCAATGGTTACCTCATCCTCGATATCCAGAGTTAGCTCAACTACGTCAACTTTCCTACGGTCTGTTCAACCCTCATCCCCGATATCCATAGTTATCTCATCCTCGATATCAAGGGGTTAGCTCACCTACGCTCTCTACACCCTCATCCTCGATATCAAGGGGTTAGCTCACCTACGCTCTCTACACCCTCATCCTCGATATCAAGGGGTTAGCTCACCTACGCTCTCTACACCCTCATCCTCGATATCCAGGGTAAGCTCACCTACGCTCTCTACACCCTCATCCTTGATATCCAGGGGTTAGTTCAACTACGGTCAGCTCACTTTCGCTCTCTACACCCTCATCCTCGATATCCAGGAGTTAGCTCACCTACGCTCTCTACACCCCTTATCCTCGATATCCAGGGGTTAGCTCACCTACGGTTAGCTTTCCTTCGCTCTGTAACCCCTCATTCTCGATATACGGGGATTTGCTCACCTACGCTCTGTACACCTCTCATCCAGGACCATCTGGGCACTCTACATCCCTCGAATATGTCATTGCAAAAATGTATGCGACATCTTGTTAATAAGGCGAAAAGACCAGTTTGACCTTGCGATGCACATCAAACGAATATTGCAGTCACATAACGGTAAAAATTAACAGTCTTTCAAGTCGGTTGTGGCTCCTTTGTAATCTTTAAAATACAAGTATCAGCCTAGCGATTGGTCATCGTTTTTGTTAACCTGAGAGAAATCAAACTGCTATATTAGCCCCTTCGAATTTTTCATGACATATGTCAGGAGTATTGAGAATATAGATGAACTTAACTGTTTGATTTCGAGGATGGTAGATCTACTAGCCGAATAACTTCATTTAAACTCCTGTCACGTATACTGTATGCTTAGCGGTATTCTTATAGTAGGACTTTTCGCGCCTAGTTAAAAAGCAGTTCTAAAATTGCTCTATCCTCTATATTTCTAATACATCATTATCTCTGTTTTCAGTAAAGTTTAGTGCGCCTACTGATCGATGAGTGCATGCAGATACACATATATATTTCCGTGATAGTTCGCGGCTGTTGACGAACAAACTTACAGCACAATTATTCGGAGATATGCATGATGATGATTATGAGCAAATACCATGGTCGCCATCGTGGTATAATTGAGATATATTTGCAACCTTTTATATGTTCATTAGTGTACATGTACCTGCATATTGCTGCTTACAAGATTCTGAAAGTGAAAGCTAAGTTCGATTTGTTTCTACACGTGTCGTTAAACCAGAGTAAAGTAGCGAGAAACCAGAACGACCGTAAACAAAAATGGCGGCGTTAGTTCAGCGATCTTTACACCAAGGCGTGTATTCATTTTAGACAGTATCTGTTTGATTTCTAGTTTTTCATTTGTCCGAAAAGAAATACCAACTGAAGGTAAAGAAATTATCACGAAATCTACTAATCAAATTGTTATATAACGCACTGAATGATTTTCTCTTCTTCGCTTCGATTCGCCGCCATTTATGTTCGTCTACCAAACACCGTTTACAAGGTGCATTTTGATTGGCTGTTCATTTCCTAGATATGGAAATAATAAAGGTCATCTGCACATGACCTTTCTACTGTTCGCTGTCAGATCCTCCACACGATAGTAATAGTGAGGATCTGTATTTTTATCAGATAACCTAGATGTGATATCAAGAATTAGTGTCTAAAGCTGATATATATATATATGTATATAAAGATAATTCTGAAGCGTCAAACAACACAAAGTACCTTGAACACGATATCAACAAAACATTAGAGAATACCAAAGCGTCAACAAAACCCTAATCCAAACTCGAGATCGATTAAACTAGAGGAAAAATAGGAACAAAGTTATTATTTATATGGAAACCATTTTACAAGATAATAAATGATTTACCTTCTGTGTGCCATTTGGCCAGATACATTTCTTATTATTTAACGCTGGACTTTATTTCCTTTTGCATTTACCAATATTTTATTGACGGTTTTTATTCTTCAAACACAACTTATTTTGGCCCCCAAAATTAGGAGTATTAATGTGTTTATCCCTTATTAAGACAGTGTACCTGATTATTCGGCGTAATCTCGGAGTGGCGTGACGTTTTGGAAGTACGAAGTATCTGATTATTCGAGTTTATTGAGGTTGAATGTTTAGTTTGAATTGGACCAACGAAATGATACTCGGTTCTAATTTCGGGAATTTGATGTTTACATGGATGTGACAAAGATTTACATGGCGGGTGTCGTCGATGAAGCAGACGACGCTTACTCTTCCGGAACACCTGGTCTTATTTTCTTCTACTTTTACAAGGGTGTTCTTTTTTCCCCTTGTTTAATCGATTTTGAGTTTGGATTATGATTTTGTAACCGCTTCGGTATTCTCTAATTCATTTTCTAACTAAACAGGGTCTTCGAGCAATGCAAGTTCGAGATAACGAGTTTGACTTATGTAATGATGAAGATGATAATAATAATGTAATTAAATCTTTAGCACATTAAGTCCAGGAGGACTCATCTTAAATATAGTCGACACAAAATGTACAATAATTACAACAAGGATGTTACTAACACTAGCAGTGATACAAATACGCCTACTGTCGCTGTCTCATTTTCACTGTATTACAGTATCACATGACAAAAACGTAGATTATAGGCCCTATGTAAGATACGATAACGGATTGATTATAAATGCCCGCCAGTCGTCTGAGGAGCCGACAGGAGTAAACATGTTGATTCAGACTATCACTGATCACCTCATTCAGACTTTTAAAATCTAAAGTCCAGAAACATCAGATAACTGCTTAATCGTAGATCTATCATATATCTTTCTATATACATTGTTTACAATTATGACGGATCCGAAATCGCAAACAAGCGTTTTGTAAATTTCCAATATAAGCAATGTAATATGGATATTCCAAGCGCTTGGAATATCACAATGAGTTATAATTGCACAATTGGATTCTGTGTACGTTGAATATCGTTTTTATTGTATGATTTGTTAATTAACTTCTTTATTAAAGCTCAGGTCGGTTAAAACATTATAATGCGCTAAAATGTGAGCGCACTAGTATGAACACACTTGCAGTACTAAATAAGGTTTCAGTGGTTCTTTTATTAATTTCGTGCCAGTATCATCGCAAATCTGTTACATTCATATTGGTTGAGGCAATACGGATAAAACCGATTTGCTATCATAATGGCATAAAAAATCAGAGAATACAAAAGCGTCAACAAAACTATAATCAAAGCTGAAAATCGATCAAACTATAGGCAAAATATTAACAAAGGAAAGATTTACATGGGAACCATCGTAAAAAAAACATCAGAATAAGACCAGGTGTTTCGGAGGTGTAAGTGTCTTCGGCTTTATCGACGACACGCCATGTAAATCTTGGTCACATTCAAGTAAGCATCAATCCTCAAAATGAGAACCTAGTCTTTGCCAATCACAACAAGTAAACACACTAAGAAGCAAATCCAAAAACGTCCATCTTTATAACACACAAAGTTACAGAAAATTTCTCTTTTTATATTTATAGATTTAGTTAAGATTAGCTGATATCAGCAATATTCAGGATGAATTCTTACGCGGTTACCGGTACAGCAGTAGCTGAAACTCGGTATTTGTAAACACGCGTCCATATTGAACCGTCTTCTACCTTTGGTTTGTTGTTGAAGTGGGCCACACCTGAATTATTTTCAGTTCTTTGAATTTTTCTGTCAAGAGTTTCTTGTTAGTTACCGCTCAGGTTTACTTCGATTTAGGCTTATTTTTGCATGGTTATTAACTGGATTTTTTGTCAGAATTTTTCAGAATCACGACAAAATTCCTGAAGTTACGTATATTGGGCCTTTAAGGCTTGTCTTTGAAGTAGAAAAGAGATTTTGTAACATAACCAATTTGATATAAAGTGTGACATTTTAATGACAACACACTGGCACCTTCGTCAGACTAATGACCAGTGTGAAGCGTACTATTAATGACGTTGTTTGTAGTGTATAATATACGAGATGGTTCCGAAATTGTCCTTAAAGTAGATTTGACGAAAATACTTCTATGTTTTTAAAGTCACCAGGTGTTCTGTTCCTTGAAATGTGTCACGTTTCACTTTCGACTTTAAGCAGATATAGCTATTTACTTGGTTTCGTTCTTCTTCTGAATTCTGCAAGCGTATCAATCAATAAAAGACAGTTCCCCGGTGATCAGTAAACAGGAACTGTAATGAAGATAAGAAGAATAAGCCAATTTGCTTTTGACGCAAGCATAAACGTCAAGTGTTCTACCGGTAATAAAGGCTGTTGTTCAAAGTTCACATTTGATATCTGCTGTAGATCTTGAGTGATGTGACAGTTTAATCAGTGTTATCTCTTAAAGTGTCTGCGACTTCTCTAATAAGTCGTATTCGACTACGCATAAAAGAAAACGGTCAATATTGCTATCTAAGAATTTTTTATTCATATATTTATATATATCTATCAAAACGTCCTTGACAATAACACATGACTCATATATCCAATTAAGAATATCCGGTGTATACTTGTTAAAAATAGACCAGAAGTGGGTACACCGTTAGCACACTGTAAAAGTGTCCATATACGGGAATTTGCCCAATAGGGTTACCCGAAATAGTTCAAATCTTGCAGATATGCTGTCGAACCGAAAGAGAGCTGGCAAGGACCTACATCTTCTGTAGTCCTGAATTAATATAGCACTTATCTGTATATAGGATTTACAACTGAATTTATCGCGAAATCATATCGCCGCGAAATAGACATTTCAGATAAATCGCGAAATTAATTGAATTCAAAACTAGTTCTTAATGCCAATTTGGTAATATCTAAGTCATAAATCAAGTTTATAATGCCGGAAATAAGGTAAGCATGTAACAATAACATAAAAACGCAACTTAAATCGTGACAGTTGAATCTAAAATAATTGTAACATAACATCATGTTATGCCAATTAACAAACAATTAATCGAGCATTGTGCAGAAGTCTGATATTTAAGGTAACATATGGTATCACTTAAGACAATAGATCATGTTAGTTGAATACCAATTTAGTACTCAAAATGGTACAAATATAATGGTAAAAGCTAGCATACAACGTGTACTTTAAAACCGAAAAAGATAATTCCATCGTATTAGATTTATATAATAAATATATAATATACGGAACACGTATAGTATGACGTACATATTTAGGCTCAATATGCAATTTTCTTGATTCATAAAAACAAAACAGTTGTTTTGTGATAAGTACAAAGTTATTGTTTGTGCAATGGGATTTAAAAAAAACTTCGTTATATTGCAATCATTGTAAATGAAAAAATGATACGCAATATTTATAGAGCGCTCTATATAATTTGTAAAATTATTCTAAAGCGCTTCACAACATATGGATAATAATCTGTAATAATATCAAAAGTGCATATAAACTAGATAAACAAATGTCAGTATACACATGTCGTCTAACTTCAGACCCTAAAATGTAGACGTGAAAAGGAAGTCTTCAAAGGTATGTCGACGGTAAACGAGGTTGCAAATAAATATAAACATTATAAATATCATATCCAGGTTTACTGTAAGGATACGAGGGGGCAGTATATCGATATTTACTGTAAGGATGCGAGGGGGCAGTATATCGATATCTACTGTAAGGATACAAGGTGGTAGTATATCGATATTTACTGTAAGGATACGAGGGGGCAGTATATCGATATTTACTTTAAGGATACGAGGGACATTATATACATATTTACTGTAAGGTTACGAGGTGGTAGTATATCGATATTTACTGTAAGGATACGAGGGGGCAGTATACCGATATTTACTTTAAGGATACGAGGGACATTATATACATATTTACTGTAAGGTTACGAGGTGGTAGTATATCGATATTTACTGTAAGGATACGAGAGGGCAGTATATCGATATTTACTGTAAGGATGCGAGGGGGCAGTATATCGATATTTACTGTAAGGATACGAGAGGGCAGTATATCGATATTTACTGTAAGGATACGAGGGGGCAGTATACCGATATTACTGTAAGGATACGAGGGGCAGTATATACATATTTACTGTAAGGTTACGAGGTGGTAGTATATCGATATTTACTGTAAGGATACGAGAGGGCAGTATATCGATATTTACTGTAAGGATGCGAGGGGGCAGTATATCGATATTTACTGTAAGGATACGAGAGGGCAGTATATCGATATTTACTGTAAGGATACGAGGGGGCAGTATACCGATATTACTGTAAGGATACGAGGGGCAGTATATCGATATTTACTGTAAGGATACGAGGTGTCAGTATATCGATATTTACTGTAAGGATACGATGGGCAGTATATCGATATTCACTGTAAGGATACGAGGGGCAGTATATCGATATTTACTGTAAGGATACGAGGGAGCAGTATATCGATATTAACTGTAAGGATACGAGGGAGCAGTATATCGATATTTACTGTAAGGATACGAGGGGGCAGCATATCGATATTAACTGTAAGGATACGAGGGAGCAGTATATCGATATTTACTGTAAGGATACGAGGGGGCAGTATATCGATATTAGCTGTAAGGATACGAGGTGGAAGTATATCGATATTTACTGTAAGGATACGAGGGGGCAGCATATCGATATTAACTGTAAGGATACGAGGGAGCAGTATATCGATATTTACTGTAAGGATGTGAGGGGGCAGTATATCGATATTTACTGTAAGGATACGAGGGGGCAGTGTATCGATATTTACTGTAAGGATACGAGGGGCAGTATATCGATATTTACTATAAGGATTCGAGTGGCAGTATATCGATATTTACTGTAAGGATACGAGGGAGCAGTATATCGATATTTACTGGAAGGATATATGAGGGGGCAGTATATTGAATTTTTACTGTCGGGATACGAGTGATATTATTGCGAAGTTCATTCTAAGGATGCGAAGGGCACTATATCACGGTTTTAATATAAGGGAACTTGGACGTTTGATAAGCTTATGAAACTTCGGCTTTAGATGGCCATAACATGTTATGTTTGAGTAAATTATATTAAACACCTTTGATATTTGTTTATTCAAAACAGGTAATCTGCCATACTATTAATCACACAGAATAAGCTTCCAAAACATCCCTAACACACTAAGGTGAAAGACCTCGCCCAGGAACAGCAAACAATTTTACTGAAAGAGGTCAAGCAGCTAGGTCAAATCAACATGAAAAACAACAGTATTAATTCAGTATTCATCGAGCCTTGAACTTCGCATATGGGTCACGTGGGTCTATTCCCTCACTGCTAAGCAGTGACCTTGGCAGGGCCCGGTAATGCAAAGCAGATGTTGTTTTGTATGAAGAGCATTGAATCATAGCCTTAATTGAACAATGAACATGGCCATGACCAATGATGAATCAAGATTTGTCAGCTTACATGTGTATTAATATGCAAAAACATAAAAGTTAATAGAAGTTTCCCTGTGAAAGAAAATGTATGGCAATTATTAAAAATGACAAAGACACATGATTGAAGCTTCCACTGCATAAAAGAGAGTGCTAGAGACATATATAAATTATTAATAAACCTTGTTTCTTTGTCGTGTGATTGAAAAAAAAATTATTTTTAAATAAAGTAATGTACATTTTCTGTATATAATTAAAAAAGGAGGAATTGTTACAATACATTGGTAACAAGAAAATACAAAATCGTCAACTACAACAGAATTCAAAATCGATAAACCGCCATGTATAACGAACCGTAAACAAAAGAACTATTTACAGCATGTCCCAAGGAAATGTACACAGAGAATGGACTGGATGGTCTGTACAGGCAGCATCTTCTTCGCAGCGACAGTTGTCAAGTACATCTGGATCAATTATATTATTAATACCATCTCTTCAATGATGACGTAGCACATATGCTGCACCTTAAACATTTAGTAATAGATACAGTATGCCGAAAAAAAATGAATTTAACTGCATCATACAGCTGTTTCGTCCTCCTAGGACTCTTCAGTGATGCTAGGGGCCAAAAGATGGGAATCCAAAATTACTAAACTAATGAAGAAGGATAAAATGCGTAAAACCCATTTAATTATGAATTTAGAAGTGAAGTTAAACTCGTTCTGTATAATTGCAAATCGTGTACTACGAAAATCAAATCTGGAGCAGGGGTAATGCGATCCATAATGCGGACTCAATATAGAATAAATAATTTTCCATTGATTGTATGCAGAATGCGGCTTTCTGATTAGTTACGATTTTCTTTTCATACCTCTATGAAAATAATCCGAAAATGGCGCGAAAAATGTTACGTTACATTGCAGCAATTGAGGTTGCGTATTGATATGTAAAAAGGATCAGTTCTTAGATTAGTCAAATTGTACATAAACATGTTTTGAATTTGAAGAATAAGTTTTCAAATATATTATAAACGTTGATGTCAATTATGTTTTAGTTTCATAGGGTTATGTTAAAAACTACGCGGATTCATTAAGTTTGCAAACAAAATGTTTTTTATACACCAATGAAACGAAAAATAAATTGTTATCCATGCTTAATTATACCAGGTGCAAAAAAATGTCCAAAGGAAAGATTTACACTTTTCTCAAAATGAAAACCGAGTCACCATCATCATTTACAAGTCAGCACACTAATGAGCATACTCAATAATGTCCACCTTCATACCACACTAAGATACAGATTATTTTTCATTGAGACCAAAGTAGTGACCATAAAACTTGATCCCAGTCCTCATTATCTCTCGAATCCCTGTGTCGTAAGTTTGATCGTCAGCAGCCGAATTTTATAAGGAAAACCTCGATATTTAGAGCAAACCCTTTAACAATGAATCAACAGCGACATGCAAATACCACAATATAAGCAGGGATGTTAGTATGAGGAAAGAGAAAGATCACGATCGGAAAATCGAACTCATCAGATTGAACAACTACGCGCAGGAGGGCATTGCTTATGGACTTTCGTATAACGCAGCAACTAAGATTTACAATGTGTAACAACAATAAGCCTTATAGTAGCAATACATTGCCCTTGCTAGGAGGCACAATAGTGCATTGGTAGACAGCAAAAGTCATGACCTAAGGATTGTACGTTCAGGTCACAGCACGACATTGTGTGTATCTTTGATAAAGAGACTTTACTGCACTTGTTCTACTCTACTCAGCTGTAAATTAGTAAAAAGCAATACGTTTGGCAATGCTTTCATTATTGAATGCTAAATGTTTGAAATGGCAGCACCGGCTGTATGCTCTCCGGGGTATCGGTAAAGATATTAGCTGATTGCAAAGCCCTTAACATCATGGATTATTGTGATAAAGCAGTTTATAAATATTATTCTTGCTTGATACACATTTAATCAATCTAATTTTTACCTATCTCTTAGATATGTTATACTATACAAATTCTCAAACTTATGGAGTAATAAAAAATCAGAGAATACCAAAGCGTCAACAAAACCATAATCCGATTTAACTAGAGGCAATATATGTACAACGGAAATATTTACATGGAGTCCCTCGTAATAAAACTTAATGCTAAGCGATGAAATTCGGGGGGCATACAATTATTCCAACAATGTATTAATCTATTAAAGTAAAAATGTTCACCGAAATAATGTAGGCAGATAAAGGTGAAAGAAGGACGAACCGCCACAGTGAGATCACTAGACTAGTAGTCCCGTGTGTATTGTCTAGTTTCCTGGGCCCTTCACCTTTACGACTGATATTGATGTTTGTACAATCAATCTGGAGTTGTTCTACAGCCTGACCTTTTCCGCCAAAAGTAAACAATTTCATCCTTAAGAACATGGAATCATTATCACACTTTGTATTTGCATATGATCTATATTTAACAATGATATCTATCATTATCAGAAGATGTATATATTAAACTAATACATATATCAAGTTGTGTGACGGATCTAAAGGAATATTGATCGGTACGATGTTTACAAAGGGTTGGAATAATATTTGTCATATGACAAATATAGAACAGCGTGTTATCAATGAGATAATACTTTTATCTGTAATGACTAGCGTCCCGATATGCGAAAATCATTATTTAATGTTAATTCAAAAGCAGTATGATATTCAAATTTTTTTTTTTTATTTTTTTTTTTTTTGCTATTTGTTCTTCGTTTGATAAATAAAATGCAAAACTCGCGATTTCATTTTACATTAAGTTGTATACGATAATACAAAGACAAGAGAAGTAATCAAACAAAGCTCACTTGATTATGGGAGCCGATAGATATCTAGCATGCCCGAATCTTAAGTCAGTTAATTGAAAGAGCAGATTGATGCAATATATTGGAGAATTTGCAGCAAATAAAATGTCCGTTTAACAATTTTTGAATAATAAAAGTTCAAAACCTTTCGATTTACTTTTTTTGTCTACGAGAATAACTTGCTTTATAACAGTCATGTAAACACAATATGATGTATATACAGATCTATACCCTCACTTAATACAGTGATATAAAGATGGACGTTTTTGGGTATGCTCATTAGTGTTTACTTGTTGTGATTGACAATGATACTCAGTTCTCATTTTGAGAACTTGATGTTTACTTGGATATGACAAAGATTTACATGGCGGGGTCGTCGATGAAGCAGAAGGCGCTTACTCTTCCGGACCACCTGGTCTTATTATCTTGTACTTTTACATGGGTCTCCATGTACATCTTTCTTTTGTTCATATTTTGCCCCTGTTTTAATTTTTTTGATTTTAGATTATGTTAACGCTTCGATATTAGAGGTCATGCTCTGATGACCGTTGTAGCCTCTTTACTTCCACTCTGTTTTGAATTGTTTAATCGATGACAGTTTAAGCTGTCATCTCCAACAAGTCATTTCGTCACAATATGCACATTATCTTTATATTGTGACGAAATTACCAAACGTACAAATAGGATAATGCAAGTTTGATCATTTAATGACGTGCCTGATTTTAGTGGTGTAGGAAAAGAAGTCAATGCATGTACACATAAATACATTTTATTCATTTAAATGCTGGTCCGAAGAATAAACATCCTGTTTTATACCGTATCGATTCATCTTATGTGGTTCATTGCTTAAACGGATACTTCTTCCTAAAACTTGAATTGAACACGCGTGTGCTTCACTAAATACAGTGAAACCTCGATTAAAGACCACATCAGAATTAAGACCACCTCCCTATTAAGACCACTTTGCTTTTAAGATTAGTTGTGAAAAGTCCAAAATACCAAGTGTCAGATCAGTTAGCTGTATTTTGGTGTCTAATTAGTTACAATTACTGTGTTTAACATCATACAGCATATGCATTAGTTAATGGACCATGAAAACATGTCAAAAAGTGGATTTCAGATAAATCTGTCTGCAATGTCACCCTCGGTATTCAGACCACCCCGCTATTAAGACCGTGCACTTTGATGCGGTCCCTAAGGTGGTCTTAATAAGGAGGTTTCACTGTACTATAAAAGTATCTATTTTAGTTCAATTCACCTTAAGCAAATTATTAGACTGTAATTAAATTAATTAAATTTTAATGAATTGACGCGAGGTTCACTTGACCTCATGAGCCGATGCAAGCAACAAAATAAACTTTCAATCCTTAAATGAATTGAGCATTTGCAAAACTGCGTACATTCACGGAATAACTGCTTGATTTGTCAGCGCATGTGCCTCTTAAACCACACCTTATGCTATCATATTGTTTTATGGTGACACTGCATATAGTTTTTATGGTGTTCATATGACGCCAAAACTTCAAAACAAACAAACATATAAGATATTGAAAACATGTTGTATCGATTTTGTTTTTAACAGCTTGATTCGTCACCAGATTGTTTCGGAAGTGCACAATGTGTGATAAGAATGCGGAGAGGTTCTTCTGTTATCAGCAATCGTGATATAAACAGTCAGACGGGACTGGCTTTTTATCTTATGTCACGTCATCGGACAACAAAATTGATCCATAAAACATCACTAACTCGTACACCGACATTCGAATGTTCGAGTATTGCAGAGCAAGTTTACCTTTCATCTTAATAAGTTGAAAATAAGCCTTTACTCAATGAAGTAAATATTTGTGCTGGACTGTTTAGCGTAAGAGAGTATTGCAGAGCAAGTTTACCTTTCATCTTAATAAGTTGAAAATAAGCCTTTACTCAATGAAGTAAATATTTGTGCTGACTGTTTAGCGTAAGAGAGTATTGCAGAGCAAGTTTACCTTTCATCTTAATAAGTTGAAAATAAGCCATTACTCAATGAAGTAAATATTTGTGCTGGACTGTTTAGCGTAAGAGAGTATTGCAGAGCAAGTTTACCTTTCATCTTAATAAGTTGAAAATAAGCCTTTACTCAATGAAGTAAATATTTGTGCTGGACTGTTTAGCGTAAGAGAGTATATCAGAGCAAGTTTACCTTTCATCTTAATAAGGTGAAAATAAGCCTTAGCTCGATTAAGTCTTTGTAAATATTTGTACTGGACTGTTTAGCGTTAGAGAGTATTGCAATAACGTCGCGGTTGACGGTCCCGTACAATAGTACCTAAAACAATGCGCTTTAACATCCATACTTAACAGCAAAAAAATACACAAACCATGTCGTCAATACAAAGGAACGAAACTTAAACTTAATGTAATAAACATTATCAATAATGGAGAGGATACATAAACAGAGGAAAACCCAAAACAAAAGGAAAAAAAACATCAACCAAGGATACACAATATATTCTTATAAAATGATAATAGTTTGTTGCTGTTTATAATAAGCAACTTATACTGAGTTACTATAATAGTATGGAGTTATGCTGCAGTATATGATAATATACGAATTCTATACGGAGCTAAACTTTAAAGCTACACTCAAGTGTAATATTATTAACCTTACACCTCAAACATTTGTATGTCAAATAAAGATAAAACACAAAAATAAATTAATTACTTCTGCATGTTCACTTTTCCTGTAATTGACATTCACAATGCATGTAGACCCCATTACTTTGACTATGACGTCATAGAAAGGTTTTCATGACACACTTATCAACGTAGCAACCATAGAGATGAGCCTCTGCACAGGTAAATATACCTGTCAAGCGATGATTTAAGGGTGTTGTCGTCACCTCCAGCTGGGCAATTTTACCTACTAAATGCCCACGGCCTACTTAAGCAATGCGTGGTTAAATTTATATCCACGATAATTATATAAATGTTAAAATGAATAACGAATTAATGCACTGATTACGAGTTACATGTGTACGAACCATTGTAAGAACATGTACTGAACAATGCGTAGCTGAATTGAGTCAATTCGGTACAATTATATAATGCTATTGTTTATCTACGTGGTCAACTCGTACACATTTTACACCTGTGTGTACATACGCTGTACCGATCATGCGCCTGATGAAGGTGACAGAGTACATTGTACATATCCATACTAGTCATCAAAATGTCACATATAATTTATTGGTTGTGTAACAAGTGTCTTTACATAAATCGCACTTTTCAACCCGAGGAAAATGTTATGTCACGAGACTTATTATTAAATTATTATTAAAGTATCGTTAAAATACTAGTCTCTGATAGCTACAACTTTTTATTTCAAGCACTTTAAACAATTCCTTTTAAACTATATACCAAATATATTTCGTCCAGTCCAATTTTCGCCCTCCATCCATGAAATCAATATTTACACTCCGTCCCTTGAATCAATTTTGCCCTTCGTCCATGGAATGAATGTTTGCCCTCCTTCTATGGAATGAATGATTGCCCTCCGTCTATAGAATGAATGTTTGCCCTCCGTCTATAGAATGAATGTTTGCCCTTTGTCTATAGAATGAATGTTTGCCCACCGTCTATAGAATGAATGCTTGCCCACCGTCTATAGAATGAATATTTGCCCTATGTTTATAGAATAAATGTTTGCCCTCCGTCTATAGAATGAATGTTTGCCCTCCGTCTATAGAATGAATGTTTGCCCTTTGTCTATAGAATGAATGTTTGCTCTCCTACTATAGAATGAACGTTTGCCCTCCTTCTATATAATGAATGTTTGCCCTCCTTCTATAGAATGAATGTTTGCCCTCCGTCTATAGAATGAATGTTTGCCCTTTGTCTATAGAATGAATGTTTGCCCACCGTCTATAGAATGAATGCTTGCCCTCCTTCTATATAATGAATGTTGCCCTCCTTCTATATAATGAATGTTTGCCCTCCTACTATAGAATGAACGTTTGCTCTCCTACTATAGAATGAACGTTTGCTCTCCTAATATAGAATGAATGTTTGCGCTCCTACTATAGAATGAACGTTTGCTCTCCTACTATAGAATGAACGTTTGCTCTCCTACTATAGAATGAATGTTTGCTCTCCTACTATAGAATGAACGTTTGCTCTCCTACTATATAATGAACGTTTGCTCTCCTACTATAGAATGAACGTTTGCTCTCCTACTATAGAATGAACGTTTGCTCTCCTACTATAGAATGAACGTTTGCTCTCCTACTATAGAATGAACATTTGCTCTCCTACTATATAATGAACGTTTGCTCTCCTACTATAGAATGAACGTTTGCTCTCCTACTATAGAATGAACGTTTGCTCTCCTACTATAGAATGAACGTTTGCTCTCCTACTATAGAATGAACGTTTGCTCTCCTACTATAGAATGAACGTTTGCTATCCTACTATATAATGAACGTTTGCTCTCCTACTATAGAATGAATGTTTGCTCTCCTACTATAGAATGAACGTTTGCTCTCCTACTATAGAATGAACGTTTGCTCTCCTACTATAGAATGAACGTTTGCTCTCCTACTATAGAATGAACGTTTGCTCTCCTACTATAGAATGAATGTTTGCCCTCCTTCTATGGAATGAATGTTTGCCCACCTTCTATGGAATGAATGTTGCCCTCCTTCTATATAATGAATGTTTGCTCTCCTACTATAGAATGAATGTTTGCTCTCCTACTATATAATGAACGTTTGCTCTCCTACTATATAATGAATGTTTGCTCTCCTACTATATAATGAACGTTTGCTCTCCTACTATATAATGAATGTTGCCCTCCTTCTATATAATGAATGTTGCCCTCCTTCTATATAATGAACGTTTGCTCTCCTACTATATAATGAATGTTGCCCTCCTTCTATATAATGAATGTTGCCCTCCTTCTATGGAATGAATGTTTGCTCTCCTACTATAGAATGAATGTTTGCTCTCCTACTATAGAATGAATGTTTGCCCTCCTTCTATATAATGAATGTTGCCCTCCTTCTATGGAATGAACGTTTGCTCTCCTACTATAGAATTAATGTTTGCCCTCCTTCTATAGAATGAATGTTTGCTCTCCTACTATAGAATGAACGTTTGCTCTCCTACTATATAATGAATGTTTGCTCTCCTACTATATAATGAACGTTTGCTCTCCTACTATATAATGAATGTTTGCTCTCCTACTATATAATGAACGTTTGCTCTCCTACTATATAATGAATGTTGCCCTCCTTCTATATAATGAATGTTGCCCTCCTTCTATGGAATGAACGTTTGCTCTCCTACTATAGAATGAATGTTTGCTCTCCTACTATAGAATGAATGTTTGCCCTCCTACTATAGAATGAACGTTTGCTCTCCTACTATATAATGAACGTTTGCTCTCCTACTATAGAATGAATGTTTGCCCTCCTTCTATATAATGAATGTTTGCTCTCCTACTATAGAATGAACGTTTGCTCTCCTTCTATATAATGAATGTTTGCCCTCCTTCTATAGAATGAATGTTTGCCCTCCTTCTATATAATGAATGTTTGCTCTCCTACTATAGAATGAACGTTTGCCCTCCTTCTATGGAATGATTGTTTGCCCTCCTTCTATAGAATGAACGTTTGCTCTCCTACTATAGAATGAACGTTTGCTCTCCTACTATATAATGAATGTTTGCCCTCCTTCTATGGAATGAATGTTTGCTCTCCTACTATATAATGAATGTTTGCCCTCCTTCTATGGAATGAACGTTTGCTCTCCTACTATATAATGAATGTTTGCCCTCCTTCTATGGAATGAACGTTTGCTCTCCTACTATATAATGAACGTTTGCTCTCCTACTATATAATGAATGTTTGCCCTCCTTCTATATAATGAATGTTTGCCCTCCTTCTATGGAATGAATGTTTGCTCTCCTACTATATAATGAATGTTTGCCCTCCTTCTATAGAATGAACGTTTGCTCTCCTACTATATAATGAATGTTTGCCCTCCGTCTATAGAATGAATGTTTTCCCTCCGTCTAAAGAATTGATGTTTGCCCTCCGTCTATAGAATGAATGTTTACCCTCCGTCTATAGAATGGATGTTTGCCCTCCGTCTATAGAATGAATGTTTGCCCTCTGTCTATAGAATGAATGTTTGCCCTCCGTCTATAGAATGAATGTTTGCCCTCCGTCTATAGAATGAATGTTTGCCCTCCGTCTAAAGAATGGATGTTTGCCCTCCGTCTATAGAATGAATGTTTGCCCTCCTTCTATAGAATGAATGTTTGCCCTCCGTCTATAAAATGAATGTTTGCCCTCCTTCTATGGAATGAATGTTTGCCCTCCGTCCATAGAACCCATGTTTGCCCTCCGTCTATAAAATGAATGTTTGCCCTCCTTCTATAGAATGAATGTTGGCCGTCCGTCTAAAGAATGGATGTTTTCCCTCCGTTTTTTGAATAAATGTTTACCCTCCGTCTATTTTCGCTCAAACATCGCTCTCCTTACGGAAGGCAAATAGACCAAAATTAAGCTAAAATGAGATGTACCCGTCATACAGTAGTTTTGAAGATGTTTGTAAAAATTAAAAGTATACACCTCAGCCGACCTGATTTCAATATAGATATTTTCAAAAATGAAGGTTTCTTTGTCAAAATAACTCGGCAGCAATTGACAGCATTTGGCAACTTTTGTCCACATAATAACTGACAGCGTTAAAGCGCTGTAATAGAGTTAGTAATCAACAGCGAGTTTGTATTGCTTGAACTGCGGAATAATGACACGGAATCTAAGGCGGGGTAGGTTCGATTACCAAATTACCTATCGAAGGACCTACTTGTATATAAAAAACTGTGTGATACATCATTAACACCCTTCATCAAAATCAACATAAAATTATACCTGCATAACTAATTACAAAAATGAGTAGAATAAATATTCTATAATAGTTATTTCTGTAAGACCAAAATGGGGTAGTCGCTAGGTACTGGCTTCAGGTCAGTGTTTGTTCTCCAACACAAAAACATAGCACGTCATAAAATTACCAAACCTGTTTACATAACGTGAAACACAATCAAACCCAACCAAAACAAATTTGTTAAAGATAACTTGATACATATATCGTGAGTAATCGTGATAAATGTTTTTTTTCTACCTTTTCTATACATTATTCACGCTTGCCCGAATGACAGTACTTTGAAATCTTACACGTAGGCTTGTCATTATAAGCCGATTGTGCAATTTCCCCCTATTAGAATTTTTCGACCGTTTGTGGCTCGGTTGAACGTTAAAACACACATACAAAAAATGTACTGTAAAAGTGGAATTTTTCGCGGTGTTGAAATTATCGCTTATTTCGCTTACATTAAATATCCGCAAATATGTCTGCACGCGAACATATTAACGCTACTCAAAATCTGAATTGTCTTATAGTATCATAGTCACACAATACAAACAGCTTGATTGACAGCGCGAAAATTTCCACACCGCGAACAGTTTAGAGGTTTGACTCAGCGAAAAATTCCACACGCGAAAATATCAACTTTTACAGAACTTAACCTTATATAAGTACCCAACCTAGGAAAATATCGCCGGTTGTTGCGACGCAAAACAGGTTTCCATTTACAGTATTTGGACGTGTCAATGTGTCACCTTTACCTGTGTGAGGTCTGGGTACAGGTGTTTCGTAGGCAGATTAGCCGTGTGACTAACGCTCCGTAACATCCGGGATGAGATAATACACACATGATACCATTAAAATCACACCAGAAGAATATCATAACAAGTTTAATGACTTTCACACAGGCATCAGTAAACATATACTGTGATATATACTTTAACCTTGAACCTTGGCTTAAAATAAACCAAAATGGTTAACAGTGGCCGAGAAGTGTCTACGTGATTCATACACTAGTGTTTATGCCGTCATGAGAAAGAACGATAAACATGTATTATAGATAGGAAAATACAATGTATACGATAGTTTAATGTATCGTCATATGAATCATAGTGGAAAATTAAACAAATTTCTATTCCATTTCAAGACATAAGGGAAATATTTGATATGTACAAATCTTGAAAAGATTAATTTTTTCTTTGTGTTGATAAACATTTACTGTTTTTTTTATATAATGATCAACAGCGCAAAAAATAAACAAATTTCTATTCCATTTCAAGACATAAGGAAAATATTTGATATGTACAAATCTTGAACAAATTAGTTTTGTTTGTGTTGATAAACATTTACTGTTTTTTTTATATATAATGATCAACAGTGCAAAAACGACTCCTAATTTGAGTAGAAAAAAAATCTAAACGAAACTAACAAAATAAGCATCTCGAATTCAAAAATCACGGAAGTAAGTAGCCGTGAAAGAAACAATATTATTTTTCTTTATAAAATTTACAGCAAATATTTAATTGACTCCTTAATAGCTTGATTTGGTAAATCTATACAAACAATATATACATTTTACAACAATTATTAAGCGAGTTATTCGGCTTCTGTGAACCACTTCTGTTGGCCCGGATGCTAGCGGGGGGTGGGGGGGGGGGGGTCCTATTGTGGGAAGAAACCGTAGCACTAGGAGAAAACCACGGGTCGAGTAACAAATGCAAAATACCATTTCGCTACATGTACATAATAGTACAAATCGCTCACTATGGCAAAGCTTAACATAGGGACCAGTTGGTCTTGAAATGTTGCGGCACTTTTGATACGTGATAAGTGGAACCTTATTGTCACGTATTGTTCCTCTTCACTTGAGGTTTGGTTATTCCATCTAATACTGTTTTGGTTTCTGATCTATTTTTCTACAGAAGATCTTGGTATTTTTTTCTTGTCTGTTCTTGATTTTTCCAGAAAGCTGTTCTTAAAGTTTACTTCTCACAGAGAATAAAAAATGTGTTTCAATTTTGACCATTTGTTTCTATTATAAGTTTATTATAAAAATCTTCCATTAGTACATGGTTTCTTATCCATTATTCTGCTGGCGATCATGGTTTTTCCTAAGTCTTTTTCCATGCCTTATCCAGACTGTTCTTGATTTTATCCAGAATGCTGTGCCTAACTTCCACTTCTCTTTGAGAGTAAAAGTATGTCTTGGTTTTGACCAGTTATTTCTTTTTTTAGTTTTCTATAAAAATCTTCGTAGTGGTACATGGTTTGAAGACGTAATTAGTGTTTCTGCAAATGTACAGTGTAAATAGTCTTGGCTGTTAGAAGGATGCAAAATCTTTAGCATGTAGATGCAGAAGACGCTTATTCTTCCAGAACACCTGGTCTTATTCGCTTGTACTTTTACAAAGGTTCCCATGTAAATCTTTCCTTTGTTCATATTTTGCCACTGGTTTAATATATTTTGAGTTCGGATTATGATGCTGTTAACGCTTCGGTATTTTCTAACTCAATGTCTTATGAGCATGTAAACATTAATAAATATATCTTAAAATAGGCCATTATTAAGTCTACTTTGCTTCAAAGAGCATCAATTGAAATAACCCTGTAATTAAAATTACAGAATATTTGTTGTGAGTATGTTAAACACAAGCGTGTAAAAATTATGAAAAAATAAAACTTAAAACAGGTTGTGTACACTTCATTATTAAGTCTACTTTTATTTTCACTTTGCTTCAAAGAACATCAGTTAACCTAACCCTGTAATGATAATTACAGAATATTTGTTGTGAGTATGTTAAACACAACCGCGGACAACGTATCCAACCAGTAATGACCTTTACCTTCCTAAATATATGAGTCTGTGAGCTGTTACTTGAAAGCAGGAAATACGTAGGCGTATTGTCTGTGAAAAATAAATGGCATATACAGTTGTACATAAGTTAGGAGGGAAAAGTCCCTAACAAGCAAACGAACACCTCGTCTCTTAACTTAAAAAAAATAAATTTGATCTTTAACACAAACCACATAGAAATATATCTAAATTTACAGCATGACGTTTTCTATCTCATCATTTCTGCAGTTTTATGACCAAACCAATTAGTTATCCGGTAAGAATATGACAGACAAATATAATTGGATTATCTATGACGCAATAACCACATAAACTATAAAAGCAGTTCAGTGAATAAAAATGATTTTCTGACAATAAAAATTTTCCTAAAGTGCTAATGAACCGGTATTAAGCTTAAATAAATGTCCTAGACAATATTGTGACTGACTGTTTATATAAAACATTATATTAGTCATATGCATATTTAACTTACCGGGAGAAATCATGTTAAAAAAATGTTTTTGAAGGTTGTGAAACATTCGAGAAGAATTGGCCAGAAGTTTAAATTGCATGATCACACAAGGACACGTATTAAGAGACCCATATAAATCGGACATAAATGATATTATGATATATGATATGTTGAGCGATTTTACATTAACTGTCCTTGAGGCATTATAAGCAAACATGAGAAGGATTGGCCTGATGTTTAACATTACATAATCGTACAAGTAAACTTTTTGAGACACCTACGGAAATTGAGCCCTCTTTTACATTACAAAGCATGATCGTACAAGGGAGAAAATGTATATTGAAGACAGAGACCTTTTCGAAACGAACCCTCTTTTTGAGGACATGAAGGATATTTATAGGGCTTTTACATTAAACATTCTGAGCGCATTACAGACAAACATAAGAAAAGCTGGTGTTTTACATAACATGATCGTACAAGGTGACAAGTGTTGATTGTAGACAGAAACCTCTTCAAATTGAACGCTCTTTTTGAGGACATAGAGAAGATTTTCCTATCTGGTCTATTACACATTGGAGTTACGTGCTAGATTGTTCTTTTTAGGCTCTTGAATGTTAAAGAAGAATTAGTCTGGTGGTTTACATTGCATGGTCGTACAGGTCGACATTTTGAGAGGCCCATGGAAAATTACCCCACTTCCTGAGGACATGGAGGAGACTGATTTAGAGAGCTTTTACAATTAACAGTCTGGGAACATAGCTTTTACAATTAACAGTCTGGGAACATAGCTTTTACAATTAACAGTCTGGGAACATATCTTTTACAATTAACAGTCTGGGAACATAGCTTTTACAATTAACAGTCTGGGAACATATCTTTTACAATTAACAGTCTGGGAGCATTTCACGCAAGCATGGGATTAATTGACATCGCGTTTTACATAGCATGGTCGTTCAATTTGACAAATGAAGATAGAGACCTCTTCATAATCAACCCTCTTTTAGGGGACAATGCAGATATCACGAACTACGAATAAGTAGGCTCTCTTTCACATAAGAATTACGTACAAACATCGTCCTTTTAGATTGATAAACGTTAGAGAGGAATAAGCCGGGCTGTTTACATTGCATGATCTTACAAGGCGATCTTTTGAGAGACCTTTGGGAAATGAACCGTGTTTTTGATGATGATGGAGGCGATTCAGATGACCTAAACATAAACAAGTCTTGGAGCATTACAAAAAAAAAAACATGAACAGAATCGACCCGGAATTTTACAAAGCATCATCGCTCGAAAACTAATTGACTCTCTTGTTGATATATGAATCATATATGGTTAACAAATATAGATTATAATTACTATTAAAAAGAAAAGCATTTACTATAAATGTTTGTCCAATGTTGAAAAAGGTTTTTTGTCATTTTGCCCATTTTTTTCAAATAAATAAAAAAATCTTTATACATTAATCTTGTTTTACAAATTTCTTGTTATGTAGTTTTGTTACAAGTTATTTCTTGTTTTCATTTTGCCCATTTTCTTCAAATTATAAAATCTGTAAACATTAATCTTCTTTTATAAATGGCTTGATGTGTGTCATATTTGAAGTTTTGCCATTTTCACACACTATCTTTTAAAGTAAAGAATTATGCATGCGCTAATCTTGTTTTATAAATATCGTGGTTATGTGCAAAGCAATAGGTTTTGCCATTGTGCACATTTCCTTTAAAATATTAAAATAGAAATATACATTTGTTCTTGTTTTATAAATGTCATTATTCAGTTTTAAGGAAGAGGTTTTACCATTTTGCTCATTTTCTCTGAAAATGAAATACCTACAAAACATATATACATAACTCTTTAATAAATGTCATTTTTTAACTTAAGAAACAGGATTTGGATTTATGAAAATTTCCTCTTATAAAAATAGGGAAAAATGAGATTGATCGGTTTCATAAATTTCTTTGTATAGTGCTTTGAAACAGGTTTTGCCATTTTGTCCATTTTCTCATTAACAATAAACCAAAAAATCTGTATAAAATTTATCTTGTATAATAAATTGCCCAGAGAAGTAACACCTGTGAGTAAAATGATATCTGAACTGATATCTATGTCATTGTTATAGTATATATGTGCTGGATATTTACTTGGTGTCACAACACTCCGTAACGATCAACAGATCTTCTACTGTAACAGTGCATGAGTAAATGTACATGTAAGTACATAAACAGGTTTTACCATCTTGCTCATTTTCTCTGAAAATTAAATATCTACATAACATAGCTGCATAACTGAATTTGTAAATGTATGTTGTAAAATTTGAAACAGGATTTGCCAATTTTGCCAACTTCCCCTTAAACTAAGAAAGATATATTAAGTTTTTTTTTATTTGTTTCATTTTGTTTGTCTTTGTAAGCTGTTTTGAAAAAGTTTTTGGCATTTTGCCCGTTTCCCATTAAATGGAAATATTTCTACGTGATGTTCATTTTTAGCCTTCTTGAAAAGAGGGTTTGCCAATTTGCTCTTAATTAATTGATCTAAAAGTGTGTATAAAATTCATCTTCTCTTATTAATTTCTAAAAGTTGTAAATCTTGAGTAAATTAATCTGAACTGAAATGTAAATGGTTGTGAGTACCTATCTGACGGATCACATGTGAGTATGACGGATCCTCTGCCGTGGTGGTAGGTATGTGAAATCTGGGAACGGCTATAGCAGAAGTCTGACGAAATCACTGCAAACATTTAATCATAAACGAGGGAATCCTCGCGGACAGATCGCACTTTTTTGTAAAATAAAGCCCGTCTATTGGTATTATTAATATTTTCTTTAGTTTTTAATAGGGACATTTTGTTTAAAAGTGTTTTATTCCGTAGGATGGGTCTGATTAATGAGCGATTTTATGCGAATGTTTTTTTAGTAGAAATATCATATTTCCGTCTGGACAGCTGTGTATTATACAAAGATAATAAATCAGGCCTAATACAAATGTATATGTATAAACGGTAACAAATGTATATTGTTTTTAGTGAAAAATGATTAGTTTAAAGGACAAACGTAATTTTCGGCAAAACTTGAAAAGAAAATCAAGCCTAGTAACTTATTATATTTATAAATATAGTTAAGTTTAACTGATATCGGCAATATTCAAGATGAATTCGTATGCGGTTACCGGTACAGCAGCAGTTGAAACAAGGTCTTTTTAAACACGTGTCCATTTTGAACTGTCTTCTACAAATGCCCCTTCGGCTTGTTGATGAAGTGGGCCCCACCTGAATTATTTTCAATTCTATGGATTTTTCTATCAAGAGTTTCTTGTTGGTTACTGCTCAGGTTTACATCGTTTTAGGCTTATTTTTGCATGGTTATCAACTGGATTTTTTTTTTCATAATTTTTCATAATCCCGAAAACTTTCCAAAAGTTACTTATATTGGGCCTTTAACAATAGCTTTGATTGCTATTTCGTGCGCTTGTTTACATGTAAAAATCCTACTGTTGTCGTTTATCTTTTGTGTAAATTTTGAGGAAATAATAACGAATATTTAATGTTCACTGTTTTATCAAATGAAATATAAGTGAGTGAATGGAAGTATGTTAATTCTTGCATTGATGTTAACGTATCCCATCACATTAGTGTTAAAGTAAATATAATATATACATTAATGAAATGAATGAATGAATGAATGAATGATTGATTGATTGATTGATTGAATGAATGAATGAATGAATGAATGAATGAATGAATGATGAATGAATGAATGAATGTACGGTGAAAGAGAAACCTCTTACATGGGGACAAAGCTTGTGTTGAAACTTGATTTATGAAAATACACTTAATTGTGAAAAAAATGAGGAAATTTATTGTCTAGTCTAAAATGGAATAAAACCTGCTATTCTGTCTAATGCCATGATAAAATACAAATGAAACCTGCAGGTTATTTGAAACTATCCGTGTGTTTATGATTGTGTGTGCATTTATTTTTCAGAAAGACGAATATACAACCGACTGGCGAATATTTAACTGACTGGGCGAAATTTAACTGATCGAATATATTTAAATGAGCGAAAAAAAATCAGGATATACTTATTTCTTAACAATATTAATCTTTCCCTAACCTTGTAACGTTTGAATTTGAGTGCTAGAAGTCGAGTCATTTGTTACACTGTATCTTACGTAATTAAGCAGAACCATCATCCGGCCTCAGATACAAGTTCGGTTACATATTATCAGATTTCATCAGAATTTATATTAATCCTCGCCAAGCGTTCGATCTATACACCGTGTATAAATGGTATTAATAATACCCAGCTTACGAAATCCGATTCCATTGTTATTTTATAACCAAGCAATAAATGGGTGTGAACTTCTGTATACCTCACAAAATCAGAGAGAACCAAGAAAGATCGGACTACAAATGTTAATTGATTGTAAAATATTGTCAAGTAATTGGCAGGTTCGCTAGAACTGATATGTTTACATCGAGTAATACGATGGACTTTAAGGAACCGTCGGAAAGAAACAATACTTTTGTAAATCAATCATTCGTTATTAGATTATATAAGTTTACTTTCGGGAAACAGAGCAATCTCGCTAGGAATTACATGTAAACTGGATGAATGTGCTTAAAACATTGTTTACAGTATAGCAAAAACTTAAACAGGTGTGGTTTGACGCCGGATAATTGACGAAATAAATTGCAAATGAATCGAAGGTGTATTTACACAGTTAATGACGTATATAAAATAGTTTTCATTAATATATTATAAGTTGGGAACATGTATAATTAGACTGTATCAGTGTACAAAATATATGTTTACTTTTTCCTGTGTAAATTAAAACTTATATCAATCACGTAATTCAATAATTATAATTATCTTTTGCATAACAGCATCTACACACAAAGGAGTGTAAACAACAATTATTTTTATTGTTATGCTCAATTAACACAAGACTCGAGTTCGAACACGTATTGATAGTATTTCATCAGAAAAGTTCGAAGTGGCATAAAGGGCATGAGTCATCTTGCTATACGTACATGTATGTGGATAGCCAGCTTACGAAATCAAGAGCCGCGATGTTTTATAACCAAACAATGTTTAGTTTACATAAATGTTTCTATATCGCCCGATGTCAAGTAAAGCTAACACGTCTAGATACACGTTTGGTTGTACATTATGTAAATACATGTATGTTCAAACGGGGATACTGTATAAATATTTCTTTTGTGTAATGTAGTATAGTCAATCGTTTTGTATACCATAAGTGCATGTACAAAGTACATTATGACAAAGAAAACATTAAATAAAACTTAAGTGGGGATATCAACATTCAAATTTTAAAACATCTTACGTTGCAAGGAAAAGACCAGAAAGCAACGCTGGCAAAACTGTGTCAATTATGAAAGAAGTCTCCCTGAGTATCCTTAATACTTTATCAGTGATTTCAAAGAAAACCAACACGATTAGATGATTGCATAAAATATCACCCATACGAGGCATACATTGTATACAATGATACCCAGTCCTCATTTTGAGAACATGATGTTTACTTGGATGTGACAAAGATTTACATGGTGGGTATCGTCGAGGAAGCAGAAGACGCTTACTCTCCCGGAACCCCTGGTCTTATTATCTTATGATTTTACGAGAGTCTCCGTGTAAATCTTTCCTTTGTTCATATTCTCTGATTTCTTTTGTAGCACCGGGTCCGTTTGTTTTCAGTGTAATCAGTAATTATTACTTTGAAGTCAGTTATTATGTTGCTTTCCCTTAAGTATTTTTTTAAATATGTTTTTTTATCATAATGTCATTATTACTGGAGAAGCCATGTATAAGTTGGTATTGACGAATCCCTTTGTCACTTTGTATAGATGTAATTTAACTTTAAAATTACTTAAACATTGCACGTATTTATATGATCAGCTATATCCAAAAATAATTTTGGTTTACCCCTTTTTTCAAATCGACAAAAGAAATTCAAATGATTTAGTTTAATTTGAATGTTACATGTGCTCTGAGTTTGCAAGTATCACAGATATACGTGAAATGTAAGTAGAAACCGTATAGAGATGTGAAACTTATTGCAATGAAAAACTATATATATTCGACACAGGGAAAACACCGAGTAATCATATCAAAATATATTTAAATCAAAACAGTCATTATAAATTCTACTGAAAAGTTTTTAAACGGATGACAATTACAAAGGTTTACAGCTAACGGGAGAAATGTAAAAATATCATGTCACTTAAACAAACTATGTAGGTTTTTTATATTTCTGAAGCTTTTAGATAAATAGAATGATCACCTACATGTATCTAAATATATACAACTTACAGGAAATTATTAACTGACTGACTCAGGCAGCATGGAATGAAGTGATGTAATGTTTTTGTTACGCCTAGACTCCACGTGTATAAAGGTTTAAATTTTCCATTGAGGAGGATCTGGAAAATGTAATATAAATATGTAAATATTCCATTAAGAAAATCTAAAGCAGAAAATTCCTTCATCGTCTTAACATGAATTGTGACTTACGAAATCTAATCGAGTAATAGTCCTTTATGGTCATAAGCTTAAAAAAGTGTTGATGTGTTAAGTAGCGACGTTTTTGGGGTTTTTTTGGAATAAAAAATAATTAAAAAATAAGTGTTAAACTTTAAAAAAAAAATGAATTTAAAAAATGTAAAAAAAAAAATTGATACTTTCAAAAAGTTCGTGATAGTGGTAGTACATTGTATGTTATGAACTAATAGTGAATCTCTGGTTTTTAGAAGATTTCAATTCCTTTCTTACATAAAATTTAATGTGACTATTCCTATAACTGTATTTATGTACTTGAAGTCCCTATAAATCCACTGTCTTTAAACCCACCTTTTTTGTAAATGTAAAGTAATAAACGCATTGCCTGAAAACGTTTTGTCTTTTAACGCACTGCCTGTAAACGCAAGCACATATATTAAACCCAATCACTTTAGTCTGTTTAAGCACTGTTTGTAAACACATTTGCTTTAAACTTACTGTCTGTAAACGAATTGTCAATAAATAAATTATCTGGAAAAGTCCAATTGAAGTATTGTCTATATCGTACAAATGATGTTTTTGAAGTTAAAACTATCTTTATATGCTCTCTTACATACAATGTAACTCATATTTCGAACCTGAAAAAAAAATATATTTGGAAACCATTTGAAACCGTTCTCTACAAAAGCTCATCGTCTAAAATACGAACTGTCCCTGTCTGTAAACGTTACTGTTGATAAAAATCACTCAGGCCTAAATGCCATTGTCTATGACCAGACTGTCTATAAAAGCATATTGTAGTGTCAATCAACAACCAAAGTCGTTTCCAATGAAAGTAAGGACCAACGTCTGGAAATGGCACTGTCTTATAAAATCACTCCGTGTAAACGGTAATGTCTGAAAAAGTGTCACTGTCCCCTTCAGGTCGGTGCTCTGGATTAGCACGGTCTTTTCATCATAAAAGGTCACTCAACGTCGGACTGTTTACATTTTCCACGTACTGCGAAAATTTTGACATTTCTACAGTGTGATTGCCATACGCTGAACAATCGTGTCACTCATGTATGTACATATGTATGTACTATGGCTATATCTAAGTACAAATATACGAAATATATACATATATTTCATTCATGAAATAATATTGTTTTTGTCACTTTAAAAAAAATCTAAAACATATTTGAAATCTAGGCTATGGTTATTTACAAAACCAGTCTGTCCTTGTCAGACCCGACGGCTGTGTTTTCCTGAATTCACATCCTATTCTGGAACTTTCGAACGTTGAGCGGATTTCTGTGGGGTTACATGTATTCTTTATTTAACCCCCTAAAACAGAAATATAGAAATTTCGAGGAAACCATAATTCATGATATTTGCAGTCCGGGTTTGCTTAACAAGTTTAATTACACTAATTAGTTTTACCGACATAAATAATCCGGTCTTTTTTTATAAAGTTAATTTATTTTCAATCTTGGTAAGTAGTTATCGCTAAGTTAAGTCATTTTATGAAGTGATATAATTCTGATTCCGGTCCTGTTTAGGTTAGTGGGTCATTGCTAAACAAAGTCTTGGTTTTGGTATGTGAGTTATTGCATTGTGTCATATTAATTAAAATGTGCTCTTTATGATGTAAGTTGGTCATTTACATCCGGTCTCGGTTATGATAAGTACAGTGTATTACTGATTGCTATCCAGTATTGGTTATTATACAGTAAGTAGTTGGTTACAGCCAGATCAGGAAAAAAATTCCGGATGTTTAATTGATGATTTGATAATATATATTTGTAACTTAATTCATTTAATTATATGTAGTATTACTCATAACCTGGATTAAATCCATCGAGATCTATACAATCTTCCATTCATGGTTACGCGTGAGTAAATGTGATGAATGGGTCTATTGATTAACTGATTTTTTTATCAATTCATTGATTATTTATTGCGCAATAACTTAAAAAATAACACTCAGGTAAAAAAACCTTAGTCTATTAGTCACTATGTACTTAACACGTTACCTGATTTTCACACCTGTAAATAAACTCCTCGGGCTAACACGACACCTTGAACTTCCTATATTCCTGACGTACACACATGTGTAGCTATGACCATATAAGGCTCGTGATTTAGACAGGTGTAGGTTACCACGCACCTGCTATTGATATATGTGTTAGTTATCGATTACACCTACAATGTATACAACGTATATGTGTGCCAATACGGAGTTTTTCTGACCTCGAGATATCACAGACGTCGATAATATAAAGCGGAGTTCGTCCATGTTTTTACCTATTCAGTAAACATAGAACTTTGAATTTTGTTTAGCGATAATTAAATACATCAAACCTCAGTAAGAATTTTTTTGATAGCTTCCGTATTCGTCACTTATATCTGTATTGAAGAAATATATCGTACAAGTAACATTGCTTTTGATTATATCGCATAACTTCAAGCCGTAATGTAATAACAAAATGACATAACTTGTAATTACGAGTTAATTCAAATAATTTGTGCAACATTATTCAAACATTCATAAAAAACGAATTATAGAATCATTTATATCTAAATGACATTTCTTTTTACAGGGATTTAATTCTTTATTACTTTAATGTAAAATGTTTCGTTTATGGTTTAATGCTTTTTGAGGGGATGCCATTATTAACCCCTAATTACGAGATGGCATGCGCATAACTCGTGCTAACCAGATAGCATGACTCGTAATAACGGGATAAAGTAATTAGTTCGTAAAAACCAGATAATATTTTTCATTGTGTGGTACTAAATCGCTTTCGTATCTATACACGTACGTATATATGTTGTCGGTAGATAGGTGAAGATATAGAATAACTATCAGTACGTCCTGCTAGTCACCTCAAATCATTGGTTTATAGACGTATAAGGATGTCAGTACGGGGGTGTGGTAGGGGTCAAAATGTGTATCAAAGGGGCGGAGAAAGTAACATTAAATCAGTCATATAGGTACATTCGAATCAATTTGACATGAAAGTCCGCACAAAGACATGTCACTTGAAACAGTGATGGAACACATCCCAAATCCTTCACCGGAAATCGTGAAAAAAGCCGGAAAAAAATCAGTCCAAAACCCCCCTCATCATTCGTTGATGACGAAAGTAGAACAAAAAAGGCAAATCGTGATCTTATTTTTCGATTGCAGCCCCCTCCCAAATTATAATTCATAATTATTTAAATACCACACACGCACCATATAATTCCCCTTCGATTTGTCATCTTAAATTATGCTAAAAATCTAATCACTGTTACGGAATTAAAAAATAATTAAGTTTACAAACAATCCCCGACAAACATGGCGATGACGTTACGTAGAAAGGTGTTGATAGTTATGTAGGTATAATACGTATGTTTCACACTTCTCCTGTCAGGTATACATGTAGGTGTATTACTTATATATTCTTATTTGGTGTAGGTAATGAAGACACGATCAAGTGAAGTCTAACTGTCACTCATATACTGATAGAACTGCGTCAGTGCCCTTACGTTAGCGTTCCTCGTTTACAAATATGCCCGCATATAGACATCGTGTGTTTATATTAAAACAGTTTATCTCCGTTTTGAAGAACTGCACAGAAATAAAAGCGGAATTCCTACTTCCACTTTTATTTTCACAAAAAGACGTGTTTTGTTTTTCTATTGATATTTTGAAATATCTTTTATGTATTTCAATAACTGTCTATTGATGCATTTTAATTAAATGTATTGATTTATTGATTGGTTGATTGATTATTTTTTTTATATAGCTGATTATGTTTTATTGTTTTTTTTTTCATGTAGAATTCTGTTCCAATCTAAAAATAATCTCCGGAATCGCCACTCCTGTTTTCAGATTCCTCACACCCGGGCAACCCCCTCCCCTAAGTTCAATATCCCCACTCTAGGACCGACCCTACCCTCCGATTTTTCCGTTTAATTTAAATTTTGCATGAAAATTCTACATGGACAATTCTTATATCGCACTTTAAGCGTCAAGAAAAATCTTCCAAAGCCCGCTCTGTATATATTTCACTAACTACTATGTAACTTACAATGCACTATTATGATACATGGAAAAGTTTATCGTATAATGTCAGATATCATAACCGATTAATTTGCATATCTGTCTAAGCCTCATCGACCAATCAAATTTACAAGGGGCAGCCAATGTCTCGCGCCTAACACTATCAACTTGGCTGTGCTCCAGAAAACCGTCTGTGTGTACGTGTGACGTCACCACGAGAGTATATAAACAAGCTGACTGGCGAACAGAAGCAGAAACACTTTAAGCTATTGGACGTACGGCCGTATTGAAACAAACACTGCACGGATTTAAACATTTACATCGACAGCAAACTTTAACATTAACGTAAGTATATTATTTATATCATATATTTATTCATTTTATCAATTTATTTGTCGAATTAAGTTTTAATTTTATTTGCATTTTAAAAACTTTAGCTTGTAATTTTTTCTAACTTTGTGACTCACTGGCCCGTGTGTATATTGTGACTGATATTATTTTATGGGTTATCTAATAACATCTACATACGATATTATTTGACATGTGTACATAGTGTGGTTATGCATACAGTGTAAAGAATGCATGACGAACCGTCATGCACGTGTAAGTAAATATGATGCAAGTTTCCTACTTTATTACAATAACGTATAGTCATACGTTTCTGGCCGTTTAAATCTCACCGCAGACACGTGTTCGATGCGTTAGTCATTGATCTCAAGGCTTTAATTATGTTTGTAAATATTGACAGTAAATGTGTTTTTCTTGACTAGGTCAGGGCCGTTCTATCTGTTTACTAAAATAGTCCATGTATAAACCAATAGATATACACGGGTATATGGAGGATGTATAAAGGTGTATTCAAAACGAATTTACGTACAGGTATATATTGTGTTGTGGGTGCAGTGTATATTTACAGGTTTAATGATCGCAGTTTAGTACAATTTTGGCTGAATTCCATTTTCAAAAATAATACCACAAATCTATTGCATATCCTTATTGACGATATTGGGTATACAGTTTACGTATAGCGAGATGATGTGTCCTATGGCGGTTTTTGTCCCGGCGCGTGACCTTTGCGATGCAATTAATGCGAAGTTGGTCATTAGCCTTATTTCGGACTAAATGTCGACAGAGTTGACGTAACAAAAGATCCGGATTTGACCGCGGTTTTACAAGTCCATTATTGTACTTATACAGACATTAGCATACCGTGATGTAAATGCGGTTTTGTATTGTGTTTTATTTGTACATATTTACCTTGAGGCGTTTACCTGAGGGTGTGGACGAGTTAAGTATACATACATGACCGGTGGGCAGTGGCCGATTGATGGCCGGCCTGACAGCTCGGACGAGATTCGTCTCACGATCTTAAGAGGGTTGACGACAAAAAATCGATTAAACGTGATTGGGGTTATCGTAATAGAAGCGATAAATACGTATTAACAAATTTGTCGGGATGGACAGACATTATATTAACAGCATGGTGCTGACTCAGCATAACGTTTAATGCTCACTGCCATAGGTAAAATGCTTGGGAAAAGTTTATTGTACCGCATAAGCGATAAAATGATATTATTAACATATTGATAAAAATGCATTTCACATATAAACATTGATAAAAACTATGAATCAACTATCAAGTAAATCATTTTAATGTATTTGCTGAAATATTGTAAATAAATCAATACAAACATCAACGGATCAAGATTCAATGACAGTTTGCAATAATGTGTTGTTATTTTTCGACCCTTTCTGTAAAACAGACGAAAGTGAAATTTCTTAAAATAAACATTCTGCAAGGCATTAATAGTGGAGAAACACACTTTGTGTTATCTGATGTAAGATTATGCTATGTTTTAAATGTCGCAAATAAATCTGTACAAACACCCTAAGTTAATCACTCTCTGTACAAACACCCTCAGTTTATCCTAAGAGGATCAATATTAGCCTGTGTGTTTATCTTCCGTGCATGTTGCCCTGTGTTATTGTACACGGCAGACCGACTGCTAATATGTACACACATTTAAAGTACTATTAGCTAGTCGCGGCGAGGACCAAGTTCAAGGCTGAAAGAAACACTAGAAGATATCCGTATGTGTTGAAAAACATCAACAATCTCGATCATAGAAAAGCCGATTGGGCCTTGAACTGATAGAACATTGAGCTACTAGGGCTGTTTACACGGTATCGATTTTATGCTGAGTTTGAAGTTGTTGAACAGGATTGTGTTAGGAGTTAAAAGTAAACGTATTCGCTGCGTTGTAGACTTCTATTGCTGTGAGTGTTGATAACCGCCAGTCACAATATATACACATGCCAGTGACAACTACCTGTATGATATGTATTATACCATGCAGTTTATCTCACTTCTCTTTCAACATTACTTTCTTTGGCAAAAATATTATTTCAACATGATCAGAATGTCAATTATAGGAATCGTTCATATTCGTGCATTTAATTTGTTTATTTTATTAAAAAAAAACACACACACAGAATACATTTTAATGTTTTGAATACTTTATATTTTACAGATAAAGCATGCTGCTGAAAGACGAAAAAATCAACATGACTAGCCTTCCTATGGTGGCCGCACTACAGACCGGCAGAGCGGTAATCATAGATTACATGACAGACCGCCAGCTCACGCAAACATACTGCATGATACAGGAGGCAGCACAGAACAGCGAGGGGTACGGAATGGACGAATTTGACTCTGAGAAAGACTTCCGAAGGGAAATTGATGGCAGTGATTGCTTCGCTATCATGTGTAAAGAAAGCGGTGACATGATTGCTGCATTCATTATTGCAGTTAGCAAATTCTACCGTGGCCCCTCGGGTGTTGCCGATCCCTTTGTGATCGTAAAGAGATCCGAACGTCAGCAAAGACTTGGAGAATTTGCCCTGCGTACCGCCATTGACTTTTCCCGTAGACTCGGCTACATGGCTATGTACATTGACACTTTCTCAAATAACATTGCCATACAGAGAATCATTGAGAAAATCGGAGGTTTCCGCCGGGTTGGCTTTCTTCCTATTGGTGGTCGCCTTAACAACGGTGAAATGGTCGGCTCGCTCATCTACTACATAGACCTGAACGTGAGCCTCGTTAACCTGACGTGATCTGCGCATGTCTACGACTTACCGGAACAGCTAAATGTCAGATCACTGATGATCTACCAAAACGATCAAGCGGCAGATTCCAACAGGTGTCAACACAAATGTTACACCACATCTGCGCTGCTTGTGCCTCTGCGAGATCGGCAAGCAAGCCGTTACAAAGAATCACGCCCGCTTCTGCAACTCATGCCCGTGCTTATCATGATGCACGCGCGTCTCCAATGTGCAGTGAAAGCTTGTCATCGCACAACCAAACCACGTGAGAGAATCACAAGGGACCAATGAGAGAACTCTTTGTCCTATGAACGAACTGCATTGTCTACCTAACTGGACATGTTATGTGCTACAGAGACAATGAGAAAAGTACTATTTCAAACAAAGTGATATATTTTAATCTATGCATATACTTACATGTATCCCATAATTCAAACGGTGCCATTGAGTCAAAATTATTTTTTGTAAGGAGTTTTTTTTCTTCGTGAAAATGATATTTTGATTCGTATACATATGTTGAAATTTATTGTTATCAATTATTAAACTAATGAAAACAAAGTTGATGGAATTTTGGTTCTTTTTGAATCTAGTTGAACACTTTGGGTGAACAAGTGGTGAAGATACATGTATCTACCACAAGCCTTCCACCTCTTGGTCGTGTATTTCGGGTATGCGTGGGGCTTTTGCCAAATATTGACCTTTGGTCGATGGTTTTTATCCGGGAAGTCCGGCTTTCCACTACCACAGAAACTTGCACGTCCTGCAATGACTTAACTGCAGCTGTTAAAGGACGTTAAACACAAACAAACCAAACTAAAATATTTGTGTTTGATTTTCTACTTTCTATACCCACTTACTGTAAACGTGTTTATATCAGTATTCTAATACTAGTACTTAAGCTTGTATCGATACAATCGACCAATAAATACAGTTATATAGTCCTGTCCTGTACATATTGTGATTTGAAATCGCAATGAAGATGATAATGTCATATTACTGCTAAAAACACGTTTATAGATGATGGCGGGATAAAAGTAAGAGAATACCGAAATGACAACAAAACCATAATCCGAACTCAAAATCGATTAAACTAGAGGCAAAACAGGAACAAAGGAGAGATTTATATGGAGACCCTTGTAAAAGTACAAGAGAATAAGACCTGGGCCCGTACTCATGAAACCGTTCTAATGCTCAAGCATACATTTTGTGTTCAAGCCAAATATCTTGTTTCGGCTCGTACTTGATAAGAAAATTTATTCTATTATTTGAGAAGACATTGAAGAGACCTAAAACAGAAAACTGTTTCCAGTGTTTCTTTTTGTCCTATTGGTCGCTTGATGTGATTTTAGCGAGTCACAAAAAAGCTGGCTTGAGCACATAATCCATACTTTATGAACACGAGAACGGTTTCGTGAATACAGGTCCAGGTGCTCTGGAAGAGTAAGTCTCCTTTGCTTCATCGACGACACTTGCGATATAAATCTAGGTGGTAACACCAAGTTAATGACATGACCTCAAAGTGAGAACTGAGGCATCATTCCTAATCACAACAAGCACGAATACTAATGAGCGTGTTAAAAAACGTCCAGTTTCATATAGAAGAAACATTTACAATGACTTTTTGACTCTTCGACATAATTCAGGTAAGTTTCAAGAAAGCTGGCGTGAGCACAGAATCCATGCTTGAGCATGAGGACGGTTTCATGAATACGGGCCCTGGTGTTCCGGAAGAGTAAGCGTCTTCTGCTTCATCGACGACACCCGCCATGTAAATCTTTGTCACATCCAGGTAAGCACCAATCCTCAAAATGAGAATCCGAGTCATCATTG
Organism: Mimachlamys varia; assembly: GCA_947623455.1. Classification (NCBI taxonomy): domain Eukaryota; kingdom Metazoa; phylum Mollusca; class Bivalvia; order Pectinida; family Pectinidae; genus Mimachlamys; species Mimachlamys varia. The sequence goes on from OX392540.1 coordinate 33,352,765, forward strand.
TCATCAAAACAAGTAAACACACTAACAAACAAACTCAAAAACGTCCATCTTCATATCACACAAAGATACAGAATATTTCTCGATGAGACCAGGATGGCGACCATGGAACTCGCTCATAGTCCTCAACAAATAATAATTGTTTTACCAAGCTGAAGATACCTGGCGGTCCTTTTTATTATTCTATTGAAAAGAAACGCTAGAACAAATGTCGAAAAATGGAGAAAATATAGATCAATATTTTCTTATCGAAAGAAATTAAAATACGATGATAAATAAAGAATGAAAATTTTAAATCATGCAGAACAAATAAAAGAAAACAGTAAATCAGATATATGAGTCTATTAGACAATTTGATGAGAAATATCATACTTATTGATTTAACAAATCTACGTTGACAGGACGTATGGGCATCTGGTCCTGCATGGCTACATGCATGTAAGACGCTGTTATTGTAATGATGAGCAGATTGTATGGACTTTATCAAGATGAAATGACCCGGAGATAAACAAGTAAACGTCCTTGACCTAGTTGGTTTGATATGGACACAAAACAAACAAAATTATCTGATATATCGTTGATAATCAAGTGAGGGTTAATTTGTTTGATCATCGTATATTTTAGGCGACGTCTACAAATCTACTTTGAAACATACGAAAAATAATGCATGGATCATTTACCAACGGAGTTCACACATGTATGTCTATTGGGATACGTATTTTAAGTGTAAAGCAAATATGAACAACTTAATGAAAATATTGTCGGCAGTTAGGTCATAAGTAAGTGAAGCAATTAGCGAATCCAAAACGTTAAGAATTATGGTGCCAGCGGTGGGATCCAGATTTGTAAGTGGCATGCTAGTCTTGTTAATTGTGAAGTAGGATCGATCTTTTGCACGAAGACAATTTCCATATAAGACCGAAAAAGAGGGGTCACCTTTTTTTTATAGAACTCCACTTTCATATTTCTTATATAAAAAATCGCTGCGCGCTACTATTCTGGTCAAGAAGAGTGATGTATGTAAGTTGATCAAACTCGCTTTGCAATTGTTGTAAAATTGATAAATTTAGAAAAAACACGACTTAAATGGTATCATCATATTTCTTCGTTAACAATAACTTGATTTGGTTAGACTATATTATAAGATTTACATTCCTAACATACAGTAGAATTTGTAAAAATAAATTATTGAAAGTGTCTATTGTGCCATCTTTTTTCTATTTCTATTATCTAACAATGAATGTGCTCTTTGCAATGCTCCCCAAACCGTAGATGCACTTTGTTTCGCAGTTCGCCAGCCTTGGAGTTCATATAAGTTCAGCAGGTCAGCTGGTGAGTAATGATAACAAGTAGGGACATTAAACAGCATTCATTTATATATGTATTGATGAATATATGCAGCAACAAGGTGGTAACCTTATTAAAGGTACAAACCTATCTATACAAACTTTACAAGGATTTGTTTTCCTACAAACAGCTAACGTGAGTATGTTAACTCACATGCTATCTGCTTCTTTTATATTAATTATCTATCAATTTCTTTTGTTTAACTCTTCGTTTTGATTTTAACATCTTAATTGATATTTATTGCGAGATGTTTCATTGCAATTTTATGTTAAAGTTCAATATTTTATATATACTGTTAAAAGGTCACCTGCCCAACCACGTGGGTTTTCTCCGGGTACTCCGGTTTCTTCCCACAATAAGATCCCTCGCGCGCTAACATCTGGGCCAACAAGAGGAATTTATATAAGTTATATTCATATAACTTGTTTCATAATTGTTGTAAAATAAATACAATTTATATTAATTTATATATACTGTATGTTGGGGATGAAAATGTATTATGAATTATGTATATACAAAAACAATACTGTTTATCTGTTCAATTCTAACGAAGAAACAATTTCTAATTGAAATGAAAGTAATTTTATAAAGTGCCAACACGGGGCCTTCGAATACGAAATAGACCGAACATTGTATGCATCAAGTAAAATTTCGATGGATGAACTTTACTAAATAATAAATATAGAAATATCGATGGTGTACCCTCTACGCTATATATATTACGAAGTATCAAATATCACTAGAGCCCAGTAACAACGTGGACATTTAACAATAACATGTATGTCCATATCTTTGTTTTCACCACCAGTAAGTATACTTTGCCATGTTGAACTTGTAGTTAAACTAGAACACCATAGATAATATACATATCTAGTGATGTTACTCCCGACTTCAAATCAGATCACCCTAAGATGTAATATTTGATCAGGTTAGTATACATTGTAAAGCAATACATTTTACCCTGGAGTTCCAATCAGATCACTCCAGGAAATAAATATTTGGTAAGTTTAGCAAACATTGTGATGCAATATTTGATAACCTGGAGGTCACATCAGATCACCCTAAGATCCAATGTTTGATGATGTTTTACAAATATTTCCAAAAAAACAACGACTGAATGAATTAACTAAAGACATCTGAGAATACCGTGTCGTCGATAAAGCAGAAGACGCTTACTCTTCCGAAACACCTTGTCTTATTTTCTTGTACTTTTACAACGGTGTCGGAGCAAATCTTTCCAGTGTCCATATTTTGCCTATAGTTTAATCGATTTTGAATTCGGATTATGGTTTTGTTGATGCTATCGTATTCTCTATTTTTTCATAGGTATACTGCTGAGCCACAGTGAATCAGTATGATCGACCTACCTATGTTAACCGCTCTGCAGACCGGCCGAGTCGTGGTCATCGATAACATGACTGACCGCCAGCTGACACGAACATACGATATGATAAGGGAAGCTGCCCAGAACTGCGAAGGGTACGGAATAGACGAATACGAATCCGAAAAGGACTTCCGATGGAAAATTGATGGCAGTCACTGCTATGCAATCATGTGTAAAGAAAGCGGTGAAATGATTACTGCAGTTAACATTGCGGCTAGCAAATTCTACCGGGTACCCTCTTGTGTAGCCGATCCTTTAGCAATCGTAAGGAGATCGGAACGTCAACAAAGTCTTGGGGAATTTACCTTACGTACTGCCATCGACTTCTCTCGCAAGCTCGGGTACATGGGCATATACGTGGATACCTTCTCAAATAACGTTGCCGCAAGGAAAATCATTGAGGAGATCGAAGGGTTCCGCCATTTTGGTTTTCTTCCTCTTGCGGGATGTCTCGGCAACGGAGAGGTTACCGGTTCTCTCCTTTACTTCCTGGACTTGAACGTGAACCTTATTAATCAAACGTTATCATCATGTCTTCGCCTAGCCTGAACAAGCCAGGAGTGATCACATAAGTATTTTGAATTGCATCCTTTCGGTAAACAAGTGAAAAGACAAATTTTATCCTTCGATGTTTATTAAAACATTATCGTGTCAAATTAAAATTAAATTGACTGACTTTGAAGTTTGGTGTCATTGGTCTTAACTATTAAATGCTAAAATAAAGGTATCAGTCCAGTGATTGGTCAGGATTTATTTTCTTGACTTGTTTTTGTTTTTATACGAGGCTGAATTTGTGAGAGCTAATCAGGAAAGGTAACTAAAACCTTGCAAAATCTTTTAATTTCACTTTCAGATATACCGACGATGTGTTGTCTATAAACAACAGGAAGTTTGCTGACCACGTCGATCGTATATATCATTTTGAACTTGAAGTAAAGGACACAACAGAATCATCAACATCAGCTGCTTACCCCGATGACAATAAAATATCTATACTGGCATTTCAATACACGGAAAAAACAAGTCATAAAAACGTTTAAATAACATTACTCTGAACCATTTGTCCCATGAAGTGAATTTCCGCGGCGTGAAATGATGTATATTTTAAGAGTTCTTTGTCCTTCAAGAACGAAGACAGTCTTTCGCATGATTGATAATTTAGCGTAGCTTAGCGTGATGCTGGAACATATTTCTTCTCCTGCAAGATAATAATAACATGTAACCCGGCAAATAGAGAGTCTCGTTATTATGACACTGGACCAGAACATCTGTCTGTGTTTTCGAACACGGAATTGCTAATTCAGTAAACAAGTGCACGCACAATCGATAGCTGCTATCATTACGTCACTATTGGTCCTTCAACACAACGTATAGTACAAGGACCAATACATAGCCGATAATAAATTAGAGAATACGGACGCGTAAACAAAATCATAATCCAAACTGAAAATCGATTAAACCAGGGGCAAAATATGAACAAAGGCAAGATTTATATGGAGACTCTTGTAAAAGTACAAGAGAATAAGACCAGGCCCCGAGATCATGAACCAATCTTAGACGTAGATTTGTGCTGAGCCAATCACGTATGACGTTACTTTTTGTAATGTTAATCGTGATTGGCTAAGTCAAAACTTAAGACTTACAAAGACTTAAGATTGTTTCATGATCCTTGGGTCAGGTGTTCCGAGGGTAAACATCCTCTGCTTCATCGAAGACACCCGCAATGTAAATCATTGTCACATCCAAGTAAACATCAAGTTCCCAAAATGAGAACCGAGTATCATTGTCAATCACAACAAGTAAACACACTTATGAGCATACTCAAAATCGTCCATCTACATATCACTTAAAGATACAGAATATTCCCAATGAGACAAAGATGGCGACCATAAAACTTGCCCATTGTTCTGATCAACCTGCATCTCTCAAATCCTTGTGTTGTTAGCTTGTTTGTCAAAACAAACGTAAATTAAAAAAATCTCAGCTAAAGCTTAAAGGTAAAAAAAATGCCAATTTTAATATTAACAGTGGCACTGATGTCTTGTATCTTGTTCTTCTATTGAAGAAACAAAAATCGTTTACAAGGATCCATGTCCAACTACACTTCCGTTGTTTCAATTTTTGGTAATCATTAAAGTAATCTCCCTTTAATTTCCGTTTCCGTTATGATTCCGTTGTAGATTTAGGTTCATACAACTCTGTATCCAGAAAACTCATGAGGTTTTATAAGGGTAAATCAATCTGAGGACAAGGGACAAGGGGAATCCTGGCGTGGCCCTGCAGACTATTTCATCCCGTTTATTGTTTATATATTGTTTATTTCATATCTATATTGTTTTATAAGAGTTCAGAAATGTATTTCCTGTATCTTCATAGACAAATGCTGGCAGATTAACGATGTGTTACTGTACTTATACAGTGTCTATGATAACAATGTCATCTTGCTGAATCTGGAAAGGTTTCCTTATCCAGATGCAAATGTGACATATATATTTGATGCATATACATGTATACAAAATACCTATTAGTTATGCTACGATAACATTTTGTAGACTTCACTGTAAAACATTTTTGACATGAAGGTAAAATATTATAAGACACTGTCGTGCTCAGAGGTACAGTGTATAGGAAACTTCCCCTCGAAGGGTTTTCATTCTGTTTAACCTGAGGGGTTACCCGAGAGATTCTCATATTTGATAAAATCAGAACCGACGCCATGAGGTTTTCAAATTGGCAAAACCCATTGCTTTAACGAGAGTTTTTCAGATTTGATAAACCCAATGCGTTACAGAGCGTTTTGCGAATTCTGAAAACCTTTTGATTTGAATATCCTTACCTTACAGCCCTGGCAATGGAAGAATGTTTAGATGTTTTGTTTACAGGTAAATGTATATCTTTTTAGTGAAGTAATATAACTTATTCTATCGCTATAATCATATAGGTGATAGATTGAGATTTGACGACAAACCACTTAAACTGGTAAACTAATTCATGTTGCATAGGCCAAATCGGAAATGAGCGAAAACTACGTTGCTTTTTTCTGATATATGGTCATAGCTATGGCATCACAATATCGAATGTGACGTTAGTATGCCTAGATTCAGCGGAAATTTCACCAGATGTTATATAAGGTTAATCTGAACGTTTGGGAATTATACCGCGGTCATTCACGCCAAGGATGCGTCGTGGACAATCACCGGTATTTAACCGAGAGACATCGCGAGTTCATCGTGTGCTTGTACAAGGGCATCGCTGTAGAGTCAAATGCGAGTGACCGATTACAAGTTGTCATGACAGTTTAGAAGCTTATCTCAAGACGCAAAGTAGTTCTTTTGAGACTTGTATGAAAGTGATTTAAATATGGTATAGGACAATAATCCTTAATAGTCATTGCTTTTGTAATTAGCGGTTAATATCAGCGTTCTTGAAACTAAATATTTACTATTTACTCAAGCAAGATTTATTTCACCACCACTTGATATTTTTATGAAATAAGACCCAAACAAAAGGCTTTAAAAACTGTATAGCTCAGGCATGTAATCTATGTTAATATTTGTTTGCTAATGGATTTGTTGCAAAGAACCAAATGTAAGAGGATAAAGTGACTTTTATTTGATATGAAGTAGAACATTTGACTCCGTGGTCCCGTGTGATATGTCAATATATAACTCCCCCGGCTCTCACTTTGAAAACATGCCATGGTTATGATATAAAATTATACGACATAAGACGTCGATGAAACAGCCGAATCCTAGCTTTAAGAAACGCCCCGTGTTTTGCGTTATTTGATCGAATTTGAGTTGTAATAACTATTTGTTTTACATTCGTTAGTTTTGATCAAACACATTACACGTCATCAATTAAGCAAATCTAATCAATTATCAATAATTCCGAAAATCATATCAAGAAAATTGATATGATAACTGAATTAAAGTAAAGGAATTACTTTTATGTTTGTCTGCATGATCACAGAAATGCTTGAATATATATTGATAATGTTGTAGTCCTGCATTCGACAGTGTATGTATTAACGTTAAAAAAAAGCGGTTGTTCACATTTATAATGTTAGCAGTTATGTATATTCTAGCAATTGTTTCTTTTCTTTGTCCTGGATTATCGTTGCGACATTTGAAATTTTGTTCTTTATTTCAAATATACGTGGCGCGACATCAGCTTTAAGATGCTATAAAATCTTAACGTGTACAGTTTATCATGATGGCCATTCGAGGACTTTGACCAATATGTCAACGCTTCAACGTGCAGATCATGAACGCTGTAGAGAATTTAACAAGTAAACATTTAAGATATTAAATATGGACTTATTTCATTTTATTATTACTTAAAAACAATTATTTTACAACAATTTTGAAACAAGTTATTCAACATATATCAATCACCCTTGTTGGCCAGAATGTTAGCGCGCGAGGGGTTCTATTGTGCGAGGAAACCGGACTACCTTGAGAAAACCCACGTGGTCGGGCAGGTGATTTAATACCTGTATACACCCTTCCTCGATATTCATGGGTTACGTTTATATACACTGGACGCTTTCTACACCCCTTGGATATGTCATGGCAAAACTAAAAGCATCGTGTGCAACAACTTTGTTGATGAGGCAAGAAGACTGCTTCGATCCTATGATGTACATCAAAGGAATCTTGTGGTCACATAACGGTACAATTGACAGGATTTGAAGTCGGCTACAACTCCTGTGTAATCGTCAAAGGACAGGGATGCAACCTAGCGTTTGGTCAGGATTTTTGACCCGAGCGTGCCTTCAGGTTTGCCATGACATATACCAGGGGTGTAGAGAGCGTAGTTGATCATAACCCATGGGTAGTGAGGATGGTTTTCGTGCGATCGGCGAATCGAACCCTGTCCATCTTGATGACAGGCAATTGTGCTTTCCACTGCACCACCCGATCACCATAACATGTTAGCCTTGATAACAAAAACAAACAACAAACTTCTAAGAATTGGCTTGTTATTGCTTGCGTTCGGTAAAGGGATTAGTTTGATGTTTTGTCTATATTATTGATGTCGGTGTTATTGCGCAAACAGTAATGACGGATTCTATTTTGTTTATTAGCCCATCGGAATTTACTTTGACATAACAATTCCGTAAATACTCATTTAATATGGAATGTTTCTAACGCAATCGATAGACTTCATATTTCCCAAATGTGACGCAAACACACACTTGAGTAATAAAGTTACGTGATTTGCTGCTAACGGCGTAATAATATGTCAACAATGCCTGATTATTGTAATACGGAAAACGATCACAAATTAAATATTTCAGAGAATCCGGATCTGAATTTAATCTAATGGTTTTGTCGTTTTTATTCAATTAGGTTTAATTGTTTTGTTTAATTTTGTTGAATTGTGTTTGTTACGTCAGCAAAGCAGATTGTTTACCTTGTCATACGAAGGTCTTCTATTTGTTTTTGGGATTTTTTTTCGTTTATTTCTTTCAAAGTTGTTTACATACTCGAACCTCACTGTCAAGTCAAACCTATACGCATACAGTAAAACCCAGTTATATCGCCACCCGTTATACCACCAAACCCGCTTATCGCCATGAATTTATTCAGAACGGATTTCCATCCACATTAATGCACCCGTTTTACCGCCAAACTTGCCTATCGCCATCCGCCATAATATTTCCAGAACAAATGGTTAAAATAACACTATCATGACCTCGTTAATATCGCCAAATTGAGGTCAGAAAGACGCTTTGAAATGTTATTGTTACGTGACTGACCGCCGACTGACAGGTGACTGCGTGTACACACACGGAATCAATGAACCATGGCTATTCCTTTCATGTCTTTCAACTGGTAAGTTTCGGAAGTTATGATGAAAACAACATCATGAAACCATTCAAATTCGAGGAAAAAAAACATCCCTCTCCTCATCATCATGAAAGGCCGACTCGATGCCGGCATTTTGTATCCAAGTTCGTGTTAGTGAAGGAAATCTCCGAGAGAATTTTTATCAGCCAATCAAATTACACAGAATTACATGTACTTCAGTTGTCATTTTGGGTTGAGAGCAAATCCCGCTATGGTGGTCGGGTGGTGCAGTGGATAGCGCACTTGCCTTAATGGATTCTCCCCGATCGGACGGGAAAAAGTATGGGTCACCTACACGACCTCTATATTACTAAAATACAATAACATGTTCACTAGTTTCCCCACACAATACAACTTCCCGCACATTATTACCCTGTCCAAAAAGAGAAGAACAAAAGCTAATATTATTTCATATATATATATATATGGCTAGAATGGTTTTATACTTTAGATGTTTCATTTACCATCCAGCAATATACAAAACAAATACTACGGTTGTACGCAGTTTCTAGACCGCCTTATACACACTACACAGAGGCTATTCTATTTGTGATTGTGTTGCCAATAACCGTTAGTACTTAATTAGGAAAGCACAGAGTACACAGTACCACTCCCTAAGGTCACTGCATTGTTCTTCCGGTCAAGTTGTTGTGACTAAGAACTGTATTGGAGAATTTATTGGCGATAGGCCCAAGATGGTGTCAAAGCCACCCAATGCTCGCTTGTACACCCATAATTCGTAATTTTAAATTTATCGTGTAGTATACATAATGACTATACAATATCACGAAAATCAACTTGCCCACTAATCTTTAATGTGGCCAGTAAAAACTCTGGAAAAAAAACAAAAATAAGTTTTCCAGTTTGCTTTAACTAAACCAACATTAAAAGCCCTAAAGAACTTTCATGGCAAGTATTAGTACCCTAGAAAAAATATTGAATAAAAATGACAAGCCTCTTAATTACTTGCACCAAAACAGGCAAACTAAATAAATTATTTCGTGTTTTCTTTCCAATCTCAAAAAATGCATTGAAACAATTTAAGCGGAAACCCATTTTCCAAGTGTTATTTTAATCAGCAGTGCCTTCGGCATGTCTTCCAATAACGATTTTAACTTTCAAAAAAAATTTAACAGAAGATTTGCTCGTTAAAGTCTTAGGATTCAATCTCATTGATCACATTCTGTTGGGGCATATTGCGTTTTATTCAGATCTGCAAGATCCCAACAGAGCAGGTTTCATTTTAAAATCGACATCAGTGGTATATTTTAATCAATTTTAAGCGTTTAGACGATTTCAAAAATTCATGCTTATAAAGCTGTAAGTCTTTATTTTCAATAAAATAAAAATAAAAACATAAATTGAAGTACTACTTTCTGTTCTTTTCTAGTTTATTCACACGCCATAAGGAAAGAGTTTTGAACTTCTATTTATATGTTTATTGTTTTTGGTTTGGGTTGTTTGTGTTTTTCGTCCTACGAACAGCTATAGCCATTCAGGACATGCCAGGTTTTAGTGGTGGAGGGAAGCCGGAGTTCCCGGTGAAGAAACCATCGACCTACCGTCAGTACCTGGCAACTGCCCAACGTAGGTCTCGAGCGTGCGACCCAAAGGTGAAGGGCTACAGTTATCAGAATGTCAGACACCTTAAAGACCTTAATTTTACTCCAATTGGAGTAAGATTCTGGGAGTTTTAGATCAGGGGCACAAGGCCTTGCTACTGCTAATTAAACACAGACCCATTGTGTGGGCTTGTATAAAGTATTCCGAAGTCAGGAAGGATGCGACACTTTCATGGGCCACGGTGACCTAGTGGTTAAGTGTCAAAGATGACGTTACACACACATATGTTGCATCGTTTAAATTTAATAATAGATTCAGTATACCGAAAAATGAATTAAACTGCATCATACAGCTGTTTCGTCCTCCTGGAACTCTTCAGTGATGCTAGGTGCCAAAAGGCGGGAATCCAAAATGGCCAAAATAATGTAAAAGCAGAAGGTTCAGGTGCATAAAACCCATTTCATTGATGAATTTAGAAGAAAATTATACTAGTTCTGTATAATTTCAAAACGTGTACTACGAAAATGTGTATATTAAGAACCGTGCCGTTACTCAAACGAGATCAAAAGTTCATAAGAAATGTAAAAGATCAAAATTGAGAACTATCGAAGTGTTTAGATATTTATGTTTTGACATAATGTTTAACTTCAACATGTCACAAGACTTTCGAATATTATGTCACACCAATAAATGAAAAAAACACTATTGGCGGTTGGTTTCATAATAAAAGCAAGAGGCTATTGACATTAAATATTTTACAACCTTAAGCTTATAGAAGGATCGGACAAGGTCACTGACTCCAACTTGCTGTCATGTTATTGTGACCGGGGAAATTCGTACACAGCCTGGTGGTCAAAACCGAGAAGTCGATTTAAGTTGCGGTCAGCACCACCCAGTAATATATACACAACCTAGTGGTCAAAACCACGGAGTCGGTGTACATGCAACATAATGGTCAAAACCAAGGTGTCGATAAATATATTGTTAGTAGCGGTCAGCACCACCCAGCATTTTATGTACACAACCTTATGGTCAAAACCAAGGAGTCAATAAATCTTTTATTAGTAGCGGTCAGTAACGTCAAGTAATCTATTCACAACCTCATGATCAGAACCAAATTGTATAAGAAGCGGTCAACACCAACCCCGAGTCCAAGTACAGCAGGTAACGGTCATCACCGCCAAAGAGTATACATGATAATATTCTGTGTATAAGTAACAATAAAATAATAATCAGAGTTCAAAATCTGCATTTAGGAAAAAATTTGATTCGTAGTACACGATTCGAAATTATACAGAACAAGTTCAAATTTATTTCAAAATTCATTAACCAAATTAATGAATTTGATTAATTCAATTAACGCTTCGGTATTCTCTTATTTATTTTTATAAATTGAAGGGGTTTTACCCACCTGACCCTTCTGCTTCTACATCAGTTTAGAAATTTTTGTTTCCCATCTTTTGGCCCCAAGCTTCACTGACGAGTCCCAGAAGGACAAAACAGCTGTAAGATGCAGTTTAATTCATTTTTGTTCGGCATATTGTATCTATTACTAAATTTAAAAGGTGCAGCATGTGTGTGTTACGTCATCTTCTATGGCAAATCGATGATCCAGTGTAAATACAGGTATTTTCCTAAACAATAATGTTTCATAACCCAATTAACTAAAAACATATCAATTTATATTTTAACATCGTTTATTACTTTACGAGAGTATCACTGATATGTACTAATAATTTTACATTTATTATACTGTTCTGAAGTTTGTAAGTTTTGAAATGAAATACATGTCAGTAGTTGGGACTAAAATAAACATAATAGTTAAGAACCAGTCACAGAACAATACTGTAAAAGTAAAGCTTAACCTTTTTACTAATCGCGTTCATGAATCCAAACGAGCAGTCGGTTTATTTAGCGGCGTGTACACAATGTACCCCGCCATCCATTGGATTTATGATCTTATTAACTAAACAAATTTAAGGCCCAACCCTTAAAATAACTAAACCTAGACAGCCCCCTTTTTAGGTCATTTCCTAGAGAAACAAATTGAAGCCAAGAGGGCTTAATTGCAACACGGTCTAGATCTGCAATGTATGTTCTCGCCGAACACCCGGCCTTGATACAGACACGTTTGGTTTCATCGCCAAAACAACAAACAAAGGAATAGTTACAAACAATTGTTTGTGTCATATACTCTTATAGAAAGGTTATTTCTATTAGTGATCTGCGATGATTTATACACTGCCATATATGGAAAAATATTGGAACGATTGTGATATGACATTGCCTTACATTTTCCTATCTGCAATCTCCCAATTATCCAATTGAAACTTTCTCCTTTCTGCAATCTCCTTTCCCGAAAACTAGTAATGCATGGTAATAAATAGAAAAAAACTATATGTGCTATATCAGCACAATTGGTCCCACGCTCCACGCACAGTCTCACAGGAGAATCGTTTCGAGGTAAAAATAAAGACGGATTCGTCTGTACTTTACTATTGATTGAATGCACAAACCATTCCCGGCGTGCTGTTTCCTTTATTAAGCCGACTTAATTGAATGAAGTTCTCAGATCTGTCGCCGCATGTGTAATATATCCTCATAACATTGTCATTGTTAGTTAGTTACATACTGGCGATTACCAGAGGTGCGACAAAACACTGGGGACGTTTATAAAAGGAAAGCCACGGATATGAATGTATAATCATAGGAAAGCAAGGTGGTTGATGTCACAATGAAGGTATGCGATCTGGAAACGACAAAATAGCGATAAAACATGGTTACCATCTTCGTCTCATCGACCAATTTTCTTCATCCGTATATGTTATGAAGGTGAAGGTTTTTTCAATATTTTTATTATTATGACTACTTGTTGTAATTGAGAATGATGCCTTAGTTCTCACTTTGAGGACTTGACATTTACTTCGATTTGTCCTCAGTTAACATGGCTGCTGCCGTGGATGAAGAAGGAGACGCTGACTCTACTGGAACATCTGGTCTTATTATCTTGAGGTGTCAACAAAACCATAATCCTAATACACATACGTGATAAACGTAGGGGCCAAATATGCACAAAGGAAAGATTTACACGGAGACCCTTGACAAAATAATACCCGCCATATAAACCGAGGTCAAATCCAAGTAAATGTTACCTCTTCAAAGTAGTCATCATCCTCAAATCCAACAAGTTGACATACGAATGAAAATATTAAAAAAAAAAAAGTTCACCTTTATATAATGTTATCTCTTTATAAACCTTTCCTAATGTATTGCAAACTTCTGGTAATCGCCAGTATGTTGCGTACAGTGCACCTAATAATGGCAATGTAATGGGAATAAATTACACACGAGGCGACAGATCTGAGAACTCAATTCAATTAAGTTGGTTAAGTAAAGGAAACAACACGGTGGGGATGGTTTGTCCAATCAATGAAGAGTAAAGTACAGATGGACCAATCTTTATTTTTACCTCGAAACAATTCTTCTCCTGAGATTGGAGCGTGGGCCCACATTGTGCTGATATAACACATATAGTTTTTATTTATTATCATGCATAATAATTTTTGGGGAAAGGAGATTACAGAAAGGAAAATGTAAGGTAATGTCATATAACCATATCGTTCCAATATATTTCCATATTGGCAGTGTCTATATTATCACAGATCACCAAAATAGATAAACTTCTATAAGGATATATGACACAATTAGTTGTTTGTAGTTATTCCGTTGCTGGTTGCTTTGCCGATGAATAGCTGCAAAGCATGAATAAGTGATAAGTGTTTATTTTCAGTGTTGGTGGTTGTCGAGAACATTGCAGATTCCAAGTTCTTTATTTACTGACGTTTTACAACGTATGGCAATTAAAATACATACATGAATTAACGACACACTTACAAATCTTCCACTCGATTTAGATCATGTTGCAAATAAGCAGGCCATTCTTTCTATTTGAGAAGATATAAGAGGGGGTCCTGTTTAGGTTAAGTTCTGGAATTACCATTTTATTTTGTCCTGTTAAAGTCATTTACTATCCTCTCGTACCTACATCATGTCATTTGCTAATCTCTCGTACCGACATTATGTCATTTGCTAATCTCTCGTACAGACATTATAGTAATTTCTTATATCTCGTACTATCATCATGCCATTTGCTAATCTCTCGTACCATCATCATGTCATTTGCTAATCTCTCGTACCATCATGATATGATATGCTAATCTCTCGTACCATCATCATATAATTGCTATTCTCTCGTACCATCATCGTATCATTAGCTAATCTCTCGTACAGTACTAACATCATATAATTTGCTAATCTCGCGTACCAACATCCTATAATGTGCTAATCTCGCGTACCATCATGATATGATATGCTTCTCTCTCGTACCATCATCATATAATTGCTAATCTCTCGTACCGTCATCCTATCATTAGCTAATATCTCGTACCATCATCATATAATTAGCTAATCCTTCATACCATCATCATACATTTACTATCCTCATGTACCGTCATCATGTCATTTACTTAAATATGAACAAAGGAAAGATTTACACGGAGACCTTTAACTAGTTCAAGATACATAGACTAGGTGTTCTGGTAGAGTCAGCGTCCATTACGTCATCCACGACACCCGCCATGTAGACCAAGGTCAAGTCCAAGTAAATGTCACGTCCTCAAAGTGCGAACTGAGGCATCATTCTTAAATTACAACAAGTAGACACACTAATTAGAATATTGAAACGTTCAACTTCATAGCATAAAGAATATTTGTCACTTAAACCAAGTTGGCGAGCACGCTTTTGGCTATCTTGTCATTTCCAGATCGAAAACCCGCCACTATGCTATCCGCTACCTTGCTTTCCTTGATCATACATGTGTATCAATGGCTCTCCTTATCTAAACTTCCCAAGTGTATTGGCACCTCTGGTAATCGCCAGTATGTCACCTAACTGATAATAACAATGCAATGAGGATTAATTACACATGAGGCGACAAATCTGAAAACTCCATTCAATAAAGCTAGCTAAATAAAGGAAACAACAAGGTGGGAATGGCTTGTCCAATCAATGAAGAGTAAAGTACAGACGGATCAATCTTTATTTTTTTCTCGTAATGATTCTCCCGAGACTCTGTGTGGGGCGTGGGCCCACTTATACTGATGTTACACATATAGTTTTCTATTTATTGCCATGCATAATCGCTTTAAGGGAAAGGAGATTGCAGATAGGAGAATTTTAGGCAATATCATCACACCATAGTTCCAATATATTTCCATATATAGCAGTGCGCATATTATCAGAGATCACTAAAAGAAATAGCCTTTCTATAGGAGTAAATGACATAAGTAATTGTTTGTATATATCCATTTGTTTGTTGTTTGGCGATGAATAGATGCAAAGCATGAAAAAACAAGAAGGGTTTATAACTAGGGCGGGTGTTCGGCGTGAAAGTTGAATATCTAGACCGTGTTGCAATTAAGCCCTTTTTGGGTTCAATTGTTTTTATCGGAAATTACCTAAGAGGGGTCTATATAGGATCATTTCTAAAGATTAGCCTTTTACTTTGTGTAATGAGATCATAAATCCATAAACACTCGCTAAATGTCCTTACTACGTTTATCGCCATCCTGCTCTTTTTAAACCTCTCCTATACAGACTTCAAGTTATTTGCTAGCCTCTCGTATACAACCATCATGGCAGTGCTAATCATACGTACCGCAATTGTCTTGGATTTGACCTAAATTCACATGGTCGTTGATGCAGCAAGAGACGCTGACTCTACTGGAACACCTGACCCCTTTTTCTTGTGTTTTTCAATGATTTCCGTGAAGATATCTGGTTTGTGCATATTTTGCCCCTTGTTTATCGATTTTTTAGTTCCGATGTTGGTTTGATTGACGGCCCGGTACTATTGATTTTTTTGAAAACATATGATGGCAGTAAACGAGGTTTAGAAAGAGATGTGGTTAGATCACACGATAAACGACATGCTGACGGTATGCGAGAATAGCAAATAAAACAAAGGCGGTACGCGAGGGAAGTAAATGACATGATGTTAATAATAATTATTATTAATTCATTTCATTTCAGATATTTTAATGAATTAATTTCCAAAGTAACAAGAGAACGCCTATAAAAGCCATACTCTTACACGCGTACATGAATTTTGCATAAGCATGCATAAAGTCTGACAAATTAAACAACAACAACAACAACACACAAACAATGATAATAATTCGAGGGTCATACATACCGCTTTATCACAACCAATACATACATGTACAGACCCGTACACGTTCGCTGTTCCACTTTAAGCGTACCGTTTGCGTAGCATTTCCGTAGCACTTCCGTACCATTACCGTAGCATTTCCGTACCGTTTGCGTAGCATTTCCGTAGCATTACCGTAGCATTTGCGTCGCACTACCGTAGCATTACCGTAGCATTTGCGTCGCACTACCGTACCATTTCCGTAGCACTAGCGTCATTTACAAAGCGTTCGCGAAACGTTCGGTTGGAAATTTTACGGAATAAATCTGACGAAACGAATAGTTCATGTTTTTATAAGCTGCATAAACTCAGAATTTTGTAAATAATCTCAGTCTCAAAAATTTACAAAACAAAAAACAAGGCTTTTATCAATATGTATTTAACATTAAATAAAATAAAATAAAAATATCAAGGTCATATGCCCCAGCCAGTCGGACAAGCTCGGAAGAGAATACCCGAGGTGTTCCGACTGATGCCCATGGCTACCTGTCAGCGTACGTCAGGTCTCTATGACGGAAAGATTTAATACATGTTCCAATATTACCGATATTTGATATTGTTCCCAATTACTTTTAAGGCATGTTTGTTTGTTTCACTTTCATACCATTATCTTAATGGCAAAGCAAACATTAAAAAACAATCGTACGCATGTGTACACGCTGGATCTCCACATTAGGTTTCAGCACACGTTTCCCAATGCATTATGGGTATTTCGTTTCGTTTGTATGTGTGATTATGTGGATCCGTTTTTATAAAAATCCGTAAATGTGATCGACCGTTTGCAAGCGTCACCCGTAGCATTTCCGTACCGTTTGTGTAGCATTTCCGTAGCATTTCCGTACCATTTGAGTAGCACTTCCGTACCGTTCGCGTAGCATTTCTGTAGCATTTCCGTACCGTTTGCGTAGAATTTCCGTATCATTTGAGTAGCATTTCCGAAGCACTTCCGTACCGTTTGCGTCTAAGATGGAACAGCGAACGTGTACGGGTCTGTATGTAGGTTGTCTCAAAGCGTTTCACAAATTATTATACGTTGTTTAAGGGCAATATTGTTCTCAACTCCTTTGGAAGTATACAACCATTGCTGCCATTTCGACGCTCACAGCTGGCATTCTACATTTTCTAACACTGCCAAACCACGTATTGATTTAGAGCTAAGTAGATTGGAACCAGCGAAGTAAAGTAAATGATGCAACACAAGTGCCGTTGCCAGGACTCGAACTCGCAACCCTTCGGTCACGAGCCCGGCGTCCTACCACTAGACCACCGTGGCGGAAAGCAGGGTTAGTACATGACATGATGTTGGTTCGCGAGGAAAGTAAATGGAATGAAGTGGGTTCTCGAGGAAAGAAAATGACAAAATGTGGGTTTGCGAGGAAAGTAAATGGCATGATGTGGGTTTGCGAGGAAAGTAAATGGCATGATGTGGGTTTGCGAGGAAAGTAAATGGCATGATGTGGGTTTGCGAGGAAAGTAACTGGCATGATGTGGGTTCGCGAGGAATGTAAATGGCATGATGTCGGTAGCAGAGGAATGCAAAACAAACGATTGCCAATTTATCACAGTTACCCAGGTAAGCAGTACCCAAGGGATCTACAACACAGTTTAGTTCCTCTGTCTAACAAGGTGCGATAAATCAAGCGGTATACAAGTGCAAATGTATTACGTAAATATGCAAAAAATATGAGCATTTTTATCGCCTTTAATCCAAATATATTATATTGAAATGTTTCCTTTTAAAAAACGTTGTTTCGGTTGTTTTTGTGATGAATGCTGGATGCATTTCTATATTTTAAAAAAAGAAAGAATGTTTTTGTGTTACGAAATCTTTCCAGAGAGATGGAATCAAATAAGGCTAACAATACACCCGACAGTTCTGCCATTAAAGTAGATTTCTTTATGTCTCTGAGTTGCCCGTGGACATGCGAGTAATAGCACCAAGATACCATATGTAGGTGCAAACATCCAATCAAAGGAAATGAGAAGATATATATGTACAAACACGTGATCACTTTGACTGATTTATCATCATTGTTGTCACGTGCTGACTGCACGTGACGACTCATAAAGATGCTTTGCGTACCCCATTCTGTGCAAACTAAAGTATCCATTTATTTTCTTTTATCTGCCAGAGTCTTACGCAGTTGAAAAGGAAATTCATGTAAGATCTTTTATATATATATTTATTACATTTTTACCAGTGAAATATCAGAAAATATCAACTCGATTAAACTTGTATCATCACTGCTTGTATCATCACTTATGATATAAGAAATCATATACATATATGTATCATCACTAGTGATGATATAAGTTTCGGTCCAATATCATTGTGCACTATTTTTTGTACTATTTTTTCGTTATTCAAGAATCAGAACATATAAAGTTAGGAAAGTCAAATACTTTAATAGTATTTTGAAAATTAATGGATATATTATGGATTTTTATTAATATCTTTTTGTATTTTTACTATATTTTGAGCAAAAAATAGAACTTCATACTGTGGTGTATTAATATTTTATATAAGCCTTATACACTCCGTCCCGATCTGTTGTAACCGCAAATTTTGAAATAAAATAAGACTTTTAGGAATTTTGAAAATGTGTTAAAAAGAAAATTCAATGGTTTTTTTCCATTAAATATCAAACATATTTCACCCGTATGGCACTCGTGAAAATATAAAAAGAACCTGCCGTACTCGTGAAATATATTTGATATTAAACGGGAAACCATTGAATAGCCTCTATGTACTTCCTTTAATTGCTTTGTTCCCGCAGTTATATCTCGATTACAAAAAAGGTGCGTGCTTGGCAAAAATACTGCTGATCATGGTTTCAGCGTTAATCCTTTGTGCAAACTGGTAAATGGATAATTCAAGTTCCCTTTGATCTAGTGACATTAATGGTAAACATTCGATTGATCAGCTTGAATGTGATAATAAACTCAATTTTCTTTTTTCAAATAATTAGTGATACTGGAATATTGAAATGAGTAGGAAAATCAATGACAGGTTATGTTTTATGGTCAGTTTCATTCCATTATTTGTCTATTGTAGAGGTTAAGTCAGGCAGGGACCTTTGTTGTTTTGTGTTTGTATAGTTTGTCACAAATAACAAGAAGGAAAATCCGGTTCTTCCCTCATTTTTTAAATTAATTGATCACGTTTCATGTTTATTTTTATGTTTTATTGCCGGAAGAGGATTTAATTACTTAGCTGGAGTCTCCTTTGAGAAATAAAAAGATCGATATCAGACACGATAGGTCAGCGTGCAATGCTGTAATGCTATTCTTCTTTACCGAGATCGATTGGCGGAAATATCGGATATTAGTGACGAAAGTTGCCATAGCAACAGAGCTAAGAGAAGTCATATGTAACGAGATAATGTCGTAACATATTTATGTTTCAGTCTCGTGCTTTGATTCCACATCTCAAGGGAATATATGATTTTATCTCCCTCAGATGTCACCGGAAATGAATTCTTATGATCCATTCAGTAAAGCTTTGCTACATGGACTCATAAATGGATGCTTGTTTATAAATGGACATCCTGGAGCAACAACATTTCATCATTTAATAAGAAAAAAAAAGAAAAACATTATTTCTTTTCTTCAACAGAAATGCAAAACAAAAGACAGACTCAAAGACAAACCCACAGAAAAAAATCAATAACAATATAAAAGAAAAAAAGGAAGAAACAACAAATACTTTGAAATTTCAATAAAAATGCGGAACATATATTCATTAAGGCGGTCTTCTTTTCGAGGAAATTTAGACAACATGCCATTTTTGCTGAATTTACCAGTCCTTATTTTTGAACGAAAAAATATATTGTTACTCGAGTATTTTGGACGGAATTTAATTTGTTCTTTGCTTCTTTATCAAATCATTGCAAAATTAAATCATGCGAAGTGAATTTAACACGTGGTATTTTAGTAAAAGTCAATCTTAATACTTCGAGCTGGCCGGTTTTTTCTTGTTATATCCACAATATTGTCGAGATTGTGTATTTGCCCTTTGCCAATAAAAAAACGGGGGATGTTAAATTTGTCCTTATTACTATATATTTCATATAGTGTACATGATAAGTTTGCCTTGATCGTGTAGGGTAAAACAAACGTGATCTGTAATCGATAACACAGGCTCAACCTTATTGATAAAACATGAAATATCTATATGGCGCAGTAGTAAAACATGATGAGAATTATCTGTAGGTTAAATACACATAATAATCAATAATGACAATGTATATATAAAATACATGATAACACGCAATACCAAACCTTTTGTTTTTATTGCACATCCATAGAGGTCATGACAATCAGATTTGTAAGGCATTTTACCAAAGCTTGTGACGCTATAATCATCAGTCCAGCAATATATCCGTATTCCAGTATCACGCTTTTTATACAGTTTATATAATGCAGCTTCATACAGTTTGAAAAACATCAGAGAATACCAAAGCATCGATTTCCTGCCAGATGTAAGTTGAATATTGTAACATGTCTGGTGAAGAGTTTCCAAAGCAGTAAGGTACGGATTTGTCGGGTAATTATTCTCCGTGAAGATAAGACTTAATTTTGCAGGTTGCATTTGAAACGATCCTTTATTTCATTAATTTTAGGATTGAATAAAAATTCAGAGAATGCCAAAGCGTCAACAAAACCATAATCCGAACTCAAAATCGATTAAACTAGAGGCAAAAAAGGAACAAAAGAAAGTTTTACATGTACATTGTATAATCTCTTAAAAGCACAAGAGAATAAGACCAGGTGTTCCAGAAGAGTGAGCATATTCTGCTTCATCGACGACACCCGCCATGTAAATCTTTGTCACATCCAAGCAAGCATCAAGTTATCAAATTGAGAACTGAGTATCCTTGTCAATAACAACAAGTAAACACACTTATTAACATACTCTAAAACGTTCATATTCATATCACTTAAAGATAACATCCGGGTCTGGTATTCAGACCACCCAGCTATTAAGATAACTTTGGTGCGGTCCCTAAGGTGGTCGTAATGGAGAGTTTTCACTGTAGATGCTACCAGACAATTGTTTGAATTTTTAATTTGAAATATTGGGACACGTTCATTATTACTACGGCGATTCATTTCTTATACATGAAGTAATGTAGTACATGACCATGCACTTCCGGAATGAAATTTATTTTCTAACATTCATGAGATCATAACAGCATTTGCTATCTTGATATAACCCATGAATACGGCATTTGTTACGTCATTGAAAAGTGTTGAAATGCTAAATGAATGCAAATTTCCTCAATGCTTTCAAGTATACAGTGCTGATTATGTACCCTTGGACTGTATAAAAAATCTATTTTTATGCGTTTCGAGTGTGAATGGCCTTACCGTGAAAATCGGGCACTGATTGGTCAGTGATCTTTAGACGTGTCACAGCTGTCATGCCGTGTAATTTTATCCTTAGACAAGCTCTTCCAGCAAAGGCTCAATCGACGGGTCTTCGAACGCAACTGTGCAACGCCAAATATGCCACCTCAAGCAGTGAATAAAAATAACCTTGTGAATAAAATGCAGATATATTATATTATTCTCCCTTTCGTTGATTTTTACTCACCACGGCCAGATCCTTAGCTTTCCAAATGCAAGGACATGGTTTAATGTCATTCACTTTTAACTTATTACATTCAAAGCCTCTTTTATTTCAAATTAGGATAAATTTATTTATTGATTTTTTTTTATTTAAGTAAATGATGAAAAGCAATACAGTAACAAAAAAGTATTGAATTTTGATTTGGAAACAATTTCCAGTTTCAAATTCAAATTGTTTACTTGAAGATTCCTGACTAAGGGTTATCAATTAAAAATGATGGACTGATATTCTGAAAAGATGACGTAACACACATATATATACTGCACCTTTTAAATTTAGTTACAGATACAGCATGCCGAAAAATGAATTAAACTGCACCATACAGCTGTTTCGTCCACCTAGGACTCTTCAGTGATGCTAAAAAAAAAATTCTAAACTAATGTAAAAGCTGAAGGGTCAGGTGCGTAACATCCCTAAATGTATGAATTTAGAAGAAAATGTAAACTAGTTATGTATAATTTCAAATCGTGTACTACGAAAATGTGTAAATGACGTACCGTGCCATTACTTAAATGAGATTAATTGTGGTTTAATTAAGTTTTACAAGCATTTGATAAGGCATAATTTAGCATTAACCATACTGAATTATAGGACAAAATAGAATTTAAAGCAGTAATTAGGAATGAAACATTGAACAAGCTCGCGCGCTTAATACGGAATCATGTACATCAAACCCTCCAGGGGGCGCCAACACAACAGTTTATTGGCCAATAAAAACGTTTGATTTGGTTTTTAAATCGATTAAGTCTGGAAGCGAATAGGCAAATGACCGATCTAGAACTGCAGGGCGCCAGTTGATCATCCGTTAGACAATCCTCTTAGTTACTGCAGTACTTTAAAATATGGCTTCTGTGGTGTGCATTTGATTCCTTTGAAAATTGCAGATTGACATTAAAGACAGATTGCATTCAAAAGGTTTTTCTAATAGTATTACGTAAATGTTGTCAACACATCATGCGACCTATTTCTTACGATGAGCGATTTGTTTCATAACTTAATATTCTGTACGGATTCTTAAAGTTTCAATGTGATGTATACTGAAGAGGGGAGTCATAGTTATCCATTTAAGCTGCTTGTCTGCATATTATATTCAAAAACTTTATTTAATTATTATAACAAAATGTTTCATTCCTAAAATATTCTTCTGAAACTTTCTATGATCCGTATATTGTTAATTATATGTTGATTGGAATACCGAAAGTGTGAACAACATCATAGGGCGTTGAAAAGCGAAAATGTGTAATACTACCTTTTATATTTTAAAATAAAATACTTTTATTTTCACAAATGGTTATTATCATTGGAGAGCATAATTTGGATTTATTCTTCAAAATCCTTATTGATATATCCAGTTAACATTAAACATTATGACTGGAGGAAAATGGTGGGAATCCATTTCAAGAAAATCTCAAGACGTAATTCTTAAGAAGAATACTTAAGAGGATTGATACTTGTGACCAAGATTTTCATGGCGGGTGTTGTCGATGAAGGAGAAGACGCTTACTCTTCTGGAACACCTGGTCTTATTCTCTTTTACTATTACGAGGGTGACCATGTTAATATTTCCCCTGTTTCTATTTTGCCTCTAGTTTAATCGATTTTAAGTTCGGATTATGGTTTTGTAGACGCTTTGGTATTCTCTAATTTTTTTCTTCAACAACACTATTATTTGCAAACAAATGTATCTAATTAATAACAAAAACTACCTTATTGATATTCACATTGTACATGGCCTGAAGCAAACGCCTAAGTGGTATTTTTTGTGATTCGATTAAGCCGAGGTATTAAAAAAACAAAACCATACATCGAACTCAAGATCAATTAAACTACGGACAAAATATGAACAACGGGACGATTTATACAGAGACCATTCGGAAAGTACAAGAAAATTAATTCAGGTGTTCCGGATGAGTAAGCATACGGTGCGTCATCGACGACACCCGCAATGTAATCCTGGTCACATCAAAGTAAATGTCACGTCTTCAAAGTGAGAACTGATACAGGGCAACAAAGAATATAAAATATAAAATAAAACGTTTTTTTCTTTGGGCCTAACTTCATTAGGCCTAAAAAATTTAATTGAAAACTAGAATTGAAAGAAATTAGTAAAAAGCATTTTAAGGCATCATTTGAATTGTCACAAAAATATATATCATATCAAATATATTTCACTCGTATGGCCGTTAGAATCCTTTGAATTTATAACTTAAAAAGGATATGGCGTATCTGTCCTCCCATACTGACTCAGTGAGACATTTTATCGAATGCACATTACACCACTTTTGGTGGTAGTGCGGATTTTTTTTTGTACATCTACTTTGATAATGGAAATCTCCTTTTGGCCTCTAGCATCACTGAAGAGTCCTGGGAGGACGACACAGCTGTATGATAACAGTTTAATTTGTTTTCTCGGCATGCTGCATATATTACTAAATTTAAAAGGTGCAGCATGTGTATGTGTTCCGTCATCTTTGAACACAATTTGTTACTTTTCTGAAATTAAATTAAAACCTATATGTAATTAATACTCTACAAAGAGATACACAATACCACAGTGCCCCATTATCTTATATATTTTATTCGAATTTAGCGTTATACATAGTCTGTACGTTACTCCCACTCTATGTAAGATAGTGCGATATATATAAATCTTTTATAAGTTCCTTCTTCAGTATCCGAATTTATATTTAACATACACCTACACATTGATATATGTGACAATCAAGATTGCCATAAATGTTTTAACACGCCATTAAAAGTGTTTACAGTCAACCTCACGAAGATTCTGGAATTGACATTTAAAAATAAACATGATACATTTTTAACTTAACAATGTTAGGTGTCATGCTAAAAGGGACCCCTGGACATGCCTGACTTAATTCAATGAACGAATTATTTACGGCGCGTAAGAAAATAAAATATAAACTATTTTCGTCTGATATTTTTTACACGTTTTTCTCTCAAATTATTGAAACAACAGAAAGTAAGGTAAAAGAAAAAGAAACAAAATATATCTTGCCGATGAGAAAATAAAACGGAGTTTGGCGGGACCACCTTATCTTTGACAATAAAATCCCGTTTTGTAATGTGTTAATGTAAAAGTAGACTCCAGGGTGACGGTTTTATCCATAAGAGATTCCAAATTTAATGTTATCATTGCTTTCCTGTTTACAATTTCGTGGTGTTTATTTCAAAGCGTCTAAATAATCGATCACAAAAGTTGAAGACAGCACATCCGCCCACACAGACAGTAAGGGCTGGTGTAGCGAGCATTGGTTACACAATCAAATTATGGTATTGGGATTTAGGTCTTTTTTAGGTTTGGGAGAGACAGCAGTATTGGAGTTTATTTCGCGCACACTAAGTGAAGGCGTAAATATCTTCACTGCGAAATTCTGTATTTAAGCGCACTCCAATATCAGCGTTACATGTCAATGTCACGTCCTCACAATTAGATATGATGCATCATTTTCTATAAGAATTAGGCATACTGATGAATGCATATACATACACGAATACAGACTATTTCTCAATGAGACCAAGAAGGCGGGCATAAATATGTATGGACTACGGTAACTAATTTCTGTTTAATCCAGCATGCTTATTAACCAAATGTAAAACTTTGCACGACTTTTAGGGGTAGATAAAGACGACAAACAATTAAAACATCTCTCTAACCGACTTAGTTGTCTTTTTATTTTTAATTTTCTCTTAAAAATGGAAATAAAAGGAAGGTTTACTCTAAGTAGGAAAAACATTGTAATGCGTATTGAGTTAAAAATTAAAAGCAGTAAAAGAACCTTTTATATGGTAATTTTTATATTAAATGATAACATACAATGCTATGAAAAGTCTAAAAGTCTATGAAAAGGAATTATTGATCAAACAGTGTCTCACCATAGATCATCAAGATCAAGGGATAACGCTCACATTCGCTTTGTGCACACGTGGATTTGTCCAATCAAAATCGAGGAAGCGCGACGGGCTATTTGATTGGTCTCAGGTGAACAGAACTGACCAATCATTAGGCCGATACTTGACCTTAAAAGATTACAAAAGAACAAACCATGAAATCAAAGCAAGTTTTACCGTTACATGGTTTCGTGATACTTCTTGTCAAAGAGCCAAACTCATTTTCTTCTCTCATCCAAAATGTGGTGTAAACGAAGCCTTCAGTTCTGCTTTGACAAATTCCAGGATAGCAGAGATCGAAAAATAAAAACCATCAGAGCATATCATAGCGTAAGTAAAACATTATTCCCAACTCAAAATCAATTTAACAACAGGAAAAATAAGAAAAAAATGGAAATATTGAACCTGAGAGCGTTGGAAAGTACAAGATAATAAGGTTAAGTGTTAAGGAAAGGTATGAGTTTGCTGCTTCATAGACGCAGTATAAAGCTGGGTAACCTCTAATATCATGTTGATATATTAGTTGACGAACATTTTCTCTCCGTCACCAATGGCTGGACAAGAATCACGTTAAGGTCGATTGTTTGTGATGGTCTTTAGAACCCGCATGTCAATTTCAGTTTTATGATGTCATTTCATTTGTAATAGCCCAATACTCACTCCAGAATGCAATATTTTCTTATTTGACAATTATCACTATTTCTATATATTTGTATCTTTTACTAAATTTCAAAGGTGCAGCATATGTGTGGGTTATGTAATCTTTCATGATAGGGGTTGGTAGACTCTACTGGTGGATTGTTCGTCCCTGGGGTTTGCTGGAGTCTCCATAGCCACATGATCTCATTTAAGCAGTGGCACGGTATATAATGTACACATTTTCGTAGTACACGATTTGAAATTATACTGAACTTATTTAATTCTTTATCTAAATTCATAAATTAAAGAAGTTTTATGCACCTTGCCCTTCTGCTTTTAAATTAGTCTATAAAATTTCGATTACGACATTTTGACCCCATCATCACTGAGGAGTCCTGGTAGGACAAAACAACTGTATGATGTATTTGAATTCATTTTGTCTATTTTTTTAAATTTAAAAGGCGCAGCATATGTGTGTGTTATACCATCTTTCATGATTTTTAATTCAGTTTTAGACATGGCAATGACATACTTTTATTTCGGTGAAACCTGGTCATGTTGATCGGAAAATTATA
The DNA here is from genome assembly GCA_947623455.1 of Mimachlamys varia. NCBI lineage: Eukaryota > Metazoa > Mollusca > Bivalvia > Pectinida > Pectinidae > Mimachlamys > Mimachlamys varia. The sequence continues at coordinate 33,379,938 of OX392540.1, forward strand.
TTTACCTCTACTTTGCTTCGGACAATACATATACCAAAAGAATACCAATATATACCGGACATAGATAGGTAAATGGTACAGCGAAAAACATATGTATTTAACAAAAATGCTGAACAAAATAAAAAAGGATAAAATAAATACCTGAATGGCTAAAATGTTCATGAAAGATTAGTTTTGGCTTTTATTGATAGATACAGTATGCCAATTTCATTTGCCTACGTGATGTTAAAAATCAGAGATAGTATATATAGCAAAGTAAAATTCCACATATGTCAGTCCACATACCAAAATGTCAAATCACAAGCATTCAGCAGACGAAGTCAATAAAAGTCACGTTTATGATCCATGGTGATAACTAGCTATCAAGGTCCGTATGACTTTAATATTATCACAGAGAAAAATGATAACCAATGGAATAACAAACTGTTTGTTTGTCAACTCCCAAAGTATGTAAAGACTTACTTTATACTATTTTTACAGATATAATCTTATCAATTATAGAGATAATCAATCAATACCTGATGGTTAGTTGATACTTTTAAGGATTAACTTTAATCTATTTTTTATGTTATAAAAAGCGGCGTGTACTCTAAATAAACAGTGAAGCAGTTTATTAAGAGAGTACACTCCGGATTTTTGTGTTATAACCCCATAACATAAAAAAATAGATTCAAGTTAATACTTATAATTTAATCTATACCCTGCGAAAATTAACTTTATTGATGGAATCTTTTCTCTTACAAATCATTTCGCTGCTGTCTCAGCCAATCAAAAGCGACGTTATAAACGGCGACGTCATTTTTACGCTATGGGCTGACAACATATTTGGAAGCCAATGACAATGCTTGTTTCAAACAAGATTAAATTATAACGTGTTAGTGAACATGAAGAGTTAAGATAAAGTTCAAAGTTCTTTAGACATACACTTGTAATTATTATGGAACCCTGTTCCACCTCACTGTATGTTTAAGCTGCCCGAGTCCAAGCTGATGCCGTGACGCGGCGTGTATCCGTCAATCAATCTGCGCCCCTACTCGTTTAGAACCACAAAATAGATGTTGACCAAATTAGCTCAGAAGCATCGTTGGTTGAAGGGAAGGCAGCTTGGTTTAAGCGATGCGACTGACTATTAGAGGAAGTGTTGTAAATTCTTTGAAAATCTTTTGTTTACCGTTTACCATTACAAAGTTTTAATAATGCAATTTGTTACATTTTCAATTATAATATAATTACAAAGTAATTACCATTACATGGTACTTTTGTCAATAAACAATCCAGCGAGTAACATAATTTTTTTTAATACTTTCTTTTCCTTCTAATATTTCTATTTAAAGTTTATACATCAAGTGCATTGATGTAGTTGCATTAATTAACCATGAATGTTCGTTCCAGAGTTTATGTTCGAACTGTAAGTCTGCTTTTGGCCAGTCTCACCTTAAAGCGTTGAGCTGAGGTTAGGAATAATGACCGTTAAGCCTGAGTTCCTAAGTTCCGACTGAAATCTAAGCTTGAAGCGGCCTCAACTGCGTCTGTGATGTTTAAGCAGAGGGCCTAAAAGTATTCATTATCAAGAATAACATTATCAGCTCAAGGTCGCTACCGGTATTTTGTATGTGTCGTATCAGGATTACTCCCTTCAGCAATGAGCAACCCGTTCTATCCGCCCAGGTAAAAAACAGCGTAGTTCCCTGTAGTCCCTTCTGTTATAACTGCAGTAAAACAACTAACTGTCATAGTAAATTGTTTTCCCCTCTAAAATGTCTGCTTTCCTTTCTAATTGGACATTCAGTTAAAGCAAGAAAAATGGCTGATGTACATTCGCAGCTGAGATGCGCAATGAGTATAAAAATATTCCTCCACGGGGTCGCGTCAGTACATTGGATATTAAACAACACAACAAAATATGGTTATTTTATGGTGTTTTTGTCATTCAATGACGGATTGTTTGTTGTTTATATTACAATGTACGTCAATTCTTAGACTTACTAAAATCTGGGACAAACTTTCAGAATGAATTTCACAAGATCCAATTATCGAAAAAAACATTTTGATTGAAATGTAAGGTTTGAAATTAGCTTTGGTGATTTCAGAGAGTAATACATTGAGCTGGGTTTGAACAAAATCAACAGAAGCTGTCTAATGAACTGGTCATTATGTTATTTAGACCAACTCCATTCATCACCCAATGAAATAGACCAAGTCAAGTTCGATCTCTACTTAAACTATGACCAACACAGCTTACTACTAAGCTATACGATAATAGTGCCGGTTTCAATTATCCAATCGTTAACTTTCCATTTCTTGATAGTAACATCCCCCCTTCTCCAACCTATGTGTTAACATGTCACAGTTGATTTGATATTCTAGGGCTTGCTCGAGGTATCGTGATTTTCGTGATCGATGTCGACTGCTGACAAACAAACTAACAACACAAGGATTCGAGAGATGCAGGTTGATCAGAACTATGGGTATGTTTTATGGGCGCAATCTTTGTCCTATTGAGAAACATTGGTATCTTTAAGTGAAATGAGGATGGACGTTTTTGAGTATGCTCATTAGTGTGTTTACTTGTTGTGATTGACAATGATACTCATTTCTCGTTTTGAGTGTTTTGTGTTTACTTGGATGTGACAATGATTTACATGGCGGGTGTCGTCGATGACGCAGAAGACGTTTACTCTTCCGGAACACCTGGTCTTATTCTCTTGTGCTTTTACGAGAGTCTCCATGTAAATCTCTCTTTTGTTCCTATTCTGCCTTTCGTTTAATGGTTTTGGAGTTCGGATGATGGTTTTTTTTACGCTTTGGTATTCTTTGATTTTTTTTTTCAATCCTAAAACTAATGAAATAAAGAATCGTTTCAAATGCAACCTGCAAAATTAAGTCTTATCTTCACGGAGAATAATTACCTGACAAATCCGTACCTTACTGCTTCGATAACTCTTCACTAGACATGTTAAAATATTCAACCAACACTTGGCAGGAAATCGATGCTGCGAACACCTTACAGACAGAATGATTCATTTGTATTGTTGTTTGTCAGTGTCAACCAAATCATTGTCGGTTAAACCGAATTTCCGGGGAAGGGATTAGAGAACTAGATCAATCATTATAAAGGCTCCCTTTTTCACATAAACGTACATATACATAAATTACTCCGTTATTCGGCAAGTCAATTAAGGGTATATAGCATGGACATTGGCATGGGGACCGGTGATTGTTAACCTCAAAGCGGTTATTCTGTCTCCTGTCCAATAAAGCAACCAAGTTACGTTTTTTTTTTCAATTAAGAAAAGTCTCCGAATAAGTTTATGACGCAAATATTGGTTGGTTGGTTGGTTGATTTTTTCTACGTCCTTTTAACAGCCATGGTTATTTAAGGACAGTCTCCTGGTGTATGCGATGTGAGTGTGTGTTGAGAGCGTGTGTATTTGGGAGACTGCAGTATGTTGGTGTTAGCAGAAGGCCCGCAGCAGAACACCCCATCCGGTCACATTACACTGACAACGGGCGAACCAGTCGTTCCACTCCGTAATGATGAACGCCAAGCAGGTAGTAGAAACTACCATTGTTAGAGACTCTGCTATGTCTCGGCCTGGGGACATAACCCATAGCCTTCCTCACAGGGGCGAACGTACAGATAAAGGTTAAAAGTGAGGGTGCGTCGAGGGAGACATCAGGAAGGAGACAGTTGTTTAGAAAGAATCAGACAAGATTCCAAGTTAAGTCGCCTTCTACGATCATGCAATTGGAGCAGCAGGTATAATATTCTTACGCCCTACCTGCAGGACACTAATCATACTATTTTCAGATATTGTATTTCATTTGTATCCAAATGTTTTAATAAATTATTACTCGGCCTGATGACCAATGACTTCAATATTTGAAATTCAACAAAACTGTCTATATATATATATATATTTATACTAAACAAAAACTTGATACATTTGTTTAGCTTGGTTGCATCTAAGAGTGCTACCGGCGTTATCATTTGACAACCGAAGGTTACACGTCAAACTGATTGAAATGGCCTCGCTTACGTTTGACCCAACATCAAATCGTCATCACATATTGAAAATCTACAAAAGTACATTTTTATTACCTATTACAGTTAAATACCTGTCAATTTCGTCGAAAGTAAACTCTGCCTACAATTACCGTTTTAAATTATCATGTTTCAAACTATTTGCAGGAAACACGTACTAACTCTCTGATTTAGTTGTGCGGGTCCTTTAAGGCTATGTGCGATTCCTATCAGGCTAAGTAATTACATTTTCTTGCTTAACCAAAAAAACGACCGTTTACCTTTTATCAAAAATCCCAATTAAACTTCGAATTTTTAACAAATATACCGAGCGTTACCAAAACGATTTTTTAATCTGTACATTGATAACACGAAGGTGACATATGCACGATAATGTCTGACACTGACCCAATATGGAAAGTTCTTTTAAATGTGTTAGAGTCTATATCTGTTAAATGTATGTAAAGATGACGGGTGTGTTACGTCATCCTGCAGGATAGGAGGTGGTAGACACTGCTGATGGATTTTTTAGTCCCCGAGGTTTGTTGGAGCCTGCATAGCCACAGTTATTTCTTTTGAGTAATGGCGCGGTTCATAATATACACACTTTCGTAGTACAGGATTTGAAATTATACCGTACTAATTCATTTCTTCTTTTAATTTCATAAATCAAAGGCGTTTTACGCACCTGGTCCTTCTGCTTCTACATTAGTAAAAAATAAATAGATTTTGGCCAATGACATCATTGACGAGTCCTAGGACGACGAAACAGCTGTATGATACAGTTTAAGTATCGTATGTTTTCGGCAAACTGTATCTATAACTAACATTTCAAAGGTGCAGCATGTGTGTATTACATCATCTTCTATAAAACAATTGGTATGTTGTTGACATGGGCTTGTATTTTTTTTTATTCTATTTTCAGATTATAAACATTCTGAAATGACCCTCAACCAATACAATAGTAAACAGTTAAGTTTGATACTTTAATGACAATTTTTAATCGTACGATGTGGTCACCTTATCCCACACTAAAGTGGAACAAACACAATGTGCTGTATACTTGTTGATGTATTCAACATCGTATGTAAAATATCAAAATTGAAATTTCACATGGCACACGATTTAAATATGTTACAGTTGATGCTTTGGAAATTCTAACACCTGATCACACAATTTAGAATAAATGACCCAATTGTAACTACATGTATATAAACACATAGCCTCGACTTCGACAACATTGAGGGGCCGCACAGCAGACTCGATGGCGCGACATGGGGCTGACCTAGTGTTCGATTCCTGCAGACAGTTGGACGAGGTTGTGTCCTTGAAATATACTTTGACATGTGTCAAGATCACTTTGACACCTGTCAAGAATAGCACATGGTTTAATTGGGTTACCTGTATTATGACGTCATAAAGGCAGCTTTTGATGTGTCTAAGATTCCCTGTCATCAGACTGCTTCAACATTCTTTATGCATACGATTATTTGAACCGAATACATAATTTTTCATTTATTATTTCTTTTCTCATTTAATATAATATTATAATACATACAATGTATTATAAGTTATATAGTCTCTTACTAACCCTTTATAGAGCCATAGAGGGTCAGTAAAAATATAGGGGACGAGGGCAGATCCCGAGCCTCCTATGTATTTTTACTGGCCCTATATGGGTCAATGGAGGGCCACTTAGTGAAAACATAACTGATATATCGCATCGAGGACCCTTTCTACACACACTTAATAGAAACAACACTTACATCATTAGTAATTTAATCTATTGTATATAACAAAACAACAGAAACTTGACAAAACAATTGAAATATTTAACGTAGACTCTCTATACTTGCTTTTTGTTTTGTTTTAATTTGTTAATTGCAATGGCTACAATGCCTGCTGGTGGATATTTTAGCATACTTTCGTAGCACAAGATCTGAAATTATACAGAGCTACTTTAATTTTACTTGTAAATTCATAAGTTAAACGGTGTTTACGCACCTGACCCTTCTGCTTCTATATTAGTTCAGAAATTATGGATCCCACATTTGGCTCCTAGCATCACTGAAGAGCGAAACAGCTGCATGATGCAGTTTGATTTTAATGCATTTTTTTCGGCATTCTGTATCTAATACAAAATTTAAGAATGCAGCATATGCGTGTGTTACGTCATCCTTAATTTTTTTCATGGCCTATTTAAGGGGTGTAGAGAGCGTAAGTGATCAAACCCATTGTTTTCGAGGATTATATCTAAGAAAATATATAAAGGTGAAAGTAAAGAAATGGTTTTCGTTTATTTCCCGGAAAACGTTTACATGGTGTATATCGGTCTCCTCTTTGCAATCTGAGTCGGAACCAAGCGATACATCCGGCTGCATAGTATATCTGTTAGAATTAATAACGATTGTGTTGACAGGAGGTCAATACTATTGTCCCCGAGGACGGAAGTCGCTCCGCACCCTCAACGTTAATACAGGCAGACTAAGCTGGTCAACAGTGCACGGTACTTTAGAACTTATTGCACGAATTTCAATCGATATCATAAGTCGGACACAACTGTAAACAACTGTAACTGTATAACGAGGACTAGCTTTGCTGTCCATGCAAGCCTGTGTAATCTGTGCTGGTGGATTTCTCTGTTTGCTTGTTTGTCGTTCATTTGATAAATAGTTATTTTTCAAAATAGTGGTAAGGTTCATATTTTAAACATATTCCTAATTGCTAATGCCTTGACTTAGTATAAATCAGAAATTCCATGCGCCTTCTTTTATGTTTCAAGACCGTCATGGTCTCATCGAAAAATATTTTGTATCCCTGAATGATATGAAGATGAACGCTCATCGCTATGACTGCTTGTTATGATTGAGAATTATGCCTCAGTTCGTACTTTGTTCTCATGATATTTATTTCAATCTGACATACATATGCATCGCGGGTGTCGTCGATGAAGCAGAAGGCCATTTCTCTTCTGGAATACCTGGTCTTATCCTTGTTTTTTTTCATAGGTCTCCGTATAAATCTTTCTTTTATTTATATTTTGTTCCTAAAATCGATTTTGGTTTCTGATTACAGTTTTGTTGGCCCTTTGGTATTATCTGATTATTTTTTTCAAATAAAGTTTAATGTTAACCATTTAGTTGCCTAACATACATGTTACATATGAGGCTAAAACGACCAATTTAAGTGCATCGTGCAATTTAAATACTTTTATCAACCATCATCTAATTAAAACTACATGCACCTGTGTTCTTTACGATAATTGTTCGGAAGTGATAGGCTTCAGATCTCAGAACATTCTTCCTCTGAATACATGTTAGACATGCATCGCTGAACGCAGTTCTCGGCTACATTCTGTAGCTACCTTTCTTCTCCAGACTTAAGGTCAATTTACCTCTAGGAAAAGTTATCCTTTACATCATGAAAAGGAACAGCATCTAATGTCAAAGGTGATTTTTCTGTACTTGAAAAACCGCTGTCCTGACTTAAGTCCAATGATTGCCTTCTTGCAGGCGATGACCTTCTTCCAGACAAGCAATTGACCTTCAGACAGTTCCTATTCCATGGCCACAGTACACCACCCTTCAATAGATCTTGTCTCAGATCAGCTCATTAAACGACGGAGAATGCTTTATATCATTCGTATTCGATGAGAACACGAAAGCACGCTGAATTAACATTTCCGCCGGTAGAGTTCCTGATACAAGTGTACTCATTAATAAGATATAGGTTCTCTTTGCTGTTTGCTCAAGTATATCAGCACATTTCTCTGATGCTTAATTATGAGATGTGCCCTTCATTGAACAGAAGATTTAATCCTTCACTTATGGAGTAGACGAGTTGCATAATAGTACATCGAATCGAATTGACACATCAACCAAAGAGTATGGCGTCTTGTGAAAACGAATATCCGTCGTCTGTGTCAAGTTATAGGACTTCACCACCGGACAAATCGATCAAAAATGATTACGATACAATTTTACAGAAGTATATGTTACGTTATTGTGTTAGTCACTTCATTTTAATCATGCCGAGTTTTACGTTTGCAGTTTCAATTGAATTCCGATTAGAAATTAATAACTCTTTGTTTAGAAGAAGAACAGAAAAGAAGAACAAACATGGAATGTTAAATTTAAAAAGATGATGTTTCAATAATTCGATAAAATTGAAATTGCGAACAATTTAAAAGGATTTGGTCTTTCCGTTAAAAGGAGGTATCGAATTTTATTTTACGTTCATAATTAATAGGGGTGAACGTTTTATGAACATTTTCAAAACACATATGGATATGGATTTCTGGGAACACCAGTCATCTTTGGCGGCTATCGGTTTGTACACATTTTATCAAGAGTGTCTTAAGGGCAAATGTTTACAAAGCGAGTGTGATACCGATTGAGCGATTCCAAACAATCCAAGATGGTTTCCAAATGTTTGTTGTTCTCTTTAAGGAGAACATATCTTTCAGTAAGTATAAGGGGGGGGGGGGGGGGGGTTCATACGAAACAAGAGAGCCAGAGGGCCTGCACGCTCACCTGCAAACATTGCTATCTAGGTAGTCATGGTAGAATATTTTCCAAAATGATTCCATGCACAGGGGATATACATAATATCACGATTATCCTTGTATCATTATACCACGCAATTGTACAATGTATATATGAATTAGGGGTGTTTAAATGTTATGACCCTAGAGTAAAGACTGCAAGGGCGTGGTGGACCAAGCAAATCTATAGATAGTTTTTGGATGGGGATCGCAATTGTTAAAAAGTTACACTGAATACTTCAGGAGTCAAGTCTGCAAGGGTGTGGTGGATCCTGGGTAAATCTAAAATCATAATTGTGATCGTCCCTTAATGCCCAGGGATTGTATATATAGTTTTGGGGTGGAGATATCACGTAATCGTTTGAAATTTATGACTCAGTATTTCAGTCTGCATGGGCGTGGCTCACCCCGGGACCAATCATGATATTAGAATTGTGTTTGTCACTTTGTATGCCAAGCAATTGATTATATTATAAAGGATGGGAATCACAACAAATATCGAATTAAAAGGCTTTACCTATTTTCCATATTGAGCCCCGCCCTCCTTGCCCCTTTTGGGTCAGAATCACCATTTATGCAAAATCTGTTCCCCTTCTCTAAGGATTTTTCTGATCAAACTTGGTTTAAATCCAATCAAAAAATTATGACTAGTAACGATTTAAAGGAATTACTTCTATTTCCCTTATCTGGCCCCATCCCTTTTGCCCCTTGGGAGTCAGAGGAACTATTTATGCAAAAGCTGTTCCCCGTTACCCAAGGATGTTTCTGATTAAATTTGGTCAAAATCCAATAAGGACATTTTGACCAGTAGCGATTTGAAGCAAATATTTCGTTTTGCAAATGTATATCTCGATAATGAAGCATTTATCATAGTTTTTACCAAACTGAAACCAGGTTTAAGTCACCAACATGGATAGAAAATTTAAATATAAACATTGAAGCGAAACATATGTTTGCCTGCGAAGTTTTGCCATATATTTCGACCGTAAAGACCATATCAAGACACTTCAATGTTAATTGTTTAAATAATTATTTGACGAATATCCTGTGATGAAATGCTCCCTAAAAGTTGATATTGTAACAAAACAAACAGACGTGGAATTTCACATGACCCCATACCCCTATTCTTGCAGTTTATTTGGCCTACAAACTAGTTGTAAACAGTGTGATATTAATTCTAATCAGACATGTACATCAGGAATAACTTATTGATGTACTGATGATGTCGAACGTGACATTTTCACTTGTCCTGAGAGAGTTTCTGTGATCCTATTTGGCCTAAAACACAGTCATAAAAACAATGTATCAACATAAACATCACGTTAGAAAAGTGAGTCATCCACACACATGCTTTTTGAATACTGTGTCACGTGCCTTTTATTTATCGTAAACATTGTAATTTCACATGCCAAACGTATGTTTTTGTCCTGGTTACCATGACATAAATGCCCCAAATTCTAAAATGTAAACACAGAATGGCAAGCCTGGATTTGAACAATCGATTCTCTTCGTTTTCCCCATCACCTAAAATAACTGATATCAAATTTCTTTTTTATTCCGTTGATAATGGTACTGCGTGGATGATAACAAAATGGAAATAGCGCTTATTCAATTGATATGATTCCATTGCCATCAGTATATTAAACATGTAATGTCAATCATATACAGTATACCTTTCTATTTATTTGTTCTTCTTCTCTGAATATTAAAGTATTAATGCGCAGTTGATTCATTTGTAAATTACACCTTTTCACATTTATTATGAGTGTGTTGATTTATCATTGTGGTGTTTATGCTCTGAAGTCTATGTGCGCGTAAATAACAGAGATTTGTTTACACCGTATTTGCTGCCTTTCGGCACACGATCTTCGATTGGGTTAAACTTCATCTACCCTGGATGACATTAACTATTTACAAAGTTGTTTTTGTGTGGTATCACCCGTACAGCACTTTTACCGCTTTGCAGCTGCACGTGAAACCGATTGAATAGCATTAACTCGGCATTACGTCTCTCGTTTCATGCGCCAATTTACGTACGTTTAATTTACGTCAACATACCTAAAAAGGTAGCTTAACGACTATTGGTCTTGCTTTCCTTCTTTGTACGTATACCTGGACGTGGACTACCAATCCCTTATAGCATCAACTTTTAGTTTTAGCAATGACAGTGTAACGACCTTAATTGTCAGTTACACCTATGTAAAAAAGAAATTAATAATTGACAAACATTCGTGTTGATGATAAACATGCGTTATAAGTAGGAAGATAAGAGAACCAATCATCCAAGGTAAGGGATGCATGATTTACATTACGTATTTATGAACAAGCTGGTACACACTACGCAATAGTAGCATTGTATTGTCTTTAAAGGCCATTGGCACCTATAACCATTGTGTAAGTCCATAGTGTAGCAATAACAGTCTCTCATTGAATATTGAATACGATGGTCTCGTGGAACGTCTGAAGATCATACACAATCATAAACACATACGTCAATGACGTTTATGGATTAATGCTCTGCGCAGGTGTCAAAGGCAATTAAAGTACCAAAGTGAAAGTCAATACTGCGATTAAAATCGTTTTAACTTTTCGCCTTTTGTTCTTGAGCACAGAAACGTTATCGTCAATTAACGACTAATTAGCATCAAAGTAAGTAAATAATAGTGTTGCATTATCATTTGACATTTACGTAGACGACTAACGTAAACAGCATTGTCCTACTGACATATCGGCACGTGTTTACTCACGAACAGCACATGAGAACAACTTCATTGTTGATTAGAGAATTGTCTAGTTTTTAGAGGAAAAAAAGTTTATTTCGATAATTTTTCAGATCAGATATTACCTCGACTAACCATTAACACTTTGCAGTAACAAATTTGCATACTTAACTTTCAGGAAAATTTACTACTTAAAAAGATACGCTAAAGAATTATTAGATGTTAAAAAAATGTAACAATATTTGAAGATATGAACATTACAAAAATAATGTAGTATGAGTCGGTAAAACGTATGTCATCACTAGGTAGGTGGATACGTGATGTAGCGATGAATTGCATGTTCATTCACCTATGCCCAACACTGGGAACGCTAGTATGATGGTGAAATATTTACTGAGGGTTATATAACGTTGAACAAATGTTTAAAGTTCCAAGGACCTCTCATACCTACGTTTTTTGTTTTTGTTTGTTTTTGTTTGTTTGTTTGATTGACTTATATATATAAATGCAAATTGAGAGTACGTTGTACATTTAACACCATATTATACATAAATTTGTCATTTGCATTTTTTCCTATCCAGTCAAACGTAAACAGTCTTTTTGTCGCTGCATTAGTGCACATTAGCCTACGAAATGTAAAATGACCTAGAAAATAGTTTGATAACATTACATTTGTAAAGCAACGAATTTAACCATGACAGAATATACTACAAACAGGACGCCCGAATGATTAAAAGGTTTTCTAGTCCACTGAAAATTGCAGAGCAATGAAAAGGCATATTTTCAAAAATTATGTAAAATTCACCAAAACAGTAGTTAAAACCTGACAAAAACATCTGACTAGAAATAAACAAATTGAAAATATGGCCTATGTTTTGATTGTATTTCACTTGTTGGACGTCATGATGATATATCATGATATGCCTTGTCTTCAGGCCAAGTATTAATGAAATCAACAAGCGCCATATAATGCAAAGGTGCGTAACAAACAAAAACCTTCTTATCATACATGAAAGTAATATTACACCCTATAGGATTGTGTCTGTGGTTATAAAACCTGTCTAGTGTATTAATGAATAAGATATATTAAATACTCTCATGTAAGTCTGTTCGTCAGCAATCGACTTCCATCATCCTAATTATTATAATCGGAAGTGCAACTGCAATATTGTATTGCTTATATCGTATGTTTTCAATGGAAATATACACAAAAATCAAACATTTTCATTAAGAAGCTCTTTAATGCTGTTTGCACGGTAATCGACTTTTTTACCAAGAACAGGCAGATATGAGGAGTGTCCATAATTATTCGGTCAGGTTATTTTGTATCTTTGCAATCAATAGTTGTTCGTAGACATGAATGATATATTCATACTCTAATGCAAATATACAATATTCCAATCAACGGCAATGCTGGAAACTAATTATTCTCATTTCGCGATCTTACTAATGCTTATCCGAATTGCCCTGGTCATTGGCTAAAGAAAACTTGACCAATGGCTAAACATAATAAGAAAATAACACTACCACACGTCACGTGCTACAATAACAAACGCTGTGACGTCAGATGAACATTTAGGTTACACAACATAGACATACTAATGGAATTCTATTGTTCTAACAAGTTCCGAATCCCTTGGGAGTCTGCTTCGCCATTGTTTACTCACAATGAGAGATTTCTACTGCTGTATTTACATCTAATAAGGCAGTAAAATCGATAATTCACGACTGAAGAAAGTTGTTCTGTAGCACTAGTCATACATAAATCATCAGACACGAAGTAATAATTAGACCAAGTTCAAATGGTTCATTTCATTACTTTGTACGTGACGGCGATGACCGCATTTCTCGTTCTGATGTTGGTCAGCCCGCTTTTATTGTGGTTCCGTAATATATACAGAGTAATGACCACTAGATGTCGTGATAATTTGTTCCTGGTTTTAAATGTTGTGTTTAATCGGGAGTTCTGTCTTAAGTGAGCAAGCTATTATGTATCATTCTGATTGGTTACTTATCAAAATGTAGGCTAATTCCGCTGCATTTATATAAGTATACATGTTTACATGTAATTAAGGCCCAATATACGTAACTTTCGGCAAATCTTGAAGCGAAAATCAAGCCTAAAAACTGATTATATTTATAGATTTAGTTAAGATTAACTGATACCAGCAATATTCAAGGTGAATCTTTCGCGGTTACCGGTACAGCAGCAGTTGAAACTCGGTATTTGTAAACACGCGTCCATTTTGAACCGTCTTCTCACTTCGGTTTGTTGTTGAAGTGGGCCCCACCTGAATTATTTTCATTTTTTTGGATTTTTCTGTCAAGACTTTCTTGTTAGTTACCGCTCGGGTTTACTTCGTTGTAGGCTTATTTTTGCATGGTTATCAACTGGATTTTTTTTCAGAATTTTTCAGAATCACGAAAAATTTCCTGAAGTTACGTATATTGGGCCTTTAAGATATAACGTACATTGATAGACTTGTAAAGTGGTAAAATTGTCACGGGTGGGCCGTTGGTTTGGTGGATAGTGCAATTGCCTTTCGCCAATAAGTCCCAATGAAATCCACTCGCGCTAGCATCCGGAACAACAGAGGGGATTATGCAATTTGAATAACTTCAATTCTAAATTAGTGTGAAATACTGAAAAAGTATTTTTTTTTTTTTTTTGCTTATTCAGCAACCGTTCGCGGTGTGGAAATTTTTGCGCAGTCAGTCATGTTGTTTTGTACTATGCACCTATAATACTTTTATACAATGTAGAGTTTAAGTGGTGTTAATTATGTTCGCATGTGTATATATTCGCGGAGATTTAATGCTAGCGAAATTAGCGAAAATTTCCACACCGCTAAAACTTCCACTTTCACAGTAAATAAAGTTTATATTTTTCAGACTTGTAAAGAATGTTAATAGAGATCGCAAATACGACACAACGTATATAGAAAATAGATTTCCACTTTTGTTTATTTACGGAATAAACTTGGTTTTATATCCAAGCCTGGACGGAATATGGATGAAATGCAAACGACCAATCTTGTCGTTCTTGTTTTATGTCCTATGAAAAGCTGTAGTTATTGAAGGACATGTCGTGTTTTTGTGATGGAAATAGCCTTTGTTCCAAGAGAAAACATACTGACAGACGGTCAGTTCCTGGCGACTGCCCCATATAGACATGGAACCCGCGATACAACGACGGAGGGCTAGTGGAGGCAGAATGTCAGATTCTTTAACCACACATGGCTACCACGTCCTCATCTTCTTCCAATATAAACTTAGGCAAAACAATATAAATCAACCATGCGATATATATCGAAGATGGTCAAGTTCTAACAACAATGTAATAATAATAATACTATAAAACATTTGATATAGCGCCCTATCTAGCTAGCATAAGCCACTCTAAAGCGCTTTACAGTACATAGATATACAATTCTCATAAAATCAATAAAATTAACACATACAATGATATCATATACAATTCTGAGGATTTCGCAGGAGCTGCCTTATCAGGCGCTAACTACTTGTTCTAAACCACCTGGCTAATATCTCAATATGTGTGTGTATGTATGTGTGTGTGCTGGAGATGAATTTTGTTCTGTTTGTAGTGGGACCGTGTTTCCAACAGCATCTTTTAGAGTGCCACCTCACTTGAATGCTACAGCACAGATACGGCAACACTCACCCCAGACCATTTTATACTCTACCTGGGTTGTTGGAGTTGTGTGAGCAGGGGAAAAACAATTTCTCTGAATGTTCCATGCCTATGACGATTGCGGGGAACGAACCCCGGCCAGGCATGGAAGGTCGGAGTGTTAACCACTCGACCAATCCGCCCATGTACATTCTGTAACAGTTACTACGGCTTGAGCAAAGTTTGACTGGTGTTTGCGGTGATCTGTCACCAATGTATTCAAAGTGTCTATGAAATCGAATTATGTCCGACACACAGCAGCTTCGGCCATTAACAGACCATACCGACAACAACAGACTTGTAGATAGACCCCAGACACACCATAACGTGTATTAGGTTCCGGAATACTGTAGTTAGGTTAATTAGGAATCGCTTCGTAAACATTCAATGTTTTGGCAAGTAAAATGTTTTGGATACTTGTCACTTTTTTGTATAGAAACAGGATTGACAATGTTTATTTCGCATTGATATGTTATACCTAACCCATGTATTTTACTAACAAGAGAACCATGTGGAATATTAGCCTTTGGCTAAACATGTATTGATCCTCAATAAATAAGTTTATTAGAATTATTATCGAGAAATATTCTGTATCTTTGTGTGATATGAAGATGAACGTTTTTGAGTTTGCTTATTCGTGTGTTTACTTCTTGTGATGACAATGATGCCTCGGTTCTAACTTTTAGGATTGATGCTTACTTGGATGTGACCAAGATTTACATTGCGGGTGTCGTCGATGAAGCAAAATACGCTTACTCTTCCGGAACACCTAGTCTTTTTCTCTTGTGCTTGTACGAGAGTCTCCGTGTAAATCTTTCCTTTGTTCCTATTTTGCCCTTAGTTTAATCGATTTTGAGTTCGGATTATGGTTTTGTTGACGCTTTGGTATTCTCTGATTTTTTTTATAGCAAGTCGTTTGTTTATAGTTAATTTGCCGTCATTTGCTTAATATGTTGTATTGTCTGTTCATTTTTTTTAAATATGGGTGCAAATGATTTAACTTCAGTCTTATTTTCAGAAATTTTCTAATAATCTTTATTATGAAGATGAATAAAACATATTTGTTATTTTGGTATACGCAGGGACAAAAGGATGGTTAATTTTTCGAAATGTGTTTTTAAACACACCAACACAATACCGTACCCAATGCATGTTATATAATCCGTTTATGTGAATGAATGTTCATTATTGATTCTGTGAGGCAAGCCTTTCTTTGCATTGAAAGTTTGGACTTCAGCCAATGTAAGCAGACATGTTGAATAGTGTTGAAGCATTGTCAGTGTGATGGTAAAGTATGATACAATTTCATTTGAACTTTTTTCCACATTTAGGAAATTTTAAGCAAGAAATGAATGTTCTTTCATCAAAAAGCCCGTCTAAAACAATTCCATAATGGTGATTTGAGTTCAATGGTAATTGCAAGAATACAGACGAAAGTTTAACAACCCACCAGTTAATGCGACAATGCTTAGAAATGACCGATATATATGTTGAAAACATGGCCCTGCAACTGAGTCATTAATACTGGAATATGAATAAAACATTTGTCAACATATAGTGTGAACTTTATCTTGAAATTCTACACATTCAAATAAACACGATAGCAATGCTTTGTAGTTGTGATGAACTATTTGGCACAAAACCGTTGATTGCATCATACAAATGTCCACTTCCGTGTACGTCTGGGCCCAGTTGTTCAAAAGATTATTTACTTAAACAGTGCTTAGTGTAAATTTTAATTATCCTGTAACTTTAATATGAAATCATAGACTTAATTGCAACTATGTAGATATCAAATACCTAGTATTGTCAATTCACATGCAAACTTTAAAGATTGTAACTTGTATTTTTGAAGAATTATTCAAGTTTGAAAAATGTCGTTAAATAGTGATTAAGCTAACCACCCTTTGAACAACTGGGCCCTGAATGTACTTTTCGTTTTGTGTCGTTTGTACCACCTTTTTTCCTTTTGGAAACATATTTAAATATTTCCTGTTTTATTTAATCATTATGGAAGAGCATTAGGGCCATGTAGGGTAAATAATTTTCTTTTTTTTTCATTTAAATAACTCGAAATTTAGATATGATAACTTAACATGTAGAGTTACTAACTCGATAATTTTAGATAAAAACCACAAATTGGGAGTTTTTATCTCGACATTTCGAGTTAGTAATTCGACATTTCAAGTTATTAACACACACAAATTATTTTCGCCTTTATGGATCTAATGCTCCTCCGGTAATAATTTACTTAACCAACTACGTGAAGTGACAGATTTGATCTACTCTATTCCGTTACGTTCAGGTTAATGCATAAAACAGCCAATAAAATGCGAAAAACTGGAGAAGATTGCTAGAAGTTCAAAAACCATTCAGATAATAAATGATAATTTTCCAACCCGCACGATTTTAATTTACTTTGAACTAATGTTATAGTCATGATTACCGTGATATGCTCTGTATTGCCCGTGGGCTATACGATTTGTTACACCAGAAGATGCCAACTGCCGGCTATCTGCCAATGCAGATTATCTGTGGATTTCATTTTATGAAATTATAAAAAAAAAATGCGAGCTATACGTTGTTAGATGTTTCCAATTGTAGCAACATGTAGATCTACTCTATTTTTTTAACAAATTTATCATTGATAATTGTATATATGGCTTTAATTGTACACATAAGCGTATATATTTACAAAATAAACACAATATTTCCATAATATGTCTCTGAATTCCAACATTCAAAACATTAAATTACAGAGTACCATGCGAATTCCACTTTTACTATCAAGGTAGAAGTATAACCCTCGGGCAATCTGCCTATGTGGGCTATCTGGATTTTTCTTTTTAACAAAAGCATAAAAAATGCTTTAATTTACTTCCCGCGGACTATTTCCTTGAGCGGGTAATACACAGGAAATTACGGTAAACAAAATGCCTTGACTTTATAAGGATATAATGTCTTCATACGTCTTTGTTGTTTTTGTCACCTCCTTTGCTGGCGACTCACCTTTGCAAAGTTTTAAGTCTCGGTTGTGTTGTTTAATGACGCATATAACGTTTAAAGGGATAATAACTATTCTAATCATTTTTCCAAATCGGTCAACTCTTTAATGTTGCATGCCAAATTTATGTAAATAGTATTCTTTGGATCTAATTGTAGAATTGACGGATTAAGTACAATGTATTAAGACCAAATAAGGAGATCGTGTCTTTATGTAGGTGTAGTATTAAGCATACCAAGGTTTGTACAGCTACAGGTGTTGGCAATAAACACTGTACCATTCAACAATTGGAACTTAAATGATAAAAGTGCTTATACGTATTAACAACTCAAGTTTGCATGAAGTTCATGTCATTAAATCTGGATTGTATTAGGCATCAACTAATATAGAGATGGTTTATTTGATTATAGTCTATTTCAGAAAAAAACATGTTTTTCAAAACGTTACACACAATACAAACATTATATATTGACTTTGACACTTGCACTTTATCACTTTATTTAAATAAAAGTACATTATGTATTAAATAGGTATTTATATAATCGATTTTGTTTACCTGCACGTGCGCCTGATCGTGCCCAGACTCAGATCTCAACTTTCGTTGACTTTAAACTGCATATCAGTATATACTTGGCCTAATCGATAACAATTGACGTCAACGTGGATTCCCTTTGTTTGGCCTTGTAGATAACGGAGGCAATATGTGTTAAAAAGTTTGGTTAACTTCGCGAATAAATAGTGCAAACATTTTTTCTATATTGTAAACAACATGAAATTCGGTGGCAGCATGCTTAGTGTTTTCAAATTTATTTTCCTCAAGGACTGGAAATTGTTTTTTTAAACTTTTATTTATTTCATACAAGAAATATTTAACGATAGGTTATGATCAACGAGGCTCGGTAAGCCACTATTGCTGTATAAACTATTCTGAAACTCATATATCAATGACGTCATCGATTAGGCGTTAGTTGTCACAAACATGAGCACGAAAGTGTGAATTGAAGATAGACGATATCTTTATCAATACTTCCATGAACTGTCAAGTGTTTGGATATAAATGACGTCAGCGATGCATACAAAATTTAGTTTTGAAAGCATCGCCAGCTTAACATATTTCAAAATGATTTTAAAAAATAATAATAACATATGAGCATTGAAATTTGTTTTCAAAACGTTATCATCTATCACTTATCTTTTCGTTGAGGTTTCAAAGTGTGACTATTTCAGAGATATCAAGTTGCTTCAATATTGCAATATTTTAGCATGAAGCTTATGAGTTTTTGAAAGCCTGCAACTGACAAAATCGGCGAAACAATGTCACGTGATGTTTTTATAGCAAGAACCGTCTGAGTCTGAGTTAGCGATTGTTTTTTTTGTTTTGTTTTCGATACTAAAAGCATGTTTTGTCTCCAACTTTTCAACCGCAGCTAAACGAGTATGCGTCAGGTTGTTTGTGCAAAGTGATCGCGTAACTAAATCAAACCATTGTTGATGTGTGCAGAATGCATTAGGAAAAGTAAATTACATTCTCTAGACGGAATATCCTGTATTGTTTGTTCTTCAGGGTTCAGATTATCATAAAATCAAAAACGACACAGGACAAGGCCAATACACTGGTGGGAGCAAATCTATCGAAGCAACAAAAGAAATTACGGTCAGATAAAACAATGACAACATCTAAACTATTCTGTGTTAGCAAAAATATATTAACGCAATTTTCGGCATACTGTATCTATTTCTAAATTGGAAAAGGTGTCGCATGTGTGTGTTACGTCATCTTCTAGACATATGCAAACTTCAAACATATCTTGACATGGTAACTACGACCAACATGGACAGCTTACTACTAAGCTACACGATAAACGTGATGATTTCAATTTTCCGATCGTTAACTTTCCATTTCTTGATAGTAACATACCCCTTCTCCAACCTATGGTGTTTACATGTCGCAGTTGATTCGGTATTCCAGGGCTTGCTCTAAATATCGGGATTTTCGTGATCGATGTCGACTGCTGACAAACAAACTAACAACACAAGGATTTGAGAGATGCAGGTTGATTAGTACTATGGGCGCCATCTTTGTCTCATTGAGAAATATTTTGTATCTTTAAGTGATATGAAGATGGACGTTTTTGAGTATGTTCATTAGTGTGTTTACTTGTTGTGATTGACAATGATACTCGGTTCTCATTTTGAGAACTTGATGTTAACATGGATGTGACAAGGATTTACATGGCGGGTGTCGTCGATGAAGCAGAAGACGCTTACTCTTCCGGAACACCTGGTCTTATTCTCTTGTACTTTTGCCAGAGTCTCCATGTAAATTTTCCCTTTGTTCAATTTTGTCCCTGGTTTAATCGATTTTGAGTTTGGGTTATGATTATGTTGACGCTTCGGTATTTTATTTCATACAGTTTATCATAGCATCTAGTTGGCCCTTAGTTTTTTCGTCAGGAATATTCATATAACCCGCCCAGTTGTGAAATTCAATCTGAAGACGAGAGAGCTATAAAGCATATCAGATACAAATGTCAAATGATACCGGTCAATTAGTTTACGAGTTATCTGAGCTAATCCCGGGAGTTTTACCCATTCTTAACAATCTAACGGTCACTGCAATACTAGGAAACGATTAACAATTCATTATTATCCGATCTTATATACACTGTTCTTTCCGTTTTACTACTTTACCGTAGTATTAATCTACCAATTGTACCAAATTACGTTCATGGTTGCAGAGAGAAGCGCACAACAGCATAAACGATTATTTAATCGCACAGTTGTGCGCAATATGTGCGCTCAGTGTGTGGAAGGTAGATGCATAATGTTTGCACGATGGATGCACGATATGTTTTGTGCGTTGTGCGGTACAACAATACAACATACAATCTGTGTGCATTACGTAATTACTCGACGTAAACAACATTTGTGTACTCACTTATCACACTATACATTGTATTTATTTCACGGCGGTGTGTTGTTACTACGTGCTAATAAGCACACGTATTCACTTTCGGTAAGTCAACATGCATTTAATACTAACTTGTGGTAAACAAACGAATCATTATACCCTGTCATACACTCTTCGCGTTTTATGAACCGCTTAACCACAATAGGCTTATAAGCAAAATACATGCATATGCATCAACCTTTCAGTAACGAGTCATCTGTCTTACTCTCCTTGCAATTCACATGGGCATCGCGTGCTTATAAGCTTATATATTCACCTATGTAAACTGTCAATATACATTTAGTGCTTACTTGTAAACAAATGAGTAACACACACTATCATACCCTCCTCATCCTGTACCAAGCGGGCCGCTGCCGCGTACTTATAAGCAAACATATTTACCTACATACTGTCAACATGCATTCGGTACTTAGTCGTTGTAAACAATTACTATGTACATAACACAACTCTCTCATCATCTATTTTGGTAACAGGTACATATATCACGGTATCATGATATCTCCGTCGAAAGCCCATCCTGATATCTACGTTTTAGCATTATCTCTTTATTTAAGAATTAACTTTCTGTTTTGTTTAGGTTATTGGGGGGTAACTACAATGGAACACTGGTAAATTCCATAACTGGCGAAACCGATTATGTATAATTTACCCGTTTATTGTTGGTGACGTCACACAATTGTGTTTCAAACTGGAGGATTTGCAAAGCCCCGCCGACATGTATTGTTGTCGACTTTATAGAAATGTGGCATTTGTTTGGGTAGAGGTGATAATGGTAGTCTGTGAAACAATTGTTATCGAGAGAATGTCATTGTAGACTGTAAACATTAAAATATATTCAACCACTTTTAAAAATCTTGCATCTGTTATTCCGACAATTTCAGTCATATTGTGCATGTTTCATATAGTATATACCTTGACAAGTACTGGCTCTTAAATGTACGTGTGATTTTAGTCGAACACCATATAACACAAATACGATGCAATGTCAATATAACAGCAGTGAAAATTTGGTATGATAAGGATGTATACTTAGTTTTATTGTCGCCATGTTGATCTCTTGAAATATTCTGTATCTTTGTGTGATATGAAGATGGACGTTTTTGATTTGCTTATTAGTGTGTTTACTTGTTGTGATTGACAATGATAACCGGTTCTCATTTTGAGGAGTGATGCTTACTTGGATGTGCCCAAGATTTACATGTCGATGAAGCAGAAGACACTTACTCCTCCCGAACACCTGGTCTTATTCTCTTGTACTTTTACAAGGATCTCCATGTAAATCTTTCCTTTGTTCATATTTTGCCCCTGGATTAATCGGTTTTGAATTCGGATTACGAATTTGACAACGCTTCGGTATTCTCTAATTTATTTGACTGATATCGACAACAATATTCCGGCAACTGTTGGACAAACAAAAGTCACTAATAGAGAAATGCAATGAAAAATTCTCTGTTGTTGAATATTAGCTGGATTATGATGTATTATGATGACAACAAGATTAATAGTTAATCAAAATACTGCCAAATCATATACAGAATTGTAGGAAAGATTAGCATTGCTAGCAAACACAGCAGATGTGAGTAAGCCTTTGCGATTGTCAGTCAGGGATTCTTAAAGAACTGTAACTGACCAAACAGTTTCCAGTCCCTTGCTGTATTCTAGTTAAGAACCTTGCAATTTCTTTTATCGGCGAAAATAACAAAGTTGTTACGGCTTCGATCGAACATCATTTACTCCTAATATAACAACATCATGATGTTTTGCTATTTTTAGTATCCGAGCAAATCCTTACTGCTGATCTTGACCCCAATGGTCAATTCTAGATAACTGCAAGCATATATAGTAAACATTTTCATCAGCCTTTGACAGATTTGCCAATCCTTTTCTTGGCACATAGAGCATTATTTTTCTTATCGAATTTTCTTCAGACACTTTTGATCCATAAGGGATGCTACCAGACGGTTTGAAGTGAACTTGTTTACAAAAATGTTCTCCTATATTGATCAAACTTCGCGTGCTTTGCTGTCGTATATCGTTTTTAACGGCTACTGACAAGGAACAGACCATTTCGTATATTATTAAGTGAGATACACATTATGCCTCTGTGTCCTGTTTACCATACCGACGGCTTTGTGGTAATAATTCGAGGTTTTATTTTCTGCTTTATCAAAACCTAGTTCGTAGCTCGTCTCAAAGAGGTTCATAGCTCATTATTTGTTGTACTGCCTTTGCAACCGGCCAATATCTTTCTCAATTCCACGGGAAATATACAACTGGTTCTGTCAATTTCGTGTTGACAGCAAGTATTAAATAGTTTCAGCAATACCAAACCACGTATTCATTTACAGCTGAGTAGACTGGAACAAGTTATGTACCTTGTTCAAAGAAGGATGCAGCACAGTGCTGTGACTCAAACTCCCAAAACTTAAGCCACGAGCTCGCCATACTCCAGCTAGATTATAATACTCACTCCATCTCAAATTGAGCGTCTTAGAGTATCAATGATTATTCCTTGGTTTAACAGAATAAACTTTTACTGTCCTTCATAGAGGACCAAAACACACAAACGTGCTGCACCAAGAACGTGGGTGGATTAGTCGAGTGCTACATTTAAACACTGTGCCTTCCACGCAGGCGGTCGGGTAGTGATCACAAAAGTCACGGTAAATATGGATTCTCCTGTCCAAATAACTCTAACAGTCCACACGATATCAATGTTATTTGATTGATCTGTTTTGTAATACATACAATGTACCTTATATTGTTACAATTAAACTGCAATTCACTGTGCATTTGTTTTGTCTTTTGCAATCTGAACATGACGACAGATTATAGATATGTCTTAAAATTCTAGATTAAAAAAAAGTTATCCCATTGTTTTGAATAGATTGAAATGGAGTTAAACCAAAGTAATGACAGTTTCATAAGCATCATATAATTACTAACCTTTGAAAAGTAAGTCGTTTGGAGTGGGGGTGGGGGGTCCTCTTAACGCGTTTTTGATTTATATAGATGTCCATTCCATGCCGTTATACGTACGATTTGACAGAAAATGATAAGAAGAAAGTTTGCTAACATTTACATGGATTTGTGAATGTCTTATTCTTTTGAGGTTTTAGCAGTAGCAAAACATATTTTTATTTTCTATGTCTCTTGTTTACAAATATGAATGAATTATTGAATAAATTCTTCTACTTTAATCGATTTTGTGTGCGGATTACTGGTTTGTTGACGCTATGGTATTTTCTAATTATTTCTCTAAATTGTTTTTCCAGTTTGATAACTCTTTCACATAGGTCGCCTCATTAAATTATAGTTCTTGTGTGTCTCGTATTTACAGGATGCATATATCATTTAACTACATCTTACCATATTGAGGTTTCTTTTTCCTGACAAATATCAAATTTGAGTCCGCACTTGGAGGTAAATAGTTGTAATTAATATGTTAATTATTACAAAAATGTCAAGTTTACTCTTCAAAATCATGTGACAAACAAATCAGGTGGTATAGGATTTTAAAGTTTAGGACTAAATTGATTAATGGTGTTGATGAAATTTACTTGAATTTTGACAAGTAAATGTATTATGCTATTATAAATAAAATGCATAATTCATAATTTTCTTTCTTCCGCCCACGTTTGTGGTATAAAGTGTACCGACTGTTAGTAATATTATATCCACATTTGAGCTTAGTTATAAAAAAAGACACTGAATGAACAAACATTTAATGATATATGGTACAGCATTAAATTTGACACCCGTAGTTGAATATTTTTTAAATCTAACATGAAAGGATTTCGACAAGCCGTCAGGGAAAACAAATTTCAGATTTGTTTTAAAGCGTTTCATCTTTTATGTTATTGTCGCAATTACCTTAATTTTCATCTTTTAACCGATCTCCAAAACTAAAACAAGTATTTTCCTAATCGTTGGTCACCTATCGATAACATCCTGTAATCAAGGTCTTTGGTTTTGCTGTAGCTGAATGCATTTGTGAATTTGTGTTTGTAAAAGAAAATTATAAAACCAAAACAAAACTAACAGAGAGAGGTCAGGGGGGAAATACCGTTGGATATTCAGCACTTTTCTTTATTTGAATAAAAGAGTGGTTTAAAGTGTGTTAATAATTTGAAGCGCAGAATTCATGATGAAAAAAATTGATATACTTTCCAGCGACAGCAACACAACTTATTTCAACTTATCGCACTTGTTGGCTCGAATGTTAGCGTGTGAAGAGCTTAGTTTGAGAGAAAACTGGATAACCCGGAGTAATCCTAAGTGCTCGAGCGGATGACCAAAAACCTGTTCACGTCCGATCGGGGAATCGAACCCCTGCCGTATTGGTGAAAGGTGAGTACTTTATTTATTTAACAACCCGGTCATTCATTTTCTAACGCCTTTTCCGTCGATCCCCACTTTCCCCGCGTTATGTTGAGAACAGCGTAACGACCCTGTGGTGATGATTCTGTCCTCTATTGATATTAGTCAAATCTAATAAACTGTAAAATATCATATGAGCATTTTTTTAAATCGGAACTGAACGACATCTTTCCAAACCTGTGTATATAGACTAAGCATATTGTTTTAAAAATCTTCAATCTGTGAGAGACGTCTTCTCTCCATATTATAGTTATTTTGGTAATCAATTAAATTGAAGGAATTATGCTATGCTATACATATATATATCAAGCTACGTATGTTTACCAATTGTTCCCTTGACCGCAGGGCTCACGACTACGTCATGTAGGTAATATTTTGATCAACACAAAGAGAACGGAAAATCTGTTTTAGACTCAGGTGTTGTAAGCATGCGTCTGATCGCATTCATAATAACATAGTGGAATCATTTTTGTTGCTTACCAGGTGATATGACACGAAAATTGGATATAAATAACTCTCCCATATTGATAAGTTATCGCGTGGTTTGATGTATCCTATATCGATTTAATGGCTATTCACGAGGACATAACTCCTTCATAACGAATGAATACGACTTCATAACAATAGATACGTACTCCACAATAACGTTTTCCCATTGGTGTCAACAATATGTCCTATTATTGTGTCACATGATCTTTTTCCATGCCAAATAAATAATAATCATAGTCTTGTTTTACCAAATCGTCTAAGGTAACCTCAGTGTTTTTTCATACATGGACATCACAATTCCATTCTACTTCCATGCTCTATCAGTCAGTGAAAACAAATTTGTAATTATTTTTTGTTGATGACTAGAGTAGGTATTGCAGCATTGAATTCCATAGAAAACCCTCTCCCCCCTCTACCCCTTCAGATTTTGTAAATGAAAGTATCAATTCCGGTAATGAAAAGGATCAAAAACATAGTACAGATGATCAAAGAGCTCTGATATGATTTTACTTGGCGGATTCTATCAGGTTTCTATATAAATCTTTCGTTTCTTCTTTTTTTTACCACTACTTAGAAAATATGACTAGGTTTTCCGAAAGAGTAAGCGTCTTTTGCTTTATCGACGACACTCGCCATGTAAATCTAGGCACAAGTAAATGGCACGTCCTCAAACGGGCATCTTTCGCAATCAAAGCAAGTAGGCAATACTAATCAGCATATTCATAGACACAGACTGTCTCTCAATGACATCCCGATGGCGACTAAAACACTTGCTCATAGTCTCCATCCAGCATTTCTAGAATACCTGTACCGTAAGAGTGATCGTAAGAACTTAAGCATCAAGCATCTACCTTCATATCATTCAGGGATACAGAATATCTTTCTACGGACCAAGGTGCAGCTACGGTTATTCCATAATAGAAAAAGTGCATTATTCCACATTAATTCATATGCAACAGTGTAAATATTTTACCCGCAATGCTACAAGAAATAAGTATTACTCGTCAATATTATCTCGTACATGTTAAAGTTCAAACAATGTTACTTTGTGCAACAAGGATGCATTTACGTTGCATACAAACATATGTAGTTGATAATTGCATAATGGCATGACTACATTTGTAACTAATGGTCAGTTGTTTACAGATTTCAATTTTAAAGTGATAAACTAATCTGAGACATTTTATTAGACCAAAGTTCCTTAACAATGAATCTACCTTGTCGTGCTTCGTGTAATCATGTCCCTCTTTACCAACATAGTGTGGTTAGCTTTCCTGACAAATATCGGAAAACGCATCCGCAATAAGCGGAAATAATTGAAATAAATATGTTGATGATCAAAGCAATGTTTATTGTAATTATTTAGATTAAACGAATAGTTTCAAGTTATGACGCTGATAGTAAGTTCTCTAGTAACCACAATGCATACATATGCATAAGCGTCGCTATCCTACGCGATTAAATGTGTCAACAGTTTATATGCCTATATAGTATATGTATTGGATATTTCAATTATCTACTCTCGTAGGTGATTAATTATCTCAACTGATGATTTACCTATGCAATATTTATTGGACATATTAATTATTCAATATAATATTTAAATCGGGACGTCACGATTTCAAACAAGTGAAACCTATCAACGTATCTTTTGGGTAAAGGTTGGTTAGTATACTTGCCTCTTTAGCGCGGGTATGATACCAATTTTAAAGTGCTATCTCACTGAAATAATCATACTGAAGGCACCGTACTGATCGTACTGGTCGTGCAGCTGTTATTGTTTTAAGTCCGGTTTCTTTTCTCGACCAAATGCACAGAATTACCTTATTCGAAAAGCTGCCAATATTCGTTTATTGGGAAAGGAGCACAGGTAAGAGCTTCAAAGTATCAAATTGTGCCTTAGTTGCACTTCATTTCTCGAAAACGTTTAGATGTTTTATTATTTAAATTGTAATGACCAGTCCATATAACTATAATAAAATTCATAATAACAAAGATATGCGGAAATAATTAAAACTATTTACCACTAAAATCCAGAGTAATTGCCCACGCTGCTGTGCATAAATTTGTCTCGAAACGATAAAAGAAATGGCGGTTCTGAATGCTTCATTGTTTTGTTCATATCACAATTTCAAGCCTTGTCATTTTGGGCAATGAAATTGCTTTTACCATTTATGCTAACAAATATAATGAATAATTGCGTAAATTTATCATTTAGTTAATGTCAATTTCTACTTAATTCAATTAAAATTATATTTAAAAAAAAATCTTATGTGTTTATTCCAAATCGTAGTTTCTCAACAATATTTTCCTGACGTTAACACCTGTACTACCAGAATGTAAACATGTCACTCCGTCTTTCAATGTTGTGGTTTATTGTTCCTGACAAATATCAAAATTACGTCCCGAAAGAAACGGAAATTATTGTAATTAATATGATAATTATCAATATAATATCAATTAGAATCGTACAAATCATGATCGGGACAAAACATATCGTTTGGTGTAGTTATAAAAACTTCAGACTGAAGTATTTGGTGTTTTTGATTGATGTGATGTTGATGCATACCAACTGAAGTGTAACAGCATTGTGTCGTAAAAATTTGCATTCGAAATATAGATTGCAAGATTAATTAGTGACATTCATTCCGCCCCTACATCTCTACAGTATAGTTTTGTTATGTTCGGGTGCTTTCTGTTTTATGTCCAAGTAACAACTTTGGTAATTCAAGAACCTGTCAGGATTTCCTGGTGGATGAAAGCCTGAGTTCCTGAAGAAAAACACCTACCAACGGCCAGTACCAGGTTACTGCGACATACAGGCCTCGAAACCCGGGATCTATAGGTGGCAGTACAGCATAATGCCAGACAACTGAAGCACTTGGCCACCGCTACCCAATAGTTGAGAGGAGGTGGTAGCATAATGTCAGAAACATAAACCACTCGACCACCGCGGGCCAGTGGCTGAGGGTTAGTGGTAGCAAAATATTAGAAACATTAAACATTCGACCATAACGGTCAGTGGCTGAGGGTTAGTGGTAGCAAAATATTAGAAACATTAAACATTCGACCATCACGGGTCAGTGGCTGAGGGATAGTGGTAGCATAATATCAGATATCTTATCCACTTGGTCATCACGGGTCAGTGGCTAAGGGTTAGTGGTAGCATAATGCCAGAAAACATTAACCACTCGACCATCACGGGTCAGTGGCTGAGGGTTAGTGGTAGCATAATGCCAGAAACATTAACCACTCGACCATCACGGGTCAGTGGCTAAGGGTAAGTGGTAGCATAATGCCAGAAACATTAACCACTCGACCACCACGGGTCAGTGGCTGAGGGTTAGTGGTAGCATAATATTAGAAACATTAACCACTCGACCACCGCGGGCCAGTGGCTGGAGGTTAGTGGTACCATAATACATTTATCAGATATCTTATCCACTTGGGCATCAAGGGGCAGTGGCTAAGGGCTAGTAGTAGCATAATATCAGACACATTAACCACTCGACCACCGCGGGCCTCTGGTTGAGAGCTAGTGGTAGCATAATATCAGATATCTTATCCACTTGGTCATCACGGGTCAGTGGCTAAGGGTTAGTGGTAGCATAATGCCAGAAAACATTAACCACTCGACCATCACGGGTCAGTGGCTGAGGGTTAGTGGTAGCATAATGCCAGAAACATTAACCACTCGACCATCACGGGTCAGTGGCTAAGGGTAAGTGGTAGCATAATGCCAGAAACATTAACCACTCGACCATCACGGGTCAGTGGCTGAGGGTTAGTGGTAGCATAATATTAGAAACATTAACCACTCGACCACCGCGGGCCAGTGGCTGGAGGTTAGTGGTACCATAATACATTTATCAGATATCTTATCCACTTGGGCATCAAGGGGCAGTGGCTAAGGGCTAGTAGTAGCATAATATCAGACACATTAACCACTCGACCACCGCGGGCCTCTGGTTGAGAGCTAGTGGTAGCATAATGTCAGACATCTTATACACTTGGCCATCGCGGGTCAGTGGATAAGCGCTAGTGGTAGCATAATGTCAGACACATTAACCACTCGACCACCACGGTTCAGTGTGGAGGGTTAGTGGTAGTAGAATATCAAACACCTTAACCACTTTGCCACCGCATCCCAATGCATGGTTACGGCTAGGTGTAGTAGAATTTCATACACCGTTACCAATTTTCCATCGAGATCCAGTAGAAGCCTTTATTACATTTTTACCAGTGAAATATCAGAAAATATGAGCTTGATAAAACGTATATCATCACTGCTTATATCATCACTAGTGATGATATAAGTTTTGGTCCGATATCATTTCGCACTTTTTTGTGTACTTTTTTTCGTTATTCAAGAACCAAATCTTGTAAAACACGGAATTCAAAAACTTTTATAGTATTTTTGAATTTAATGGTATGATATCTTATGGATTTTATTAATATGTTTTTGTATTTTCACCAAATTTTGAACAAAAAATAAATCTTCATCCTGTTGCGTTTTAATATTATATAAGCCTTAGGCACTCTGTCCCGATCAGTTGTAACTGGAAATTTTAAAAATAAAATCAGACTTTTGGGAATTTTGAAAATGAAATAAAAAGAAAATTCAATGGTTTCCCGTTAAATATCAAATATATTTCACGAGTATGGCATATTTTAAATATATTTGATATTTAACGGGAAACCATTGAATAGCCTCTATTTATCACTTGACCATCGCAGACCCTTTACAGCATTTAACTGTATTTTGACACTGAATTGTAATTTTTAGCCATTCGAATGTAGGAACTCAAATGTATGAAATCCCTCCTTATGAACACAACTCAGTGTTACATGTTGCTACATGTATATGCATTTGAAAAATATTTTAAATTTTATGGGAAAATTAAAGCACAATCCCCTGGAAGTTTTAGAGGATATTTTCATACTTTCGATATTTTCTTCATTTGGATTGATAGTTTAGGGATTAAGCTTTCACGTGTTTCCATTTCGTTGAATAGGAAATAAGCCTCCCCCGCAGTTACAGGTGTTGACAGGTGCGAAGTGACGTGTCGGTGATGCTGTTTATATTTACCTAAATACACACGTATATTAGACCTATTTATACAGTTTATATATACAGGTTGTGTTAATTAAATCAGAACAACGCAACTCATTGCCAATCATTGCGATGGGATAAAGTAAATCTAAGAAACCTTTTATGGTTGAGAAACCTTCCCTGAAACAACTTCCACTAACATCTTAAATACACAGGCACAATGCCATGATCTGAAAAAAAACATTTGAACTGAAATTGACCTGAATTTGACATGAAAAGAATCAGGTCAATTTAAGGTCAAATTGACATCAGAAAATGTTCATGTGTGAATATCAGATGCAATTGTCAGGTCAAATTCACGTCAACTTGACCTGAACAAATCTTCATGCTTTGCATGAAGGAATTTGGCTTGTGTATCAATATATCTTATACAATTAGGTTAGATACATCTACAATATGTTGACATAAAAAAATCGAGAATATCAAAGCGTTGGCAAAACTCGTAATCAGAACTTAAAATCGATTTAAACAGCGGCAAAATATGGGTTCTCAAAGTGAGAACTGTAGAATAATTCTCAATTACAACAAGCAGGCATACTAATGAGCATATTCAACCTATAAAGAGAATTTATATAGGCTTCTGCCTGTTATTCAATCCAATTGACTGTTTAACATCTTTGTCAATAAAAGTTATTGAAATGAAATGGCGACCATAAACTTGCTTCGAGTTTTCATTAACCTGTATCTCTCGAATCCATGTGCTATAAGGTTATTCATCAACAGCTGACATCTTTAACAAAGATACATATTTTTTTATGAAACTGTGTAAATAACTCACAATAACTAACGCTAAGCTAACCAGGAACACTGCTTAAGCATTGTTAGCCCAGGCATAATTAACTCGACTATCTAAATGGAGCTCGGTTATATACCGAGTTAATGTTAAAATCTGATCATTTCTTTAAGAATATTAACATCAATAGGTATTGTTATGAGTTCCATTTGCAGTTTTAAAATAATTTCTAAAACCATTGTCATATTGGCCCGTATTTACGGTGATCTGATGAACAATTGG
Source organism: Mimachlamys varia (assembly GCA_947623455.1). Lineage (NCBI taxonomy): Eukaryota > Metazoa > Mollusca > Bivalvia > Pectinida > Pectinidae > Mimachlamys > Mimachlamys varia. The sequence goes on from OX392540.1 coordinate 33,411,888, forward strand.
GTCTAACAATGGATTGACTCTGGTCTGGAACTCGTCCCAATGATTACATGTACCAGGTGATTACGTGTATAAAAGGTTCAGATATACAATTAAACACTCATCCATTACTATTAATACACCGTTCCGAATGTTTATTGATTATGGTCAAGTCAAACGCCACTGTTATAGAAGTTTACAATATATTCTTGATGTCATTTTAAAAAAGCCCGGATGTAGCATTGTGTGTTGTGACGTAGACCGACACTAGTAATAGGTAGCTTCAATCTGTAAGTCGTTGATGGCACTTTATTTTTATACTAGGCTTGAATAATTAAAACTGAAAAGTAATTTCAAAATTGAAATTAATTTTGATAATTGGCAAACAAAGCAAAACGTTTGTGGTTATATATAATGACGTAATTTTCAAAGAGCAGATTTTCTCGGAAAAAATAATTCCTGGCGACTAATGAGTTCGGATTATGTTTTTCTTCTGTAATATGAAATAAAAGAGTAATCACGTGCATAGTTATTTTCTGATATATGCTAGTTTTTGATGATGATGTGGCAACAGTCTCGGAAAAGGTTCATCTAAGTAAAACGCCTCCAATCATGCGAGTTTGTTCTTATCCAGTGAACCATGTTCGATCAAAGAGTCGTTACTGCCCTATGACTTTTTAGTTTTAATCAATATTCCGTTATTCCGTACATTTACCTGGTCTATGTGAAGTAGTGTAAGCCTTGATATATGTGACCCTTTGATCGATACGTTTTAGGACATAACATTGCCATTGAAAATGCAAAAAAAAAATAAAAAAATAACATTAGTCTAGGATTAAGGTAAACGTTCTTCATATATTCCTTTCGGAAATGTAACCATCTGCGCATATTATTAAAGGTAGTGTGTATTAATAAGTTATTAACCAAACATAAAAATTCTCGCCGACTGATGAGACTGATTTCTGTGATGGTTTTTTTCCCTGTAACAAGAAATAAAAGAGTAATCCCGTGCACTGATTTTTCTAATTATATGCTTGCTTTTTGATGATTTGGCGACAGTCTCGGAAAACGTTCATCTAAGTGGTTCCAATCCAGGGAATTAATGTTCGACCAAAGAGTCGCTACTGCCATATGCCTTTTTGGTTTTAATTAATACTCAATTATTCCGTACATTTACCTGGACAGGTCTAAGTAAAGTTAATTAAGTCTATATGCATGTATATGTGACCTTTTGGCCGATATGGTTTTAGGATATTGCATTGCAATTGAAATGCAATGACATTCGTCTAGTATTAAGGTATACTATATCAGAATTTTGTTCTTTTAACGGTAATGTTACCATGTGCGTATGTCAATTAAGGGAGTGTGTATTTATAAAGAATCAACCAAAAATGATTCCCTTGTAAGAATTAACCTGTTTCGACGTTTCAGAAAGTGTAATTACTGACAAGGTAGTCTTGTTAATGACACTTGGTATTTCTGATATAATAGTCATTGTTGATCATATTATTATTATACGCAAATTTCCCTTAATTACCATATACAACACACTAAGGCAGAATTCTAGTTATTTTAACATGACAATGTAATTATGTTCATAAACAGAGAACAATAGGCCGCACCCCAATACATCAAGTACTCCAAAACTGTCAAAATCTAACACCTCCCCTACAATTTGGTAAATATGTCAAGCGTTGAACTGCTTTTACTTGAAATTCATAGCCAGAAAGACATTCTGGAATTGCTGGACAAAGGCAAAACGCAATTAATTTTTTTTCAGCTGGCATTCATATAACGTTTGAATGCCAACTGAAAGCAATTCAATACTAAATTGAATAATGAGATATAACATTGGTTTTCTGTTGGTGTTATGCTTTTTGGGTTAATCCAGTTTGTTTTTTTAAATGTCTTTGGATCAGTTAGATGGTTTAAAAAAAAAGATTTTCGAGTGAGAAAGGAAACCTGGGAATGTAAGAAAAGAAAACCTCTAATTCTGGAGATGCAACTAATTTAACTTCCCTTGAATCTAAATGTAAGCTTTAGTAGTTTAAGGTCACTAAACCACATAAAGCATTGTTCTAATTATAAAAAAAAAATACAGGTGACAGGACAAAAGAATAGGTAATTAAATTCATGCTTGTTAACCGATGAGCAAATGATCTCACCACCGAAGATCAAATACTTCAAAGAGGAATGTTAAATAGTCATGTATATGTCAGATATATTTTTACCTATTACAAAGTTACGCGCCTCGTGTGAGAACGTGTTTATTATACAGTAAGACCGTTAATAAATTATAAAATAAATGTATAGACTAATTAAAGCGTCATTAAGTATCATTAATGAATTGATGTCCGATGCGATGATTAAAATAGAAACAATTTAACACGTTTTGGTAATTATAGTTTGTCCATTTGTCAAATTTATATTGAAATTTAATCATGGTTGGCTTTTATCAAATATAGTATAAAAATCACATAAAATATGTCAGGTAGATATGTATGCATACTCTAAGCATGGCGCTATTAAAACCCAATTAAAATGTTTGCATCTGTTTAACCTAACTTGGCATGTCTCGCTTTTCTTTTAAATGTTATTAGCATTGTTAGCTTTATGATCAAATAATAGAAAACCAAATCTTAAAATTTACTTTTGTTGGTCTAAAACACATAATGATTATCAAGATAACCATATATAAAAAAAATATGTTGTCTTTTTTTCATGTTGATGATATTAATATTACATAGTTTATGTTAATGAAGATAATTGATACTTGAACTGGGATGCCCTGACCAAGGTTGTTCTTTCAAACATTTCCTTTGTTTAGATTCAGAGATAATAACTTTTTTTTAAATGTGTTCTTTCTAGTATATAATATAACTTAATGTTGGACAACAAACAATGATGTTGTGCCATTTTTAATTTTTAAAACATTAGCTCCCAAAAAAGCTTCATTAAGCGGTCGGTTACTACCTGAGAAAAAGCGATCAGCGTGATTAAGTCATTAAGACAGTCACGCCTCAAGTAAGACGTCTGTATTTGTATCCCGACATATGCTCTGGACTTCCCTTTCACCAACCCGGACACAATGCGGAAGTCTGTAGAAAACATTACACAGGCATGGTGGTTAATGTCGTTCTGTGGCTACATTTATTGTAATGTATTCACCAAACGTTTCAACCTGTTACCAGACACACTGATTTGTGTACAGAAGAATACCACAAATATAATTCGGACTCCTACGAGGACTACAAACGTAAGGAGATACGTACTCACTGAAAGGTTAAACAGTTCTAAACACAATAATAGAATATACCTAGTTCCATCAGCCTGATTTTATATTGGTTTCTATATAAATAAAAATACATACTGTTGCGTCTTATACCACACCCGGACGTTCTATTTGGTCGATCGCCTTCTTTTGATAAACAAATGATTCTTCACTTCTTGGAAACAATAGTAGGCATCCTGATCTAGTCGTAAGACGCCACTGAGTTGGTGACGCAAAAGTTACATGTTCGAGTCATGCTAGTTTATTGGGACTACGCATGGTTCGTGACCAAAGGGTTGCAGGTTGGAGTCATATGGGCGGATTGGTCGAGTGGTAAACACTCCGGCCTTCCATGCGGGCGGCCAGGGTTCGATCCCCGTAATCGTCATACGTATAGAACAATCAGAGAAAGTGTTTTTCTCCTGCCCACACAACTCCAACAACCCAGGTGGAGTGTGTGCTGCAGTATCTGTGCTGTAGCATTCAAGTTATGTGACACTCTTAAAGATGCCATTGGGAACACGGTCCCTTTACAAACAGAACACAATCCATCTCCAGCACACACACATACATACACACACATGCATATGGAGATATTAGCTAGGTGGTATAGGACAAGTAGTAAGCGCCTGATAAGACAGCTCCTGCGAACTCCTCAGAATTGTATACGATAGAACTGTATGTGTTAATTGTATTGCTTGTATAAAAGTTGTATATCTATGTACTGTAAAGCACTTTAGAGTGGCTTATGTTAGCTAGATAGGGCGCTATATCAAATGTTGTATATTATTATTATTATTAGGTCACGTCAGTCAAGTGGCAGGACGCCGGGCTCGTAACTAAAGTGTTGTGGGTTAGAGTCATGTCACGTTAGTCAAGTGGTAAGACGCCGAGCTCGTAACCAAAAGGTTGTGGGTTCGAGTCTTGTCACGCTAGTCAAGTGGTAAGACGCCGAGCTCGTAACCAAAAGGTTGTGGGTTCGAGTCAAGTCACGCTTGTCAAGTGGTAAGACGCCGAGCTCGTAACCAAAAGGTTGTGGGTTCGAGACATGTCACGTTAGTCAAGTGGTAAGACAACGAGCTCGTAACCAAAATGTTGTGGGTTCGAGTCACGTGCACGTTAGTCAAGTGGTAAGACGCCGAGCTCGTAACCAAAGGTTTTGGGTTCGAGTCATGTCACGTGCACGTTAGTCAAGTGGTAGGACGCCGGTCTCGTAACCGAAGGGTTGTGGGTTCGGGTTACGGTATGGCAATCTAGTGGTAGGACGCCGGGCTTGTGACTGAAGGGTTACGGTCCAAGTTACGTCATGGTAGTCTAGCAGTAGGACGCCGGGCTTGTGACTGAAGGGTCACGGTCCAAGTTACGTCATGGTAGTCTAGTGGTAGGACGCCGGGCTTGTGACTGAAGGGTTACGGTTCAAGTTACGTCATGGTAGTCTAGTGGTAGGACGCCAGGCTTGTGACTGAAGGGTTACGGTCCAAGTTACGTCATGGTAGTCTAGCGGTAGGACGCCAGGCTTGTGACTGAAGGGTTGCTGGTGGGAGTCACGTCATGGTAGTCTAGCGGTAGGACGCCAGGCTCGAAACCGAAACCAATCAAACTCCCATGTTCGTGCCATTTATTTTGCTAAAGCATATTTCACGGGGTGTGTGGAACGTAGTTGAGCGCAACTGCAATTAAGTTTAAACTTCTTTTTTGTACTAAGGAATTCTGCGGGAACTTGGTAATGACCTGGGAACTGGTATTGAGCATCCACCTGTTTATTTCTGCATTGGTTCATGATAGTTCAAATGTGGTATGTTGTTTACGTTCATTGTTATGGCTTTGGTACGGCAGTATTTAAGATTTTTGCTTTTTTTCAAATTTACTCACATAATAATCAGAAGCAACTGATTAAAGTGATTAAAACAGGAACAAATACAGAGAATAACCCCATTTGCTTCTTTTAATCATCATTTATATTGTCAACCGAAGTTTCAAATTAAAGTAGGAAGGAATCTATGTTAAATCTATAGAAATAACAATATTGAATTAGATAGTGCAGAAAAGTTTCATACTGTGTATGGTTTGTGTCATTATGTATTTCTTCTTAGGAAGGATAGGCGATGGATTATCTAGTCCCCGAGGTTTGCTGGAGCCTCCATAGTTACAATTACATTTTTTTGTATATCATATGACTTGTGGAACGGTTCTGAGTGTACAGTAATAATTCATTTTTCGTACCTTGCAAATTCTGCTTCCGCATTACTTTAGATAATATCTATTCCTACCTTTTTGCACGTAGCTTCCCTGACGAGTCCTAGAAGGACGAACAGTTATATGATGCAGTTTAATTCATTTTCTTCGGCATATTGTATCTAAATAAAAAAAAGGTGAATATGTTTGTGTCATCTTTGGCTGTTTCCTGACATCATCCATTGTGTATGTTTTCGTATGTCTTTGTTTATCATACGATGTCTCCTGGCTTGTTGTTCTCGTTACACAATGTATAGTCTGGAGTACCAGATAACACCAGTAACAGGCTAACAGTTACGTTCTGTCTCCTGGCTTGGTGTTCTCGTTACACAATGTATAGTCTGGAGTACCAGATGACGCCAGTAACAGGCTAACAGTTACGTTCTGTCTCCTGGCTTGGTGTTCTCGTTACACAATGTATAGTCTGGAGTACCAGATAACACCAGTAACAGGCTAACAGTTACGTTCTGTCTCCTGGCTTGGTGTTCTCGTTACACAATGTATAGTCTGGAGTACCAGATGACACCAGTAACAGGCTAACAGTTACGTTATGTCTCCTGGCTTGTTGTTCTCGTTACACAATGTATAGTCTGGAGTACCAGATAACACCAGTAACAGGCTAACAGTTACGTTACCTCTCCCTGGCTTGGTGCTCTCGTTACACAATGTATAGTCTGGAGTACCAGATAACACCAGTAACAGGCTAACAGTTACGTTCTGTCTCCTGGCTTGGTGTTCTCGTTACACAATGTATAGTCTGGAGTACCAGATGACACCAGTAACATGCTAACAGTTACGTTATGTCTCCTGGCTTGGTGTTCTCGTTACACAATGTATAGTCTGGAGTACCAGATGACACCAGTAACAGGCTAACAGTTACGTTACCTCTCCCTGGCTTGGTGTTCTCGTTACACAATGTATAGTCTGGAGTACCAGATGACACCAGTAACATGCTAACAGTTACGTTATGTCTCCTGGCTTGGTGCTCTCGTTACACAATGTATAGTCTGGAGTACCAGATTACACCAATAACAGGCTAACAGTTACGTTCTGTCTCCTGGCTTGGTGTTCTCATTACAAAATGTATAGTCTGGAGTACCAGATTACACTAGTAACAGGCTAACAGTTAGGTTATGTCTCCTGGCTTGGTGTTCTCGTTACACAATGTATAGTCTGGAGTACCAGATAAAACCAATAACAGGCAAACAGTTACGTTCTGTCTCCTGGCTTGGTGTTCTCGTTACACAATGTATAGTCTGGGGTACCAGATAACACCAGTAACGGGCTAACAGTTACGTTCTGTCTCCTGGCTTGGTGTTCTCGTTACACAATGTATAGTCTGGGGTACCAGATAACACCAGTAACAGGCTAACAGTTACGTTCTGTCTCCTGGCTTGGTGTTCTCTTTACACAATGTATAGTCTGGAGTACCAGATGACACCAGTAACAGGCTAACAGTTACGTTATGTCTCCTGGCTTGGTGTTCTCGTTACACAATGTATAGTCTGGAGTACCAGATGACACCAGTAACAGGCTAACAGTTACGTTACCTCTCCCTGACAAGTATTATGGAAAAAATCTTCCTAATTCAACAGGAATCCAAACATGCATTTTGTTGATTACAGAACGAAATAAATTACAGATGTAGATGTCATACACATTGTTATTACTTAATTATGTATGTACCAATTCGTGTTAATTTTATTTGCTTTTTGCAATCAATCTTGGTCGTCAATGCAGGCACGGTATGCCGGGAGAAGATCCTTACTCTGCGGGGGGTCATATGTTATTTGTAAGTGTCAGCTAAGTTTAATGAGTCCTAAAGTAAAAGTTACCAAGTAATATCGGTGAAAGGGAAAGTGTCCCTGTATTACTACACGTAGTCACATCAGGTGGGAGGTCCTTTACTACGCAATAGGGAAAGGGCTTTTTATGATAAAAAAAACATCCAATGTGAAATTTGATATCGAATAAGGGTCTCGTGTATATCGGGTAGGGGTTCAATATGATTTGTAATTGGGCAAAGAAAATATTTTTAGTGCAAAATCAAGGAGGGTGTCCTAAAGTAAATGTAATATCGGGGAGTGTCAATTATTAAGTATAATAAGTACTTTGTTACATGATTTTGAGGAATGTTCGGTCGTATGCTGTACAGATGGGGAAATGAAAACAAAATGATGTTCTTTTAACATATTGGGATGGAACGTGAAATAAGAATAATGGTATCATGTGTTGCTTGGTACTATGCCTATGTATTGAGATAGACCAGACCAGACATACATGTCTCATCCATCCTACGTGTCAGTTATTATTGGTTGTGATTTATAAATCGGTTTGGTGTGACGTACACAAGAAACCACCGACATACGTACATGTAATTGCTACAATATTTAACGAGGTTAATAAGTGCATTATATTTGTATGCCTCTGTTATAAATACGAAAATTAACAACAAATAAACACTTTTGAATAAATACGATAAACCTGCAGAAGATACATACATGCTGCTAGGTATTACAGACATTGACAAGTAATCTATGATATACATTGTATATCATGCATATCGTATTTCAATTTAAATGAATTAATTAAAAAGATAAGATTATTGCTTTACGACATTAAAGGACACGTAGGTGATTTGAATCATTTAACTTATTTTAATGAATGTATCTTGTTTAAAAGAATGTACAATGCAAAAAGTATGATTATTAGACGGAACGGGTTCTTTAAGCGATTACACGTATTTATAATGCATTGAAAAACATTTTTGTAATGTTATTTATATGTGTACGTGCGTTAACAGTGTTTTTGCTATAAACATTAAGACAATAAATCATATTTTTCAGTGTCGCTGTGTTCACGAGCTCGATGTGTGTGCACGAATGCACGTGCGGATAATGTAACTAAGGGCAAACCTATCTGCACTTAACCAGAAACACGTTTCGGAAATAATATCACTCATAACAGAACATGATATTATACGTTTTTGCCTGTTGAAATTATAACTACACTCCTGTGTCAGACTGACGTTTGAAGATAAATAAGAGCAAACGATTTATAACTTATAAGTAGAACACATTATAGCTTCACAAAAACAACCATGTTTTCCCGCTCATTGACATACTGTGATTTAAAGAAGAATCAATCCCGTCACGATTTCTTTAATGAGCTCAAGTTTCGAGGACCAGTATTATCTATGAATATTTTTGCAACATACGTGCAGCGAATCATTCATCAAGGAATTATCACGTAGTAAAAAACAAACTTTTTTATCTATATTAAACGAACACCTTTATTTCAAATATCATTTACCTCTAATTTATCTTAACTTGAATGTACTTTTATAGTAATTCAATTAAATCACATATACATGTATGCCAGATAAGGCAATGAGCAGGATCGATACGCCTACCTGTTTGTTGCACACCTGTAAAATAGATCAATGCCCCTTCTATGGAAATAAATATGGCATTTAATATAGACGGTCTAAATTTAAAACTGATGAAACGAGATTCACATGTAGTTTCAAATATCTAAGACCTATTTTCGAAAATATTTATAAGGTGAATTCGAACATTAATCACGTAGCGCCTTTCAGGGAATGCAACAATTAAAACTTCATTGAATTAAAGTAATGTGTACCGTCTGGTACATGGACATGTTGATTGCTAAAAGCTGAATTTAATAATAAAAAAGACGTGTGTTAATTGCAATGTTAACAAAAACCCAATTTATATTTACTTAATTCAAATAAACAACTCAACTAACCAACGGATAACTGTTTCGATTGTGACGATTACATGGCTTTATCTTCATAGAGTTCAATATATGTGTTGAATAACTTTCTTTCTTTTCATCGCATCAGGATAAGTTTGTTTTGTTCAATACATAGCACAACAGCTTGGTATTTGTCAAATAACAAAACAATAATTGTTGGCTAAGACAAATATATAGGATTTTACAAACACATATTGTAACAGGTCATTTCGGGTGAAATAAAAATTAACCTAATATTGCACATGCATTTCATCATATAGAACACGGACGAATCATCGCACTCAATATACATACATAATGGAAAGCTATAAACTGTGTCTTCATTTTACTCTGTCACGAACCAAAAGCTTGACAGCGCAAAAAGTGCAAAAATTGAAATACCTCCAAAATATGTAGGCTTGCACTGGCCATTCTAATTAAAAAAAACAAAACACCATATCATTATATGTCGAAAAGATACAAACAGTATCTTACTATAGAGACAAAGCAGGTTTTCAGGCGATAAGCAAGATCTTATATTTCACATATGGAATCTTAAATGAGTTTCCATTTCAGTCTTACGAATTACTCAATTAATCCTCTGGCGATTTAAAATAAAAACAAAATTATAATCTCAAAATATGAAAATAATATGAGTGTTTTGGTTTTGATCACATATCAAAATGTGTGGAATTCATTCATGTTAAACGTTAAACCCGTCATTATGACTCCAATTCCGAAGTTGGAAACGTTTTTTAGGAGTGACGACGCAATTGGAAACTATTAAAACTGGTAACCAATCAAAAGGCTTTCATACTGCATAACACTGCAATCGTGTGATAAATACTAACAGCATACTAAGTCGTATCACTCAGTAGCCTCAACCACTTTTAGGAGGAACTCACTTGCTCCGAAAATTGAATCAAAATATTGAAACATAAAAAACTGGGTTCCGAACGGTTTAAACAGTGGTAAGTTATTACTCCGTTTTACAGAAACAAATTTAACTCTTCATGTTTTGATAAGAAATCCGAACAAAGTTCATTAACAAGTAAATAACTACCTTAGATTTGTACTTCAATTTAACGTCTTAAATTACACTTCTGTCTGAGTGCCAAAAGACTTTTATTAAAATTTTGCAGGTGAAATATCGCAAATTATTCATTCAATAAAAGAGATATTTTTCTGATTTGACCAGCCAAAACACTCCTTACAAACGACAATGGGGGAAACAAAAAGCTGCCCGCGTAAATTTTGCTATAAATTTAATATGATTTACTGAATACTTTTTAACAGTATTTTCAGTACTGCCAAATATATTTCACGAGTGTGCTTATATTTTAATATTTTCACGAGTCTGCGCACTCGTGAAACAATATTAGCCCCACTTTGGTATTACTGGAGACACTTTTAGATATCGTTGATGTATTCAGTAGAATGTAGTGAAAGTCTTTTCCTCAATGCTTATAACAACGAACACATTTTGTAACTTAAGGCCGAGCTAGGTGAGGCTGTTTACTGGCTTCATTGTTTACTGTATCTAAGTATAGTCAGTTCATAGGTCTGTTGTGTACAGAAAGGTCTGTTATTACACGAACCGATAACTACATAAAGGATATATGATAGCATTTATCACCACATCGGAAACAATTTGATACAAAAAAGCCTTTGCAATGATGGATCAAGTATCGTCTGGATAAACAGACCCTCGGGATAGCGAGTCTTTGACCGCCGAGGTATCTATCTATAGACTGTTTGTGCTGAGAATAGTTCCTATAGTTACGTGTGTTGTAATGAACACCACACAACCATTATTGTTGTGGCTTCATCAGCAAACAGTACACAGAAGATTTGTCTGTGCTATTAATTAATGCTGACAACATCTGATTGTTATCTTAATCTTAAATATTTTTTTCGAATTTAATTAAAATAGACAAAAATGTATACTTACATGTACGTTCTCTCGTTCAAACATGTACTTAGCTCTTATATTCTTGTTTCTGTGACAAATTGATACATCTCTCTAGTTTGTTAATGATTTTGAAGAATTTTGACATTCTGACAGCAAATAATCTTGTAGCTTTTCATGAATAAATGTCGTACTGAAACATCTTGCTCCGGTTGTAAATTGGTTGGTAAATTCCTTTATTTCGTCATTAATTTGCAAAAATATTGAAAAGACTAAATTTTGAATACCTTTTTTTTCATTCTGATGCCCTTAAAGATTGTGACCCTGTATCGTAAATGATTTAAACTTGTTATATACTTTGTAGCTATGACAGGAGGAAGAAAACTGTTTTTGTTCATGTTATACCGTACTTTGGGATATTTTGGCGTCGCCAAAATTTGGCGGTTTTTGCTCAAAATAGGGTGGTTAAATATTGGTGCGATTACAGATGATGATCTTTACGAAAATTAAGCGTCTCTGTAACCCTGGTAACATAGTAGTTACGGAGTTGAACACAGCTAATACAACAATGAATATGAAAATAGCGCGACTTTCTGACAATTTACATGAAAACACACCTTTATTGACGTGTTTTATCAAGAAACACTATTACAAATACTAATTAAAGCAATTAGGACTAATTACGGGAGACTGATCACCCATGTCCCTTTGTGCTCGGTATCTACTTATGTTGCAATCTATCTTATTTAATTATGTTATTGTGATTCCGTGACTACCGTTGCTGTAAAATAATAATGACCGTTTGTTTTTGATAACGAGCCAGTTATATAAATACAGTTGTTATTGGTGTGAGCGGTTTAAGGTTTTACCCCCGTTCTTAACCAAGATGTTAGTCTGCTAATTGTATTTTAAGTGCTAGTGTACTGACGTTACGCCCATCAGACTTAGCCAGCTAATAGTAGAAATCATGAATGAACATTCCGCTTCGTAGTATTACTTAGTTCTTACTAGTGGCGCTGAACAGATAATATAAATGTTTTATAAAATATTGAAAACTACACAAATTTAAGATAATTTATTTTTAAAAAAATATCAACAAATACGAAACACAAAACGAATATACTTAGATATACTTATTAATCGTGAAATAGGATTTTTAAGTTTCAAGTTTCGATATTACAGGATTTGTAAATTATAATAGAAGATACATGTACATTATGTTTGATACATACATGAATGTGGAGTTTTTGTATATGCTCATTAGTATACCTATCGGTCGTGATTGAGAATGATGACTCTGTTCTCACTTCGAGGACGGGACATTGACCTGCATAAGACATAGATTTAAATGGCGGTTGCCGTTGATGAAGAGGAAGAAGTATGAAAATATGAACAATGAAAAGATTTACATGGAAGCCCTTGTAAAAGTACAAGAGAATAAGACCAGGTGTTCCGGAAGAGTAAGCGTCTTCTGCTTCATCGACGACACCCGCAAAACAAATCTTTGTCACATCCATGTAAACATCAAGTTCTCAAAATGAGAACCAAGTATCATTGTCAATCACAACAAGTAAACACACTAAGGAGCATACTCAAAAACGTCCATCTTCATGTCACTTAAAGATGCATGTAGAAGTCAAATTGGTTCCAAACAAATATAGAAATACCGGGAATGTGATTAAGTTAGAGATAAGGCTCAAGCTGTACTATATGCGCACGAGGGAACAGACACGAATAAATTCTTGCTCTAAGTAAATGACAAGTTCTTCGAAAGAGCAAATGTAACCATCTTATCATGTAATGAAATAAATACTAAAACATACTAAATATAATACGTAGCCTACAGTTCAAATGAGTTCACGATACTTAACCTTGAAATCATGTCATGACGCTGTTGGGACTTACGTTGTATAACTATGTACCGTAATACCGCTCAATGTAATCCCCTTAGTGAAATATATCATGATTACTTCCTATAGAACAAAAAGGTCAATTTGTAAGCCGCACATCATTGCTAAACATCGCTCTGGTTAAAACGTAGCTACATGTACAAAGTACGTTTAATATTAATTGATATAATTTACGTTATATTAACAGCTATTAAGAGAGGTTGTAGGTTTTTTAAGTGGAAGAGGAAAGCTGGATATCCAAAAGAAATCCACCGACCTACGGCAGTACCTAGCAACTGTCCCACATGGGTCACAATTGTATAATCTTATGGTATAGGAAAACCTTTTTTAGAATAAAGAAACGTCAACAAAACAATTATCCGAACTCAAAAATAGGGGGTGAAAATATAGCTTAAGAAATAAGAATTCGTAAGTAGCATATTTAAGACAACCTGATTATTCATGTTCTTTTGTGTTCAGTATCAAAATGAATAATATTCCAATCAATTTAATCAAATTATTAAATTTTGACTCGGTGACTATCGTTGCTGTAGACAAAATGACCGTTTATTTTGTTGATAACGAGCCAGTAATTTTTGTTGTGAGCGGTTTGAAGTTTTACCCGCGATCTGTTTTGTGATTGTTAGTACTCGTGTACTAAAGTTACGCCCATTAGACCAAGCAAGCTAATAGTAAAATCAATTTGAATCATATTTACATACAAATTACACAAATGCACTTTTTTAATCTATGATGTTGACATGTCGCAATTATTTCTTTATTCCAGGGCTTGCTCTAAATATCGAGATTGTTCGTGTTAGGTGTCTTTGGCCAACCAAACGTACAGACTGAAGAAGACTATGAGCAAGGTTTTTGGTCGTTTGGTCTCTGAGTTATTTTGTATGATACATGTATTTGAATGAGGGTGTTTTTGAATATGCATATTAATACTTGTCATAATTGAGAATGATGAAACTGTTCTCACTTAAAGATGTGACATTTACCTGGATGTGAATTCATATGAGATCACGATACCTAACCTTGGAATCATGCTAGGACACTGTTAGGACTTACGTTGTATAACTATGTACCGTAATGCCGCTCAATGTTATCCCCTTAGTGCAATACAGCATGATTACTTCCTATAGAACAAAAAGGTCAATTTGTAAGCCGCACATCATTGCTAAAACGTCGATCTAGTCATACGAGAGCTATAGAGTACAAAGTACTTTTGATATTAATTGATATTATTTTCATCCTATTAGTAGCTATGGTTAGACGTGGCAGGAATTCAGTACCTGGCAACTGTCCCTAGTAGGCTTCGAACCTGTGATCAAATGGTAGAGGGCTAGTGGTAGCAGAATGTCAAACACCTTAATCAATAACCTCTCGGTCGCTTTGACCCCTTCGGTATAATTAGTTGGATTAAATTGCACGATAAAAAGAAGTACAAATATATATGATCATTTATGAATTTTCCATCCTCTTATTTTTAAAAACAAATAACTAGCAATTTAGTTACAACGTTTCATTTATATTTTGTTTTGGTTTTTTTATTTTTTGTCTTTCTTATTAGCTATCACGTTTCTATAATTTAAGGACAATATGTCCCGTTTCTCTGATTTGGCGAAATGACGCTATAGGTTCTGACAGCTAAAATTACTGACTCGAAGTTTTATATTTTAATTAGTTTTTCCTAATCAAAGGAATTGTCATTAAACATTTGTGCTTGAAAATACCGAAGCGTCAACAGTACCTTCATCCGACCTCAACATCGATGAAACTAGGTACAAAATGTGAAAAAGAAAATATTTTCACGGAGACAATCGTCGAAGAGCATAAGTTGTCCAAAAGGGTAGACATCTTCTGCTTCATCGGCAATAACCGCCATGTAAATCTTTATCGAATTCAAGTAAATGTCACGTTCTCAAAATGAAAACTGAGGAATAAATAAAGGTGTTGGTCTTTACTGAAGTGTGTTACCCCATACAGCACCTACATGTAAGATCATATAATGAAAGGGGTTATGAGTCCATTGCGTTTGTAGCTACAATGTCTACTGAATGTTTCCATTGAGTGTGTATCCATTCATAGGTTAAATGGAAAAAATCAGAGAGTATCGAAGTGACAACACAATCAATTTCCGAACTTAAATCGATTAAACTAGCAAAGAAAACAATTATTCGAAAATCCTTGAAAAAGTACAATATGATCAGACCAGGGCCTGTATTCATGAAACCGGTCTCAAGATTTCTGTCAATTCACTTAAGTTGTGTCAGACTATCAAAACGTGAAGTGAAACATTGGAAACAGTAGTTGGCTTAAAGTTCTTCAATGTGTTTCCAAATTAATGACATTAATATATTCTATCATTATTTTATCAATGGAAAAGAAATCAGGTTTGAGCACAAAATCCATGCTTGAGCATTAGAACGGTTTCATGAATACGGGCTCAGGTGTTCCAGAAAAGTAAGCGTTTTCTTACATCAATGACGACACCTCCGTCACATCCAAATAAAAGTCGTATGTCCTCTGAGTGAGAACTGGGGTATTCATATAAAATTAAATTCATTGAGCAAATGTACCAACTCTGTGGTTGTGCTAGCTAGAAATACATTGGATAATTTATTACCTGGTATTATAATGGACGAAGTTTAGCCCTGAGAGGTTAAGGGAGTTGGCACTGCCATTTAAAAAAAATGATTCATTTTCCAAAGCCTCCTGCATTTTCCCTTCCTTACTAATACGTGTTAAAGAAAAGCCTCAGTGACTGTAATTTTTTGTTGTTATTATCGAAATAAACATATCAAGTCAATCTCTGACAAAATATTTAAAAGATTCGTTTTTCCTTTTTATTCTATTTCTAGTTTTAAAAAGGTAATTTTCCCCGTGCATTTTTTAAGAAAATCAAGAGGTGTTCTTTCCAGCCGATTTTTGCAACCCATCTATCTGTGAAATAGGCCAAATGCCCTATCAATAGTTATGCTCATTTCCGATGTATTATATGTGATATTATAAAAAAATATATTACTTTTCGACAACTTTGTTATTCCATAGGTAGAAATATACAAACTGTGTACGTGCAACATGTCGTTGTGTGGGGTAATTATCGTCTTTATATGGTAACAAACAAACCGAACTGCTCCAAAAAAACATCAGTGTGTGTTCGATCAGATCAAAGGTTTATTTATAGCCCGAAGGACAGTGAGGCAATACACGTCTGGATTATGCTTTAATAACGTCAGGTGACCATGTGACATAAATATATTTAATTGTAAGCCTTAATAAAAGACATGAGCACGACGCATTAATCTATCAGCACTTTAATGATCGAGTAAAACAGTGTATAATGGTCGTAGGTCAAAATATAGTGCCACTCAAGGATAGGTCATTCTGTTTAAATATTGTCTCACAAAGTATACTGCAAGGATAGCAATACAAGTTCATCTTACAAAAGCATTGTCTTACAAACTTCCAGTCTTACACGAGATAGTGTTGTAAAGATATAGCCTTACAAAAACTTAGTCGTACAAAATATATTCTTATAAAGATATTGTCTTACAAAATCCAGTCTTACACAATATAGTCTCATAAAAATATAGTCTTACAAAATCCAGTCTTATACAATATAGTCTCATTAAAATATAGTTACAAAATCCAGTCTTACACAATAAAGTCTAATGATAATATGGTTACAAAATCCAGTCTTACACTATATAGTCTCATTAAAATATAGTTACAAAATCCAGTCTTACACTATATAGTCTCATTAAAATATAGTTACAAAATCCAGTCTATCACAATAAAGTCTCATAAAAATACAGTCTTACAAAATCCAGTCTTAAACAATATAGTCTCATAAAAACATAGTCGTACAAACATCTAGTCTAACACAATATATTCCTATAAAGATAAAGAGTCCTACAAAAACCGAGTCTTACACAACATAGTCTAATCAATTGAAGTCTAACAAAGTTGAAGCCTTGCCCCGAAACAGTCGTACACGGGCAAATTTGGCATGAAGTTTCACACCATTATATGTATAAAATTTGAAAAAGTTCAATTTATCAATATTAACAGTAATTTATTTCATAACAACACAACACCCACTCATAAAAACAACATTGTGATGGTATAATCTAAACTAAGTATATGTTTACAATAAATCTGCTATATACGTATTCCTATATCTACATGTGAATACAGACCTGTTAATGCATAATTAACACGTTGTGGTATGTATACGTCACATAACTACATGTACGTACATAATGTACTATGTTTAGACTTAAATAGGCTATATCTCGTCTCCATGCATGTACAATAGTTGATAAATGGCCGAACAAGGCTCATCCCGTTGGTGAGTGCACACAGGTCAACGATCAGTGGTCAGTGGTCAGTGGTCAGTCAAACCCCGAAATATTTGTACTGTCGAACCACAATATCTCGACAAGACTGCAGGAAAACTTTGAATTTTCAGAGTATTTCAAATAGTTCAAATGTTTGATATATCAAGTTTAGCCGAGACAAACAAATACTTTAAATAAAACAGGGCCTTCCAGTTCTAAGAGTTCCATATAGCGAGGTTCGGTTGTATTTCAATCTCATCTTAGGACATTGACAGCCTTAGCATTTTTTTAATAACTGAAACCCGAGGGTTTTTTCCAAATTTGAAAAGCTCGAGGGTGGACTTTCCCTATCTTACACCTTTGGTCATGAAAAAGGTTTTTTTCTCTCATTTCAACTACCTGAATAAGCTCAAAAACCATAAAAAGTATATTTGACTGGCCACCATTTTGAAAAGATCAACTTTTTCCAAATGATACAGCGAGATTAAGTAAACCCCATATTTGCAAGCTTAGTTTGCGCAGGAAAAATAATCTCAGATTTCTTATGTACACGGTTAAACTATCGTGGTCATCACGTCTCCATTTTTCTCTTTTCGGCATCAGATTTTACCGAACTCGTGACGTCACGTCATTGTTGCGCCATTGTGACGTCACGCTATGGCTGTATTGCATGGGTAGATGTGTAATTCAACCACAGCGATCATAGGTGTATTGCCCTAGACAGGCCAGTATTACACACTTAGAAATGAGAGAAAACCACAGCGATCATAGGTGAATTGCCCTAGACAGGCCAGTATTACACACTTAGAAATGAGAGAAAACCACAGCGATCACATGTGTATTGCCCTAGATAGGCAAGTATTACACACTTAGAAATGAGAGAAAACCACAGCGATCATAGGTGTATTGCCCTAGACAGGCCAGTATTACACACTTAGAAATGAGAGAAAACCACAGCGATCATAGGTGTATTGCCCTAGACAGGCCAGTATCACACACCTAGAAATAAGAGAAAAACCTGTATATACCTTGCAGTATCTAACAGAGTACGTGACGTACCCACATTGTACAAGACAAGATAACAGTGCTCCTAAGATACCATCAAATGTGTCAGACGTTGATTATCAGGCTGTGGCGGTGTAACAAGCAATATCATAGTGTTACACACTGAGTTTAGTATTACGTTGCAAAAAGTGCGTACATTCTGTACCTTCAATCACACATCAAAATGACGTTACATAATAGAAGCCGCGGTTACCAAGTGTTTAAAGTGTCTGACATATTGTACCAATAGCCTTCTACCTTTTGGTCGCTGTAGTTATCAAAATGTTTAGTATTCTGCTACCACTAGCCCTCCACCACTGGGTCACCGTGGCTAAGTGGTTAAGGTGTCTGACATTCTGGTACCACTAGCTCTCCACCACTGGGTCACCGTGGCGAAGTGGTGTCTGACATTCTGCTACCACTAGCCCTCCACCACTGGGTCACCGTGGCTAAATGGTTAAGGTGTCTGACATTCTTGTACCACTAGCTCTCCACCACTGGGTCACCGTGGCGAAGTGGTGTCTGACATTCTGCTACCACTAGCCCTCCACCACTGGGTCACCGTGGCTAAGTGGTTAAGGTGTCTGACATTCTGGTACCACTAGCTCCCCACCACTGGGTCACCGTGGCGAAGTGGTGTCTGACATTCTGCTACCACTAGCCCTCCACCACTGTGTCACCGTGGCTAAGTGGTTAAGGTGTCTGACATTCTGGTACCACTAGCCCTCCACCACTGGGTCACCGTGGCTAAGTGGTTAAGGTGTCTGACATTCTGGTACCACTAGCCCTCCACCACTGTGTCACCGTGGCTAAGTGGTTAAGGTGTCTGACATTCTGCTACCACTAGCTCTCCACCACTGGGTCACCGTGACTAAGTAGTTAAGGTGTCTGACATTCTGCTACCACTAACCCTCCACCACTTGGTCACCGTGGCTAAGTGGTTAAGGTGTCTGACATTCTGGTACCACTAGCTCCCCACCACTGGGTCGCCGTGGCGAAGTGGTGTCTGACATTCTGCTACCACTAACCCTCCACCACTGTGTCACCGTGGCTAAGTGGTTATGGTGTCTGACATTCTGCTACCACTAGCCCTCCACCACTGGGTCACCGTGGCTAAGTGGTTAAGGTGTCTGACATTCTGCTACCACTAGCTCTCCACCACTGGGTCGCAGTGGCCAAGTGGTTCTGACATTCTGCAACCACTTGCCCTCCACCTCTGGGTCGCGATTGCCAAGTGGTTAAGGTGTCTGACATTCTGCTACCACTAACTCTCCAACACATGGTCGCAGTAGCCATGTGGTTAAGATGTCTGACATTCTGCTACCACTAGCCCTCCACCACTGGGTCACTGTGGCTAAGTGGTTAAGGTGTCTGACATTCTGCTACCACTAGCCCTCCAACACTGGGTCGCAGTAGCCATGTGGTCAAGGTGCCCAACATTTTGCTACCACTAGCTCTCCACCTCTGGGTCACAGTTCTCAAGTGGTTAAGGTGTCTGACCTTCTACTACCACTAGTTCTCCACCTCTGGGTCGCAGTAGCCATGTTGTTTAGGTGTCTGACATTCTGCTATTACTAGTTACACCTTTGAGTTGCAGGTTTCGAGGCCTTCGTCGGGCCGTTGGTCGGTCTCTCGTTATTTCTTTTTTGCCAATGAATAAAACTCCGGCTAAACCTCACACGTGTTTAATTGACTATGATGACGTCACACGAGTTGTACTGTTACTTTGATATCTAGTGTAAAAATAAAAATCACCGTTACACGTACGTTATCAATCTGAGATCCGGAATTACTTGAGTTATAAACAATTAGACATTTACTTTAACCAGTTTAATAATAAATTGCTAAATTGTCGTTTAAGAAGCCTTTAGTACATACGCCATTTGTAAAGTCAATAAAATCGATCATTTCCGGTTTCTCGACGATTACAAATTAATTTGTTGTTTTTTTCAAGGTCTTAATAATTATTGCGGTCCAGAAACATACATACTCGGTGACCCTTAAATAATGCATATATTTAAAGAAGTGGACTAAACTTTATCTCCAAATGATAAGATCAATATTAAAACGACTGACTAAACATTACAATATAGATACAGGATAAGATCACTGAGCATGATAAATCTACACTACTGTACAATGTGTAATACCAGTGTCATTCCTGTCGTAGGACCCGAGAAGCTGTGTCTGCCCCCACAATAAAAGCTGTCTGACATTCCTATGTTATCTATCAGATCAATACGATCCTATAGTACGGTGCGAGATTCCTATCTGACGTAGTGATAAGTAACATGTCCTGATAGATTATAAGGCTGAGTCGACAGTGTGCATATCTATTGTCTAAAGCAATGCAGTGTCATCTGATTATGTAAGCACCTTCAACTTTCAACATATTATGTGGCACACTCTGCTCGTGGAGTATTAAGTTCTAAAATTTGCTTTAACCTTGAAGCACTTTAAATACAAGCTTTATTTATTTCTCAACAATTACACACCTAAGAACCGGCTTGACTTGTTTGTAGAATAAAAAAATGAGTATTATCAATATTACAAAGCTACATTTTTTTTCATTAAGAAAACTAAATATCGATCAATTTCGATTATGAAAAAAGTGAAATATATTTAGTTCTCGTACTGATTTTGTGGAGGACTTCACATAGAAGTGTTATAGTATTACCGAGTCTGAGGTGGAATTATTGATTTATTGTTTTATTTGTAGTCACGTGTGGACGTCTTTTCCAAACAAGATTAGCTTTGAAATCTTGTTAATGAATTAAGAAAATACGGCCGACTAACAGATGTTCTTGGAATATTAAAGAGGAGCGGAAAATAACCTTATAGCAAGTCAGCTCTTCCGTTACGCGGTCGCGAGATTGTTTTGATGTCAATCACACTTCTTGCCTCATCAACAGGGCGAAGCGAAATGGGACTAAGAAGTTTTTATGACTTATCCGTGACGAGAGTTTTGACTTTTGACGAAGTCAAAAGGCCCCCTCACGGTTTCTCTGCTGCAAGTGTATATCAAAGGGGTATAGAGAGATTGGTTTCGCAGAGCACTGTCAGAAAACTACATCTGTAGAATGGCATACATGGATTAACAGGGGTTGGCGATCGAGCAGAAGAACTTTACCATTCTGGAACATTTATATGTAGTTTTTAGCATTTAAGATTGGTAGCGGCCTGTCTTCAACTCTACTGCAATACTTTTCTTAAGTATTCTGTCTTTTGTTTTCGTATTTGTATGCTGGGTGCTGAAATAAAATCAGAGATTTGTCTGACTTCAGCGATTATATGAACTCGAGGAAATTGGCTAAACGTTTGTAGTGTTATACGGAAGTTTTTCTTCAGGCTGCTAAGAACTTCCGGTGGACAAGCTTCTATACTGTTAACGTTTACATTTTAGCGGATAGCTTATTTTTGCGATTTTCTCAAAGAAAAAAATCCATTATTGCTTTCGACAGTAAGTATTGCGAGTCCATCAACTCATCAGTGTGCCTATTAGTTGTTATTCTGTTATGCAATAGAATTTGAGTGTGCCAATATAAGTACGTTATAAGTACATCAGAACCGCTGCAATTAACACTGAAGATAGTTTGTCCTGATGTAAACCTCAGTAGCCAATATATGTAGCGTAGTCATTGTCGATATCTGTTATATGTTGTGATTCATGTATGTAAACTTCCATGTCCCTGTCTTGAAAAAAGGGGGCAGATTTCTCGTGAAAGGTTGACAAATTGCTTTGTCTGGCCTAACGTTATTACTTCTTTGCACATATTGCGTACTGTATCAAATATCGATGACAGCCGAACTCTGCCAATATATTCCTCCGCAGTGCATACCTAGATACGACGTGCTAAACACATATATACCACGACCACGACGCATCAAAAGTCTAGTCAGCTTATCCACAAGTAAACAACATCATTAAATGTTAAGACTAATTCAAAAGGCATTTAGAACATTAAGCTAATGCCTAATGATTAAATAACTAATTAATCACACTTAACTCGCTTTGATTTTCTTTAGTTCAAATGATTCATTTTGGAAGAATTTTGAAATGTCACATTACGGAGTTTTCAAGAGGACAAAGCTTGAACAATATCTCGCCTGACAATTACAGTGTTGAAAAGCATCCTGGGTATTTTTGGCAAGCTGGTGTATAACCAAGGAGTGAGAAATGATGTATGTCTCTTACATTATAATGTGTAACGTCATCGATATGTAGTAAAGCTGAATCATTTATCATTAATCCTTAACATGTTTTCAACCAAAACCTGGTACAGTATCGGACTACCCCCGTTATAGACATTTCCTAAACGTGTTGATATTCTCCTTGATAGGCCATTTCGTGGATGCAAGATGGACTACCGGGAAGTGTTTTTGTTATGATTTGTGTGACATATGTGACAATCGGATGATGTAGTTCCCATTATGACGTCATACTTACATGGCGCAAATTTGTTTCAAAAGCACTTCCCAGTGTAGTCATGATATGGCAAACAAGGGAGATAACAACACTTTTGAGATAGGTCTATAACCAATGTATCCAATCCAATAAACAAATAGTACAGTAATTCATGCATAACACACACATGTAATAGCCCATTGTAACACCAAAGTGTCGTCCAACAATTTAATTGTACAGTTTAAGAATAATCCACCATAACACAAAAGTTCCCACTAAAACTGGTACATTAATGTATCGGATTAACCCATTATCTGTAATACTATCTTTCCCACCAACAAACCGTACATGTATATTAGCAATTCAAAAACCACGTGTTTAGTTGTTATTCTGTCACGTGATGAACGTATCTCTTAGTATGGAGCGATGTTAGAAACACGGACCATGCTGCATTTCACCAGATGATATGCATGTATGTTAAACAAGCTGCATATATTGCTAACATATACATTGCGTCTATCAGCCCAGGGGAGGGGTTCTTTGTAGGAACAAGCTCCTTATTATTTATCATCCTGTTTATAAAATTCAAGGTTACTCATATTCTTATTCTGGTGGAAATTTCTTTGTTTATAAAGACTTTCTATTTTAAAGATCGCTAAATATACAACGCGTAACATCCATTACAAACTTAATAGATTATGTATACAACAGTACTTTAAACTATACATATCAATCAACCACTTACTACAACAAAAGATTCGAGCTCCATCTGGTCTCATTTCTATACTATATTGGATCTCGTGAAAAAAAACAAGATAAAAATAGAAATATTAAATCAACATTCAGAGTCAAATTTCAAAGTGTTTTCCGCTCAGATGATATGATGGCTATATAGATATAGGAGCTGGTTTAATATGCCCACCAGACAGTAATATTTGGTGGCGTCTCGGGGTACTGTACTTTTATGTTACAATTGATTAGACGGAAGACAGTATTCTGTCACGTCTGGTGGGGCAACTATGCAATATTGATCGATCTGTTGATTGATTGATTGATTGATTGATTGATTGATTGATTGATTGATTGATTGATTGATTGTGATTGATTGATCAATCGATCGACAGCATTTATTGTAATAATGTGACGTCATTTGTATGTGACGTCACAAGGTCTATTCAGTAGTTACAAAACTTGTTAACATGTTAATTGTATGTGTGCTGTTTCGTTTATATTGTACGGCCAAATATTTGATAAAACTTTTTCTTTTTTTCTTTCTATCTTTCCTATTTGTTCTTTTGACGACGTCTCCTTGAATACATGTCTTCAGAAGACCTTAAATGCAGAGGTGACGTAAAACTAGATACAGACATCTTGATTGAAGTATTGGGAACAATAAAAAAGCACGACGTTTTCACCACAAAAGACGCAAGTGCAATTAATTGTTTACTAATGACTTCAAAATCAAAGGGGTCGTAACATCATACATTGATGATCGATCAATTATTCAAAATGATAACAAAATACAGATGTTCACCTGCATGATGTTGATTCATTAGGGGCCTAACCCACCTTGCTTCAGGTACAGCGAGTTCATCTCAAGGAGTTGAATCTTTAATGAAGTATAAACGCTGATTGTCGTGCTACTGCACTAAAGATTGTTCTACATCAACATGCATGTTTTCTTGATACGCCAGTTTTGTGCATGATCAAAATATGTGTTGACATTTTCAAGTTAAAGTATAGATGATGACGTCAGTAGCTTTGAATACGAATTTTAAGCGATCTCTTGTGCTCCTTCTGACGTGAATCAGCTAGGTAAACAGAATATTTCAGGGATTTATACCCATATTTTTTCTGAAAATCTCATTAAAATTTCAAAATTGGTGATGATGATGATGATGATGATGATGATGATGATATGATGATGATGATGATGATGATTTTGTTTTACGTCCTTTTACATGTAACAGTCAGGGACATCTAAGGACGTTCCAGGTTTTGGAGGTAGCAGGAAGCCGGCGTACAATTAAACAATTACTGTATAATAAAAATGTGAATATATGAATTGAACGGGAGTTTCATTTTTTAAAATCCATCCCAGTATGAATGCGATTCGGTTACATTCATATTGTATAAAGCCCTGTTCAATCCCTATATCTTTGAATGTACAGTCCGACAACATGACAAGCTTCTTAAAAGACAACATATTACTTTAAACACGCCGAAACTAGGAGGTGTTATACAATACAACCCTACAAATCAACAGCTTGATAAAATGTTAATGTGTTCGCATAGTGAATCCAAGGTACAATATTTGTAACACTTTTAGCTACACAGGTGAAAGACTGTTCTACAGAAATGTTTACAAGCTTACAAGCGAAATGGCACATGTGTAAGAGTACTTATTTTCTTCTTCTTTTCCTCCCTTAATCTTTTTAATTTGTTTTTGGTATTCGTAACATGTTCGAATTTTTTTCAAGATTCTCAAAAATTATGAGAAAAATTCCAGTTGATAACCATGCAAAAATAAGCCTAAAACGAAGTAAACCTGTGCGGTAACTAACAAAAAACTCTTGACAGAAAAATCGAAAGAATTGAAAATAATTCAGATGGGGCCCACTTCAACAACAAGCCGAAGTTAGAAGACAGTTCAAACTGGACGCTTGTTTACAAAAACCGAGTTTCAACTGCTGCTGAACCGGTAACGCGTAAGACTTCATCTTGAATATTACTGATATCAGTTAATCTTAACTACATATATATATTAGTTTAGATGTTTAGTTAAGCTCGCCTACGCTCTCTACAGCTTAGGTGAGCGTGACCCCAGGAGAGGATGAACGAAGTTTCATTTTTGTAGATTTATTTAATGGAAACTTTTTTATATAATGTTTTGTTTCTGTTTACATAAGCGTTACACATTCTAGATATTACAATCTATATATACAAATTATGTAAGACAAAATTAATTAAATACATTCATAGTATATAAGTTACGATTTTTTACATTATCTATCAATTCTGTGACGTAAGTCTCCAGTGGTGCGTACAGTATCATTGATTGACTTTTCGAGATATATTTCCTAATGAAGTAAATTAAAATATAAATGAAAAAAAGCATGTTAAACTATTTACTTATCTGGATACATTTTAAGAATATTTCAATTTTCAAATGTCAATAAATGAGTATTGACGTAATTTCAGTGATTCAGAAAATTGCGATAACAGATTATAGGCCTATTACTTATGATACAAAAAAATGTATACAAAATCAATACATCATATATATAATGTATAGTACTTTGGAATAAAGCAGTGGTTTTATCACATACACAAAATGTACGGATGTATATTAAAAACTGTATTCGAACTTAAATTGATAAATTAAGACCTATAGACTATAATAAAGGGTAAACACATATAGGGATTGAACGGCGGTTTTTTTTCAATTGAATGAAAAGCGGTTTTTTCCATATTGCATGAAGCCTGCTAGGGCTTCATGGTCAATATGGATGTAACCGATTTGAATTCAAACTGGCATGAAAATTAAAACAACAACGCAAAATGGTTCAGGTGTCTTATATTCTACAACCACTAGTCCTCCATCACTGGGTCACAGTGGCCAAGTGGTTCAGGTGTCTGACATTCTGCTACCACTAGCCCTCCACCACTGGGTCACAGTGGCCAAGTGGTTCAGGTGTCTGACATTCTGCTACCACTAGTCCTCCATCACTGGGTCACAGTGGCCAAGTGGTTCAGGTGTCTGACATTCTGCTACCACTAGTCCTCCATCACTGGGTCACAGTGGCCAAGTGGTCCAGGTGTCTGACATTCTATTACCACTAACCATCCACCACTACATTCGTGTAGGTTGTGATGACCAGGTGGTTAAGGTATCTGACATTCTGCTACCGCTAGCCCTAGCAAATGCAGTCGTTGTAGTCAGGCTGAATAATGCCAAACCGACTGTCATTATCATGTTGGGTAAAATACAGCATGATTCTCCACAAGATAAAGCAGCTTACAACGAGGCTACAATCAGTGAAGTATCAACGGAGGTGACCCGGATGTTACTAACAAGAAAGGGAAAGTTCAAGCTTGTGTTACAGTTACGTTGTACGTCTAACCGAAGTGAGTGGTTAAAGTTAAAGGGTCTGTAGCGGTGTTGATATCAGACAGAGAGAGAAGCTTAAAGGGTCTGTAGCGGTGTTGATATCAGACAGAGAGAGAAGCTTAAAGGGTATGTAGCAGTGTTGATATCAGACAGAGAGAGAAGCTTAAAGGGTATGTAGCGGTGTTGATATCAGACAGAGAGAGAAGCTTAAAGGGTATGTAGCGGTGCTGATATCAGACAGAGAGAGAAGCTTAAAGGGTCTGTAGCGGTGTTGATATCAGACAGAGAGAGAAGCTTAAAGGGTATGTAGCGGTGTTGATATCAGACAGAGAGAGAAGCTTAAAGGGTCTGTAGCGGTGTTGATATCAGACAGAGAGAGAAGCTTAAAGGGTATGTAGCGGTGTTGATATCAGACAGAGAGAGAAGCTTAAAGGGTCTGTAGCAGTGTTGATATCAGACAGACAGAGAAGCTTAAAGGGTTTGTAGCAGAATTGATATCAGACAGAGAGAGAAGCTTAAAGGGTGTGTAGCGGTGTTGATATCAGACAGAGAGAGAAACCTAAATTATGACGCAATTCTGAGCCACCACACAATGACAAATGTGGCTATGTAAAGAATGCACGTCAAGTGTCAGAGACGTGATAAAACCAGAACGAGGCTATTAATCTGAGCTGTCTTACAAATTAGTTTCCACAATTCTACTATACAAGGACAGACCACGAGAAAGAAAGTCATAATTTAATAGATGGTTACACTGACATACGCTAATGTTAAATGTGTACACAAAATCAGGGTAATATGTTTTCAGAAACATAAATTAGGACTTACAACGTGTGAATTAACCTGTCGGCAGGTACATCACGCTTCCAATTTAGTTGATAAATATCAGTGCACACCAACTGAGGGACGTCCAGATATACCTTACCTTACTGTGACATTGGGTTTTTTATAGACATGAACACATAGAGACAACTGTTACAAGCATGATCTGAGAAAACTATCCCGTTGAATTTCTTAATACATTTTCACGTTAAGGATGAATGTTACCTTACTGTAAGTAAGAAAATATAGTGACATTACATTGATGTAATTTCATACTAGCTTGTCTGTGATAGTGTACAGCTTTGCATGTCTCTATGTATTTAGTTAATTACCTTGTTTAATGTTTGCCTTTTACTATGTTTGTCGCAGAAATAGCGCTACAGCGCTAATGTTGCTTGTTTTATATATGCGACTTTAAATAAAGCTTCTTGCATCTTGTATCTTGTATCTTGTAACACATAGAGACAACTGTTACATGCATTATCTGAAACAATTGTCCCGTTGAATTTCTTAATACATATACACGTTAAGGATGAATGTTACCTTACAGTAAGAAGACAGAGTGACATTACTGTAAAATGGAGAGTTAAGAATGAATGTTACCTTACTGTAAGAAGACAAAGTGACATTACTGTAAAATGGAGAGTTAAGGATGTATGTTACCTTACTGTAAGAAGACAAAGTGACATTACTGTAAAATGGAAAGTTAAGGATGTATGTTACCTTACAGTAAGAAGACATAGTGACATTACTGTAAAATGGAGAGTTAAGGATGTATGTTACCTTGCTGTAAGAAGACAAAGTGACATTACTGTAAAATGGAAAGTTAAGGATGAATGTTACATTACTGTAAGAAGACATAGTGACATTACTGTAAAATGGAAAGTTAAGAATGAATGTTACCTTACTGTACGAAGACAAAGTGACATTACTGTAAAATGGAAAGTTAAGGATGAATGTTACATTAGTGTACGTAAGAAGACAAAGTGACATTACTGTAAAATGGAGAGTTAAGGATGAATGTTACATTAGTGTACGTAAGAAGACATAGTGACATTACTGTAAAATGGAGAGTTAAGGATGTATGTTACCTTGCTGTAAGAAGACATAGTGACATTACTGTAAAATGGAGAGTTAAGAATGAATGTTACCTTACTGTAAGTAAGAAGACAGAGTGACATTACTGTAAAATGGAGAGTTAAGGATGTATGTTACCTTACTGTAAGAAGACAGAGTGACATTACTGTAAAATGGAGAGTTAAGGATGTATGTTACCTTACTGTAAGTAAGAAGACATAGTGACATTACTGTAAAATGGAGAGTTAAGGATGTATGTTACCTTACTGTTAGAAGACAGAGTGACATTACTGTAAAATGGAGAGTTAAGGATGTATGTTACCTTACTGTAAGAAGACATAGTGACATTACTATAAAATGGAGAGTTAAGGATGTATGTTACCTTACAGTAAGGAGACAAAGTGACATTACTGTAAAATGGAGAGTTAATGATGAATGTTACCTTACTGTAAGAAGACAGAGTGACATTACTGTAAAATGGAGAGTTAAGGATGTATGTTACCTTGCTGTAAGAAGACAAAGTGACATTACTGTAAAATGGAAAGTTAAGGATGAATGTTACATTACTGTAAGAAGACAAAGTGACATTACTGTAAAATGGAAAGTTAAGAATGAATGTTACCTTACTGTACGAAGACAAAGTGACATTACTGTAAAATGGAAAGTTAAGAATGAATGTTACCTTACTGTAAGTAAGAAGACATAGTGACATTACTGTAAAATGGAAAGTTAAGGATGTATGTTACCTTACTGTAAGTAAGAAGACATAGTGACATTACTGTAAAATAGAGAGTTAAGGATGTATGTTACCTTACTGTAAGTAAGAAGACATAGTTACATTACTGTAAAATGGAGAGTTAAGGATGTATGTTACCTTACTGTAAGAAGACAGAGTGACATTACTGTAAAATGGAGAGTTAAGGATGTATGTTACCTTACTGTAAGTAAGAAGACATAGTGACATTACTGTAAAATGGAGAGTTAAGGATGTATGTTACCTTACTGTTAAAAGACAGAGTGACATTACTGTAAAATGGAGAGTTAAGGATGTATGTTACCTTACTGTAAGAAGACATAGTGACATTACTGTAAAATGGAGAGTTAAGGATGTATGTTACCTTACAGTAAGGAGACAAAGTGACATTACTGTAAAATGGAGAGTTATTGATGAATGTTACCTTACTGTAAGAAGACAGAGTGACATTACTGTAAAATGGAGAGTTAAGGATGTATGTTACCTTGCTGTAAGAAGACAAAGTGACATTACTGTAAAATGGAAAGTTAAGGATGTATGTTACCTTACTGTAAGAAGACAAAGTGACATTACTGTAAAATGGAAAGTTAAGGATGTATGTTACCTTACTGTAAGAATACATAGTGACATTACTGTAAAATGGAGAGTTAAGGATGTATGTTACCTTACTGTAAGAAGACAAAGTGACATTACTGTAAAATGGAGAGTTAAGGATGTATGTTACCTTATTGTAAGAAGACAAAGTGACATTACTGTAAAATGGAAAGTTAAGGATGTATGTTACCTTACTGTAAGTAAGAAGACATAGTGACATTACTGTAAAATGGAAAGTTAAGGATGTATGTTACCTTACTGTAAGTAAGAAGACATAGTGACATTACTGTAAAATAGAGAGTTAAGGATGTATGTTACCTTACTGTAAGTAAGAAGACATAGTGACATTACTGTAAAATGGAGAGTTAAGGATGTATGTTACCTTACTGTAAGAAGACAGAGTGACATTACTGTAAAATGGAGAGTTAAGGATGTATGTTACCTTACTGTAAGTAAGAAGACATAGTGACATTACTGTAAAATGGAGAGTTAAGGATGTATGTTACCTTACTGTAAAAAGACAGAGTGACATTACTGTAAAATGGAGAGTTAAGGATGTATGTTACCTTACTGTAAGAAGACATAGTGACATTACTGTAAAATGGAGAGTTAAGGATGTATGTTACCTTACAGTAAGGAGACAAAGTGACATTACTGTAAAATGGAGAGTTAATGATGAATGTTACCTTACTGTAAGAAGACAGAGTGACATTACTGTAAAATGGAGAGTTAAGGATGTATGTTACCTTGCTGTAAGAAGACAAAGTGACATTACTGTAAAATGGAAAGTTAAGGATGTATGTTACCTTACTGTAAGAAGACAAAGTGACATTACTGTAAAATGAAAAGTTAAGGATGTATGTTACCTTACTGTAAGAAGACAAAGTGACATTACTGTAAAATGGAGAGTTAAGGATGTATGTTACCTTACTGTAAGAAGACAAAGTGACATTACTGTAAAATGGAGAGTTAAGGATGTATGTTACCTTATTGTATGAAGACAAAGTGACATTACTGTAAAATGGAAAGTTAAGGATGTATGTTACCTTACTGTAAGTATGAAGACATAGTGACATTACTGTAAAATGAAAAGTTAAGAATGTATGTCACCTTACTGTAAAAAGACAAAATGACATTACTGTAAAATGGAGAGTTAAGGATGTATGCTACCTTACTGTAAGAAGACAAAGTGACATTACTGTAAAATGGAGAGTTAATGATGTATGTTACCTTACTGTAAGAAGACATAGTGACATTACTGTAAAATGGAGAGTTAAGGATGTATGTTACCTTACTTTAAGAAGACAGAGTGACATTACTGTAAAATGGAGAGATAAGGAGATATGCTAGCTTACTGTGATATAATGACTTAATTGCTTCCTTCAAACATAAGAGACTTCTAGATATACATCATGTATTATGCCTTACTATATTTAAGGATTGTACCTCATTTTGACTGCGTATACGGTAGTGTTCCCGCAGTTGGCAACCAACATATTCTATGGTGCGCGTTAGCGCTCTATAATGAATATAATGGTTGCCAACTGCGGGCATACTACCGTATACGCAAACATTTTTATATTTGTAAACACGCGTCCATTTTTAACTGTCTTCTAACTTTGGCTTGTTGCTGAAGTGGGCCACACCTGAACTATTTTTAATTCTTTGGATTTTTCTGTCAAGAGTTTCTGGTTAGTTACCGCTGAGATTTATTTCATTTCATATGTACGCATTTGACAAATGTATAAGAATTCACGCCTTTACATCAACGTGATCCACGCAGATATCGTGATAGTCACCGCGGCCTCGGGTGTCAGCGGATGTGACGTCATGTTCATCGCACCTTGCGGGGGTGAGAGATATCCCGCCCGCCCAATCAATCACACACAACCTCCGGTCCGGACAGGTACCTGCGGACATTGACCTCTAGAAACGTGCAGAACTAATTTCCAGGGTAGGTTAAGTAGTAAAATAAGTCTGTACAACGTCTAGTGCTTATATCTAAACCGAGTGTTAGCGAACATTATTCCGTTAATGTCATTTTCTATCAAAACATCAAAATCAATTACCCGTCAACCAGGAATGATTAGTTTGAATGTTTTTGCTTGTGTCAGATAGTTATTAAAAATAAATTAAATTTAAAAATATTAAAACTAAGATAAACCCAAAAATGTTCATTCTGTAAAAGCCAATATTTTCGTGTGTGGAATTTTTTGCTTAGCCAGCCGCCAAACTGTTCGCGGTGTGAAAATGTTTGCGCTGTCAGTCATGCTGTTTCGAACTGTCTTCTTATAATACTATTATACATTGAAGAGTTTGATTGGTGTTAAACATGTTCGTGTGTGGATATATTCGCAGAGATTTAATGACAGAGAAATAAGCGAAAATTTCCACACCGCGAAAAATGCCATTTTTACAATAGTAGATTTTAGAACGTTGTTCAGACTGTATGTGCATGTGTGTACATAATGCACCAGTATATCCCAAACCACAAGGACCTGATACAACTTGTAACAGCGATAATTGAACCATAACAAAGGTGTTGAGATCAATTTTATATGTAAAAGAGATTTAGTTCGACTTTCAGTCAAAATGATAGGAGTTCGTGTATATAATACTATATGAGTGGAATGTTAACCGGAAGTCGATCTTAACCATTGAAGCGTGAAAAAATACTCTGAACACCATTGTTTAGGTAGAAAAATAGCTGGAATTAATTTACAAGTCTGTTTGCCCAAAACATGTCATATAACACATAAAGGACACAGACCACAACTAAATGCTTCCAGTAACAGTAGAATAAAGTCCTTCGAAATCTAGTTGTTTAGTTAAAGCTATACTTCGCCTATTAAAACTTGGTATTTGTGTACAAGTTTGGTGTTGGTATACTCAAGAGATAAACATTCTAACATTATAATATATGTTGTCATTTCTTATATAATATATATTGTGCATGTTTACCTCTACCCATGATCCGGAAATTAAAGGCCCAATAAACATAACTCAGGAAATGTTTCGTGATTCCGAAAAAAATTCTGAAAAAAATCCAGTTGATAACCATGCAAAAATAAGCCTAAAACGAAGTTAACCCGAGCGGTAACTAACAAGAAACTCTTGACATAAAAATCTAAAGAATTGAAAATAATTCAGGTGGGGCCCACTTCAACAATAAATACCGAGTTTCAACTGCTGTTGTATCGGTAACCGTGTAAGAATTCATCTTGAATACTGCTGATATCAGTTAATCTGAGATAAATCTATAAATATAATAAGTTTAAGTTATAATAAGTCAAGTTTTGCTGAAAGTTACGTATATTAGGCCTTTAACATGCGGACGATTACATGTATCTCAAGGAATAACACCCTGTTAAACCCCTTAAGTGGGGTTTCTGATGAGTGGGCAAGGGGGTTCTGTTCCGAAGCAGGAAAAATAGACATGATAAGTAAAACTTGTTATTTTGTCTTACATAACGGTGAATGTGACATAAAAGTGTGTCCAAGGGTTGAACGAAGGTATTTTGAAAGCATCTTGTCACTTACATGATGAAAATGTTCAGTAAGAATAAGTTTACAAACTTGCTACATTGAATTTTTTAATATTTTACTCTCAAAATATTGCTCTTGGCCAGGTTAGATAGAAAATAGGCTATGCAATATTGAACAAAACTGTTAGAAATAAAACGTATAGTAAAATTGATTCGCTTATAATTACTTCAACGTTACCGTGAAAGTAACGTGATAACTATCAACAATCATGGATGACGTTAAAATATTTCTATATAAAGTCACCCTCGATATTTTACAAATGACAGTTCAGTGTGTGTCAAGTTGTTGATGAGTCTAGAAGACAAGTCCGATTCTTTATGTATTGTACATCAAAATAATCTCGCGGTCATATAATGGTAAAAATAACAGGCTCTGAAATAGTTGTGGCGTCTTCAAAAGATAGGTATCAGGCTGGTGATTGGTCAGGGTTGTTTTTAACTTGAGACCAATGAAACTGCTATCTTCGTGTCTTCAGTTTTACCATGACATATATATTACAGGGATGTAGGGAGCGTAGGTGATCGTAACCCTTGGATATTAAGAATGACATAAAGTGTGCAAATCATATACAGTGTACATTCATTTATAGCCGTTACTTTCTATATAAAATCGTCGCTGTCCAACATCCAGACATCTTCGTCCTGTGATCCTACCGGGGTGAGAATATTCCGAACGTGTAGGCGGTGTTGGGGATTCCCGTCACGATCTATAAATAGGAAAAAATCTGCACTGATGCACAGACGCGTGTATATATCGTGATGTTTACTTCCCTACAATATCTACCGAAGTAAACAAAGGAGGTTACGACGTGCATGTCGAAGTCCAAACTCTACCTGAACCAAACATGGTCAGCGTCAGGCGTGTCTGGACGACTGTGGTCATTGCAATGGTGATTCACTGAGATGTCTCCTAATACGTAAACAAGAATAACACGTGTTTTCATGTCTCGCCCTTAACGCTTTGTCAATAATAATATCATAATAATATAGAAAAAAAAATAATAAAATGTCAGTTGATAATTGTCACAATTCACCGAAATTCGGTTTTCAATAACACTTTTAACTGTGGCGTGTAAAGAAAATTCTCAAAATCTAGATGTGTTTACCTTAAATAAGTAGAATCCGTGAATACATTTCCTTCCATTCGGTGTTGAGGTAGATGTTTAGTAACCTGGTACTAGTAATCTGACTCAGTTTCAATTCAATCGGATATCAATAACAGTCTTTTATATAAATTCCAAAATATTAAAATCTGTAAAACAGGTAGAATTGGCTCTTTATAACGCAAATATTGACGCGATAGTTAACTTGGTCTCGCTTTGCTTCATCTGCAAAGTTAGTTTTCGTCCATGATTAAAACTTAAGAAGAATATATAAAGGTTTTATCTGTCGATCATCATTATATAGTGGCATTCAGAAAAAAAAAGAAAAAAAATGCCCATAATAATTCCATGAAATGACAAAAAGTACAATAACATTAACATTGTACAGTGTGTGTGAAATTTACAACGTATGTAATTAAGCAATGTTTTAGAAAACGTTGTTACAGTCTTATAACACACATTGCTATTCATGACGGAAAGGATTTATGCAAGTTTATCAGCAATAGCAATGTTAGTAATTACAGTAAACCTCTCATTGGGATTCGGCATTTAAGTAAATATCCCGTTTACAATTGTTCAACTGTTTAATTTTTCCAATTCTCTAGGGAGGTAAATATGTGAAGATAGACATTCTCTCCCTTTTATGGGGGTTTGGACATATTGATGTACAGATTAAGGTTACAGTGATCGATTGAAACTTTTGTATGTCACACATTAAAGTCAAGTGGTGTGTGGAGCTTGTACATTGTATGTGCACATATCCCCTTTGCCCCACCCCCACCCCCCTCCATGCACCTCCTATGATCCGCCTCAGAAGTTTATAAACTATTTCTATTCCCTTTTTCATGAATGGGGTAAATCCCAGGCTACACAATGTGCACTTTAACTATCGATTTTACATTATGGATTTATTCAACTTGTCGAGGCATGCCTCTCTAGCGAGTAGTTTCAATGAGTGATTTAAAGTTGTTGTTGCACAGCCTTGTATCTTATAAGTACATGTCCGTACAATGGTCTTTTATTGGCAGTTACAACAGAACAGTGTGTATACATGTAAATATTTCGGTAGATAGAGATCTAGGAATGTGTATAAAAATATTCTGGTCACTTAATAACTTTAAACCAAAGAGGTGTTTGTCAGTTAGGTAATAAAAGCAGACCTTGTTTGGTAGTTATACACACAGGCGTTTGACAAGGGATATCATATCAGTACTTTGTTTATTTGACAACAATTATGAAACAAGTTATACAACTTATATTAATCACTCTTGTTGGCCTGGATGTTACCACGCAAGGGGTCTTATTTTGGGAGGAAACCGGAGCACCCAGAGAAAACCCACGCGGTTGGGAAGGTGATCCCATACCTTTTCACTTCCGGTCGGGTCTATTGCGGCCTAGTTTACATATAATTTTTTCATTAATACAGTTTTTCGTTCTGATAAACGAATTGTCCTCATAAGCTGATGCTTATTCTCTTGAGCAGAACTATATCAGTTGACTATTTCAGTAAACCGGAAATGAATGTCTATATCCGGTAAAACGCGGTTACCGATAATATATGCATACTTATTTCTTATTAAAATGTATAGTGACATTTGCATATATCAACATTACATAACCCACAAAGGAGGGGCTGCGGTGGCCGAGTGGTTAGGTAGGTGTCCCGACATTTTACCACTAGCCCTACATCTATAGAATGCGTGTTCGAAACCCACGTAGCGCACATTGCCAGGGACTGACCGTAGGTCGGTGGTTTTACTCCGGGCACTCCGGCTTTCCTCCATTTCCAAAACAAAACCACCCTGGTACGTCCTGAAATGACCCCGGTTTGTTCATAGGAATGTAAAACAAAAATAAACCAAACTAATGCATATAATTATGATTAACAGATACTTTGCACCCGACCCAAAGGTTCTATACTTCACATAAATTTAACTTGTTTGATAAAGTATGACTCGCGTCATCCATGAAGTACATGTTCGAACAAATATCGTTGAAATATATTTGCTGTTTTTCTAGTTTATTCGGTTATTATTATCTTAAACAACAAATCGATATCGGATTTATCATCTGATTTAAATATACATTGTATGTACTTTTCCCAAACCGAATACTCTACTTTCCTGACAATTAAATACATTCTTATGCTACATCATACTTTACACACCATCGAATTGTGTATTCCATACAAGCTTTCTGCCAGACCAAGTGATGTTAACGTATGATTCATTAGAAAGGTGTCGAAAGCCTGTGTCGAGACGGATCAGCATGTTACGAACGATTGTCACACCTATATCCTGTAAACAGTCTTGTAAGCATGAACGTGATTCTATTTATGAAAGCAGACATCCATTTTCGACTCATCGTCGATATTGTAGAAAAAATATTCTCTAGAAGATATTTTCGACAGCGAAACCCATGGGTTTTCAGTCCCTTATACCTAAAAATAATGTATCCGATATCGAATAGTGGATTTTGAAGCTGTCGTAAAACTAACTGATACGGACAGAAGAAAAGTACACTTAGGGAAACTTTGATTGACATTATCGCGTGCTCTTTATACCTTGTCCTTATATTGTGAGTCATATAAGTTGATTTATACCGTAGTGCGACGAAAACACGATCCTTGAAAACGGGATTAAATTTTTACAAAACGGGAGCAGTTTTCTGGGAAATATGGTCACTGTTTTGGATAACGTAATCTTTTTTAACCTGATTATATTATGGACATCAACAGATGGGGACTCGACGGATCTAATACTACTCACAGGGGCTTAAGAATGTGTAACAGCTACAGTTTTTGTGGGTTTTTTTTTACCTAATGTACGGTTTTTAGAGTAATCTTATAATTTTATACTCTGGAGGGGGGGGGGGGGGGGGTTAGATCGGAAAGTATTAGAGTAATTTTACAATTTGAGAGGTTTAGATCTTTCAACAAAACAATCCCCTCAAGGTTTATATACACGACCTTTCGTTACAAGTTCTCAGACCCCTGTGATACCATTCACAGTACTAAATGGAACCAGTCAGATGGAAAGGCAATTTTGACATGTGGTATTTGATGATTAAAATAGTTCGAGAACACTTTAGTTGAAATTTGATAAGATTCTGACAGTAGTCTCATTAGCATGTACAATGTAGTTTTACAGAACCAAAATATTGTTTCTGAAGCAGATAATGGATAATATGAAGAGAAACAATCATATCGATTTTATTCGATATTCCAGAGTTCAAATTTTTCGCGATCGCTCTCTGTACTGAACTGAACCTCTGGGGTATTTAGGGGCATAACCATATATGGTAAAATGAAACAGATTTTTTTCGGTTCATTGGGGACCAGTCATTTTAATGTCGATGTATTGACATTTGTTGATGTAATAAAAATGTCACTACTCAGTAAAAGTTAAACTCGTGTCAACCTGACGTTAGCTGTAAAGCTTTCAAGTAAATAGTTGGCGAACTAACCGTGTAGTCAAGTCCTGTCAAAGGGACATAACTCCCACACAAGACATTAATTTGTCTGTCAACTCAAATTCTGGTAAATATTGCTTGGCTAGGGATCAACAATATAGCCTTGTGTTCTGATACATAATCTTCGAGAACCACATATGAAATACAGTGAATAATATGGTCCAAAAACTGATCATATAAAATACATATTTACTTTTCAGAAGGTACTGAGAAAACCAATTTCAATATGATATCGCCTTTCAAGTTGTTCATGTATATGGGGTCGCTTACTTGAAAGTAAAAGCGATCCACCACTGCCGTGTCAACGATCTGCTATGATTAACCAGCTAAGTAATAAATCGTTATTATTTAATTGTCATGTGGTAATTAAATCAATA
The DNA here is from genome assembly GCA_947623455.1 of Mimachlamys varia. Taxonomy (NCBI): domain Eukaryota; kingdom Metazoa; phylum Mollusca; class Bivalvia; order Pectinida; family Pectinidae; genus Mimachlamys; species Mimachlamys varia. The sequence continues at coordinate 33,450,576 of OX392540.1, forward strand.
AAACCATTTATACACGTAACATCAGAGTTCGCGTGCAGGACTCGTGTCGTTCGCGTGCAATCAGTAATTGGCGATGAACATTTTCATCCGACTATAAGGTATCCAGGAGCTCAGACGTATGAGACCATGTCTTTATAATACACCTCCCGATATATTACATGTCGAGTGTCGCGTGCGGTGGTGACCCTGGTACTACATATGTACATCAATTAAATAAAATACTATTTATTTCTCCCACGGCAGATTTACTAAAAGTGGAAACGGAGTCGGAAAATCGGATTGTAGACAGATATAATATAAAAAGGGGATGTCTGGCTACATCATGTTCCGGATATATAGAGCGATATGTATTCGAATCCGTTTTGTCACAAAGGTATACCGTGTGGATGTAATTAGACCGAATAGCCTTATCGTACTATATATAGACGTTTTTGCATGTTCACTTCCTCACTGAAATACAATCTCGCGTATTTTTGAAATGGAAATATTCAAAGATGACATGGTCAGGCAACCGAAAATAGGAAATATCCCTATACCGCAATATGAAAATCTTAAGCAATAAGATTTTTTTACATCAATGGGAAAATCCCAAATGTGGAATTTTCCTATCCTACACGTCTTTAAATAAATATATGTATATTGAAATACCTCAAACACAGATAGGTAAAGATTCTTTTTACACAGGCAAAATTTCTTCATGTCAATTCAGGTCAAATTGAGGTCAATTTAAGATGAAATTTTTCAGGTCAAATTGACCTGAAAAGAGCAAAAAAGTCATTCATGTTAATGTTGTATCTGAAAATGAGGTCAATTTGACCTGAAATTGAGGTGTTCATGTCAAATTGACCTCAATTTCAGGTCAATTTGACATGAATTTCAGGTCAAGATTGTTTCATGTCAAATTGACTTTAATTTCATGATATATAAAATGTATCTCGCAACATTGGGGTAGTGAATATGTTTAAATATAAAAAAAACACACATTAAAATCACGTTCCACGTTCCACCGTAGTTGAGCCGTTTTCACAAGGGCCCTTTTTTGCGATGATGCCGTTTTAACCTAGATCAAACCTAAAGAAAATGATAAATATACGTAATGTATTCATATCCCATATTGATCTTTTAAACAGTGAATTTGCCCGGCGTGAAATATGTTTGCATATTCCACAGTTACATTGTACATATATGTATATATATACCCTAGCACAAATTGGATTGTTTTCACGCGTCACGCCTAGGACAATTATTACATACAATACAGGTATAAGACGTAACTAGGTTGAGCATTGAGCAGTCTTTACGTGATTTTAATACTTTTTTTTAATATTTAAACATTAATTACCCAATGTTGTGATATACATTTTGTATATCAAGTCATCAACGCATTTCCCTCTAATACAATACGCATTGATGCCTTCATAATAACGTTTAAATAGACAGACATAATGGTGATATAGAGGCTATTCAATGGTTTCCCGTTAAATATCAAATATATTTCACGAGTATGGTAGTTTTTTTTTTTAATATTTTCACGAGTGCGTAGCACGAGTGAAAATATATTTAAAATCTGCCATACGAGTGAAATATTTTGATATTTATTGGGAAACCATTGAATTTGCTTTTTATTTCATTTTCGAAATTCCAAAATTTCTGATTTCATTTTTAAACTTTGCGGTTAAAACTGATCGGGACGGAGTGCCTCATGCTTATAGAATATTAATACGCCACAGGATGAATTTCTATTTTTGGTTCAAAATATAGTAAAAATACAAAAACATATCAATAAAATACTTTAGATATCTACTTATTTCCAAAATACTCTAAAGATTTTTAATTTCCTTACTTTATATGATTTAATTCTAGAATAACGAAAAAATAGTACACAAATTATGCGCAATGATATCAAACCGAAACTTATATTATCACTAGTGATGATATAATTTTTCTTATATCATCACTGGTGATGATATAAGCAATGATGATATAAGTTTTATCAAGCTGACATTTTCTGAATTTCACTGGTAAAAGTGTAATAAAATCATATATCTAACTTGAAAACACAGAAGGTGACAACAACCTGTATACTTTACAGAACCAATCAAATTACAATGTATAATATTCTCCTTTCAGCCTACCTTCATGTAAAACATCTTTTTTGCCATCGAGTTAACGTCTTTGGATCGAATTCATTGGACAAAAATAACTTCAGATTGTGTATATATAATGGTACTTATTCGTTTTCAGAATCCCATCATAGTTTTAGCGGACTTAATTCAAATACCGTATTCCACACGAACCTTAGCAACCAGTACTGCTCTTTGTACAACATTAATGTGGATGTTGGACAATTTTGTTTCAGAATAGAAGCTTTTCAATACAGCACGAATTATATCTTTTAAGACATAGGCTCATTTAATAGATATCCAGTTAATTTAGATTGAGATTTATTTCTGTTTGGCAATTAAATCTGTAGGAATACACGGGTATTCAGGCACATACAACTTCCCATCAAAATCCAGCTAAGTAAGTTTTTTGTGTCTAAAGGGAAGGAACTCTTAATGCTTTAACAAACTATTTGTTTGTATACACAACAACATCCTCTGACCAAGTACATGTACCTCTTTGAGTACTTTTGCTTATTATATTTTATTTATATAAGTTTTCATCTTACTATTTTTCATAGGAACATGATGTGTACTTTCCGTAAAAGGAGAACTGAGTGTAGTTGACTGGTAGCGTGTGGATGACACCACTAGGACCTGATAATTTGTTACGGCTAGATTTGAACCTAAAAACAAAAAGCGGAATTTTACACTTTTCAGGAGTAAAGATCAAGTTCTAGAGTATTGCCCAACACATAAAGAGTGGTTGATACATGGAATAGTCTCCCAACACATATTGTTAACGCTCAATCAAATATTCAATTTGAAAAAAAACTAGTGGATGATCACTTCAGGGATGTAGTATATGATTATTGATACTCTGTTGTATAATATGCTTTTACATATTATTTTTGTGAAATATTTACTGATATGGACATAGAGGCTTTCAGCCTGCATCCATTAGATTACCATTAAATTCCATTAAAAAACAAGTTTTAGATAACCCTTTTAAACTTTAAAGCAATTATGAAACACGTTATTTTGAATCATATTAATCATTTTGTTGGCCCGAACGTTAGTGCGGGGGAGGGGGTGGGGTGTTTGTGTTTATCGTAATAAAGTTAATTTTACACGAAATTAGCGAAATTCCCTCCGAAAAAAAAACTACTTCCATTTCACGCGAGAATATCGAATCGATATCTCACTTCCTGTTCCTATATATGGCCTGCATGTCAGCATACAAGCAAATGTCAAATATGTAGTGGGTTTGCCTATATGCAACTAGTAACCAAATTGTATCAAAATATATTTTTGTATTCAAATTTACAGTGATCATGTTATTGTGTGGATGCAAAAGCCGCGTCACGTTTAACAATTTAATAATATAGACACATTGATTACATTTATCATGACGAATTTACACAAACTGTTACTAAATAAAATATAATTTGTGAAAAAACTGTTTAATGCGTCTGTTATTTATGACGACTTGAGCGACAATATTATTCTTTCTGTAAATATCGGCTGTTCCGTTATTTGAACTTGACATAGTCTGTAGTATGGTAAGCGGTAAACTTAAACGTACTATCAGATGCAGTTAAAAAAAATATGAATGAAAATCTAAGAAAAATCAGGACGACATTATATTTGCATGGTATCAGAAACCAAAATTGTATTCATATTGACTGTATACTACCATTTGGTAGCAGTTCAATGCTTAAAGGCCCAATATACGTAGCTTTCGGCAAAACTTGAAGCGAAAATCAAGCCTAATAACTTTTTATATTTATAGATTTGGTTAAGAAACGAAAAATGAAAATTTTATATTTGGTAAAAGTATAGTATTGTAAAACCATAATAACATGCCCTGACGACCGCGAGGGGTCTGGTTTTCTTGCATTGACACGAAATTCGGGTCATACGTCTTGGACCTCTCAAGCGAAACTAGAGATAATGAGTTCGTCGGTCACGTGATCGCGTGACGTCATCTTAGTCCAAGGACTCCTCAATCTAACCTTGCCTGCTGACATCCTTATATTAGGTCCGCTGATTACCGACCTAAAATGCTGTAATTTTGGCAACATTCAGCATGCCAGATACATATAGTGATGTTGTTGTCAAAGATTGCCTTGATATTTTATCCACATAAAAAAACATGTTTATAAAGCTACAGAATTATTTGTCGCTTTCAAAGACGGACAAGTAGACATACCAGGGAAAGCGACATCAACACAGAAAACATTGTTAACACGCATTTCGTGCCAAGAAATTACTTCGACTCGAAAAAATAGGAAATACAATCTAACTATCTAAAAATGCTATGTAAATTCTATATGTATTCGGTTTGAATACCAATAAACGAAATAAGAACCCCATAAATATACTTATATAGAGTATAGAGTGCGCATGCGCGAATATGGCGGACGGAAAAATTTTCACGCACCGACCAAATTGAAGAAAATTGAAGATTGTGCACATTTACGGATTCGGAACTTCATCGACTTTGGCAAGATACATCCAAAAATCACTATAATTAATTTGATATATTACATTTCGGCCTAGCTCACAAAATTTCAACAAAAATGGCTTTCTAAATTCAGGTAAGGCTAGTCCCTTTGTCCCAATATACCACTTTGTAAACGCGAGCTCTACGATCACCAAATAGGTCTTTAAGTAATCTTCCATTCACCGATGTCAGAAACAAAACTAACTAAATTCTTGGATAAAGACCGTGAACCAGTGACAGGCTCACTAAAACTTAAGCCCTGTATCCTCTCGGACAAAGGTAACTACCTGAGACGCCATGTTTCCCACCCGATAGAAACCGAAATAGCGTGGTTTTGTAAAGGCGGTTCGACGGTAGAACAGAGCAAACTTTGGATCCAACGCAACATCACAAAAAAAATCATCACTTTCGGAAATATTTGGCTTGGCACCTGCAATCTGACGACCAAAAATAAAAAAATCCATCTCCCTGGCACACGATATTGAAGACGAAACAAATTCCGTCATCAAAAACTTCAAAGATATTGCAGACATCATCAGTAAACCCCCAGGATCAAGAGTAACATTCTTGGAAATACCAATATATAACATTGTTGCCTGGAATACTGCAAAAGGTCACAAACAACCAGACACCTTCAAAGATCAGGACAGTGAACTAGCCACACACATCTACCACCTCAACGGCCTGATAAGGACATTAAACAAAGGAGACCACGGACACCCTCCAGAATTCTCCTCAGACCTGAGTATCAACCCAAAACACAAGAAAAAAGGGAAGCCCACTACTGAAAAAAGACATAACTTCAAGCTATATGTAGACGGCATTCATCCCTCATCAGTCCTATGCAAGTACTGGCTGAAAAAGATCTCGGAGCAAATCCGCAAAGACTGCTGGAAAGATTAAACGGTAAGTGCAAGCCCAAAATAGTTGGTGTGGGTATCTCCACGTTTATACCTCCAGGTCATAGGGGTGCAGAGGAATCGGGGTAACCTGTGTGGGTTTTTCCACGCTAATCTCCCTGTGCACTTTGTACCACCATGGCACAAATCACACTAGGCTTACTGTTTATTCTTGTCCTAGTCAACAACGTACTTAACATCAAAGATCACCAAGACAACAAAACTCAACAACTCAACCAAGTAATTTTCAAATTTCGACGATGTTACCCACTACATTGCGAGAAAAAAATACACGACAACTCGCTATTATTCCTAATACTAATGCTATCTGGAGATGTAGAGTTGAACCCAGGACCAAGAACAGCCCAGGCAAGCACATACCCATGTTGCATGTGTGAGGAACCAGTAACCTGGAACTGCAAAGGGATATGTTGTGACAACTGTGACATCTTGCATCACAGCTCATGTGTTGAACTCTGCTCCCAAGATTACAGATTACTGGAAAAGTCAAATGTACAGTGGCTATGCTGCAAGTGTGACAACATAAATTGCAGCACCTTCACATTCCGGAGCTATGAATTTGGAACATCCAACTACTACCACCCAATAGAAGACGAAAACATCACACTCGAATCACTACCATCAGTATTTAGCCCCCTAAAAACAAGTAGCCCAGGTCATGATACCAGCAGGACAAGGAGGAGACACACATCTTCAAACTCCACCAGACCCTCTAATAAAAAAAGTAACACCTCCAATAGAGCGGAACCCTTCAAACACCCACCAAAACAAAACATCAGAATCATGACGGTAAACTGCAGAAGCGTACTCGATAAAAAATCAGAACTAGCAGCAGTAATTGAGTACACCCAGCCCGACATTGTATGTGGCACCGAATCTTGGCTGAAAGGCATCAAACCAAACACCAATCCTACGCAAGATCACATAAAATCCAGTGAAGTCTTCACAGATAACTACAACTCCTATAGAAACGACAGAGGAACGCTCGGAGGAGGGGTTTTCACACTGGTAAATAAAAACCTAATATCAACTGAATGCCCTGTATAAACAACACACTGTGAAATACTCTGGACAAAATTAAAAATTGAAAACCAAAAACAGATGATGATCGGAACATACTATATGCCTCATAATTTTATATATCTCTCTTTATTTCTTCAATATATGGTTATCTCTGGATTGTATATTTTATGTACAATTGAGTGCTGATTACTTATTTGACAATTTTTCTTTAATTTCTTGAAATCTGTATTCTTGCATTTAAAAAAAATACAATTTAATGCTTTTTAGTGCTGACTGTCCACAGTTAAATCTCATGTAAGGTGAGTTCACAGGTAAATCACAGGTAAGGTAAAAAGGGCAGATTATATGAAACAGTATATCATTGTCTTTCCATTGTTCTCAAAAACAACACCTACCTCTTGTCAAAAAACAATATTGGCGTTCGGAGAACACACCGTTTCGACAGGGTGTCGATCTCTTGACTACTGTATACCTCGGTTTGACGAACGAAATTAGCATTCAAATGCCCCACAAAACACCATTTTGTTAAAGGTATGCATGGACTTTCGTTTTAAAAAGTATATTGTACGTATTGTATATATCAGTATGTAACTATCACAACAATATTTGCTTTTATACATATATGTTTATGCAGGGACGTATATGTGATATACGTCCCTGGTTTATGTAAGCAAACATGTACAGCGTAATATGGCGATAGCTTGATTTTCCCGTACTAAGATGACGTCACAGGGGAGTGGCCTCGTTCTGGGTCACAAAATATGCATAACTTAGAGGTCGGCGAAAATGACCTTATAATCGTGTCAACAAAAAGTAGCCAAGCCACGAATGCAAGATTGAGTGTTTGAATATTGTTTTAAAACATAACTTTTACCAAATATAAAAATTTTCATTTTTCGTTGCACAAATTCTTTAAGATTAACTGATATCAGCAATATTCAAGATGAATTCTTACGCGGTTACCCGTACAGCAGCAGTTGAAACTTGGTATTTGTAAACACAGGTCCATTTTCAACTGTTTTCTAACCTCAGCGTGTTGTTGAAGTGGGCCCCTCATGAAAAACAAAATAATACAAACGTAAGAACAGTGTCACGTGGATTTCCCACGATGGATAAGAAGACGCGTCTTTGTGTCCAAAATGTTCATGGATTGCGATGACCAAATCCAGTGAGAGAAGCAATACAACAGCTACATGTACAACGTTAATGAGAATACTATCGGTACCTTACGAAGTAAACCCGAAAATTCCATCTGTGACAACAGCAAAAACAGGGGCAGATACTCGTTACACCTCAAAAGGCAAGTCATTAAAGCTTATGCTAATTTTGAAAAAAAACTGAATGTGGCATCCTTAATGATACATACATGTAGCTGCAAGTTGATGAAGACTAATGGCAAGTTTTATTATCGCAATCTCAGAGAAATATTCTGTATCTTTGTGTGATATGAAGATGGACGTTTTCGAGTATGCTCATTGGTGTGTTCCCTTGTTGTGGTTGACTATGATCCTCAGTTCTCGTTTTGAGGACTTAATTTTTTATTGGATGTGACCAAGATTTACATGGCGGGTGTCGTCGATGAAGCAGAAGACGCTCACTCTTCCGGAACACCTGGTCTTATTATCTTGTACTTTAACGAGGTTTTTCATCTAAATATTTTTTTTGTTTCTATTTTACATCTAGTTTAATCGATTTTGAGTTCGAATTATGGTATGGATTTGTTGACGCTTGTTGGTATTCTCTGATATTTTCTTCTTTAATCTATTATATAAATAAAAATATGACACCTAATTTTCTCACAAATGTTTCACCAGCAAATATTATAAATACAGTTCCATACAATTAACAAACTCTTTATAATGCAAATCTACAGCGAAAACAATTAACATTTTCACTTACAATTATCTCAACAATGCTTTTTTCCCTCATAAACTAAACCCTGAAATGATTTAGATGATACTTTAAGAAACTCACCCTTAATAAACTCTTTTAAAAATAACATAGAAAAAAATCATGTCTTTAAACAACAACCGTATTCATCATTTTAGAAATAATGGACCTAGAAAATTAAATGATTCACACTGTCGGCCTAAATTCTCTAAATCATTATTTATATAGAGATTGTCTTATAAATAAAGCTAAGTGTCAACATGGGCATCCCTGTGAGGATTATCATCATTTTCTTCGTATCTAACTGTTATAAGTATATTTACGAATGGATATTTAAACAGAATTAGCATGTTATGATGATATCATCAATGTAACAAAACCAGATACCTCGTCTAGTGACAATAGAAACATTGCCAAAATTTTACAACATTTCCTCGGAATGTCGGGTATATTCAGCTACTCTTCTCCAGCTTCTCAACTCTCCACTCTCTTTCATATAAATATGATCCGAATATCGATATTTTCGTGATATACGTCCGCTGTTGACGAACAAACTTACGACACAGGGATTCGAGAGATGCAGGTTGATGAAGACAATGGGCAAGTTTTATTATCGACATTTTGATCTCTTTGAAAAAAATTCTTTATCTTTTTGTGACATGAAGATGGACGTTTAGAGTTTGTTTATAAGTGTGCTTACTTGTTGTGATTGACAATGATGACTCGGTTTCATTTTGAGGATTGATGCTTATTTGGATTTGATAGAGATTTCCATGGCGGGTGTCGTTGATAAAGCAGAAGACGTTTACTCTTCCGGAAAACCCCTGGTCTTATTATCTTGTTCTTTTACGAGGATCTCCACGTAAATCTTTCCTTTGTTCCTATTTTGCCTTTGGTTTAATTGTTTTGAGTTTGGATTGTGGTTTTGTTGACGCCTTGGTATTCTCTGATTTGTCACCTTCTCCCTCTACTTTTCCTTCTCCCAATATGTACTCAATCTTAGATTTTCGTAGCAATACTATACAATATACATATATATATAGCATATTTGGTTGATATGATTTGAATAATCTGATGTCATCATGTGACTATTGTGGTGCTTTGTAATATTCATATGTACAAGATTAGCAAGATATAGGTATTTGAATATCGAATCATCTAGCAGAGACATATATATGCAGTATGCCTATGATCTGACTAGGGATTGCGATGATCTCTCTCGTCATCACAATCTTTCGTGATGTAATTTTGATGATCCTTCAGCATCATTTTCGATCATCTAGAGTCTTGGTGGTTTATCAAGCGCGGTGATTTTGTGACATTACATATGAGGAGCTCTGTATTATGGGAAAAGTCGTTAATAAGTTGTTATAAGACTTACTGACCAGTCCTTTTGACCCTTTACACGTCAATGAAAGAAAATGTTACTAAATTCGTTTTTATCGGGTAATTCAATTCTCAATTACACAAAAATATCGTTATCTTTTATTTAAAATTAAATTGACATACAAGTTTACAAAAGTGTATTCATTGATCGAAGGTGTACCGTTTGTAGGTCTCTCTGCGGCCAAGCCTCTTTAAGCCCCATCCTGTGGATCATTATTCATAAATAGAATTGACTGTATCCATTTAAAGCTCATTTGCATATACTGGCGTCGTATTTTAATTTTGAATGACAATTAATGCTTAATCGATCATAGGCACCTAGCGTGCACATCGATTAGTTCTTATTTGCTATTACTTATAAGTTATTTGTTAAAGGGGCAATTAAGCAAAGTGCATTGACTAATTATTGTAGTTCGGTAATCTTTGTGAACTATTCATACCAATACTTTGACAAAATGTTTTCCATGCGTTTTTCAATTAAGAATAAGGAAATCCATTATCGTCCAACCCATGCAAATGAGACATATGTTTATATTTTTGGGCATACTGTATCTATTACTAAATTTAAGAGGTGCAGCATATATGTGTTACGTGATCTTTACAAACATCTTTGAGCATTTTTACCCCACAGACCATACGTGTTTTCAGGTTAACAATATTTCCCTTCACAGGGCCCATGTGTGTGCGAACTTTCAATAATATCAGCATTTAGTTAATTTGAAGTTTACCAACACAATTTCTCGTGGGATCTATTAATAATCATGTATATATCATAATTGTTTACAACGTATTTCGTTAATCTAACATACCTTGAAAGAAGTAAGTGTGGATCAAACACCTAATGTCCGCGCGTCCTATTGTTTACAACACACATATGAGTGGTCGCGCTAGGTGGCGCGGTTATTTCGTGCTATATTTTGATGTCGCTATATTTTTTTGCGCGGCCTTTCCCAATATTTAAACTGACCACATCGGACATCGGCTACACGGTATCTTATTATCAAGTACGGATTCCTTTGTCTGAATATAGGTTTTTTTCATTCTAGTTGATTTTTAAAAACGCTGGTTCAGTAAACTGCCTCTGTAATAGTTATAACTAATAAGTGGTAACTAAAATGTCCCTTCATTGCTTCCGTAGCATTACCCAACAACGTGTAAAATTACTACAAAATCTCGTGTCCCTGTCGTACATTTAGTCAATGTTTACGTGTAACTCGAGCTTTATATTACACCTTGACCGACTTTACGTTTACCCGCCAAGGCCGGGTGTTCCGCCTCAGTGCTCACTATCTTTTTCAGCACCACGTATTTATAACCTTAAAATACTTGTAGCGTACGACTGTGTTTGCCTTTGGAAGGCTGTAATCACGTACCTTGGTAGGTTTTGGTGAAGAGGGGGTACCTGGAGAAAACCACTGGACTGTGACTGGCGTAAAAGACTTGCGACGTACGATAAACAAAGAGTAGATGAATATAGTCATTTCGGTACAATAACTTCTCTATTCTAGATACGTCTAACGCGTTTACGAAATGACCCATTTGTCATTTACCAAATCGTACATTTTACACCTGTTGTATGCATACGCTTTGCTGGTCATTAGTCTGATGAAGGTGACAGTGTACATATCGTAAAGAATGTATTATTAATCGAAACCTCACATAAAAACATATTTTGGTTGTGTAAAATAATCTTTACATAAGAGACATATGATTGGGTTTGGCGTTATAGGGTTCATGTAAGACCTGTGGTCACGTATATAACGTACGTGCTAGGTTATGGTTGTGAAGAAGGGAGACAACCACTTGACTGTGACCAGTATACGTACCGTCTATCCGCCTACAGAACCCACCCGTTTATTCGTTAACGAGATAAGGTCGCATGTGGTACATTGTAATCCAACGATGCTTTCAGTCAAGTCTTACATTCTTTGTCAATGCCTGAATGAACAGTTTCAGGTCCGTCATGCTTCATTCCTTAATATGGTCCATTCAAGGAATGCTTTTAAAGCATATCGAGTGATAATTTTACAAACCGAACTATCACTACGTCAGGGCAATTTAATATAAGTAACTTGATTAACTACATTGTATTAGTATGTATGATGGCTAACCATAAACTGCTAAATGCATGACGCGTAATTTGCTTAAGTGTTTTTCGCTGGGCAAAATACAGATTTCTGACTCAACATTCCTAATATTTGTCTCAAAAAGTTTTCAATCTCTATCTTCAGAACTCTTGATAGTGTCCAAAATGAACCTTTTAGTATTTGAAACAGTCGCCAATTACAGTAATCCAAGGTCAAGATAGAATCCGAGCAATAACTGGTCAAAAATATAACAGACACTGGTGAACGTACATGCATTGCTGTTTTTTGTAATGGTCATGATATATCTGAATTTGTTTTTCATGGAATGAGCGTTTTTCGCATATCTACACCTTAAGTAAGAAAATAACATGTCCTACGTCCATGGTTACCCTTGAAACAAACCAGCAAATTATAGATTTCTTTTATTTAATTGCTCCGAAATAGTGACTTATAGGCTTGTAAAAATATCACTCAATATGTTACATAATATTTACTTTTTATAATAGGCCAAGTACATTTGTATATTGGAGGGCCTTGAATCTAGACACTTTCATCTTACTCGAAATATCACATTTGTCAATATAACTTCTCTGTCGGAAGAAGATAAACACACATCATTTGATATGAAATGATATAATCTTGTCTGATTGCTGCTTCATATAGATGATAGTGTTGATATGTGATCAGCCGTTCAGGAGAAGTGGCATTTTGAAAGAAACAATTAAAGACGGAGGACACGCCACAACATACATAAAAAATACATATACTTCAAACAAAATGCACAAGTAACAATTTTATTTTCACTTTTGTAAAAATACGATAGAATATTAAAAACGAATAAAAAAAATTTTACACTGAAAAAAAATATGATCATCAACTTTATATCTCATCTTTACGAAAAGAAATTTGAGGATATATTTTTTGTGAACACACTGCATCATCATTTCTGTAAATACGCGGGCTTTCAACTGAAGAAGATGGCGTCAAAGTTATTGGAGATTCTGTCAACATACTTAAGTACAGGGTAGGTACGTATAAAACATGTTCATCACCAATCGATGACAAATCTCGCATATGGCACAGCAATATTGTCACGGTATTGCTTACAAATAATTCACAAACATGTACAAGGTAAAATTATAATTTAACAATAACGGTATCTAACACTTGTGTAATTATCAATATATAGAAAGGTATAACAAAAATAATAGCTGGGGTTGATATCGGTATATAGAAGATCGAACACGAGTGCTCATGTACAATATTAAACTGAACACTCAAATATTTACATTTGCAGTGCAATCCACTTTATGAAAATTACCAGTTGAAATGCTTTTCCTTTCAGTATAATTATATGAAGAATTCCAGGATAAAAGTCTTTCATATAAACATTGAAAGTCTTTTTTTTTTTTTTACTTTCATAGTACTAAGAAAGTGCAGCCGTTACATCCGTTGGCGCAAATTTAATCAAATAAAGACTGATTATTACTAGAAATTGTCCAACAACTATAGGACAAGTTTCAAGTCCGGGAACCGAATTCGATTGTTTGTCTTAATGGCGCAGTATACGTAACTTTCGGCAAAACTTTAAGCGAAAATCAAGCCTAATATTTTTTTTTATATTTATAGATTTAGTTAAGATTTACTGATATCAGTATATTCAAGAAGAATTTATACGCGGTTATCGGTACAGCAGTAGTTGAAACTCGGTATTTGTTAACACACGTCCATTTTAAGCTATCTTCTAACTTCGGTTTGTTGTTGAAGTGGGCCCGACCTGAATTATTTTCAATTCTTTTGATTTTTCTGTCAAGAGTATTCTTAGTTACCGCTCAGATTTACTTCGTTTTAGGCTTATTATTGCATGGTTATCAACTGGATTGTTTTTTGCAGATTTTTTTAGAATCACGAAAATGTTCCTGAAGTTACGTATATTGGGCCTTTAATATCTATCGACGCCTTGCTCAATAGGGTCGATCCGATTTTCTGCATTTCACCGGAAAACCTTTCCAACAATATGTAATGTAACTTTTCCTTTAAGTTTTGAGCTGTGCTGTCTTATGTCTGAAATCAGTAGCCCAAATCAAAGACATGGCGGTTTATTCTTCTCTCCAAAAACGCCCATGGCTGCAAAAAATAAATAAAACAATAAATTAATTAAACACAATGTAGCTTATTTTGATGCACTTCGGATTAAGCCTCTGTCTTACTCAATTTGAAAATACCAAAAGTTGAATTTCATAGATTACAACACTGATCATGAATAGGTCTAATAATATTCAATTAATTAAGCAGAAGACGCTTACTCTTCCGGAACACCTGGACTTATTCTCTTGTACTTTTACAAGGGTCTCCATGTAAATATTTGCTTTGTTCATATTTTGCCCCAGGTTTAATCGATTTTGAGTTCGGATTATGATTTTCTTAACGCTTCGGTTTTCTCTAATTTATTTATATAAACATAATTAATTCCATTCTATACAGAACTAAAACAACACAATCAACTTACCGTGCCCTTCTGACAGGTGTCGTCCTCTACCCAAGCATGAAGGTCCCTGATGACCTGAGCAGGCCTCTTATTATCATGTAAAGCGTCACAAAGATTACAAAACTGGGCCCATATACCGGACTTTATAATCTTATACTCTGTTCTCCACGTAAAGTAGCTTTTATACAGCGTTTCATTCGTTGCTACCTTTTTAATGTATTCTCCCGCCGATTTAATATCGGCGAAGTCAAAAATATTTATGTATGAATGTTTAATTACGGGGTAGCCTTGTTGTTGCTTTTTCCAGTTAACGATCGGAATATTGCTGGCAATGAGTGACGCCCAGTATTTTTCGGAAACGTAATCATTACAGTAACTGTTTTCAAACTGAATCATAAACTTGTAAGTTTTGAGCTTCGCATTGCACTCTTCATTATCTCGAGGGCACGATAAGTTACCACAACGACCGTAGAAGTCAACAGGCACGTGCTTTCTCAGCTGTTCCACGAGGCGGTACCGCTGAACCTCGTCATAACAATCACTATTTGTGATCGAAACATTATTCACTTTATGACGCATGAGTGTTGGAAAGTCCTGATTATACCAATTTGTACGATCCTTCTTTTCGTCCTTGCTTAACGGTACTGCAACAGCAAACGGGGCATCGATCGTCGAATCTCGTCGATAATTCATTGTCCAGTTAAAAGTGTAGCGGAAATGACGTAGGTCGGGCCAAATTCGAGTTGTCGGTTCCGCCCACCACACGACCCAAACCTGACGCGGGTCTCGGTTTGTCGGTAATCCCATCCATAACCATAAGTCAAAAATATGGAACAAAACTGCGTCTGCTTCTTTAATCCGAGAACGGTTGGAAGTAACTGAACACGCACATGCGCATTCGCTCATTTGTTTTTGTAGTGTTTCCACCCAAAACCACTGCAGAAACATCGGAGTCCATACCAGAATAAGACGTTCCGGCTTCTCCTCCCAGACTCGATTTGAGAAGAAGTGAACATGTTTGGATGATTCTGTCTCTCCCTGTGGCATAAGGTGGGTCCCCGAATCGGTCCACGATGAGTTGTGCATTAGGCAGATAATCCATATTTGGACATATAACAGCAAAAATATAATAGTGAATTGGCGTCCTCTCATGGCAGACACCGCCAGTCGAAAATTGCGAAATCTGTAGAAAAAAAAATGAAATAAAAGTGAATGGAAGGTCATATAATCATAACAGCATTCAATTAGCATTCAGTTGAACAATCTTGGTAGCCCTTTATCCCAGTTATTAAAAACAAAATCTTGACGTCCGCCAAAAGACGACGGACAAGTACCTGTTTTCCATTTTCTGAAACCTTTACACAGTTCTGTATTAAATTTGTATGATAAAGAGATGTTCTTGTGCATTTTATTTTATAGACCCTGTAAGGTAAGGTCTGTCGGATAAACATATGGAGGTTGATTCCAATGTGGTGTAGATTGAGATAATTAACAACCTGAACTCGGGACAGAAACTTCTGATTTTTATTAGTGTCATTAGCCTAGCTTCGGGCAAGGTGAACATTAATTAGATAAGTAACACCAGTAAGTGGTTTGGGAATATATTACACTGGTACACACGACTATTTTGCACACATAGGGGTTTACAATAAGAGTTCGAAAGCCATAAAAGGCCGAGATGACCACAGATCCCGAGTGGCCAAAGCGTGACCTCCTGACGGCGGATAATTATGTTGCTTATGAGCTATATAGGTTTTGATATAGCTCAAATTACTAAGGAAGACGTTTTGTGACGTTGACTATATACATGTATAACATTTGAAGGACAACGCGTAGTACTGTGAGTTCTTATAATAATAATAAATAAGAGAATACCGAAGCATTAACAAAATCATAATCCAAACTCAAAATCGATTAAACCAGGAGCAAAATATAAACAAAGGAATGATTTACATGGGGACCCTTGTAAAAGTACAAGAAAATAAGACCAGGGCCCGTATTCATGAAACCGTTTTCATGCTCAAGCATGGATTCTGTGCTCAATTCAGCTTTCTTGAAACTCTCCTTAATCATGTCGGAGAATCAAAATGTCAATGTAAATGTTGAAAACAGTTTTTGGCTTCATGTCTCTTCAAATTGTTTTCAAAACTTTGACAAAATCGGATTTTTTAAATAATTTAAAGCCATAACAAGAAATAAGACTTGAGCACGAAATCAATGTTTGAGCATCAGAACGGTTTCATGAATACGGGCCCAGGTTTTCCGGAAGAGTAAGCGTCTTCTGCTTTATATTACTGTACATTGATGATGTTGTTACCACCTGTGCATGTTCTTGTGATGCCAGTGTGATTTACGATGATGAATAAACTATGTATGCGACCAACAATTACGTATCATTACTGCGTACTGTGTCACAAGGCAATAAAAAAAGAGACAACAGAAAGCGTTCAATGTTATGACGATAACGTACTGGCACCGAGTGTCTGATATTTGAGATACATGCACAATGTACCTACCCTCAATAGATTTTATTATTATTCGTTACATATTTCGTATGATTTTTTTTTCTCCATAATTTTGTCGTATAGGACATTTACTTTTTTTGTTACAAGCCAAACCGGATATTGTCTTTTCTTGTGGTCCTATTCGGCTTCCGTAGGGTTGCGCATTGATATTTTGTTTTACACTATACTTTTCCACATGTATAACGGTAAGTTGACCCCTGTAACTTCAAATTTCAAAGAAAATAAGAAAACCGACAGTAAAGTTACCACATATTGCTCTTAAATCTAAGCGTAATACCCTGATATATTCATTAAAAGCACCAGTTTGTTTTCTGTTCGCCTTACCTTCAATAAATCGTTATTCGGGCATGAATAAATCGACATTGTGAAATAGGAACAAGGTCCCTTGCAAAGATTTGAGGTATTTTTTGCTCTCCTCTGGTAGTAGTAACATAAAGTAAAAGTAATTTGTTTCTAAGGTCATCTTCCACTCAAATAGTATAATAACAATACTATACAACATTTGAAATAGCGCCTATCTAGCTAACATAAGCCACTCTAAAGCGCTTTACAGTACATAGATATACAATTCTGATACAATCAATACAATTAACACATGCAGTTTTATCATATACAATTCTGAAGAGTTCGCAGGAGCTGTCTTATTAGGCGCTAACTACTTGTCCTATACCACCTGTCTAATATCTCCATATGTGTGTCTATGATTGTTTGGGTGCTGGAGATGAATTGTGTTCTGTTTGTAGCGGGACTGCGTTTCCAACGGCATCTTTTAGAGTGCCACCTCACTTGAATGCTACGACACAGATATCGAAACACCCATCCCAGACCATTTTATACTCCACCAGGGTTGTTGGAGTTGTGTGGGAAGGAGAAAAACACTTTCTCTGAATATTCCATGTGCATAACGATTACGGGGATCGAACCCCGGCCGCCCGCATGGAAGGCCGGAGTGTTAACCACTCGACCAATCCAACCAGTAATTATTGTTACTCATTGTGTAAAATTATCACTTAGCCCCATCTCCATAACCAGTCTTTCATTCATATGCATACAATTACATTTTGCACGATGGCTTCCCATTGTGTACGTTAATATTTACCTCATTTCTCTCGGTTTTTCTGGTCGATACCTGTGGAAACAAACCATTCAAAATAATATAAGAGGATTATGTCGAAATGAATTTAAATTATGCTTAAATACAGTCATCGAAAATCAATGGAAGAAGTACGTCACAACATTATTTCCAATTCCAACCAAACTATGGAAAGATATCAAGGGTATACAATAATGTTTAGAATTCGTTAAATAATGTCTGTTCACGTAGATGAATATTATAGTAATAGTTAATCAATGTGTATAATTTATGAAGATCGATAGTCCGCCAGTTAAAACATTGCAACCTTCCCTCGTGTCGTGTAAACTCTTACCTGCAATTTAATATCCAGAAGTTTCCCGACGTAAACACGCCCTACCTGTCCAATCCCGGGTACACACAAACTCGACCAAATTCTTTCACTGTAAACATATGTGATCGGTATTTTTCTCCCAACAAAGCTGTATTGTAAAATGAGACATGACTTCTAACTTTCATGCATGGTTGAAATGATCTTTGTCACACCCTTCTTTGTCAATTCTAGCTATGCGTGTCGCATTTCATTTTTGATCAACACAGCTTTGATAAATGTAAACAAGGTCGTACGGTAGCCGATCGGAACCTATTTATAATCGTGATAAAAAAAAATAGAGACCTCAGGCCTTCAACAGTCATGTTACCTGTTACCATTTACTTGTCGCTGACAATAAAGATGCTCTTGCATGTTTGTGACAAATTGCGACGTGAGTTCTACCGCTTGTTCTAGGGATAGATTCAGACGCTATGGGCTATTGATGTTGATTGACCCCTGCCCTGTATTGACATCAGGTAGGGAACTTAAGCACTCACCAGCAAGTAGCCGGTTGAATAACAGCTCACCAGTATGTTGCTCTGAATGACTGGCCGTCATCTCGTTCTCGGTGACAGGGAAGCTCTCTCGGTCTATCAAGGCCCAGAGGTCGCCCGAGTGGCGAGGGAGGGGCTGACCCTTAATGAACTAGAGCTACTGATCAACAGTTGTTTCTCATCTGCAAGATGTGATTCCATTAGATTTATTTTACATCGGTGTTCAGCTACTAAACTTTTCAGTGAACTTCTTCTATATAAAGGGAAGTAAATCTTAATGATTTAACAAACTTCGTCTCATTGACGTTGTACCTAGTTTTTTGTATATATCTGAATACTTTTCCTCATATCTATGTAAACATTATTTTACACAACCAAATTATATCATTTTGTTTATTATATCAATGTTCACCTGATAATTTGTCATACGGGGTATATCAGCTGTGTACTGTCGATAAAAGGAGAACTGTGTGCAGTATACCACACGTGCTGGACTCATAAAGCATGTTGTGTATAATAGGTATATAATTTAATTTTAGTTGAAACAAGCATTTTCATTGGTTTAAAAAGTTATGTTATCAGTCCATAACGTAAAAAATGACGTCGCCGTTTATAACGTCGCTTTTGATTGGTTAATGCTGTAGCGTACTAATTTGTAAGAGAAAAGAGTCCACCGATAAAGTTACTTTTCGCAGGATATAGATTAAATCATAAGGATTATTTTGAATCTATTTTTTATGTTATGGGGTTAAAACACAAAAAGCCGGAGTGTACTCTCATCATGTAGAGTACACTCCGATTTTTTGTGTTATACCCCCATAACATAAAAAATAGATTCAAATTAATCCTTAAATAAAGGACTCGCACAACTAAATACTTTACTATATGTTATTACTAAGCTTTCGAGCTAATACCTTTATTATTTGAAGTTCAACACTAGTGACAACTGTCTAGATTCAAAGATACATACATAAGGCTTTCAAGGGCAATTTAACGAAGAATTTCGTGGCATTTCAATTCGCTTCAGGCATCTGTTTAAGATAACCGAAAATATACAAACCAGTGAAATGGGACGGGAACGCCCTCTGACTTTGACTTTGACTCTGCCATCACATACATATACATTTTTGTAAGATAAGTATCCAAAGATTTCATTCAATGCAGAATATGTCAACAATTACCTATTTGAATTACTCAGAAGCAATGTACTAAGCCGGGACAAATTTCGATAGGTACTACAATCGTATGAAACACTTGGTGATAGACTGATTTAGTTGTGTGAGTCCTTTAACTGAAAGTCGACTCCTGTTTCGAAAAACCTCGAAGAACATTAAGAAAATCGGCAGTAAAGTTACCAAAACCGCTATTAAATATGAGTGTAATACCCTAATAAACTCATTAAAAGCACCAGTTTGTTTTCTGTTCGCCTAAACTTCAATATATCGCCATTTAGGAAAACTCTACCATTCTTGAACCAAGTACTGATCCATGGGACATCTACATCCTCCCAATGAATCCCTAAGCACGTTAATTTGTGAAAAAAGATCATGTTAAAAGACTTGCGACATACGATTGTGTATGGCTTGGAAGTGTTCATGCAAGAGATGTGGTTACGGATGTAACGATCTATGTTTTAGCGGTGATTGGTTGGTTGGTTTATTAATTGATTTTACGTCCTATTAACAGCCAGGGTCATTTAAGGACGGCCTCCCGGTGTATGCGATGTGTGTGTGTGTTGAGAGCATGTGTATTTGGGAGGCCGTGGTATGTTCGTGTAAGTCCTCCTGCGATAGTCCAGATCTTTTGCAGATTTAAAGTGCTACCATACTGAAAGACACCGTCAAAGGCCTCCAGCAGAACACCCTACCGGTCACATTATACTGACGACGGACGAACCAGTCGTTCCACTCTCATACTACTGAACGTCAAGCAGGGAGCAATAACTACCAATGGTGGTGAAGAGAAAACCACTGGACAGTGACTTGTGTCTACAACATAACCGCCGACAGACTTCGGCTGTTTATTTGTTTACGAAATAAGGTTGAACGTTGTAACCCAATAATGCTTTCAGGCAAGCCTTAAAGTTTCTTCGGGTTTTTTTTGGTAATCGATGTCGACTGCTGACAAGCAAACTAACAACACAAGGATTCGAGAGATGCAAGTTGATCAGAACTATGGGCAAGTTTTGTGGTCGCCATCTTTGTCTCATTGAGAAATATTCCGTATCTTTAAGTGATATGAAGATGGACGTGTTTGAGTATGCTCATTAGTGTGTTTGCTTGTTGTGATTGACAATGATACTCGGTTCTTATTTTGAGAACTTGAAAATAACTTGGATGTAACAAAGATTTACAAGGTGGGTGTCGTCGATGAAGCAGAAGACGCTTACTCTTCCCGAACACCTGGTCTTATTCTCTTGAGCTTTTACGAGAGTCTCCATGTAAATCTTTCTTTTGTTTCTATTTTGCCTCTAGTTTAATCGATGTTGAGTTCGGATTATGGTTTTGTTAACACTTTGATATTCTCTGACTTTTTTCATAGCCTGAATAAAGATCTGCATGTCCCCAAGGATTTATTCCTGAAATGTTCCTTTCAATGCATGTCTACATACCATATTGAGTGATATTTTACAAACCAATGTATCACTACTTTGGGACAATTTAACAGAAGTACCTTGATTAATTTTTTGTTTGTATCATGGCTTATCATGGATCTTGCGTATGACATGTAATTTTCTAAGGTGTTTTCCGCATGCAAACAACACTGATTTACGAAAAATACCACTCACACTCAACAGCCTTAACAACGGTCTTCAATCACTATGTTCAGGCGTCTCCATAGTGTCCAATAGAAGGTTTTTTTTTTAATATTCGAAATACATTCCTATGATGTAATCCTTTTACAGTCGTTATTTGCAGTTCAAGGTCAAAACAGAGATTCCGAGCCATATCTTATCCAACAAGTCCCCTTTTAATGCTATAGACACTTGGGAACATATCGACATTGCTGTTTTGTGAAACATAAATGATCTATATTAGTTAAGTGTGTTGTTCAGGAATTATTATTTTTTCGCATAGTTTGCCAAAAATCATTAAAAATTATCGAAGCGGCAACAAAACCAAATTTCGAACTCAAAATCGATTAAAATAGTGGCAAAATATGAACAAAGGGGAAAGATGTACACGGATACCCTTGTAAAAGTACAAAGGAATAAGACCAGATGTTCCGGAAGAGTAAGCGTCTTCTACTTCATCTACGACACCCGCCATATAAATTTTGGTCACATCCAAGAAAACATCAAGCCCTCAAAATGAGAACCTAGCAATCATTGTCAATCACAAGTAAGCACACAAATAAGCATTTTCAAAAACGCTCATTTTCAATCTTCATATCACACAAAGATATAAAGTATTGATCAATGTTCATAGTTCTGATCAACCTGCACCTCTCGAATCCTTGTGTTGTTAGTTTGTTTGTAAGCAGTCGATATCGATTACAAAATTTCGATATTTAGAGCAAGCCCTAGAATAACGAATCAGCTACGATATGTCAACACCAGGTTGGAGAAGCAGGGGTGTTACTATCAAGAAATGGAAAGTTAACGATCGGAAAATTGAATTCGTCACGTTTATCGTGTAGCTACATGTAAATAGTAAGTTGTCCATGTTGGTCGTAATTTAAGTAGAGATCGAGGCAAGCAGCTGATGTAGAAGATGTAAATATATGCGCTTTATAAGTGAAAAGGCCAAGTATAATAGAGGGCCATGAATCATAGACTCGGCTTAACGCTTTGGCTCCTCTGTCGGGAGAAGAAATGAGAGATGGACACACATCACTTTATATAGGTGAAGTAATCTAGTGTTAATTGTGCTTCATATATATGATAGGGTTGATATGTGATCAGCCGTTCAGGAAAAGTAGTATTTTGACGATGTGTCAAATTTTTTATCAATAAGAAAACACTTAAAACAAAATACACACGGCAGACTTTTATTTTAAATGTCATGAAAAATAAAATACGACAGAATATTAAAAACCATTATAAATATTAAACTCAACAAATTGAGCAAAATCTTAACATAATCTATGTCAAGAAAAAATAGCATATACTTTTCTGAACACGCTGCATCGTCATTCCTGTAAATACGATACTCATACCGTTGAGCGGGCTTTCAATTAAAACAAAAATGGCACAAAAGTAATTTGAGATTCTGTCAATATACAAGGTATGAAACATGTTTATCAGCAATTGATGACAAATTTCGTATTGCACAGCAATTTTGTCACGGTATTGCTTACAAATAACTTACAAATAACTTACAACCTTGTACTAGAAAACATACAACAAAAAGGTATCACCAGACACTATCAATTTAAAGTCTCAAATATTTACATTTGCGGGGCACCCACTATATAAACATTACTTAAACTTTCATAGTGCTATGAAAGCTTAGCCGTTACATAGTGTACATATTGCACGAAGCCCTCTCTCGGGCTTTATCAATATGAAAGTAACGGTTGAACTTTCATAGCACTACTAAAATTAAACAAACGACTTTCAATCCATATATATACACTTTTACTTAAGAACAATTGCTTAATGTAAAAGGAATTGTCCAATAATCAGTTTATTACCTGCCTGTTATTTTAGTCGTCATTTAAACGACACTGGCGGAGCAGCCGAATAGGAAATAAATGGCACCAGTGATAATTATAAGTCATTTGAGCGTTTGACATAGATGTTTTCCATGTTATTCGAAGCGAATCAACTTGCTTTCATATTCTTACGAAAAACATTTCCGCTGGTAATGTTCATATAATGGGCCGTAACGCAAATGTAAATATATGAATATGAAAGCATATCTCCTTCCGATGTACCACGTGGTTATTTATGACGTCATATGTAATCTTTGTTCAGTGAGAGTTTGACGTTTCGCTTTCAGTAACACTGATAATCGCCTCCGCGTCAAACTCTCAAATGATAATGGTTAATCATTGACGCAAATTTCATTCATATTAGGGCTACTCCGCCAATATCGTTTAAATGACGACGCAAATACAAACGCAAGTAAAAAACTAACTATTGAAAAATGGATGAAAAGAATTTACAATTTTTTTATATTTGTGGTAGGAAAGCCAAATAAAATTAAAATAAAGACTTTCAAGACTAATATGAAAGCAGAAACTCTTCTGGTGAAACATGTAGTTACTTACATTGCATTACGTCACAGATTAATTATGTTCAATGAAGGTCTTGTCAGTTTGCTTCTGATAACACGGAGAGTGCCCTTGCGTCAAACGCTCAAATGACTACGGTACTGTACTTATTGGCGCAAACTTTATTCAAAGTATGACTGCTCCGCCAATGTCGCTTAAAGGACGACCATATAACAACGCAATAAAATAAACAAATTGTTTCGATAAAAACAAGTGTAATTATAATGGAGTGAGTTGGACTTTTTAAACATGTACGTATGCTGGTATGAACACAATTCGGTTCAAACATTTATCCATAATCGGCAAGTTTCCTGTCCGAGTCCAAACACCGTGTCCATACTGTTGTAGTACTACATATGGCTTTATAAATGTACCGATTAAATGCCAATCTTACTTTCAGACAAATGTTTCTTTGACTAGAGTTGTTTTATAAATGTAGGTTAAGTTGTCTGCATAATGTCTGTCCGATTATTTCTGTTCTTTATAATTAGAGTTGTCCGTTTTTTAAATGTCAGTTCAACAAAATCACGGAAGTTTTTGGCTACTACATGTACGTAGTTTGATAAAGCCCACGTTGGCGTTGGATGAATATCACTAGAATTGTCCAATAATTATAGGTTTGAAGTCCTGGAATCGTACATGATTGTTCGTCTAATGTCTGTCGATGCCTTGTTCGCCAATGTCCGGCACCATTTTCTGCGTTTCACCAGATAACCTTTCCATGTTTACCTGGAATAGTGCATTCTTTTGTCTGAAATCAGTAGCCCAAATCAAAGACATGACGATTGATTCTCCTCTCAAGAAACGACCATGGCTGCAAAAATAAAAGAAATAAACAAATAAATAAAATGGATAAAACAGAATGTAGTTTATATTGGTACCACCTTTTTTCTTACAGGTTACGCCTATGTCTGAAGACGACTACAGAAGAAATTATCGCAAAATCCAGACAAGTCATCGATATATTGTCCTCAAAGATGACGTAACACACACATATGCTGCACCTTTTAAAATTAGTAATAGATACAGTATGCCGAAATAATGAATTAAACTGCACCATACAGGTGCTTCGTCCTCGTAGGACTCTTCGGTGATGCCAGGGCCAAAAGGTGGGAATCCAAAATTTCAAAACTAATGTAGAAGCAGAAGGGTCAGGTGTGTAAAACCCTTTTAATTCCCTTCCTAAAGCCCCTTCAAACCACTGGGAGATCAGGGCAAAACCGCGATGCTGCGTGTTAACAAAATTGCCCAGTTTTAAAAGTACAGATTTATCAGTTATTATATCCGAAGCTAATTAAATTGCTAACAGTCTATCTTAGATTTTTACGTGGAATGTGGGTATTTCAAGGTATTACATAAATCGACATACTATATATTAGTACTAAATCGAACATTTTTTGCTTCATATTGGTTAGGTGTGTGAGTGTTTTATGTCCTCTAAACAACTAGGATCATATAAAGACCCAATTTACGTAACTTCAGGAAATGTTTCGGGATTCTGAAAAATTATGAAAAAAAAATCCAGTTGATAACCATGCAAAAATAAGTCTTAAAAGAAGTAAATCTGAGTGGTAACTAGCAAGAAACTCTTGACAGAAACTTCCAAAGAATTGAAAATAATTCAGGCGGGCCCATTTCAACAACAAGCCAAAGTTAGAAAACAGTTTAAATACCGAGTTTCAACTGCTGCTGTACCAATAGCCGCGTAAGAATTCATCTTGAATATTGCTGATATCACTTAATCTTAACTAAATCTATAAATCTAATAAGTTATTTGGATTGATTTTCGCTTCAAGTTTTGTCGAACGTTACGTATACTGGGCCTTTAAAGACGTGCCGGATATAGTGCAGGAGGGCAGTCTATGTAACGAATATCCATGTGTGCAACTGTCCGCTAATCTGTTCATTCAATCTTGTCATGTACAGTATTTGTTCTTTTCCAATTCTACTTGATTATTTTGTATATGTTTCGATGTCCCTATTGTACATGAACATTGCATTCCTCTTGCTTATACTAGTATACCTATGGACCGTTAGGCTAAAAGTGAATAGATATTACATAAGGATTGCTTGTCATATGTTTGGAATTCATTGGTGTGTAACATACATTGACGCTCCTACATATTGAATGGTGCGCGTTAGCTCACCATGTTGAATAAACAGGTAAGCTAATGTATGTTTCACACCAAAAAGAATGTCAAAAATATGACAACCAATACATATATTAACACTTTTTGTAAAGCAACACACCGTTAATGAAGACATATACATATAGTATTAGTCAAAGCAAGTTTCATCGTCAGGGTAAATCAAGACAGAACAGTAATCAATCAACCATGAAGCGTGTAATCTCACACGCTACAGTTCAAACGTCAGAAACATGATGACGTCACAATGTTCCAATGAAGCGTAGCAGGCTCATATATTCGTTGTGCAGTAGAAATGTACATATAATCCGATACAGATTTGTGTTATATCAGATTAATCTCTATTAATAAATATAATATTTTCCATTCTGCACAGACCGAAAACAACACAATCAACTTACCGTGCCCTTCTGACAGGTGTCGTCCTCTACCCAAGCATGAAGGTCCCGGATGACTTGAGCAGGCCTCTTATTATCATGTAAAGCGTCACAAAGATTACAAAACTGGGCCCATATACCGGACTGTATAATCTTATACTCTGTTCTCCACTTAAAGTAGCTTTTATACAGCGTTTCATTCGTTGCTACTTTTTTAATGTATTCCCCTGCCGATTTTATGTCGGCAAAGTCAAAAATATTTATGTATGAATGTTTAATTACGGGGTAGCCTTGTTGTTGCTTTTTCCAGTTAACGATCGGAATATTGCTGGCAAAGAGTGACGCCCAGTATTTTTCGGAAACGTAATCATTACAGTAACTGTTTTCAAACTGAATCATAAACTTGTAAGATTTGAGCTTCGCATTGCACTCTTCATTATCTCGAGGGCACGATAAGTTACCACAACGACCGTAGAAGTCAACAGGCACGTGCTTTCTCAGCTGTTCCACGAGGCGGTACCGCTGAACCTCGTCATAACAATCACTATTTGTGATCGAAACATTATTCACTCTATGACGCATGAGTGTTGGAAATTCCTGATTATACCAATTTGTACGATCCGTCTTTTCGTCCTTGCTTAACGGTACTGCAACAGCAAACGGGGCTTCGATCGTCGAATCTCGTCGATAATTCATTGTCCAGTTAAAAGTGTAGCGGAAATGACGTAGGTCGGGCCAAACTCGAGTTGTCGGTTCCGCCCACCACACGACCCAAACCTGACGCGGGTCTCGGTAAGTCGGTAATCCCACCCATAACCATAAGTCAAAAATATGGAACAAAACTGCATCCGCTTCTTTGATCCGAGAACGGTCGGAAGTAACTGAACACGCACATGCGCATTCGCTCATTTGTTTTTGTAGTGTTTCCACCCAAAACCACTGCAGAAACATCGGAGTCCATACCAGAATAAGACGTTCCGGCTTCTTCTCCCAGACTCGATTTGAGAAGAAATGAACATGTTTGGATGATTCTGTCTCTCCCTGTGGCATAAGGTGGGTCCCCGAATCGGTCCACGATGAGTTGTGCATTAGGCAGATAATCCATATTTGGACATATAACAGCAAAAATATAATAGTGAATTGGCGTCCTCTCATGGCAGACATCGGAATAAGACAATTGCGAAATCTGTGGAAGAAATAAAAATAAAATAAATGGAGGTTCATATAATCATAATAACACCCCTCCCCATCTCCACTTTCCCCCGTGAACTTCGAGCATTGAACCTTTTATTTGGTTTGATTGAATTTGTTTTACGTCTTATTAAAAGACAGGGTTATTTAAGGACGTGCCTGGTTTTGGAGGTGGAGGAAAGCTTAAGTACCCGGAGAAAAACCACCGAATTACGGTCAGTACCTGGCAACTGCCCCAAATAGGATTCGAACTCGCAACCCAGAGGTGGAGAGCCAGTGGTAGAATGTCGGAGCACCATAACCACTCTGCCAAAGCAGCCCCAGAGAGTAAACCTTTAAACCTTGATACAGTGTACCTGACTATCGAAATAGACATGTGGGCAGCTGTAGAACTCAATAACTATACATAACAACTTCAATGTATGAGTTAAAGTGAATAATTACATTTCTCACTTGTTTAGCTTAGTTAAGTCTTACTTTGGATAAATCAGCATATATATATATCGTACGCAATGTAAAAAGGCTCAGCGGATTGATATCTGTTTTAAATATGGCGCTGTTCTCGCTTCAGAGCGATATATATTCGATGACAGTCATTGTTTGGTTTCTTCATCATTTTAAAACAAGGAACATATTTGGGATCCATTTCGGCTATGAAAAGATTAAAAGATGAAAAATATTGTTTTACGCTGCGTATTTTCTAAATTTACCAATATATCGATGTAGATTCACCGGGATTATATTGTCTTAGCAAACAATGGCTGCCGTGGTTACCATCGTAACAACCAGCCTCGAATGGATTCTTCTTTGTTTTAAACATTATTAATTATGTTAATATAAGGATTGCACCTCATTTCGACTGGTTACACGGTAATTTTCCAGCAGTTTTCAACGAACATATTCATTATGAAGCGCTAAAGCTAAATATGTTGATTCTGTGTTGGGGTGTGTACTGTTTATAACAAAGGTTAAGTGTGGTCTTTGGCCTTGACCTTTGACTCTTCAACATTAACCTTGACCTTAAACCACTAATTCTAGTTCCTATAATGTGTAGAACCATTCCGTTTTAAGGGACTATTTAGATTTAAAATGTGTGACATTAAAACAATGAAGAATGGTGTCTAACAATAGGACTGAACGAAATAACCTTCATGAACTGAAGGTATACTTACATGGATTTTATTATTGGGGTTGGGGAAGTAAACAATATTACTGCGCATGTATGGAAATATTTACCTCATCGCTATGGTGTTTCTGGTCGATACCTGTGGAAATAAAACATTTGGAATGATATAAGATGATTAAGTCCAAACGAATTCAAAGCATGCTTAAATACAGTCATCGAAAATCAATGGAAGAAGTACGTCACAACATTATTTGCAATATCATCGGACGACATTTTGATTATCGAAAGACAGATAAAACGATACTCAATTTCTCTCATATCTCACCATGATGGAACGAGTTTGTCCATGTAAGAAAGCTATCTAGGAACACTCAATGTTATCTTATACATGTAGCATATAGCGCGACGTGACGTCACAATGGCGTGACGTCATGAATACGGTAAACTCTTATGCTAAAAAGAGAAAAAGACGACGTGATGGAATTTCCACTTTTAACCGTGAATATAAGAAAGCTGAGATTATTTTTTTCTGCATAAACATTGTCTCCAAATATGGTGCGTGCCTAATCACGCTGGCTTATTTGTTTTTACCAAAAAAAACAACCTCTGGAAGATGAAATGACAGAAAACTACTCTAAAAGATATAGAAAAATTCCTCAGGAAAATTTTCAAATTTGGCAAATTTTTAGGTTTTATCAAATTGAAAATAAACTTGTGAAATTGTCCTATCTTACAACTTATGTCATGCAAGAGTTTAAAAAAAAACATTATATTGTATCGACAATAGTATTAAAATTATGCAAATGAGATGTATGTCACAGACACGTATTATAGTTCAAATTATAGAAATGTGTAGTTGTAAGGTAGAGATGTGTAGTAGTTAAGGTAGAAATGTGTAGTAGTTAGGTAGAGATGTGTAGTAGTAAGGTAGAGATGTGTAGTAGTAAGGTAGAGATGTGTAGTAGTAAGGTAGAGATGTGTAGTAGTTAAGGTAGAGATGTGTGGTAGTAAGGTAGAGATGTGTAGTAGTAAGGTAGACATGTGTAGTAGTAAGGTAGAGATGTGTAGTAGTAAGGTAGAGATGTGTAGTAGTAAGGTAGAGATGTGTAGTAGTAAAGTAGAGATGTGTAGTAGTAAAGTAGAAATGTGTAGTAGTAAGGCAGAGATGTGTAGTAGTTAAGGTAGAAATGTGTAGTAGTAAGGTAGAGATGTGTGGTAGTAAGGTAGAGATGTGTAGTAGTAAGGTAGATATGTGTAGTAGTAAGGTAGAGATGTGAAGTAGTAAGGTACAGATGTGTAGTAGTAAGGTACAGATGTGTAGTAGTAAGGTAGAGATGTGTGGTAGTAAGGTACAGATGTGTGGTAGTAAGGTAGAGATGTGTAGTAGTAAGGTAGTGATGTGTAGTAGTAAGGTAGAGATGTGTAGTAGTAAGGTAGAGATATGTAGTAGTAAGGTAGAGATGTGTAGTAGTAAGGTAGATATGTGTAGTAGTAAGGTACAGATATGTAGTAGTAAGGTAGAGATGTGTAGTAGTAAGGTAGAGATGTGTAGTAGTAAAGTAGAGATGTGTGGTAGTAAGGTACAGATGTGTGGTAGTAAGGTAGAGATGTGTAGTAGTAAGGTAGTGATGTGTAGTAGTAAGGTAGAGATGTGTAGTAGTAAGGTACAGATGTGTGGTAGTAAGGTAGAGATGTGTAGTAGTAAGGTACAGATGTGTGGTAGTAAGGTAGAGATGTGTAGTAGTAAGGTACAGATGTGTGGTAGTAAGGTAGAGATGTGTAGTAGTAAGGTAGTGATGTGTAGTAGTAAGGTAGAGATGTGTAGTAGTAAGGTAGAGATATGTAGTAGTAAGGTAGAGATGTGTAGTAGTAAGGTAGATATGTGTAGTAGTAAGGTACAGATATGTAGTAGTAAGGTAGAGATGTGTAGTAGTAAGGTAGAGATGTGTAGTAGTAAAGTAGAGATGTGTAGTAGTAAGGTAGTGATGTGTAGTAGTAAGGTAGAGATGTGTAGTAGTAAGGTAGTGATGTGTAGTAGTAAGGTAGAGATGTGTAGTAGTAAGGTACAGATGTGTAGTAGTAAGGTAGAGATGTGTAGTAGTAAGGTAGAGATGTGTGGTAGTAAGGTAGAGATGTGTAGTAGTAAGGTACAGATGTGTAGTAGTAAGGTAGAGATGTGTGGTAGTAAGGTAGAGATGTGTGGTAGTAAGGTAGAGATGTGTAGTAGTAAGGTAGAGATGTGTGGTAGTAAGGTAGAGATGTGTGGTAGTAAGGTACAGATGTGTGGTAGTAAGGTAGAGATGTGTAGTAGTAAGGTAGAGATGTGTAGTAGTAAGGTACAGATGTGTGGTAGTAAGGTACAGATGTGTGGTAGTAAGGTAGAGATGTGTGGTAGTAAGGTACAGATGTGTGGTTGTAAGGTAGAGATGTGTAGTAGTAAGGTAGAGATATATAGTAGTAAGGTAGTGATGTGTGGTAGTAAGGTAGAGATGTATAGTAGTAAGGTAGAGATGTGTGGTAGTAAGGTAGAGATGTGTGGTAGTAAGGTAGAGATGTGTAGTAGTAAGGTACAGATGTGTGGTAGTAAGGTAGAGATGTGTGGTAGTAAGGTACAGATGTGTGGTAGTAAGGTAGAGATGTGTAGTAGTAAGGTAGAGATGTGTAGTAGTAAGGTACAGATGTGTGGTAGTAAGGTACAGATGTGTGGTAGTAAGGTAGAGATGTGTGGTAGTAAGGTACAGATGTGTGGTTGTAAGGTAGAGATGTGTAGTAGTAAGGTAGAGATATATAGTAGTAAGGTAGTGATGTGTAGTAGTAAGGTAGAGATGTGTAGTAGTAAGGTACAGATGTGTAGTAGTAAGGTAGAGATGTGTGGTAGTAAGGTAGAGATGTGTAGTAGTAAGGTAGAGATGTGTAGTAGTAAGGTAAAGATGTGTAGTAGTAAGGTAGAGATGTGTCGTAGTTAAGGTAGAGATGTGTAGTAGTAAGGTAAAGATGTGTAGTAGTAAGGTAGTGATGTGTGGTAGTAAGGTAGAGATGTATAGTAGTAAGGTAGAGATGTGTAGCAGTAAGGTACAGATGTGTAGTAGTAAGGTAGAGATGTGTGGTAGTAAGGTAGAGATGTGTCGTAGTAAGGTAGAGATGTGTAGCAGTAAGGTAGAGATGTGTGGTAGTAAGGAACAGATGTGTGGTAGTAAGGTAGAGATATGTAGTAGTAAGGTAAAGATGTGTGGTAGTAAGGTACAGATGTGTGGTAGTAAGGTAGATATGTGTAGTAGTAAGGTAGAGATGTGTGGTAGTAAGGTAGAGATATGTAGTAGTAAGGTACAGATGTGTAGTAGTAAGGTACAGATGTGTAGTAGTAAGGTAGAGATGTGTAGTAGTAAGGTAGAGATGTGTCGTAGTAAGGTAGAGATGTGTGGTAGTAAGGTAGAGATGTGTAGTAGTAAGGTAGAGATGTGTAGTAGTAAGGTAGATATGTGTAGTAGTAAGGTACAGATGTGTAGTAGTAAGGTAGAGATGTGTAGTAGTAAGGTAGAGATGTGTAGTAGTAAGGTAGAGATGTGTAGTAGTAAGGTACAGATGTGTGGTAGTAAGGTAGAGATGTGTAGTAGTAAGGTAGATATGTGTAGTAGTAAGGCAGAGATGTGTAGTAGTTAAGGTAGAAATGTGTAGTAGTAAGGTAGAGATGTGTAGTAGTAAGGTACAGATGTGTAGTAGTAAGGTAGAGATGTGTAGTAGTAAGGTAGAGATGTGTGGTAGTAAGGTAGAGATGTGTAGTAGTAAGGTACAGATGTGTAGTAGTAAGGTAGAGATGTGTGGTAGTAAGGTAGAGATGTGTGGTAGTAAGGTAGAGATGTGTAGTAGTAAGGTAGAGATGTGTGGTAGTAAGGTAGAGATGTGTGGTAGTAAGGTACAGATGTGTGGTAGTAAGGTAGAGATGTGTAGTAGTAAGGTAGAGATGTGTAGTAGTAAGGTACAGATGTGTGGTAGTAAGGTACAGATGTGTGGTAGTAAGGTAGAGATGTGTGGTAGTAAGGTACAGATGTGTGGTTGTAAGGTAGAGATGTGTAGTAGTAAGGTAGAGATATATAGTAGTAAGGTAGTGATGTGTGGTAGTAAGGTAGAGATGTATAGTAGTAAGGTAGAGATGTGTGGTAGTAAGGTAGAGATGTGTGGTAGTAAGGTAGAGATGTGTAGTAGTAAGGTACAGATGTGTGGTAGTAAGGTAGAGATGTGTGGTAGTAAGGTACAGATGTGTGGTAGTAAGGTAGAGATGTGTAGTAGTAAGGTAGAGATGTGTAGTAGTAAGGTACAGATGTGTGGTAGTAAGGTACAGATGTGTGGTAGTAAGGTAGAGATGTGTGGTAGTAAGGTACAGATGTGTGGTTGTAAGGTAGAGATGTGTAGTAGTAAGGTAGAGATATATAGTAGTAAGGTAGTGATGTGTAGTAGTAAGGTAGAGATGTGTAGTAGTAAGGTACAGATGTGTAGTAGTAAGGTAGAGATGTGTGGTAGTAAGGTAGAGATGTGTAGTAGTAAGGTAGAGATGTGTAGTAGTAAGGTAAAGATGTGTAGTAGTAAGGTAGAGATGTGTCGTAGTTAAGGTAGAGATGTGTAGTAGTAAGGTAAAGATGTGTAGTAGTAAGGTAGTGATGTGTGGTAGTAAGGTAGAGATGTATAGTAGTAAGGTAGAGATGTGTAGCAGTAAGGTACAGATGTGTAGTAGTAAGGTAGAGATGTGTGGTAGTAAGGTAGAGATGTGTCGTAGTAAGGTAGAGATGTGTAGCAGTAAGGTAGAGATGTGTGGTAGTAAGGAACAGATGTGTGGTAGTAAGGTAGAGATATGTAGTAGTAAGGTAAAGATGTGTGGTAGTAAGGTACAGATGTGTGGTAGTAAGGTAGATATGTGTAGTAGTAAGGTAGAGATGTGTGGTAGTAAGGTAGAGATATGTAGTAGTAAGGTACAGATGTGTAGTAGTAAGGTACAGATGTGTAGTAGTAAGGTAGAGATGTGTAGTAGTAAGGTAGAGATGTGTCGTAGTAAGGTAGAGATGTGTGGTAGTAAGGTAGAGATGTGTAGTAGTAAGGTAGAGATGTGTAGTAGTAAGGTAGATATGTGTAGTAGTAAGGTACAGATGTGTAGTAGTAAGGTAGAGATGTGTAGTAGTAAGGTAGAGATGTGTAGTAGTAAGGTAGAGATGTGTAGTAGTAAGGTACAGATGTGTGGTAGTAAGGTAGAGATGTGTAGTAGTAAGGTAGATATGTGTAGTAGTAAGGTACAGATGTGTAGTAGTAAGGTACAGATGTGTGGTAGTAAGGTAGAGATGTGTAGTAGTAAGGTAGAGATGTGTAGTAGTAAGGTACAGATGTGTAGTAGTAAGGTAGAGATGTGTAGTAGTAAGGTAGAGATGTGTAGTAGTAAGGTAGAGATGTGTAGTAGTAAGGTACAGATGTGTGGTAGTAAGGTAGAGATGTGTGGTAGTAAGGTACAGATGTGTAGTAGTAAGGTACAGATGTGTGGTAGTAAGGTAGAGATGTGTGGTAGTAAGGTACAGATGTGTAGTAGTAAGGTAGAGATGTGTGGTAGTAAGGTACAGATGTGTAGTAGTAAGGTAGAGATA
Source organism: Mimachlamys varia (assembly GCA_947623455.1). NCBI lineage: Eukaryota > Metazoa > Mollusca > Bivalvia > Pectinida > Pectinidae > Mimachlamys > Mimachlamys varia. The sequence continues at coordinate 33,485,124 of OX392540.1, forward strand.
TGTAGTAGTAAGGTACAGATGTGTGGTAGTTAGGTACAGATGTGTAGTAGTAAGGTACAGATGTGTGGTAGTTAGGTACAGATGTGTAGTAGTGGTTTGGTAAATAATATCCCGTTTAATTGTATTTAGCTACTAGATATGGTGAATTTAGCAGACCTCGCTGGTAGGGAGCTCCCCGACCCTTGGAAAGCTGAATTCCCCTGCTATGTAGAGCTAGAAAATAATATCTTTAAAATCTGTTAAAGGCCCAATATACGTAACTTCAGGGAAATTTTCGTTATTCTAAAAAAATCTGAAAAAAATCCGGTTGATAACCATGCAAAAATAAGCCTAAAACGAAGGAAACCTGAGCGGTAACTAACAAGAAACTCTTGACAAAAAAATCCAAAGAATTGAAAATAATTTAGGTGGGGCCCACTTCAACAACAAACCGAAGGTAGAAGACGGTTCGAAATGGACGCGTGTTTACAAATAGCGTGTTTCAACTGCTGCTGTACCGATAACCGCGAAAGAATATATCTTGAATATTGCTGATATCAGTTAATCTTAACAAAATCTATAAATATAATATGTTATTAGGCTTGATTTTCGCTTCAAGTTTTGTCGAAAGTTACTAATATTGTGCCTTTAAATGATTCATTTGATCTAATACTAAACTGTAGTAATCTGTTAAAGACATACTTTTTATTACATGTTTAATTTGTAAGTACAATCTCAGAGAGCTTGTTAGGTAGGGGCTGTCCCAATCACCTTCTCCCTGGATTGGAATCTGTGATCGGTCTATCAATGTATTAGGATATTACTAGGCTTTATTTTGAATACGGTTTAGATAACTGATCATCGCTATTTAACTATATGGTTAACACTATGTAACTATGATGCTTGTATGGTGTAATTGTGATGTATGACATGTTAATAAACAAATTGATTGATTGATTGATTATAAAGTAGTGTAAGGTAAACACGTGTAGTAAAGAGAGTCGTGTACAGTGACGTTTAGAATACAGTTTGTACCTGTAGATTAAGAATCTAGAAATCGTTAATTAAGGTACATAAGTAGACCGATAGTCCGCCATTTAAAACATTGAATTCCTCCCATGTGTCGTTAGAGCGTATATTCTTACCTGTAATTAAATATCCAGAATTGTCCCAACGTAAATCCGTACTACCTGTCCTACCCAGGGTACACACAACCACGACCAAATTCTTTCACTGTAAACATTATAGGATCGGTATTTTCTTCCAACAAAGCTATTTTAAAATGAGACAATACTTGTAAATTTTACACAAGGTTAAAATGATCAGTGCCAGATTCGTCTTTGTTCTGACTACGCTTGTCACATGGCGTCGTTCAATATCAACAAGGCTTTACACATAATGCAAACAATTCCATTTGCGATCGAATCAGCCTGGTAATGGTTATGCCGTACGGCGACCGATCTGGTCAAGCATTTAAATCCATACCTATTTATAATCGCGAACAAAAAAAGAGGCCCACGGGCCTTTAACAGTCAGTTGACAAGTTCCCGTTACCTGTCGTTGAGGTCAATATCGGTATGTTTCCGCCCCTTTAACCTATCACTTGACTTAAATTCTTGTTCCGGCGAGTTTGCATGTCATTGTTTGTCTTTGTTTTTTGCAATGCATATTAAGTGAGATTTAAAACTGTATTGACTCTTGACTGTGTGACAACACTACAAACATACATACAGATCGTTCTATATATTGACACCGTTCGGTTGGTGCGGTTGATATAGGGCACTTGCCTTTCACCAAGGCGACCGGGGTTCATTCTCCGTTCAGATGTGAAAAGGTACCGTATGGAGTCGCCTGCCCGACTACGTGTGTTTTTCTCCGGTGTTCCCACAATAAGACCCCCTAGCGCTAACATCCGGGCCAACCAGATTTATTTAGATAATGTTTGGACGGTACTATTGACCTCTGTACAATTTATAAGAGGGACTTTTAGGTTGGCTTTATATCTGTTCTGATTATTATACTCATGATACTGGAGAGACGGTAATCCGAGCTCTAGTCAGGGGCGTAGCTGGAGGTATTTTGATGTGCAAGCCCCGTGACGTTTTCAATTTTGGGGAGGGGGAGGGGGTGGATCACATTTGGACTTCAAATGGTGCCATTGTTTTGGACTTGTTGAAATCATCATTGTCTGGCCTATCATTATACAAATTATTAATCCGAAAATTGAATACAATATGTTTTATTTCCATGATGTATGGAAACAAAATCATTATCCATAGCTTTCTTATGTCATGAACTCGTCAGTAAGTAAAACCAGAGACATTTACATGTAAAACCATCTTTGATATACATACGTCTCAGTTTATAAGTATATATGTTCTGTGCAGGACTCAGGAAGTAAGAACTTATGCTTGTGTTCTTAAGCATAAGTTTGTATAATTCGAATAGGCCTAGTTTCACGAAAGTTCCTTAACTTAAAAATCTCCATAGAAAGCATTAATGAATTAACGGGAAAATCTTAAGTTAAAGGAATTTTCCTTAATTTCTGTAATGCTTTCCTAACGAGATATTTAACTTAAGGAATTTTGGCCGGGCTCATTAATAATTGTATTTGCTGACATTTGTTTGAACCGAAATGAAGTAAAAATTTGTCCTTCTTTTATTACGCTTAGAATTTGTTATGGTCATTTATTCAAAGATTGGTAAAAAAAAAGAAATATACAGCAAATGAAATCATTTATTTCTTAGACTGTATAAAACAATTAAACTATGGTAGTATTTAAACACAGGGGGTTTCCCAACATCAAAGACAACATTTATGGTTTTGGCTTTAACTGTATAACACAGATTGAAATTGGGTTAAACAGTCTTAGTTATTTTATTCATATTTTTTTCGGAGTGCATGGGAATGTCTATTTATTGTCTATCCACCAGAATAAGGATTTCATCATTTCAGGACCTGAAAAATATGAGAAAAAATGTTTTTAAGAGCTGTACATAATTGAAAGAAATATTAACTCTTTGAAAGAATATATATAAACATATATGTATCCATAGAATACAATTAATGGAAGGAATTACTGAGAGAAACAATAATGAGAATTACTAACTCTTCAGGTTTTTCCATTGATCTTCATGTATAATATGATAACTACATGTAGCTGTAGTCCACCCATACATTCTCCCTAAGGGTCATCCATAAGGGTCAACTAATAAAAATGTTACAGATCAAAATAATGAAAAGAGTACAGTGTATATTAATTAAAATAATCTCTACATTAACTTCAACCTTGGATGTGTAACAAAAATATGTATCAAATTTCAAATTTTCAATACAGTATGTAATGTATATACATATTAGATAACATACTGTACATGTATATACTGTAAAGTGTAAACTATTCCTTACATGGAATTGTATCTGTCTGCCTCTCAAGATATAAATGTATATTTCAGGTGGTAACATTAAATGTGAGACATCAAGCGACAAGTACACTGTACAGTGTACATGTAGCTACATGTATACAGATGATTAACACTTAAGCCAAATTCTTCAATCCATATATACAAAATCTCTAGGGTCAATACCATCAATGTCTTAAAAGTTTCTCTTGTATATATAAAAAAAAACATAACACAATACTCGCATCTGAGAAAGGAATAAACACACCATTTTCACAATATGATTTACAAATAAAACATATGATATGTGCATAACTTTAAAAGGAAATAAAATTATTTTGAGTTAAATCACCATAATCATGTTTGTAAACGATACATGTATTGACAGAATGAGGTTACCAAACCAAATTTTGTTTTCGAAATTTTTGTATCCATACATTGTACATGATGTTAATAGGGAGTTTTCCTGTTTTGGCTCACTTTCTAACAAAAAAAATCAATGAATTTCAACATTTCAAATATTCAATCATAATAGAAATACAGACATTTTCCACTTTGGTTTGTCAAAGCATACTTCTTCTCAGCTCTTCCTAATTTTGGCACTACCGCTGAGCGTTTTAAACCAGCCAAGTCTTGTATTGATATAAAGATTGTTTTTGTAGAAACTTAGTCTGATAATATCAATTGAAAACTTAAATAATGAAGTTTCTTACAAGAGGGCCAGGTGAAAATATGCCAATTACAAATGCTGTTTTCCCTTACAACTGATATAGTACTATGCTCTACTCTGAGACATTTAAAGTGATTGGTTACCAAAAACACATTATTCATGTATGGACATAAACGTAGTACACTGATATAGAACAAGTGATGGTTCGGGTTTGTACCGCAATTACTGTTTGTGCCTACCCAAATTTTTAATGCAATTTTCAAACAAGCACTTTTTAAATCAAAATCAATCAAATAAACAAAATAGTTTGCTTAAAAACTACCTACCACAGGCACTTAGTTATGATAACCCAGGTTTTGCCGAGGGTCGACTACGTAACAGGGAAAGTAAAGATGGATATAATACGAAACTATTCTGTAATTTCTGAATTTTCTGTAATTGTTATCTATTTTTCACAAACATGCATCGTAATTTGGAGCACAAACAGTACTAGATCAGGCCTAAAGATTACGCTAGGCTACACTCACACAAAAGCAAATAACTTACGTATCGTGATCATCGTAGGCTATATAAGTTAAATCTACAGGAAGGTTTGTCGTCTTGCTGTGTGTCCGTTAACAATATTTATTGAGAAAGAATATTCACCTTTATTCATTCACAGCCCTGACAAGTAGGTCTAGATCTCCGGAAACATCGATGCGCGGTAATCCAAATCCGCCAAAAGTCATCGTTTGTTTACATCGCTTTCCTGGACTTTCTGCGAAAAGAGTTCCATTAAGGTCGCTTAGGTTGCGAAAAAGTGAAGGAAATTTTCCTTAGCTAAGGAGCTCCTTAGTTAAGTTAAAGGCCCAATATACGTAACTTTCGGCAAAACTTGAAGCGAAAATCAAGCCTTATAACTGATTATATTTATAGATTTAGTTAAGATTAACTGATATCGGCAATATTGGAGATGAATTCTTTCGCGGTTACCGATACAGCAGCAGTTGAAACACGCTATTTGTAAACACGCGTCCATTTCGAACCGTCTTCTACTTTTCGGTTTGTTGTTGAAGTGGGCCCCACCTGAATTATTTTCAATTCTTTGGATTTTTTTGTCCAAAGTTTCCTGTTAGTTACCGCTCAGGTTTACTTTGTTTTAGGCTTATTTTTGCATGGTTATCAACTGGATTTTTTTCCAGAATTTTTCAGAATCACGAAAATTTCCCAGAAGTTACGTATATTGGGCCTTTAAGGAACGTTCATGAGAAGCATTTTTCGGAAAACCTTAGCTAAGGAATCCCTTAGCGAATTTAAGTTAAGGAAGCATTTAAGTTAAGGAACGTTGATGAAACCGGGGCCTGGTATTACAGATATAGTATAAATTGTTATTCATTAAAATTGTAATTGTGAATTGCAATGTTTTATTTGTACTATGTATTAATGTTACCTATATGCAGAATTGCATTTGGAAATAAAAAAAAAAAAAACTTGAAAACTAGTGATCTGGCGACCACAACGTATTTATCTTGCGGACGTAACTTAATTGTCTGGCAACCGCCACGATTATCTGGAGAACAAGCCTGTAATTGGTGCTACTAGTGAAAATATTGTATTCGCCAGATACAAATATTTTCAGTTCGTGCACTAACAGGCTTCCGTACATTTCTTTTATTAGAGTTACCTTTCTTTGCATAAAGGGAGCTGACCAGGTGTATGTAGGCCGGCGTCCTTTCCGTCTGACTGTTATTAGTGTGTCAGCTCTGGTTGCTTAGTGTGACGAAAACATTGCGCAATAGTTTTCTTTTGTATCAACCCATTCACACACGCATAACAATTAAATAAGGTATTACAACCTTTGAATCGGAATCCAAGGGTGCAGGTGTCCTCAGGGGTGAATAAAGCGGCCTTTACTGAGGTTTGGTTTTATTAAGGATCATCGCGCTACTGCCAGAATATAATAAGAAGTTTTCGATATGACTTAAGCTTTAAATATAGTATTCCTGAGAGAAAAAATATTTTATTTTAATAGCAGAACTTTCATGGCAAAAAAAACATATAGAATCAGCATAAGTCACGCCTACCGTACATATTTTCAGGATATTATTTTTCAGAATAAGAAAAATGTGTTCTTTTTTCAAGTGTATTATCAGAATACAAAATAATTTCTGAAACTTACATCTTCAGACTATCCAGCTTTTGGATAAATGATTGAAATGTTGCAACATGAGTTCCTATCACGACAATTTTTATCATAGCAGTGTCAAAACCTCGTTAAGCAAGGACTAAATCCTGTTCTGTTGAGGTTTATTGGGGTATAAGCGTCATTGGGTCTTGAAACAAATTTAAAGCAGTTCATATCAGATTTGTCTCTAAACCCATTGAGGTTTATACCCCCATAAACCTCAACAGAACAGAACATGATTAAATCCTTATATTTATTTACATGTAGGTTTGGGGTTATTTCTAAAATACTGGACTTGTGCAGGTCTATACAGCGGAAGGTATCAATAAATGTAACGTCATCCCGATGAAATTGATAGCAGTTTTTGTATTGATAACAACTATAAAACGATACAACACAAAGGTGATTCAATTTGAAAACTGAAACAAAACCTAGGTTGCTAACAGCTTGGAAAAGGGGACTAACCCCTGAACTACTACACTGGTGTATTATACCCCAACTGGAGAGTTCACCAAAAAATAACGTTTAAACTCTTTGGTAGGTACGACGCGAGTTTTACGTCGATTCCGAGATACTTTTTCTCTCCGGAGTCGACCAGATTTTAGATATGCATGTGTACTTACGTTGTTCCGCAAAAGCATCAGTATAGCACCAAACTATTTCATGAATATGCAAAAAAAAAAGGCTTGCGTCAAGTTTCCAAACGCCATGTCTATCTACATTGTAGGCCGACTGATCGGTAGAAATATCATTTTTAAACGTTCTCTTTTCGCTATTTTTTGTGCTGATTTATCGACGTTTTACTCCATCAAAGTTCTTCTTCTTCTTCATCTTCTTGGGGTTAATGTCCTGCCTTCAAATTGAAGCTTATAGGGCGTTTACCGGGTATTTTCTGATTTGCGTTCAGGTGTGAAATTAAGTAAAATGGTCAAAACTTCGTAAATTTTACAATTTTTTTTTATAATTATCTCACTTATTATTTACCAATCTTTCCATACACGAAAGATGGTTCTGCACTACAGTTACTCTTTAATGTCTCACGTGACTGTCAAATCACGTGACATTTATTCTGGAAAGTTGTATCTTGGAAACAGCGTATTTATACATTTATATACAACGTCATTTACAGTGCATACATGTAGATATACAATGTTTACAAGCAGTACAATCATCATACTAATTTAACCTTTACCAATAAGGACGTGCTTATAATTTACTGGTCATACATACTGTATACCAACGGATAATATCTCCCTGTTTAAGAAGTTTCGTATATATGCCTCCATTAATGACTGATCTTGATGTCCTAGAGAATGGGTTCCGGAGACCGGAGCGATATCCATCATGTAATCCGTCTTTTTCAAGACTGGAATAAGTGAACACGTACACTTTATTCTGAAAACAACGAAAAATACTGAAATCGAAGCAAATAAAAATAAAAAAAAAAATTAAATGTGACATACCCACAGGCATGTGAAATACCGCGAGAATGGATAACGCCTCAATAGACATTTCCGATTTTCAGGTACACGGATGACTACACGGACGCGGACGCGGACTACTGGTAAATTGGGGGTCGTCTCAAAAACTATTTGGTTCGAATTCATATGCTTTGTCTAACTGATACTAGCTTCTCGATGATGAACGCTTTAAATTCACTTGCATTTTACTTACACACGTGTATTCGACAACACTGAAGTATGGGTGCAAATAACTATAATGAAACGCCATTACGGAAATATCTGTTCCACTCTCCATTCTATCAATTACATTATTCAATATCAAAGTAATAAATAAATTAATTAATTAATGTATGTTTGCCGATTTACCTACAATGTATATGTACATGTATGTTTACATGTTTATTTGTGCCATTTCGTGTAGTTCAACGGGAAAGGGGTATATTGGCAAAACAAGTATACATACATACATGAACGATACACATAATGCCCGCAGGTGCTAGGCACAGACCTATGTCACTGTGAAATGATTGTCAGATACTTTTTTTTTTACCTTATTCGAGAAAGGAAAAAAAAATATCTGACAATCTTTTCATAGTGACATAGGTCCGTGCCTAGCCCCTGTGATAATGCCATCTCCATACCTAAAATTATACGGAATATATATATGGTATATTTCATCAATCGGGGAGAATTGCGACGTCGACTTTTCATTTGAATGGGATAGGCTTGAAGATATGTATATTTGATAAAAAAATGAGAATAAATCAAACGCACAATTGTAGCACCCCCCCCCCCCCCCCCCTTTTTTTTTTTTTGCATAGTGCAACACTGCGGACTTGCCACGAGTGCTTCCACATCAACATAGTGTGTAGCTTAGCGACCGCTAGTGTGCGACAAATAGTTGTCATTTCGTATACCCGCATACATGTTTGAAATGTGCATTGTCTAGGTTTCCTTACAAGAGTGCGCGGTACGAAATTTCCCTTTAGCTCAGTCGGTACAGCATCGGGCAGGCAGAAGAGCCAAGGGTCGCGGGTTCGAGCCCCAACAAAAGGCTTTATCTTTTTCTCTTTTCCTTGTTCTATTACAGACATACATCTTACATGTGTTTGTTTGTTGTATAAGATTTGAAATGGATACTTTGAATTATTATTGATAACGCATATGCATGTTATAAACTATATATAAACATACCAGCACCTAAAAACCTAGTATTTACAAATATACCTTTGAAACGCCCCTTGTCGGCGTCCGTCTCCGTGTCGGTACTCCGTGTACCTGAAAATCGGAAATGTCTAGTAGGCCGCAATATCAGCGAGCAGGCAGATATCTCGTATATCAAGCTGTCGTCTTTGATGTTAAAAGTACATATATACACTTACCTAAATATCAACAATTCGGTACATATATATGTAAGTAATATGTATGCCAACATATGTAATAGGAATCGTGTCCGGCAGTGTCTCTCTGTAAGCAAGAACATGGTACAGTGTTTCTAGAGTTGTCTCTCTTGTGACGTGTCCAACACTAGGCAATGCCTTTAAGAAAGTAATATTTTATAAGTAACTAAGGGAGGTTACCAGCTCCTGTAACTAGGATTAATAACACGGACCAATTTATCTCAAAAATCTCATTTCGTGATACATCTAAGAATCCTATGTATCACAACCAACAATTATAACGAAGTGTGGCAAAATGCTTTTCTGGTTAGCCTTTAGCTTTAAAGGCCCAATATACGTAACTTCGGGGAAATTTTCGTCATTCTGAAAAATTCTGAAAAAAAATCCAGTTGATTACCATGCATAAATAAGCCTAAAACGAAGTAAACCTGAGCGGTAACTAACAAGAAACTCTTGACAAAAAAATCCAAAGAATTGAAAATAATTCAGGTGGGGCCCACTTTAACAACAAACCGAAGGTAGAAGACGGTTCGTAATGGACGCTTGTTTACAAATAGCGTGTTTTAACTGCTGCTGTACCGGTAACCGCGAACGAATTCATCTTGAATATTGCTGATATCAGTTAATCTTAACTAAATCTATAAATGAAATAAGTTTATTAGACTTGATTTTCGCTTCAAGTTTTACCGAAAGTTACGTATATTGGGCCTTTAACGAATTTTTTATGAAAAGAAACAAAATATACCGTTAAGAATTTTGATGAAAACTATAAAAGATGAAATAAGCAGTTTTATTAATGAGTGGGAAATAACCCAAAACACTAAGAGCTAAACGGTCTGTTCGAGTTATACGATTTTGAGTTAATGGTGTTCGATTGTAGTTGTGTTGTTAGTAGCACTTATTTCTCTTGTAGGCAAGAAGACGATTTCTGATTGGTCAGTTTGCAATTATATGCGTCCGTAACGACAAGTCTGAAATGTTTTCATGGTCCCTAAATTACATAAATATGCATATATATATATATATCATTATTCCATTAATACTCATGTAATTACACGTATCCGAGGATAATTTATGGTACGTCCAGATTGGTTCAACGCATCAATACAAGATCAATACAAATATATACATGTGCATGATTGCATCTGTCTTTAATACACAAGTTCAGTTATTTTCAAATTATTTTTTAATAAATAAACCTGCCGAATTCAGTTTGCAGTCATAGGTCCATGGATGCCATTGACCAATTGTTGACGCTTTTCACAACAAGCATACACGATAGATACATTACAACATACACGATAGATACATTACAACATACACGATAGATACATTACAACATACACGATAGATACATTATTTAAACGAAGTGCTGAGAAAAAATGTTATTGATATTTTATGAAATGAACAGATTCTAATTGAAAATGGTAAATATAATTATTGAATCGATTTTAGTTGGCATTTATAGGCATTACATTGCTTCCTTTTTTAAGCCGCCGCCCCCCCCCCCCCCCTCCAAACTTGTCTTTCAGATTTGGATTTAAACCCTTGAACCTTTTGAACTGTAGATGGAAGTTCTACCAATTAAGAGTTGTTGTTAAGATATTGTCGCCGACGTCCCAGTCCCAGTCCCGCTGAGCCATTGTTTGAAAATTCTTGCAAAAGATATTGAAATTAGATTTCTTTTATTCATTTGTTTCAAGAAACTTTGTGTCTGCAATAAGTTTCGATGGCTACTAAAGTTTTTTTTGGTGATAAACATTTTAAAATGGTAGAAGAAAACATAATATTTTTGATCATTTCTTTATGGGTGTAGCGTGTAGCAGTCTATTGCGAAGGAGAATCATTTTCAAAAAGAAAAAAAAAATTATTTAAAAGTGTTGCTATTTGCACATGGTCCCTCTTGTCCCCACAACCAAGAACCTCCCTGGACCCACTCTGAAATTAATCCAATTCAAAATACGCCCATGCAAGTAACGACTAAATTATATATGATGACTATTTTTAATTATTTATTAAATATTATCCTAAGAAATTTAAAGTATGCCGAGTAGGTGTCTGTCCATCAACAACTACCTGGTGTAAAGTACAGCGGTCAATATTGACCAGTCCTGCCAATACCGTGTAATGTTGGCCAGTCGTGTAGCCAATTCATTAGTATCTTAATGGTTTCTCAAACACTGACGCTTACGCACCGAAAAAGAATGTCGTTTACATCATTATAAATTGTATCATCCATCTTCTTGACTGACAATCAATGTCTAGCCAGAATTCCTCTCGGAAGAACTCGGTTTCTTGTTTTATTATTCTGAGGAAAGAATGCTGTCGAGGTGAACCGAATGGTCAGAATTCGTGCATCTGCTTTTGTACAAACAATCGGCGGGTGTCGTCTTATCTAGGGCCTTTCACTCAACATACTTGGACGGATTTATTTTAGTAAGTTATAACAACGACAGTCTGTTGACAAGATATATACAATTGTTTACTTTTAATTGTCTATCTAAACAAACGGTTTTCTGGTGGCCTACCTGTACCGATATTGGTCGACAACCGCAGATTAAGTGACACGTGGTGACTAGTTCCTGTCCCTGAAATTTCTTTGTTTCATATTTGCCGTAAAAATACAAAGTTCGCATAACAAATAATAATAAAAAATAATAATGAATAAAAATATTTTTATTGGAGTGTCACATATTGATCTACATCAAATACATATAAATAATCATAAAATGTTACATGTATCAATATCCAGCCAAAGATAATTTGACTTATGAGACACTATATAATACAGATTTAACCTTATATATAAAGGGTCTAAAAAGTATCTATATACTTTCACATTATCATCATGATATATATAAACTTTCGTTTTAAACAATAGCTAGGTTTCATGATCGATAAAGTGATTACGGTTAAGAGTGCTGTGATAAGCACTATTAGAATACATGTATCTTATTTCACATTCATTAAAGGTTTGTTCATTGTCACTTTTTCTGAAAAAAAGTCGAATGAACAAAAATAGCGCTGATTAAATGGCGGCTCTTTTTTCAGACGAAAATATGAAGTTACGTTCTACTCTTGTAAAAGTTTAGCATGGATTTGGGTGGGGGGGGGGGGGGGGGGGAGGGGGGAGGAGGTCGGATGTACGTTTTTCACGATCAGTTGATCTTCTTTTCAAGGTCAGTCGGTTACCAGTGGCGTAGCTAGGGTGTTTTGAAGTGTACGCAGATGTGGTGCCGAAGACAGCACCCGAAGCGCTAGGAAGCACAGGGACCTGAGAATTTGTTACAGCTAGTTTTGGACCTAAATAGGGTGTTTAGAGTAATTTTACACTTTTGGGGGTTAAGATCAGTAAAGCTATGTTAAATAAATAAAGTTTATATATTTATATAAAAATCAGTGCTTTAAATAGTTTAAATATCTATTCCAAAATTGTGTTTAGTGTTTGTTGTCACCTTTCTGCAGATCTATTTATTTTTTAAATTACTTGATCTGTAGTTGAATTAGCTATATCTACATTATACACTGGAAATTAACATAACGGCAGGACAGGAGCCAATAATGAAACGGATATGACGTAACAAGTGGTCACCAACGTACATATGACGGGTCAGTATTTACTATATATAAAGTAAGGCCAAAATAATCTGGAAATGTGGTCATACATCGTCACTTGACCATTGGCGGTGGTTGATAAACAGATACATGGTCAAAATTTTAATTTAAGCATAGGTATTTCTTAAAATATGTACATTGTTGAATGTGAGTTATTTCCCCTGCACTGTTTTAATAAGATTATAAGTTGAAAATGCAAATGTCCATATTACCTGTCGGAGCTAGCATCGTTAACCTTTTATTTTTAACGACTTACAATTTTAGCTGGTCTGTTTAAAAACCATGTAACCCCATGACCACAACAATATAGCACACTTCCTACCAAGAATGGGCCACTCTACAATGTTTTACGGTATACAATTTATACAATATACAATTAAAAATAAATATTTATCAAAACTATCTTTAATTATTCACAGGAGCTACATGTACCTTAACAAGTGCTTTGTCACATGGCTTGTATATCTACCTATTTGTGTTTGCCGGTAGTGTCTTCTATTGGTAATTGGGCCGTGCTTCCAATAGCATCTTTTATACAGCCACCTCACTTGAATGCTACAGCACATGTGAAGCCCAATTCACACCCGACTATTGTACAGGCCTTTCCCAAAACTGTTGTTATTTCCCTTGATAGACCAAAATGGTGGATGTTAGATAGACTTCCCGAAAATATTTTAGTGATTTGGCGCCATGTGACAATTGGGTGACGTCATTCCCATTATGACGACATAAGTACATGGCGCAAATTCGTTTCAAAAACAGTTTCCAATGTTGCCATGATAATGCAAACAAGGGAGATAACAACACTTTTGAGATAGGCTTATAATCTACGTGAGTTGTAGGACACCAATAAGACACTGTGAAACATTTAAGCGAAATTTGAATCATAACCATATCTATCAAAATGACCATGTTTGTAGAACTATACACAAACTTACATGTCGGCCCAAAATTAAAAAAAAAAGATTGCACTTGATAATAAATTGGTCTATCAATGTATAGACCAAAAACCGAGATGTACTCTAAATAAACCACGGCAATTCGGATTTTGGTCTATACATACATGTAGATAGACTATTTTATTATCAAGTGCAATCCTTATAGTTTAATTACATTTCAAAATTGAACAATCCTGCTCCAGATGAACATATTATATTTTTCAAAGTAATTACATTGAATGGCGCTTTGATATTTCCATCGAACAATCCCTATCAGAGTTTCATATTTGGCGCGTACCGTGACTTTGCGCGCTGTGACGTAACGATGACGGTGGCGGGAGAAAGGCCGCCATGACAGTACCAGTTCACATGGAAGAACTTTGGAACAACTTAACCCCTAGTTATCTGTAACAAAATATGATTGGGTGAAACTAGAACCTTGTTAAAAGAAGAGTTTGAAATTAAACGACACGACATGTTATTTTGGGATGATGAAATGCCACGGGATGCGAAGGTCGGTTTGTGATCGTGTTTACATCACTCATTGGTGAGATTTCAGCTGGACGAGTACGGGATACTTCATAAGGAGAAATGGCCAGGTTTAGGCCTACATCCATGATACCAGATTCTTATTTGGGTCTCCTATGTCAAACCACATGTCAATTGGACAGTGCAGCACAAAAGCAGACGATATTTTTTATGTAAAACGTACTACATGAACTTGTGTAAGACGTCATCATAATATTACGTCCTTTTTCTCTCATATCTCGTCATGTTGGATAGAGTTTGCCCATGTAAGAAAGCTATGTAAGAAAAATCTATCTTACATAGCATATCACGCGACGTGACGTCACAATGGCTCAACAATGGCGTGACGTCACGAATACGGTAAACTCTGATGCCGGAAAGAGAAAACGACGGCGTGATAAAATAAAAACCTTTCACAACATTTTAACCATAAACACCAGGAAGAGGAGATTAATATTTCTGCGCAAACTTCGTTTGCAAATATAGGGTATGCTTAAACTCGCTGTCTAATTCGTTTTCGTCAAAAAAGCTCAAGGAAAAAGTTGAAATTTCAAAATGGTAGCCTGTTTAAACATATTTTCATGGTTTTTGAGCTTATTCGGGTAGTTGATATGAGAGAAAAAGACCCTTTTCATTATGTGTGTATGTAGGATAGGGATATTCCACCCTCGGGGTCACAAAATGTGGTAAAACCCTCGGCAAGCCTCGGGTTTCACCACATTTTGTGACCCCTCGGGGGTTTCACCACATTTTGTGACCCCTCGGGTGGAATATCCCTATCCTACATACATGCATATGAAAGAGTCTTATAATCTTTCGGTATATCGCTTGAAAGGCTTTATTAACAAACCAATGAAAAACTGGTTTCAAACAAAACTAAATCATAAAGAAAATAATCAAATTTTAAAACTTGGAATGCGTAATAAAAAACAGATACATGAACACCAGAACCTAGTACCGATTATTCCAAGTTTCCGTTCGTCTAACCTCACCACAGGGTCAGGATTGTTGGTTCGGGGCAAGCGTGGAGCAGTCGTCAGGTACTAACTGCCGTAGGTCATGGGTTTTCTTCTGGTACTTCGGCTTTCCTGCGTACCAACCTGACACGTACTCATATTGCTCGGTACACGAAAACAGAATACATTTGTATAACGATTCCCGCAGTCGATTTGATTCTGGCAAGCTCGCATACGGTTATATATAAATTTTGCATACAGTAAATTAACAAAAATATTTATTAGGTTTTGTCAATATTCAATCTTATTCTAGAACTGTTCAATTTACTTTTTGATATTGTTGTTAAGTTTCATTGCCTCGTTTTGGTGACAACGCTAACCCGCCTTGCAAGAAAATAAACATAAGGTGAATTATCAAGACTCGCATCATTAAATGTCACTTTTCTGATCAAACAATATTTTTCCTGAGATAACTTGAAGCCTTGTTCATCTGGGACCAAGAAATCAGATACCTGCGCATGTCACGCCAAGTCACACGCGCGATAAACATGGCGGTAACCGGAGATCTTGGTGTCCGGTCCGCCTGCCGACTCTACATTATACATGACCTGTCTACCGATTTCCAATTTGTATGTTAATCTTGTTGGGCATTATGTCATAAATAAATTGACTTCTCCATTGTTTTACGATTAAATTCAATACTACATCATGCACAGGCTGTGCAGGGGGCTCCAAAGGGGGTTTCATGTAGATATTATCTACATCACAACCCGCAAATATACAGCCGATGAGGGGCCACAGGGAGGAAACTTATTTCGGCACGGGAAAATTAAAAAAAATCACTCACTGGGCCTTCAAAAGTGTCCTTTATATACAGGTGTCCTTTATAAAGAGGTTAATTATATAGAAATCTGCTCTGATAAGTATATATCTGTCCTTTATAGGCAAGTGACTTTGTCCGTTATTTAGGAGTACATGTACCATTTATAAGAGGTTTGACTGTTATGTTAAATCAAATGCCACATGTGCAGAGACACATACAAAAGAAAGACAATAACGGACAAAAAACGACAGAGAGACAAAAGAAGTATATGTATCCATGATACTCGGCAAGAAATTATTCAATTTTGGGTTTTAAAGTTAAAATACAACGAATTGAAATATATAAAGTGTCACAGCAAGCAGATTACATTTATTTCATAACTTATTCCATTTAAGCAATGAATGTTTTAGCAAATGTTGTTACAGTCCTATAACACACATTGCTATTGATGACAAACTAAATAAAGCCCGGTATATATAATAATTGTGCTTTATTCAGTTTCTTCGGACCGATTTTGAACAGCAAATCAAGTGAAGACAACAATGAAATCGATGACGTCACAATAGAGAATGATGACGTCACAATGCCAACTGCTGTTATAGTCTGAGGCACTGGGTGTTATAGGCCTATGACAGCAACTGCCTCTTAGCATTGCGTCAATGGAAAATTACAGAGCAAATGTAAATATTACTTTATGAAGACGAGATTGGGAATATTGTTTGTTTCACGAGTAAATGTTAGCTCATGTTGATCATAAATTTAAAACAAAACAGTCATGTCATGTTGTCATGCTCATAATTATAAAATAATGTCTATAACATGCATGCAATATGGGAATTTGATTATTTTCAAATTTTCTGTTCTGTTCCATTTTGTAGACCAGTTTCAACTAGCACAACTGGAGCCGATAAAATGCGCTTTATGGATATACAATGTAATATGTATACATCAATCGTTATACTTATGAAGTTATATATTAATCTTGGTAAATGCTAGTCTTGTCGCTCCGCTTCGGATAACACGGAGAACGTTCCTGTGTCAAACGTTCAAATGAATACGGTTACCTATTGGCGCCAATTTTATTCAAATTACGGCTGTTCCGCCAATGTAGTTTTAATTACATGTAATAAACGACGTAATAACAAATATAACTATAAACCATTAAAAAATAATGAAATAAATTAAACAATTCCTATACAGCGAAAACGTAAAAATATGGATTGAACGGCGGTTTTTTTTTAATTCCCATGCCGGTATGAATGTAAGTCAGTTTGCAGGCTTCATGTAATATGGATGTAACCGATTTCATTCATAACGGTATGAAAATTAAAAGAACATCGTTCAATCTTTATATGTATATACATGTACAATTGTAGCTATGGTGATCTTCATTTCGCGGTCTTTAATAAGATATATATGATGTAAAGCTTTAACGTTGTACATTTACTGAAATACGTTTAACAAAGTGTAAGTTTATACATTTATTTTAAAGCTACTTATAATTCATAATGCATTTCAAAACTAGTTTAAAAAGCAAAAAAAAAAATGAAATAAAGGGGGGCAACTCTATTTTAAGAGTTTGTGTTTATGCATGCTACTTCTTGCTGTATCTAAAATGATCGGATTAACACTTGTGTCCCTCCTCCCTTTTGGACGGTCAATATATGACAACCACGCCCATGTCGGCCATTCTCAGCTTACGCGTCATACAGGTAAAACCTCAGGTGTGTGTTCAACCCTTACCTGTAAACAACCCGAGGTATGTATGTCCACTTCAGCGCGAGACAAGAGATAAAGTGTCTGTCCAGTACTTTAAGCCCCTTAGATCATTGGCTCTTCAAATTCGATTGAACATTTCCATTGTACCACTTCAATTTTTTCCTGACATATAATTTACATTAAAGAATTAACAGTGAGACTCGCACATGGAGAGGGTTGTCTGTCCCTGAATTAGAGATGGTCATGAAATGTAAAGCATTGCCAGCTTTACGCTATCCTTAGCTAGATTTAAAAACCTTTTTTTTTCGTGTTTACTGATTTTTTTAAATACCTTTGGCACAAAAACTACATGTCAAAATTTTGCATTAATGCATTAATATAGATTTTAAGTTTTTCTTTTTTTTTTCTGTTCAAAAACATGAATTTGATAAATTATCAGAACAGTATAAATTCACATCAAAGAATGTAGTTTGAGACATTTTTATAATCTAAATTACATAACGTATCAAAATTTTGCTTTTTTAGTGCAGTTGTTGTGTTCTGATTGCTTTAAATCAAACTTTAATTCAGAATTTCGTTGGTGAACATGTAAACATAAGTCGATAGAGCGAATTTCTAAAATATTTTTTATTTGGATATCTTTTTGTCAATTTCAAGGAACATCTTAGCTATAACAAAACATCATAATGTTTAATTTGGTTATTTGCAGTAAAATGGTTTACATAAAAAAGGTTCATTACAATATATTTCATTTTGAAATCAAATAGCCATGTGAAACATCTTTGTAATTAAACCAAATGATAAACTTTATATACCTAACTGTAGCCGTTTCCGATAACGTGGCGGATCATTGTAAAACCGTCCTAAATTTAAAAGCTACCCAGACTTCAAATCGTTGTCGGTTCTGCGCTTATTTACTTAGGCGGAGTCAAGAGTTTTCAAGACGGTTCCGTCAATATTTATCCGGATCAAAGGGAAATCAGTTTTATCCAGTAGCCTGTATTTACGTTTTATTTGAACCATTGAGAGTACTGAGCTATAAAAGTCCCACACTTGTGTCGCGTTTTCTTCTGATATCGATATAGTTAAAGGAAAAGTGTCTACACAGTATTTAATTGTCGGATTTAAACAAAAGGTCGCAAACTCCTTCACGTCCACATTATACCTAAGTTAATTTAAAGGCCCAATATACGTAATTTCAGGAAATTTTTCGGGATTCTGACAAATTATGAAAAAAAAATCCAGTTGATAACCATGCAAAAATAAGCCTAAAACGAAGTAAACCTGAGCGGTTACTAACAAGAAACTCTTGACAGAAAAATCTAAAGAATTGAAAATAAATCAGGTGGGGCCCACTTCAACAACAAACCGAAGGTACATTTTTTTGTAGAAGACGGATCGAAATGGACGCGTGTTTACAAATAGCGTGTTTCAAATGCTGCTGTTCCAGTAACCGCGAAAGAATTCATCTTGAATATTGCTGATATCAGTTAATCTTAACTAAATCTATAAGTATCATAAGTTATTAGGCTTGATTTTCAATTCAAGTTTTGCCGAAAGTTACCTATACTGGGCCTTTAAAATTAGCTTCAATTTATTTTTCAACATGTAATGTTCTATTACACTATTGTTTAAAAATACATCACACTGTAATTGCTTCTACAAAATTTTAGCAGTTTTCATTTGTACATATATTTTGTATTAATTCACTGACCCCTGAAATTGTATAATGAACCAGTCTAGCATTTGAAAAAGAATATCTCAAATGTGTATTCGGGGATGAATGAGATCAATGACTCTCATAACTTTGTTAGCCGACATTCTCATTTAAAACCATGTCTATAATCCGGAAAGTTCAGCTTCTTTATTAGTCTGATTCATTTGCTTCCGTTCTAATGCTTGTTCTCCACTTTGCTGAACTCATGTTGGTTTGATAGTTTATTTTCTATACATATCAGAATTTCGATATACTAGAATGCTCGATGATAACGAGTCTGGACTATAACAGAAATTCGTTATGCCGTATACATTGTACTTAAATTTCGATGCATAGTATAGACTCCTTCCCAAGTTCAATCGTGCATTTTGAAGTCCGGAGATTTTCGTCTTTTGTCTGGAGGATTTCTATGGTTTTTTAAATTTTATTAATCCCTATTTGATGTTCCGGACATGTTGGTTTCTTTGAATTATAATTCATATTTTGTTTTTACGTTTTCATCTTTTCCCATTTGAGCTTCATTTGTTCAATGAACTTATATCAAAATGGCGAGTACTCAATGAAATTTGAGAATTTTCTTCTTTGGCAAAACGAAAATATTACTTTAGAACCTGTTAAAAGGCCCAATATACGTAACTTTCGGCAAAACTCTAAGCGAAAATCAAGCCTAATAACTATATGATATAGATTTAGTTAAGATTAACTGATATCAGCAATATTCAAGATGAATTCTTTCGCGGTTACCGGTACAGCAGCAGTTGAAACTCGGTATTTGTAAACATGCGTCCATTTTGAACTGTCTTCTACCTTCGGTTTGTTGTTGAAGTTGGCCACACCTGAAGTATTTTCAATTCTTTGGATTTTCCGGTCAAGATTTTCTTGTTAGTTACCGCTCAGGTTTACTTCGTTATAGGCTTACAATGTATTTTTGCATGGTTATCAACTGGATTTTTTTCAGGGAATTTTTCAGAATCAAGAAAAAATTCCTAAAGTTACGTATACTGGGCCTTTATAGGCCCAATATGCGTAACTTCAGGGAAATTTTCGTGATCCTGAAAAATTCCAAAAAAATATCCTGTATATAACCATGCAAAATAAGCCTAAAACAAGAAACAACTAACTAACACGAAACTCTTGACAAAAAAAATCGAAAGAATTGAAAATAATTTAGGTGTGGCCCACTTCAACAATAAACCGAAGGTAGAAGACAGTTCGGAATGGACGCGTGTTTACAAATAGCGTGTTTCAACTGCTGCTGTACCGGTAACTGCGAAAGAATTCATCTTGAATATTGCTGATATCAGTTAATCTTAACTAAATCTATATATATAATAAGTTGCATCTGTATTAGGCTTGATTTTCGCTTCAAGTTTTGCCGAAAGTTACGTATATTGGGCCTTTAATACAAGAAGTAGCATACGGGTAATTGCCATAGATTGTTTGTAAATTTTCTGAACATATTCCCTTTAAGATTGGCGATTGTAAATAATCAGTGAAGAACGGAAACTGACCACACTCCAAAGAACAATGGCGTTTATGACCCTCAATAATCGACGCGGGGGTTAGAACGGTATGCATTGTTATCGAAACCAAGCTTGAACGTGAGATAGATTATAAATCGTGGTCAAAGTGAATCTAGCATAAATACTTTCTTTTGAAGACGCCTTGGTATCTAAAATTGTGAAAATTTCGGGTGCGGTAGCCGAAATAAGGTAGATAATATAAGACCTCCCGTTTGACATTTTACAGTTAGAAAAAATAGTCAAACAAGGCTGTAGGTACCTTTGTTGAATCATTCAATGAAATATTGTTTGATATAAATTTGTTTGAAAATAAATTCATTGATATAAAAAGAAATATATAATTGTATGTAGTCTAGTGGTAGGATGCCGGGCTCGTGACCATATTTAGGGTTGTGTGTTCGAGTCAGGTCTTTGTGCGACACTGTACATATGTTGTATCTCTCAGCGAGGTTCCGTTTGTACCAGTCTACCCAGCTGTAAATGGTACGTGGTTGCTTTCTGTGAGATCCGAAATAGCAGCACAGACTAAACTAAAGGTACATATATTGACTGGTTGCTAAAGCCTCCTCACAACGAATATTAATTTGTTAACTAGCTTTGAGATGACCTACGAATTCAGATCACAGGGACCTGGGACCAAAACTAGCTGTAACAAATTCTCAGGTCCCTGTGATTCAGATGTGTTACATGTAACGCGATATATAACATCGAATTTATTTATAAAGGATATTGTTTCGTGGAAACAGTTGTAACTGACGAAGTGTTTTTTATATATGGGTATATATTTAACAAAATATGAATTAAGACGGCTAATGGCTATGTTTTTCGTTGTCGATCTTATTTGATAAATAACACATGATTTCCAACGGGAAAATATGACACAAAAATATATCAAAAAATACAAATCTCATTACAATTACATCTATTTCGGTATCCCGGCTTCCCTTGAAAGACGAAACTCAACGACTGTTTAAATATATTTGTTACTGATTTCTGTGTAATTTCAGTAATATGATGGTCGTTACTTGGTGCAATCGTTGACGTTCGCCCATGAAGAAAGCCGAGATATTCCGAAATGATTGTTATATTTTTATCTATATAAATATATTTTCAACAAACCTGAACAAATAAATCTTTGAATTTCTTGAAGACTTTTATCCGGTGAAATATTACTGAACGTTACATTTATATATTCCGATAGAAACTAAAACTCAAAGAGTTTTTTTTAAATGTGATACAATAAATATAGACGTAGATTTTCTGTCAGCACTATTTATAACGATTAGCTTATTTCTCATTTTCTCAACCAATTTACAAAACAGAACTGTATATAACATAATTTTACACCCTCAAATCTAAATCCAGACAATCTTATCTACCCTGTTTACTGATATCTCCTTTCATAATTACAACAAAGCGATGTCGGCGTCGTAGCAATTTTCTGTCGCTGATTGATACAGCGCATACTAATGTGATCTGGGCATGCGCACTCTATCGATAATCTTGATTTACATCTTAGCATTGTATATCAATATTAGCAGCTTTGTTTCAATTAAGATGTATACATATTTTCAACGACTTATCGGGATTAATCGTATCGTGTTTCACTTTAAAATCAAATTGACAAATTATAATAATTTTGAGATCAAACGGTTTACAAATTACAGCTAATGTCTATATTAAATGTGTCGGACTCGTCTCGCGTTATCGCTCGGTCAGTTAAACGTTTAATTTAATGTCTGTCCGCGTCAATACGCTTTTAAATAGGTCGGGTTACAACCTTTGTAGATCCTTCCGCGAATCGTGGGCGCGGATTGATATCTTTATGACTGTCGTTTGTGAAGATGACCAGGTCCAGTTACTTGGGCCATTATAGCTAATATACATCTCTTTAATTAGGCCCGTCAAAGTCTCGTTCACACAGCGAGGGTTTAATAGACCGGCCGTGGTTGATATAGGAATTAATTCCGGCTTTATTTACAGGTCTACATTGTACGATTACACGTCGACCCGGCCATAAAACGACCACTATAATTAGTGTAGGTGGAAGGGTCGTGTGGTCACCACGTGAGGTGCCTATCCTTGACCATTGGACTGACCAATACACCATTCATACGTAACAAAAGAAACAGTAAATAAACTGTTCATCGCTTCTTAACATAATCTGTGTAGTACAAGTATATTATTATATGATGGATATCCGTTAATTTAGCCAAACAGTTGAACTCTGGAAATGAATTTTTTAACTTGGTACTTTATCAAGATAAAGTAAAAAGTTCCTATCTGACATTTTGGTACAGTATGAGTATTGTGTAAGCTTATAATTAGCTATGACGGTGGGGTTGATGGGGAGGGGTGGGGGTCGAGGGGACTATAAAAAAATAGAGAAAAGAAAAACAAATGTTAACGTTGTTCCATTGTAAAATTGGAGACTAAGTGAAAAATGTTAATAAAAAAGAAACAAAAAGGCAATGAAGAAAATGAATTTACTTTTTATCGCTACTCCTGCTTTTTATGTATTTACGGGAAAATACATAAACCGATGTTTGAATGGATCGCTGAGCCAATGGAATGTTTTAGAGTTCGGATGGTCTGTTACACCACCGTTTAATACTGAAGTATTATGTTATTGGTAATCATCGCGTGTCAAGCTCACCTTGTGGTCAGTCTGACGTAACACCCGAGATACGACGTCGGTTTATAGTCCTATAACAACCATTGCCATGCTTTAACGCCGATTTTTATTGATCACTGGTCAGTTGTCACGCGCGTCCAGTAGTAAGTAAAAACCACAAACGACTTAGATAAAATCTTAACACCCTGGAGAAGTAATTGAACAGACCGATCCTCTACCATCTTTGAGTCCCTTCTCCGTAGGTCAAAAACTAGTTTTATTAGGAAGACAATTAAAATGTTCCCGTTGGAATCCCCATCCCCCCGCTCGCAATCTTTCATTTTCCTTGAGGCAAAGGGGGGGGGGGGGGCTTAGTATGCCCTGCAAGTACGAATTGTTCCTGTTGCCATTACATGTACATGATCATAAGAGGCGACTAAATCTGGGATCTTATCTTTTCTCTTTAGTTGAGCGTTTGCTTCCGTGACGAAGGTTTTGGGTTCTGTCCCCTGGTCGCAACAAACTAGATGCCTTTTTCATAGAACGCCTGTCTTCGACTATTTTTTTGGAATAACACGTGAATTTCTAGTCAAACTGTCTCTCAATGTTAAGTCACTACTCGAATCAAACATTTATTGTAATCCGATTACCCACTATTCAGTTTCTGTCTCGATCTTGTATTTTTTGGATTTATTTCACGTTTGATGTAAAGCCCAGTACAGATGAACATAGTATTTCTAATGTCATTGATAAAGGATTAACGTAAATCATTTTTTATACACAAAAAACCGGAGTGTACTCTAAATAAACCGCGAATCGCGGTTTATGATGAGAGTACACTCCGTTATTCTGCATTATATTCCCATAACATAAAATTTAGATTCAAGTTAATCCTTATGATTTAATATAAACCCTGCGAAAATTCACTTTATTGATGGACTCATTTCTCTTACAAATTATTACGCTGGTGCATCAGTCAATCAAAAGCGGCGTTATACACGCGACGTAATTTTTTATGTTATGGGCTGATGACATACTTTTTTAAGCCAATGAAAATGCTTGTTTCAAACAAGATTAGATTATATCTGTTTCTTTAAATTTTCTGTGTTAAATTTTTAATGATGATTTTACGTCTGTGGTAAGGCCCTGATGCACTTCGTACTGAGGTACCGCTGTAATGACACGTGTGTGTAGGGTAAATTTATGGTATAACACGTTTTACTGTAAACACCTGTTGTCCGAGGCATGCATCAAAGCACCTCATATGGAAATACACACGTTTGAAGTACTGGGTACAAATCGGACCAGCGAGATCGGGATATGGTGAGGATTCTCATTCATGCCTCACCTGTAACTCCTAAATTGAGAAGTCGTAAATTTGAAGTCAAGTGCGGAAGGAATTTGATTGTTGTGCGTAGGTAGTGATGAGTCAACGGTGATACGGTGGCCAAGAGGTTAGATGGCTTATATATTAGTATTGATACACTCGCGTTATAAACCACAAAACAGAGACCGGTCCTGTGATCCGGAAGATAAGCGTAGGAGGTTAATAACGGACTTTTGGGTTCGTTCATGATTGGGATTACATTTTATGTATATAGTCGAAAGTAAAATAACTGATACTATCAGAAATAGTTAATTTGTGTGGTTTTGAAAACGAAAAAGGAATAAATAAGTTACAAAAAGTATATTTTATCAAATTACGTTTTATACATAAGAATGTATATTGATAGCTCTATAACGCCCTTTCTCAATTCACCAGCAGATTTCGTTGAAAAAAAATGTTAATTATATATATAACTGTATTGTTATCTAAATATAACATATCGTGTAGTTGGTTATATGAAACAGAAAGTACTTGGTCGATTCTGAATGCAGGTTGCTAGGCTTCTACATTCAGACACAGAGACCTGAAAATTTTTTTACAGCTAGTTTTGGACCAAAACGAGTGTGTTTAGAGTAATTTTACACAGGGGGTGGGGGTAGATCAATTTTCGATAAAAATGCACCCTCAATGGTCATAAAGGTTTTTGATCTACCCCCCCCCCCCCCCCCCCCCCCCCAAAAAAAAAAAGTAGAATTACTCTAAACACACTCGTTTAGGTCCGAAACTAGCTGTAACAAATTCTCAGGTCCTGTGCATTCAGATCCAGTTCTTGTCATATGGTAATATAATCCCTATAAAATGTAAAATTACGTAATTTCTAAAACTACCTATAACAAATTCTCCCAGGCCTCCGCGTATCTACGCTGTATATCATAAGAGATGGAAACAGGACAACAACTGAAGTTATTGTCAATATTATCAATTATGTCCATATCGTTATCTTTCCCCAATTCGTTTAGCTGAACCCTTCGCCCATATTTATGAAGCTGTTCGCATATACTCCAATCAACTGTCTTGTAGCTTGCTTAATTTTTGCATTTATTCTCATTATTCATTTCCCAAATTATTTACAAACTAAAAATTTGCTTATCAACTTATATCCAGAACAAAATGAGTACAAAATCCATGCGTATGAAACAGTTTCGTGAATTTAAATGCCCTGGTCCTGTTTCTCCCTGAATCTTTATACAAATGAATATTGACCTTATTAATGTCTCTCTCAATTCTCATAAGATGAAAATGTCTTTAATTGTTTTATTTCATCATGAATTATTCGATAAAATCAGGTTACCGAGTGGAAGCAAAAGAAGGTAGACCAGGAGAGGGGCCATTGTGTAAACAGTCTGTAGGAGTATCTTGTCACCAAACTAAAAAAATATATTTCAACCAAGAAAGCAATAGTTTTTTTACAATGTCATCTTCGTTCATTTTTTTCGCAATTGCTCTTGCGTTTAACAGTTTGCTAAAACAAAATCATAATATCTGCTTTGTGTTTCTTTTTTTTGAGGGAGGGGAGTAATTGGAGTGTTTGATAATGCATAAACAGGAAAATTGAAATTAAACATTTTTGAGATGTTATAAAGAGCTTTGAATTGTTCAACGTCCACATTCTATCAAACAACTGCCGGAGTGTATAGTATAATATGGCTGTGACCATGGTTTAATTTAATAACAACGGTAACTTGTACGACGTCCGAAATATAATTGGAGTGAGTCACTATTAATGTGTTTCTTGTACAGTTTCGGTATCCTGTTAAGTTACAAGATGAAATTGTATTTGTCTTTTGAATCTGCATTTTTATGTGGGTCGTTAATTGTGGTTTGAAGATAGGGGTCAAGAATTATAGTCTTATAAAGTTTTGGGACTTATTTTTTTCTCCATTTTTTACTTTCATTTCTATCGTAATGTTTGTCCGCGCGTGTTCTCATAAACTATATTTACATTCCGATTGTTTTTTCTATATGAATATACCAACTGAAAACAACAGACACTAGACTATGAATACGCCATGAATACAGTATGAATACATTCATTCATGTGAATTAGGACCTACTTTTGACGTTTATATTGATCTTGCTTAATACGAGTCTTGCCGCTCCGCTTCGGATAACATGGAGAGCGCCCAAGCGTCAAACGCTCAAATGAGTACGTTTAATTATTGGCGCCATTTTGATTCAAATCAATATCAATAAATCAATAAATTGAAAGGCGGTTTTTTAATTTTCTTGATGGTATATGAATGCACAACGGTTACATCCATATTGACCATGAAGCCCTAGCGAGCATCATGCAACATTTAAAAACTGACGTTTTTCATCATCATCATCAGCATCATCATCATCATCATCATCATCATCACCCATCATCATCATTATCATCATCAACATCATCATCATTCATCACCACCACCACCACCACCACCACCACCACCACCACCATCAGCATCATCATCATCATCTTTACATCAATATTATTATAATCATTGTGCTTGCATCGTCACAATCATTATCGTTATTATCGTTTATTTGTTGGATTTTCAATTGTTGGATTATCTCTTGTAATGAAGATATCCATATGAGCTTCGTTGCAAGTTAACCAACTGGTGCATAATTGATCGATATAACACTCCCGCAGCTGATTAAAATGCGGACTGATTGGTGTATATATAACAGTCCCGCAGCTGATTATAGTAGTCCCGCAGTTTATCACCGAAATGACTTTCCGTGACGTTTCGGCGCCAATACAAAACGTGTGAATTTAATGTCATACCTGTTTAATGATTTCGATGCCTATCAGGGTCACGTAAGACTAAACCGCCGTGAAATGAACAACTTTACCTTTAGCCTAAAACAGTAGGGATATTTTATACAGTAACGTCACGACCATACCCGGACCTCGCGGTAGTCGTGTACTGACAGGGACCGGACCTCGCGGTAGTCTTGTACTGACAGGGACCGGACCTCGCGGTAGTCGTGTACTGACAGGGACAGGACCTCGCGGTACTCTTGTACTGACAGGGACCGGACCTCGCGGTAGTCGCGTACTGGCAGGGACCGGACCTCGCGGTAGTCGTGTACTGACAGGGACTGGACCTCGCGGTAGTCGCGTTCTGACAGGGACCAGACCTCGCGGTAGTCGTGTACCGACAGGGACCGAACCTCGCGGTAGTCGCGTTCTGACAGGGACCGGACCTCGCGGTAGTCGAGCACTGACAGGGTCCAGGCCTCGCGTTAGTCGCGTACTGACAGGGACCGGACCTCGCGGTAGTCGAGCACTGACAGGGACCGGACATAGCGGTATTCGCGTACTGGCAGGGACCGGGCCTCGCGGTAGTCGCGTACTGACAGGGACCGGACCTCGCGGTAGTCGTGTACTGACAGGGACCGGACCTCGCGGTAATCGCGTTCTGACAGGGACCGGACCTCGCGGTAGTCGTGTACTGACAGGGACCGGACCTCGCGGTAATCGCGTTCTGACAGGAACCGGACCTCGCGGTAGTCGAGACTGACAGGGACCGGACCTCGCGGTAGTCGCGTAATGACGGAGACTCTCGCTTTTATACAGCAACGTAACGACCATACCCGGACCTCGCGGTAGTCGAGCACTGACAGGGACCGGATCTCGCGGTAGTCGTGTATTGGTGGTGACCGGACCTCGCGATAGTCCTGTACTGACAGGGACCGGACCTCGCGGTAGTCGCGTTCAGACAGGGACCAGACCTCGCGATAGTCGTGTACCGACAGGGACCAGACCTCGCGGTAGTCGTGTACCGGCATGGACCGGACCTCGCGGTAGTCGCGTACTGACAGGGACCAGACCTCGCGGTAGTCGAGCACTTACAGGGTCCGGGCCTCGCGGTAGTCGCGTACTGACAGGGACCGGACCTCGCGGTAGTCGAGCACTAACAGGGACCGGACATAGCGGTATTCGCGTACTGGCAGGGATCGGGCCTCGCGGTAGTCGCGTACTGACAGGGACCGGAACTTGCGGTAGTCGAGCACTGACAGGGACCGGACATAGCGGTATTCGCGTACTGGCAGGGACCGGACCTCGCGGTAGTCGCGTACTGACAGGGACAGGACCTCGCGGTAGTCGCGTACTGACAGGGACCGGACCTCGCGGTAGTCGTGTACTGACAAGGACCGGACCTCGCGGTAGTCGCGTTATGACAGGGACCAGACCTCGCGGTAGTCGTGTACCGGCAGGGACCGGACCTCGCGGTAGTCGCGTACTGACAGGGACCGGACCTCGCAGAAGTCGTGTACTGAAAGGGACTGGACCTCGCGGAAGTCGCGTACCGACAGGGACCGAACCTCGCGGTAGTCATGTAATAACAGGGACCGGACCTCGCGGTATTCGCGTACTTACAGCGACCGGACCTCGCGGTAGTCGTGTACTGACAGGGATCGGACCTCGCGGTAGTCGTGTACTGACAGGGACCAGACCTCGCGGTTGTCGCGTTCTGACAGGGACCGGATCTCGCGGTAGTCGCGTACTGATAGGGACCGAACCTCGCGGTAGTCTCGTACTGGCAGGGACCGGACCTCGCGGTAGTCGTGTACTGGCAGGGACCGGACCTCGCGGTAGTCGTGTACTGATAGGGACCGGACCTCGTGGTTGTCGTGTTCTGACAGGGACCGGACCTCGCGGTTGTCGTGTTCTGACAGGGACCGGACCTCGCGGTTGTCGCGTTCTGACAGGGACTGTCGCTAGTTTCATCTTTATCTTACAGGACTTTGTTTCTGATTGATATGAGTTTTGTTTTTATTAATTACGTCTGAACATTTTCATGTTGTTGATGTCATGTATACCACAAGAGTCTGATGCTTTGTTTTAGAATGTATTTGGATCTGAATGCATTAATAAAGAGGCGCGATGACTATGAACAAATTTGAATCTGCCATGTCAATTTCCATCAAAATTACACATTTTGATGGAAATGAACATCATGTTTCCAAAGGAACATAAAAGTGTATACATGTATATTGGAGGTTTTTAAAAGAACAATTATCCATGACCTTTCAAACGTCATCAAGCATATTGACGAAGCAAAAGATACGTTTACTCTTCCGGAACACATGGTCTCATATTCCTTACCATCGACCTGCTTCCAACCGGGCCACCAGGAATGATGAATACAGGTTGAAAACAACTTATTTTACAAATGTTGAAAATATATTTTAATTCACAAGTATATATATATTTATAGGGACTTGGACTCTGCAGGAGCGGGAAAACACACCTGATACAAGGCCATGAGCTCGTGTAGTTTGCATTTAATGTAGGCAGGAAGGAGAAATCAGCGTGAAATTACCTCTACTTGGTGCTACCTCTGAAGTCGGACGGGTGTGTTTGTGCGGCTGTCCCGCGAGATTTATGTCGCCCCTTGACCTCCGTTCGCTACTCTGGAAGGTAAACTCACAATGTAATTAGCTGTGGTTACTCGGGGACTTCATCATCCGATTGAAATACAACATCGACGCCGTATTTTAATGTGGTAGACAAAGAGTTAGCTGTTTGATTAATATGTTAAACATAACATTGTCAACTCTGTTTGTAGATGTATAAGGTAATTTTGATACATACACTTAGTATGTATCATTTGGGAAATATTTAATATCCGCTAGCAAGTGTTTTATAATATGAAACATTTTCGATCACATGTAAATTAGGTAGCAATGGAAAGAACAGATATTTTTCTACTAACCTACACATTTAATCAAGTCACAGGAGGTCGTAAACTAAATGTTGCCATCCGTTTTTAAAAAATAACCAGTTTCCTGACATCCATTTGAAAATGGCCGCCGCCTAACGTCACGTGATCAAAAATAGTTAGTTCAGAAAGAAATTCTGGCGGGATCTCGCGACGTGCGGCCATGTATATGTGGTTACCTCATCTTCAATACGGCCACTCATTTACCATCGCTGCCACCACTACAACCCGTACCATTACTATTACCGTTACTGCCATTATCAATAACGACGACATATTAAGTGGGCAGCTTTGTATATCTTCTTTAATTAACCCTTATCATTGTCTTCCCATAGTCCCTTGTAGTCCCATTTCAATCATTTACCGACCTCCGTATTCCGACCTTAAGTCGGTCCACGTCAGCCTATTTCGGACCTCTTAATTCCGACTCGATCTTCATTATCTGATCACCAAAAGCAAGAAAATGGAAGTATGAAAATTACGTAAAGTATGTAAGTACATGTACATTTATTGATAAAAATATTTATCATCATTTTATCAATGTAACCCCAAAGCTCACCCCTAAATCCCTAAAACAACCCATATTCTTGGTATCGGATCCTGTCTGTCAATACCACACTTTAAAAAAAGATGGCGCCGTCTCGATCTGTCGGGTCTCAATGGAAATCTCGTTTGGTAAGCGAGAACATAGAAAGGTGTTTTAACACGTCATCAAATCACAGGTAGCAGGTATAATACGTCATATTTCTTTCAACTATTTTATGTCCTTAAGATTCAACCACCCAAGTTGAATACGCCTGTACCATACACAACGGTATGCGCCTCTAATGTCCTATCCGTCGTGTGTTTTATACACATTATCTCGTAATAAAGCCCTTTTTACTTTTTATTTCGTATTTTGAAATGCGATACAAGGTACCTGGGTTTTAAGTGGAGGCATGTGCACTTTGTCAAAGCTTAGTAAAAGTGCCGGATGCAAATATTTCGATGGTTGTCACTTATTTTTCTTTTGTTTCCTGAAAACAACACATAGTGAAAGGTAGAGTCAAATTATTTTGACAAAATGGCCGCCACTGCCCGCCTTCTGATTGGTCGAAATTTAGATATAATCTTATTTCGCTCAAATATGGTAGAACACCTCGAAATAACAATATCTTTGGTTGTGAATCGGACACTATGGCCGCCGTTTTATTGCTTCTGATTAGTCGAAATTTAGATATTGTCCGATTTTGGTGAAATATCTAAATGCTGGCGAAGTATTCGCCTTTCTATTATGACGAAATCGAAGTACTCGTCTTTCTATTATGAATAAATCGAAGTACTCGCCTTTCTTTTATGACGACATCGAAGTACTCGCCTTTTCCCACAAGCACGCACATTTTTCTCAGCATAAAGTTAAACATACTTTTGAACATGCTTGATATATCAACTTTAACTTACGATCCTTAATAGCGCACTTGGATAGCCGGGGTTCGATTCCCCGACCGGACGTGAAAAGGTATGGGGTTTCCTGCCTGACCACTTGGGTTTTCTCCGGGTTCTCCGGTTTCCTCCCAAGGTAAGACCCCCTTGTGCGTTAACAACCGGGCCAACAAGAGTGATTAATATAAGTTGGATAACTTGTTTCATAATTGTTGCAAAATCAATAAAGTTTATACTTATACTTTTAACAAGTACGCTACATAATTTAAATTCAATTTATCATTTACACATTTCTTCATTATATACATGTATTTTATTTCTGGTTTGTATTTTTCAGTTTTGTAAATGTCTGTTGAATCAAATTGTCGATTGACTGTTTAATCATACAAAATACTGAATGCAAAATAATATAATTTTATTTTAAATGTAAAGATCTGATTGAAGCATTTCTACATTAGGAATGCCAATTCCTCCCATTATAAATTAACTGACCGAATCAGCAGAGGAGTTCCGAATGGCATCACTATAAAGTCCAACCACGAAGTTTCCTGGGTTTTATATTGGACAGTAAACAAAGCAACATCTTCGTAAATTGTCTTATCTCGTTAACGACCAACAAAAACATAAACACAAAAGACTGCTGACCATCACAGACACTGACCGACACCTGGTCAGTCCCGGCATACGTACACCGATGACAACTGGACATTTGGTTTGTTTCGGAACTGACAAGGATAAAAGGCGCACGGAATAATGCCTTATCGTAAATAAACAATTCGTGATCAGTTTAATGTTTTCGAGGGGAGAGGAGATATTTTGATGGGGCACGGCGTGTTTTTATCTCGTCACTGCAACAGAGACACACACCTACTGTTGGTCCGGCCTCTTCTCCTTCCTGTTCAGGACCCTATATCTCGTCACTCTTACAGAGACACACACCAACTGTTGGCCCGGCCTTTTCTCCTACCGGTTTCCGGACCCTATATCTCGTTACTCCTAAAGAGACACACACCTACTGTTGGTCCGGCCTCTTCTCCTACCGGTTCCCGGACCCTATATCTCGTCACTCCTACAGAGACACACACCTACTGGTGGCTCGACCTCTTCTCCTACCGGTTCCCGGACCCTATATCTCGTCACCCCTACAGAGACACACACCTACTGTTGGTCCGGCCTCTTCTCCTACCGGTTTCCGGACCCAATATCTCGTCACTGAAACAGAGGCACACAACTACTTTTTCCCAGACCCTATATCTCGTCACTCCTACAGAGACACACACCTACTGTTGGCCCGGCCTCTTCTCCTACCGGTTCCCGGACCCTATATCCCGTCACTCCTACAGAGACACACACCTACTGTTGGTCCGGCCTCTTCTCCTACCGGTTCCCGGGCCCTATATCTCGTCACTCCTACAGAGACACACACCTACTGTTGGTCCGGCCTCTTCTCCTACCGGTTCCCGGACCCTATATCTCGTCACTCCTACAGAGACACACACCTACTGTTGGTCCGGCCTCTTCTCCTACCGGTTCCCGGACCCTATATCCCGTCACTCCTACAGAGACACACACCCACTGTTGGTCCGGCCTCTTCTCCTTTCGTTTCAGGACCCTATATCTCGTCACTCCTACAGAGATACACACCCACTGTTAGCCCGGCCTCTTCTCCTTCCGGTTCAGAACCCTATATCTCGTCACTCCTACAGAAACACACACCTACTGTTGGTCCGGCCTCTTCTCCTACCGGTTCCCGGACCCTATATCTTGTCACTCCTACAGAGACACACACCTACTGTTGGTCCGGCCTCTTCTCCTACCGGTCCACGGACCCTATATCTCGTCACTCCTACAGAGACACACACCTACTGTTGGTCCGGCCTCTTCTCCTACCGGTCCCCGGACCCTATATCTCGTCACTCCTACAGAGATACACACCTACTGTTGGTCCGGCCTCTTCTCCTTCCGGTTCCCGGACCCTATATCTCGCCACTCCTACAGAGACACACACCTACTGTTGGTCCGGCCTATTCTCCTTCCGGTTCCCGGACCCTATATCTCGTCACTCCTACAGAGACACACACCTACTGTTGGTCCGGCCTCTTCTCCTACCGGTTCCCGGACCCTATATCTCGTCACTCCTACAGAGACACACACCTACTGTTGGTCCGGCCTGTTCTCCTACCGGTTCCCGGACCCCATGTCTCGTCACTCCTACAGAGACACACACCTACTGTTGGTCCGGCCTCTTCTCCTACCGGTTCCCGGACCCTATATCCCGTCACTCCTACAGAGACACACACCTACTGTTGGTCCGGCCTCTTCTCCTACCGGTTCCCGGACCCTATATCTCGTCACACTTACAGAGACACACACCTACTGTTGGTCCGGCCTCTTCTCCTACCGGTTCCCGGACCCTATATCTCGTCACTCCTACAGAGACACACACCTACTGTTGGTCCGGCCTCTTCTCCTACCAGTTCCCGGACCCTATATCTCGTCCCTGCTACAGAGACACACACCTACTGTTGGTCCGGCCTCTTCTCCTACCGGTTCAGGACCCTATATCTCGTCACTCCTACAGAGGCACACACCTACTGTTGGTCCGGCCTCTTCTCCTACCGGTTCAGGACCCTATATCTCGTCACTCCTACAGAGACACACACCTACTGTTGGTCCGGCCTCTTCTCCTACCGGTTCCCGGACCCTAAATCTCGTCACTCCTACAGAGACACACACCTACTGTTGGTCCGGCTTCTTCTCCTTCCGGTTCCCGGACCCTAAATCTCGTCACTCCTACAGAGGCACACACCTACTGTTGGTCCGGCCTCTTCTCCTACCGGTTCAGGACCCTATATCTCGTCACTCCTACAGAGACACACACCTACTGTTGGTCCGGCTTCTTCTCCTTCCGGTTCCCGGACCCTAAATCTCGTCACTCCTACAGAGACACACACCTACTGTTGGTCCGGCTTCTTCTCCTACCGGTTCAGGACCCTATATCTCGTCACTCCTACAGAGGCACACACCTACTGTTGGTCCGGCCTCTTCTCCTACCGGTTCAGGACCCTATATCTCGTCACTCCTACAGAGACACACACCTACTGTTGGTCCGGCTTCTTCTCCTTCCGGTTCCCGGACCCTAAATCTCGTCACTCCTACAGAGACACACACCTACTGTTGGTCCGGCTTCTTCTCCTTCCGGTTCCCGGACCCTAAATCTCGTCACTCCTACAGAGGCACACACCTACTGTTGGTCCGGCCTCTTCTCCTACCGGTTCAGGACCCTATATCTCGTCACTCCTACAGAGACACACACCTACTGTTGGTCCGGCTTCTTCTCCTTCCGGTTCCCGGACCCTAAATCTCGTCACTCCTACAGAGACACACACCTACTGTTGGTCCGGCTTCTTCTCCTACCGGTTCAGGACCCTATATCTCGTCACTCCTACAGAGGCACACACCTACTGTTGGTCCGGCCTCTTCTCCTACCGGTTCAGGACCCTATATCTCGTCACTCCTACAGAGACACACACCTACTGTTGGTCCGGCTTCTTCTCCTTCCGGTTCCCGGACCCTAAATCTCGTCACTCCTACAGAGAAACACACCTACTGTTGGTCCGGCCTCTTCTCCTACCGGTTCCCGGACCCTATATCTCGTCACTCCTACAGAGACACACACCTACTGTTGGTCCGGCCTCTTCTCCTACCGGTTCCCGGACCCTATATCTCGTCACTCCTACATAGGCACACACCTACTGTTGGTCCGGCCTGTTCTCCTTCCGGTCCCCGGACCCTATATCTCGTCACACCTACAGTGACACACACCTACTGTTGGCCCGGCCTCTTCTCCTACCGGTTCCCAGACCCTATATCGCGTCACTCCTACAGAGACACACACCTATAAGGGTACATAACCTAACAGAAAGCACCAGGTACATTTTTGAACCGGGGATGACTTCGGGGAAAACCCGGTACGTGGATATTTGGAGGGGTCCAGACGTACCCGACCGAAACAAAAACTGCTAGTTATCGTACGTTTGTGTTATTTCTTACTGAAATAATGTCAATCCAGTCTTACGTTTTAGGATATATAATAAGCTGTATTAGACGCGTTAACGCATGGAATACTATTCTTTGTATATGAAAGTTGTTATGTATTCTCCAAAAGTTAAAAAAAATTATATAACCGAATGAATTCGTTTATTGTTGAATATGTCGTTTTCGCCTTTACCAGTACCGTTTCAACTGTATAACGAATGTACACGGTATGGGCTATACAGTACCCTGGAAACGGAGAGTACTGGCCAAAAGTCTACTGATTTTAGGGTTGTCATCTTTGCCTTATTGACAAATATGCTGTATCCTTGTATGATATAAAGGTAGGCGTTTCCTGAATATTCTCATTAGTATGCCCATTTGCTGTCACTGAGAAAAATGCCCCAGTTCTCGCTCTGAGGACGTGACATTAACTTGGGTGTTATTTAGATTTACATGGCATTTTTCGTCGATGGAGCAGAAGACGCTTGCTCTTCTTAAAAACATGGTATTTTTTAAGGGTCTCCGTGTAAATCTTTCCTTTGTTCATATTTTGACCCTATTTTATTCGATTTTGGGTTCAGATTTTTACCCTATTTATTCGATTTTGGGTTCATATTTTTACCCTATTTTATTCATTTTTGGGTACAGATTTTGCTCTTGTTGACGCTTCGGAATTCCAAGATTGTTTTAATTATAGCAAAGCGGAAATAGAAAACAAGTAACTGTATATAAAGATATCACAGCGCAGTAGAGCAGGGATAGTAAATTATCAAAAGTAGCAAAAGGCAAAAAATGTTCACAAATCAATATCTATCAAGTCATGAAAGTTAGGATAGGATATCTCCGTTGCAACTTTTGTTTATCTATTTGTCCATGTTAAATATAAATAGCTGAGATTCATTGACTTATCAATATCCATTGCATGTTATATTATGTTTTGTTTGTTTGTGTTTTTGCTTCTTTTTTTTTAAATATGATTATCCCACTGTGAATTTTTCCCCAGTAAGTATTTCAACAAACAGCCGTCTATCTTTTTTTACCGATAAATCATGTTTATTTTTTCCCTTCTTGACGTGCGCCAACCTCTATACCGTAAAAGATAGCCCTCCATGTTTCTACTCCCCGCAAATACTTCCCAGATTGCCCTCGCTGGCCCATCGTCTTTGGTACCCGATAACGGGGCCCTATAAAGTAAGGGAGGTCACTCTGTGTGATAAACCCACTGCCAGTAACAATCGGTCTTAACCCCGTGACCGCCGATTGGTTGGAAGTCGAACAAGCAGGTTTGATGTATACGCAATTTAAACGGCAATAATTATCAGCGAGGGGACAAAGGGTCAGTCGGTAGTTCTTAGATAAACAAAGCATAGCACAGGGGTCTGATAAATAATTAATTCTAGACAAAGGGTCGGCCAAAAGTGCATTCTCGGTTCATATATCTTTTCTCGGGTTAATAAATCCAGATGAACACCTCAGGCTTTAATTGAATGATATCACAGGTGTAAAAAGTAAAAAAAGCGAGGTGACAAAGGGTCAGTCGGTAGTTCTTAGATAAACAAAGCATAGCACAGGGGTCTGATAAATAATTAATTCTAGACCAGGGGATTGGCCAAAAGTGCATCCTCGGTTCATATATCTTTTCTCGGGTTAATAAATCCAGATGAACACCTCAGGCTTTAATTGAATGATATCACAGGTGTAAAAAGTAAAAAAAAAAATGGAAGAGTAGTATTATCTTGATGCTACTGGTCCCTGTGTTGGTGACTAATTCACTGCCTGCTCTTTGAAGGATCACACAGGTAGTATTGGTCTCGTGTGAAAATCAGATGACCTTAAATGTTTTAACAATTTCACACGAAACGTATGCATCAAAACGTTTGAGCATGTGAACAAATCTTAAATTAACCCTTAATTTGACGGACGTGAACATTTTTATCATTAAATTATACATACGGATGTATTAGTTCACATAAACGAAAGCAACTAGACATTTTTGTCTTTGTACTACAAACAAAATTATACATTATCTCCGATATAGTTGTTGTAGAGTACCGTGCAAAATGTATGGCAACATATTTTAATATGTATAACGTAACGAAAATGACGTCAAAATGGCGTCCCAAAAATGAATGTTGTTAGTAAATTATAATTTCTGGTCATACAGAATGGAAAACAAAAACTATGAGATGATTCTGGAAATAATAATCAATAAGTATACAAATTTTCATCAAAAATTATTCATAAACGATTTCAGAACAATTAATTGAAAAAAATTTGAAATACAAAAATATATGGCAAAATAAACATATGTTTCCATACTTATGTCACGGTACTGTGACAAATACACAACATTCAGTCTAATTCTAATATGAAGATAGTATACAGTAAATGCAAAAATAAACATATCATAATTTACAAGGTAACAACATCGTTTAAAGAAAAACATGTATTTCATCATTGTGAAAATTAGCATATACCCCCTCCCCCCTCCCCCCAAACTTTCCCCTCCCATGACAAGTAAAATATGCTCCATCAACAATAGTATATACAGAAGAGTACAATACCGACATCATCAAAGAAATTATGAAATTATAAAATATAGAAATATGATACGTGTGTGACGTAGAGACATTAAGTTTTATCGTGTAATGCTGATAACACACATCGCCTGACTTACTTATTAGATTATTCTCTATAAACACTTTAAAAGTATGGACAGTCCTCATTTTTCGTTTGCTTTGGTTTATTTTGTTTTACGTCCTATTAACAGCCAGTGTCATTTAAGGACGTGCAAGGTTTTGGAGGTGGATGAAAGCCGGAGTACCCGCAGAAAAACCACCGACGTACGGTCAGTACCTGGCAACTGCCCCACGCGGGATTCGAACTCGCAACCCAGAGGTGGAGGGCTAGTGGTAGAATGTCGGGACACCTTAACCACTTGGCCCGCTCATTTCTCTTATCATTTTTCCAACGAAAACATACAAATCATATAGAATTTATGAACATATTTCATATAATAACTATGCAACTGTGGTTCAATAAAGTAAAAAGTGTTTCAACTTTTCTTCGGTATACATATTTTCAGTTAAATTATGTATTTCCTCCGTATCCACAAAGCTAATTATAGGATAAGTGTTCTTTTTAAGAAATAAGAAGAGCTTAAACAAGTATCAGGTTCAGTTACAGAAAATGATAACAGCATTACTTTTTTCGAGTTCATTATAAGGTCTTTGGTTGTGAAGGGTACAAGCGACCCTACGTCCGAGAAAAAATGCCGACAAGGTTGGAACCCTTCTGTCTTAGTGGCGAAGACGTAAAGATCGCTGGGACTCTCCACTGAACATTCTGTTTATTGTGTTTCCCATAGAGGATTCCCGTTCGTAACAATTCACCGTAATTATTTGAAATCGTTGGTTGTGTCTCTCTGTCCATTCAAGGTGTCCGGAAGGGCTCCAGGGCTACGATCAGCTCCATGTTACAGTTATTTTGGACTTAAATTAGGGTTTAAAGTTCAATTTGATACTATTGGGGGATCAATTTCCGATAAAAATGCTCCCTCAAAGGTCATGTTCATTTAAAATCGAAAACTGATATAAACATCCAACTCAACCCAACCCCCAAATTGTAGAATATTACTAAATCACCTAAGATTAAATGTATAGGTCCAAAACTAGCTGTAACAAATTCTTTTTTTTCTTTTCGTAATCTATCTTAAGACTATCTAAAATAAATGGTCATGCTGTACTTGCATATACTTCATGTACATATATGTGTAGATCTCGTGGTACGCTGTCAACAGACGGACCCTGATGAGGTCCATCTGGTGGGTCTAACTCGAACCGACTTCAGGACAGTCCCTGATAAAGATCCCTCACGTTACTTGCCTTATCTTAATGGCACGTTGTATCGTCAGGGATATTTAATTTAATAACGTCTCCTGTGTTTTATAGGGGAGGTCTTATCTGTCATTTGACCATTTGATGGAAACGGATTCTTCTTGGGACTGGTCCACGTCAACTCTTGTTGCAACTCACACGGGAATCTCGTCGGAGATTTATCTAGAAGTTATTTCAAAAAATGAGAATTATTATTCATTTTTTATTTATTTTTTAATACAGTGAATCAACATCAAAGGGCACATTTAAACATCCGTCCATATATGTACATGTATTAGATAGTGCAAAAACAAAATTGAATAACAGTGCCTATATTTTAATCACATTTTTAAATTGACAGCAATGGAATACATGATTTGGCTGAGAAATTACGTACGAGAATTTAATAAGGATGTACATTTATGGATATCTGGTTTTTATATCTAAAACCCAAATTATTGGTTGAATTAATTTCCATTTAAAGAAAATTATTAAACCGTAAGTATAACTTAAATTAATGAATTTAACATTAATTATCAAACAATTTACAAGTTTGAATGATCGTCTGAGTATAGCAAGCTATTGTTATGACGTGCACATCGTCGAGTTGTGGTCACGTGGTCTCCGGTAATTAACATTTTCTTTAACTTCCGACGAGGTAAAAGGCTAGTACAAAATTTATGTTTCGTTTAAAGAGAAAACTAAAAGAAAAAAACAACTTATTGCGTTGTATAAATCTGTTAGAAACGAGACTTCTACAAAGGGCTTACCCATTAATTTGCATATCATTAAAACCATCAAAGCGAACTCTTTTAAACGAGGAGGTAGTATTATTTACCTAAGAATTTCATCTTGTTTATTGGCAAGCTGAGATCAAAACGTGTTCAGGCTGTTTACAACTGTAACATGTCTTTGTTAAATTTGCGCTAGAAGTTCCTCAAACATATGTTAATCTCCTGCCCAAAACAAATATGTCCTTTGAACATATCCCGGGCTGTTTATGCCTAGATATTCGTTCACATCAATTACACGACAGTTAAATTTATACGACATTAACGACCAACTTGTGGCAATAGACTCGTTTACGGCAGTCTCCAGTTCCTTTTATATCCGTTCAGGTGGCGAGCTCCCGTTTTGCTTACCGATCAAAGATTTACTCAAAATTTAAATTTCGATCATAAATTTTAGACCAACTCCTCCGCTCTCGACGTACTCGGGTTTTCCGCGTGATGGTCACAGGTATATA
This sequence comes from Mimachlamys varia, assembly GCA_947623455.1. Classification (NCBI taxonomy): domain Eukaryota; kingdom Metazoa; phylum Mollusca; class Bivalvia; order Pectinida; family Pectinidae; genus Mimachlamys; species Mimachlamys varia. Next base: position 33,526,317 of record OX392540.1, read on the forward strand.
AAATACCCGTTAATGCAAGTACGTACACCAGGGGGCGCTGCTTGTCAAAGCATTGCACGGCTTCTCTGATCTTCGGCCTCAGTTTCACGAACATTCCTTGATTTAAGAAAACTCCTTAACTTAAACATATCCATTGAAAACCCTTAAAGGAGTTAAAGAAAGTTCCTTAAAATAAGATTTCCCCATTAACTTCAGTTATGCTGTCATATGTTGAATTTTTAGTTAAGGGATTTCCTTTAGTAAATGTACGTTTGTGAACCTGGGGCCTGGTTATACGCCAGGATACGTTGTTTTTATACAGCTATAACTCCTTATTTTACACGTACGTTATTGTAGTAGGTGTTGTCTAGATCTGTTCATATCCTTATATAGCTGTATACACTATATGTCATTAACACATACCCTTATATAGCTGTATACACTATATCTCTCATTTACACATACCCTTATACAGCTGTATACACTATATCTCTCATTTACACATACCCTTATATAGCTGTATACACTATATCTCTCATTTACACATACCCTTATATAGCTGTATACACTATATCTCTCATTTACACATACCCTTATATAGATGTATACACTATATCTCTCATTTACACATATCCTTATATATCGATATGACTTTTTTTTTATAATTATATCAAGTATCATTTAGACAAATAATAACATAAAGTGTAGCGTCCATGGAGATAGAGACCCCGTGTCCCAATAAAGGAAGTTGTGTCGAAACATTGAAGATATGTATTCTGTCGTAGTTAAAAAGGGTAGAACGCCGGGCTTGTGATCGAAGGATTGCGAGTTTGCGTCCCCGTCACGGCACTTGTTGTGTATCCTTCAGTAAAAACCTTCCCTCCGCTTGTTTAAGTCTACTCAGCTTTAAATGACTACCTGGTTTGGCAGTGCTAGAAAATATGTTAGCTGTGAGCGCCAAAACGGCAGCACCGATTTTTTTATCGATATCGGCTTATTACTAAGGCCCAATAACCACGGATGATAGTTTGTGAACTGCTTTGAGACGATCTTAGGCTGTGATAAAGCAGTATATCAGAACCTCGAAATAGTATAATGATCAATTATCAAAAAGTTAGTCTAAGGCATCATTGGACCAAGGGAATGGTGTCCCATCCCCTGGGAACAGAGAAGCTGGCCCGGTAAGGGATTTGAAACCTTAGTCTATCTATCCCGGGGCAGAGAGGGCATTGGCGAAAGGGGAAGGGCGAGTCATTACCATATGAAATCGTCAGGGCAAGGGAGCATTTTTTTGGTAAACAGCTGGTACTGTATATGCCCCCCCCCCCCCCCCGGTCATAGGACGGAGCCAAATAGGGTATGCTTACTTGAACAACTACATTCCTTTTCAATTCATGATATTTAGTTTTAAGGATTCACTAAAGAGGGGAAACATATTAATGTTTTGATAGATTGGTTGCAACGACCTTTTCAACGTATTTCAAATACAATACGATTTCTTTATCATTTTGATATTTTGAATTCTTAAATGAGTAATACAAATTAGTTTGAATGCTATCATAAATGAAGGATTTATTCACCAATAAAGAATTAATTGTAAATTAACTGTCTGTACCAAGTATCTGTCATAATTCAGTAGACAAACAACGTGACCGATACTTATAATTGTGTTTATGACAATTTAATTCTACAGTGACATTATATGGCTTTTGGAATGATGTGACGATTTCTTTAATGATAATCCTACGATGCTGCCGGCAATAGATACAAAAATTTGTATGATATATCACAACAATAGAGACTTAAGGGGGTACGTTATATCACAACAATAGAGACTTAAGGGGGTACGTTATATCACGACAATAGAGACTTAAGGGGGTACGTTATATCACGGCAATAGAGACTTAAGGGTGTACGCTATATCACGACAATAGAGACTTAAGGGTGTACGTTATATCACGGCAATAGAGACTTAAGGGTGTACGCTATATCACGACAATAGAGACTTAAGGGTGTACGTTATATCACGGCAATAGAGACTTAAGGGGGTACTTTATATCACGGCAATAGAGACGTAAGGGTGTACGCTATATCACGGCAATAGAGACTTAAGGGTGTACGCTATATCACGGCAATAGAGACTTGATGGTGTACGCTATATAACGGCAATAGAGACTTAAGAGTGTACGGTATATTACGGCAATAGAGACTTAAGGGTGTACGCTATATGACGACAATAGAGACTTAAGGGTGTACATTTTATTACGGAAATAGAGACTTTTAAAGAGTGTACGCTATATCACGACAATAGAGACTTAAGGGCGTACGGTATATCACGGTAATAGACTTAAGGATGTACGCTATATCACGGCAATAGAGGCTTAAGGGTGTACGATATATCACGGCAATAGAGGCTTAAGGGTGTACGCTATATCACTGCAATAGAGACTTAAGGGTGTACGATATATCACGACAATAGAGGCTTAAGGGTGTACGCTATATCACTGCAATAGAGACTTAAGGGTGTACGATATATCACGACAATAGAGACTTAAGGGTGTACGTTATATCACGGCAATAGAGACTTAAGGGTGTACGCTATATCACGGCAATAGAGACTTGATGGTGTACGCTATATAACGGCAATAGAGACTTAAGAGTGTACGGTATATTACGGCAATAGAGACTTAAGGGTGTACGCTATATGACGACAATAGAGACTTACAAGATGTAAGGGTGTACATTTTATCACGGAAATAGAGACTTTTAAAGAGTGTACGCTATATCACGACAATAGAGACTTAAGGGCGTACGGTATATCACGGTAATAGACTTAAGGATGTACGTTATATCACGGTAATAGAGACTTAAGGGCGTACGGTATATCACGGTAATAGACTTAAGGATGTACGTTATATCACGGTAATAGAGACTTAAGGGCGTACGTTATATCACGGTTATAGACTTAAGGGTGTACGTTATATAACGGCAACAGAGACTTAAGGGTGTACATGTACGCTATATCACGGGAATAGAGACTTAAAGGTGTACGCTATATCACAGCATTAGAGACTTAAGGTTGTACGTTATATGACGACAATAGAGACTTAATGGTGTACGGTATATCACGACAATTGAGACTTAAGGGTGTACGCTATATGATGACAATAGAGACTTAAGGGTGTACATTTTATCACGGAAATAGAGACTTTTAAAGAGTGTACGCTATATCACGACAATAGAGACTTAAGGGCGTACGGTATATCACGGTAATAGACTTCAGGATGTACGTTATATCACGGTAATAGAGACTTAAGGGTGTACGTTATATAATGCCAACAGAGACTTAAGGGTGTACATGTACGCTATATCACGGCAATAGAGACTTAAGGGTGTACGTTATATGACGACAATAGAGACTTAATGGTGTACGGTATATCAGGACAATTGAGACTTAATGGTGTACGCTATATCACGACAATAGAGACTTAAGGATGTACGTTATATGACGACAACATATACTTAAGGATGTACGTTATATGACGACAACATATACTTAAGGGTGTACGTTATATAACGGCAACATATACTTAAGGGTGTACGTTATATGACGACAACATATACTTAAGGGTGTACGTTATATGACGACAATAGAGACTTAATGGTGTACGGTATATCACGACCATTGAGACTTAAGGGTGTACGCTATATGACGACAATAGAGACTTAAGGGTGTATGGTATATCACGACAATAGAGACTTAAGGATGTACGTTATATGACGACAATAGAGACTTAAGGGTGTACGTTATATCACGACAATAGAGATTTAAGGGTGTACGCTATATCACGACAATAGAGACTTAAGGGTGTACGTTATATCACGACAATAGAGACTTCAGGGTGTACGTTTTATCACAACAATAGAGACTTAAGGGTGTACGTTATATCACGACAATAGAGACTTAAGGGTGTACGTTATATAACGGCAACAGAGACTTGATGGTGTACGTTATATAACGGCAACAGAGACTTAAGGGTGTACGTTATATAACGGCAACAGAGACGTAAGGGTGTACGTTATATAACGGCAACAGAGACGTAAGGGTGTACGTTATATAACGGCAACAGAGACGTAAGGGTGTACGTTATATATTTACATTTGCTCTGTTATTTTCCATATACACAATACTAAGAGGCAGTTGCTGCCATACGCCTATAACACCCAGTGCCTCAGACTATAACAGCAATTGGTATTGTGACGTCGTCAATCTCTATTGTGACGTCATTAATTTCATGGTTGTCTTCACTTGATTTGCTGTTCAGAATCGGCCCGAAGAAACCAAATAAAGCACAATAATTCTATCGAAATGTAAATATAAGTAATGAACATTTTAGCAAATATTGTTACAGTCCTATAACACACATTACTATTGCTGACAAACTTACATGAACCTAACGGGCTTTATTTAGTTTGTCATCAATAGCAATGTGTGTTATAGGACTGTAACAACATTTGCTAAAACATTCATTGCTTAAATAACGGCAACAGAGACGTAAGGGTGTACGTTATATAACGGCAACAGAGACTTAAGGATGTACGTTATATGACGACAACTTATACTTAAGGGCGTACGCTATATCACGACAACTTATACTCAAGGGCGTACGTTATATGACGACAACTTATACTCAAGGGTGTACGTTATATGACGACAACTTATACTCAAGGGCGTACGTTATATGACGACAACTTATACTCAAGGGCGTACGTTATATGACGACAACTTATACTCAAGGGCGTACGTTATATCACGACAACTTATACTCAAGGGTGTACGTTATATAACGGCAACAGAGACTTAAGGATGTACGTTATATGACGACAACTTATACTTAAGGGCGTACGCTATATCACGACAACTTATACTCAAGGGCGTACGTTATATGACGACAACTTATACTCAAGGGTGTACGTTATATGAAGACAACTTATACTCAAGGGCGTACGTTATATGACGACAACTTATACTCAAGGGCGTACGTTATATCACGACAACTTATACTCAAGGGCGTACGTTATATCACGACAACTTATACTTAAGGGTGTACGCTATATGACGACAACTTATACTCAAGGGCGTACGTTATATCACGACAACTTATACTTAAGGGTGTACGCTATACAAGGGCACCGAAGTCTCAATGGTTTACATTCTATCACGGCATCAGTGATTGAATGGTGAACACAATATCATGGAAATAAAAACTTTAGGGTGTATGCTATATCACGGTAATAGAGAAATAATGTTTATCTCGTGTTTTCAAAACCGTCAAACGACTTACTTCTTCGGAAAACCCGAAAGTTCTAGAGGCACGATTTGTAGCCTGCTCGGAAGAAACTCAACACATTTTTTTAATTATGCTGACCTTGAGGTACATTTTTTGAATGATACTGACCTTGAAATACTAGTACTTTTTAACGCCACATGGGTCAAATATGTTTTAATCTCAAGACATGATGAAACGAAATGAAACTTAAGACACTGTGAAAATATATACCATTGCCTTTTTGAGTGTCAGTGTTTTTCCACAACTCGTTCAGAAATGTTTCAAGCATTGCATTGCTTGAATATACAAATCAGTTTAAATTTGTTACTTTTTGGTAATGAAGACTTGGCTTTGGATGTAAATGATTATGTGTTTGAACATTTGCAGGCATTCATCAAATCCAGAAAAATATTTTAAACAACAATTCGCATAATTATGTAAAATTGACTTTTTTCAACTGTTAAATTTGTAAATGTGGATGTCATCATTTGTGTAAAATGTTTTGTTGATAGGAAATGGCTTCATAAGTTGTCATAACTTGTGCCAAACCCTTTGTACCTATTTGGGACAATAAATATGTTTAAAGTCAATGTTGCTTTTTGTTTGTTTTGTTAATTTGTTTTTTAAGTGCCCGAATGTAGAGTGATTGATTCATTCATTTTTTTCGCAAGAATTCTTTTCGTTAAAGAAAGTCACATGTATGCTAGGTCCTATATGATATTTTTCTTTCGCTGTGGATGAAAAATTATTTCTAGGACAGCTCTTAAACGTATGCTGAATTTTGCCAGACATAACTGTCAACAAATCGAAAACACCATAATATATGCATTTGAAATATTTTAATTGTTGTAAAATAATATTAAGTCACAGATACCCTCAGTTTAGAGGGAAGACATATATGTTTGTAACAAAGATAAGTAACATTAGAAACGGATAAACCCAGAACGGAACAAGCCGGACTTTGTATACAATGAAAAAACCATTGTTAGCTCATTCACCCCGGGAATTCCATAATGAACTTTTCCAGCCTTTGCATCGGAAGAGTTCAAATGTGTCTTCAGGTGTGATTGAAACATCGCGTAATTAAATTATGATAGTATTGATGTCGAGAAAGGTATTTTTTTCAAATAAATTATTTTCTAATATTCATAAAGTAAGAAAAGAAAAACATAAATTATCCAGAATTGTTTTTTGTTTTGTTTTTTCTAAAAACAAGAAGTGCATTGTGATAAAGGTGTACAATCGTTTTAAATTCAAGTTAAGTATATCTTATATTGCACAATCGAACATACTACATACCCCTTCAGGCGCTCTCACCTAGACATTATAAAACATACATCCTACATCCCAACTAAGACGCATTCACAATGAGACATTATACATGTTTTGTACGAAAATGATAAACACGATCGCTACATTTTAGCACTCGGGCAAACTTCAACGCAAGCACACTTCCACGCATGCTATCGAGCTCCATTTGCTTTTACATATGTAAATTAGCACGATGAAACAGCACAAATAAACGTTAAGCAACATTGTGAATAAATATGAATAAGCACATAATATTGTGAAATTAAATTCATCCAGAAACGATGAAATTCGGAATAATTTGAACCGAATTCAGTCGGAAAATATGCATACATGTATAATGGTATATAAAACATTAAATTTGACTAGATTTTCTACCCAATGTTCCTTTATGTACAGACACTGCATATGACGTCACAAACTCACCGACTGCTTCCGGTGCACAATGTGACGTCACACAGGCACGCACACTCGAAAGGCCAGACACAAACTTGACACATTTCAGATTATGTATAGGTAAAAGGGAGTTGTTGGAAATAAAACCTCGTTTAAATGACAGCAGACGTTATAAAGAGAGTGTGTGACAATGTATAGAATGTGTTCGACAGCAGGGTAAATCCGCTCATCTACGAAATTTTCAAATTGGACTAATCCAACCCTTCAGTGGTGAATTCATGAGTTACCTACACTGTACATTCTAAATGGAAGATTGAGAATGTGAGAAAGTAATATAAATTTAGGTTAAAGGTAAGAAAAATTAAACTTCAACTAATTAAAGTTTGCATTTGGCCGAACATTCTTACACGGCATACGTACAGGTACATTCACATTAACATATTAAGTTTATATAAAATAAATACATTAGTATCAGTCACAACCTTGATGATGAGAGCGAATATCAAATATCAAAAATATCCAAAATATCCGAGGTACGAAAATGTACAATGTCCGCCATTTTGATTATGTCCGTACGGTGTCCTGTCGCAGCATTCTCACGAGAATCACTGTATTTGAAATCCAACGGACAGTTCATTTCAATAATATATCACGTGGTGATTTCCAGTCCACAGTTGCATTGTCCAATGGGAGAACATGTTGTCATTCACCAGTCACCAGTCTATTAGTACACGTGATAAGGCACTCGCGAGATTTGGCCGAGAATTGATGTGCTCAATGTCCGCCATTGCTGCAGCTTGTTGGTGGCGCGGACCGGACGTCATGATAAACATGAATATTCATTAGCTCGTTGTTGTCAGCTTCAATCATGTAGTCTTGCACAGTTTAATTGGTTTCGTGGGTGTTTGGCCATTCTGTTGCTGGAAAAGAAATATACAACGCATGAAATGTTTGTCTATTTTGTGAGATTAACAGCAGATGTTTTAATCAATAATCGATAAAAAAGATAAAGAAAAAAATATATATCTACTGTATAATCAATTTCCCGGATTCACAACTTGATATGGGAAGTTGTTATAATATCTTGTTGTTTCAATTTACATGAACTTTATAAAAATTAAATTGCAAACAATGTGACGCGGAGATTTTTTTTTTTGTAATGTTCTGTTTCCTTTTATCATGCAAAACAGTACACGCAGTATTTGTTAAGATACATCCTATATTTCAGTTTTAACCAGAGAATAAAACTCATCCTGTTAAATCAATTATAAAATTGCATTGATTACCGAAATTAAAATTTAAAAATTAACTTTTTAAACTTACCTGCATGTGGAGTGTTTTGTGTACTGCTAATGTCCGGGACTGACAGAATCCCTTCCCACACTCCGTACACTTAAACGGCTTCTCCTTGGAGTGGATATACCTGGAAAAAGTGACGTACAACATCAGCAATAGTTTAACGTTTAACATATTTTGCTGTGACAAAAATTGATAAAATGTCACGCCAATATAGCTCTGTTTCTATATGGTGGTGATCAAATTAAATTTTACGTTTTAACATTTTTGTTGTAATTTAAGTTAAGATAATGTTGCGATTGTAACAATATATAAACTTGAAAAATTGCTTGAAAATACGAGGTAAAACCTTGATATACTGCCTCTCGTTTCTTATCAGTAAAACCTCGATAGACTCTCTCGTTTATTTACAGCAAGACCTTACTATACTGTCCCTCTTTTCTAAACAGTAAAGCTTCGATATACTGCCCCTCATTTCCTTACAGTAAAACTTCGATTTAATGCCCCTCGTTAGATTTGCAATCATAAAACGCCAAAATATACCAAAATTTACTTTCCCTTTCCTTAAAATTTCAATCACATATTTCCCCCAATTTACAGCCAAACCCCTATATAATGTCAAATGTGACAAAGAATGGCAGTATTAAGAGTTTTTGGTTAGCGTCATTTTAGGTGCCGTACCTGTGGTCTCGGAGGTGGTCCTGGCGCCGGAAAGCCTTCCCACAGATCTCACAAGAATATGGCCGCTCGTCCGTGTGGGTCCGTTCGTGGATAAGAAGGTTATAGGACTTTGTGAAGTTTCTCCCGCAGTATTTACAGATAAACTCTTTCTTGGTCCTGAAATACAACCATACCCAAAGTTAATGTTGTTAAACTCCCTGGTGACGGCTGATTCATATTTATAGAAATGTAACCCCTCCTCTTTATGTCCTTGTATGAACTCTTTATTTTACATAAAATGACAGTTTACTATCAAACAGAGCGAATAATCTGGATCCAGAAATGACCCCCGAAAATTGGCAAAAAAAAATAACACAGAAACATGCCCTAAGCGACAGTGTATAACATTGTGGATAGAAATATACGCCCGTTTGTATGAAATCTCAACGGGGAGCTGCTATTCAATAGGGTTGAAGAAGAAATTACAAAAAGAGAACGAAGATTGAAAGGGAGAGAAAAAGGCTATAAGCGTTGGAAGGAAAAAGGATGAAATGACGAGTTGAATAGCGAATAGTAGACTGGTCTGTCTGTATACATGTAGTATAGTGTACACGTGTATATACAGAATCGTTGTTTGTTTTTACCTTGCTGGTCCTCTCCCACGGGGTCGTTTGCTTGGTGCCACGGGGGTAGGGCGTGGTGATGACGTCACCGGGCTGAAGCTACTCGTCATCGGGTTGTACCTACGAAACAAAAAATGTATTTCAGATGTTGCAGTTGAAGTTTCCGTTGAATAATGGTTTTCATATATCTTCAGAATTATTCTTAAGGCTTGTTGTATTGGATGAAAGAGACAATAGACGGACTCAAGGTGAGGTCAAAACAATATGAAGTTGAAAATTTATCGCATTATTACATGTACGAATCGAAGGTGGGCGCCCGATTAATAGAAAAATGTCGTTTTTTGGCAAGCTAGTCTCGTTTATGAGAGACTTTGTTTAGACTTCCTAAAGGCCGGCAAACATCCGGTCTGAGGTTAGACCCAACAGCACGACGTGTTTTTATAACCCAAGCTTTGTTGATGTTATGACAAACAGTACTTTTGGTAAATATTTCTATATTACTGACGATACTCACCTCAGCGAGCCGATATTCATCATCACATGACTAATGATCTGAGCCTCAATGTCGATTCCATCCCTTCTATCGGTGGTGCCCTCTGTCGCTGCTTTGGCGAGATTGGCAAAATCAAACCGAGGCTTTCGAACAGGTAAAAATTCTGTGGAAATGAGATAATACAACAATGGTGAGACTTATTCTTAGTGTATGTAATAAGGCCTACACTAATAACAGAAAAATGACAGGGGGAGTACAAATTGATAAAAAGCATTTAGGCAGCGTGTTTAGGTCATCGTTTTAACTTTGTTTCAAACAAAAATACAAATGTAAAAGTATAACACACATCAAACACAGTTTACACGACACACATTCTATTTTGTTTAGCCTTGATGTATTTAACCAACTGATTGTAATATAATTGGAATTTAATTTTATACTGTCGACTTTCATTTCATAATTTGATGTTCCGTTCTGTACAATTGTTGATATCAGTTTATGTAGCTGAACTAGTTTTACCTCATCGGTGATCAATTTACGTCCCGAGTTCTGTACTCGTTAAATTTTGATGGGACTCGCAAAATTTCTGTAAACAGATTTACTTATGTGGGACTCATTGCTTTTAGAAATACAATCGTAAAAAAAAATAATAAAATATGTCGTAATTTCATTACTGACCTCTGTTATTGTTCTCGTCCTTCCGGTTTCGTTTTTCGTGTAAATCAGAGTTACCTCCCCTTGGCATGAACGTAGGATACATTGCAGATCCCCACTGGTTGAAGGTGTACGCGTTGAGTGTAAGACAGGTTTGGAGGGGTAATCCGATCGAACCGATAGGGAACGGCCTGGACTGACCGAGTGGGTACATTTCGCTCCAGTTTGTCAGCGCAGAAATCGGGCTTGAAGAATAAACCGGATGTGGAATAGTCGCCATTGCTTCTGGGAAACACGGTTTACTTTCTTCCGGTGATGATGGATAAACGATTTGTTGATCTGAAAAGAAAAAAAAACAATTATAAAAATTGTTTATTACAATGTAAGATGCAAACATATAATAGCGTCATGTTTCCACGAACGGTAGTATACACCATAACCAGTCGTGTATGTTAATACATTAGTTGGACCCAGTACTGTACACTTCAGTATGAACGTGACAGATAGGTACATGTACTCGTTGACCCCGAATGCCTGTAAACTGTACCTGGAAAACAAAAGCACCTATACGACCCAAACCGATGTGTCATGACGTCATCGTTTCATTGTCGTACTATTTGAATAACAAAAAAAAATCCTTTTTTTTTTCAAGTAGATGATTTTTGTCTTACGTTTGCAACTCAGCATCAAATTGTGGAAAATTTCAATCAAATTGTTTTGTACATTTTTAAACCGCTAAACTTTAAATAATATTAAAAATAACTTTGGCACGATAGAGCTATAGCTATCATATAAATATTAATATGCACCGTTTAAGAGGAAAATAGATCGATAAGTGTATATGACTTGTGCCTTTTTCACTGATTAGTTAAGGGGAAATAAATATGTTAATATCAATCAGAACCTAGCCGACTAGAATCTATCAATGGATCCCGGACTTGTACAAGTCTACGCGACGGAACCTCGCGCTGCTCCAGTCATCCTGGTACACACAATGTTTGTCTTCGGGTGCCTCGCAAGGCTCGAGAGCACTCCACTTTTTGTGAATGACAATCCCAATAATTGATTACCATTTAAAATTGACGAAGTACTTGCCTTAACAGATAAGTTTAATTGATCATCAATGGAGGCACTTGTAATAGGCTTCCGTTCGTCTCGTCGATATCTCTGGAGTAAGCCTACTCGAACGCGCCTGAGTGGTATCTTAGTGTTATTACAACTCATTTTCTCCACAATAAAAGGACCTAAAAACACTCAGAGGCCGCGATATTTATATGTCAACAAACGTTCGACTCGGTGTCGAGAGCGACCCGACTTCCCGACAAACTCTCCGAGGTCAAACACACATCGAACCTCTCCATAAACAGAAGCTATGGCGCTTCATCCAGGATACAGACCGACGTATTGATAAGGGCGCGGTTTGAGTGACGCCATGTACGGACGGTGACGTCATGATGACGTCAATATTCACAATAACCTTTTTGGACTCAGAATTGTATCGATGAACAGTTCTTTTCAAACACATATTCTAATCTTATACATATTAAATTGAATGGTATGAAATAGTAAACAATTACTTGTAGTTACCAATAATAACTCAACATGGCATTAATTACTTTGGCGACTACTTTGGATAAAACACGTTACAAGCACTGTAATCAAAGAAGTTTATTTATTTATTTATATTAGTTGATTAATTACAATTAAACAGAAAGCGAGGTGATAATTCAAGTGCATTTTAGTTGATATTTAAATAATTATTTCAGCGTTAAACTTCATGCATGAAAGTGACATTTGAAATTACACGTAAATACAATATGGCAAGTACAATATAAATTAACTTAGATATAGGTCAATACGACAATTATAGTACAATGTACAGAGGGGGCTAGAACTAAAACTTAAACTTTTGACCTTGAACTTAACCTTTAAGGGTGGAAAGGGAGGTAATGCACTATGTCACTCTTCCAGGTCAACAATGCAGACGTGTGGACGTGTCAACAGCACGTGGCGTGTCAGTATGACACTTACTGTCGTTTACAGAAAAATAAATAAAATAGTTCTGACATCACAACCTGCTAGAAGATTCCGGTTTGTATTTTAAATGAAAATAAACAGCATAATTTTTTAATCGAGTTATATCTGTTTGTCGTAAACAGCTTTCAAAACTAACCCAGTTCTGCTGTACCGACACAAATGAAACAAAACCACTGGTATTTCCAGAGTTATTGCTAAGGTTTTTGCCATGGTTACTGGAATGGTCAGGGTTATTGCTAAGGGTTTTACCATATTTACTAGAATGGTCAGGGTTATTGCTAAGGGTGTTGCCTTACTGGAATGGTCAGGGTTTTTGTTAAGGGTTTTACCATGGTTACTAGAATGGTCAGGGTTATTGCTAAGGGTGTTGCCTTACTGGAATATTCAGGGTTATTGCTAAGGGTTTTACCATGGTTACTGGAATGGTCAGGGTTATTGCTAAGGGTTTTACCACGGTTACTGGAATGGTCAGGGTTATTGCTAAGGGTTTTACCATGGTACTGGAATGGTCAGGGTTATTGCTAAGGGTTTTACCATGGTACTGGAATGGTCAGGGTTATTGCTTAGGCGTTTTACCACGGTTACTGGAATGGTCAGGGTTATTGCCAAGGGTTTTACCATGGTTACTGGAATGGTCAGGGTTATTGCTTAGGGTTTTACCACGGTTACTGGCATGGTCAGGGTTATTGCCAATATTACCTTGGTTACCCGACGTGTCCATGCTATGGCTAGGTTTGTAATCAATGTTCCTAGTATTGTTTATGTTATGGTTATTGCCAGGTCCTTTTCATCGTTGTTCCTGGTATCGTCAGTGTTAATGCTAGGGTTGTGACAATGTTACTTGAAATTATGAAGAATTATTGCCAGGGTTGAAACCATGGCTACTCGAAATATCAGGATTATTGTTGTAGTAGCTAGTATTGTCATGGATGTTTCCAGTGTTCCAAAGTTTGTCCGGGCTATCATAAGAACTGTTTCCATGGTTATCATTATATCGTATTGTGATGATGATTAGGGTTGTTGCCATTAATTTGCTTCCCGATTAGTAGGACGTTCGTATCGTCAGGATTATTGTTATGGTCGTTGTTATGGTTACTTGAATTGCCATGGTTACCACTATTAATGTTTTGGCGGGGTTGCTGGATCGTTGATTTGGTATCTAAGCGGTGCTACTGTTGATATTCCCCAGACATGTAATGTTGAGTGTAGGTGGTCAGAAAAAGTCCCATCTTATCTTGTCTTACGGACAAAGGGACGGTACGGAACTACCAAGTTTACGAAAACTTCAGATTACAAGAGAGACCATCAAAATAAAGATCCATGGTAATAATAGCCCGGCTGTGGTATCTGAGGTCATCGAAATTGTATCAGGAAAGTTGTAGGATTGGCCATATTGTAGTTAGAAATCCTAGCCCGAGTTTCCTCTAACCCTGACACCAAGCATTTTGACAGTGTGGACCACACAAGATATAGTCTCGGGGCCAGATGGAAATCTGACTACAAGAAAACCGTTTAATGTTTTAGAAACTGAAAGTTCTCTTCAAATAACCCTTTTGCTAAAAAAAATTATATTCGGATGCATAAATATCAAATCACTCTGAAGCCTTACTGAACTTAAGTAGTAATGATGGCGGTAAGATATATTGTATATACAGTAATATCAGAGATGATTTTTGACTTGGCATTACAAAATAAGACTCAATATTTAGCGAAGCTCACAACCCAGTGGAAAACCAAAATGAAAACAATAATACCCCATTACTAGCACATTACACAAAGGGACACGTATAGACTTTTATAAGAAAATTAGCAATAAATACCAATATATTTAGGTACATGTATATATCACTACTTTCATAACATATGCCTATACATGTCCCTGTGCATTAGAAAGCCACCGAGCTGATTGTGTTCAGGTCAATGATAAGGAAGGGTCAACTTCGCATTCATTTAGCATTGTTTTATAAATTGGATGACCGTCTGGCCGAAGCTTGGCTATTTGTGACCCTTAGAAATGAACAAACTAAACGATATGCCAAAACAAAGAATATTAGTGAAAAAAAAATAAAAATGCCAATGAGAAACATTTTCCTATTTCTGAAATTCGTAAATTCGACAATCTCATTTCATAAGACAGCTTCAGTTTTTGAGACGTCAATCATTTTTTTTCAAAATGGGAAAAAACCTTACAGGTTCCTAAATATTTAATTACAGATTATGTCTAGTCTCCAAAGTTAAACTGGTATTATAGTATAAATGAAAAATATCATAGAACTGAAGAATATTTAAATGACGTCATTCTTTCCCTATATTATTCCAGGTCAAGTCAACATGTCAAAAACTTATCTTTCTTTCATGAAATGATGTGTCGATACAATTTTCTTACTCACCAAGTTTTTTATGGAATATAATTATTCAACTAAAATTTCAAACTTTTCCTTTTTAAAAATAATATCTTTTAAAGATCACCTCGTAACCACGTCATTTTTAATTACAGTTAAGATATATAGCGTGTTCTTGACGAAATCTGACTCTCTTGTCAAATGTTATCTGGTATAGATATAAGTTGAAGGAAACCGGCTGTCGCGTATTAGCATAGGTGTCTTCGAATTCCATTGCAAGTATTTCAGCATTTAAAACATGCTATAAGCGTGTGTAGACCAAAGCAACACTGAGCATATATCAATTAGGCGGAATAAAGTCAATGATTTGAAAAGAAATGGGTAGGTTAGGCCGATTGGGTGGGAGGGAGGGAGGGGGATAGTGTTTGATTTGGTTGAAGGAATGGGGAGTAAAAATGTACAAATTTCGTGAAATTTCCGTTTCGTGCCCCTGTGTTCTGATAAGGATTATAAGATAAACAAATTATAGCACTTGATAAAAATAAACTTTATTTATTTTGAAATAATTATGAAAGAAGTTATCCAATTTATATCAATCACTCATATTGACCCGGATGTTAGCGCGCGAGGGGTCTTATTGTGGGAGGAAACCGGATAACACGGACATGTATCTATGTACACAGGGACATGTATAGACTTACATGATAAAATTATCGATAAATACCTATATATTTTGACAATATATATAGTTATTTATCGGTGATTTTATCATGCAAGTCTATACATGTCCCTGTACGTACCCTGTCATTAAAGTTGCTATCATAAAACACAGTTTGACGGTTTTGGTTTTAAATGATAAAGAACTGTCAAATTCTAGCACAATTCTTGAATCGTGGCCAGATCAAAATTAATTTTGAAATATCCTGACAGGGACGTATATATATATATACGTCCTTGTCAGGATATTTCAAAATCAATTTCACAAAATCAACAAAAATGGTTAGAAAAGTTAATATGGACACTCTCTGAAACTACATTTCCCCCCTTTGCCCCCCCCCTGTTTTTTTATCTTTCTTTTCTTCCCTTGTTTCTAACATTAATTATTATTAATTTTAGATGTACATTTAGCACGGATTGTCAAACTTAATGTATATTTTACAGTCGGGAGAGGGTCCATTCAGTTGCGATATTTTGTCCCCCATCTCCCTTGGATTGTTATAAACATTAAAATAGGTTTAAATGAAAATGTGACTCATAATTGTTTAAGAAAGGTACGTCTCTATACGTTGTCATATTAAACGTGGGTGTGTTTGTATATATCATTATTCATGGTCTGTATGTTACATATACATTGTATTTGTATTTTGCACTTTTGCACTGTACATATATGCGATGTCTACGTGTTAACTGCAAGGCTTACAGTCAAAAATGGTGACAGTACAACAGAAATTTAAACAGATTTAATCATATTATTTAATTACTATATACAGTTATCTGTTGCAACTAATTATCAAAATTTAAACCGGGTGATGACGTAAAATTTAAACTTGTTTTCAATGTTTTATCACCTGCTTTTAGAGTTATTTAAAAACTTTTGAGTTGTCGGATCAATTTACCATCAACGTTTAACACGTCTCCTCAATGATCATATTAACTGATGAGGAACATTAGTATATATGTGCAATTTTTCATATCTCATAAATAGCCTAATATAATGGACAGGCGAGCAAAAAAAATAAAATGCTTCTCATGATAATAATCTTAAATATAACTAATTACAATGTATAATACCTTGTGTTACTTAATACCAAATTCAATTAATCTAAATGATGATAATGTTTTAAATCTACTGTCTTGAAATTTCCGAATTCGTTTGTAAAATTCTAAATTGAGTTGCAATAGGAAGGTTATAATAAAAAAATCTCTTAAAATATCCAAAAACAGCTCTGTCGAATTTTATCACGGATATACTCGAGTCTTTTAACGTTATTTTACATGCATTATAAATATTGGGAGAAATTGACCTCATTTTGCTTCCGGAGTAACAGTGACACTGGTGCCTCGTTTTATAAACAACTATATTTAGTCTGTTTATATACGATATACATGTCATATAGGTTATAAAAATGTGTAAACAATTTGTTACCATTGGCATTTGCCTGATTACGACAAACATTTAATTGACTGTAAAATAAAGATTTGAAATTAATTGTAAAATAAAGAATGGAAATTGAATGAAATTTATTTACATAAGAGTTTTCAATAAAGGAATGAACAAAATATTAAGAGATTTAAGTTCAATTATGATTTCAACTATGTACTTTTGTGAGCTAATTATTGTAATGTCATGTAAAATGGATATTGGGAGAAGGCGTTGATAACTGGTGCATAATCCCCTGTCAGCTTTTGGCAATAAATATGTTTACACTAACTTAATCTTTTTGATTAAGCAAAATATTGTGCAATTATAGATATTTAAAAAAAACCTATTCCCCAAAATAATTACTTTGATTGTCTTATATGATATTTAAATACTATACAAATTGTACACATAAGTATTGAGACAAAGCAGTAGCTAATATGAACTATAATTTAAGTTTAAATTTTATACGGGTAAATATATCATATCTCAATACCTTAAGTGATTTTTACTGTTAAACAAATATAGAACTTACCTCAATAGTACTTCTCTGATATGTATAGAGTCTATATGCGGAGATGATGAAAAATTGCCCACTTAAACCGGAAAAGTCCACTAAAGTTTTAACGACAGTTCAGTTACACGGTATGCGCACTGGTCAAGCCGATATTGCTGACCTAGGTCACCTCCTAAAGATCCAGTTTATATGTTTTAAAGTCCGTCTACACTGGTCCGTAATTCCGTAAAAGACTAAAATTCGATTCTAATATTACTCGGGTATATGCTAATCCATCGCTGGCCTTTAATGATATGCGGACCAATTAGATCGCCCGACACAAACCAGTTCGGTCTGATGTATGTGGTCTCCGGTAATTGTCAACTAAAAACAATCTCTGATACATTTCATGCTGAAATTGGATACTGTGTTACCGGCCGCCCGATACTAAATTAAAGGGGGTATTACCAACACCAGCTAATAAACAGCGACAGCTTATATTTATCAACTTACTCAACGAAAGTCAAAATGATAATTATCACTCATAGTTATCAATTAAATCTACACAGATTTGTGAAATTACGCGTAAACCAATATTATATAAATATGAATTTTAAAGTCAAAGAGAGTATAATTCTTCTTAAGAAGAATGAAGTCGGCTAATTTGGTTATTTTTCGACATTGAAAGCTATCAATACTTTATAAGATGTGTTGGATACATGTATACATCCAGTGTAGTCGAAATTGATATGCAACTAATGTCTGAACCACCGAGTGTCCGGGACGCGGATTAAAACGTCACCGATAAAATTATGGAACTGCTGTGACGATTATTAATTAAATGAATTATTTAATTACAATTACAGCGTACTTGAAATATACCGCCCGTTTTCACATCCATGCATCTGCAATCTGCGCGAGGTAAATTTAATTCCTAGTTATAACATTTCATATCTAAATCACTTTATGATTATTTCATGAAGAGGCTGGATCAAGAAATCTTAAAACATCTTAACAAACAATTTCTGCTGATGAATTTTGATAATAGCAGTTATAACATGATAAAGTTACTATGAAACGTATCGGCACTGTCACCTACAGATGTCATAAACGTCATTATGACGTCATTCGAGCTATGTGATTAAGTGACGTCATAATTTCTCGTAAAAAGTTTCATTTTAAAGTTACCTTTTCCTTTTTGTTGTTATTTTTGTAACGCTTTACGTTTTATGGATTTTAAAGAGCTTTTTTTCTTTATGAGAGGGATACGGTGTTTAATTTCAGATTATGTTACATCTTTTTTATATATTTTTTTCAGTAAGTTCCAAAGGGTCACAAAATGGTCAGGCGTCCGTGTACCAACTAAAGTCGGCATACGTGACCAATACTGACCATCACGGACCGGACGGACCATCTGGCTTCTGTCCAGTCTACTTTATTCACACGGAGGTTCAGACTAAGCTCAGTTTTGTTTTGGTGACCGGACACCTCGAGTTTGAAGTGGGGATAAATCGCCATTAACAATGTCCGAGTTTGGTGATGTACGGCTATCAGTGGACAGTGTCCGGAGTTATGGACAACATCAGCTCCTGTGGCCGGACCAATAAAGGTGATAGGCACTGGTCAGTCTGAGGACCGCATGTTTATATTGTAATTACGGCGCAATTATTCCAGATAAGGCGTGAAGATAGACTTACATATTAATAGGAACTGGGGAGGGGGTCGGAGTCGCGGGGATGGGGGGGGGGGGGGGGCTGAAGACCGGGACTATTTAGACTGTAAGGCACTGCGATACTTGGTATCTTGAGATTCCATCAACAGACAATTGTTGTTTAATTATGAAATATCGCAATAATGAAAATAATACCGGAAAATATCTCGAAACTTATCAAAAAATCCTTATATTTGATTGTGGAAAATATACAGTATTTTAAAACGGCATTATTAACTTGTTTTTTTATTATTAGCACGTTCTACTTTTATTATGTAATTATATTTATTTTATACATATATTATTTATCATGTAACAACACACTTTAAAATAAGGTTTCCCTGTCATCTTAAACAGCGCCGTTACGGTTAATTTAAACATATTTTATTGTCTTAAAAACGACAAGGGGATCGGGCAAAAATTATTTCACCTTATGAATCGCCTTCTCCGAACGTAATGATAAATACAAACATACAATAAACCTAGACAGTAACAAACATTTTTACATGTTTTAGAACTTCAACTTCAAACTATATACAGTGTAATTTCAGACCAAATAGTGCTATTTCAATTCAGCTTTCCACTAAAAATCTTTATTTTTTGTCTAATTTAAACATTATTAACTTTTTATTTACGATTGCGAAATAAGCTCTTGCTATCATCTTAGTTATATTAATCATACTTTTAAAACATCTGCAAGGATTCCTCTCAAAACGGAACTTGATAATTTTATTGTACGTTGTAAATGCAATTACTTTCAACTCTCGATTCAAGTAAGTTAAATTGAATTTTCATAAGAAAAGCATATTAATTAAATAATGAAAGACCAATTTTAACATTTGCATTACTTTGAAACTTTAAAGCGTCAAAATTTCGCTTTTCTCAGCTCAAAACACGTTTTAATGAAGACAACCCTATCACGCAAAAGCGTTTTGCTTGACTCTGAATTTTTGCCAGAGTTCCTGTGAAAATTGAGCTAGACGGTGGGAAATTGTCCCAAACAGAGAGTCAACACTCTGTGAAAACATCTGTTAAACACTATATTATACTTTTATATATACAAAAGATGTGACAGCAGAGATTTGACAGTAACATTACACGTAAAACTCGATAAATTTTGTGTGAAAATCAGAATAATTGTTTCAGATTGGATAACAGTACACGACGGAACCTAACACGAAAACCGTCCGTCTCTCTCTATCTTATCTCAATCAAAACACCAGTATGGGGCAGGTCCGGCTTTTTTCATGCTATTGAGTGAATTATTTAATTTTTATATCAACGCTGTTTATAGATAATCCCAGTATATCATAAATACGAGCGTAATTCGCGCCCGGACAGATGTTGTCTTTAAATTAAAGTACGTTTTAATCTCTGTGTTTAATATATAACACAAGATATTGTTATAAATTCGTCGTTTTTATTTCATTATCAGCGTCTCAATATCATATAAATTTCCCCCCTAAGGCAGATAAAATTAATCCGATTTTCAGACACTTTTATTCTAGAAATGTCACTTCGTACATATACAGTATGGTACGATAACGCGAAACCTGTTGAAACAATTTTATTTTATTTATTTTGCTAATGTCTTGTTTTGTATAATGTAATAAAACTGATACGAACCACCATTTTTTTAAATTTCAAAATCAATATTTAGGTAATAAATAGAACGTCAACACGTGGTATTTTGTTTTTCTACTTTTGTGGTCCCGCATATAAATATTGCAGACTCATCGAAAAACAGTATAGTAAAATTGTTGTATTTCATTTTGATACGGTTTTAAATTATCAACCATGATCATGACAAAGCTTCAATTTGTAAGTTTTATATTTGGCCATCTACATCAACCTCGGGTTCTATACACAGTACTATTTTTCGCGTTGTTTTCTTTTTTGTTTTTTGTTTTGTTTTTTTTTGAGAATCACATTTAGAACAAACTCTTATAAATCAGTTTTCCAATTCTCATTTACAAAGACAAAACAGACATTGCTTTAAATATATATTGTATGGTTAGAGTGTTAAAGGAAGTTGTTTTTTAAAGATAAAGTCTTATAAATGTAATGTTAACAACATCACAGGTAACGGTACTGAAAACGCTAAAATTGATATGATGGAAAATTATTCTCACGAACGAATCCGCAACTTGAAGACCCCATCTCGTCTTTAATACTAATAAAAAATCATGATTTACAAAAAAAAAAAAACATGAATAGTTGACAAATTAATTAACCAACAGGTCATGTATTTAATATAGATATAAGAGACTTTTGAGTTAAGTAGAAACTTACTCGAAAGAAACACCTACAGGTGTATCTACACACTATAGGATGTAAACACTTGACTATAGGCCATAAGCCTGTATTGTTTTAATTTAAGGTACATGTAGTATTACATATAATTCATGCATATATTTGTTTATAATAAACGTAAGTAAACAGATATACAGAGTAAGGTAAGAGGCTTACCGATATCACGCTGTTCTCGCTTCAGATCGCGGTGCGTTCGGATAAGAAAAGATTTCGGCATCGTGTATATAAGGTCAGTATGTCCAAGTTCCGTTAACTTATGGTAGGTCAGATCTGGAGGTACCCCTCTTTATATAGCCCTGGCAACCGACTATGGTAAAATTCCCTACCCCTGAAGTCACGGTCATTCTATGTATATAAGCAAATTTAAATTGGGCGTAATTAGCAGAAACAGGTTGGCATATTTATTTATCGTTGATCACCGCCACGCGCGGTTTTCTATTGGGTACTTCTAAAACCACAGTAGAATTTACCTGTGAAAGGTCATCTGACTCATCTCCCGAAGTTACAGGTAACAGGTAACAGTCCTACTCGTATCATCAATATATACCTACCCATACAGTTAAAACTGTACCCCCGAATTTACCACCCACCCGCCCACCCGATGTCCGGCAGTGGGCAGTCCTACTTGTGGTCAATCTTGTCTCCGGACAATAGCTCCTGACCCTCCGGACAATGGCCGGAGTGGTAAGGTCAGCGTCACTTTTGAAAAGCTTGGTTTTATTACCACTTGATTGTAGAGTAAGTAAATAGACGTGTACGCTTGTAATACTGTCACGGCCAGTCCAGTCAGCGGTCAAACTGGACAATACTGCAACTGGACGATGTACATGTCCCTGTTGGGAGTTTTTGCATGGATAGCTTGAAATATTTCAGCACAAATTAAAATAAAAATCATTTTAGTTAAGTATCATGACTATTGTAAAGTTTTGCACGATATTGGCCTCTTCATTAAAAAGTCCTTTGGACTGGGGAAGGTAGGCTTGCAAGGTGATGAAGTTTTATATATGTTGTCTTGTGTACTGATAAGTTCACGTCCTATGTAAATTAGGCTGTTGTTTGGCACTCGCAATATTTAGTCACGTGATGCTTCGTTTCATTCCAACACAACGTTTATTTCATAAGAAAAGAAGAACAAGCGATAGCTTCCAAATACCTACCTATAAGTATGGCTACACAACAGCTCCACCCACCGACCAGAAAGGAAAGCGAGCATCGAAAATTATACGATTATGAAGTTGGGCAATTATAAATGCTGTTTGGATGATTCCTAAATATTGCTTGCTTTGAGACATGTCCATATCTTATTGTCACGGATACTGCACAGTATGATGGTTGTACAGTTGTACACTATCTTCTTCCTGTTAACTGAACTTTGAACACTGTAATTGCTGTGGTAAAATGACTTATCTAGAAGATGGCGTCAAAATCCGGAAGTTTTAGGTCTATTTCCTTATTTTTTTGTTTTGTTTTTAGTTCATCTTGAACGCTTGTAATACACTGATATTTCGATTGATTCAATCGTTCTTGCAACATGATTTCTAGCAAGATGGCGTGAGATGCCATTAACTCTAAAAGCTACGCCTCATACCCCATAGGACATATTTGGACACATACGGTGGATGCATAGTTCGCTGCGCCTGTTACACGTTAATCAGGGGGAATTTAGACATGTGTGAGGAAAAAAGCTATTTCGACAAAGACAATTCACATACGGCTCAAGTCTTAATGACGTTTATTTTTAACAGTAACATATAAGTCCATATTAACACTGGTACATTGTAGCACGTCATAATTTATCTATCAAAACATTTCCGTGATAAAAGAAAATGACGATATTTTCCATTTCGTCTTTTTTAACTTTCCGTATTCATACTTGGGAGAGAGCTTTCCACGTACACAATGTTTTGGAAAACAATATATTCACGAACGGTTTCCTGTCCAACAATACGACGCTGTGTAAAGTTACATCACCGATGGGATATCTATATCATTAACACATTGTGTAATATAAGTACCCGAATATTCAAAGACTGGGCTCTATAGAGAGTAGATGTGTAACTCGAGAACAGCATAACACTAGCTAGTTATTTCAACTGCTACATGTAATTTACGAAGATCATTTCAAGCATGTCAAAAATAATCAGAGAATACCGAACGTGAACAAAAAAATAATCCGAACCCAAAATTGATTAAACTAGAGACAACATATGAACAAAGAAAAGATAAACATTGATACCATTCTAATATAAAATGGGGAAGGCGTTGATACGTTGCAATAACTTGTACCTAACCCCCTGTCAACTTCTTACAATAAATATGTTTAAACTTAATTATTCTAAAGAATAAAACCAGATTTTCCGGAAGAGAGGGCGTCCCAAGCTTCATCGATGACACCCGCCATGTAAATCGTGGTCACTTCCAAGTAAAACAATGTCAGTGTTTTCCAAAAAATAAATAAATAAATAAAATGAAAAGGGAAGAGCGGCGAAAAAAGAAAGGCAATTTCAATCCCTGTATAGACAACTAGTGTATCTAAATAGTCCGTTTATAACTTACCGAACAGCCGATTATTTAAGAATGTGTAAATGTAGTTTTATTGAAATTATTTACATCAATTAAACAAAATGGGATTTTTATTCATAAGAATACGATTGATGCTTGTATGATATTTCATTAAGGAGAATTAACTAGCCTCAGTCACTTTGTCTTAGCGCGTTTCTCGTCTGAGCATGAAGCACCGTACTGAGCACAGGGACCTGAGAATTTGTTACAGCCAGTTTTGGACCTAAAATAGGGTGTTTAGAGTACTTTTACACATTTGGGGGGTTAAGATCAATTTTCGATAAAAATACCCCCTCAATGGTTATAAAGGCGAAATTGATCATAACCCCCCCAAATGTGTAAAAGTACTCGAAACACCCTATTTTAGGTCCAAAGCTAGCTGTAACAAATTCTCAGGTCCCTGTGGTACTGAGGTGAGCTAACAATGCTGTTGGTAACAGGACAACAATTGACCACTTCGGACAATTATCAGACCGGAAATGGACTGACCATTAAAGTGTCGCGTGCAGAGTTTAATTATGATGATGTATATATTTAGTACCGACTTTACTGCATAGCAATTCAAGCATGGACAAGATAAACCATTCTATTTACAATGTGTACCTTCGTTTACAACCGTATATATACATATATACAGTGTACAATGTTGTGTTCACCTTCACTAACGGATACCAGTATAGCATAGACTATAGTATTATCACACTTGTCACCTTCTAAGTCATTTGCAAATGAAGTCTTCCATAAAACTCACATAAATAAATGAAGAATTTTGTTTGAAAATTAAATTGTTTGAAAAAGGAGAAAAAAGAAAACCCGCAGTGTTACATGTACACAGGTGTAACAGGTGTTGCCTTCCTGGGAATATAGATTACCGAATCAGAATAAATGTCGTTATAATATACAAAATATGACGATAAACATTGAAACAATTCATTTATTTTCGCAGACAAAGTCTCCTTAGGACTGCTCCATCTTCTAACGGATATAGAACATTTTTGATGTAGATATACACAACTCTCAACAGAGCTTCGTGATTATTACCGGGATCCATTTTAACATGATTGTTAAAACTAAGATCAGTTTTCGTTTTAAAAGATACATGTATCGATAAAACGAGTATGAGTCGTTTTAATGTTTGTGAAAGTTTCTCGAGCTGAACAACAACTTTGGCCATTACACAATAAAACCATTTTTGTAGAAAAAAAAATGCAAAATCAGTTTAGTTCATTCACAAATCTATCAATTAATTGATTGCTGAAATGATTGATTTATAGCAATTAATTCACTCAGTTATTTGTTTATTTATTTATTTATTTATTCATAAATTCATTCTTTTTCCATCCATCCATCCATCCATCCATCCATCCATCCATCCATCCATCCATCCATCCATCCATCCATCCATCCATCCATCCATCCATCAATCAATAAATTAATGAATTTATTATTATTGGTAATGGTAGATGTGTTTTTAGTTAAGATAATTTTTACAAATGTAACTATATATTTTTTAGGTAACAATGAAGTGGCTTGTCGCAGTTCTACTCATTTTATGCAGAGACATGCATTGTCCATGTATCCTCACCATCTGTGTTATAACGACACCGCCCCAAACACGTGTAACACGAGTAACTTCCTTTGTCTCAAAATCAAAAACACTATTTTTACTACGTGCAAGTAAATATTTAGATAAATTATGTTTAAATTTGAATATCGAAAAAATGCAGTCTGACTTTCTGTTTTCATTTGTCGGTTTAATGCATCCTTTCTTCTGTCTTCCTTTTCGGTTAACACTATAACTCCTATTCAATTACGTCAATTAAGCTGATATTATCATTTATTTATTTATTTATTTTCAGGGTTACATGTCCTCACATGGCCTCACGACCTTCGGTGGACGATGTTGATATTATCAACTACACTTCGGTTTTTATCATCTCGATTCTTCATTTGTTTACATGTAATGAATATTCATTAACTAATTGACGCTATATCTAAGTTAGGTATTTTAAAAGTATCGCCATGTTTCTGTATAACACTACACAGATTCTGTATTATATATTAATATTAACGTTTAACACAAGCGTTAACTGTTAAGATCTAGGATCACCTTATGTTTATGACAGATCGCTATACTGTTGATCATGTCACACTGGCTGTGATAATATTGACAGGCTTCATCTTTATGAGCAGCTCTCTCTGGAGGCGGACACTGTTTATCTACATCCGGAATTAGCCTCACCGTCAATGCCTTAGATTTTACATCCGACCTGGAAGTCATGTTTGTTATTTATTTCAGTATTATATATTGGTGATTGGAGATATTAAATTTGTTTATTGACTAGTTGAAGGGATTGTGAACAGAAAATATATAAATAGATGTAATAATTAGGTCTTAATCCGCACATTGGCGGTCATTTTGTCCAAACTAATGTCCGGTTCGTCTGATTAATCCGGATTCGGAAACACAGAAGTTGATTTCCATGTTAAAGGTGGCATATAACACACAGAGTAAGAGATTCATCAGCGGGGATCATGTGTTGAGGCCAGAGAAGGGGACTTCTAATTTGTATCTAAATCATTTAATCGTTCCACCTATTTATACCTGAGTGTGTTCTGGTTAGAGGTTTCTGCCAATAACACCGATAATACATAATGCATCTGTAGAACAATACGTCGTTTCCAGGACCAGCAGGTTTTACATACACGTGTAACGTGATATTGAATTGGGGGGGGGGGGGTACATCCGCTGTACCGCAAAGCATACGTATAGCACAATGCAATATGAAAAAGAAAGAATAGTGACACGAGTTTCCATTGTTAAATTGTGGGGGGTGGGGGCACGTTATTTAGGGATGGGACACGTTATTTTAGGGTGGGGGCACGTTATTTGGGGGTGGGGAAACGTTATTTGGGGGTGGGGCAGGTTATTTATGGATGGGAGTTATTTCTTTTCTTTTTTCTCTTCAGTCAAACTGAAACCTACTTGAATTTGAATCGACATGTCCAAACATGTGGAGGATGCATGTTAGTGTAATGCGGAGGGGGTTCAACACGTACCAAACACCCTAATCAATCCGCTTGTAAATACGCACATATAGGTAATTAATACCTATATCAGTAAATATTCCAAATATATATATCTGAAATGTAGATGTTGGTTATGACAAAAATCGAGTTGATTTGCCCGGAAATTAGTTGGATCAACTAAATAATACCCGAAATTCGGGGTTACTATTTCCGGAATTGGCTGAATTACTTTTGGATGAGCCCACATGTGACACGGTGCCAGCATGGGCAACGCACGGTAATTAAGAAGATATGTAAACAACAAACGAGTAAGTTGTTTAAATGTTACCGATCCTACAGAAGGGGCGGTGTCTCCACATTGTATCTACCGTACTAAACGTTTACCGAGAGTATTAAAACTAAATTACACAGATTAGATATCTATACACTTGCATCTATATACATAGAATCTGTTCGCTTACTTACCATATATAGACAGTAAGTATTACAGCTTAGAGACCTAACGGTACCTTACATGAATATACATTGTGCTATTAACGAAATCATGAAACTGCCCATGGATAGACTAAGTGTATCAAAATGCTGTATAATCTATATTTATAGATTCCTGTTTTTATTATTAAACGGTAAATAAAATGTTTGTTGTTTGTTTGTTTTCTTTCGATATTGACAGGTACAATGAATGAACGTTCTCCTTTCTGTGCTTAATTATAGGATTTTCCTCAAGTACATTTTTACATTTTCACTCCAACCAAATTACAATCCTATAAAAATCATGTTCAAAATCTAAAAATCCGTTCTCGAGGTCTGCATTTGTTCTCTTGTTCCCTAATTTTCTTTTTAAGTTAAATGCTGACAGGGCAGGAATCATGTTTTGTCTCGACACACATCACATCCCAAAAACACTGACCAATGGTCAATGAAGCTTCGTACAAATTAAATGTACAGTGACGTGCCAAAAGTCTTTCATTTTTTTTTTATTTTGTTCTATATTTTTTGTTTTTCCAACTTTTTTTCAATGAATTTTCCCGAGTTTGTTTAATGATCATTTGTTGACGATTTTTTTTGTGCTTATAGAGAATTGTTTCCTGTTTCACCTCATTAAATTTTCACTGTTTTCTGTAATGTATGGCTAAAGAAACCATAATTTATATACAACATCCAATTTTCGGGACGCCATTTTGAAGTCATTTTTGCAGCGTTATGAATGCGGATTCATACAGTTCGCAAACAATTTTTTTTTCATACCCCAATGAAACTAAAAATAATGACATCGACGCTTATAGTTAATTTTGAAACTTATTTTCAAATTTAAAACAATTTAATATACAATTTTACTGATCTAACAACGGATTTTTTACGAATAAAAAAAAACATTCGAAGCGGGTTACGTTGCTACGTTGTAACTATATACGAGATATTGCAAAGTTAGAAAATACACAGTGAACAATACCATTTTTCTGTATGACATCATTTGTAAATTTGTTATTAGATAATATTACTAGCACGTCGAATTAATTCTATATTCATAACGGTCATTACATTAATTGTACGACATGCATTGACACAGTGATCTGGTTGTGACGCGGTCCGACGTCGGACATCACATCTGCTGGGCGACGCCATGTTTGCGGTACCGTCAAATAATTTCAATTGCGCATCATTAGAACAAACAATTTGCCAGAAACCTTTTATTGTATAATAAGAGAAAATGAATTCCATATGATATTATGTTCCACGTTTCAAAATCTTGAAGGAACCAAACAAAGACCGTCAGCAAATAGTTATTGTTCTGAAGCGTGAACGACGCCATATTTAAAAAAAGTCAATCTGCCGAGCCTTTTTTCATTATATATACGGTAATTTATTCGCAGTCAGAGTAAACTAAGCCCAAGAAGGGAGGGTGTAAATGTGTTCGGTTATGCGCTAAAATTTCAGTGCGCTTACAGTGTACAATGTAAGTACAGTATGTACGTGTACGTTTACAGTGTTACTGACCCGTAAAACCCGATATTCCAAAGTCATCAAGGGGCCGCAGTGGCTGAGTGGTTAAGGTGTTCCGACATTCTACCACTAGCCCTCCACCTCTGGGTTGCGAGTTTCAATCCCACGTGGGGCAGTTGCCAGATACTGACCGTAGGTCGGTGGTTTTTCTACGGGAACTCCGGCTTTCCTCCACCTCCAAAACCTGGCACGTCCTTAAATGCCCCTTGCTGTTAATAGGACGTAAAACAAAAAAATGAACCAAAAATCCAAAGTCTTTCTTTTAGAACAGACTCACACAAATTAATAAGCCAATCAGCAAGTGTTTCATTGCAGTCCCTACCGATTTTATGGCTAAATACAGCGTATCTGAGTAAATTAAACGGGTATATTTGTATATGTTGACCTATTTCGCACTGAATGAAATCTATAGATGCTGGTTAGATTTAATTTGTGATGGCGGATTCATACGGAGTCGAAATACGAGGCTGTTCCCGTCCCATTTCTTTGGTTTGAAATGTAAGCTTCCTGTTTTCCAAAGCAAAGGCATGTAGCACTCTTAAATGCACCCCCCACCCCCCACCAATAATTATTTTTTTAAGCTGAAGCTCGTGTCTTTTTGTAACTTAAAAAAAAATTAACTCGAGTGAAAAAATACCACTCGTTGTGTGACTTCTAGTTATTAATTTGAAAAAAAAAACCGACTATTTAATTTCAAAATAATGAAGGGTCAAAACCACAGTTAGTCTCTTTTGAGATCTCGGAGACGCAATGTCCACTCTTGTATCCTGTGCCAATATGCTGTCGTTATTACCTATATGAGACTTATGTTTATATATATATGTGTTACGCGATCTGTACCCACGTGCTATTACGAGTCTGTAAATAGTCGCCACGTGTTGGACTGTTAAACTTGTTAGACATGATTTAATAGCTTAAAACGTAAGCATGACGCCCAGAGATTTTGACAAAAACATATCTTTGATCATTAAAACGTACTTTAAAATGTATATCTTAATCAGATGTCGATTATGAATTAAGATATAAAGTAATTCAAAACAAAAACAAAAAGTTTCCGTCATTTAAGAAACCCGGATGTACACCAAACCCAAGAGGAATCCTTAACTTAAGCATAGTTAGTTTAAGAAATAGTATTCCAGTTCTTTTTAAAACGCTTTTATTTTTCTGAGCGGGACAAAATTCCAGAGTTATCCTATCGCGTGAGATATATCTCATTGTGTTCATAACATAGACAAAAAAAGTGTTTTTATTTGTTTTTTATTGCAAAATACTTGTTACTTATTTCAAAAAACATGTGACCAAAGCTTACCAAACCTTAAGCTACAGTCGCCGTGTGCTATCTGCTGATTATATTTCGTTATCAAATTATGTTTCGTCACGTACTAGCATGGGACACCTGCTTGGCCCTGTAAGTACAAAACACTTTCTAAAATAGCAGAATATTTTAACACCTTCTTTAAAATGTTAAATTTATTTGAGAGAGAACACTTCTTAATTATGAAAATTACATCCCAAAACCCATTCACCCCTGCAATTTCATCATGACCTATTCCAACCATTGGTTTGGACGAGCTCATTTGTGTCTCAAGGGGTCGATAAGTTATTACTGTGAACTTATTTATTTTAGCATACATATGCATAAATAATCGTAAATAAATTGATGAATTGGTGCAAAAACAGATAACGCAATGGAGAGCCATACAAATTAATTAAAATGGACGCTTTGGCATCTTTTAGCGCAATATCTAAAGTATTTTAAGCACGAAAGAGCAAAAGTATGACAACCGCTAAACAACCACGGCCCATATCATCAAACAATTCTTATGATCAAACATGGATTTTGTGTTCATGATTTATTTCTTGTGTTCAAGATCTAAATTATATTAAATGCGGTTGTAGTGACTGTAAGCCCAATGCAGTATTCAATACACAATATCTACAATGATTTGATGTTTAAACATGAGCACGGTTTTATGAATATGGCCTTTGGGCCTGTATTCATGAAACTGCTCAAACCAGCTTTCATTAACTCACTATTATTTGATAAAACGATCATTATATCAAGTATGAACATTGAAACCATATACGGCTTTGAGTCTCTTGTAATGCAGAATGTTCCAAAAACATGACCCGACTTTTCGACAGCAGAAAAACATTTATAATGAAAATATGGCATACATTAGATTAAAGAGTAATAATTTAATTTAGGTTGATACAATCTTTTTCATTGGTTTAAAAAATTATGTTATGAGCCCATAACGTAAAAAATGACGTCGCCGTTTATAACGTCGCTTTTGATTGGCTGATGCAGAAGCGTATTAAATTGTAAGAGAAAAGATTCAATCAATAAAGTAAATTTTCGCAGGGTGTAAATCAAATAATAAGGACTAACTTGAATCTAATTTTTATGTTATGGGGTTATAATACAAAAAACCGGATTGTACTCTAAATAAACCGCGAAGCGGTTTATGATGAGGGTACACTCCGGTTTTTTGTGTTGTACAGTACATCCATTGCATTAAAAATAGATTCAAATTAATCCTTAATTATCATACACTTGTATTGATGTGCTATTTTCATTAAAACGTTAAATTTCTAGCAGTATTGGCAAATTTCAAAAAATGTCATGTAACGTCATTTTAACCTATAATGCAACATGTAACGTCATTTTGGCCTATAACGCAACATGTACCGTCATTTTAACCTATAACGCAACATGTAACGTCATTTTGACCTATAACTGGCATTATAGACATTTAAGCATTGAACTGTTACCAGATGTAGTACATGTATACAGTCGATATAAATACAATTTGGGTGACAGATGAATAGAATGTCGCCCTTGCAATATGATAATTTATCTGTCACCCAAATTGTATTCATATCGACTGTATACTACATCTGGGTACAGTTCAATGCTTAAATTTGCATTAAAGATAATTTTTTTAATATGCCTGTGTCTATTTCTTTGGGGTAAAGTCGGTAAACGTTCTCTCTTTTTCAGTGTGTATTTGTGAAGAGCCTGCTTTGAATCAAAGTCATCTAAGCTATTACATCAAAGCCATTATGGATGTTATCTGAGGCGAAGTGCAAAGCGTTGGCGTATATATAACCATACAAACTGGGAACATGTTTTTTCGAACATCCTGCATTTTCAATTTCAATAACTTCATACAACATTGTATTCTTTTTTTACAATATCTTAGTATGAATTCATAATCAGAATAACAAATCAAACAAGAGCACAATTATTGTTTGGAAAGAACTAATAAATATAGGCTATGCCTGTTGTTTGATCCTTTTTCTTTTTGAAATAAAATTTGTTGAAATGAAGAGCACAAAATTAGCGTTTGAGCATGAGAACGTTTTCACGAATACGGGCCCAGAACAAGTCGAAACAGTTAGTACAGGTTTATTATTGCTGAATATAGATTGACATCATACTCGAGACGTATAATTGATAGAAATATAAATATTATCTCCATTTTGATAACTTGATTGGTCGACATTCAGTATACATGATAAAATATACGCCTCAACGTTCTTTTTTTGTTTTTTTTTTTTGTTTTTTTTTAACTTTTGCCCAGGATTATTCACATTTTTCATATATTGGTCCGTATTGTGTTAGTAAAATTAACAAAAGAAAACAATTAATGTTTAAACATAATACATATTGTACGCACTGTAAGCTCCCACCGTAAACTGCGCTATTAGAAACATCTCATTTCTCTGTGATCCAGGATAGCTTTTTTTTAAAAGTGCTAATTCTCTTTAATGAACGCACCTGTTTAAGTACATCCTGGACACACATACACTAATGTCTTTGAAGTCATACCTATAAATGGTTGTACATCTTTATTTATAATATTCGTGTGTATTTAGTTATCTAACTTCTGTCTTATTTTGTTTACAATGCAATCTATTTCACAATCTTATAGTGTACACTGTGAAATCAGATACGTCACACTAGCTGAGGCACATAAGAATCACACTCACTACTTACATTCGGATGCTTTATGATATCTGTTTGTTTAACAAAACTTTTATTTACCGATGGCCTCGTGTGTAAATAGTGTGAATTGTTTTGTTTTTAACAATATATGGATTTAATCGGGTCATATGACCCATGTTCAAATGCGATAAATCAAACAAAGACTTATTTTGATGATCTAATTTTTCCATTCAAGTCATGAAAATCGTGTAAGTACCATTGGAACAATTATATAAGTGCTTGCTTTAACTGATCAAACATAATTTATTTTATATAACACAGTTTCCGGTGCTGACATGTCAACTACGGTAGGGCGAATGAACGTTAATACCAAACGCAAGTTACGTGTATTCAAAATGAGGTCATAATAAAATTGCTGAACTCATAGAAAAAATTCAGTATCTTTCCAATTCCTGATGCTTCACTTGGTTTAGTTTAATTTAAATATATCTATGTCATTATTACGGAAAGATTTCTTTATAGGTTGGTCAAACCTACTGACGAATTCCTTTGTAATTTTACGTCAATAAAACATGATCAACTAAAGTAAACTAAGTGATGTGTTAGGAATTGAAAATATACAGAAAACAAAGGGAAGAGCAAATCTTTAAACTTCGGAATCAGCAGAATTATTATACCTACTTTATGCATTGATTTTCCTGTAATGCTGACTGAAATTCCATTTTAGTTTAATGTGACTTTGTCAATTAGGCCTAGATGTAGTGTTATAGTTATTATAAGAAATTAAAATAAGACCATTTGTCACAAAACAAAACCGGAAGTAAATCTGTTCCTATTCGTTCACGGGATGTTTTCCGATCTTTGCTTTAGCCACTCCCAATTTCTTGCTCCCGAACACTTCATCGCCTACTTAACTCTCGATCTAACGGGATTTAGCTATTACGTCATTAGTTTTTGTGCACTTTTCGCTGTCACGGTTAAGTGTCATGTGATATTAGCTACTTACCTGTGTCATCAGCTTATAAGAAATATTTCACATTACGTCACTGAGTTGTCTTCTCTTGATCTCTGTGTTTTATATTAGCTACTTTCGCGTGTCATCAGTTTGTGTGTAATATTTGATATTACGTCATCGAATTTGTCCACTTTTGTTCAATAGTATGCTGAACATATTTGATATTAGCTACTTAGGGTTGACAACCCCTATGCGGTTACTAAGGGTCAATATTGACGAAATGACCAATAGGAATGCTATGTACGAATTCTAACAGCTTAAACGGAGAGTGTCTGACATAAATAAACATACCCAGTCGACAAGGTGTCCCGGGATTATACCGCTAGACTGTCCCCGGAGATTAGGGAGGAGGATGATACAAGTGTCAACACACGGCAATGCGTATACATACTCTAAATAAATCCAGTACAGTTCCTAAACAGTTACTGACAACAAATCTTTGTACGTCAGATTAAGTGTTTGTACATGAATCAAAACCAAATTAAGTTCCAATATTACACTCCCCTACAAGTTTCTAGATTTTAAGGGCCTCCTGTTTCTACTGCCTGATCAAAAAGGGTTATTTAAAGAATTCACTGCTCAAAAGGCTGCATTCATTGTATTTCTTAAAGTCATTCTAATTTCCATTCGATAGTATTTTCAATCTAGGCATGTATCAAAGATCATTTACGTTACAATAGATTATTCGCTCCTGAAAACACCTTTCGACTCTTCAAAATCAAAGGTTGGTATAGTTCATTATAAAATTCAAATGATGATTGAGAACCGGTATTGCGCGTCACATCAATCGGGACACATTTATCTATCCCAAAAACTTTACAAACATCTTGTAAATATTTCTTAATCATACGGGGTCTCGCTGGAAATCTTTGGTTGGTACTGTGGACATGCTGTATGTACATTTCCAATTATATTAATCTGATTAAAATACAGATCCTCACTATTACTATCGTGGATAGGATCTGACAGCCACCAGTAGAAGGTCATGGCAGATGACCTTTATTATTTCCATATCTAGGAAATGAACGGCCAATCAAAATGCACCTTGTAAACGGTGTTTGGTAGACGAACAAAAATTGCGGCGGATCGAAGCGAAGAAGAAAAAATCAGTCAGGGCGTTGTATAACATTTTGATTAGTATATTGTGTGATAATTTCTTTACCTTCAGTTAATATTTCTTTTCGGACAAACAAAAAACTACAAATAAAACAGATAATGTCTAAAAAGAACACACGCCTTGGCGTAAATACCGCTGAACTGGGCGCCGCCATTTTTGTATATGGTCGTTCTGGTTTCTCGCTACTTTACTCTGGTTTAACAAGTGTAGAAACAAATCGAAATTAGCTTTTCACTTTCAGAATCTGGTAAGCAGCAATTCGATTGGTGAATACAAATGTCTTCTGCACATGACCTACTGGTGGCTGTCAGATCCTACACACGATAGTAATAGTGAGAATCTGTATTTTAATCAGATTGCAATTAGATCAGCGTCATTTTGACACTTCATCTCCTCTTTAATTAACAAGACACTGCCGTCAGAATAAAAAAAAATTCATGACATTGTCAAGGCATCTTGAATTCGCTGATCACACAAAATTAGTCAAAATACCTCAACATCAAAAATGTAAGGATCACCGGAATATTTCTGTTTAGAACAATAAATACAAACTATGTGCAATTAACATCCATATTCCATGAAAACTGTACTACATTGTACAGGTATGCGGGACAGTTTAACTTAGTTTAATTGGATTGGTTATAAACTGATCTAACTGGTAACTTTAAAGATACTCGTGAAAGGAGTGTACGGGGATGGGATCGATCGACACTGAGACAAATACACGTATAGGACATATTGTGACAAGTGTAGCTAGCGTAACAGGACAAAACAGTACGTAGATGACCTATATACTTCTGCTACGAATCGCCATTTACCAGTATCATTTTATGATATGTTTCTTTCGAGATAGTTCCATAAGTGTCTGTGGACTCTCATCACGGAAAATAATCCCGAATAAGGGATTCCAATTTAATTTTTACATAGATTATTGATCGAATGGTATCAGAGACGTATTAAAGCTGTATACGTCTCTGCTGGTACGTGTATCAGTAAAGCTGGTCCAGGTTTTGGGGAAGCTGCCATGTACTTTCCAGTTATTATCTCATGAGTTGGTCTATATGAATTATTTAGTTGATATATAGCTACAAGTGTGCATTAGACAGAAATTTGTATATAATAGCGTACATGAAATTTGAAATTTCTATCATTTCGTTAACATATGGACCATATCATACAATTGCGCATGCCCGTGAAGTAAGTACCGCTGTCCCTGACCGGTAGATGGCGTCAGTAGAGTAATACAGACTGGCCACTATCGTTAGAGTAAATTAGCTGTTGACAGGCGATCTAACTACCTAATTAATCATATCGTTAATTGATAATTGTCTGGAATCCAGTACCTGGTCCTAACCAGCACGCGACGCCAGTACGATACTCGCTACTACGTCCCCACTTCCGAGAGGGGCGTTACTCTGATTGTCAAATATGTTCATAAAAAGTATACGATATTTTAAAGTGACACAATCTTGTACCAAATATTATCTCAAAAGTCTATTGAGCAAGATATTACAATTCTTCTTTGATTAATTCGTTTTTGTTGGATAAAACATAACGTTATCTAATGAGTTGAATTATTATGAATTAATGGACGCAATCATTTTTGAGGGGCCGCGGTTGCCGAGCGGTTAAGGTGTCCCGACATTCTACGGCTAGCCCTCCACCTCTGGGTTGCGAGTTCGAATCCCATGTGGGGCAGTTGCCAGGTATTGATCGTAGCTTGGCGGTTTTTCTCCTGGTACTCCGGCTTTCCTGCACCTCCAAAACCTGGCACGTCCTTAAATGACCCTGGCTGTTAATAGGACGTTAAACAAAACAAACCAAAACCAAACATTTGAAATGGGCACAGTTCGCTTACACGTATTTTGGTTTGATTAGGTTTGTTTGTGTTTGACATCCTATGGACAACGAAAGGTATGGTCATATATTGTCTGATTTTTGAGGTTATGCGATATGACCTGAAAATTTTCAACATTGAGGGAATAGGCAAAATCAAATTATACTAGTGTTACGGAAGAGGGAAATTGCATGGCAAGACCGGGGTTCGAACTCGGGACCAACATCAAAAATCTGGTCGCCGACGATCGACCTAGTCCAGTTCCGCTACATTAGTAATAAGGTATTTATGAACCATCCGTAAAATGTTGATAATGATATCTTGTAACGGTTGTTAAAGTCTTTCAGAGAGTCTGTGAATGGCACAACATTGGTGCTATAAACGATACCAATCAATATGGTACTAACGAACAATCCAAGAGACGGATTGAGGAACAGGGGAAGTAAAAAATCTCCCTTCCCAGCCTACGTGACCGATCCCCTTACACATCACCTAAGGGTTTTATCCGAAATAATCCAATGAAAAAAATCCTAGAATGGAAGTCCATAAGATATGAGGGTTGTAAATGGAAACGGAACGAAATCGCGATTAACTGGGAAAAACGAATTCATTTACAGCATCCTGACGTTTTAATAGTAGGGTTATGAGAAATGTGGTGTTACACTGAAGGACAACAGGTGATAAGTATTATCGTTGGACCTGGAGTAGGGATTAAAAAAACATTTTTCACACTTTTGGGAGGGCAATGGTCATATATACCTTATTGTATGACCATTGAGTGGCATCTATATCGAATATTGATCTAACCGTCATGACCATAGGCTCCAGATACACTTAGTATCTTTACCACGGAATCATAATTTGTATCGTATCCTGACTAAAATATTGTGATACATATATCGTATCGTGATAACAGTATCGTGATATTTGTCGATTCGCGATGATTGAGTTGTGATATGTATCATATCGTCATCTAGCTACAGCCCTACTATTTGGTAAATAAAACAAACAAAACTCATTTGATAACAAAGAAATAAAAATATGCAGAAATAGGTTATGTGAAGTGATTTATACGATTGTATCTGACGGCGTTTCAATGGTAGCGGTAGGCTGTTCAAATTTATCTCCCAAATAGCCGACAAAAACCTACACGTATGTACATCTGCTGTGTCCCTTTAAAATGTCTTCTGACACACAGGTGCATAAATAGCAACATTTTTGTTTTATCAAATCTACCTTTTTCAGTCTTTATCATGAAATTGGAATGTAAGACGCACCCACAGGTAGAGACAACGGTAATACACAGACGATAACAATACGTGTAGCTCACTGTAACGACACTGAAGACGGCAGATAAAAAGACGGCGTATCCATTTACAGCCCGTGACCAAGGACAGCGGAGGCTGGGATGACACGAGGCATATGGACACCCTAAAAAGATGTTGTTTTAAACTACTCACGTTTCTTATCAAATAACAGGTATTCTAAACGTAGCTTTCGTCTTTGTATTGTCGTTACTGTAAGTTTTCGCTAGACGATAATTTTTTATCATTATTTAATTAAAAAGTGTACTTATTACTCAATATTGCTACTCACGTTTTTTTTATCAAATAAGGGGTATTCTTAAAGTAGATTTTGTCTCCGCATTGTTGTTACTGTGAGTTTTTGCTGACTGTATTAATTCTTTTGAAAGTTTAAAGTATATGGGGAACTAGAAAGAAAATTTATTTTAAAATAATGAAAATATGACCATCCAGAAAAAAATATTGTTAGGAGGTGGATCGGAAATACCACCCTATAGTCAACGGTAATACAGTAATAATTCGTTCTAACAGGTTAAACACAAAAATCGATGTAGTGCCATCCTTAATACAGGTTGGGTTTGGGTCTTCAATGCAATACATTATTTAGTTGTTTTGTAATACATTGCAATGTGTTGTATTGTATTGTAGGCTTCTTTTTTAAATTCCCTCTTCCCATTTTTTTTTCATGATTCCTTTTTATCCATGTGTTGTGGTAAATCGCCAAATTCTTTGTTAAAAACAAAATTACTTTGCTGATCAATGTATAAATAGTTTACAGGATAGTTAGCAAAATAATGACGATACATTGTAAAATACACAATGTCTGAGCAAAGGTTAGGCCCTAAAAGGAAATTCTGTGCATTATAGCTGCTCAACAGTAAGTATGATTATACAGTATGGAATTTTCGTTAAAAATGTTTTAAATCTTTTATTTAATACCATATTTTGAAGGAAACTTCATACTTTCTCAGTTTAAAAAGCTAGTTTTCTCACGTGGTCTTCGTGTCACGTATATGACACAATCTGAAACTTTCTTTTTGACATGAACAACATTTCTATAAATTGATAAATTCATCCTCTTTGACACAAGCCTCGCTATCACCTTACTGTAATCAAGAATGCGCGTGGAATTTCCAGCCTCCCATGCGACTTATGACCTGTGACCTTTATTTATTTTTACATGAACGGTTGTCTCCCTGTTCGCGTAGTTAAAATTCCTCGGCGTGACAGATTCTCGGAACAAGGGGAAGTAACTCTACACCATTCTGAAACACAACGACAAGAGGTCACAGGTCATATGTTCATGATATCAATTAACTACCGCTCCTGTGGCAATGGTATTGGTAATGGGAGGGTCATTCCCTGGGGCCGTGAGAAAGGGGCCGGGCACCTGTTGATGACGGGAGCATCCCGAGCGACACCTAGAGGGACGGGTTAGATACGTTGAAGAGGGTAGGAGGGAGGCGTATTCCATAAAACGTATTGTTGGATCTTTCATCATAGTTCCGTGTCGGTTTAAAATTAACCACATGTGTTGACAATGATGTGTAAGGGGATCGGTCACGTAGGCTGGGAAGTGAGATTTTTTACTTCCCCTGTTCCGGAATCCGTCTCTTGGATTGTTTGTTAGTACCATATTGATTGGTATTGTTCATAGCACCAATAAATTATTTTAAAAGCTGAATATTTTCAACATCAGGGTATGTGTAAACACTTAATGAAATGAGAGTAAAATTTACTTAATTACATTCAATACATACTAAAGGTAAAGACTCCTTAAATTTTTTGTTGTGTGATGATTGACTAGAACGCTTATCTCTCGTTTTCATGACCTCTAAGGTGGGAGTGAGTGGTATTATCTCCCCTGATTACAACATCTCAAAGGAGAGAGATTTATCTCCCTTTACAATTAATTCCTTAGTTGGGGTGGTGTTATCTCCCCTTATTACAACAGGGTATTAATTCCACTTACAACAGCTTCATAGTGGAAGTGGTGTCATCTCTCCAGATCTTAGAACTCTGTTGCGAATGGTGTTTTATCGAAAGAGAGTTTTTTTTCTCCCTTTATAATGTCTTTTTATATGCGAGGGGAGTTAGCTTCCCTGATTCCGATATCTCTTACTAAAGTACATAGACATGAATGTTTTTAGAACAAGGCCACGGACGTACCAATGTCCAAGCAATGGTAGTTTTAGTAGTTACTGTTCACTGCTTAAAGGCCCAATATACGTAATTTTAGAACATGTTGCGTAATTCTGACAAACTCTGGAAAAAAAAATCCAGTTGATAACCATGCCTAAATAAGCCTAAAACGAAGTAAACCTGAGCGGTAACTAACAAGACACTTGACAGAAAAATCCAAAGAATTGAAAATAATTCAGGTTGGGCCCACTTCAATAACAAGCCGAAGTTAAAAGACAGTTCCTAATGGACGCGTATTTACAAATACCGAGTTTCAACTGCTGCTGTACTGGTAACCGCGTAAGAATTCATCTCGAATGTTGCTGATATCATTTAATCGTAATTCAATCTATAATAATAAAACGTTATTATGCTTGATTTTCACTTCAAATTTTGCCGAAAGTTACGTATATTCGGCCTTACGTAAACGTTTGTATGTGGTGACTAATGGAAGCACATAATACCCCCCCCCCCCACCCCCCACCCCCCCCCCCCCCCCCCCCACAACCCCCAACCCCTAAACATTTCCCAAAATGTCAATCCCCGTCTGTCTCTATCGAGTCCACCGTCACAAAGGGAATCTGTTTGATTTACCTTTTCACGCCGCCAACCAGCAATCTTAATTAAAACAAACGATCCGATACAACATAATTCATCACCGCTTTTAATACAAATTAAATCTCTCTGTAAACCTGTGTGTGTTTGATTAATGAAGCATCTATCAGGCACGTTTTGGAGACAACAAGTTTCGGGAGGTAATAGAGAATGTAATAGTTTGGAGGACAAGGTACGGGAGGATGGGGTGAGGGGGTCGGGGCTGACAAACGGCCGAGTTGAAT
The DNA here is from genome assembly GCA_947623455.1 of Mimachlamys varia. Classification (NCBI taxonomy): domain Eukaryota; kingdom Metazoa; phylum Mollusca; class Bivalvia; order Pectinida; family Pectinidae; genus Mimachlamys; species Mimachlamys varia. The sequence continues at coordinate 33,567,936 of OX392540.1, forward strand.
GATTTTGACAGCTTTCCGACATAACATGGCGCTAAAGTGTGGGAACGGAGACAGTATGAGTTCGAAATACAGGATTTGGAGTAGGGTCATCTTCTTTTTGGGTGTGTGTGTGTGGGGGGGGGGGGGGGGGGGGTGGGAGGGGGGGGGGTGGAGGTAGTCAGTACTGTGTATACATGTATATATAAATCAAATATACGTTGTATTTATACCTTTTTACATGTACTAAAAATGCAAAAACTTCAGCACCACATGTTGTCTTCGCCTAAGAGAGTAGTGATTGGAAAGGCGAGGAAGAAGTTACACGAGAAAAAATTTGTTTGATTATGGACAATTAAAGGAAGATGGCGGCATTTAATGTACACAGAAAGTTACACATTTTAAACAGAAAATATATAATATAGAGCTTATTTCGTAATTTGATAATAATGTGTAAGTGGAGTGACGTAGTTTACACAAAGGCACTTAGAATGTACAAATCATCTTACTTAGGCCTCGAACCCGAAAACTAGAGGCGAGGGGCTTAGCGGTAGCAAAATGTCAGAATATTAGCCACATAAACCACTTAACCACAGCGACCCAGTGGTGGAGGGCTAGTGGTAGCAGAATGTCAGACACCTTAACCACTTGACCACAGCGACCCAGTGGTGGATTGCTAGTGGTAACAGAATGTCAGACACCTTAACCACTTGGCCACAGCGACCCGGTATTGGAGGGCTAGTGGTAACAGAATGTCAGACTCCTTAACCACTTAACCACTGTGACCCAGTGGTTGAGGGCTAGTGGTAGCAGAATGTCAGACACCTTAACCACTTAGCATCCGCGACCCAGTGGTGGAGGGCTAGTGGTAGCAGAATGTCAGACTCCTTAACTACTTAACCACTGTGACCCAGTGGTGGAGGGCTAGTGGTAGCAGAATTTCAGACACCTTAACCACTTAGCCACCGCGACCCAGTGGTGGAGGGCTAGTGGGAGTAGAATGTCAGACACATTAACCACTTAGCCACCGCGACCCAGTGGTGGAGGGCTGGTGGAAGCAAAATGTCAGAATGTGAGACACCTTGGCCACTTAGCCAACGTGACCCAGTGGTGGAGGGCTAGTGGAAGCAAAATGTCAGAATGTGAGACACCTTAGCCACTTAGCAATGCGACCCAGCGATGGAGGGCTAGTGGAAGCAGAATGTCAGAATGTGAGAAACCTTATAGCCACTTAGCAATGCGACCCAGCGATGGAGGGCTAGTGGAAGCAAAATGTCAGAATGTGAGACACCTTAGCCACTTAGCAATGCGACCCAGCGGTGGAGGGCTAGTGGAAGCAAAATGTCAGAATGTGAGACACCTTAGCCACTTAGCAATGCGACCCAGTGGTGGAGGGCTAGTGGGAGTAGAATGTCAGACGCCTTAGCCACGAGGCCACCGCGACCCAGTGGTGGAGGGCTAGTGGGGGTAGAATGTCAGACACCTTTTAACCACCTGGCCAGCTCGGCACTTGGAGTCCAGGACACTTCCGGTGACCAGCTATAGTTTCGCCGGATGTCAAGGGTTCAAATCCGAGTGTCTAGTGTGTAGAGACAGAGATAGAGGGATCAATTAGTGAAAATGGTGATTTTTATAAAATACCTGAAATGTAATCAAATAATTTTGTGTAAAGTAACGGGATTCTTTTTATAAAAACTTGCGGATTTCCGATCATTTTGTAAACATTTCCTGTAGTAAATCTTTTTAATTTATTCCCTGTGTTAAGCTTGCTCTCTTGAACAATTTCATTTTGTGAACATTTCCTGTAGTAAATCTTTTTAATTTATTCCCTGTGTTAAGCTTGCTCTCTTGAACAATTTCATGCATCATTGGTAGTGCAATATTCGTCTGTAGTACGAAGAAGATTACACGCGGACCTGTTACAAGGGAGGTAACTCTAGAAACACCATAACACTACAAAATACTCTTGTTTCAATCTATGTTCATATTTGCAATACATGTACTTGTATTTCGCCTTGTTCGTTATTGTTTACCGTTACAATCATCAGAAGGACAAGTACTCATAAATAAAGAAATATACTAACTGAGGTGAAATTTTAATTATTGACACCAAAAGGAAACAGCTAGATAATACGTGAAGGTTACACAATTAAATCTGAACTAATAGTTAATGTTTGAAGGCTCAATATACGTAACTTCAGGAAATTTTTTGCGATTCTGAAAAAATCTGAAAAAAATTCCTGTTGATAACAGTGCAAAAATAATCCTAAAACGAAAATTCGAAAGAATTGAAAATAATTCAGGTGGGTCTCATTTCAACAACAAGCCGAAGTTAGAAGACAGTTCAAAATGAACGCGTGATTACAAATACCGAGTTTCAACTGCTGCTGTACCGGTAACCGCGTAAGAATTCAGATTGGATATTGCTGATATCAGTAAACAGTTATAAGGCCTGATTTTCGCTTCAAGTTTTACAAAAAGAGTTTCGTGTATTGGGCCTTTAATTTTGTTACCTTCACTCACTTATTGGGCATTATTTAAATTAATATATATATACTGAAACGAAAAAGAAACGCAACATGGAAAATTGTGATTAATTTTGTATTAAATATACATATCTGTATAAAAATCGCCGATATAAACATGCAACCTGCCTAACACCCATACCAATCTTCAAAATCACCCAAGTGTGACTAGAGACCTATGCACTTCCGGCGCGGTAAAAACATCAAAAAACGTGCCTGTACAAACATATGCGTTCTTTTTTCATTCAAACCAGTATCAATTCATCACTAACATTGGGCCACATCATCGCCAATACTTTTGCAAACAATAATTCCTTTTACAATTATGCCACGGTTATCAAAGGTTGATAGAGGACGTGCTATAGCGATGCTTCTGGCAGGGAACACGCAACTTCACGTCGCTCGACAATTCAGAGTTCACAAATCGACTATTAGTCGATTAGTTTCACGTCTTAACGCAACAGGAAGAGTCGATGACCAGCCGAGATCAGGACGTCCACGCGTAACGTCGCGACGTCAAGACCGGGTTCTTAGGTTGGCACACCTGCGTAACAGGAGATTAACGGCCGCTGAAACGGCAAGGAATACGATTGGTAATCATAACCGTCGAATTCATCCCCAAACAGTGATCAACAGACTGCGTGAGGCTAATTTGCGTGCAAGGCGACAGTACGTTGGTTTACCACTAACACCGCAACGTCGAGCACGTCGTATGCAATGGGCAACGGCACATATGCCCAGACGTTTTCCTATGAGACGTTGGAGGTCTATGCTCTTCACCGATGAATCTCGATTCACGTTATTTCGAGCAGATGGCCGTCAACGTGTGTACCGGCGTCGAGGCGAACGTTTTGCTGACGCCTGTGTTTTGGAACACGACCGATTTGGGGGTGGATCAGTTATGGTTTGGGCGGGAATCTCCCATGGTTTGAAGACGCCTTTGGTGATAGTCAATGGGAATTTAACGGCCGTACGCTATCGGGATGAGATCCTTAGGCCCCATGTTGTGCCGTTTGTTAGGCAGCATCATCTAACCTTTCAGCAAGATAACGCGAGACCACACGTTGCAAGAGTCTGTAGAGACTTTCTTGCGACACAGAACATTGCTCCTATAGATTGGCCTCCATATAGCCCCGACCTGTCCCCAATCGAGCATTTGTGGGATGAATTAGACAGAAGAATTCGAAATCGCCGTAACCCCCCAAATACCCTCCCTCAGTTAGCAAATGCACTCGTCCAAGAATGGAATAACATTCCAATACGGAAAGTCAATGCCCTGATGAACTCAATGCAACAAAGAATTAGAGATGTGATAACTGTTCGAGGAGGACACACACGATATTAGGGCACGGTTTCAAAACTGCTGCCATTTCAACTTGGATTCACGTAGGGTACTACCAATCATGACCTTCTAGCAAAGTGACCTGTTCTTAAAAATCTCTAAATATTGAATAAGGATGTTACATCAATATTCAATATTAACTATTACATATGAAATTTAAACATAATGCTCACAATTATTATTTTATTAAACCTACAATTTGAAGTTGCGTTTCTTTTTCGTTTCAGTATATATGCTACTTGTAGTATAAAATGAACATTATATATTTAGAAGAACATCAATGATAATATTTATTAGTTAACATATCCATTACCTGTATCTATTGGCTCCTCTATTCTTTGTTTATATAATAGTTATGTTTGTTGCCCCATGTGGACCGAAATTCGAAATAAACTGAATAGAATTGAATTATATTGTATTGATTTGTTCAAGATCAAATGAGCGAAAAATGTATATACATGTATGTATGTCCAATAAAACAATAGACGTATTTTACTGTTTATATCTGCGAATGAACATAATAATTCAAAGGCGGTGGATATCTTATTATCAACACTAGTACTTGTAATCAATTAATACATCAATACATACATGCTCAATGTAATTATTTAACAGTTAATCTTAACTTTAGATGGCTTAAGAAACAGGCTTCCAGATAATGCCATGATCAATTTAACTCTTTGTTGTACTTGGATTATCAGTGGATACTAGCACATATCGATTTTTGTGTCCCTCGGAGAGTTAAGAGGAGTCGGGCAAGTATTGATCGCCCTGACGGCTAGGCTCAGCATCTGTAGCTAAAGTCCACACAGACAGACGGAAATAAGATGGAGGACTGTCTATAACGGGAGGACGACATTGCTGATGTTAGTGATGAGTATTCGGCTACTGGTCAGTCTAGGGACGTATTAATGGTTTCGTGAAGTGGTCAGTAGGTATTAAGGTAAGGACGTATGCTTCATTGAAAACTTAACTGCACGGACAGAAAGATATTTCCTTAACACGGCGCTATCTAGTTATTGTACTGCCTCATTGTCTAAACATGGAGATATCTAGATACTGTATTTCCTGCCTCTTATATCATAATCAGATTTACGATTTTCCAGCGAAATTTTTCCAGCATCTAGGCATTTAGAATTTGACTGCAAGGGTCATCCGCTGGAATATTAGATAGCTTAATTCTCTATTAGCAACTGAGGTGGCTAAAAGAGCAAGATTCCATCAGTATAATCTTATTGTATAACAAGTAGTCCTTACTGGACATCGCGTGCTATACCTGATATACGTAAGTGTGAGACGATATACTTCTTTATGTACAGTGGTATTTATTTGTACAGATGCACCATGATATAAAAGTGTTTATATTCATTCTGAATATTTGTTATATTCCTATAGTGGTTGAAATATGTATGTACATTTTTACATGTTATGTATTCATACTTACATAATGTGCATATCATGTATTTATACTTATAGATGTACATTACTTGTTCATTTTGCATATGTACATTGTATGTATTTATAGTAACACATATACGTATTATGTATTTAAACATATTATGTACATTGTATGTATTTATGGGAACACATATACGTATTATGTAAACTTATTATGTACATTCTATGTATTTATAGTAACACATATACGTATTATGTATTTAAACATATTATGTACATTCAATGTATTTATAGTAACACAGGTACGTATTATGTATTTACATGTAAACATATCATGTACATTGTATGTATTTATAGTAACACATAGACATGTACGTATTATGTTTTTAAACTTATACGTGTAAACTGTTTATTGTTATTACTCATTTCAAGTTTATGTGCTTATACTTACTGTACATTTTACGATCATTCTCACACATGTACGTGTAATTTGCTTGATTTTTTTATAAAAAAAAAATATTTGTGGAAATTTCTTTTAAGATTAAAAACGATATACCTGTCCTATATTACCTAAATCATGTAGTATGCTATCCCTTTGATCCCAATAATTGTTTTCTTATTTTTTATATAACAGACATTCACTAGGATACAGCGATGGACCGTTCACCTAAGTTACTGTTGTTATGGGTCCTCATCACCATGGTAACTGCCATTGGTTTTGCGCAGGAGACAGATATGTTTGACTTCTCCAATATTGATGAGCCTATGGACGGTTTCGGTACCACGCCGGATGTAAGAACTTAGTGGTGTGATACCTCAATCTTCAGTAGTAACGACTACCTAGAGTTGTCTTTCTTTGCCCATGATTTATTTTCTAATACAATAATATTCTGATATTGTCAACCCAATCTGATTAAAATCATATCTTGTTATCCATGTTGTTCCGTAAACTCCTTTCTGCTGCGTTCAGATCAGAGAAAATCCCATAGGGGGTCACATCCGATGACCTTTCGCATTAGTCAATCAAATTACTACTTTCGGAATCTGGACAGTTTAGTCATTTCGTCACCAAAAAGTTTATGTGGAATAATGTGACGAAATTGCTTGCTGCAAGATGACAGGTCATTGGAATATTATTTTATTGTTAAAGGCCCAATATACGTAACTTCAGGAAAAAATAATCCGGTTGATAACCATTCAAAAATAAGCCCAAAACGAAGTAAATCGGAGCGGTAACTAACAAGAAACTCTTGACAGAAAAATCCAAAGAATTGAAAATAATTCAGCTGGGGCCCACTTCAACAACAAGTCAAAGTTAGAAGACTGCTCAAAATGGACGCGTGTTTACAAATACCGAGTTTCAACTGCTGCTGTACCGGTAACCGCGTGAGAATAAACCTTGAATATTGCTGACATCAGCTAATCTTAACTAAATCTATAAATATAAAAAGTCATAAGGCTTGACTTTCGCTTCAAGTTTTGCCGAAAGTTACGTATATTGGGCCTTAAGTAGAGAGGCGACAAAGGTCATCTGAACGTGATCTCTTATTGGAAGTTGTCAGATCCTTGTAAAACGGAGTGAGAACAATGATCTGTATTTTAATCAGATTGATTGTCAACATCTAAGCTATTTTATTTGATGTAATAATACAAGACAATGTAGGTAGTGATAAGTATAGAATATCGAGTGACATGCCGTATGTGTCGCCTGGTAATGGCCGTGTGTCGGTCGTTTTCCCCGGGAACTCCGGGAAGGTTTTCATCCATCACCATGGCTGTTACATGTAATAGGTCAGGACCTATAAATATCATACAAATATATCATGGGTGTCTGTGCAATAGTCCAGAATATTTGACACGAGGTACTGATAATCGACCGATGTTCTATTGCACAAGGCCGAAGGCCGAAGACGTATACGTCCCTGATGAAATTGTTTATTTTATTGAAATGTTTTTGAATAATAACAGATCAAATTTATAATGTATTGCGTGAACTATGTAAAAATAAACAAAAAAAGGTTAACATTTCCATTATCTGAGTAATAACCACAACAATATCAATCCGTATTCATTGGCGACTCCAAATCTCAACTTTCCTGTAGAAGTCGCCATGCCTGTTGTCTGGCAGCATTGACATCTGACTGACTTTGGCGCTTAAAATGGTGCGAAACGTCACGCGGTGTTCAATAATTCGCACGTGACCGTGCAATATAGTCATTTTAGCCGTGCAATCGTTCATTTATATATAACCTCATCTTGTTAGCTCTATACCTCTCAATACTATTGCAGTGTTGTTGTTTTGTCTTTTTGTATGGTGTAATTAACGAGCTGTTAGAAACAAAAACACATAACAAACAAATAAGTCCACATCCTCAACAAATGCGTCACTAATATTTAGAGGTTGGCTCGCGTAAACAAAAACAAAATGCAAGAAAAAGGAAGGGAAGAGGCACTGCACAGTTTTAGGGGCATCATTCAGTGGTCTCGGCGATTTTGAATCTCGGTCTCTCCTTTGTACTTTTCTTAACTTCTGTTGAGTACATGTACTAATTTTTTTCTTTTTATATTTCATAGCAGACCAAATCTAAGATTGACGTATGTCGTTCCAACCGTCATGTGTGCAGTACGATCCTCCGTTACCCCGGTAACCAGACCGTCAGTGACGGTGTGCACTGCCAGTGCCCCGGATGTACGGAGGAATGGGGGGAAAATGACAACCAATCGTTCACTTGGGTCCATTACGAGCGACGTAAGTAAATTTTAAGAAATTGTATGATATTTCATTTTATTTAAAAAAAAAAAATATTCATGCCGATATGAACGCAAACAGACCGTATCTTGTATGAATATCGCGTCTTGTTCATGCTTACTTCATGTTTCATTGCGAAAATCATTGAAATATAAACATTTTCAAAGGAAGAAAAAAATAAACAAAACATAACAGATCAAAAACATTATGTACATGTCAGCACCTTTATGCCATAATTTGTACATTTACTCCAAAAACAGTACGATTTCTTTGTCCTTAGATGACCAGCTAGTCCAGTATCGGTTCTGCATTCCAGTCATGCCAGAGCGCATGTGCGAAAAGGACGACTTGGCTGTTGTTATGGAAACGGAAACCTCAAACTGGCGCGTGTACATGTCAATGGCTCGATGCAAGTGTCCCGACAATCTTTTCCAATTGTCTAACTGGTGGAAACGAAACAAGGTTTGGATGTATGAGTATGGCTGTGAAAAGGTGAATATTCAATCTTCACGGTTGAATGAATTTTCCATTCCGATACTCGCAAACCCCTGCGAGGTTATTAAATCATATTTTAATTTATGAATTGCTTATTCAATCATTTACTTACTTAGATATATGATCCTATCTTTTTAGGTGTATTTTCCTGATTTTATATTTGTTTATATGTTATACATATACTGGACGTGCTGTTACGTGCATTGTGTAGAATGTATGTATACCGAGCAAAGGGGGGCTACTCTGTTTGCTATATCCCTATTCGTGTTTGCGTACCAGCAGACATTGGTCAATCTAATTATTCAGTATTCCATTTTTTTTACAGAAAACCTGCAAGAAAAACAATTCACTGTGTTCAAAAATTTACGTGGATAAAGTTCACGACGCTGCTCTTGGATATGAATTTCAGTGCGCATGTCCAGCAGGATATAGCTGTCCAAGTGACCGTGAGTCGGAAATGGAAACCCTTGAAGACCATATAGGACACTATGTCCCGATGTACTGTATGTCTTCTAAAACTAGTGGACTCATTTAACAGTCTTATCCGCTTACTAGATGGTGTCATCGTATCAATTTGGAATACGAAACAGTGGCTTCGTAAGCTCTGATGGTCTCGCCAATGGTTTGAAAATGAAAGACAATCATTAAGTGATTGATAGCTACATTGTTCACATAGAAAACATTGTTAACTGCTGTGAAAGAAACCCGTTTAAAGTGGCAACGTCTTCCTTCTAGAATGCGTTAAAAAGGGATGCCAAGCTACTAGTATTTTATACACATATTCGGTCTGTTTTCTCTCAACTGTTTCACCATTATTGTGTTCTTCGTTATTGCTGATAGGAGATGTTGAAACATCCACCCCTGAAGACACATTTTAACTCTTACAATTAAATTGTTGTTATTGTTTAAATATAATTTAATTGTTTCAAGACTTTAATAGACTATCGTATTTGTGTTTTGTATTACTGTAAATGCATGCCTTTTTTTAAATAAAATTTTGTACGAATGTATGCGTTCGTTTTTGTAAGATCAGTAATTTGTATAGCGTGTTATCCTGCGTTGTCAAAAAATAATAATTAAAAGAATATTGCGCTAATGTCATGCGCAGCAATGGTTTAAGCATATTTTATGACCCAACAAAATAACGTGGTAGCCGAGTGGCTCAGTGAATAACGCACGCACCTTTCACCCAGATGATCGAGGTTCGGGACCAGCAGATATATTCAAACATTCGATTTCTATTTTTAGTAGAAAGTACACTACGTATTACTCGTTACAATGTTTATACGAGATATATATAAAATTTACAATATACTCGTAGTTGTACAGGTACATTCAAGGTACCGGTTCGCTTCGGTAAGAATATTTGTCTACGTCGGAGTTAGACAGGTGCACACTCTGTATGTCTTGCTGTTATGGTGTTTCGTATTAGCATTTCAAAAATTGTGTTTCGTTTACATAGTGAACATCCATTAAGTAATGGTTTAAATCCATAGTTCACTTTTAAAATATTGTCGGAAACGATTTCAACAAGGGGACATAACTCTTGTTGATCAATGAAAAAGGAGGACTCGAAGCAAACAAATATTTTACTTTGCCTGCGTACATAATGAAGCTCTCTTTCTGCGCATCGTGGCCATCTCATTGCAATTGTTCTATGTATGGACCCGGCAGGTACTATTTATAGGTGTTACCACGTGTCGGTGCCTTGTGAATTAGTCATTGTTCCATGGCAGGAGATCTTTGGTTACATCAAGCAAATGGCGGCGTGGAATTATTTTACCATAGTTACCGCAACTTTTTCGATGTTTACACATATTTTTGAATATATTACGTCATTTAAGGTAATTTTACATGATAGTGGATTTGAGCAAGGTTGGATTAATTCATTCCCTGATGCTTGTTTGTTTTTTTTTTAGCATAAAAAACTGTTTCCATGTCCACAACTAGCCACGAGCACCTTTACAAGGACATTTGGCTCATCTGTTGAAAGTCACGTGATATTTGTTAGTAAATATTTACCGTGGTGGTTCCGATGTTATTGATGCGGAGTGGTATTATACACATACGACCCTCGATAAAGTGCACCGTCAGTATATGTATAGGTATACTAATATACATCTACCTCTCTCTCTACTTACATAATATGTGGTTCCAACTTACACATCTGTACACGTGCGTCAGAATGACGTCATAGAAACATAGTTTTATGTGCATGTTATGTAACAAAGCAAACAGTAATCACCAGGTACACTGTACGGACAGAAATGTCTAAAATCTGAGCCCCTTTCCACCACAAATCATATACAAACTCATGCTAAACTGCCAATAGTGATTTTGTACGAAGAATTTTTGTCATTATAAAGAAGGGGGGGGGCTATACATTTAGGAAAATATTTAAAAGAATAATTAACAAAACAAGAAAGGGGACTCTGAAATGCATCGGCGGTGAAACAAATAGCAAATATAACATATTGAATGGTATTATCGAGGTATATACTGTATCAGATAGGGGAATAACTCTCATTAAAGTATTTCAACTACTTCTGAAGAAGAAAATATTAAACAAAATATTTGACCTCCAACAAAATCTTCAAGATCCTGACTTAGCGAGTGACAAATGAGTATATAAAAATTCATGCAAAAACAACAACAAAATTGTATACAGCACGGCGGCGGACATACAGATTTCAGATTTCAGATTTTATTGTACACTCAGACACACATATGTGTGTTACAAGAGGTCACATATACAAAGCAAAATTTTCACATGGCGGAACACAACAATATCACTACTTTTTCAAATCTTAACTCTTCATCTTTAGTATTTGTTCAAGTTTTTCAACAAACCTACTTACATTTGACAAAACACGAACATTACACAGAGAAAATAAACCTTTCATTTTTACCATATTTGGATATGTAAAATAATACTTTGGAATTAATAATTTTCGAATTTGGCATACTGATTCATAATTACAAAAAAATAAATAATGATACTCGTCACCAACACCATCACAACACAAAGGACAAATTCTATCATGATGAGGTATATCAGCCCATCGTCCTGTTTCTATGGGCAAATGCAAATTTGATGTACGGATTTTTTTTATATTGTTTCTCTCTCTTTTATTTAATTTAAAAAAATAATCTTCAATTTCAAATTTAGATTTTAAAATGGAGTACATCTGCCCCCTAGATGACAAATTTATATCCTTAAACCATTTCTGGATAAATTGGTCTTGTAGTCTTTGTTTTAGAACAAATTTTAAATGATCTTTAGTTAATGTACATGTTTCCTGTAAATTCCATAAAAAGGTTAATCCAGCATCGGAGAATATAGCTTTCACAAAATTTATCCATTTAAAGCACGTATTTCCATTTTCCTGTAAATGGTACATTAATCTATACATATTACTAGACATCTTATTAGACGATATCAAGTTATACCAGAACATAGCCATTCTACATTTAATTTCAATACTTAAAGGATATCTACCTAGTTCACCATAGACCACAAAATTTGACGTGCTACATCCCAATTTCAAAATACGTTTACAAAATTGCAATTGGACTTTCTCAATAACATTTGTGTTTTCAAAGCCCCATATTTCAACTGAATATAGAAGTATAGGTTGTACAAGAGAATCGAAAATCTTTAATTGTAAGTCAACTGGTAATGCAATGTTCCTTATCTTTTTATAAACAGCAAACAAAGCTTTTTTGGACTGTTCTGCCAATTTACTCCTTGCTTTGACAAAAGTGCCATTGTAGTTAAATATAACACCAAGATATGTAAAAGATTCCAATATATCCAACTCTTTGTTACAAAGTGAAAAACGAACGTTAGCATTAAATTTTCGTTTTGAAAATATAACAATTTTAGTTTTTTGAGTGTTAACCTTGAGTTTCCATTCATTACAATATATCTCAAACATGTTCAACGCAGATTGTAGCCCCTCTGCTGATTCGAACGAACACAGTGATTCTAGTTACGGAAATGCCCGATCATGAATGTCATATACAGTGTATTGTATTACGGAAATATCCGATTAGATGACCCGTAGCGAGGAAGGATACAACAGAGCGACGGACATGCACGAACACCTTTTTTAGCTTGATTCTAGTTACGGATATACTCGATCAGGAAAGTCCTATACAGTGTATTGTAAAACCGATTAGCGTTCGGGGCGAATTTCATCAATACATGTACATTTACAAACACTGGGTTTTTTGTGTGTCTGAAGATGAACGTGTTGTATGCATGCATATAACGTTAGGAAATATTTGAGCTGTGTAAGAGCGCTTATGAACTTGATTATTGTTTTTGAGGATGTATACATAAAATATATATATACTATCAGCACCGCCGTGAGAGTGAGTTAACCCAGCCGTTGGAGCTTTCCCATACTTTTTCGTCCAGTTTTCCTCCCCCTCCTCCTTTTCCGTCCTAAACAGATACATATGGCCTGCTGGTATTAGTGAGGCGTGGCCGGAATCTAAATTACCACCATTTAACAATCTCCACCGCCGATAACGTCTATGAGCCCCTGAACACAAGACTATCCAAATCTTATCTCCGTACAGTGGTTATCATTTTAATTTGGATCGAAAGATGTGTCTATAAGGAGCGTTTTCTATTCGTGGCGAAGAAAATATTGAGAAAATCAGTTTCATTTATCTGCGTATGCCGTTCGGAAGTCCTCGGACATCCATATCATACTCGGTTATAATCCACGACTTTTCCTAGTGTGTAAGGAATTGGCTGTTTGTTTTTCATGAATTCTCTTTATTGAATATATATAAATGCATCACCAAGTTTGATCCACATGGATTATCCATTTATTGGTTTTATCTAATTAACACAGTTTGCTTTAGACAAGATTGATTAAAGTCGGATCGGAGATTTCGTTAATAAAAAAAACTCGTCCTGTTTATCTTGAAGAGCCTCATACGCCCCGCGTGTCCGAGGCTGTTTTCATTAGTCAAAACAACCTATCTGCCACACTGTTGGGTTTTTGCGATAAGGATTCCAGCATGGTTACACCTAAGAGTATACTGAAAGGCAGCAATATTCAAAATCTGAAGTCAAAACGGAAAAGGTGTATTTCTTTAGATATGAATTAAGAGCTATCCTAGTAGCTCTATGATTGTGATATTTAATAGTATAATTAAGCAAGGAAATATCGTGAATATTCCCCATTGGTGAGGCGATCTAGACAGGGGTTCATTTCTCAAAGTACTTATCAGTTCTGATAAAAACGTGGATCTGTAATGTATCATCTACAATTGATAAAGAGAATCTCATATTCGTGGAAAGCTACGGACAAATTGCAAGTGAAATTGTAAATAATTACTGATGAAGTTTTAACCACATATGCAATACTGACAAAGGATTAAATTATGACCAATGGAGATTACTATCTGTTAAACCAGTGAGCAATTTACTGCATTATATTAGCTACGGGGAGCGATCCAGGGGGCCGACAGAAAAAATCAGGATCGCCAACGGACCAGTTGAACTCCATGACCTTTGCTCGCGCCCTACACTAGTAAGGATCTCGTGTTACGTCACAGCGATATAGTGAGGATGGGGAGAGGCTTCTACCCCATGCTGATGGGCCATGTTTGACATAAACGGTATACCACATGTGGGATTTGCTGTTCTCTGGTCAGTGTACAGCTTATACCGGCCAGACGGACATACGACTTTCCTTAATGTATATATACGATATCTTTAAACTATGGGCAGTTATTAACTAGGATGTGATAAATCAGAAGTCCGGAGAAAGTTTATGAACTGTGACTTTGACATATAACTTTCAATATTTGTTATTATTCCTAGTTGAGCTGTTAATGATAAAATCTTGATACAATCGACCCTGGATGTACATGCACACGTGTAACACGAAACACATGTAATGCACACGCTTTCTGTCTAGTGAGATGTGGGGTAGGGTCTGTTACATACAGTCAGTGGGCTACCAGAATAATTAGACTACCATTTCTAACAGACCGACTCCTAGATCTGCGAGGTAAGATAAGTCCGTTCTACTCGACTGTCAGAGCGAGATAGACGCATCGCAAAAACACCAACCTCGGAATGTTGTGTTGATTACTATTAGAATGTATTCCCCCTCTTGGGACCCCTGAAACGAAATGCAGAAAAGAAAGCTTAGCTTTACGATCGGTTTACTCATATAGGACCAACTACGTCACCTACAGTCCGAATAAGGGTACCCATTTACTCAGAAACTGATGACGTAGTACACATTACAAGTGCACTGGTTTGGAAACATCGGAGAGGAAATATTCTGGAAAAGACATATGAGAATAAGTGTAAAAGCTACGAAGAAAAGAGAATAGATGAACCGCCATTTTGGAATCCTGTGAACGTGATCGAGGGCGCTACCGGGGAAATTTCGAGATTGAAAACAAGTGAATAATCGTGCTTGGATAACTGGCTGTTGTTACGTGTTATATATATCTCTCAAGATGAGTGGCGGAGGGAAGGAGGAAAACTTGGAGGTGATTTGTAACGTGTGTGACAATTTTGAATGTCACGTGTTTAAGAAAAATGTGTGTCGAAATTGTTTCCATAGTAAAGAAGAACATGCTGTCAGTAATGGCGACCAGGAAGTGTCGCCAAGGAAACAGGAAATCAATCAGCCATTCGAGGACACCGGTAAGTCTAAAGACATAAAATTATTGGGGGATAAGAACAAGCCAAAAAGTGGTTCCGGTCTCAGTAAATCATCACCAGACATCTTAAAAAAATCTTCAGAAAATTTGAAAGATGTGTCCGATGTCAAAGTAGATTCCAAAAATAAAGGAAAGCCACCAGAGCCAGCTCCTAAATCAAAACCTCCCGAGACAGCCCCCAAGTCTAAATCCCCAGGTAAATTAGTGACAGGTGCGTTAAGCGTCAAGGAGAGATTGGAACTAAAACAGAAAAGTAGTACAGGGGCGTCGTCAGATTCCAACAAGAAACCTGCGCAGAGTACGGAGTCGGAGGTCAAAGGTAATGTGTCATCATTGGTGACGTCACAGGGTTCAAAGAAGCAGACGACAGCAGACAAGAAAAGCTCTCTGATAGAAACAACAGAGTCCAAACCGGGAGAGAACACTGACCAGAAACAGGGCCTGACAACTACTAAGGTTTTCACAAACTCCAAGCTAGCGGGGAGTTCCCTACTCTCGCAGGATAAAGGGCTGTTGTCAAACTTAGGGAAAAAACAATCAACCGATAAAAAAGACATTGGCTCGCTATCACAAGTTAAAGATAGCAGCTCATGTGACAAGAACTCTTCAAAACTATCATCAAAATTTGAAGAAAGTATCAGCAAAAAATCCTCAGTTACTGCATCGAAAGCAGACGACGGAAATAAAGTAAAGCAATTAACGTCAAAATCGGAGGAATTAACCAGCAAGACTAAGCTAACGTCATCAAAGTTCGAGGATAAAACCAAGGTCACCACTTCAAAAACCGAGGAAATCTCCAATAAGTTCAAGCAACTCAGCAGCAAGTCGACTACTGGCAGTAACAAAGACGGACTATCGGACACCAAGTTTAATAGCCTTGGTCGTAAGAAGGTGGGAGTGAATGAGAAATTACCTAGCGATAGTGGTACAGCGGCAGACGATAGCAGCGCAGGTAGTAATAAGTCTCCGTCGTCAAAGGAACAGGGCATTTCGCACAGGGCTGCGTTAACTACAGGCAGTGCGGCATCAACAGCTGATAAAAACACAACACCACCAGTCCCCGGCGTAAACAAATCGGCTACCAATAGTTTGTCTTCACGCTTCGGAGGGAGTAAATATGGAGCAACTCCGGACAACGCTTCCGGAACCGTCCAAAATGGAGCGTCGGCGACGAAAGATAAATTGGAGCAACTCACAGCAGAAAAAGCCAAAGTAAATGAAGAATTAGATTTACTGAGGAAAAAATTAAACAGCATGGAGGGGAAATGTCAAAGTCTCGAAGAGGAGAATAAACAACTTAAAGAGGGGATGACAGAGAAAGACTTGGAAGGGAGCAAGGTTTTAATGGAGAAAAAGGATGTAGAGAATGCGATTAAAGGACTTAAGAGTCAATTAACATCTATGGAGGGACGATGTGTGAAACTAGAAACGGATAACACCTCATTGCTGGATAAACTGAAAGAACAACATATACAACAACAACAACATCAGAAAGAAAACATTGAAAATCACGATGTCACAACTGAAATTGCAGACATGGAACAACAGGTTGACGCTTCTGAGGCTTTTCTTACCGATCTTAAAGATGAGAACGATGAACTACGTCAGGAAATTCAAGATCTCAAAGTGGAAATGGATGAAATGTATGATAGTTTCCGTGATCAAGAGGCTGAAGAATTTCGAGACCTACAACGTGAACTGGAAATTACCGCCAAAAATTGTCGTATACTGCAATTCAAATTACGCAAGGCAGAACGCCAGAACGAGGGTGTGGAGGCCGACCGTCTCCAGTACGAGGAAAAACTTAGAATGTTACAAAACCAGTTCAAAGATGATGATGCGCGTGCTCATATTCGATCTATTGAACAGGAATTACAAATGGCGAAGGAGGTGTCCGTTCGTTTACACGACGAACTTGATATAATGGAAGACAGAAGGTCAAAGGTCGAGGAGGAAAACTTGCATCTTACTGACATTCTCGAGAAATCGGATAAAAAGCAATTTCGTCTGGAAATGGAAATAGACAAACTAAAGGATAAAGTGAGTATACATTTACATGTTAAGCCCATTGAAATAATATGTCGGTGACGAAAATAGGGCCTGTAGTTTTCCACTGTTTTTCATGCAGTTTGTTTGTTTTCACGTAATGTAAGACCTCGAAATAATGTGTCGCGTCATTTTAAGAAATTAATTTGTTTAAAGGCCCAATATACGTAACTTCAGGAAAATTTTTCGTGTACAGTATAAATAGCGTATTTCAACTGATGCTGTACCGGTAACCGCGAAAGAATTCAACTTGAATATTGCTGAAATCAGTTAATCTTAGCTAAATCTATAACTATAATAAGTTATAATGCTTGATTTTCGCTTCAAGTTTTGCCGAAAGTTACGTATATTGGGCCTTTAAGTGCTGAAGATAACACAACACTGACATTGTCAACTACGAAATGGAACCTCTTTATAGTGCCTATTTAAATTCTGAAGGTTTGTCAATTCATACATGTACTGTATATACATGTACCATGTATACCAAGGTACATGTATATATATACATGTATGCATTGTAGATATGCAAAAAAGCCCACGAAATATGTAGAGAAGAAAACGATATCATGAAATATAGTGGCAGTAAAATGAATATATTGTACGTGGGGCGTTAAATCCAGGTTTTACCGTATACCAAAAAACCATAATGCAAAAAAAAAAAAAAATGAATAAATGAAGTCTAAATGCCCTATTTTCGACACCAAATTACATGCATTATCTATTGGATGTATCAAAAGATTCATTTAGCAATAACAGACAACACCATGGATTAGACAAAGCAAAACTAATTAACTGTTGCACGTATATTAGATCAACGAAGAAATACTATAGAGGACGAATATACTCTATTTGTACATACAAACAAACCTTGATTTATGAAGCTACAATATTACACGACAATCTCCCTTTCCTGGCATCGAAGATGTGACAATAGTTCTAGATTTTCCGAATAATCTGACGAGTTAATCTTTCGAATTGATCTCATGTAATTGATAAGAATTGGTTTGGTTGTGTTTTACGTCCTTTTAAAGACCCAATATACGTAACTTCAGGAATATTTTTGTTAATCTGAAAAATTCTGAAAAAAATTCAACTTGATAACCATGCAAAAATAAGCCTAAAACGAAGTAAACCTGAGCGGTAACTAACGAGAAACTCCTGATAGAAAAATCCAAAGAATTGAAAATAATTCAGGTGGGGCCCACTTCAATAACAAACCGCAAAAATGGTCGCGTGTTTACAAATACCGAGTTTCAACTGCTGCCGTACCGATAACCGCGTAAGAAGTCATCTTGAATATTGCTGATATCAGTTAATCTTCACTAAATCTATAAAAATAATTAATTATTAGGCTTGATTTTCGCATCAAGTTTTGCCGAAAGTTACGTATATTGGACCTTTAACAACTTAGCTGTTTTCATAATGTGTCATGATGAAAAACCGGATAACAACATCCGCCACTAGTACTAAAAGCATACGACAATGTAAGTCATAGAAATACCAGCAGTATACAGAAACCGCGATACAACACTTCATGTTCTTAAACTTTCTGTAAAACCCTGATACAACCCTTCAAAGTATAGAAAACTGCTTTTAAATACCCGATGTAGCCTCAAAACACTGAAACGGCACCTCAGAAAACTACTATCGACCTTAATAAGCTGAAACATTCATTAACAAACTTTCTCAGCCCTAAAAAAACAATGACACCGCTCTCAACAACCTAAAACATCCCGCCAAAAATTCGTACACCCCCGGCCTTCCCAAAATACTCCTGGCAAACTAACACAGCCAATAACATTTAATCCTCGAAACCCGATACAACCCAAAACCCCGAAACAACCTGATATCTGTTGTCGTTGACAACCCAAAATTACCCGATATAGTCTATGACAACCCGACATGACGCGATTTGGTCATTAATAACCCAAAATAACCCAATATAGTCTTTGACAACCCGACATCACGCGATTTGGTCATTGACAACCCAAAATAACCCAATATAGTTTTTGGCAACCCGACATCACGCGATTTGGTCATTGACAACCCAAAATAACCCGATATAGTCATTGACAACCCGACATCACGCGATTTGTTCATTGACAACCAAAAATAACCCGATATAGTCATTGACAACCCGACATCATGCGATTTGGTCATTAACAACCCAAAATAACCCAATATAGTCTTTGACAACCCGACATCACGCGATTTGGTTATTGACAACCCAAAATAACCCAATATAGTTTTTGGCAACCCGACATCACGCGATTTGGTCATTGACAACCCAAAATAACCCGATATAGTCATTGACAACCCGACATCACGCGATTTAGTAATTGACAACCCAAAATAACCCAATATATACCTTGAAACCAAAAAAAATAACACCCAAGCTCTTTGGTTTGGTATTTCGTGATGTTTTGTTTTACTTACGTGCTAAACATTAGGTCAATGATCAAATATGTATATTTCAAGGATTAAGAGACCTACCTTTATTGATTCAAAGACTTAATACCATATTTCAGCAAAAGACCTGGGGTCCGTATTCATGAAACCGTTCTCATGCTCAAGCATAGTTTCTGTGCTCAAGCCAGCTGTCTTGAAACTCACCTAAAATATGTCAACGATAAAGAAGTCAATTCTAAATGTTGAAATTAGGATTCTGCTTCATAGATCTTCATTTATTCACAAAAAAACTTTGACAAAACATGAGTTCTTAAATAAATTATAGCCAGAACAAGAAATCAGGATTGATCACAAATTCCATGCGTGAGCATGAGAACGGTTTCATGAATACGGGCCCCGAACTATCGCAAGGGAATACCTCAGCCGCCCGAATACACACACTGTCCACACTCGCATCGCATGAACGGGAGGCCGTTCTAAAAAAGACTCAAACTGTTAATAGGACATAAACTCAATAAATCCAAATCAATCTCTTTAAAAGGTCAATAATGTGTAATTTGTGTGAACTTAGTATATGTGACAAAACTATTTATAGTTTACTGAAGGTCGATGAACATACGATATACAGCACTGGTCGGATACCCGGAATTATTGTTATAGCAACAAAGTTTGCTGACATGAATTACATTACTACTGTGTATCACACAGAGCCCTGATAATTGAAAGTTTGTTTTGGACCTTGTGTGTTTTGAGAGTAATTTTACACTTTGAGGAGATGTTGGTTGTGTGTGGGGTGGTGGAGTAGGGGAGGGGGTTGGGGGGAGTCCGATCATTTCCGATAAAAATGCTTCCACCCATCCCTACCAATGGTCGTATACATTGTATACCTTTGAGGGGGACATTTTTTTTCGAAAAGTGATCTAACAACCCCCCCCCCCCCCCCCCCCCACACACACACACACATACTCCTCCCCCTCCTCTTCATATATTTATGAGTTATATATATTAAAGGCCCAATATACGTCCAATATAACTCCAGGAAAGTTATGCATATTGGGCCTTCACATAACAACAATATATGGATTTAAATTCATTACCCTGACAAACATTTGTCAACACTTCAATCAATTTTACACTTCGTAATTGTCACAACGTTAACATTTTCACAGGTGAAAATGTCTTCCGTTTTTATCATACTGTTGGGATAGAGGCCTGAAGTATGCTTGCGCTACCATCTGAGTAAGGCGAGATCTGTTATAGAAAGTACCTTGCAATATGGTTGATATTTAGAGAGCTAAGGACACACACTACCATGCTCACACGTGCTGCGCGCATTTTTATGGTGTAACGTTTCTTTGGATAGCGACTCGGTGCATCACGGACATATGGTTATAGTTATGTGGATGTATGTAATAAACAGATCAAATCTATATATAGAACACGTGCCTGGGTCGGTGATACGTCTCCTGGTAAATCACAGGGGCCTGATACAATCTGGATAGAACATTGTTGATGATATTTATTATTGCATCTGGGATGTTTCTTTTAAGTGCACTTGTTCTAAACAAAGAGACAAAAAATAGTTTTAATACTATCTGTAATTGTATATCCTTGCAGTCTTTTACAGACTGGTCCCCAGCTACGGTATTTTATCAACAGGCCCCCGTCTCAATTACGTAGAATTATTGAAAATAAAAGAAAAAAAGCGAGTTCTGGCGCGGAAACACAAAGACTTGAACATTGAACTTTTAGAAAATATATGTGATTGCTTATGTCTCCCATTCACAGGCTGATAAACATAGGGACCGGACGAGTTATATAGTTTTAACTGGCACATCCTGTATGTAAATGTGTTCATCTGGTTGTACAGTACATGTAAGTGAATGCATGATTGCATTGCGCGTATTGATATACTGCACGAAGGCTTAGCTCGAGGGTTGGGAATATTTTTATACATTTGCGCTATGAACGAGTAAAACATGAGACGCAAAATAAACACATACTTGTATGCGTGGTGATACTTTAATTCCACATGGGTGACACGTTATATTTCTAAAATGCTTAGTATAAGAAAACTCAGCGCATCATTCGTGACGCTGTATTATTGTTCAAATTGCTTGCCAAAAACTTGAACCGAAAAAAGGCCCCTAACACGATGTTTGAAAACAGGATAATGACCTTACATTACCAAAGCTTTCAAACGTTCTACAAACACTACACTGTACCATCAGTGCAATACGTACCAGCATGTGATGGACCTTTCTAGCGAATCATTATTCGTACCCAGTCGTATGGACTTCAGATACAAAACATAATTTTTTGGGGGGATGTCAGCAGATCAATTCATTATCTTGAAGTAGTGTGTATCCCTTGTCCGTTCGACCTACATATTAACCTCATCAGCAGTCAGATCTGAAATTTTAGACACGCTTTTGGCAAGTCTTCAAAGCTTCCACCCTTACGTTGGAACGGGGATATGTCGGTGTATTCACCTTGATCCTCCCTTACCGCGCGCGCCAGCCCTGGCTCCATGTCAGAATCACTTTCAGATATAGAAAATTTCAATTTTAGTGTCTCTTTTCCCTCTTATAAAATATAAATATTAATATAATTTTCGTCCGGAAATAGCCTTTTTCCTATTTACAGTTCGGATGATCTGGGTTTGGTCGACCTGACTTATTAGAACTGTCAACCATAGGATAACTAGAACAACTCGAGCGGAATACATCATACGTTGTAGAACCTTTACCCTGGTGTAAACTCACAGAGATTGAAACTTATTCGAGGTTTTCGGCTCATTTCTTTCAATTCAAAAGGGTTAAAAATGACATTTAAATGCCGGGCACAACTGCACAATATACTTATCATTCAGTGATCAATCTACGTGCGAGTCCCGAGTCCAGTACTCATAAAATTATAAAAGGACTCATAGAAATTCTGAAAATACTTGAATTTAACATTGTGGGACCCATAGTTTTTGGCAATATTAACAAAAAGGACCCATGAAAATAAATTGTAAATTGATCGCTGTCATTTAGGTAGTGTTTTGATAAATAATGATTGTTAGTTTTCCGAACAAGTTTTTGCTCATAAAGGAGCGTAACTCCCTTAAAATTAAAATACAGGTCCACAACTAAATACTATTCTGATCATCCACGTGAAGTTTCGTCAAATTATTACAGAGACTGTTACTGCGGATGACAGACAGACATTCAGACGGACACCCCAGTATGAACTGTATATCCATAACTTCGTTGTGGTAGTATAACCAGGTTTGCCTATACTCTCCCTAAGAATATCTTTTTTTATGAAAAAAAACAGGTTCACTTTCATACATTTTATTCCGAACTAAATAGGTTCACTGTTCATTCCGAACGTTCCATGTCCCCTTGAGCTTTTCCACGTCCCATTCCGGACTAACTAGGTTCACTTTTTATTCCGGACTTTTCATGTTCCCTTGAGCTTGTCCACGTCCTATTCCGGACGAACTAGGTTCACTTTTTATTCTGGACTTTCCAGGTCCCCTTGATCTTGTCCACGTCCCATTCCGGACTAACTTGATTCACTTTTTATTCCAAACTTTCCAGATTCCCTTTAACTTTTCCACGTCCCATTCCGGACTAACTAGGTTCACTTTTCATTCCGGACTCACATTTTCCCTTGAGATTGTCCACGTCCCATTCCGGACTAACTAGGTTCACTTAATATTCCGGACTTTCTATGTTCCCTTGAGCTTGTCCACGTCCCATTCCGGACTAACTAGGTTCACTTAATATTCCGGACTTTCCAGTTCTCTTGAACTTGTCCACTTCCCATTCCGGACTAACCAGGTTCACTTTTTATTATCCACGTCCAATTCCAGAATAAAACATATCAACATATACACATATGTATTTTTGGCCAGTCTCTGAACACAGAGTTCTTTTGAATAGATGATTTTGAACTTTTATACGTGTATATGTCTAGGAACTTATTAAGATTACTTTTATAAGTGTATAAAGGTTTATTTTAGCATTAATCTCAACGATATGTATCTTTAATGCTCTCATTCGTGAGATGCTCGTGAAGTTGCAATTAAAACATAACATTTAGAGCATGATGCACCACGGATAAGTATCATTTAATGTAAGCAATAAAATACTCGTACCTCTGGTTATATCGAGGATTTGTCGTACATACATTATGTATCTACAGCGGATTAAACGAATTCCGAACGGCTTGTCTCGGAGCTTTACATTGGATATTTATTGATAGACATGGACCACTGTAGAGTAAAAATAAAGTTTTATGACGTATTTCGGCAAATGTATGCAACAGAGGTCTTTAGTTTATTCAATAGCCAAATTTAAGTTATGCTCCATAGACAAAGTACGCACTGATAACATCGAGGTGTCTGATTTTTAGCCCACCATCATCAGTAGATGATGTGCTTTTCAAATCGCCATGCGTCCGTGGTCTGTCGTTTGGATCGGGCAGGTCCATTAAACAATATGGCAGACAGGTGGCAATCCTGAATTAGACATAAATAGTTTGTTATCACCTTTTCTTCACAAGTGCTGGATAGATTTTTTTCACATTCCTTAGGTGGGGTTTCCTTGGTCCCTGGTTGTGCATGGTTCATTTTCGGACAGATCAAAAACGTAATATGGCCGACTGGCGGCCATCTTGGATTTTACAGTTATAATTTGTTATGCCCTTTTCTGGTTACTGGATGGGTTATTTTCAAATATTTAAGGCCAAAACATGTTTGTTTGTTGGAATGAAGGGCCACCACGGTTTATTCAAGTGAATGACCTTGACCCACTAGCAAGGTCACGTGGGTCAAATGTGCTCTAAATATTGTGAACACCTTCTTCTTAATACCGAGATGCTGAAAGTACTGATATTTGGCCTTTGGCATGCTGGGACAAAGGGTTAACATTTTTGTTATAATGGATGACCTTGACAAACTTGCAAGTGAATAGGGTCAAATGTCTTAAAATCTTCAAGCAACCTCTCTATACAATAACCAAAAGGTCAAAGCTACTGATATTTGACCAGTAGCATGCTTGGATGGTGGGTCAAATGATTGAACTTGACCTACTTTGAAAGTCGCAGGTGTCAAATATCTTAAAATCATCTAGCAACTTCTTCTCAATAACCCAAAGTCTCAGGGTACTGATATTTGACCTGTAGCAAGCTGGGATGAAGAGCTACCAAGTTTGTGCAAGTTGAATTATCTTGACCAACTTCCAAGGTCACAGAGGTAAAATATGTTAAGACCTCCAAAAAACTTTACAATTACCAACATTAAATCAAACGAGTCTTTATAGTCGGATGCCCGTTAAGGCACATGGGCCTCTTGTTTCTATTATCACTGACGTAAGTATAGCTGACTGAGACTATCATATATATCATTGAGGCTGTATATATACCGATATTTTTTGTAGATAGCGGAGTCTGACTCTAGACTGTATATCTGTTTCTCGCATTCTTATAGTTTTTCCCTGCCTTCTGACGTATAAATAGCAAATCAAGATTTTTTTTCGAGACCATTTTATGATTTTCTTGTGAATGTACAAACTATTTCTATAAATAATGGATTTGTTTTCCATGACAGCTTATATACCGTGTATATAAGGTGGGGTGATAATTAATGTATACCGTTGGTACATAATGTATATTATACGGGGGGGGGGGGGGGGTGATAATTAATGTATACCGTAGGTACATAATTTATATACGCAAACTCTAATGTTGATATGTATGTAGGGTAGTGTACTGGTAGTCTTCCATGTAGACGTAACAAAAAGCCTTTCGCTTCGTTACCCTCATACTGTGTACTATAGACAAGGTTATTATAAACTTGTCTAGATTTAACCAACACGTTTACTTAATTAATCATATCTATCGTCTTCGTTATGTGCTGAAATTGCAATCCAAGAATAGGGACAAAATCATTTTTCCGAATTTTGAAGAAATGAAAAGTTCCGTCGTTCGAAATAAATATATTATCATACACTATGGAAAGATAACTATGCTTTTCATTTTATGATTTCACGTGTAAACATATATCACGTGCATCAGGAGCACGTGCCAAACACATGCCCGCGCACCGAGTGGTCTTGGTGCGGATCCAAGGTGTTCCTATGGCGGAAGGTCGTCCAAATATGTAGCCGACGGTCCCGTAGGAGTATCTGTACATTTATCTACCCATTACATCTTGGTCGGTTTAGGTAAATATCGTTATTCGACAGTCCAGTAAGAGTGTTTATTTTACTAATGTACTTCACTTTTGTCTACGGACATCGCAGTTATGACAAAGGTTTCCATTTCACATATATATGATATTGAGTGAGACACTGGCGAGGTAAATAAAGCATTAATGCGAGTTTAATAGATAACATAGCAATTGATAACGCGTGTAAGATCCTTTTGATGCATTTGTTGGTGCAAAAATATAATGACATTATGTACAATTGTCCTAGCCGTGCCGTGCCTTCACATTGCGAACAATTGAAAAGTGTCACGGGGTTTAAAGGTCATATTACGTAGATCAAGTTAAAGGTCAATAATTAGATAGATCATTCAGCATGTATAAGCTCCATTGTGTTTGTAAACAAAGAACAGTATTAAGAAGCATCAACTTCTGTATGCTTAAACAAAAGAAATGATAGCTACATTTAAAAGTTCAAAAGAGAAGAATTATTTTCATTTAATAAGGAATTAAAGGGTTTTTACGAACCTGACCCTTCTGCTTCTACTTAGGTTTAGAACTTTTAGATTCACACCTTTTGGCCTCTAACATCACTGAAGATTCCTACGAGGACGAAACAGCTGTATGGTGCAGTTTAATTTATTTTTCGGCAAACTGGATCTATTACTAAATTTAATATTAGTATTTAATAATGTGTGTGTTACGCCATCCTTGACACAACACACTTTTGGCCTTTAGTTGAGCGTGCGCCCCTGTAAGGAAGGCTATGGGTTCTGTCCCCTGGCCGAGACATAACAGAGTCTCTAACAATGGTAGTTACTACTCCCTGCTTGACGTTCAGCATTATGGGAGTTGATCAACTGGTTCGTCCGTTGTCAATATAATGTGACCGGGTGGAGTGTTCTGCTG
Organism: Mimachlamys varia; assembly: GCA_947623455.1. Classification (NCBI taxonomy): domain Eukaryota; kingdom Metazoa; phylum Mollusca; class Bivalvia; order Pectinida; family Pectinidae; genus Mimachlamys; species Mimachlamys varia. The sequence goes on from OX392540.1 coordinate 33,594,683, forward strand.
GGGCCTTCCGGCAGTTTACTTCAGTGTGGTAGCACTTTCAATCGGCAAATGATCCGGACTATCACAAGAAAGCTTACACGAACATACCACAGCCTCCCCATTACACACGCTCTCAACACTCACAGCCACATCCCATACACTGCGAGACCGTCCTTCAATGACACTGGATGTTAATAGGACGTAAAAACAATCAACCAGCCAACCAACCAATCAACTTACGTCATCTTGCTGAAACAACAATATATGGCTCGACACGTCTCAGGGTGTAATACCCAATGCTGAGTTGTTGCGTGGGTTCAATAACAACCAGTTTGGCTATATGATATAAACTTTATTTATTTTACAACAATTCTGAAACAAGTGAGAGATATGACCGTGTTAAGAGCCATTAAGTTTCATTAAAAAAAAATTGAACTTTTTAAAGTTATTGACCGTTTGTATTTCATATTACTGTGCAATTGTTGTTCCTCGATTTCTTTTTGCAGTTGAAGTGATGAACTAGCAAATCTTGAAGGGAAACATGACCTTCACATTCCGATTTATCAACTTATTTATAAAATATTCAACATCATTCATATTTTTTTCAGATCGTAGATCTACAAAACCAGCTCGCCAACAGAACCGACAGGGAATCCCCGGCTTCCGAGGAAGTCACCGACAGGAGAGTAAGTTACTATTTATAGATACATTATTGTATAATTATTATGCTTTGAAAACGAGGTTGCTTACATCTGATTCACCACATAAAAGTCACGCCCTGTTTGTTTCTTATATGACAGCGTCATCACGCTTCTTGCTGATAGTAATGACGCCATCACTTCCAAATGCTGTAAGGGCACAAATGACCAAAACGATGAACGACTGTAAAAATATTTCTTATCAATTCATTGAACCCCATAGACACTATTAAACTCGTGTAGCTCAAATGTTTCAATTGTCCATTATGAAGATTGTGTTAACGCTTTGGTATTCTCTTATTTATTTCAGGGGTAGTTATAAGTTAAATAATATAGATCTTGATAATTATGAAATTTCAGGGGTGATAATAAGTTAAATAATATAGGTCTCGATAACCTTCATTTCAGTATATTTAGTTATAAATATTTATCGAGGTCGAGTTCGTAGTAAGCTTCTTCGTATGTATTGACGAATATCAGACAGTGTTACGGAATGGTGGAATGACTTTCCTTAGTATAACATGAATGCTTTTTGGTTGGCAAAATGCCATCACAGGTGAACTGAGGTATTACCCCGACATACGTAGGTACTGTATAGTATATAATCAGCGTCATGAATAGGAAGGACTATATTCTGTATCCTTAAGTGATATGAAGATGGACGTTTTTAGTATGCTCTTTAGAGTGTTTACTTGTTGTGGTTGACAATGATACTCGGTTCCCATTTTGAGGATTGATGCTTACTTGGATGTAACACAGATTTACATGGTGGGTGTCGTCGATGAAGCAGATGACGCTTACTCTTCCGGAACACTTGGTCTTATTCTCTTCTACTTTTACAAGGGTCTCCATGTAAATCTTTTCTTTGTTCATATTTTGCCTCTGGTTTAATCGATTTTGAGTTCGGATTATGATTTTGTTAACGCTTCCGAATTCTCTAATTTATTTTCTATCTTAATAATGAGGTGATAGTCTGTTTAAAAAACAGGAAAGTGAATATACTATGGAAGTGTTCTATCGTCAATGAGAAAGGTGGAAATCTATCATGAAAACCACTATAATATTTTTGACTCATGATTTTTACTAATATAAGTTTTTGTCACATGGATACTGAATGAGTCTTTTGATACATGGGTGCTTTTGTAATAGTGGGGCATATTATTATTAAGATAATGTTCGGGCAAATTTAAAACTAAGGTAATTGTTTGGGCTTAAGAATATTCTACAGATATTAAGGTTGATTTTTACACACGGATACTGAAATAATTTTCTGACATTTAACACTTGAGATATGAATAAGAAAATATACTTCCGGATGCTTTTAAAGAAACTATTTTGACAAATGGTTTTTGAGATAATATTCCGATAAATGATCACTAAGAAATTATTTTGCCATATGATTACTAAGGAAATATTTAGACATTTGGCTATAAAGATATTAATATTCTGACAAATGGTTTCGAAGACAATATTCTGATGAATTGCTACTAAGGTGATATTCTGATAAATTGTAACTAAGGTGATATTCTCTTTAAATTGTTACTAAGGTGATATTCTGATAAATTGATACTAAGGTGATATTCTCTATAAATTGTTACTAGGGTGATATTCTGATAAATTAATACTAAGGTGATATTCTGATAAATTAATACTAAGGTGATATTCTCTATAAATTGTTACTTAGGTGATATTCTCTATAAATCGTTACTAAGGTGATATTCTCTATAATTATTTCTAAGATGATATTCTGATAAATTGTGATTAAGACGTTTTTGACTTTGCTTATTAGTTTGCTTACTTGTTGTGATTGACAATAATGGCTCGGTTTTTTTTTTGGGATTGATGTTTACTTGGATGTGACCAAGATTTACATGGCGGGTGTCGTCGATGAAGCAGAAGACGGTTACTCTTCCGGAACACTTGGTCTTATTCTCTTGTATTTTTACTAGGGTCTCCATGTAAATCTTTCCCTTGTTCCTATTTGCCCCTAGTTTAATCGATTTTGAGTTTGGATTCTGGTTTTGTTGATGCTTTGGTATTCTCTGATTTTTTTTCTGATACGCCAAAAATAGAAAATTACTCTGACAAGTAATACTATAATATTTTGATACATGAACAAAAATGAGTCTAACAATTGAATACCAAGGACATATTCAGAGGCATGAAAATCTGCAGTTATATTTCCACGCTTGAATATTAAGGCAGTGATCTTCCTTATAAATACTGTGGTTACATTCTATTTCAGGGATATTAAAAGCAATTAATCAACACATGAATATGAAGGTAATATACCGACCCATGCTTACTAAGTCAATATTCTGACAAATACTGAATTATTATTTTGACATATGGACACTTAAGATATTTTCATGACAAATAAATCTGACGGTTGAGTAAAAACGAAATGTTATGACAATATTTTGATGCTTTAATACCACGGCAATAATCTTGAAAATATTGACAGCGTTACATAATAGTTTGTTTCGTTGATCGCTTAAGAAATAAATAAACACATGTTTTGGAATGAATAAATTACCTTTTACGATAGCATTAGCAATATATACAGTGAATTGAACCTCTTAGAATTTGTTATCATTTCATCTCAAATTTCTGTTGTAAGTATTATTTTGGGTCAAAGTAGCGTGAAAAATACAGCTCAAACATTAAATGTAATTATCAGTATCGTTGTTGTTATACCGATCATACATAATTACATTCTAAGTAAAATATAGATCAAGCGTTAAAATCATGATTAACAAACAATGACAATTTTATATAAAACGTTACAGCAAGACACAATTTATTAAAAGACAAGAAATTATCTTACTTACATGGAATTAATAAGTATCCTTCATGGCAGGAGCCAGCTCAGTTTCTCTCCTCTTTTGGTTCATTCTTATCAACTCTTGCTCTTCGGAAATTCTATGCTGTATTCTATCTCTCAAATGTCGAACATCTGTTTATCCCGCAGTAGTATGCTCGCCTTAAATCTGTTCATTGGTTCTCATATATATCGAATACCAGTTTATTGAAAGTTTGTTTATTTGTTATTCAACGGGGTTTTTTTATGGCTGATTCTTACTCTGTTTCGAATATCTTTTATAGTTCTTCCCTTTGAGCTTACGTCTAAAAAGTTTGAACTCTGACCTATCGAATAAAAACCATTCTTGGTGTTTTGATTCATATTCCCGACATGACGAAAATTGACTCTATCAATACAAGTGTACACTTTATGATAAATATCAGTCTTTTGTCATCCTCGGTAACCAGGAGCTACGCCCACCCACTCCTTCTACACATTTGGAATATGTCGTGCCAAAACTGAAGGTACGCTCAGGTAAAAAAGCAATCGCTAGGCCGATGCCTGTCTTTTGAAGTTGCAAACGATCCGTGACCGACTTCAAAGCTTGTCAATTTTTACCGCTTTGGGACCACAAGATTCTTTTGCTGTGCATAAAAGGGTCGAACCAGTGTCCTTGTCTCAGCAACAAGGTGGCGCACACGTAACCTTCATTTTTGCCATGACATATTTCAGGGGTGTAGAGGGTTTAGGTAATCGTAACCCCTGGATATCGAGGATGGTCTTGTGTATACCACAACGTTTTTAATGTGCTTGCATGTTGTATACATGTATAAAGATTGTCGACTTGAGGCCGTCTATATTCGGACGGAAGGACGCAATAATGACATCATCATTTACCTTGAAAACTCGTTCATCCCTGAAGACACATTTAGACTCTTCCAATTCAAAGATTGGAATAGTTTATAATGCATTTTCAGGGGTGAACAAGTAAAAAGACAAAAGTTATTTTTTCCCGCACATCATTTACGGAATAAAGACGCATATTTGATCATATATCACGCTTTTTCATATTACCTGTTATTTCCATGGGGTTCTGTTTTCCTTTTCTAAAAAACTTTTCGTTGTACTTTTTTTATGAAAATCATTTACGGTTGAAATAAAATAAATCTTCATTATGTGAAATGGAATAGTGTGAATTATGCATGCCCGATATGAAGGTATTTTGTTTCATAGTCAATGCTTTATTTGTATACCAAACATAGAAATGTTCCAGATCTTGGCTATGGAAATATTCAATATAAATGTTAAACCTGCTTATCCGACCAAAGTGAACTCAATTCACCCCTAAAATTTCATAATGAACTAGTCCATCTCTTTATTTGGAAGAACTCACATGTGTCTTTAGGGGTGAGTGAGTTAAGAGACCATCACACTTTTTGTTCCCAAATGTAGTAATATTGTTGTGAACCCGTATGAAGTCACCTGTGTTAAGAGACCACCTTTCGTGTTCTTCCTATGTGTGACCCCTTAACACAGGTTACATTTATTAGAACCTCGTTACTCCGGACTGTCTCTGCCTGAAAGCACTCATACAACTAAATCATGTTCTTTATATTATAAATCATGAATATTCGAAATTCAAAACTAACGACAACTGTCTAAGTTGAAATAGATTTAAAATTAATAAGGGTTTCAAATGGCATTTAGGACTGGTTTAATTAAAGAATGGCCACATGTTTAGGCTTATATGGTATATACCAAGCAACTGTTTGCACTTTGCATAAAGCCTCGAAGCGGAAAAAGTGCACAGTTTTTTTTTCAAAAATATTGTGGCCATTCCTTATAATTTCATTTCTAAAGATACATGTATGAGACAAAGGTCTTATTTAATGATTTGGTATTAAAAGTTAAATGGTTTTGCAAAAAAAACACAACCATGTGCATAAATTTCACAGCTAAATGACTTCAACCAATCAGAAGTTTGAATACAAAATACCGCGCCAAACATTGTTGTATATGACGTTATCACTTTTTGCGTTGTCTGATTTTTGAGAACATACGATATAACTTGAAAACGTTTAACATTGGGGGAATAGTCAAAATTAAAATTATCGGTACTAATATGTAATATGTTTTTTGTTAGAATACTAAACGCTAAATCGGGTCGAGTTTACCCAATAACAATCCAACATCGTATATCTAAATATTTCAAAATTCAATAACTCAGAAATCTATATTTAATTGGACAAAATTTTCGGGCGGAAAAACAATCGTGTGAAACATTTGCTAATTGACTGATATAGTTGTGTGAGTCGTTAAAACAATTATAAAAAACAACATACCCAGATTTTTCGTATAATTGTCAAATATTGAAACATTATCGTGGAACCCAGGTCCGGTTTAACGAGTCTAATATCACTCTTGAACATGCAGAGTGTGTGTTTGACAATGACGTCACGTATTCTTGTCGTGTTCACATTGTGTCATTTGTTTATCATTTTCAGTCCAAATATTCCATTTACCTTGACAGCAGCGTGGACTAGAGCTCACCCCCCTGTAGTCGGCATGACAACAGTCACTTCAGTGTTGCTAGGCGACAATGCAATGCATCATGGGAGAAGTTGAATGCAAGACAGGAACCGGAAGCAAGAGAGTCCATTTTAGAAGCGTGTCAATCGTTCCAACGATAGTGGTGCATTGCTTTAGGTCAAAGTTCAAAGTGCTTACCAATCATTTAAGTGTGGTTGATCCTCGCGCATAGGTGTAAAGGATTTTCCAGAATTCATATTTACGAACTAACAACTTGCTACAGCATGCTGCAAATGATCAAAAGTGTGATCATGCTAAAACATAGCTATAGACATTTGTCTCTGGTATTTCTACAAACTAAACATTTCATGGTGTTTCAGTTGTTTGCCAATCGATATTTTATTCAGATTTGATTTTAACACAAAGAAATGAAAATTATATCTCTTCTTTCTAGTTCTAGATCTGTGTCTTCACGTATTTCTAAGTTTTGTATCCTTCACGTATTTATTTATTTATTTATTTATCTCTGTATCTCTATTCTTTCGGACTACCTCGGTTCGTTTCTTTAGGATGACATCGGGTCTTTTTGTATCAGATACACACACAGTCACATGTATTTCAGACGCAGAAAATAAAATGTTGAACAAAGCCATGACTTTGTCTTTCTTTCTTTTCATCATCCACACCGAAACATGCATTCTATTCAAGTCAAACCGCATAACCTATTTACATATATTTACATATGCAAACATGCATATCCTTATTAAATTTTGAATTTAATGAACTATATTGCTTTTACACTTATCCACATATTTCATTTAGTAAACTATATCAGTATTATCTCTTTTTTCATATATACGACGCACAATAACACAATATGCAGATATATCCTATTTAAGTAAGGTAATGAAAAATCTGCATATAGTCATATGATCAATTTAATGATGCGGAACGATTTGCATGCTTCACAGAATCTCTCCTTCCGTTCCTGGCTGCTGACAACGCCTCGCCATGCATATTCATCAGATTCGGCTTTTTATTTTAAATGATGTAAAATTAGCATGCTCATTTTAATCTATGCTTTGTCAATGTTGACCTTTGCACCCTATATGGACGTTGTCAATGTTTCTCACCTGCTAATATTTGCTTTGTATGTGTAATATTTGCATATAATTTATATATTATAATTATTCATATATACTGTATATTGCATGTCCTCGAAACTCAAAACGCATCAAATTTCATACACAGATTTCCATCAATGCTCTTGTCTATACATCATAACATGGCTACATCATTCTTTTTTAACGTGGAAAAAAAATTAATTAAATGCACACTTTAAATGCATTTCAAGATAAAACCGCACACGATCATTACAATACATTACTGTAAAAATAAATATTTTTCGAATATAAAATTGGTTATTTTTTAAAAACAAAAACAAACAAAAAGCAAAACCGCTATATCCTATGGACTATTTTAAACATATTTGGATTGGTGGATTAAAGTATACGTACGAATAAACGAAAATAAAATCATTGATTTTACAGTAAGAAAGCATGATGCATTCTTCAGTATGTAATAAATATTCCTAAAACATTTGACTTCAAATAATTTTCCTCAAATTTGTAATTATGATTAGCAGACATCTGTCGCCAGAATGTTCTATTATTATAAAAAACGTTATAATCTGAAATCGAAATTGATTACAGCAAGGACAAAACAAAAGTAAAAGAATCATCTACTCGGAGACCCTTGGAGAGGTTCTTAATAATAAGGCCAGGTGTTCCGGGAGGGAAGGCGTCTTCTACTTCATCGACGACACCCGCTATGTAAATGTACATCATATATAGTCATAATTTCTCTCTATAAAGAAGAAAAACAGATCAATTTACTACAGACAACACAACGTGTTAGATAAATAAAGAAATATCTCTATGCAAATGACTTCTAGTGTATTTTCAAGACATAATGTTTAGAAGACAACAAGAACAATGATATTGATTTTTTTCAGTTCAAGCAATAATAAATCATGCTATATAGTACAGTGACGGTAATTACTAGAGTGGCTCCAACGTAAAATTATATTTCAAAACAGGCTTATTGGCATAAACGGCTTATAATCGAGACATATTTGATTCTAAAGAATCCAATGCTTATTGTCGTCATAACCATATTCAAATAAGGTTTATGATTGGGTTTAAGGATAACTTAAACATAAAGGTATGTTTGGGAAACAATGTCTAATCATTGAGTGCTGAACTTGCACTGGAGGTCTATTACATGAACACTTTTCGGTGGACGGACGGTTTTGAATATGCTCATTAGTGTACTTCTTTGTGATTGAGAATGATGACTCGATTCTTACTTTGATGACTTGACTTTTACTTGGATGTGACCAAGATTTACATTTACGTGGGTTGCGATGAAGCAGAAGACGCTTACTCTTCCGGAACACCAGGTCTTATTCTCATGTACTTGTACAAGGATCTCGATGTAAAGTTTTCCTTTTTTTCATAAATAGTTTCATCGAATTTGAGCTCGTATTATGGTTCTGTTGACGCTGCGGTATTCTCTTTGTTTTTCTAATCGAAAACATTATCATGCAGTCCGTTGTGGAGACACTGCTGAATATATGAACATAATTTGCCGCAAGATTAATAGATTGTTTGATATACATATATTGGCAAGGTCTCTGTACTATTGCTATTCTTTTAATACGTCTTGCTTGGCGGTCGGCGAAATGTTTTATCACGATACAATCAAAATTAGACCATCCCCTGAATGTTCTACATCTCCAGCATAGAAATGGTTCATTGTAACATGATCTGTGAGGATTCCCCAACCTACGCATATGACATGAAAGACGTCACACGTATTTCATAAGTCATATTTGTGTGTTCAGGTACATACATCGTAGCACATCCAACAGTTGATATACACACGGTAACTGACACACGAACAGACAGACATCTGTTTCCAGGAGATGTGATATTGTAGATGTGGTCGCTATGCCAACAGTTCGTTTCACCAGGATCCGCCACTTTGTATGATGTCTGTAGTCTTTTAATTCGTCTGCCTGCAAAGATATTTTTTCATTGCTTATAAACCGTTACATTTTTAATGCAGTGTACATAATTGGGTTTTTTTTTTTCATTTATTTACATTTGTATTTGAAATTAATTAGAAGCGCATAACGACTTCAGACAACCGGCTTTTTGATAGGCGATAGCGTCCTTGAACGGCAATCATAAAATATCACATTTATGGGTCTAAAGTCTCTGGTTATGTCTGCTCAGAATTCGGTCAAATCGATAATACAGTTTTTGATTGGAATTGTTATTGAATAGACTTTCGCTATCACTTTATTTTCGAAAAGTAGTTAAGAAGTCATGATAAGTGTTTGTATGAACAATTCTAAGTGAACATTACTGTACCTGTTAGAAAAAATCAGAAGGGGTCATGCTGACTCTTAGCATGCAAGACTCACATTCCCATATCGTCCGTTACAAAAGTATATATCATAAAAACGCTATTCCCGTCCGTCATAAAAACACGCTGAGGAACCAATGGCGGAAACATGACATAACTTTTGTGATTTATTCTTCTTAAATTTTAATATCTGAATCAAAATCTGAATTTATTGTCAGTGAAAAAAAGATATATTAATTTTGGTTGTATTTTGACAGAGCTTGTTTTTGCAAAAATAATCATTCGGAATAACTGATTAATATACATAACTTATATATAACAAAACCGTAACCAGAACAGGCCACGAGTTTAAGTAATGTTTAATAGGTGACACTTTGACGACTTATTCTAGTATTTGAAAACAATGTTCACGACGTTATTACCTGTACGTGATTATTTCTTCAATTCATTTTTTAAATAAATTTGAATTATAAAGTTTTATTTGAAATATAAGAAGAATATTCTACGAAGTATTTTACTACTGATCTTCACCCAGTATAGAATTTAGGATCAGACATCCAAGTAATCACAATGATGAGAATTATTTTTTTCCTCATTAATTTGATATTTGTATACTCTTCTAGAGACGGGGCCAACCTATCGTTCTGTATGTTTCACGAGGTTCATCATCAGATAAAAACAGTTCACCCTTAGACACCAGCAGTTCAACCTCTGATACAAACAAACATTTACATTTTCTCTCTCAGATACAAAGTAACTTTTTTTGATAACTTGGTTATAAAATTGTGTCTAGGTCAGGCAAACAAATGATGATATAAGTCATTAAAGCTTCATCACCATGTATAACCACGGTTGATACTGTAGTGTAAAAGCTTGAACACAATATCAGATATTTCCTGAAGCCATAGATGCATTGCGTTTGCTATTAATAGCTTAGACAAGAACTGTGTATTGCCGCTGTGGCGGGCACGTGTTTTTCGCGTACCTACCATTGGTCTGTGTAGGACGTTTGTACCAATTATACGATCGGTGGACGCTGCTTACATTTGGGAACCCCCATCGGGCCTGAAAACATATTTTTTCTAAACAGTTTAGTCAGCTTAACTCCTCCTATCTCGATATAATTTAGACGATGATTTTGTCTATTTCTTATATTATAACCACATATATTTGTAAACATTGGTTTTTGAAATGTATTTGTAATCTTCAGATATTTTTTTATTACCAAATTGAATAGTTTTAAGGAAAATTTGTCTAATAATTTTGCATGAACTGCACATTAAGTTGACCTAGTTTTTACACAACTTGGACAAGATTCTAAAGTGCCCGTTCTATGTGGGTGCGGATCCCTTAGCGCTATCTGCTTGCATCCTGCATGCGCACAAATTTCAAAGCACTGTTAGCTTGATATCGAATAACCTATTTAGTTCAAGATTAAAATATTATTTACCCGAGTAGTCCAAAATTCAGAAATTTAAAGCTTATTTCAGGAATGGAAATGAAGAGTTATATTGACATAAATCAGCAGGTGTCGTGTCGTTTGATAAATTAATTATGCTATCTTAATATATGAAAATATATAGGTGCAGCTCTGGTTATATCATTATATGTTTTAAACATAATGTAGACTTCATCAAGAAGATAATTGTTATCTTCATAAACTACATTAATAAAAATAATAATTATCTACATAAACTGCATTAATCGAAAATAATAATTCTCTAAATAAACTCTATGAAGGACCCACACAACTAAATAATTTACTATATGTTATTACTAAGCTTTCGAGCTAATAACTTTAATATTTGAAAAACATCACTAGTGACAACTGCCTAGATTCACAGATATATACATGGCAAAGGCTGCAAAGAGCATTTTATTAGGAGTTTACTGGCATTTTAGCTCGCTACAGGCGTCTGCTTCGGACAACCGAAAATGTACATGTCAAACCAGTGAAATGGGACGGGAACACCCTCTGACTTTTGACCCAATATCAATCCGCCATCACATATTAAAATCTACCAAAAGTATATATTTTTGTAAAGTTAAATATCTATAGGTTTCATTCAATGCAGAATAGGTCAACAATTACCTATATAAATTACTTAGAATCACTGTACTTAGCCGGAATAAATTTTCAGTAGGGACTACAAACGTATGAAGCACTTCGTGATAGGCTGATTTAATTGATGCGAGTCCTGAAGCGAAGATAATAAACTGCATAACACTAACGAAGATAATCATTATCCCCATAAACTGCATTAATAAAGATAATCATTATCCCCATAAACTGCATTAATAAAGATAATCATTATCCCCATATAAACTGCATTAACATTTGGAGATGTTTGACACTATTTCATATATTTCCCAATTTATTGAAACCGTTTATTTCTAAATCTTTCCACAAATAACACATTTGCTCTGTTGACATTTAAAACATATTTCTCACCTTTCATTATCGGTATCTAGTACATTGTAGGTACGTTCTCAATGCAACTAAATTACTATTGTCGCGTTCGAAACCTACCTTAACCAGTAAATATAAGCCTATGCTGCATGTTCATTAGTTCATTGGTTCATAGACACCATCTAGACACCATTGTAAGCGTCTGGCCGCTTCTTTAAGGTGCTTCTACTTCTTCACTTCGCTACTTCCGGTTGCATCGGAGGTGTTAAGCGAACTTTTGACATTTTGCATAATGATTATAAAAGAAAAATGTGTCTAATGATTAAAATTATCTCCATTGCGCCTTTGCATGTTTGCATTACCCCATTGCTGTACCGTTCATAAGCGCTTACTTGATTGAAATGTTGGAATTGGGTTTTAGATAAGGTTTTTGTTTGTTAACATTTTGTAGATGCATAGATTATTATTTCATACAAACAACTTCCCGTTAGCATCCATCATTTGCATCGCACTGTAGTAATATAACGACGGTAGTGCTTAGCTCCAATATGCTTCAAAAATATGAAATACACAAGAAAAATCATTTAAGTCACAGCTGCAACAAACAACAGAAAATTAGCTAAACATTGATAGAGATTGAGACAAGCAATAATGAGGACACGTCAAAACAAGGAAATCACCATGCAGAACCTTTCTGATTCGTGGGCTCCGTATTAACGAAACCGTTCTCATGCTCAAGCATGAAACCTGTGCTGAAGCCAGCTTTCTTAAATCTTACCTTAATAATGCTAAAGATGAAACAGTAAATTATAAGTTTTAAAAACAAAATTCGGCTTCACGAGTCTTCAACTTTTAACAAAATAAAAGATGTGCTTTAATGTATTATAGTCGAAACAAGGAATTAGACTTGGCCACAAAACCAATGCTTGAGCACGAGAACGGTTGCGTGAATACGGAAAAAAGTGTAAGCTGCATCAATGTGGCGACTGTTCAACTACTTCATTTCAAATCTGGAACGTCATCAAAGATACAATGGCAGTCCATAGGATCAGTGTGTCCTCAGAAAGGTATTGGAAATTAGATTGTAAGGCTTGAGGTAAACCACCTTCATCGTTGATTGAAGTCCATCGGGTAGGACACCCTGTATATGTTATGATCGTATATAGAAAATCGAATGACAACGTTCATACTATGACATACATTACAATTACAACAGGTAAACATCAAAATGAAACAAGTAAAGTAAGACCATAAATCAAAAGTCGACAATTATTTCCAAAATTAGGCAGCAAGAAAAATTAAGGCTCTGTGTATACGACATTGTTGATGAGACAGAGGACTAGTTCGATTCTTTGATGTGCATCAAACTAATTCGCGGTCACATAACGGTAAAAATAGTGGTTTTGAAGTACGCTCCTTTGGGATCTTTAAAAGATAAATATCAGCCCAGTGACTAACCAGATTATTTATATGAGATCAGTCAAATTGCTGTCTTCGGGCCTTCGGGTTTGACATGACATATTCTTGGATTGTAGAGAGTGTAGGTAGCCCTTGAATATCGAGAATGGAACACAGTGACTTTATTGTATTGTGTAATTGTTAAATGTCAGGGTCATCTGATGGTGTTGAACATAGTTAGATGTCGAAATATATAGAGAAAAAAAGGATCTTTTATTATGTTAAAGCTGCCGAATATCAATAAAATGTAAGAGATTCATGTAAAGGGATTTCTTTAAATACTAGACATCATTAATATCGATAAGTGACAAATTTAAATTGATTTGTTTTCATCATAAACTTAGCCAAATCACAAATGAATCTAAGAACGTATTTATGATAGGATTAACATCAGTCTGTAGAACGTTATATATACGGTTCAATAATAAGGTGAATATGCAAAAGATTTAATTCGATTAAAGGTCTGTAATTGGTCTGTAGGAATTCTTCACGGAAGATGACAAGGCTTAGTAAATTCGTTAGAATTTGTATATAGTTAGCATAGAATTACTTTCAGATATAAAGCTCTGTCATCTTGTTTTTTACTTTCTAAATGCCACGTTGGTTAAGTGGTTAGGGCGTTTGACTGCTACCACTAGCTGTCCACCTCGGGGTCACGGGTTCGAGACCTACATGGAGCTGTTACTAGTACTGACTGTTGGATGGCGTGTGTGTTCATGGGAACTAGGCTTTTCTCCACCACTTCGACCTGACACGTCATTGATTAGGATGTGAATCACAAACATATAACCTTGTTATGTAACCATAAATCATTTTATTTTGATAATCGTGGCATGATAAGCTCGGACTTATTTATAATCTGTATTGATATTAAACAACTCACATTCCTAACGTTTTGATTTTGAAACATACATGTTAAACATCAATAATAATTTAAAAGTAAAATGTTATGGTATTAAATTTACACCATAATATTATTAGGTCGAACACTCTTCAACACTATAGGCAGTCCAAACATTTACCTCTATTTGCTACAGAAATAATGAATCCATATCTATTGATAATCTCATTGACAAAATTGGTCCGTTTTAATACAGGTAAAGGACCTTTTGTTTCGTTTCTTTATCAATGTCTTTCATTAATGTTCTCCATTACCTAAGCTATTCTATATCGTATATAACTATCAACGTTGTCGGTCCCGTGTTACTCTGTCAGTTATAATCTCGTGCCAAATACATAACACGTGCATTACTCGATCACGTGGTGAAGATAGCTGTGGAATGTTACAGAGGTCGTAAAATAAGCTATAGCTTTATTACATAATCGATAAAACGTGACGTCTTGAGTCGTAAGTAAGGGGTCCTATGGTAGCTTACACTAACGAAGATATAATGTATATGCAGTGTGTATTGTATAAAATGAGCTTGATGGAATCTGATGTTTAACTGGACCCATTCGCCTAAGGCTACATTAATACAGATGTTGGCAGATGATGAGGTCAATATGTGTTTGCCAGACCTAATGGTCGAACTGTTGACCGAAGTTCAAGACAAACATTTTGTTGACCGAAACTTCAAAACAAAATGTCTTGTTTGCTGAAACTTCTTGTTATAGTCTTTTAATATAATATTTAATTATAATACGTATATCAATAAACCAATGGAATACAGACAATGGATTTCAAAGTAATCGAAATTATAAGCTGAAACACTAATTGCATCTCATAAACTCTAGGGTGGATTATTGCAATATTACATCTTACTATAAATGTGACACCCCTTTGTTCTCTAAATATGTTACTGTGATGCATTGATTAAGACTTCGAAGGGAATACAAAATTGGCATATAGAAGGAGATATTATTTTTTGTTTTGTAAAATGTTACCACAATATTGAAATCCTGCAAAATAAAAATACAAACACCGTGACGAATGCAGTAAATAAAACCAATTACAGTTAAGTAAAATAGGATCACTGTAAATGACTCCATTATCTACAATACATGGAAATGCCACCCATGTTGATAATAAACAAAACACTAGTAGCTACTACCGACATACATGATCATAATAACAACAAATATATTGTTTCACTTCTTATTTAATATATGGTTTGCTGACCTAGTCGATCCTATATGTCCTTCTGAACTTAAAATCAAGGACACAACAGACTCTTCTACATCACCTGCTCACCTCGATCTTTACATAAACTATGACCAACACGGGCAACTTACTACTGAGTAACATCCCTGTTTCTCCATTCTATTGTATTTATATGTCCAAGTTTATTTGTTATTCTTGGGCTTGCTCTAGAAATAGAGATTTTCGTTATAGATGTCGGCTTCTGACGAATAAACTTAAAGCACAGGGCTTCGAGAGATAAAGAAGAATATGAACAAGTTTTATTGTCGCTATATTGGTGTCATAGAGAGATGTTTTATTTGAAGGTGGACGTTTTTGAATATGCTCATGAGTACATCCATGTATATGATTGCAAATAGATCAATACCTCAGTACTCTCTATGAGGACATGACATTTACTTGGACGTGACCTACATTTACATGTCGTCGATGAAGCAGAAGACGCTTACCCTTCCAAAACACATGGTTTTGTTCTCATTTACTTTTGTTAACGTCTCCTGTGTTGATTTTATCGCTTTGGCGTTCGAGTTTGGATAATAATTTTGGTGAAGCTTCGAATTCTCTGGATAGAATATTTAATATTGGTTTATTTAGTTTTACGTCTTATTAACAGCTAAAGTCATTTCAGGACGTGTCCGGGTTTGAAGGTGGAGGGAAACCAGAGTACCCGGAGAAAAAACAACCGGCCTACGGTCAGTAGCTTGCAACTACCCCACGTTGGATTCAAACTAGTGGTAGAATTCTGAACATCTTAACCACTCGGCCACCGCCGCGCCGAATATTTAATATCACAATTGAATACACAAGCCGCTTTAATCACCATGGTAAAACAATACACAATGTAAAAAGTTAATAATATGCAGAACAGAATACAATAAACTATACCGCCGACAATACAAGAAAATAAAAACAACAGAATACCGTAGTACAGTTGATATCAAGAAAATCATATTTCGAATTCAAAATCGATAAATCTAGGGCAAAATATAGACAAATGGCGTATTTGCATGGTAACACTTAAAAAAAAAATCAAAGAATACCAAAGCGTCAACAAAACCATAATCCGAACTCAAAATCGATTAAACTAGGGGCAAAATAGGAACAATGGAAAGATTTACATGGAGACTCTCGTAAAAGCACAAAAGAATAAGACCAGGTGTTCCGGAAGAGTAAGCGTCTTCTGCTTCATCGACGATACCCGCCATGTAAATCTTGGTCACTTCCAAGTCAGCATCAATCCTCAAAATGAGAAACTCAAAAACGTCCATCTTCATTTCACACAAAGAAACAGAATATTTCTCGATGTGATCAAGATGGCGACTATAAAACCTGTCCCTAGTCTTCATCAACCTGCATCTCTCAAATTCAAACTACGAAGTTGAATAAGACAATGCG
This sequence comes from Mimachlamys varia, assembly GCA_947623455.1. Classification (NCBI taxonomy): domain Eukaryota; kingdom Metazoa; phylum Mollusca; class Bivalvia; order Pectinida; family Pectinidae; genus Mimachlamys; species Mimachlamys varia. Next base: position 33,611,527 of record OX392540.1, read on the forward strand.
TTCCAAAATAAATAGCCCCTGCTGCTTCATCAATGACAACCGTCATGGAAACAAAAGAATATGACGTCATTTAATCGATAACTCAGTTAGTAACAACAATTTAATACAAGGCCATACTCAAAATACCAAAATAATAAAATAAAAAAACATCGACTTTCATATGACATATTAACCTATATAACATTCATGAGATCTCTGACCTATAAATATACGTACACACCTGCATCAATATTACAGTATCGGCCGCGTAGTAAATGGTACCATTTCAAATCAATGATAAACACCAACTCTGATACCAGAGTACAAACAAACAGATATGCCAGTAAACAATGCATAGCACACAAAAAAAAGAAATAATATGTTACAAAACATAGTTACAATATGAAGTAATTCATAAAATACTAATTGCTACTTTGTAAATCAAAATAAAGAGCGCACAGCAAATGACTAAAACTTGCACAGTTTATCCAAAGCAAGACCAGAAGAGACGTTCATACATATAAAAACAATACTTTTTTCAGGTAAGGCAGTGTCATACAGTAGGTTATAAACGTCAGAAATGCCACTTGACAATATACGAGTACATTTATTAATATAACAAAAATGATAATAGTTAATCAGACCTCGGCAAATAGCACCCATAATATATAGTACATGTATCACGACGAACAGTATACACCACAGTGAATACAAAAGTGTACCATCTCAGACTATACAGTATTCGGTACTCAATATTCCGCTAGCATTTGCCTCGATAATACTAACGACTTACAGGCGACACAAACTACGTTATACAAGTATGTATTCATGTCAAAGAAACATGCTGTCTTTGACAAGTCGTAAATATCGCATGGTATAAGTAGACACATATATTGTAATTGTAGGCAGTTTCCTCCATCTTACCAGAAGACACGACGCAGTTGTCGGCCTTTTCGCCGCACGTGCATGCGTTTTCATTACCAAGAGTTGTCTTTCTTCAATCGGAAAACATCACTCCCAGAACAGTTTTTGGTATACTCGGCTCGATGTTGATTTTTGTAGACATGTATATCGTCATTATTTGTTAAGGCTGTGCTATTTTTTTTTTTTTTATTTGTGTATTGTGTTGTGATTGTTTGGTTTTTAGCTATATAATAACATATTCTTTTGTGTTGACGATGTGGAACTCTTTTGTCTTCGAATATTGGTTTGCTTCACATACATGTATTTGTTTACGCTTTGATAAGCGCAGCGTTTCTGATGACTCGAAGGGCCAAATGTGTTTATGCTCTGTCGATTAGCGTTCGTCCGTCCGTCAGTTTTTTGCTTCATTTTTTCATAACTTGCACTTTCATATTGGGGTGTGTATAACAGCAATGGACCATTGGGGCCTGGCTAAAAAAACTTACAGTTATTCTTTTAGAGATTACACCTCAAGTAAGGATCAATAAAAAACATTTTAAGAACTAAAAGTAGAAAAGCGTCAACAAAACCATATCCGACTCAAATTTGATTAAACTAGACGCAAAATATGAACAAAAGGACAAATTTACATGGAGGTCCATGTAAAAGTACAAGAGAATAAAACAAGATTTTCTTGAAGAGTCTTCTGCTTTATCGACGACACTCATCATGTAAATCTAGATCAATTCTTATTTAATGTCATGGCTTCAAAATGAGAACTGATGCATAATTATCAATCACAAGCAGGCATACTAATGAGATCATGCAAGGAAGTAGAATATTTCTCAATGAGACTAAGATGGCGACCATAAAACGTGCCAATAGTTTTCATTAACCTGCACCTCTCGAATCCCTGTGCCGTAGGTTTATTCTGACATGACATCACGAAAATTTTGATATTCAGATCAAGCCTAGACTAACGAATTAACACAATAGGATGGCGGAGCAGGGATGTTACTTTCAAGAAAGAAAAATTCCCGATCGAAATCGTTACGTTTATCATACAGCTTATTAGTAAGCTGTCATTTTTGACCATAGTTTAAGTAAAAATCAAGGTAGGAAGCTGATGTACAAATAAAAATGTAGGAGAGTCTATTGTGCCCTTAATCTCAAGTTCTGTAGGGTATTCACGATCGACTAAGTCAGCAAACCTCTTCTTGTTTATAGACATCGTCGATATACCTGACATTTTGTTATCCGTCCTGATAAGCTCCTCTACAATTCAGCCTGCCTCGTATGGAAACAAAAACAAGTCAGTCAAAAGTGGGGCGCAGTTTGTTCCCATTGGAATGCCAACAGTCTGCTGGAAAATCTTTTTCTCCGAACTCAACAAAAATATTGTCAATAACTGATTGATCTAAAGTACACTGTTCCAAATGCAATTGATGATCTGGCTATGTAAAAAGGGCGGTCAACACAACCATTGACTAAACGAAGTGCATGTTAATCCTTCAAAGACTACTCCATCAGGAACAATTAAGGTATTTTCAACAACATTTTGGTTGAAGCATCATTGGAGTCAAAAATCCACATATGACATTAAGTAATGGTGCAATCTTCCATCTAATTAGATATCAAAAGACAAATACAAAATACAACGTTTGATTAGCGCCATATCCAGCTAACATAAGCCCCTATTACGGGCTTTACAGTACTTTTTTTCAATCAATATATTAAAGTTATATAAAATCTGAGAAGTTTGCTATAGCTGCCTAATCAGGCGCTGACTATTGGCCTTTTGCTACTTGGCTAATATATCCATATGTGTGTATGCTTGCGTATGAGCTGGAGATGTATTGTGTTTTGTTGGCTCTGGAACCGTGCTTCCAACGGCTTCTTGTAGAGTTTCATCTCACTTAAATGCTATATACGTGTATCATATAAAGGAGGCCTTGATGGCCTAGTGGTTAATATGTTTGATATTCTGCAGGCTCTAGCCCTCGATCTCTAGGTCGCGAGACCATTGGTCGTTTTCCGGGAAGTCCGGTTTCTTCCATCACGAAGTTGATAAGCAACAATAGGAAACGAAAATGATCCACCTTAGTTTGAAATTAAAGGAAGTGTTTCTAATTCCTTGCCTGATATGTTACATGATTTGTGTTTGTTGCGAAGCTTTACTAGGAAATGTATCCAAAAGTGATGTTAACTAAATTGTATTGATTAGTTTTACGTAATTAAATTACATGATCGATTTGGAGACGTAATTAAATTAAATTTCTAAAACTTTTTTTTTTAACAAAACTTACACTGGCACACAGCACAGCATTTCAAACATAGTACAACTGCACTTTAACATAGTGTTGAAGTACCAAAGGTTAACTGACAGAAATGTAATTTCGCATTGCGAACTATTTTCTCCGGAAAGACTAATTATGAAAGATTATTTATAGAAAAAAGTTTTTATAAAGCCGCATTGGGAACTATTTTCCGAAAAGGAATAGCTCTGAAACATGATTACTACATAAGAACGTATTGTAATTTAGCATTAGGAATTCCGCAAAGACAAGCTTTCAACTAGAAAAGAGGTTTCTGCAATTTCGCATAAGGAATGGGGTTTTTTTCAGAACGATGATTTGCTAGAAAAGTTTTGTTTCTTTTTTATTTCTCATCTAGCGATGAAGTTTTACGGCAAAGCTAGCAATGGAAGATTATTTCTAAATACAACTGTACATGTATACATATACCCTCGTGGATTTTTTTTTTTTTTTTTTTTTTAAACAAGATTAACGAATTATAAGCAAGAACAGTATCCGTAGCGTGAATTTTAAATGTATGAAAATAACATAATATCGTTATCCGTTCTATGAGGAACATTATACGCCCAAATAATAGGAGCTTGTCTACATGATTTAGTTTGAGATTGTCTGTGATTTTATGTCGAAAATACCTGACATATACACAAGAAAACCTCAAATTTCGATCAGAACACTGTTCTTGTTATTGTCTCCCTATTTCCGCCGTTTTCTTTCAAGAAAACCTTAAAATCTCTAGTGTTGATCCTGTTGGTCATACATTTGTACTTTAAGTAAAGATCGAGGTAAGCAGCTGATGTAGAAGAGTTTGTTGTGTCTTTGATTCTAAGTTCAGAAGGGTATATACGACCGATGGGGTCAGCAAACATCTTGTTATTTATAAACATCAAATCGTCAAAATACTTGTGTTTTTTTTGTACATGAATATCTCCGTGTAAGTCTTTCTTTCGTTCATATTTTATCTCTGGTTTGATCGATTTAGAGTGCTGATAATGGTTTTGTTGAAGCTCCGGTACACTATTGAAAAAGATCCAATATAAGAGGAATGATTTCTCGACTTTGTGATATTGAATTTTATTTTTCTTGCTACATATAATCTTTACGTCATGCAGTAAATTCAATATTCACGAGTTGGGAAAGAATATTATTACTTCCAAAATGCCTATAAAAGTGGACTTCTTACTGACAGTTTTGGAATATAGGGTTTCCTAGGTGGGAAGACTGAGGAGAAAATTATAACTCTTACTGAATGGTCACCATGATAATTTGTTTCGGCGATATAAAAGTGTTTTTTTATCTTTATTTAAATATCATTGCCCTGGTTTCATCAACGTTCCTTAACTTCAGGAATCTCCTTTAAGTTAAAAATATCCATAGGAAAGCATTACAGAATTTAAGGAAAGCTTCTTAACTGAAGATTTTCCCCTTTAATTCTGTAATGCATTCATATGGAGATTTTTAAGTTAAGGAGTTTCCTTAAGTTAAAGAACGTTGGTGAAACCAGGGTCCTGTCTGTACTGTTTAGTTTTCTTATAAATTTCTATGTCATCCATTTTGTGACATACCAAAGATAATGACCTACGTTTACGTTGCGGCACTGTCATCAATGACTCTAGAAGCTAAACCTGCCGGCACACCGGGCCGAATTAAACTTTTGATAGAAAGTCACATAAAAGTAGAGCACCTGGTATTATACTCTTGTACTTTTACAAGGGTCTCCATGTAAATCTTTCCTTTGTTCATATTTTACCCCTGGTTTAATCGATTTTTAGTTCGGATTATGATTTTATTAACCCTTCGATATTCTTTAATTTATTATCAAATTCCCCTTGTGCGTCTTCAAGGGCAACACAATATTTTGCCCTAGTTTTCTCTGTCTCGAATTCTGTTTACTGTCAAGATATAAAATACAACAGTTTGATATTTTCTGGTGGTTTATTTATTTATTTTTTTGGCGAAGGGCTGTGTATGTAGTTACCATCTTGTATCCTCTAAGTGAAGTGCCCCCTCTGACGGTGTTTACTTACTTTACACAAACCTCATTTCCCTTCGTCAGTCCTTCCAAAAACGCAAATAAACATGGGTGCATGCATTTCCTAATGTTTACATTGTAGTCTTCATGTTTAACCGTCCAACGTTCAAAACATTACTTTGGAAATTTTGTCTCGCAAGGTAATGGCGCATGTTTGTTTGCATTAGGAGCTGTTTCAGTCAGCTGAGTGGCCGAGACGAATTAGTGGTATGATTACCCTGCGATTTTTTACTTTAATTTATTTTTTAATATAATTGAAACACTCATGTTTAAACACTAATGCTTGTTTTTCAATTACATTTACACTGCATAAACGTTTAAGTCCAAACCATAAGGAAAAGAGCAGACAGACTGACAAACGTAGGATATTTTTTTCTTGTTACGGTGTTAATAATTGAAATTGGTGATTAAATATTTTCTAGATGTGTAAAATCCCGTCGAGTCTGCATTATATGCAAATAACTTTAAGATGAGACGTCACAGGAAATGAAAGCATAGACCAGATTGTGAAAAAAATAGGAAATGTTTATTAAAAGACAGCAAACGCTTATAAAAATACACATTCTTATCAGTATTTTGTTTTACTTAAAAAGATGGAAGAAATACCAATACAGACAAATAGTGAATCGTAATGGGTTCTGTCCCCAAACCGAGACGTACAAGTGTCTCTAACAATGGTAGTTACTACTCCTGGGCCCTGTTTGGCGCTCAGCATTATCACTGTCGATAACGTGTTATAGATTGGTCTTTTCAAGATGGCGGACCAGGACGTGCGAGAAAGGTAAGTCCTCGTTTCAACCTACAAGATCAGTGTTTTCTAACCAAATTTATACCATGACAAGTGCAATGCTAGACTCAGAAAATTGTCAACTTCAACTTACATTATTAGTTTTTCTTTCGTTGTTCCAAAATACTTCCAATATCCATCGTGAAGTTGGATGAATTTTTGAAATGGTAATCGAGGCGGAATCTGTTGTGATATTTTGCCGATATCGAATAATGTCCACAGACCTGTAATATCTAAGAAATCAAGAGGCTAAAAAATCGTTTATGACACTTGTCATAGTCTAAATGTGCTTATAAATAGCCGATCTTGTAGGTTGAAATGAGGACCTAACCTTTTCGCACGACCTGGTCCGCCATCTTGAAAAGACCAATCCATAACACGTTATCGACAGTGATTATGGGAGTGGAACGACTGGTTCACCCGTTGTCGTATAATTGGACCGGGTGGGGTGTTCTGCTTGGGGCCTTCGGAAGTATACTTCAGTGTGATAGCACTTCGGCAAAAAATCCGGACTATCGCAAGAAGGCTTACAAGAACATATCGCAGCCTCCCAAATTCTCATGCACTCAACACAAACACCAACGACGTCCTGAAATGACCCTGGCTGTAAATAGGACGTAAAAACAATAAAAGCCAACCAAATATATTGGTTTTGCCAGATTACTCGCCTCTATAGGTCAACCATTTTGTCAAATCAGAAATGAATGTCACTGGTGTATTAGCCGTATAAGACAAGATCCTATATATATGCACGCCGTAGCAATATCTGTCCATATCGATAATATGTGTATCTAAATTTCGACCGATCTGAAGCCTGCTGGTTGTGGCATTTTTTGTTTAATTATAAAAAAAAGACCTTACTATTGTACAATATACGTATACCAAACATGTACATGTATCTTGGAGTCTACTTAAAGACAAAAGATATACCAAAGCGTCAAAAACAAAGACAAATTATATTCAAACATCAACATTTCCCGGTTATCCCTCTCAGAATATCTTCGCGGGGTTCAAAATGTGCGCTACATTGTCAGATAAAAAACATATTTTCATATAATTTCGCGCTTCATATTTGAACGCAAATACATCGGAAAATTTAAACCGCCGCGAAAATGACCATCTAACAAGTAAACCAAAACGTCGACACCCGCTCCTTGGTTTGTATGTTGTGTCAACGAGAAGTGCCGAAATTTATAAATATAAATGAGTAAATGCTCTCCACTGAAGCAGACGACACCTTTGATTATCGTCATACACTGCCTTTCTCTTAAACTTACACACACAATACTGTGTTTGTGACGAATTGGGGCTGTTCGGTTTGTGGGGGAAAAATCGCCATGGCATATTGCCTCTTTGATAGAGGATGACAGGTACACGGGACCTTTTCCTCAACTAAAGCTGGGAAACCTGCAGTTCAAGCATTGTTAGTTTGATGTCAGAAAACACATCAGACAAGATTAATTTTCCCATGTTTTTCTAAACCGAGTGAAATATGACAAGTTGTCTCCCAAAAACTATAAGACGCCGTAAGGTATTTGCTTGAGTATAAATTTGCTAAATATTTATTTCATCAAACAATAAAATGATTAAGCTGATGGTGCTTGACGCAGAAGACGCAGGATCTTCTGAAATAGCACCAGCATTGATCGATAATGTAACGCATTATTAAACATGTACACCAAGCAACATGACGTTAATTCCCTATTCTGACTTATTCTGTAGCAAAATGACGAAAAAGCTACTTTTAACCAATCGCTGAATATCCATCAATGATGAAATTGTTGGATTTCAACATTTTCAGACCCTAGCATCACCAAATAACTGCTAGACGGTGTGGTGTAGTTCAGATTTCGTATGTGGTGTCTGTTACATGTTAGAACATTCCTGTGATGTCATCCTTTGTGTAGAATAGATGCATAGTTCACTAACCGATGGTGGTCAGTTAGATATTTGACTATCCAATAGTTAAGCCGTTGGATAGTCAACTATCCCACTGATCCAAGTGGCAGTTGGGAATTTTCACCTTGCTCACGATTATAATATGCTTGGCACTTCCTTTAGTGCTAAAGTCGGACCCAAAAGGTACAGAAGTGTATCACGCAGTTTGTCCGGAGTATCAGAGTTTAGAACAGCATATTTCCACATTTCGTCTTCATCATCTACAGATATAACATGTGATTGCTGCTTTCCTATTCCTACAGCTTCTGCTGCTAAAACCTTCTTTTTTTGCCAAGTTTGCAGCGCATTCCTTCAAATTCTCTACCATCTAATGGTGTAGCAAGAAATGCTGGATGGCAACAAAGATTTCCTATAGAGTGTGACCTCGATATTCATCTCCATTCTCTTTGTGGATTTCGAAAATAATTGCACCCGAGAATAATCCAAGGTTTCGAGGACCATAGATAACTTATCCCCGTGTACATGTCTGATATCTCGCCTGTCAGCATACGCCCGACGTGAATCCACCAATTTATTGAAAAGATTGACAACCCATTTTGATTTTTTATCGGTTTTTTTTCGCAAATATTGTTTTAGACAATTTGTCGCTTTCATTATCAGGAATAGGAGTCACAAAACGGTGGTGTTCCTCTGGTGATGTAGCTTTTTCCTCAGATTCTTTCAATATTCTATCTGTAGAATTTATAAGTTCCTAATCTGAAATATCACTGAGAATAGGGTTTTTCAAAGTTAAATCCGGAATTGGTGCAATATTTGATTCCAAATCTTAGATGCTGTCATTAACGGAATCTGTATCAATTTCCGAGCTGCAGGCATATCCATCCTCCTTGAATTCGTTGGCAGTAACAAATAAGTCATAATCACTATCACTAGGTGTTGATTCCATACTGGTTTGTTACCATTATGATTGTGACGTAACAAATGTAATGCACGTGAAAATGTACCTTACCTGTATACTTACCCGACCATGAAATAAACAAGATACTTACCTTTGTTTACCCATCAGACCTATTCATCTATCCAACAGTTGGATAGTTGAATAGTTTGCAATACCTGAATGGGTTCCGAAATGAGGTTTGAATTTTTTAAGCAGGATAAACTTCTCGTTGGTGAAGAATAGACCAGATAAAACACCCTATCTCGGGCCTTTGGCCCTCGGTATGTGTGTTTTCTCTGGCCTTTTTTACACCAACGAATGGATTATCCTATATTTCCACATTTAAAGGTGAAATCAGTTATGCATATTTTAAAATTTCATTTCTTTCTTCATTTCCGATATTTAGATTTTTAACCAAAGGAACGTAATTGTGAACATTCTGTTCCGATAAGCAGACATGTTCTAAGCTAAGCACAACTGGAACTTCTGATTTGGATGCACTGTAAAATATTAAGGACCAAATTAATCTTTGAAAAAAAAACAGGGAATAATATTTTTTTTATTTTTATTTTTCTCTATGTAGATTATATTGGGACGTGTGGGGAAGCAGAGCAGCCAGGAACTAGATAGTTCTCAACTGATGAAGGACCTGTACGATAGTATGGAGCGTGAAACTGACCTCAAAGACCAGCTACAGCTCATGGAAGAGGAAGCGAAGACCTCAAGGAGAAAACTAGAGGAACTCGAAGAGGAAAACGAAAATTTAAGTATTCAACTTAAGAAAATGTCTGCAGCACAGGTTACCAAAGGTAAAGAGGGGTTCCGAGAAACTATCGGTTCCCCTGTTTCCGAAGAGGAAGCTGAGTTGAAAATTCATCTTGATTTGAATAATCAGGAGTTGAGTGTTCTGAAGAAGAAGTTTCATGATTTGGAGGAGGATAATGAAAACTTATTGTTGGAATGTGGTAAGCTATCCGAGGAATTACGTCAGAAGGAAATATTACTGAATGTTTTACCGGAACCGTCGTCCCCGAATTATTATTATGAAGATAAACTTAAAGATATGAAAATAGAAGCAGATGAACTGCGTTGGAAAATTATTGAAAAAGAGAGAGAAATAGAGCGATTGAACGCTCAGTGTGTTTTACAGACTCGACAGTCGAGATTAAAAAAGAGCAGGTCCCTAGAAGGGGAACATTATCCTGGAAACGTGGAGTTGAAGAAACAGATGGAGAATATCCAATTGGAAAACAATATACTGAAGGAGAAAGTGATTCGGTTAACCGGTGGACTGAAGGACACGGCGGAAGACCAGTTGTCTTCACCTGGGTCTGATCAGAAAAAGTCAACCTACCCTGGCGACGGCGAATATGTGAAGGATGAAAAACTTCGTACCCTCCAGCTCAAAATAAATCAACTTGAAAAACACAGACCATTATCGCCTCCGTCCGATTTCCTTGGTAAAATTGGATACAAAAGTGAGATATCAAAAGTATCACGTGATGCGTTACGTGACTCGTCACATGATACACCACGTGATTTGCTTCACCAGCAGAGGCCTAGTGTGTTAGATTTACGGGAACCCAGTGTTTACAATGATACCAGTGTTAAGTCTAAATCTCCCGGTGGTGCCAGCAAACTGTCTACAGGTAGTTCTCTCCCTCGGAAAGATACCCCCGTCCCTAGTCCCGCCTCTCTCCCCTCCATCACCAAACCTACCTTTCCGGGTTTGCGGTCCGAGGACGTCCCCTCCCCCGGGGAAACGCGGGAGGAGTTGATGGATCAGATACTTGACATGGAGGAAGAAGTTGGTAAGTGTTTCGTTTTTTCCACTTTGATTTATTGTGTGATAATTAACTCACTCACTCCTTGAGTTTGAAAATGAACTATTTCAGCAATTGAATTGAAAGAGTTCAATTGTGTCTCCATGGGGAAGCTATAAAATTCCATCAAGATTTCTATGTTTCTGTGGTTATTGTGCTACATGCAATTACTTAAATAGATTGTAAAACTTGTATACGCAAAATGTTTCTATATAAGTATCAACCAGAGGCTGCTTTTTATCGAAAGCTAACGTTCTTGGGTCACATGTGTAAAATGTACTGGGTAGTTTGTACATGTATTACTTGTTCGTGTGTATACGAACAGTTGTTTAAGGTGCATGTGTACATTGTATATGATATAAATGGTCATACACTGTTATATTCAAACTTCCATTGAACAGGTATAATCCGAAAACGTTAAAATAATAGAGGTGTTCCGAATGGAAATACTTGGGATGTTCCGAACTGATATAAGGTTTTATGTAGACAGTGTCGTGTCATGATTAAATGAGGTATTGTTGAGTGTAAGGTATCCTTTACACCCTAGTGCACTAGGAGTGCACTACGTTTAAACTAGTATAGTGCACTACATTTAAACTACAGGTAAACTAGAAGTGCACTACGTCCAGTCAGGTGTGACCACAAAAACCACCATACATGAAAGAAGGTTGTTGAAAAATAACTACATAACATTAATATATACATTTATATATTTAAGTTATGAATATCAACTTATGATAAAGCCAGCTTCTAAGTACTACACAGGTGAGGTACAGGTAAGAATCACAGGTAGATGGGACTGCCCATTTACCTGTAGGGGCATTTGGCCTATATGGGGTTCAGGGTGTAGTGCACTACTAGTTTACCTGTAGTTTAAATGTAGTGCACTACTAGTTTAAACATAGTGCACTACTAGTGCACTAGGTGTAAAGGTTAGCTTACACTCAACTGTAGTTCAGTGCACTATTTGGAAGTAACCATTCTTATATAAGGATTTGACTTACTGAAACACTTATGTGTAGTACAACATGTCCCAGTGCTTACCATTATATTGTATCTGAAGTGGTCGTCTCCATCAGCAGACACTACACAACATAAAGTGGCAACCAATTCATTATGTCATAATTAGTTCTTAAAACACTAGACAGCATTGTAGATATATACACTAACTGTATATAGAAAAACATTCCAGGCCTACTAAAAACTTCTATCCAGACTCAAGATACCAAAGCCCATTTCAGTAACTTCGGGTTGCCTCTCAGCATTGTCTAGGTGTTGCTGAGCTACAAAATGGTTTATCAGAATAGATTGGCACACTTAAGTGATATGTACGACTGTATAAAGAATATGTATTTGTACATAATGTCAGATTGGCTGTATAAAGAATATGTACTTCGTAAAAAATGATAGATAGGCTGTATATGAAAAAAGGTACTTTATACATATGTCAGATTGGCTGTATCTGAAAATTTACTTGGTGCATACAAAAATGTATGTCAGATTTGCTGTGTATAAGGACATTTACTTTGAACAAGAAGTCAGACTGGCTCTATAAGGAAAATGTCATTTGTACATATGTCATATTGGCCTGATAATGGTACAGTATAAGTAACACGTAGGATGTTCTTACGTCAGATTGGTGAAATATTTTACCAAGAACCCTTGTTAGCTCACGGATACTTTCACTCCCACAGGGACCTGAGAATTTGTTACAGCTAGTTTTGGATTTAAAATAGGGTGTTTAGAGTAATTTTACACATTTGGGGGGTTAAGATCAATTTTCGATAAAAATGCCCCCTCCATGGTCATAAAAGCTAAAATAGCTTTTATGACCATGGAGGGGGCATTTTTAGAAAATTAGCTTTTATGACCATGGAGGGGGCATTTTTATCGAAAATTGATCTTAACCCCCCAAATGTGTATAATTATTCTAAACACCCTATTTTATGTCGAAAACTAGCTTAACAAATTCTCAGGTCCCGGTGTTCACTCCTACAATTTTTAGATATCTCTAATAACATTATGCAGTTCCTTGTAATGTTTTATGTTTTGCAGTATTTTCAAACAAAATTAGATCTTAAACATAAACTTTAAGAAATAATAAGCATATTGTATTTTTATGATTTTTTTAAATATGGTGATCTGGATACTCGTATCATTGATTGTTTATGTTATATGTACATGATCGTAGTTTTAATTATATTTGAGATTTATGAAACTCGAATACTCGGATAACTAAAGAATCAGAATATGCCTGCATATTAAATATTACGAGTTCGTTAGGCTAACAATGCTTTGTGATTTCTAGCCAGGATCCAGATGTGGCTTCTCAATTAACTAAATCAGGTATGATTTTAATCTCTGAATTCTTTTAATTGGCACTTAATTTAAACTTTAATTGATATTGAAAATGAACACACATCTGGAATTCGCAGAGATCAGAGTTTGATAACGCGAACAAAAACTCAGATCTCAAAAACGACTTGAGTAAAACGTGTTATGTAATGATTTTTATGATTATGCCCGACTCGTCCCGATTCATCCAGGTATACATGTATCCAAATATAAGTCCATATCTGTACTCATATTCAACTAAGACACCATATCCTTATACATTCTTGTATAACTATATATTGTTCAATATCTTGTTATAACTCAATATCGTTCCATATCCTAGTACAATGCAAACCCCAATTTTGTTCCATTTCTAAATATTTACAGTCTGTTTGGAATTGATAGTATACTGCCTATACATTTCTACGAATGCCTACTGAACTTTATTTTCCGATAAAATCAGTGGATCACGCGCCAATTTGCGCAGCGCGCAGTAATACACTCCATTACGATTTGAACACGAGGCCGCGTCACTACTTTACAGACTCGATTAATATCCTGCCGCGTAGTATGTGTTAATTTATTTCAGAAATAAATAAGAAGCATTTTAATGTTTTTTTTAATACAATAACAGTAACAAAGACAGTTTGGTTTGTTTATATATGAACTTATGTGAAAAAAATAACAATAAAAAGATGTAATCTTTTGGAACTTTTTTGTTTACTTGTTGACTGAAATTTCGCGGGAGTTCGTCACCTCATAAGGCGGCTGTTTCAACAGTCTACCGAAACCAAACGATACTGTTTGATTTCATTGCAGTAAGTATCATAATATCTGATTAAAGAAATAATTACACGTGGGAATGTAAGGTCTGGACAGTAAATATAAGGTTTAAGTTTCTTTCTGGTGGTTTTATCAAAGCATAAAGTTCAGTAGGATATCGATAGTTGTTTCATGGAACGCTTCGCGTTCCATTCCAACTATCGATATCCTACTGAACTTTATCCTTTGATAAAACCACAAGAAAAAAACATTTAATCCTTAAATGTAACTCCATATAGTCCAATTGAATGTATTTACGTGCAAAACCCATATCGTTCAATATCTAAGTGTATCGCCCCATATTGTCCAATATTTAAGTGTATAACCCTATATCGTCCAAAATTTAAGTGAATAACCCCATATCGTCCAATATTTAAGTGAATAACTCCATATCGTCAAATATTTAATTATATTTACATTTGCGCTGCAACCCACTAAATGAAGATTACCAGCAAAAATGCCTTTCATGAAAGTATGAAAGCATTGGTTCTCGAGACGTAGCACGTGGTTTAATTATGACGTCATAGATCAAGCTTGTTAAATGAGAGTCTTTTCGCGCCGCTTCGAATAACATGGAAATTGCCTTGCGTCAAACGCTCAAACGACTAATTATTATCATTGGCGCCAATTTCATTCAAGCTGGACTGTTCCGCCAATGTCGTTTCATGACGACACATATACAAACGCAGGTAATAAACTATTAATTGGAAAACATATAAATGAGGTTAAGCAATTTTTCTACAGTAAAAATGTAAATATATGGATTGAAAGTCATTTTTTTAACTTTTTTAGTGTTATGAAAGGTCAGCCGTTACATCCATATTTAACAACAAGCCCTAGCGGGCTTCATTCAATATGGATGTAACGGCTGACCTTTCATAGCACTATGAAAGTTAACAAAAAAATGACTTTCAATCCCTATACATGTAATACCATATCGTCCAATACAATGTATTTAAGTGTGTAACCCCATATTGTCCAATATTTAATTTTATTACATAATGCGTTTGATTTTCCTTAACTATACACACCAGCTATATTTTGAACCATTTACTAGTGAAATGAACTATTGCACGACTAAAATGACTATTGCACGGTCACGTGAGAACTATTGAACACCGCGTGACGTTTCCTACCCTTTCAAGCGTCAATCAGACGTCAATGCTACCAGACAACAGGCATGGCGACTGCTACAGGAAAGTTGAAATTTGGAGACGCCAATGAACACGAATTGTTATTTTTACGGTTATTACGAAGATAATCGAATATTTACCTTTTTATTTTTTAACATACAAGAAAACACACGATACATTATAAAATTGATCTATTATTGTTCGAAAACATGTTAATAGAATAAACTGTTTCAGTGATTCAAAGTGTGTTTAAGTGATTATGTAATAAAACAAGTATATCATGTGTGTCTGTGCAATAGTCAAGAATATTTGACCCTCGGTACTGGTAATCGATCGATTTTCTATTGCACTCGGCCTTTCTCCTCGGCAATAGAACATCGATCGAGTACCAGTACCGAGGGTCAAATCGATCGATTACCAGTACCGAGGGTCAAATATTCTGGACCATTGCACAGACAACCATGATATATTTGTATAATATAATCCAATATCGTCCAATATCTAAGTATATAACCCCATATCGTCCAATATTTAAGTATTATCAAATATCGTTCAATATCTAAGGATAATCCCATATTGTTTCATTTGAAAGGATAATCCCATATCGTTCAATATCTAAGGATAATCTCATATTGTTTCATTTGAAAGGATAACCCATATCGTTCAATATCTAAGGATAATCTCATATTGTTTCATTTGAAAGGATAATCCCATATCGTTCAATATCTAAGGATAATCCCATATCGTTCAATATCTAAGGATAATCCCATATCGTTCAATATCTAAGGATAATCCCATATCGTTCAATATCTAAGGATAATCCCATATCGTTCAATATCTAAGGATAATCCCATATCGTTCAATATCTAAGGATAATCCCATATTGTTTCATTTGAAAGGATAATCCCATATCGTTCAATATCTAAGGATAATCTCATATTGTTCAATATCTAAGGATAATCCCATATCGTTCAATATCTAAGGATAATCCCATATCGTTCAATATCTAAGGATAATCCCATATCGTTCAATATCTAAGGATAATCTCATATTGTTCAATATCTAAGGATAATCCCATATCGTTCAATATCTAAGGATAATCCCATATTGTTTTATTTGAAAGGATAATCCCATATCGTTCAATATCTAAGGATAATCCCATATCGTTCAATATCTAAGGATAATCCCATATCGTTCAATATCTAAGGATAATCCGATATCGTTCAATATCTAAGGATAATCTCATATTGTTTCATTTGAAAGGATAATCCCATATCGTTCAATATCTAAGGATAATCCCATATCGTCCAATATCTAAGGATAATCTCATATTGTTCAATATCTAAGGATAATCTCATATTGTTTCATTTGAAAGGATAAACCCATATCGTTCTATATATAAGTATACTTGTTACCCCGTATCGTTCCACATCAATTTTTTTGTATCTTCCTTTGAAATTATTACTTATTTTCCATATCCGAGTATAATTCTACAGATATTTTGAATATCAGCACCAGACTTTGTATATATCAGTGAAACACCTATAAAAAAAATTACTGAATCTAAACATACCCTTGAAGAAAAATCAGTTTATTGATTTTCAAGCTACTATACATGAAAGCAAATTTCTTTTCACTCTTTCTTTTTTTTATATATATGATGGTGCAAATATAAGTTATAATTAGAAATATCATTTAGAATATTGATATGATTTCTGAATATTAAGCTGACTAATCTTATTTGAAGACGGTCCAACGCATCTTTCTCTTTAAAAAGTTGATAGTAAAACTCCAGCTATTTTAAGTGGTGGTTCTTTGTAACTTTTCAACTCTGTTACTGCAACATTTACATAGGCACAAAAAACAACTACATCTTCAACACAATGCATGCAATATGTACTGCCAACTCACAGTTCTGCTCACATATATTAACCAGACCACCTAGCCCACTTAGATTAGGGAATGTGGGGCAGAGAGGCCCAAACCAAATGTCTCGGAACTAAACCTCGTCTTTATCTTACCTATTCCACATTGTTCAAATATTTTGGTCGCATACAAACGGTCTTAAATCCCAAACGTAAACTGATGGTGTTATGATTTTTATTTTCATGGTATTTTGGATAAATCCTTTTCTGTTTTTTTTTGTTTTTTGTTTGTAACTCTTTACTTTTTCGAATCTTTCAGTACATACTACGTATACATAAAAGCGTCAACTTCAAACAAAGTGTTGCTAATTTCTAATCATAATCATTTTAAAACAAAACCGTTTCGTAGTTTTTAATCATGATGGTTAAAAATAGTTTTCTATTCCTGTTTTTTTAACAATTTTGATTTTGAATATTTTCCCATTTTTCTATGGTATTAGTGAATATTATTTCAAATTTTCTATTTCGTATTGTTTGCTCATCTTTACAATCAATATTCTGTTTCAAAATTCCGATACCATATCAAACATTTTTTTTCTTCCTATTTCCTATTTATATCATAAATATGTTTATCTTTTCAAACTCTACAATATTTTTTCAGACATCTGCTTCAAAGTTTTAATTATCATAATTTAAACAGTTATCTGTTTCAATCATTAATCATTGTCCCCGTTGCTAATCACATACATTTGTATAAACGAGGTATATCGGGTATTCATTGCAATATATATTTTTATTTCCTATTTCGTTTATTGCGATATAAACGTCAGATCAGATTCGTTCCGATCATAATTTGTAGCTATCTTTGACCTGTCTTATGATGTCTATCTTTATTGGCGATATCCAAATGTTTCTATTGACAATGTAAATACGATTTCTGTAGCATCATTCCGTCACCCAAATGTTCGCTTGTAATGGTTGTCAGTGGTGGGACACTTCAGAATGGCGCTATTCATTCCAATTGCGTTCATAAACAAGAGAACGCAGGTAATGAGAGCAGCAACTTCGCAATTCATGATCCTTGGCTTGCGAAGTTGTGAGAGCAGCAAGTTGTACAAAGTTGATCTGTAAATACATGTAAGAATACCATCAGAGTTGTTCGGGTATAATATAAGGACTCAGTAATCTGTGTATCTATTCATTTAACCATGCTTTAGTATGCATTTTGTGTCAATTTCTTGTTCCGGTTATGAAAAAATTAAATAAACTAACATTTTGTTGAAGTTTTGAAAACAAAAAATCATTGAAGAGACTAAAAGTCAAATACTATCATCTAATGTCAATCAATATTTGATTTTTTGGTCTTTTGACATCCTGTAACTGAGTAACAAGAACACTGAGTTGAGCATAGAAGCCATGAGTGAGCATGAGAACGGATTCAGGAATAATGACCCTGCTGTTGCCTTAGAATTTTACTTAGAATTTTTAAATATTGGTTTAAATTGCTCAATACGGAAAATTGTATATTGAAATCGTGTTATGAAAATATGCTTCTATTTAAGGACTAACGGGTCTGTGAAATCAAAGATGAATTGAATCACTTAGGCTTAGGCTATATTTGGGACGCCCAGAATGGAAACGATTTTAATTTTGCAATAATTAAGGAAAGATTATTTGACATTTTTAATCAAAATGGATATAGTGCTATTATAGATATGTCGAAAGGTTTACTTTACAGGGAATTAAATGATAAAACTATATTACAAACGTATCTGACAAAATCAGTTAATATCAGTTATATGAAAGACATTGCTCGGCTCAGACTGTCAGCTCACAAATTAAATATTGAATCTGGGCGATATGGTGGCATTGATAGAAGTAAAAGATTTTGTACTCTATGTAATCTTAATGATATAGAAGACGAGTTTCATTTTGTTTTAGTTTGCCCTAGGTATTCTGATTTAAGATAGAAATAAATAAAATGCTATTATAGGAATAATCCAAGTGTATATACGCTTACACAATTACTTAATACAAAGAATGTTAAAGACTTATGTAATCTTGGGAAATATCTGTTAGCGGCAAATAAGTGCCGATCACAAGCATGAGATATACATGTGTATAAATATTTATATATTTTTTGCAATGATAATAATGATTAATGTTGCTATTATACTACTGCATCGTTCATTCTCCTGTGGCCAGTTTCACATTTTGTATATATGTAAATATCCTGTATATTATATGTTTACACTGATAAGTCGTAAGACTTAAAGTCAATAAAGAACTTGAACTTGAACTTGGCTCTCAGCAGTGTGGGGAGAGTGTCAACAATCCTTTAGACGAGTTTAAGCATTTGCAAGTCCGCTGTGATGTATACTCAAACACAGCAAACGGAACGGCCATTCCTCAGAAATTGACATTACGTACACCTGCATGGCCAATTGGATCTTGGTTCGACTTTGCCTTTTTAATATGAGCAGAAAACGGAATTATGTTTTCATAGTACCTTTTCTTGTGTAAGTGTTATTCGTTCATGTCTCGGCGGAAATTTGCATGAAATACAAAATGGCCTAGCAGAAATCACCTGGAAAGGCTTAAATATTTCTCCTTCCATGGAAATGTACTCGTCATATATGCAAGTGATAGAAGAGAATGTTCCGAAATACATCGTCGGATACCCACGGTTGATCTCGCTTCGCTAACTCACTCATCACCCGTGGGCAAACTCGCCGAGAAATCCTCGTAAAATATGGTAATTCGTATATTAGAACGGACCAATCAGAAAATCGGAACTCTCCAGTTTGAAGACCCGTTTCGTGGTACACCATACACAACAATGGCTGCGCCCATGAGAAAGCATGTAAACGGCGAGTAGAAGACGTGTTCACAACGATGACGGCGTCAATTAAGTCATGTGTATTTTGTTTAAAAATCATATGAGACAAGTCTTACAGGTCGTTGACTTCAAAAACAAGTCAAGAACAATACAGTGCTACTTATCTAAGTTATGCTTCCGTATAGATTATATAACGCTAATTCTGATTGGTTTAAAATCCCATCGCGAAACTGCACTGGAACCAATCAAATGCTTCGTACATATTAATTACCTACGAGGATTTCTCGGCGAGTTTGCCCACGGGTGATGAGTGAGTTAGCGAAGCGAGATCAACCGTGGGTATCCGACGATGTCCGAAATAGTGCTCGTTGATTTCTGTGTAGATAAAAAAGGTAATTTGATGATGAACAAGTAAATTTTGTCCGTTTAAATGCGATATAGAAAACGGCATTATTTTCTCAAATCGTGCATGTCCCGGCGAAAGATTAGTAGACTAAATGGTCTAGAAGATTACACACCGAAAAGCTTAAATATTTCTTCTTCCATGGACGATAATGTGCTCGTTAGTTTCTCTGTAGTTAAGAAATACCTTAATTTGATTTAAAACAAGTCAATTTTTGTCCGTACAAAAGCGAAACTAATGGTAACATGTATTCTGTATACATTTTTGTTATTGTTTTAACCATATCAAAGAGAGAAACATGCTTAAATACTTCTAACACAACAACCAGAACTCTTCGCCAGTTGCTACCTGGTGCCAAGGCATGCCTGATAGAAAAAGTTCCAATTTACTGTGCGCCTTGTTAGCTTTACACATCAATTATCGAGCAAGTTCAAACAGGAATATATTACTAAATTTCCTTGTATATTTCTTTTATCATTAATAGATTTGTGAAAAGATACTTTTGAATTTGTTATATGTTTTTGTTCATCATTTTAAATATTCTTAAGATGCCTTTAGAAATAATTTCCAGTATTTTAGATTGTAAAGCTGACCATATACGAAACAACTCAGTGCAAGCAGGTCAAGGCTAACCACAGCAAGAAAATTAGTTCGTTGTTCTGAGCGTTTCCGCCTCAAATCACCCCCATGTACTTTAACAGCTGTGCAAATGTACATATCGTCCATGGGTTGAAAACCGGAAAACAAATGTAGGTCGTCTTGAAAAAAATACGAAAGAAAGTTTTTGACAGACAACAAATCGGTTTCAAAATTATACCGACTCTTAGTAAAATAAATAAGGAGTAATGTGTTTTTGTGGGTTTTTCATCACTTCGGCAGGGGGGGGGAGAGTTGTAATGATTAAGTAATTGAGGTGTCTAAAGTTATGACTAAAATCTTTCAATCGTTTCTGTGTAGCGACTTTGTGGTCTACGTTGATCGGCATTATGTAATGGTGTCTGTCGTCCGCCGGCGTCCGTCAACTTTTTCTTAAACGCATTCATAAAAAAGACATGGAAGACTCAAGAACCATGATATTTGGCCGGTTGTTGTATTGGCCAGAGTGTTTCAATGCTTCCTCAAGCAGTTGACCTTGAACAACTTTAAAGGTCACCGGTGTCAAATATGTAAAAACTCCCTTTAATTTTTTTTCTCATAAACGTACTGATACTTGGCCAGCAGGTACCTGGGACAGAGCACTGATACTTGGCCAGTAGGTACTTGTGACAGAACTGATACTTTGCCAGTGGGTACCTTGGACAGAGCACTGATACTTGGCCAGTATCTATTATCTGGGTCAAAAGGGGCAAATCAAAAGGTTTACTTTAAACTTGAAACGGCGTCTCGTTCCAAAAATCTGATGATCACATCAAAAGATCGTGTAATTCATGAATGTTCTCCTCAAAAACTATTTGGCGGATTTCAACTTTACTTTCGAAATAGCCCGGTGAACAATTCAAAGCATTTGGTTTCTTGATTGTATTCTAAAAGAGAATCGCCTGGCAGTGTTACAAGAAATCCACTTTATGTACTATTTGACAAGTTTGAAACCATTACAAATTGTTTTATCGACGTGGAACTATAGCCATTCGCAACATCTCGGGGAAATTTCCGGTAATCTTCGGAAATCTAATCCATCGAATGCGTGTATAGAGGGTCACCTGGAGTAAACGTCTTGTTCCAAAATAACTACACCCCGTCCTCGACATCCAGGGGATACGATCACTATGTTAAAGATGAGTGTGCGGATCGTAACCCTTGGCTAGCGAAGATGGCTACACCCATGATCACACCAAAGAATTGATTATTGAAGAGTTGATAAAGTCCGATGACTTTCGAACTATATCAAGTCCGATGACTTTCGAACTATATCAAGTCCGATGACTTTCGAACTATATAAAGTCCGATGACTTTCGAACTATACCAAGTCCGATGACTTTCGAACTATATAAAGTCCGATGACTTTCGAACTATATCAAGTCCGATGACTTTCGAACTATACCAAGTCCGATGACTTTCGAACTATATAAAGTCCGATGACTTTCGAACTATACCAAGTCCGATGACTTTCGAACTATATCAAGTCCGATGACTTTCGAACTATATCAAGTCCGATGACTTTCGAACTATATCAAGTCCGATGACTTTCGAACTATACCAAGTCCGATGACTTTCGAACTATATAAAGTCCGATGACTTTCGAACTATATCAAGTCCGATGACTTTCGAACTATACCAAGTCCGATGACTTTCGAACTATATAAAGTCCGATGACTTTCGAACTATACCAAGTCCGATGACTTTCGAACTATATCAAGTCCGATGACTTTCGAACTATATCAAGTCCGATGACTTTCGAACTATATCAAGTCCGATGACTTTCGAACTATATCTAGTCCGATGACTTTCGAACTATACCAAGTCCGATGACTTTCGAACTATATCAAGTCCGATGGCTTTCGAACTATATAAAGTCCGATGACTTTCGAACTATATCAAGTCCGATGACTTTCGAACTATATCAAGTCCGATGACTTTCGAACTATATCAAGTCTGATGACTTTCGAACTATATAAAGTCCGATGACTTTCGAACTATATCAAGTCCGATGACTTTCGAACTATATCAAGTCCGATGACTTTCGAACTATATCAAGTCTGATGACTTTCGAACTATATAAAGTCCGATGACTTTCGAACTATATCAAGTCCGATGTCTTTCGAACTATACCAAGTCCGATGACTTTCGAACTATATCAAGTCCGATGACTTTCGAACTATATCAAGTCCGATGACTTTCGAACTATATCAAGTCCGATGACTTTCGAACTATATCAAGTCCGATGACTTTCGAACTTCATGTATATCAAGTCCGATGACTTTCGAACTATATCAAGTCCGATGACTTTCGAACTATATCAAGTCCGATGACTTTCGAACTATATCAAGTCCGATGACTTTCGAACTATATCAAGTCCGATGACTTCCGAAATATGTCGTGGTTTACATCATGGCCTCCAGACACATGCTTTCGAGGGAGTAGATTTCCGAAGATTACCGGAAATTTCCCTGCGATGTTTGGATTGAACAAAGGGCGTAATTTTCGTTCTCGGAAAGTGCCGAGGGTTTCGATTAGTTCGGTGCAGTTAGAGTAATACTTACTAATGAAAGTGTAAACTAATTACTACAAAAAAACCATCACATAATTCCTCAGTTATCTCCCCAAGTGAGTTGTCTTTTAAAGACGTGCCTTTTTCTACCACATTAAAAAAAAGAAATAAACGAAAACAAATGTCTTTGTACAAATTTTTTGACAGAGTTTAAACACCGCTGCATAACTTAAGTGCATGTTAACGATTGTGTCTATCAATACCCAAGTAAGAAACACGGAACAAATTGTTTGTTTTAAGCATTACAGTGTACAAACATTTAAAAAGAGTCCAGACTATTGGCACATAATGCTGTCCGAAATGATATATGTGCAAAAGGATATTATTTCCAGTTTAAGGAGAGAATTCTAAAAACATAGGGATATTATTGCAGCCATGTGGTCTCGTTGTTTTAAGCATTGTTAGCTTGAAAATAAGCTAAGGCAATCATCTCATTTAAATATTTAATAAAAACAAATAAACTAAATAAGTAAATAATATAATGTTGATTAGCATTATATGATTCGGTTATTTCATGTCAATGGGATTAACACCATTGAAGAAGAAAATGCAACATGTTCCTCATATTTCTTTTCGAAAAGAAGAATAAATATACATTTGTATTTCTGATATCCTGAATACCAAGGAAGGTTCGGAACCGTTTGCTAACAAAGCTTTGTAGTTTACGTATAACTTAGTCAGATAGATTCCACAGAAATAGTTGACGAGAATTCCTCCCAGCTTTGTGAAGTTTGAGTGATATGACCATGCGTTAACGTTGTGAACGATATGCTAGGTAGTAAACATTTCATGGTTATGTAATGAAATGTTAAGACATAGATACATGCCAGAGTACTTAAACGTGATTTAACGAGAGGATGTTTCTTCGCGTTCTTTTTTCTTTAAGATACAGCCATTTGCGGTATTACTACAAACCAAGACTATGTAGAGAATTCCATTGATTGATAATTGAATAAGGCTTCCATCAATGGGTTGTGGGTTCGATGCTGATATGGTGCAGTCACAGAGTATTTGCCGCAGGTCGGTAATTTTTCTCCGGGTACTCTAGTTTCCCCAAACCTGGCTCGTCCTAAAAGGCCATACTGGCAATAGAACTTTAAACAATAACTATGAAATAAACATTGATCAAATATAACTTAGATCTGAAACCTAATTAAGGAATAATGGGAACAAAACCAATACCCCCGATATAGTTATAATTTAACTGTCTGAAAAGCGGTTGCGTTTCAATATGGAATGAAGTGAAGATAGACGATAACAAGAGTTATCGTTCCTTGTAACGAAATATAGATACGGCAAACTTGTTGAAAATAGTCGCGATCTGAGGACCACGAAAACTCGGTACGATCTACCTCATTGTTTACATGTATCAGTTTTATCCGGAATAATATTTTGTATACGAAACATACATTTCGCCGCCTGCAAATAAGATTCGCTATTTTGAATTTTGATACACATGTACATGGACTGTACGGACTGGCAATGTTTTGTTCATAAGGTTTAATTCTACATTTTGTATCTCCCTCAAAACTGTTCAACCAAATCTTACTCAATAGATGATAAAAAAGTAAAATAGTTAATTAATCAATTAATGCATTCATTCGCTGATCCGGTGGCTATTGGCCGATGGTTTAGAGCTACATAATTAACTTGGTTGTGATTGGAGTGAACGTGGCTTAGGGTTCAAAATCTAATGTAGCTATTTTTTTTATTTTTCTTTCACTACGTTACTTTTAATTTGTGTTTATTTTTCACAAACTCCCACAATGTGCATTTTAAGAACTAATTTTTTAAAGTTGATATCATGCCAGTTTTAATACAATTCATAGTTACATTTTCTGGTAATTGTACGATGCTGGTTTGTTGCTCTAAAAGAATTACATTCTGTATTCCAGTTTGAAATCATATTGTTTGCGTATTTAGGTTTTTTTTTAACCGGAAAAACGTACAATGGCCTTTTTAATTGCTAGGACCTCAAAATTAATATGTATTTAACCATAATTATTGTGTTCATACCAGCAAAAAGGTATTATTTTGTGGTAACATTATAAACTTGAAAAAAAATATGTCCAGCTATATTTGCGATATCAAAATATTTCTGTTGACAATGTTTATAACGCTTGCCTCGGGTGAGAAACGTCAGAATGACGCTGTTCCAATTGCGTTCATAGCCAAGATAACGCAATTTCTTACGGTAATGAAAGCTACATCTAGTTAAACTGTAAATACATGTAGGTTAAGCGTGCGTACCAAATATTACATGTAACTACGTTTTGTTTCATACACTGTAAAAGTGGAATTTTTTTCGCGGTGCGGAAATTTTCGCTTATTTCACTGGCATTAAATCTGCTTGAATATATCCACACGCGAACATATTTAACACCACTCAATGTGTAGGATAGTATTATAGGTACATAGTGCAAAAAAAGCATGAATGCAGCGCGAAAATATCCACATCGCGAACATTTTGGAGGCTGACTAAGCGAAAAATTCCACACGCGAAAATATTGGCTTTTACAGTAAGCAGTAATCATAATTTCATCTATAGCATACAGACTCCTTGCTATAGTAAGGCCGCATTTAGATGTACGTCAACCATTGAAGAAACATGTACAAAAATGCTTTCAAGTTGGAAAGATTTAATATAAGATAAATGCAAATAGGTCAAACAAAATGTACATCTATGTAGTGTAAAAGGTACATTTAATAAACAACGTTTATGGGTTTTATTGTTTCTACAATACATTAACGTAACGATAGCATCGATACATGCATATCACTTACATAATCTCGCTATAAATCAGAAGATGTAAAGCCTTAAGTTGAAATATCGCCGTCTAGATTAAGGGGTTACATTCAACAAGATCGCGTTTTTTTACTGAACTTCTTACGGCTGACGATTGCGAGTAACTATAACGCGCACCTGCTTAGCCTGACGAGATCAGAAATCGTGTACGGATTCTTTTGATATTGGCCTCCGTGTTAAGTCAATGACCTATAACCTCCTTAACAAATCGACATTTCAGTCCAAAATAAATATACTTTAAATTGCCTATAAATGATAAGCATAACCACTCCATCATTTTGACTTGTTTTTATAAGATATTTCTTCGGCAGGTCTAGATTGCTGAATTTTGGATGTTTATCAATACAAATATATATATATATATACAGTACCCATTAAATTGTACGTTCTAGAGGGAAATTATTTATGTATTTTCCAACAAAATATCAGAGTTGTTGGAAATAAACTGGATAACACGTGGAAAAGCTGCATTGTCGGACAAGTTAACCTAAACCTCTCACGTCATATCCGGGAACCGAACTCCGATCGTCTTAATTGGTGAAAAGTTAGTTCGCTATCCTGTACTCCATTAGAATATTCACGATTCCTCCTTATAAAAAGTGAATCATAAGAACCACAGAATCCACTACTAAGTTAAATACCAATGCCTTTTAATTGTAAACAAAAAAGACTTTGATATCTAAAGTGAAGTTCCTTTAAGCTAAACCTATAATGTATATGTACTACATTCTGGACAAATCTATCAAGTTTTGATCCGCCTCACAATTTTGATTCCAAAAAAATGTGTAAATGTGTACAAGTTAAACAATGAAGCATGCTGAACTCACACCATCGAGCGAATGGAATGCTAAGAGTTTCTAAACTGAGACTTAAAATAAACTTTTTATCAAGAATTTTTATCAGGTTTTCACTACTGTGGCCTGGAAGCTGTTCTTCTCTATAAAATTCCCCGTGGCAGAGTGCCCGAGTGAACCACTTTAACTCTCGTTATTACATGCCTACATTTCCGAGTCTAATAAGTAAACATCTACATCCTTCATACCAAAGTCCACTCGTCCAATCAGCGAAAAGTTCCGTCCACTTGTGTTCGTCTAAGTCCACGCGTCACACCTGTCTTTGTCTAATTCAAGTGACACATCTACCCTTGTCGAAGTCCACGCGTCACATCTACCCTCGCCTAATTCCAGGTGTCACACCTGTCCTTGTCTAAAGCACGTGTCATAACTACCCTCGCCTAATTTTAGGTGTCACACCTGTCCTTGTCTAATTTACGTGTCACATCTACCCTGGCCTAATTCCAGGTGTCACACATGTCCTTGTCTAAAGCACGTGTCATATCTACCCTCGCCTAATTCCAGGTGTCATACCTGTCCTTGTCTAAAGCACGTGCCATATCTACCCTCGCCTAATTCCAGGTGCCACACCTGTCCTTGTTTAAAGCACGTGCCATATCTACCCTCGCCTAATTCCAGGTGCCACACTTGTCCTTGTTTAAAGCACGTGCCATATCTACCCTCGCCTAATTCCAGGTGCCACACCTGTCCTTGTTTAAAGCACGTGCCATATCTACCCTCGCCTAATTCCAGGTGCCACACCTGTCCTTGTTTAAAGCACGTTGCCATATCTACCCTCGCCTACTTCCAGGTGCCACACCTGTCCTTGTTTAAAGCACGTTGCCATATCTATCCTCGCCTTATTCCAGGTTTTTTTGTCTAATTTACGTTGCCATATCTACCCTCGCCTTTTTCCACTTGTCACATCTATCCTCGCCTTATTCCAGGTGTCACACCTGTCCTTGTCTAAAGCACGCGCTACATCTACCCTCGTCTAAGTCCAGGTGTCACACCTAATCTTGTCAATTCCACGTTTTACATTCTGTGCTCGTCAAGACGCATGTTATACACCTAGTTTGAACCCGGATATCACACTTATTATAAACTTTATTTCATTCAAAACACATACTTCACATACAGCCCTCCCTTAATTCCAATTGTCACACCCGGTCTCGTCTAATTCCACATGTCACACCCGCTCTCGTCTAATTCCACTTGTCACATCTGCTCTCGTCTTAATCCCAATGTCACAACTGCTCTCGTCTAAGTCAACGTGTCACACCCGCTCTCGCCTAATTCAAGATACCACACCCACTCTCGTCTAATTCCACATATCACACCCGCTCTCGTTTAATTCCACATGTCACACTTGCTCTTGTCTAATTCCACAAATCACATCCGCTCTCGTCTAATTCCACATGGCACACCTGCTCTCGTCTAATTCCACATGTCATATCCGCTCTCGTCTAAGTCCACATGGGTTAAACATATAAAATTTCCTTTCTCCTCGGTAACCAGAAGGCACAGAGTACTGATACTTGGCCAGTAGGTACGTGACATTAAGCATTATAGTAAGGTCTCCTCATACATGTGACCTTGACCTACTTTCGGTGTTATGGAGCGTAACTGTGTACATGTACATTTCGATGACGTACATGTACAACATAAAAGAGATAGAGATCTCTACGTACAATGTATCTTTATTACATAAACTAAAAAACGATGTGTCTGTAATATGTTATTCCATACTACAATGTACATATATATACATGTATATCACAATGGGGAACATTCGACATTTTCTGTAAATAAGAAGGATACCTGTGTACGAAAAAAGTCGACAGCCCCCACCCCTCAAATGTAAAGCCTCGTTTTATTCATTGGGTAACGATATATGTAAGAAGTGTAGAACCATACTTTTCTCAATCAAAGTATTGAAAGATAAAACATTTTGAAATATGCATTAGAGTTAAGAAAAACGGTTAAATGTTTGATTGTATTTGAAATTACTCTATACGTGAATTTAAGGATTATCAGCACACTGATAGGGATCAAACATTATGTACGTCAGCTAAAAGTACATCACGGTACTGGGTCACGTGGTGTATCATCTGTGAATACTCTGTGTACTTTAAACGTGCAAACCCCCGCTGATCTAAAGGGACAATAAACGTCTTCTTCGTCTCGTTAATAAGAGGGTTTTCTCAAACCTCGCATAAATAAACATATACAAAGAGCACATGTGTTAAAAATACGAAAACAAAGCACTATATATATTTCGCTGTACTTTTAATCTGTGATTAAACACGACATCTCAGCATATTGTGAGCTGCTGAGTCCTTAAAATGGAGGAAATACATGTACAATACATACCTGTTAACGGTAATGAGGCAAACCAACTTCACAAGATCAAAAACAAACTATAATGCATGTACGATATTGGATTTCGAGGGAGAAAATGTTTTGCCACATATATATCTAAAATATACTAAATCAGTGTACCATTTTATGTTTACAATTAGCACATTTTAGAGATTAAGACTAAAAGCTTGCTATTACATCTGCTTCTGTAAACTTTTAAAACGACCCACATGTCCATATTTCTCTGTAAATCAGGCTAACAACAAATCTATCTTCTATCTCAATAAATTACTTATTGTAATTTAAGCAGTAAAACTAGAATAAGTCGAAGTTCTCGGGACCAATGCAAATATTCGACTTATCCGAGTTTATTAGCATTCGAACTCTAGAATGACCCGAAATCTATTTCGTTAACAGTTCGATTGTCATCAGTATATTATTATTACATCAGCTTATACATTGTTAATCGATACTTATAGACCTATACTTACATGTATTATACATAGTATGTAAGGTCACAGGGGTAAACTTGTAAAAAATGTTTCAAGATCTTCTACTGAGTAACCAAAAAGGCCCAATCTGATTAAAATACAGATCTTTGTTCTCACTCTGTTTTACAAGGAACTGACAACATCCCATAAGAGGTCACGTTCAGATGACCTTTATCGCTTCTTTACTTAACACTGAAATAAATTTTCCAATGACTTGTCATCTTGCAGCAAGCACTTTCGTAACATTATTCGACATGAACTTTTTGGTGACGAAATGGCTAAACAGACAAATGCGATTATGCAAGCTTTGTCGCCTCAAAATTTCACTGTCAAGATTATGAAAGTAGTGATTTGATTGGCTAACGGTCATCGGGACATGACCCCCTATGGGATTTTCTCAGATCTTAACGCAGCAGAGAAAAGTTTACGGAACGGCGCGGAGATCAAGATATGATTTTAATCAGATTGCAAAAAGGCCCGGAGTATAGCTACTTGTACCTGACGTGTGTAAGACAATACCAATATCATTTATTGTTCCTCGGAAAAAGAGATTTCAAAATTGAAACGAGGGAGCGTTTTTTAAGAGTCCTTAAAAAAATTTCATCTACTTTTTTCCAAGTTAACATCAAATATGAAAACGCAATCTTCAAAAATCTTCTTCTCACTCACCAGAAGGCCCATAGTAATGGTACTTTGCCAGTATATGTACGTTACCTGGTTTGAATTACCATTTCATTATACAGATCAATAATTTAAAGATCATTGGGGTCAAATATGTAAAACTATTTCAAGATCACGAAAAGGCCCATAATACTGATACTTGAGCAAAATGTACCTGATTTGAAATAATGTAAATTTTCTGCAAACAAATGAACTTGACTTTTTAGAAGTTCAGACGAGGGGGGGGGGGGGCGGGAGTTGCAGATATGTTAATGAAATAACTTCAAAAATCACCTCTTGGTTCCTGACACGAAATACCACTGCTTCATACAAATCAATATTTTCAAGATCACATGGGTCAAATATGTAAAACTATTAAAATCTCGTCTTCTGAAAAACTACAATTTGGATTGCCTGGAGTACTGGTGCTGATACTTTTAAGTTGGTGCCTGGCATGAGGCACTATAAAGTGTCATGACATTGACCTGCTTAAAAGGCCACAGGCGTTTGATGTGTAAACATATATCTGAATATCCAGGACAGCAGTACTGATTCTTGGTATACCTGAGGCAGAGTGCCCTACAGTTTTCTGAAATAAATGACCTTGACTAACATTCAAGGTCATACCACGTGGTCAAATATGTAAAACCAACTGAAGACATTTTTCTGATTAACCAGGGGAGCGTGAGGAATGATACTGGTCTGGAATGTACTTCCAACAAATTACTCCAAAGTGGCCTCAAATAACTTACCTCAACATACTTTCAAGGTCAAAAGGGCCAGATATGTAAATATCTATCAAAAACTCCTTCCGCAATATCACTAGGCGCTGGATGGTAGAAGTATGTTGGAATAGAGTAACATAAAGTTTCATTTAGTCGAGAAATTTCTTAATCCAAGGAGAATCCTTATTTTAAAATATTCACAAAAAAACCTTTATTAAGAATATTTTCCCCGTGATTGCACAATTATCTAATATCCAGTTGAAAGATACAAACGCTCTGGAACTCTTTGTTAATTAAACAGATAAGGTCAGGGTCATAGTTATATAAACTAGAAAAAACTATTTTGTTGGGATAAAGTCTTTTTTTGGAATCTAATATTCTGTTGTTTTTTTTTTAAGTTTGACTTGTTGATATTCTGCCATGCGCAGATGTTGAGGTCAAGGAGAAGACAATTTCTAAGGGCAAGGCTAATGTCTCTGTTACTTAATATAGATTGGGAAGTATGGCCAGGAACATGGCGAGGCCTTTACTGAACTGTACAGTTTCTAGTTTGTTTAATAATCAGAGATTACCAAAGCGTCAACAAAACTCTAATCCGAACTCAAAAACAATTAAACTAAGGGCAAAATATGAACAAAGGAAAGATTTACATGGAGACTTTCATAAATGCGCAAGAGAATAAGATCAGGTGTTCCTGAAGAGTAAGCGTCCTCTACTTAAATGACCTTGATAGATAAACTGATGCACCAACGTGTCAAAATACAACCCGAAATGTAAACCGAAGTTAGACAACATCAGTTCCAAGTCTTACTTCAGTCCGACAACTGACAACAATCAACAATCTATCTGATCGGCGGCTAACGTCCACAGTGCCTTGTTCGGTGATGGCTGAAAGACAGTAGAATCATTTGATGTGAGCGTTACCAGGTTTTCTGTGGGGTCGGAATGACAGCTGAAGATATATATACTCGTTTAGTTTTTGTGCTCTAGAACGTGTTCGCATATATTGCAAGATGTATGGGTTCAAGTTTTTTTCATTCTTAGGGAAAGGGAACTTACGAGTTAAAATAACATAGTTTAAAACTAGGCCACAGTCAGCCGTGCTGCCAATGATTCGTATGCATTCAGTCTGTACAATTTTAACATAGGTACGAACAATTTGTAGTTTGAACTAATCTCACTCCACCAGACGCCCGAGACGCTCACGAGACGCTCTCGAGACGCTGGCAGTACATCGCCGAGGCTAAATTTGATTTGGGCCGCTGTGGCGTAACTTTCGGACGACGGAGCTGCTAGTTAATTATTAACTATAAATGAAACCACTGTTTCATTATTTTAGTCAATACACGACTGTTTCTGTTAGCCTACAGCCGTCGCTTCGTAAAATCCGGACAAGATATTGTCATTGATTTAATTGACTATCGCCGTAGTTTCGTAAAAAAAATTTCTGGTTTTAGATCTTTGCTCATTTATAGTTATCCGATTAACGATCGTTTAATTGCTGAAACATGCAGCAAGTAAAACATTATTTATCTGAATTAATTATCTGTACAGATTTTCTGCTCTGACTATCAGTTATCTTAAACTACTGTACAGCATACCAGACAGCTTGGGCATCTGGTAAACACTAAATAACGTTAATCAGGCCAAGAGTGAATGCTGACCTTTGATTTATCTTGTCAAGGTCAGACATGTAATGGTCGTGCACCTATTTACATGTTCGGGTCAGGTATTTGTGCGAACATGTGGCATGGATAAAACTTTTTTGAATAAATACAAAAATAGATGAAGCACATGTACCCACCATTGCAGTCTCTCTAGGTTTGTGTTTGACCTTGAAGATGACAGAGAAATATACGGTATTGCAATAGCAATCAAGCTTTTTCCGTTGCCACTGAAACGAAAGGAATTATTTTATAGCATTAAGTCCCCTGTGAAGTGTACAGGCACGGTTTTAAAAGAAACGATGATATTTTTATTGTAAAGTTAGGGGGTAATTAGAACGGAGTCAACCGCGTAGCCCACACGCATCTTAGGTTTAGCAAAATCGTGAAGTTCTTAGTTTAACAGAGATAGTTTTGAATCTGACATTTTGGATTTACAATGATGACGTAACATACACATAATCATGCTGCACCATTTAATATTAGTAGTAGATACAGTTTACCGAAAAAAATGTATTAAACTGCATCATATAGCTGTTTCGTCCTCCTAGGACTTTTCCTTGATGCTAGGTGCCAAAAGGTGGGAATCCAAATTTTCTAAACTAATGTAGAAACAGAAGGGTAAGGTGCGTAAAACCCCTTGAATTTATGAATTTAGAAGTAAAATTTAACTAGTTCTGTATAATTTCAAATCTGTAATGTATGTTTTGTATGTACATTATAGGCTACACAGGCAATATGCTTTCACGTGGAATTAATGTGACTATTCATTTTAATTGCGTTTTTTTTATATTTTAATTTCATTATATGTTTTCACGTCAATTTCATGTGAATTTCTACTTCAGCTGATCTTTACATGCATATCTTTTCGTTCGAATTTCATGTGAATTTCACGTTAAGTTTTATTTCCGCGTGAATTCACATGGAGAAACATTAGCTGTGTATACCATGATACTATGATATAAAATAACAGCATTGTAATAGACTGTTTGTATATACGTGTAACATGTACATTTAAATAATAAACAATGTAAGCTCACGAATGCAAGATATAGAATCATGTTAATTAAGAATCGTACTTTTGTATTTATGATATATCACATATCTGATACTTATCAATTATTGACTTTTGTCGAGGTCGATATAAGTTGTTGTTTGAACCCGGTAGAGTGATATCGACCGACATCGAGGACGTCCAAACAAAATGTATGTACATGTATAACAATACTTTTACCTAGACAAAAATTCTTATATAACATACAGCCGAACTTTTATCATCTCGAAGTTGGCGCGACCATGGTAAAACTTATAGTTATACCGCGATCGAAATTTTAATGTCAAGTTTCGCCAGGATCGACGAAATACTTCGAATAAATTGGAGCCTTCGAGATATTAAAACTTCCATATAACGAGTTTCAATCGCATTAATAGTATTATCAGTAAATTCAATACTTATAAGTAAACATCGGGATCTAAAGCTAGTAGCATAAGGTTGATATCGCCACGTGAAAGACGATGTCACACAAAGATACAGAGTATGTCTCGATGAGACAAAGATGACGACAATGAAACTTGTTCATAGTCTTCATCAACCTGCATCACTCGTTGTCCCTGTGTAATAAGTGTGTTTGTAAGCAGCCGACATCCATCGTGAAATTCGTTATTTAGAGCAGGCCGTGACATAACGAATCAACTGCGACATTTAAAATGTGAACAGAGCAGTATTGGCAGATAAATAAGTATCGAGGATCTAGCATGACGTTACACGATAACATAATGAAAACTGAGGCTAAACTATTTTGACCGATAATTGCCAGTCAATGAAATGCTGTTTCAATATAGTAAGGTTCAAAATGCATTTGAATATAATATAAACATCATGTAAACTTCATCTGGTGGCCTTGACCCGCTCAAACATTATCTTGCACGTGCCTGGGATGCACTTGTTAGACCCCAAAATTAAACTTTATCTTATCGTTTACACGTGTTTGATTTTAGCCGTACAATGATTCAACAGCGATGTTTCTCATGCTCGTTTGCTTGGGTTTGTCTTTCATTGTCATTTCCCCGGTTACTGATTTGAGAATCTGACATTAATCGACCTTGACCTAGATTTGCATTGCGTCTGTTGTTGATGTTCTACCATCTATAGTCGCGGAATTACTCTCACGTACGCTCTCGCCAGCCCTGGAATATGTCATAGCAAAATTGAAGGCACGAATATAGCTGTTTGATCGGGTATCAGGTAAAAAGAAACTGACCCATTGCTAGGCTGATATTTGTCTTTTGAAGATTACAAAGAACCAAAAACCGACTTCAAAGCCTGTCGATTTTTTTCGAACAGTATAACCGCGAGATTCGTTTGATGTTCATCAGAGGATTGGACTAGTCTTCTTGTTTTAGTAACAGCGTGGCTTACACGATTCCAGTGGTATAGAGAGCCGTTCCTGAACTTAATCTGTGTGTATCAAAATGTTGATGTTTATATGATTCAGACGACGCTCAACCTATGTGAACTGGTTTTCGGTACATTCCCTAGCTGTCACATATAAAATTCAATTTTGTGTTAAAAAGTTTATAACCATGGTAACTTTCTTTGAAATGAACGCATATAAATTTGTATCACATTAAAACACCTACATTTGACGCACTGAGACCGCGACCATAAGGAGTTTTATAGATTTAATTTCTGGATGCCTAAAACTTAATATCTTGATGAGGTTTCCAAGGACAAATTTCAGAAAGCTGTACTCGTTTAATGTTTCCCCTGACGAATGCTCCACATAGTGCTGTAAGTGTTAGCGAAGCCTTTCCGGCAGTCGACTGTCAGTTACTGTGACAATCTCAGGACATCTAGGAGTGCTACCACAAACACCGGCACTAGACATATCCATAATCCTTCGCAAGTACCTTCAATCATTACAGCAATACATCTTATCTCCGTGTTAATAAGTCGGATTAAGATGTATCATCTCGATATATATCAGCTAAGTCATCAAATAAAGATTAAGGCGGCGAGGTTTTTCTTGTAACAGAATCAGACTTGTGTTTCGTGTCGTTTGTTGACATTTTATGTTAAATACAGATAGAAGCTTGGCAATTAATCCCGAAGTGTCGCTGACGTAGTGTTGACGGGTCGATTGCGTCTTACTTCACGTCCATATCAGTTCGTTGTTAGTGTTGACGGGTCGATTGCGTCTTACTGCACATCCATAGCAGTGCGTTGTTGGTGTTTGTTTGTTTTATTGGTTTTACGTCCAATTTAATTTGACATGTCGCGTCTTACGACACGACTTAAGCATGTCCATACCAGTGAGACTTACGCCCGCTTCAATACTGCGAAGTGGACGTAAAACGACAGAATATACCAATAGCAGCAGACTACTATGGACTTGCCCGAAGCGGACGTAAAACTACCCATCCGAACAAACAGCAACAAGTCTACTTTAAACATTATGTATGTCCATAGTATACTTGCTGACGGTTAAGTGTGTACACCGCACAATATCTTGACAAAGGCTGATGAAAAGCACTCCGAATTGTCAAGTGTGGGCAAAGGTCATCGTTAATTTGAAAAATGGGAGAATGAGGAATACGGACCGGTATCTGTCATGCTGTCCCGTGGTAGAATGTGAGTGACTCTTTTGTTTTCTAGAATGTCAAAGAGCACAAATTGGGTATAACATGCTGTCCAAAGTGCCTTATAGCAAAATGAAGGTCTTGGTCACTGTTAGTGCGCTAATGATAGAAAGTTGGTCACATTCCTTGTCAATTGTTCCGAATAGCAAAAGTGTGGAATGACCGTTGGCTTTTTGCCAACTGAAGAAAATGGGAAGTTGTTTTAGCGCAATTTGATAAAAAGAGGATGAGTCTTTTAGACGTTTTTTCATAGGTTTGCCGATCAATCTTAAATATAAGGAGTAGAAATCATGAAATTGAACTTTGAATTGTTTTATTCAACATAGTGATTTATGCATGGAATTCTTAACAAGATTTTGTCAAACTACCTCCTTTTTGAAATTATATTAAAAACAGAAACCTATACAGCTGATATATAGTCTAGTCTAAATAGTTGCATGATGCAGTATGGTCTGTATTCCGCTTCCCATTTCAACAATACCGTTCAGTATTCCGTTCCATAATCTTTTTTCTCGGATACAAGCACAGAGGTCGGTGGTGCCTGGTAACAAGAAAAATGGACGGAAGGAACGGAATACTACGGTGGTACATTTAGGACATGCATAATTCTACATTAATTATATCGAGCGTTCTACATGGACTACCGTAGAATACGGTGTTCAGGCCAATCAGAAAATCTGACGGAGGGAACAGTAACGCAAATAAGACTAATCAGAACATTGGACGGATGAACGGAATACGAAACTAAAGCTAGTAAAATGATGCTGACATGTATTTCTTTTTTTACAGAGAGGCTGACGGGATCGGTGAAGCTGAAAGACCAGGAACTGACAAAACTGTACGGCGAGGTCAGAAGTCTCAAGGACACGGTACAAAACCTCAAGGACGAATTCCGGAAAAAGGAGATCGAATTGCTCCGTGATTTAGACGTAAGCCAGGAGAAATCCGATGTAAGTCTTTATTTTTTCCCATTACTGTATATTATTTGAGTGTTTGTTAACGTTGACACAAACAAGCCAATAAGAAGTGTTAGACGTAAATCTGTCTTTGTATCTGAACCTCTGTGCTAGTCTTTATTTAACGTCTGCACAATCTTTGCGTTTAACGCGCTGTTTGATAATTATCTCGAATACGATCCGGAAATCAACGTCGATAATCAACGTCGGGCGACGAGGTCGTGAGGTCTGAAATATACGTTCGACTCTAAACCGGGAAATAATCTATGAATACATTGAAAATAAATCTTGAAATGTTTGGAAACCCATATAGAAGTATGCTCCTTCAAATAATCTCGCGGTAGCGTGACGGTAAAAACTGATAAGCTTTTAAGCCGGGTGTCGTTCGTCTTTAAATTTAAAGAGAAAGGTATATCAGCCTATTGTTAAGGTTTCTGTACCCGAGACCAATCAGACAGCTTCCTTTGTTCCCTCAATTTTGACAAACATATCTCAGGGGTGAAAAGGGTGAAAGTGAACGTAACCCCTGGCTCATTGAGGATTGGTAACTCTAAATGTAGTACAAGATGATTTTCAACAAATGTACCCTTCTCA
This sequence comes from Mimachlamys varia, assembly GCA_947623455.1. Taxonomy (NCBI): domain Eukaryota; kingdom Metazoa; phylum Mollusca; class Bivalvia; order Pectinida; family Pectinidae; genus Mimachlamys; species Mimachlamys varia. Next base: position 33,649,532 of record OX392540.1, read on the forward strand.
CGGTTTTGAACTGTTATCCAAATTCTTCACGCATGTATCGCCAGGGTAGGACGATACGAAAACCTACTTCTGTTGGCATGGAAACCGATACTGTATAATCTATCGTAGTCTATAAACTAGTTTTGGAAACACATCTACGGTTAGTATACAAATATTAGAATAGCCTCCGATTCACCTTTTATTTACATAACAAACCCGCTAGCGTTTTTTCCAGAATAACATTTGTTGGCCTTTAACTCATTCGCCCCTGAAAACACGTTTGAGCTCCTCCAATTCAAAGGTGGCTTAGTTCATTATGAAATATTAGGGTAAAAGGTTAACACCGCTGACACAGTGAGGCTGTATGAAACATTTGCTTCCACACAAATCCAATTACGATCTCACGTGCTTGTTTGAAAGTCAAACCGGAACTGTACATAACAGTTAAACGTCACGAAACAGAAACTCGATAAACATCTAATGATGTATGGAATACTCGCGTCACCCAATTATAACGACGCTAGCGCCACCTAGGAATTTTGACAGACACGTGGTTCTGAAATACGGGGTTTGTTTGTGTTTTACGTCCTTTTAACTGCGACATGTTGTGTCTTTAAAGGACTTGTCAGATATCGCTTTCCCAAAATACACTTTGTTAATTAAATACATCAGAATAATAACACATTGATTGAATTAACAAAATAAGAGTTGTACCTTTTCAACTCTAGCGTGCGTGCACTTAAAATCTCATACTGTTAAATGTTAAAACGTTTTGCTAATGGGAAAATGAAAAAATGCAATATTACAGTTCGTGAATGAGCATCAAATCATAAATAAAGTCAGAGGAATGGCTTCTTATTTTGATGGGAACATATTCAAGAGAAAAAAATAAATAAAACATACGATATGCATTTAACATTAATATGTATTTGAAATGGAATACGATTAATGAAGAAGCACCAATCTTCGGAAAAATATTTGAAAAAAAACTCACTTAAACAGATAAGAAAAAACTATCAAAGAAGTTTATCTATTTATCAGTATACCTTACGTAAATGCACTTGGATGAAGTTCGTTGTTGACATTGATTACTTGCGTACACCATTTAAATAATTACGCGAGTACCGCTCAGCCAAAGTACATAATCAGTTTTCTGACATCGCATTTGCTTCAAGTCGTCAATGTGATAAATACATGACACTGTAATTGATGGTAAACTCGCTTTTTTCCCGGATTTTGTCGGAAGATATGATACTATGTGTTTACTTGTCAGCTTAACATCATAAAAATAAAATTTTGAAATTAGATTACAGTGAATTTTTCTTAAAATATATTTAAAAAGTGTGTATATTGTTTTTATAGGATACTTTTGGAAACTATATAAATGAAATGTTCAGGTTTTATTGCTATTTTCTAACACGTAGACAAATTGAGCAAGTTGTGTTCAGCTGGTTCGAAGTTGTATGAACAAAGGTCTTTGGAATATTTTGGCCAGTCCGTAGAAATGACGTAAACTCAGCTTCGTTGGTTCCATCAGGTTTCCATAAACGAATCTATCTCCTGGGAATGCCAGTACCTGGCGGTTGTAATTAGCTACCTGGACAGGTGTGAGACAGGTGTGGTCCAACTGCTAAAATCCTTGTCTAAACTTTTCGGCAGAAGGTACCTCTCGGTTACCAGGGATACAGTAGCCCGTGTTTACCTCCTCGCGCGTGTATTTTTGGCTGGAATGGGACGAGGTGGGAAAGTGATAAAAAATGTTTTGAGAAGTTCTTTAATCTGTTAAAGTTGGTATTTCACAGCTTAGATACAGGTTTTTTCGCTAAAACCAGGTGCCTTAAAATGCAGAGATTTCTTTTCTGAATTGAGACAAATTAAACAATAGGGTACATGAGTCTGCAAAGATTTATGCGCAACGTTGGGATTTGAATTTTGGAACGGAATACGGAATAAAACGGTAACTGCGAAACGGAGCAAAGCTTGAAATGGTTATTCATGTATGAGACTGTAATAACAATTTTGCATTTGTGACGTCATCAACCTATATTTTGGCGCATGGATTTAATTGTTGTCAACGTTTTAATCACAATGCCAATACAAAGAGAATACATGGTTAGTATCTTACAATACAAGGTTTATTTGTGGCAATGGGTTAGAAAAGACGAGATGGCAAGCATCTGGCCGTCCATGCCTGCTTTGTCGCGTAAGAAAATATCCATTCAGGCATATTAACTACTTTCAGAAGGTCAAAGCGCAATACAATAAAGTTCTATTATTTTTAAATCTATAAAGGGAAACGTCATGCATATATGTATGAAAACATTACACCAATGCATTTGATGTTCGATAACCAACCGTTTAATACCATGATAACTTCATTAGTCAGTCTAGAAATACAGAACGGGAAACATGCATTTTGTATTGACAAATAAAGCACTGCTTTATCTGGCAGTAGTTATCGGCCGATATATCTGTGGTGATAAAGATAAAGACTGAGCTTTATTTAGTTTGTCAGCAATACATTTGTATATTATAGGACCATAGCTTCATTTGCTAAAGGATTCATTGTTTTAAGTATTACACGTTTTACCTCCCGTCAAGACGCTAACTCTGTGACGTCAATACGAAAGCAGGTACCGATCAGAAGTGGGCGTGGCAAATGTACGTGCATGGACAACGGATGGTGGCAGCAGCTCTCACGCGCATGTATACACACAAACGAAATTTGATTGATATCGACGACTAGTGCAAAAGACATTTGGCAGGTGCTCAGTTTCAAGCTTGGTTGATGGTTTTGATCTTCCGAAATGAATTCCACCTTGCAGGTCGCTATGCACGATGTCCTGTATAGGGGCAGTGAAGTCAAGCACTCGCATGTACAATTTGTAGGTAGCGATGAAATGTATTACCGAGATACGAGTACACTTTCTTGTAAACGATGACATATATAACACTAAAGATTATTAAAGAACGACCTGGTAACTTGTAAGACGGGGAAGTATGATTCGATACACGAAATGTATTGTAGGAACTGAATGCCTGTAATATATTCCACCATTTGCGATATATTTTATTGACAAAACCTTCGAAAACGAACAGAGATCATACTAGTGTGATATGGAGTTAAAAAACGCAATGTACCAACCATATAAATACCTTTAAATGTAGATACTTTTCGAGTTTCAATATTTTTAAAACAAATATGTTGCAAGGACGTTTTGAAATAACTTTAAGTAAAGCTAGTTTGGAATTCTACAAAACTTTGTACTGATATGCATGACTTGGGTGTTTGTTTTGGAATCCCCTTAAAGACGACCAGAGACACGAAGGGGCTAGCCAAGTATCAGTTCCGTTATCAATGAAAATCTTTTAACATACACACACGTACCACACGTCAAATATTTCCGTTTAAATTCGTACTTCATGATCACTTAGCATACTTTACAAAAATATTAGATTAGCTTTCAAGTTGTATAGTGTGTCAAAACCTTCACTAAGGTACCTGAGGCCGACTACCTCAACCTGGGCCTTCATGGACAGGTGCCAGTAATAAGGACGGGGGTACGCCGAATGGATGTTGGGATATACTACCCCCTCCCTCCTCCTCTGATATCCCTCAGGGAAGCCAAACATTACACCGCGTGAAACCTATTTGTAGAAAATTCTCGCGGAAAGTTTTGAGTGTAGGACGTTTTTTGGGACGAAACAGTGTTTCTGACGGTTAAGTTGTAGATCGTTGATAAGGGTAATGGAAAATATAGGCTAACGTATTCCGTATACTCTCCAAAATATTATGAAAAGATTATAGTTATTTTAATGACGTATTTTATTTGAAATAAAATTTACATAAAATCTACTTTAGTACAGATACAAAATTGTATTATGTTTAATGCTGCATATTACTACACACTATGTACACTTAAAGTTTTTTGTTCTTGTTTTTGTTTTGTTTTTAGGGAGGGAGGGATGGCTTACTTAACCTAGTTGCCAAAAATACAAGTGCATATGTCTTATACAAATATGCGTCATTGTAAGCCTAATATGGTACTAAAATATATTCAGTGCAAAGTATAATGGGTCGCCAATATGATATCCCTTTGCATGTCCCTGTGGTCGAAAGCAGCAGTTTCCTCATTCAAAGCGCCACCTGTTGTTGGCGCGAGCACCCACTTCCGGTATTATGTTTATAAACCAATTATATTCCTAAATATAACAGCCTGCAATATGCAAGTTTTAAGTTTAAAACTGATGAAAGTTGCATATTTTCTTAACTTTGAGGGAAAATCTATATAAAGAAAAAAGATAGTTAGCACAAACATTGTTTAGGTTTAATTCTTCAAGATCTGGGTTCGGGTTCAAAACTAATTATCTTTGAAATCCAAAACGTCACATTTCAATATATATACACGTATATACGTGTAGAAAATACACTTTTGTATGTCTTTATAAAGACCAGAACCGTCGTGGATTGATAGGTTAAGCGGAAGAGCAGATAATTACAAAATTAACACAAGCATAGATTGACATATCACAAGTATTGAATGGCTTAGCATAATTATTGATTGGATTAACATAAGTATCGATTGACGTAACACAAGTATTGATTGACTTAGCACAAGTATTGATCGACTTAGCACAAGTATTGACTGGATTAGCATAAGTATTGATTGACATAGCACATTTATTGATTGGCCCAGCACAGGTATTGATTGGCATAGCACAAGTATTGATTGACATAACACAAGTATTGATTGGCATAGCACAAGTTTTGATTGACATAGCACAAGTATTGATTGATTCAGCACAAGTATTGATTGACTTATCACAAGTATTGATTGACATAGCACAAGTATTGATTGACATAGCACAAGTATTGATTGACATAACACAAGTATTGATTGACATATCACAGTTATTGATTGACATATCACAAGTATTGGTTAACATATCACAAGTATTGATTGGCATAGCACAAGTATTGATTGACATATCACATGTATTGGTTGACATAGCACAAGTATTGATTGACACATCACAAGTATTGATTGACATAGCACAAGTATTGATTGACTTATCACAAGTATTGATTGACATAACACAAGTATTGATTGACATATCACAGTTATTGATTGACATATCACAAGTATTGATTGACATAACACAAGTATTGATTGACTCAGCACAAGTATTGATTGACATAGCACAAGTATTCATTGACATAGCACAAGTACGGATTGACATAACACAAGCATTGATTGACATATCACAAGTATTGATTGACATATCACAAGCATTGATTGACATAACATAAGTATTGATTGGTATAACACAAGTATTGATTGACATATCACAAGTATTGATTGACTCAGCACAAGCATTGATTGACATAGCACAAGTATTGGTTGACATATCACAAGTATTGATTGGCATAGCACAAGTATTGATTGACATATCACAAGTATTGATTGACATAGCACAAGTATTGATTGACATATCACAAGTATTGATTGACATAGCACAAGTATTGATTGACATATCACATGTATTGATTTGACATATCACAAGCATTGATTGACATATCACAAGTATTGATTGACATATCACAAGTATTGATTGACATAGCACAAGTATTGATTGACATATCACAAGTATTGATTGACATAGCACAAGTATTGATTGACATATCTCATGTATTGATTTGACATATCACAAGCATTGATTGACATAACACAAGCATTGATTGACATATCACAAGTATTGATTGACATAGCACAAATATTGATTAACTCAGCACAAGTATTGATTGACATAGCACAAATATTGATTGACTCAGCACAAGTATTGATTGACTAAGTACAAGTATTGATTTACTGGACTCAAGATTTGATTGACTTAGCACCAATATTGATCGGCATAGCACTTGGTAAACTTGACACAACATTTTGTTACCTGTTTTTTAAACTTGGCTTCTTCATTTTAACATATGTACCTTATCTGGTACTACTTTTAATCTTTTGGGGAAAAGGTGCACTTTTGTGTGGAATTGCATTTCAAGTTGGCCCGTAACGTCGAAGCAGTCGAAGAAATCAAGTCTATTGAGTATTTCCCTCAAGGTATATCTGTTTGCGCATACCAGGTGCTAGTTTCCATCTCGAAATGGCATTGCATTACAGAAGTGATCCCTCCCCCCGGGCGCGCATGGAGGGGTATACACATACAGAAACCAATCATTTCCTGATTCGTAATACGGCAATGACGATCTACGGCCGCGGGTCAGATATATCTTAATCTGTTCGCCACTCTCGTCGGCATCTTCAGTAGCCACCTGTGTTGGCGGGTCAAAGGTCATAGCCCAATTACCAGAGGTCAGGTAAGTAGTGTTTCCATGGAAACCGATACCTGAAATCCCCGAGGACCTCTGTGTTGGTTGAAGACTTGGTGTTATTGAGCCGGTATCAGTACTGTTTGGGGCCCTCCAGGATCACGCCTCGTGCCTATTGCACACAATGTTTCTCAGTGAACGCTGTTTCCATTAGGCCTTAAAATGCCTGCTTTCATGGGATATAAAACGGTGCGGCTAAATTGGAAAATCTCTGTTTCGTTTAAAGACTAGCAGACTTGATATGGCCAAGTGGTTTGGCGGGGACACTTATTTCATGCCAGACTTACATTTGAGTGCATCGCTGTTGTTAGTAATGTGCCATGTTTAAGGAACGGTATGTTTGATCTATAGCTGTGGGGAACATATAGACATAATTACACACCTGTTTTTATCGAAGTCTATTTTTAATAAGGAACGGTTAGAATGTATAAAGTGTGGCCTGACAGGGTACTAATTCACGGATACCATTCGATTGTGTGATTTCCCTCAATTGAGTATTTGCAAAGGAATGAGATTTTTCGCATGGATATAAAATGCAACACATACAAGCACAGCGGTGAATACAACGTGGTATTTAAAAGTGTAAAAGGTGTTCGGAATCGTTATATGGGGTGTCGTACCATGTAAGGTAAGGTATCTTACAATTATATTTTTGTGCGTAAATATCAAAATACTCGCTATACTGCCATATGCCATAACGTGTCTAGAAAAATGTTGGCATTATAATGGGATTGGCAATTTGAAGAGGGAAATGTCTAAAATAATTATTTTATTTAAAATAAATCAAAGGCATTGAAATATGGCGTTAAAGGAGGTGGCAAAACTAACGAGGGCAATATATCGATGTTTTACTTGAGCCCCCATTGCCACAGCTTATCTCATTTAAGTAGTGCCACGGTACATACTATACACATTTTCGTAGCACACGATTTGAAATTATATAGAGCTAGTTTAATTTTACTTCTAAATTCATAAATAAAAGGGGTTTTACGCACCTGACCCTTCTGCTTCTACATTAGTTTAGAAATTTTGGATTCCCACCTTTTGGCCCCTAGCATCACTAAAGGGTCCTATAAGGACGAAACAGCTGTATGATGCAGTCTTATTATTTCGGCCTACTGTATCTATTAATAAATTTAAAAGGTACAGCATATGTGTGTGTTAAGTCATATATTACTGTAAGGAAACGAGAGGCAGTATATCGAGGTTTTACTTTATAAAAACGAGAGACAATAATCAAGTTACCGTATGTATAAACAAGGTGAGTTATATCGAGGTTTTACTGTAAACCTAAAGCAAATCGAAACGTTCCGAGAAATTCCACACAGAGGTGTTCCGATAGGCGTGATGCATATTGTGACATAAAAAGAAAAGTCCCGAAAAGTTTAAACTTCATTACCAGGTCACATAGCGGTGCAGTTTGGTACACACACGTGCTGAGATAATGGTATGGTTGGGTCTTCATTTGGTAGCTTGTACTTTGTCAGAGCGTATTGAAGACGATATGTCGGCTTCAGATAGCGCTGTTCCAATTAATCGGCTGTTGGCCAGTTAGACGAAAATACTGATTAATCAACTCTAAATCCGTGATCGATTGAAGGCAGAGTCAGTGCGTGTAGATTTTACGGAGATTTCGGTAGAGTGGTTCAGTGCTCGTGGTCCCTCTCCTTAGATACTATGATGAAATAAGTAGCCAAAGTTTCCCGGTATGTTTTGCCTTTGGTCTATTGGAATTATCAATTAACAGCTGTCGTTAATTTTAAAATTGCAAACGATTGCTTAAGACTATACAATTCTGACTATTTTGAATGAATGTATGTGGAGCTTTTACAATGCACGCTTATATTTGGGTGATCTAGTAATTTTGAAAGAATTGTTGTCAACTAAATACTGTAAAATCAGTTCTATTCGAGGGGCTGATTTTTTTTTTTTTTTTTTAATATACCCTTATTTCTTCGTCAGCATCAATTCGTTGATACAAATATCACTCTGAATAAGCATTTTGAATTTCACAATGTAATTAATGTAAATATTTGAACAATTCGTGGATATTCGCATTCACAGAATAAGTATACCAACGAAATAATCTAAAATGACCCCCCTTGAAAATTAAATATTAAACAAAAAAACGTTTCAAAGGTTTTACGGAGTGTCATTTTCCCATTCATCTGCTAAAGTGTCTGGCAACAGCAACATGGAGGAAATAAGATGCGTCTCTTTTATTATTAATCGATAATCATTTAGTGAAGGTGTGACCCAATGATTGATTATGTAAAATAATCGCATCCCAACACACGCTTCAGGGTGAATAACATTACAATGATACTTTCAACGTGACTAAGGCTAAATCGAATGCATTGCGATCTGGTTTTGATTTTATAAGGTTTTTGTCGTGTTACGTATTGTTTTGATTGGTTTGTGTTCTACGTCCAAATAGTTGCTATATGGCAATTAAAGGACATGCCCGGTTTTAGTAATGGAGAAAAGCCGAAGCTCCTTTAGAAAAAAAACGACCAACGGTCAGTACCTGGCGCCTACTTTACGTAGGTGTCGAACTATTTCGGGTACTCCGGCTTTCCACCACCACCACCAAACCCTGGAACACGAATGTCCTTAATTACCATTGCTGTTGATAGGAGGTCAAACCAATCAGATTTGAAGGACGTGAATGTTCATTTGCTTAAACTTAGGTAAAACTTAATAAAGTTTGCAACAACCTTGTTGCAAGCTCTTTATCGACTAATAATCAGTATCCCTGTTGGTTTTGGTGGTAGTTTTAAGACGCCCCTTAACGGAAGGGTTAACAGAAGAACAATGCTCTAGTTTAAGGTATCTTGAGTCCTTTCCTTAACTCCGGATCGGATATTTTTCTCATATTTGTTTGAATTAATGCAATGTAATTAAGGTAGGTAAGGAAGTTCTTGACACTGGGACTGGACACATGATTGGAATAAAACATATATGCATAGGAAAACAGATTTTAAAACAAAAGTTGCCAGTTAGTTTGAAATTGAAATCGTCAGATTCTCATCGGGGATATATTTTGTTATGTGTATCTCAAAATTCGAAATTGCTGACGTATTGCTTTAACGATTAAGCACCAAAACTGGTAATCAATCGATTGTAATATGTCCTGCACATCTGTGTTTATTTCTTGGTTAGCAGTCGTGAGTACCTTCATCTCACTTCTATACCTTTCGTTTCTCTATCAAAACTGCCCATCGGATAAATATATCCGAATACACGGACTTGCAGAGTTCGGCCACTAGGGAGAACGATTGTTTTATTAGCGATACACAACCTATCAAGAAAACAGGAAATATGAAGAAACTCCTGCTGGGAGCTGATACAGAGCGGCTAGTTCAGATAGGCTTGAAAAAGGTTGGGGTTGCATGAACATGAAACTGGATGGGCTAAAGGGCGACCATTCCACGAATACACCCCAGTCACGTGTGGAAGATAAAATCACCCTCGCGGTAGGTCTATTCTCCTCAGTACAGTGCGTCTTTAGATAGTTAGTCATTTGTAGGTGTACTTATACTGGGCACAAATACCATAGTGTGGTAAGTTATGTCTAAACACTTTCTTCAGGTTGGAAAGTATGGATTATATGAATAGTTTTGTTACAAAGTGTTTCTATGTCATAGTTAGCAGAAAAATGACAAATGACCACGAAAGTGTATATATACAAAACATTGTGTAATTTGGATTGGTTGATTGTTTTTACGCCCTATCAACAGCAAGGGGCATTTAAGGACGGCCTTCCGGTGTATGCGAGGTGCGTGCATGTGTTGAATACGTGTATAGTTCGGAGACTGCGGTAAGCTTGTGTAGAATCCCTTCGATAGTCCGCATCTTTTTGCCGATTTAAAGTGCTACCACACTGAAATATGCTGCCGAAGGTGACCAGCAGAACACCCCACCTGGTCACATGATAATGACAACGGATTATCAATTGGTTCCACTCCCATAATGCTGTATGTCAAGCAGGTATAAGTAACTACTGTACCATTGTTTGAGGCTCTGGTACATTTATGCAAGTTTCGGCCAGGGGTCAGAACCCCAAGCTTTCTCAAAGGGGCAAACGCTCAACTAAACAAAAGTGAGGTAGTGTGAAGGGAGACATTAGGAACAAAAAAGATTTTAAGAAAGAAGAGAAAAGATAATATCGAATTTTTAGTCGCCTCTTACGATCATGCAATGAGGGCAGCAGTTAAAATTCTTAAGCCCTAACTGCAGAACATGGCCAAATGTCTGGACCAGTTTAAGTGGATTTTACCTTCCTGATATTGTTATTTTATGTCGTGTCTTTCAACTTGATCGATTGTAGTTTTATTTCTCTGCGACTCCGAATGCTTTTTACTGTCTAGTAATTGTTCAGTGGCTCTGTATTTCTAATTGGAGTGCAAGGGGCACGTTTACATTTTTACTACTTCCTTGTATATATATTTATATGGTTGAAATGTCTTCAATGGTATTGATGTAAAATTTAATAAAGACATCTATACATAAGTCCATATTCTTATCCATGAACCGTTCACATGCTTCAGCCAAGGTACTGCACCCAAGCCCATTTTCTGTTGTCGGTGATCAATTGATAAAGATATCATTCAGAAAGACTTAGAGCCGATTACTGTTTCTTATGCCTACGCTCAAATGTTTGACTGTGTAAAATGATTAGAGACAGTTGACAAGAATCATTCTTGAGCGTGAGAATATTTTCTTGAATACGAGTACATGATAACGTTGAATGACGTCGAGTTTATAGGTTACTTTAGACAAAAATGTATATGACTCGCCATCCTCTCAACAACTGGTATTATCCACACTTTAACGTTAATCGATCGTTAACCTTCTTCTCAAAAACTACTGAACGAATTTCAATAAAACCGGAAGCTTCCATGGTTAAAATCTTATCCTTATTATAATGTCATAGGGAATTGTGGAGGTACGAAAATGAGCAAAAAGGGTGAAATATGATGTACTTGAAAAAAAATATGTTTGTCTTATTCAGTTTGTTCACGTCAAAACCAACGAAAATATACATATTTTTCTTCCAATTAACTTTATTTTTAAGGACCCATGGATCCCTGTTATTTCGCACTTGTTCTCGAAAAAAGCTTCGTAAAGATATATTATATAGTTTTGCGACAGGTGTTTCTTCCGCTCCATTTAAACAAAATATTTATTTCTTTTTACGAAATCCAATTTTTGGAAAATGTCTCTGAGTCGAGGTTGTTGCAATAGTCTGTACTTCATGCAGTGATGAATACATTGTATATAAACAAAGACATTGTGGAGGCATTGGAGCTCCCTGGTGTTAGACACTGAAATTGATGGACTGTTCATAACCCTCACTGCCATTGGCTTAAAGAGACGTCGTGAAAATGGGAAATTAATTCTGTTTACTACGACTTCTGTGTCGTCGGCTTAATCTATCCTATAAGTACTATTATTTATCACAATCGAATCGACACCAGCAGATCACGTGACCCAGATGTCCGAAGCCTGCTAAGCTTATCGATTGCCACAAATCATTGTTGCTCTATTGTCACAATTTGACAACTCCCAGACATAAAAAATATATTTTTTTGCAGTTTGAAAATTAATTTATAATTCTTTTTTGGTGAAAGAATTTGTTTCCAAAACTGCTGACACTTTTATTATAAGTCATGTTTTCAAAACCATTTTGACAACTAAACGAATATGAATTGTTTATATTTTCGAAGATAGATAAAGAAAATAAAACTATGAATTCAAATTAATTGATCACTTCAGCAACGGTTCTAGCTTTAATGCTATTTAAGCTGATACCGTCTTTACAATGGAGAGGCGAACGTATCAATTTCTATTCCCAGCGAAACACAACATCTTAATCTCTTAAGAATCTTCAGGGAAGGGTAATCCATGGATTTCCCGGAAGTTGTGTTCGGATAAACCGGATGTAATTGAGTAGAGTCCTTTACGGATTGACATTAATGAGAAATCATACGCTGAAGCCTTGATTAACCGGGAGACAATGTGTGGCACAACTAGGTGATGAATGTTAATATTCCACCACTATACATCACTTTCTAGCTATGGTTAATCTGTCAGGTGCTTCTCTAGAGACCCTTTTCTACGCATTATGTTTCTGACGAAGCGGATCAAATTTTAATTGAAATATTACTCATATTTTGGCATCACCCTGGACTCTTTTAAATGTTTGAACTTCTTCAAGAAAACACGATTGTCTAGTCCGTTATTTAGAAAAAAGAAGCATGCTTTATTTTTTAGAAATGAATGCAATATCCATATTTAGCTTTCTTCACCGGCAAACTTCACCATGCTAACGCTCACGCCCTTAAAACAGAACTGGTCTAATGAAGAAAAAACGGCAATCCTGCTGGCAGTTTCTAATCAACTCTGTTCTCTTGCGTTTAATTTGTTATTGTGATAATAGATAAATGACAAAAAAACAATGAAAGTCTTAGGCGCTTGAAAATGGTAGTTTGGGAAATTTTGAAATCGAAATTCCGACGGACTTCAGCATTAGGAAACAAATGATCTGTGTTCAAGCCTGATTTCTTTTCCCATGGGAAAAGAATTTTGAAACGTTTTTTGACCCTTAACTTAAAATCCATTCATGAATACTATCTAAGTGTCGGTCCAGTAAAGCACAGCTCTGCACCAAGGTTTCATTTCTAAGTAATCCAAAATCTTTCCAAAGTACGTGTCAAGGAGAAATAACCCCAAGCCCCTATTAGTATTCATGACATATTAATTATCTGTTTAACCAATTCTGTGCATCAGTATTTCCGTTTGCTACACGAGACGTTAAGTGACTTGTTCTACACAAGTAGACCCTACGATGTTGTTTTATCTTAGTGGCTGTGGTCTGCACTTCATCGGAGATATTTGATACACGTACAGCTGCAGATGTGATTTAAGTACTTGTGCAAATGTCTTGTGATTGTCTGTAGTGAAAAGAAACGTGTTTTCTCAAAGATAACTTTGGGGATTGGATCTTGGCTAGTAAATGGTCAAAAGCATTGTTAGGTCCCCTAATGTATCTACGTGCCTTCTGCATCTGATGCCTGAAGCATGCATATGGTTAACAGTTTTTGAATGCATTAGTGCATTTGAAGGTCTGCAACAGGAACATTTGTGAATCCCGCTAAACTCGGTTCTCCATATATCAATAATGTTGTGAACAGGTCGGTGGTTTTTCTCCGGGCACTCTGGCTTTCCTCCACCTCCAAAACCTGGCACGTTCTTAAATGACCCTGACTGTTAATAGGACGTAAAACAAAATAAACCAAAACCAAAACCAAACCAAACCTGTGCAAATATTATTCTTAATCATGCAATTTCTTACCGTAATACATCCCAAAGAAACCTTTTTTATTTCAACATGCAATAGAAACATGATTTTTACGGAAAAGACATCGTCCCATCTTTTTCATGTTGATATTGAAAATCGACTAGATAGACTATGGTATCTTAATGTTATGTGTTATTGATATTCTTTAGTAATGCCATTTTTACTAAAAAAAATACATCCCTCGTAGAGATCCTTCAAATGTTGAAATGCGTTATATTGGGAAATAGAACCATTTTTAAATGGAAATGTGGTTTAAAAAAGCCTCACTGATAACTGTCGCGAATATTTCCCATTTCAAATATTCCGTATAACTTAATTTTGGACTATTCTTTATGTTGTGCATTACGGTTGGCGAACTACAATTTCCTTCCGGCGTTATGCTGTATGTACGTTGACGCTAGCTTGTATATCACGGAGAATTATTGTCAAAACAAAACCTTATAGATTGGTCAAGGCCAAAACAATATAAATAAACATATCCTGAAGCGTCATTTACATATTTAGCCTTTACTACCCAGGAAGTCAAATTGATGCGACATGCCGTAGGTGTCTAGAGTTATCCGTAAATCAAGGGAATGACGCTAAAAAAACATATAAAAGGCTAATACGAAACTGATTGCTCCGCTAGGGTAGATATCTGTAAATCGTAACACGTGCTACACTTGTCACGATTTCTTCCGTCAGGTCATGTGTCATTCATCGTCAATGATGATGTTGGTAATGTCGTGATTATTTTAGGGTTTGCTAAAATATCGAAATTTTCGTGATCGATGTCGACGACTGCTGACAAACGTACTACAAAGGGATTCGAGAGATGCAGGTTCATCAGAACTATGAGCAAATTTTATGGTTGTCATATTTGTCTCATTGTGAAATTTGTTGTATCTATGTGTGATATGAAGATGGACGTTTTTGAGTATGCTCTTTAATGCGCTTACTTGTTGTGACTCGGTTCTGACATTGGAAACTTGATGCCTATTTTGGATTACATGGCGGGTGTCGTCGTTGAAGAAAAAGACGCTTACTCTTCCGGAACACCTGGTTTTATCCTTTTGTACATTTACAAGGGTCTCCTTGTAAGTCTTCCACTTTTCATTTTTTCCACAGTTTAATCGATTTTGGGTTCGGATTATGGAACAGTTGACGCTTCGGTATTCCCGAAAAGAATTTTTAATAATGTTGTTAGTTTGTGTGTGAATATTTGCGTTTTTTACTAAAGTCTAAACATTCTATGTTTTGTATATTCTATAAATCATATTTGCATATACAGATGTAGATATTCTCCTGTTTGCTTGCTCGTCGGGGAAAAAACAGGACCATTTACATACGACGTTTACAACATACGATTAATTGTTCCCATACGTGTGTCTGTATCCATGTTTTATCACCCTTGTTGTCGTCAGTCACAATTTTTCGGAGAAAGCAAGACCGACGACTCAGCAAAACAAATAATATGTTATGTTTTTATTTCAACGACCTTGTCCATTGGGAGTCTGGAATGCTTATTTCTGTTCGTTGTTGCGTCCCCGTGAAGGTTTAGACTCACGAAAGCTTTGCTGCTAGTTAAAAAGGTCTCGATTATTGCTGATATCCTGCAGTCAACAATTACAACATTGATGACGCTTTGATTACTTTCATTTGCTTTGATATGTCATTGAGAGTGAAATGACTGACCACATCCCTTCTTCGGTACTTTTAGCATAGGAGATAGTTCGTACGTCATCTTCAATACAGCCAGTTGTTTTAAATTTGGAGTCTAAAGGCAGACATCTTTGCCCACAATTTGTATGATCTTCATTAATTCTGTCGAAGTTTGACACCTGTCGGTTTGTTGAGTAACTGCATCGTGAGGTAACTTTTGAAATGACGCCCATGTTACTGCCATAGAAATAATCCTTTCATAGAAATCTTGTTTGTTTTACCAGTATAAAAAGGATATGAAAACAAGGGACTGATTTTTTTGAAAATAAAAATCCTGATCAATCCTCGATGAGCTTACCACAATAAAATGAGAAAGAACCAAAATATTTATATAGGAAACTTGAGAGAGTATGATAAAAACTAAAGCTGTTCTAAGTTTGCTGCAATGCTTTGGGAAAGTCAGAGAGGCAGTCATCCTAATGTACTAATCTGAAACAAAACAAAACTTGCGTACCTACAGTCAAAATGAAGCCTGCATATAACATAAAGAAGAATTAATACAAGCTATGAGTTTGTTTTCAATTCTTGTGTAGTTTTATATATTTAACTTAAATATTGATGAAATACTGTTTAAACTAACGTTGAGAATATTTACCATGCACTTCGTGAGATATATAAATAACAAACTGTATGGGTCAAAATTGAAACTGGCGTCTAATTAGCATTTCTATAAGGCTCAAAATCAAACATTAACAGTTACAGAAACTTAATGTGAAATTTGAAATAGATAACTGTTGTAAAGTACTTTTCAGAAAAGTGATTCTTAGAATACTGTGAACAAACATGCATTATGTTTTATTTCTGACATTCCTGTCTGAGGCAGTTGCTGTTCTTTGCAATTGTATGCTACATATTTACGGTGTGCATATTTATATTAACTACATAGAATATAAATATTATCGTAGTAGTGAATAACCGTTGGTAGGCTTCGGACTTTGTCGTCTGCGTGACAGATATAGTCAAACCGAGTCGTAAATATACGAGCGTCGACCCCGTTTATTCTATGTTAGCTACCCATCACTGACAATATTTTGATTGATGTCAGTGCGATTCATCCCTGTAATGGACTATTTCAACAAACGGATTTAACATATGTCGATTGCCAACATTTGATGTAAGTAGGATATTTACCAGCATTTTGATCCCTGTCTGATAGTATTCTGATGATTATCTTTCGGTGAACATCGGTAGAACGGGGCTTAGAATTTTATGTCTAATCTCAATAGAACAAACTGTTTCATGGTGCATTTAATGTACATACATATACCGCTACAATATCAATCATAGATGTCTTTCGGTGAAAGTCTGGAGACTGAAGAAAACGGCTTAGACTCTACCAACAGAATTGTTCTATAATGGATATCCTCTACGTCTGTACCTGACTCACGAGACGATGTTTTTACGCACATTTGTCATGACAGATAGGGTTACCTTTTGTTGAAAGTCTGTATAGGACAAGGCCCATAATGATAAAGCTACAATCAACAGATTAAATATAGATAAATTTTCTTTATTGTGAAAGTTTGTAAAGTAATGCTTAGATAAATTGATCTGCTCCCAAAAAGAACAAAAGTTAACATATTTTTTCCTCAGAATAACTCTCATGAGACATATTACTTTCAAATATATTTGCCTTCTTTCAGTGGAAATCGGTAGAATGTGGCTTAGAATAATAGAGCTGCTTCAAGCAGTTTTATGTTTTTCATTTTTGAGGAGAAGTTTTCCATATGTTCAATGGAAAATCGTACCGTTCAGTTAGGCTCTGCGTGATATATAACAAGGATAGGGAGATTATTTAAGGCAATGCTTTCTTACCGCAGTGTTAATTAGTGAGGTTCTTTTGGTACGGTGTCGTTATTGCGAGTCAGCCGCACATATCAGCACTGTACTGGAAATAATTAACGTCAAGGATTATAAAACATTTTATTCATGATATGTTAAGGTATATTCGAATTAAAGCGTACACAGAGCAGATGATGCTACAAAGTATGCCCAGGAATAAATAACTTACACATTTATATTTCAATATTCCCTATCTGTAATAAATTGCCTGACTTTGAATGCACCATCTAAGCATAATTTGACCGTTGTATTAGTATACTTAAAGGCACGGTCAAGCCTAAGATTGTATTCCGTAGGGGTGGGGGGTAGTTGTATTGAGTAGAATATAGGTACGGCTGGCCTACTCTATGAACGACCTGTTAGGAAACTAGTGTAGCAGCGATACTCTTCTAGACACTGCCTGCCTACCACGACCCGACACAGTCGTAGTGTCAGTAGTGTAGCGAGTGGTTTGTTAGCACGGTAGCTTTGTTTCGGCTCGTTTCGGGGTTCCAAGATTCCACGCTGGACGGGCCATGTAAATTACCAGAGATGTAATTAGTTGTCAGTGTGCTAGTCATGTTTGTTTACACACGTGCGAGACACAGCTGATTAAGTGGTACGCGTGTGTACAGATGTGTTTTTTCGATTACTCTTTGGATTGGAGAGGATGTTCCATTATGTAACGTAAGTCACGACTGAAATATTTGTTAACTGTTTACTAGTTATCTAACCATTGCTCATAATTATATCGACGTATCACTAGACTTTTTTTCTAATTATTTTACATTTGTTCTACATAAAAGAGACATCTTTTGACATCTTTCGTTTGGTGTACAGCGTAAAAACCATTGTAAGGTCGTACTTATAACGTGTAATATATATGTAAGTTAAAATCACGTTACAAATGTATATATTACAAATTTCTATAAATTCATGAAAAGAGAAACTAAAGGGTCCTTAAAATAATTTTGAAATAAGTTCAAGTAAGATCCTGCCGGTAGGGAGTAAGAATTGTAACTGCTGCCCATACCATAATTCGTAAGAGGCGACTAAATTTGGGGTCTTATCTTTTCTCTTTTTTTTTAAGATTTTCTCCTTCCCAATGTCTCCTAAAAATTTCAGAGAATACCAAAGCGTCAACAAAACTATAATCCGAACTCGAAATCGATTAAAGTAGAAGCAAAATAGGACCAAAAGAAATATTTACGTGGAGACTTATAAAAAGCACAATAAAATAAGACCAGGTGTTCCGGAAGAGTAAGCGTCTTCTTCTTCATCGACGACACCCGCCATTTACATCTTTTTCACACCTAAGTAAACATCAAGTTCTCAAAACGAGAACTGAGTTACATGGTCTATCACAACACCCAAGTTGAGTTCTCGCTCCTGTGAGTAAGGTATTATGTTCTGTCAGAAAAAACTGATAGTTACTAATCTTAGCTTGACGATCAGCATTAAGGGGGTGGAAAAACTCGTTTCACCGTTGTTATAACATGATGTGACAAGGGCGGAATACACTGCTAGAGGCTCTCGGAAGTATATTTCAGTATTGTAGCTCTTTAAAATCGGCATCAGTTCAGCACTATCACAAGGATGTTTACACGAGCATAAATCAACCTCCCAAAATTCTCACGCACTAACTCATACGTATATCGCATACACCGGAAAACAGTCCCTAAATGACGTTAGCTGTTAATTGGGCGTAAAAGCACATAAACCAAACCAGTATTACTGCAGAGATGAGGACGTAACACACTCATATGCACCTTATAAATTTAGTAATAGATACAGTATGTTGAAAATATTAATTAAAACTTGATCATACAGCTGTTTAGTCCTCCTAGGACTATTCGATGATGCTAAGGGCCAAAAGGCAGGAATCCAAAACGTCTAAGCTAATGAAGAAGCAGAAGAAGAGACATTATATAATTTTGCTGAATTTAAGGAAATTCAACTCTGCATTATGTCGTTTTATTATAACAATTATATTTTATAGTTATTGAGCAAAAAACTATGGACCGGTTAATTCAAGCCAGAAGAAAACAAATCACTAATTGGATCTGTTTATTGTTTGATATGAAACACACAGCTCTTTAGAGGTTCCACCTTATAACACGTTACAAAATAAATGAAATGATACTATTAATATTAGTAATAATCTAGTCCTTCTATATCGCTTATCAACGTTGGAAGTGTACATATTGTTGATGATCAGATATCACTAAAACTGAAGTTTCATTTAAAGAATCATCGGCATTCTTTAGATAATTAAATAAGGTGACGGTTGTTATCATTCTGTTGTAATCTGTAAAAGGGTGTGAGGAATTATGTGACATGTTTAACGATGCATGAAAACTATACTTCTTGCTGTTCTTTAAGTACAGTATAGGCATTCTGTTTAATAAGAGAAAGAAGATGACGATGCATGTTGAGGGCCATCGCCGTTCTATAAAGAATATTTCAGTCCGGTGGTGGTTCTTAACGTTTTCCTGGGCGCTGAACAAGCGAGCGTGATTTTCCTCCGATCCCGACACCAGTCATTTTGACGGACAGATGTCTGGTGTAGGGTCTGGTTACACTGCTATATCATGAAAACGGTGAAGTATCCGACACCGTTTGGTGTCAGGGAGTTTTATAACTGACAATAAAAATCGATTCTGACAAAACATGGACCTCACATACATAGATAAATGGATTATTTTATTATGCAAACCCATGCTTATTATCACCAACAGCACTTAATTCCGCCAGAAGAGGTCCTTAATTTTTAAATCATTTGAAATATCCCACCAAATCAATGCAATTCGAGGTTCGAGAATGAAGTTTTCTTCTTTTAAGTAGACCCCACCTATGTTCATCTTGCACCATATTGACTGTACCATGGACCCATTACCTCCCGTAAAGATTCCTACAGTACAGATCCAATGATCCCAACATGAATCCAGCTAACTAGGGCAATACGATGTTGTAACAGAGATGCTGTATATCTTTACGTTTACTTTATGGTGGAAAAACCATAATTATATCGATATCAGAAATAATAAAAAAAAATGTATTTCCTTTTCAACGTGTTGCTACATCTGGAACACATGAAGACCCAAAAGCTCTTTCTACTTTATACAGCATACATAATGTGAAACCAATCTGATTTAATGAGCAAGAACAAGCCGAATGTGTTCTTTCAAAAAATAATGATCCCAACGTAAAGTCAGCTAATAGGGGCGATTATGTGTTGTAACAAAGAGGTAGTGTGTCTTTATGGTTGGAAAACCCACACTTATATATAAAAATCATCAGAAGAAAATGTATTTTATTTTCAACGTTTCATTTGCCTTTCATAAAGACCAAAAGTCGTTCCGAGTGTTACTCTATAAGATGATGTGAAACTAATGCAATTTACTGACGAACAATAGGGCCAATGTGCTCGTTCGAACTAGACCGTTGTCTAGTAAGAAAAGGTCAAATACACTTAAACCTCTATGCATGTCAGAATGTCGCTATAGTAACAAGCGGAGATAACTCAGATAAATATCATTTAAGGTAACATGACGTACTGTTTGGTTCAAGCAATATAACACGGTCGGACTAACATGGTCGGACTAACATGCAGGGCCGAGTGGAAGGCTAAACGTTGATTTGTGTTATCTATGCGAAGTTTTCTTTCCACTATTTCAAAGATGATGTAACACACACATATGCTGCACCTTTTAAATTCAACAATAGATACAGTATGCCGAAAAAAATGAAATAAACTGAAACATACAGCCTAGGACTCTTCAGTGATGCTAGGGGCAAAAAGGTGGGAATCCAAAATTTCTAAACTATTTTAGAAGCATAAGGGTCAGCTGCGCAAAACCCCTTTAATTTATGAATTTAAAAGTAAAATTAAACTAGCTCTGTATAATTTCAAATCGTGTACTACGAAAATATGTATATTTTTTACCTAGTACAATTCAACAAAGCAAATACAAACGTGTTGTACTAGCGTACCCAAGTAATAGCAGCCAACGTTTAACATAAAGCCATCTTTGTAATACCATCACATTGTCAAAACATGTCAAAATCGCACTCCTAAGTCCACCTTAACTGTATTGTTAGTACCAATGCACGTGAAGTATTGAGACTGAATACTTCGATTACAGCAAATCCCATATTCTCGCAATCACCCGCTCGCACCTGGTGCCCAGACAAACCAAAGATAAAACACGGAAGTATGTATCCAAAAGCAGGAAAGTAATTATATTCCAACAGATGGACATAGGGGTAACGCTCAACGTGTGTTATTTAAAAAATATATATACTTAGTAGTGTGGCATACAATAAGAAAGACGTGACTTTGTATGTTTAATATTGAAAGAAATTGCTGCTGTGTCCATGTACTATACTAAGGTACGTCCATATGTTCGAGTGAATTACATTCAAATTAATGTGTGAAGGACAGTGGTTCGAGTGAATTACGTTCAAATTAATGTGTGGAGGACAGTGGTTCGAGTGAATTACGTTCAAATCTGTGTGTAGACTTGTAAGGCTCGAGAAGTATAGTGCAGAATGGTTGGTTCGAATGGAATATGTTCACATATGTGTGCAGACTAAAGGGTTCAAGTAGTGTAAACGCGTTTTCGTAAAAGACAATTGGTTCGAGTGAATTACGTTCAAAATTCTGTGTGTAGACTTGTTAGGTTTGTATTCACATTTACGTGGTGAAGGACGGTTTGGTTCAAGTGAATTTGACTTAAAGGTTCGAGTAGTATACGCAGATCTATGTGAAGACAGTTTGGTTCCATTGAATTACGTTTAAACCTGTGTGTAGACTTGTTCGAGAAGTATAGTGAGGATGATCAGTTCGCGTGAATTACGTTCAAATCTTATTAGATTTGTGTAGTATACACAAATCTTCGTGAAGGTAGGTTTGGTTCGAGCGAATTACGTTCAAATCAATGTGCAGACTCAAAGGTTCGAGTAGTATACACAGATCTACGTGAATGAATGTTACATTTTGTATACTCAGATCTACGAGAAAGACAGTTGGTTGAAGTAGTGTACGAGTAGATATACATGAAATGCTATGAATGGTATACGGTCATTTTAATGAGAACATGTTTGATTCCTTTGAAGATGACGTAACACACACATGTACTGCACCTTTTAAATTTAGTAATAAATACAGCATGCCGAACAAATAAATTAAACTGCATCATACTGCTGTTTCGTCATCCCAGGACTCTTCAGTGATGCTAGGGGCCAAAAGGTAGGAATCTAAAATTTCTAAACTAATTTTGAAGCAGAAGGGTCAGGTGCGTAAAATCCTTTTGATTTATTAATTTAGAAGTAAAATTAAACTAGTTCTGTATAATTTCAAATCGTGTACTACGAAAATGTGTATATTTAGTACCTTTCCACTACTCAAATGAGATTAACTGTGGCTATGGAGGCTCAAGCAAACCTCGGGGACTAGAAAATCCACCAGCAGAGTTTGCCACCTCCTATCATAAAGATGACGTAACACAAACATATAAAGTCATTGAAATTATGATTGAAGGTAACATATGAAATGAAATTGACATGTTTATATATATATAAAAGATATATTGCCCTGGCTGTTGCATAGCAACTATATCAATGACAACGTTGATAATTACACTATCTATGCTCTTTTAAATCAATGGACGTAATGAATAATAATTAATTGATGAATGCCAGTTTTTACTGTGATGTATTTTTCACGATTTGCATCTGCTGCTTTATGTGTGTGGAATTTTCCAATTTTATTGGAAGTCACTGTCAACGAGTAGATTTTGAAGTGAAATGTAATTGAAAGCTTATATCGTGTATGTTCCATTATTAGACAGTGATGGTGAAATATCGGAAAGTATGGTAATACTCTTTGTAATCTAGCAATGCATCGCCTAGCTGATATAGAGTAATTGATTTCGCGTTTCATTTCAAAGCATTGTGTTGCAGCACGGGTGCTCTTTACTCGCGCGCCCAGAGGAATATCGCCTTCTCATAGATTTTCCATTTTGTAATCTGACTACATGGCACGATTTTTTCCTAATATCACAGGGAGAGGGAAACAGGTTCCTCCTTTTGTACAAGATACAATTCAATTGTGTAACTGTATCTCATGAATGCAGTTCTAAATTGATAGCCACAGACATGAAATATTTACGAAACCTCTACGCTTTCAGATAAAAGACGGAATATCAAATATTGACATGTCGACTTCTATCATAGAGAGGGATACCACAAGTGTTAACAATGTTTAATTCATTACTTATTCACTGGTATGACCTAAGGGAACTCTATAGGAGTACACCTCAAACGTCAGTCAGGACATCAGCTCGTGAGGGACTTCCAAGGCGTGTAATATACACTCTGTCAACCATAATTGCCAAATTTGTAAATGAGCACCTTTAGGGATTACCGGGAGTGGCAAACTGACACTGAGTCTGGTGCTCCACTTTATCCGGTTTTCTGGCCTATTGAACAGCCACCGTCATATTATCAAGAGCTTCCATCAATAGTTCTGTCGCCTATAATTGTCAAATTGTGTGAAAGCTCTTATAATGGCAGGATGTGGCTTATACGTCAACTGGTTTACCATTCTCTATCATTTCAGTGTTCTTTCTTGCACCTGAATTAAATATCAATTGAGGATCTATTGTCACATCGTTGGCTTATCTACATTACGTGTACTATGTAGGTAAGGCAATGTATGGCAAACAATGAATATTTAAAATATGATAACCAACACTTATATTTATATATTTTGTTTATCAACATATAGTTGTGATGCGCACATATACGTAAAGTATGAGTCTAAATATGTTTTAACGTCAAGAGAACATTAGTCAGTTGGCAGTGGACCTCATGACGTCACTATGTCCCTAATTTATTGGGAATATTTACATTTGCTCCCCATCCTCCCATTGCAATGCATTGCAAAAGAAAATGTTGCTAGGAGAACAAAAGATTTGCTATTATAAGAGTCATAAATCTCATTTTCACTGTTGTTGACACTTAGTTTGTAGGTTAAACGTTGCTTTACATAACTAAATAAAGAGTGATTCCTCCATAAACAATTAAATATAAGTCATAAATAATTCAGTAAATGTTGTTATGGTCCTATAACACACATTTCTAGTAAAGCTTTATGTGGGTACACACCAGCATCAGATATGTGTACCATAACAACATTTGCAAAATGTTTCATGTAGATATAAATATAAACCTCGTCATATTAACCACATAATTGTCCGCCAATACCATGCTTGTGAAATTATTCCAGTTCTGACGGGAAAATATGATTTTTTTTATTAACTGGTGGATTTATTATGGTATTAAACGGTTATTAATCAGATATAAATTACACATTTCATACACATGAATTAAGCAAGTCACTGTATCCATGAAAAGGTGAACTATATTGTATTGCGCATTGACTTTCTGCAATAGATATTGAATGGTTATTTTCCTTCGCGACATAACTGACCTGTGGACGCTTGGCTTCAGCACAACAAAAATGGACGTTTTTGAACCGTTTTGTATGAATATCTGTGTTAAATGGCTGCATGATAAGTAAAACACATTGTTAGTATCATATAATGCTAGGTTTATTTTTGGCTCGAAACTGAAAGACGAAAAGCGTCTTTCCTAATCCATGCCAAAATAAACCTTGCTTTGTAAGATATTTACCATGTATTCTCTATTTACGTCGAGACCAATAACATTTTTTTCTATTCATAGAGGCATAATGAACATTCGAGTGTGTGTGTGTGTGTATGTACAAATTGAGTGCTGGAGACTGGGTATGTTGAGGTATGTGTGCTGGAAACAGGGTATGTTGGTGTATGTGTGCCGGACACAGGGTATGTTGGTATATGTGTGCTGGAAACCGGGTATGTTGGTGTATGTGTGTCGGAGACAGGGTATGTTGGTGTATGTGTGCCGGAGACAGGGTATGTTTGGTATGTGTGCCGGAGACCGGGTATGTTGGGTATGTGTGCCGGAAACAGGGTATGTTGGGTATGTGTGCCGGAGACAAGGTATGTAGGGGTATGTGTGCCGGAGACAGAATATGTTGGTGTCCTGCTTTTTTGTGATCTGATGCCGATTTTGTTTTTCAATGCTGTCTCATTTACAGTGACAGAGGGTGAACCAGTTGTCGTTAACCTTTATGCCATTATTCTCTTATGTACTTAGAACCATATATTCGGTGAAATAACTGTCTTGACTTGAATCATATGTTGCTGAATAATGTTGTATCATTAAGCAGGACGTGTCGTGTTAACAAATAATCGGAGTAAAGCATTGCGTGTTGTAGAGAGTAGTGTGACGTTGTTATTGGAATAGCGTAATAAAGAAGATATTAACATGCAGTTTCTAAAAATAGAAACTCCGAATCAATATCATAAATCACCAGCATCAGCGTGATAAGGTCCAACGAATGAGAAAGCAGAAGTATTTATGTCATCTAGTACTTTAAGACTCTTTCATGACCAGGAGTGTAAGATGTGGAATTTCCCCATTTCAAATGTGATAAAACCCGTGGCTGTGCGGAATTTTCCTGTCTTACATCTTTGATCATTAAAGAGTTTTTTCTCATTTCAACTCCCAGAAAAAAACCTCAAAAATCATATAACTGCATTTAGACTGGCTACCATATTGAAACTATTAACTTTTGCTTTTACCGTTTTGGCGATAACGACTCGGTCAGCGAAATTAAGCATTTCCAATATTAAAAAAGATTTGTTGCTCAGACAAAAGCCTCTTACTAATGTGTAAGGTAAAATACGTAAAATGTTTAATTGGAAGTTGGTGTTTTCATGTCCTTTGTCCTCCATTGCCACGTCACGTACGCTGAAATGAGGTGTAAGATAGAAAATTCCTACACCCCGTTCATACCCTGGACAGCTGTTTCTTTTACTGACGGAAATGAGATAATATAAAACATTTTTTTTATAAGCAGGAGTGCAAGATAGGGGAGTTCGCCTGGGCTGTTTTCAAAATTAGTAAAACCAAAGGCTTTGCGGAGGGGGTTTGTAACCTTGCTGATCAGTCATTGTGACGTCATGTCACGCGAAGATCCCTACACCCCTTTCTCACCCTTGGTAACTGTATACACGGAAATGAGAGGCAAATATAGCATTTGGTCAAAAAGATAGTTATATTTTCTTAATCATAATTTGAATACAACGCAAATGTGTGGAGCCCATACCAGGTGAATGATGTAGAATAAATCGAGATAGCGCAAAGCAGAACGACAAAGCTAATTCCTTGTCTCAAAGACCTATAATATAGCGTTCGTCTGACGAAGCTGGGAATTAAAACCCTCGTATATATCATAAACGTCTGAAAAGGTACGAACAATTTCTATGGCAACAAAGTTACCACCGGGATGTTTGACCGAAACATAGGAGACAGATCGATCGAGAGGCAATTCACAAAAACTGAAGACAAAATTTTGTAGATTGGATATCCGAAAATTCTCTTTTGGACTAGGAATTGCCGATATATGGAACAGCCTACCCCATTCGGTCGTACAGCCAACAACTATTAAAGACTTTGAAATTGGACACCCATTGGAAATGTTTGGAACTGAAATTTAACCATCTTGCTAGCTTCAGATCTATTACTACTAGTAAAAGTGATTATTAATTTTATTTCATTTTATGTACTTATTATGGATATAGAGGCATGGTAATGCCAGCGTCTATGTTATATTCTATTAAATCAACATTGATATCACCGCGGTATACAAGCGTTTCATCGCACATTTTTTTTACCCAGTACAACAAACCGGTAGTATTGCATGAGAACAAATCAATTGATAAGCAGTTTATAATACTAGTAATAAATATGATATGCATTTCCGGAAATATGGAGGTTGCTTTCATGATATCGATTTTTAAGTAAATATGGCGTCAGGCATTCGAACGTTATTAATTATTTATGTTTCATACAGTAAACAGTGTCATATAATTTACAGATTAGAATCAGTTATAGGGTGATTGAAATATTGTACATCATTATTATAAGTCTTATTAATTCCCTGTGGAAATATCAAGTTGTATAATAAACATTTCATCATATTACAGTTTTAGATAAATCGTTGTAATTCGAGCGTATAGCATTAGATACATGTACGTTTCATCATTTTCATAAATTTATATTTCCCCTGAAAGTATTTAATTTTACTAAAAACTCTATATGCAGAACACGAGTTAGATATTATGTTTCTCATGGAGCTAGTTCAGATGATATAATGAAGCAGCAGTGTATGATATATGAAACGTTTTGTTGACATTATATGTGACGGTTATATATTTCTTCCACGTTGTATTATTACATGTTTACAATATACGTGTTTATGACAATATAGTAGACCAGATGAACTTGTGTAGGTTTTTGTCATTAGGATAATGATGGTCATCATCTGCTGCCCAGTAAAAATGTCCAAAACAGGCGAGTTTTATATGTATTATTGGGTCTGGTCATCAAGGTTTTACCCAAAACGCAAAGTTTAATATTCTGTTTCACATTTCGCTCTTATCGCAGTTCACACTAAATGCGAGTTGTATATTCTGTTTCTCCTTTCATGTGTATATGTAGTATCTAGTCTTTTCATAAGAGTTTTACACAACACGCAAGTTTAATATTCTGTTTCTTATTTCGCTCTTATCGCAGTTCAAACAAAACACGAGTTGTATATTCTATTTCTCGTTTTACATGTACATGTAGTATCGGGTCTTTTCTTTTTGGGTTTTACACAGAACATATTCTGTCTCTCATCTTGCAACTAATTTCAGGTCCGTTAATTAGATTTTTACACAAATCGCTTAAGTTTAATATTCTGACGTATTCTCATTATGATTTTGTAGTTTACATGGTATAGGGCAAAAACTACTACGCCATCTTGTCTCTTTGTTCTTGAAAGCTCTTCCTTCTTAAAAACGTCCAGTAATAAACGGACCGAAATGGCACCACTGACTTGGTGCATACAGAACAGGAAACCTGCAACTCGTTACTGGTCCCGCGATGGTTAGTCCCTGGAATGCAGTCGTAACTAGCTACTAACGGAAATAATTAACGCACTTAAATCGACATATACTTTGTACAATTGAGATTCATTAGTCAATAATCTGCAAGAGAAACACGTTTTGTTGCAATGTGAACGTCTTCGGAGATACTGCCGATGTAATAAAGATGTTTAGTATTTAGCTAAACCTGTATACGCACGCGGTACAAATTGGAGAAAACAACGAAAACCTATGCTGCTAATATCTCCAAACTGGCACTCGCTTCGCCAACAACAAACCACACGGCACGTGAAGATAAAGGGTAATTATTCCTTTGGAACACACGGCTACAAAGCATAGCTCCATTTAACACCTCGACATAGATACCGTGATGCCAAGTCAGTACAGTTATGACTTACGTTCCGTGTAGCTAACCCTCGTCTTGGAGAGACCAGCGTCTCCAATCTGATAATAAATACATCCTGTATTGTTAGTCTGAAGACATTTTCTTTGGAGAGAAGTACAACTTGGAGCTCGGCGTAGCTCGACTTCCACCTCAACGCTTATATTGTTCAGCTTTGATATAAGGGGATTCCCTTCTTTACATTCAAACGTAAAACGTTCGTCGTTGTCGTTATAAAATAGTTGATGATAAAATGTTGGTATCCTAAGAAAGATTCGCGGATGAAATAGAAACCATGATAGACTGTATGAGTAGGCGTTTAGCGATGTGGAAAATCGAACGAGGGATATTGTGTGGAGGTTTCATTGTGTATATATACTGTATATAATCAAGAGGCATTATAACAAGGTTTTACTATATATGCATGTAGGAACGACGTACATGGTATCGAGGTTTCAATGTGTATGTATACTGTTTATAAACAGGAGGCATTTAACAAGGTTTTACTATATATATAAACGAGGGACATTGTATCGAGGTTTCATTTTGGGTAAATACTGTTTATAAACAAGAGGCATTATAACAAGGTTTTACATAGAAACGAGGGACATTGTATCGAGGTTTCATTGTGTGTATATATACTTTATATAAACAAGAGGCATTATAACAAGGTTTTACTTTATATAGGAACGACGTACATTGTATTGAGGTTTCATTGTGTTTGTATACTGTTTATGAACAGGAGGCATTATAACAAGGTTTTACTTTATATAGAAGCGAGGGACATTATGTCGAGGTTTCATTGTGTAAATATACTGTTTATAAACAAGGGGTATTATAACAAGGTTTTATTATATATAGAAACGAGGGACATTGTATCGCGGTTTCATTGTGTAGGCCTATAAATACTGTTTATAAACAAGGTATTATACATGTAACGAGGTTTTTACTATAAACGAGGGGCATTATATCGAGGTTTCACTGTATATCAATGGAGGGCACTATATCAAAATGTTACTGTAATCGAATAATTGGTATTATAACCCGGTTTTACTGTATTTATAAAAGAAAGGTGGTATATCGAGGTCTTATTGTATATATTAACGAGGGCAAAATATCGAAATGTTACTGTATATAAACAAGGGGTATTATAACCCGGTTTTTCTGTATTTATAAAAGAAAGGTGGTATATCGAGGTCTTAATGTATCTGTAATCGAGGGCATAATATCGAAGTTTTGCTGTATATAAACAAGGGTCATTTTAACACGAATAAACTGTATTTATAAACGAAAAATAGTATATCGAGGTCTTGCTGTATGTTTTACTGTGTATATAATCAAGGTTCATTGTATTGAGGCATAATTATATATATGGGAGCAGAAACACTTGTGACTTGAAGATGTCTTTTTTTTATGCATAAGATTTTCACTGCATAGTGGTTCCTGCAGTTTTATATACTACAGAAGTGGAATTGTTCGTGGTTTGGAAATTTTCGCTTATTTCGCTGGCATTGATCTCTGTGAATATATCTACACGCGATCATATTAAACACCACTCAAACTCCAATAGTATTATAGGTACACAGTACAAAACAATATGACGGAAGCGCAAGAATTGTCACATCGCGAACAGTTTGGAGGCTGGCTACGTGAAAATTATCACGCGCGAAACTATTGGCTTTTACAGTACATTAAGTCTCTTGGTGCACAACACTATCTTATCACCGAAGTTAGATTAGACTTTGCACATTTCATTCTACAGACTTTCAAGGAATATATTTTCTTATTTCGTGATTCTAATTACAAATCAAGGTAAAATGTTTACATTTATATGTGTAAGGCTGAAATCAAAATCTATACCTACCTGTACATTTTATGTTGCTCCAAAATGTTCAGCTTGATGTCAAACGTGTAAGGATATCGAATAACGCTAGAAACTCGCTGCACATATTTAATAATAATAACAATTCGAGGTTCTTATCTACCGCTTTATCACGACATTAAAGTGCGCCTCAAAGCGGTTCACAAATTATTATCCGTGGTTATAGGGCCTTAGCAACTAGCCTATATCGTTCTCAACTCCCTAGGGAGCATACAACCGGTGCTGCCATTTCGGCGCTCCCATATTTGGCGGTATATCAAGGTAATATACACCTTAGTGACAATATACAAACTATCTATGCTGTTCAACCGAACATAACGTAGACATTTACAGATAAAGCAACAGAAACGCAAACTCGTAACAATAACTTTGACGTAGATATACAATGTATGTTGGTAGCTAGGGAGCTAGGGGGCAAATGAAACGCCAATGGCATTATATCAAGACGATCCTGATAAACATATTTGAATTCTACTTGTACTGAGTCGACCATAATAAATATTTAGATACATGTGAACTAGACTTTTAAATTTTTCGAATGGATTTTACATTTGGTACATCTCGATCTTCAATCCGAGGTGTTCCGAGTGTGGCGGTTACTGAAGGTCGCTGACACATGATAAGCGTGTTTGTAGAGTATGAGTACGGTGGAATAGTTTTACCAACGTGAACCATGTCCTCAGTTTATTGTGTACGGAGGTTGACCTTGGTTATTACAAAGAGACATTCTTATCTGTAGCTGTCTGGCGGTTATATAATAAACTCGTCTATATAGGCGTACAATGGTGAACTAGCATGTCTTTATTAAGTTACCTCGGTTACCTCCCCTTAGAAACCACTTGCTAGCTTATTCCAGCAAGCTGAAAGCGGTGGTTATGACGTTACAGTATCTACGGCAGCATGACAGTCCCAGACCTTACAGTCGCCTTAGAAGAATATTACGTTATTTGTCATATGGTGTTTACTGTTGAAATTGTGTACATGTAGGGCAAGAAAACACACTTCTATTTGTTAAAAAAACGTGGAGGTATTACATTTCTTACTGATAAAGTCCTCGAAAATAGTCATAATGCGGAAGAGTTTTTTTATTTCTTCGATATTTGGGGAGATTTGTGTATGTGTCTTCATGCCCAAAAGGTCACAAAAAGGGTACCATATATCTTTCATTTTCTTAAACGAGATTTGTGGTGTTCGTACCTTATTTCATTCCCTGGAATACCGTTTCCCAGTGCCAATTGATTTGAAGCGTTGTTTTTTTCAAGTAGGCAAGTATTTACTGCATACTGGTTTCAACAGCACAACCACATACATATTTTATATGACGTAAGTACATGCATATACTCCGTCAATTAACGTCAATTAACGTTAATGATGCACAGTTCAATATAATTTATAAGATAGAGTAAGATATATTGGGCGTTCTTATTTGAATCCATCCCCCAGCCTCTTCGTACATTCTAGAGTGTAACAGAGACTAATTAGAAGCCCCTCTATATCGACACCAAAGGGAAAATTCCGGAATTGATACCGGATGTGATACTACACACGTCTCAGGGGGGATACCAGACGAGGAGCAGAGATCGCGTTCATTTCCTTCCATCTCCCAAAGGAATTCCGACGAACTATTACCATCCTAAGTTTATTAAGTAAATATACTCTATTTTCCTAGTAGCCACAGCTACTAACCGAAAAATCCATTGATGAAAAACGTTGAACGAAATTCGGCTTACACCAAATATACGTTTTCTAAAACGACCAACTTGTGCTAGCAATGTTCCGGATTGACATTCTGTTCGGTATTTTCTCAAGTGTGACAAGACATATTTGATTTTATTTCAGTGTAGCAGCTATTTCTCTTTTTATTGAATACTGGCAATTCTACAGGCAACAGATACAGAAACTATATAAGCATTGTATTTTTAAATGATATGCAATAATATTAAATGTCTTTTTTTCAATATAAGACCCGATAGGTGTTATTAATATCAGAGCATGCTTGTTTCAAACTTTCCCATGATCGTAAAATCAATATTTTTGTCGATGCTCCGTAAAATTGACATTAAGTCAGTGTAGCTAATTTTAGATCCGATAATCATATTCTGGTTCGGTTTAGCCTAGCTAGTTATAGGACCGTTCAATCGATATTGATGAACCGCTTCTAATTTTGGATCAGAAAGACGGTTTTCTTGCTCCAGTGAAGTCAATGATCATTGAAGCAGAAAATAAGTGGCAACTCACAATCCTTGCGAATGATAGCTTTAGAGGCTGTGTTTTGTCTGTTTAATTTGCAACAATGTCAACTTTTATTTAATATCTATTGCCCGTTCATTTATGGGTTTTTTTCAAAACCCAAAGCGGCGCGAAGCCGAGGTTTGATCTGTTAACACGCATACCAATCTAGGATAACAGCTTTAACCAATCGAGAGGAGCGGTTAAAGTATGTCCTTCAGTATTATCTCCCCTGCCGTGCCCTGTGGCTGTGGACGTAGGATGTTCGTTTGACTGTTACTGTAGCTATTATCTCCTCCACGCAAGTCTGTTCATATAAATAAACGGACAGATAAACAGATTTAGATAATTTTTAATTATGAAATCTACATATTTTGCTATTACCGCACAATCGTTCATTTTTAATGAAGTGAATTTCTACAATACAGTGGATTTATACAATGTAGATAAGATTTTGGTTGTTTATAAAATTTGCTGGCTAGACATGCAGTCATGACGTGTCGCGCAAACATTCACGGGTTGTCATGAACACAGTTCTCATTCCTAAGTTTTCTCTCTCAGAATACACCTGCTTGATCACTGTTAACCAATTAGAGATGACCGTTTAATTGCACGGATTGTACATTTACTTATAATTTTCGTCGACTGAAAGGTCCCACGTGTTTTTTTAATTATCGGTAAGTCAATTTCATAACCGATAGGTTGGGTTCAGTAGCTTTGCTGCATTTTCTTGTTTTTTCAATAACTATGTTTGTGTAGCGGAACTACAAAATTAGAACCGATATTCCGGGACCATACAGGTGAACACCACAAGCTGCATCCAAAGAAAGCAACCTCACGATTTTACTTTGAACAAATACCGGAAATGCGTGTTACAATGCGTTATTTGTTTGAAACGCAGAAACTTCCGGCTGCTATCGTCTTCCATGTATGATCAGAAGATTTTTGTTTTGTTTTCTATTACTGCATATATGTAATCCCGAGATTAATTTAGAATTTGTTGTTTTGGAAATATTTTTATAAACACAGGTTACGTGATTAGGGAGCAAGTGCACTTCCGGTAAACAATGAACATAACATGATAAATACGTGTGTGCATTTTTCATTTGAATGTATTAGTTTTATGAGAAGATGCCTGGTTGCTGAACATTTCAGAAGGGTTTGATACTCCAGACATTTTGCTCTATATTTACTTCTATTTTACCTTCAATACCAACTTCACACCGGACGGAAGTGTGCTTAAGTCGCTAGTGTACCACGTGACCACAAATTCACGCCGGTTACTTTCGTTTCAGAAACTTGAATTTTTTCGAAGGTATTTGTCGACAACACAAAATCACAAATTTTGAAGTCGCTTGTAAGAAACGACAAAATACTGTACACAGATATTCAAATCACTATACAAGTTGTGCAAATACCTCAAACATCGCCGGTTCCATAAGACCTATATATGTGGGCTTACAGTTAGATACCAACTCCTGTTTGCTTGTGTTCCAGATCCTTAGCAACCTGCTGGATATTGTCAAAGAGAGGGCTGACGATGCGGAGGCAGAACTTGAAAGACTGATTGAGTCCAAAAGTTTCTCTGCAACCTCTAGTGAAAACAGTGCCCGGACCGTCAGTACACTTAGCAACGTCAGTTCCGGAAGTGACGAAGTATTCGACGGATCCGGTTCGGTTCCTGGATCTCCGGACACAGGCGGTCGCCACCTCATACAGAAGAACTGGGAGGTAGGTCCTTAATTGGCTCTTTTAAAAGGAATCTTTTTTAAATGTGAGGTAACCCATTTCCCTTTTTTACTGTATTTAGCATGCTTACTGAAATCCTATGTTGGTTAAATGAAAATCAGACTTGCCCTTTATAAATGTTTATATTAGATATAGATATCATATCCTTGATTTGTAGTGCGACTCTGTTGATACAGATTTTTACAATTCTATTTTTGTTTGACTTTTCCTTTCTATTGGCTGAACTTCTGTTAAAACGTTGCAACCCTGCATTTGTGTCTTTAGCTCTTCTTCACTCCGTGTGTTTATTTTTTCTTCAAAAAATGCTTCACTTATTTTCCTTACAGAAACCATACCAGGTAATATGCTATTACGGTACGGAGATTGTGTCAATTACAAACTATAAATTGATAACAAATCAAAACCCCTATTTCTAATCAATATCAAAATTCACAAATAAAAAGCATTTCTATCCCAATTATATGCATATTTGGCTTTTGATAATGGACGATAATTCTACCTTAAGTAGGATTCATCGATTTTTGAAATTTGATCCCCTTAGTCGTATTTTGACACAGTCCCGCATGTAGTAAGTATCATTTTGAGATGGCCTTATTTATTTATAGCATTTGGTTGATGCTGTAGCTAGTCATGCAACTACACATAATATCATATACTAGTTTTATTAGGTTTAATATTGGCTATGGACGTCTATATTGGCAAAATAACGTAACAAAATAAATCTAGAGTGTGTTAGACGGGGAAAGTAAGAAACATAAAGAAATTTTCGGAAACATGCAGAGATAAAGCTTGGCTTAATATCATAAAGACAATGGTACCACAGTAGTACCGAGAGCGAGATGGTCGAAAATAAAGAAACGGAGAGAATGGCAAATAAACAGCGATAGATAGATATTTCTACAGACGTTCATCATAGCAGACAGAATAACAGAGAATAAAGTAGAAAGGCATTGAAACACATACTAGAAATAGAGAGACAAGAATAGACAATCAGGGAATAGACAGAAAGAAAATGGTAGAAAGAAACTCGCAAATAGACATTATGAGAGAGAGAGAGAATCATGAACAGAAGAGAGAAACAGACTGAGGTACAGTCGTGGTTACAAAACAGAGAAAAAAGATACAGAAATAGACAGACAAATGAAACCGAACATTGGACAAACAAAGGTACACAGGCATATAAACAGATACAATGAAAAGAAGAGGGAGAAGTAAAGACCGGAAACAAGACACCAAGGAAAGGAAGACAGAGTAGATAAAGGCAGACGTGGAGAAAGAACATACACGTGGACATGCTAATGTAAACTGTAAAGTCTGGTCTCGCTCAGATATAAAACAAATACTTAGCACTATACATCTTTATACGTGGCAGTGTATCGTCTGCTCCATATACAATATGTAGTTACATTATAAGTGTCCCTTGCCATCGGCACTCCACTTTTCCAATTCACCACTTCCGGTATTCATTCCCAGACTATTACTGAGAAGTACGAGTATTTTGTTAAATCCGCCGGTCGCGATGAAAGACGTGCGCCTAATAAGATGGCTGCTTAGACTTCCGGTTTTCACAAAACTCAATCCTGAGCATTATTTACCGGCATAGAACTTTCGTTATTTTGATCGAAGGATGATTTATAGGCTACTACATAGACAAGATGAAGAAACTGTTTGTATGTGGATGTTTTGATTATGGATTATATCAAAGGTTTCTCTTACAGCGTTGGCTCACAACCAGACAAGCTATTCTTCGAATGATGTTGGGCTATCTACATGTATATACAACAAGTGTATACTGAAGATCTCCCCATCAGCTTATCTTTAATACCTCTAAATAAGCTGGGACTAACAAACAAAACAAAAGCAGCCAGAATAGGCGGCCATTATCCGGCACATGACATTTTCTCTCGGCTTCTGGTTCGCTATTTAACCATATAATAGGGAGAGCGAGTTATCTATCTGTGGGAGTAATTGCGTCATTTTCGAAGCGTCGTCCCCGCTACAAGATATTTCTCTCGGATACTGGCCGACGATTGCTGCCCCGGGGATAATTCGTCAGAAACGGTATGATATATCTGTATTTCCGCGTCTTCTGTACCGGTACCTCATTAGCGAGTCAGTAATTTATAAACAATATGTGATGAGGCCTGTGCCGTTCCTTGTCGGCTCGCATCTGTTCGTAGATTCACCACTTTCAGGCAGCTGCTCGAACAAATCCTCCGCGAGATATATCATATGTTCCTAGTATTTTCGTTACGAGAGGTACTGACAACGGATTCAAATACCACCTGTTAAACACTTGTTTTTTGCGAAATATAAATGTATAGTAATTTTTCTACTTACCATATGACAAAACGATTCCAAATTTAAAAAAAGAAACGTCGAATTTTCATCTAAATACATATAATACATCAAATTTTATTTTCTAGTTAAAAATAACACGTGTTATTCCCGAAAATGTTACCTAAAAATGAACTGTCTGCAGTAATTCAGTGACGTCAGGAATGCTTAACTTTAGGTCGGAAGGGTT
Organism: Mimachlamys varia; assembly: GCA_947623455.1. Lineage (NCBI taxonomy): Eukaryota > Metazoa > Mollusca > Bivalvia > Pectinida > Pectinidae > Mimachlamys > Mimachlamys varia. Next base: position 33,686,589 of record OX392540.1, read on the forward strand.
AATTGCATTTAAAGAAAGTATCGGTTTCATAACATTTTTGGGAGTCCTATAATGAGCCAATATAATTCAAGAGCTTACATTGTTGTGTGTAGCATACCAGTCATTGACGGGAAAATATGCGGATGTACTTATGCAATAGCTCGGATGTGATGCCGACTTTTGAGAGCCATTTAAATATCACACCGAAGGCACCGGCAACTTCATTGAACCTAGGAACCAGCAACCATCGTAGGAATCAGCAACATCAATGAAATTCTCCACCTTTGGTAGGCATAAGCAATCTGAATAAAATATCCCATCTTGGGCACAAGCCACCTTAAAGAAATTCTCCACCTTATGCACCAGCGACCTCAATGAAAACCCCACCGTAGACATCAGCGACTTCAATGAAAACCCTACCGTAGACATCAGCGACCTCAATGAAAACCCTACCGTAGACATCAGCGACCTCTATGAAAACCCTACCGTAGACATCAGCGACCTCAATGAAAACCCTACCGTAGACATCAGCGACCTCAATGAAGATACTTCCACAAAATGCCACCAGCAATTTCAATGAAAGACTCCAACCGAAGGCACCAGAAACATCGAATAAATGCTCTACTATAGGCACTATCAACCTCATTGAAATATCCCACCGCAGGCACCAACAGTCTCCCGTCCGATCACGTGATTCTGACAAGTTTAACTTAATCATGATTAAAAAAAAAAATTGTCATGGTTACTCGAAAATCAATCGTTCTGCAGTAATGCTTTCGATATAATGCGCATTGATTAATTGCCACTAACCGCCAACATATGACAGGCCTCCTTTCATGTATTATTTAATATTAATAACGCCAAACTTTCTTGAGAACAAATTGCTGGCAATATAACGAAGTTTTCTGAACTTCGAACGAATTTTGCGATAGAGCGCTTTTGAAGAAGGCGTGGTAAATCATACCACATTCCGGTAGGTAATCAAAGTCGGTTATATGTTTTAATTCCCCTGATATAAAAATAGGCACGTGGTTTAAAACAACATATAATAATCGCATGTGCTTCTACCTTTAAAAGCCCCCTCCTGTGAAATCTATAAGATCCCCAGAACAGCAGCCCTTGAAATACTTAGCACAGCGACTACTCCATACATACGTAGTCTGGTGATAAACCAGTTATTGGAAACGCGAAATCGGGTCAGAATCTACTTTTAGAAAAAAATAAGCACATGCCTTACTTTTCATGTAGTGCATGTCTGTTTTATAGTGATAGAAACACTGATGTACGTGTTCACATTAAACACAAGCAGAAATAATAACTCCATTTGTAAATCATTCATATTTAGTCACAGGGAGTACAGGTTGTGTTTGATATGTATGATATATTTCATGGTGCATCGACTTTAAAAGTGTCTCAAACAAATTTTATAAAGTAGCAATGTTGCCTGAGAATGAGTATGTGTGAGAGAGAAATTGTGCCCGATAGGTCACTGAGAATAAGGTTATTAAGATGCAACTTGAAAATGTAATTGATTTATAAGCTTCTATGACGTAAATAATTTAGATCAAATTGGGGGAAAACACTTTGGTACATGTGCCATACCTTTACCACTTACATTCTGACATTACTTCACAGTCATAGTAAATGTTCGCTCTCTGAACAAACTCTTCAAACTGACAGGGAATAAAATATATAGGCAATACTATATAAATATATGATAGCTAGAATGAACTATACAGAAATGATATCAATACAAGTAGGTCACTTTGGGGTTATTACATTTGTATCGGTAATCTTGAATAGAACTTTCAAAAATGATAGGTACATGTAATCAAATGTTTTCATATATTGTGAACACATCTTTGTCAATGTACGTTGCGTTTAAGGTTGATGAGAATTAGGTAACTAGTAAAAAATGCATATCATTTTCACAGCATTGCGTCGAAAACTACTTACCATGAGTAATTTATCATTTCGAGATTTTTTATTCTCTGTTACACGTATTGAATACCAATATACCACACCAAAACATGCATTGCCCAAAAAGCGTTGTTATTATATTGGATCACTGAGAATGAGGTACTTAATTCGTTATTGCCATGCCAACCTACGACTAAAACATTTTAAAGATATAACACTGCACTCATTAAATATATGTTAACCACAGTAGACCAACATCATGTTCAAGCACTGTAGAACATTCAAGTTAATTACTGTATGCACTGAAGGTCACTGTGAATGAGGTAATAAAACACCATGAATGTTCACGTAAAATAAGGTAAAAAAATACATAAGGATCACTGGGAATGAGGTAAATATAAAAGAACTAATCACACCGAAGAAAATTAAAATTAGGCAACTTGCATATGTAAATGTACATATATCTTATATTAATTTTACATGTACATATATTTTTTTGTTCAGAGATTTGGTTTCATTCACGTCACAAAATGATGAATCTTACATAATGCTTATTGCCGTAAAGAAATATTGAAATTGATTACATAGATGATCATTTTGAATTAAGTACAATTGTAAAGGAAATGTCATGGATTATGAACGAAAATGGATTTTAAAAGATATATGCCAGATGATAACTAAGAATAAGGTAACTTGAAAATAAAATGTCGGGATCGATCACTGAATACTTGGTAAAAATGAAAAGTAAACTACTATCGAAAACCATTGAGGTTAAGGTAAATGTCATAAGTATAGCTTACGGTAACTAGGAACACTTACGGTAACTAGGAACAAGGTGACTGATCTTAGGGAATGGGCTTACTCTTTTATAGATTTGTCATTAGCGGTTTGTGTTGTGTCAAACTGCTTCTTTTCCTGAACAACTTTTTGTCGTTTCACCAATCGAAGTCATCAATCACAACTTTTTTGTCAACTATTTTGATTAGTATTTTTCGGTTTCAATTTTGATTAGGATTTCAAAACAAAATAATTTCTAGTTTTAAGAAATCATGGATCCCAATGCAACAGCGGTTTATATTTTTTTCTGGCTCCTTGAATCCTTGAAGGCTGTTTTTTTCTTCTTTATTTTTAAAAAAATTATTCATTTCCATTCAGGAATGGAGATATCTTCTTTCTTGAAATTAAAAATCCGACATCCGTCACTAAAAATTATGTCTTTCCTAACTGGAGTCCAGTTTCTTGCTTGTTGCATTAATGGAAATGCGTGGTCACTAATGCCTTGGTCTGGTGGGAGATTAAGAATTATCACAATAAAGCACCATTACAGTGGATTTATCACCGACATCACCATATCAGATTAAGTTGTGATTTATCATCTATTGTCCAAAGTTAAGGAGATCGGTATTGCGCTGAAATCAATGCCCACACTTTGCCATTATGAGAAACAGATTGATACATATAAAGTTGCAATTATTGGAAATCCTGCTTTCATTTATGTCGAAAGAAAGTCTCTTTTGTGACGATGATCGGCCTCTGAAAATTAATATGAAGCTGTCGCTTTGAATAAAGTGACATTCAGAATGTATGCTGATATAGCTAAATCATTACTGGTGTAGCAAATATCATTGGCTTGTATTGCTTCACAACTGGATGGTTTGATCAGGCTATCGCCTCATGTGGCTAAACCATTGACTGATATGATCATTTGTGACTCTTGTAGGTTATTACATTTATAAGTATTGGGCAAGTTTTATGGTCGCCATCTTTGTCTCATTGAGAAAAATTCTGTATCTTTAAGTGATATGAAGATGGACGTTTTTGAGTATGCTCGTTAGTATGTTTACTTGTTGTGATTGACAATGATACTCGGTTCTCATTTTGAGAGCATAATGTTTACTTAAATGTGACCAAGATTTACATGGCTGGTGTCGTCGATGAAGCAGAAGATGCTTACTCTTCCGGAACACCTGGTCTTATTCTCTTGTACTTTTACAAGAGTCTCCATGTAAATCTTTCCTTTGTTCATATTTTGCCCCTGGTTTAATCGATTTTAAGTTTGGATTTTGATTTTGTTAACGCTTCGGTATTCTATAATTTATTTTTATTGCTCAACCATTGACACGTACTGCCATACCATTAACTTGTGCTACTGAATATTTTATTTATTCAAATGGGACTAGACACCAGTTATTTATACTTTCGAATGTGATGCTACACCATTGCCTCATATTGCAAGACTATCTACTCATGTCGTTAAATACTTGACCTTCATTGTAAAACTGTCGACTAATGCCGCCAACCCATTGTTTTGTGTCGCCAAACAGTTGACTTGTGTCGTTAAATCATAAGTAATGTAGCAAAAGTAGTAGTGGCTCGTGTGGCTAAAAAGTTACGTTATGTCTGTTAACCAGCAGCTAGATTCGCTTTACCATGAGTGATGCAGTTTAACCAATTATTCTGACATATATGTGTGCCTATCTTTATGTTTGTGGTGTTTTTCTACTTAAATTGATACTTTAATGTCTTATAAATGCTATGTTAGGTTACTTGAGTTCGTAACGTTTATAATTTGGTATGCTTGATTATAAATGTTTATCTTATTATATTTATACGATATTTACTCGTGGCATAATTCATATAGCGATGGTTCCTTATTCCGCTTATCTGATTAAGCTTTGTCATCTTTTGTAGAATCAGTTTAAAAAGAGGATAAACTGTCTCGAGCGACTCCTGGCGGAAGAACGAAAGAAGGTGGCGACAACTGAGAAGAAATTGGCTCTCGTATCCACAGAAACCTTATCGTCCGCCATGTCTGATGACGCAAAGCTGCACGAGCGGGAGAAGGAACTCCTCGAATCAGAGGTAAGCTGTCATGTATACGTTCGATAAGTTCAAAGGTCAGTGATGTTGGTCGTACATAGGAGATACAGCCATGATCTGAAACCTTGCAGTCCGACCATACCTTGCTTTGATCAGAAGCGTAATGACAACATAATCCATGTGAGTGCTCCGAATCTTGTGGCATTCATCCCAGCATGCTTACAAGCACACACATCTGTTTACATTAGAGTTATAACCGTTTTATGTCCGAACTCACAGCGGATTCACCATCACTTCCAAAAACAAATTCAATGTGGATCTATAACGGACAAACCGATTGAATGATAAAATGGCCAGACATAAGAAAGCAATTACGGTTACGACTGTAGCCGTGGCATGAAAGCGTCTTCAAGAATGTTGTCCTCAATACTGAGCATTTTGAAGTGGCATAGAGTTGCTTATCTTTAAAATGAAAATAAAACAAACAAAAATGTAATACTTTTTAATGAATTAATTATAACGCACTCAAATTTTAGCGAAATAATCGAATTTTAACAGATAAGCGCAGTGATGAATTGGCACACTCACAATGCTTGCAATTCACTGTAATAAACACAATCATAGTTTAGTGGAATGCTTTCAGCGCGAAAATAGTTCAAATATACAGTATATGAACGAATTACTTCAGTAATGTCAACAGGTATCCTCTGGAGTAAGATGCACTGTAGAGTTAAGCTGGCCTAGTAAACTGTTAGAACTTTTGCCCAATCCTTTTGATTTTTTGATTTTTCAACAAAAAAAAACATGTTTTATTGTAAGTTAAGCAAATCAAAATAACTCATTTGAATATCTATCGAAAATAGCTGGAAAAGAATGTTAATCAAAAATGACAAAACGACTTCTTCTGACTCCGCGGTACTGAAAGGACGTCTTGACATAAAATAGTTCATTAATTTCAATATATTAGTTCTCCATATAGCTCCATCCAGCAATAAAAGTTCATGTGAGCATTATTTACTATATCTGTAGCATCACGCTAATCATTCCATGTACAGACGAACTTAGTATAACTCGAACAACACTTTTAATTATTTAAGTTTTTTATCGGTCCCGGCCAAGTGTTACAAAAATATTCAAACTCAGGACACTCGAATCTGTTAACTCGAAATTTTACCATGGTCCCGTCGATTTCGAGATAATGAGGTTCGACTGTATTGGGATTAAGTGTCATATTATGATATATTGCAATGAATTGAAAAGGCAAATGTTATTATGAGACTATAACAACATTTGTTGTTGAAACGTCATCAAAGCCATTGTTGCTGCAGTGTTCAAAGAGTTGTTGGAAATTAGAAAAATAAGCAAACTACTATTTATATATATCAAGATGAAGATCACGTAACACACACATGTACTGTATTTCGTATGTGACTTGATGTTTTGAATGCTGGAAATTAGAGACATCTGACGCAAATATTGTGTTTATTTTGTTAATGCATATGTTTATATGTATAGTTAAAGCCACTTATAAACTTATCATAGCATATTTTCTTTACAAATAGAGTAGATTTACATGTTGATACAACTAGAAACATTTAACAACGTATAGCCCGCATTTGTATTATAATTTGTTACAACAAAATCAACAGATAGTGCATAAAGCCCGTACTAGGCATCCTCTTTTGTAAAAAGTCGTATAGCCCGCCGGCAATACGAAGGAAATTACGTAAATGTTGTACCTTTAGGTTTTGTTGTGGGTTTGTTGAATGTTTATGTTTCCTTTGTTCATATTTTGCCCCTGGTTTAATCGATTTTGAGATTTTAAATTTAGTAATAAATACAGCATGCCGAAAAAAGGAATTAAACTGCATCATACAGCTGTTTCGTCCTCCTAGGACTCTTCAGTGATGCTAGGGGCCAAACGGTGGGAATCAAAAATTTCTAAACTATTGTAGAAGCAGAAGGGTCGGGTGCGTAACACCTTATAATTTATGAATTTAAAAGTAAAATTAAACTAGTTCTGTATAATTTCAAATCATGTACTACGAAAACGAGTATGTTGTGTACCATGCCACTACTCAAATTTTATATGTTACGTCATCTTTAGCAAACAGTGGTATGGTACTTTATCATGCACTTCTATTTCTGGCAAACTTAAAACATAAACTCTGACGGGCTTGATTAAATTTATCAGCAATAGAAACTTGATAAAACATTTATTATTTAGATATTTTACACTAATATCAAATGAAAATAGCATCCCATGCATAACTAAAATCAATACGACGCTTGACAGTCCTGTTAAATGACAGAGTGAGTAGGTCTGAATCAACCGCTCAAGTGACCAGTATCGTTGCAGTTCTGTTCCGTCAACAGTCCTTGATTATTGACACACGTTATTATAACACAATAATTATCAGAGGATGCTTGTAATTTGATTTAACAACTGATGACTAGAGTGTATTTAACGTGTAAATTTGTAGAGATCGATATTTTTAATCGCTATCCTTAGTGTGAGGCATGTCAACATCTGAGGTACACAACCGAAACGAGCATTGGATGTATGTCACAGGATCCTATCGATTGTCATCAGGCCGAATACTGTAAACTTATATATTTTAGCGGTAATCGTATTTTAACGGGTTATTTTTGCACTGAAAGCATTCCACGAAAACATGATTCCTCTCATCACAGTTTCTGTATATTGCTTTCTACAGCAATTATAGTTTCTGTAAATTGCTTTCTACAGCAATTATAGTTTCTGTATATTGCTCTCAACAGCAAGTATATTTTCTGTATATTGCTCTCAACAGCAAGTATAGTTTCTGTAAATTGCTTTCTACAGCAATTATAGTTTCTGTATATTGCTCTCAACAGCAAGTATATTTTCTGTATATTGCTTTCTACAGCAATTATAGTTTCTGTATATTGCTCTCAACAGCAAGTATTGTGTCTGTATATTGCTTTCTACAGCTATTATAGTTTCTGTATATTGCTCTCAACAGCAAGTATTGTGTCTGTATATTGCTTTCTACAGCTATTATAGTTTCTGTATATTGCTCTCAATAGCAATTATAGTTTCTGTATATTGCTCTCAACAGCAAGTATTGTGTCTGTATATTGCTTTCTACAGCTATTATAGTTTCTGTATATTGCTCTCAATAGCAATTATAGTTTCTGTATATTGCTCTCAATAGCAATTATAGTTTCTGTATATTGCTCTTAACAGCAATTATAGTTTTTGTATATTGCTCTCAACAGCAATTGTAGTTTCTGTATATTGCTGTCAATAGCAATTATAGTTTCTGTATATTGCTTTCTACAGTAATTATAGTTTCTGTATATTGCTCATAACAGCAAGTATAGTTTCTGTATATTGCTCTCAATAGCAATTATAGTGTCTGTATATTGCTCTCAACAGCAAGTATAGTTTCTGTATATTGCTTTCTACAGCAATTATAGTTTCTGTATATTGCTCTCAACAGCAAGTATTGTTTCTGTATATTGCTTTCTACAGCAATTATAGTTTCTGTATATTGCTCTCAATAGCAATTATAGTTTCTGTATATTGCTCTTAACAGCAATGATAGTTTCTGTATATTGCTTTCTACAGCAATTATAGCTTATTGCTTTCCACAGAAATTATAGTTTTTGTATATTGCTATCAATAGCAATTATAGTTTCTGTATATTGCTCTCAATAGCAATTATGGTTTCTGTATATTGCTCTCAATAGCAATTAAAGTTTCTGTATATTGCTCTAAATAGCAATGATAGTTTCTGTATATTGTTCTCAATAGCAATGATAGTTTCTGTATATTGCTTTCTACAGCAATTATAGCTTCTGTATATTGCTTTATACAGCAATTATTGTTTATTACTTTCTAAAGCAATTATCGTTTTTGTATATTGCTATTAATAGCAATTAGAGTTTCTGTATATTGCCCTCAATAGCATTTATAGCTTCTGTATATTGCTCTTAATAGCAATTATCGTTTCTGTATATTGCTCTCAATGGCAATGATAGTTTCTGTATATTGCTTTCAACAGCAAGTATAGTGAGTCCACCTATTTATCATTATGCTTATCTGTTTAAATTTTGTTATCCGCAAAACTCTGAACGCGTCAAAATAATTACCTTTTCAGTATTGAAAAAAATGCATTTTCCAATGCCCTTGTTATCATTTAATGAGTATTTCATTGTTCAGCTCAATTCAAACCAGCTTGGTGCTTTAAAATAGAATGCTTAACCATATTAGCTACGTTATTTTATAATAATATTCTGTCGAGTACTATGAAGCATAAAATTGTTATTCCGAATGTTACCCGATACTTTAGTACGGGTTTTATCTGACATGGCAATGCAAACCTGTAACGGATACATCTACAAAGTATCATATTGAAATCAATTGCCGTGAGCAGAATCACGGCGAAATGTTAATAGGGTTGAAATATATACCTCTAAAGTTCACGTTTTGGCATGTTAATATCTTCTAACGTTAAAGCCTATTAAACTCAAATCATTCAACAGTAACAGACCGTTAGAGATAAATATTGTTATTGGTTTTTGTCATATCAATCATGAAAGTACTGTTAAATTTGAAAATGTATTGATATGGAAATTCTGGTTTTTGTTGTTAGATAACTCAGCACGAACATATCCATACAACAATAAAATAACAGGTTATATTTATTGAGGATTGGGAGAAAATATAAGTTGAAATTTATTTTTGGATTTTTTTTTATGAAATTGAGATTTTCTCCCCTGAAGCAACGTATATTCAAATATTCAAGTTAAGATCTCTTTTTGACTTAATATTCTGACATTTCAACAATGAAGATGTTTGCTTCAAATTTGAAATGATTGGTTATGGAATATTTAGATAATGTAAGCAAAAACCATGGATTCTGCAACAGTAATATATCTGCAGTGTGGCCACATATCGTATAATACAACGTATGCCAATAACGAAAACATGACATGAATAGCCCTTTGATAAAGACTTTGACTATCAAACAGCAAACATGAATAAAAGCTTTTTTTTAGAAATATCAAAACCATTATGTTGTATTCATATAAGGCTTCATGCTTTCATTGTATTTCATTTAAAGCGTGGCTAGAAATATGCTAACTGGCACTCCTACTAACAGGGTGTCACTCCATTGTCACGTTCAGAGCGTAATAGCATATTGAGAGGAGAATGAACGAAAATCCAAAAGTGTTTCGTAAAAAGCAAGTAAATCCTGTCATATTTCAAGCTTTATTTCAAGAATTACTAATGTCATTTCCACGACAGGGCGTCAGGACTCGCCCATTTGTCAGCATCTCTGATAAAGTGATCAAAGAGCATCGTTTTACTGTAAGAAAATAAATTAGAGAATACCGAAGCGTTAACAAAGTCATAATCCGAATTCAAAACCGATTAAACCAAAATATGAACAAAGGAAATTTTTATATGGAAACCCTAGTAAAAGTACAAGAGAATAAGATCAGGTGTTCCGGACGACACCCACCATGTTAATCTTTGTCACATCCAAATAAACATCAAGTTCTTAAAATGAGAACCGTGTATCATTGTCAATCACAACAAGTAAACGCACTAATGAGCAAATTCAAAAACGTCCATCTTCATATAAGATACGAAATATTTTTCAATGAGACAAAGATGGCGATGTTACCCATACTATTCCGAGTCTGAGAGACCAGCAGGCCCCATGTAAACGCTCACTTTCCTTCTCTGCACCCATGCGATTTCTTATAACAACACCGAACGATCGGGGTGCATTATGTCGTGGATGAAGCGAGAAGGCTAATTTGAGATTGCAACAACTCGCGGTCACATAACGGTAAAATTGGCTTGCTTTGTAGTCGAATGTTGCTCCTCTGTAATTTTCAAAGGAAGGTGTCAGCCTTGCAATTGATCAGATTTTATACTTGACACCAATCAAAATGGCTTGTGCCAAGCCCTCAATCATCATGCTATGACATATTCCTGAGGTGCAGAAAACGAAATTGAGCATAATACCTTGAGTATTGAATGTTGAGAAAATGTTCTTGAGAGAGTGTTCTAACTGAAAACACCCTTTCAAAGTACTAACTAGACTTGCTAACAGCCTTTAAGTTTCCATGAGTAATGTCTCTTTTGAATTTTACTATTAGCTTATCTCACCTGGCTTGGAACTGTAAACAAAGGGAAGATAAGCGATCCGAATTATTAGAGTTCTTTTTCTTCAATAATATAATATCTGCATGCTAATCTAGAGACGGGACCAGTCGCAGTTCTTACGTAAAAGAAACGCGTTGTTGCTGCTGTTGTTGTGTTTGTTGTTGCTGTTATTATTGTTTCGTATTTTTTAGTTTATTTACTGTTGTATTATTTTCTAAGAATGTGGTTTCTGTTAAATCCCAGGTCCTGGACAGTAAAAAGCTGCTGAAGATTGCCAGTGACCAGATTAAGGGTCTGCGTGAGCGCGTGCTGACCCTTGAAGAGGAAAACAGGGTCTTGCAATCCAGTCAATCTTTGGTAGGTTTTACTAATTTATTTTTAACTCATACATCCCTGAAAACCCACTCGAACTCCTCACGTTCAACGGCTTAAATCGTCGTTCATTATGAATTGTTAGGGGTGAATAAGTTAAGCATATGATTTGATAATTATTGAATATAAATCAATCAATTTTTAAGCTGATTATTGGATAAATGTTGAATATAAATAAATGCATGTTTGAGTTGATGATTTGATAAATATTGAATATGAATTTATCAATACCTAATTAGATTTAATTGAAAAGGTTTTTTTCTTTATACTTCTTATTAACGTTATTAATTTATAATAAAAAGTGTGATAAAAAAACTTACATTGATTCATCATATTGTTTACCTGGATAATCCCTACAAGACAGGAAATAACTATTCCATTATATTCGACAATAATCATTAACACTCAAATAGTATTTAAATCCAAAACATCCAATAGATTTCATATTTCTTAATATTTTTCAAATAAAGAAAAATACGTCTTTCCGTGTCTGAATACATTATTGGTTAATATGATTAGGATGTTTGATTTATATGAAATTTAATATGAACATTGAATGTCTGTTATCTAGACTGACACAGATGACTCCGATAAAGACCAAACACCATCCGGAAGTATCGATACCGTTATAGAACGGCCAATCGGCGGAGTCGAACCTGAGGGCGCCAAGGCCAAAACTCCTTCGGTACGTCACTGTCAACTTATTTCTTTTACACAAATTATAAAACAAACTGTTCAACTTTCATTAATCACTCTTGGTGGCATTGGTATTAGCGCATGGGATCTCGTTTTGGAGGTTACCAGAGAACATGGAGAAAACCCACGTGGTCGGGCAGGTGACCCCATACCTCGAACGTCATTTAAAGCGTTTTTAGAATCAACTAACTTTTTTATTTGAAAACCGCCCTTTGTTCGTCTAATTACTAGATTGTGTGATGAACATTTGATTCATAAGGACCCCTTAATTTTTGATAGTCAAAATTGATTTTAACAACAACAAAAATGAATATTTATGAAATGGCACTTTGCGTTGCTATTTGGACTGTATAGCAAAAATGACCTGACCACTTATACGTCTGTCAAGCCGTTTTTAGAATCAATGCATGTTTTTTTATTTGAAAAACGCCCTTTGTTCATATAATTACAAGATTGTTTGATGCAAATTTGATGCAGAAGGACCCCTTTAATTGTGATAGTCAAAATTGATTTTAACAAAATCAAAATGAATATTCATGAAATGGCACGTTGCATTGCTATTTAGTCTGCATTGCAGAAATGAAAGATACGTTGGGGGCACGTACATGTGAAAATAAAAGAAACATTTTCTTTATTTAATTTCGTTGAAATTGTATGTTGATTTCCAAGTGTCGTTAGTTCTAAGATACAAATACAATTATGTACACGCAAAAATGTTGCAGTGGTTCATTTGGTTATGATATCAACTTGATATTATTAATACTAAACTTAAATTGGTCACTTCACCGCGTAGAAAGCACATAAAGACATATAAATTTACTATGAAACGATATGTTTTACTCATCAAAACATGCATTTTTTACAAACATGTTAATCAAATGTCTATTGTATCAAGTACACCATTTAGTTTCAGTAATCTTTTATTTATTCATTACTTTAAACAGGGAAAACGAAAGTGTGCCTTTGTACAATGCACTGCCTTAATGCTATTCTGATTGTTACGTTTCAATTGTTCTTTCAGCAAAGTGAGGCAGAGATAATTATCCTTGGAAATGAGGTTGAAGTTTATCATTCCAAGGTGATGGAACTAGAGGCTCACCTACAGGAGGTATGTAAACAGTGGCTAATCTAGAGGAGGTTAGTAAATTATACTCTTCCTTAAATGTTTGAAAAAGTGTTCACCTGAAAATAAATTATACTCTTCCTTAAATGTTTGAAATAGGGTTCACATGAGGTTAGTAAATTATACTCTTCCAATGTGTTACAAAAAATGAAATTTATACCCTTTCAATGGGTAAAAATTAGGGATCACCTAGAGAGAGAGAGTGTAAATTAATTTGTCGTTGTGTTAGAAATAGAAGTTCACCTTAAGGAGGTAAGTAAGGTTTTCGGCCTCACAGTCAGGAAGTTAATGATGCTCTTCCTATGTATTAGAATTAGGGCTCACATAGAGGAGGTTACTAAATAGGGGCTTACTGTGAGGAGGTCAGCATATTTTGCCCTTACTTTAATCGATTTTAAGTTAGGATTATGGTTTAGTTGGCGCTTCGGTGTTCTCTTATTATTAAAGTCGTTCGAATGAGGGCTGACCTAGAAGAAGGTTAGTAAATTATCTTATTTGAGGTGGCAGAATGCGGGGCTCACCTAGAAAGAGTGAGTAAGTAAGAGTTAAATACACATCATATTATTTAAAGGTATAAGAATGATGTTTTTATTTCAAAGAAATTAGTTACCATACCATCCTTTGGTGTCAGAATTAGGGGATTAAGTAAGTTTTACTTAAGTATTATTCTCGTCCAAGGAAAGCAATCAGAGAATAAATACCGAAGCGTCAACCTAACGATAATCCGAATTCTGAATCGATTAAACTAGGGGCAAAATATTAACAAAGGAAAGACTTACGTAAAAGCTTTTCAAATTTAGAAATCCTGGGACAACAAAAATAATGGTTTAAGACCACAAATCATCATATTTGATACATTGATTCAAAACAATTATTTCAGAAAATAGAGTTAAAATATAATTCAGATTTTTGAGGATTTTAGGATTTTGTTTTATTTTCTTAAGATATTCTAGATTACGAAACGTACCCTAAGTCTAAACCTGCTGTTTCGTTACAGGTGAATGAATATTGGCAAAGTCAGATTGTCAATAGAGACAAAGAAAAAGAAACATTTTTGAAGGAAGCAAAACAGATGTCCGATGACTGTGAAGCTTTGAAAGACACGATTTCAAAGTTGAAAGATGAGGATATTCGGAAAGAAAAACTTCTGAAAGATCTGGAAACAATGGTCCAAGATAAGGTCAGTGTTGTTTTTCGGAAGGAGGAAATATTACAGGAACGTGAGGAAATTATACGTCAGCGGGAAGAAGACATGCAGGCGATGCTTGATCAAATCTCGCAAAAGGATGACGAACTCCGTGAACTTCGCGAGAGTTTGCGATCGAGGGATGAATGTTTACGCGAAAAGGATGTTGTCTTGGAATCTGTTAATACAGATGTGACTGACAAAGAACGTGAGATTAATTATTTTAATGATGAATTGACGGCATTGCAGGGAACTTTAGACAAAAAGGATCAAGAAATTTCAGATTTGGAAGAAAAAATTACAGAAATAGGTAGCGTTACACAGTCAGATTTAAAAACCGAAAATATTAGGCTCAAAGGTGATCTCGAAAGTCTTGCTACCAACTTGGGTAAACTTCACGTGGATAATAGTACGTTGCAATCCGAATTAGAAAAGGCAAAACAAGCCTTAAGTGAGGCTATGGTATTATGGAATAAGGATAGGTCTAACCTAGAGGCTGAATTAAATATAGTACGTGAAAAATTACACATGTATCAAAGTACTTTAGATAAAAACGAGCCACAAGTTGTAGCTACTTTAAGAAAAGAAGCGCATAGAGTTCTAGAACAAAAAGAGAAAATATCGGGAGAATATAGAGTGCTTCGGGTCGAGAATGACGCTAACATACGAACATTGAAAAACGAAAAGTACAAACTGCAGCAGGAGTTAACACAAAAAATTAGGCAACTCACGGCAGAAATGACAGCAAACGACAAAAATTCTCAGGAACTAGATCGTCTAAGAGCGCAGGTATGTCCGGTCCTTTAGGAAGTGAAAAAACAAAGGACGTATTAATATAATAAATTGTCCGTTCAGCATGAATATCAGTAGCTTAAAGGAGGAATGCTATAGTGCGCATGTTTATATATCGTACTTTATGTTTTAGATTTGTGAAGCTTAGCTGTAGGAATTAGTTGCTAAATAACTGTTATTATTCGATGACTATTCATTTTAATCCGCATTTGTAAACATATTAGGAGCACTGCATGCTTTCATGCAGATTATGACATGATGGCAGTTTATTATATCTAACAAAACTTGCAAATCATACCACCAGTTTTAGATCAATATTGATGAAACTTTTCTTATGTTCAAGCATTGTGCTCAAGCCAGTTGCTAAAATGACGTGACACTTTAAAAAGTCAATTATTAATATCGACCACGGGGTTAGGCTTCAAATTGATTCGATTTATCATAAACTAGTAACAGAACGTAATATTTTATCTCACACTGGTATAAAGAATTTGACTTGAGCACGCAATCTAATTAAAAGCATCAGAACAGCTACATGAATACGTTTGAATACGCCAGTCAAATTGTTCTGCATGAAGATATAGTTTTTACCAATCATTCCGTAGCTGTAAGGTGTTGTATATTATACCTTATATCATTGTTTGCCTTTTAGTTTAGCATTGTTAAATTCAACTAAGTACTATATCTAATGAAGAGAAATTCTTTTTTTTCCACTGTACTTGACAGTTGAATAGTTGTTAACTGAAGCCCTACGTTATTGATCCGTCTCGTAAATCTTTCTCTAGCGTCAAAACACTATACTCAAATATTTTCAGGATTTTTGGACTCAGTTGCCTGCGCCATGCCACGGCATGATCGTAAAAGGCACCCGATTAAAAGTCCCTAGAAATGGAAGGTCATTTTGTTTTAAGAACACTGGCGAGAAGTGGTATATCTGCAACGCATATTATAACACTTTGATTTAATTACACATTAATTTTGTTTTCTCTATCAGGTTATTTCTTAGTACTCTTTCTTTTCCTCTGTTGTGTTGGGTGGGCGTGGGGGGAATATTTAACAAAAAGACAGTTTTACCATTTTAAAATATTTTTACTGAAGTACAATCTCCTTCGGCGTAAATTGCCCTTTTTGAGGTTCTATGTTTTCATGTCCGTCTAATAAAATATAATTTATTCCTGAAACAGTCACAAATTAAGGACTAGCATTAGTTATTAGTTATCATCATGCCAATCAATTAAGGAAGCTGGCGCATGAGGATTGATGTAGTCAACTTTTCCTGAAAGAAACTTTTTTTGTTTTTATTTTATAAATAATACATCGGAATTGAGCTCAATCATTAATAGATAATTGGGCCTACTTAGTCCTTTGTTCATATTTTGCCCCTGGATTAATCGGTTTTGAGTTCGAATTATGATTTTGTAACCGCTTCGGTATTCTCGTATTTATTTTCGAAGATATGCGTGTTGTGAACTTTGGCGGGATAATATCTCCTCTAGATTTTTTTATAAGAAATACGTGGGGAAATATACTTTTTTAAGCCTCCAAAATGGAACGAAATGATTGAAATTGCAAAATATTGAGTCAGATGATTATTTAAGATCAATTTGTTGATATAGGAAAATAGAGGTCACGGGGCTTATTAGCATGTTTTGATTAAAGAGAAGAGGCAGAAGAGCTTAGAAAAAATATTGTTTATCGTTCCTCTAATGTTATATCGCTGAAACACCGCAAAATTGTTCTTTTGGTGCAATTTAATGTAACGTATCGTATTTAAATCGGAACTAAAACTAGGTCATTGTATATGTTTTATTGCAAAGTGAACCTAGTCGCCTCCAAATAATGTCTTGGCGAACCTTAATGATTATCTGTTACAAACTTTGAAACTATTATGGAAATTTTATAGCTTTAATTATACCAATTCATTTTGAATTGTCACTTCTCTTTTAATCAATTTCCGTCGGATTCATGTGTTTACTGGGGAATTAACTTATCAACAGAAAATGATTTATATAGGGATTGACGGCGTTTTTTTTCATGCTGGTATGATGAAAACCGGTTACATCCATATTGCATGAAGCCCACTATGACTTCATGGTCAATATGAATGTAACCAATTGCATTCATACCGGCATGAAAGTTAAAACAATGCCTTTCAATCTATATATTGCCATTTTGTTATTGAACAATTGTTTAATTCAATTTCTTATACTTGAACAACTTACTAATTAACCGCGTTTGTTATTGTACCGTCATTTAAACAAAAAACGTGGAACAGTCACTATTTGAGCATTTGACGCAGGGGCGTTCTCCATACTATCCAAAATGGAGCGGCAAGACTTGCATTGAACAAGACTGATATATTAGGTCATAAGTCACTCACGTGAATATGTGTATTCATACTGTATTCATGTTGTATTCATAGTCTAGTGTTTGTTTCCAGTTGGTACATTCATATAGAGAAGAAACAATCAGAATGTAAATATAACTTATTAAACAAATGCAAGGGATAAGGAGATGTATGTTCAATTTTATAATTGATAACTACTTTCAATGAATTAACACTAAATGCACACGTGATTTGAAAGTGATTTAAAATTCCATTCTCAATGCAGTTTTCTTGCAGTTTACATAAAAATAAATGTAGTTCTTTTGTTGATGTTTTGCCATAGTTTTATCGATACAGATTTCAAGTTGGCATTTCAATATTTTGTTGTCGTTTTCGTTCGACGAAAATTAAATTAAAGTAGAAAATAACAATTAAAGCAGGGTATTAGGATTTCCAGGCCGTAGTTCCTGACAAGGGTTCCAATTATCTTCACAAATCAAGGTGGGGATGTCTATAAATCATTTCATTGGCGTCACTCTGGCAATAAATGCAACACATGGGATGTTTATGATACTAATCAGGAAACTTTGCGAATGTTAGACGCCATTCTTTGTATAACTGGGTTTTCGTCTTGTTGCTAGATCGCTGTTAGGTTATTAAAACTTCTGTTAATATATAGGGGTCATGTTGGCTATGAAATGCACGCTCATTTAAGAAATATGCATTACAACAGGGCGATGTACGTCATGTTACAGCAAACAGACAGTCTACTACACGTTAATTTCACGTTTTAAACGAGGCTGTAAATCTTAGTGATGAACCAAAACATAAACTGTGTAGGTATTTATGTAGTTTGAGGGTGGGGGTTGGCAAGGGGGTCAATTTATGATTTAAAACAATTTGCAATTTTCACAAAACACGTACCTCCTAAATATCTACATTTTTGTTACATTTTTTATGGACTGAACATACGATATGTTACTTATATTTGAAGTGTCCTTTACATATCGTTATTGATATACCACTGTACTTGTAGGTCTATTATTAACTATGAATATTGGCGCATTTTTGCACACATATAATTATTCTGTTATTGAACTTATCATAAAACTTTTGTTCAGAATTGTATTTGTGATAGAAAACATTTGCTCAACAAATATGTAGAAAATTCATTTCTGTTGTGAACTATTGTTTTGTCTTCAGTTTTCGACCGATATCTTTCAAATTTGGTAGGCATAATCATCATGATGTGACATTATGTTTTCGTGAATGGCAGTCCAATTAGACAATAAATTACTGGAGTTATTCGTATCTGTTGCAATTTCGGATATCATGTAGACAGTTCCTATAGCAGAAACATATGATCGGATTTTTCTTTTTACTACAGAAAGATTTGCTCGAAATTTGACGTATCATGAAACGTTTATTCATTATGTTCATTTTGGAATGTTTGTTCAAGATTGTCCTAACTGTGAAATAATTACCCATGTCAGAATCGAAGAGTTATGTGTACCACAAAACACTAAGCCACAAGAGACCAGTGCTAAGTTTATTTATTGTTCAATAAAGCTAAACCCACCAGCCATGTTACATAAAATAAAATTGGACACAAGTCGTGATTGTGTGCAGTGAAACCCATCACAATAGTATGTCTACTATCTGGTAATAATACGACAATTATATTCTCGATTTTGTTAAATTCATTTTTTAGTGTTTCCTGCCATATTCATCATATAAAAACTCCATCTTGATTATAACTGCCTTAGACAAACAGGTCATATCACTCCAAATATTATGCAACAAGGCATCCATAAACTTCAGAAAAATAATTACGTAATATTTTCATCTCTGGATCCTTCAACAGAACTGTGCAGCTATTATATGCCAAGTGTCAAAACAAGACGGATGGATAAAAACGGAACAGAGAGACAGGGTTTATGTCTTGAAATATTCTGAAATAGACAATAAAAATACCGCCACTTTGTTACGTTAATCGAGTTATAAGATAACTGTTGGTGAAATGATATACTACTCGTGTTTTTTGTTCACTGGACTGTTGAGATAACACAATCATTGTTAAAAGTATTGTTAGTTTAACGGTCCGCTAATAAAAAAAGTTTCAGAGTTAACGTTAAATTGCTTATGCTAGAATTGGCACACTTTTTAAATGAATGCTTGTGCCAATACGATCTCCAGATGAGCACTTGCTCGTGATTTACTTCGAGGACATGCAACTACTGAGATTAGAAGACGTTTACTCTGCCGAAACATCTGCTTTTTATTTGTTTATTTTTAAAGAAATATTAAAACGTTCCACAACAGAAGAACATATACAACTGATGAAATTATGTTTTAATCCAAGGAGTTTGAGATTAGATATCATTCATGATTTCCAATACGGTATTTATACATCGAACAGATTTTTTTAATAACATAATTGAATATTTGGATATATTTTCATGTGGCAGGTTCATTACCGGAAAACGAAAATGATATTTATTATATATATATAACAACAAGCGTCCTTAATGTAATATCTAATCATAATACACATGCTTAAATACGGGTACTTGGGTAAACCATAATCAAAAGTAGGATGAAATTGTGACCTTTATTGTTCTGGTTTAAAAAAAACTGTCAGTTAAATCTTCAGCTGTTAATGTTTGTTTTTTTGGTTTGTTGTTAGATATCAAATTATCATCATTCTCCGTAATTCCCGAGTGAGCTCTACTCTAGTCATACCACCACGTCTTCAGTCTAAATGACCCCTCAGCCTAAAACTAGATCAATTATTCTGTAAGCTTATAATATATCATTAGATCAAAGAGTCTTATAAACATATTGCACTGTCATTCAAGACGCATTTGTACAACGGGTTAACTTGATTAGATTTATTTAGGCATACATCAAACATCACAAAGGCATACAATATACATTTTAAGTAACTTAAACACGGTATAAATACACAAATGAAACCCGAGACATGATTCATATTAGTTCCTTGATGTCAAAATAATTTTATTAAAATATGATACTAAGATATTTGAGTTTTTTGTTAAAATTAAGAAATAATTCATACTTAAATTTATCATGTGAATAAAAAAAAACCATTCAATATATTTGGCTTTAATTCACTGCAGCCCTGTATTAATTTAGTGTTATTTAAACGTACTTTCTTGTTCATTACTGAAAGGAGTCGTGGTTACCGAGTGGTTAAAATTTCCTTACATTCTTCAACTAGCCCTCCACGTGGGGCAGTTCCCAGGTACTGACTGTAGGTCGGTGGTTTTTCTCCGGGTACTCCGGCTTTCCTCGGCCTTCAAAACCTGGCACGTCCTTAATTGACCCTGGCTGTTAAAAGGACGTAAAATAAAATAATTCAAACCAAATTATTACTGAAATCTATCCCGTTATCATTACATTTTTTGATAATCATATAAATTAGTAACGTCTTCATATCTGGTTCGGGGGTGTATGCCTCACTGTTTGTGGGACAGTTGGCAGGTACTGGCCGTTGGTCAGTGTATTTTTCTCCGTGAACTCCGGCTTCCCTCCAACACCGTAGTTGTAATTTGACACCACTCAACTCAATATTCACCATCCGAACACAAGAGGATAATGCATTACCCACTGACATAACGTTATTGTTGTCATGTTTATCGTGAAATGCATGCCATGTACATGTATATAACATACCACAGTACATAAAAAAAAATTTAAACACAAATATATTGAATTGGCACAAGAAAAATAATTTCATAGTATCTGCATGTATATACAATAAAAATGTGTTGTGTTTCCATCAGAAACAATGATTGAAAATAAATATTTGAAGGAGTGTTAATCTTTCGATTATGAAAAATTAGAACGATTATTCTTTGAAAACAAATATATACATTGAATATGCATTATAAATAACATAACATATATGTTTACAGTGTATTTGTTTTCTAATGTCAACACTGATAACATCACTCGTACATTCCGTAATATTGTAAATGTGCCTATTTTTGGCGGTAATATTTTTAATTTAGCGATTTCAGCCCTGAAAGCATTCCCCTAAATAATGATCGGGCTAACTACAGTTTCTGTACAAATACATTGCTTTCTACGACAAGTATTTTGAGAGCGCGAATTCATCATCTCTTTGATTAGTTTAAATTCAGTTATGCGCTTAAATTAGAGTACACCAAAACAAGATCTGTTTAAATTCAGTCATGCGCTTATATTTGAGAACGCTAAAATAAGATCTGTTTAAATTCAGATATGCATTAAAATTTGAGAACGCCAAAATAAGTACGCTTACAGTAAGTTGACTGCCGGTATATTTTATGACCATTACTAACATCTATATCGTAATTCTAAAAGCATCACGACATGTTTGTGTATATTGTCGTTTTAATCGTGTTGTGTCTTAGTTAACGGGGGTAAGGTTATTGTGTCAAGTTTAAATCTTGGTCAAATAAGTCGGAACTTGAACTAAAATTATACAGGATAAAAATTCATTTTCGTTAGAGACTCACCTATGCACAAAGTTTCTATGTTATATTTGGATGTGCAATGATCCAAAAAACCCGAAATCGATTTATGAAACATTTTAAATTGTTGACATGGGGGAATAGATGGTTGATTTAAGTGATTCTTTTACAAATTAGTGAACAAATATCTCCTCCACCAGTGACGACACCTATTGCTTTAGTCAAAACTGGTTTCTGATTAAGTAAAATGTTTCAAGGGGAGATAATGATAACAAAAATATGCATGATATTTTTGTATTTCTTAAACAGTCATTATAATAACTTGATAACATGTTTTTTAATTAACGCAGAGGCGCATCCAAGCTGAATCCAGTAGATTAACAAGGTTTCTCATACATTTCCTAATATTGTTTCGATGTAGATAATTATTTTGAGAATCTGTAACTTAATCAGAACTTAAAGTGCTTGAAAAATCTCCCCATAACATACTGTAAAAGTGGAATTGTTCGCGGTGTTGAAATTTTATTTTGTTTCACTTGAATTAAATTTCCACAAATATATCCTCACGCAAACATATTTAACATCACTCGATCTAATAATATTATAGGTGCACAAAACAAAACAGCATGACTGAAGTCCGAAAATTGTCACATTGCAAACAGTTTGGAGACAAGCGAAAATTTCCATACGTGAAAATATTGGCTTTTACAGTAGATGGATTTAAACACAGAACTTATCATTATGATTTTGAAACTGATTTGTAAACACGAATAAAAATTATAATGGAAATCCATATTATTTAGTATGCAATAGATATACAACACGAAACCTTGTAAAATCACCAGTTCCAGCTCGAATGCATTTCTATCATTAACAGATCAATTTCAGTCCATTACACGACTCAAAAGTATTGCAATGGAAAATGTATATCACATGAAAATTTTCATAAAAATTCTTCAGTTCAGTATAGTATATCTAAATTATCTTTTGCAATTAAAAAGTGATGTTTCTTTGACTATTTCCAGGAGGATATTGCCTATCAGATACAACACCACGAAAAGGTACTAAGGGCCGAATACCTGGCTATGAAGGTTCGTTACGAGACCAGACTGGAAAACCTGCAGAAAGAACACATGAAACTACTGTCCCTGCTGGACACCCTGCAAAGGGAGAAAACTCTGGACAAGGAGATCATAAGGGGAGTGCAAAAAGGCATGAGCCAGATGAAAGTGACGTATGCCAAGGATCTTTCAAAGTGGAATGAGGAGAAAGACATCCTTGCCAGACACATCAAGGAGGTAGGATACTTAATTTGAATACTGCCTCAGTTTTCACTTTAAGAACGTGACATTCACCACTTGGATGTGACCTAGATTTGCACGACGTCGATAAAGCAGAAGATGTTCATTCTTCCAGACAACTGGTCTTCTTATCTTGTACTTTTCCATGGGTCTCCGTGTAAAGCTTTCCTTGATGTTTTAATATTAATAATTCAATATGTTAATATTTTGTCCCTAGTATTTTTTCAATTATGTTACGTTTATGCACATCTCTTTATGTAAGCTTGACTTATACTAATATATTCTTTATATACATTTAAAAAAACACACACATGATTTTAAACAAAGGATTTGTCACCAGTTTATAGTTTGTCCGAAAGCCCGTCTGAAAATAAATACCATCTTCTCTGTAATAGCATTATTTACATTTCAGCAAATTATCATCCGAAGGATTTTAAAACCTGTATTTTTCCACCATTTTGTTTGGAATGAAATATAAAACCTGTAAACGTTTTTAGTTGATCTCAGCATAGTGCACACTAGTACACTTTCCTGTCATGTTTTTATTCAGATCGATGAGGGCCGAAAGCTGGCAAAAGATCTACATGACAAAATCGAAGAGTTGAAAAACCAACTTGCTGATCAGGAGTATGAGAGGGCAGAGCTAGTCAACCGGATCACTACCGAACGATCAGGATGGGATGTAGACAAATCAAACATGCAAAGCAAGATTAATCAGGTATACGATATACCATAAATCATTGTTACGACGGTTTTCATTGGTCATTGTAACAGCGAATATGATTGGTGAACACAAGAGTGAATACCATTGGTTATTATCTGTACGAAAAATTAATTAAGATTAACCAGATAATTACTGAAGCTGTTCTCCCTTCAAACGTCTTAATCAATTTTTATATAAAAAATGAAATAAAATATAGAATTTGGATCCTGTGTTAATATATAGATTCCATATGCAGTATCAAAATATCTCAAATAAATACAACATTTCTGTTGAAATAGGGGAAAGGATGGTTAATTCGAGTGCATCCTTTACGATGATGATACATGTAAATTATAATCTGATGTAAACTGATAATTGATGTTCGGTCAAATTTAACGTGTTCCAAGGGAGATAATTATAACAAAATGTTGTATGATGTATCCATAAAAAAGGTTAGTTTTTTTCTTTCCGGGAACAATAATAATTCCAACTTAATAACACTCTTTATTTAACATTGGGGCGCTTTACTTTTGTGTATTATGTGTATATCTGAACCAATTAATTTTGCTATAAACGCTTTGCAATCAAATTTGGGGTATATGTGTTTATATATATATTTCATATGCAGTATTGACTTTCATTTATTAGAAGGGCACTTTTGAATAACAGCATAACAACGAAATAATCATTTAAAGTTTTCACTTTCAAACGCATATCTTCATCAACATGTATGAACTATTTCCGTGATTCAGCTACAAGAACAGCTAGCGATGGTATCCCAGGCCCAGAACAGAACCAAAAACATGCAAAACCGTATGGAGGTCGCCTGGGAGCAGGAACGGTCCGAACAGAAGCGACTCCTAGCGGAGGCTCACGCACTTGCTCTTGATCTTCAGAGCCAGTTAAAGGCACGTGACGAAGAGTATGTGAAAGAAAGGAAGATGTTGATTGAACAACTTCGACGCATGCGTACTGAGATCGATGAAGAACAATTGAGTCGTGATTCTCGCCAGAAAGAGGTATGGACTTTGAACACTAAATAACAAAAAATATGTGAACAAACGCGGATGGGAAGAAAAATCATGATATGTTGCTCTGTCACATGCTGTACGCGATGCAGTTATATTTATAGAAATATTTTCGCAACATATAAAACAACTCAATTATAACTTGAATTTAGTTTAGGTGTCTAGAATGAAATCCTGATGCTTCCAAAGAGTATTTAACAAAATGGGATTGCCAAGGATGCACTTAGTGATGATGCATACTGATCAAGAAAAACTTATTGCATCAATGTTACATCACATACATTGTAGCATTGCTATTCAGACAAGCTATAGCTGAAACTAAGTAATGAAACCAGACGCCCTTTAACCACAATGAATGTATACATAGATTTCTCATTTCTGTTTTCTAGATTGACGAGCGGGGATTGCGGATATCTGAACTAGAGAGGAGAGTTGAGGAAGTAGGAGACATGGCCTCAAAGGAGCAGGAGATGTCAGTTAAGGAAAGGGCTGACTTGGTCCGGAGGCTTGGCGAGATGCGGAAGCAGCACAAAAGAGACCAGAGAAGGGTTGAGGATGTACTCACAGGGGTATGAAACACAAGACCTTGTAATTTACATAGCATGGTTCAGAATTTACATATTGTTCTTGGAAATATACACACACAAACAGATTTCTGAAATACAACGTGGTTGCTGTGAATAAAAAAACCTACAAAGATAATATCCTTTCACGAAAAAATTTCACTGAACACAAAGTAACAAAACACAGTAATTAAAATGATTTCTTATAGCAACTTATCATATATCTCCTCTCCTTGACATTTTTCAAACATTGTCATTGCCGTTGTAAGATACTTTTAAAGTCGAATTTCTCACGGTGTAGAAATACTGGCGTTTGCTTTTGCCGGTAAGAGAACAGATATACACACCCTTATATATATCAATATAGTATTCAGATTTTTTTACAGTGGTGTATATAGATTTTAGAACGATTTCTTACTTCAAATTTTACACCGGTGTCATTTTTGGGTATTTCTATAGTTCAGATTAAAAAGTTTTATTTTCTGCTGCATCACCAAACTGTAAAGCCCCTTGTAAATATATCTTACCTATTGAATATGATATTCCTGGGCCCAGTTGTCCAAAAAATGATTAGCTTAATCCCTATTAAACGACATTTTTCAAACTTTAATCATTCAATCAATATACGAGGTAACATCTTTCAATTTTGCACTATTTGATATTTAATATCGGCAAAGTTGTAACTCAATCTATGGTTTTATTTTAAAGTGACATGATAATTAAGCTAATCACCTTTTGAACAACTGGGCCCAAGTGCGTATTACGTGTAAACATTACGTTTTACGTCACATATTTTCCAGCTGACGCGGTTAAAAGAGCTTTCTGCGATTGTTTCGGACTCTGAAAAAGAAGGCTATACCTCAGATACTGAATTAGTCTCACGACTGGAGAAACTAAGTACCGGTCCACTTCCGGAACTAGACGTCGACTTAGCAGATCCGGTACCTTTGTCTCCACGGAAATCGATCAGACAACGTATAGATCAGGTCAAAATCTATATGTTTTTTCAATGTGTTTGACGCTATGTATTGTTATGTACTCGAAATAATTGGTACATCTTACAGTATCTTCATTACTTTCTTAATGTGTATTCTTCGTTATTAAACATTTTTAGCTCTCTTGGTCCAAATATAGAAAATTATTCATTCTATAAAGGTGATAAATTTCCTTGAGTGAGAAATATGACATTTTTTACAATCGAAAAATATCTGTTTTTTATTTGACTAATAAATTACTGTTTGCAAACAACAATGGGGTAAAACCTCAAATTGCCCGGGTAGGTTTTGCTATGAAAATGTAATAAACAGAATAGCTAAGTATATTCAGTAATACCAAATATATTTCCCTCGAGTGGCTAATATTTTAATAATGTTCACGAGTGCGCATATATTTAGACACTGTTAGATATACTATTTATAGTCCCTCCCCTCTTGGGTCTGAGAGGTGGGGCTCAATATAGGGGGGATAACATAGCAAAATATATGAAATCTTTCTTCTTCTAATGGAAAGCCCCCAATATTCGGTCTGAAGGGGGATAAATGTGTATAAACGATGCATCTGACCCCTCTTAGAACAAAGGGATGGGGTCTTATAGAGGAAATTAGATATCTTAATATTTTCCTTTAGTTAAGACCAATCGGACCAGGTGAGAAATAGAGGCCTGGACCCCTTAGAGATATATGTGTACATATGAAGCTCATTTTAGCGGACTTTACTAGCAATTTTTTCATGGTGTGAAAGTCAAAAAGGCAATCAGTTGAGCTGTGTGGACATATAGGGGGAGGGGAAAGCTAGTACTAGATCTTGACCAATGGGTATTTCATGTCACCGCAGAAAATATAGAAAGAGAGAACGTAAGGATGTTTTCGGAAAGTATGACTTGAATTCTGTTTTTTTCCCTTCTTCTTTCTTTCTTTTTTTTTCTTTCTTCTTCTTATGTCAGTGTAGGTCGTAATGGAAGAATTTGCAGATAAAACATTAAATTTCGGACTTGTTCAGATTTGTAAAACAGGCCTGGTATCGGGGAATCAATAATTTCGCATATCCTCTAACCCATACATAACTCTAGAAATAATAACTATGACAACCTATTATAGTGTCTGGTTGGTTTTTGTGTTTTTGTGTTATTATGTATAACAAAAATTCATACTCATGATTAGTTATGTGCGATGTTCTTTTCAGTATTTTGTTGTTTATATTTATAATTTGTTATTAAAACTCATTTACCATTCCATCATTCGTATAATTTTCTTTTGTTCCAGGTCGTTTTAAAACACATCAAAGAGGTAAATGTCCGTTATATGTTCATTATATAAAAAATCTAAATTACTAGAAGATTTTCTAATTTTTTTTTTTTTTTAATTATTTATGGTTTTTACTATGCATTAAAAAGGAAATATACTTGTAATAGATGTAGACTATATAATCTGTACTGTTTTCACATTTTCGAACAATAAGTTTGAAATGTAAATCTGAAATATACTATACAAATTTCATAAAAGAAAACTAATCATTGTCATTGTAAAAATCACAATACGTCTATAAGTTTACAAAGTCAGGCAGTGTTTTATATAAATTCTGCTTGTAAAGCAATGAAAAGTTGTGGTCCATGCTTTCAACAACTGTGTATTAGATTTCTAGTAAGGGGAAGTAATCCCTTAATCAAACAAATGATTAAATATCTGACCTTCCCGTCGTTTCAGTCTCTAAAGGAGATTCATTTCGCCGTTGAAGACATTGGTCGTCCCCGTGAGATATCAGACGAGGAACGTAAGAAACTCAGAAGGTAATTCCGAATTTTTTCGTCTTGAATGTTTACGTATGTGTTCAATTTTTATTTCATTTTGATATTTGTTTTGAATCACATGTTTCTGCGTTGAATAAATCAGAAATAATGAAATGTTAGACCGTTTAATTCGTGTTCAAAGAAATTTGTTTTATCGTGTTTGGCCCTTAGCATCACTGAAAAGTCCTAGGAGGACGAAACAGCTGTATAATGCAATTTAATTCATTTTGTCAGCATACTGTATCTATTACTAAATTTAAATAGTGCAGCATAAGTGTGTGTTACGTCACCTTTTTCAACAAGACACGGATGTTATAAATTGCAATTTGTGTTAATATCATGTTGACTTCTTTCCTGATTCGAAGAATAAGCATTCAGTTTTAAATTACAGTTGTTGTTTACTTCTAACTTGATTTTGATTTTTTTTCCATTGTAGAAGTTTGTCGAGCTCGGAAATTGACTTCCTTAAGGAAGACTTTTCAGCGGGCAGACAACGGGATTCTGCAAAATTCGATTCACCAAAAGCATCGCCACTTACTATCCAAGCAGACACAGGTTCCCCGCGATACCTTAGAAGCGTAACACATAACGGATCTGGTGATCTACTCCATCAGCCCGCTTGTGACCTTCTACCTGAAATCAATCCTATAACGTCACTTCCATTACGACAGAAACTGATAATGGCAGACGTACATTATGAGCAGAGTGTTACAACGAAGTTTCCAGATCCACCGCCTAGTTTTCTTCTTTCACCAAAATCACACTCCAAACAGACGCTTTCAGATACGTCTTTCTCGTTACACTCCCCAAAGTCTTTATCCTCAAATTCACAAGGCACCAGTCTACCATTAAGCGGAAATAAGACAATACTCGCTCCCACTAGTATAGCATTGGATACGACCAGAGTGAATTCTATACAACCCAGTTCTCAGAGTAATTTCAATACAAAATCTCTTTCTGCGGGTGGAACTCCCACTTACGAATCGGCGAGCCTTCTTCCTTCCATTCCAGTATTAAACAATGGTACATCCTCTGATACCTCACTTTCACCTCGT
Source organism: Mimachlamys varia (assembly GCA_947623455.1). Taxonomy (NCBI): domain Eukaryota; kingdom Metazoa; phylum Mollusca; class Bivalvia; order Pectinida; family Pectinidae; genus Mimachlamys; species Mimachlamys varia. The sequence goes on from OX392540.1 coordinate 33,715,882, forward strand.
TCCGGAAACTCGTCCAATTCCGGTAGTTATGAACGTCTTACACCTAGATCTGCAAGACGAAAGTTTTTTGAAGATCAAAGTGACTTGCAACCCTCATCGTCAATGTCGGAAAAAAGTCAAAGCTGCGAAGTTATACAAGATGATAATGATAAAGTTTTAGCAAAGCCTCCCACCGCAGACACCAAACGTCTGAGGTTACAGCATGACGAATCCGAGGATGACATGATAGGCCAATTAATTGAGGAAACCAAACCACGGATACTAACACAATCAGTTTCTGTCGATGAAAAGACGTCACATTCAATAGCAAAAGCTTCCAGTGCCGATAGTAAGAAAAGTAAACCCGAAAAACCGAAAAGAAAAATAATACGGCGTTCCCAGAGCGTAGACAGTTCTGTGAAGAAATCTGTAGCTAAGGCGGGTATCACTGCGATGTCACCGGGAGCTCCCTCGAATACAAAGGCGGTAGAGCTTTTCGCAACAGTGAGAAGGAAAATTAAAAACACACTGAAAAGGTCTTCATCTATGACAGATGAGGAAAAATCACCGGTGAAACAAGGACCTAGTTCTGAGGCGAGCGGGTCCACTTCTCCGACTTCAGGAGAAGGGTTACACAAAGCAGGTGGACAGAAATCTGGGATGGTGTACAGACCGTCAACTAGTATACATAAACCAATGGTCGGGGTACAGAGTACTACGTCTCCCGAACCTGTAACACAAAGTAAACCACCCCCTACGCCACCTATATCCGCTATGAACAGACGCGCACTTCCGGAGGTAAGAAGGGATGCTAAATAGTTTGTAGTTTGCCGTGTAGATGTAGTCTGTGTTTGTGTGTTCGTCGAGTAGTTTTCCGTTCAAACACCAATGCCAGCTGGTGTTCGGAAAACACGTCCTAACTGTATCCACTAACACTGGGCTAAAACTGAGACTAACACTGCTGATAGAACGAAGAGGTGTTCAACTTTGAACAATTTTGTTTTTCAGATGGAAGACGATGCGTTAACTAATGGCAGGAAACGGAATCCGGATGTAATTTCGGATAACAAACCAACTACAAAGCGCTTAAGATCGAAATCTGCAGAGCGCGCAACCCAAGGGTCGTCTGCCCTCAAACAACAGGTGATTCTGGAAGAAGACCTATTACCCGACAGATCAAAAGTATTCAGCGAAACAACGGTTTGACATCAAACATCGAAATTGTCATCATCAATATGGACATTTTTGATGCGTTAATTGTGTAAAAATTGTGACCATTCAATTATTTTAAAGATTCCATGGCACGTTACTCTAAAGAGAAATAATTTCCAAAATATTTAAACGTGATCATGGTTGTCATGGTTTCTGTAAACGTTTTCATATTAGGGAACCTTTATCGAAGCTGTCATTTTCACTTCGAAAATATTTGCTTATTTACAAGTAGAAACAAAAGAAGCGACACACTGTTAATGAAATGGGCGCTACTATTGTTGTAGCTGTACAGGAATGAGCTGAGTTAAGAAATAATGGCATTAAAGGAGCTAAGTACAAATATCGTTATAATGTGATTATTTGAAGATCGAAGACATAGATGATTGCATGCCTTAATTGAATACTGAATTATAAAATCATTCTTATAAAAATTAATTTAAGAGAGGTCAATTTAACACACGTATACCGAGTTGGTCAGAATGAAGTATTGTCTTTAACAGCTTAAATGAGTGCGATGGAAATATCTAAGCTAGCATTAGACTATAAACCCTGAAATAATATTAAACTGTACTAGTTCATGTTCAATCAGTTCATGGTCAAAACATTTTTTCTAATTTGAAATTATACAGAACTAATTTAATTTTACCTCATAAATTCATAAAGTAAAGGGGTTTTACGCACCTGACCCTTCTGCTTCTATATTAGTTTAGAAATTTTGGATACCCGCCTTTTGGCCCCTAGCATCACTAAAGAGTCCTAGGAGGACGAAACAGCTGTATCGTGCAGTTGAATTGATTTTTTCGGCATGCTGTATCTATTTCTAAATGTAAAAGGTGCAGAAAATGTGTGTGTTACGTCACCGTTAATCAGTTTCGTGCAAAAATGAATTAAAATGTACAGTAGTTTAGATATGACATTGTGTCGAAAAGTTTATAAAATCCTGACGAACAGTGGTAAATGTGTTTGCATAATACATCGGGAAATCCTTCCAATAGTGTCTTCGTTATACTGTGAAGCAAGTTTCTTCGCGAACCATTTACATTTGCGTTATTTGGCAATCAAAGCAAATTCGTGAAAGTTCATTGCTGCGAATTATGATCGGAATGACTCATTTTGTATGAAATTATGTATGGCTTTACGTGTTTCGCAAAGTTGATTGCGGCGAATTAGCTGTGATACGACAATCGTGAACATTAGTGACCTCGAGGGAGATTGGTTTACAGTTAATCACATTAAAAGAAAAGACATTAAGTAGTTTACAACATAATTCAAGTTTAATTCCAAAATTTTTTTTAATATTCATTTTTTATTCAACAATGTTTATTATATATTGAAACTATCCTATTATGTTATTATAACTCCTTCTTTTGAACAACAAAACTGATTCTCAAAGTCATACGTGATCGTGGTATGAGTAATAACTTAAAAATTGATGGTGAGATAAATATGAATTGTCATACTAACCAATAAGTGCAGGGGGAGGGGCAGCAATTAATTCTAAGCGAAATATTTGTGGCGGAAGTAGTTATTTATTTTGAATCTTTTTTAGAATATGCATTTATAAATATTGAAATTCTTTAATACTTTTTACATTTTAAAGTCTCTTATTTCAGTTAATGTATATGTTTTGGGGTTTTTTTCCGGAAACTACTTAACGTTATTTGGTTTGTGCTCGCTGATGAAATTTTTAAGATTTTTAGAGAAATCTTTAGATAGTTATTTCCTATTTTACAGGAACTTAGGTTTGTTTTTAAGTTATTGTTGTATTACATTGTATATCGGTAAGAGAAAAGAGTGATTTAGAAATAAACTATAGATATACCCAACTTCTCTTTCAAATGTTAATTTATGATGGCTCGATTGATAAAATATGTTTATAAACCTTGATTTAACAGCACACTTGTTGTATTATATACACCGACGTACATGTTACTTGTGTGTGTCATATAAACAGTATCACACATATATGTATATAAGTATAAAAGTCCTCTGAATGTTGACGAAAGAAAAACACAAATTATCAAGATTGCAATCATCCAAAGCGTTTACTTTTTCTATGTGCTTCAGAACGGAATGACTGTAACATAATAAGAAATGCCCATAATTACAAGGGAAAATCAAAAACCAATGACGTCATCACAATTTGCTGACAACCTGTATAATGTGTTTGCCACGTGTTATGACGTCGGTCGTTCAAATTGAAGCGTCAGAAAAGGAGATAGTGCTAGATGATTGTAATCTTCAAACTATGCTATTATTTTTAATATATATAGCTATAGGGTTATTATTGTTGCTGCGATTATAGTTAAATATGCTTGAGTTAAATTATCACTTCTGTTTTAAATATATATCACTTAATTTAGTTTACTCGTAGAATTTATTTTTTAATTATATAACACTTGATAAGACTACCCATGCATGGAAAAATATTCTATTCATCTTAATCAACTGAAATTCCCTTTAAAAGTTTTTTATCAGATAAAAAATATTTTCTTTTATTTTGTTTGATTGCAATGAAATTTTGATAATTTATTTCAATTCCTAAAAATAAAAAAATAATGATAATTAAGGTTTTCGTTTCGTGAAATCCATAATAAAATATCATCATAAACTGTTAGTACTGTTAGTCAAAAGTATAAATATTTTTGTAAATTTCAATCAATTATTGAAATACCATCAAAACCTTAATTAAATAAAAAAAAATGTATTTCAAATTTTTTTCGGAAGTATGTCCCAATCAGACGTTAACTATATTTGGTGTTTTAGGCCAGTGTGCAGACTATTTAGCTGTACAAGTTTGTGTTTAATTAAAACATCATAATTATAAGAATTTTGATCTGCATCCTTACTAAGACAGTCACGTTGATGTGGGTAGCCATTGTCGGGTAAAGCATTGCGTATTTATTATAGTAATTTATTACCGGGTTTTGTTGCTTTAGCTATAGTCCTATAATAGAAGAAGACACTGTTAGATCTATGATAAAAATACTGTTTTCCTGTTGTCTGCAAAAATACATTTTGTTTTATGTTGATCTCAGATAAAATTCTTTAAACCTCTTAAGCGACTTGATTTGTGTTGTTTTATATGTTACACTACTCCAAACGTTGTCCATGATGTGTCAGTTATAAATCTTCCTTTTCACACTACAAATACATCGGGTCTAAGTAGAGAACTCTCGTGGAGACGAAAAGTATCTAACTCATTCATTACTGAAGACACATTTGAACTTCTCCGTTTCAAAGGTTCGAATTGTTTACTGTTAAATTAAAATAATTAATTAATTAACCGTGAAAGTTTGACCCGGCGATGTTTCAATCCATAATATTTACATTTCCACTGCACAGTGACTACTAGATGAAACTGCTGTGCCCAATGTATGTCATTTCCCAATTGAATATTGATTGTCGAATATGTAGGTAAGCCAATGTATAATTCACACCAATGAAAGTAAAAAAAATATGACAACCAATTCTTATATTTACGTTTTTGTCAGTCAACATACAGTTGGTGCAGAAATATATATATTGTATTAATCCAGGCATGCTTAAACATCAGGGTTTTCGAGGCTGAGATCAGCCACCAGTTGACAGTGGAGTACTGCTATTCCAACGCTACAATTATGACGTCGGAAGCATGATGACGTTACAATGTCCTAATGCATGTTATTAGGAAGTATTTACATTTTCAATGCTCATTCAATATGTAGGTGCACTGATGTACGTTACATACCCATGAATGTCAAAATACGACAACCAATCCTTAAATAACATACAATGGGCTCAGAAGATGCATTTAGTCTCTGTGCAGTGGGGAATGTAAATATTATTATAACTATACACTCAAAAAATAGGAATTTGAAAAATTGATCTTTGTTATCTTTATTACATGTAACATGCGGTCGGGTATATGACCCCATACCTGCTCTGTGAGTCAAAACCAAACTGTCCATTGAAACGCAAATGTCCATTGTACAACCTTTCTAAACAGACGCTTATATTTGTTCATATATTGTTAATAATTTTTAATAACACCAAATAATTGATCATAACCGCATCTATGAACATCCTGACTGTGGATGAAGTCAGAACCTTACATATTACATAAGTTATTTATAGACCTCACTGAAGAACTCCACCAGAAAGTCCTGTACTATTGCTTTATCCGGTATAGTGGCGATCATTCCGTACATGGCGGCCGTCCCTTCCTTGGCAAGAGACTTGTTATTCTGAAACAAAAAAAAAGGATAAACAAACTTGAATGGCATTTTTGTCGATCCATGAACATTATGACTTTAATTTGCAGAACCATTTTGATATATTGCTCTGAGTTTATACAAATCTTACTGGTAAAATGAATTGCGTTGTAAAACCGCTATCGTTTTGCACTGACCTTGACCTCTAGTGTTGACTCTTCAAGGTCATTCAATAGAGAATCTGAGACTCGCACGTGATGAGGAAGTATAGAACAATGCAGACAGCTTGGGTTCTGTTGCCTCTCCATATGCCAACCTGTAATACACGATGTCTTATCTAATTGATACAATCGATAATTTCAATAGAAACTCTGAGTTTTACATAATATTTACATTTAAATTGACAGTCGGTGCATCATAAACACTGTTACTCCATGATCGACGCAACCCGGCTCATCCAAATCGAGCATCGCCTACTAAAACAGAAACTTAATATATGATAAAGAGCTGAAAGCATCTTCTTTAGAAACATACCTTTCTTGCCCATTGCATCCGCTACTGCCTGGATATCTACATCCGGGTCACTAGATCCGACTGAGAAACACGTCATAACGGGTTCCCCCAGCACATATAGCCCCTAAAAATACAAGAAGGGCACGGGATTTATAATCTTGATACATGTCCATTAATAAAACTGTTTCAAAGATCTTCAAACACGTGTTATAATTCTGGTACTAGGAAAACATCGTTGCATTCAATTGAAACGTAATGTATGCGTCAATCACAAATGGGTTTGGCTCACAAGTCGGGCACAATTGCTTTAAATACATCTACATCTTCCACTGTTCTGTCATTTGGTTGACCATTATACAGTGTGCACTTCATCTGACATGACTGAGCTTATAATAACATAAATTAAAAAATTAATTTGTATCAGGTTATATTTACGTAAAACAACAGAAAGATAGAAGTGGAAAATATATAACTGTACTGAATGTATGTATGCATGTAATGTAAGTCCTGCAAACTAACTCTCATCCCACTGACAATTTGACCAATCCGGCTACCGTAGCGACCACAGGAGATAACCCCTTACCGGCATAGCTCTCACTATCAGTTTTCAGATGAGTAAGTCTGAACAATGTATTAAAAAGAAACAGTAGAAACCGCTTGTTTAAAAGATGCCAAGACAGGGGCCTCAGACGTGTTTCACCTATGAATTCACCATCTAATAAAGACATACGCTCTTCCTTCCTATGACCGCTTCTATATCCGATTTATAGGACAAAAAAGTTACACTTTTGCTTTTGGGAATCACTACATCCGGTAGAAAAATCTACATCCGGTAGTAAGGTTACATCCGGAAGAAAGGTCAAAGTGTCTCCCGCTTGATTGAATCCCACCTACATTGATTCATAGGTGAAACACGTTTGTCTCGACCAGCAATCAGTTAAAACAATATAATATGAACTAACAAATAACTTATGTTTAAAAGTATGAACACGAGGAATTATTTGTGATACGATATCTAAGTATAGTAACACGTGCCTGTATTTTGCCGACGCCCTGTTTAAGTTTGTCGGTGGTTGCCATGAGTTCTCTGGCCCGATCCACGTATCCGTCTACACCCAGGGCCATCATTGAAGCCCAAGCCGCGGCAATGTTCCCACCTATAACACAATCATCAGAAATACGATAAACAGAAGTCTTCGAATAGGAGGATGTCAACTTAGGGGTGAATGAATTAAATATGTTAACTAAAATGTCCCATAAAGTCATTTTGTCAATCTGGTCTCATCAATGGCAATAACGTCAAAAGAATAAATCAAATATGAGATTTATGTAGCAAGTGTTGAGACGTTTTCAAATTAGCGAGTCTCTGACTTTATTTTCAATTAATTTCGGTTGAAATGAAAACAAGTGTAAGATCATTCTGATCACATAAATCAAGAAATTTTAGCATTTGATTCGTGTAAAACGACAATTTTCATGCAGCCCTGAAATGTAAAGAGCATCTTTTTTTTCAATTTAGTGTTTATAAGTGTTCGACGTCATTCTCTTGTCCTAGACTTGTCGTTAAAATTGAAATAATTTAAACTTACTACTATCCGCAGGTCTGATACGTCATATTACAATTACCATGGTTACTACGCAAAATGATATGACATCGACATATTCTCTCGATGACAAAGTACACCATGTGTAAATGGTTATGAATCATATTTAGCATGTAATGGAAATGTAAAATGCCTATAAATCCTACATGACGTTATCAAATCAGATTTTAGCTAGCTACAAGAGAAAAAAAATCAGAGAATACGCAAGCGTCAACAAAACCATAATCCGAATGCAAGATTGATTAAATTAGGGACAAAATATCAAAAAAGGAAATATTTACCCGCAGACCCTTGAAAAATATAAGATCTTGTGTTCCTGAGGATTAAGCGTTTTCTACTTTATCGACGACATTCTACATTCATTATAAAATCTCTCTTGAGAGCTGTGTCGATGATCTAATTTTAGATATCGTGCGCCACGCGACACAGTTCCAATCATAATTATCCAACGTAAACAATAAATACAGCTGCTGAAATATCGATTGGTATTGTTAGATTTGATAATGTAATTATTAGTACATCAAGCAATGACCAGAAAAAGGAACTACTTTACCTGGCCTCGTTCCCGCCATGCTCGGACTTCCGTACAAACCGCCTGGCCATTCTGCGTAGGAAAATATCTGGTACTTCCGGATTTCTGCGTTTCTATAGAGTATGACGCTAGATCCCTGGAATAGTTAATTGTTATGATTGTTTTATATATCTTAAAATAACTTGTTGTCATTTTCAAAATAATCTTTCCTGTCTTATTGTATTTGGATGGATGGCGTTTTGTATGCATAACACAGATAATCGGTAGCGTTTTTATATGAAAACAGCAATACAAATACATTGGAAAAAATGTAAAAACAAATAATTGACCACATTAAGACAGGCCTTAATGATTTTTAAAAGCTATGTGCATTAAGAATTCTAAGAAATGAAATTAACAATTCGTACAGTTCATTTTTATTTATTCTTTTTTTCTATTTATTTACTTATTTTTTGTTTTTACAGACACTATAACCTTAGTTTTGGAGTATTAAGAATATATGATTTACAACCTAGACTTTGAACTCTGACCTTAACGCTGTATCCGTATTTATGGATGTCCGCTGATATCGAAGTCACCCCTGGACACCGGAAGTCAAACTTCGGAACTGGATAACCCAGTTTCTCTACCCTATTAAAGCATAGTGTAATGTTGTACATATTCCTAGTTTTCTTACTTTCCCTTTTTACATGTTTCCACTATAACATTCATAATTCAATATTTCTCAATATTTTTTTCTACGTAAGTAGTTTCAATTTTAAGCTACGTAAGTTAGATATACCTCAAATGAAATGTGTAATATATATAAAACAAAAACAAAAACAAAACAAGGAGCCATTACGCCTTGCAATATCCCCACGATATGTTGTTTCCCAGAAAATCAATTTCCTATTTCTAACCGCAATGTTCTTTTTAATGGTATGAGATAAATCTAGGGCACTTCTGTAAAATATGTATAAAACTTTTACTCAATAGAACTTGAACGGTTTTAAAGATGTAGCATGTAGTAAACAATGATTTGGTATTTCTGACTTCATTTCTATAGTTCATCATTCTAAACTTGTCAAAGTAGGACATTGTTACCATGGCAACATGTAACCGCCAAAGCATGCGTCCACATGTAGAGGGAGCCCTCGTCGATGCGCGAGAGCAGCAATATCCTCAATAGGGTCCATGATCCCATGACAAAACTGGGGAGCGGATGCGGCTAACATGACGGTGTTTGGGCCGATCGCCTGTTACAGAGGATTTGAAAAAAAAGAGTGGATAAAAATGTCTGAGTCAAGTTAATTACTAAACAAAGCATTTTCCTGGTGAAGTTTCATTGGGATAAGGAAGAAAGAAATCGATATAGCAAGAAATTCCTTTCCGGTGATGTTTCAAACTCTTTTCAAACTTACTTTAGTGTATGATATATATATTTTTTTTATTAGTGAAGTGATTCATGTCCTCCTCAAGTCGAACACAAGATATTTCAACTTTAGTTTTTTCGTCCATTAATTACATCCCCTACATTCCGTTTGAGTCATGATCGTTTAACTTCTTTCGCCAATGGTCTCTACAGTCCCTAGAACGGGGGTGCCAGATCGAATCTCTGTCTAACCTTATATCGCTATCCTTTGATCATTGTTTTTGATTTTTTTACTTATTCCGTTTCACAATTGTATCGTTAAACTCTAGAGTGTACCGTCGACACCTTCCGTAGACGAGAAAATATTTCTTTTTTTTTCGATAAGAGCCGACAGTTCACGATTGAAAGTAAGGCTACTTCTCAGCAATGATTTATCAATACTATAGTCACGTCGAGAAAAAAAAGTTAAAAGAGAAAAAAACGCATTTTAGCATATAGTCATACATAATGATATAGTTCACGTCATGTTTGTTTTGCGCACGTACCTTTTCCATTGCCTTGACATCTGCCCGGAAGTCGGAACCAAGAGGAGTATGGATGACCTTCATACCAAAATATTGCGCAGCCTTGTCAATGGTCGGATGTATTGTTCTAGGCGCCACCTGGTGGGATATTGTACATGTTGCATTTATATTTTATATAAAAATAAACTATGTAATCTTTTGAAAATCGACTGATTTAACAAAGAGTGTAATGTTTTCGACAGAAATAGATTTTTCGTTTAATTTTAATTTAATTGCTTTTCATAGTTTTATTTATCAAAACAAATCATAGGGCTTTACTATTTCCGGTTCCGTGATGTGCGGGAACAGTTTTCTTGCTTTGTCCCGGAAGGTTTTGACCGCCATTACATTACTCTCAGTCCCACCGGAAGTCATGAATCCCAACACGTCATCATCTCCATTCAAAATGGCAGCCGTCATGCTGACAACTTCTGTTTCCATCTTTCTAGGTAAATAAAATATTTAACTTAAAGACCAAGGATTGGAACCGACGCATAATAATTATAGGAATAGTAATTGAATCATTGGTAGACAATCCATCGAAAATGTCAATAACGCCATCAAAACAGTTCAACGGGGAGAAGGGTTTTATTCTAATAACGAAAGTCGGAAAGTCTTCTTCATTAAAAATATTCGTACAGCGAGTCCTTGAATGTAATGAGTTCAACAAAACGCATTTTGAACGCGTTTATTTTAATTTACTTTCGGTAGATATTGATGTCACTTCAGCTTTATTCCAGAACTTTGACAAAACTAGGTCTTTTGAACTATTTAGAACTGGAACAAGAAACAAGGTTTGATCACAAAGCCAATACCTAAACATGAGAATGGTTTAATTCACAAATACGGGGCCCAGTGCGACAATCTTGTGTTGTGTAAGTCTCGAGAAGGTTGAAACCTGGAAACAGTAAATGTTGAAAGAGAACTATTATCTCAGATTTAGAAACAATACTAGGGTGAAGCAGAACTTGAGTTACCTCAGACTTGGAAACAACATAGGGTTGAGAGCATTTTCGTGTAAGAATCCGTGATGAAATTCCTTCACGAGAGCGTCATGGTCCACAGAATGTCCAATTTTCTCTGAGAATAGGATATAAGAAAGTTTATGGCTGAACATGTGTACGATAAATCTGATTATTGAAGCTTAGATTTTGTTTTACATTGATCACCCCTTAAAAGTTTCATTCATCAATTAATTGTTTATAATCGTGTTTTTATAGAATAAGACTTCGGTAAGTTGGAAAAATCGTGTGTCCAATTTTCATTTGAACAAATTTTATTGACAAAACGATGAAATGTTATCCTCGAAAGGATTGAATAACAGACAATGCCTGTATACAAATTGGGTCGTATTCTTTTGTAAATATTTATTTGAAATAAAATATGTTTAAACTACAGTTGAATTGTTTATCCGAATCTTTATGAATATAAATAAGAGAATACTGAAGCGTTAATGAAATCATAATCCAAACTCAAAATCGATTAAACCAGAGGTAAAATATGAACAAAGGAATGAATGGATGATAAAAAAACAACAGGAAACAGCATACTTATCTACAAAAAGAAAACAATGTACGGAATATCGGCCCAAATCAAGGTACGGCCATAAGTCTTTCAAATTTCATCATATTCACATGCATATTTATTTATTCACTTGTTATATTATCAGATCAGATAAATATAGTTTAATTTTGTTTGAAACAAGCATTTTCATTGGTTTAAAAAGTTATGTTATAAGCCCAAAACGTAAAAAATGTCGTCGCCGTTTATAACGTCGCGTTTGATTGGTTGATGCTGCAGCGTATTAATTTGTAAGAGAAAAGAGTCCATCAGTAAAGAGAATTTTTGCAGGGTAAAGATTAAATTATAAGGATTAACTTATCTATCCGTTTTTTTTGTGTTATACCTCCATAACATAAAAAAGTTACCGCTGAAAAGGTCGAAAGCCTCCCGCTGTAGCTGGAAGTGGTCGTCGGAGAGGGTGTAGATGTAGGCGAAAATCTTCCCGTCGTCCGACTGTGTCTCCATGTCCTTCATCTTCTTCATCATCGTCAGCAGCTCGGCGTGTGGTACCCCTACCACATATACAAACAGGAGTCGGCTATTTTACACGGGATCAATATGTTGTCGAGATTTCTAATAAGAACTCACATATATATTTAGGTGGCAGCGTACAGAAGGCCTTTGTGGCCATGGGTGATATTTGTGTACAATGAATAACCCCTATAATAGCATGCCTATGAAAATAAGGAGTAAAATTGGCTTAAGCATGATAAAGTGGACTTTGTGGACTTCACATTTGTAAAAAGAGAAAAAAACCCATTTTGGTTAGAGATTAAAATTTTGACCCTTCCGAAACGGGTGTCTACACATGAAAAGCTAGCTTTACAGGAAGTGAAATTTCGACAACAACACATGAGGGAAAACAGCGAAAAATCTAAACGTACGACCTATGCTGGGACAGATATAATTCTGCAACCAAGTAAGTAAGCTTTAATTTTAGATAGAACTTAAGAAAAAAAATCCTATCTGCATAGGTCAAATTTTGTGTCAAAAACAGCGATATTTTGCATTTTTTCGGTAATTTTTGATGTGGTAACCATGGTTTTCACACAAGTGCCATACATAGGATACATCAGTGTATACACTTCATTGTCCTTTTTATGAATTGGAAATGATATATGATTTACAAAAATGTGTACATTTACATCTATGCAGTGTACGGTTAAATCTCTGTGTTGACAATTCTCAGGCATTGGTCTTTTTTTCATAAATCTCTAGATCTACCGTACACAGCTACCATAGGATCTTACATGAGTTTCCATAACATCTGGGATTTATGAAACGAGATTTTTTCAATAAGAGAGCCTCTGGCGAGCTAAATTGATAACGTCATGAAACGAGTTTCATAATTCTTATGAAATGAAAATAGTTTTTTTTATCTCATTATCAAAATTTGCGGTCTTTATTAGTGTAAAACGTTAATGTTCATATACGGATTGAACTGCGTTTTTTTTTTTTTTTTTTTGATTTTCATGTCGGTATGAATGAAAATCGGTTATATCCCTATTGCATGAATCAATTAGGATTTAGCTGATTTACACAGAGACCCTTGAAAAACTACAATTAATAGAAAACGTGATCCGGAAGAGTAAGCGTCTTCTGATTGATCGACGACACCCGTCCGAGCAAAATGTCAGTGTCTCAAAGTTTTCGTTGGCTCTCCAGCCACTTTTGCATAGAAAATGAGTTTTGACGTCACTGCACGCGCTAACCTTTCGCTGTCATCGGATGACCATGTTTAGAGGAAGACCGCCATCCAATGACAGCGAAAGGCCAGCGCTTGCAGTGACGTAAAAACTCATTTGCTATGCAAAAGTAGCTGGAAAGCCAACGAAAACTTTGAAACACGAAAATTTTGCGCGGACAGGTGTCGTCGATCAATCAGAAGACGCTTACTCTTCCGGGTCACGGAATCGAGTTTATTTCTGCAGAAGAGGATACATTTGACGTGCATTTAGGAAGTTTTTAAAATAAAAATTATCCATCTTTCCAACGGTACCAAGCGTCTTTTCGTACCTCAACAAGATTTTTTATGCAAGAAAGGTAAGTAGGGGTCGATTTTTTCCTCCTTTTATTGAGTCTTTATGACCATTAAGGGGGCAAGTCGACATATCTTTCTTTATATTTGTGTGAAGTTCCATTGAAATTGTATTAACAGTTTAGGAGAAGTTTAATGACTGGAGATATGTTTAATAGGAAAACCTGTTTATAGTGACTGGTTACCATAGCAACCATATTTTAAGGAAAGACAAGTTGCATGCACATCTACATATGGTACTTTATATCTGTGTGAGAATTCATTGAAATTGGCCGTGTGGTTTAAAAGGAGTTGTTCGGACAATACTTTTTTCTGCAGAAAACCTGTTTATAGTGACTGGTTACCATAGCAACCACACTATTAAGAAAAGAAATGTTACATGCACATCTACATATGATCCTTTATATCTGTGTGACGTTTCATTGAAATTGGCCAAGCGGTTTAAGAGGAGTTGTCCGGACAAACTTTTTCTTCAGAAAAGCTGTTTATAGTGACCAGTTACCAGAAAAAGGCAGAAAAAGGTAAAGGGATGGAGGTATAACTATGCGAGCCCCTGCTCTCTTATGGTGGTTTAATTAATTAAATGGTCTATTTAATATAATAAAATATAATATCGAAAGGATCAACTAGTAAGACTCAATCGATGTTGGATTGTTTACTTTTTTTCCAAAAGCAAATAAATATGACTTAATGTCGTATTGTAAAAGATGTGCATTAATTAGGTTGCCTTACAATCGTGAGCTGTAGGGAACTTCCCTTTAGCTCAGTCGTAGAGCATCGCAGGTTCGAGCCCAGCGACGGTACTATCTTTATCAATTTTCCTCGTCCTATTACAGTATTTCAAGCTAACTATACATCCGTACACGAAGCCCACGTGTTACTCCTGTTATCAGAGCTGTATATACACCTGATAACCTCCTCACCTTTCTGTGGCAGGCGCACTCTCGATCCTTTCTTCGACGTCTTTTTGGCCTCGTTGAGTTTCGTCGTACTAAGGAAACTCTTGACTTCATTTTGTAGAATTTTACCAATTATAAAGTCAACTCCTGGCAGCTGCTTCAATGATATAACTAAAACCCGGAAGAACTCTTTTGGTCCCTTCCGGAAGTAGATACTAACTAAAACAGCGACGACTGCAGTGAATACTCCGTGTTCAACGTAATCCAAAAAAGACATTATGTAACCGGAAGTTGATAACAATACAAGTATGTACTTCCGGAAGTTGTTGGCAGCAGAGCGGGGAGGATCGAGCCAAAAGAACCCGCCTCCCTTGTATAAGTCTATACCGGATATACCGAGCCGAACGAACCCTCCTTCCTTGTATAAGTCTATACCGGGTGTACGTAGGCTATCTGTGTGTACCTGTGTTTATCTGGTCACATACCTGGACCACAGGGACATGTATATACCTATATTATAAAATTACCGATAAATACGTATATATATAGGTATTGATCGGTAATTTTATCATTTAAATTTATACATGTCCCTGTGTCTGGACAGTGTAAAGGTGAATGTTTATCTATTGCTATGTCGGTCTCACAACGTAGTACCTCGTCTCCGTCAGGTAACACGTCGTTATCAAGCTCTGTATCATTTAGAAATACAAGCCTTACTGTCAGCACAGACACTTGTGGCCAGGAGAATAACCATCTTTATATATAGATAGATAATATAGCGAAACATGAATAATTAAAAATAAAATATAACAACAAAATTTTCAAATTTTCTTTTTATGTTATTAATCATCTAAAATCATAATGAAAATAATTGCCAAATTTCAGTTTGATACGTTAAGCGGTTAAATTTCACAAAAAAAATCGACTATCAGACACTGAAAAAGAGAGAACTTCTCTTCATATTAAATTTATGATACTCGTTCAGAATTGTTTCAAAAAAAATAAAAACTCTTATCGTAAATTTAATATGAAGAGAAACTCGTGACAGATCCTCTATGTAATACATGCATAGAGATAATGTAATTACATGTAGCACAGTCTTATATAAGCAAAATGCTCTTAGAGTGAAAGTAACTGAAATAAGATTACCGCTAAAATATAAACGTCACGAATTGGTCAAGCCAGTAAATGTAAGTAAAAGTAAGAACGGGGCGCATCATCAATCGATAACAATGAGAGATATTTTTTAGGAAATATTTCATCCTGTAGAACCACTAACATCAGAACACTGAAGCGGGAACATCATGAGCTGATATCACGAAGGCAATATGATTTTTAAACTGTACAAAAGTACCATGGGCGAGAGATATTTTGTTCTTGGTACATATAGGGAAATTATATATGACAGTGAATTTAGGTCGAAACTGACGCAAACGAAGAAAAGGAGGTTTATGAATTAGCAAATACAGCAAAGAACAAATGGTCTGAAATGGCAACAGTTGTTGTAGAACAACAAAGAATGTGTATTATATAGCGGTTGAAGTGGGACAACAAAGACAAGTCGGTTTGTGATATCGCATTTATACGCGTGGACAAAGAAATGGAGGTCTATGAAATCGCAACTGTTGGATTGGAACAACGAAGAAATGAAGATTGATGAAATCGCAACAGTTGGAGTGGAATAACGAAGAAATGAAGATTGATGAAATCGCAACAGTTGGAGTGGAACAACAAAGAAAAAAGGTCTATCAAATCGTAACAAACGCTATGTTTAATCTAAGTTTTATCCTTATTGTAGATTTTTTTGTCTTTACGTAAGTCATCAAAATTAGTAATACTGTCTCTTTAAAAGATATATTTTCTGCTTAAATTACATAAACAGTTATTACTTTGACATATGCAAAGAATTAACTTTTTTTCTGAGATTTAGCATTCCTATACCAAGGTTAATTTTCAGGACTTTTGTGATTAGATGTCGGCTGCTGAGGAAAAAACTTGCTGCTTAGAGATTCGAGAGATGCAGGTTGACGAGGACTATGAGCAAGATTTTGGTTGCCATCTTGATCTAATTGAGAAATATTCGGTATCCGTGTACAATATCAAGGTTAACGTTTATGGAAATGCTCATTAGTATGCCTGCTTATTGTGATTGAAAAAACATCAGAGACTACCGAAGCGTCAACAAAACCATAATCTGTAATTAAAAACCAATATTAACCTAGGGGCAAAGTACGAAAAAAGAAAGATCCAAAAGGAGACCATTGTAAAAGTACAAAAGAATAAGACCAGGTGTTCCGGAAGAGTAAGCGTCTTCTGCTTCATCGACGACACCCGCCATGTAAATCTTGGTCGCATCAAAGTAAATATCAAGTCTTCGAAATGAGAACTGAGTCATCATTGTCAATCACAACAAGTTAGCATGCTAATGAGCATACTCAAAACGTCCTCCTTCACATAACACAAAGATACAGAAATGTGAGACAAAGAAGGCGACCACATAACTTGCCCATAGTCCTGATTAACCTGCTTCTCTCGAATCCCTGCGTTGTTATAGTTTGTTTGTCAGCAGTGGACATCGATCACGAAAATCACGATATTTAGAGCAAGCCCTAGAATAACGAATCAACAGCGACATGTAAACACCTTAGGTTGGAGTAGCAGGGATGTAACTATCATGAAATGGAAAGTTCACGAGCGGAAAATTCAAATCGTCACATCTATCGTATAGCTTAGTAGTAAGCCGTCCATGTTAGCCATGTTTTCGGCCAATTTCAACACAAATACTTGTTCTTTATACACTGGTGAGCATTTGAGTGAATTTCATGAAATTCCTGTGGATATTGACAGAGGGACCGAGTGACCTTAAAGTAGATATCGAAGTAAGCAGCTCAGGTAGTGTAAAAGAGTCTGTTGTGTCCTTTATTTCAGGTTCAGAAGGGTATATACGATCTACGTGGTCAGCAAACGTCTTGCTGTTCATAGATAACACATCGTCGATATATCGGAAAAGTGAAAATAAAAGATTTGTTACCTGTCCCGATTAGCTCTTCCACAAATTCAGCCTCGTATGAAAACAAAACCAAGTCAGCTTAAAGTGGGACACAGATTCCTCACACGGGAATGCGAACAGTCTGCTGGAAAATCTTTCCTCCAAACTCAACAAAAAAAAATGTCAACCAGGAATTCAATCATTCATACTACTAGTACATCTTCTTCAGTATTTTAGCTCACTACAATATATTTGTATCGCCGTCAACTTTTTTTTGGAAAAGAAAACTCTCATAACGAGAGATCTAAGACGTTCTTTCAGTTTGGCATGAGGTATGGTAGTTTACAGGGTGGAAAAATCAAATGTTTTGATAAAAAAAGAACATTTTAATGAGAGGGTGCTAAAGATTGATCAAATGCTCTTTCGAGTTTTTCAAACTCCACATCCCGTTAATTCCACCCTGGAGTGAACAGTGTTACAATACGACTGAACCCTGATTAAATGTTACTAAGAATTGTTATAAGAAGTTTTGATAAAGGCTTGGTCGACCAATTAGCAGAGCCAGCTATAAAACGTTGTTTAAACGGGTCCTTGTTTACTTTAGGTATCCAAAAAAGACAAGGTCAGCTTCTTGCTCATTAACCGGTATCATGAAAGATGTTAATAAAAACCGGTCAATGTGTAAATATGTTTACCTTGGTTATCAAGCAAATAATGACTTGGCTCTCACTTTGAGGATGTGACATTGACTTGGATGTGACGAGAATTTACATGGTAGATGTCATCGATTAAGCAGAAAACACATGTACTCTTCCAGCGAAAGTCCAACGCCATGACATGAAGTCTCCGTATCACCTTGACGAAAGTCCCTCACCATGACATGAAGTTTCTGTATCACCTTAACGAAAGTCTCTCGTCATGACATTAAGTTTCTGCATCACCTTAACGAAAGTTTCTAGGGTGAAATATACTAGGGAAGATATAGTACGAATGATTGAATTCCTGATTGAACATATCTTTGTTGAGTTCGGAGGAATGATTTTCCAACAGACTGTTGGCATTCCAATGGGAAGTAAATGTGCCCTACTTTTAGCTGACTTGTTTTTGTTTTCAAACGAGACTGCATTTGTCGAGGGCTTATAAGGAGGGGTAACAAAAACCTTGCAAACTCTTTCAATTTCACTTTCAGGTATATCGACGATATGTTGTCTATAAACAACAAGAAGTTTGCTGACCTAGTCGATCGTATATACCCTACTGCACTTGAGATTAAGGTCACAACAGACTCTTCATCAGCTTCTTACCTCGATATTTAACTAATCTATGACCAACACGGGCAGCTTACTACTAAGCTTTATGATTAACGTGACGATTTTGATTTTCCTATTGTGAACTTTTCCATTCTTGATAATAACATCCCTGCTTCTCCATCCTATGATGTTTTTACATATCGCAGTTGATTCGTAATTCAATGCTTGCTCTGAATATCGAGATTTTCGTGATAGATGTCAGCTGCTGACGAACAAACTTATGGCACATGGGCATGTTTTATGGTCGCCATCTTGGTCTCATTGTGAAATATTCTGTATCTTTGTGTGATATGAAGATGGGCGTTTTTGAGCATGTTCATTAGTGTGCTCTCTCCTTGTTGTGATTGACAATGATGACTTGGTTCTCATTTTGAGAACTTGGTGTTTGCTTGGATGTGACAAAATATTACATTGCGGGTGTCGTCCATGAAGCAGAAAACGCGTACTCTTCCGGAACACCTGGTCTTAGTCTCATGTTATTTTACGAGTCTCCATCTAAATCTTTCCTTTGTTCATGTTTTGCATCTAGTTTAAACTATTTTGAGTTTAGCTTATGGTTTTGTTGACGCTTTGGTATTCCCTGATATTTTTCATGTATAAATGTACAGTCGGCGTGGACCGTCCCGACGAAAGTTTTTTTGCCAATAAAACTTCATATATCTTCGCCGTAAGATTGACAGATCACTCCAGCGAAAGTTTTGTTTACCTTCGTTATGAAATAAATCAGAGAATACCAAAGCGTTAACAAAATTATAATCCAAACTCAAAATCGATTAAACCAGGGGCAAAATATGAACAAAGGAAAGATTTACATGGAGACTCTTGTAAAAGTACAAGAGAATAAGACCAGGTGTCCCGGAAGAGTAAGCGTGTTCTGCTTCATCGACGACACCCGCCATGTAAATCTTTGTCACATCCATGTAAGCATCAAGTTCTCAAAATGAGAACCAAGTATCATTGTCAATCACAACAAGTAAACACACTAATGAGCATACTCAAAAACGTCCATCTTCATATCACTTAAAGATACAGAATATTTCTCAATGAGACAAAGATGGCGACCATAAAACTTGCCCATAGTTCTGATCAACTTTCATCTCTCGAATCCTTGTGTTGTTATTTTTTGTTTGTCCGCAGTCGACATCGATCACGAAAATCAGGATATTTAGAGCAAGCCCTAGAATGTAAACACCATAGGTTGAAGAAGCAGGGATGTTACTATCAAGAAATGGAATGTTCACGATCGGAAAATTGAAATCATCACGTTTATGGTATTGCTTAGTAGTAAGCTGTCAATGTTGGTCGTAGTTTAAGTAGAGATCGAGGTAAGCAGCTGATGTAGAAGAGTCTGTTGTGTCCGTTATTTCAAGTTCAAAAGGGTATATATTCAGCCTCGTATGAAAACAAAAACAAGTCGGCTAAGAGTGGGGCACAGTTTGTTCCCATGGGAATGCCAACAGTCTGCTGGAATATCTTTCCTCCGAACTCAACAAAAATATTGTCGACCAGGAATTCAATCATCCTTATTATATCTTTTTCAGTATATTTCCTCTTAGCTTTGGTCGTGTTTTTCACAAAGTATGCTCCAAGATAGCTCACTACCATATATTTGTATCGTCGTCCGCCTTTCTTGGAAAAGAAAGCTCTCATAACAAGAGATCGGAGACGTTCCTTCAATTTGTATGAGGTATGGTAGTGTACAGGGTGGAAAAATCAAATGTTTTGACCGAAAAGACATTTTTAAGGAGGGGGTGTTCAAGATTGATCAAAAGATCTTTCGAGTTTTTCAAAATCCACACCCATTAATTCCACTTATACACGTATACAGTGTCACAATAAGACTGAAGCCCTGAAATTGACATATAAAGAAAAGCTTGTTGTTGTAAAATATGTTTGTAATTATATGCGTTGTTATAGTTTGTTTGTCAGCAGTGGACATCGATCACGAAAATCACGATATTTAGAGCAAGCCCTAGAATAACGAATCAACAGCGACATGTAAACACCTTAGGTTGGAGTAGCAGGGATGTAACTATCATGAAATGGAAAGTTCACGAGCGGAAAATTCAAATCGTCACATCTATCGTATAGCTTAGTAGTAAGCCGTCCATGTTAGCCATGTTTTCGGCCAATTTCAACACAAATACTTGTTCTTTATACACTGGTGAGCATTTGAGTGAATTTCATGAAATTCCTGTGGATATTGACAGAGGGACCGAGTGACCTTAAAGTAGATATCGAAGTAAGCAGCTCAGGTAGTGTAAAAGAGTCTGTTGTGTCCTTTATTTCAGGTTCAGAAGGGTATATACGATCTACGTGGTCAGCAAACGTCTTGCTGTTCATAGATAACACATCGTCGATATATCGGAAAAGTGAAAATAAAAGATTTGTTACCTGTCCCGATTAGCTCTTCCACAAATTCAGCCTCGTATGAAAACAAAACCAAGTCAGCTTAAAGTGGGACACAGATTCCTCACACGGGAATGCGAACAGTCTGCTGGAAAATCTTTCCTCCAAACTCAACAAAAAAAAATGTCAACCAGGAATTCAATCATTCATACTACTAGTACATCTTCTTCAGTATTTTAGCTCACTACAATATATTTGTATCGCCGTCAACTTTTTTTTGGAAAAGAAAACTCTCATAACGAGAGATCTAAGACGTTCTTTCAGTTTGGCATGAGGTATGGTAGTGTACAGGGTGGAAAAATCAAATGTTTTGACCGAAAAGACATTTTTAAGGAGGGGGTGTTCAAGATTGATCAAAAGATCTTTCGAGTTTTTCAAAATCCACACCCATTAATTCCACTTATACACGTATACAGTGTCACAATAAGACTGAAGCCCTGAAATTGACATATAAAGAAAAGCTTGTTGTTGTAAAATATGTTTGTAATTAAAACATGATATGAACACAAATATCTAATCATCATTTATTGAGCAAATAATTACGTAAGATTTTAAATTGATTTTGTCTGCATAGTATAATTGTTCGATTACAACTTTGATAATACAATATCCTTGTCATCCTTAATACTTTTTTCTCGTCCCCTATTCATACGTACCTCCCACACTTCTTCACGTATTTTATTTTCAAAGAGAAATATTAAGTATACATTTTACATAGTTTTTTCTTTTTTTTTTTCAAAAAATGAAAACACAGTTTGAATACGGCTTTCTTTTTAGAATACCCATCTTAATGTATGGATCTGATTGTCACTAACAACATTTTATTGCATTCTTATTGTTTTACAGCCCTTTAGAATAGAGACTACCAGAAATGTACTTGATACGTGTACCGGGATCAACTTCATAAACCGGAAGTTATAGAGAGAATATTGGAAAGATTTAAAGAACTTGCAAAAACACAGAAAATCCCTTATACAGTCATCCACACAGGACTTTCAAAGGATCTAGCACGCTAGATATATGCACAGTTGCTTTATTTTCTGTAAGTATATAAAAAATGTTTATATACATGTATATGGAGCCGCGGCCCATTACATTACTGTAATGGGAAGCTCATTCCACACATACAATGTATATATTTATTATTTACTGACAGAAACACAAGCAACTGTGATCTATGGTAAGTTTCAAACTCATTCAACCCTGAAGATGAATATGAAATATTTCAATTCATAATGAATTGTAATGGGTGAATGAGTGAATGTGCATTAGCGGTGATTAGATACATGTATGTCGATCTCGCACTCCACGAATAAATGATGATACATAACGACTGGCTTAACCATGAAAACACATTTGAACACTTCCGAATCAATGGCTGAAAGAACTTTTCTTTTGATAGACTTTCAGTGGTAAATGAGTTACTAATATTCTGACTTTTAAGTCGTGTATCAATCCTTTGCAATCTTCAAAAGAGGGGTAATTAGCCCAGCACGTGGTTATTGTTTTATCATAAAGCTAATCACTGTGTGCATTTGATGTTGTCATGATAACGCAGAGGCGGAGAGAACGTTATAGGGCAAAACCCCGTAATTTCTAAGATGTGCCTAATTGAACATCTTTGTATAATAAAATAATGGATAGGCACATCATTTACTGACACTCCATAAACAATCTGTCTGTTTTTTGTCTTCAAAACTTCATAATTAACAGTTAATAAAAAAATTATATATATATAGAACGACAAACATTGCAACTAAATCATTTGGCTTAATTACACTTAATTACCATGACAATCATTTCAAATCAAAAATTTTGATTAAAACTTGATAAAAACAATACCTTGCAATACCTTGAAAACCTCCGTTCACACTTAACACAATTCGTTATCACATTTACCGTCAATCCTTAGTACAACCGTAGGATTAAGTATACATTTACTTAAAAAAAATTTGCTTACAAAAGAAAAAAATGATTCAGAGATGGTAAGTCTTATATAAATTCAATTCTCAACAGATGTAATTACAAACTTTACACATTTTGTTACAACCTTAAATACATATTTCTCTGTTGCCTTTTAGATAGATACGTACAAACCTATATGATGTGAATTACTTACATTTCGAATGGTTCCAGCGAAAAAAACATCAACCTTTTCAGTGAAATGACATTAAGTTATATAAAAATTTGACCTTGACTAGAACATCAATCATTTTCATATTTACAACAGTTTGTATAGAAAAATGAATGTAAGAAAATAGAAAAAAAAACAATATTTCTTAAAATTCTAGATCGCTATAAAATTAATTTTAATGAAACCTAGAAAAAATATTTCATTTCGTATATATCAAAAGGAAAGTAAATCCTGCCATTTTAATATTCACATCACAAATTTAATTCACCATCATACATTGCCTTCTCAAAAACTGAAATTGTCTCCTTTTTAAACGTTTAAACTTATTCATTATAATGCTGTATTTTATTAGATATTCTTACATTGTAATGAGCCAAAGTCATCATAGATATACGTTACATAAATATGAATTAAAAAATTGAACTGCTTTGATGGACTGAGGATGACTGGCAGTCACAAGGAATTGGCTTTTTCAACCAACCAATGTTTGTTGAATCACATATAAGACAACCTGACAATGTCAGAACTGAACCAGTCATTTTTTAAAGCTGCAAGCACAGGGACTTGGCACGATTTTCCAACTCACGGTCTTAAAATATGTATTATAGATACAATGTACTATAATTTTTATATATGGACCAACAGTTTAAAAAACATGCCAAGTCCCTGTGCTTGCAGCTATCAAAAATGACTGGTTCAGTTCTGAGTTTGTCAGATAAAATCACCAATTGTCGTATATGTAATTCAATAAACATTGGCATGTTGAAAAGGCCAATTTGCCTGTTCAGATTGCCTATGGCTATCCCTGAGCTAAAGATGAGCTAATAATGCTGTATAACATAACAGGTCTTAACCAAATGCACATGTGTTAACATCTTCAATCTCCAATTAAGGAGATCTTCATATTTCAAATCAGGGAGAAGGTGTGCGAAATGTTACTGAAACTACATTGCTGGATTTGTCAATCACTCTCCAAAAATCATGAATTTGTTTTAGACATGCCTGTTATGATACAAATACCATAAAATAAGTAGATCATTTGATTCCGTCACACCTGCTTAATCAAGATTTTAACCTTTTTATGTCATAATGAAAGCTTTTAATGTATCGCCATGTTCAACACTTAAAAAGGGAAGTAATCACTAAACGTTTCCTTCAGGTTTCTACAGATTGTAAAACTGGTCATGCAGTACAATCAATTCTTTCGTAAAGCTGATTGAGAATATCAATCCTAATATTAACCTTTCCAAATACAACAAGGGCAACGTTTTACCAGTAACAAAAGTTTCTGTGATGCAGTTACAATGTTCTTGTGTTCCATAACTTTTAAATGTAAATCAACTCAAAGAGATAACAAAATTCGTGGTCGTTCCGGCCTCAGATATATTTTAGGTGGCAATCAATTTAGACATGTCAACAGTATGGTACAGAATCACACAAACACTTAATAAATTCTCATACAATTTTCGAATATTTGTGTGAGATCTTCCTCAGTCTGTGGTCGTGGAGCCAACTTGATCACTCTGTGCTGTAAAACAAAAACAAATTCATAAGTTTCAAACTTAACCTCTATGACCAAGCAAGAGGTTCCTATAGCTTTGACACCAGATGTAGACATTTTGACAGATAGATGTCTGGTGTGGGTTCCTCTGGCCCTGACACCAGACCTAGACATTTTGACAGATAGATGTCTGGTGTGGGTTCCTCTGGCCCTGACACAAGACTTAGACATTTTGACAGATAGATGTCTGGTGTGGGTTCCTCTAGCCCTGACACCAGACCTAGACATTTTGACAGATAGATGTCTGGTGTGGGTTCCTCTGGCCCTAACACCAGACCTAGACATTTTGACAGATAGATGTCTGGTGTGGGTTCCTCTGGCCCTAACACCAGACCTAGACATTTTTACAGATAGATGTCTGGTGTGGGTTCCTCTGGCCCTAACACCAGACTTAGACATTTTTACAGATAGATGTCTGGTGTGGGTTCCTCCGACCCTCACACCAGACCTAGACATTTTGACAGATAGATGTCTGGTGTGAGTTCCTCCGACCCTCACACCAGACCTAGACATTTTGACAGATAGATGTCTAGTGTGGGTTTCTCTGGCCCTAACCCCAGACCTAGACATTTTGACAGACAATTATCTTGTTTGGGGCCAGAGCACACTGCTATATGTAAACATTAAATTACCTGACACTGTTTGGTGGTTGAGAGTTTTGAGGTACTAACAAGGACCATTGATTATGACACGGCACATACATCACACATATATTGATAGATGGATAGCTTATTAATCCAAAAGCGCTCTTATTATCAACAACAGCTCCTAATTATTTATAGGTAGATTCCTCCGTTTTCAATTGTTCAAAACTTCAAATCTGAGCGGACGCCATGTTTTACCTCGTAAAAAGGCCATTAGGAGATAAAGCAATGAAACAAACTGATCCGGACCAAAAGAGGAAACTAGGGCTATCTAGGACCCTGAAAAAGGTCAAGGTCAATTACCTCAACAGTTCGACAGTACTTCATCACATCACGCTGTTTGCAAAAATATCATCCTCAAAGCCTCTTCATTGATAGGTTTTCAAAGATTTTGATTAATTAGACCCCTGTGACCTTGAAAGTGGGTCATGAGAATTGACCTGGACAAACCTGTCAGCTCTCATTGGAATAGACAAACAAAGTATTATAGCTACAAGTCTCTTGGTTAATGGTAGCATAAAAGAAGTTGTATAGATGTATCAACACATTTGACTCATGAACATGAAAGTGGGTCAAGGTCATCTATATACAAAACAGTTCTGGAGTGAAATTCTTCTTATATAACTTATTTACCATTGAAGATACATTTTAACACTTCCAATTCAATTGTTGGAATAATGCATCATGAATTTCAGGGGTGAGTGAGTTCAGAAGAAACAACATCTAACAGGTAATGAGTTTTGCTAGAACTTTTGAGTCTAAATAAGTCACGCCTTATGGCCCTGTAGGTTCACTATTTACCTGGGGTAGTGTGCCCTTCACTAGAGCCGGGATGTCATCCTTCGTATAACCTAGCTCTATCAGACCATCAGGGACGTCAATTTCTCGCATAATCTCACGAAGTTTGTCACCGAGAACCTGCCCAGCATCTGCATTCTTCTTGTTAGTGATGTCAACACCTAGACAAATTATGTCGCTTTTAACTTCCACAAATTACAACAAAAATGGTTAATTTTGATCAATTTAGACACTACAATTAACATATGAATAGTTCTTCTCCTTTTAGTGTTGAAACTGAAACATTTCTGCCTGTTGAATATTTGGATGTTGCCAATATAATCCATACTTGCAAAATATGCTTTGCATAAATCAACATATTCATTAGCTAGTAATAAACGATTTTGGTTGAACTAATGCCCCTAGCTGGAATTTTACAGCCATTTAAATGAACAGGACTGCCAGAAATGTTGTTTAATACTATACATGAACATGGGGTATTCGGATACCAACCTAGGAATTTAGCTGCCTCTAGATGGCGCTCTGGACAAGCAGGAGCCATGAACTCGAACACAGCAGGTGCAGATATAATGACAGACAGTCCATGGGGCTGTAAGTAGGAATGAAAAACATATTAAAGACTTATATATATAATTTATATATATAACACAATAAATCAAATAAAAATATTGAGCAAGTTTGATTAATTTATCAAGTTTCCCACAGCTTGAATTTTTGGACAAACTAGAAATGAACATTATTTTGTCTGTCAAGCCTTAGCTGGGCAAAAACATTCTAATTGAGAATGTCCATTTATCAGCCTGTCTGGTACTAATTCTTCAAATGAAATTTTTATATGCAGATGATGAACTGGTTGTTCTTAATAATTGAAAAGACACTTCTGCTACAAATATCATGATCATGATTGAGAAAAATAAACATATTGATGACTCGGATCAAACAAGTCAAACTCGGGAATAGATCCATAGAGAAGACCATAAATATTTCCTTCTCAAAATTAAAGCAAATAATGCCACTGTAACGGACTGACAACTAAACATTCCATTATCTAGAAAGAGAAATGCAAATAGTGTAAATAAATTTAAGTTCGACGGTTGGTGAAGAGGAACAAAATTTTGTTTAGAATTTTTCTAAATTTAGATTATCAATACAGCAGACAATTAGGATGCTTCAGAATGCATGAATCAATTGTCTCAACCAGGTAGATGTATATATACTTACTACAAGAGCGATGTCTTTGTCATATCCCTTAGAGACGAAATCCTTGACCAGCCCAGAGATAGGGTAGGACATACCATGACTAAAAATATTGAAATCAATTACAGACTTCTGTTGAGGTAGATACAAATGATCATGTACATGGTTGTATTAACCTAAGATAGTGATATATACTTGGATTATGTCAGAGGCTGTACAATTGTATATGCTTTTCAGGTCAATTAAACTACAAATTGGCTAAAATATAATTTTGCTGTCTTTTTTTTCTTTCTTTTTCATATAACAAGATTAACATAATTCAGCCATAAAGGGGAAAATGCATTAACAGAGAGTATTGTGATGTCACAAAGGAATTGATGATACATATACATGTATTACCTGGTAATTCTAAATATAGAAACGCAGAGTCAATATCCAAAATTACATTCTAACCAATGAGGTTCTAGGTAAAAGTTGTGTCATCTAATATGAATTACTGTTGCTTAGGACAAATGAGGGTATGATGAGAACATATTATCTCTAAAAAGGTAATAATGGTTTCAGCTCATAACATCACAAAGTACACCTCATCACTCAATAATTATATCTATTACCAATATTTTTCCATATCAAAGAATTTCAATCATACTGGCTGTCACTGACAATATTTCTAATAGTTTAAAATAACTGATAATTTTACATCAAGTATACACATATAAGCCCCTGCTGTTTGTATCACAACCCCAAAACCGTATCAGCCCAGAAAATGCTGATACTGT
Organism: Mimachlamys varia; assembly: GCA_947623455.1. Taxonomy (NCBI): domain Eukaryota; kingdom Metazoa; phylum Mollusca; class Bivalvia; order Pectinida; family Pectinidae; genus Mimachlamys; species Mimachlamys varia. The sequence continues at coordinate 33,744,150 of OX392540.1, forward strand.
ACCAATTTATTTTAAAAATGATAGTAATTAAATAGTTCACATTTTACTGATTAGTGTGTAAGAAACCGATTAAAGACATATTTACATACTTAAAGATATAAGAAGTATTAGTTGTTAACAGTTTGCATAAAAACTTGTCAGACTCATAAACTTGACTATCGGGGTATGGTGATAGATCTGGGCAAGGGATGCTTGATTTGAAACTATTTGTGTCGTGAGTGGACCGGATATGACATATGCAGGGCTAATATAGTGCATGCCATGCAGATAAAGACTTGTTAGAGAGCTAGAGGATGCACAGCTACTCTTGATGCACATGTCACAGTTATTTTTTTTCTGTAAGTATTCTATACACTGCTCACTGAAGCTCTGATGATCTATAAGCATTTCCTACACAGTAGCTATAAGCTTGAAAGCTGATTGTTATTCATATATTTCAGTTCAAGCAGTTTCTGTAAAATTATATTCAAGACATATCTGAAAGCTTTATCATTAAAAACTTGAATTTGAACCTTCCCTATCGTAATTATGATAACAACAAGCTGATTTTCTGTATATATGGCTTTATCACAACTTAAGTTGTCTCAAATCAGAGCATACAACTGGTGACGCCATTTCAGTCTGTGTTCAGCAAGCATTCCAGAAATACCCAACCACTCTCACATACTCATTTACAGCTGTGTAGACTAGAACAAGCAGAGAAAAGTATCTTGTTCAAGGATACAACACTGTACCATGATGGAATTCACACCCACATCCCTTCAGTTGTGAGTCAGGCACCCTTCCATTAGACTACTCAGTAATTTTAAAGAGTATGAACTTCACTGCTGAAGCTTTTCAAAATAATGAAATGAATTTTTTTTTTTATTTTTTAAATATTTCAAATTATTTATGATATTTTTAACATGTTCTGTTCCTACCAGAGATGACACCCTGCATTGCCAAAGCCAATACCCGCGTATGTGCTCGCTAAATGCATTGAACTACGCGCCTCCATGTCATCAGGGTTGTCTGTGGCTCTGTATAAACACACATAATGTCAGATACACACGTAAGTATAAGCTCTAAAAATAGAAACAGGGAATCTCCATAAGTATAAGCTCTAAAAATAGAAACAGGGAATCTCCGTAGAATTTGAAGCTCCTGAATTTCTGCGTCATCTTCATTTGTTCAGAGCTGAGCTTTAGAGATATGCAGGAAATAAAAGACATTTCTGATAAGCTTTTAATCTACAAATAGGAAAATAAAACCTTGCATGCTTCAAGCCATTTTCTCTACAAATACACGGCAAATCAAACATGATATTACTGGTAGAGATGTCAAAGCCATACAATGTTTGTAATCAGTAAATCCAAAATTATTCTAAACAAAATATCACAGATAATTTCAAAGTCTAATGCTACTAAATTTTGGCAAATTTTGAGGCAACCAAACAGCCAAATATGTTATTATGTATTTAGTTACAGCCAAATATGTAATTATGTTTTGACTACAGTCAAATTGTAATTATGTATTTGACTATCTGGCTGACGGTTTTTTGTTGGTTTTTGAAACCAGTTTTGTTTTCTAGTGAATGTTTATCTTTATGACAGTTGACAACTCTTTGTTATCAAGCATTAAGCTCACCTATGCTCTCTACACACCTTTTACATGTCATAACAAAATTGAAGGCTCTGTGTGCACCACCTTGTTGATGAGGCAAGAAGCAATTTAGACTAGTCTGCTCCTTGGATGTACATCAAAAGAATCTTGTCACATAACGGTAAAAATTGACAGGCTCTGGAGTTGTTTGTCCCGCTTTTGTAATCTTCAAAAACGTGTATCAGCCTTACACTTGGTCTGGTTGACTTTTACCAAAGACCAATGAAACTGCTATCTTCGTGCCTGCGGTTTTGCCATGACATTTTCCAGGAGTGTAGAGAGCATAGGTGAGTGTAACACCTGGATATTGAGGATGCACTTCTAGTGATTAAATGCAGCTGTAAAATTAGGTACAAGCAAAACGCATTAGCTCACAACACAAACGTTAGGTGTAAGAATCTGAAGGCAGTGAAAGTATTAACAGTGAAAGGTCACATACAAAACAGAAGCATGCCAAGGAAACTGGAAGGGTAAAAGTCATAAGGCCAAACAAAGGTAGATATCTGTTAATAGAGTTCAATCCAAATAAAAATAATACAATAGGCAACATCAATCTATATCTGTTTTTCAGGATGATTTACCATGTGTGCAAAACCACAGAGCTGTAGATAATCAAATTATGTCGAAAAAATATGGAACATAAATTTTCACTTTATCATTGTTTGATAAAAAGGCCACAAGTCTGCAGACAGCAACAAAAATAGACTTGTAAGTCAGAGGTTGATGGTTACAGTTCAACTATTAAAGTTACTGATCATGTAGAGATGTGGCAGTTATTTTCTAACTTAAACAAAATCTATAAACTGAAATTAGACAGGGGGTATAACTCTGCAATAATAGTCAAATTTGAAATGAAATCACAGGTACAGGTTTAAAGAAATTGTAAAGCTACAGATGGACAACAGACACCACTGTCTGGCATAAGCTTTGTTTTTTGATGGTATAGTATCTATCTATAAGCCTCTAAACGTCAAATCCAAAACAGACATTTTATTTGGCCTTAGCATGTAATTTGGTGAAAGGTCACACAATGAAAACAATTTTGCTTTATTTTAAGCATATTATTTGGGTAAAACTTTCAATAAACTTTTAAATAACAAATAATATTAACTTTGCAAATATTTTCATCATCTGGTTGCTCTTGGTGTCATAGTTAACTTTTCTTCCTTTTTCGGTAAATTACAAAGAATGTAACAAGAATGAAAGGAAGAACATTGCATTGTTTCCAAGACAAAGAAAGAAAAGACATGCACAATGAAATCCTGATTCCTCTTTCTGTAAAAGAATGTGTTAATACCTTGTTAAAATACTTAGGGATCCCTGTACCATTGAATAATAGTTTTTCCTGTATTGAGTAATCTTCCCTAACTCGTTCATCCCTGAAATTTTATAATGAACTATTCCAACATTAGAATTGGAAGAGTTCAAATGTGTCTTCAAGGTTGAATAAGTTACGTAACTTAAATATGGATTCAGATATAAGGCTACAATTCCGTATCTGGTGGAAATGGTACAGGTAATGGTAAATATCCTCCATTTCAAAGAAAAAATTGCAATTACACATCCAGAATTACATTGCCTTCTATCACCATCTTTGCTAGCCAAGGGTAACGATGTTTATAAAGAAATAGCACAAAATGTGGATTTAAAAACTCTTATTTTATCAAAGTATTTGGGGGAAAACGAAAATCTATGATCTATGGATCAACCATTTCAACTGTTTACAAGAATGTAGCCCAGGACCCATTGGTCTTCTTTCTACCATGTGGTTCAATCTGTTAGATTGATACAAGGAATTTACCAGTCTTGAGTTCAGGGTTCAATTCTGGATCTAACCCAGCATTTTACTAGGTCTTGGATCACGAAACAATCTGAGGACTTTTTTCACTTAGTTAGATATAATTTTCTTTTCAGAAATAATTTATCAAAACTACATGTATATACAGTTATGCGGAAGTTTTCAATGCTTTGTAATAGTTTTCAGTACTGGTGCAGGGATCCTTTAGAAATTAACACCATCCTGTTTTAGTAGCTGTAGTTAGAAACACCAAAACATGATTAGTCCTAGGTAACGAGCACTAGAACATCAAACGCAAACCCATTCACTTCTCGTACAGACATACCACAAATGTACTCCAGCATTCCCGAACCCGATACCAGCGTAGGTGGAGGCTAGTCCCATTGTAGATCTAGCCTCAACATCTCCTTTGTCGTACACAGCTCTTTAATCATTTGTCAAAATTAATTTGCATATTGAAAATGAAAATTGATAAAGAAACTATAACAGAAAATTATCCATTTGAACAAATTTATTGTTGAAAACAATTTTAAAATTGCACTGATTTTGAGAAAGTCAACAGAAACAAAATATGATTATTTTGCATTTTTTTAATTTGTAATATAATTAAAATTGTATCCGTTTATTAATAACTTGCAGTTGACACTTAGTTATTAGTTAAGAAAGTAGATGAGAAAATAAAACCATTTACAGAAAATATTTTGGAAGAACACAATGTAAATATTTCATACAAAAAAAATCATTTTGAAATAATAATCATATTTCAATGGTTCCAGACAGGTTGCCATGGTGATAGACATGTTGCCACGGTGATAGACATGCTACCATTGTGACAGCCATATTACCATGGCAACAAACACATTGTCATCGAGAAAGTACTGACCTTTTAAGGTATTTCTTAGTCATCCTGAGGGCGTGAGCTGACCAGATGTCGCTGACCGGGTTGCATCCCTGGTACGCTGGACGCAGCATCGGGTTTTCTGGACGTGGAACTCGCTCATCATAGGGAACAGCAGTGTAGGATTCTATAGCATGGCTGAAAAAACAATGATTGTTGACGTAACAAGAGACTGAGAACAAAATTGTGTTGTGTTGAAGATTTCAGTACCGCAGCCTGTAAATAATCATACAAAACAGTTTACATCCAGCGTGACTCGTTAAGATCTAGCTTTGATAGATTTCCTCTGAAATGAAAACCATAGCATGTAGGATTTTCATGAAAAAATAACGCTGTATATGACTGACCTTATGAACTTACTTGCCCCAATATAATAAGCACACCTAACTTGCTCAATGAAGGAGTACGGGTGCACTAAATCTAAATCTATAAAATAGTCCCTTACCTCACTAATCTGCCAATACAATCTTCTTTTAACTAAAGACTGTTCAAAAGAAACTAAAAATAAATTCCAAACAAATTTCATATGGAAAATTTTCCCTGTAAATAGTTTCGTTTAGCACATCCCTTTTGTGTTTTTGTAAGGCAGTGCACATTTTAGTTCAAATAGGGTAATTATGATGTATACAAAATACATGCAACAACAGTGTTTTGAGTGTTAAATCTCTTTTACATATACTTCAGTTTTCTACTTAAAGGGGCATCCCGCGAAAGCCTTAATGCCTGTTCTTGAATATACATGGCGTCTGCACTACTAATTATACTTTCCTGTTATTCCCATATTCAAAGTCCGCTCAAAATGTCTATATTGACCATTTGCAAAATCGCATTCCTCGGGAAAGCCACGATAGAAATAGCGGTGATGACGCAACCTGACAGGTGTGCCGCAAGTTCCCTGATCGGTTTGACAAAAGAGAGGCCATACGGGAGAGGACGCGTAATGTATACGGCTGATGAAACAGAGACAAAGTCTGTGTATAAACTTATTGAATCACGTTCACATTAAAATCAGACATCAATTTCACACATACTGATATTCAAATGAAGAATAAATGTCGGCATATCGGCACCATTTTTCGACACCAGGAAAATATTTACCGAGACCGAGACCGGTACACATGGGTACGGAATACGGCCATGGTACAAACCTTAATTTATGTAAAAGGTAATATTCACGAATCAAACTTTTCAGATGATTGCATAAAAGGTATGCACAGGGACGTATATGTGAGATACATCCCTGGTATGTAGTATCCATTGAAAAGTACAAAAATAAAATGACATCAAATGTTTGCAATTTTTTTTTCAATTCAATGTCTTGGAGATTTTTTTTCAGACTATCCATATATATACAATGTACGTTCATATTCATTTAAAATCTATCAAACTTTCAGCGTCTTCATACGTCAACACCTATCACAGAATGCGAATATTAAAGTCCATACACTCATATAACACACCACACACCAAACATGACTACATGCATATCAGATTTGAAACTGTTGAAATACGGGTACATATAAGTACCAGTTATGATTATGTTATGAAAATGCTTTCTTTTTACATGTTTTTTATCGTTTTGTAAAGGGACGTTGACCTTTTCAAAAAAAAAACTGCAGGCATGGAAAATACATATACGTATATGTTGTATATGTTTGTTGGTTTTTTTTATTTAATTTTTTTTCCGCTATGTATATATTTTTGTATCAAATTCAATACCGGGGTCACAACCCAATGATATTTGTACCTTCACTAATTTATAGATTAGGTATGAATATCACTTTTTTTAACGCGTGAAGACGTGTTTTTTTATTCCTTTTGTCTAAATTGAAGTCATATGTACCTCGGTCGCACGTCCCATTTTACAAAGTAATCAAACGACTTTTTTCTGTTACGGTATATATTGTATTTGAAAAGGTCTTTCTATCCAGCAATATAATTAAATCATACCGTTTTACTGGAGCATGAGATATTATAAAGGGAAAATTATAAAAACCACTCTTAAGTTTAATTATACACTCATTTCATGCAACAGCGGACTGAAACAGTTCCCCCTTGGGAAGCCCCAAAACCAAATCAAAGTTTTATTTGTGAGAGTACGGCTACACAAAAGAAATATGTAACATACACACAATAGATCAGTTAGTTTCTCCTTTTAATACTTCCCATCTCTCAATATGACTCTGTAACGCAGTCTCGCATCATATTTTGACCATTCGGCAACTTTCGCTTAGTAATTAGGCCTTATTGCGGTGTAACGGTAATACCAGGTAGAGTGTTTACAGTGGAAACGGCGCTCGGCTGCGCATGCATTGGTAAGTGGAAACCCCAATCTGAAACTTCTGGCTAGACCGATAGAAATTCCACTAGTTATTTTGAAATTATTAATTTCATGAATACATATCAGCAAAATCCGTTCGTCAAAGTCAATAAGAATACCCACTCGATGTATGTATGTAATATTTTGAAAAAAATGATGAAAAAAAACTTAGTTTCGCGGGATGCCCCTTTAAGCAAATGATTGACAGTTGCAATACTGTTCTGTTTACCTTATTAATAATCATAGCCCGACTTCAAACAGAGTTTTAAAATGATCACATGATATTTTGTCATCACAGTATGGCCACGCTGCCCTTTGAAAAAAATTATATGTGTTGAAATCAAATCCTGTTCAATGTTTTATGGAAAAAGGAATGTTGCCACAATAATTTAGTAAATGAAAAAAATAAATAGAATCAGCATACCAAAGTACATCTATTCCGCTGTAGGCTGCCACCCTCTCTGGCATGGTAAGGAGGTGGAGGGGGTCCACAATCCCCAGAGTGGGGCGCAAAGCACGGTTTGAAATGCCTATTTTTAAAAAAAGTTTAATATTAAACCAATCCGGTCACAGAAAGGTCAAGTTCAAATAAAAACAAAGATGCAAAGGTCTAATAATCTGCTACAAGGGAAAACATGTCATAAATTGGATAAATTGTCTAATACAGAAATCAATTACCAGGTATATAGAAAGTCATCTTCGCTAGCCAAGGGTTACGATCCGCACACTCATCTTCACCCTTGGCATATATAGACCACATTTCGTAAATCCCGCGACGAGAATTTTCATTGGATGCAGCTAGGTCTAGCTGCGTCCAATCAGAGCGCACCTTACATTTGATCACGCGTTCTTCTAATGGGACAGAAAAAAATGTAAACAAACATGGCACAGTGTCGACTGTGTCATGGATCTTTACCAGTAAAACAGAGAAGAACAATCTCCAACGACACATTTACGGCAAGGACTCGTCGATCGCCGTTTCCTGATGCTGTCTAATTTGATCAAGCTTGAATTTTTCATAGATCAACCAAATGAGATGTTCTTCCTTGTTTACATTCATTGCAGAAGCCGTTTTGTTACACGCAATTTTGATTGGTCGGTGATTACGTGATTCAAAGGGACACAACGCATACCGACCGCTAGGTGGCAGACTCGGGAGCTTTCAATTTTGCCATGATATATTCCAGGGGTGTAGATTACATAGGTGATCGTAACCCCTGGATATCGAGGATGATAGAAAGTATAACTTTGATATTTCAGAAAGGTTCAAATAAAGCTGAGACATAGAAAAGTTTAAGTTCAAATATATGAAAACCGAGCTCATATTCATGCAAGACCCCTTTCATAAGCCTCAAGCATAAATTCTGAGCTCAAACTAACCTTCTTGCAACTTGCTTAAACCATGTGACACAGAAGGGTCAAGTGAAAATAATAAAAATAGTATTCAGCTTTTAGTCTCCCTGAAGTTCTATGAAATCACTGAGAAAAATGTGAAGCTTTATCAATTGATTTCCAGAACAACATATTGTGTTTGAGCACAGAATTTGAATTTGAGCATGAAAACGGTTTCATGAATACAGGCCCAGGAAAAAAGTGTGAGTTCACATGAGCAGATTCATTATCATGTGAAAGTTTAAATAAAACAGACAAAGAGAGGACAACATTGATAAAGAAACACAGATAATGACAGAGGTTTAATATCAGATTTATCATTTAATGCATAAGTATGATTATTTTTAAGTCATTACAAGACTTGAGGAAGGGTGTTTTGATACATGACAGACCATCTCACAAAGGTGAATTTATGCTCCAAGTATAAAATTAAGTGAGAAGAGGGACAGGACAATAAAGGGAAGGATGGAAGGCTGAAAGGAGGAAATGACAGTTGATGACACAGTTGATGGAAACTATAGTCAAAAAATTAAGTCTCCTGTTCCTAATGGGGGACTGTTACTGTATTGCTGATATTCATTGCACCATGAACTGCTAAAAAATAAATACTGATATTCATGGTACCATGAACTGCAAAACATGTCAATGTAAGCACAGTACAGCACAAGTTTTATGCTGCACTGTACCGTAAATACAACACAATTTTGAAACCTACCTGTTTTGGCTTTCATGGGGAGATAATCAAAAACGGCAGTTCCTGTTGTCTCACTTCCTGTTCCTGCCGTCGTTGTTACTACAATGCGAAATTAAACAAAGGTACATAATTATATGGATGTCATTAGCAATGGTTATCAAACAACAGATTACAGTTCATTCATCCCTGAAATTTCGGTCATCAAACGACAGACTACAGTTCATTCACCCCTGAAATTTCACAATGAACTATTCCAATTCTTGAATCGGAAGAGTTCAAATGTGTCTTCAGAAGTGAATGATCAGTTAATATATTATATACTGTAGCATTTATAACGCAATAACAGGTGTTATTTTCCCTTTATTCAAGAACTTACATAATATACAAACTTGAAGTCTCAGAGGGATCTTTGCGCAAAACCATTAAGCATTTTTCATAGGTCCTATGTAAAGCTTATTTTTTTATATCTTCCTCATCAAGTTTTGATCTTGACCTCTTATCAGAGCTCATTGTTATATCATAGTTATTTCTTTCTGTATGCAATCTGTCTAGAAGGAGGGACAAACAACCATATTCCAATATACCCCCCTTAACTTTGTAGCAGGGGTATAACTAGGAGATCAATTGATTCTGACACACCTATTATGAACATCACACAAAAATTGCAATAACTAGGAGATCATTTGACCTCAGGATGTAGATTTTGAGTTTGCGTGTGTTTAGACTTGACTACAGGATGATCGTGGAAGACCAGTAAGTTTTGTATCAGATTTGGAGTCTCTCTCCTAATTAGAGATGAGGGTAAGGGGTGTGGTTGACGGGCTTACATACCTGCAATAAGAGGCTTGAGTTGATGAGTGACAGGGAGACCCTTCCCTATAGGGGCATTGACATAGTCAAGGAGCTCCGCCTGAGGATTGGAGGAGTAGAGATTGGCTGCTTTACAAGTGTCCATTACTGATCCTCCACCAATCGCAAGGAACACGTCAAACTCGTGTTGGTTTGAGAAATCGACGGCTGCCTTAAAACTGCAGAGACAGAAAAGTTTGGTTTAAATATTGAACTCTGAAAACAGGTTCATAAATCTATGTTCCAGTGTTTGACTTTATGTTAAGGGTATTTGGCAATGGTATGAGGATCCTTAAGGTTACAGTATTTAGCAGCGGTGCAGGGATCCTTAATGTTAGCAGTATTTGGCATTGGTACGGGTATCCTTAAGGTTACAGATTTTGGCAATGGGGTAGGGATCCTTAAGGTTACAATTTTTGACAGTGGTACCAGGATCCTTATGGTTACAGTTTATGAAAGTGGGGCAAGGGTCCTTAAAGTAAATGATTTAGCAGTTAACTACTGCATATCACGCTATGAGGTAGCCGATCTGAGCCCTCCGTACCTTTCATCTGTGGGTTCCACTCTACATCCATCGTACAGTTTGTATGGGACCTTGTGTCGCTCCAGTGACTCCAGCGCCACCTGGACGGGGGCTAGGGGACTTAAATACTTGTCTGTCATCACACATACTAACTTGGCTCCCATGTTCTTACAGTCCTGTGGAGTCAAAAGTTCATATTTGAAACAATTTGTAAAACAAATCCATATTAATTTTCCAACCGTGTCACAGTGACACAATGACCTTTCTGTGAAATCATGGGAAAAATTATGTCATAAATTATAGTCAAAGCTCTTTTGGATACCTAACTAAGTATATTGTAAAGATATTTTCATTGAATGTTCTTATTTTCTGTCTTAGTGTTTGATCTTTCCTAATCTTAAAAAACATCCACAGCACATACTGTATTCTAAATAAGCCTAGCCTGCACACCTATGTATACACCAATACATGTAAGAGCACCCAAGCTTTCTCTGGGAAAGAGGATGGCGTGCTTAACTTAAAAAAAAAAAAGATCCTTCTTAACTCGCTGATTTGCAAATACAATCTTCAGATTTATAAAAACTCAGTTCTGGAGAAACACAGATTTCACATGAAAACTTTTCTCTGTACAGGCCTTTCCCCAAAGTGTTGCTTTTCCCCTTGATAGGCCACAATGGTGGATACAAGATGGACTTCCAGGAAATGTTTTTGTGATGATTTAGCGCCATGTGACAATCAGATGACATCATAATAACATGGCGCAAATTTGTTTCAAAAACACAATGTAGTTATGATATGGCAAACAAGGGAGATAACAACACTTTTGAGATTGGCCTATAGAGTTTTATTAAGCGAAATGTTTCCAGAAAAAAAGGACTCCCACCCAGATTCCACATGGAAACTTTACAGTACAGTTTCATTAAGCGTGCTCCTTTTGTTTTTGTACACACATAGTGCTCTTATATTAGGGTGAACACAGAACACACTGGCTCTCAATACTATAGATCAATGGTCTGTTAGTTTTCTTTTTGTTCAGAAAAATCATACTTACCATGCCAACTTCTTGTGTGACTCCTGGACCATACCGGATGTTAGAGCATGCCATCTGAAACAGAACACAATTAATCCTGGGATGTTGGGTACGGCCTGCTAGGTAACAAGAAAACATAATTATCTAAAATAACATATTTATTTTATTTATTTTTTTCTAAATTAAAGCTTTATGTAAGGTTATTCATATGTTTAAGAGAGAAGTTTACCAAAATTTCATGTGTGATGTGTACCATAAATATTTGCTGTCTATTCTGGCCTTACATTTTTGACCAGCATTTCCTTCTTATATCTGACAGAATGGCCACCTATAAAAAGAGGATTACAGTTATGGCAGTTTATACTGCAGATAGTGCAGGATCTTTTTGTGTGATTTTCTTTTTTTTTAGTAAATAGCATACCAGGTATGTCCTTAGGGGAGATAACTCTTACTCAAATGATGGATAAAATTTTATAAAAATACATTGTAAAATACCACATATCAATAAGTATGTAGTTAGCCATTGTACAACAGAAAGCAAAACTCACCTCAAAGGCATACTCTTTCTGAGTTTGAGGATCAGCTGTCGTCCCATATTTTTCTTAAATTCAAAAAATTCTTATCAAATTTTGAAAATAAACAACTAGTTTTCAGTGAAGCATAGTCATCTTTTAGACAAAAAACAACTTTCAAAATCTGTGGGCTATTTATCAATATATTTATCATCTACTGTCAAGATCATCAATTACAAAATCCAATATTGAAATAATCAGATCTTAATTAAAAGTGTTAAATGTTTTTTATGTACATGTAAAATATGCATAAATAACTTTTTATAATGTTTTACAATATGACAGAAAAAAATGAATAGAAATTGCATGAAATACTTTCATTATAAAAGAACAAAATCTAGATAGCAACATTGTCCATTGAAGTAATGGTAGTAATCTCACCTTATTTTGGTCAGTCAAATAAAACTATGTACTGATCATGCAACCGTTCAACAATAGATTATTATTTTGAACCGATATTACCCATCTTTATAATAATTATATAGGTATACTTACTATTTAGTGCCACAGAAGTTGACTCCGGGGCTATATGTCGCCTGATAATGAAAATAAAATCAAAATAGTGACACCCACTACAGGGGACTCCACTTAATATCACTCCTGTTAATATCACATTCCTCTTAATATCTTGTTTGTCCCAAGCACCATTTTTCTCTCTATATAATCTATGTAATTTTATTTGGTTAATATCATGTATTTTGAGGTGAATTCCTCTTAATATCATGTTTTTTTAACCAATCACATAAAATATCCAGAAAATGATGTAATTTCCATTGATGTCAGATACAGCTTGTACAAAAAATTGCAAAGAAAATAAAAAATAACCCCAAAAATGATTTTTAATTGAAATAATGTTATCTATATTGAAACATTTTCATATACATACATTGAATAGCTTACTTTTAGTTATGGAGATTGGAAATGCACTAGATTTAGTGGGAAAACATGTTTCTCTTAATGTCACATTCCTGTAAAGATCATGTTTTTGTCTGTCAAATGCAACATGATATAAAGAGGAGTGCACTGTACTACATAAACACATATTTTTGTTTTCTTTTAATTTCATAATTTTTCTTATTTAAAAATGTTTCTTCCATGTTTATTAAGATTTAAGAGGATATATGATGGATGCAGGCAATTAGTTTGATTCGATTTGATTTGGTTTGTTCATGTTTAAGATCCTATTACCGGTAACAGCTTTGGACATTTTAGGACATGCCAGGTTTTGGTGGAGGAAAGCTGGAGTACCCAGAACCCAGAGAAAAAAACAGTGACCTACAGCCAGTAACTGGAGACTGCTCCATAAGGTCTTGAACTTGTGACCCAGAGGTGGAAGGCTAGTGGTAGCAGAATGTCAGACACCTTAACTACTTGGCCACCACAACCTAGAGGCTGAGGGCTAGTGGTAGCAGAATGTCAGACACCTTAACCACTTGGCCACCACAACCTAGAGGTGGAAGGTTAGTGGTCGCAGAATGTCAGACACCTTAACCACTTGGCCACCACAACCTAGAGGTGGCGGGCTAGTGGTAGCAGAATGTCAGACACCTTAACCACTTGGCACCACAACCTAGAGGCTGAGGGCTAGTGGTAGCAGAATGTCAGACACCTTAACCACTTGGCCACCACAACCTAGAGGTGGCGGGCTAGTGGTAGCAGAATGTCAGACACCTTAATAACTTGGCCACCACAACCTAGAGGCAGTGAACTAATGTGGTAATAGAATGTCAGACACCTTAATAACTTGGCCACCACAACCTAGAGGCAGTGAACTAATGTGGTAATAGAATGTCAGACACCTTAACTACTTGGTCACCACAACCTAGAGGTGGAAGGCTAGTGGTCGCAGAATGTCAGACACCTTAACCACTTGGCCACCACAACCTAGAGGTGGCGGGCTAGTGGTAGCAGAATGTCAGACACCTTAACCACTTGGCACCACAACCTAGAGGCTGAGGGCTAGTGGTAGCAGAATGTCAGACACCTTAACCACTTGGCCACCACAACCTAGAGGTGGCGGGCTAGTGGTAGCAGAATGTCAGACACCTTAAAAACTTGGCCACCACAACCTAGAGGCAGTGAACTAATGTGGTAATAGAATGTCAGACACCTTAATAACTTGGCCACCACAACCTAGAGGCAGTGAACTAATGTGGTAATAGAATGTCAGACACCTTAACTACTTGGTCACCACAACCTAGAGGCTGAAGGCTAGTGGTAGCAGAATGTCGGACACCTTAATCACTTTGCCACTGTGAGCTAGAGGTTGAGGGCTATTGATAGCAGAATTTCCAACACCTTTACCACTTGGCCACTACGATCCAGAGGTTGAGGGCTAGTGGTAGCAGAATGCCAGACACTTAACCACTTGGCCATTGCAATCTAGAGGCTGAGGGCTAGTGGTAGCAGAATGTCAGACACCTTAACCACTTGGCCACCACAACCTAGAGGTGGCGGGCTAGTGGTAGCAGAATGTCAGACACCTTAATTACTTGGCCACCACAACCTAGAGGCAGTGAACTAATGTGGTAATAGAATGTCAGACACCTTAACTACTTGGTCACCACAACCTAGAGGCTGAAGGCTAGTGGTAGCAGAATGTCGGACACCTTAATCACTTGGCCACTGTGAGCTAGAGGTTGAGGGCTATTGATAGCAGAATTTCCAACACCTTTACCACTTGGCCACTACGATCCAGAGGTTGAGGGCTAGTGGTAGCAGAATGCCAGACACTTAACCCACTTGGCCATTGCAATCCAGAGGTTGAGGGCTAGTGGTATCAGAATGCCAGACACTTAACCCACTTGGCCAATGCAATCCAGAAGTTGAAGGGTAGTGGTAGCAGAATGTCAGACACTTTACCACTTGGCAACTACAGCCCTTTGCAGGCAATTACTTCCCTTGTTTATGTTTGTATCATTATAACATAAAACATAAAGTTTAAAAAAAAAAATCTTTTTTAAAAAAATCTCTGTTTGAATGCCTTTTGTTTCATTTCACATTTTTTTCTTTTTTTTTTTTTTTTTTATGCTATCCTGTTCTGGAGGTTGCTTGAGCATTGCAGTATGATGAAAATTGTTACTACTTCAATTAACATTTACAAATCAAACCACCGGACATTCTCTGCCATGGTGCTGGACCGCTGGTGGTGTGATTTTGCTCTACATGATGCACAACTACTGAATATGACCTAGTTACCATATATTAGTACAATTTATACACACACACTGTACTTATTGATAGTCATGTCCCCAACTCATTTACCCCTGAAGAAACATTCAAACTCATCCAATTCATTTTGGAATAGTCCACTATGAAATCTCAGGGGTGCATGAATGAGTTAAGCTAAAATATTGTTTTGTCCATTTGAACTTTGAGAGGAGACATCTATCTCAGGAATAAATATATTTTGATGATTCACAAATCTTGCTGAAATCAGTGCTAGTCTAGGAACTGAAGGATATTTTTTCAAATCTTCAAACATCATGGGAAACAATGATTTCTGATCGTGAGAACACCACAGTCCAAATCCCTTGACTTATCATTATATTGTTGCTCCAAGCAATTGAGTCTATATTTGGTAACAAAATTAACGTGGCCCACCTAGGATTACATTGTACATATATTTGCATAAAACATGGATTTATTTCATAAACCTATCAAACTTTGTATTTTCCTTAGGTTGGCCTTCAAATCCAAATAAGGAAATCTTAATGTCAAGTTGGTCAGCTTATCCTTGGCTTATCAAAACATTTTTTGAACATCCTGTCATCAGTTGCATTAAGATGTATTTTGATTTCCTAAATTACATTATTATGCTGGCTTTAACTTACAATGATAAGTATAAATATACATGAAACAATTGAAGTAATACATATTTCAGCTCTCATGTCATGAAGCTACGACAGAATATAATCGTGTTCAGAGCGATACTGGAACGTGGTAATACACGGGTGACCTACATTCTATTTGAACAGAGATAAGACCAGACCCATCTGCAAACAAATTCCTATCCGTATATGAATACAACCCCAGTCACCTGAGCAGTCCATGGCTATTATGTAATACACCATTTATGTAATTTCAAGTTTTTATAGTTTACCGAACACCAAACCGCATGAGGTGTCAAGAAAAAAAATATATAATCTAAGCGGTTTAAACTTTTTATGCTATTAGTTAGTACCAATCTGTACCATCATTGCAATTGGCACGTACTGGTACACGTGTATGTATAATGATCTTTCTCTGGTTTGCCTAAATTCTCTTACAGAATTGAATGAAGTAATACTCTCTAGATCTATAATGATGTACTTCAATCAGAGGCATACATGTATACTGGGTAAATCTATTTGTTGTACAGTTGCATACACGTATACATGTACAGTTGTACATTGTACATCTATATCCTTCATCACATGTACTTTTTATATTGAACACGTGTACAATCTAAAAAGCTTATTGC
Organism: Mimachlamys varia; assembly: GCA_947623455.1. Lineage (NCBI taxonomy): Eukaryota > Metazoa > Mollusca > Bivalvia > Pectinida > Pectinidae > Mimachlamys > Mimachlamys varia. The sequence continues at coordinate 33,760,329 of OX392540.1, forward strand.
TCAGACAAAGAAAATGCTTATATTGTAAATTAGTCTCTGGAAGAAGCAATGGCTAGAAACTCGCAATTTTAAAATTGAAAAACTTCAGATTGAGAGTGTGTCACTGAGGAACTTTTCACCCTCTATATTAGCTAGTGTCAAAGTCAGCTACACAAGTTTTTAAGCACATCAAGGCGGAACGTATCGTCAAACATCCATTTGCAAAGTCTTACCATGATTTGGCAACATGTCGCATCAGATTTAGCGCCTTGTTTCTTGCTGCTGCAGCCATCGTGTCCTGTGTTCTACTTTTTAACAGCTGATAAGAGGAGAGGGGAGATCCCACCGGATGTCAGAACAAAATCTATTTTTAGATTGGAAAACACCTTTATGCTACAAGGTTTTGGTTGAGGAAATATTTAGCATCGCAGTTTCAAGAATAATGATTTTGAATTATTGAATCAAGAACAACAGTCATATATTATTTAAATGGATTCAATCTGATTTGTCTTATTTATATATAATTATACCTAACTTGATCAACTGACCTAAGGGAAATAACTCTCATATTTTTCCTGTCAAAGTCAGTGGGAGGAGCATGCAGACGATAATGAAAACTCTAGGAGGCCTCTAATGATATGTCACAGATTTATTGTGTAAATGATGGCTATCTTCAACAGAATGGTTAAAAGACAACTTACCTTTATTAACCCAGTACGTTAAGTACCTATACAAAATTTAGAATCAGAATCTCAGGAAAGGAATAATTAGGCCCAGTCATGGATGACTTTTCATCAACGAGGTGTATCTTGGATGAATCATCTGAATGGGATCACAACGAAGAGGATGTCAGACTCACACCACCTCATGTAACTATGATCTCAGTAGTCCACCTATAGTCCACCTATAGATATAGTACACTGCACGGGGACTGATTATTGAGCAGTATTAAAATTACCACTGAGGCATTATTTTAATAGCACAGTAGAATCTATATAATTTTTATACAGAATGTACATTATAGGCCTACAGTTATACAATTGAAAAAATGTGCGTCGATTAGGTTGCCTTAAAGAGTGAAATGTAGGGAATTTCGGTGAGCATCGGGCTGGAGAGAGAAGGGTCACCAGTGAAGTCACCAGTGTGATGGCACAACATATTTCTTCATCACTTTTCCTCATCCCATTACACAAAACGTTAACCCATGGCTTCACAGTGAGATTAAAGTTCCCTTTTTATGTAACTGTCTGACCATAACCACTTAAAACAGGTAAATAAGTATTGTTGAAAAGAAACTAATTATAGATTTACAGTTAGTCCAATGGGTTCTGACTCTCTGACCTGCTAAATATTTTGAAGACAGGCAGGTGCGAGAGTCAGAATTCCTCATTAGTTAAAAAGTGGAAATTTTACCAACCCGTCCAGGGGTCACCGTTTTCGATTACACGTAAAATAGGTAGCAATGGAAAGAACAGATATTTTTCTACTAACCTACACATTTAATCAAGTCACAGGAGGTCGTAAACTAACTGTTGCCACCCATTTCTAAAAAAATAACAAGTTTCCTCACATCTGTTTGAAAATGGCCGTGCGTTTTCTTTATGACATATCTGTTTCTGATCACGTGACGTTAGAAATGGATGGCGACAGTTAGTAAGCATCCTCCTGTGACTTAAGTAAAGGCGTAGGTTAGTTGGAAAATATCTGTTCTTTCCATTGATACCTAATTTGCATGTGATCTTAGCCGTTGCATATTATAAAACGGCGACCCGTGCACAGGTCGGTAAAATTTCCACTTTTTAACTAATGTCAGTAATTAGGAATTCTGACTCTCGCACCCGCCTCTCGTCAAAATATTTAGTGGGTCAGAGAGTCAGAAGTTTCAGGACTCAGAACCCTTCGGACTCATCTACAGTATGCAAGATGTTTGGTGGATTTTATAAGTTTAGGTTTGCATGCTTTGGCCAGTCATGTTTGGATGATGATTATATCTTTCTGCTGTATGTACAGTTTTTACCTGTTTACTGATCTGGTCATCACAAATAGGAGCATGCAGTAACAAGGAGGGGGGGGGGGGCACTTAATAGACTTGACAGTTGATATGTACCGCACACTGTAAAGTATACACCCTGATTCTCCCTGAAAATTGTAGTCGAAAAATACCTTAGAAGCCCAAAATCCTTGAATTTAAATGTAAAAGTCTTTTGTGAATACAGCAAATGAGCTGGCCTATCCCAGAGTCCTCCTGTCACACACTGACAAACAGTAACAGTCCTTCCTACAACGTTTATGAACCTGAGCCTCAAGCAGAGAGCTTTCAAGACTTGTGATGAGATATAAATGCAGGGATAATTCTGACTCTTAAAACCTATGGGAGAATTTGAGGGATTTTATGGGATCAGCAAAATATCTATGAGATTTTTGTATATAAAGGAATACAATTTGTATTTTCAATGAGATTTACTGGAAAAATATGGGTAAAATTCCCCAAATCTTGCCCCAAATTGATCCCTGTAAATGGTGTAGCTAGATGTTAATTAAGAGACATGCATGCCTGGGGGTACCGGGGACTTTAGCCCCCTGCCCAGGGTCCATGGCCCTAAAGCTGATGGAAAATTATCACATTTTTTGCATGCTGAAACATGAATGGAAGCTACGCCACTGGATATAAATGTTGCAAACTGGCAATGGACTTGATCAATCATAAGCAACCAGATTAGCTCCAATGGTTGCAAGTGCATTTGTTTAGTTTGGGGAGTCCTAGGTTTGAACCCAAGCCTCATGCTTCTCCACCGCTGAGCTAAAGGGAGCTTCCCTACAGCTGATGTTTACAGGGCAGCCTAATCAATGGATATATATATCTTTAGTAGTATCCTCTAGTCCCTCCTTTCTCTCAAACACTAACCCAGGTTCTTCGACTCCCCACAAAGAATTCGCCTACATGGGCCTTGAACATTGAGGGTCAACTCACCAAGTTAAGGAATTATACATAATACAAATGCTGTCGTGGCAGCTCTGACCTGCTAACCCTTGATATTGGCTTTCCAGTCTGTGTCTCATCACTGGGCAAAAGGGAAGTTCCCTACAACTGTATGGATGGAGGGCTACCAAGTTAGTTCAAATGAATGACCTTGAACTACTTTCAAAGTTACAGGGGTTAATAATAGATATGTGAAAGGTTTTAAGTGACTTCTTCTCAATAACCGAAAGGTCCAGAGTAATTAAGCTTGTAGTATGCTGGGATGAAAGGCGAGCAAGTTTGTTCAAATGAATGACCTTGACCCATGTTCAATGTAACATGAGTCAAATATGTAAAAATCTACAAAAAACTTCTCAGTAACAAAAAAAACAACAGGGTATGCATATTTGGCACGTAGCATGTATGGATGAAGGGCTACCAAGTTAGTCCAAACGAATGACTTTGACCCACTTTTAAGGTCACAGAGATAGAGTATGCTAAAATCTTCAAACAACTTCGCAATATACCATCAAAAAATTATATATCTAGCAATTTTATAATCAGATGACTTGAGACCCATGCATGGGCCGCTTTTTTCAATTGGGAATGGATCCATGTACCGAACCCTATAAATGCCTGGCAAATTCTTTGGATCCTAATACTTGCTCTGGTATCACAGGAATATATGGACTGAAGTGATCCTATTGTATTGTAGCGGAACTGCATTGGGTCGATCATTGGAGACCAGGTAGCTGAGTTGGTAGAGTGTTTGTCTAGAGTTCGGAAGGTTCCAGGTTTGAACCCTGGTCTGGACGCTACATTTTCTCCTTCTCCTGTTAAAAAATTGGCGAGCTTGCCAACCCTTGTTTAAAGCATTGAGAATACACTTAGCAAGAGGATATATACAAACTTGTAAAGAGTTGTCTTCGGGTGCGAAGACTTGGAGAAAAGGAAGGAGGAATGTTGTAGAACTGGACTGGGTTGATCATCAGTGACCAGGTACCTCAGTTGGTAGAGTGTTCGTCTAGAGTTCGGAAGGTCCAGGGTTGGAACCCCGGTCTGGACATTACATTTTCTCTTTCTCCTGTTACAGTATTGTCTTGATTCTCAATTCCTGCCTGTAAAGTGATAATAAACTACCAAATTGCATTTACATCATAACTTCTCAATCAATTTTTTTTCGAACTCTGACTAAGATAGTGTCACAAATACTTATAGTTTCTAAATCCTAGTTCATGTAAGATGTTGTCCATTGTTATGTCATACTCAAAAGTAGTAAAAAAAATATTTAACTCTATAAAATCCTGTAGTACATGCATACAGGCTAATATTATTTGTATCATAATATGTTTGTATCATTAGCGTTGTAAAGCTTTGTGTATCAGGCAGTGCGACTATTGTGAGGTTTATGTGTTCAATACACAGCCATTGTTCATTGTGGTTGATATAACTACCGCACTTGTTATAGATAAAAAGTAATAGATAAACAAGTGCTCAGCAATTGTGGCTCAGATCACAGGGGCCTGAGAATATGTAGCTCAGATCACAGGGGCCTGAGAATATGAAGCTCAGATCACAGGGGCCTGAGAATATGTAGCTCAGATCACAGGGGCCTGAGAATATGTAGCTCAGATCACAGGGGCCTGAGAATATGTAGCTCAGATCACAGGGGCCTGAGAATATGTAGCTCAGATCACAGGGGCCTGAGAATTTTAGGTCAGATCACAGGGGCCTGGGAATATGTAGCTCAGATCACAGAAGCCAGAGAATTGTAGCTCAGATCACAGGAGCCTGGGAATATGTAGCTCAGATCACAGAAGCCAGAGAATTGTAGCTCAGATCACAGGGGCCCAAGAATATGTAGCTCAGATCACAGGGGCCCGAGAATATGTAGCTCAGATCACAGGGGCCTGAGAATATGTAGCTCAGATCACAGGGGCCTTTGAATATGTAGATCAGATCACAGAGGCCTGAGAATATGTAGCTCAGATCACAGGGGCCTGAGAATATGTAGCTCAGATCACAGGGGCCTGAGAATAGGTCAAAGCTATAAAGTTTTACACTTCTTCTTTTTTAGGAGGGTGGAGGGATTAGTCAACAGTTCAGACACATTATGTAGTTCATTATAAAATTTCAGGGTTGAATGGGATGAGATCAATTTTCAATAAAAATTCCCCCCCCCCCCCCTAAATACACACACCCCAATGTGTGAAATTACTCTTAACACCTTAGTTTAGGTCCAAGGCTAGCTGTACAACAAATTCTCAGGTCCCTGTGGCTCTGATCAGACAGGACAATGATCATTTATCTTACTCAGGACAAAAATTATCGGACAGTCTCATCATCCTTGGACATTTCCTATCAGCTGTTTGTTTATTTTGATAAAGTCAGTATTCACAAGTGTACGGTATCTGATCTTAAACCTTTTATTGCTGCTATCAGCTTTGTAAACTGGAGTACACATGCACCTACAGATGCATGTTATATATTCTCACGAACAATATATGATTATCCAGAAGTGTTAAGACAAATTGGTGACAGTGCAAAGATGATGGATTTCTACATTCCAGTATGTATTTTGAATGATGACTTAACACACGCATATGCTGCACCTTTTAAATTTAGTAATAGATATAGTATGCCAAAAAATTTAATTAACACTTTTTTGTTACCTTATGTACATTGTAATCTGCTATAAACAATTGCTTGACAGAAATGTAGGGTTGAATTTAGATGTATTTTATTTCAAGTGACTGATCTTTGATGTGATCACATAGAACTCTAGGAAAATATCTTATCTTTTTCTAGATGGATTATCATTGTAATGAATTATTGTCATAATTATAAGTTAAACATATCAATTGTCATTATACAGAATTTTGAATTATCAATTGTCATCATAAAGAGGTCTAGGTTATTAATGACATTATTGTCATTATAATGAGATCTTAATATTAATTTATTTACCTTGTATGAATTGTCGTTATAATGGGTTCAAAATGTTAATTAAATTACCTGGTATAAATTGTCGTTATAATGGGTTCAAAATATTAATTAAATTACCTGGTATAAATTGTTGTTATATTAAATGGGTTCAAAATATTAATTTTTTTTGTAAAGAATTCTGAATATTAATTTTCATTATAAAGAAGTCTGAGTTTTATAATGATCAGTTCGAAATATCTGTTGTCTTTTGAAAGATATTTGAATTGTCAATTGTCATAAAGAGGTCTTAGTATTATTTTCATTATAATGAGTTCAAATATTAATTAAATTACCTGGTATAAATTGTCGTTATAATTGGTTCAAAATATTAATTTAATTATCTTGTATAAATTGCCGTAATGGGTTCAAAATATTAATTTTCATTGTAAAGAATTCTGAATATCAATTGTCATTGTAAAGAGGTCTGAGTTTTATTGTCATTATAATGATCAGTTCAAAAAAACAAATGTCATTATAAAGATAGATTAATATTAATTGTTGTTATAATATTTTACATAATAAAACAAGCTCTTAATATGTATTCTATGCAGAATGCATAATGAAATGCTTAAAACTCTTTATTATATCATTTTCTTTTGAAGAGCACAAAATAATTCATGCCTACATCAGAACTGTTAAGAACAGAATTTTTTAATCTGTCAATTTAAAGTTGATCAAGAAAAACAAAACAATGGGTAAGCCTATTCCTAAAATTGAATTCAAAATGTTATATAATGTATAATGTACATCAGGAAATCATTGCAGCAGTATACTTTTTGCCTTTTTCGATACAAATATAATGATTGTTATGGGAAACTAGCTATTATAGTTCACGATAGAATGAATCCAAAGATCAGATCTGAGAATAAAGCAATATTAATACAGAGGGGGGATACGGATTTTGCTGGCTAAGGGTAATTTTTTCTGTGCATGTTCAGTATTCACAATGGACCTCTACAAATTTTTTCTTCAGAAAACAGACACCACTTCGTACCCTGTGCAGGCCAGTGGAACCAGTATAAATTGTGACGGAATGGACAGCAGTCAAACTTCCACAGATCCTCCGACCTCTGGTAAACACCGGCTAGGTGCTGAAGTAAGGAACAGGTAAATACTGCATACCGATATCTCTGATAAACATTGGCTAGGTGCTGAAGTAAGGAACAGATAAATACTGCATACAGATATCTCTGATAAACATCGGCTAGGTGCTGAAGTAAGGAACAGGTAAATACTGCATACAGATATCTCTGGTAAACACCGGCTAGGTGCTGAAGTAAGGAACAGATAAATACTGCATACAGATATCTCTGATAAACATCGGCTCGGTGCTGAAGTTAGGAACAGGTAAAAACTGCATACAGATATCTCTGATAAACATCGGCCAGGTGCTGAAGTAAGGAACAGATAAATACTGCATACAGATATCTCTGATAAACATCGGCCAGGTGCTGAAGTAAGGAACAGATAAATACTGCATACAGATATCTCTGGTAAACATCGGCTAGTTGCTGAAGTAAGGAACCGATAAATACTGCATACAGATATCTCTGATAAACCTCGGCTAGTTGCTGAAAATTATCTGTTCCTTACTTCAGCACCTAGCCGATGTTTATCAGAGATATCTGTATGCAGTATTTATCTGTTCCTTACTACATACAGATATCTCTGATAAACATCGGCTAGGTGCTGAAGTAAGGAACAGATAAATACTGCATACAGATATCTCTGATAAACATCGGCTTAGTGCTGAAGTAAGGAACAGGTAAATACTGCATACAGATATCTCTGATAAACACCGGCTAGGTGCTGAAGTAAGAAACAGGTAAAAACTGCATACAAATATCTCTGATAAACACCGGCCAGGTGCTGAAGTAAAAAACAGGTAAAAACTGCATACAGATATCTCTGATAAACATCGGCCAGGTGCTGAAGTAAGAAACAGGTAAAAACTGAATACAGATATCTCTGATAAACACCAGCTAGGTGCTGAAGTAAGAAACAGGTAAAAACTGCATACAGATATCTCTGATAAACATCGGCCAGGTGCTGAAGTAAGAAACAGGTAAAAACTGCATACAGATATCTCTGATAAACACCAGCCAGGTGCTGAAGTAAGAAACAGGTAAAAACTGCATACAGATAGATATCTCTGATAAACATCGGCTAGGTGCTGAAGTAAGGAACAGGTAAATACTGTGTACAGATATCTCTGATAAACATCGGCTAGGTGCTGAAGTAAGGAACAGGTAAAAACTACATACAGATATCTCTGATAAACATCGGCTAGGTGCTGAAGTAAGGAACAGGTAAATACTGTGTACAGATATCTCTGATAAACATCGGCTTGGTGCTGAAGTAAGGAACAGGTAAAAACTACATACAGATATCTCTGATAAACATCGGCTAGGTGCTGAAGTAAGAAACAGGTAAAAACTGCATACAGATATCTCTGATAAACATCGGCTTGGTGCTGAAGTAAGGAACAGGTAAAAACTGCATACAGATATCTCTGATAAACATCGGCTAGGTGCTGAAGTAAGGAACAGGTAAATACTGCATACAGATATCTCTGATAAACATCGGCCAGGTGCTGAAGTAAGAAACAGGTAAAAATTGCATACAGATATCTCTGATAAACACCAGCCAGGTGCTGAAGTAAGAAACAGATAAAAACTGCATACAGATATCTGATAAACATCGGCTAGGTGCTGAAGTAAGGAACAGGTAAATACTGCATACAGATATCTGGTAAACATGGGCTAGGTGCTGAAGTAAGGAACAGGTAAAAACTGCATACAGATATCTCTGATAAACACCAGGCAGGTGCTGAAGAAAGGAACAAGTAAATACTGCATACAGATCCTCCGACCTCTGATAAACATCGGCTAGGTGCTGAAGTAAGGAACAGGTAAAAACTGCATACAGATATCTCTGATAAACATCGGCCAGGTGCTGAAGTAAGGAACAGGTAAAAACTGCATACAGATATCTCTGATAAACACCAGGCAGGTGCTGAAGAAAGGAACAAGTAAATACTGCATACAGATCCTCCGACCTCTGATAAACACCGGCTAGGTGCTGAAGTAAGGAACAGGTAAATACTGCATACAGATATCTGATAAACATCGGCTAGGTGCTGAAGTAAGGAACAGGTAAATACTGCATACAGATATCTCTGATAAACGTCGGCTAGGTGCTGAAGTAAGGAACAGGTAAATACTGCATACAGATATCTCTGATAAACGTCGGCTAGGTGCTGAAGTAAGGAACAGGTAAAAACTGCATACAGATATCTCTGATAAACATCGGCCAGGTGCTGAAGTAAGGAACAGGTAAAAACTACATACAGATATCTCTGATAAACATCGGCTAGGTGCTGAAGTAAGGAACAGGTAAAAACTACATACAGATATCTCTGATAAACATCGGCTAGGTGCTGAAGTAAGGAACAGGTAAATACTGCATACAGATATCTCTGATAAACATCGGCTAGGTGCTGAAGTAAGGAACAGGTAAAAACTACATACAGATATCTCTGATAAACATCGGCTAGGTGCTGAAGTAAGGAACAGGTAAAAACTGCATACAGATATCTCTGATAAACATCGGCCAGGTGCTGAAGTAAGGAACAGGTAAAAACTACATACAGATATCTCTGATAAACATCGGCTAGGTGCTGAAGTAAGGAACAGGTAAAAACTACATACAGATATCTCTGATAAACATCGGCTAGGTGCTGAAGTAAGGAACAGGTAAAAACTGCATACAGATATCTCTGATAAACATCGGCCAGGTGCTGAAGTAAGGAACAGGTAAAAACTACATACAGATATCTCTGATAAACATCGGCTAGGTGCTGAAGTAAGAAACAGGTAAAAACTACATACAGATATCTCTGATAAACATCGGCTAGGTGCTGAAGTAAGGAACAGGTAAAAACTACATACAGATATCTCTGATAAACATCGGCTAGGTGCTGAAGTAAGGAACAGGTAAAAACTGCATACAGATATCTCTGATAAACATCGGCTAGGTGCTGAAGTAAGGAACAGATAAATACTGCATACAGATATCTCTGGTAAACACCGGCTAGGTGCTGAAGTAAGGAACAGGTAAAAACTACATACAGATATCTCTGATAAACATCGGCTAGGTGCTGAAGTAAGGAACAGGTAAAAACTGCATACAGACCCTCCGACATCTGATAAACATCGGCTAGGTGCTGAAGTAAGGAACAGGTAAATACTGCATACAGATATCTCTGATAAACATCGGCTAGGTGCTGAAGTAAGGAACAGGTAAAAACTGCATACAGATATCTGGTAAACATGGGCTAGGTGCTGAAGTAAGGAACAGGTAAATACTGCATACAGATTTCTCTGATAAACATCGGCTAGGTGCTGGAGTAAGGAACAGGTAAATACTGTATACAGATATCTCTGATAAACATCAGCTAGGTGCTGAAGTAAGAAACAGGTAAAAACTGCATACAGATATCTCTGATAAACATCGGCTAGGTGCTGAAGTAAGGAACAGGTAAATACTGCATACAGATATCTCTGATAAACATCGGCTAGGTGCTGAAGTGAGGAACAGGTAAATACTGCATACAGATTTCTCTGATAAACATCGGCTAGGTGCTGGAGTAAGGAACAGGTAAATACTGTATACAGATATCTCTGATAAACATCAGCTAGGTGCTGAAGTAAGAAACAGGTAAAAACTGCATACAGATATCTCTGATAAACATCGGCTAGTACTGAAGTAAGGAACAGGTAAATACTGCATACAGATATCTCTGATAAACATCGGCTAGGTGCTGGAGTAAGGAACAGGTAAATACTGTATACAGATATCTCTGATAAACATCAGCTAGGTGCTGAAGTAAGAAACAGGTAAAAACTGCATACAGATATCTCTGATAAACATCGGCTAGGTGCTGAAGTAAGGAACAGGTAAATACTGCATACAGATATCTCTGATAAACACCGGCTAGGTGCTGAAGTAAGAAACAGGTAAAAACTGCATACAAATATCTCTGATAAACACCGGCCAGGTGCTGAAGTAAGAAACAGGTAAAAACTGCATACAGATATCTCTGATAAACATCGGCCAGGTGCTGAAGTAAGAAACAGGTAAAAACTGAATACAGATATCTCTGATAAACACCAGCTAGGTGCTGAAGTAAGAAACAGGTAAAAACTGCATACAGATATCTCTGATAAACATCGGCCAGGTGCTGAAGTAAGAAACAGGTAAAAACTGCATACAGATATCTCTGATAAACACCAGCCAGGTGCTGAAGTAAGAAACAGGTAAAAACTGCATACAGATATCTGATAAACATCTGCTAGGTGCTGAAGTAAGGAACAGGTAAATACTGCATACAGATATCTGGTAAACATGGGCTAGGTGCTGAAGTAAGGAACAGGTAAAAACTACATACAGATATCTCTGATAAACATCGGCTAGGTGCTGAATTAAGGAACAGGTAAAAACTGCATACAGACCCTCCGACATCTGGTAAACATCTGCTAGGTGCTGAAGTAAGGAACAGGTAAAAACTGCATACAGATATCTCTGATAAACACCAGGCAGGTGCTGAAGTAAGGAACAGGTAAATACTGCATACAGATCCTCCGACCTCTGATAAACATCGGCTAGGTGCTAAAATAAGGAACAGGTAAAAACTGCATATAGATATCTCTGATAAACATCGGCCAGGTGCTGAAGTAAGGAACAGGTAAATACTGCATACAGATATCTCTGATAAACATCGGCTAGGTGCTGAAGTAAGGAACAGGTAAAAACTACATACAGATATCTCTGATAAACGTCAGCTAGGTGCTGAAGTAAGGAACAGGTAAATACTGCATACAAATATCTCTGATAAACATCGGCTAGGTGCTGAAGTAAGGAACAGATAAAAACTGCATACAGATATCTCTGATAAACATCAGCTAGGTGCTGAAGTAAGGAACAGGTAAAAACTGCATACAGACCCTCCGACATCTGATAAACATCGGCTAGGTGCTGAAGTAAGGAACAGGTAAATACTGCATACAGATATCTCTGATAAACATCGGCCAGGTGCTGAAGTACGGAACAGGTAAATACTGCATGCAGATATCTCTGATAAACATCGGCTAGGTGCTGGAGTAAGGAACAGGTAAATACTGTATACAGATATCTCTGATAAACATCAGCTAGGTGCTGAAGTAAGAAACAGGTAAAAACTGCATACAGATATCTCTGATAAACATCGACTTAGTGCTGAAGTAAGGAACAGGTAAATACTGCATACAGATATCTCTGATAAACATCGGCTAGGTGCTGAAGTAAGGAACAGGTAAAAACTGCATACAGATATCTCTGATAAACACCGGCTAGGTGCTGAAGTAAGGAACAGGTAAAACTGCATACAGACCCTCCGACATATGGTAAACATCTGCTAGGTGCTGAAGTAAGGAACAGGTAAATACTGCATACAGATATCTCTGATAAACATAGGCTAGGTGCTGAAGTAAGGAACAGGTAAAAACTACATACAGATATCTCTGATAAACATCGGCTTGGTGCTGAATTAAGGAACAGGTAAAAACTGCATACAGATATCTCTGATAAACACCGGCTCGGTGCTGAAGTAAGAAACAGGTAAAAACTGAATACAGATATCTCTGATAAACACCAGCTAGGTGCTGAAGTAAGAAACAGGTAAAAACTGCATACAGATATCTGATAAACATCTGCTAGGTGCTGAAGTAAGGAACAGGTAAATACTGCATACAGATATCTGGTAAACATGGGCTAGGTGCTGAAGTAAGGAACAGGTAAAAACTGCATACAGATATCTCTGATAAACACCAGGCAGGTGCTGAAGTAAGGAACAGGTAAATACTGCATACAGATCCTCCGACCTCTGATAAACATCGGCTAGGTGCTAAAATAAGGAACAGGTAAAAACTGCATATAGATATCTCTGATATACATCGGCCAGGTGCTGAAGTAAGGAACAGGTAAATACTGCATACAGATATCTCTGATAAACATCGGCTAGGTGCTGAAGTAAGGAACAGGTAAATACTGCATACAGATATCTCTGATAAACATCGGCTAGGTGCTGAAGTAAGGAACAGGTAAATACTGCATACAGATATCTCTGATAAACATCGGCTAGGTGCTGAAGTAAGGAACAGGTAAAAACTACGTACAGATATCTCTGATAATCATCGGCTAGGTGCTGAAGTAAGGAACAGGTAAATACTGCATACAGATATCTCTGATAAACATCGGCTAGGTGCTGAAGTAAGGAACAGGTAGAAACTACATACAGATATCTCTGATAAACATCGGCTAGGTGCTGAAGTAAGGAACAGGTAAATACTGCATACAGATATCTCTGATAAACATCGGCTAGGTGCTGAAGTAAGGAACAGGTAAAAACTACATACAGATATCTCTGATAAACATAGGCTAGGTGCTGAAGTAAGGAACAGGTAAAACTGAATACAGACCCTCCGCCATATGGTAAACATCTGCTAGGTGCTGAAGTAAGGAACAGGTAAATACTGCATACAGATATCTTTGATAAACATCAGCAAGGTGCTGAAGTAAGAAACAGGTAAAAACTGCATACAGATATCTCTGATAAACATCTGCTAGGTGCTGAAGTAAGGAACAGGTAAATACTGCATACAGATATCTCTGATAAACACCGGCTAGGTGCTGAAGTAAGAAACAGGTAAAAACTGCATACAAATATCTCTAATAAACACCGGCCAGGTGCTGAAGTAAGAAACAGGTAAAAACTGCATACAGATATCTCTGATAAACATCGGCCAGGTGCTGAAGTAAGAAACAGGTAAAAACTGAATACAGATATCTCTGATAAACACCAGCTAGGTGCTGAAGTAAGAAACAGGTAAAAACTGCATACAGATATCTCTGATAAACATCGGCCAGGTGCTGAAGTAAGAAACAGGTAAAAACTGCATACAGATATCTCTGATAAACACCAGCCAGGTGCTGAAGTAAGAAACAGGTAAAAACTGCATACAGATATCTGATAAACATCTGCTAGGTGCTGAAGTAAGAAACAGGTAAATACTGCATACAGATATCTGATAAACATGGGCTAGGTGCTGAAGTAAGGAACAGGTAAAAACTGCATACAGATATCTCTGATAAACACCAGGCAGGTGCTGGAGTAAGGAACAGGTAAATACTGCATACAGATCCTCCGACCTCTGATAAACATCGGCTAGGTGCTGAAGTAAGGAACAGGTAAAAACTGCATACAGATATCTCTGATAAACACCAGGCAGGTGCTGGAGTAAGGAACAGGTAAATACTGCATACAGATCCTCCGACCTCTGATAAACATCGGCTAGGTGCTGAAGTAAGGAACAGGTAAAAACTGCATACAGATATCTCTGATAAACACCAGGCAGGTGCTGAAGTAAGGAACAGGTAAAAACTGCATACAGATATCTCTGATAAACATCGGCTAGGTGCTAAAATAAGGAACAGGTAAAAACTGCATATAGATATCTCTGATAAACACCAGCCAGGTGCTGAAGTAAGGAACAGGTAAATACTGCATACAGATATCTCTGATAAACATCGGCTAGGTGCTGAAGTAAGGAACAGATAAATACTGCATACAGATATCTCTGATAAACATCGGCTAGGTGCTGAAGTAAGGAACAGGTAAAAACTACATACAGATATCTCTGATAAACATCGGCTAGGTGCTGAAGTAAGGAACAGGTAAATACTGCATACAGATATCTCTGATAAACATCGGCTAGGTGCTGAAGTAAGGAACAGGTAAAAACTACATACAGATATCTCTGATAAACATCGGCTAGGTGCTGAAGTAAAAAACAGGTTAATACTGCATACAGATATCTCTGATAAACATTGGCTAGGTGCTGAAGTAAGGAACAGGTAAAAACTACATATAGATATCTCTGATAAACATAGGCTAGGTGCTGAAGTAAGGAACAGGTAAAACTGCATACAGACCCTCCGACATATGGTAAACATCTGCTAGGTGCTGAAGTAAGGAACAGGTAAATACTGCATACAGATATCTCTGATAAACATAAGCTAGGTGCTGAAGTAAGGAACAGGTAAAACTGCATACAGACCCTCCGACATATGGTAAACATCGGCCAGGTGCTGAAGTAAGGAACAGGTAAATACTACATACAGATATCTCTGATAAACATCGACCAGGTGCTGAAGTAAGGAACAGGTAAATACTGCATACAGATATCTCTGGTAAACATCGGCTTGGTGCTGAAATAAGGAACAGGTAAAAACTGCCTACAGACCCTCCGACCTCTGATAAACATCGGCTAGGTGCTGAAGTAAGGAACAGGTAAATACTGCATACAGATATCTCTGATAAACATCGGCTAGGTGCTGAAGTAAGAAACAGGTAAAAACTGCATACAGATATCTCTGATAAACATCGACTTAGTGCTGAAGTAAGGAACAGGTAAATACTGCATACAGATATCTCTGATAAACATCGGCTAGGTGCTGAAGTAAGGAACAGGTAAATACTGCATACAGATATCTCTGATAAACACCGGCTAGGTGCTGAAGTAAGAAACAGGTAAAAACTGCATACAAATATCTCTGATAAACACCGGCCAGGTGCTGAAATAAGGAACAGGTAAAAACTGCATACAGATATCTCTGATAAACATCGGCCAGGTGCTGAAGTAAGAAACAGGTAAAAACTGAATACAGATATCTCTGATAAACACCAGCTAGGTGCTGAAGTAAGAAACAGGTAAAAACTGCATACAGATATCTGATAAACATCGGCCAGGTGCTGAAGTAAGAAACAGGTAAAAACTGCATACATATATCTCTGATAAACACCAGCCAGGTGCTGAAGTAAGAAACAGGTAAAAACTGCATACAGATATCTGATAAACATCTGCTAGGTGCTGAAGTAAGGAACAGGTAAATACTGCATACAGATATCTGGTAAACATGGGCTAGGTGCTGAAGTAAGGAACAGGTAAAAACTGCATACAGATATCTCTGATAAACACCAGGCAGGTGCTGAAGAAAGGAACAGGTAAATACTGCATACAGATTCTCCGACCTCTGATAAACATCGGCTAGGTGCTGAAGTAAGGAACAGGTAAAAACTGCATACAGATATCTCTGATAAACATCGGCCAGGCGCTGAAGTAAGGAACAGGTAAAAACTACATACAGATATCTCTGATAAACATCGGCTAGGTGCTGAAGTAAGGAACAGGTAAATACTGCATACAGATATCTCTGATAAACATCGGCTAGGTGCTGAAGTAAGGAACAGATAAATACTGCATACAGATATCTCTGATAAACATCGGCTTGGTGCTGAAGTAAGGAACAGGTAAATACTGCATACAGATATCTCTGATAAACATCGGCTAGGTGCTGAAGTAAGGAACAGGTAAATACTGCATACAGATATCTCTGATAAACATCGGCTAGGTGCTGAAGTGAGAAACAGGTAAAAACTACATACAGATACCTCTAATAAACATCGGCTAGGTGCTGAAGTAAGGAACAGATAAATACTGCATACAGATACCTCTAATAAACATCGGCTAGTTGCTGAAGTAAGAAACAGGTAAAAACTGCATACAGATATTTTTTTTGGAAGGGCACCCCTGAAAGCACATTTGAACTCTTCCAATTCATGGGTTGGAATAGTTCAATAAGAAATTACAGATGTGAATGCCACATATTATATATTAATGTTGTTGGGTTGTTTTTATATGTCTGAAAACAACTCAACATCCAATGAAAAAAATGCAAGAACATTTCAATGTGACATATTAGCCAACTGATAACATGATTGATAATTTGTTATTTATCTTCAACCGATAGACAATTATGATCATGATTCATTAATAATTTAGAATTTTGCAGGAAATTCATTAAATGAATTCTGTTACTAGGGCAACGACATCCAGTGAACTTCTACGTTCGATTGATCAGGTTTTCTACAACTCCATCGAATCCCAACCGAACAGAATGACAGTCGGCTGCTTAAATGGTGGAAAATCCAAAATGTCTTCCAACCGAATTCCAGTATGGGCCTGGACCTTATTGGTTCATATTTTAGGAATCAAGTGCCGTGAATCTGATATGAAAACGAAGTGCTTAGCGATTTTTTTGCAACTTTTTACCATCTTATTGGCCTGTACTTTCACCGTGAGTGGCATCATACATACAGTTTACGACATCTTATCGAAATTCTCGCATACATCTTTACTGATGGGAGTTGTGAACCTGATCCTTGGATTCAGTTGGATATGTTTGGGGATTTATTCAAATAAACTTTCAAAGAAACTTTTCAGTAATCGTAACTTTGTGGAAAGTGTACGAATACACTCACGAACATTTTTTAAAGTTAGTGCGGCTGGGCTGTTGATATTTCTCGGTACCGTGGCGGTCATCATTAACGGTTATGTGAAATACAAAGCGTTTGGTCCACGTCATTGTCAGACACTAAATATAAATACTGTCATATGTCATGTGATGTATTCCTCCCATGTAACATTCTCAGTTATCTCCCTTCTATGGAATTTACTGGTGGGGTGTATGTTGCTTTCGGTGTGCAGAACACACACTATTGGTGAGTACCTTATAACAAACAAACAATTCATCACTGTATAGGGAAAACTTTTCTTTAATTGCTTTAAATGTTTATGCATTATACAGTTATGTGCCAAAAGTCTTTCAATTTTTTTTTATTTTGGTAAATATTCTTTGGGTTTTTTTCATTGAATTTTCCTGACTTTGTTTATGGATCATTTTTAATGAAATTTTGTACACTTATAGTAAATTGTTTCCTGTTTCACTTCATAATATTTGCTTTGTTTTTCCTTGTGCATGAGAAATCATAATTTATTTACAACATAAAATATTCTGGATGCCATTTCGACATCATTTTGGTAGCGTTATATTGATAAATGGCATGGAAATTAGCAGTGTAGATAATTCTGTATAGCTCCCGAAATACACGACGGTAACCTAAATAAATATTGTTCAAAGAAACTATAGATACTTTTAGACCTAATGTCCAAATTTTGTCAAAATCCATCCATAAACAAAGTCAGGAAAGTTCATTGAAAAAATTTGGAAATACAAAGAATTTATAGCAAAATAAAAAAAAATGGAAAGACTTTTGGCACGTAACTGTATTTATCACATAACTGACCCATTCAGTCATGTCATAAATATGGTATTACACACGTGTTATAACAATATTGTGACGTCATAAACAAATAACATATTTATGACGTAATATGATTGTCTCGGTAGTATAAATCGTACTGTCAAAGTAGCTTTTCTTATAGAGAATGAATTTGAAAGTTTTGGTGTATTTTCTCATAAACATGTTAGTTATGTGATAAATAGAATCTTACACGAATGTCGATGTAATATGGAATTTATTAAACTATTAAATAATTTAATATGTCACTCACCTAAAGCTTTGTGACATATTAAATTATTGAACTTGTTTAATGAATTCCATATTATGTCGACACCTGTGTAAGATCCTCTATATGTGCAAGGAATTTAGTTACTAGCACAATTGTTTTTACCCAGGTAAATCTATCATTTTACGAAGCTTACATATTTAAGGTCACAATTGAAATTTTCAACATTATTTGATTACAAATTTGTGAAGTGTGATTTATTTTATCCAATTGGTGTCTTTATTAGGTGTTCGCCGTTTTATCAGAGTGCTGGAGCACGATGCTAAATTATACATGGACGCCTGTAGCGGAACTCAATCTCGGCTTAAAAGTAACAGCGACGAGGATGTGGACCTGATATCATGTGCATCAGGCAGTGAGTCTTGAGAGACAGAAAATTATCGGAACGTTTCTTTAACTTTTCACACTGTCGATGATTCCTGTCTAATACGAGTTTCTTGTGGAATGCAGCATTTTAATTTAAAAGTCAGATCCTTATTGTCTCTTGGTTACTCTCCACTTTCAAAGGATCTGACAACTTCCCAGGGGTCATAATCTCGTGAACTTTTGTATTGGTCAATCCAATTACTGCTTTCAGTATCTTAAAAGTGAAAGTTGGTGTGTGAAATAACATAGAACTAATAAAGTACAGAGGGTGGGACGGTCAGCAGAACATGACCTCTTGTGGGATGTTGTCAGATCCTTATGTAACGGAGTGAGAGTAAGGATCTGCATTTTAATCAGATTTAATTATTTTGGTGTTAAGTCAAGAGGCGACAAAGGTCACCAGAACACGACCTCTTGTGGGATGTTGTCAGATCCTTATGAAACGGAGTGAGAGTAAGGATCTGCATTTTAATCAGATTTAATTATTTTGGTGTTAAGTCAAGAGGCAACAAAGGTCACCAGAACACAACCTCTTGTAGGATGTTGTCAGATCCTTATGTAACGGAGTGAGAGTAAGGATCTGTATTTTGATCAGATTGGGAAAGCAGATAATTATAGGATGTAAAGTATAGACAGGTCCTACTGTAAAAGTGGAATTTTTCGTGGGGAGGAAATTTTTGCTTATTTTGCTTGCATTAAATCTCCGCAAATATATCAACACGTGAATATATATACACTTCTCTTACTCTGCAGTGTCCAGTAGTATTATAGGAACACAATACAAAACAGCACGAAAATTTCCACACTGCGAACAGTTTAGAGGATGATTAAGAGAAAAATTCCACACGCAAAAATATCAACTTTTACAATTTATGGTATTTCCTTTGAGAAATTGGAATAACTAATACTACTGCCTTAGGTTGCACTATCAGACAGAATGTTGGAATAATCAGGGGTGTTTTTGGACAAGATGTCACAATAATCCGGTGTCAGATTAAACAGGGTGTCAGAATAATCAGGTGTCAGATTAGACAGGATGTCGGAATAATCAGGTGTCAGATTAAACAAGATGTCAGAATAATCAGGTGTCAGATTAGACAAGATGTCAGAATAATCATGGGTCGTATTAAAGAAGATGTTTAATGGAATAATGATGGGTTGCATTACACAGAATGTTGCAACACTTTGTAATTAGGAACCTTACTTAATGTATTTCTAAAATTCCCTTTACACTTTTTGTTAATCTTTACAGGGTCTGAGTGGTTCATTTGGGATGATGACGGGAACAGAGACGGATTCTCAGACAGTTCTGTACATCACAACAAATTCCAGAACTCACACGAGATCCTCAGCTCACCAAACTCTGGTCATCAGCCGGAGAGATTAAGGGACTCAACGATGCCAACTGGACATACATTACCTCACTCTAGGGGAAACGCCCACTCCAATGGACACGCCCACTTAAGGGGACACACCCACCCAGAGGAACTGGCCCAATCCGGACATGCACATCCAGCCAGTTACAACTCACAGGTAATAACCTAATAATACTTAATACAGTGGATTCCATTTAATATCACCCCAGTTGATATCACATTCCTCTTTATATCATGTTTTTCCAAAACACCATTTTTCCCTCTCTATAATCTATGTAATTTTATTTGGTTAATATCAATTCCTCTTAATATCAAGTTTTTTTTAAACCAATCACATAAAATATCCGAAAATGATGTCATTTGCATTGATTTTAGATACAACTTGTATAAAATATTGTAAAGAAAATAAAAAATCCAAAATGAATGATTTTTTAATGAAATGATATTAATGATAGATTTAAACATCGTCATTTATACATTGAATAGCTTACTTTAGCTATAAAAGATTGGAAATGCACTAGATTTAGTTGAAAAAAACATGTTTCTCTTTATATCACATTCCTGTTAATATCATGTTTTTGTCTGACTATTGCAACATGATATAAAGAGGAATGCACTGTAACATGGTGTTTGCACAATAATGGTACTATTTTTTCATGAATTATATATAAAAGTACAATTTGCACAGTGACCCACTTTGGAAAACAGTTATTCCATTTCCAGTACAAACATGCATGTAGCAATACAGCCAGGATGTATGGTGCATTTGCAGCGATATTGCTACGTACGATATAGCCAGAATGTTCAGGTAGTAAGGTACACAGTGCAGAGATAACGCCGCAATATATAGCAAAAACAGTTCTCTAGCAGTTACGGTGATATTGTCACAGCTTGGATTCTGGCAGTACTGTGACTCATCCACTTGCCATATGTACATGTTATATCTCTAATATGAACTTTATGCTAAACTATATAATGTATATGTTAACATGATTGATATCAAAATACTTCAAAATAGGTACATTTGTAAATGAAAAATTATTGACTTGCCTTAACAGTCTAAATGAATGACACAGTTTTAATTTGCAGGCAAATCACAATGAGATATTAGGATATTTGCCTGTATAGCTATGTCATTCATACAGACTGTAAATGACATATACCTTACCCTTATGGAACTTTTAGTGGACAAGTGGTTGATTTATGAATTCATTTCCTAATATGGTAATTGAAGCCCCCAACTTTGGAGAAATATTGAGTGTTTAGCACAAAATTGCTGTGATAGAGGTACATTATTGTGGTGATGTGGCTGTGTATTAAGATAATGTACACATATTAGATTTCTGGCAATATTGCCAGAATATCGCAATATTGTATAAGCTTTCTGCATTTTATATGTGGCACAGACGAATTACCACAAGATATAAGAACAAATCTTGCCTGAACTAGCTGAAATACACAAACAAGTGATGTCTAAGAAGACGTTTCAACCTTTTTGTTGACTATTTATTTCAGCTTGAGGATTCATTGGTGGTCGACAAAACACTGACCCGGGCTGTTCTAACCAACGAGGAGCTACTGATGTGTTACTGGAAGATTTCGGTAATTAACTGTCCTTAGATGTGTAAATTGAGCTACAATTATACATGTGAGGATATTTGATGATATTTTGAATACATTAGAATACACAATATGCTTTTGGAGGCCATGATATATAATACCTACCAGTTCAAAATTTGATGGTTCTGATTTCCATTTCTGATATCCTCATATGAGGCAATGACAGTTCCAGCCTGGCATGCACGTCGAAGTCATGAATTGTATTCATTATTTAGCTCACCCTATGTGATGGTGTGGCGTCTGTTTGGCTTAAACATTTTACTTCAAAAAACTTCTTCTCAAGAACCAAAGAGCCCAGGATCCTGATGTTGTATTCTGCTATGAAGGGCTACTAAGTTTGTTTAAGTTAATGACCTTGGCTTACTTTGAAGGTCATAAGTCATGCAAAACTGTAAGAAAATCTTCAAACAACTTTTTCTATTTAACCAAAAGCCCCAGAGTATTGATAATGGGTCAGTGGTATGCTGCGATGAACAGCTAATAATGCTCATAAAATGAATGCCCTTGATCTACTTTCAAGGTCATAGAGGTCAAATGTGTTCAAATCTTTAAATGACTTATATATATTTATAATTCTTCTAAATAACCAAAATATATAGGGTCCTGATATTAGGTCAGCAACATGCTCTGATGAAGAGCTACAATATTTGTTCAAATTAATGACCTTGACCCATTTTCAAGGAATCAAGTGTCTTGAAATCTTCAAAGTCGATTTCTCAATAACAAAAGGCCCAGAGTAGAAATTAGGCCTGTAGCATGTTTTGATGAAGAGATACCATGTTTGTTCAAATGAATAACCTTGAGCCACTTGCAAGGTCTCAGGTGTCATATGTTAAAATCTTTCATCATATTCTTTTGAATCAGACACTGTTATTTTGCCTATAATGTATTATAGTTCCCTTAATAATGTGAGATAAATATCAGATGAGCGATTCAAGCCTATTAGACCTCTCGTTTTTAATTCATGCTCATTTTGGGCTGAAACTATTTCCATTCTTGAATTATTACCATGAAAACTTTGAAAATAATTTTTAGCCCACCATCTGCAAATTGCCTGACATCCATGGTCTGTCATCCGTCCGTCCTTAAACAATCCTTGTTATCGCTATTTCTTGAGAAATGCTGGATGGATCATTCTCAAATTTCATATGTAGGTTCCCCTAGGTCCCCGGTTGTTCATAGTCTGTTTTTGGAGAGATCTGATAAACAATATGGCCGACAGGTGGCCATCTTGGATTTGTGAGTAACAGGTTTTGATCGCTACTTCTTGTTTACTACTACAGCATCGTATGCGGATCACATCAACGTGCCTCCAGCGATGGCTCGCTAGCTGGATTCTGTTCGTGCTGTTTTGGTGCGGAGACTATATTCTCTACTGGATTAGTCACGACGCCATTATCTGGGAGGTCATCGAGTGCATCATCCCTCTTCTCCTACTCCTCATCGTGTGTTCCGCCTTTGCCGAGGCCAACGGGGAAGGCCAGAGAATGATCAGAGTGAGGCTTTATATGATATCTGGAAAATATGTGCACTTAGAACTATGTATGTGTATATGTGATTGTGTAGTGCTGTTGTCCAGCGTCAACATTTCCATTGAAAGGACTTCTTCTCCATACTGTAAAAGCCAATATTTTGGAGTGTGGAATTTTTCGCCTAGCTAGTCCCCAAACAGTTCGCGATGTGAAAGTGTTTGCGCTGTCATTCATCCAATTTCGTACTCTTCCCTTGAAATACTATTATACACTGTAGATTTTAGTGGTGTTAAATATGTTCGCATGTGGATATATTCAGGGAGATTTATTGCAAGCGAAAATTTCCACACTGCAAACAATTCCACTTTTACAGTAACAAAAAGGCAAAGAGTACTGATATTGGGCCTGTAGTATACTAGGATGAGGGGCTACCAAGTTTGTTCAAATGAATGACCTTGACCTATTTCCAAGGTCATGGGGTCAAATGTATTTAAAAAATTTAAGCCTCTTCTTTCCAATAACCAAAAGGCCCTATAATGTTGGAGTATGTGTTGGAAGTTGCCTTTGAAGTTACAGTAGTTAGCTTAAGTGACAATTCTTTTAAGCTGCGGAGCACGCAAGTAATAAATGCAAACCCAATTGGTCTGTTGTATTTCACATACCAAGGTACATGTGCAGACAAATGTTTCACTAGATTCAAAGCAGAAGAGATTTCTTTTTTAATTATTCAAATATTTAATTTTACATTGATTGTATGCAGAATGCGGCTTTCTGATTGGTTGAGATTTTTTTATCATACCTCTATGAAAAAAAAATCCAAAAATGGTGCAAAAAATTTTACATCACATTACGGCAACTGACTTTGCGTAATGATTTGTAAAAAAGAATCAGTTGAAATATCAGTCAAATTGTACATAAACATGTTTAAAATCTGAAAATAAGTTTCAAAAAATTTTGTAAGAATCTGCTTCGTTGATTCATACAGTTTGCAAACAAACTTTTTTTTCATACCCCAATGAAACTAAATAAAAATTGTCATCAATGCTTAATTAGATAAGTGATCAATCATTTAAGGGATTTTATTTTCTATGATTGTATAAATAGTTATTAACTCATTCACCCCTGAAATTTAATAATGAATTGTTCCGACCTTTGGATGGAAGAGTTCAAATGTGCCTTCAAGGAGGAATGAGTTAAGGTTAGGAGAAGACCTGAAAACAGGCACCTGCTGTAGGTCTTTGGTTTTCCTCCTGGTACTCCGGCTTTCCCTCTTACACCAAAACCAGGCACATCTTTAATATTCACACTTGTACATAGCTGTAGATAGGAGGTCAAAGGCAAACTAACAAACCATTTCCTAAAGTAAACATTTAAAACCGCCGCTGGAGTGAAATTTGAGCTTACTATAGTTAAAACGTCATGCATATTATAAATATATACGGTGATGTGAATGAATATTCTTTACTATTTTCAGGTGTATGTATTGTATTAAAAATGCTATTTTTTATTTTCAGTGTATTTGTCCAACGGAAAACAGACTGAAGCTGCTGTATTTCCTTACACAACAGCCTCTTCAGATGCATGTACGTACACAGATACTGCCCTTGAACACAGTTGCTTGAGTTTCTGTCAGTATATAAAAAAAAATGTTTATATATATGGAGCCGCGGCCCATTACAGATTGTAATGGAAGTATTCCAACGTTATTTCTGTTTGTAAACAATGCATATAACTTACTTGTTGTGAGGTTGTCGTGCAATTCTTAGATTAAGCACCGACATTTCTGATAAGTTTATATATTAATCCACCACTACATGCTAATTTCGTTTCATCTAACGATAATTTCTCCGTCGCATAGATGGGGTTTTTTTATGACCAGCGTACCGGCAAATTTTAAGCAAGCGGCCATGGCTTGTACATATGTGACGTCACGTTTTGAACAATTCAGTGCGGGACGAAACATTAGGAATTCCTCTGACTTTTTCTAATTTTTCCCGAGAGTTAGAGTTATCTCCCTTATCTATATGTAAATTTCAACATTTATAAGGAAATCTCTTCATAAAAAATTCACTAATTTCAGATGAAACACCGACATTTCCAATTAATTTAGATATTAATCCACCACTACATACTAGTTTTGTTTCATCTAACGATAATTTCTCCGTCGCATAGACGATTTTTTATGACGAGTGCAATTTACATTCCACATGCTCATCTATAATTTGATGGACTCAATAATCCTCAGCATGTATTTTATTTGAATAAAAAACAGTATTTATTCTTTTGTATTCCATGCGACTTTGTGACCTCACATTTGTACAAGCCATGGCCGCTTGCTTAAAAAGTTGCCGGTGCACTCGTCATAAAAAATCGTCTATGTGACGGAGAAATTGTCGTTAGATGAAACAAAACTAGTATGTAGTGGTGGATTAATATCTAAATTAATCGGAAATGTCGGTGTTTCGTCTGAGAATTGCACGACAGACTCGCAACAGGTAAGTTATGTGCATTGTTTACAAATAGTTGAGAAATAACGTTGGTATATTTCCATTACATTACTGTAATGGGAGGCTCATTTCACACATATATATTTATTATTTACTGACAGAAACTCAAGCAACTGTGCCTTGATGAGGGAGACATTGGGTTGTATTTCCCTTGTATTAACCATGTTCCTACTCTTCATGACTAATTGTATTTTACAAATAGTAAGTGTAAAGTTAAAATTGTTTGTTCTAATTGTAGAATTGAAAAAGGTTTTTTGCGTCCCATTTTGGGTTTCATTCACTTTCCAGATTGAGAGAGGTAACACATTAAATGAATTCCAGTTTTAATAACATTTTCAATTTCAGGTTTTTAATTTCTCCATCACCTACAATGCCATATTTGGTGTTGTGGCAGCCTTTGCGGTGGCCTTTGCCTCCAGGATCATCTTGGATGAAGTCTACAGTGGCAAATAGAAAAGTGGCACATTTCCCATGCTGTGCATCGATGACACTCCCTGGTGGCAGACATTTAATTCTGTAAAAATTTTAAACGAACTTTAGAGTGGTAAAATAAATAGCAATACTTTTTTATTTAAGTGAAAGATTGTAATTCTGATCACAGTTGTTTGAGTTTCTGTCAGTAAATTATGTACTATATAAATATACCCTAAAATCTCCATAATATGCCTGAATCGAAAATATGCCGGCTTTGAAAATAGGCCGTACTAGTAAGTAAGCCTTGGATTCCTTGCAGTGAAATATATCTAAAAATTAAGCCGACTATTTATTTGTTATATTGTCACTAATTATTATAACCCTGTGTTGATTTTTAGGTATAAAGAGCCGCCCAGTACAGAATGTAATGGCCATTATAGTCTATAATGGATGGCTTTGTCCTTATGTGTATATTTTTTTTTATTTACTGACAGAAAATCAAGCAACTGTGTTCTGATACTGTGTTATCCATCAATAAGCCTACCTATATGATCATGTCATGGCATTGTCCTTTCATCGTGAAAAGTCCCCTCCCTGCTTTGTGTCAAAGTTAATTCCTCCGCCCTCACCAATTTGCAGTATATTAATGTGGTATTTATATATAATAAGAATACTATATTATTACATATGTTTTTAAGCTAAGAGAGAAATTTGAATTCATGGTTGCTTTTTCATGCCGATTTATTTGTAATCAGAATTGTATGTATTAAACATAAAATGTTTTTGTCTATTTTCATGAGTGCATTGTTGACCACAAACAAAAAGCTACATTAATTTTGTTAAAAAACTTTTTATATTGCAACATGCCATGTTTGTTACTACCAGTAGTTTTGTCAAAATACTCCTTGCCCTAAAACTATCTGTGATATATTTGTTATAAATAACTTACCATATTCGACCCAGTAAGCACACAGGGCACTTAAATAAATAAAAAGAAGGGTTTTGGTGCTTATTTGGACCTATTAAGGGTCAAAGTGATCTAAAATCACCAGCAATTTTAAGTCATACGGTAATTATCTCAAATACTCAGAATATGGAAGTTGTAAATAAAAGTAAGAAGTAATGTGTTTATGTCAACTTTTCATGTCCAATATGGGGGGGGGAGCAATTACAGGGACAGTGGCCTTTTATTGGTCAATTACTGTAGTTCACTTTTGAATATTTAGTTGCTTTTGTGGTTATAGGTTTTTATGGTCACCTCACCTTTATAGAAATGAACTGTGATTACAATTGATTTGTTGGTCATTACAATAGCTAGCTTCTTTGTATTGGCTGGCCAGAAACATTCCTAGCCATCTAAAATTGTTTGTACTTGTTGTAAGTCTGATGCCTGAGTATCTAGTACCTAACCAGAATCTGTTGGAATAGACAGGTGTTCCTATAGATCCTCAGAGTGAGAGTGTTTCCATTACATATCTCACAAAGAGTCAGTTAAAAGGCCAAATATACGTAACTTCAAGAAATTTTTCAGGATTCTGAATAAAAATCCAGTTGATAACCATGCAAAAATAAGCCTAAAACGAAGTAAACCTGAGCGTTAACTAACAAGAAAGTCTTGACAGAAGAATTCAAATAATTGAAAATAGTTCAGGTGTGGCCTACTTCAACAACAAGCCAAAGTTAGAAGACAATTCAACATGGACGCGTTTACAATTACCGAGTTTCAACTGCTGCTGTACCGGTAACCGCGTAAGAATTCATCTTAAATATTGCTGATATCATTTAATCTTAACTAAATCTATAAATATCTTAAGTTATTAGGCATGATTTTTGCTTCAAGTTTTGCCGAAAGTTACGTATATTTGGACTTTAAGAAGGTTTTGATGTACATGTAGATACCATAATATGTTGCATCCAACATATGTCAGATTAGATAGGATTGCAGTGAATATTTCCTGTCAAAAGTATCTGACAGATTGAAGAAATCATTGTGATATCCTTCAACATGTATCAATGTATCAAAGGCAAAATGAGATTTATTAGTTTGGTATTATCTTTTTCACATCAAATATAATCAATTATAATGTTCATGTTATAAAACAAACAAAAAGTTAATGATATATTTTTTATAGTGCAATAATTATTTATTAATGACTTGAGGGCACAACCCAGACCATAGGTAACAATCCCTCCACAATAAGCATCAAACTCATGCAGTTTTACATGGTGTTTTGATGCAGTGAAGTGAAAAAGGGTATGGGCGGATTGGTCGAGTGGTTAACACTCCGGACTTCCATGCAGGCGGCCGGGGTTCGATCCCCGAAATCATACTACGCATGGAACATTCATGCACAACTCCAACAACCCAAGTGGAGTATAAAATGGTTTGGGTTGGGTGTTGCAGTATCTGTGATGTAGCATTCAAGTGCAGTGGCACTATAAAAGATGTCGTTGGAAACACAGTCCCACTACAAACAGAACACAATTCATCTCCTGCACACAACGCATACATACACATACATAAGGATATATTAGCTAGGTGGTATTGGACAAGTACTTAGCGCCTGATAAGGCAGCTCCTGCAAACTCCTCACAATTGTATATGACAGAACTGTATGTGTTAATTATATTGATTGTATAAGAATTGTATATCTATGTACTGTAAAGCGCTTCATAGTCGCTTATGTTAGCAAGATAGGGCGCTATTTCAAATGTTGATTATTATTAATATTATTATTCAGATTACCTAAGCAGTAACCAGTAGTGGTAACATCACAAGGACCCAAGTATTTGTTAAAGTTTAGATACCGTTGTTTTGACTGGAATTGATAAATAGTAATAAATAATTTATTTTGTAAATCTCACTTGTTATGCCTGTGTTATTGCCAGAAATTTCTTCTCCAGTCTAAAATAACACACAACAAAATGTTCTCATTGCTCATGTTATTCAAAAAAAAGGAAATATTTAGATAGCATATATATAGTGATTGGTGCTGAAATATAAACTGTATTGGGTGTTAAATGTGTTTGTAGTTCATGTTTGTTTTTTGTTTTTGTAAATGTCTAACTGGTATAATACTATTACTACAGTTCACATTGATATTTTATGGTGTTTCAACCCCTGCACAGAAATCAGTGTATTTTAAACATTTTTTTTTTCAGTTTCACAGGGAAGATCACATGGTCTTATTTTTTCCTCATTATTATGATAGGGTCATTTATATAATCAATGACCGTGTATTGCTGGGACAGTAGGAAAATGTCAAGTTTTACCATTAACTTCTCAACTTTTCAATTTGAAAATCTGATTTCTTGTCGTGCATTGTCGGTCTTTGTCTGTAGTGTGTAAACTTTTTCTTCAAAAATCTTCTTCTCAATAACCGAAAAGCCCATAGTGCTGATATTATGCATGTAGCATGCTGGGATGAAGGGTTATCAAGTTTATTGACATGAATATCCTTGATCTACTTTCAAGATCACAAGGGTCAAATGTGTCAAAAATCTTTTCAAACAACATCTTTTGAATAACAGAAAAGCCCAGGGTGCATGCAGAATGCATGCTTGGATGAAGGACTACCAATTTTGTTGAAATTAATGACCTTGACCCATTTTCAAGGTAACAGGTCAAATATGTTAATATCTTTAAACAACTTAACAATAACCAACAAAACAATTCTATAGATCTTTATAATCAGCTGACCATTATGGCCCATGAGCCTCTTGTTTTTTTCTATTTCACTCAATGATAGAACTTTCACAGTATATAGGTCATCTGATCCAAAGGGTCAGGATGACCTCATTATTGCCATTGTGCTCCGTCTTTCGTGCTTTTAGAACTAACAGGCCAATTTTGATCATATTTGGCCTTGACCCTGGGGTCATCTTTTCCTTTTCTACTTTCTCATTTATGTATGGCCAGATTTGTGTTTTGCTTTAGGAATTTGTCTGCTAGGTAACGCAGCCAGGCTACAGTCTTCTATTTTCATCCTCACGACATTCCACAGGGGAACAGAGTTCCAGACCCTTGTATTTCCAGGACTGTCCTTTATACAAGATTGATGCAACATAAAACAATTAAAACGAACAGTAACTGTTAACAGTATTACTTTATTTTGTGAGAACAGACTGAATTAAAACAGTTTTAATGTACATATAACACATGTGTTTTATAAGTAGTGAATTTGATGCACTTTCCTTCATTTCTGATTACCTTGAAGCACATATCTGACAGAGCTGTGTTGTTAATCATTGAATAATTCATTTTTCTCAAGATACAGTAGTCTGTTACAAATGGAGTGTTAATAGTTATACCTGTTAAACCCTGATACATGTACTTTGGTCAGTGCAGTTAAAATGACACTTATAGTTACTGTATACTCAGAAAATCGTAAAACATTGTTAGAAAATTATTTTGTACACCAATTGTTAACCTCTACATAATGTTGGTGGATTTAGTTCTAAAAAAATACAGGTAACGCTTATTGGTGATTGTAATAATTACAGGTAAATTGTAAAATTGTAATAAATCAGGTAATTAATTCATTTGTAACAATTAATTTTGGAATGAAATTTTAACCAGATATTAATAGTAAATAATTTTATTTTAAGTCTTATTCATACCAAATATTGGTACAGTGTAATTATATAGAAAAATTCATACAGAATCATAAACCATTAATCTCACAGAGTATCTGTAACAATTAATGACCTACACTCGTTTTATTTCATCATACCTATATACAGTTTGTTTCAAGGTGGGTAGAGAATAACCCATGACCAACAAAACAGCTCAAAGGAATGGCTAACAAAGATATCAACGATATCAATTTGACCAGTAACACTATTATAAGTAATAATTTATAATTTACATTAACATAACTCCGTTGTAACAACCACAAACGGCAAAATCACATATGAAGTTGCTGTTTTGGGGGGGGGGGGGGGGGGTTCAAATTGCATCCAATTGCATCCAATCCTACATTTAAATTGAATCAAATGCAAGCTAACTACAAAATCATTATTACAATAATATTAGTTAGATTTTGTATCTTATGGCTATCCAAGGATTTATAGTTATCTCCGTCTCGAGGTATGTAGAACCGAGAAATTCACTAAGATTTCAAACATGAGTAGTCTCCCCTTTCTGTGATTTACATTTGTAGATAGACTTATATTGGTCCTGGGCCACAAAAGTAAAGTTTGTCTGGTGGTTTGTTTAATAATAGGGCCGAATTGAAACTGAAGGTCTTGGGTTCAAATCTTCAGCAGGACTGGATGCTTTTTTGTTTCGACTGATTTTCATTGTTGATTTTATCTTAGTAATTTTTATGAAATATAAGGGTTTGTTTCCATCAATGAATCATTAAAGTGCTTTGTCATACCAGTAAAACAGTGTCAAATTTATTGTTACAGTATAAGTCAGTGGTACAGGGATCCTTAATTTTTATTGAAAATGACTATTAGTTAGTGGTACGGGGATCCTTAATTTTGACAGTTACAACAAAGCCTAAGACCTGATAAGTGTGACAGAGCCATTTATGGTTGCTGTGACGACTCCTGTCTGATTTTACGAAACTATTTTTATTGAAAATGACTATTAGTTAGTCGTACAGGTATCCTTAATTTTTATATGAAAATAACTATTAGTGGTACAGGGATCCTTAATTTTAACAGTTACAACAAAACACACCTTATAAATGTGACAGAGCCATTTACGGTTGTTACAACATTCCGTTTCTGTGATTTTACCAAACAATTTTTATAGTAGTACCATTTGGTCCATGTTCTGTACACGATTCTGCTTTTAACAATTACTAAATATCTCGTTAATTCAACAAATTTTACCTGATTTATCTCTTTTACACTTGAAAAAATCCAGAAATATAAAGCCCTTTGTCGTACAATTGCTGTAGACATCGTTTGTATTATGGGCATGTCTCGTAGCTACAGGTACGCGTGAAAAATTTATCTAAGACATGTTTTCAATTGTCAAAACACAAAAGATATGGGAAAAAAATTCTTTTATCACATGGGTTGAAAGACAGTATTTGCAAATAACGCAAACAAGAAATGAAACTGTTTATATGAAATCTTAGTGGTCTTGATATATACATAATGATTACAAATTCAAAACATTTTTCATTGTGATGTTTATTTAACTGAATATTGTGCAAATCATCAATATACCTATATCTAATACTTATCTGAGCATTTAGGTGCAGGGTAACGTTCCAACATAAAGATGTAAATTAGATAATCTGTGTAAATTAATTGGAATGCAGACAGAAAGTGCTGTATACTGTCATACAGTAATAGCAAACAAAACATTCAGCCACCGAAACATCAACAAAACAATGGTATGACTTCCAATTTCACAAAACATCATGACTGAAAAAAAAAATTATTAACTTAAAATTCTCCGTCAGGAAAATATTGTTAAAGTGAAGAAAAAACTTAAGTTAAAAAACTTAAATTGGACACAACAACAAAACAGCTGTAGTGAGCCCCAGCCACAGCAACTTAGGACAATATATATATCTATATATAGTAATAACGACCCAATTTCACATTCACCCATGAAAAATAGAAAGTACTATTATTCAACAACAAAATTCTAGTTTTTGTGATTCTAACAATGAATACTATAACAAACAATATACATCTGTACACGTAACGGTGCTGTGAAGGGAAATCAGCCAATCACAAATAGTCTTGCACTTTTCAAATTTAACAGTTAATATTTTCAAATTAGAACATAATTTGCACTTTCACAAAACAATATATACTTTCTTTGCACTTATTTTTTCTGATAAAAAAAAACAATCTTTCATCATTTCATTGTTTCAAAAGATCTTTTTTTAAAACATCAATCAAAATTTCAGTATTACTTTATGTTAAAACAGCCAATCAAAAGCATCCTTGTATATTCTGTCATGTCTATAAATACCTAATTAGGTATGTACTTAAAACTGATCAGAGGCATTTAAAATTTTTCTCAAGAAATTGATATTTTTTGCATGATTTCTTAAATAAAGAAGGCATCTTGACTAATAACCTGCACATAAATGAATATCATGATAAGAAAAATGTTCAAACATGCATATAAAATTTTGATTAGTGTAGAAAAAAAATTGAATTTCAAAATCAATGTTTCAAAAAAACTCTCACATACTGAAAACTTCATCACATTTGTACCAACACATAACAAAGTTAAAATTTATCAACTTTACTATGGACCAAACACACAAGTAACAACAAGGCATCTGTTGTCCTTTTTATGATACCACATCAAGTTGATGTTTTTTAGAAACATTCTAAAAATAATACTGAAAAATTGTTTCATGATATTTCAAATGGAGTTCAATGTTTTCAATCACTGCCAACATGTTCACAATCGTTATCGGGGCTGGACTGCAGATAACCTACATCACAGTAGACCTTGAGAGAACATTATTACACTTGTATCTACTGGTACACAGCGACTATATTTAGTAAAAGATTTCTTTTTCTGCTAAAAGATGACAGACAAGTGAAGATTTGAAGAAATATTTCAAACTGAGCGTGGAACATGCATGAAAAAATATCAAAATGAAAATTTGCTACCAGACAATTACATAATGATCTGGATACTGATCTGTTACATTATAAATTGTACCAGTATTTATCCTTGAATAAGCCCATGTCTGGTAATAAGCCCACCCATCTTTAGTGCATTTCTGTGTGGAAATTGTAATAAATATTAACTAGAAACTGTTGGCTAACAATGTGATGGGCTTTTCATTCACACCTATACATGTACGATCAATTTGATTTTTCATAAAAGGGAGGTAACTCTAACATAATTTAGGAATTATCTCCCTTCCACCAATGTTGGCCAATAACTAATTACCCCCTCCTCCTTAATAGCCTATCCCCTAGAAATTATGTATTGAAACAACAGACTTCAAAATATTTTAACAATTTCAGTAAAATTACTCCGAACATTCCATCTAGACGTAACCAGAATGTAATTCATACTCCACATCATCACTCTTTAACAGTTATAACAGTTCTCAACCCATTCAACCCCGAAGATACATTTGAACTCTTCCACTTCAAAGACTGGAATAGTTCATTATGAAATATCAGGGGTGATTGAATTAATTTAACCAATCACAGATACTTTTCAGGTTCTGGTGAAATACCGACCTAACAGGACTAAATCACACTTCACTGTCATCTGAATATAAAATATTTAGAATGATTTGGCAGTATTTTTGCCAACCCATCTAAATAACAATTACACAACGACTAAATAATCACACCGCTAACAATCCCTGTTCATAATATACACATTTAACCTGAAAGATACCAGGCATACATTTCTCCTAAATGATAAATCCATTCCGTATTCCTAAATCAGAGGCCCAGTTCCATAGGTTTGAAAGAATCATTTAGAAATTGGGTCTCGTGTTGCCCTCTTTGATAATAAATATTGGGGCCGACTTGTGGCAGTGTACAAGTGTTAAGGGCCAATGGAATTAAGCATTAAAACACCCCAATTATCTTCACGATAAAAACCATCTCCTTATAACAATTGACAGTCTGGGTGTGTGTAGGTACCATATCAGTACTCGGCATGGATCCCTGATCATATCACCATGGAAATGCATTACACAGCAATAAAGTTCTTACAAGAAAAACATTCTTTTAGATATGTCTAATCTTTTCTACTTCCTTGATTAATAATTGGAACGTGTTAAAGATTTCAAATTGATATATTACTCACACAAAAATTCCTTCAAACATTTTCTAATTTTATTTCATTAGAAAAGATAAGTGCATTATTCCAAGTCCATTTTACAGCTGAAATTTTGTAAAATCAATTTACTTTTCGACATGTTCAAACCTCGATATAGCTTCTCAACGATGAAACAAATCATAATTATCATGCAACAATTGCATCAAATGTGTGATCCAAACAGAGTACAGTCAATTACACCCCTATATTCACTTGTACGTTGTAACAATCTATTTATAGTAACATTTCTTGTTAACGTAACAAATATATCACCATTAAGAAACAAATACATGAAACCATAGAAACCATCATGGTCCATAGCAACAACATGAGCTTTGATTATCAACAATAGTTTCGTTGAAATATTAATTATACAGTGCAGTGTAATTAAAATATGAATTGAATGAAAAGTTTTCATTCGGCAAAAAATAAATTAAAACATTAAATAATTCGGTGTCATTAATAAATTATCAATTTTAATTTCTCAAGAATGAATTTCTGAAGTCTAGAAATAAATGATTTATTATAAAATATAAATAATGGAATGCAAACAGAAATACCTAACTATATAAACAAAAACAATCTCAATAATTCAAACTTATCAACAATAAATTTATTCTACTCTGGAATGAAACGAAGAACAATAACTATAATCAACTTAACACTTTTATCTTATAGTGCTGATAAATTTATCAGATAAAAACTTTAAAGTATATAAAGAGGCCCTTCCTCCTCCGTTCATCTGCACTTACACAAACACCTAGTCCCCAAAACCTTCCTACTTTATCAGTGATAAAAAAAGTAAATCATTACACATGCAAATATTTGAGTTAATTTTGTATAAAAAAAAAGTGATTTTGTTGTAAATAATTATGAAGTCTGCCACATTAGGCTTATATACAATTCTGTCCGATGTTTTTAGGTCTAGACTGGGTACGTAAATTAATGACGACCTGAACATATTTCATCGATGGAATTCAATAGAAGCAACCATGTTGTCCTAATTGGAATAGTTACATTCCTCTTGGTCAAAAGTGATAACATATTCAGGCAAGTTATTAAAGTGTTAAGACCAAAGTTTATGGGATAATAAACATATATATAATTTGTATAATTCACACACACATGCATTCACATGCAACTCTTAACACTTTATAAATAACAATGGAACTCTTCTTTTAAGGAGATAATAAAACAGTTGTGTTGTTATGACAACACTATGGTGTATACCTACACTACTCTTGAGTATTTGTCATTTTTAGAGAATTATGTTGATATGTGTTGAACACCTCTTCAATTTAATTACATGAAATTAAAATTGAGAAAAATTAATGATCTAATTCATTCCTGGTAAATTTTTTCTGTTTATATATCTGATGCTTTCGATATATAACTTCTTTCATTACATATCATAACAAATATCTGCTTATCTCTCAAATTAAACTTGAAATATTCTTGTAAACAGGCTTATATCAACAGTTAAACTGGCAAGGTTGCTCTATGTACACATGAGTCTACATCCTCTGTGTCGCTCACCTCGGTAGTTAAGGTAACATCAACAAGTTAGTAACCAAATAACTTACTATAATGAAAATACAATTTCTCCGTAACAGTTGTGCCACATATACGACATATGATACAAAATAATATTAAAAAACAATATCCAAATAACAATATTTCCCTGTGTAACATAACAAAGTATCTCTCCTATACATTTTAGGAACAAGTCTCGTCGTGTATAAATATTTCCTCTCGGATCATGTGACTAGCCAGAGACACGCCCCTTGTATCACATGACTGTATCACATGACTAGCCTAAGATCTCCGTCTTGATGGTGAGAGGCAAGCTTTTGTTGATTGCATCAGGGCTACTTATGGAGTCCATCACTTCAGTCTTGATAGTGGTAGGCAAGCTGCTATTAATTGCATCTGAACTGTTCAAAGAGGCCCCAGAAGGGTTGAGCAAAGAGTCATGTAAACTGTTGTCAAGGCTATCGTTGCCTTCGTCTCCCACTGTGAACCCCCAGTGAAGCTGCTTCATGTGTTTGTTGAGCTCGTACTTGCGGACAAAGTCCTTGCCACAGAGGGAGCAGATGTGTGGTCGGTCCTGAGTGTGGATACTCTGGACGTGACGCTTCAAATGGTCCGACCGACTGAAGCGCTTATTGCATATTTTACATTCATGTGGTTTGATTCCAGTATGTATCGACAGATGGCGCTTCAGGTGGATATTTTTGGCGAAGGACACACCGCATGTGGGACACACGAAGGGTTTTTCACCTGTGTGGGTACGGAGGTGAACTTTTAGTACACACAGACTGGTAAAACACTTATCACAGTAAGTGCAGTTGTACGGCTTATCTCCGTTGTGTTTTCTCATGTGAGTCTGCAGGTTAGACTTGGTCGTGTAGGATTTCCCACAAACTCTGCATTCGAAACCTGTGTGACTCTCCAAGTGCTTGCCGAGCATCTCCTTGTCATCGTAAGTTTTGCCACACACTGGACAGATAAAGTTGAGTTGCGAGCCTTCCTCCTTTGAGTTGGTGGCAGTGATGGTCAGTTGATGTGTTTTGAGCAAGCTGGTGAAGTTTGGTTTTGGAGTGCTGTGTGCCGTCACACCAAATTCTGGACCGTCCAGCCCTCGGGATCGCATATAATCATCAAACAGAGAACTTGTGGTCGTCGTAGAGTTGGACTCAAAATAGAGGGAATTTAACGATTTCGCAAAGTCATGATTCGGAACATCCTCAGCAAAACTGGCAGAGCTGCCGACAGGGTTGGGACTGGTACTGCTGTTGACTGTGGAGTTGTTTTGACCTTCACTTACCATACTATCATCGACTCCAGCTGACTGGCCAAACAACTTGTGAGATTTAACATGATTGTTCAATTCATCTTTTGTGTCAAAGACCTCAGCACATTCAAAGCACATGTGGCCATCCTCTTCCATGCTCTCTGTGACTCGAGAGTTATCTCCACCTTTTGCTGGTGATCCCTCCAAGGGGCTGTTGGTCCTGAGGTCGTTGCCATGGTGATGAACTCGGGCACTTGGATTTATTTGATTGGGTGAGGTCAATGAAGGTTCTTCTTCTTCAACTTCTTAAAAATAAAAAATTAAATCAACTTGAATTTTCTTTAAAGTAAATTTTTGTAGCGTCCTTATTTTTTTCATATTCAATTTACATAGAAAGCTGTATCTACATTACAGAAATACAATATTATAATCTACAATCTTGTATCTAATAATTGAGTCAAAACCGTTATTTTCAGAGACAAGCATATATGAGACTGCAGAAAGATCTATTGTGTTGGAATTATGTAGGACTTAACTGAAGGTTCTTCATCAAAGAATACATATATTTTTCACCTCAAAGCTAATCATATTGTTATTTTAGAATGACCTCAGCATCTGCTGTTAAACTACACCTGCTGTTAGGTTTTGCAACCAAAGAAGAAAATTTACAAGTACATTTTTGTCTAATAAGCTAAATACTGATCATTGAAATCGGAACTTAATGAGATTTAAATGTTGGTGATGTAAAGTTAAAAAACACATTGAAAGACTTACCTTCCATCAATAGTTCCATTGGAATGAAATTGAGAAGTTTCTCTTCAAGTTTTGGAAATTGTTTGATAATCTGAAAAACAAAAGACAATGATAAATTAGTATTAAGTTACTAAATAATTGTCTGTAAAACATGAATGCCCCCGCCCACTATGTGAAATTTGATGTTCTATAAATAGTAACAACCACTTTGACCTTGTAATCATAAAACATGAACTCATCCGAGGTATTCTATTGTAAATATTCATCAAAATTTGTTAAAAACCCCACATACTCAAACTTGTGGGGACCTGATCAATAGTGCGAGGAATACATGGTTTTGGAGTAAAACTACTTGAAAATTGTCTGTAAAACATGAATGCCCCTGCCCACTAAAACAAGACAGACAAGGGCAAACCTATATAAGATGGTGTGGGGGGTTTCTACGACAAAATAATAAATAATCAAAATGCAAACAGAAATATAACAGTCTCCCTTTACACGAATACCCCCCATTCGTCGAACAGTTCATTTGGTCCCAACAGAGTAAATACATATTCTACCAACTTTGGATTACTCCAAAACCATGTATTCCTCGAACTATTGATCAGGTCCCCACAATTTCAAGTATGTGGGGTTTTACTGTATATCAAAATGAAAATCATTGCTAAAGTGGAATTTTTTAGACACAAAAATTTGTGATAAGTTAGTTATTGCCTGTAATCAGTCTCTACCTTAAGTCCGTACACTTGGCGGTCATCAATACTGTGTATGATCCAACATTTGAATGCATGCAGCATGTTTTCATCTGTGAGCACGACTTCGTTCATCCGTTTCATGTGTGACAACAGTTCATCCACGCCAAGATCAAGAAACGCCTCCTCCTCAATCACCTGAAAATAAAAGAACATTTCAAATTTTTCAGTTTGTCTAAAAGCATCTTTTGCCTCGGTCAATATCGCTGACCTGGAGTTGATAAAATCATGTATCAACCTCATCAACATTTGATAATTGTATATTATTGTGCGTTTTCAAAGCAAAAACGGTTTTAAAATTTTCAAAATCATTAGCAAATCTTCAGAACTAAGAAAACTGAATTTCAAAAATTTGAAACATTAAAGATAAATAAGCATCTCATCCAATATGGCTGACAATGTTGTCCTCTTTCATATACATTTGTACATCAATTTTTCAATGACTCTTCCAACAAAGACCATTATAGTAACATGTAAAACAGGCACCATATCATTTTAAAAGATTTTATGGTAACTGTGACTGAATGCATTAAATTTACCTTGTCAAAGTTCTCCTTTATAAATTCTGTGGTCTCCGAAAGTAGTCCCGAACAGAGACACCTGGTGGCTATTTTGTGAATCCTCAGACATGTCTCGACCTGAAGCTGGGTTGACAAAAAATCACAACATAGATTCTGGATTTCTTCTGCTTGTAGAAGTGAGGCAGCTGGGAGAAGTGACCACACGTTTTCCTCGGTTACAGAAATGGCTGACGTATAAAAGAACTCGATAATCTGCTGGACACCACTGCTATCTATACCATTGAGATGAATTTCTGATACACTGTTTGAAATTTCGGGTCGCAAGCTCATCAAGCTGTTGAAGTAGGGCGAACTTACAGATAGAATAAGTTTGTGAGCGGGAATTTTTGTGTTGCTGCAATTTAGCATGATATCACAAAGCTCGCTTTTCTTCCGCAGTTGGTTGATTGAGCCAATCAGATGATAGGCATGGTTGACGGAGGTGTAATGTAGCGTGTTGTCCATGGCGACGGCTGTTTGTTGTTGCACCTCGCTGGATTCTTCTGGCCCTAGTACTGGTCCTTGGTCAACATAACAGTGTGATGGTCTGTGAAAATAAATAATAAGCATGTTTTATACAATACACAGTAGTATTAAAGGATATAGGAAAGTCCATTGCTGGCCAAAATGTCTGTATTACAAAGGTATTAATCAGTCAACAGACCATCAATAGAAGATTTGTAATATATTAAAACATTAATGAAGTTACCCTCTAATTAATATAAACTTTATTTCTTCCAACAGTATATATACAACATTATTGACAGAGAATATGAAAGAAAAGGATCCGGAAACAAGTTTTAAAAAAACTTATATTAATCCGTTTCCATGTAACCCTCTAATTGTTTCATGATTCACATAAAATTGTAAATAATTATTGATTTTCATGCATTGCTGCCGTTCTGGTGAAACATTTCTTCAACAAAAATGTTTATTAATGTTTAGGCGAGTTGTTAGGTACAAATGTTCCTAATTTACATGTATGTTCTTAGGTAAGTGTTACAGATGCACAGTTGTACTTTCATGTTCTTGTTATATTAAAAAAGAACTTGAACCATAAAAGTTGATTAATAATAAATATACTGTGAAGAATACTATCTTTAACTGTAAGATATACACATATATTTGTTCTCATGCTCAGATATTGTAAAACTTAAAATACAAATGTGAACTTTTGGGAGGATATAGAATACCAGGTCATCGGACACCTAGAGCGAGGGTCACCGGAGAGAGAGTACATATCTTCAGTCTTCTTTTTCAAATTAAATTCTTCATAACTAAAGGTCAACTAGATTATAATTCTATATTTCAAAATTTGCTTGCTGTATTTATGATTAAAGTATGAACTCCAGTTTAGGCGTACAATCTCATCTTTTCTTAGAAGAAGTGTATTTCTTGTAATAAGGAAGCTGGTACTGATAATACAGGAAACAAGATTTTTTTTTTAAGCATGTTTACATCCCTAGGATTATTTAACCTAGTTATGAACAGGAAGTATAAACTTCTATTTCCCTTGTGTATTCAAATTCCTTCTAATTGTAAGATTTCATATTTTTTTCTCTGACCTAATGCACAGTATTCTATAGTATTATAAAGAAAATAATCTTTTCAAATTCAAATCATTTACTTGGAAAATAAATCTGTCATATTGGCTTTATACGTCTCTGGTCAAACTCATAATTTCGAAGTACATGTATATTTTTTTTTTTACTGAGTATGTAAGAAATTGTTTTTGCTGAATCAAAATAATGATTATTTCCCAATAAATTCTTTATTACCTTAAAAGGTACCAAAGAACTGATGGTGAAATTATGATAATGTTTTAATTAATATTAATTCTTCATACTTTCATAACTTCTACGTCTTATTAAAATAAGTTTGTAACAATAACATTTTCCTCTAATTCAAATCAATATCAGAATTTGAAAGTATCTTTTCTGTTCAAAAAGTAGTTCACAAATCATTCTTGCCCATTAATCTTAAGTCATATTATGAAAAAGAAAATTAAGATACTTAACTGCATAGTTAAAAAATAATTTGTGTCAAAATTCATTAGTAAAGAAATTATTTTATGCAAATACTAAAATATATTATACATCATCAATCAATGCACATTATGTAATTAATAATTTCAAGGGAAAATAAATGTAAGAATGTTAGCTTCATTAACTCATTAATTACCTGCTTGTTATTCTTGTACACAAACGTTCAGGTGTGTAGATATAGTTCCCGTCAAATATGTAAATATGAACTGTTTCTCCGTCCTTTACCACATGTATAAGTCCTTGAGAATGACTTCCCTACCATATTACCAACATGTATATACCACAACAGTGAAATACTCAACCTCAACTATCACTCTTCCTCCTCAATATCCCTAGGGCTGACATCCACAGGGAATGCACGCCCCCTACCAAAACCACCTGTCAATAATTAGGTGTGATTACTAATTAAAACAACCATCTGTCAATTGGAAGGTGATCACTAATTAAAACAATTACCTGTTACACCTCATACATCAAACCCTATCAAGAGAGGTGTGCATACAGGTGTAAATTTAGCCTCTGCCCAGAGCAAGCCTCCAGGTAAATAATAAACCTCCTAATGCAATACTACAGCTTGGGGTTAAAGAAATTACCTCAAGGAAAATTGTCACACTCACCGAACATACTTCAGAGTATGACATATGTCGGTCATACAGAGTGATGAGTTTTCTACTTTTGACTTTGTTTTTAATTCACAGAAACATAAGAATGATATATATTGGGTCTATTCAGCAAGTATAAGAATGAAGTATGATACATGTGTAAGATTGTTTCAAAAATACCTATCCCTAATTTTATTACGGTAGTAGGCATATAGTTCTAAAACCAGGTGGAGATGGATATATAGTGAACAGATTTTGATATCAAAGTGTAAGTAAACTTTAATGGACAATTTTTCAACGAAATATAATTATTATAATAATTATGATTTATCATTGTAATCTAATTTTACAGCAAAATTTTCAATATTTCAAATATCATTCTTACTTTTTCTTGTATTTTACTTTTAAATATCGTATGATATCATTGATATGCAAAGTAACAACTTGTATTTTAAATATTGTAAGATGTGTAATAATTTGTATTTTTATTTTAAATATTGTAAGATGTTTAATAACTTGTATCTTTTATTTTAAATATTGCAAGATGTGTGATAACCTGTATTTTTTATTTTAAATATTGTACTGTTTAATGCGTATTTATATGTACTGTTGATATAAAGAATTAAAATTTATATATAATTATGTAGCTCTGTTCTCTGATTAATTTTGTTTATGAATGGCTTAATGTAGTGATAACTCAGTGATCAATCTACGTGCGAGTCCCGAGTCCAGTACTCAAAAAATTATGAAAGGACTGATAGAAATTCTGGAAATAATTCAATTTAACATTGTGAGACCCATTGTTTTCGACAATATTTACAAAAAGGACCAATGAAAATAAATTGTTAATTGATTGCTGTAACTATATGAAAAACTTACATGTGATGTACACTGGCTGTATTTAATAGCATGCCTTTTTATCTAAGCATGGATGCTTTAGTAAATATACTTATACACATTACTACTGCTTGCAAACTTACATTAAGCCTTGGTGTGGCTTAGTTTGTCAGCATTTTTTTTTTACATTTTGATAGAGTAATTATGCTTTTATTTAGTTATAGCAAACAGTTTTTGATACGCAAATCAGGTGTTGACAACAATGAAATTGATGTTACGATGAAATTGATGACATTACAATGAAAATGATGAATTACAATGAAAATGATGATGTAACAATGAAATTGATGATGTTACAATGAAATTGATGATGTTACAATGAAATTGATGATGTTACAATAGCAAATATTGTTATGGTCTCGTATCACAGTGTTTGGTTGAAAGATTATTGTATTTTTTCATTGGGGACTTTTTTTTATTTTATAGAAAATAATACCAGTCACTAGGAAATTAAAAAGGACAAACAAAGAGCAAGAATGAAGGAAATTGTATCAGTTGTTCATTGGTTTAGCAAGGTAGCCAATATCATTTGTGTATAAAGCTTCTATTCAACATGAAAATCAATGTATTTTGCATGCAAAAGACAATTCTCTAAATCTTCCTCTAAAACGTCTTTTTGTAAAGAAGTCAAGACAACAATAACCGCAGTATAAGGATATTAAAAAAATCATTGAAAGGGCATGGCAGTTTTGAAATCATAGCTAATTGAAAGAAAAATTAATGCGTTCACCCCTGAAGACACATTTGAACTCTCCCAGTTCAAAGGACGGAATAGTTCATTATAAAATCTCAGGGGCAAATGAGTTAAGATAGAAAATCACTGTGCTCTGAGATTACTAAAGTAGTGATTTGCTCATATTTGTTACATGTCCCCTCAAACATCATAAATCAATTATTATTTTTAAAGTCTCTGATGATTTTATTAATCAATCACAAATAACGTTAGGAACAGTAACATTGTGGATGATTGGCCAGAATCCATATTTTTTTATGATTTCTAGGTACATGTATCAACAAAGACAAGTTGAACTAAGGGAGATAACTCTAAATAAAGTTTGATACCAGACACCTAACCATCTCAAGTAGCCCCAGGTAGGGCCCCGTGTACTAACAAAACAAAATCTGGTAATAAATCAGCCATTCAGATCGATATGTGCCTAATTTAACTCTTTCCGTACCGTGATTCCGGTCCGGGTTCCGTACCGGAAGTCATTACTAGGCTCACCCCCAGACGTTTCGGCCAAAATGACGTCTCTTTGTTGTGTTGGCGTAGTGGATATTATGCCATAATAATGCAGGTAAATGTAAACCAATGCTCATTTCGGTTCTTCTATAGTTAGAAGACATACATAGCTTTATTTTCGCAGCAATATTTTCGTCAGATATGGTACCGCTATGTATATATAGCTGAAGCATTCGCCGCCATGAGATGTTTATATTGGTGATCACACTTCGCAGTATCTAGCGGGAAATTCAATCTAAATAGGTC
Organism: Mimachlamys varia; assembly: GCA_947623455.1. NCBI lineage: Eukaryota > Metazoa > Mollusca > Bivalvia > Pectinida > Pectinidae > Mimachlamys > Mimachlamys varia. The sequence goes on from OX392540.1 coordinate 33,805,205, forward strand.
ACATGACAGAAAATGTGTACTTGACGCCTGTCTTATTGGTTGTTATAAACTGACACAGTCAATTTTGAGTAAAATGTTATTCGTCAACTCATCTGTCGGCCGCTGTACCCAGCAAATCAAAAATTATGTAACGTCAATTAGCTTGTCGTCTGTATACGACAATGGGGAGGAGACGTCACGTTTTTTTGTCGTCTGTATACGACAACGGGGAGGAGACGTCAAGTTTTTTTGTCGTCTGTATACGACAACGGGGAGGAGACGTCACGTTTTTTTGTCGTCTGTATACGACAACGGGGAGGAGACGTCACGTTGTTTTGTCGTCTGTATACGACAACGGGGAGGAGACGTCACGTTTTTTTGTCGTCTGTATACGACAACGGGGAGGAGACGTCACGTTTTTTTGTCGTCTGTATACGACAACGGGGAGGAGACGTCACATTTTTTTGTCGTCTGTATACGACAACGGGGAGGAGACGTCACGTTTTTTTGTCGTCTGTATACGACAACGGTACGGAAAGAGTTGAAATTAATGCAAATGTTAAGTTTATCATCATGGTGTAATGCTCATACTTCAAAGAAATTAACTTAAATGCAAACAAGAAGCCCATCTAGCATGGGCCTTAACGGTCAGTTTTGAAATTGAGGATGTACACAGTTTCCTCACAAAGGAGTCAACTTTGTCAAAACAGGAAAGAGAGGCTGTTGTCATGAGATCCTTTCATCTATGTAGAGTATTTGATTCCATCATATCTGGATTGAAAGACATGGAGTGACACGTACACAGAAATCTTACTTCAGGGGAGACAGAACAATCATACCGGTACCCGAAAAATTATACCGGTGACCAAGAAATAATACCCTAGCGGTGACAGAGATATACTCTAGAGATAAAAGAGAAGTGGTGACAGAGATGTAATACCCTAGGGGTGACAGAGAAATCATACCCTAGGGGTGACAGAGAAATCAAACCCTATGGGTGACAGAGAAATCACACCCTAGGGGTGACAGAGATATCATACACTAGGGGTGACAGAGATGTCTCATCCTAGGTGTGACAGAGAAATCATACCCTTGGGGTGACAGAGATGTCATACCCTAGGGGTGACAGAGAAATCATACCCTAGGGGTGACAGAGATGTCTCATCCTAGGTGTGACAGAGAAATCATACCCTTGGGGTGACAGAGATATCATACCCCTAGGGGTGACAGAGAACTCATACCCCTAGTGGTGACAGAGATATCATACTCTAGGGGTGACAGAGATATCATACCCTATAGGGGTGACAGAGACATCATACCCTAGGGGTGACAGAGATATCATACTCTAGGGGTGACAGAGATATCATACCCTATAGGGGTGACAAAGATATCATACCCTAGGGGTGACAGAGATATCATATTCTAGGGGTGACAGAGATATCATACCCTAGGGGTGACAGAGAAATCATACCCTAGGGGTGACAGAGATATTATACCATAGGGGTGACAGAGAAATCATAATCACTAAGAAGGACCAAGAAAAAATAATCCCTCGTAGAAATAACACAATAACACTTAGGGGTTTAATTCCGGGAAAAGTCGGGGAGGGGGGGGGGGTGAGTGCATAATTCTATATATGTTAAGGAGCAGGTGAATAATGATAACAAAAGCCTGTTTCACCCATACAACTTCATGAGGAGGTATTCCAAACTTTAAATTGGAAGAGTTCAAATGCATCTGTACAAATGTATACTAAATCTAAAGGTAATATCCCAGAATATACTCACATACTGGCAAATAGGTGAGACACAGTATGAAATATGCCAAAGACAGCAAACAGATTCAACCCTGAAGACACTTTTGAGCTCTTCAATTTCAAAACTGGAATAGTTCATTATGAAATTTCAAGGGTGAATGAGTTAAAACAAGGACAACACCACTGAGAGATTGACCAAATTAGACCTTCAGAAAAGTGCGAAAACATTAAGTGCCAGGCCTTTCTGGTCTCACAAACATACTGAATACAGTGCTGTGCTGTTTCCTGTTCAATTCTTCTTCTCAAAACCACGCAGGAAGTACATGCATCATCACAAGTATCCACGATAACGTTTCTGAGAAAAAAGGATCTTGTTTACACATTTTATTCACACACATGTTTCCCTACATGTCTACATCTTCTTCACAGCTCACAGTTCTGCCTGAAAAGATTGTCCGTCTATAATATGAAGACTGCCTGCTTCAATGCATTGTCTTTGCATATATACAGTATTGACCTAATAAGTATAAACACAGTGTGTATACAAAAATATGAATGGGTTGTGTGCTCCATAAAATCATGTACAGGGGAAAATTTCCAAGTGAAAACAATCTTCAGTCCTTTAACCAAAGGCAGTTCACTAGCACCCAACCCCCCCGGCCCCCTTCCCCCACCTTGAGTAGTGAATCTAGGTTGGAAGGGGGAAGGAGTGAATGAACAGCCTTTGGTTAAAAGACTTAGGATTGTTTTCATTTGCAGATTGACAGATCAGCGAGGTACTAGTAAGAAACTTTTCATAATAAGTATTTATATTATAACAATTACATTTTGTTAATTTCATCTTCATTATATCAAATTACTGTCCTATAACATACCCATTAACCCTCCCTCATTACGAGGGAGTCTCCCTCATTTTGACCATAATTCAACAATCTCCCTCGAAATCTCCCTAATTTAAGTCCAATCTCACACAAACTCAAAATCAACATCCTGTGGTCAAATGATATCCTAGTTAATGCAGGGCTTGAATAATGACCATAAAAGGAGTGTCTGCATGGATCAAATGAATACTTTTTGAAGTTGTTTTGATACATAAAAAGAGGAAAGCAAATTGAGTAATGCCGTTTTAGATGTATTTCACGCACTTTCTCCCTTATTGGAAATGTGGAATGAGGGAGATCTCCCTCATGGGAGGTTTCAGAGGTTAACACCTATGCTATAAGGTATCGTTATATGGGAAAATAAAGGTGAAATAAGGGAAATTAAAGTAAAAAAAATATATAACGAATTTCACCCAAATCAAAATAAACGGGATATAAGTTGAAATGTGTACACAGTTTTCTTATTATAAATTTTCTATAATTGAGGTTAAACAAAATTTCCATGTTCGAACCTTTTGGTTAGGATCAAACTAGTTTTAGTATACAATGAAAGTGACGCCATGTCCACTATTTTCATTCTGTACAAGTTTAAAACAGCCAGGTGCTAATGACCTGGAACAACACAATACAGTGGAGTACAAAACCACAGTGCTGGACCCCTGGCATTGTAGAGCAAGAAAAACCTACCCTATTGTGTATAAGCCCTTGTTAAAATTCCTCTACCTATGCCTGAGGCAGTTGGATCCCATTAGAGTGCTGTACAGTAGTCAGTGTACTGTTATTTCAGTCCAGTACTATACTATCCCCCAAAGATAAGACTTATCCAAGTGACCGACCCTCCTGTATACCAAGTCTGACCTTTGTCATACCTTTAGTATTGCTACACAATATATAAGAAGAATTCCACGGCCGGGTGATATGCCATGCCTGCTCTCCCTATTGGACCTTAAATGCATTAATTAAAGAGGAAAATCAATCAGATGCCCCCATGCCCACCATCCCCTCTGAATTTCACAACTTTGCTAAAACTGTGAAAGAACCTTGGTTTTGACATTTCCTGTTGTTGAGAAGTTTAACTAGTTAACCCCTTACAGGGCCAACCCCTGTCCCCTTGGGGGAGCAGACCCATAAAATTTCAAAATTTTAAATACCTTTCCAATGATGCTTGTGGCCAAAAAATTGAAAGTGGTCAGAAAGTTTTAATTCCTGCATTTTCCTCACACAATAACATATGGTCAGTAATTACATGTTGTCATTCAGCTCAATGTAACTATATGTGTCATTCCGCTCAATGTAATTACATGTGTCAGACAGCTCAATGTAATTACATGTTGTCAGACAGCTCAATGTAATTACATGTTGTCATCTCAGCTCAATGTAACTATATGTTGTCAGACAGCTCAATGTAATTACATGTGTCAGACAGATCAATGTAATTACATGTTGTCAGACAGATCAATGTAATTACATGTTGTCTGACAAATCAATGTAATTACATGTGTCAGACAGATCAATGTAATTACATGTGTCAGACAGCTCAATGTAATTACATGTGTCAGACAGATCAATGTAATTACATGGTGACAGACAGCTCAATGTAACTATATGTTGTCAGACAGCTCAATGTAATTACATGTGTCAAACAGATCAATGTAATTACATGTTGTCAGACAGATCAATGAATTAAAATGTTGTCAGACAGCTCAATGTAATTACATGTTGTCAGACAGCTCAATGTAATTACATGTTGTCAGACAGATCAATGTAACTATATGTGTCAGACAGCTCAATGTAACTATATGTGTCAGGCAGATCAATGTAATTACATGATGACCGACAGCTCAATGTAATTATATGTTATCAGGCAGCTCAATGTAATTACATGTTGTCAGGCAGCTCAATGTAATTACATGTGTCAGACAGCTCAATGTAATTATATGTTATCAGGCAGCTCAATGTTATTACATGTTGTCTGGCAGCTCAATGTAATTACATGTGTCAGACAGCTAAATGTTATTACATGTTGTCAGACAGCTCAATGTAACTCCGTGTTGTCAGACAGCTCAATGTAATTACATGTGTCAGACATGTCAATGTAATTACATGTGTCAGACAAATCAATGTAATTACATGGTGACAGACAGCTCAATGTAATTACATGTTGTCTGACAAATCAATGTAATTACATGTTGTCTGACAAATCAATGTAATTACATGTGTCAGACAGATCAATGTAATTACATGTGTCAGACAGATCAATGTAATTACATGGTGACAGACAGCTCAATGTAATTACATGTTGTCTGACAGATCAATGTAATTACATGTTGTCAGACAGATCAATGTTATTACATGTTGTCTGACAAATCAATGTAATTACATGTTGTCTGACAAATCAATGTAATTACATGTGTCAGACAGCTCAATGTAATTACATGTGTCAGACAGCTCAATGTAATTACATGTGTCAGACAGCTCAATGTTACTATATGTTGTCAGACAGCTCAATGTAACTATATGTTGTCAGACAGCTCAATGTAATTACATGTTGTCTGACAAATCAATGTAATTACATGTTGTCAGACAGATCAATGTAATTACATGTTGTCTGACAAATCGATGTAATTACATGTGTCAGACAGATCAATGTAATTACATGTGTCAGACAGCTCAATGTAATTACATGTGTCAGACAGATCAATGTAATTACATGATGATCGACAGCTCAATGTAATTATATGTTATCAGGCAGCTCAATGTAATTATATGTTATCAGGCAGCTCAATGTAATTACATGTTGTCAGACAGCTCAATGTAATTACATGTTGTCAGACAGCTCAATGTAACTATATGTGTCAGACAGCTCAATGTAACTATATGTGTCAGGCAGATCAATGTAATTACATGATGACCGACAGCTCAATGTAATTATATGTTATCAGGCAGCTCAATGTAATTACATGTTGTCAGGCAGCTCAATGTAATTACATGTGTCAGACAGCTCAATGTAATTATATGTTATCAGGCAGCTCAATGTAATTACATGTTGTCTGGCATCTCAATGTAATTACATGTGTCAGACAGCTAAATGTTATTACATGTTGTCAGACAGCTCAATGTAACTCCGTGTTGTCAGACAGCTCAATGTAATTACATGTTGTCAGGCAGCTCAATGTAATTACATGTTGTCAGACAGATCAATGTAATTACATGGTGACAGACAGCTCTATGTAATTACATGTTGTCAGAAAGTCCAATATAGCTCAATTGGTTGAGCGTCCGTCTTGAGTTCAGAAGGTCCCAGGTTTGAACCCCGGTCTGGCCTGCATTTTTCCTATCCTGCCTGTGACCAAATCTTATTTTAAGTACTGAGTGTTTACTTAGCAAGGGGATACCCGAACTTGGGTTGTAAATCTTGATTTCTTTGGGGGTTGAAGACTTTGATAAAGTAGGGAGGAATGTAGTGGACCAAGATCGAATCAATTGTCGGCGACAAGATAGCTCAATCGGTTGAGTGTCCGTCTGGAGTTTGTAAGGTCCTGGGTTTGAACCCTGGTCTGGTCATGCATTTTTCCTCTCCTGTTATTAGGATAAGTATTACCTACTGGATCCAAACAAACAAATGTTTTTTTTTTATGATTTCTATGATTATTGAAGTAAAAGTGATGATACAGACAATATATTCAATTTGGGATGTGATAAATTTTATATTTAGAAGGCCTTTTTACGTCCTTGTTTTTTTTTATCGAACTAAAATAACAAACTGATTAACAACATTCTCCTGAAGCTAACTGATGATGCAGAAATAACTGTGTATGATCCAGACAGCTACATCATACTCCGAATGACATTCCTGTACTAGAAACTACACAGTATAAAGGGCTACCAAGCACAGTATACGTACTAATAGTAATATATACATTTCTTTGAGAAGTTTATGTATGGCTAGGGACCCGTCATCTACATAGATAAATGAGGGAAGGCTGTTGTGCTGGTGAATGTGTGAGAGTGTCCTGGGGCTGCCACACCTGTATATACCTGTACACACAGGTAGAGAGGGTAATCAATACACACGCCCTGGGGCACACAACATGGCCAGGCAGGCTAGACTCGAGCAAAAACAACAAAGCATTGTTAGCTTTATTATGAAATTTATCTTATCTTTACCCACTGAAGTAACTAAAGCACTTACTGATTTATCAATAACCAATTCAATATATTGTCAAAACATTAATCATAATCTAATAAAAATCTCAATATAATTATTTCAGATTTGTAAATTTTGTTTTTAATTTTCAAGTTTTGGATGTTGTTGGTCAAGTTGAGAAGGAAATAAGTGAACATCTGGCCTAGTTGTGAGCCTCCACTAACCAACTGTAGAGAAATGTGAACTACATAGGTACATGGTATGGATGACTGAATGTGGAAATAGCAGAAATTAAATATCTTCAGTTGGTGTTGTTATTTACAAATTGCAGCTTACAAGTGTAATTAGCAATATTATCAATGTATTAAACCAGTCATATCGCTGTTCTTTAAACCTGTTTGAGAATTTTAAAAAAATCCTAGATGCTACCCTCAAGTGTAAATACAGCAATAACCATACAGAAAATTGATATGCAGTGTGCAAATAAAATAATTTCAAAAATGTTCAATATCAACCAGCTGTGAATGATTTAGTATTAATTTCCAAGGTCAAAGACTTATTATTTCATTTGATGTTACTAGAATATATGGTTGTCTCTCAATGATCGATTCAAAGGTTTAAAATTATGCTGATTCAATTGCACTTAATGTGCTATGAATGCTATTTCTTTTGGTGATCTTACTGTACAAATGATTTACAAAAGGGAAAATCCCTGATCTTAAATAGAAACTTCTTACAGTGTCAGGATTGCATTGAGCCATAACACTGAATAGTTGACTTAACACACAGCGATAATAATTAGAAAAGAATCCCCTTCAAATTTTTTCTTAAATCATTTTTATTGTTAACAATTATACTGGGACTGTAAGTCTATACAACACAAATCAGTCCCTCACTTGCACTGATGGTAATCAGACAGTAAATTAACTACACAGACCATTGGCCTAGAGCAATTCAGTAATGTGGATTTGATCCCTCCAGGCACCATAGACAATAACTGACAATTAAAAGGGTTTTATTTCATTATCAGATATTTTCATCTCGGTGTCAGCAATGTTGAAAATTATAGTTAACCTACTCATCGTCAGTAACCCAATGTCCGGACACTCAGTGCATAAATGTGACTGGACCATGGATACTGGAAATCTCCGAAGGAATCTATTTCTATAATTGATGCTTAAAAACAAAGAATAATTGGATTGATACATTTTGGGTGAACAACTTTTATAAAAAAACTTTACAGGGAAAATTTTGACTCTTAAAACCTATGGGAGAATTTGGGGGATTTTATGGGACCAGGAAAATATCTATGATATTTTTCTATATAAAGTGATATAATTTTTTATTTTAAATGAGATTTTCAGGATAAATGTGGGTAAAAATTCCTAAATCTCACCCCAAAGAGATCCAGGCCTGCTTTATCGTTATACTGGTATGGTACATCAAAATCTTTTAGAGAGTAATTGTATCTATTTTCTTTTCAAACCAAAGCCCACTAATATATTGTATTATAATATATTAGGGGTTAATTAAACATGTTCTGGCTTAACCTTTACGTTTAATACTGTTTAAATTAAGCTTCATGTAATATACTGTTTTCAATAACATGTTTCATTTATAATCATTGTATTAATCACATTTTTCGTTAAAAGGCTTTCTAAAACCCAAGGCTGAGAATTATACAAATAGGAAAAGTTCCATTATAATGTCAAAGCGATTGCTACTATACTAAACTGATATGCCAAACTACAAATCATCTACATCTTAAGTGCCCGCCTTCAACTTGCTGAAGATTATGGCACAATACATCTTTCTGCATAGGGGAAAAAACTTTTGACTAAATGAAATGAGTTTCACAAACCGAAAATACTATAAAACTTATCCATATATAACAAAAAATAACTTCCTTTCATGTTAAAATTGTCATTTCAAATAATTTCTGTTTTCAAATAATTATTTACTACCCATCAAACAGGACACATGAGGTTAAATTCATTGAAAAAACCTTTAATATATATATATAACAAAAATAAGGAAACATAATGCAAACAATGCCTTGATCATGACCATTGTGAGACTTGTGTATCTGGTCCAATAAAAGGGGCCTAGATGTTGATGTACATTTTTACTGCATTTCACACAGATTCAGTATTTTTTTTTTTTTACTTTGTACAAAACAGCAAAATGTAATTACAAATTACAAGAAAGGGAAGACCTTTCAAGCAATTATATGTCCTTATTTGAGGATGTAGACAAGGCTGTCAAAGGTAAAATTTGTCGAACCCAATGCAAACATAATTGAATACTAATTGTCTGTATAGTTACCAGTGAACTTCTTTCCCAACATAACATATTCTGGCAAAACCTCCCTGTCAAAAGTCCGTTGAAACCCTCCCCGGTCAAAAGTCCACTTAGATCGTCGCACACCTGTTGTCAGCGATTTTGTAAACATACCACACGTGTGAACCGACAATAAAACGTCTAAATTATACAGAATATCTATTATGTATATGTTTATGTTACAAAGAGGGGGGAAGGGTGACATGGCCTTAGCTCCAGACCAGCCGACCGAAACGAATGACAAGCCATGACCGGAGATAATCCCTCCCGACATATTTGTTTCTGCTAAGCCGTGTACTTACTGCGCTTCAAACCCTCCACCTCGTTCCCCCATTGAATAAATACATTTCTACTGATATAAATAAAGAATCAAATAATATTAGATTACTCACCGACGTGGCAGTGTCCTAGTTTTACATGGCGGACACCAAGGACACTCCGATAGCCTGTGGGAACCACCCACCTGTAACGGGAGGGAGAAACGGAAATGCCGAATTGACGTGAGGAGGATATCCCATTTGTGTACTACGTCATCAATTTCCGTGTTACGGGAACGGTAAGGGGAGTTACGCGTTTGTGTATACATATATATACATACATGACAACAATGTGTAATGCAAACCTTAATAAGCTCTTATAATAGGAAAATGTGATTTTCAGGGAAAATGTAACATCAATAATTTTTGGGATTTTAAAGGCACAAGATATTTTTTTCCATGACACTGACGCAATCAAACCGAAAGTGAAAGTAATAGCTACAATTTTAGTACCCATATGTAAATCTGGTGCGGTTGCCGTAATAGTTGTATCGTATTGGCTTTTTCGGTTATGGAATTGTCCAATAAATTAAGGTGTTTATTAAAAAAGAACATGTCCAAAACATTCACCACGTTACTCGTTATACATGTAGACATTTATTTACATGTGCAACAAATCAATTTATTCAGAAGTTAATTGGGGTTGCTTGCGGATCGTCATAAACCTTCGGACTAGAAACACGTGTGCTAGACATAATAATATACAACATAAAGCTCTCTACATAATTTGTAACATTACTCTCAAGCACTTATTTTATATTATAGTATATATAATATTATATTGTTAGTATCGGCAGAGTCGGTATAATAAAGCCAGAGAATGGCAACTCGCGTAGATCTCGCATGAGCCTAATGTTCTCAGAGATTTGTCATGAGATATGTCTGCGGTCCGCGTGTAGTGGATACTGGAGACAAGTTTAATGACAGATCTCAAAAAATAAACATTTGGTGGATTCCGTATAGTCCACCCGACACGGGTGAACTCCGGTAAGAGAAAGAGTGAGTTGCCAATCTCTGGTTTATACGTCTCTGGTATCGGTGTGTTCAGCACCTTTGTTTTCGTAATAAATAGTTGTTTGGACAATTACAGCAAGTATATATATCGTCCGACACCCACGATTGATTGCACTATGCTACATTATTATCGTGTAGTGCAATCAATCGTGGGTATCTGACGATGCAGCAAGTGTAGCAGTGTCATGATTCGGAAGCTCCGATGAAGCATGTCTCTCTTCAGGCTCAGTAAAATAGTCCATGCCTCATTGACATCAGACCGGACCCTTACATTCAACTAGTGACAACATCGGCTAGGACCAGAGGGCATGATAATCGTTACATCCAGCCTTCTTCAAGACCGCAGATATGTTATCACGCGTTCTTCCCTTCAGCTGTGAGGACATGGAACCTACCACGGCCAGTTGTATCATCACCATCTTTAAGCTGCTGATGCGCTTGCTTTCACCACAACATCAGCAAGGTCTATCTGACAGCCATCCTCCAGTAGATTCCACTTATCTTTTAACCTGTTTTTAATTTTACCTATGTAGGCCATCGTGGCAACATTATTCTAAAGGAATGTACTGCACTATTTACATAAGAAGAAGTAATATGCTTTCTAGTATAATTCTTATATGACTGCATGGGTTCAACTGTATCATTTATTAGGTATGATATTGAATAAATCAATGCAGATTATTTAGAAAAATCAAATCTTGATTTTTCATTGGTATATTATTTCTAATTATTTTTCTATGTCAGTTAATTCCCACTGTATCTGTTTTCAATACCAAATATGTAATTCATGTTCAGCATTTACTGTCTCGGTTAAGTCAATTAAGGGTTACAATTCAGTGCATTGGTAGGTAAACTGGAAAGAGATTTGGCAATCTTTGCAAGATCTGTTTATCATAAAAAAAAACTTACAAATGCCAAAATGCTCATGTCAGTAAATATACCAAAATACTCATGTCAGTAAATATACCAAAATACTCATGTCAGTAAATATACCAAAATACTCATGTCAGTAAATATACCAAAATACTCATGTCAGAAAATATACCAAAATGCTCATGTCAGTAAATATACCAAAATACTCATGTCAGTAAATATACCAAAATGCTCATGTCAGAAAATATACCAAAATGCTCATGTCAGTAAATATACCAAAATACTCATGTCAGTAAATATACCAAAATACTCATGTCAGTAAATATACCAAAATGCTCATGTCAGAAAATATACCAAAATACTCATGTCAGTAAATATACCAAAATGCTCATGTCAGTAAATATTCCAAAATGCTCATGTCAGTAAATATTCTAAAATGTTCATGTCAATATGCATATGGGTGACAATAATATGAAAGCATGATGTCATGGCAATTGATAATAGCCTTTTCCAGGTATGTCATATACATTTTTAATGCAGTATAACAATGGATTTAAACTGAAGCGGTCAATTCGCATCTTGAAAACAACAATTTCATTGTATATTACTCCATGTTATCTGACCAATCAGCCCTGTGATTGGTTGTTAGTTTCAATTGTTCTGATCACGACATCATGCCTAGGACAATTACATGACGTAATTGACTTCCACACTGTGGTCAAAAGGCAGTGCTATACATTTCACATCGTCGGAAACCCACGGTACACTGCTCTGGCCAGAGCAGTGTACCATGGGTTTCCAACAATGTACATTTCAATGTTGTTTGAAAACTGTTGTTTACACTTATAAATGAAAACAAATTTTGAAAATGTGATATAAAATCTTTTAAAACTCATTTATGATGCAACACATCCCAATTTGTTTTAATTTGAGGTCACTGAATTGAGAAATTTCTTAGGACTTAATTGTATCATTAATCTCAAAGTAAGATTAACCTACTTTTGATGTATAACACATTGCCTCACCAAAGTGAACCCATAACACATGTATGAAGTAGTTAGGGATAGAGTCGAAACAAGGTCAACAAGAGCACTGAGACGGAGGCATGATACAACCGTCGTACTTTATCGAAAGTATAATGGTATCTAAACAAAAAAAGCAACAAAGCAATGTTGTTATGCGAAAAGTTGAAACAACTCAACAAAACCCTAAATATATGTTAAATATTTTAGCTTTTCAAAGTACTATACCAAATTTTAGAGGAATTGAAAAAAAACACAAAAAAGTTCTGACGTTTTTAACATAATGCCCGTAATTGCACCCCAAAGGGCCATAACTCTAGAAAATATTTTGTCAAATCAAACTGTTGTTCAGGAAAACACAACTTCATGTCATGGTGGTCAAGCCTTGCAAGTTTGAAAGAAATCGGTTAAAATCTGTAGGAGGAGATCTCCAGACAAATATAAGTTTCGAAGGACAGACAGACGGATAACCCCATACCACAATACATCCCGTCATTTTGACGAGTGTATAAAAAGTAGGTCAGAGGTTGGACAAGATAGAGGAAGGACAAAAGGATAGACAGCCACAACAGAAAACTTGAATTGGTAAGGCTATAAATGACACACTTGTAGCCTCAATGAAAAAGAAATGCTGAATTTATTGCATTATACTGAAGTTTTGCTGAGGATATGCTGATCACCTGTTGCTAAAATTTCGCTGAAACTAAAATTTGATGCTGAACATTTGTTTACACAGTTGTAACAGATGCTGAATTTTGCTGATCACCCAACACCACAAAATAAACAACATTACCTAGATTTACAAAAATCTTTTATTTTCTAATCAAAATATGATTCTCTGATTGATCCAAGTATATATAAGTATACACACAGAGGTCAAGATAGTAAACATAAAGGTCAAATGCGAACAACAAAATAATTTAAACAACACACCAATAAATAAATGTCTTTTTAACAGGTGTAAAGCACACACAACTGAATATCATGTATTATTCTATCAGTTTACATAGTTTGTGTATAACTTGTCCCTGAATGTCAGAAATGTTATGCATCAAGAGAAAAACAGCATAAAAAATGTTTGGTACACTGAAGAATATCAACTCATTTCTTTCCAATTTATTTTTTAATTTATAAAATAAACAAGCTGAAAGTCTAGAGTTACTTGTGCTTTCCCCCACTCTCTTGCTGGAAGACCCCCATAAAAGGGCCATATTTTTAACAACTTGATCTAGTTTATTTATTTTCTTGTACAGAGAGCCGCTATTTAATTTATTTCTACATTTATATGTATACTATATTATACAAGTAACAGATGTATATCTTTGATGTTAAAAATCTAACATGTGTATCCAACCATTGTTTATTTCCATGGCCAATTCTTCAAATGTCTACTTACTGTACAATAGTCCTGTACCCTGGTAACAAGGGAGATAACAAGATGACAAATTTCTGTGACATTTCAATCTGACCAAAAGAGGTAACTTTAAGGAGAATTTTATTCAGACGGTTATGGTTACAACCTCTAAAATACAACTTGTTGTATCCTTGATACTTATGGGGTCACTCTCATTTACATTCTCTGCATCTCTGAAATATGGCACCGAAAAATTTGAAGGAACATGGCTAGTTTTTTTAATGAACTCGGTTGAAAAAACCCTGACCAATTGCGAGACTGATACCTCTCCTCTAAAGATTACATGTACAATGGAAGGACACCTTACTTAAAAGTCAATCAACTTTTACCTTGATATTGATACATAATTATATTTACAGTATTTCAAAACATCAAACTAGACTTTTTGTCTCATCCATGTGGTGTCACACATTCACTGATCCTTCCATTATATATTCCTGTAGTACAGAGGGTATAAATAATCACAACTTTTCGAGCATCACCGATATCCAGAGGTTACGCTCACCTTCGCTCTCTACACCCCTGGAATATGTCATGGCAAAACTGAAGGCTCATTGTTTGCCACCTTCTTGATGAGGCAAGAAGACAGGTTCAACACTTTGATGTACGTACATCAAAAGAATTTCGAGGTCATATAACGGTAATAATTGACAGGCTTTGAAGTCTGTTGCGGCTCCATTATAATCTTCAAAAGACAGGCATGCAACCTAAGGATTGGTCAGGATGTTTTACCTGAGCATGCCTTTTGCCATGACATATTCCAGGGGTGAAGAGAGCATAGGTGATCGTAACCCCTGGATATCGAGGATGATTCCAGAGGTGTAGAGAGCGTAGCTGATCGTACCTCCTGGATATCAAGGATGGCCCTGGAGAATTAATGACTCGCCATTCAATTTGTTCCTGAATGAAACCCAGATGACAGGAGTTAGCGATTAACTATTTCATCTTCTTCTACATAAATAATCTTAATTAATAATAATTATTTAATAAGTCAAAATATTTCATAAGCAATTGATTAATTAATGCTTTATACTTTTCTTACTGTGATATGAAATAAATACACATTACAAAATACAACAATAACTAGGAAGGTAAATAAATACTAATAACATAAACAGATAAATAAAATTTACTTCAATTTAGCACTGTTAAATAAATAGGAATTGCTACAAGCCCCGATTTCATCAACATCTTAATTCCTTAAAACTTATAAATCTCCATATATAAATAGATATGATTACAGAACTTCAGGAGATATGAAACTGAAGTTACAAAACTTTCCTCAAGTTACAAGTAGAAATGTTTATGAAACTGGGGCTTGGTAAACAAAATGTATTCAAGAATGACAAGGACATAATCTTTTAGATCCATCATACTAAGTTAACTGAAGTTGATTAATTTTTACATTTGAACTTTAACATAGTTTGGACTGTGATATTTTCTGAATAGTGAAAAAGTACCATTTTGAATTCTACAACAGAAAATAAGTTCAAAGTTTTATGGAATTCATTAACACCTATACTCTGTAACATTCGTTGCACATAATGTACATTTAACATTTTTTCAGATTACTTCCCCTGATTTTATTATTATTCTTTATTTTGCTGTCTCAATTATACTATATCTACTACTGTGCATCTAAAAAATTCTACAAGTTAAATTGATGTTAACCAAATGGACAGTACAGGTAGCTGAATAAATAAACAATAGCATTAAAAAAACTGTTAAATAATATTACATATACTATAAGCAACAGGAAATTATAGAAGTCAATGATTCACATAGACAGGAATACAACCTTTTAAGAAGGAGTGGAAATGTCTCTTATTTATTAATATTAATAATTTAATTAACTAGACTAGAAACTTCAAGTCAATGTTATGTCTTTTCAACAAAATGTAAATTTTCTATCTGCTGAGAGACTTTCTCAATTTCATGTCTATCAGCAGACTGGTGAGAATGAGGTTCCTCAAAGATGTCTGCTAACCTTGCCCGAGCAGATTCAAGGTTATTTAACGACCTTGACCTAGTTAACGGACCACCTTCACCGCTCACAGCTTTGACAGGGGAGGATTCATTAGACTTGGATAAGGAATGTTCCTGGCGGTGCATTTCAACCTCTGGAAGTGAATTATGCAGTCTCCATGGGACTTCATATGGTTTAAGGTATCTTTTATACCGGCCTTTCCTCAACATGGAACGTTTAGGAATCATCTGCTTTGGTGTGGTATCAGCTGAGTGCTGGCAGGAACCCTGAACACAGAAACAGTCCCTTGCTCGAGGGTCTAGTATTGGGCTTGTTTCAGATGCGGAGGGAATTTTTGAAGCTTCCATTGAGGTATCAATGTCAGAATTTGGCACATTCATAACAACCGGAAAATCTGCGGAAAATCCAGTCACATAATTTGGATCTACCTGAAGAATGTGAAACCCCTTTCCATGGAAATTGGATGCTGGTTCATTAAATGGGACTGGTTCATTAAAGGGTCTTGGCAATGGTTCATTGAAAGGCCTTGACGATGCTGACTCGCTTGTCGACCGCTTTCTTTCCTTCACAAACTCTTTGCGGCTATTTGTGACAGAACTGAGCATGCCTAGTTCATGAAGGGCGGAATCTAGATCCATTCCTCTCTCCGGAGGCTTCATACAATAATAGCACTGTCCCCCACACGCCATCCTGAAACACAACATAATCTTTTAAACAAAGAGCAGTGAATATGATTTTGTTACTATAGATGTGAATCTTTTAAACAAGGAGCACTGAATACGATTTTGTTACAATTTATATGACGGTCATATATATAATTAAAATCCATCCTCTTTTCAATAGGTCGTTCCAGAGATACAACTTTCCGGAGCAGAAGTCACATGCTTTGGCGGTCATGTTGTAAAATAAAGGGTTGTAGAAATAAATCAGTAGTTAACCAAATTTGTCACATAAAACTTTGATAAATTTACACAAAAAAATGGCAGAAATCTGGCATTCTTTAAACACTAAATTTCTACTAACCTGTCTCCTGTAGAGAGACATAGCCACTAGTAGGTTATTAAATTCATTTTGCATATTTTGTGCTACTTATATGTATACACTGGAATTACCCATGCCCCCCCCCTATCATGTGACATGCATTGCAATATCTAAAATCTGGAGAGGAAAAAACATCTCAGAAATGACGTTTATCTTAATTATGGATCTTTGGTTTGGTTTATTTTGTTTTAAGTCCTATTAACAGCCATGGTCATTTATGGATGTGCCAGGTTTTGGAGGTGGATGAGAGCCAGAGTACCATGAGAAAAACCACCGACCTACAGTCAGTACCTGGCAACTGCCCCATGTGGGATTCGAACTCGCAACCCAGAGGTGGATGGCTAGCAGTAGAATGTCAGCACATCTTAACAGCTCGGCCACCGCGGCATCAAAATAATTATGGATCACAAATACAATTAACATAAAGGATTCGTTGATAACTCATGATCCATTGTCAATTGTACACAATTGTACACAATGTACAGTATGCAATGCAAACTGTTGATATTTAATTAGCCTGAAGCTAGCTATAGTAGCAGTCTAAAGTTTCTACAAACAAAATGTTGCACTGCATAAGTTGGTGGTGGGTTCGAAATTGTTATTCAGTTATGGAATTCATGCAAGGTCTATCCATTATTTACATCCCTTGTCTAAGTAATACTCTTAGAGGCAAAATACTTTACATTTTGTATTTTCTAATTTTTAAAGAACTTAAAGGCCCAATATACGTAACTTGAGGGAAATGTTCGTGATTCTGAAAAATTCAGAAAAAAAATCCAGTTGATAACCATGCAAAAATAAGCCTAAAAAGAAATAAACCTGAGTGGTAACTAACAAGAAACTCTTGACAAAACAATTCAAAGAGTTGAAAATAATTCAGGTGGGGCCCACTTCAACAACAAATAGCGTGTTTCGGCTGCTGCTGTACCGGTAACTGCGAAAGAACTCATCTTGAATATTGCTGATATCAGTTAATCTTAACTAAATCTGTCATTATAATAAGTTATCAGGCTTGATTTTCACTTCAAGTTTTGCCGAAAGTTACGTATATTGGGCCTTTAAATAGATACAAACGATTAAATTTAAACTATTGTAATTTCGCTGCTTTATGTTGCATTGGTGATGTTTTCAACTTTTTTTTGTCAGGGATTCAATGTTTTCTGATGTTTTTGATCGCAAACTATATATGTTTGTTGAGGGTTTTGCATAGCTTCAATTGTTCCCACAGCCTTTTTTGCTACATTGCTTATTTCTTTACGTGTTTTTAGTTGGGGATTTGATGCTTTCTATAGTTATTGGTTGACAACTTGATGGTTTTTCTGTATGCATGCATATTTTCAAACTATATTATCATCTTATTTTCATTGATAAAGTGTGGCAGCTAGCATTAAATTATTTGTAAAATTGAAATCCATAGTTGCTGCAGGGGGTAGGGATGGGGGTGAGGGCAATAATCCTGAACATCGCTGTATGTAGTATGTGTCCATGTGATTTATATTTGTTCTTTATCTTAATTCCTGTATGGAGACTATGGTACCCCTGTGGTGTACACATATAATTAAATTCTCTGACACATGTTCCAGTATGCAAGAAAACATTAAGACCTATATAAAGGGCACACTCAACCTGATATTTTAAAAGGGACCATTATAGGAGATCAAGGATTCTTAGCTCAAATTAAAATTAGCCCCCCTCCATGATGATATTTTCCCCTGGTTATAATCCTGTTAATCTTAATGTCAAAACCATACATGCTACTGTTAGCCGTATCTGTTACTAGCTTTTTCCTCTCATTGCTGACCTATTTGCACGAAATATAATATATCATGACATCGAAATGTAAGACTGGCCGGTACAAGTGTGTATCGATTTTTCCCATAGAAACGCTCTGATCTCGACAAAAAAATGTGCTCCCCATATACCTGTTATTCATCACAAGTGTTTTTTTCGCAAAGGAACAGAGGACATTGCAGCTTTTAAACTAGGGGAAAGTGTTAGTTTTGTATTTGTTTCGGAACTGTCGATCAATACACACCCAAGGAATGTCAGTTGATTGTTTCACAAACGACAAATTACCGACAAGAATCAATTATTTCATATAACACATGGAAAGAACAAAGCGTTTTACCTGATTTTGTCTTCTTTGAACCAATATTACTCTGATTAAACTAGCATTTTTTGAAAAAGTAGTAGGTTACAGGCGCCAAAGTTTTTGCTGTTTATTTTTCTCTCGTTCTTGAGGAAAATTAAGATCACAGGAATGCTTAATCCTATCGCTTTTCCATCGCCAATGGTTCAAACGCCGCAATGACTTGACTCTGGACGAAGGATTTCGAGATTCCTCGGGTTTTAACCTTTGATAATGCAGACATAGCAATCGTGTTTCAATGGCGCGATGGAAGAACACCTTTGAACATGACTTAAAAGATCTCATCCACAAATTAACAGGATTCAGGGTAAATTGTGGAATTTTGCGACTGTGAGAATATTTTTTTTCGGAGGATAATGTAAACGATTCTTTATGTTCTTCCAATGATCACATAAACACCACCACCGATCTATTTCAGCAGTTGATCACTACTGTACAGTAGAGTAGGCCTACTGTAGACTCGTCTGTCAAACGTCTATAATGTAGGCCTATATCATAGGTGTTTGACAGACGAGGTTAGTGCATGTGGTTTGAACATGTACATGTTATGATGAATTTGATGTAAGATTATATATACCTTAATGTTTTAATCACATTTGATCATGGCAAGTAGGCCTACTTATACATGTATATATATATATAATTAATGACAATGAAGACAGAACAACTGATATTTTGGGATAAGGACATAGTTAAGATGTGCATTGTAAAAGATATTCATTGATTATATTTGGTTGCCATTCAAGCGTTAGCTGAAGGGAATTTCCCTTTAGCTCAGTCGTTAGAGCATCGGGCAGGAGAGCCAAGGGTTACGGGTTCGAGCCCAAGCAACGGCACTATCTTTATCACTTTTCTTTGTCCTATTATACATGGGCAAAGCTTAGCTTAATTATACACACTCGATACTCTCCTTATAGAAAATTAGATAAGTGAAGAAAATATTGGTGTAGCGAAACTACACTGCGACTGGGTCGATAGTCAAAGACCAGACATAGCTCTATTGGCTGAGTGCTCATCTAGATTCAGAAGGTCACGGTTCAAACCTGATACCTCAGTCTGACATTGTATTTTTTCTTTCGATGATCCTGTTACATTGTATCCTCAATTATATCCCAGGATTATGCTTGCCTATGTAGAATGCTCTCAAGATTTATATCTCTGGGATATATCCTAGCTAAACTGAAGGCTCAGTGTGGGCCACCTTGTTGATGAGGATAGAAGACTAACTCGGTCGACCCTTTGATTTATACATTATAAGAATTTCACTCACATTTAGGGATTAAAGTTTCTTTCTGGTGGTTTTATCAAAGGATAAAGTTCAGTAGGATATCAATAGTTGGAATGGAACGCGAAGCGTTCCATGAAAGAACTATCGATATCCTACTGAACTTTAATCCTTATATTTACTGTCCAGACCTTATATTCCCACGTGTAATTATTTCTTTAATCAGATATTATGATACTTACTGCGATGAAATCAAACAGTATCGTTTGATTTCGGTAGACTGTTGAAACAGCCGCCTTATGAGGTAATGAACTCCCGCGAAATTTCAGTCAACAAGTTAACAAAAAAGTTCCAAAAGATTACATCTTTTTATTGTTATTTTTTCACATAAGTTCATATATAAACAAACCATACTGTCTTTGTTACTGTTATTGTATTTAAAAAAACATTAAAATGCTTCTTATTTATTTCTTAAATAAATTAACACATACTACGCGGCAGGATATCGATCGAGTCTGTAAAGTAGTGACGCGGCCTCGTGTTCAAATCGTAACGGAGTGTATTATTGCGCGTTTTTATCGGAAAATAAAGTTCAGTAGGCATTTGTAGAAATGTATCGGCAATATACTATCAATTCCAAACAGACTGTAAATATATAATGATAAACAGTGACAGGCTTTGATGTCAGTTGCAGCTCCATTGTAATCTTCAAAAGACAGGTATTAGCCTTTCAATAGGTCAGGTTATTTAACCTCACACCAATAAAATTACTATCAACATTTTTGCCATGACGTATTCCCGGGGTCTAACAAGCGAAGATGAGCACCACCCCTGAATATCAAGGATGGTCAACAGTGGTGCCTGTAAACAAACCTTGGCAAAGAGATTCACAAACCTGAACTAATTTTGATTTAAATGCTGGAACAAAAATTCCTGGCAGGACAGGGTCATTTGCCAAGCCAGTGAGCCAGGACCTTTAAAATGCCACAATACGAATGACTAAAATATGTCTGTATCCTTACAATAAAACCATTTGAAAAAATCCATGACATTTTACCTATTTCGGGTTACTTAAAAATGCTTGATGTTGCTTAATAAAGACTATGAGAGTTTTGAACAGTCAATGGAGAATAGAAGAAAATAATCATTAGAAGCAAAATTTAATTGTTTCAAACTTTGGTACACTATTTTAATTGTTATTAATATTAAGCATTTCTATCTTAACCTTTAAAATTCTGTTTTAGGAAAGAGAGGAAAATTTTAACCTGTGTCTTCAGTTTGCCACCTCAAATGTAAAATACCATAGATTTCTCGATGTTGACAGCCACAAAGTGACAGCTGTTTTGAACGGGTTTGTATATTAATGCCTGATTAAGAATGTGGGTTGTACATATCCAAATCATAATGTTGCAGACTTAGCAGGTTCATTTGCAATTATATATGATCATACATGAGTTTCTGATTCATATGACATTCATGAAAGGAGTCTTAAAAAATCTTCAGAGGCAAGTTAATTGAAGAACTTGTGACAAGCTACAAGTAAAGAGGAGCACTCCTCCTCATGAACAGGTGCCCCCCCCCCCCCCCCCTCAGAATTTAGAGGAACACTACTCCACCTAAGGAACTGGTGACTCCTTCCCATCACTATACAGATGAACCCATTGCTATTCAGAAAACCAGTTTGCTCCCCCCCCTTCCCCTTCACAATTCAGAGGATAACACTACCAAATACAAGTGACCTGGCCTCCTCACAATACACAGAGGACCACTGAACCACATGTACAGGTGACCCCTCACTGTCACAATTCAATTAAGAAGTCCACTTCAGGTACAGATGCCCCCTACCCTTCACTATTCAGAAAACTACTCCACCTTGGGTTTGGTTTGATGTGTTTGGGTTTTGACATCCTGTCAACAGTTGTGAATATTCAGGGCTCTCACTGGGCTGTATTTGGGGCCGAAATTCGGCCCCATTCCCAATCTAAAATAGTATGTTTTTTTCACAATCGCTCAAGCTGATTTTCACAATTGCCTCCGTGTTAAGTTACAGAATGCTATTAACAAATTTAGAGCATTAAGAGACAGGGCTTTGGACTTCGGAAACAACAATAAACTACTTTGAATCTATAAGAGAAGAAATTTTTAGTTGTTTTCTTATATTTGTCAATAACTAAAATTTTCACAATCTTGGTCAATACCGCGATAATTTTCACAATTCTGAAGGCCCCGGCCCCATTCACACTAAAGTGAGAGAGAGAGCCTGATATTAAAGGACATGTCAGGTTTTAGTGGTGGAGGAACCACTTGGCAGAAACAGTCCGTCTCTGTTACATTTGAACACTACCCCTCAGAATTATTGAGGACCTTCACTAGAAGAGCAGGTGCACCCTCACCAAATGTACGATTTCCCGGAAATGACCATTTTAAGTCCTTTATGTTTTGTACAGGATGTATTATATTTCCTGTTTAATCAACCGACCACTTGTGAATCTCCTATAAATCCACCAAGGAGTTTTTGATATACATGTACCTTTTTTTTCTTTAATTAGTTAAGTAATTAGTTTTATTGTCTTTCAGTTTTGGTACAGACTGTAAAATTGACGTATCTTTGATCAACTCTCAATTTTTCTCATTTGTTTACAGGACAATCAACAAATTCTTGATTCATTCACAAGACAAGAAGGCAAATGCTTTACGGAAATTAAGCGATGAGTTTCTTAAGGCCCCTGTGTTTGAAGGTCGTGACACAGGAAAGGTATATACAATGTACAGTGGATTTCACTTAATATCAACCCTGTTGATATCACATTCCTCTTTATATCTCTTTTTTCCCATGCACCATTTTCCCCTCTAAATAATCTATGTAATTTTATTTGGTTAATATCATGTATTTTGAGGTGAATTCCTCTTAATATCATTTTTCTCAACCAATCACATAAAATATCCAGAAAATAATGTCATTTCCATTGATTTCAAATAGAACATTTACAAAACATTGCATAGAAAATACAAAATTACCCCCAAAATGATTTTTTGATTGAAATAATGTTATCTATTTATTGAAATATCCTCATATGTACATTGAATAGCTTACTTTTTAGTTATGGAAATTGGAAATGCACTAGATTTAGTGGGAAAACATGTTTCTCTAAATGTCTGTTAATATCTTGTTTTTGTCTGATTAATGCAACATGATATAAAGAGGAATGTACTGTATCCATAACTTGTCGAGAGGTCAGAATATTGAACTCTGTGGGCACGGTTCTCTAGTACAGATGTAATGCTAAACATTGTATAAGGCTTCCAATCCTGATCCCAATGGTGAACAATTTCATATCAATTAAGGATTAACCTTTTATCATAAAATCTTTTATTTTGTTCAGTTTATGAAATCATAAATCCAATGGGACAGGAGATAAATTGTGTAAACACAAAGTGTTCACAACCAATATACCGACTGCTCTATTGGATTTATGATCTCATAAACTGAACAAAATAAAAGATTAACTTTTATATTTACAATATTTTTCTTTGAAAGGTTCATAACTGTTTTGTTCATTATAGTCTCACCTACGGACATAGACTTCATTTCAAAACTTATAAACATGAAGACAAATCAGTAAATGTAATAACATGAAATTTGCATAAGCTATGGTTAATTCCACCCATGTCTATTGTTGATGACATCACACAATTGTGTCTTGAACCGGATAATTTGCCTAACTCTGCCCACCTGCATTGTTTTTGGTGTCATAGGAATTTGGTACATGTTAAGTATAGTGATCAATGATTGTGGAGTGAATGTCAGTTTAGACTGTACATATAATATTCTAACTGCATGTTGTCTTTGTAAGTTCTGTTAGCCATACTTATCATTATTTCCATGATAACTATTTGTGGAACTCGATTCAGAGGCGATCAACAATGACCAGATAACTCATTTTGTAGAGCAACAGACACAATTTTGGATGGAACCAGGCTCCATTCTTGTCTTGCAGCTGTCGCATTTTGTCTTACTCCTGTTACTTATTAAATTCTTTATTCCTGGATGTCGGACTAACAAACTTGATCTTCACTTCCCTGTTTTATATACCAGTCAAGTTTTTAGAGTTCTAACTACAAGGGCCACAATTTCCAGAGGTCAGCCTCTTTCCCAATCTTAGTCTTTTGCTTCGTGTTGGGTTCAACCTGTTGAAATGGTTGAGGTCAATATACAAAACCATTGATTTGTATTGAACATCTACCAGGTAAATGATGTTTGACATGAAAGTCATCAATACTATCATAGGTATCCCCAACAGGAATTCCGTCTGACTTGTTCAATAGCAAAGATTTGTTTTGGATTTTGGAACTTATCAGAAAAACAAAACTTCTGATTGGACACCTTCTTTCAACTATTATTAATTATCACAAGAAATACATAAATGAAAAAACAAAATAGAACTAAGATTAAATACATAAATGAAAGTTAAGATAAGAAGGGTAAAGATCCATCTTTCTAAGAATGAATGAAAAAAACTTCAATGGTGGGCGCCAAGATCCCTCTGGGATCTCTTGTCATTTTGCCTCATGCTAAAATTTACTCTTTAAGTTGTGCATGCGCCAAGTGCAATTAAGTTAAAAAATGAAAAATATTTCAATAATTCTTTTTCAACTTATTTTATAAATGACTGAATATTAATAGTTTATTTCCACTCCAGCACCTTTTGAATGTCTTGACATACATTTTTTTCCAAGTCCATTTTATTTTCAGAGTGATACCCACTATGCCCTGCTGTCCCTGTTATTGAATCTATCAAACTCTCCAACACTCTCTGAATATGTGGAACAGCCAAGGGTGCCGAAGGTGGAAGGTAATTAAAATCTATAAATAGTATTTATGTCATGTGAAATTGCCTGCTATACATTTTTCTGTATAAGCAGATCAACAATAGGGTAAGTTCTGAAGCTAAACCCATTATCTATGTAAATCTTCCATTTCTTTAAAGGCCCAATATACGTAACTTCAGATATTTTTTGCAGGATTCTAAAAAGTTATGGAAAAAATCCAATTGATAACCATGCAAAAATAAGCCTAAAACGAAGTAATTCTGATCGGTATCGAACAAGAAACTCTTTACAGAAAAATCCAAAGAATTGAAACTGATTCAGGTGTGGCCCACTTCAACAACAAGCCGAAGGTGAAAGACAGTTCAAAATGGATGTGTGTTTACAAATACCTAGTTTCAACTGCTGCTGTATCGGTTACCGCGTAAGAATTCATCTTGAATATTGCTGATATCACTAAATCTATAAATTTAATAAGTTATTAGGCTTGATTTTCGCTTCACGTTTTGCCAAAAGTTACGTATATTGGGCCTTTAATGGGAAATTTTGTTTGCTGTAGACAAAAGTGATATCAAACTAAGAATAATTTCAAGTTCTCCTGGTTCAGAAATGATCACAGATCAAGGAAGATAACTCCAATCAACTGGAAGTTTTAAAATTTCAAGAAATTATTTAAGAAATCTCAACACTTTTTAGAATCTTACCCCCCTGGCTTGGGTTTAGATCTTTTGATCGTACTCCCCAAAGTGGAGAAAGATTACATTGATCTTTTCTCTATAAGCAAAATTGAAAGCGAAAAATATCTTTCTATACTTTTGAATATGTGTTGCCATGTTATTGTGTAAATGTTTGGGAAATCATTGAGCTGAGAGTGATGTATTTCTCTGTCAACAGCACCTAAAGACACATTTGATTGGACAGCCCATCTCCTGGAGGGTGAAGAGGACCTATCTCACCAATACTTATCAGATATAGAGGTGAGGCCATACTGGATTAGTTAATCTTTTGCTCTATCATTCACATCACTGTAAGATTAATTGCTTTTGTCTGTATAATATTCCTTAACTGGTAAACTTTGGTAGGAAATTGAAAAAAATAAATCTGTTCAATCTGTACAACAGAAAATTTTGTGAACTTTTGTAGTCAGAAGATGACTGGATGGATGAAGATGATGAGGATGAGGAGAACTCTCCCAGGGGAGGTAACCAGGACAACTCAGAAGATACTGCCCCACCTCCTTTTCCTGATAACAGTTTGTCAACAATCCAACCTGATGAAAGTACACTGGTTGCCATGGACAACACCCCTCCTGTTGAGACAGGATTTGATTGGCTGACAAGAAATGTTGTGGTCCAGTACTGGTGTGGACAGAGTGCGGATAACACAGACAGCCATTTTTCTAACCTCAATCGTGATTGGTCAGTTTCTTAAAAAATTATTTAGTTCAGAAATTTCGTAATGTTTGATATAAATGACACATGTCTTTATTCTCCCAATGAAAGAAAGGTGTTTTTAAGTGATTCTAAGTACCTATAGCAAGTTAAAAAAAACAATTCCTTAGCTATCTTGAGTACAACTTTGTCCAGTTATGTGTTCTTGAGAAGTACTGGACTGATCATTCTGAAATTTAATATGTAGGTTCCCCTTGGTGCTTAGTTGTGCATAGTATAATTTCGGACAGATCCAATTAGCAATATGGCCGCCTCTGCGGCCATCTTGGATTTGTTAGAAATAGTTGTTAATAGTTTATTTCATACGTAGGTTCCCCTTTGTGCCTAATTGTGCATAGTCCATTTTTGGACAGATCCGGTAAACAATATGGCCGACAGGCAGCCATCTTTGATATGTTAGAAATAGTTTGTTAATAGTTTATTACCGCTATTTCTTGATAAGTCCTGGATGGATGGTTCCCAAATTTCATATGTAGGTTCCCCTTGGTGCCTAGTTGTGCATAGTCCATTTTCGTACAGATCCGGTAAACAATATAGCTGACAGGCGGCCATCTTGGATATGTTAGAAATAGTTTGTAACCGCTGTTTCTTGAGAAGTCCTGGATGGATCGTTCTCAAATTTCATATGTAGGTTTCCCTTGGTACCTAGTTGTGCATAATCCATTTTTGGACAGCTCTGACAGACAGCTATCTTGGATTTTGACAGTGAGAGTTTGTGATTGCTTTTTCTAAGGAAGTACTGGATGGTCCTTTTCAAATTTCATAAGCATGTTCTGTAACGTCCCTAGTTGTGCATGGTCAAGTTTTTGGACTGGTCCAGGGGGAAAATATGTCCGCCAGACAGGCATCTTGTATGTTGACTATGAAAGTATGTTATGGTTATTTTTTAAGAAATACAAGATGGGTTTGGAATTTAGAACTGATCAGAAAAATTAAACTTCTGACAGGAGACTTTTCAACTGTTAATAATTTTTAAAAAAAATATTCATAGAACTAAGATTAAATACATAAATGAAAGTATGTTATGGTTATTTTTTAAGAAATACAAGATGGGTTTGGAATTTAGAACTGATCAGAAAAATTAAACTTCTGACAGGAGACTTTTCAACTGTTAATAATTTTTTAAAAAAATATTCATAGAACTAAGATTAAATACATAAATGAAAGTTAAAATAAGAAGGGAAAAGATCCATATTTCAAAGTATATATGAAAAATCATCAATGGTGGACGCCAAGATCCCTTTGTTAGTAAAATGGTGTCTAACAACAGTGGAATATTTTTTTTTTAAAATAAAAAAAAACATATTTTTAGAAGGGTGTCAGCTGGAGCATTCTTGTCATACCAACACATTGAGTTGCTTTTTGATTTGCAGGGAGTCGTACAAAGAGAGGTCACATCCGCTTTATACTAAAAGGAAACAGACGATCATCACAGAAACACCCCTGATCAGGGAAATTCTCTGGTTTGTATAATATCTATGTAGATCATTAATCAGTGTTTTATTGTTTATTTAGTACATCGTAGGTAAACTTGAGAAAAACCTAATTGTCTTGACTTTCTGTTGAATTCCGTTTGAACAAAGTTTGTATGCAAGAAGTTGAAATCCAGTGATTACTACAGGCCCCAGTTTCATGAACGTTCCTGAGCTTTGTAAGGAATTTCCTTTAGCTATGGAACATTCATGAAACTGACGTCTGGTACCAAATACTAAATTTATCAACATTGAACATGTCCTTCACAGTGCACTCCAATCACTGCCCATAAAAATAGCACCAGCAAAAGTAATGTAAGGGAGGTAAACCACATTTGGTTAGCTCATTCACCACAAAGGATACATTAGAATATTCTTCCAATTCAAAGTTTGGAATGGTTTGTTTTTTCAGGATGAATGAGTTATAAAAAAAATGTTGGTAGCAGAGAGATAGCCAGGCCTTATTCTGTCAGAGTGGGTATAGATAGCCAGGCCTTATTCTGTCAGAGTGGGTACAGATAGCCAGGCCTTATTCTGTCAGAGTGGGTATAGATAGCCAGGCCTTATTCTGTCAGATTGGGTACAGATAGTTAGGCCTTATTCTGTCAGAGTGGGTACAGATAGTTAGGCCTTATTCTGTCAGAGTGGGTATAGATAGCCAGGCCTTATTCTGTCAGAGTGGGTACAGATAGCTAGGCCTTATTCTGTCAGAGTGGGTACAGATAGCTAGGCCTTATTCTGTCAGAGTGGGTACAGATAGCCAGGCATTATTCTGTCAGAGTGGGTACAGATAGCTAGGCCTTATTCTGTCAGCGTGGGTACAGATAGATAGGCCTTATTCTGTCAGAGTGGGTATAGATAGCTAGGCCTTATTCTGGGAGAGTGGGTACAGATAGCTAGGCCTTATTCTGGGAGAGTGGGTACAGATAGTTAGGCATTATTCTGTCATAGTGGGTACAGATAGCTAGGCCTTATTCTGTCAGAGTGGGTACAGATAGATAGGCCTTATTCTGTCAGAGTGGGTACAGATAGCTAGGCCTTATTCTGTCAGAGTGGGTATAGATAGCTAGGCCTTATTCTGGGAGAGTGGGTACAGATAGTTAGGCATTATTCTGTCAGAGTGGGTACACATATACTTACATGTAGAAGCAAAACTCCAGCAGAGAACCTTTGTAGGGTGTCTAAGAGGTACAACACATACCTTTTTTTTTTTGTTTTTGTTTTATTTCTTTCTATTTTTTTATTGAGATTTCATTGGATTCAACTTCATATCAGCATGTGTATATATAGGCCTCGGAGAACATAAAAGAATATTTGGATGATATTTTTTCCAAGTTAAATCCCAGGTCCACTTCTCTAAACCTTTTAAAGTTTTTTTTATGAAGTATATCACTAATCATGGTCTGATGTTGCTGTGTAACAGGATGCTGGGTGGAGTGACAGATTTGTTCCTCTTCATCTATAATGGCCACAGATTTCTGGTTCGCGAGGACATCGTTCTGTCTCACCTCACGGATGTAAGTCTTTATGTCTTGTTTATCTTGTTAGGTATAGTACTCCAGTTTTCCCCCACATTTAAACTTCCCAGAAGCTAATATCCAGCCAACAAGAATACTGTAAATAGAGGATATTCGATGGTTTGCCGTTTAATATCAAATATATTTCACGAGTATGGCAGATTTTTTTATATTTTCACGAGTGCGTAGCACGAGTGAAAATATAAAAAAAATCTGCCATATAAGTGAAATATATTTGATATTAAACGGCAAACCATTGAATTTTCTTTTTATTACATTTCGAAAGAGGACTAAGATACTTTCATTATTTTTTTCTTGGTCTACTTGCCTACTGCAAACGAGCTAAGTCTACTGTAATCTGTCGAAATCACAACCGATCAGGTCCAGTACACAGCTGATTGGGATAAGCTGATCGGAAAAGTTGAACCATTCTCATCTTTCAATTCATTTCATATTTAATCCTGCAGCAGTTCCTATCAATATGTACTATTGATGCCATTTCTTCAGGACCATCTTTCCCCAAGCGACAAATTCTAGCAGACTAGCATTTTTCTACAGATGGCCGTGTACGATTTCTACTGTTAAATAACGACCCTGGGTAACTTTTGCAACGTAGAATAATGACCCGGGTGGTATATTATTGTCGGGTCACGTTTTCACATTACACTGAAAAAGCCTTATATTTTCACTGCAAAATCTTATATTTTCACTGCTCATCACTGCAGTGAAAATATAAGTTTTATCAGTTTGATAATTTTCTATATTTCACTGGCATAAATGTAATAAAAGTGGAATATTTCGTGGTGCCGAAATTTTCATTTATTTAGCTGGCATTAAATCTCCGCGAATATAACCACACACGAACATATTTAACACCACAGTGACAACAGTACTACATAATAGTATTGTTGGTAAGCTGTGCAAAACAGCATGACTGACAGCGCGAAAATGTCCACATCGTGAACAGTTTGGAAACTGACGAAGCTGTAATACTGTAAACATATATTTTGGCGCACTCCAATTTTAGCTCATAACCAAATTTTAACAGATAAGCAATTTGATGAACTGGTGCACTCACATTCTTTCAATAGAAAACAATATAAAGAAACTGTAATTAGCGGCAATCATAATTTAGCGGAGTGATGTTAGTTCACAAATGGCTAAAACAAGATCACTGCTAAAGTATTTACCATACATTAACTTGTTTCATAACTGTTGTAAGCTAAAAGAAATTTCTCTTCAGGATATTGAAATAAAATTTTGTCATTTTAATTAATAATTGTATAAATTCATTAACCCGTGATAATGCATTTGAAACCTTCCAATTTACAGGTTGGAATAGTTCATTTTGAAATTTCAGGGGCAAATAAGTTATTGATATATTGTATTCTTCCTGCTGACAGAATTCTCTGGAGGCGTTCCTCACCGAGTTTACAGAACATGCTGCCTATATTCACGACCTGCTCAAGTTTGAACAAGATGTGATCGACCAGAGCTGTTGCTATGGTGACGGTAGCAGCACATCTAGTGGGCGTGGCATCTGTCAGACACTGGAAGCTTTCTCACAAGTGGTAGCTCGCTGTATAAAAAGTCTACGGCAAGAACTGACCACGATAGAAAAAATTGTTATCAAGCAAGGTAAACTGAAATACTTACAAGTTTGTCATGTGTTCCAGTGTCGTTTTATACAGTTGAAAATTGTTAGCCCACAAATATTATGGAGAAAAATAAAACATCAATATAGTGACCAAATGAAATAATGACCTTAGGCAGAAAGTTCTTGTTTAAAGTACTGTAAATACCATACCATACCTTACCAAGCATATCATACACATACTTATTTTGGTGCACTTGAATTTTAGCACATAATCAAATTTAAAGAAATTAGCACAATAATGAATTGAGGCACTCACATTACTTGCTGTAGAAAGCAATATATATAAACTGTAGTTAGGGCAATCATAATTTAGCGGAAAGCCTTCAGCATGAAAAACGCTAAAATGAGATTACTGCTAACATGAGATTACTGCTAAAATATATAATGTAAAATTGTAAAAAATCATAGAGCTCGCAGGAAATACGCAGGAAATTACATTATGTAAAGCTGTATGATTTTCCATTCTTTATCACATTGTCTGTTTGGGAGTTTGATATAAAGTGTTATTAAAGTTGAACACACTTATACTACTTAAAATCATAATCACATATTTTCTCTTTATTACAGAGGAAACTTTAACTCTGGCCATGCTACATAACAGGTTGAAACCATGGCTACCAAAGGTCAAGGTCATTCACTCAATATATGAAAGAGGAGTGAAAGAAGCAGAGTGGTTGCCAGGCAACTACCAGAAGGCGTCCCAGTTGCTCAGTGTTCTGTATGATACTGTATTGGAGCATGATGCCATGGGTACCTTTACCTCAGAAATGGTGAGTTTCCCATATTACTGACTCCCAGTACTTACAGTTTGTTTGACTACAGTGCCTCACTTATTAAAGGCACATAATCAGGGGGCTATTAGTTTAGAATCATGACTTTAAAAAGTAATGAAAGTGGTTTACTGGTAAGAAGTTGTTTTTCAGTAAATTGTTATGACCAACATTGAAGATGAACATGTTACTGCTGATGTGTGGTGAGCGATACAGGCCTTATAAACCTCTTGTTTCTGTTTAAGATGAACTTGTTACTGCTGATGTTTGGTGAGTGATACAGGCCCTATAGACCTCTTGTTTCTGTTTAAGATGAACATATTACTGCCGAAGTGTGGTGAGTGATACAGGCCCTATATACCTCTTGTTTCTGTTTAAGATGAACATGTCACTGCTGATGTGTGGTGAGTGATACAGGCCCTATATACCCCTTGTTTCTGTTTAAGATGAACATGTTACTGCTGATGTGTGGTGAGTGATACAGGCCCTATAGACCTCTTGTTTCTGTTTAATATGAACATATTACTGCCAAAGTTTGGTGAGTGATACAGGCCCTATAGACCTCGTTTCTGTTTAAGATGAATATGTTACTGCTGATGTGTGGTGAGTGATACAGGCCCTATAGACCTCTTGTTTCTGTTTCAGATGAATATGTTACTGCCAAAGTTTGGTGAGTGATACAGGCCCTATAAACCTCTTGTTTCTGTTTCAGATGAACATGTTACTGCCGATGTGGATTGAGACGTGCAAACCGTACCTTGACATCATTGATGATTGGGTAACCAAGGGCAACCTGCCTGACCCCATGGAGGAGTTCATCGTCAAAAGGTCAGCCAGTGTATCTGCAGTGGGATTTGATAGGCATTTATTACCTACCTGTATTTGAGTGAGATCGGGTTGTATGTCGAGGAATAATATTCTGTAATTTTATTCGAACCGGACATAAGTCTGGTTTGGGATGTTACAGAATCTTGGCCCAAAAATGAGATATTCATTTTTGATAAAGTATCTGATCGGTGACCTCAATTCAATATGGTGTCTACAATGTTAATTCTACATTTGAATGCTTTTATGTAAAAATTAAGTCCAGCTTTATAAAGAAAACAAGATTATATTTCATATACAAATTTGATATCTAACTGCATTGTGTACAACAAATCAAAACAAATAACAGCAAAATAAGCAATGTACAATGCACAAGGTCAGTTGTGTGATGCCGTGGATAGCACAGTTGCCTTTAAACAAGATGGCCTGGATTTGATTCTCCGATCAGATGTGAAAAGTAATGGGATCACAGGAGGTCACTGGGGGTCACCTGTCCGACCATGCAAGTTTTCTCCAGGTACTCCAGTTTCCTCCCACATCAGGACCCCTACATGCTAACTTCTGGGCCAACAAAAGTGACTTATATAATAAGTTGTTTAATAATTGTTGTAAAATGAATAAAGTTTGTGTTTATATTTGTGTTTACTGATCTAAAACATTGTTTTATGTGTCACATGATCGAACTGTACACGATAAACAAATATTTTTATAGGAATGAAAATGTGCGTTCTCTTGACGAAAGCTTTTGGGAGACAGCCTTCACCATCCATGTCCCGTCCGACAAAAGTCTGATGGAGGAATCAATGTCACGCCAGACAGGGTCAAAGTCACTCGATAGCAGTCAGATCAAAGGTCAGATACTGCCGTATAGCTGATTATTTTCACAGGGATGATATTTTTGCTTTTTTCGGGACATACACATCATCTCAAAAATTGTATCCATGGAATAATATGACAAGCGTAAATAGTTTCTGTGATACATTTTGAATTTTCTGATAATTCAGCAAAAATATAAAAGATTGTAGAATGACACTTTTATCAGCACAATTTTCTATTGAGCCGCATTGATTTATCCCATATTCCACCATTGAGTTAATTGCTATTTGTTAGGTGGCTATACCTGCCAAACTTGGATACTATCAAATCTCAGTATTGCAAAAATTTAGACCCGCAAAAATAATCTGCTCTACAGTAATTTTTGGTGACACAGATTTAAATTTGTACTGTCCTCAATATCCAGGGGTTACGTTCACCTACGCTCTCTACACCCCTGGAATTTGTCATAGCAAAATTGAAGGCTCAGTGTGTTCCACCTTGTCGGTGATACAAGAAATCTAGTTTGATCCTTTGTTATAAACATACATCAAAAGAATGCCACAGTCATGTAACAGGAGAAATTGACAGGCGCTCAAGTTTAGTGTCACGCCTTTGAAATAACGGACAGGTATCGGCCCCATGATTGGTCTGGTATTTTTTACCCGAGACTGATCAAGCAGCTATATGAATAAGATACATGTACTTGATAAGTGTGACTTTTACTTTGGTATTTAAAGCATGTGTTTTCCAACAGGTACGATCTCACACTGGGCCCCTCAGTTTTTACAGCCCATCCTACTTGAGGTTGTCTTAGCTGGAAAGTCCATGGAGATGTTCCAAGGATTGGGGCGCTTAAGAGATGTTGTCGGCAAGAAGGATGATATTTGTAAGAATTCAAAATTATACAAACATTTGGTTTTTACCCATAGCAGGATAAATGCCTAGTGATCATAAGAATTAGAGGCAAACTGATTTGCGAATATTATCACATGACCTGTTACTGCTGTTTTGAATGAGTCAGTAATGTGATTGATAAGTGGTACAATATTTTACAAATTTAAGGGCACAAAGCCGAATATTTTGTGTATAACCTAAACTCACTCATCCCTAAAATGTTATAATGAACTATTCCAATCTTTTTATTAGAAGAATTTAAATGTGTATTTAGGGGTGAAGATATTAAAGGCCCAATATACGTAACTTTTGGCAAAACTTGAAGCGAAAATCAAGCCTAATAACTTATTATATATATAGATTTTGTTAAGATTAACTAATATCAGCATTATTCAAGGTGAATTATTTCGCGGTTACCGGTACAGCAGCAGTTAAAACACGCTATTTTGTAAACACGCGTCCATTTCGAACCGTCTTCTACCTTCGGTTTGTTGTCGAAGTGGGCCCCACCTGAATTATTTTCAATTCTTTGGATTTTTTTGTCAAGAGTGTCTTGTTAGTTACCGCTCAGGTTTACTTCGTTTTAGGCTTATTTTTGCATGGTTATCAACTGGATTTTTTTTCAGAATTTTTCAGAATCACGAACATTTCCTGAAGTTACGTATATTGGGCCTTTAAATGAGATGCCGACAAATTCCTGAATTTTCTTTCTGAATGTTGCCTTTAATGTTGAATGTGAAATATTTTTCTTTTATTTCAGTTTATAAAGCCACACCTTTGTACGACACTTTTCTTGAATCATTAGAAAACCTGCTGAATTTGGAAACTTCGGACACCGAAGATACCCAGGTTGTCGATACAACTCTGGACACCACAGTCTTCACCCAGCAGATTGAGGACCAGATGAACATCCGGGGGACGTATGACCGACTGCTGAGGATAAACTTTGACACTGTGTTCACAGCTTGTGTAAACAAGATTTCTCCTGATAGTGTGAACACCGCGGACACCAGTAACAGGTTTGTGAGACAACCCTTCGACACTGGGAAACCATCAGGCCCCAGGATCATGAAACAATCTTAAGTCTAAATTTGTCTTAAGTTTGGACTTAGCCAATCACAAATAACGTCACAAAAAGTAACGTCATACGTGATTGGCTAAGCACAGACTTAAGTCTAAGATTGTTATATGATCTCGGGGCCAAGTTAACATCTATCAGTTGTGGTGCCGACATGATGATAAGGAATGTAACAATTCACACATGCCTCAATGCATTGGATCTCCAGGATTTGTTTTAATGCTTCAATGTGGAAAAACAAAAACATGATACCTGTGATACTATTTATTTCAAAGAATAGTTTTTAGTTTGCATTGTAAAATTAGTTCTTGCGCTCAACGAAACGAAATTATGGGCAGAGATGATGATGAGTAATATAAATGTCAAGATGTTTTCAAATTTCAAATTGCCTATCCCACTAAAGTTTACTGCCATATCTGTTAAATCCAAAATTAATACTGTAAAAGTGGAAATGTTCGCGGTGTGGACAATTTCGCTTATTTCGTTATCGATAAATCTCCGCGAATCTATCCACACACGAAATTGTTAACACTTGAAAATATTGACGAGCGAATATTTCCACCAAACGAATTAAAAAGAACAAAATCAGAGATGCTAGTTCCTGGTGGTAAGCCATGTTAGCATTCAAACGTCCCGTTATCATTGTTATGTAACATTGTCGTGGTCAGTCAAATGTTTGAGGCGGCTTACTATGAGGAAAAAGTGTTCATAAGTTATGAGATCCCGTACTATAGATCTATCGAAAAGAGAACAAGAACATCTGGAGTTGTGCAACATTTCATTACAGTTTAACTTCACTGATTTCATTTAAATGTTCATAAAGTTTACATTTCTCCAGAGTTCCCTGTTTACGAGGGTCTGGTAATCCTAGTGTGACCAGTGGGGCCCAAAGATAACCAGGCATTGTTTTCAGCTCTTCCTCAAAGAGAATATTGAA
The DNA here is from genome assembly GCA_947623455.1 of Mimachlamys varia. NCBI lineage: Eukaryota > Metazoa > Mollusca > Bivalvia > Pectinida > Pectinidae > Mimachlamys > Mimachlamys varia. The sequence continues at coordinate 33,841,594 of OX392540.1, forward strand.
ATGTTATGTATTTGCCTGTTGTAGAGCCCCTAAGATAACAGGGCATTGTTTTCAGCTCTTCCTCAAAGAGAATATTGAAATGTTATGTATTTGCCTGTGGTAGAGCCCCTAAGATAACAGGGCATTGTTTTCAGCTCTTCCTCAAAGAGAATGTTTAAATGTTATGTATTTGCCTGTTGTAGAGCTTTAAAGCTGATGGGGAACGGACTGCAGCCCTTATCTGTCATGTTACAGGAATGTCTCTATCCACACATCCGACAACAGTACTCCAAAATCTGTACTCGCCTCGTGATCATACTGAAGGAGGAGTACCATCTCATGGAGTATCTGGCCTCCATGAGGGTGAGTTTACCCAAGTCAATCCTAGTTATAACCCACTTAGATAAGGGGCTTTGTAGTAATCACTTTGTTTCGATTTTGTGTAAAACATATCTGGCCAGATTTGGTCCTAAGCTATTGTCTCGCCTCGACGATAGTTTATGGAATTTTGAGAATTTGCGTTAAAGTCCACTTTTTATAGTGTGACTGATATCGGATTCAATTGAAACTTAGGGTAGTTACTAATATTATCATACTGAAGACCTTACTGAAAAGTGGAGGAAATTTTGGGGTAAAAACATAGGAATTTTGAGAATTTTGGGGTAAAAACATAGGAATTTTGAGAATTTACTTTAGCATCCACTATTTATAGTGTTATTGATATGTAATTAAATTGAAACTTGGCTATGTTACAGATATAATCTTGCTGTATGTATTTTGTCATACTAATTTTTATGTTGGGACTTGAACATTATCGGCAAAGCGGGAAAGGCGAGACATATAATTACGCGTAATTCTTGTTTACACCATAGCATATCACACATTGAAGTTCTACACCTGATTAGATTTTGGAGGACATCGGTCAAGGCCGCTTTGGAAATAAACGGCTTGTGTACAGGATACCTCATGAAACCCTGGACAGACTTGGTTCATATTCACACCATACCATCACACAATTAAATTCTATACCTGGTTAGATTTTGGTGGTCAAGGTTAAAGGTCAAAGGTGACCATTGACCACTTTGGGAACAAAAAGCTTGTGTAGTGTACAAGATATCATATGAACCCCTGGCTAGATTCACATTCACACCTTGGCATCACACAATGATGTTCTACACCTGGTTAGATTTTGGTGGTCATTGGTCAAGGTTAAACAAAGTGTCTCCAGTCCCTCCTATTTGGTTATTTCTGGAACAGCCCTAACAAACTTAGAACATGGTTTTAGAGTGGCAAAGTCAATGTTGTTAAGTGACTGAGTACAAGAAACTCATTGTTACAATTTGTAACTTGCTATGATTTAAGTGTAGCTCAGTAGGTAAGCTAGGTCTAAGCTGTATCTTTAAGTGATATGAAGATGGACGTTTTTGAGTATCCTCATTAGTGTGTTTACTTGTTGTTATTGACAATGATACTCGGTTCTCATTTTGAGAACTTGATGTTTACTTGGATGTGACAAAGATTTACATGGTGGGTATCTTTGATGAAGCAGAAGACGCTTACTCTTCCGGAACACCTGGTTTTATTCTCTTGTACCTTTGCCAGGGTCTCCATGTGAATCTTTCCTTTGTTCATATTTTGCCCCTGGTTTAATCGATATTGAGTTTGTGATTTTTTTAACGCTTTGGTATTCTCTTAACTATTTTCTTAATAATCACTTAATGGTATAATCCCTGTGTTGGTGTTACCACAAAGCACAATGGTGAAACTGTTTAATCCCATTTTTGCCTTTTTCAGCATTTCTTCCTGATGGAGGCAGGAGATACCATGTTTGAATTTTACTCTCCCATCTTTGACAAGGTAAGCGTACTTAGTATTGCACACTCAAATTTTAGCACATGATCAAATTTAAGCAGATAGCAAAATGATGAATTGGTGCACTCATAATACTTGTTGTGTAAAGTAATAAACAAAAAATATGTTGAACACATTTAAAATGTAATGGAATGCTGTCAGCCTAAAAGAAATTGTTTTAAAGGCCCAATATACGTAACTTCAGGGAAATTTTTCGTGATTCTGAAAAATTCTGAAAAAAATCAAGTTGATAACCATGCAAAAATTAGCCTAAAACGAAGTAAACCTGAGCGGTAACTAACAAGAAACTCTGGACAAAAAAATCAAAAGAATTGAAAATAATTCAGGTGGGGTCCACTTCAACAACAAACCGAATGTAGAAGACTGTTCCCTTTTCCTCAGAATTCTTTAGATTTATATCTCAACACCTTCATGACTCCTTTTTGCTGTTCTTTCGTGTGTGATATACATTGGCTTACCTACATACCCGGTACAATTTGAATTGTGCATGCTAGCTCACCATGTTGAACAAAGCAGTGATTGTTAAAATATGACTAAACAGATAATGGTTAATTCTTTGTACAATATTGAAAATTGAAAGATACACTTAGATTTCCTGATTATTTTGTGACATTATTAACGAAGTACAGTGTAACTTGTCTTAACCAATGTTGCTGGGACAAAATATTTTTGCCGGTTTACACAGGTGTCCGGTTTCTAGAGGTATGATATATGTTCAGAGGGAAATACTGGGACCAAGCAATTAGGCTGGAAAACACAGGAATTCGAATTAGTTATACAGTATATGTATTGTCTTTATCCTACAGATTCGCCTCCATGAACACTGGCGAGATGCGTCCTCTGTCAATCTGACCCTCCAGGAGGCGCTGCAGACCTACTTTCCCGACGAAGTCAATAGGTACACTTATAGAAAAAATCTAGAATACAGTAAAACCCCACTTACTCCAGCTTGCCGGAACCTGATCACTAGATCAAGGAGGATATAGTATTCCAGGAATCCTAGATTGACTTTGGAAAATAATGGAACCAGTGATCAATCTACGTACAAGTCCCGAGTCCTATACTCATAAAATTGTGATAGGACTCGTAGAAATTCTGGAAATACTCTAATTTAACATTGTGGGACACATTGTTTTTAGAAATATGCACTGAAAGGACCCATGGAAAAATTGTAAATTGATCACTGTGGAACTGTTGTTGCTGAAGCAGAAGTAAAAAGTGGTTTATGTTGAGTATGATTTTTGTGTTCTAGGCTGACAATAGAGATTAATCCATTGCCGACCTCCACCGAGTCTAACCCAATCAACGTCACCGACTGTATGAATCTTCAGTATAAGGTTAGTTACTCAACACATATAACTTAATGTATGGCTCGTCAGTATAAGGTTAGCTACCCAATCAACGTCACCGACTGTATGGCTCTTCAGTATAAGGTTAGTTACTCAACACATATAACTTAATGTATGGCTGGCTCTTCAATATAAGGTAAGTTACTCAACTCATATGACTTAATGAATGGCTGTCTCTTCAATATAAGGTTAGTTACTCAACACGTATAACTTAATGTATGGCATCTTCGCTAGCCAAGGGTTACGATCCGCACACTCATCTTCACCCTTGGCATATATAGACCACATTTCGTAAATCCCGCGACGAGAATTTTCATTGGATGCAGCTAGGTCTGGCTGCGTCCAATCAGAGCGCACCTTACATTTGATCACGCGTTCTTCTTATGGGACAGAAAAAAATGTAAACAAACATGGCACAGTGTCGACTCTGTCATGGATCTTTACCAGTAAAACAGAGAAGAACAATCTTCAACGACACATTTACGACAAGGACTCAGTGCGTCGATCGCCGTTTCCTGATGCTTTCTAATTTGATCAAGCTTGATTTTTTCATAGATTAACCGAATGAGATGTTCTCCCTTGTTTACATTCATTGCATAAGCCGTTTTGTTACACGCAATTTGATTCAAAGGGACACAACGCACACCGACCGCTAGGTGGCAGACCCGGGAGCTTTCAATTTTGCCATGATATATTCCAGGGGTGTAGATTACAAAGGTGATCGTAACCCCTGGATATCGAGGATTAATGTATGGCTGTCTCTTCAATATAAGGTAAGTTACTCAACACATATAACTTAATGAATGGCTGTCTCTTCAATATAAGGTAAGTTACTCAACACATATAACTTAATGTATGGCTGTCTCTTCAATATAAGGTAAGCTACTCAACACATATAACTTAATGTATGGCGGGCTCTTCAGTATAAGGTAAGCTACTCAACACATATAACTTAATGTATGGCTGGCTCTTCAGTTTAAGATAAGCTACTCAACACATATAACTTAATGTATGAATATTCAGTATAAGGTAGGTTTTTCAACACATATAACTTAATGTATGGCTGGCTCTTCAGTATCGGGTAAATTTCCACTTGCACTGACTACAAAGTATCAATTGTCAGGTCAATAAACCTTATCACAGACTGTTGATTGTATGAAACAAACGTATGATAATTTCTATATAATGTAAACTATCCTCGTCATATAACGACTACATGACATTTCTGTTTGAGGTCAATCACCTTTGTCTGCACAGTGGACTCCACTTAATATCACCCTTGTTAATATCACATTCCTCTTTATATCATGTTTTTCCCAAGCACCATTATTCTCTCTATATAATCTATGTAATTTTATTTGGTTAATATCATGTATTTTGAGGGGAATTCCTCTTAGTATTATGTTTTTTTTAACCAATCACAAAAAAATTCCAAAAAATGATGTCATTTACATTGATTTCAGATACAACTTGTACAAAATGTTGTAAAGAAATTAAAAATAACTCCAAAAATGATTTTTAATTGAAATAATGTTATCTTTATATTGAAACATCTTCATACAAAAAATAACCCCAAAAATGATTTTTTAATTGAAATAATGTTATCTATATATTGAAACATCTTCATACATGTATGTACATTGAAAAGCTTACTTTTAGATATGGAGGTTTGAAATGCACTAGATTTAGTGGAAAAAACATGTTTCTTTTAATGTCACATTCCTGTTAATATCATATTTTTGTCTGACAAATGCAACATGATATAAAGAGGAATGCACTGTATAACAATTCTGACAACACCCTCAGCTTGTGTTAACTGTATGACACTTGTTTGATATATACGTAGGTACCCTGGCCTGTGGATGTTGTTATTAACACAAAGTGTCAGAAGATCTACAACCAAGTGTTTAGCTTCCTCCTCCAGATTAAGCGGGCCAAGTACTGTCTGGATGAGCTACGATTCTTTGGTTTGTAGTGTTTGTATTATAAAATCTGTCAAATGACAAAACATATTATGGTATAGTGTCGTTCATCCCTGGTAAACTTTTATTTGTTTGGAGATCTTCTCCAAAACATTTTAACCAATATTCTTTCAAACTTTGTACATAATGTACAATGACATGAAGTTGTCTTTTCCTTAACATTGGTTCAATTTGACAGTATTTGGAAGAGTTACTCCCCCTTAAATATTTCACACTATAAATCTTGTCCAGAGATCTCCTCCCACAGTTTCATTTATTTTGTATTCTGAGAAAATCACGCCGTTGACATGGACATGAGACGGACATAAATAGAGGATATTCAATGGTTTGCCGTTTCATATCAAATGTATTTCTCGAGTATGGCAAATTTTTTTAATATTTTCACAAGTGCGTAGCTATTACATTTCGAAAGAGGCCTTAGAATACTTTTATTACTTTTTTTCTTTACTTGCCTGTGGGTAAGTAGCTAGGCCTAATCCATCGAAATCACAACCGATCCGCAGCGATCAGGTACACAGCTGATTGGGATAAGCTGATCGGAAAAGTTGAACCATTCTCATCTTCCAACTCATTACTTATGAAATCCTGCTAACGTGCTAAGGTGTAAAGACGCTGAAAGTTGGATAGATTTTAAATGTATATGAATGTTTTATGGATAGTCTGAAAAAAAAATCCCCAAAACATTGAGTTGTAAAAAAAATCGCAAACATTTCATGTCTTTTTATTTTTGTACTTTTCAATGCATACTACATACCTTTTATGAAATCATCTGAAAAGTTGGATTCGTGAATATTGACTTTTACATAAATCAAGGTTTCTGAACCTATTCTGAACTCATGTGTACCGGTCTCGATCTCGGTTAGGTAATATAATACATCATTTCTGGTGTCAATAAATGATGCCGATATGCTGACAATTATCTTCATTTGAATATTGGTATGTGTGCAATTGATGTCTGATTAAAATGTGATTCAATAAGTTTATACACTGACTTTGTCTCTGTTTCATCAGCCGTATATACATTACGAGTCCCCTCCCTTATGGCCCCTTTGTAAAATCTGTCACATTCGACTTGCAACAAACCTGTCACTTTGCATCATCACCGCTATTTTTCATCAGGGCTCTCCCAAGGAATGCAATTTTGCAAGTGGTCAATATAGACCTTTGAGCAGACTTTGAATATTAGAATAGCAGGAAAATATAGTTAGTAGTGCAGACGCCATGTATATTCAAGAACAGGCATATAGACTTTGTCGGGATGCCCCTTAAAAGGCCCAATATACATAGCTTTCTGCAAAATTTGAAGCCTAATAACTTTTTATATTTATAGATTTAGTTGAGATTAACTGATATCAGCAATATTCAAGATAAATGTTTTCCTGGTTACTGGTACAGCAGCGGTTGAAACTTGGTATTTGTAAACACACGTCCATTTTGAACTGTCTTCTAACTTCGGTTTGTTGTTGAAGTGGGCCACACCTGAATTATTTTCAATTCTTTGGATTTGACTGTCAAGAGTTTCTTGTTAGTTGCCGCTCAGTTTAACTTCATTTTAGACTTATTTTTGAATGGTTATCAACTGGATTTTTTTTCATAATTTTTCAGAATCCCAAAAAATTTCCTGAACTTATGTGTATATTGGGCCTTTAAATGACCATAGCAGTAATAGGCCATAAAACAGAAACAATCAACCCAATCTTATATACCCTTTTCCTTATAGAAAATCATGAAGATGTCGCCATCCTAAGTTTTGGCAGGCAAAGAAAATTTACAATACAGGTGGTTTGTACATGTACTCTATAACATTTGCGTAAATAATTGGATCAACTTCTTGACAAACAAAATGTGTTTTTATTATTTCTTTATTTGTATAATTTCTAGATCTAGAAAAGGAGGATATATTGCTGAGCCGATCTCGAGATGAAGAGTTACTTACCCTTAATGAGGAACTGCCAAGTTCGGCTCGTGTCCACAGGATGCATGTTCTCAGAATGAGGCTGCTGTTTTTCGTTAACAGTCTACATAACTACATCATGACAAGGGTAGGTAGATTTATGGTTGAAATACAATGTATACGTAACACAATACCCCTTGAACACATTTTGATTTCTTCCCTTTCAAAGGTTGGAATACAGTTGAGTGTAAGCTAACCTTTACACCTAGTGCACTAGTAGTGCACTACGTTTAAACTAGTAGTGCACTACATTTAAACTACAGGTAAATTAGTAGTGCACTACACCCTGAACCCCATATAGGCCAAATACCCCTACAGGTAAATGGGCAGTCCCATCTACCTGTGATTCTTAACTGTACCTCACCTGTGTAGTACCTAGAAGCTGGCCTTATCATAAGATAAAATTTATAACTTTAATATATAAATGTATTTAATAATGTTATGTAGTTATTTTTCTGAAACAACCTTCTTTCTTTCATTTCAAAACTATAAATTTTGTCATCATGATATTTACTCTAAGAGTTGTCCTAAACATTTCTTGCATACAGGACATAAATAATAAAAAATGATAAAAATTTAACTTACAATTTTGATGTCTTTTATTTTGTAATTTGATAAACATCATTTACACCATTAACGTTTTTTATATAAACTTATTTACCAATTTATATTCAAGTATATTGAAAAAATTGGAGCAATATTTATTGATAATTATTTGTTTAGGATATATATATTCCCCATGAAGAACTAATAACTACTTAATTAAACTAAATATATATTTTTAGGTCATCTGACCCGAAGGGTCAGGATGACCTATAGTCATCGTGCTTCGTCCGTCGTCGTCCGCCGTCCGCCGTGCGCCGTCAGTAAACTTTTCATTTCAAAATGCTACTCCTCCTTCATTTCTTAATGGATCACCACCAAATTTGGTGTGAAGCATCATTGGGGGAGGGCGATCAGATTTTATATAAATGAGGCTGATCGAACCCCTGGGGCCAGAGGGGCGGGGCCCGAAAAGGGGAACTTTGCTGAATTTTTGCTTTAAATTCCTACTCCTCCTTAATACTTAAATGGATTACATCCAAATTTGGTGTGAAGCATCATTTGGGGAGGGCGATCAGATTTTATATATATGAGGCTGATCCGACTCCTGGGGCCAGAGGGGTAGGGCCCCAAAAGGGGAACTTTGCTGAATTTTTGCTTTAAATTCCTACTCCTCCTTAATACTTGAATGGATTGCATCCAAATTTGGTGTGAAACATCATTTGGGGAGGGCAATCAGATTTTATATAAATGAGGCTGATCCGACCCCTGGGGCCATAGGGGCGGGGCCTCAAAAAGGGGACTTTGCTGAATTTTTACTTTAAAATCCTACTCCTCCTTAATGCTTGAATGGATTGAATCCAAATTTGATGTGAAGCATCATTTGGGGAGGGCGATCAGATTTTATATAAATGAGGCTGATCCAACCCTTGGGGCCATAGGGGCGGGGCTTCCAAAAGGGGACTTTGCTGAATTTTTGCTTTAAAATCCTACTCCTCTTTAATGCTTGAAAGGATTGCATCCAAATTTGATGTGAAGCATCATTTGGGGAGGGCGATCAGATTTTATATAAATGAGGCTGATCCAACCCTTGGGGCCAGAGGGGCGGGGCCCCAAAAGGGGAACTTTGCTGAATTTTTGCTTTAAAATCCTATACTCCTTCTTAATGCTTGAATGGATTGCATCCAAATTTGGTGAGAAGAATCATTCGGGGAGGGCGATCAGATTTTTTATAAATGAGGCTGATCCGACCCCTGGGGCCAGAGGGGCGGGGCCCAAAAGGGGAACTTTGCTGAACTTTTGCTTTAAATTCCTACTCCTCCTTATTACTTGAATGGATTTCATCCAAATTTAGTGTGAAACATCATTTGGGGATGGCGATCAGATTTTATATAAATGAGGCTAATCAGATCCCTGGGACCAAAGGGGCGGGGTCCCAAAAGGGGAACTTTGCTGAGTTTTTGCTTTAAAATCCTCCTCCTCCTTAATGCTTGAATCGATCAGCACCAAATTTAATGTGAAGCATCATTGGGGGAAGGTGATAAGATTTTATATAAATGCGACTGATCTGGTCCCAGAGGCCAGAGGGGCGGGGCCCCAAATCCTTTCTCAGCTTTACTTCAAATGTAATTGAAGAAGAACAATCATATTTTACATACAGGAGACTGGTCTTCAGGGCACTGTGAAAGTGGAAAAGTATTAATGTTTAAATCCTAATTCCTGTATGTGGAGAATTTAGCAGAATTTGATATAACACATCAATCCCATTTTGGGAAAGCAATCATCGTGTGTCCCTGCTATAAGTGTTTGCAATTGTCAGATGACCGTTTAGGCCCATGGGCCTCTTGTTATTAAATACATTCATCCCTCAGACCTGTATATTCATGGACGCGTTACAGAGTTTTGTCAATCTTTATTTTTATGTAATTTTCTATATATCTAGACCTGTATGTATATGACATGCAACAGTGTTGATATATTTATATAAGAATTTGAATTGGAAAAAAAAGTTAAACAACAAATTTCAATTTAGTCAGGTTTTCAGTATGGGTCAGATGTTTTGATTTGACCCTCAGGCCTCAGGTAATTACCTGGCCTGTCTCAGCCTCATCTCGGAACACCTTCCTGACGTAAGCCTGTCAGTGACACAATTGAGGGGTGAATTCCTCACCTGACTATCACTGGTCAAATTTGAAACCAATTTGATTAAAGGGCTCAGTTGGAGATAACCAGGATCAAATGATAATACATATTTTAAGTTTTGCTCAGGTTTATCATGTTTATAAACCACATTCATGTCATGAAATTAAAAATCATTGAGATTATTTGATATTTTCATATTTCCATTTAAAAAGTGAATATAATCTGTGGACAAGCTCTGGTTTTATACGTCTCTGCTCTGATGAATTTTTGTTTTGTTTCATTCAAAACATTTAATAATTCAATAATGCATTGATAGTAAATAGGATAAGAATTTTCTTTTATATCGGTCCTTTACCAGATTCTGATTTTCTTAAATATTGAACTAAAATATTTTTTTTATGAGACTTGAATTAATAAAATCAAATGATACATTTTGATTTTTTAAATCTTTACATATATATATACTTATCAAATGAATACATTATGAAAAATTATCTACAGTTTATATTGGGCGAAATATTGTTAGGCTCAGTCTCTAAATGCAGTTTGATAAACAATTAAAATAAAATTCATTATACTTAATCTTTTTAATAATCAATATAAAAGAATCCAATTAAAAAAATAATGCATTTCCCATATGTAGGCCTAAATATTGAAGACAATTACAGGATGTATTAAATATGACTTGAAGGTTTATGTGTATATGTAATAACTATTAAAAAAAAAGAACAATTTAAGACCAAGTCCATGAAATGGAATCATTTCAATTAATTATACATTCTAATTTCTAAACATACAACCACGGACTTAGCCAAGTCCGTGATACAACAAATAAATAATATGCAGTTAGATTAGCCTATATTAGAAATAAGTAGCCTATGCCAGTCACATTTATTATACTTTTAAATTAACCATATGACTTATATGATACATTTGATCTATAACTTAAAAGGGACAGATACAAGTCTACATGCAGGTAGGATCATTTACCCTCCAGGCATAATTATGTACTTGACCTGCCTGGGCCACATCCTCCCAGAGTTCAGGGGACACACCTGTAGGCTGGCTGTAGTTAGCCAGGTGTGAATTTCTCATATCGAGTCTGGTATCGGTAACGAGTGACGCGGAAGTGTACTCAATTTCAATCACGATCAATTCAGCGCTTGCATTATAACGCATGCTCGACAAGCGTCTGACTGTCCCTTGTGCGTTTTTTGTTGTTTCAAGCTTGAAGAGTTCTAAATCTTTACACAGGGTAATGGCGGATGGCTTGCGCTACCGCAAAGCGGGAGAAAACGGGAGAATTTAATAAAATGCGGGACCCGCGCGGGTCATTAATTTCAAACTGGAGATTTTGATTTCTGTCATAAATAATCGGGAGTCTCCCGTCCAAAGCGGGAGACTTGACAGGTATTACTGTAAACATACTTATTTTGGCCACTCAAATTTTAATGCATTACCGAATTTGAATTCGAACAGATAAGCACAATGATGAATTGGTGCACTTGTTATACTTGCTGTTGTAATACTTGATGTAGAAGGCAACATATAGAAACTATAATTAGCACAATCATAGTTTAGTGTAATGCTTTCAGCAAATAAATGGCTTGAATAAGATTACCATGAAAAATTTCAGGGGTGAATGAGTTTACCTCAGACCATTAGAAAAAATTTGATAGTTACTATTGACAGGAATGGATATTATAGGGGTATAGAGCAAAATTTGTGTGTGGGTTGGGGGGATATATGATGGAAAGGGCAATATTATGCTCTAGCCAAATCAAATTTGATCAAGTTCAATCTGTTATGCTAAGAATTTGTTTTCCAGTTCCTGCATTTTATCTCCATTGATTGTAGTCCAAGTATTCATTTAATTCTGACATTTTGCTTCAATAGAAAATAAGATCAAACTATCTAACCCTTGTGAACATAACTAGGGTTGTAAATAGGGGTTACTATTGAGCACAATTTTACCATTGTGATAGTCAGAATTACCATTACGATAGTATTGCGATATCAACAAACTATTGTGATACTATTGCGATAGTCATTGGTACCCAAAATATTTAAAATATTGTATTTAAAATGACAAAGTACCTTATTTTACTAAGTTTAGGCCAAAATATTTATATTTTCAGTCCATATAAGTTTGCATAATGAGTAAATTATACTTATTATTGTAATATTCACTAAGGAGTTTCATACTGACCACCTACATTAAAACTTCTTGATGAATATTTATTTAAATGATGCCATTTAGGTTATAAAATACTACTATTGAAATTATCGATACTATTGCGATAGTCACATAGTATTGCGATTATCTATTGCATTGCCATTTTACTTTTGCAATAGAACTATTGGGTGGTACACATATTGCGATAGAACTATTGGGTGGTACACATATTGCGATAGAACTATTGGGTGGTATACTATTGCGATAGAACTATTTGGTGGTACAATATTGCGATGCATCGATAGTTCGATATATTGTTACACCCTTAGTTGTAAATGCCCCATATTACATACCTTAACAGAAGGAATGGGTGACTGATCTGTTTTGAACCACTTATGATATATCAATACATGGGCCTCCCCCACATGATGACTTATGGAATACCACTTAGCATAGCTGTCAACCTCTGAAACCTCCCATGAGGGAGATTTCCATATTTTCAATGCGGGAGAAAGTGGGTGAAATGGGACTGAAAATACAATGCTCAATTTGTCTTTCCCTTATTATGTACCAAAATAACTTTACAAAGTATTTGATCCAGATACACCTATTATGGTCATTACACATATCCTGCAGTAACTAGGATCTCATTTGACCACAAGATGCAGATTTTGAGTTCTTGTTGGTTTGGACTTAAATGAGGGAGATGTTGAGTGAGATTGGTAAATTTTGGTCAAAATGAGGGAGTGACTCCCTCCTAATGAGGGAGGGTTGACGGGTATGTCTTAGTCTTATTATAGTTTTTGTCTCTACCTAGATATTACACAGCACAGGGCTGGAGTTCCAGACCGAGTTACAGAAGGCTGAGGATCTCGACCAAATCATCAAGGTACACAACGACTACATCCACAAAATACACGAGAGATGTCTACTTCACAGCAAAGTCAAGTTCCTCAAAGAAGCCGTCATTAAGGTGCTCAACCTCATCCTGACATTTCACAACCTCTGGGACAGAGGAATTCACCACATCAGGTATATAGATGAACTCCTACAACTTTTAAATAGGAAGAGTTCAATTGTGTTTTCAGGAATGAATGCATTGAATATTGTAAAACGCCATTCATGAGATGCGATAATATTCCTGCTTGAACAACCTTTCGGAATTATGCCAATATGTTTTTTGACAACTTCGCAAGCCAAGGGTGTACAATACACTACTCTCCTTGGCGGATCTCACGGCAAATTCGAAGTTCTCGCACTGCGCCATCTAGTGGACTATTGCAGTTGTGTCCCTTGTTTTACGTAATTCCTGACCAATCAAATAGCTCGTACTATTTGTGTACGATTCAACAAATAAACAGAAATGGCAGCGCCCTTTGATGAACATGCTATATATGCGAAAAATTCAAAATTCAAGAACTTCGCGAGACACAGAGCAGATCAATCAGCTCAATCAACAATGGAAATGATGTTTTTGTTGGAACAAGAACAGGGAAATAAGCTTGGGTTTTCTTTTTGTAACATTTCCATTTTATGAATGAGATCATAGTCGATAGTTTATTCAACTTCGTAAAACAAAATCCACACGTATCTGCTTTTTTTATCTGCCTGATCGGCGACATATCCCAAAATCTGACTCAACTGGTCGAAAACGGTGAATGTCGGGCCAAAAATCACACGTCTAGACTTTGTTGGCAACATGTTGTTACAGACAAGACATGTTTCCGTGGGTGCTGCCATCTTTGTTATTTACAATTGCAGCGCGCGTTTTGATTGGTCGGCTAAACCTAGCCGCATCCAATCAAAATGCAGGAGCGGGAACTTCGAATTTGCCGTGAGATCCGCCAAGGGTGAAAAGGAGAGTAGCGTATTGTACATCCTTGGCTTGCGAAGTTGGTTTTTTGAGTACTAGATGTATGATATTTCTTCTGTTTGAACACTTTTTTGGAGATTAATCAAGGCCCTGCATCACAGATACAGGTGTGATATGATTGTTGTTTTATGTCCATCTGTCTATTGGTCCATCTGTCCATTTCCAAACTGAAAAGGCTTTGGTATCAAGGCCCAATATACTTAACTTTCGCCAAAACTTAAAAAATAACAAATCAAGCCTAGTAACTTATTATATTCATAGATTTAGTTAAGATTAACTGATATCAGAAATATTCAAGATGAATTCTTACGCAGTTACCGGTACAGCAGCAGTTGCAACATGCCCATTTCAAACTGTCTTCTAACTTCGGCTTGTTGTTAAAGTGGGCCCACCTGAATTATTTTCAATTCTTTGGATTTTTTTGTCAAGATTTTCTTGTTAGTTACCACTCAGGTTTACTTTGTTTTCGGCTTATTTTTGCATGGTTATCAACTGGATTTTTTTTTTCAAAATTTTCAGAGTCCCGAAAAAATTTCTGAAGTTACGTATATTGGGCCTTTAAGGCAATAGGAAGCATGTATAGTATTTGGTAATGTCCCTTTCATCGAAAACTTCAAAAGTTGATAACCACATTTTGTTTTTTTTTCATGCATAAAGGATTATGAGCAGTCCTTTACTAGAAATGTCTGTGTTTCAGTATCAAGACTATACAGGAGATGGAAGTGGAATTCTCTCGTTGTATTCAGTTCCTGGCTTCCTTCCTCAACAACGTCATAAAAAGGGGCTCATTTCCTCACTGTAAGTAACTACAACTGTAAGCCAATGGCTTACAAAGTTCCCCCAACTCCCTACCCTTTACAATAAAAACATTTATAAGGTAATGTTAATGACCTACAAAGTGAAAATGATTGAAAATCATCAACTGAAGTGAAAGCTGACTTTTGTTTGCATATATAGACAGATTATCAACGTTGGGGATCCGGTTCGAGGACACCAATCACAATAAATTAATTATACAGACATTAGATCTCTTACTGTATTCATAAATATATCAAGGTCGTAGGTCCATACTGTCAATGTAGAGAGGGAAACATTAAAAGTTTACATTACACTGAAATTCTCAAAAAGGCTGTTATCAGCCAATTGGCTTAACATTTTCATCTCTGATAGCTTCATTCGCCTATCTGGTTAAAACGGTATGCACAATTTTGAGAAAATATGATTTATCAAGGTTAATATATGTCCTTCTTCTACACATCTGCTACATTATACAGTATAATGGTTCTTAAAATATGTATCAGGATTGACACTGTTACAGAGGGAAAATGTGGAAATCAGCATTTTATAAACATTTTAGTTAGTTTTGGTCATGTAGGTCTTTACCCCAAAATCTAGGAACACATTAAAAATCCCCCTTGTACAAAATGCACTTGATGTTTCTCCAGGTTCAACTGTTTTAAACTGTATACACAAATATACCTATAGTCAAATTGGTTCAATGGTTTTCCTGCTTCTACAGTCTTATATACTGGAGATTAAGTAAAATTGCTGCAATGTTTACGCCCACACTGTCAAATTATTTCAACACTCGTCTGATTGTAAAAAAAAAAAAAATCTGTTTGATTAGAAACGTTTTGTTTTGACTGCATTTCCTTTATACATTTCAGTGGAGTCCCTCGCCTTTGCTCTGATCACCTCCACAGAACATGTGACCCATCTACGACCCCACTGACCTCACACACACCCTTAACACAGGTGAAAGTGGACATGTCTATACTGCATTGATGTTCACCAAGCCATGGATTGAAATTTAACGTGAATCAAAAAACTTTTTTGATGAAGTTGACTTTTACTGTTCTGATGAAGAAGACTTAAGTTTACTTTGATGGGGTTGACTTTATTACCGCATGGAGTAGATGGCAGCAGTGTTTTTTTAATTGGAGAATCTCCTACATTGATATATGTAGTTCATCTTGTTATACTGCGATTTAATGTTATTTTGAATACTAAATAAAAGTTTTGTAGTATCAAATATTAGTTCTGTTTCTTACCAATTAATCTAACCCTACACAATATTAGAATGAACTTATCAATACAAGATGACGTAACACACACTTATGCTGCACTATTTAAATTTAGTAATATATTCAGTATGCCGAAAAAATGAATTAAACTGCATCATACAGCTGTTTCATCTTCCTAGGACTCTTCAGTGATGCTAGGGGCCAAAAGGTGGGAATCCAAAATTTCTTAACTAATGTAGAATCGGAAGGGTCAGGTGCGTAAAACCCTTTTATTTTAACAACACGGTCGAAGTCTTTGTTCGAGTTTGCAGTATGTTATTGTCAGTCTTTCCTGGTGAATCTGTCTTGTTATGTCAATAGTCGATACCAACACATATACACGGAAACCTGTCGGAGGGGTATCTTTACTTGTGTTTTACGTCCTATTAAGGACATTCCAGATTTTAGTGGTGGACGAAAGCCGGAGAAAAACCACCAGTCATCGACTTTTACAGTACAACCACGTTTTCCTGTTGTTATCAGTCAAAACAATGCAAAATAATGACAATAAACAATTGATATGATTTTAAATCAAAACATTTAATCCCCCAGGAGGGTAAGAAAACTACAGCGAATTTACATACCGATATATATGTAATCCAGGTAGGTTTTAAAACAAACAGTTTTTATTCCGACGATATATCACATTGGAGGTATCATGTCTAACAAAGCTATTAAACCTGGTACCTTCCTGCTGCAGTACACAAACATCGCCATGCAGAGATTGTTAACAAATTATCATTTCTCAGGGAAATAAATATCCTCATCTCCATTTTACAATAAATCTTCAATTTGATGCTAAAGCTAATTATCAACGTCATATTCCTTAAAACATGATATACTATTTATGAAATAAAAATAAAACGGTATTTCCAGCACTTATTTGGGAACTGCATAAGTTAGCACTTACACAGGGAAAGCACTGAGTTTGCACTTAGCTTTCATTGAGAAAAATACTTCCATAGGAACAGCAATTGGTGCCTGCTCCAGGATAGCAATACCAACGGAGAAGCATGAACAAAATCTCTCATCACGACAGCACTTAAATAGTTAGCACTAATACTTGGGCACTTAAATAGTTAGCACTAATACTCGGGCAGTACTAAATTAGCACCCAAACTTGGGCAGCACTTAATTACCTTTCTCTATCAAAAAGTTGAAAACCAAAATAACAGATTTTGACGCTCATAAATGTTTAAAATTGATCAACTCATTCACCCCTTAAAACTTACTTCCAATTTAACTATTGAAATTGTACATTATGAAATATTGGGTAAATAAGTTAATTAAAGTCTGTTGAGATTAGTGGATTCTGAACTGTCGGGACACTTTTTTAACTTTTCGGAACAATGGGTAACAACTTTATTCATTCATTCCCGAAATTCCATTATGAACTATTCAAACACTTGATTTGGGAGAGTTCAAATGTGTCCTCCGGGATGAACAGGTTGAGGTAATTACTGCAAAGAATTTAAATGATTTAGAAAAACACTGGTTACAGGAGTACCTAACATCACCCTTAGCACTTTTAAAGTCAACAACAGCCACCTCCTAAATATGAAAGACTTGTGCCCAGTTTCTGAAAATTCTTGAGAATTTAGTTTATCTGTTCAATAGAAAACATTCTGGCAGTCCAATCCAATATTTAATCCAAACAAAAAAGAATAAAATTGTATTATAATATTCAAAATCAAACACAGTTGTAGGGTATAATATACTGCAGAAATAGCACTTATGACAATGATCACAATATGACAAAGTAACCATGGCGATAGGCTACCGACAGGGTCATAGGTCATTCACGCCACACATATAAATTATATATCACCATTCACTTCATATTTATATATATATATTTGATTGCAGAATTGTTTCTTTTCAAAACTTAACTTGCATCCACATTGAAAGTTTCAATACAAGAGGAGCAGGAGTAGAGAACATCAGATTCATGTCTCATACACACGGTATGATGTCGATACATGTCTCGTACACACGGTATGATGTCGACCCAGATATCACAAGTCATTATATCGCAGTGTATACTATATACCGTAAAATTTAGCTGCAGAAAGTGAAATTCGCACCTTTTAGCTCTCCACAATGCGAACAAATCATTACGGCAAACTTTTAAATAACCTTAAATACAAAGCAAATAAATGTGAAGGGTTAATTAAATATTGGGCAAAAATGAAATTTACAGTCAGAGGAGGGAAATTTGAGGGGTTGTATAATTCCCAGTATACGCTACACACGGACATAACAATGTCAAATGCAGACATTACAATATATCTATAGACAGTGTGATATTTAGTGTCAATTGAGATGTATATACTTATATTCTATCACACCTTTCACAGCATCACAATGCAGGGATCACTTTGGGGCCAGATTTGGGGATTTTTACCCATATTTTTCCTGAAAATCTCATTAAAAATTCAAAATTGTATTACTTTATATAGAAAAATCTCTTAGATATTTTGCTGATCCCATTAAATCCCTCAAATTATCCCCTAGGTTTTGAGAGTCAGAATTATCCCTGCAATGTCTACACAAACTGTTATAAATGACACCTACGCTCAATCAATTTGATGTCTTTAATTTGTTCACCCCAAAAGTCACATTGAATCTAACCTTAGTAAAGACTAAGCTAGTCCAGTATAAACATGTAGGGTGGGCGAGGGTAAAGACATTAGGACACTATAGTGATGTCTATTCCGACATTGTAATGTCTATAATTGAATATCGTAATGTCTGTGAACGAACAATTTAACTTTAACCAAGGTATAATGTATATTTTTGTTTGCATGAAATGACATCATTATGATGTGTATAGACTGGTTAATGGGCACCAAACACATATGCACCAAGTTAAGATAATTATTATATTTTGATAATTATATTTATCTTGACGATGAACTTGAATTTAATGTAAAACTAGTAAAACCCAACCATTTTGATTTAATTTTAAAGATGTTTCGTAATACAGCCAGGATACCACTGTTAATGGTCTAGGGAGTTGAGTAAGTTCTACTTCATTAGAATCATCTGATTTTCCTGTAAATCTATCGGCAGATTTTGGAGACTTTCCAAAGGAAACAGAAGTCTCTATCATAGTGAACGCTCAGGAACAGCAGACATGATTTCATTATATCTGGACCTGCTCTGAGCAGTTAGGTCCAGTCTCCATAGTGAAAGGCAACCTGAAAATCATATGTTTATCTCTGCATTATCAGTTAGCAAAATACAACATTGAGCACAGTCTGTTGGTAGTCCTCAGCTCGTATCCATGACGATGATGTCGGTCGAGGACGTAGATTGGGCATCCTTCTGGATGCTCTCAAACATACTGCACAGTTCTGTTGTAGATTTGATCTGGGACAGGAACTCGTTCATCTGTGCACTCTTGTCTGGAAACATAAACAATGGCTGAGTTCAGATGTACTGTACAATAATGATATTAATTGTAGGATTTATTTGGTGGTTTTCATGGACGGCATACTTGCCAACCCTCCCTATTTAGGAGGAAGACTCCCGATTTTGAAGCCTAAAATTCAGCATTTTCAGCCAATGAATTTGCTTAACTATTTCTAATTTTCAGATCAGATGATTTCATCTGATAGATCAGCTCAAAAGAAGCCATTTAAAAGTGTTATTTTTCCTTTTTGGTGTACATACGCACATATCATCTATGCTTTAAATTCTGATCACACGTTATCTCCCCTATGAAAATTTCAAAAAGTTGGGAAGTATGGGACGGTAGAATCTACAGACTTATTACTGAAGGGAAACTAACTACTGACAGTTCATTTGTGTCAACTGTCCAAAACTATAATGAAACATGAATTTTTCACTAATTCAGAAATTTACTTAGATATATGAAACCATTTCTAGTCTAACAAGAGGCCCAACGGGCCTTAACGGTCATCTGACTACCAATTGTAAAATCACTATGAAAATACGTGTAGTCATTAAATCAAGTTATAATATGCCTGTATAGATTGCCAAGTTCAAGATAGTGGCCTTCTTGGATTTCTGATGGGCTTGAAAAATAACAACACTTTGTTGGAACCATCTCAGGATATCATTTCTGGCAAGTTTCAGCTCAATTCCACTGGTAGAACATGAGAAGTTTAAAATGTGTATTCAAAATGGCGGCTGTGGTGGCCATCTTGAATTTCGAACAAACCTAAAAATAACAACACTTAATCAGCATCATCTCAGAATCATTTCTGGCAAGTTTCAGCTTATTCCTAGTGAGTAAACTTGACAACAAACCCTTTTGGCCCCTGTGACCTTGAATGAATGTCAGGGTCATTTCTTTAAACAAACTTGACACACCTTTATCCCAGCATGCCACAAGCCCAATATCACATCTCTGTGCCTTTTGGTTATTCAGAAAAAGTTGTTTTAAAGATTTTGACCCTTTTGGCCCCTGTGACCTTGAATGAAGTTCAAGGTCATTTATTTGAACAAACTTGGTAGACCTTTATCCCAGCATGCCACAGGCCTAATATCAGGTCTCTGAGCCTTTTAGTTATTCAGAAGAAGTTGTTTAAAGATTATGACCGTTTTGGTCTCTGTGACCTTGAATGAAGGTCAAGGTCATTTCTTTGAACAAACTTGGTAGCCCTTTATCCCAGCATAACACAGGACCAATATCAGGTCTCTGGGCCTTTTGGTTATTCAGAAGAAGTTGTTTAAAAAGATTTTGACCTTTTTGGCCCCTGTGACCTTGAATGAAGGTCAAGGTCATTTGTTTGAACAAACTTGGTAGCCCTTTATCCCAGCATGCCACAGGCCCAATATCAGGTCTCTGGGCCTTTTGGTTATTCAGAAGAAGTTGTTTAAAGATTATGACCGTTTTGGTCCCTGTGACCTTGAATGAAAGTCAAGATCATTTCTTTGAACAAACTTGGTAGCCCTTTATCCCAGCATGCCACAGGCCCAATATCAGGTCTCTGGGCCTTTTGGTTATTCAGAAGAAGTCGTTTAAAGATTATGACCGTTTTGGCCCCTGTGACCTTGAATGAAAGTCAAGGTCATTTCTTTGAACAAACTTGGTAGCCCTTTATCCCAGCATGCCACAGGCCCAATATTAGGTATCTGGGCCTTTTGGTTATTCAGAAGAAAATGTTTAAAGATTATGACCGTTTTGGCCCCAGTGACCTTGAATGAAAGTCAAGGTCATTTCTTTGAACAAACTTGGTAGCCCTTTATCCCAGCATGCCACAGGCCCAATATTAGATCTCTGGGCCTTTTGGTTATTCAGAAGAAAATGTTTAAAGATTATGACCGTTTTGGCCCCAGTGACCTTGAATGAAAGTCAAGGTCATTTGTTTGAACAAACTTGGTAGCCCTTTATCCCAGCATGCCACAGGCCCAATATCAGGTCTCTGGGCCTTTTGGTTATTCAGAAGAAGTTGTTTAAAGATTATGACCGTTTTGGCCCCTGTGACCTTGAATGAAGGTCAAGGTCATTTCTTTGAACAAACTTGGTAGCCCTTTATCCCAGCATGCCGCAGGCCCAATATTAGGTCTCTGGGCCTTTTGGTTATTCAGAAGAAGATGTTTAAAAAGATTTTGACCTTTTCGGCCCCTGTGACCTTGAATGAAGGTCAAGGTCATTTGTTTGAACAAACTTGGTAGCCCTTTATCCCAGCATGCCACAGGCCCAATATTAGGTCTATGGGCCTTTTGGTTATTCAGAAGAAGTCGTTTAAAAAGATTTTGACCTTTTCGGCCCCTGTGACCTTGAATGAAGGTCAAGGTCATTTGTTTGAACAAACTTGGTAGCCCTTTATCCCAGCATGCCACAGGCCCAATATCAGGTCTCTGGGCCTTTTGGTTATTCAGAAGAAGTCGTTCAAAGATTTTGACCTTTTTGGCCCCTGTGACCTTGAATGAAGGTCAAGGTCATTTGTTTGAACAAACTTGGTAGCCCTTTATCCCAGCATGCCACAGGCCCAATATTGGGTCTATGGGCCTTTTGGTTTATGAGAAGAAGATGTTTAAATGGAAAAGTTTACGGACGGCGCACGACGCACGGCGCACGGCGCACGACGCACGACGACGGACGAAGCATGATGACTATAGGTCATCCTGACCCTTCGGGTCAGATGACCTAAAAAGTTACACATTTTCTATTATGCGCTTCAACAAATAGTCCTTTCAACCAATACCATCAAGGGAACAAGTGCTATCACTGTATATAATTTTGTGATACTGTACAAGTGGTAATAAAAGCACTTTTCGCACTGAAAACATTCCAGTTAAATTAAGATTGCGATAATTTTTTTTACATTGCACTTATCTGTTTGAATTTTCTTCTGCACTAAATCTGAGTTTGCTAAAAGCACTTTTACAGTATTCAACAACTGTTGCTGGAGATCTAGAGGGATGGAAGAACAACACATACAACCACTGCCCTCACAAGATACTGACCTGCATCAGGAATAGCTAATAGGGAGGCCACAGCCCTCATGGCCGACCGCTTTAGTTCATCCTGTTTCTCAAATTCCTGTTTGACAGAGTGGGCCTTGACCTTTGTAGTACACGTGGCTCTCAGAGGCTCGACAAGTCGGTCCAAACCTAAACATAGGCACAGTAAAATACATATTTCATAGCTAATCGGTCCAAACCTAAACATAGGCACAGTAAAATACATTTTTCATAGCTAATCGGTCCAAACCTAAACATAGGCACAGTAAAATACATATTTCATAGCTAATTGGTCCAAACTTAAACATAGGCACAGTAAAATACATATTTCAAAGCTAATCGGTCCAAACCTAAACATAGGCACAGTAAAATACATATTTCATAGCTAATCGGTCCAAACCTAAACATAGGCACAGTAAAATACATATTTCATAGCTAATCGGTCCAAACCTAAACATAGCCACAGTAAAATACATATTTCATAGCTAATCGGTCCAAACCTAAACATACGCACAGTAAAATACATATTTCAAAGCTAATCGGTCCAAACCTAAACATAGGCACAGTAAAATACATATTTCATAGCTAATCGGTCCAAACCTAAACATAGGCACAGTAAAATACATATTTCATAGCTAATCGGTCCAAACCTAAACATAGCCACAGTAAAATACATATTTCATAGCCAATCGGTCCAAACCTAAACATAGGCACAGTAAAATACATATTTCATAGCTAATCGGTCCAAACCTAAACATACGCACAGTAAAATACATATTTCATAGCTAATCGGTCCAAACCTAAACATAGGCACAGTAAAATACATATTTCATAGCTAATCGGTCCAAACCTACCGGTAAACATAGCCACAGTAAAATACATATTTCATAGCCAATCGGTCCAAACCTAAACATAGGCACAGTAAAATACATATTTCATAGCTAATCGGTCCAAACTTAAACATAGGCACAGTAAAATACATATTTCAAAGCTAATCGGTCCAAACCTAAACATAGGCACAGTAAAATACATTTTTCATAGCTAATCGGTCCAAACCTAAACATAGCCACAGTAAAATACATATTTCTATAGCTAACTGCTGCAGAATCTTTTTCAGATACTTTTTCATACATATTATTGATGACCGTTTTTGGAAAACTCGTACAAATATTAAGACATTACCCTTCTACAAACTCTAGTGGTATAGTTTTAACACTTACTATTCGAAAGAATATATCTAAATTTGAATCTTACGAAATTCTTAATCATGGATTCAAAATAATACATTACTGTTATAAAAATAATACATTATAGTTGTACAAGATCGTAACTCACGTTGTAACACAGCACTGGGACAAAGATGGGCAAGTCGCACCAACATGAGGTATGTCAACATTTTAATGTCGTAGTGATCTTTAAGTCCATCCTCAACATGGTTCAGGAATTCAAATATATCTAACCGATCTAGACACGAGTCGAGAAGTGTGTACATGCACTCAAACGCAGCCTGAAACCAAATTTATCCAGAATAAGACCAAGCCTGAAAACAAGCCTACCCTTATACATTACACCTCGGTGGAAATTACTTCAAACACCTACATAAAATATGTGTTGGCTCCCAAGGTTTATTGCAAGATATACATACAGGAAAATTATACGACATAAATTCCGAGTGCTTTTTCCTAACATCTGACTTCAATGAATTCATAAAGCACCCCCCCATGACATTTTTTAATCAATTTCTGACGACCAATATTTTGAATAGTTAATTTGCAAAAAAAAATATATCTGATTTCAATGAATTCGTAAAGCACTTCAATGACATGTTTTGATTAATTTCTGATGACTAGCAGTTTGAATAGGTAACTTGAAAAAGAATATAATTGATGGTTTGAATAATTAACTTGCAAAAAACTACAATCGCAAGCATTGTTTCATCATTGTTTCACTGTTGAGATTCCCTTATCGCAGCCCAAGGAGGGGTGAATTATCTTCATTTGTGCAAGATTGATTGAAAACATCATTTTTAAACACAAAGTTACATCTTTGCAATATTTGATGGAATAAGTTAACATAAAAGACAAGTTCCTTCTTTTTTGACTCACCTTTCGGATATCCAACCCATCATCCAGTGTATGTTTAAATGGACCCATTTCTACCTCTCTTATCAGTTCTTTCTGTAAATACAAAATTAACATGATATATACCATAAAGGTCAAGGTATATTATTATTACAAAGCAGACAGTCATATACTGAATATGATTGTAGTTGGATACATTTTGCAGTGCTTCTTTATATCAATAAGATCTCGGACAAGTTTGAAAATAGTTCTGATTGGACAATGATTGGCAGAGTTCTAGTATGAATACTACCGTATTTGACCATGAATAAGCCCGCACCCCCTCAGAAAAATAATTGATCAAAAGTAGGGAGGGGTCTTATTCATGAATACACTGCTGTTCACAAAAGTCCGCCATCTTGGATATTCCACTGTTTTGATCTAGGAACTCAGTCCACACTATACAAGTAATGGAATTCTAGTTGTTTGTTTTGTTAAAATAATAATTTACATTCAGAATGTCACTACAAGTTGATGCCATTGATGGTGATGTTGTTGCTCATAACAGATTTTCTATTAGCAATTGGTATGTGACTTGAGCTTGTGAGTGCTTTCAGTAAATCCAAAAAGATTTTGACACATTCGACTGCCGCGTTATATCAATAATATCTAAGAAACAGGTTCCAAAATGGGCCTAACAAGACAGCAGCTGCCTATCAGAGAATACAAGGTGGGTAATCCTGACATCCTATTAGCAAAGACCAGAAATCTTTTACTTCTCAATACAATCTGCAGAAATCCACTTTTTACAAACGTTCCTTTATGATGTTCAGAATTAATGCAATAATGTTCTTGTTTTTTTATATAGACCAAAAAATCCCTCAATTTTAGAAAGACGCATGATGTCAGACAAAGTTAGATCACAATAGATCACCATGGCCTATGGTCAGGTGACCTAAAAAGGTTTATACAAGAAGGTATCTGAAGGAAAAGTTACTGAATGGAGTAGAAGTCTAATCTCACAGATCCTCATGGATTTTTGCATATCAGAGTAGTACTTTAATTTGTTACTCACCCTAACTTTGGTTTCGTTATACAGATGGAGCAGTACTTTGTTACTCACCCTAACTTTGGTTTCGTTATACAGATGGGGCAGTACTTTGTTACTCACCCTAACTTTGGTTTCGTTATACAGATGGGGCAGTACTTTAACTTGTTACTCACCCTAACTTTGATTTCGTTATACAGATGGGGCAGTACTTTAACTTGTTACTCACCCTAACTTTGGTTTCGTTACACAGATGGGCAGTACTTTGTCACTCACCCTAACTTTGGTTTCGTTATACAGATGGGGTAGTACTTTGTCACTCACCCTAACTTTGGTTTTGTTATACAGATGGGGCAGTACTTTAACTTGTTACTCACCCTAACTTTGGTTTCGTTATACAGATGGGGTAGTACTTTGTCACTCACCCTAACTTTGGTTTTGTTATACAGATGGGGCAGTACTTTAACTTGTTACTCACCCTAACTTTGGTTTCGTTATACAGATGGGGTAGTACTTTGTCCAGCAGGTCCCGGATCAGTGAGGGTTTGTTGTGAGCTGCCGAGTTAAACGTGACGAGGGCGACCCTTCTGACGTTCAGGTCAGGGTCCTGTAGTGTCTTTAGGAAGTCACCAATACAGTTGCGTAGTAATGGGTCTATACCTTGTGGCTGAAACAAGATAAGCAACTACTTATTGAAGACTTACTACAGTTACATAGTTCGTCAAAAATAATTACCTTTCATACTGGAAGTGACATAATGCAAAGACTGACTGCTGACAGGAATGTAGAAATGTAGTTGTAATGATTTTTTTTTCAAATAATAATGACACTCAGACCAATGTTCCACAAAAACAGAATAACCAAATCCTTAACCCCGAGGGACAAGGGTGATAAATATAAGTTCAGTTGAAATAAAGCATTTCTTGATTGTTGTAAAAAAATAATTTATCTAATAAAGAAGACATTTAATTCATTAGAAATCCTAAAATGAAATTAATTGACAAAACATCCTCACAAAGTAATAACATACTTGATCAGAAATTGTAAACTTTATCGCCGTGACAACGGTACTCCTGGTGAGAGCTGACTGGCTGTCCAGGTGCTGTTTGAGACTGGAGAGAAGTGCGGTAGGGTCTATCAGGGTTAGTTTACCAAGACATTCAGACACAACGTTCCTTGTTCCCTCCTCTGGACATTCACAGTGGTGGAATAGCATCGTCCTGTAAATTATACGTCATACAGATGACATTCAGACTGGTTAAATAACATGGTTATGTAAATTATACGTCATATAGATGACATTCACAGTGGCGGAATAGCATCGTCCTGTTAATTATACATCATACAGAAGCATCGTCCTGTAAATTATACGTAATACAGATGACATTCACAATGGTGGAATAGCATCGTCCTGTTAATTATACGTCATACAGAAGCATCGTCCTGTAAATTATACGTCATACAGATGACATTCACAGTGGCGAAATAGCATCGTCCTGTAAATTATACGTCATACAGATGACATTCACAGTGGCGGAATAGCATCATCCCGTAAATTATACATCATTATTTACATTAGTGCTGCAACCCGCTATATGAAGATTACCAGCAGAAATGCTTTTCATAAAAGTATGAAAGCAATGGTTCTCGAGATGCAGCAAGTGGTTTAATTATGAAGTCTAGATCAAGCTTGTTCAATGAGATTCTTGTCGATCCAATTTGAATAACAAAACTCCCATGTTTTTGCCCAAAAATACCAAAAACTGTAACATGATTTCATTTAAATTGAAGTTAGGTATTTAGTATGATGGTTTGAGTGATGTGACCAACTTTCAATTCAATTGGATAATTATAACACTGTGAAAAGTGGACTTTAACACAAATGTTGATGCCACCACCAATCTTTATCCTCCTGTCACTATCAAATTGAAAATACCATGTGCTTGTTTTCAGTTGTATGAACTGTGTAGATAAATGCTTGAGTAAATACTTTGTCCATTTTTATACATTTATATGGACTTTTTATGTATATATATAGAAACTGCATATCCCTGTACAGTCTTCAAGTCAATGAAATGGCATTTTGAAGTTTATCAAAACACAATGTGGCTGCAATATACTTAACTCTGCATATTTTATAGTCAGTTGTTCAATTCATAATACAGGCCTCAGACCACAATAAAACTTCCGGGTCGTTGTACACGAATGTAGTACATAAGGACATTTCAGGTGGGTAAAAAAATATTTTTTTCCTGACTGACCTATAACAGATATGGACAGTTTCTTTTCATAGAATTGTTCAACAATATCTATTCTAATGACTAACTTTTGTTTGACACCGTTATCAAGTATATTTTTGCAGCTGGACACTTTGAGCGAAGAGGCTTGCGCATTGATATTTTGGGTATTTTCCCCTGTAAATGAAGGGTAGTGACATTCAAATAAAATTATCTTTTTAAAATGCCAATCATGAGGTACTTTCCAGCTCACTGTAGGTTCAGTTTGAATAGATCTACAACGTCAAATAAGAACCAGGCCCTGTGCAAATTTTTTTTAAAAATTTCAATTTTTGATTTTCTGGGGTAGTAACATATAGTACCATTACTTGTGGTCCGAGGCCTGTATAACAACCAGAAAAGCAAAGCAGTACTCTTCACACATTGAAATCAGTCAAGAGCCCAATTAGAGGGAATTCTAAACTAAAGGGTAATATGTACAAGCCTAACTTAAGGGGATATGTACCATTTTGATGCAAAGAGTTATACCTACCAGATAGTTTGTACATAGGGTTTCAGGTTGTCAACTCCTGTCGTAGATCCAGACTCACAACTTATAATCTGTAATCATAAAGACACTCCATAGAATTGGTAAAGTTTTTCCTCAAAGCGACTGACAAATGGCTCGAAGCCCAAAGTTTCTCACTGAGGAAGTTGCTACAAAAACTTATTAAAAAAAACACTCCTCTAAAGGACTTTTCAGAGTTAAAGTACACATTATTTTGAGTGACTTGACTCACAAAAACTTATAATCTGTTATCAGTCATACACATCATTTATACCTGTTAATCAGTAGTTCTAACAGAATAAACTGCAGGGCTTTATCAGGGGGTTTTGGGAATCGGACCCTGAGATCAAATTGGGAAAAATTGATCGACATAACAGCGATTTTGGAAATTTTGACAACACTATCATAACAACTAAATACATTATTACTTTTCTTAACTACTATTTAAAGCATTGTCAGTATGACATTTACAGCCCATCTTTCTTGTTTCTTATTTTTATGTCCCAAGAAGCTCCTCAAGCATGTAAAACCACCAAATTTTTTTCAAGTGTCTGAGAGGAAATTTGGAAAAAATCACACCTTTTTTTCATTGGGAATGGGTCCGTTTACCGGACCTAAAAAGAGGGGTGATAAAGCCCTGTACTGTCAACTCACATATTTTAGCAGTAATCTTATTTCAGCAGTTTTTGCGCTTAAAGCATTCCATTGAGTTATGATTGCGCTAATCCAGTGTCTGTATGTTGCTTTCAACAGAAAATATTGCATTTACTGTAAAAGTGGAATTTTTCGCATTGTGGAAATTTTCGCTTATTTCTCTGGCATTAAATTTCTGCGAACATACTAAGACCACTCTAACTCTTCAGTGTAATATAGTTTTATGGGTACACTGTGCATAATGGCATGACTGACTGCATGACAATTTCCACACTGCAAACAGTTTGGAGGCTGACTAAGCGTAAATTCCATGCACGAAAATATTTGCTTTTACAGTATCTGTCTAAATTTGACCATGCACTAAAATTTGAGTGGTCCAGATTAAGTTTGTTTACAGTAAATGAAACGGATACTAATTTTAACCTAATCATTAGAGTTTCCTATCATTCCTTCACTTACACCTGCACCATTGGGTCCTACTTACCTCTTTTAGAGAATGTAAAAGTAGATATTGTCGCTTTGGTTGGTTTTCTATTTCTTTCAATACAAATGGCAAAAACTTGTTTAAGTTGCCAACACTGACATTTCCTGAAGAAATAAACAAAATATAAATTTTGGATGATTCACAGAAATGAAAACTTAACACGACCAATATCATTTCAATTTGATTTATGTGTAGATGATGGGTTAAATACACCCTGGACACAATACAATGGGACGCACATGGATAACACTTAATACCTCCTCCCCCTTTTATGATGGAGAAGTGACACTGGAAATAATGTATTAAATAGAGGATTTTACAAGTGTCCATGTAATATGGAATTTATTGAACAAGTTAGATAATTTAATATATGTCACGAGCCTTTAGGCGAGTGTCATATTAAATTATTTAACGAGTTTAATAAATTCCATATTACATGGACACTCGTGTAAGGTCCTCTATTTATCACATAACTTATATTAATGAGAAAATACACAAAAACTCTCAAATTAATTCTCCATAAGAAAGGCTAATTTCTTGTTGACAGTACAATTTTCACTCCGGGGACAATCATATGACGCCATAAAGACATCATTTGTTAATGACGTCACATTAGTGTTATTACACGTGTGTAATACCATATTTATGATATGGCCGTATGACATGACTGAACGGGACAGTTATGTGATAAATACATACATTTTCTAGTGGTTATATTTTTTATTATATTTTTTGCAATATCTATGGCCTAAAAAATCTCATTCTTTACAAACCTTGCTAACAACCAAAGAAAAATATCACCTTTTTGTAACACTGGTGTCAGAAAATGCTCTCAAATGTTTGTGATACCATTTGCTAAAATTTTCATAGAAAATTTGGCCATGTCCCTGGAAAAATTCAGTACATCTTCACCAAATCCGAATTTGACCTACATCTTACAACTACATATTGAATCACGATTCAATATCTCTATCTGTTAAATACTTGTAATATCAGCAGAAACAAAATTAAGAAAGTGATGGCTGAGGGCAACACTATATGCCCTGGGCATTTTATGATGAGAGCATAAGAATAAGTTAAAGATTATTCTTTTGACAGGTTAGACAAAGAACAATTCACTACTTATTGATTACATTCAATACGGTATAGTTGCTTTTAAACGCGAGAGATTTAATTTTGCTGTATTCACGATCAAATAAAATTCTGTAAAACATAGCATCCTGTTAAGACTAATTACCATGAGAACAAGATTTAATTATCCCGACAGAGCGTGAAACTTTATACAAGTGAATAAGTTCCAATAAAAACAAGAAATGTCTATGAGACATAATGCCCCCGCTCCCATATGAAATTAGTTCTTCATGCTTGTTATGTATGCGAAGTTTGATGACAATCGCATCAGAATTTATTTAAATAAGCTTGTTATATTACCATGGGAGAGGACAAAATGCAGCGGGACGGGACAGACATGGGTTACACTATTTGCCCCCCCCCCCCCCCCATTTTCATGGTGGGGGGGGGGGGGGACATGAAATGTTCTGCCCGTGAAATTAAAGAACTGTACACATTTCTAAAGAAACCAAAACTAACTCTTACCGAGAGCGTAAGATGCAGCCGCCTTCACTTCCTCATTTAACGAGGAGAACGACTCTAATATGACAAGCTGGATCTCTCCATGGTTACTGACATCTCTGAGGAAATAGAGGTTACACATAAAACATAAAGAATTCCATGTTATTTGTCTTTTTACTTCAGGCTGTTCCAGAATTAACCATGTGGGAGGGTTGGGAGGCACTTTTTCAGAGACCCAACCACCCATCATTTATTAAAAGTGATTTGATATAGGGAGTTGTAGGCAACTGGTTCTAACCCCACCAACCATGATATATTAAAACAGGTGCTTTCCACCTCCCCCACATGATGAATTATGGAATAGCCCTTATAAATGTCAGGATCGTAAAGTACTAGTCACAATGGACAATAATGGTAGGGAAATTTATCCACTGGAAGTAAGGACAGTAGGCTAAAATAGTTGTGTTTTACATCCTATTAATAGCGAGGGTCATTTAAGGATGTGCCAGGTTTTGGCGGAGAAAAACCACTGACTTATGCCTAGTGCCTGGCAACAGCCCCTCTTAGGTCTCAACTTATGACACAGATGTGAAGGGCTAATCGGACACCTTACCCACCTGACCACTGTTCCCCCTCGACTTAAACAGACACAAACATAGGCTGCTTCCACTTATCTGGTTAATCTGGTTTGTCTGTTTTTTTATTTACGTCCTGGAGGTACAAGGTTTATGCAAGCTTTGTATCTCAAGACTTGTCTGAAAGTAGTGTCAAATCACTGGGTCCAACCTTATTCCATAAAAGACAAATTTGCATCAACCAGTTTGTGGCAAGCAATGTGGCCTAAGTTTGTACAAACCTGGTACAAATCAATATGGGAGGGTGGAGACACAACGTCCCGGGAGGTAGTAAAACGTACTGTAGATGTCCCGTCGAACCTGCCGTAGATACAGGTGTATGCACCAGGTCTCCTCGCAAAACCCAGGTAATGTACAGTAAAATAGGCAGTCCAACATGGAGGTTCTTCCAATAGTTCGATGTTTTTAATTGGAGCGCTGTTAACATGCTAAAAATGCTCCAATAAAAAACATCGAACTATTGGAAGAATCTCTGTGTTGGACTCCACATTTTATTGTACAAACTTGATACAAATATTATATGGGTCAAATTTGATTCAACCAGTTTGTGACAAACAAATGTGGTCCATGTGTATGTACAAACCTGGTACAAGTATTATGTTGGTAAACATGATACAGATATAATAAATTATAAATAAGTCAACAACACAGACATGATGTACTTACATGTGTTTTCCTATTTCTCCTAAAGCTAATAAAGCAAATAATTTGATAGAATCTGACGATTTGGCATTCTGAAAATAAAAAGAACAGAAATTATCATTACGTACAAAATATTTTATTTAATCAACATATCTCTAGTATTTTTTTATAGCTTAATTATCAAATCACAAATACAACAACGTCTCATCTCTATCAAGAGTTTTACATACCCCCGAGAACACCATTGTAAGTCAAAAACAAAACATTAAGTTACAAGTAAGAATATAAGACTCTTCCATATGCATGTATGTAAGATAGGGATATTCCACCCGAGGGGTCACAAAATGTGGTGAAACCTGAAGCTTGCCGAGGGTTTTACCACATTTTGTGATCCCGAGGGTGGAATATCCCTACCCTACATACACACATAATGAAAGAGTCTTTTTCTCTCATATCAACTACCCAAAATAGCTCAAAAATCATGAAAATATGTTTAAACAGGCTACCATTTTGAAATTTCAACTTTTTCCTTGAGCTTTTTTGACGAAAACGAATTAGACAGCGAGTTTAAGCATACCCTATATTTGCAAATAGTTTGCACAGAAAAATTAATCTCCTCTTCCTGGTGTTTATGGTTAAAATTTTGTGAAAGGTTTTAATTTTATCATGTTGCGTTTTCTCTTTCCGGCATCAGAGTTTACCATATTTGTGACGTCACATCATTGTTGAGCCATTGTGACGTCACGTCGCGTGAAATGCTATGTAAGATAGATTTTTCTTACATAGCTTTCTTACATGGGCAACCTCTATCCAACATGGCGAGATATGAGAGAAAGTCTAAGGTTGTATGCAGGGACTACTTACACAAACATCACTAACAAACTGGTTGACTACGTTGTTGGCCTGTGACGGACTCTTCACTGTCAGGGCCGCCATACATTTGGCTATGGAATGGAATGCCTGGAAGGGAAAACATTTCTGTGAGAAAACGTATTCATGAAGTATTTAATATTGGAAAGTGTTGCAAAAAGTATATCTTTTCAGCGATTTTTTTGCACTGAAACATTCAGCTTAATCATGACTGCGCAAACTACAGTTTCTGTACGTATGTTGCTTTCTAAATCACAGAGTATGCTAATTGATCATTACGCTAAACTGTTTAAATTTGGTCATGCCCTAAAATTTGAATGCACCAATATAAACATGTTTACAGTACCCGTCAGTTTGTAGACTGGACCTTTCACTTGTTCCTGAACAAGAATTACCTGCTTTTAGACAGGATATATGATCTATTTGTGAACAAGTATTTTTACTTCTTTCTGACTCGAGTCTGGTCATAACCTGTTTGTGAACAAGACACATTACATGTTTCTTACTAATTACATAGCCAGTTTCCAGTGGGCGCTAATGATAACTTACCTGTTTGTGGACAGCAAATGCATTACTAGATTGGGCACTGGGTGGGTTATAGACTGGGCGAATCAGCATCTGTAAAACACAAACAAGTTATACTTGTCAGTTACATGACTGATTATTGATGCATAGCTGTCAACAATGACATCAACAAAATGGCCCTTATTGTTACTCTGTGTTTCATTAATCATAAAGCTATTTTACTTCCAGCAATATGAACAGTAAACAGTTACTGCAAGAAGTCCTACATGGGGGCTGCTCTAGAATTAACCATATGGGAGGAGAGAGAAACTTTTCAGAGACCCCACTCTTCATCCAATATCAAAAGTGATTTAAATTAAGGAATGAAGGCAAATCTGGTTTAACCCTACCATTCATGATATATTAATACATCCCCCCCCCCACTTCCCACACACAATTTATATGGAATAGCCCTAAGCTTACTGAACAATTACTGGTATCAGGGATAACTGTTCCCCTGGTAACATATTTACAGTTACCCCCACCGATATAGTTTTGGAGATAAAACTTGAGCACATTTCCACCAGGACACTTTTGTTGACTGTGTAAACACCAGTCAGTTACAGCAACAGTATAACAATCCAAGGTCTAGGGCTGAATACTGGCCTATCTAAACCAAACAATCTCCAATATGGACCCAGACTTTGAAATTTTTTTGTTGATTTCATTCCAATTTTGTTCATAAACATCTGGCATGTTATGACTTTCTTTTGGAACTGATTTATCAAAGCTAAATGCAAATGCAAAAGTCTGTTTCCAATATACATTACGGTAGATTAGCGTATGCTGTCAAATCGGTTGAACTTGAAAGAAAACACCAGGTACAAATTTGAAACTAAAGATGACTACTTGAAAGTAAAATGCTGACTATTGGTAGTTTGTATTATCCATGGGTGAAAGTAAAAAAATCCTAAAAATGAAAATCTATTAGAATAAGAAAAAGCTGAAAAACTGGAAATAAATTTATTGACCATCCACGTGTCAAAAAACGGAATTCCGTCAGAAAACTATCACCCATGAATATCTCGTAATAAAACAATGTCAATCCAGATACAAATTTCAAGATGTATTACTTGGTGGATGCTAAAAGATACTCTTCTTGATGTTTTTTTCTACAACCCTATGCATTTTTAGCTCTGACAGTAGTTTGGTCAAAGTGTGCTAATTTATAAAGGAATAATTTTGTGCCACCTGTACCGTTTCAAACGTTCATTCAAATGTAGCCCTAGCTTATGGCAGTAATACAGTGATCCTTAAAATGATACTGATTTACTCATTCAATCCCGAAGACACATCTGCACTATTCCAATTCAAAAGTTTGAAAGATGATGTAACGCACACATACTGCAGTTTTTAATTTTAGTACAGTACTATTTGTTAACTTTTTTACCAAATTATAAAACAAAATGTGCACTATACATTGTTAAATGTTTCCAGTTTTATCAACATATAGATCTAAGCTATTTTTAAACAAAATATGCTATGATAAGTTTAGATATGGCTTAAACTATACACATCAACATATGTATTAACAAAATAAACACAATATTTCCATCATATGTCTCTGATTTCTAACATTCAAAACATTAAATCACAAAGCCACATACAAAGTACACTGGTACTTACTTGGATACATTCGACCTATAACCTGCAATAGATACAGTAAGCCGAAAAAATGAATTAAATTACATCATACAGCTATTTCGTCCTAAGTTATGTTTACCTGGAGTAAGTCTCTGAAGCCAAGTTTTGGGAGCCCTGTGGCCACCAGAGCCTGGAAGAACTCGAGGAGGGAGCCTAAGGCACCACCCTGGAGTAACGGGGACTGTATCAACAGCAGGATCTGTGGCAGAATCTCATTAGGAATGGTTGCCATACAAGATTTGTGGATCTTCGATATAGATGTCAACAAGTGCAACGTCAGCTGGAAACAAAACAAGGTTACAATTATCTTACATTCAGTCTGCACAAACATTCACTCGATAACCACTGCTTCGTAAATAATCGCCAACACTTCATAGCTATACTCGGACATATGTCTAATTTCTATGACGTTGACCATAATACATGCGTACGGAGCTATGCAAATCCTTCAATTTGGAACACAATTGTGCAGTCTGCAATGTTAGCCACTAGTCCTATGCCCATGACTAGTAAATGTTTGTTTGGACTAGTTGAAATTCATTGAAATTAATTTGAATTTCAATATATTTGTTAAAATAAACACTGCATTTTGCTTGTCCGGACTAGTACTTAAAATTGTTAATGTCACAGACTGATTGTGTGAGGTCATTAACAATAGACATGGGTGAAGTTAACAACGGTTTAGGCAAAAGAAACTGCATTTTCAACTCTGCCTAGAGTTTGGTCAAAGTGTTCATTTGTCATGGATCGATCTGTACCATCCTTACCGTTACAACCAAATACTTGAATGTGATCTAACACCTGTTACAACCAAATACTTGAATGTGATCTAACACCTGTTACAACCAAATACTTGAATGTGATCTAACACCTGTTACAACCAAATACTTGAATGTGATCTAACACCTGTTACAACCAAATACTTGAATGTGATCTAACACCTGTTACAACCAAATACTTGAATGTGATCTAACACCTGTTACAACCAAATACTTGAATGTGATCTAACACCCGTTACAACCAAATACTTGAATGTGATCTAACACCCGTTACAACCAAATACTTGAATGTGATCTAACACCCGTTACAACCAAATACTTGAATGCGGTCTAACACCCGTTACAACCAAATACTTGAATGCGGTCTAACACCTATCAGGTTAATCCAACAGGTCAGAAATGAAGTAATCTATAGTAGGTGGTTATAGGAGAAATGGACATCCATTTTTACCTGTGACACATGGAGATCATTCTCACTAATTAAAGGTGGCATTTCCTTCATCATTTCGTAGATCATTCCTGTTGTCAAGGCAGCACCTGGAAAGATACATTTCATCTCCTTCACTGTATTAAAATATCAACTCTCATTGTCAAATCAGTATTATCATTCAGTGGAAATTTATCAGGGTTTTAGGTTTTATGTTGTTTTACATCCCATGGACAGCTAAGGTCATTTAAGGATGGCAGGAAACTGATTTAATGCAATTCATATTGGTATGTGTTAAATGTATTATTTGTATTATAATTTAACTACAATCTGATTAAAATACAGATCCTTGTTCTCTTTCCTTTTTACAAGGATCTTACAACATCCCATAAGAGGTCACGTCACATTCAGATGACCTTTTACTTAACACTAAAATAATTTTCCAATGACCTGTCATTTTGCAGCAAGTCATTTGTCACATTATTCCACATGAACTTTTTGGTGACCAAGCTTTGTCACCTCAAAATTTCACTGTCAAGATTCTGACAGTAGTAATTTAATTGGCTAATGCAAAAGGTCATCAGGACATGACCCCCTATGGGATTTTCTCAGATCTTAACGCAGCAGAGAGAAGTTTACAGAATGGCGCAGAGATCAAGATATGATTTTAATCAGATTGCTTTAACTATTACTTTGGTAACAAAGACTTCCTCACAAAACCGGAGGAATCTCCCGAGAACTGACTACCACTGAGGTTACCTTATAATGAAACACCTACCGTAATTTTTACCCAGGACATCTAAACACGTCAGTGTGCTTAACTTCAGAGCTCTCTGGTTCTTCCTCAGGAAAGAGGCTAAAATTGGTATGCCTTCATCCTGCATAATAAAAAAGGTCAAAATAGGTATTCATCTTAAATATCTAAATCTTTGCATAATCTGAAAATTTATAAAATAATACGACTTTACACAGATGTCTTTTTCTTCTCACTTTCAGTCATAAGATAATTTCCATTAAATCATATCCCTTACCATATCTCTATGTCCTGACGGTGGTGTATTCTGGCAGCTATTGGCTACATGATATACTGTTTGTAAATAAATGTAGTTACCACATCTCATATAAATCTATTGAAATTTCCTGTAAACAAATTTTTGACTTTTAAAAAACTACTTTTCTCTTTTCCTTACGCTTGAGCCAATATTTCATGTAAACATATCAAAATCATCTAAAATATTTAATGAGCTCTAATGCTAAAAATTGGTGATCGAAAATAATTGCAAATCTCATCTCAACCCTTTAACCAAGAGAATATAAGTCAGATTGATCCCCAGAGTATCATAACCCACCAAGTCCTAAACATGGTCATTTAAGTGGAAAATGAAGGTGAAATCAAGAATCTGAAACTTGGCATGCTCTATTTATCCTTAGATAGTAACAGCAGTCATGTAAGTTTGGTTAATGTAGGATTTAAGTTCCTCAAAACTGACCTCAAACTGTTATTTTTTATATTTAACCACAGCATTATAATTATAACTGCAGTTTGATTTATCAACTGACCTCAACCATTCTGTTTAACCTATTGCGGATGCCACCGACATTTGAGGTATAGCAAAAGCCCCCCTTTAAAACTTTGCTGAGGTGTTTGGTTTATTTTTTTTTACGTCGTATTAACAGCCAGGGTCATTTAAGGACGTGCCAGGTTTTGGAGGTGGAGGAAAGCCAGAGTACACAGTGAAAAACCACCGACCTATGGTCAGTACCTGGCAACTGCCCCACGTGGGATTCCAACTCGCAACCCAGAGGAGGGGGGCTAGTGGAAGAATGTTGGAACACCTTAACCACTGGGCCACCGAGGCCCTTTGCTGAGATGAGCTTAAAAGGATGTTTCTCTAACTATATCACAACAATCTTACCAGTATAGGCCGTAGATCTATATTCAGTGGAGACCTGAAATGAAAAATAGCTTTGAATTGTTCGTTCAATATTTTTCAAGGTGAAATGCAATCTAAAATTGACAGTGTAAAAAATATACAAGTATTGCTTTTCCATCTTTTTTCCCAGAATCGCAAACATGTTTCCTCCCAGAGTTTCAAAACAATGATAAATTACTTGAATACATATGTGAAATTTGTGAAATAGAAATTGAAATGATCCACAACTCTGTGGTAGGTTGATTACCAGGACCACCTACCCTGCTATCATAGTGAGGGCTTTCACCGCGGTTAATCTTGTTATCTCATTCTTCAACCTTTCCAAGAAAATTGGTAAACATTCTTTCAGCTCTGCCGACAGACTGTCACCGAGGTTACGGATAATCTGGCCCCTGAAACAGATGAAATATCACAGTGATTAATTTTCCATATTCAACATTCATTAATTTACACCGGTATCATCAAGAGAAACAACCTAGAAAGGAAGAGGATATAATCTACAAGGAACGCTTTTGTGTATCCAGTACAACCTATATAATTATACATCCTTTTGATTATCAATAAAAGAGCTTGAATTGAAATACATATAAGCCAATTATCTTCACCCAGGTTGTCCTCAGAAAATTTTGCATAGGCATATCAATCCAAACCTTGCTTGGTCAAAACTAAAATGCTGACTGTCGCTAGTTTGAATGAATTATACATAAAAGAAGGCTGATACACAAATTTTTAAACATTTTATGAACTTGAGTGAAAAAATAAAGAGGCACACATTATCTTGATTTCTTTTTCATTTTGAGCTGAACTATGGTTACCGTAATAATAACTCATTCACCCCTGAAGTCACTTTGGAATCATCTAATTCAGTGGTTGGAATAGTCCATTCTGAAATTTTAGGGGTAAATGTGTTAAACCAAGATCAGCCCTCTTTCGGACCGAGTGTGGGTTCATCACTTTATACTTCTGCACTTTGTGAACAGTTCCAAGAAACTTTAATACTCTGACCCTACAATGTTGTATTGATCACACATACATGCAGGATATTGCTCTTTCCTTGACTTCCTGGTCTATGTCAGCGGCCTTGAGTCTGGCCAGAGTACAAGTGTAGAGGTCCTTCACATACGGCTTGTAGTCAAACTTCACAGGAACTTCTAAAACAACATACAAGGTGAGTCATTTACATACTTCATGATATAATGATAACAAGAGGCCCAGAGGGCCTGTACTGCCCATCTGGATAAATTGATATCGAGGTAATCATGGTAAAATATTTTTATCTCAATTCACTGTTTTAAAGCTCGACCGAGAACTAAGGCTAGGGCTGGGCTAGATCCTTACATCAATGATAATATTAAGATTGTGTTTGTTTCTGTATAGTTTTGGGGTGGGATGTCTTCAAGGGCATGGCAAACCCTAACGTCATATCTAATATCATGTTTGTGATCGTCTCTTTATGATCGGCAATTGAATATATATAGTTTTGGGATGGAGATCTCTACTGTTTAAAAGTTATGGCTCAAGAGTCAAATCTGCAAGGGCGTGGCAAACCCTGGGTTCAAATCTAAAATCATTTTGTGATCGACTTTTTATGCATAGCAATTGTACAGTAAAACTTTGTTATATCGCCACCTTCTGTTCTCAGCGATTTTGGCGATATAACGAGTTTGGCGGTATATCGGGTTCGACATTCAAACCCAAGTTTCCCGAATTTGAATGGTTTCATGATATTGTTTTCATAATAACTTCCGAAACTTACCTGTAGAAAGACAACAAAGGAATAGCCATAGTTAATTGATTCCATGTGTGTACACGCGGTCACCTGTCAGTCGGCAGTCAGTCACGTAACAATAACATCTCAACGCGTCCTTCTGACCTCAATTTGGCGATATTAACGAGGTCATGATAGTGTTATTTTAACCATTAGTTCTGGAAATATTATGACGGATGGCGATAAGCGGGTTTGGCGGTATAACGGGTGGCGATATAACAGGGTTTTACCTAGGGGTCAAGATGGAAGTCGGTACAACTTACCTAGGGGTCAAGATGGAAGTCAGTGCCACTTACCTAGGGGCAGAGATGGAAATGGAGTGAATGGGTGCGACTTTATTAGAGGTCAAGATGGAAGTCGTGGGACTTACCAGGTGTGGATATGGAAGTCGGTGCGACTTACCTAGGGATTGAGATGGAAGTCGGTACAACTTACCTAGGGGTCGAATAACCTTGACAAGCTGCTGAGTGACCAGAAGAGCCTCTGAGGTAATTTTGTAGAAAGGATCAGCCACAGAATGAACTACAGGCTGTAAACATATAACATAAAGATATGTCCTTTCATTTCTTATATCAACACACAAAAAATCTTCAGCTAAATATTTACTCTAATGTTCCGGTCTATTCCAGTAAAACATTCCATCTGTACCTAGGACCTACGAAATGTAAATCACTTCTGTCAAGGGATGGGCTTTTTGCCTGTAATGACTATTGTACATCAGCATAAAATATTAATAAACTCTGTTGGTGATCCCCGTAAACAAACCCTTGACTCCAAGAATTAGACAGACATTTTACTGAAATAGTCTTGACACAGAAATACAATATAATTATTTCCATGATTTATGATTATGTAGGTTTGTTTACTGTGACACCAGGAAACTTTACCAGTTCAACATTTGCCTGTTTGACTTCCAGGAAAAAAATTATGAAGTCGTCATGGCAGCAAAAATTTGGTACACAGGACAATTTCTAATATAAATATATGTAAAAGAAAGCCAAATTAACACATGACAAATACCGATTTTACCAGCGAACGGCAAATAATTAATATATAAAATTCCATATTTGGAAATATACCCCACTTACCGGCACAAGGACTTTGATGTGTGCATGAAACACGACTGGATTATGATGAGACAAAATACAGTTGAGGAAAGACAGTGTATCAATCTTCATGTTGGAGCTTGAATTCTTGTCCCTGCACAGACAAAAACCAGGAAATCATTAATGGGCTCATGACTATATTAACATAACTTATCAGCTTGCAACTTCGGCATAATGTGTTCCCTGATTTAATAAACTTTGACACTAACATCTTGTTTATCTTGTCAGAGTATGGAAGTAATCCATGAGGTAGTACCAGGTCCTGTGTATATACAATATACCTACCCTATGGAGTACTGGATACCTGGTACCAGGGCCTGGAGGTGGTCTGTCAGGGCCCCTGGTAGTACCAGGACCTGTGTATATACAATATACCTACCCTATGGAGTACTGGATACCTAGTACCAGGGCCTGGAGGTGGTCTGTCAGGGACCAAGGTAGTACCAGGACCTGTGTATCTACAATATACCTACCCTAGGGAGTACTGGATTCCTGGTACCAGGGCCTGGAGGTGTTCTGTCAGGGCCCCAGGTAGTACCAGGACCTGTGTATCTACAATATACCTACCCTAGGGAGTACTGGATACCTGGTACCAGGGCCTGGAGGTGGTCTGTCAGGGCCCCAGGTAGTACCAGGTCCTGTGTATATACAATATACCTACCCTAGGGAGTACTGGATACCTGGTACCAGGGCCTGGAGGTGGTCTGTCAGGGCCCCAGGTAGTACCAAGTCCTGTGTATCTACAATATACCTACCCTAGGGAGTACTGGATACCTGGTACCAGGGCCTGGAGGTGGTCTGTCAGGGCCCAAGGTAGTACCAGGTCCTGTGTATCTGCAATATACCTACCCTAGGGAGTACTGGATACCTGGTACCAGGGCCTGGAGGTGGTCTGTCAGGGCCCCAGGTAGTACCAGGTCATGTGTATCTACAATATACCTACCCTAGGGAGTACTGGATACCTGGTACCAGGGCCTGGAGGTGGTCTGTCAGGGCCCCAGGTAGTACCAAGTCCTGTGTATCTACAATATACCTACCCTAGGGAGTCCTGGATACCTGGTACCAGGGCCTGGAGGTGGTCTGTCAGGGCCCCTGGTAGTACCAGGTCCTGTGTATCTACAATATACCTACCCTAGGGAGTACTGGATACCTGGTACCAGGGCCTGGAGGTGGTCTGTCAGGGCCCCAGGTAGTACCAGGTCATGTGTATCTACAATATACCTACCCTAGGGAGTACTGGATACCTGGTACCAGGGCCTGGAGGTGGTCTGTCAGGGCCCCTGGTAGTACCAGGACCTGTGTATCTACAATAAACCTACCCTAGGGAGTACTGGATACCTGGTACCAGGGCCTGGAGGTGGTCTGTCAGGGCCCCTGGTAGTACCAGGACCTGTGTTTCTACAATAAACCTACCCTAGGGAGTACTTGATACCTGGTACCAGGGCCTGGAAGTGTTCTGTCAGGGCCCCTGGTAGTACCAGGACCTGTGTATCTACGGTATACCTACCCTAGGGAGTACTGGATACCTGGTACCAGGGCCTGGAGGTGGTCTGTCAGGGCCCCAGGAAGTACCAGGTCCTGTGTATCTACGGTATACCTACCCTAGGGAGTACTGGATACCTGGTACCAGGGCCTGGAGGTGGTCTGTCAGGGCCCCAGGTAGTACCAGGTCCTGTGTATCTACAATATACCTACCCTAGGGAGTACTGGATACCTGGTACCAGGGCCTGGAGGTGGTCCGTCAGGGCCCCAGGTAGTACCAGGTCATGTGTATCTACGGTATACCTACCCTAGGGAGTACTGGATACCTGGTACCAGGGCCTGGAGGTGGTCTGTCAGGGCCCCAGGTAGTACCAGGTCCTGTGTATCTACAATATACCTACCCTAGGGAGTACTGGATACCTGGTACCAGGGCCTGGAGGTGGTCCGTC
Organism: Mimachlamys varia; assembly: GCA_947623455.1. Taxonomy (NCBI): domain Eukaryota; kingdom Metazoa; phylum Mollusca; class Bivalvia; order Pectinida; family Pectinidae; genus Mimachlamys; species Mimachlamys varia. Next base: position 33,884,867 of record OX392540.1, read on the forward strand.
AGGGCCCCAGGTAGTACCAGGACCTGTGTATCTACAATATACCTACCCTAGGGAGTACTGGATACCTGGTACCAGGGCCTGGAGGTGGTCTGTCAGGGCCCCAGGTAGTACCAGGACCTGTGTATCTACAATATACCTACCCTAGGGAGTACTGGATACCTGGCACCAGAGCCTGGAGGTGGTCCGTCAGGGCCCCAGGTAGTACCAGGACTAGTTCTGTGAGGAGACTGAAGCAGCCTTGCCTAGTCTTGACACTTTTCTCTTTGAGTTGTTTGTGTATGGCTTTTACAATGTCGGGAATCTGTCCCTGTAGCTGACATAGGGGTCTGTAACACAAACAACTAATACTGTTAATCACTTAATGCCATCATTTAGGATTTAGGATTTGAATTTGGAATAGGTTCAATAAAAAAAGTTTTTCTTTGTTTTAAACAACTGTACTTCTTTTCTGTCATCTGTTTTATATTAAACTACTTACACTTCCAAGATTTTTCTTCCCTTGAGAAAAGTATAAACTATATAAACTTATTTCATTCGTGGCTACTAACTTTCGTTATTTTATCACAACTTCTTCAATGCAATCATATTTTACTTTGTTTTTAATGCAAAAGTCGCAAAAGTAAATTGCACGCTAAAGGAACTTGGGTCTACAGCATTCAAAACAGCACTATACATTTCTGTGGAGTGTCAAATGACTTACCCGCCATCCTGGTCCATTGCGTCAGGGTCTGAAGTAATGTTTGGTCTTGTCTGCCGTAACAGTGTGATGTAGGCATGAAAAATATCAGCCTTGACATTCTCTTCTCTCTCTACAACGAACACATAGTAATATATAGAGGATCTTACACGAGTGTCGATGGAATTTGGAATTTATTTAACAAGTTTTATAAATTCCATATTACAATGACACGAGTCACATATTACATTGATACAAGTGTAAGATTCTATTTATTACATAACATATATTTATGAGAAAATTCACAAACTCTCAAATTATTTCTCTATAAGAAAGGTAAATTTCTTCTGTGACAGTACAATTTTCACTATCGAGTCAATCATATAAAGGCGTTATTTGTTTATGACGTCACAAAAGTGTTATTACATGTGTGTAATACCATTTTCATGACATGGCCGTATGACATGACTGAACATGTCAGTTATGTGGTAAAAAAACTTCTGCTGTGGTTTGTTGTTTTTTTTTAAGCCATGTATCAAGAATGGATTTGTTGACACTTCAGTATTCCCTGATTTTGACAACAGTGTTGGGATTTTAATTATATTTTTACCTTTAAATCTTGCTATGAGAGCTGGCGACACTGTTCTGTAAAATTCTACCAACATCTCGTGTCGTGTGCCAATAATGGCGTCGAGACATTTGGCGGCTGCTCGTCGCACCTTCCAGCTCATGTCATCGTCATCACTGTACTCCTCTTCATCATCACTGTAACGTCATCATCATAAATTAGGGTAGACGGACTACCACATTCGACATAATAGGTTAACCTAAAATGCACTCATACCTTTCTTTCGTGAAAGAGGATGTGTGAACTATTATTCAAAATCTATTAAAAGTTCTTATCTCACTGATCCGCTTATACAATCTTCAGTTTTTTTTACCAAAGACTCTTTTCTTGTGCTTGGTTTAGTTTTGTTTATTTTGTTTTACATCCTATTAACAGCCAGGGTCATTTAAGGATGTGCCAGGTTTTGGAGGTTGAAAAAAGCCGGAGTACCCGGAGGAAAACCACCGACCTACAGTCAGTACATGGCAGCTGCCCCAAGTGGGATTAGGACTTGCAACCCAGAGGTGGAGGGCTAGTGGTAGAATGTCGGGACACCTTAAACACTAGGCCACTGCAACCAAGAGGTGGAAGGCTAGTGGTAGAATGTCAGGACACCTTAACCACTCAGCCACCACTGCCCCTTTTCTAGTGAAACAAACACTGTTTTTCTACGATTTCAAATGGAAACTTGTTCCTGTACATGATTTTATGAAATACATGTACACAGCTTTTAAGTTTTTTGTAAGAGCACTGAGCATTTATTAGCTTGAGTGTGGTATTTCATACAAGGAAATTTTCACTGTGGTTTAAGTTTTCTGTTTTTTAACCACCCTTGTTCATAATTACAAAAATCATTAGTAAGCAATACATAATGCATAGCAATACATGGATAGAGCAACATCAACACAGGACAAATATTGGCAACTTAAATTTACCTGTATACATCATCATTAGACAATTCATTTACCTGTGATGAAACAATTGTGCCAATTCATAACATTGTAAATAATATTATTTACTTGTGAGAAAACAACAATTGCATTGACAAAATCCAAAGAAAAGAATAGACTTTCCCTACATACCCCTCTAAAGCCTATCATGCAAGTTGAAGCAGAAAATATATTTTGGTCCAAGCCTACTTAAGACTAAGACTTTTTTAATCTTTTTGAACCCTTTCAACACTGTGGACCACAATGGACTCGTATCAATACATGGTAGAGTTTACTAAAGTTATATATGGGTGAAATTACAGTTTACTTACTCTTCTTCCTCCTCATCTTCCATTTCCATGGCATCACCGTCATCGTCGTCGTCATAGTTATAGTTGGGATCGTGACAGATGTACCGCAGACAGATCTTTATGATCTACAAACAAAAGTTGTTTCTAGTAGTTAGGTTGATTTCCAATTTATGTCTAAGTCACTTATTCATCCCTGAAATGTCATACTGAACATTTCCAAGCTTTGGAAGAATTCAAAAGTGTTTTCAGGGGGGAATGAGTTAAATTTTCTAAGGGTCAGGAAGGGAAGCGGCCATGACATTACCCGTAAGACTTGGCATATTTAAAAGATTTACATGATCCATTCAGAAGATCCGACTCATTTCAAAAGCTGTTGAGATGAATATGATCCTTATTGTGGTTTGATTTTTCCTGATTTATGACTGAATTTTTTGAAAAATCATTTGACAATTCATTTCCCATCCCATTTGTTGATTAGACTGCGTACCATAAAAGCCAATATTTTCATGTGTGACATTTTTTCTTAGTCAGCCAACAAACTGTTCGCAGTTTGGAAATTTTCACGCTGTCAGTCATGCTGTTTTGCACTGTGTACCTTTAAAGCTATTATACACTGTAGAGTTTGGGTTGTATAAAATATGTTCGCATGTAGATATATTCACAATGATTTAATGCAAAAAAAAATATTTCCACAAACAAAAATTTCGCTTTTACAGTATCTTACAGAAAGTAAATTATCCCTGTTCTTCAAAATCATTTAACCAATGTACAAAAATATGAGCTAACCATAAAATAAATGTGTTCTTCCAGTGATCAATCTACGATTATTTTTCATGGGGCCTTTTCATTCTATTGCTAAAAACAATGGGTCCCACAATGTTCAATGCAACTATTTCTGGAAATTCAACAGGTCCTTTCGAAATTCTATGAGTACAGGACTCGGGATGTGCACATAGATTTATTGCTGAACTTTACGACAACTTGCTTTAGGTGTTATCATCACATCCAGTGACATACCTCTGTGACAAACGGTGAAATTTCCTTCGGACAACGCCTCACAAATGACTCGAAGGCCTGTAGACAGTACTCTCTCAGCTCATCGTCCTCCTCCTTACAGAATCGCACAATTGGTGGTACCATCTTCTGTAGGTGTTCTCCGAATCTGTGTCCTGCCTGTCGACTACAGCAAAACATAACACTTCTTACAGTAACGTACCAAAGCAGAGGGTAAAAATTGTCTTTTTAAAAAACCATTAAATCCATTTACTTTTATTTATCAGTCTGCAACTCCAGGTTTCACTGTATTTGTTTTTATTCAGGGCCATGTCAGGTTTGGGCTGTGGAGGAAAGCTGTAGTTCCACAAGAAAAAACGCTGACTAAAGTCAGTACCTGGCAACTGCAACCAGTGATTTTGTTTCCCCATTTTTAAAGCCGATTAAAGGCTGTTTCCCCCCAGTCAAAATTTTAGGTATTTTCCCAAAATGAAGCAATATTCAACAATATTTTCCAAATTTCTGAAAATCCTACTATTTTTTCCCAATTCAAAAAGACACAGGCTGCTGTAAGAACAAGGTAGCAAAAAGACTGGCCACACATGGGTGTCAAACCTGGAACCCAGTGGTGGAGAGCTAGTGGTAGCAGAATGTCAGACATCTTAACAACTTGGCCAATGTGGCCCTATTTTACTGCATCTATATAAAGCAATCAATAACATGAAAGAAATGTATAAATCATAAACAATACATTTGTATATGATAAATACAATCCCCAAGATATATCGCAATCAAGTATAAGACTAGCTATTGGTATATTTTATTCACATAAAATCAAACTTGTGCAATTGACCTTTAATATCATAACATATTCCAAGGGTGGTAAGAATGTAAGTGAGCGTAATGACTGGAATTTCCAGGATGAACAAGAGATCCCGGAGGGATCTTGGTACCCACCATTGATAATTTTTCATTCATTCTTAGAAAGATGGATCTTTTCCCTTCTTATTTTAACTTTCATTTAAGTATTTTATCTTAGTGCTAAGAACTTTTGTAAATTCTTGTGAAAATTAATAATAGTTGAAAGAAGGTGTCTAATCAGGAGTTTTGTTTTTCTGATAGGTTCCAAAATCCAAAACTTTAAGAGAGATCCATCTCGTATTTACTAACATGGGGAACCTGCATATGAAATTTAGGAAAGATCCATCCAATACTTATACAAGATATAATGATAACAAATTTTCATTGTCACTATTCAAGATGGCCGCCTTTTCAGCCATTTTGTTTTTCCGATCAGTCCCAAAATCAAAAGGGCAAAACTAGGGACCAAGGGGAACCTACATATGCAATGTGAGAAAGAAATAGAAATAACAAGAATTCTTTAAGGACGGACGGACAACGGGCGCAGGGTGATTTGAATAGCCCACTATTTGATGATGGTGGGCTAAAAATACAGCGATGATGAGACTTTGCTCCCATCAGGCTAGCTTGTCCTATTACCTGATGGTACCAATACATTGTATGTAGGTCCTTGTGGTGGAGGTGGTGGCATTTTTGTTCAGCTCTGTCAGTAAAAACTCAATCAGCTCCAGAAACAGTGGGTTGTTACAACTCATCACCAGATACCCTGTCAACAGAAACCAACTTTGTAAACTAATTCTCCCCTATAGCCCCTGGTTTTACCGATATTGTTTAAATAACTGGTCAGATGTAAACCTGCCAACACCTATTAGAGCTGTCGTCTTTAGGATAAATTCTCCTCAAAGTTTACACATCGTTCAGAGATCTTGGCCTTTGGGCCAGCTTACAAAAATGGATGTCATTAGATGTTTTTTTTAAAAAGGCAAAAACTGAATTACAGGTAAGTAAAGGCCCCATTCCTGACTGTAAACCTTTTGATGGTCAATTTTAAGTAACAGTAATAATACACCCACATCATTAATAACACTTGACAGGTCATTCAAGTGCTATTTCCAATATTGAAAAATCTTTCCCAATTCCTACTGCAAGATAATGTATGTAAATACTGTAGAAATAACCTTACAGTTAAACCATAATTCACAATTGTATCTGATATTCTATTACAAAACCTATCCTAAATATCTAATCTCTAACCCTTCATTCTAACAAAATTTCACACGATTGATGTGCAAAACAGGATTTTGTAGGAGAAATTACCGATAGCGATGATGGCGCGTTTCCTCACAGCTAGACGCTGGCTAGAGAGCTGTGGTAGGAGGGACTGCATGATACTGGGATGGAAGCTGATGAGAAGACCTGAAGTACAAAAATAATTATGTAAATAGTAACACCAGTCTTTATTTTACCACCGAATTATGGTGGCTTCCCCAAGTTAAAAAGTGGGTATGCCTACCCAAAATTACTTTTATCCTTTTTTTTTAAATCGAAAAGTGTCATAATCATCTTCATACTATTTTTGTGAAAATATCAAAATCCTCTTAAGTTAATGAGGTCATAACTCAGGAAAGCAACAGATGGACATTTACCAAATCTGCATTTGCATGTTATTTTCTTGAAGTTACATAACATACCATACTAAATTTCAATATTTCTATCAATTAAGGAGATCATGAGCGGAAATGAAATTATGATGAAACGTGGCCATGAGTACCAGTATATGCCCCGGACATTTCATGACATTCCCTGTTCTTAGAATTAGAGTATGCCTACTATTAAATTAAGTTAACCTGGTTCATTTTGTATCCATTTATGATTAAGCAAGTCTCCTGGTATATCTAAAGCCTCTAATTGTACGTACCTCCAAACCGACTCAGCAAGTCTCCGAGTATGTCTAAAGCCTCCAACTGTACAGACATATCTTCTTGCTGTATTGTAAGAAAGCCATTAATCAAATTTAATAAAACTGTTTTACTGACACTAGAATTTATCAAATATGTGTTGATTTTTACCAATGCTCCAAATTTTAATCAAATTTCCTAATATTCTTTTTATCTCTAATGAATTACTGAAATATACTGAATTTCTGATACTGGCAACAAATACACAGAGGCTTTATCAGATGGAATTTTTTAAGCAGTAAATACAGACAAATTTTGAAAAATTACACTTTGCTTATTCTCGAGCCTTTTATCATAATGCATGAAAAATCCCCACCTTAGCGATAGCACTCGTCAGTCGTCCAGTAATCTTCTTACAAATACTGGCGGCCAGGGCAGTTGAGGACGGCGGCAATTCACTGATGACCGTCTTCAAACCTTAACATTGTATATAGGATATTTTTTATGTTTGTTTTTATTTTTCAATGATTTTACACAAATGTATATTACCATTTCATAACACATGTAGACTTCCATTCCTACTCACACACATAAACAGTACACCATTGTCAACATCATGACACCACACACTAGACACATTGCATACAGGAAAGAACCAAGGAACAGGCTATTTTGTCATAAATCACAACTATACATACCCTTGGATGCCTTGTTGTAATCTAATCCACTGTGAGTGAGCACAACTTGGTAGAGAATTGTATTTTCTTTCTTTTTTTTAAAGATATGATAATCTCCCATTATTTCTATCTTAGATATAGGCCTATCTCAAAATTGTTATCTCCCTTGTTTGCATATCATGGCTACACTAGGAAGTGTATTTGAAACATTTGCGCCATGTAATTATGACTTTATAATGGGGATGACGTTATCCGAATGTCACATGGCACCAAATCATAACAAAAACACTTCCGGGAAGTCCATCTTGTATCCACTACTGTGGCCTATCAAGGGGTATAACAACACTTTCGGAAAAACTTGTTGTGACAATAAGGCAAACACAAAGGAGATTTACCTATACTGGAGATATCACGGAGCTGTTCCTTGGTAGAGATCATGTTGTTACACAGCGTGTCTACAATGGTCTCCACCTGGAACTCTTTCACCTTGTTCACCAGAGGGCCAAGGCTTCAAAAACAAACATATTCATAGCATGATAATTATATTCCTCTTTAAATCATATCATTTATAATGTCAAGTGATTGTTATTGCTTAACCTCCATCTACCTTGCCCCATTAATCCACTCTATTGTCCAAATTTCAATACTATCCTCAATCCCTATTTCTTGCTCCTATGATGAATCAATGAAAGTTCACATTTCATAGATGACTTAGAAGAACTTTAAAGATAATTGAATCCCAACACTAATAACGTAGATGCATTAAAAAGAATCACATTAAACTAATCAATGCTAATACACTAACTTCTGCTTCTTAAATAATTGAATTGATTGTATAGACTGACTAACAAGCAAAACTGTCAATGAGCCAAAACTAGGTAAAACAAATTTTTGAAAAAATGAAACCCCAACACTGTTTTCAATATTTACATGTTACTTTTTGACTATGTAACATAACTCAGCAAGTTAATATAAAAATTTCTTTTAGCAACGAACCCCATCCTCAATATCCATAGGTTATGCTCACCTATACACTCTCCTTATCCCTGGAATATGTCATAGCAAAACTTAAGATACAAGGCAAGCTGTATTTGATTGGTCTCATGTAAAAACACCTAACCTATTCCTAGAATGAAACCTGTCCTTTAAAGATTACAGAGGAGAGACAACTGACTTCAAAGCCAGGAAGTATTACCGCTAGACAACCGCAAGATTCTTTTAATGTACATCAAAGGATCAAATGCAAAAAGCGCAAGTTACAAGCATAACCGGGAGTATCAAGGATGACAGAATTAACCCATGTACCTGAGCAGGAGAACATGTACAGTTCAGACAATATGGGCCAGGACGCAGTTGTGTTGTACCTTAAATTTGATGTTGTACACAAACACTATTAACAGCTAAAGCTTGAGAAAGCACTTTTTAGCCGTCACATACAGCTAACAAAATATAATAGATTTGTTAATGCAATCAGGGATCATCCAAGTACATGTTGGAGTTATCGGCTTGATCTACACCATACTGTATAAACAAGTACCCCATTTGTTACAGTACTGGCAAACTATCACAGGTCAGGTGATCTATGAAATATACAATTTTGTCATATCACTCACTCACTTTTGTATAAAGGTATAACTTTGATATGATTTCAGAAGGTATTTGCTTCAGAAAAAATATTTCTTTATGTTGTGTATTTACCATTTTACAGCCAAATTCTGAACTTCTCCATTTTTGTCTTCCAGAAGTTTCAACAGCATTCTTACAACCTGTTATTTGTAAATACAATAAAGTATTACTATTTATCTATATGAAAACACAAAAACTAAATTTGTAGATATTAATGGATTAACATATTCTGAAGTACTTGCCCTAAAACAATGTGTACTAAATTCTACTAGCACAAACTATATTTTAATAAAAAAATTAATATTTTCAAAAAAAAAGAAGGAATTAATTTTCACAGATCATGACATCAAATTTAACACAGAAACCCTAGTATGCATTGGACTTGTTGAGGTATACACATTTGACAGTTTTTTTGCTTAACATAGACTTTTTAATGAATCATTAAAGCATATATTTCCATTTTACAAACATTATTTTTTTTAATCAGGGCACAAAAATATGCTTCATAAGACCAGACAAAAAAATAATTCTTTGTTTACAGTAACATGTTAGAAAAACTTTGAAAATTGCCTTCAAAAGTTGACTGTAGACACAAAATATCAGGGCAGGTTAGAATTAATTCAGCTGTAAAATACAGCAAGTATATCAATCAGGACCTAAATGATAATAATTTGACCTACTTTTCTTTCGCTGTCATCATCCAACTTGATGGAATCTTTCTGTAACTCTGTCATCAAGTCATTGGTGGCCATGAACCGGAAATCTTTGTCATTGGAGGTCATCTATGAATGATAGCAAAAAAATGGAAATATTAATAGAAGTTTGAAGCATCTATTAACAGCTAAGGTTATGATCATTTAAGCTGAAAGCAGTGTTTTTCCCAACTCACAAAAATCTGCAATTTGACTCCTTCAATTGATTCCCAAAAATGTATATTTTAAAACTAAATGACTTTTAAAACATCAAATTTTTCGCCCCACTCAATCCCGTTCTCAACTTTTAAGGTGGCTGATCGTGACTATAGAGCTCATTACCTGGAGGAGGTACCAGTCTGATAGAATTTTGTATTAGATTTAAACAATAGCCAATATTGATCAATAGTAATAATACTTCAATACACCTTTTCCGAGATACAAAAACTTGTTTGACCTGGACGTGGATAAAGAAATCGGTGGATTGATCATGTGACCACTTTTTCTCCATGATCGCGGCATTGATAGCCGAATGACAGCTAGACTCAATCGTTAATTTTTTTAGTCGCATTAAGTCAAATTGGGATGAAGCAAAGGTACAGACTCTAAACTTAGCCATGGTGTATTGTGCCTAGATGTGTAACTGACAGTCGTAAAAGCAACAACCTGGAAAAATATCCATGGATGCAAAATGTAACGTTCAGATCTTCTCCAACAGCAAAGAGACAAGCACTGTGGATTGCAATCATCTCTTTCAATAAAAGACAAAGTAAGATCATCAGTAACTTCAGCTAATGTTACTAACGCCTCTTTTGTTTTATTTGAAATTGTGATCCCTCTTTCGGCCAAAAACTTTTCGACTCACTTACCGTCATTGAAAACTTCTATTTGGCCGCCTTTTTGTTTTCTAAGTGCCCTAAACAAAGTCACATGCTGATGAAAGTCACATGACTAAACCGACTGAAAGTTGTATCCCGGAAATGGCATATTAGAAATCAATGTAAGGATGGTTAGGCAGCTGTTGTTCTTTACCAAACAGGACCAGCGGGGTAGATCCTTAGTGACCAGATAGCTCAAGTGGATGACAGTTCATATAAGAGTTCAGAAGGTCCTGGGTTCGAACCATGTCTGGACATGTGTTTTTCCTCTCATGTTGCAGTTTTTATAATTCAAGTAATATGTTTAAATGATCTCCCTACTTAAAACTGTCTAACTGTTAGAGGTTTAATTATTGTATGTTTCGTGGAAATTTAGCTAACATATAGTGGAACAGGAGGAAAAATGCACAGCCAAACTGAAGTTCAAACTCTGGACCGTCTAAACTCTAGTGGACGTTCAAACAATTGAGTTATCTGGTTGCTGACGATCGACACATTCTAGATCTCTTACACTTTTTAAGTCTCGAGCCCTCTGACAAGTCTCATTTGAAAATTACATATGATAGGAAGATGAGGAAAATTAAAAGAAGACTGTCTAAAAACACTTCTTTCAATTTACAGACCTCAAAATATATATAATGACAAAACAACAACGGCAAACAAGAATTGGGCGAAATGGTCCGACTCGGCAATGAAAAATATCACACAGCTTCTGGACCCACACAGAATCAGCTGGACTGACATCCGACGATTTTGTAGTAAAATACTTGGAACAGTCACTGACCTTACTATTGTATAGTATACATTATGTATTCACGCCAAGCCTTCAATGTGTTGTTTTATATACAAAACTAGGATCATATCTCTTGTCAACAAACCGTGTCCTGACCAAGGATTTGTTCCGAGTTCCTTGTTCACCTATCCGCACTAAAAAAACATACATGCATCTTGTTAAACACATACAATATCCCCATTTCCGTCAAAGCAAAATTCTCATTTACAGAATTACTCAAAGTCGGTATCTCATACTGACTTTAATGGTTTCATTATAACAAAACATGCATTTTCTTGCAAAGCACCCCCCCCCTTTCCAAAGTTTGATGGCGGCTGACCGGCATGAAATCACACCATCTCATATTTATTGTCACGTACCTTCTCCAAAAGATTTGCGATGTGATACGAAACACTGGCCATTGTGGAGTTTTAAGTGTGGTGCTTTATGGCCCTGACAAGATTTATCTATTTTTCCTTTCCCGATTCAGTCGCTGAATGTTTTCTTCCAAGATCCATGCGCAAAATAGCCGACACACTAACGCCACCTCTGTTTTGTAAGGGAAGTAACTCCAATTGGTCTGTTAAAAAATCAGTTCGGCGGACTATTTCTCATCGTCGGAAACCCACGGTACACTTCCCTGACGTATGCAAACGTCAGAGAAGTGTACCGTTGGTTTCAGACCGAGGATGACCATTTCTATAAAATTAGAAAACTAGACTAGAAATTGATTTTGGTGTTGTCATTTAGTTGAATCAGAGAAGTATCCATGGACAGAGACGTATAAAGCCAAGTATATAAGACTTTATACGTCTCTGGTACATGTATATATATCCTAGCATTTTCAATGAATTTTCCTGGCTTTTTTTATATTTTCAAATGAAATATTGTACACTTTATAACTCATAATTTAGATGTACATATTTAAGAGCTGTGGTGATTCCAACAAACAATGGGGACAATCGAATTAGGCAATTCCAGTGAATAACAGAAGAAATATTTTTAACGTCTTAACAAGTTTGAAGAAAAACACACGTAGAGTCTAAGTGTATATTATTTTGTAACATATAATAACATAATAAATTGCAATTTAATTATTTTTGAAAAAAAACCAGTAACAGACGTTTTTTTCGAACAATAAGTAACAGGTGTACATGTGGTGCAACGGATCACAGGGACCTGAGAATTTGTTACAGCTAGTTTTGGACCTGAAATAGAGTGTTTCGAGTAATTTTACACATTTGGGGGGTAAAGATCAATTTCCGATAAAAATACCCCCCCCCCCCTCAAGTGGCTACAAAAGCTGTTATGACCAGTGGGGAGGGGGGAGGGGCATTTTTATCAAAAAGTTATCTTAACCCCCCAAATGTGTAAAATTACTCTAAACACCCTATATTTCAGGTCCAAAATTAGCTGTAACAAATTCTCAGGCCCCTGTGCAACGGATGTGACCTTTGACAAGCAATTTTTAAAAACATTTTCAAAAGCAAGAACAACACATAATATAACTTTGTTCCTTTCATTTAGCTATAATGAAAGTCACGATGTTATTACAGAGTCATATGAAAGAATATCCTCGATATCCAGGTGTAACGATCATATATACACTGTACACACCTGGTACCATCCTCGATATCCAGGTGTTACGATCATATATACGCTCTTCTACACACCTGGTACCATCCTCGATATCCAGGTGTTACGATCATATATATGCTCTCTACACACCTTGTACTATCCTCGATATCCAGTTGTTACGATGATATATACGCTCTCTACACACCTAGTACCATCCTCGATATCCACGTGTTACGATCATATATACGCTCTCTACACACCTGGTACCATCCTCGATATCCAGGTGTTACGATCATATATACGCTCTTCTACACACCTGGTACCATCCTCGATATCCAGGTGTTACGATCATATATATGCTCTCTACACACCTTGTACTATCCTCGATATCCAGTTGTTACGATGTTATATACGCTCTCTACACACCTAGTACCATCCTCGATATCCAGGTGTTACGATCATATATATGCTCTCTACACACCTGGTACCATCTTCGATATCCAGGTGTTACGATCATATATACGCTCTTCTACACACCTGGTACCATCCTCGATATCCAGGTGTTACGATCATATATATGCTCTCTACACACCTTGTACTATCCTCGATATCCAGTTGTTACGATGTTATATACGCTCTCTACACACCTAGTACCATCCTCGATATCCAGGTGTTACGATCATATATATGCTCTCTACACACCTGGTACCATCTTCGATATCCAGGTGTTACGATCATATATATGCTCTCTACACACCTGGTACCATCTTCGATATCCAGATGTTACGATCATATATACGCTCTCTACACACCTGGTACCATCCTCGATATCCAGGTGTTACGATCATATATACGCTCTCTACACACCTGGTACCATCTTCGATATCAAGGTGTTACGATCATATATACGCTCTCTACACACCTGGTACCATCCTCGATATCCAGGTATTACAATCATGTATATTCTCTCTACACACCTGGTACCATCTTCGATATCCAAGTGTTACAATCATGTATATGCTCTCTACACACCTGGTACCATCTTCGATATCCAAGTGTTACAATCATATATATTCTCTCTACATACCTGGTACCATCCTCGATATCCAGGTGTTACGATCATATATATGCTCTCTTCACACCTGGTACCATCCTCGATATCCAGGTGTTACGATCATATATACACTGTACACACCTGGTACCATCCTCGATATCCAGGTGTTACGATCATATATATGCTCTCTACACACCTGGTACCATCCTCGATATCCAGATGTTACGATCATATACACTGTACACACCTGGTACCATCTTCGATATCCAAGTGTTACAATCATGTATATGCTCTCTACACACCTGGTACCATCTTCGATATCCAAGTGTTACAATCATGTATATGCTCTCTACACACCTGGTACCATCTTCGATATCCAAGTGTTACAATCATGTATATGCTCTCTACACACCTGGTACCATCTTCGATATCCAAGTGTTACAATCATGTATATGCTCTCTACACACCTGGTACCATCCTCGATATCCAGATGTTACGATCATATACACTGTACACACCTGGTACCATCTTCGATAACCAAGTGTTACAATCATGTATATGCTCTCTACACACCTGGTACCATCCTCGATATCCAAGTGTTACAATCTTGTATATGCTCTCTACATACCTGGTACCATCCTCGATATCCAGATGTTACGATCATATACACTGTACACACCTGGTACCATCTTCGATATCCAAGTGTTACAATCATGTATATGCTCTCTACACACCTGGTACCATCTTCGATATCCAAGTGTTACAATCATATATATGCTCTCTACACACCTGGTACCATCCTCGATATCCAAGTGTTACAATCATGTATATGCTCTCTACACACCTGGTACCATCCTCGATATCCAGGTGTTACGATCATATATATGCTCTCTACACACCTGGTACCATCTTCGATATCCAAGTGTTACAATCATGTATATGCTCTCTACACACCTGGTACCATCCTCGATATCCAAGTGTTACAATCATGTATATGCTCTCTACACACCTGGTACCATCTTCGATATCCAAGTGTTACAATCATGTATATGCTCTCTACACACCTGGTACCATCTTCGATATCCAAGTGTTACAATCATATATATGCTCTCTACACACCTGGTACCATCCTCGATATCCAAGTGTTACAATCATGTATATGCTCTCTACACACCTGGTACCATCCTCGATATCCAAGTGTTACAATCATGTATATTCTCTCTACACACCTGGTACCATCCTCGATATCCAGATGTTACGATCATATACACTGTACACACCTGGTACCATCTTCGATATCCAAGTGTTACAATCATGTATATGCTCTCTACACACCTGGTACCATCTTCGATATCCAAGTGTTACGATCTTGTATATGCTCTCTACATACCTGGTACCATCCTCGATATCCAGATGTTGCGATCATATACACTGTACACACCTGGTACCGTCCTCGATATCCACGTGTTACGATCATATATACGCTCTCTACACACCTGGTACCATACTCGATATCCAGGTATAACGATCATATATACGCTCTCTACACACCTGGTACCATCCTCGATATCCAAGTGTTACAATCATATATATGCTCTCTACATACCTGGTACCATCCTCGATATCCAGGTGTTGCAATCATATATACACTGTACACACCTGGTACCATCCTCGACATCCAGGTGTTACGATCATATATACACTGTGCGCACCTGGTACCATCCTCGATATCCAGGTGTTTCGATCATATATACACTGTACACACCTGGTACCATCCTCGATATCCAGGTATAACGATCATATATACGCTCTCTACATACCTGGTACCATCCTCGATATCCACGTGTTACGATCATATATATGCTCTCTACACACTTGGTACCATCCTCGATATCCAGGTGTTACGATCATATATACGCTCTCTACACTCCTGGTACCATCCTCGATATCCAGGTGTTACGATCATATATACGCTCTCTACACACCTGGTACCATCCTCGATATCCACGTGTTACGATCATATATACTCTCTCAACACACCTGGTACCATTCTCGATATCCAGGTACGTGTTACGATGATATATACGCTCTCTACACACCTGGTACCATTCTCGATATCCAGGTGTTACGATCATATATACGCTCTCTACACACCTGGTACCATTCTCGATATCCAGATACGTGTTACGATCATATATACGCTCTCTACACACCTGGTACCATCCTCGATATCCAGGTGTTACGATCATATATATGCTCTCTACACACCTGGTACCATCCTCGATATCCAGGTATGTGTTACGATCATATATACGCTCTCTACACACCTGGTACCATCCTCGATATCCAGGTATGTGTTACGATCATATATACGCTCTCTACACACATGGTACCATCCTCGATATCCAGGTACGTGTTACGATCATATATACGCTCTCTGCACACCTGGTACCATCCTCGATATCCAGGTGTTACGATCAAATATATGCTCTCTATACACCTGGAATCATCCTCGATATCCAGGTACGTGTTACGGGTACCATCCTCGATATCCAGGTGTTACGATCATATATACTCTCTCTACACACCTGGAACCATCCTCGATATCCAGGTGTTACGATCATATATACTCTCTCTACACACCTGGTACCATCCTCGATATCCAGGTGTTACGATCATATATACTCTCTCTACACACCTGGTACCATCCTCGATATCCAGGTGTTACGATCATATATACTCTCTCTACACACCTGAAACCATCCTCGATATCCAGGTGTTACGATGTTATATACTCTCTCTACACACCTGGTACCATCCTCGATATCCAGGTGTTACGATCATATATACGCTCTCAACACACCTGGTACCATTCTCGATATCCAGGTGTTACGATCATATATATGCTCTCTACACACCTGGAACCATCCTCGATATCCAGACGTTACAATCATATATACGCTCTCTACACACCTGGTACCATCCTCGATATCCAGGTATGTGTTACGATCATATATACGCTCTCTACACACATGGTACCATTCTCGATATCCAGGTACGTGTTACGATCATATATACGCTCTCTGCACACCTGGTACCATTCTCGATATCCAGGTGTTACAATCATATATACGCTCTCTACACACCTGGTACCATTCTCGATATCCAGGTGTTACGATCATATATATGCTCTCTACACACCTGGAACCATCCTCGATATCCAGGTGTTACAATCATATATACACTGTACACACCTGGTACCATCCTCGATATCCAGGTGTTACGATCATATATATGCTCTCTACACTCCTGGTACCATCCTCGATATCCAGGTGTTACAATCATATATACACTGTACACACCTGGTACCATCCTCGATATCCAGGTATAACGATCATGTATACGCTCTCTACATACCTGGTACCATCCTCGATATCCACGTGTTACGATCATATATATGCTCTCTACACACTTGGTACCATCCTCGATATCCAGGTGTTACGATCATATATACGCTCTCTACACTCCTGGTACCATCCTCGATATCCAGGTGTTACGATCATATATACGCTCTCTACACACCTGGTACCATCCTCGATATCCACGTGTTACGATCATATATACGCTCTCAACACACCTGGTACCATTCTCGATATCCAGGTACGTGTTACGATGATATATACGCTCTCTACACACCTGGTACCATTCTCGATATCCAGGTGTTACGATCATATATACGCTCTCTACACACCTGGTACCATTCTCGATATCCAGGTACGTGTTACGATCATATATACGCTCTCTACACACCTGGTACCATCCTCGATATCCAGGTGTTACGATCATATATATGCTCTCCACACACCTGGTACCATCCTCGATATCCAGGTATGTGTTACGATCATATATACGCTCTCTACACACCTGGTACCATCCTCGATATCCAGGTATGTGTTACGATCATATATACGCTCTCTACACACCTGGTACCATCCTCGATATCCAGGTACGTGTTACGATCATATATACGCTCTCTGCACACCTGGTACCATCCTCGATATCCAGGTGTTACGATCAAATATATGCTCTCTATACACCTGGAATCATCCTCGATATCCAGGTACGTGTTACGGGTACCATCCTCGATATCCAGGTGTTACGATCATATATACTCTCTCTACACACCTGGAACCATCCTCGATATCCAGGTGTTACGATCATATATACTCTCTCTACACACCTGGTACCATCCTCGATATCCAGGTGTTACGATCATATATACTCTCTCTACACACCTGGTACCATCCTCGATATCCAGGTGTTACGATCATATATACTCTCTCTACACACCTGGGACCATCCTCGATATCCAGGTGTTACGATCATATATACTCTCTCTACACACCTGGTACCATCCTCGATATCCAGGTGTTACGATCATATATACTCTCTCTACACACCTGGAACCATCCTCGATATCCAGGTGTTACGATCATATATACTCTCTCTACACACCTGGTACCATCCTCGATATCCAGGTGTTACGATCATATATACTCTCTCTACACACCTGGAACCATCCTCGATATCCAGGTGTTACGATCATATATACTCTCTCTACACACCTGGTACCATCCTCGATATCCACGTGTTACGATCATATATACGCTCTCAACACACCTGGTACCATTCTCGATATCCAGGTGTTACGATCATATATATGCTCTCTACACACCTGGAACCATCCTCGATATCCAGGTGTTACAATCATATATACACTGTACACACCTGGTACCATCCTCGATATCCAGGTGTTACGATCATATATATGCTCTCTACACTCCTGGTACCATCCTCGATATCCAGGTGTTACAATCATATATACACTGTACACACCTGGTACCATCCTCGATATCCAGGTGTTACGATCATATATACACTGTACACACCTGGTACCATCCTTGATATCCAGGTGTTACGGTCATATATACACTGTACACACCTGGTACCATCCTCGATATCCAGGTGTTACGATCATATATACACTGTACACACCTGGTACCATCCTCGATATCCAGGTATTACGATCATATATACACTGTACACACCTGGTACCATCCTCGATATCCAGGTATTACGATCATATATACACTGTACACATCTGGTACCATCCTCGATATCCAGGTATTACGATCATGTAAGCTCTAACAATAATAATTGAAAAGAGTAATTTACCATTTGAGGAGTTGGTGACCAACGAAGATACTATACCAGACCAAGACATTTTGACAGATAGATGTCTGGAAACCAGATAAAGTGTCGGGACCAGAGAAAACGTGGGCTTGAAAATAATGGGTTAAAATCGGTTTTAGGAGAAAAATGAAGAACATTAGGACGAAATGGCGAATTTTGTTTTTTGTTTTAACGGAAATAATAGATGACTGTCCAAATTACTTTCGCTATTTCAATTCATGTTATTCTGACTTTCATGAAAAATAAAAGCATGATCGGGTCAATGTAGGTATGGGTATTATTTAGCAGGTATTGCAATACATATTAAAGGGCACAAGTGCTTAGTTTCGTAACGCCTGTCTGTAGTTAATACCCATAAATCCATGTTGACACAGACTCTCCCTTTATTTGGAGCTTTACGGAATGAGGAATCGGTATTAATTCCTCGCTTTATGAATGGTGTGTCTAATGCCAACCCGCCAAAGCCTAGATATGTATCTACTTGGGATGTATCCAAAGTCCTACAGTTTTTACAACAGCTACATCCTTTAAAAGATCTGTCATTAAAATAACTTACTTTAAAAATTGATAGCATTAATGGCGTTGACGTCAGCCTCAAGAGTTCAAGCTTTGCACCATCTTAATACTAATTTCATGTTGTTCACAGACAACGAAGTAACTTTCCATGTGGATGCTGTGGAAAAAACGGGCAGGAAAGGATCGATTTTTTCTCCAGTTACCCTACAGATATGCGTCTGTGTGTAGTGGACACATTAAGGACTTACCTGGAACCTTTTTGTCTCCTTCGTGACATTTAGTTCTGTTTCTACAAGCACCTGAGCTAGGTGGCCCAAGGAAGTGTTGCGATGATCAGGAATCATTAGCCAATATAAAGATCATTCACTTAGAGGAGCATCTTCCTCGGCTGCATATATGACATGTGTTCAGTTGAACGATATTCTTAAAACAGCCAACCAGTCGTCAGTCTGTGACTTTGGAAGTGCTAAAAGGCAGCAAAGTAAGACATGAAGCTTGTTACATTTTCTTGTTTTGTAAATAATACTGGTTTAATATTATGTTGTGCAGTGATTTGAATTATACACCGATTACTAGATGAAGACCTGCTTTTTTCAAACTTCCACGTACCTTGCAGAGTTTTTTTGCAATCTTCCTGTTGTCCACTGAGAGTTTGTTTAGCTCCAACCACACAATGACACGTACAGTAGCATGATCCATTACTGTTTAAAAAACAGATGGGTTACTTTATGTTTTCTAAAATGTCTGTGGCAACACTATGTCGTAATTGTGTTTGACCATGAACTGTTCCAAAATATATTCCTTCAATGGATCATTTGACAGCGTGACCGCTTCCACTGGTTTTCTCACCATTATCTCCATTTCTCTTACCAACAAATAAAATGTATCACTTGGATAATGAAATCCATCTGTGTCTTTTTTAAGTCCTTCAACTTTAAACTTGGCTTCAAACGATGATTAATGGTTGCTGTTAACTTCAAGAAGGTGTAGAGCTCTTAATTTCTTGGAAGACTCTGAGCATGGAACAACACACGTGAATTTAAAGAGTACTTGTTGGTCTTGGTCTAGCAACTGCAGTCGACGTTCTTTTGATGAACATTTTGTTATGACATTATTAAGCACAATTAATCGGAATTCAAATTTAAACTTACCAAAAAAACGCCAAGGTCATCGGGTAAAACAAAGGTCAAGGTCACATTTTGTACATTTTCCCTAGTCAACATTTTATGACATTATGAAGAAAAGTTTATCAGAATTTAACAAGGATTTAACTTACCAAAAGTCAAGGTCACCAGGTCAAAGTTCGGGTCTTTCAAGCATATTAAAATAAGTGACATTGACAAGCATTCAGTATAATTTCTTTTTTGGAAGAATATGGTGATACATAACATTAAAATCAGGAAAGATGATATGGCGCTTGGTTGTTAGCATGTCGGCATGAAGAGCTATCAAGTTTGTTCAAATGCATGACTTAACCTTTCAAGGTCAAAAGGCAAAGCTTAATGAAAAAGTTGGAACATTTTCGTCTGAATACCCAAGTAGGCATGTGACCATGAAGTTTGATTGTTAGTAATCCACCCTGATAGCGGTTACACTTACTTTCGCTCTCAGCACTCCTGGGTATGTCATAGTGAAACTGTAACCACACGATAGCAATTTTATCAGTGTCAGGTAAAACCCTACCCAATCAGTAACCTTATAATTTACAGAGGGCCTATGTCCAACTTCAAAACAAATCAGACCTACCAAAGTGCAAGATCATTTTGATGATTTATCAAAGATTCAAACTAGTCCGTTTGTCTTGTCCACAAGGTGGAGCTCATGAGCCTTCGATATTTGCTAGAAAAATAGTCTATGGATGCAAAAGGTCAAAAGTGATCATAACACCTTAGTGACACAGATGTTGCTACCAAGAAATACAATGAGGATTTTTCACACCTTTCAAGGTCAAATGGGCAACATTTGATGGAACGATTAAAAAGAAGGCATGCTGTTTAACCAATAACCAATAGTTTCATGGTCGAGTATTACCAAGGGAACAGGGATCAAATAGATGAAAATAATTGATTTCTCTTGAATAATCATTGTGCTTAGCATGAACAATTGCCAGTAGCTTAAGCTACGGTGATATTAAAAGTGTTCAAATTATCTTGGTTCTTTTTAAGATCAGGGTCAATTGGTTGAAACTTTAAAGCAACTTTCTTTGAATAAATGAAATGCTATAGTATTGATGCCTAGTTTGGTAAATTGCTGTTGTGAATTCTGACATTGATTTATTTTCAAGTTCAAGGTCACAGTCAATTTGAATATTAAATTGTGCAAGAATCCTAGGCTGATAATTTATCATTGGATACAGGAAGCTGAAAAGGCTCCATGATAAACAAGAGGCCCAACGGGCCTTAACGGTCATCTGACTACCAATTGTAAAATCACTATGAAAATACGTGTAGTCATTAAATCAAGTTATAATATGCCTGTATAGATTGCCTTGTTCAAGATAGTGGCCTTCTTGGATTTCTGATGGGCTTGAAAAATAACAACACTTTGTTGGGACCATCTCAGGATATCATTTCTGGCAAGTTTCAGCTCAATTCCACTGGTAGAACTTGAGAAGTTTAGAATGTGTTTTCAAAATGGCCGCTGTGGAGGCCATCTTGGATTTTTGACTACACGAAAAAGTTTCGTTTTGGCCCCAGTGACCTTGAATGAAAGTCAAGGTCATTTCTTTGAACAAACTTGGTAGCCCTTTATCCCAGCATGCCACAGGCCCAATATTAGATCTCTGGGCCTTTTGGTTATTCAGAAGAAGTTGTTTAAAGATTATGACCGTTTTGGTCCCTGTGACCTTGAATGAAAGTCAAGATCATTTCTTTGAACAAACTTGGTAGCCCTTTATCCCAGCATGCCACAGGCCCAATATCAGGTCTCTGGGCCTTTTGGTTATTCAGAAGAAGTCGTTTAAAGATTATGACCGTTTTGGCCCCAGTGACCTTGAATGAAAGTCAAGGTCATTTCTTTGAACAAACTTGGTAGCCCTTTATCCCAGCATGCCACAGGCCCAATATCAGGTCTCTGGGCCTTTTGGTTATTCAGAAGAAGTTGTTTAAAGATTATGACCGTTTTGTCCCCTGTGACCTTGAATGAAGGTCAAGGTCATTTCTTTGAACAAACTTGGTAGCCCTTTATCTCAGCATAACACAGGAC
This sequence comes from Mimachlamys varia, assembly GCA_947623455.1. Classification (NCBI taxonomy): domain Eukaryota; kingdom Metazoa; phylum Mollusca; class Bivalvia; order Pectinida; family Pectinidae; genus Mimachlamys; species Mimachlamys varia. Next base: position 33,907,392 of record OX392540.1, read on the forward strand.
CAATATCAGGTCTCTGGGCCTTTTGGTTATTCAGAAGAAGTCGTTTAAAAAGATTTTGACCTTTTTGGCCCCTGTGACCTTGAATGAAAGTCAAGGTCATTTCTTTGAACAAACTTGGTAGCCCTTTATCCCAGCATGCCACAGGCCCAATATCAGGTCTCTGGGCCTTTTGGTTATTCAGAAGAAGTTGTTTAAAGATTATGACCGTTTTGGCCCCAGTGACCTTGAATGAAAGTCAAGGTCATTTCTTTGAACAAACTTGGTAGCCCTTTATCCCAGCATGCCACAGGCCCAATATTAGGTCTCTGTGCCTTTTGGTTATTCAGAAGAAGTCGTTTAAAAATTATGACCGTTTTGTCCCCTGTGACCTTGAATGAAGGTCAAGGTCATTTCTTTGAACAAACTTGGTAGCCCTTTATCTCAGCATAACACAGGACCAATATCAGGTCTCTGGGCCTTTTCGTTATTCAGAAGAAGTTGTTTAAAAAGATTTTGACCTTTTTGGCCCCTGTGACCTTGAATGAAGGTCAAGGTCATTTCTTTGAACAAACTTGGTACCCCTTTATCCCAGCATAACACAGGCCCAATATCAGGTCTCTGGGCCTTTTGGTTATTCAGAAGAAGTCGTTCAAAGATTTTGACCTTTTTGGCCCCTGTGACCTTGAATGAAGGTCAAGGTCATTTGTTTTAACAAACTTGGTAGCCCTTTATCCCAGCATGCCACAGGCCCAATATTAGGTCTCTGGGCCTTTTGGTTATTCAGAAGAAGTCGTTTAAAAATTATGACCGTTTTGTCCCCTGTGACCTTGAATGAAGGTCAAGGTCATTTCTTTGAACAAACTTGGTAGCCCTTTATCTCAGCATAACACAGGACCAATATCAGGTCTCTGGGCCTTTTGGTTATTCAGAAGAAGTTGTTTAAAAAGATTTTGACCTTTTTGGCCCCTGTGACCTTGAATGAAGGTCAAGGTCATTTGTTTGAACAAACTTGGTACCCCTTTATCCCAGCATGCCACAGGCCCAATATCAGGTCTCTGGGCCTTTTGGTTATTCAGAAGAAGTCGTTCAAAGATTTTGACCTTTTTGGCCCCTGTGACCTTGAATGAAGGTCAAGGTCATTTGTTTGAACAAACTTGGTACCCCTTCATCCCAGCATGGCACAAGCCCAATATTGGGTCTATGGGCCTTTTGGTTTATGAGAAGAAGATGTTTAAATGGAAAAGTTTACGGACGGCGCACGGCGCACAGCGCACGACGCACGGCGCACGACGACGGACGAAGCATGATGACTATAGGTCATCCTGACCCTTCGGGTCAGATGACCTAAAAATACAGCGGTGTTCACAAATGTTGTATATTATGAAAATATGACAACATTTGCAGTAGTGATTTTTTAAAGAACAGTTTTACAATCTATGCAGCTATTTAGGAGGAGTAGTTTTTCCAAGCAAAATTTCAATAATTTTAGATCCACCATTCACGCACAAAGATGGCAATGATTTCTATTACGCAAGCATTGAATTCCATTGGCTCATCAATGTTCCAGACAAAATGGTTAAACTTTATTAATGCCATTCTGGACAAGCAGGGGTTTGAAAGACATGGAGGATTAAAAACACTAAACAAAAGTGACTTTGCAAATGAAGTCGAAATGTTTGTGAAGTAAAACCCAAAACAATGGTTAAACATGTATAACATTTTATTGTTGTACTTGTTTTACAAAAACGTTTTATATAGTAACCTTGTAATAGACAATATACATACAGTTTAAGTTATAACTGTCCGAGTCTGACATTACAAGTATCACTGCAGGACATAAACAAACCCTTAAGATTCTGCATACATGTTTATAGCTGATGATGATGAAGATTCTGTATTCTGTTAAAATGTAAAATGTGGTTTTTCTCTGATGTAGAAGACAGATAAATAAGTTCTGATTCATACCCGTTAACCCTCCCTCATTACGAGGGAGACTCATTTTGACTATAGTTTACCAGTCTCCTCAAAATCTCCCTCATTTAAGTCTGATCTCATACAAAATCATCATTCTGTAGTCAAATGAAATCCTAGTTAATGTAGGGTGTGTGTAATGACCATAACAGGTGTGTCTGGATCAAATGAATACTTTTTGAAGTTGTTTTGATACATAAAAAGGGGGAAACAAATTGAGTAATGCAGTTTCAGACATATTTCACACACTTTCTCCCTCATAGGAAATATGGAATGAGGGAGATCTTCCTCATTGGAGGTCTCAGAGGTTAAAAAAACATGATATTAAGAGGAATTCAACTCAAAATACATGATATTAACCAAATAAAATTACAAAGATTATATAGAGAGAAAAATGGTGCTTGAGAAAAACATGATATAAAGAGGAATGTGATATTAAAAGGAGTGATATTAAGTGGAGTCCACTGTATCACATTACTTCATTCGCTATTATGGTAAATTTGCCCCCAATTACAGAGGGTGTAAAGGCAAGCATTCAACTACTTCGAACATAAATCTCAGTAAACAGTTCAGGAGCACATGCATAAAAGATATAGAAATGAGGTAATATGGTACGACCCGTCAACTGAAACACAAAATTTGATACTAGTGAAATTTGAAAACACTGTACACTAGTAAAATGTTTGCCATTGTGTGTGAAACAAAAATTACTTTAGTGGAAATTTTCTGTTTAGGTAAAACTATTGGAGCCATCTTTAGACTGGATGGGCTTTAACCAGAATAATACATTCCCTGTTTATTCACCCCTAAAGACACATTTGAACTCTTCCTTTTCAAAAGTTTGGATTAGTTTATTATGAAATTTTAGGGGTGAATGAGTTAACAGAAATCATTAGGAACAGTTTAAGTATGTGTTACTGTAACTTTGAACCCTTAAAATTTAGAAAAGACTATTCCACTGATCAGGCACTTAGCCAATATTTGAGATCTACATCTACCTCCAGAGAACCATCCTCGATATCCAGGGGTTATGCTCACCTACGCTCTCTACTCCCCTGGAACATCCTCAATACTCAGGGGTTACACTCACCTACGCTCTTTACTCCCCTGGAATCATTCTCAATACTCGGGTTACACTCACCTACGCTCTCTACTCTCCTGGAATCGTCCTTGATATCCTTGGGTTATACTTACATACACTCTCTACACCCCTGGAATCATTCTCAATTCTCAGGGGTTACACTCACCTACGCTCTCTACTCTCCTGGAATCATCCTTGATATCCTTGGGTTACACTCAACTACACTCTCTACACTCCTGGAATCATCCTCAATACTCAGGGTTAACACTCACCTACGCTCTCTACTCCCCTGGAATCATCCTCAATACTCAAGGGTTACACTCACCTACGCTCTCTACTCCCCTGGAATCATCCTCAATATCCAGAAGTTATGATTACCTACACTCTCTATACCCCTTGAATATGTCATGGCAAAACTGAAGGCTCTGTGTGTGCCACATTGTTGATGAGGCAAGAACACTAGTTCAACCATTTTATGTACATGTACATCAAAAGAATCTCGTGGTCAGGTACAAATAGATGGGCTTTGCGACTCCTTCGTTACCTTCATAAGACAGGTATCAGCCTAGCTATTGGTCAGGTTACTTTTACCCAAGACTATCTTTGGCCCTCAGTTTTGCCATGACATTCCAGGGGTGTAAAGAGTGTAGGTGAGTGAAACTCTATCACCAAAGAACATGCTTTTACCAATATACAACACTATTTAGTCACCATTGGTGAATGAACATTGGCTCGTATTTTGTTCTATCAAATATATTACCTGTCATCAACAGTCTATTGATTGTCTAGCAAAGGAACTTACTGAAAACTCATCATTTACAGTATTTCAGTGATTAATACATGCAGCTAAACTTATCCCATAAAATCATATTTGTTTAATGACTTTTATTTTCCAAAGTCCTTGAAGTTTAACAACTGGTTTTGAAAGAATTTTGTTCACCTTGGATCGTGAACTGAAAAAGGAGGCATTGTGGCCATGGTCTTGTGGTTGGATGGCGGACTTGTGAACGAAGGGTTGCTGGTTTGAGTCACAACAGGGCACTATGTTTTGTCCTTGAGCGAGATACTGCATTCCACTTGCTCCAGTCTACTCAGCCGTAAATGAATATGTGGTTGGGCAGTGCATGAAATTGTAATACTGATATAAGCTGCAACCCCCAAATGGCAACAACTGTTACATGTATATGCTCCCCAGGGAGTTGAGAAAGATATTGCTACTTTAACCAGGCAATGATTTGTGAACCACTTTGAACCGACCTACAACCTAGGCTGTCATAGAGTTGTACATGTATAGAAGAATTATTATTATCGTAAACATCTATTTCATTAATTTTTGTTTAACCAAATATATTAACTAACTAAATGGGTAATTATGAAAACACTTAATTACTTGTACTGATTAAGTAACCATCCCTTAAAAAAAGTCGGAGTACCAAAGCTTCAACAAAACCATAATCCGAACTCAAAATCGATTAAACTAGAGGCAAAATAGGAACAAAGGAAAGATTAACATCGACTAGAGGCAAAATAGGAACAACGGAACAACGGAAAGATTAACATTGACTAGAGGCAAAATAGGAACAAAGGGAAGATTTACATGGAGACTCTCGTAAAAGTACAAGAGAATGAGACCAAGTGTTCCGGAAGAGTAAGCATCTTCTGATTCATTGACGACACCCACCATGTAAAACGTCCAAGTAAGCATCAATCCTCAAAATGAGAACCGAGTCATCATTGTCAATCACAACAAATAAGCACACTAATAAGCAAACTCAAAAACGTCCATCTTCATATATCACAGAAAGATACAGAATATTTCTCGATGAGATCAGGATGGCGACCATAAAACTTGTCCATGGTCTTCATAAAACAACAAATTACTGAGTACTTACGAAGAATGAAGTATTCACATACAATATCGATTTTCTAGAACACGAGAAGTGCTAATCCTTCAAAAACCTTGGTGCCTACATGTAGCAGAACACATTAAACCTCAATTTTATGGAATACGATTTGAGCTTATACTTCAACAAGAATTCTGTGGAACGATAAGTCTCACTTTCTCACCCCCCTTTGACCATAAATGCATGCATTAATGTGTAGCAGATCTAGGCCAGGTCGATCGCCAGCGACCAGCTAGCTCAATTGGTTGAGGGTCCGTCTAGAGTTCGGAAGGTCCCGGGTTCGAATCCTGGCATAGCCGTGCATTTTCCTCTCCTGTTACATTTGACACTCAAAGAAATATACCCACAGAAGGTGGTACAGGGTCTCGTGTGTGTCTTCGGGGTCGAAGACTTTGTTAAAGGAGGGAGGAATGTAGCGGATCTAGACCAGGTCGATCGTCGGCAACCAGATAGCTCAATTATTTCAGTGTCCATATAGAGTTCGGAAGGTCCTGCGTTCGAATTCCGGTCTTGCCGTGCATTTTCCTCTCCTGTTACAAATGTAACAGAGAGATAATTTATTCACCGCTTAACCCTCCCCCCTTAACCTTCTCCATAATACTAAAACATGGCAGTTAACCCTCACATTATACAAGAACTTGTTCTCCTGAAACTGAATCTTATCCCGGATCTTGACATTTTGAAGCAATCTTAATACAGTGTACCCTCATTATACCACCGCCTTTTGTCCACAGCAATTATGGCGGTATAACGAGGGTGGCGATAGTATCGAATTATGAAAACAATAACCACGAAATTGCATGAAAGATTGCATTTTCAACATTTTATTAAATACAAGCTTAGTATAATATCGTCATATAGATCTACATTGGCACAAATTTATATCTGAAAATAATTATTTAACTGCTTTTGCCACATACCATCCGTTAATAATTCTGTCGAGCTTAATGCAAAAAAATTTAGACACTCTTTCATCTTGGAGTTTCAAACTTGATTGACGAAGTCAAAAGTTCATACCATACACAATTTTTTAATAAGACCACAAAGTGAGTAGAAATCAGTCATGTTTTTATTACAAACCAAACCATAAGTATGGTTGTAGTGACACAATGAAAACATCTAAATATCGATCTACCCAAGATTGAAAGTTTTCAAACGTAAAGCTAATTTACCTGCATGTACAAGTTGCGCGAGCTGTGAAAACTTGAAATACCCTAATGTCTATAAATAGAACACTTAAAGAGTTCCTCGATCTCCAAAAACAGAACAATATGGCAATATCGTCGAGGGAAATATATAGCGATTTGGGACGTTTGTTTTTTAAAGGAAATGGCAGATGGCAGTATGCGAGGGAGGCGAACTTAACGAGGGAATGTGTACATATGTTTGTCACTAGAACAGTGACAATGGCGTCTGTGAGACTATGACATGATAAACAGACATTTCTTTATCATGTGTGTGTTAGCATGCCATGCCAGACACTATAAGGGACCTTCCTACTAAATATCACCACCTTTTTGTTATTAATATGACAAAGGCAAAGCCTTAAAAAAGGATGGACGATGGACACAGGGTGATTTGAATAGCCCACCATCTGACGAAGGTAAGCTAAAAAAAAAGAAATTCAATTTGATCTTTGCTAGATAACATAAAAATCTTTTCATCAAATATCAGCACCATTGTTTCAATATAAATAGAATAAGCACCAACAACAATAAAAAGTTTAACGCTAATAAGGATGTTATCAAAGTCCTTGGACCAAAAACTATACGCAATATTGTCAAAATGAAGCGTGCATTCAGATGCTGTAGCTACAGCAGGGACAGTGTATGTTTGAGGAGCATAGGGCTTAAACTTTTCAAGATACAACAGCAAATGTAGCGTTAAACGTAAAATTTAAATGTTGATGAGGATGCTGACAAAGTTCCTTGACCAGAAGATTACGCATTAACATAAGAATGAAGGGTGTATTCAGATGTTCTGTTGGTTAAGCAGTTACTGTGCCGTTTGGGGAGCATAGAACTTGAACGTTTTACAATGTAAGTAAATATTGACACAAATCCCTATGTCTTGCCCTATAAAACGAAAGTCGCAGGCAAGACAAAACTATTACCTGCCCTAAATGCATCAAAACATACGTAAAACCTCAATTTACTGGAACACTTAGTAGTTTTGCTAATCATTCAAATATCACTCTCGCCGTAAAGAAAACACAAATAACCTTGCTTTCTCATTCAGCATCACAAGCAATGCAGATGGTTCAAACATTCCTCCACCCTAAAATAACATACATTCGCAGCTTCTCAGGGAAATCACCCCATGTTCAAATTCCACTCACCCTTTTAAAACGATTCCAAAATTTCACTCAACTTTTTAAAACGAAATGGAACAAACAAAACAAACAGCCTAAATTTTGTATGCAAATGACTCGTCTAACACACACCCTGCCTAAAAAAAATTTGCATTGTTTTATCCATGATAAAAAACTTGTCATGGTAGTGGTGGTTTTTTATCAGCCACGCGGGCTAATTACTGGGTTAGTCCGGGAGATCCTGACACTGGGTACAGTTTAACATGTCCTCCTCGTAAGCCTCTGTCTGAATGGTCGTTTCCTGGATACCAAATTTCAGTTGAACCATCTGTGAAGCGGCTTTCAGTAATTCTAGTGGGTCATGATCAGCACCTGGGTGTACAAACAAAAACATTATATTTCACAAACCCCACGGACATATCAGACATTACATTTCTTAGGAAAATGATATAAGTTTCTTCTGTGGCTACTAATTTTTTTGTGATTTCAGCATTGCAATTAATTGGTGGCAACTAAGTTTTGCTAAACATGTATAGCCACATCATTTTTACTACATCGTATAGAGTGATTTGTTCCCACCATGATTCACTATGATGAAAACTTGTTTTCATCACAATATTTGAAAATTAATACTACGCAAAAGGAAGATATTTGACTGTACAAATGTTTTTCCATATACAGTACCTGCAGGTTGTTAAAATTACAAGTACAGTGGACTCCACCTAATATCACATTCCTCTTTATATCATGTTTTTCCCAAGCACCATTTTCTCTCTATATAATCTATGTAATTTTATTTGGTTAATATCATGTATTTTGAGGTGAATTCCTCTTTATATCATGTTTTTCTTAACCAATCACATAAAGTATCCAGAAAATGATGTCATTTCCATTGATTTCAGATACAACTTGTACAAAATGTTGCATAGGAAATAAAAAAATATCCCCAAAATAGATTTTTAATTGAAATAATGTTGTCTATATACTGAAACATCTCCATATATACATTGAATAGCTTTCTTTTAGTTATGGTGATTGGAAATGCACTAGGTTTAGTGGAAAATCATGTTTCTCTTAATGTCATATTCCTGTTAATATCATGTTTTGTCTGACAAATGCAACATGATAAAAAGAGGAGTGCACTGTACATATAAGTTACTTACTGACAGCCAAATGGACTGAGAGGGCCAGTTTGTCCATAGAGAGTGACCAAACACGTAAGTCGTGGATATCTCTTACACCAGGTAATCTGTATAAACTGGACTCTACATTCTTTATGTCTATTCCTCGTGGCGTACCTGTAAACATGTCACAGAGAAAATATAAACGGTATAGAATTTTACTCTATTTCAAGTCATACCATAATCCATTATACTGTATACATTTTGTTGCTAATATTTGTGAAGGTTGTGTCTTTATGTATACTATGTACAGAAAGATTTGAAAAAAAAAATTAAAAAAAAAATTTGTGAGGGTGAAGTTTTACAAACTTCACAAATTTTATTCGTTAAAATTTCTAAAAGTGAAACCCTCTTGAACATTTTGAGATCATTACCATAACATGCATACTTCACATGTACCGTAAATCTTCACCTATACTACTAACAGAGGCCACTGGTTGGCCTTTTTTGTATCACACATGATTTTGCCGACTGCGACAGCACCTGTAAATACTGTTGACCTTTCCATATACCGTAATTTCTCGCGTATAGTGCGCACTTTTTTAGGGAAAATCGAAAGTGTCAAGAAGGGGGTGCGCACTATACGCAAGAACAAGCAAAAACCTTGACTTGGTCGCGATCATGTATCGTTAATTTTTCGGAGATTTTCAGAATAACCTGAAATATCCTCGCGGTAGTTAACAGTAGATATTTTGTTAAATAATTCCTGATTTGCATTATCTTTTTACAAACACGAAAATCTGCAATTTTAAAGCCATAAAATACGATAGGATCTGATAAATAAACTTGAGGAAAGTAGCCTGAACTTTCAGGTCGAGATTGGATCGACGCTACATTATCACAAGGCATATAGTGAAATATACCGAAGAATCAGATCGTTGTTAGCACTCTGATGTTTAAAATGCAGTTCTTGTGTAAAATCATACTGTACAATTCAATCCTGACGGTAGAAATGTGTCAAGAACGACTTGGAAGTTCGCCGGTTTGTGTATTGCAAAGAGTGAAGGTCGCGTAATATTAATACCCGACAGTAACAAACAGAGTCGCAAACAAGCGAGTTGAACTGGTTAAAATAACAGTTAGAGTTTGGAAAATAAACATTTAGGGACTCAAAACAGTCCAATAGGTATCCATATTTTATTTTCAAAGAAAAAATGCTTAAATCACGAAGGGTTTTGTGTTTTTTATATCAAACAAATTTGGCTGTATGTGGTCCTCGTCGGACCTGATTGAGTGGATGCTTTTAGTACACCCGTCAACCCAGTACACTGCCGACTCTAGATCTATCGATGTCTAGACGCACAGAGACTCCACAATTGTTTATTTTATAGAAAACCTGGAAGATAAAGTCTTATGTAAGATTTAATTGAATAATTTATGAATGATATTGCCGTGAAAACATCGTTTATTTCAATTATCTGTATTGAGCCTGTGCCTTCGCTGGTGTCAACAGATCTTCACCGTAACTCGCATGAGGTGTCAATCAATGTCAAGTCTAATTAACGAGGCATTGTGTAATGTTTTCAAAGTTTCCTATTCAAAGATGTTTGTTTATATACCCTTTAATGGCGACTTACCTGGTTGGTGCTATCATTCCGACTTGATGTTTTTTTTCACAAATTTTTTTTTTAATTTTTTTTTCCCAAGATATTTATTTTTTTATTTTTTTGACCCCAAAAAAGTACCTGCGCACTATACGCGAGTGCGCACTATACGCGAGAAATTACGGTAAACAGGAGAACATTTTCTCATGTCAGTTTTTAAGTGCAATGTTGCAACTGTCATCCATCAAATAAGCCAATGAGATTTTGTGAAGTTATCAAGTGTTGCCTGTTTAGCAGAAGGCTGTTGTACAGTGTATTTAAGAAGACAGGCTTCTGTTTACTCACCTTCCATTAAAACACGTAATAAATCCCCCATTACAGTAAAGGTTGTGATTAATACCAACACTGAGAAGATGAATGTACAGATCGGATCTGCTATTTTCCACTCTGGCTGAAAAATAAAGTTCATACATTATTCAATGTGTATTCACGTGTGAAGTTTGTGTGGACGTAAACATTTTTACAGTAATGCCTCAATACAATGCCCCTTGCTTATAAATACAGTAAAACCCCACTTACTCGAACTTATGCAGACCTGATCATTCGTTCGAGGAATACATGGTATTCGAGTAATCATCCAAGGTTGGTTGAATATGTTAGAACTTGGTCAGAACCAAGCAAACTGTTCGACAAATTAGGGGTATTCAAATAAACCGGGTTGGAGTAAGTGGGTTTTACTGTACAGTAAAACCTTGTACATTACAAGAATCATGTGTAATTATATGTCTCGCCTTTCCGATAGTGTTAAAATCCAACGGTAACAAGAATTACGCGTAATTATATGTCTTGCCTTTCCCACTTTGTTGATAATGTTTAAGTGCCAACGTAAAAATTAGTATGACAAAATACATACAGCAAGATTATATCTGTAACATAGCCAAGTTTCAATTTCATTACATATCAATAACACTATTAATAGTTGATGCTAAAGTAAATTCTCAAAATTTCCATGTTTTTACCCCAAAATTTCCTCCAATTTTCAGTAAGGTCTTCAGTATGATAATATTAGTAACTACCCTAAGTTTCAATTGAGTCCGATATCAGTCACACTATAAAAAGTGGATTTTAACACAAATTCTCAAAATTCCCATGTTTTTGCCCTAAAACAGCGGAACCTGCAAATAAATTTCCTCCAAATCTAATGAAGGTGTTCAGTATGATGATATCAGTAACTACTGTAAGTTTCAATTGAATCTGATATCAGTGACACTATAAAAAGTGGACTTTAACGCAAATTCTCAAAATTCCCATGTTTTTGACCCAAAACAGCAAAACCTGTAGATACATTTCCTCCAAATTTCACTAAGATGTTCAATATGATGATGTTAGTACCTACATAAAGTTTCAATTCAATCGTATATCTGTAACAATATAAAATGTGGACTTTTAACGCAAATTCTCAAAATTCCCATGTTTTTGCCCCAAAACACAAAAACTGTGACACGATTTCATTTAAATTGAGGGAACATATTAAGTATGATGGTTCGAACAATGTGACCAACTTTCAATTCAATTGGATTATTATAACACTGTGAAAAGTGGACTTTAACGCAAATGTTGACGCTGCCGCCGGAAAAGTAACACATAAGTCTCGCTTTCTCGACTATCGTCGAGGCGAGACAAAAATAGTAAGACAAAATACATACAACAAGATGATATCAGTAACTTGACCAAGTTTCTATTTAATTACATATCAATAACACTATAAAATAGTGGATGCTAATGTAAATTCTCAAAATTCCAATGTTTTTGCCTCAAAATATGCAAATCAATTTCCTCTAATTCCAGTAAGGTCTTCAGTATGATAATTTTAATAACTACCCTAAGCTTCAATTCAATCGGATATCAGTAACACTATAAAAAGTGGACTTTAACGCAAATTCTCAAATTCCCATGTTTTTGCCCAAAAACACCAAAACCTGTGACAGGATTTCTTTTAAGGTTACCGTATTTGACCGGGAATAAGCCCCCACCCCCTGAGAAAAAAAATTGATCAAAAGTAGGGGGGGTTCTTATTCACGAATACACTCCTGTTCACAAAAGTCTGCCATCTTGGATATTTTAATGTTTTGATCTAAGAATCAGTCCACACTATACCAGTAATGTAATTCTAGTTCTTTGTTTTGTTAAATAACAATTTACATTCAGAAACCTTGTACCTTGATATAATGAATCTTGTTTGTATATATCTAGTAAAAATTTGACAAATTACCCTTTAATTACAAATAAAGTAAAACATTTTTATGCCCCTCGTTTATATATCAATAAACTGTAAATATATACAGTAAAACATGAATCAATATATACAGTAAAACATGAATCTAACAGTTCTCGTTTATATCAACAGTAAAACCTTGATAAAATGCCCCTCATTTATAGGGTATGCTTAATCTCAATGACCGATTGGTTTTCGTCAAAAAAGCTCTTTAATAAAATATCATATTTTCAAAATTGTAGCCAATCAAAATATATTACATGTACCATTCTTTTGAGCTTATTCCAGTAGCTGGATTGAGAATAGAATACTCTTTCCTGACCTGGGATGTTAGATAAGGAAATTTTCAAATTTGGCAAAAAACTCGACAAACTCATATTTGAAAATATATTTGAAAACCCCTCCAATGAATTTCTCCATCTTGCACCCCTCATCACCACAGGAACTCCAGAATGATCCTGCAAAAGAGGAGTGCCAAATATTTTCGAAAAACACAAAGAGTTGCCACAAAATTAAGACTAAAGGATTTACCTTGAAATAAATAATAATGGCAGCTATGAGAACGCCTATACTTTGTAGAAGGTCCCCGATGACGTGTATAAATGCAGCCCTAACGTTTATGTTGTTGGAGGAATGTTTGTGTGGCTTGTCCTGGCTCTGCTGTTCCTGTGCAGTCACTGACCCGTATCCAGACAATCCGTCTTCCACGGAGGAATTCACTGCCATTTTCGTGTCACTGTTCCCGTGAGAGTGACCTCCCCCTCCACCGTGTGTGTGGCCATGTTGGTGCAATGTCACTCCCATTCTGTCGGACAAAAAAAAATAACGATAAACATGTCAGCCATTTGTCTTGAACTACAACACATCAATTGATGTTATGTTACTTTCATGGTGTAGCAAAGATAAACAAGAGGCCCAAGCGGCCTGCATCGCTCATCTTTGGTATCAAATTTTTCACTTGTAACTATTAAAGTGGACAAAAATCTATGACCGAATTCAATAGAACATGTTAAAAGATTAAAACATATCTGACTACGCCTCTCAGACCCCTGGAGGGAGATTGGAGGTCAGACCTACAATTTACTACCTTAACAAGAGCACCACAAGTGGAGGCTTGATAAGCCCGTTGTACCATATCAGAAGTATAATGGTTTGGAAACACAAAAATAGTTCTGACACTTTCTACATAATATCCGAAATTGCATCAGATATGAAGTCCAAAGGGCCATAACTTTAGTTGATATTGTTCGAATCAAACTGTCATTCAGGAAAACACAACTTCATGTCATGATGATTAAGCCTACGAAGTTTGAAAGACAGTTAGAATTGAAAACTGTAAGAGAAGATCTCCAGACAAAACAACAGTTTAAGACAGAAACGCATTTTCTACATAATGCTTATATTTAACTATGAAATGCTGTTACGCGAAAAGTTGAAATAACCCATAATATATGTTAAATATTATAGTTTTTCGAAGAACCATACCAAATTTTAGAGGAATTGGATAAAACATATAATGCCTGAAATTGCACCACAAAGGGCCATAACTCTGGTGAATATTGTTGAATAAAACTGTCGTTCAGGAAAACAAAACTTCATGTCATGGTGTTCAAGCCTACCAAGTTTGAAAGTAATTGGTTGAAAACTGTAGGAGGAGATCTCCAGACAAATAAAAGTTTGCGACGAACGGACAACACCATACCATAATATGTCCTGTCATTTTTGACTGGCGTATAAAAATGCCTCCAGCCTAACAAGATTTACGTCCAAAGCTAGAGACCAAACCATAAATATCAATATAACCAAGTTGCCTCCCTTTGTTCCTGCCCTCAGCCCCCTGGGGAGGGTTCAGCCCCACAATTTGTACAGTTTTGACATCCCAAATAGGAATGCTTTCAGTCAAATTGGTCGAGCGGTTAACACTCCGGCACTCCACTATCTGTGCTATAGCATTCAAGTGAGGTGGCACTAGAAAAGATGCCATTGGAAACACGGTCCCACTACAAACAGAACACAATTCATCTCCAGCACACGCGCATACATACACACATAAGGAGATATTAGCCAGGTGGTATAGGATAAGTAGTTAGCGCCTGATATGGCAGCTCCAGCAAACTCCTCAGAATTGTATATGATAGAACTGGATGTGTTTATTGTATTGATTGTATGAAAATTGTATATCTATTTACTGTAAACACTTTAAAGTGGCTTATGGTAGCTAGATAGGGCGCTATATCAAATTTTGTATATTATTATTATTAAATTCTGATTAAGAAGAAATTGTTGTAATACACTGTTGACATATTGACGACGGACACAGCATGGAATTACCTCACCTTGGTCCTGAGAACCTGGGGAGTTAATAAAGAAATAAACGTAATTTCAACAGACCAGGACCTACACTTTTTACTTGAAACACAAACTAGAAGCCTGGATTGCTCACCTGCTGTAAATCTCAAACTTTCAATCTGAAAGTGAACTACTTTTTTTTGTATAATACAGATACTGGCAAAACATCAGTGTTTGAGATCAAAAGAATCCACTGAAAGATTTTAACATATCATAACTGTGTGACCTTGAATGTGGGTCAAGGTCATTCATTTGAACATACTTGGTAGCCCTTTATCCAAGCATGTTTCATGCATAACATCATAACCCTGGATCATTTGGTCATTGAGAAAAAGTTGTTTGAAGTAAAATCTGGACACCAGATGGAAACCTGACGGACAACGCACCATAGCGTAATAAAGCTCACTTTCCTATAAGATGGCAAATCAATTACAACAGAAATGTCCTAGTCACACTTACAGGATGTTTATACAGACCCCGACTGACGCTGTAATTAACATTATGACCGGCTCAATTTGATAGTCACTTTTGATGATCCTCATTACGCCCATATACGCTAGTATCCCGGTCAGCACCCATAGCAGTATAATGGACATCAAAGCACCCAGAATCTCTGTAACATAATTTAAATTTCAAATTTTATTTTACAACAACTGTAAAACAATTTTTTCAATGTTGACTTAATATATGTTACATAAAGTTTTAAATAAGTTCTTTCAACTATACATACATTAATCTAATCCTCTTGATGACCCAGAAGTTAATGTGTGGGGAGGGTCTTATTGTTAGAGGAAACCTGAGTACAAGAAGAAAAGACACATGGTAGGGCATGTGACCTATTTCCTGTTCACGCCTTGATGAAAGGAAAGTGTCCTATCCACTGTATCCTAACTTATACTTATCAATCTGGTTGGCCTGGATTAGCGATACTTGTCAACTCTACTTTAATTCAGTAGGCAGACCCCAAATATCGGACACAAAAAAAGAGTAATTTCAACTAATGTTTTTTTTTTGAGATCTGATGATTTAAAACTGAAAGATCAACTCATAAGATGTCAGTTAAAAGTTCAATTTTGAACAAAATACTTGGCATGAAACAAATTTTTGATGTAAAAACAAACAAACTTACTTAGATTTATTATTACATGGGAGCTCTTAAAAGACATATTTATAACAATTTACTATGTTAAAGTTCTTTTTAGTATTGTATAATTATATCATACATTAATATGTTAACAAATTGACCACTATCCAAAACTCATTATGTTAATATAACAGATTACTTAATTGATTATAACATTGAAATCAATTAAGCTATCACAAAATCATGATATTCTTTTTTATTTCGTTAAAGATTAATGAAACTAATCGTAAATGCATCAGTTTGGTCCCATATGAGTTCAAAATAACACATTTATTACAAAATATACTTGCTATTTGCCTTTGCAAATTACAATGTATCATCATTATTTAGGATTATGTATAGCTACCATTCACAAATTATCATCTTTGGTTATAGGGCCTTGGCAATCAGCCAACACCCTTATGGAGAGCATACAGCTGGAGCTGCAATTTTGGCGAGCATAGCTAGAATTCAAAATTCTAGTACAGTGGACTCCACTTACTATCACTCCTGTTAATATCACATTCCTCTTTATATCATGTTTTTCCCAAGCACCATTTTTTCTCTTTATATAATCTATGTAATTTTATTTGGTTAATATCATGCATTTTGAGGTGAATTCCTCTTAATATCATGTTTTTTTAACCAATCACATAAAATATCTAGAAAATGATGTAATTTCTCATTGATTTCAGATACAACTTGTACAAAATGTTGCATAAAAATAACAAATATCCCCAAAAAATGATGTTTCTCTTAATGTCACATTCCTGTTAATATTATGTTTTTGTCTGACAAATGCAACATGATATAATGAGGAGTGCACTGTACTGCCCAACTACATACTCGTTTACAGCTGAGTAGACTGAAACAGTATCTTGTTCAAGGATACAACACTGTTTCTTGACTCATACCCGCAACCCTATGGTCAAGAGCCATGACGGGATTTGGTCCTACTTTTACCATATCATAAGGTTATAAAGCAAACCTCACAAATGTTATATTCAGAGGCCTAACTTTGCATCCAAAATGTTCAGAAAAATAGTCAGCTTAATAAGCCAAACTCATCACACCTTCTAACATCGCCTCTTGTTTCTTCCAACTCCTCAACCATGACTCTGTCATCTCTGTGCTGTGACGTTGTAATACATACCAGCCCTGTACCAACCAAAGCTCAGCTTCTTTGTCGCGGGTCTTGAGGCAAGAAAAATGGCAAACAGGCTGATGAGAAAGCTTGCCAAATCTGTTAGCATGTGTGCAGCATCAGAGATAATAGCCAGACTGTGAGCAAAGATGCCACCTGGTGTAAATCAAAGGGAGACAATTAAAGGGACATAATCCAAGGGAAATTATTTTTAATTGGATATAATCAAAGGGAGATAATTGGATATAATCAAAGGGAGATAATTAAAGGAAAATTATTTTTAATTGGATATAATCAAAGGGAAACAATTTTTGATGGGATATAATCAAAGGGAAATCATTAAAGGGAGACAACCAAAGGGAAGTTTTTTTAATGGGAGATAATCAAAGGGTAATTATTAAAAGGGAAATTATTATACCTACATTTTATTTCAACAATTCCTTTTAACAAATGTTATTGATTCTCTCTAGTCCAATGGTATCCAATCTTACTTCTACAAGTCATTGTGTGTCATACTCCTAGGTTAAGTAAGTGTATATAACTCTCTCACTACCCTCTAATCCAATGGTATCCAATCTTACTTCTACAAGTCATTGTGTGTCATACTCCTAGGTTAAGTAAGTGTATGTAACTCTCTCACTACCCTCTAATCCAATGGTATCCAATCTTACTTCTACACGTCATTGTGTGTCATACTCCTAGGTTAAGTAAGTGTATGTAACTCTCTCACTACCCTCTAATCCAATGGTATCCAATCTTACTTCTACACGTCATTGTGTGTCATACTCCTAGGTTAAGTAAGTGTATGTAACTCTCTCACTACCCTCTAATCCAATGGTATCCAATCTTACTTCTACAAGTCATTGTGTGTCATACTCCTAGGTTAAGTAAGTGTATGTAACTCTCTCACTACCCTCTAATCCAATGGTATCCAATCTTACTTCTACACGTCATTGTGTGTCATACTCCTAGGTTAAGTAAGTGTATGTAACTCTCTCACTACCCTCTAATCCAATGGTATCCAATCTTACTTCTACAAGTCATTGTGTGTCATACTCCTAGGTTAAGTAAGTGTATGTAACTCTCTCACTACCCTCTAATCCAATGGTATCCAATCTTACTTCTACAAGTCATTGTGTGTCATACTCCTAGGTTAAGTAAGTGTATGTAACTCTCTCACTAAGTGCTTGTATGTCCACCCATATCTGAACACCTAAGAAATCCACTTACCTATAAATTCTGCAGTCATGAAGCACAGACAAAGACCGCTAGCCAGTAACAACTTGCGTCGAGCTCTTTTGTCCAGGCCCGCCCTGGTCTTGTTGGCATGACAATGACCATCTGGTAAATGGAAATTATAGAAAACATTATACTGTTTATATAATCTACATACATCTGTTCCATCTCACAAACTGACATCAATGGTATTTGGAAATATGACATTCATAATAATAATAATAATATACAATATTTGATATAGCGCCCTATCTAGCTAACATAAGCCACTCTAAAGCGCTTTACAGTACATAGATATACAATTCTTATACAATCAATACAATTAACACATAAAATTCTATCATATACAATTCTGAGGAGTTCGCAGGAGCTGCCTTATCAGGCGCTCACTACTTGTCCTTTACCACCTGGCTAATATCTCCATATGTGTGTGTATGTTTGCGTGTGTGCTGGAGATGAATTGTGTCTTCTAAAATTGAACAATATTACAGAATTCAGAATCAAAGGGATTTTAAAATGAAATTCTTGCCACAATGCGTACACTTTGTTTAATAAAATACTATTAAAGTTCCTCTTGTGGAAAGAATGGCTTATTAATGAACAGAGAAATCTTAAATCTTTGCCGAGACACATTTTAAAACGTTGTAACCCAGTACATACATAAAACCTGCTATGGGTCAGGTGAGCTTATAGTAATGAGACCTATTTCTAGAGTTGACTTTCAGTTTGACCTACATTTGTACTTTAGAGAGGTTTTGATTTAGTTTGACCTATTTAAATTATAATTTCTAGGGAAAATACTTATTGCCGTATTCACCATAATTAGCGCCCAGGGTGCCTAAAAAACTAGTTTCCAAAGGGGGTGCTTAAAAGGATAACAAAACGTAGATCTGGGCGAATAATGTTGTTTTATGAAGTAAATAAGTACATTGTATTGTGACAGGAATGGCTAGTAATCGTGATGTGCGACATTTTTGTCATCAATGTTGGACAATTTTTAAACATATAACTAACAATTGTGATTTTCTCTTTGTAGACATGTGCGCAGTGAAGATTACCATACTTTTATATAGAATAATTTAGTTGTGTCATAATTGAAAGGGATACTTATGTAATTTCAATAACCCCATAGCAAGCGGGAGGGGCGTTTATAGGCATTAATAACAGTGAATACATGCAGTCTATTTGTAGAGTTTGTATTTTTGTATTCTAGAGTTGCTTTGATGAAGTTTGACCTATAAAAATGTATAGAGAAGATATTAACCCATTAACCCCTGAAATTTCTAATTGAACTATTCCAACCTTTGAATAGGAAGAGTTCAAAGGTGTCTTCTGGGGTGAATGATGTGATAAGACCTATTTCTGTAACAGATATTAATTTGACCTATTTCTAGTTGATTGTATTGTTTGACCTACATTCCATATTAGTAATTTTCTAAATTAAACCTAACATTTGACAATTTTCAGACCTAACAGGAATTTTAACTACCGGTACAATGTCTACACTACCTGTATAATTAATAGGGTATAGTTGTATATTTCCTTTTGTACAAATTCTACCTACTTGTTAGACTCGTGTCCGGAAACTTGTCGGCCCTGTCGCTGAAATGAAATAAAAACATATATAACATTTAAAACATTTGAAATTTTAATATTACTTCAATTCACAACTGCTTCTACATTACCAGGTAGTTTAGAAATTTCGGATTCCCATCTTTTGGCCCCTAGCATTAGTGACAGTGAAGAGGCCTTGGAGGACGAAACAGCTGTATGGTGTAGTTTACTTTATTTTTTCAGCATACTGTATCTTTTACTAAATTTAAAAGGTGCAGCAAATGTGTGAGTAACGTCATCTCAAATCAAACATATTTTATTGATCATGACAATCAAAGGATGAGGCACAAGTTCTCACAACTTACTAGGCCCTCTACCTTCAAGAGCTGGTAATTATAATCAACATCAGTGTTATAATGCTATGTATGATGTGTTAAGTTGCTCCGTTATCCCTTTAATTAGACTGGCTCCCATCTCTAGAATAATATACAGATATTGAATTATTTAGGTGAAAAAAAATCAATAGTCTAGTAATTTTGATTACTTTGATGTCTGATTCTAGAAGTTTAAACTAGGGGGAGATAAGCTAGTAGTTAAAATCAGAAGATATTTGGGATGTTTGAAGTATTTTAATACTTTTGACCTGTGACCTTGAACATGCATCAATGGGATTTATTTGAACAAACCTGAAAGCCTTTCACTTAAACATGCTAGAAAAAGATGTTTGAAGATTTTAACACTTTTGACCTGTGACCTTGAACATGCATCAAGGTCAATCATTTGAACAAACCTGGTAGCCCTTAACCTAAGTTTGCTACATGCCTATATTATCAGTATCTTTGGCCTCGTGGAATTCAGAAGAATGTTTGGAGATCTTAAAACTTTTCACCATGACCTTGAACATGCATCAAGGTCATTCATTTTAATAAACCTGGTAGCCCTTCACCCAAGCATTCTATAAACCAAATATCAGTACCCTGGACTTTTGTTTAAATATCAGTACCCTGGACTTTTGTTTATATCGATAAATTTTGTTTGAAGATTTTAACACTTTTGACCCCTGTGTCCTTGAGCATGGGAAAAAGTAGACTGATTGCTATGACAATATATTTAACCTACGCAGTGAAATTTGCAGTCAGTATATATATATGTACATGTACCATATTACCAAACAGATTTTTTTACAGAAATGGGCATAACTGTAAGTTATTTTCTCAAAACTTGACAAAAAGGGAAAGGGAACAACTACATTATGCTGAATTTGAGAACTATTTCTTCAGTAGTCACTAGAGACAGTCGACACAATTTCAACAGAAAGGGGCATAACTCTAACAAATATTGTTGAACTTTACACAACTTTAAATCACTGTAGAGTAGTATGCCAAATTTCAGAAATATTGCTTCAGTATTGCTTTAAGCGCTTTAGAGTAATTTTACAAATTATATAGAGCGCTATATAAATGTTGTATATTATATTATTATTCAGTAAGTGAATTAGATGCACCATATTCTGGACTCAGACAGGGTGATTCTAATATATCCCCCGCAACGAATGAATGGAACAGCACTTTTGACAGTGTGAACTGTCGCTGAGTTTTTTCTGCCAAAATAATGATGGCATTACCGTTATATAATTATCATCACACACTGGATGTCATTCATGTCTCTTAAACTGAATATCTTCCTGGTTAGTTTATGTACAAAATATGTACATAGATGATTTGCCATGAAAAATGTAAATATAATACGAGTCTCTTTTTCATGTCGAATATTGTCATAACAAATATACAGTATACGGGTACTCTCTTTAGCCATAATGATATGCATGGTATCCACATGAGAAATCATTTACTATAGAATTAGCTTCAAAATGTGCGAAACAATTCTTCCCAGAATGAGGGTAAATTAAATTGGCAATTGCAATCAGATAGGCATGCATTTCCAGGGTTGCCAACTCCCACTACCTGAGACAAAAACTCGCGTAAACTCGTCATAAAAATGACCTCTCTCACACCGAAACAATCCTCACGCCAAGTGATCTACAATTCTCACACATTCATGAAGGCTTATCCCTCTACCTTACGCGAAGCCATAATTTAAATGGTCGTTTTAGCTTGTGACTGCACTTGAATCGGCACACAAATACCATACAGGTGTGAATCAATTAGTATAGCCTGACACTGTGTTGGGCCACACAATTAAAGCAGTCAGTAATGCATCACGACTCTGACGTCTGATGTCCCGATGGCCAAATCAGACATCAGGGTTTGACACTAACACAAGTCTATTTGTCTGAGACTAGTAAAAATTCTGAAGGACTAGTAAATATGTTCTGTTTATTAGTCCTGTGGACTAGTTGTATTTTCTATTTTGTTTTTGTATTCTAATCTATAACTTATTCAAAGAGAGGAAAAGGTACAAATTTAGTACTCAGGATATACCGAAACTCATTTCAGAGCATTTAGATATTAATTTTTTTCTGTGGGAGACCCCCTCCTCCCATATCCTGGCCCCCACTTCTGCACTAGCCAGCCAGCTCATCGACTCACGATTTGTTGTTCATCACCTTTGACTGACTTAGTGTTTCAGCTGAGGCTGAAACCCTCAGGACTAGTGACAATACTCAGGACTATTACCTTAAAAAATGTACAGTACTTGTCCTTTGGACTAATATATTGAAAAGTTAGTTACTTACCCTGGACATGTCAGTTGAATTCACGGTTCATTTATCATATTTGTGATAAGAATTAAGGAGCATTACTTAAAAAGCAAACACTAGTTATGACTAAAAATGATTTACTTACATGAAAACAAACATGAATGTGGAAACATATTTTGAAAGAGCCAACGAAAGCATGCTTATCGTAACGGCCACCATTTTAGGTGAAAGTAATAAAGAATCGGGAACTGGTATAAAAATTCTGGATTTTATGTGTCATTGAAAAAAATCATTTCATTTTTTTTTCAGATAAATAAGAAATCAAATATCATGTACCCTTGTAACTATATTGAATAATAAATATCTGTTAGTGTCTTATGTTTTCTCTGCAACATAAACTCAATTGATGAAACGCCACGGCGCCGCAACGTCATCCAAAATGTTTCCCACATTGGAAAAGCCAGCCGGGTCGTTTCGCGCTAAATCCCGTTTGTCCTAGGTTGTTTCGCCCTAAAACCAAAATTTTAGGACGAAACCTTGTTCGGTATTGTTTTCTTTAATTTCAGTAGTTTTAGTCCACAATTACATCTTTCTCGTCTTCCATATCATTAAAATAATAATAAAAGGTGCGTTTGTTTGATGTTTGTTATGTTACAAGCTTTTATAATTAACCATGACTATTTCACATGTATTACATAAAAACGTTGCATAAAGACTTTCTACTATGCTGAGTATTCCAGATATGAACATGTCCATCGCCGACTTCGGTGATATTATACATAGATTCGTTCACATTCTTCTGGTACATCAGTTCGGGGAGTCTCAAAACATGTAAAATAACTTGAAACAGTATATATACAAGAATTATGCGTAATTATATAATGTCTCGCCTTTCCCGCTTTGCTGATAATATTTAAGTCCTAATGTAAAAATTAGTATGACAAAATACATACAGCAAGATTATATCTGTAACATAGCCAAGTTTCAATTTAATTACATATCAATAACACTATAAATATTGGATGCTAACGTAAATTCTCAAAATTCCAATGTTTTTACCCCAAAATTTACTCCAATTTTCAGTAAGGTCATCAGTATGATAATATTAGTAACTACCGTAAGTTTCAATTGAATCCGATATCAGTCACACTATAAAAAGTGGACTTTAACGCAAATTCTCAAAATTCCAATGTTTTTGACCCAAAACAGCAAAACCTGTATATCAATTTCCTCCAAATTTCACCAAGATGTTCAGTATGATGATGTTAGTAACTACATAAAGTTTCAATTCAATCGGATATCTGTAACAATATAAAAAGTGGACTTTAAAGCAAATTCTCAAAATTGCCATGTTTTTGCCCCAAAACACCAAAACCTGTAAAAGGATATCATTTAAATTGAGGTAAGGTATTTAGTATGATGGTTTGAACAATGTGACCAACTTTCAATTCAATTGGATAATTATAACACTGTGAAAAGTGGACTTTAACAGCGGTCAATTTACAATTTATTTTCATGGGTCCTTTTTGTACATATTGCCGAAAACAATGGGTCCAACAATGTTAAATAGAAGTATTTCCAGAATTTCTATGAGTCCTTTCATAATTTTATGAGTACTGGACTTGGGACTCGCACGTAGATTGATCACAGCTGCTTTAATGCAAATGTTGACGCCGCTGCCGGAAAAGTAACACCTAAGTCTCGCTTTCTCGACTATCGAGGCGAGACAATAATCATCCGATGGAAAAAAATATTAGTGTGAACGGGATTTAGGGCGAAACGACCCTTGGTGGGAACGAGATTTAGGGCGAAACGACCTGTAACGTTAACCATTGGGTCCCTTACAGGTTGGCAACCATGGCATTTCACTAGCCACTGTGTGAACTTTGAAATTTGAAGGACAGACACTTCGGGTATATATGAACTGATCTCCAGTGCTGATGTACATAATTGACCTATTTCTATTCATGTACAGTCATTTCTTTTCACTTGACCAGAATCGAAATAAAACAACCCACTGTGGATGTGTTGAACATGACCATAGCTAAGCTTACAGTGTATGAATCGGTCTGACTGTTTATTTTAAGTCTAAAAGTTAACTTTTTATTCATCATACTGTTTGCTACACCGTAACAACCCAATGTTCAGATGTTTACAGTTGATCACCATCATGATACTAGCTTTATATATATAGTGGCACAGGCGGAAACACACATGACACATTAGTAATGTGTCATGTGCGTTTCGGACGATGGGCTGTTGTGTCCCGTTAGGCCCACAGGTGCTTGGGGTTAGATATTATATATTGTATATATGTACTATATAGCCTCCACAGGTGCTTGGGGTAAGATATTATATATTGTTTATATGTACTATATAGCCTCGTATTATACAGTAATACGAGGCTATATAGTACATATATACAATATATAATATCTAACCCCAAGCACCTGTGGTTAGGCCTACATGTAGCTGTTACCACAATCTAACAATACAGCCACTTTACCTGGTTTCGCTCTGTATCCCATCAATATAATTTTGCACATCACTCTCATTTAAACTCAAACTACATCGGGACCGCGGGCGTCCTGACCGTACTGTCCCGGGAGTAATGACCTCGGCCCGAGGGACGAGAAGTGGTGCTTCCTCTGAATCAGCCATCACAGTGTGTTTACGTTAAATTGCGCATGTTCGGAAGTAACCAAACAAGAGATCAAAACGGTACTGTAAACAATGATAACTGTAATGTAAACATTTGATTATCTACAGGATTTGACCTAGTGTCGATGATCTTCCTATCACCTAATTTCAACAACGTTATGGATAGGCGGAATGTTTATAGATAACCCGCATCTTCTATACAATTTAAAGTAAAGAACAGCACGAAATTCAAACCGAAAGTAGAATTGTTGACCTTTAACCTTGCCAATGTTTTTTAGATTCAGTTGACCACATGCCCTTAACAAACTTGTAGGCAATAATAAAGCAATTCCTGATTTATTTTTTTTGACCATCAATTTATTCAGCCTTATTAAAATTGAATATTTATATTTGCGACTGATACTATACGTTGTATACAAAATGTAGTGTAGATTAATATTCTGACAAATTTTACTTTTTGCTATATTAGCATATATGTGTACATTACACTTATCCAAATGGTGTTTTAATTATCATGTGTAACCATATATAAGCTAGTAATCATGTGTTTGTGTATTAAATGCTAGTGCTCACTCTTAACTGTTAATATTCTTACATAATGCCTTCTGGGATAGCTAAATTATCTCCCTTTTCATGTTTGTTGTTAACCATATCAGAGACGTATAAAGCCAGAGTGGTTTATAGTGTAATGTACCAGGTTTTGTCAGAAATGTTTTATTTAAGCACATGTTTTCTGGTGTGCAAGGTAGTGCAAGGGCTTGTAATGGATCTGTGTGTGTGACATGTATTCACCTCTGTATGCACGTGAGTGAGTACTGTACAGTAAGTGAGAGAGAGTTGTACATGTTATGACACTTGACAGAGGACGAGCCATATGATTGGTCAGGACAGATACCTAAGTTTACCTGGGTAAAGGCTTTGGCCACCTTGGGCACTCTGCTCCTGACCTTCATCTGAACAATGTAGGAAATATTGTGTTTTGTAATTTAATTGTAAGTTATACAAGTTTTATATTTTCTGTATAAAGTAATTGACATTTTGTCATTTGAATTATTTCAAGGTCAGAGTGAAAAATTGAATATACAAAGATAAGCCTTTTTGTTAATTCACTTTTTTATGAATTTCTTTTTTAAATTCATAAGGGTTAAATTAATAATGGTTAAATTTATATTATTTTATAATATATAAAGCTCCTGGGAAAACTGCTGTACTGTAGATTGGAGAATTTAGGGAAAACCTCCACACCATCGCTGTGAAGTGAATGTACCTTAGGTCTTGGGTTTTATCTGAAGAATGAATGTAGAATTTTAATAGGGGCTTTATGTAATTGTTAAGAGTAAAAGTATATTTAATAGCATTTAATAGCAAAGTAATGGATGCAGGCTAAAAGCCTCTATATCCATATCATAATAACAAATAAATTCAATATAAATATAAATATAGTACTTCGGTGCGGTATACAGCTTAAGCGTTAAGGAATTGGTATTATTATTATTATTGGTAGTTGAAACAATTATTTTTGCAGTGTTCATCTAGAGCTATCTCAAAATTTAAAGTGCTGCCCGCCGCTACAACAGATTGTGGCAAGCTGTTCCAGATATCTACTATTCTTTGACTGAAAACGTTTTTTCTTATATCCAGACGACATCTTTTCTTATATATTTTCTTGGAGTGGCCCCTGGTTCTGTTTGCATTGTCCAGTTGGAAGTAATCTTTAGTTATTCTTGAATCGTATATATTGTTAATAATTTTGAAAACGTTTATCATGTCTCCTCTTATCCTGCGGTGCTGTAGTGTTGGTAGTTTTAATTTCTCTAGGCGTTCCGTATATGACATATCCTTAAATCCAGGTAGTAGTTTAGTCGCTCTTCTTTGCACACTTTCGATAAGATCAATGTCTTTAGCTTTGTAAGGGCTCCAAACACTGGCGGCGTACTCTAAGTGAGGTCTCACTAATGCTTTAAATAGTAATTTAAACATTTGTGTATCAAGATACACAAATGACCTCCTAATTAATCCAACTATGCTGTTTGCCTTGTTAACTATACTATTAATGTGTGATCTAAAACTCAAATTATTATCTATCAATACGCCAATGTCCTTCTCGCTGGTAATATTTTCTAAATGAAGCCGTTCTTCTCCCGTCCTGCCATGAAGTATGTTCTTTTTTCTGAAGCTCTTATGTAAAATACTTTACATTTATTTGGGTGAAATTTAAGAAGCCACGTATCTGACCAGTTTTGTAATTTGTCCAAATCATTTTGAAGAATCAAAACATCCTCCTTAGTCTTTATCTGCCTGAATAATTTTGTATCATCAGCAAATAATGGTGAGGGGGACGCCGTTATTTCTGGGAGGTCATTTATATACAAGACAAATAAAATTGGACCCAGTACACTTCCCTGGGGGATACCACTTATTACAGGATATGTTGAAGAAGATTTTCCATTCACCAATACACGTTGACATATGTTTGTAAGGAAATCCTTGACCCAATTAACAACTTGTTTGCTGATTCCATAGCCTAATAGCTTTTTGATAAGTCGCTGATGAGGCACCTTATCAAAGGCCTTCATAAAGTCCATATATATGACATCAAGTTCTCCTCCCTTATCCAAGATCTCAGTCCATTCTTCTAACACAGTTAGCAGCTGGAGTTGCGTTGATCTCCCAGAAATAAAGCCGAATTGTTGGTTACTTAGAAGATTATTTTTATCTATATGACTGACAATGCTAGTCTTCACTACTTTCTCTATTGTTTTGACAATTATACTTGTTAGGCTTACGGGCCTATAGTTACTTGGATCCGATTTTGGTCCTTTCTTGTAGATTGCTGTTATATTGGCCTCCTTCCAAGCTTGTGGTACTTTTCCTTCTAGAAGAGACTTATTAAATATATCTGCAAGTGGTCCACTGATGTTTTTCCTGAGCTCTTTTAAAACTTTAGGATGCATCCCATCTGGTCCTGGTGACTTATTTTCGTTGAGATTTCCAAGCAGCTTTTCTATATCTTCTGGACTACATGTAATTTCTTCAAACAGGTGAATGAATTGTCTTTTTTTCAAAATCTGGGATCTTACCATGTGGCTCCTGTGTGAATACACTGCTGAAAAATTTGGCTAAGACTTCAGCTTTATCAACATCTTCAACAGCCATCTGTTTTTCATCATCATTTAATCCTTTTAAGTCCGAAATTCCTGTTTTTACTTTTCGTTTTGAGTTTACATAATTCCAGAATCGTTTTGGTTTTAGTTTTATATCTTCTGCTATTCTTCTTTCTTTATCCCTTCGTGATTTCCGTATATCCCATTTTAATTGGTTCCTGGCTTTAGTGTATTCTTTGTATTTTGCCTCACTTCTTGTTTCCATATAGCGTTGCCACATTCTGTGCTTTTTGTTGATTTTTTTACGTATCATTTCATCGATTGGTGGCCTTTCTTCCTCGGATGACTGTTGTTTCTTTGGACTGCTTTTGGGAATATGTTTAGTTGTGCTAGCCTCAATTATTTCTGTGAATATTCTGTACATTTCCTCGGTATTTCCTTGAAGGATTTCCTTCCAATCTTTGGGAAAATCCTGTCTCATGCCGTCATAGTCTCCATGGATATACTTTAACCGTAATGTTTCTCTATTATTGGTGGTAGTCTTACAGTTAAAATTGAATCTTAAGACTAAGTGGTCGCTACATCCTATTGGACTCTCATATCTGACATCATTTACCATTTCCTCTTCATTTGTTATAATCAGATAAAGGATATTGGGGTTGTTACCTTCTCTACATCGTGTGTATTTTGTGACATGTTGGTATAAGAAATTATCCCGCAGACATTCTATGAAGTAATCACTTTCCTTATCGTTGTTGGAAGACCATGACTCCCAATCTATTTTCGGTAGATTAAAATCGCCCTTAAGTAGTACATGGCTATACTTGTTCGCAGATGATAAGTTGTTTATTAACTCCCTCAGCTTCTCAGAATTTTCTTCTGTTGTATTTGGGCTTCTGTAGATGCATCCAACCAGGAGACAGTTATTTCCACACATCTTTATTTTGACCCAGATACTTTCTTTGAAATCATTATCTATATTTACTTCTACTCCATTATATTTAGTTTTTATGTACAATCCTACTCCTCTGTGTTTATTTTCCATGCTGTCGTTTAGAAAAAGATCATATCCATCAATAAAGAATTCTGCTTTACCTGGTGCATATCTATAGTTTTTGGGGTATGTTTCTGTAATGCCAATTATATCAGAGTTGCTTTGTTCATTAATTCTTGTTTTCAGTTCATCCATCTTGTTTAGTAAGCTATCAGCATTAGTATAGAAGCATGTTAGAAATTTGGCTGCTTCAGGTCTTTCCTTGCTTGTCATTTGTTTCTTCAATACTCGGAGGGTTTGACTGTTTTTACTCTGACTATTTTCCTGTCCCATGGAGGGCCCCTTACTTTGAACGTAAATTCCCCCGACTGGTTAAGTTCTCTTTTCTTCTTTGCTTCCTCCCATAGCTTACTTTCTTGGTCCCTTTCTGCTTTTGTGAGATCATTACTGATTTTAATTTTTTTCAGATTTCCATCTTCTCCTAGTTTTCTGATGTTCCTGAATAAAGCCCTTTTAATTTCAACATTACCCAGAGATACCAGCAAAGGTCTGGGTTTCCCCTGGTCTTGTTGATTTTCCTTAATATATTTTCCAAGTCGTGTGACTTTTGCTATATCCTCATTTTCACTATCAGCCTGACATTTCTTCAGTATATTGTTGACATGTTCTGTGTCGTGGCTTGCTCTAGTTTCTTTTGATGTTGATTTACATTCAGGGATCCCATAAATAACAATGTTACGCTCTCTAATTTTGCGATCATTGATCTCTGACATGATGTCGGTGATGATTGGCTGTGCTGTTGGGGTCTCTTGGTCTGGTTGAGGTGTTTGAACATCTTTATGATTTCCTATTGTTTGTGACTCTGAGATTAGTTTTCTGACCGCTTCTTCGTCACACTTCTTTACTATCTCCTCTTCCAGTGCCAAAATCCTACTTTCAACCTCTTTCATGATAGCTTTGCATCTTTCTTCTATTTTCAAATCTGTGATTATACATTTCTGTATTATTGCCTTACATTCTGCACAAAACCACATTGAGTCTGATACCTGCAGTAGCTTGTACTCCTCGTCTGTTTTCCCTAAACACTTTGTGCAATGATGTGAGCGACATCGCTCACACTCAAGCATTTTATCTTCAGCATCCGTAAATACTTTGGTGCAATTTTTACACTTCCAATTATCTCCTTCCTCCTCACTGTCAAATTCAACGGTAAAGTTTGTGTAGAAGCTGCTAGAGCTTGGCGAAAGTTGCGAGGAGCTGGTTGTTTGCTTTGATTTTGACTTTGCTGTTCTTTCTCTTCGCTTCTTTGCTGCGTCGCTAGGGACGCCGCCATCTTTGATTGTCCTGATCGCTGATGCCATAGGTATAGGTTTGAAAGTAATGATATTGATGTGATTATGTAAAGAATGAATTTATAATCATTTGGATTAGTTAAAGGCCCAATATACGTAACTTTCGGCAAAACCTGATGCGAAAATCAAGCCTAATAACTTATTATTTTTATAGATTTAGTTGAGATTAATTGATATCAGCAATATCCAAGATGACTTCTTACGCGGTAACCGGTACGGCAGCAGTTGAAACTCGGTATTTGTAAACACGCGACCATTTTGACTGTCTTCTACCTGCGGTTTGTTATTGAAGTGGGCCCCACCTGAATTGTTTTCAATTCTTTGGATTTTTCTGGCAGGAGTTTCTTGTTAGTTACCGCTGGTGTTTACTTCG
The DNA here is from genome assembly GCA_947623455.1 of Mimachlamys varia. Classification (NCBI taxonomy): domain Eukaryota; kingdom Metazoa; phylum Mollusca; class Bivalvia; order Pectinida; family Pectinidae; genus Mimachlamys; species Mimachlamys varia. The sequence continues at coordinate 33,938,187 of OX392540.1, forward strand.
TTTTAGGCTTATTATTGCATGTTTATCAACTGGATATTTTTTCAGAATTTTTCAGATTGACGAAAAATTTCCTGAAGTTACGTATATTGGGCCTTTAAATGAAATTATATATTCATGCTAAAAATTTAGAAATTGTTATATTCATAAATATCATTGTCTATATGCATTTGATAGGGTAAGATAGATATATGTTATACAATAGCATTTGTCAATGGAGTTATTTCCCTTTATCTATGTTACGTATGTAAGTATGAGAGGTATGTTTGGTTTTATGTGATATTTGTATGTTGTATTTGTTTTGCCTACAGGGTTTTTATTATTGGACCAAAATAAACTTGTTGAGTATCTAAATCTGGAGTCATCGTCTTGATGTGTAGTGAACCCCGGTAACATGTATATCTGTTTGTCGCGATAATAGCTCTCATGAGCTAATGGTACTTGTATCATATATATGCGACGTTAAATAAAGATTATTGTTTTGTATTGAACAAAAAGTGGAATAGATTTTTAATGTGCAGTTATTAATTGAACATTATTTTTTATCCGCTGAAAGCCATCGTTGTAGCCAAGGTTGTGGATCGTAACCCTTGGCTAGCGAAGATCCTGACAGCTGGTATATAAGTTGTTTTTTTTTCTTGTAGTTCGACTTTTTTAAAGATATTTTTAAAGGATGAAGATATGTTAAATGAAAACAAAACATTATACCTTGTATAGTTGCATTATTTTCATTATACACCCCGAATATACTGTACGCCGAAGATCCACAAACCAGGTTATCCATTAAGACCTATAGTGGATTACACTGGATCCATTGGGTACAGTGTATCAAGATGGCTTGCAGACATTCTAGGTCCGCTGGTGGGGAAAACAGACCACCATGTGAAAAACGCCAAAGAGTTGGCACTAGAGCTGGCTGACATCATGGTAGAAGAGGATGACATTTTCAACTCACATGGCGTTGTGTCACTCTTTACCAATACACCAGTGAATGAAACGGTCAAAGTCATATGAGAAAAACTCAAAGGAGACAAAACCCTGAAAAAGAGAACAAGCCTTTCAGTTGACAACATCATAGAGTTGTTGGAGTTTATACTGAACCACATATTTCTCATTCAGAAGTTCGGTGCAGCAATGGGAAGTCCAGTATCACCCATTGTTGCGAACCTTTTCATGGAGCATCTGGAGCAGAAAGCCATCACGACTGCTCCGATGGAGTGTTGTCCCAAGCTATGGAAAAGATACGTTGACGATATCTTGGAAGTGGTCAAGAAAGGTGAGGTTAACAATCTAACAACCCATCTAAACCAGGTAGATGACACAAACTCCATAAAATTTACATCAGAAGAAGAGGCAGAAGGGAAAATTCCCTTCTTGGACACTCTAATAGTGAGAAAGGTTAATGGCTCAATCAAACTGCTCGTATACAGAAAAAACACGCACACAGACCAATACCTCAATTTCAATTCACACCATCCATTGCACCAGAAATTAGGGGTAGTACGTACTCTCCTGGACAGATGCAATAACATCGTCACTGAAAAGGAAGACGTAGAAAAAGAAAAGCAGCATATCAGACAAGCCCTGAAAACATGTGGATACCCAGAATGGTCGATGAAGAAAGTTGAGAAACAAATTGAAGACAAAAGCAAGATAAACGGCACCAAGAAAAAGAAAGGTAACACCAACGAGAGAAAAACCAATGGCATGGTCACTATACCATATATAAGGGGAGGGTCGGAAGCAATTTCAAGAGTGCTCCGCAAACATCACATCAGCACACTTATGCGACCGCACAACACCATCAAACAACTCCTAGTACATCCGAAGGATAAAGTGCAGAAGGAAGACAAGACTGGAGTGGTTTACCAAATTCCATGTAACAGTTGCAACCACACATATATAGGTGAAACTAGTCGGAAATTTGTAACGCGTCTTAAAGAACATCAAAACGACGTGGAAGACATGGAACAGCAAGTCTACACCAGAAATACTAGAAAAACATAAGAAAAACAATATAACAAATCAGCTATCACAGACCATGCCAACATACACAACCATATCATTGACTGGAACAACTCCAAAGTGTTGGAAAGGGAGGAAAACTGGAGAATGAGGAAAATTAAAGAATCCATATGGATTAGGAAGGAAGGTGAATCAATGAACAGAGACGAGGGGGACACCAGTTGAGTCATCTCTATGACCCTATTTTAACATCCAATAAGGGGCGGAATGGGTAAACATCTTACCCGTCCCTCTGTCTACCTGTAGTACTAGAGTACATTTGGACGAAATGTCGCGCTACGTTTTTGACAGCTGACTTCTCCAACTCGCCTTATTTTGGGTAGTGAGCTGATTTCAGCGGTCAGAACACCGACACTCGGCTATTGTACTCTTTGCTTGACAAAGGAAACAGACGTTTTCGAAAGCTCGCAAATTGAGTTTTCAATTCCTGTTTGTGTACAAAAAAAAAAAAATCTCAGTACATTGCATTATTTTTGTTCTCCAGATTTTCTTGAAAATTTTCTGTTCATTTTAGCAGAGACATGTTTTTATACGTATATGTGCCTCTTATTTTTTTTGTCTGTTTTGCCAGATTTTGGCATTTAAAAAAAACTTGTTTATTACTAGAATTAAAAACAAAACTGTCAGATCGACTTTAGCCTTCGACAAATTGCCCCATCAGAGACTTCCTCAAAAACTCCTTCATCACGGCATCTGTAATAACATCCATGGTAAAAGAGTTATCAATTAAGCACCAGGAGGCAGTCTGGTAATATTGAAAGGAGACGATCATCAGCTGCTGAGGTACGGTACGGTGATTGGACCTCTGCATGCTCTTTCTGTTGTAACCACAGGCCTGAGAAGTTGTTACAGCTAGTTTTGGACCTAAACAAGAGTGTTTAGAGTAATTTTACACGTTTGGGGTTTAGATCAATTTTTGATATAAATGCCCCCTCAATGGTCATAAAGGCTTTTTAAAAGGATGGAATGCTTTCAATGTCGAAAAATCGACCAGGTTACATTTCTTGCATCAAAATTACATTTCTAGTTGAGGTACGAAAAAACGCTTGGTACCGTTGGAAATATGGATATTTCTTATTTTAAAAACCCCCTAAAGATCACGTAACACACACATTTGCTGCACCTCTTAAATTTAGTAATAGATACAGTATGCCGAAGAAATGAATTAAACTGCATCATACAGCTGTTTCGTCCTCCTAGGACTCTTCAGTGATGCTAGGAGCCAAAAGGTAGGAATCCAAAATTTCTAAACTAATGTAGAAGTAGAAGAGTCAGGTGCGTAAAACCCCTTTAATTTATTTATTTAGAAGTAAATTTAAACTAGTTCTGTATACTTGTGTAAATTACGTCAAATGTATCCTCCTTCTGCAGAAATAATCTCGATTTCCTCTAAAAAAACGCAAAATTTCCGTGTCTGATAGTTTTCGTCGGCTATCCTGCCACTTTTGCATAGCAAATGAGTTTTGACGTCACTGCATGCGCTGGCCTTTCGCTGTCATTGGATGGCAGTCTTCCAAATAGAGGAATAATAATAATCAGTAATGATCCGCTTAAATAGCAGCACGTCCCAAAAGTTAGGTGGATCATAGATTCAGAACCCTAATTAGATTTGTTTGCAAAATTTCGGTTTCCAAATGATAACTCCAAAAAGGATTGATGAGTTTGGTTGAAACTTCATACAATGTTAGCTCACAAGGTAACACAGAGTGGGATTTAGTTTGAGGTCAAAAGGTCCTTCTGCGAAGGTCACTTGTTTAAATATATTTTTTTGCCAAATCTTTGGTTTCCAGATGATGACTTCAAAAAGGATTGATGATTTTTTTTTTTATATTTGTTTTATTTTTCAGAGATTTATCATAAGTATAGATTGCTGAATTTGTTTGAAAGTTCATACAATGCTATTTTAATAATTACATAGAATAGGATGGGAATCCGTCCAGTGATAAAAGATATTTATTTTGGAGTACTCGGGCCAGGTAAAAAATGAAATAACCTTTATTTCTGATACTTACATACCAAGTCGTCAAGGTTTACATCACAACATTCTCATTTCACGCTCAGCTTCATAAAACAGTTAAGAAATGATTGCTTAAATGAGCCATTCATATCAAGGTATATTATGATTAGCAAATTGAATTGGCGGAAGGGAACGAATGTTGCATGCAACACTAACTGTAAGCTTTCATAAAAGTTTTACAAGATATGGGTTTATTTTCAGTTCAATTTTCAGTTTTCAAAACGGATAGAATACGTCTTTTATGTCGAAGAAATTAAAATGTTGAGCAACGTCATCTGTTTAAGTAACCAAATATCAACAATAAAAAACATTTCTCATTAACCTTTTACCGATGCCAATTAAAATGTTTCGCTGATAACATTAAAATTGCAGCAATATCTATTAAGATTTAAACAATAAAACTCACGATAGCAGTATCACTTGATAATTATAACCCATCGGAGTTCACATTTATAATTCATTACTGAAGTATGGCATACATGTATGACTCAATACAATATCACAAGTCCATGTCACGGGGTGTCTGCCGACTCAAATTCCAATTGTGATTAAAACTCAAAACTGTTTGTAATCCCAGACACTGATGCAATTCAAGTTATTTGTTTTCTCGGGGACGTATACGTCCCTGGTTTTCTGTTACCTTCACATCCGCCGGCTTGGTATAGTCAGTGTACACAAACACAAGCATTTTGTAATCACTTGTAAGTGTAACGTTTTCATTATAAAATATCACAATATCTCTAGCAATTCTTATTATGAACATCCTTCATAACGCTTACTGAGCAATCCTGATATTTAACTCGTGCAATATTCCAAAACAATGTGTGTTCTATTTTAACACGTGCCCGAACCTTAAAATTGCACATTAAATCGATGTATACATCATTGTACTGATGACCATAAAAAATTCATCGATAACCATTAGGTTTTTACCGATACCCATTAACCTCCTGCAGTGAAGGCGTAAGAACTGACCTGCTGCTCCCATTGCATGATCGTAGAAGGCGACTAAACTTGGGATCTTTTCCAATTTTTCTAATTAACTTTCTCATTCCTAATGTCTCGCTTGACATAACCTCATGTTTGACCTTAAGTTGAGTGTTCACCCCTGTGAGGAAGGCTATGCATGGGTTCTGCCCAAAGGCCAAAACATACCAGAGTCTCTAACAATGGTACATAGTGTAGTTATTACTCCCTGCAACGACTGGTTTGCCAGTTGTCAGTATAATGCAACTTCGCAAGCCAAGGGTATACACTACGCTACTTTCCTTTTCACTAAGGAGAGTAGCGTATTGGCTTGCAAACTTGGTATAATGTGACCGGGTGGGGTTTCCTGCTAGGGCCTCCGGTGGTATACTTCAGTGTGATATCACTTTAAATCGGCAAAAGATCCGGACTATCGTAAGCAGGCTTACACGCACACCTTAATCACATACACCGGGGGCCGTCCTTAAATGACCCTGGCTGTTAATAGGACGTAAAAACAATTAACCAACCGATACCCGTTGTTCACTGATAACTATTAAAATATCACCGAAAGCAGTATCACTTGATAAGTATAACCCATCAGAGTTCACATTTATAATTCAATACTGGAATATGGCATACACGTATGACCCAATACAAACATTACGTGGGTCCATGTCTTTATGTCAAATGGGGGCGGGGGTTTAATAATACACCCCCAGTATAATATACTGACCCTGATATAACACCCTATCTAGTTAACATATATAAACCAATCTTAAGTGTTTAATAGAACTAAGATTTTCGTGATAGATGTCGACTTACTTCACAGGGATTCAAGATGCAGGTTGATGAGAACAATGGAGTAAGACTTATGGTCGCCACCTTGGTCTCTGGGGAATATTTTGTATCCCTTTGTGACGTGAATATGGACGTTTGTGATTGTGCCCATTAGTGTGCTTACTTGTTGTGATTGAAAATGACGATTCGGTTCTCACTGTAAGTACTTGAAGTTTACTTGGATTTTACCTAGAATTACATGATGAGTGTCGTCGACGAAGCAGAAGACGTTTACTCTTCCAGAAAACGAGTTCGGATTATGTTTTTGTTGACGCTTCGGTATTCTTTAATCTTTCCATTTAATCTATCGTTAAAGGAGAAGGGCGCCACGAGATTGCTTTGCTCTTAGCTGCAACTCTTAGAAAATACTACATTATCAATATTTAATTAGCCACAACCAGTTTATTTTGAATACTTGGCATTTTTGATATTATTTATCATTTTACTCTGTATGTAAATATTTAAAAACTAAACCCATTTGAAGTGCGAATACAATTTTACCTACAATCTTTAAAGCAACATATTTATCGTGCGAGAGCTAAGACGTTAGTAGATGAAAAATACAATTATAATAGAAAGTAAAATGTTTCTTTATGTCCTCATACCAAGTTAGAGGTAAAGTATAACCATTGCGTAATGGATTGATATTTTAGCTTCATTATATAAAACTTTACAACCACAATAGGTCGTGTCCATCAATGTACTTGTCAAAGAGAAGGCCGGGCTATCACTGGATGGTGGAACTTCAAACGATTTTTTACTAAGAAAGCCACCTTTCAGCCATTTTGATTTTCAGATCAGTCCCAAAATCTAAAGGGCTTAACTAGGCACCGAGGGAAACATCCATCAGGTTCTTCTCAAGAAATAGCAATAACAAACTTTCAATGTAAAAATCGTAGATTGCCGCGTTTCAGTTATTTTCTTGATTCGATCATTCCCAAAATTAAAAGAGCACAACTAGGCACCAATGGGAACATACATATGAAATTGAGTAAGATCCAGAAGTACCTCTCAAGAAATAGTAATAACAAGGATTGTTTAAGAACGGACGGTCCACGGACACAGGGTGATTTGGAAACCCCACAATCTGACGACAGCGGGATGAAAAGGAACATCAAAATGTGAAGTTTTGGAATAAAAGATGTTAAATGATATAACATTATATTTTCTAACTTGCAATGCCTATTTCATTAAATGACCATAAAGTTGCATTAACGTGCTATTTGCAACTTCGATTTTTTTCCTAAATTGAAATCCGTTTTTGACATAGATCGCATCTATAAAGTCTTTGTTTATGTATCAAAAGACTACTTAAATCTTACTCTTAAAAAGTAATTTTCTGATGCGCCGGTATAAGAAAATGAAATGAAATCAACTAAACTGAATAAAAAAATTAGAGAATACCAAATGGTCAATAAAACCATAATCGAACTCAAAATTGACTAAACAAGAAGCAAAATTTGAACAAAGGAAATATTTACATGGCGACCCTCGTAAAAATACAAGAAAATAAGACTTGTTGTTCCGAAGGAGTACGCGTCTGTCTGCTTTATCGACGACACCCACCATGTAAATCCAAATAAGAGTCAAAATTCATATTGTCTTGCCCAGGTGGTTGAGCCCGCTGTGTAGCAACCCAAAAGTTCGGAGCTCGAATCACGAAACTGTAACTTTTTATATCTTTTTTGTTTTAAGATGCATAAAACATTTTTCTTTCTTGTACTAAAACTATTTTTTAATACTGCAAGTGTCGAGATGTTGCAAGGACAGTCGAGTGTTGCGCGCACATTGCCACTGTTATGTGGTGTTGGTCTTTTGCCCGTCACGGAAAATACAAGCCAAAATTAGATCATTATTCGGAACTGCTTTTAGATACATGTACTGCAAATCTTCGGTCAATATGAGCAGCGATAGTAGAAGCGCGGGTTGCTCGGACTCAATAATTCAAAATATATTATTGATTATGTAGACATAAACATTTTACGAGAACATGCCACGCTACAAAATAACGTATCAGACATCTGTATACTATAATTATGACTTTTTAGTATTGATCTCTCCTGTTAGTGAAACATATTAATTGAATGAAACGTATTTTCCAATATTTACTTGAATTCTGTCATAGAAAACATAGAATGAACCATGGAAATTATTACAATTTACAAGGGTCTCCATGTGGATATTTCCTTTTTTCGCCTTTTGTCCCTAGTTTAATAGATTTTTAGTTTGATTTCACACGTACTTCTTTCAAGGTATGTTTGATTTACGAAATAAGTTGTCAACAATTATGATATATATGATAATTATAAGAACCCACGAGAAATTGTGTTGGTATACTTCAAACTAACCAAAAGCAGATATTACTGAAAGCTCGCTCACACAGGGGCCCTCTATAGGGAAATTTGTCAACCAGGAAACACGCATGCTCGGAGGGGTCAAAGTACTCGGATATGTTTGTGAACATATGTCTCATTTGCATGGGTTGGACGATTAAGGATGAACTTATTATTGATTGAAAAACGCATAGAAAACTCCAAGTTTGTTAAAATACGGAATGAATAGTTCACAAGGATTATAAAATATTTGTTGATATTAAAAAAAGTAAACAAACTTCGCTTAATCGCCCCTTTAAACCTGAGAAAATAGGCAAATCAAAGCCAACCACAAACACATTATCAACAACAATGTAACTTTAATTGCAGGTTCATTGTTCGGTGTACGTGACAAGAAATTGAAATCAAATGATATACAAAAGAACGACCATTACAAGATGACTGGCGAAAATAATAACTTACCATGTGGAACACTAGAAGACCATGTTTTAATAAATAATGTCTCAGTGTTTTGTGTGTTTGATAGGTCATGTGAATCAGTTAACAGTCTTGTGAAATTCGTTAACTACCTACAATTTACAAACATATTTCCAATGCAGATATACGACTTCTGAAACACCTATCTAAGTTTGATTCATGTTGGAGGGAGCTGTTGTTGTTGTGGACACTAGAACTGTCCGGAAAAACAGGCGTTTGGAAAGTGAAATATATTCTGCTCCATCGACGACCCCCGTAATCAAAAACTATGTAAAAAAAACCCAGAGAATACCAAAGCGTCAACAAAACCATAATCCAACACAGTTTCGCCCTTGTATGGGGTCGGGGCTAGTGACATGAAAACAAGCACTAATGAAAAATGTTAATATCGTACTACTCTGATTTAATAACTTTAATTAATCAGCATTTGATTTCATAACTTTTAATTATTCAATCATTATTATCATTAATTTTTTTTCAACAAAACAGTTATAAAGTCGATTATGTATATAGTGTACCGTACAATTGTGATGTTTATCATGTTATGAAACGTGACGGCATATAGAACCTGACGTAGGCATACGAATCAAATAGATCCGTCACGACGTAACGTTTAATCGGATACCAGGGGCTGTAATTATATTTAAGAAATTATCATAGTGAAAATTAGTACATTTCGCACATGCACACACCCAGACTTGGGTTCTTATTTAAAACAAACATCCCGACATGAAATAAACAATATTTTACAACAAGGAGCAGAAATAAATCTCGTGAGACGAGCCGGGCGCGAACCCGAGACCTTTAGATTATGGAGCCAGGACGTTACCACCAGGCAGAAAGGCCGAACCAGCTAACCTGGTTTGTTATTCCCTGATATTGTTATGCAAGGTCGCGTCTCCACGTAATCATATCCAATGATACTTGCCGATTGTGTCTTTATGTCGGCTAGCTTTAGTTAAATGTTACGTTCATGTAATAAATAATATTTCTTGTTTATATAAGACTTGTGTGTGTGTGTGGTACGTATGTGCGTCCTTACTCAGCATTATCAGTGCAAATTTATTCATTGCTGACAATGATGCATTTTTTTTATCAAAATTCTGCTAATTTTAGAAGCAGGGGTTATTCACTTAAAGCCTGGACCCAACCACATTAATAATGATAGATGTAGTTTTAGTTATCTTTCAATTTTTTCAATTTGAATATCCACTCGTCCATACGAAACAAACTTATTGATCTTAATGAAAGTCCGTTTTCTACCTATGATGTTCTTTGTTTTAAACAGAAACAAAACTCAATAATTCTGTAGTTACCTTGATTCTCATCCCTCTATCTTTAGAAGTTACAGAAGTAATCGTCTGGCGGGGCTGTTGCTAAATATACATCAAAATATGATCATGCAGTTAGAGGATCTGATCTTAAATTATTCAATTTAGAAAATAATGTAGTTGAAACTAACACATCTAGTGTAAAGACCACCTATCTCCTAATTCACATCAATATAAGATTCTGTCCAACTAACATCTATATGAACTTAATCAATTCTGCAACTAGGGTAACTAATTCTTCAGCTACATCTTGTAATGTTTTCTTGGTACTATTATACAAAGTTCTGAAATTTTGTCAGTACATGTATTTTGTAGTGAGCATGGTCCTAATGTCATTAATGTATGTTTTAAAACCATTTGTCATATAAAAAGATTTCATTAAGATAATTTTCAGGAATGACACTAATAAAATAGCTGCTGATCGTATACATATTAAAACATCAAGAATAAGAATTGTACCTGCTGCCCCAATTGAACGATCGTAAGAGGCGACTAAATTTAGGATATAATCTTTTCCCTTCTTTCTAAATACATAAGAGAATACCGAAGCGTTAACAAGACCAGGTGTTCCGGAAGCGTAAGCGTCTTCTGCTTCGTCGACGTCTTCTTCCTTATGTCTCAATTGACACTACCTCACTTTTGGCATTTAGTTGAGTGTTCGCCCCTGTTAGGCAGGCTATGGGTTCTGTCCCCAGGCCGAGACATACCAGAGTCTCCAACACTGTTAGTTACTACTCCCTGCTTGACGCTCAGTATTATGGGAGTGGAACGACTAGTTCACCCGTTATCAGTATAATGCGACCGGACAATCGCAACAAGGCTTACACGAACATACTGTAGCCTCCCAAATACACACGCCCACATCACCTACACTGGGAGTCCGTCCTTAAATGACCATGGCTCTTAATAGCAAACAAACCAAACAAAAACCCTGAAAGACTAAAGAAATAAAACAAAAAATAAAGGTAAAAATACATTATATAGAATTGAAGAATCTTTAGTTCTGATAAAGATAATGACCGGCTAGAATTTCTCGTAATAACACCATTGATCTAATAAGACAAGCAAAGAAAAGTTATTTAACAAACCAAAAAAAACCCTGAAAGACTAAAGAAATAAAACAAAAAATAAAGGTAAAAATACATTATATAGAATTGAAGAATCTTTAGTTCTGATAAAGATAATGACCGGCTAGAATTTCTCGTAATAACACCATTGATCTAATAAGACAAGCAAAGAAAAGTTATTTAACAAACCAAACAAAAACCCTGAAAGACTAAAGAAATAAAACAAAAAATAAAGGTAAAAATACATTATATAGAATTGAAGAATCTTTAGTCCTGATAAAGATAATGACCGGCTAGAATTTCTCGTAATAACACCATTGATCTAATAAGGCAAGCAAAGAAAAGTTATTTAACTAAATCCAAAATATCTGATAAAACTATTCCTTCTAGTAAATGGTGGCGTATCGCTTACTCCATAATTAATATTTTCCCAATACTTCATCGCTTTCTCATGTTTTGAATAACTTTTCCCCCTCAATTTCTAACACTGCAGCTGAAGATGATTCTGATTTTGATTTGCCTCCTGAAATATTCTGATATCACTATAATTTGACAAGGAATGACGAGTGTATTTAACTATATAACAAAACACCATATAATTAGTGACAAGGGCACGGTCGTCAAGATCCCCCGCCCAATGCAAATATGTAAAATACATTAAAGTGGGTATCCATAATGCATAAAAACAGCAGCCTCATTAAATATACGCAACGGAACCCATTTGTATATCCCCGCCCTGGGTTCCAACGAAGCGAGACTCTGATATCAATTGATCAGAACATTTTCTTTTCCCCTGGCTTTACACAAGACCATATATATATGGCAGTGAACTCTTTTTTGTGCTATGCTCGGTCAAAGATACCATGTGATTTATGTGTTCCAAATCTTCCAGATTTGTGATCAAATATGTACGAATGTTTGCAGAATTGACAAAAAATGTATTTTCTCATTAACTATAGAAGTAAAAGGTCTTTGATTTTTTCTTTAGCTCAAAAAATACATTTGAGTTACCCCTATCCCTTATTTTTCAATGAGAAAATGCTCCATTTTTCATCTTTTTTTGCAGATTTAATGCTTTATTGAAAACAATTCCGGTGACAAACTTTTTAGATGTTTTGCAGATCAAAAGGAAACGGGTTTCTCATTCTAAAGCAGTCATAAAAACTGGGGGGTAGCGTGCTTGTTTTGTCCCATTATCAAATGTGTTATTTTTCAGTATTCTTAGTCAAAACTCAAAATAGCCTCAGTTACACTAAATATATGAAAAAAACCTTAAATGTAAATAAAATATTTTTGTTACATATTTGCTTTATAATGAACGCAAAGAAATTGTACAGCAAAAATGAACTTGCTATGATGAAAAATAGCGACACACTTACAATTTTATATGTTCAATCAAGCAAAAAAAAACATGACATTTTGGCTATTCGTGAAGTGTAAGAAATACTGATTTTTGATTGAATTCTTGGTCGACAACATTTTTGTTGAGTTCGGAGGAAAGATTTTCCAGCAGACTGTTGGTATTCCCATGGGAACAAACTGTGCCCCACTATTAGCTGACTTGTTTTTGTTTTCATACGAGGCTGAATTTGTGAAGGAGCTAATCAGGACAGGTAACAAAAACCTTGCCAAATCTTTTAATTTCACTTTCAGATATATCGACAATGTGTTGTCTATAAACAACAAGAAGTTTACTGACCACGTCGATCGTATATACCCTTCTGAACTTGAAATAAAGGACACAACAGACTCTTCTACATCAGCTGATTACCCCGATATCTACGTAACTACGACCAACATGGACAGCTTACTACTAAGCTATACGATAAACGTGATGATTTCAATTTTCCGATCGTTAACTTTCCATTTCTTGATAGTAACATCCCTGCTTCTCCAACCTATGGTGTTAACATGTCGCAGTTGATTCGGTATTCCAGGGCTTGCTCTAAATATCCTGATTTTCGTTATCGATGTCGACTGCTGACAAATAAACTAACAACACAAGGATTCGAGGGATGCAGGTTGATCAGGACTATGGGCAAGTTTTATGGTCGTCATCTTTGTCTCATTGAGAAATATTCTGTATCTTTAAGTGATATGAAGATGGACCTGTCTTTACTTGTTGTGATTGACAATGATACTCGGTTCTCATTTTGAGAACTTGATGTTTACTTGGATGTGACAAAGATTTACATGGCGGGTGTCGTCGATGAAGCAGAAGACGCTTACTCATCCGGAACACCTGGTCTTATTCTCTTGTTCATATTTTGCCCCTGGTTTGATCGATTTTGAGTTTGGATTATGATTTTGTTAACGCTTCGGTATTTTTTTTCAAAATGGCCGCCATTATTGTCATTTTTTAAAATTCTTCTAAAACAAGTGCTATCAAAATTGATAATACATTGTTAGATACCACAAACATAGCCCACATGAGATCAAAACGAGATTTGAACGTGATTGAAACCTCACAAGAGCAAATCCTTAAACAAGAAAAGGTTCACTTATAGTTTCCTAAATTCCTTATCTATCACCACCTACCCTCTGGAGAGGGTTATAACCCATCTTTAAACTTTAATCAAACATAAAAAGTTCACTTATAGATTTCAAAATTCCTTATCTATCACCAACCCCCTGATCAGGGTTATAACCCATATTTATACTTTGTTATGTTTGTGTTATCAAGATATGATCCACTTATCGAGTCAGTGTTCCTAATCTGTCATCCACCTTATCATAACTCGTAATTTTACAGACCTAATCGTAAACAAGATGATTCGCTTAATAAACTTTTGTGACGGTCATAATCCATGTTTTACGTTAAAACCCCAAAGTAAACAAGGTATGATTCAATTATCGGAGTCAGTCTTCCTTAACCATCATCAACCTCCTGTGACGTCATCAGTCATCTTGATTTCATAAGACAAAGTAAACAAGATATGATTCACTTATCGACCCCAGTATTCCTGAACTGTCGCCAGCCTTTATCTGACGGCCATAAACCATCTTTACACTTCATACCAAGTAAACATGATTTACTTAACGACCCCCAGTGTTATCAGGACGGGTAACAAAAACCTTGCCAAATCTTGTAATTTCACTTTCAGGTAAATAGACGATGTGCTGTCTATAAACAACAAGAACTTTACTGACGTAGTCGATCGAATATACCCTACTAAACTTGAGACTAAAGACACAATAGACTCTCCTACATCAGCTCCATCTTTACTTAAACTATGACTAACACGGGCAACTTACTACTGTATGATAAACGTGACGATTTCGATTTTCCTATCGTGAACTTTCCCTTTCTTGGAGTAACATCACTGCTTCTCCATCATATGGTGATTCGTAATTCTAGGGCTTGCTTTGAATATCGAGGTGTTCGTGATAGATGTCAACTGCTGACGAACAAACACACGGGGCACAGAGATTCGGGAGATGCAGGTTGAGGAAGACTATGAGCAAGTTTTATGGTAGCCGTCTTTGTCTCATTGAGAAATATTCTATTGATACTTACTTGGATGTGACCAAATTTTACATGGCGGGTGTCGTCGATGAATCAAAATACGCTTACTCTTCCGGAACATCTGGTCTTTTGCTTTCATGAGAGTCTCTATGTAAATATTTCTTTGTTCCTATTTTACTTCTAGTTTAATCGATTTTGAGTTCGGATTATGTTTTATTGACGCTTTGGTATTCTCTGTTTTTTTTTCTTTAACTGTCATCAACCCTTTTTATACTTAATAACGCCAAAGTAAATAAGATATGATTTACTTAACGATGTTCTTTTACACCAGCCTGACGGCCATAAACAGCAAGTGGATTTAAAAAGCCAAATTAAACAATATATTTTTGTTTTTGCCACTCTAATGTTCCAGATTTCTTACCAACGCTCAGGGGATGATCAAGTAAAGATAGATGACGTAACACACACATGTGCTGCACCCTTTATATATTGCATATTATATACCTTCAACATTGTGTATTGTTTTACTATGGTGATTAAAGCTGTGTTTATATTCAGTTGTTATATTAAATATTCGGGACGGCGGTGGCCGAGTGGTTAGGATGTTCCGACATTCTACCACTACCCCTCCAACTTTGGATTGCGAGTTCGAAGATGAACTTTTAAATTTAGTAATAGATACAGCATGCCGAAAAAAATAATTTAACTACACCATACAGCTGTTTCGTACTCCTGGAACTTTTCAGTGATGCTTGGGGCTAAAAGTTGGGAATCCAGCATTTCTAAACTAATGTAGAAGCAGAAGGGCCAGGTGCGTAAAACCTCTTTAATTTTTGAATTTAGAAGTAAAATTAAACTAGTTTTGTATAATTTCGTATAGTCAGATTACATAGACATACCAAATTTCATTTAAATCGGACAATATTTAAATCCCGACCAATCAGAAGCCTTTATTTGGCGCCCATTTTGAATCAAAATCTATGTTTTTATAATGCCTGCCGTCACATTACCATCCATCCCACATCTTTATAATCCGTACAGTAGAAGAAAATTTATTACAGGATATGGTTTTAGCAAATCAGAGGCCGTGGCGGCAATTTTGGATGCTTGATTCCGGAAAAAAGAGCAAGGTGGATAACAGGACATTAGACTTATTTTATATGCGAAGTTTGATGACAACCGCTTCTGTAGTTAATGAATCAAGTTGGTTACATTACCATGAGACGGACATGGGTAACATTATATGCCGCCCCCCTCCCAGTTCATGGCAGGGGCATGAGAATGGTCAAAGTGTGTGTAGTTCTTCCGAATAAGTGTCCAACACACACAAAGTTAATTTATTTTTGATTTTATCAGTCATAGATTGTCAATTGTAGTTAAAAATAGTATCAAAACGTTGTAAACAGTACCTTTTTTTCTTTGAATGCAAGTTTGAGATCATAAATTTCATACAGTTTGGCTTTTGTTCAACACAATAACCGGGAAGGGCGAGGTAGAAGGACAGTAATTTCGCCAACATTAGCATTTCTCTCACAATGTGATCCAATAAGAAGTTTTAGCAATAAAGATCATAATCTTAACTCAAAATCGGTAAAAAAGAGTCTTGATATGAAAAAAAAAGATTTACACAGAGACCCTTGATAAAGTACAAAAGAATACGACCAGGTGATCCGGAAGAGTAAGGATCTACTGTGTAATCGACACGTAAGGAATTTGCCTTGTCATTTAACTCTGTACACTGTTTATAGATGACATTTTAACTGCTTCATAAATTAAATAATGATCGATGACATCTAACGAAGACAGGGTTGAATACCGTGTATAATAATCCTGTACTTATGGTATAGATCAGACATAGATACATGCCTAACAGATAGCATCCGCTAAAAATAGAGACAACAGATAACAATCTTCCTAATCTATTGAGGAGGTTAATTTACTTTTTCCCTGTCGTAATAATTGTCCTATAACCGTACGAGACAACTACGCGTTTGTTCAGGCAAACATATATTAACCAAATTTACCACAGAAAATTGAAATTGGAACAGGTCAAACGTGTCTACTGTAACAGTCTAGTTACTGTAATAAATCTACATTTTACGGATCGACTCTGATGGCGTTTTGTAGTTTTTACCAAGGTAGTATTCAAAATCACTCATTTTGTAAAAGTGAAATTAGTCTTAAATATGACTGTTTCTGATTTGACCTTTCAAATCAGTGGTAATAAGGATGACGTATCACACACATGTGCTGCACCTTTTAAATTAAGTAAAAGATACAATATGCCGAAAAATGAATTCATCTGCACCATACTTCCTTATTTTGAGGATTGATGCTTACTTGGATGTGACCAAGGTTTACATTGCGGGTGTCGTCGACGCTTACTCTTCCGGAACACCTGGTCTTATTCTCTTGTACTTTTACGAGGGTCTACATGTGAATATTTCCTTTGTTCCTATTTTTTTTTTTCTAAATCCACAAATAAGGGGGTGTTAAGCACCTTACGCTTCTGGTTTTACATTAGTTTAGACAATTTCGATTCTTATCTTCTTGGCCCCTAGCATCACTGACGATAATATAAATTATGATGCAATATCATTTTTTTTTCGGCATACTGTATCTTTAACTAAATTTAAAAGAATGTGTGTGTTATGGCATCTTTACTGAACAGAATGATCGAATCAGTATCTTACCAAAGGGGTACTATTCTCTTGGGAAGCAAAACGCTCATATTCGACAATCAACTTTCATTTTAGGGAAGCTGGGAGACAATTCAAGTCAGAGAGTTAAGGCATACTGGGTTGAACTTAGAACCCACAAACACAAACTGACTAAAATGCAGATCCTTATTTTCACTCTGTTATAAGGAGATCCTTATACAACGGAGTTAGAATAAGGATCTACATTTTAATCAGATTGCCACAGGCACTGCGACTCTGAGTTTCAAGTTAGTCTAAGCGATTGACAGAAAGTATACGAGAACCAGGGTCATCATTTTAGTTATCAACATTGTGTAGTTGATGACTTTTCCTAGATCACATTATGAGTGTATTTAAAGAGGCAAACTATATTTTTTATGCTTATATTATTGTATAATAAAGTAAATGTATTATCTTATGAAAAACTAATTGGTGATTTCCGCTGAAATATATTCTCAAAAACGTTAATTGATAATTAAGAATAGGAATCACTATTTGTTGATCAACGATTTGGACATGTAAATGTTTTGCGTCACACATGATAACGCATGCGCACAACAAGCTACATCGGAGGTAAACAAAAAACTGGTACCCGCTAACCTCGGCTACCTACTAAACAAAACGTTGCGGAATAGTCCAAACATAACGCAAGGATTACATTACGGAAGCATTATGAGGGAAGTATTCAAGGGAGAAACTAACTGCCAGACTGTTATTTCTTCTGTGTAGTCGGTACACACTCATATAAAGCTTTGGTTTGATTTTGGGGCCTCCCAAGGGATAACACTTTCAGTCCTCTGATTTATGAAATGCGTGTGTAAAACTTAAAAGCGTGTTTTGTAATATTGCCTTTATAATATTCAAGTAAAATTGTATGATTTAATCATATTGCTGAAGAGAAAGTCGTTTCCACATACAAGATTTAATGTATTGGGAAAAAGTCAATTGTTAACGTTCGGTAAAACGGTATAGATGATAATGAAGTATAAAGTGTACGGCTTCAATTTGGACAAAGGAATAACAATATGTCATCATGCGTGGCAAAAAAACTGCTTTTCATTCATAATCTATAAAATACTATCGGGTTGCAACCCCAATATTGAATTTGATATGAAAAAATATGCATAACCGAAGTCATTAGTTAACAAAATCCATATATGACCCATGCCTGAAATTCTTCTGAGGATGCATGATTGTATCCCATACCCATTTTTCCGGTCTCAGTCAGGGGCTGGTTTCGATAAATAATGAAGAGATACCGACAAATTTTCTTATAAATATCGTGTATAATTAACGTCTGATTATTAATGTGAATGTGATTATATAAGTTTATATACTGACTTTGTTTCATCATCGGTCGTATACATTAGGACGCCATTCGTCAAATCGGTCAGGCGACTTGCAACAAAACTGTCATTTTAAGCGTGATCATCGCTATTTGTTGGGGGCTTTCCATGAGAAATTTAATTTTACAAAAAAATCATTAAAGACATTTTGAGGGGACTTTGAATATTGGAATAGCAGGAAAATGTAACTGGTAGTGCAGACAGCATGTACATTCAAGACCTTATAGACTGCTTTCGCGGGATGAACCTTTAAAATATATTGTCTAGACTTGCTCGTAATTTAAATATCCACACAAAGTATAGTTAGCTTGATGTGTCGGTATGCGTCCAGGGTTGTGGGCGTAAGAGGCTGAAAGTGAGAACAACAATCACAACAAGTATACACGCTAATATTGTATTTCCGAGGCAGAAGTGACCCACACTGCAGTATACTGCCGAAGGAACCCAACATAACTACCCACCAAGTCACATTATATTGACAATGGGCGAAACAGTTGTTCCACTCCCATAATGCTTAGCGTAAAGCAGAGAGTAATTAACTACCATTTTTAGAGACTCTGGTATGTCTTGTTCTGGGGACAGAACCCATAGCCTTCCTCACAGGGGCGAACGCTCAACTAAAGGCCAAAAGTGAGGTACTGTCATGGGAAACATTAGGAAGGAGAAAGGTGTTTAGAAAGAATGGAAAAGATAAGATTCCAAGTCGCCTTCTACGATCATGCAATGTGGGCAGCAGGTACAATTCTTACATCCTATCTGAAGGGCACGGAACAATTCAGAAAATACTATCAAATTAGCTTAATTAGTGTAAGCAGGCTTACAGAATATATCGGAGTCTCACAAATACGCACGCTCTCAAAACATACACCCACATCGCATACACTGGGAGGCCGTCCTTAAATGACCCTGGCTGTTAATAGGACGTAAAAACAGCCGACCATCTGAATAGTTTCATGTTTCATATTAGAAATCAAATAGACCTGTCGATCTTATATAATAATATGAATTTCTCTCTTGATCTTCCATCGGAAAGTAACTCAAATCCTGATTCGAAGTATAGTGTTTCGATAACTGCTTCACGCTGAGCCCTCTCTGAGTTTTCAGAGTCGACCATAAACACAGTTATTTTTGACATACAAATACACGACGGTACAAAATGCATTTTGATGCTGTTTAAATTTATTTATAACTGTGTATTGTATTTGAACAATGTAAAGCTATGAATTTGTGACTATATCAATTCATACTTTAATGAATTGATTCTTAAACTGTAACCTGCTTTGTGAGTGGTTACATTGCACGATAGCAATCACTGCATATAAATTGAAATGAAACACGAATTTGAATTAATTTTCTGTTACCATCTGTTACGATTTACGCTCGGTCATGCAAAGGCGTTCGTGTTCAACGGATATCTCTAGTATCATTTGTTTTATTTTTTATTCAGCACGATACTTTTATTATCTATTTTCAATTGCAAATATGTAAATTAGACAGAAAGAAAGTGGCATGGATTTGCCACACTACTTGTTCCATGCAATTCATATATCATAATAAACATACGTATAGACCTTTGAATGACATCTCATTCAGCACGTTTATGTTCTGCAGCTCCATACTGCTATGATCCAGCTGGACACATAGCAATCTGAATATCATCCCCAAGCTTTTTATGAAATGTCATAAATAAGAATCAAGAAACTCCACCCATAATTTCAAGATACATATTGGCTTTGTGGAAGACTATGCCAATGGACTAATCGTGAGCATGATGAATTTGTTCCACTTTGTTCAAGAAAAATAAAATAGGCAATTTGCAATACAAAATGAAATCAAAGTCGATATTTCTCGGTATTCGAACAACACTCAACGCCATACATGATAAGTATGTGGTTGTGTCTGTAGACAATATATCTAATAGCTTGATCATTATTTAACACTTTAACACTGTAACACTATTACACGTAAATCTGGGCCTGCTTTATAATCAAGAAATCCTACTTACACATTGACCGATTTTACGACAAATGAAATATTACTTAACCATACAGAAGTATTGCAATCTGCCAAGATACCCGTTAAAGAAAACGACGCTGACCCTTTTCGTCTATATCGGAAACATAAACTGCAAAGGGATCCATGTAAGCAACGTCTTATCGCTGGCTCTTCTCATTGCTCAACCAAGCGTCTTACTGTCGTTATTAGCACCGTTAATTGGGGCTGTAGTCATATTGTGACACTGTTTACTCCAGGAGTGGCATCAATAATGTTTCGTCTATCAAATCATTTGATTTTCAATCCTGTACACTACCATACCACATACCGAACTGAAAGAACGTCTTTTATTATGAGAACTTTTTCTTTTCCAAGAGAGGTGAAAGGTGGACAACGATACAAATATCCTGGAGCATACTTTGTGAAAAACAACAACTACCGAGGGGGATAAAGAACGAAATATTGAATTCCTGGTTGACCATATCTAGGAAAGCTTTTCTAACGGACTGTTGGCATCAGCAGGCAATGAAGTACAGTACGATGTGTCCTTGACTTCAAGTTCAAAAAGTATGTTCGATCAGAGTGTTCATCAAACGTCGTTTTTAAAGGCCCAATATACGTAACTTCGGGAAATTTTTCGGGATTTTGTTAAATTATGAAAAAAAATCCAGTTGATAACCATGCAAAAATAAGCCTAAAACGAAGTAAACTGAGCGGTAACTAACAAGAAACTGTTGACAAAAAAATCCAAAGATTTGAAAATAGTTCAGGTGGGGCCCACTTCAACAACAAAGCCGTAGGTAGTAGACAGTTCGAAATGGACGAGTGTTTACAAATATCGTGTTTCAACTGCTGCTGTACCGGTAACCGCGCAAGATTTCATCTTGAATATTGCTGATATCAGTTAATCTTAACTAAATCTTTAAATATAATAAGTTATTAGGCTAGATTTTTGCTTTAAGTTTTGCCGAAAGTTACGTATATTGGGCCTTTAAACAACACATAATCGATATACTTGAAAGTGAGATTGAAAGATTTGGCAAGGTGTTTGTTACTTGTCCTGATAAGCCCATATGAAAACAAAACAAGTTGGCCAAGAGTAGGTAGGGCACATTAGACAACCATGCCGATATGCTCAGTGTTTATTTCGTGATCGATGTCGACTGCTGACAAACAACACAGGGATTCGAGAGATGCAGGTTGATCAGAACTACGATCAACCGAAGTGCTATGGTCGCCATCTTTTTTCGTTGAGAATTATTCTGTATCTTTAAGTGATATGAAGATGGACGTTTTTGAGTATGCCCATTAGTGTGTTTGCTTGTTGTGATTGACAATGATACTCGGTTCTCATTTTGAGGGCTTGATGTTTACTTGGATGTGACAAAGATTTACATGGCGGGTGTCGTCGATGAAGCATAAGACGCTTACTCTTCCGGCACACATGGTCTTATTCTCTCGTACTTTTACGAGAGTCTCCATGTAAACCTTTATTTTATTCCTATTTTGCCTCTAGTTTAATCGATTTTATTTTCGAATTATGGTTTTGTTGACGCTTTAGTGTTCTCTGATTTTATTTATGGAATAGGGGATTTGTTTGACTGGGTGTTTTGACCGCCGTTTAAGTCTGGCAAAACAGAATCAATGTGTACACTGTTACAGAGTCATATCCTATCAAACCAATTGTCCTATTGCATGCTAAAGAAAATGTATGAGCATAACGTTAAGATTATTTTATGTAACACATGTGATCTACACCTTCCTGAAACAAGCACTGTTGGAACAAAATTAGCAAACCCCTAAGCAAAGTACATGTATATGTCAAAGCAAGATGCATTCTTAATTATGACACATACCAACAATCAATAAATTTACTGCGTTTTATTGTCCCTGTAAAAAATGTTACTCGAAATGTTATATACAGTAAAACCTCTCTATTAAGAACACCTTATGGACTGCACCAAAGTGGTCTTAATAGCGGAGTTTTCTAAATACCGAGGGTGACCATGCAGACAAATTTCTCTGAAATCCATTTTTTGATATGTTTTCATTGTCCATTAACTAATATATAGGCTTTATAATGTTAAACACTCAGTAATTGTAACTGATTAGCCAATTTGACACCAAAATACGGCTTACTGATCTGACATTTGACAGGTGTACACAGTGGAATACACACCAGGTGACTTTGTGTTCGGTCGGTAGAAGTGAGGTGAAACTTAGTCTAAAATGGTATTTGGGACTGTTCAAAACTGGTCTTAATAGCGAGGTGGTCTTAATAGTGAGGTGGTCTTAATAGTGAGGTGGTCTTACTAGTGAAGTTTAAAATACAAAGATATATAGAAGATTATTTCGGGACTGAAATGAAGTGATCTTAAGAGCGAGATCGTCTTAATTCTGAGTTGGTCTTTAAGCGGAGTTTCACTGTAGATATCCTGTAACCTTTTTAATACACTTTTTTTCGATTATCAAATTAATCCGACCCTGGCCTTCGTGAGGCTCAGGAAACAAACAAAAATCCTTCATGATACAACCAATCAGTGGATCGGTAGATTGTTTAAACCCTGGAGCGTTTAGACATGATGAATAAGCAGGCTGAGAAACGCATAACCAAAACAAAAGCATTAGCCATTCTGACTTTAAGAACTGATCTTCTTAATTGAAGTTTCATCATATTTCACAATAGCATTTCATGGCATACATTTGATACAAGGATTCTCAAAAATATGTTTATTTTAAATTATTTTCAAGTCCGTTACCTCTAGGTCATGGAGCAGGGCGTTACCACCAGGCCAAATGATTCTTAATCAAATATTTCATTATCCTTTTCCAAATTAATCAGTATCCTTATTCCAATGAATCAGTTTCCTTATTTTAAATAATCAGTATCTAATTAAAATGGTTTTATTTTATCACCAGGTATACTAGTGGACATCGATGTGATTGGTTTAATGACCATATTAGGAAGATTGCTTTACCATTACGCCCTCTGGTGAGTGAAAATCACATCCAATATGACTGACGTCTTAACGTTAACTTCAAACCACAGACTTTGGAATATATATAAAGCAGCGATCGTGATTGTTTAAATCTCGCATCTGATTAAAATCCTTTGGCTGCTTATCTCGACAAAAAGAGTTTAGATAAAAATGGCCCTCACTGTTAATCGCCAAAAATAGTATAACTTTGAATTGGTAGTAGTCTGGAAGTAAAATCTCTCGTCTGTTGCTATATTTGGAATTCCTTTATGTGTGTCTATAAACGAAAGTAGAATACTTCCGATTGGTTCTGGTGACGACTTTCGATACTCTCGGCACAAGACAACTAAAGATTGAAAAATGGCCGCAAACGCTGAGACAGTCGAAGTGAGGCGAAACTCTCCTTCCCTAACAATAATTCCGATAAAAATAAAGAGGTTGCGAATTAATTAATAATGAATTGATTGGATGTTTTGTAATCAGCATCACTTGAATGAGTGCTTTTTATATCAGGCGAACCCTCAGACACGGGTATGTACCAAACAATGAATTTACCGATATTTCCTACTCGGTTCACAGAAAGGATTTTTGTTAAAATATTTATCTTTGATGGAACATTAATCATATCCTGACCCAGTTACATTAAATTGCCGAAATTTGCGTTAATGTGAATGAAAGACTGAAAAAACAGAGCTTTGAATTTAAAACAATGCCTGATCATGAACGCTTTACCCGAGAATCGCCGGAAATGTGAAATTTTAGAAAAATAGAAATACACGAATAGAAAGTTTCTCTATTGTGATGTGCAATGAAGAATTATATTTTAATTTTAATGGGAAAATGCTATGTTTAATCAAATAATAAACAAAATATTGTATTTTAGGTGAAATTTCACTTTAGATGAAAGTCAGTAATATCACCGAATTACTATCTAAGAATCTTTGAAAATTATGTGAAATTCACAAAAATGTTTTCCGTAATTGCATTACTTTGATTTTATTGTAATGCCACTACATGATTTGTTGTTAAGCAAACATACCTGTGACCATATCATCTTCCATGTGACAGTGTATACGGTATATATGTAATTAATATATACCGTATATACTATAACATGAATGGTAAAAAAATGACAATCATATAATATATTTTACTAACATTATGTAAGGATACGCTTATTTTTTTAGATAGTTTTGTGTCTAAACTCTATACAGTTACCTGTCATTAGTTATATGGTATCTTCAATTTGATCTTCTAGTATAAATATAAATCGTATTATCGTGTTATCACCACGTTCCAGAAGGACTGTATAATATGACCGGAATTAAAGTTGAAATAATTCCTTTTCTTCAGTCGGCTGATTTGAAGTGCTGTAATGTGCTGTTAATTTATGTGAAAAATGCATGATTAGTTTTTTTTATGATTACTTATTTTGAAGTATTCAGTTTTAAAATCGCGAACAGATCATATAAAGTATAAGTAAAATACTTCATATCCTGAGTAATTGCTTGGGAAACGAAACCATGTAACAGAGAATTTTAATCTAATCAAAATATTTTATCATTTGATGAAAGCCCTAAAGCACCTGAATGCACTTCTGTCGTACATGATGCTACTCTGAGATGCGGAATACATTACCATTCATTTAAAGGCCCAATATACGAAACTTCAGGATTTTTTCGTGATTCTGAAAAATCCCGAAAAAAAATCCAGCTGATAACCATTCAAAAATAAGCCTAAAACGAAGTAAACCTGAGCGGTTACTAACAAGAAACTCTTCCGAGAAAAATCCAAAGAATTAAAAATAATTCACATGAGGCCCACTTCAACAACAAGCCGAAGTTAGATGACAGTTCAAAATGGACGCGTGTTTACAAATACCAAGTTTCAACTGCTGCTGTACCGGTAACCGCGTAAGAATTCATCTTGAATATTGCTGATATCAGCTAATCTTAACTAAATCTGTAAATATATTTAAGTTATTAGGCTTGATTTTCTTTTCAAGTTTTGCTGAAAGTAACGTATATTGGGCCTTTAATAGTAAAACGTTCGTGTACAAAATATTCTAAATATTACTTACGAGCTGTCGATCTTGTTGTCAAGGGTGGATCCGTAGTTCCGTGAAGGAACCATCTCCATCTTGGAAGAAATGTACACGGAACTGGGTACCTCTCCGTATATTAACGCATTTAGTCACTTCGCCTGAAACGCACGATCAGCCATGTGTGTAATTCGTGTGCAAAACGGGAAGCAATGTACTAAGTATCGTAAGAAAGAGACCAACAGTTGTTTACAGCCATTCAAACGCTCTTACACAACCAGTTGAGACAGAGTCAATTGTACTGAGTGAGTGCACACATTGTATACATAATATGTACCGGGTATTGTACCTAGTGCACCATGACATATGTGCGGTACGGTGCACCATGACATATGTGCGGTACGGTGCACCATGACATATGTGCGGTACGGTGCACCATGACATATGTGCGGTACGGTGCACCATGATATATGTGTGGTACGGTGACCATGACATATGTGCGGTACGGTGCACCATGACATATGTGCGGTAGGTGCACCGTGACATATGTGAGGTACGGTGCACCATGATATATGTGTGGTACGGTGACCATGACATATGTGCGGTACGGTGCACCATGACATATGTGCGGTAGGTGCACCGTGACATATGTGAGGTACCGTGCACCATGACATATGTGCGGTACGGTGCACCATGACATATGTGCGGTACGGTGCACCATGACATATGTGCGGTAGGTGCACCGTGACATATGTGAGGTACGGTGCACCATGACATATGTGCGGTACGGTGCACCACGACATAAGTGAGGTACGGTGCACCATGATTTATGTATGATACGGTGCACCGTGACATATGTGCGGTACAGTGCACCATGATATATGTGCGGTACTGTGCACCATGATATATGTGTGATACGGTGCACCGTGACATATGTGTGACACGGTGCACCACGACATATGTGCGGTACAGTGCACCGAGACATATGTGTGGTACGGTGACCATGACATATGTGCGGTACGGTGCACCATGACATATGTGCGGAAGCGTGCACCATGACATATGTGCGGTACCGTGCACCATGGGTATGTGCGGTACGGTGCACCGTGACATATGTGCGGTACGGTGCACCGTGACATATGTGCGGTACGGTGCACCGTGACATATGTGCGGTACGGTGCACCATGACATATGTGAGGTACCGTGCACCATGACATATGTGCAGTACGGTGCACCGTGACATATGTGCGGTACGGTGCACCATGACATATGTGCGGTACGGTGCACCATGACATATGTGCGGTAGGTGCACCGTGACATATGTGAGGTACGGTGCACCATGACATATGTGCGGTACGGTGCACCACGACATATGTGAGGTACGGTGCACCATGATTTATGTATGATACGGTGCACCGTGACATATGTGCGGTACAGTGCACCATGATATATGTGCGGTACTGTGCACCATGATATATGTGTGATACGGTGCACCGTGACATATGTGTGACACGGTGCACCACGACATATGTGCGGTACAGTGCACCGAGACATATGTGTGGTACGGTGACCATGACATATGTGCGGTACGGTGCACCATGACATATGTGCGGAAGCGTGCACCATGACATATGTGCGGTACCGTGCACCATGAGTATGTGCGGTACGGTGCACCGTGAGTATGTGCGGTACGGTGCACCGTGACATATGTGCGGTACGGTGCACCGTGACATATGTGCGGTACGGTGCACCATGACATATGTTAGGTACGGTGCACCATGACATATGTGTGATACGGTGCACCGTGACATATTTGTGACACGGTGCACCACGACATATCTGCGAAAGCGTACACCACGACATATGTGAGTACGGTGCGCCATGAGTATGTGCGGTACGGTGCACCGTGACATATGTGCGGTACCGGGCACAATGACATATGTGCGGAAGCGTGCACCATGACATATGTGCGGCACCGTGCACCATGAGTATGTGCGGTACGGTGCACAGTGACAAATGTGCGGTACGGTGCACCGTGACATATGTGCGGTACGGTGCACCATAACATATGTTAGGTACGGTGCACCATGATATATGTGTGATACGGTGCACCATGACATATGTGCGGTACGGTGCACCATGATATATGTGCGGTACGGTGCACCATGGCATATGTGTGGTACCGTGCACCATGACATATGTGCGGTACGGTGCACCGTGACATATGTTAGGTACGGTGCGCCATGACATATGTGCGGTACGGCGCACTATGACATATGTGTGGTACGGTGCACCATGACATATGTGCGGTACGGTGCACCATGACATATGTGCGGTACAGTGCACTTTTATATATGCGCGGTACGGTGCACCATGACATATGTGCGGTACGGTGCACCATGGCATATGTGCGGTATGGTGCACCATGACATATGTGCGGTACGCTGCACCATTACATATGTGCGGTACGGTGCACCGTGACATATTTGCGGTACGGAGCACCATGACATATGTGCGGTACGTTGCAACATGACATATGAGCGGTACGGTGCACCATGACATATGTGCGGAAGCGTGCACCATGACATATATACGGTACGGTGCACCGTGACATATTTGCG
Source organism: Mimachlamys varia (assembly GCA_947623455.1). Lineage (NCBI taxonomy): Eukaryota > Metazoa > Mollusca > Bivalvia > Pectinida > Pectinidae > Mimachlamys > Mimachlamys varia. The sequence goes on from OX392540.1 coordinate 33,966,386, forward strand.
GTACGGTGCACCATGATATATGTGCGGTACAGTGCACCATGACATATGTGTGGTACGGTGCACCATGACATATGTGTGGTACCGCGCACCATGATATATGTGCGGTACGGTGCACTTTGTCATATGTGCGGTACAGTGCACCATGCCATATGTATAGTACAGTGCACCATGACATATGTGTGGTACCGTGCACCATGACATATGTTCGGTACCGCGCACCATGATATATGTGCGGTACGGTGCACCATGTCATATGTGTGGTACAGTGCACCATGCCATATGTGTGGTACAGTGCACCATGACATATGTGTGGTACAGTGCACCATGACATATGTGTAGTACAGTGCACCATGACATATGTGTAGTACCGTACACCATGATATATGCGCGGTACGGTGCACCATGACATATGTTAGGTACGGTGCACCATGATATATGTGTGATACGGTGCACGATGATATATGTGCAGTACGGTGCACCATGACATATGTTAGGTACGGTGCACCATGATATATGTGTGATACGGTGCACCATGACATATGTGTGGTACCGTGCACCATGACATATGTGCGGTACGGTGCACCGTGACATATGTTAGGTACGGTGCGCCATGACATATGTGCGGTACGGCGCACTATGACATATGTGTGGTACCGTGCACCATGACATAGGTGCGGTACGGTGCACTTTTATATATGCGCGGTACGGTGCACCATGACATATGTGCGGTACGGTGCACCATTACATATGTGCGGTACGGTGCACCGTGACATATTTGCGGTACGGAGCACCATGACATATGTGCGGTACGGTGCAACATGACATATGAGCGGTACGGTGCACCATGACATATGTGCGGAAGCGTGCACCATGACATATATGCGGTACGGTGCACCGTGACATATTTGCGGTACGGTGCACCATGATATATGTGCGGTACAGTGCACCATGACCTATGTGTGGTACGGTGCACCATGACATATGTGTGGTACCGCGCACCATGATATATGTGCGGTACGGTGCACTATGTCATATGTGCGGTACAGTGCACCATGCCATATGTATGGTACAGTGCACTATGACATATGTGTGGTACCGTGCACCATGACATATGTTCGGTACAGTGCACCGTGACATATGTGTGGTACCGTGCACCATGACATATGTGCGGTACAGTGCACCATGACATATGTGTGGTACGGTGCACCATGACATATGTGTGGTACCGCGCACCATGATATATGTGCGGTACGGTGCACCATGTCATATGTGTGGTACAGTGCACCATGCCATATGTGTGGTACAGTGCACCATGACATATGTGTGGTACAGTGCACCATGACATATGTGTAGTACCGTACACCATGATATATGTGCTATACGGTGCACTATGACATATGTGTAGTACCGTGCACCATGATATATGTGCGGTACGGTGCACTATGACATATGCGCGGTACGGTGCACTATGACATATGTGTAGTACCGTGCACCATGACATATGTGCGGTACGGTGCACTATGACATATGCGCGGTACGGTGACCATGATGTGTGTGCGGTACGGTGCACCATGATATATGTGCGGTACGGTGCACCATGATATATGTGCGGTACGGTGCACCGTGACATATTTGCGGTACGGTGCACCATGATATATGTGCGGTACAGTGCACCATGACATATGTGTGGTACGGTGCACCATGACATATGTGTGGTACCGCGCACCATGATATATGTGCGGTACGGTGCACCATGTCATATGTGCGGTACAGTGCACCATGCCATATGTATGGTACAGTGCACCATGGCATATGTGTGGTACGGTGCACCATGACATATGTGTGGTACCGTGCACCATGACATATGTGCGCTACGGTGCACCATGATATATGTGCGGTACGGTGCACCATGTCATATGTGCGGTACAGTGCACCATGCCATATGTGCGGTACAGTGCACCATGCCATATGTGTGGTACGGTGCACCATGACATATGTGTGGCACCGTGCACCATGACATATGTGTGGTACCGTGCACCATGACATATGTGTAGTACAGTGCACCATGACATATGTGTAGTACAGTGCACCATGACATATGTGTAGTACCGTACACCATGATATATGCGCGGTACGGTGCACTATGACATATGCGCGGTACCGTGCACCATGACATATGTGTGGTACAGTGCACTATGACATATGTGTAGTACCGTGCACCATGACATATGTTGGGCACGGTGCACTATGACATATGTGCGGTACGGTGCACTATGACATATGCGCGGGACGGTGCACCATGACATTTGTGTAGTACCGTGCACCTTGACATATGTGCGGTACGTGCACTATGACATATGCGAGGTACGGTGCACTATGACATATGCGCGGTACGGTGCACCATTACATATGTGCGGTACGGTGCACGGTGACATATTTGCGGTACGGTGCACCATGATATATGTGCGGTACGGTGCACCGTGACATATTTGCGGTACGGTGCACCATGATATATGTGCGGTACAGTGCACCATGACATATGTGTGGTACGGTGCACCATGTCATATGTGTGGTACCGTGCACCATGCCATATGTATGGTACTGCGCACCATGATATATGTGCGGTACGGTGCACCGTGACATATTTGCGGTACGGTGCACCATGATATATGTGCGGTACCGCGCACCATGATATATGTGCGGTACGGTGCACCATGTCATATGTGCGGTACAGTGCACCATGCCATATATATGGTACAGTGCACCATGACATATGTGTGGTACCGTGCACCATGACATATGTGTGGTACCGTGCACCATGCCATATGTATGGTACTGCGCACCATGATATATGTGCGGTACGGTGCACCATGTCATATGTGTGGTACAGTGCACCATGCCATATGTGTGGTACAGTGCACCATGACATATGTGTGGTACAGTGCACGATGATATATGTGTAGTACCGTACACCATGATATATGTGCGATACGGTGCACTATGACATATGTGTGGTACAGTGCACCATGACATATGTGTAGTACCGTACACCATGATATATGCGCGGTACGGTGCACTATGACATATGCGCGGTACCGTACACCATGATATATGCGCGGTACGGTGCACTATGACATATGCGCGGTACCGTGCACCATGACATATGTGTGGTACGGTGCACTATGACATATGTGTAGTACCATGCACCATGACATATGTGGGGCACGGTGCACTATGACATATGTGCGGTACGTTGCACTATGACATATGCGCGGGACGGTGCACCATGACATTTGTGTAGTACCGTGCACCTTGACATATGTGCGGTACGTGCACTATGACATATGCGAGGTACGGTGCACCATTACATATGTGCGGTACGGTGCACCGTGACATATTTGCGGTACGGAGCACCATGACATATGTGCGGTACGGTGCACCATGACATATGAGCGGTACGGTGCACCATGACATATGTGCGGAAGCGTGCACCATGACATATATGCGGTACAGTGCACCATGACATATGTGTGGTACGGTGCACCATGACATATGTGTGGTACCGCGCACCATGATAAATGTGCGGTACGGTGCACCATGTCATATGTGCAGTACAGTGCACCATGCCATATGTATGGTACAGTGCACCATGACATATGTGTGGTACCGTGCACGGTGACATATGTGTGGTACCGTGCACCATGACATATGTTCGGTACCGCGCACCATGATATATGTGCGGTACGGTGCACCATGTCATATGTGTGGTACAGTGCACCATGCCATATGTGTGGTACAGTGTACCATGACATATGTGTGGTACAGTGCACCATGACATATGTGTAGTACCGTACACCATGATATATGTGCGATACGGTGCACTATGACATATGTGTAGTACCGTGCACCATGACATATGCGCGGTACGGTGCACTATGACATATGCGCGGTACCGTGCACCATGACATATGTGTGGTACAGTGCACTATAACATATGTGTAGTACCGTGCACCATGACATATGTGGGGCACGGTGCACTATGACATATGTGCGGTACGGTGCACTATGACATATGCGCGGTACGGTGCACCATGACATATGTGTAGTACCGTGCACCATGATATATGTGCGGTACGGTGCATTATGGCATATGCGTGGTACGGTGCACCATGACATTTGTGTAGTACCGTGCACCTTGACATATGTGCGGTACGTGCACTATGACATATGCGCGGTACGGTGCACCATGGCATATGTGTGGTACCGTGCACCATGACATATGTGCGGTACGGTGCACTATGACATATGTGTGGTACCGTGCACCATGACATATGTGCGCTACGGTGCACTATGGCATATGCGCGGTACGGTGCATCATGACATATGTGCGGTACGGTGACCATGATATATGTGCGGTACGGTGCACCATGATATATGTGCGGTACGGTGCACCATGATATATGTGCGGTACGGTGCACCATGATATATGTGAGGTACGGTGCACCGTGACATATGTGCGGTACAGAGCACCATGACATATGTGCGGAACCGTGCACCGTGATAAATGTGAGTACGGTGCACCATGCGTATCTGCGGAACCGCGCATCATGACATATGTGCGGAAGCGTGCACCATGACATATGTGAGGTACGGTGCACCATGACATATGTGCGGTACGGTGCACCATGACATATATGAGTACGGTGCACCATGACATGTGTGGAAGCGTGCACCGTAAAATATGTGAGGTACGGTGCACCATGACATATGTGAGGTACCGTGCACCATGACATATGTGCAGTACGGTGCACCGTGACATATGTGCGGTACGGTGCACCATGACATATGTGTGGTACGGTGCACCATGACATATGTGTGGTACCGTGCACCATGCGTATGTGCGGTACGGTGCACCATGATATATGTGCGGTACGGTGCACCATGATATATGTGTGGTACCGTGCACCATGCGTATGTGCGATACGGTGCACCATGATTTATGTGCGGTACGGTGCACCGTGACATATGTGAGGTACGGTGCACCATGATATGTGTGCGGTACGGTGCACCATGATATATGTGCGGTACGGTGCACCATGACACATGTGTGGTACCGTGCACCATGCGTATGTGCGATACGGTGCACCATGATATATGTGCGGTACGGTGCATCATGACATATGTGAGGTACGGTGCACCATGATATGTGTGCGGTACGGTGCGCCCTGGCATATGTGCGGTACGGTGCACCATGGCATATGTGCGGTACGGTGCACCATGATATATATGCGGTACGGTGCACCATGATATATGTGCGGTACGGTGCATCATGACATATGTGAGGTACGGTGCACCATGACATATGTGCGGAAGCGTGCACCATGACATATGGTGCACCGTGACATATGTGCGGTACCGTGCACCATGACATATGTGCAGTACGTATACGGACGGTTAAATACTGCTGAATTCATTATATCTCCCGTAATCGATATGGGCGAGATGTATCTATCAATGTGATGTTTAAAATACACTCATAGTTTTGTTTTATGATTAAAATTTTAGCAAACTGTTTATTTTGGAAAATCGTCATGCTTTTATAATAATTATTGAGGATCTGGTAATCGCTCCGTATTGGTGATACTAGCCCCTGTTCACAACTAAGATGAAAACTGTCAAACTAGCACTATCAATCTGATAATATGGAATGAAACATGATGACATAGCATCCTCGATATCCAGGGGTTAAGATCACCTACGCTCTCTACACCCTTGGAAAATGTCATGACAAAACTGAAGGCACGCTTAGGTTTAAAAAAAATCCTGACCAATCGCTAGGCTGCCTGTCTGTCCTTTGACAATTACAAAGGAGTCGCAACCGCCTTCAAAGGCTGTCAATTTTTACCGTTGTGTGACCTCGCGATTATTTTGATGTTCATCAAAAGCTTGAACCAGTCTTCTTATCTCATCAACAAGGTGGCGCACACGTAGCCTTCAGTTTTACAATGACATATTCTAGGGTTGTAGAGAGCGTAGTTGATCGTAACCCTTGGATATCGAGAATGATTGAAATACTGACTGACATATGAAATATAAAAAAGGTTTGATGAACTGTCACCAAATGGTAGTATATACAGTTGATATTAATTGAATTTAGATAAGATATAAATAGAGCATGAATATTTATCTTCCACCCAAATTGTATTCATATCAATTGTATACTACCATTTGATGCTAGTTAAATGATTATATTTCAACTTATCAACGACTTTTCCTCTAATACAGTACATATAGATATTTCCATGATAACGTTTAACAAGGCATACAATACATTTTGAAAATGAATAATATTTTACTTGAAACCTGTCGCTGGATTTGATGAAAATATTCTGAATTTGTATCTACGGAAAGAGTTTCGTTGCCAATTAAAATTAAATCTAGATCTAAATTAACTTGATAAATATTCAATTAACTTATTTTATAAAAAATGCAACTCGTGTTGTATTAAAAAGCTTGCATTCTAAGAAAAAATGGCCAACATCCTCGTAGGAATGTCCACAACTACATGATGGGTTATCAACAATCTTTACACGGAACAAATCATTTTTCAAAGAACTGCACTGATGCCTGTGTATGTAATATATTTAATTTACATTCGCCAAAATTATAATAATATGGTGGAGACGAGTTGACACCATTACATATAGAATATTTGAAGCTATTCAAGGATGGCAATGATTTTGTTTCATTGTCCAATGAATTCCAAAGACGAAAACTTGATGACAGAAAAAATAAGTTACTTGAAGAGAGTCTTAAAGAAGGAAAACTGTAATTATGTTTGTTCCGTAAATTGTGTCGATTTTTGTCAACCACTGTGTTTGGCAAAAGGGTCGATAAATAGCTGGGGGTTAAATTATTTTTCATTTTATAAAAAATATTCAATTTCCGCCTTTTTCTCCTTCCTGATAGTGTTTCTAAACCAGTTTCGAAATATAATGAATCATTTCTTGCATACGAAGGCAGTCCTGTTAGAACTCGAGCCGCCTCTCTTCGTGCTTTTACTAATTTTCCGGATTAAAAAACCATCCCATAAGTCACAGGCATATACGGGTAAAATGAATGATTTATACATTTTTAAAAGTGAATCTCTTTTCAACATGTATTTGAGTTTTCGTAAAACATGATTTTTTTTATAACCAAACTATAAACTGCCTCAACATGACTTCCCCATTTTCCGCTTGAATCAAAATAAACTCCTAAACGTCTATGCACGTCTGTAAAATTTAAGTCTTTCCCATCAAATGGCAGGTCCAAACCATCGTCAATTACGTTAGCGTTTAAAATAAATAAAAAGAACGTCTATTTTTTGAGGATTAAAAGAAACTAACCAACGTTTAGCCCACTGATTTAACGATCCAAGGTCCTTGTTGAGAACAGTTTGTATTTTGTAACATGAAAAAAAGCAGAAGAAAGTAATGATATGTCATCTGCAAATAATGTAGAGACCGAATCAAGTATGTCAGTAATTTCATTAAATTATATCAAAAAAAGAATCGGCCCGAGTATTGAACCTTGGGGTACACCAGCGTCAATATTACCTAGTTCCGAATGAGAATTTCCAATTAAAACTTTGTGTTTGCGCTGGTGTAGATAATCTTTGAGCCAATCTAAATATTGCCCCGGAAATTCCGCATGCTTCTAACTTTGTTATCAGGTCCCTGTGCCAAACACGATCAAACGCTTTTGAGATATCACAAAAAATAATACAGGTATGTTTTCTTTCTTCGAACGCAATACAAATCTTATGGTAAATTTCAATAAGTTGATACACAGGAGAATGACAAGGCATAAGCCTGATTTGTATCGATAAAACAAGTGATTTTCAAAAAAATAAGTATACATATGTTTGTAGATAACACGCTCAAAACCTTTACCAACAGTAGATAATAGGGATATAGGTATATAGTTGCAATTAACGTGAGTTATACTACAAAAATAATTGTTAAGTAAATGGGCTTTGTCGTCTTCGTCAGAAACAGTGCAATTTGTCGCTGGGTCCGTCATTGAAGGAATGTTTTGGTAATGTCCACCGGATTTCATGAGTCGTTTTCAATAAGATTTTGGACCAGAAGAAGCATATTAATAATAATATACAACATTTATAAGCGCTCTATATAATTTGTAAAATTACTCTAAAGCGCTTCACAACATGTAGATAATAATTTGATACTTACACTGCATAAATAAAGAAGTTATTACAATCTAAGCTAATGTGATAACATAAAAAATGCACATAAATACGAACTACATCTACTGTAGATAAACAAATGTCAGTATATACATGTCGTCTAAGTTGATACCCTAATATGCAGACGTGAAAAGGTACGTCTTCAGATGTTTCTTGAATTTGGCCAGAGTATTTGTTTTTCGGATAACGGATGGTAATCTATTCCACAACGTGGCCGAAACTTTCCCAAAACACCGGTTTCCATAGGTCACAGTACGAGATTTTTGGACACACAACAATGATTCTGTCTCCGACCTCAGTGATCGTGACGGCTGATACAGGGTAACTAGCTCCCGTATGTACTGGGGAGCTGTTCCATCCAGTGCCTTGTATGTGTATACCAAGATTTTGTATTGTGACCTGTATTGCACAGGTAACCAGTGCAATGAATACAGAACAGGAGTGATGTGTTCTCTCTTTCTAACTCGAGAAACGAGACGTGCTGCCGTGTTCTGGACCTTCTGTAGGCGACTTGTCAATTTGTCAGATATACCACAGAGTAGGCCATTTCCATAGTCCAGCCGTGAGGTAACAAGTGAATGAACCAAAATCTTGCATGCATCGGCAGTTATAAACTGCCGTATACAGCCGATGTTCCTGATCTGGTAGTAACAGGATTTGGCAATAGCATTCACCTGTTTCTCCATGTTCAGTGAACTATCAAAGTACACCCCTAGATTTTTAACAGTTGGGACAGCCTCTACAGTACTTGTTCCGACCTTGAGCTGGAGAGCCGTCGATTGCTTACACTTTGGAGAAAAGACGTTCAGTTCCGTCTTTTCCTGATTTAGCTTTAGCATGTTGGCATTCATCCAGCTTTTGATGTTTGTCAGACAAGCTTCCAGATTTTCTGATATGGTGTCCCAGCTGTCCTGTGGTCTGATGACCATGTAGATCTGTGTGTCATCAGCATAACAGTGATAACAAAGCTTATTTCGATGACAAATCTCACTGATTGATTTTGAATACATGCAGTATTTACGGGGTCCTAAAACCTACCCTTGAGGAACCCCGAAATCCAGCATGCTGTCACGTGAAACAGAAGATCCGATTGCAATACACTGCCGTTGATCACTTAGATAGGAATGTATCCAGCATAAGGCGTCGTCAGTCACTCCATACGAATAATCCAGACGTTTATGGAGTATGCTATGGTCGATGACGTCGAATGCAGCTGACAAGTCTAGCATGACGAGCACCGCTTTGCACTTGCTATCCAATGCAGAAGCTATGTCGTTATGCACACGTAGGAGGGCCGTCTCTGTTGAGTGTCCCATGCGATAGGCCGATTGCAGGTTGTCATGGAGACTGTTTGTATGGAATGAGCCTATAAACGCCGGGACACAACCTTCTCCAAGATCTTAGACAGAAAAGGCTTTGACACGGGACGGTAGTTCTTCAACTCCTCCTTATCCAATCTTCTTCAGCAATGGTCTTACATGTGCTTTCTTGAAACACAATGGAACCTTTGACTCAGCCAATGATTTCTTCATGATTGAGGTTATCAAAGGAAGCAGTGCTTCAAGACATTTTTTCCGAAGGTCTGTTGGAAGGGGGTCAAGCTCACCTGATTTTGATTGCGATGTCTGAATGATTCTGCGTAGTTCATCCGGAGTTATTGGAGTGAGCTCTGACAATGGTTTCCCGTCAAATTGAATGTCAGCACTCATGACAGATACATCGTTGTCAGTTGTCGAATACACTTGTTTGACAAGTATTTGTCAGATGTACAGCTTGGCAGGATGATTTCACCTTTTTGACCCATTAGCGTTTTTGTGAGTCTAAAAAGCTGCCTGATGGCCTTACCACATTCTTCGATCTTTTCTGAATAATAAGACTTCTTTGATTGAACGAGAAGTGAACCAACTAACCGACATTGGTCCCTATAAATCTGATGGTGAACGGCCAATTTGGTCCTTCGCCAACGTCTTTCTGCTCTTCTGCGATTCTGTTTTTCCTCGTGCAGATTTTCATTGTACCACGGGAATTTAGGTCTCGTGGTGATCACCTTAGTTTGTAGAGGTGCATGCTTTTCAATAAGGGCTTCTATACCAGATATGTATGCTTCAACAAGTTCATCAACCCAACCGTCGGTAGATTGAAGGGCAGAAGAAGACTGGATATCGTTGTTGAAATCTGGTATCCAAATTTCGCGGAATTTCCGAAAGCTCACCTTTTTCCTGATACGAGCTGGCCTTCTACAATTCAGTGGTGCTCGGATAGCAAAATGATCACCAGAGGGGTTTCCTTTACATCACTTAGACATGGATCAATAACTGAAATCGCTCCATGAATGACAAAGTTTTCTTCCCTTGTTATGACCACATCAAGTGTGTTGCCGCGGGTGTGTGTAGCTTCTGTCACATGCTGAATCAGACCTCTGGACTCAAGTAGCCCTGAGAACTGACGAGCATCAGCATTAGATGCAATCAGTCCATGTACAGTTTCGTAAAAAAAGAGTCGAGCATTGTTTTACATGTTATTTACTCTGTTTCGCTGAGCTTTAAGCTTGTCAACGTCTGAAAGTCGCAGTGTTGCCCTGGAAATTTTATGCAGTCGATCACGGATTCTCAAATGTTTCAGTTTAGATGTCATCCAGGGCTTGTCATTAGGTGGAACAGTAACTATTTTGAGGGTATACATCTATTTATAAATTCGAAAATAGTGTCAGTATTTATTACATTGTACATGCAGTATTAACCGAGTCAATTTTAGAAAATAAAGCTGTCCAGTCATACTCGTTGATAAGGTCATTAATAAGCATATCAAAGTCGACTCGCTTGTAAAACCACATTTTTCGTTTGTAAAGAGGTTTGGTACAACAAGTAAATTCAATAGCTACAATACAACCTTCATGGTCACTTACTGCTCTATCAATAGGTAAAACTGAATCTAATAGTAAAATGGGGTCAAGTAAACTAGATCTAGATGGACTAATACGTGTAAGTTCATTAATAACGTTTTTCAAAGAAAATGTATTAATAAAGTCGATAAAGACATGGTTATTGGAAACAGTAAGTAAATCAACATTAAGATAGCCAACAATAACAACATTTTGAGATATATCTAAGGCACTATCAATAGATGCTTTTAAATTTTGCCAGAAAGGATCGATAATGTATTCAGGTCTATAGACTGTGTCGACAATTATATTTGAATTTGGCATAGTAATATGTATCCATATAACTTCATCATCTGGATGTTCTATGGTTTCTAAACGACAAAAACAAACAAGATGCCCAGAGAGCCTGTATCACTCACCTGGATTTCAGTGAATGTGACAATTACTCGTGTGTAAGCTTATTACACACACTTTTCCAGTGTGGGATCTGCTACAACAGTACCTACCATGCAGTAGTGATCACCGAGCTTCATGTTAAATTTACCTGTGTCCAGTTGGATTTATCAGCCCATAATTGCCAACTGAAAGCGGTCCAATGCTTATATTTTCCACTTGCGAATTGAAAAGATCACTATAGCCTAATTAACGGAATTCAAGCCCCCATCCCCCCCCCCCCCACCCCATTTTCGACTGTGAGTCTGCAAACAGTTCTACCATGCTGTTCCGCGCGAAAAACAAGTTCGTCAGACAATAAAAAACCTAATAAGAATAATCAACACAAACTACAAAACATGTATAATAGTATATTTAGTAATTTTTTCCAAATAATTTTAACTCTGCTGTATAACATCACATATCAATCACCAGTTTCTGACAAAATTAGCAAACCTGTTTCATAATCTTAAATAGTATTCCAATCTCAATCATATCATCCATCTCTTCCCTCAACACTATACCTCTATACCCCCCCTCTCTCTCTCTCTCTCTTGTTTTTTCTCTTTTTCTCTCTTTTTCTTGTTTACTTGAGTTTGAGGTATTGTTTCTATCCCTTAAAAGGGAAATAGTCCTCCTCTGTATCATCTTCAGTATAAAAAAAGTGTTTATATAACCTATGTTTTTTATATTATCTTCCTTTTTCGGAAGAAATGTAAACAAATTACTTACATCCAGGACCTTCCTTACTTTATTAATTTCTTTTGTGCAAACTCTAAGTCTCCTCCACTTTCGATATATATATAACAATTTCTGTTTTTGGGGTGTTTTTTTTTGTCTCACTCAGTTCTTTTTTTCTCTCCATATTTCTTAAATCTAATGAATCACTTATCTTTTGTGTGTAGTACATATGCAGTGTGTGAGTGAGTGAGTGAAAGATTGAATGAATGTATGAGTATCATTTGATCTTTGTTTTTAAAATGTTATACAAGGCATGAACTAATTACAATGGTCGCTGTATATGGGTGATATTATTGTATGGGAAGTAATTATAATGGATGATGATGATGACTTTTGTACAATGTACTATGATTATGAAAAATGGTTGTTTGTTTGATGATGAAGATGATGGTGGTGGTGGTTGTATGAGGATGATGATAATAATTATGACGACGGCTACACTTGTATATGACATTAATTAAGATTGTTGGTTGATGGTGAAGATAACGAGGGTGATGAGGATAGCTGTATGGTGATGAGGATTCCTATACCCTTTTTATGATGATTGATGTTTGATGATGATGATGATGATGATGACGCGATATTTGTATGATGATGATGATGATGATGACGCGATATTTGTATGATGATGATGATGATGATGATGATGATGATGATGATGACGCGATATTTGTATGATGATGATGATGATGATGACGCGATATTTGTATGATGATGATGATGATAATGATGATGATGATGATGATAATGATGATGATGATGATGATGATGATGATGATGACGCGATATTTGTATGATGATGATGATGATGATGATGATGATGATGATGATGATGACGCGATATTTGTATGATGATGATAATGATGATGATGATTAGTACACGATAAAATGAAGATTGATGAAATTATGAAAGTGTAATGATAATGGCCATGATCATAGCTGTTTGATAATTGATAATGGTGATGACTGTTTTTAATGAATGGTTGTGAGGATTGACTTTTGATCACCATAACGATAGATTCATATCCTTGTGAGTAGGTGTGAGGTTGTGTGAATGTCTTATTTATTGTTATGTGTATGAATATACAATGAAAAAATAAATAAATAAATAAAAAAAGAATAATCAATGAAATACAAATATTTGATGTAAATTAACATCATGAAAATAAAAATGTAAACTGTCTGTCTAGGTTTTCAAAAGATTGTTTTCATTATTTTTTCCGCAACAGCTGTTAGGCAACATTATTAATGCGCCGGTTGGCAGTTTAGGAGATGGTAATACTCAACTACTGCTGTTAAGGTTATATAGTGACAATGTCACAAAGTGGTAAATATGAATAAATAAATAAATTCCAAGTGCTAGTAATATGATTAAAAACCAAATTTACAAATGATGTTATGAAGAAAAAAAGTGTTGTCTACTGGGTATTTTCTAAATTAATCATTTCTCGATGACGATTCATAGGGACTTTTTATCTATTATGGCCCTGCTGAGAGGGCATTGTTACCCGACTCTCTATATAAAAAAGTTTTTAATAAATTTGACTATTTTCATGCTTTAACCAATGCATTTCATATACAGCAATGAATAAGTTAAAACTATTTGCCCGGTTACGTCATGAACTAATACACGTTTCCTTGGAAACAATTGTGGTCAAGCGTATAAGTGATCTTGATTAAAGCGTTTTGTTTATATGCAGACAGAATTTCCTGAAGGTAGACATCTTTTACTGACCGTTAGACATGACAAGGTGTCACCTTCTGGAACGTGAACAGAGCTGTTTCCAGAGATCCAGGTAACACATGTACATGCTAAATTCAACCAAACTATTGTGGCGCAAAAGGATTTACAATGACTGAAAAATGAGTGATGAACATGGTACAAAACTCTATACCTTTGAATTAAAGGTAACAGTAGAAATCTTACACGGCCAACTGTAGAAAAATGACCCCATTCGATTTTTCCGTAATTCGTCCCGTGAAGAAGTGACCCGCCGTAGCTTTCAACGGTGGGTAGTTTTCAATTGGGTCATATTTTTCACGTAACACCGAAACTTTTGTATGAGTTGTTCCCCTTGATCGGATCTTGGAGGCTCGCCATTGTTGTCGTCTGCTAGAACTTGTCTCTTGGGGAAAGATGGTCTTGAAGAAATGGCAATCAATAGTACATATTGATAGGAACTGCTACAGGATTAAATATGAAATGAATTGAAAGATGAGAATGGTTCAACTTTTCCGATCAGCTTATCCCAATCAGCTGTGTACTGGACCCGATCGGTTGTGATTTCGACGGATTACAGTAGACTGTTAGCTCTTTTGCAGTAAGACTTAGGCAAGTAGACCAAGAAAAAAAATAATGAAAGTATCTTAGTCCTCTTTCGAAATGTAATAAAAAGACGATACCTCTCTTATTTTAAATGGCTCAAGGAAATCTTTCGATGAGGCTCTTAAAACTTTAGAATTGTTCGCTCAAATATCAGGACTTAAAGTAAATAATGAAAAAACACAACTAATATGGATAGGAAGTAAGAAATTCAGTCAAGATGTCTATCACCATAGATGGAAATTAAAATGGGGGATCACTAAATTCAACCTTCTATAAATAGAATACTCTGTTAACTTAGATGAAATGACTAGCATGAATTATAACAAAGCGTTAAAAAATATAGATAAATCACTACTACAATGGTCAAAAAGAATACTTACACCGATAGGGAGAATAACGGTTTTAAAAACTCTGATTCTTTCAAAACTAATCCATCTCTTTATGACAATACCTAATCCAGATAAAGCTTTCATTAAAACACTAAATGCAAATTGCTTTAAATTTATATGGCAAGGACCGATTGATAAAGTGAAAAGAAATACTCTAATCAAACAATATAACAAAGGAGGACATAGGAAATTTCATTGATAGTCTAAAATCTACTTGGGTAAGGAGATTAGTAGTATCTAGTGATAGGGAATGGAAAAATATTTTTGAACATACTGTATGTCCCATAGCACATCTTTCAGATTTCGGGGAAGAATACTTCGCAAAATTGAATATAACTAATCTATTCTGGAAAGAAGTTCTAACAATATGGATAAAAATATCAAAGCTAAATAAAATACGAACAAAAACTGACCTACTTACCTCCCCTTTATGGTACAATTTTAATTTTCAGATAGGAAAACGCTGCATTTATTTTAAAGACTGGTATGAAAAGGGTGTGAATAGAGTAGTAGACATAATAAAAGAAGATGGAACTTTTTTAAGTTTTGAACAATTCAAAAGAAAGTTCTCTGTATCATCGAATAATTTTTTAAGATACCAGAGCCTCTGTGCGTCCATTACATATGTGATCAAAAATTGTAATATTCGTTTTAATAACTTTACTATAGTTAGACCATATTTACCTTTCCATACTAAAATCCTTTTCAAAAATAAAAAAGGTTGTAGAGACTTTTGTAGCATCCTTTCAGAGGATAACCAGCAAAATTTAGTCAATACATCAGAAATTAAATGGAAAACAAATATTATCTTCGAAAATTTAAATTGGAATACTATTTATATACTACCTTTTAAGACTACCAAAGATACAAAACTACAATGGTTCCAATATAAAATTCAAAATCGTATTCTTCCAGTCAACAAATATTTAAAAAAGATTGGCATAACAAATAATGAAAAGTGTAACCTGTGCAAAGATTATATAGAAGATTTAGAACATATGTTTTGGGAATGTTGTGAAGCACAGATCATTTGGATACAACTAGAAGAGTGGATTAAACAAAAAACAAACAAAACTGTGGTTTTTGATTTGAAAACAGTTTTATTTGGACACACTGATAACATTTTAACATCAATACCCCTTAATTTTCTTATCTTACTTACTAAATATTATATTTTTTGTACTTCAAAAAGACAAGACAGAATTTATTTCAACCTTTTAAAAGAATTCATTGCACAAAGATACAATATAGAGAAAATTGTTTATGTAAATACAGGTAATCAAACAAAATTCTTTCAAATATGGGAAGAATGGGAAAAAGTATTCGCATAAACAAACAAATTAATACTTGCTATAATTCCTAACATTAATCTGTATCTATCCATATAGTATATCCATAACCATGTAACCACTTTAGACCAAAGAAATACTTCAATGTTTTCTCTGGGTTTTTTCTTCTGTTTTTATTATTAGTAGTATTATTTGATATATACCTTTCCCCTAGCTACTCATCTACCTACTTGAATTATAACTGTTTTCATGTGACCGAATGTATGTGTAGGACATATATGTATATATATATCAAAGCTATTTTACTTCACAAGATAAAAAAGTATATGAAGTGAAGAAGTACACAAGTAACATAAAAAAATCACCAGCTTAGTACATTTGGGTAAGTTTTTCAAAAATAGACTAAAAATTGGACATGTATGGATATTGCATGTATTATATACTAGATATGAACTCATGCATTCTTGAAATTTCATAATGAACTATATATGTATATGCATATTACAACCATTAAACTGGAAAAACCTGATGTTTATAGGGGTGATTTGGTTAAAGAATCTTCATGTAATTGATGAATATATATATACATATATGAATGAATGCATGTACATGATGGACATTGTAATATTTAATGTCTCTGTTTTTGTGATGTACATGTAAATGTGTCTAATGTGTGTATAGGTACTGTAATGTTTGTTAAAAAAAAAAACTTCTCGGATACTTATCTGACTATATAACTAAGAAATATTACCATTTTCTTTTATATATATCACTCCTGTGAGAGGATATACATACAGTTGTATTACAACTATGTTGATATAAAATTATACATGATGTATCTGTGAAGATGAAAATAAAAAAAAAAAAAACAGTTAATTTATGCCCTTTCAGCAATAGTAAAAACTGTTTTCCCTTGGTGTTGGGACCAACCTTATGAACTATTTCCCAAAGCCTCCGGCCCCAACACCTCGGGGAAACAGTTTTGACTATTGACTGAAAGGGCATGAATTAACTGTATTACTATTGCCTCATAGCATTGTCGAGGGATGGAATAGTGCCTGAGCCGAAGGCGAGGCACTATCTCAACACGAGATAATATTATGAGGCAATGGTGCCCTCTAAACAGGGCCATAATGGGTTTAGTACATCACTCTTCCGCTTAAATATACACCAAAAGTCATTTTATTGTGATACACCATGGCTAGCTTTCGGCCAATTCCAAAGTAAGCCATTTTCAAGCAACTCATGATCCATGTCTATTTTCGTGCCAACAATCGTGCTCTCAAAACATAATGAAGTAACGAAATAGTGACGTCATGATAGATTCACATTGGACATCGCACTATCGCTTCTTAGAATATCACGTGACTGAATGCTGCCTTCCCATTGGCTACACACATGGGTACTATTTAACAAATAGTGCACGGTGCTGAGGGCAATATGTGAGTTTATGGACTGTTCAGTCACCCAAAAATATGTATATAAACCGAAGCGATGTAAACAACATAAATACGCATGTACTATCGCTACACATGAGTGGACCGCACGTCAAGGTATCACTAGAAAAACATTTACGGGGATAAGAGACATTCCAAGATACAAATTAATGAAATAACAGATATAATACTTTATTACATTTTTGCTAGTGAAATATAGAAAATTATCAAACTGATAAAACTTATATTTTCACTGCAGTGATTTGCCGTGAAAATATAAGATTTTGCAGTGAAAATATAAGGCTTTTTCAGTGTAACGTGAAAAAGTGACCCGACAATAAAATACCACCCGGGACATTATTCTTCGTTGCAAAAGTTACCCGGGGTCGTTATTTAACAGTAGAAATCTTACACGGTCATCTGTAGAAAAATGACCCCATTCGATTTTTCCGTAATTCGTCCCGTGAAGAAGTGACCCGCCGTAGCTTTCAACGGTGGGTAGTTTTCAATTGGGTCATATTTTTCACGTAACACCGAAACTTTTGTATGAATTGTTCCCCTTGATCGGATCTTGGAGGCTCGCCATTGTTGTCGTCTGCTAGAACTTGTCTCTTGGGGAAAGATGGTCTTGAAGAAATGGCAATCAATAGTACATATTGATAGGAACTGCTACAGGATTAAATATGAAATGAATTGAAAGATGAGAATGGTTCAACTTTTCCGATCAGCTTATCTCAATCAGCTGTGTACTGGACCCGATCGGTTGTGATTTCGACGGATTACAGTAGACTGTTAGCTCTTTTGCAGTAAGACTTAGGCAAGTAGACCAAGAAAAAAAATAATGAAAGTATCTTAGTCCTCTTTCGAAATGTAATAAAAAGAAAATACAATGGTTTGCCGTTTAATATCAAATATATAATTATTTCACTTGTATGGCAGATTTTTTTTTATATTTTCACTCGTGCTACGCACTCGTGAAAATATAAAAAAATCTGCCATACTCGTGAAATATATTCGATATTAAACGGCAAACCATTGAATATCCTCTATATATTGGTTACTGACCACAGTCTGTAATCTGTGCCCGAATAATCCATGATGGGATATCGGACCGAAAGCGAGGCAAATATTTCCATTAAACGCCAGAACAGAAAGCCAAAATGGCTATAAAAATATATACTATTGTAATAGGACTAGGAAAGCGGCCCCTAGGAAAGGTGATAAAGATAGTGTCGTTGCTGGGGCTCTAACCCGCGACCCTTGGCTCTCCAGCCGGATGCTCTACCGACAGAGCTAAAGGGAAATTCGCTACAGGTCACGCTTGTAAGGCAACATAACCAATACACATCTTTTACACTATTCTCCCCTTTTTCTGGATCTTTAACCCAGGTTCTCTGACCCCCGCAACGGCTCTCCTCCTTGAAACGGGGAGGGTCACCGGCACCAGTTTATAATGGAACGAGGTAAAGTGATAAAGATAGTGCAGTTGCTTGGGCTCCTACCCGCGACCTTTGGCTCTCCAGCCCGATGCTCTACCGACTGAGCTAAAGGGAAATTCACTACGCTTGCAAGGCAACCTTACCAATGCACATCCTTCACACTACATGTATAGACAACGGACCGGTATAGGTCCTCTAGGTAAAGTTACTCTCATCTTCACTTTCTTATCCCCGATATACCTGGTTACGCTCACCTACCCTCACTCATGTTCGATATACCGGGATTATGCTCACTTTCACTCTCACATCCTCGATATCCATGGGTTACGCTCACTTTCACTCTCTGTGCCAAAGGAATGACTGAAAAAAACTTGTTTCTACACGAATTAAATAGCTAAAGAGTGCCTTCAAATTTGACATATTCCAGGAAGTTGCAGCGTGAAAGTTGGACATTGAGCTTAATCTCTGAATTATCGAAGTCTAAAACGGCATCATTTTATTATTGCAAATTAAAAAAAAAAAGATAATATTGTCATTCATGTGGATTTGAAGAAGAAAGACTTAAATCCACGTCCCATAGGTAAGTGTCCATTAAATTATCTGTTGTACAGGGGCGACAGTGCATTTGGATGAATAGGAACCGCAGGATAGCGAACCCCCTTGTCCCGCTTGGAGACAGATAAAACAGAACACGTGACGACAAGAACATCTCATAGTTTTACATCCCGACTGGTGTTCTATGAAGTTAAAGCACTTTGGGCATGCGCGTATTTTTGGAACGTTTGGAATTTTTTTGCTGTAACCCATGGTAACTCTTTGGCAGTTTCGTAGCAAGTCATTCGTAGCTCCTTTGTCAATAGGGTGTATGCAAAGATTCGTGATACGAGTAATCTCGTCAATTCGTTGTTTGAAGAATACCTTTTCGTCATCAGACAAAGCAGCCTTTCTCGTGATCTCTTCCAATGTCCATGTCGTGCGGCAGATCTTGCATCTAAAAATGGCGTTACTGTCCTTGAGTGACGTCAGACAGAAGCGGTAGAGGTTATCTGGTGCTGGAAATGGGAAAGGCGTGTATAGAAACCATGATGTACAGTATCAGGCAGAAGTAGAGATACTTAGGATACGTTTTTGTCGGGTTAAGAAGATATATAGATATATGTAAATATAAACCACTATCAACCAGTTTATTCCCGTTCTCCGAACTGTCTTAACAGGAGCATTTTCTTCATGTGAAATATTCTACTTTGATAGAAATAAAATATGTGGTTTTTTTTTTTTAACAAAAGTGATATAATATGATTAGGAATATATTCATGATTGTTTAGTGGAGATTTTTGATCGCTGCACCACATATTAAATCAGGGTAAAAAATGTGTTTTGACAACCCTTTAGCAGAAGAGATCTGAAAAAATCTTCTCAACATCTTCTCCTACAGAACGTCCTTACTTTATCGTACTAAATTGAAAGTTGAAAAGGATGAACGCTTAACTAATACTTTTTCTGACGAATGTGACGTAATTTTGTATTTCGCAAGACATTGAATATATCACGTGTTGTGTAATATGAACCCGTAGATAATCTAAATCAAGTACTTTCTAACCGGAAATGAATGCTAAGAAGAATCTTAACGCGGTCCTGTGCCCTCGAATAAGTCAGGGTTACCACCCTCCATATCCCAGGGGTTTCGCTCACTTTCAAATATCGCATGTACCTTGTATATGCCAAACCAAAAAAATATGTGGATGTGACAAGAAGACATTTTTTACGCGCATCAAGAGAATATCGCGGTCGCATAACTTAACATACAAACAAATAACAAGCCGTGTTTCCGAGTTAAAGTTTGCTTCTACACATTCGAGTATTGCAGAGAGCGACGGTGAATGTAAGGAACCCCACAGAACCTGTCGAGAATGCAGTGCAATTAACAATTTAGAAATACAGGAGAATACAAACTCACTAATGGCGTGTCCACACGTCATCTTAACACGTGCTCCATCTGCCAGATGACCCTCGAACATGTCTGGTGATGAACTTCCCCCGTTGGTACATATTGGTCTTTCTTGAGGGTGTATGATCAGCGCCATTTCACTTTGTGACGTCATTTCCTCTTTGGTTTCTACGATAAAAGGCCCCCTCAAAATGTCAATGCGGTCACTCGTCACGACGTTCATACATGCAAGGTGGTGTTTGATTTCTGCATACGATTTAATCTGAATTGAGAAGTCAACATCAATATTTTAAAAAGAACATGCAAAAAATAGCAAAGCAGATTCATGTGTCCCCTTGCATTGTGGGATTTTTTCTGGATACTTAAACTTTCCGTAAAAGGCCAAGTTTATGCATCTTCAGGAAAGTTTTCGTGATTCTGAAAATTTCTGAAAACCTTGATAGCTATGCAAAAATAAGGAAAAATACAGAATCATCTGATTAAAACAAATTTCATTGCATAAATGCAAACGGATTGGGCACAAGTCGTAACGAAACAAATTTCACTCAACAGAAGACAATATTTAGAATCACCGCCTACCTGTTCCACTTTAAACAGCTGGGAATTTGACAACCTTCGGAACGAAAAGGTAGCCATTTTTAACCTGAAATAAAAAGAAAACGAAATTAATTCATCAGGATTGTTTTTAATAATCGTTGAATTTCGCAGAGGAGTATGGCCGTGGAATGGTTGGAGTCTGCCCAAACCTAAGCGCATCGCACAGATAATGAATGTTCGGGGATGATCAAACCTACTCCCAGAATGTCAGACTGCAGTCAGCTACAGATAGAGGCTACGCCGATTCCAGCTTCCAACCCATACATGCGTTTGCGTGCAGATATTTCAACGGAGTTCAAGATTATGATGGGCAATATGACCCGAAATGGTAGAGGGATTGTTCGATTTCGCTACTCAAATTCAACATGACAACATTGTCATGGAAATTCAACATGACAACAGTGCATGTAATTTAAAAACCAGGAAACATTCTTTTACTAAAATGACAATTGATATCTGGGTTGTCAACAAAAGGATCTTACTGGATCTCGTAACGCACATGGGTAAAAAAAAGGACGAATTATGGAAAGATCGCAAATAAACTTTATTTTACAACAATTATGAAACAAGTTATCCAACTTATATTAATCACTCTTGTTGGCCCGGATGTAAGTGCGCGATGTGATACTCCTTTGATACAAAAGTCCATTACAAAACGTATTATGATAATACATTGCCATATAAAGTCTGTTTATGTGCGCGTATAACGATTCGAACGCACGGTGTCCGAGCGTCCACTTTCGTTTCCGGAGATTCTCTCAGAAACTGGTCGGAAACCGAAAGAAACAATCTTTCTGGGAAACAACCTGGTTTAAAGAATGTACGATTATGCTAAATAGGGAAATGGAAGATTACATAGTCATGGTCAGGGTTACTGTTGTAATAGTAATTAGACGGGGCTGGTCTGTCAGACGCAAGTTTGGAACTTTTCTGGCCCCTCCCACAAGGACCTTAAAACTTGTTACAGCTAGTTTTGAGTCTAAACTTAGGTGTTTAGAGTAATTTGACACTATGGCCATTGAGGGGGAGGGCATTTTTATCGAAAATTGATCTTAACCCCCCCAAAAGTGTCAAATTACTCTAAACACCTAAGTTTAAACTAAAAACTAGCTGTAACAAATTCTCAGGTCCCTGTGACCTCTCCTTATGTTTAAGTGTTTCTTTATTTCTTTCATTTTTATCCATTTTATAAAAAAAAAATGGAAGAAATGAAGAAACATTGTATAAAGATACCGACATTCACATACACATGCTATAGAGTTAATGTGTTATGATAAACATGTGTTTAATATACATACAATAGATCTTCACGTTAGACAGTTTATGGTGATTTTGAAATTGATGCTTATAGATATATATGTAAAAGAAATATCCCTCAGGAAAGGGAACTGTCCCGGTCATAGGGACCTGAGGATTCGTTACAGCTAGTTTTAAACCTAAATTAGAGTAATTTGACACTTTTGTGGGTTTAGATCAATTTTCGATCAAGATGTCCCCTCAATGGTCATAAAAGCTAGAGCCTTTCTGAGGCTTCTCAGGTCCCTGTGGTCACAGTCAACAAATAGAGCACGAATAGGAAATATAGCGATACATTTTGGTTTGGTTTATTTTGTTAAAAACGTCCTATTAAAAGACAGTGTCATTTAAGGACGTGCCAGGTTTTGGGTGTGGGGGAAAGCCGGAGTACACGGAGGAAAAACGGTCGGTACTTAGCAACTGGTCCACATGAGTTTCGAACTCGCAACCCAAAGGTGGAGGGCTAGTAGTAGATCGCGATACATCGCTGGCATTTGTTTTTGTCACCAAAAATAGTTATGATTTTTTTAAATTGCAAAGCGGACTAATACAATTGTATGGCCACATATCAATTTAGGCTCTCGTTCAAATTTTGGATCCGCCGTCCGAGAGATGAAGGTATTAAGATTTCCAGAAAACATCAAGCGAGCGTTATCTTTACATGAACATATTTGCCCACGAAATGAGGAGGTTTTAAACATACCTTTGAGTCAAATCAGGCTTCACAAAATTCATGATTAATTATGTATTTCTCGATCTTAGTTAATGTACTTACGTATATAGTATGTCCCTTATTGCTCCGTTTTGTAAATATTTCCTTGAGAATTACCACGCATGCTATATTTAGTAACATGGACTTCATTACTCGAATGTGTTGCTGTGAAAGGGCTTGTTGCTGTTTCTACTTTCACTTTCGATATGTGACGTTTAAATTTCACTTTCGATATAGACGTAAGTACGGTTTCGGGAAATCATCGAATTCGTTTGCGAATTAGAATAAAAGGTCACTTACCTATAAATTGACTATTTGCAGGTTTTTTTTAAGGCATCGCTATCGAATATATTTATCCGCAAATATGAATTCGTCTACAGTATACAGTGTACATGCAGTGGAAATTAATGTCGTATTTTGACTGTGCTGCGCTCAAGACAAGCTGGGTCATGTCTATGACAACGTTATTTACCGTTGGATATCAATGAAAAAGTTAAAATCGCGTACGTTGTATATCAGGGCAGTCGGAACACAGGCACTTGTGGCTAGGAGAATAATCATATAAATATATAGCTAATATAGCGAAATAAAAATAATTAAATTAAAATATAAAAACTTTTCCAATTTTCTTTTTATCTGATTAATCATCTAAAACCATAATGTTCGTTTTTCTCTAGTATGAACGGAAAGTAAGTTTTTTGGCAATTATTTTCATTGTGATTTTAGATGATTAATAACATAAAAAGAAAATTTGAAAATTTTGTTTTTATATTTTATTTTAGTTAGTCATATTTCGCTTTATTAGCTATATATATTTATATGGTTATTCTCCTAGCCACAAGTGCCTGTGAGTCGGAACTTCTCGGCCAATTCCATGAATTAGAAACGGCCGAGGAGTTCAGATTGATATCAGGGTGATGCGTTAAAATGTCATGTTCAATTCGCTCTTACTACTTTCAGGAAACCCTCATTTTATCCTGAACTTCGATGATGATGATGATGATGATGATGATGATGATGATTGATGATGATGGTGATGATGATGATGATGGTGGTGGTGGTGGTGGTGGTGGTGGTGGTTGACATTTCAAATCACATTGCGCCAATTGTCCATCGGCTTGGAACAATTCTTGCAACTTAGATATTTCTCAGAAAGCACCGATATTCCCAACGGTCTATGGCTAACTATGCATTTAGAATTTTGAGACTGATTAAAAATTCAAATCAGTTTAAACATATTTTATTGCAAATAAATATTTACAAAAGAATTGGACACAAGTTTGTCCAACTTATTAACGTCCTTTTCTTCCAATACTTAAATGCGAACAATAAGTTGATAAGGCAATTTACGCAATACTTATTAATTATACATTATTATAATGAAATGGAAAAGAGGTGAAGAAGAGGGTGAAAAATTCAATATGGCCGACAGGCAGCCATCTTTAGTTGAGAGTTCAACTTTGCATTATAACCCTTCTAAGAGAGTACTGCGAAGAAGGATCCATCTCAAAGGAGCAGGGGCAATAAGAGTCAATTTTGGCCCATCCAAGGAATATTCTGTTTTTTATGTATTTTGTACATTAGGTTATGGGTAATTCAAAAAGACATATTTTTTTTCAATTCTTGCAAAAACAGACAGCGAGGCAGACATTCAAAACGAGGCTCTGTATTCTGATTTCTGATAAAATTGTCCAAAAACAAACCTAACATTCAAAATCAACAATAAGTATTTTACATAGTAGTATTTATTCATTTCATTCAACAACAGTAGATGGTTGCTTTGTTCATTCTCTTGATGAATATATACAAGTTAACATATTTAGTGATTATATGAGTCTAGTTGATGAAAAGATGTAATGGTAACCATGGAAACGGAAATCATATTGTTATCTTTGTATCCGGATTAAAATATTATATATTTGGCAAAGATGTGGAAAATCTTCATTAAAATACATTAAATGCTATCTTTCAGGGCATAGCACATCTATTTGTCATATACATTGTATATATATATGTGTGTGTGTGTATAATTATAAAGCCCTAGGCAAATTTTACCTTTGTGCTACTTCAGCAATAACAATGCATGTACAATAGTGGACTTATATTACGACAATGGTACAGCAGGTGTTTTTCAATAACTTACAGAGATATCCGATCTTGTGGTTGCACAAACATAAATAAGTACGATAAGTTTAATTACAATCTGTATTGAAATTAAAAACATTAGACGACGAACAAGAACAGTAGAGATTTACTCGTATAAAACATAACTGTGTCATATATAATAAATTAGATATATTTGTAATACCCGATAAAGCAAATATGGTACATTCTAAAGAGGAAACATGGTGTTTCACTCAATGCAATAAAACACGAAAATATGCCAATATGATATGAACAATCAAACATATTCTACAATATGTCTTTACATGAAACAGATTTCATTAACATTAAAACACTACTAAAGTAATATCATTACCCCATGAACCTTTAAACGTCAAGCCAAATACATGTTTTATATAATTTAATGATCGTCAAAGAAGATATATGTATTTATATCGTCAATGTACTTGACAATATGGTGACCATTGCATCTGATCAGTAAATACATTTTTTAAAGTCATTGATTTATTTCTTCAAAACTATCATGGTTTCTCGGTACATTCTAGGTCCGTATCTAAAACATTTTCAAGAGATTGTTTTACCAACTGAAACGTTCCCTAGGTAGATGAGGTTGTGTTGTAATAAATGTTTAATCATGAATCATATTAAAAAGTATATAATGCTGTACTGTTATAATAACTTTTTCAAAAACCATTAGGATAGCGTACACAATAGCAACCAATTCAAATCGTTAAGACGTGATGTCATTGATATAACAGATAAAGATGAATAAATAACTATAAGTATACATTCGAGCAATGAAACATTACAAAAAGATTCCGCAGGAGAGGAGAAAATGTTGAATACAAATGTCACTCTCATGGCTATCGTCTATTATTGTTCATCACTCTTCAGAAGTTTCCTCGTCACTCCCATCGACACTGATTGGTTCGTGACTAGCTGCATCCATGAGGTATTGAGACCAATCTTTTCCTAAGTGAAATTCAATGTCTGAATGCCTCGCAAATCCCAAGTACCAGATCACCGATGCAACATGTGCACAAGAACCTACTGTTCTAGCACCGGTGCGGCATTTGCAGTACCATCCCTGAACTGTACATTCATCAAACATAATCCAGAGTTGGTGGACTTTCGAACTTACATGTCTACTCTGTATTTTTGCACTAATAATGTTACTCTCCACTTTACATACAAAAACTTCATACCCGCCTGTGTCATTCAGATGCTCCTTTGTGTATCCTCTAGCCAGCTTTATTTGGTACACACCAAGCGTAAGATTGCGCAAGTCCTCTTCTGTTAACACTGGGAAGTTGAGGGCAGCACTTTCATCAATTTTGGCCCATATACTTCTTTTAGATGCGAATCCGCCTTCTTCAATCCTATTCTGGAGAAAATTAACCTGTTTTGACAAAAACAACATCTTTGCTCCCAACAGCTGATCACTTTGTGCATCGCCTGTGTTAAGATCTGATCGGTACTTGTTGCAAATGGCACACACTATCCTCACCATATCGCCAATGTAGGGGATCTGTGAGTTGGGTAGTATTCGATCCAAATACTTCCACGTCTTCATGCGACCATTAACAGATTCCACAACCCATCTGAAATTCAACAAAATATATCAAAATTAATTTCACTTTGAAGAAATGACAAAATAAGATGTTTTGTTGAAATGATTTCAATTTCCCATATCATGGAAATGTATGTTATTTCAGTCTGAAATTACAAAGTTGAAAATGATAAAATACAGTATATTGACAAGTGTGCTTTGGGGAAGGGAATAATAAAAACTGTATTCAAATAACAGTTAAATGAAATATTATCAGGAAGAAACATTTATGAGAATAATTACCTAATTTTTGTGACAAGACGGGATGCGTTGCTTTCCATTGTCGTGTGTTGTCTTTTCTTTGAAAATGTTGGCATCTCTGTATGGATCCCGAACTCTTCCAACAGCTCAACAGAATCCCTGAACCCCCTATCAACTATTACCACGTCATTTTCTGTCAGCCAATCAGTGATTTCCTCAACATTTCTTCTAATGATGTGATTGAGGATGCCTGCATCATTGTTTTTGCTGTCAGCAAAGTAGGGACCGATGACACTGACAATGTACCCAGTAGTTGTTACAAACATCATTGGCTTCACAAGTGGTTTGTGTTTATGCATACTATAGCTCCTACGTTGGAACAAGTATTGGCCACTCTTTTGGATGTATATATATGTTCCATCAATTACAAGAATAGCTGGTTTCATAAGTCCTCCAAATAAGGTCTGTGCCAATGGTCTTGTGTGTTTTGTAATCACATCATCACGGCTGATATGTTTGAAACCTAAATATGATGGTACAAAATCCTGTACCAGGGCGTTTCTTGCTGATGTCATAGCATGCCTGATGGAATCTTTGCCTATATTAAAAACAGTTGACAACATCCTGTTTGACATGCCACCCTTCAACTTGGTTAAAAATATACCAACACAAGCTTTCAAACTTCTGTTTTTAGTATTACGCAATGTACTTTTCAAGTGAGAGCACAGATCACAAAACTGTTCCTTGCCTAACCCTGTGAGCGAAACATAGTCATCATTACTGAGTGCATCAGGATAGTCAAAATTGATGCGTTGATCTTGACTTTTATTGGCAGCATCTCTAATACTGATGATCAACTGTGCAATGTATGTCCGGTTCACTGAGGTCGAATCGCGAGATGCAACAATGCATTCTAGTGCTTCAGAGCTAAATAGTCCATGTTTTATATGTACAGGACAACACCTTGTGCCAACTGGTAACAAAATACCTTTAAGTAAAAACAAACTGTACTTTGTGTCACGTGGAACAACTATCAAATGGGATGGAAAACTTTGACAAACAACGCACTTAGTGTGGCTTCCACCTGTCGAAGGTATTGGCAGAGTTATATTTCGTGGAGATGGCAATCTGCTTTTCTTCGCTGAAATGTCATGATCAGATGATTGATTAGACCTGGTCGATGAAGGAATATTGGAGAGTTGATGTCTGCGATGTTGCTGACGGCACTTACCACAAATCACATCACCTTCTTGGGCACGGATGAGATATGTTTTCAATAAATACTTTCTCAGCGATTTATTTCCACTGATTGGCCGTCGTTCCACTGGTTTGGTTCTTTTTGAGCAAACTACACAAGGGTAGGCTCTAGGTGCCATTCTGAAATAGTACAAGAGGAATGAAGTTGTTAAGGCAGATTTGGAAATGCAATGTTTACTGTGATAGTAACGTTGAGATATATTATATTGTTTCACAGAGCTAACTAGCTTTTGGTATGACATAAAAATGTGTCATTTGAAAACAAAAAACAAAACTTATGCATTTTTCCAACACAGTGATGGCAAACAGACAATGAATGGTGTGTTTTAACCATTTAGTTAGCTAGTGCCGCAAGAGCCAGCAATACAGGTTCACTAACAAAAAATACTGACTTAAATTCTTCATTTCATGTTTTACATGCATGTATAAACAACGACAGATGACATAAACCTGTATAACAAATTAATAGAAATTATATTATCTGTAATGCTTTTTCGGTCTCGCATGAATATTTATTGAAAACTTGCGGGAAAAAAAATGTACCTTTATATTGTCAACCAAGTCTTTATCATCTTGACACATAATATTTTTATCTTTGTAATTGTATGTATATGCTATCATCCCAATGTTATGTAATATGTATTTTTGCCATTGTTAAACAATCATTTCACCTCAAAAAGTCGCAAATGTTTTAACATTATGAGAAAAAGGCCTATAAGATTTTAGATTGGAAAATTATATTAGTCACTGACAAAAAAACTTTACTGCTTGTTTGATAGTAAAAAAAAATAAAAAATAACATAGTTACTTAGGAGGGATCGAACCGCCCCTCATTACTTCACAGGTACACCGCCCTAACCGTTTGAGCTATGCGCGCCTCTCAACAAAATGGAAAAATTAGGTGTGTTAAATAAGTCATCTGCGTACACAAGTTTGTGTGCAAGCAACGTAAAATAGTAAATCTATTCCATTATTTAATTTGATTGCTTAATTTTCATTAATTAACTTTGATCATTTCTATTTTTCCACTGTACATAACCCATAACATTCATTTTGTGACCAGAGAACGTGCTTGTGAGTGGTTGAGAAATGGCTTGTTGACAATGTCCCGTGTCTATTTTTAGAACTTCAATCACATTTTTTTTTCTCAGTAGGCCTAATATATACTGAAAAAACGATACAGAAATAAACAACAAATTGAGGAAGGTGATTATTTTAATCATCATGTTACTGGATAAACCAGTAATTAGAGAGCATTTATAAAATTTTGCCAAAAAATTGCAGTCCTGACCCCAGTCTTTTGTCGGCCGCCCGTCGGCTGTCAACAGTGGATCTGCAGATTGCGGTAGGTTCAAACGGCCGACAATCTTAACAACATTGCGAACTTATTATTGGTGAAAATTTCATACAAGAGACAATCTATACATGTTGGGGACTATAATTATACTTACTTATCCTTTGGAATTTGTCTTGGACTACATTTTCTTCTTTGTTGAAAACTGGATTCAATTTACACAACCCGGCGTAGACTACTCGCCAAACCCGGAAGTGATTTACCGCAACAAACAACACAGAATAATAGATCTATCGAATAATCTTTATCAAATTTATCACGATGAATAAAGAGACTATTTCAACAAAATATGTAACTCAATTTGATATCAGGTAATAATAAAATTTATTGAAAACTGCCGTTTCCCGACCGACCGGACCAGTCCTATGCGTGTCCGTGACAACGCTGTGAACATCGGCGCAAATAATAGCATTTTCTGTCGTATTTTCTGACCGCCTTGTTCAATTTTCAATCCCTCCGCAAGGGAGTACCAAGATTATTTTTTGGAATTAGCTAGACTATTGACTTATTATTACGTATGCAAAATTTAATGCTGGTACTAGCATGCGGAGGTTATTAGATATTGATGTGAACATCAAAAATAACATCATAATTCACATATTTGTAAAATAACGTGAAGTTTCCCGCCATTTTTTAGACATTATGACGTCACAATTTTTCTCCCTATTAGCATATTTTTACTTACCAAGTACTCTATTGATAGAAAGTATACATGAAACAAGAATCTTGATAAAATTGTAAATGGACATTTTTGGGGGCCAATACACCTCATTATTGCCCCTGCTCCTTTCACATGACAGTCATTTGTAATGCATAACGAGTTAAACAATTTTGTATGACTGAAAAGAAGAGTAAAAATGACCGACAGAAACTATTTTTGAATTTTAGTTAAAATTTGTCAGCACTATTTTAAGTTCTGAGAATATATATATGTGCCGGTCCAGAGGGCAGAGGGCCTGTGGTCTTCTTTAAACTGTATACGATGGTTTATAAATTTGGAAACAGATGTTAAAACAGAGATGACCAGTAGGTGACCCATAGTTACTTGAGTTTCTGTCATAAAAAAAATATAGATGGAGTTGCCCATTACAGAATGTCTATAATGGACGGCTCCTTATACATATTTTTTATCTACTGACGGTCTCCATCAAAGCTGAGTCCACGTCCCAAGACTGGGTGCATTAGTACCCTGTGTGCACAGTTCATTACGAGGGTGTGGAAATGAGCGCTGGGTATCAGTGTAGCAGAAGGCTTTCACAGCAGCTCAAATTTAGTTGCGGCTCGTATTCTGGGGAAAGATGGTCCTGGTGGTTGAGTAGGAGCTGGCGTCACTGATGAACCTTTCAAGCGGGGGGAATCATGAACCATCTTTGTGCAACACACCACTTTGACTTTGGACTCTGTGTAGACGAGGGTCAATATGGGCCCTGTATCACCCAATCGGCTGGTCATGCCGAGCCCTTAGACCATTTATCTAGGAAGGCGGTGGCTCAGGGTCAATCGCGCGTTATTTTAACTTACCAGCATGCTATTTTGTGCATCCCTGACTGACACTTCACGTTGGATATCCACGCCAAAGAAGTGTCCCCAAGTTGGACTCAGGGGTGGGTGGGCCACAATTAGTGAATCATATTAACTAATATATGGGTAAAAACAACAAAGCTAATTTTGCAGTTCAATCACCCGACAAAATCGCCAACAAATCGCCAACCAAATTCCAACAAACAATCACCCAAACCAAACCAAACATTTCCCCAGTTCTTAGTGATGCCCTCTACACAGAGTGGCAAAACCACAGCATCCCTGTCCCCTCTCCTGTTAAGGAAGGGCATCCAGGGGATCGCTGGGAACGTCAAATCTGTAAAGCCCCTGGGCTCGGGCGATCTCCTCATAGAGGTTTGCCGTCGACAACA
Organism: Mimachlamys varia; assembly: GCA_947623455.1. Taxonomy (NCBI): domain Eukaryota; kingdom Metazoa; phylum Mollusca; class Bivalvia; order Pectinida; family Pectinidae; genus Mimachlamys; species Mimachlamys varia. The sequence goes on from OX392540.1 coordinate 33,998,578, forward strand.
GGTGGCGAATCTTCTAGGAACAGTGTCAAGCTCAAGCATAGTCCGAAGCTCAGGCATAGTCCGAAGCTCAGGCATAGTCCGAAGGGTTCTGACTCTCTGACCCGCTAAATATTTGAACGACAGGCGGGGGTTGTCCAAATATTTAGCGGGTCAGAAAGTCAGAACCCTTCGGACTAGCTCAAGCATGGATTCTGTGCTCAAGCCAGCTTTCTTAAAACTCACCTGAATCATTTCGAAGAGTCAAAAAGACATTGTAAATGTTGAAAATAGCTTTTGACCTTATGCCTCTTCAATTTTTTATATAAACTTTGACAAAATTAGATAGTTTAAATAATTTATATCCATAACAAGAAATAAAGCTTGAGCAGGAAAACGGCTTCATGAATACGGGCTAAGGTGTTCCGGAAGAGTAAGCGTCGTCTGCTTCAACGACGACAGCCGCCATATAAATCTTTGTCACATCCAGAAACGTATAAAGCCAGAGATTGGCAACTCCGTTCTTCTTTCTCTTACCGGAGCTCAACAGTGTCGGGCGGACTATGCGGAATCCGTCAATTCCATTGCTACGGCATATGATATAGTTGGAGGAGTTCAGAAATGCAAAAATTACGGCTACCATAGGTGGCATTGCAAATCATGTTATCAAAGTAAAAAAAAATATATTATATGCTTTGATTTTTCCTAGAAGATCTATTTCAACATATTTTGATACTATTATTGTTATTATTTGCTGTTGTTCACTTCAAATTCATAAAATAATGACTATGCAGTTAAAATATGAACATTTACCGTGGTTTACTGTATAAAAAAAATAGGCAAGAATTTTCTTTAAACTCCTTTTTTTTCTAGACGGTCAATTTTTGGTGATTTGTATTCTATAATATGTTTTATCAGTCTTCTTTGGTTCAGCTTCGGGAAAAAACTGCAAAATTGCTTAATTCATCTGAGAATGTACCAGTATTTCAAAATGAGGAAGTCATAATACAAAAACAAAAAAGGCAAAACTGCCGTTAAACTCCTTTTTTCTAGACGTTCAATTTTAAATATATTCATGATTTAAATTCTATTTTTTTTTTTCATAATATCCTCTCTCATCTATCGATTTGATATAAAATCTAACTGAATATAGGGTGAACTATATAACATTAAAAACATATTTAAAAAAAAAACGTTATTTCACAATGTTTAACTTTTTATATGAGTATCCAAATGATAATTTTATTAACTTCGCCTATTTGCTAGTTGTCATTTCAACGCTAATTATATACTGGGACACACAAATAACCCCCGTGGGGATGGAGAACCGCGGGGGTCATCACAGGTGTGCAGATGATGACTTACCTGTGTGGAGATCCTGTTTTTTTTCTAGTGCATTTCCAATCTCCATTACTAAAAGTAAGCTATATTCAATGTACATATGAAGATGCTTCATATTGAATGCTTCAATATTGAAGATGCTTCAATATTGAAGAACATTATTTCAATTAAAAATCATTTTGGGGGTTATTTTTTATTTTCTATGCAACATCTTGTACAAGTTGTATCTGAAATCAATGGAAATTGCATTTTTTTCTGGATGTTTTATGCGATTTGTTAAACAAAACATGATATTAAGAGGAATTCAATTCAAAATACATGATATTAACTAATTACAATTACATAGATTATATATAGTGAAAATGGTGCTTGGGAAAAACATGATATAAAGAGGAATGTGATGTTAACAGGGGTGATATTAAGTGGAGTCCATTGTATTTATATATGTCCAAAGGAAACGTTTTAAGCTGAATGCTTTGATGGAATAAGACCGCATTACCTCCCTTCTTACGTAGGGGGCGCTGAAGTTAGAGCAATGGCGCTGACCATGGCTGAAAATGCGGCTTAGTCCGTTTTGTTACTTTAGCAATATATAATAAAAAACGACTGCAATACCAATATGCCTCCACCAAAAGGAAAGCCAATTGGACATAGGAATCAAAGGTAGTGTGCATTAATTTCAGGTCAGGGGCCAGTGGGTCACAAAACACTAGCACTAGTAGCAGTTGGACTTGGTACGTCGGCGTCAGATGTTTATATATGATTTCACAAGTACATGTGTAACACACACATAGGCTAGCTACCGCAGTTTATATTTCATTTAAACCCAAACAAGACTGTATATAATCCATGGTACAGAAGACATCGGTGAAACGACAATTCCGTGTTCCCATCGATATCTTGTCCTATATCTGTATACGTGTCTGAAAATAAAGAATGTAAAATGATATAGATCTTGAAAAGATTTTTGGATAGCTATAGTACAAGTGATTGCTTCAGATTAGGGGATATGGTCATCTCGGCCCACGCTCACCTCGGCCAATCAATTGAATCATTATACAATTAGGCTACATCGGCCCCTAAATTTATATGTACCATATATGTGTATTACTATATATCAGATATAAGTTAGATGAGTTAATTATCAAAGAATAAACAATTTTGTACCAAAGTAATACGCATTAGCCATGATCGGGGACAATTTGTAATACAAACATAAGCTGTATTAGTGTAATCGATGACTGTTTAATTAGTGTTGCTCTCATTCTCGGTAGGATCTCATCTGCCGCTTGAGGATATAAGAAATGATAATGTTTATTCATGTAACATATTACTAACATACTTTGACATTAATGTAACCCTGGTTAATACTAGCTGCATTATACCGCTTGGCTAGGGAGATCTTCTCTTTAGCTCGATCGGTTGAGCGTAAGACTGGTAGCCAGAGGTTCCGGGTTCGACTCCTGGCGGAGGCATTGAAAAAATAATGACCTCTGTTACATTAATATATAAACACTTCTTATATAAGATACGAGGCCGAGATTCACATGGACCGATGCGAGGTGACTTTGGCCGAGGTGACTCTAATTCAAGACTAGTATAGGCGGAAGGTGCAATAAATATAATAGATATCCGAACTAGGATCTTGAGTCAGTGTCCATTGAAGTATACACTACATGTAGTTGCCTCCCACAAATTTGGCTTGGCTCATCATTTGATTGACTCGAACAAGTGTAATATAATACAATGTAGGAAGGAGTAGTGAGAAAACAATTCTGGCCCCAGTTGGGTTTAAATTGAACTAGCGACCCTTCGGTCTCTAGACGGACAACTTACCGCTTGAGGGAAATTCCCTCTAGCCGAGCCTGGTAAGGTTACCTGTATTCTCATCTTCTACACATGATATACCAGACTGTGAGTAATCACGAGTCAAAGTGAAAAGAAATTACAAGCTTATCATAAGTTTTACCCTTTCTGAATGATAATGAGCATTAATTCTTTTCCAGCAGATTCGGTAGAGAATGGCTTTCATTTTGCCTTGGTGATATATATATACAAATGTAATAAGTTTTGGATTCATTATATTTAGCATAGCTGTTGTTTAAATTATGGTTTATTTAGAATTGATAAAAGAATATTTTAATTTTTTAGATCTTATTCAAGGAGTAGATCAAGATCTAGGTCTCCATATCAAAAGAAAAGCAAATATTTGAAATCTCGATCAAGGTCACCGCGACCCGCCAGACGCAAATCGCCACCTTCCAAGTTTCATCAGAGTCAACATCGGAATTACCCTGCTTCTGCAAGGAAACGGACACCACCTGGCAAACCATACAATTTGAAAAAGAGGAGCAGAACACCATCACCATATGGCCGAAATTCACCTCCACCACACAAGTCAACAACACGGCCGAAGACAGCACACGCTTCATTACAGAGGAGGTAAGAGCAGGGCTCGGAAAGGAGATTTAGCACACCTCATCAAATGTTAAAAATTAAGTAAGCAACCCTCATGATGGAGAGGCTCAAGGTAATTAAGTACATTTGCACCTAAGGTCATGAAGTACTTACACAATATGAATCAGAAAGGAGGTAAAATAGTCAGAGGCTGTATACAAAAAAGCACATCTTATCACAAAACAGATCATCAAAAAGGACAGCACACTTTTACCAAGGAGCTGAAGGTAAGCACCGGGTACCACTCATCATGAAAGAGGTTAGTATGTTCCATCACAAAAAAGAAGTTATAAGGTTAAACTTCAAATTGATCCGCATAAAACAGTGGAAGTTATCGAAATGCCTCATCACAAGGGGGTAATGATAGCCATTCGATTTAGAATCATTTATAATTACAGAGAGGACATATAATGAATGCAGGCACACAGGGCCTCTATGTCCATATCATGAATAATCATAGTCTGAGGTAGTAAGCCAATTGTTGATCGATTGCAAAATATGATCATATAGAAAAGAATATTAGTCAAATAAAGGGAGACAACTACTATGATATCACTAGACAGAGTTGTAAGCAGGACTAAGACCACAATTAATTTTACTATATGTTTCATTGTAACATTTAATTTCGTAACAAATTCCCAATATTTCGTTGACAAATTTCCTTCTTACCTGGCCAAGAGCAACATCTATGGAATAAAATATCAAAATTTCAACATAGCATGTAGGCTAATTTTATGAGATAATCGTCTGCACGTGTCATCAATGTCAAATATAAACTTCCGGGTCAAGGGGTAGGGGTAAAAACAGGACTTGTCACACAGCACCCTACGCCAAAATGACATGCACAATATAAAAAATTGACACAGTAAATGTTAGAATGTTATCTCTAGAGTATTTCAACACCAAACTTGTACACAAATACCAAGTTCTAAGAGGCATAGTATAGTTTTTACTAAAACACCTAGATTTCTAAGTTCATTATTTTATAATGAAATAGATATCATTTTGGGGAGGCGAAAAAGCATCCTCAAGAGGCTCTGATCTAAGCCCCTATAGGATTGTGTAACAATTTGTGCTATATGTCAAGGTCATGGTAACTAATAAGTGCAAGTACAGAACGGGTATTACAGTCCTATATTGCATTCACTGTGTTTGTTCTGATAAGTGGTGATACTTACTACTTCTACTGAAAATGTATGAGTTTAAGTAACATTTCATTCAAAATTTCACTTACAGAGACAAGTTGGACCACCCGAGGCAGTTAGAGATGGGTGGAAACAGAGGAAGGTCACCGATCTATACAGGATCAAAACAGCCCAGGCTGTCCAGCGGTAATCGCGACAGATCGCCAATATACACCGGGTCAAAACATGACATGTTTGACCTTAAACCACAGAGGTCTTGGTCACCGGAGCAATCCTTCCAATACAGTGATAGAGACGTTAAGGGCAGGGAACAGAGTAGGAGAAGCCCCTCCCCGGGATATAACATGGGGCAAAGCTCCCCCGCCATGTTGTTTCCCGCTGCGGCTAAATTTACCTCCATTACAGGGCCGATTACAATTCCGCAGAGTCACGTATCGGGAATTAAAATGTCGTTAAATAATCGTTTTGGATTTTTTGATGAGGACTTGGAACTGCCACTGATTGTAGAGGATAATATCACAATAGGTATACATCGTCGGGGCCCAAATATGGTCCACGACTCTCGTCGACAAATCATACACGGTTTCCGGCAAGGAGATACATTGGACGTTCACAGAAAAGATGAGGGAAAATATCCAATCTTTGACCGAGAGGAGATTAAAGTTTTTCGCCATGACGACATTTTAGATGATGAGGTGTATGAGGAGAAGAGGACTATCAGCGTGGCACACACAAAACCGAAGAGTCGTCGAGATTCATACGAGACAGACCGGCGAATCATACAAGGGTAAATCATATGTTTCAAGATAACCTCATACATAATTGGAAAATGTTGACCATGTTATTTGAGCACAGTTCATGCTTTTTTCCTATAATGCTTACAGTGGGTATTCATTTTGATTATTAATCGCGTCTTGAAGCTGTTCAATGGTTATCTTTACATTTTAACACATTTCTTCTTTAAAAACTATTTTTTACTACTCACAAAATTTATACCTGGTATATATCCTGCCATGATTTCTGGGATGCTGATCTGTTGGAAAAGCTAGACTTAAGTATGAATCCATATGTGCCTTTTTTGTCGTCCTGTAGGCCATAGAGAAAACATACTGTAATAAACACCTTTTATCAGTGTATGGCTGTTCTAAAATCTTAAAAGTGCATTTTATGCACAAATCCAATATTTGATAATACAGTTATTGTGTATGTGTTATATTGTGTCACACTATTGAGACAATGCCTTGTTTTCATTTGAATTGGTCATATTCGTATTATCCAGTCAACTGTATTACCAATTATTAGTCTTTTGGGTTCATAGACTTGTAACCCAAAAAAACTTACTTTAATAGTTCATATAGCAAAATTGCAGCACAAATATGAGTATAAAGATATAAAATGTTTTCATGTTTGTTCCACATTCCATTCAGTTGCGTTAATTAACATTTCAATTCATTTCACAACTTACAAATTCTAAAAAATTAATATTTAACAGAATTTAAAAGCTTTTACAAAGGCCAATTTCCTAAAGAGAATACTTCGGAGTATATATACAGTGTGTTTGAAGCTCACAGCTGAAGTTGCTAAAAATCTAGTTATACCAAAATAACTGTGAAGCTTAACTATTTATGGCCACCTAAAAATTTTCAAGAGGTGTTTAATTTTGAAAATTTGATACATGTGCAAATTTAACGAAATTAAAATTCGTGAATATTTAATAACAACTGTACAGTTACATCACCATGTGTACATGTACAAGATTGATTTTGAACTTTTGTGGTCAAAACCTTTGCAGTGTTTGATGACGTTGAAGTGTCTGGGTACTTGTGTTGTCTGCAGTATTCAACATTTCCATGACGTTCACTAATTGTTGGTACCTTATTTCATTTCAGGAAATCAGGCCATAGTTCCCGTTACCTAGAACCACAGATCAAGTAAGTTCCTACGACTGCAAAGTTAACATACATACTACACACTATACCTGTACATCACCTATGGATTACTCCTCAGACAAATTAAATTCCCTAAGGTCATATACATAATATACCACTAGTGGTATATAACAAATATTTATCCATGTTTCATGTCATCAGCATGTTTATCAAATAATGTAATCGCCACTTCGAAGTTCAAATTCTTTTGTGATTAAGTGTGTTTGAACATGAAGGTACAGTGTAAGCTGTGTAAACTGGAAGTTACTGGGACCATAAGGTTTGGCTGGTGTTCGGTTTGTAGAGTTATCGATATGATAAAAGTTCAGAGTGAAATGTCAGGATTAAATGGTATGGCCGGAATAGACAGGGATTTGGATTAGACAGGGATAATTTTCGACAGGTTGTATTGTTTGCTAGTGTATATATTTGAAGCTCATGTTTTTTTCCAGGTTTGACCCTCGACCTGATCCAAGGTATGAAAGTTTGCTCGGCGAGACAAGATTCAAAGATGAAGCAAAAGTAACACGTGTTCAGCGCAACCCCAATGATCTCCGACATAGTCTGCAGAAGAGGCGCCATGATGATGACGAAGATGATCAACAGTTTGATGCTAGGTAAAATATTTGTTATTTATAGAGGACATGACCCCCCCCCCCCCCCCCATGAATTAAGCATTTTCACCCTGCCTGTTCTCATATTCTGCATATAACTATTTGATGTGTTAGATAGTTTGTTCTTTCCTTGTTGTAATAGAATTATGTAAAAAAAACTAGAAATTTCTGTGAGACATAGCATAAATGCCCCTTCCCCAATATGAAATTAGTTCTTCATGCTTATTACGTATGTGAAGTTTGATGCCAATCGGATCAGTAGTTATTAGCTCACCTGGCCCGAAGGTGAGCTAATAACGGCAGGACGGGACGAACATTGGTAACACTATATGTACCCCCATTCCATGGCGGGGGCATAAAAATCCCCTGGAACACACATATAAAGGCTATTCCATAAATAATAGGGTGGGGGAGGTGGGAGGCACCAATATAATGGGTATCAATATAAAGGGTGGTGGGGTTAAAACCAGATCGGCAAACTATTCCTTATATTTAATCACTTTTAATATATGATGGGTGGTGGGGTCTCTGAAAAAGTGCCTCCCAGCCCTCCCACATGGTTAATACTGGAACAGCCCTAATAACCTTAAAAAAAAGATTTAAACAGTTTCTTTAGAGAGTTAGCCAGTAGGTCGAGGGTAACAATACAATTGGCCTGTACAGTTTCGGTACAATGTACTTCAGACAGTACCTTAAAAAAATCCCCTTGACCTGCTTTCACAATAACCAAGGCAGATATTGTTAAAAAGCATAACCTTTTGTGTGAGATTGCTTTTTGACCTTCTGTGATCAAAAACTACCTACGTCACTATTACTAAAATTATGTGACACAAGCTTGGTATTTGTATTGTGTGTATTGCCTTTTTGTAAATCATTAAGACTTAAATTTCCAACAGATTAAGATTATCAGAAGACTTGTACATTGCATATTGAACAGGAAGAAAATTGAAGCCAAGAGGAAGCACAGTCATCGAGATGACCGCGTCCAAAGTAGGGAAAGACACCGTGACAAGACGGGAGACAGACAACAGGATCGTAGTAGATCCTCAGGTAGGATATTAGCAGCATTGGTTAGCCAATTAATATCAAGCTTTCATTGAACAATTAGCCAAATAGTATCAAGGTTCCAATGAACAGTTAGCCAATCAGTATCAAGGTTCCATTTAAAAGTTAGCCAATCAGTATCAAGCTTTCATTGAACAGTTAGCCAATCAGTATCAAGCTTTCATTGAACAATTAGCCAAATAGTATCAAGGTTCCATTGAACAGTTAGCCAATCAGTATAAAGTTTAGTCAGAGTTATTTAATATGTGAGTGAAGAAGATTTTACAATATCAAATGATTATTTCTGAGATATGTTTTGTAATGAACACATCATGTTTCCTCAGAATGGTATGGGTGGAAGAAATGAAGTCCTCAAAGTTTCAAATTTCTTTCTCCTTTAACTTTTCCAGATAGTAGACAGAAACAGACGAGTGAGACGGAAGTCTTACCTGACTTTTCTAATCGTCCAGGGAGGTTGGATGCAGGTAAAGGTGACAATACACTTTATTACCCAATGTCTATATGTAAATCGTAATTAGTCTTATTTAAAGGCCCAATATACGTAACTTTTGGCAAAACCTAAAGCAAAAATCAAGCCTGATAACTTATTATATTTATAGATTAAGTTAAGATTAACTGATATCAGCAATATTCAAGATGAATTCTTTCGCGGTTACCGGTACAGCAGCATTTGAAACACGCTATTTGTAAACACGCGTCCATTTTGAACCGTCTTCTACCTTCGGTTTGTTGTTGAAGTTGGCCCCACCTGAATTATTTTCAATTCTTTGGATTTTTTTGTCAAGAGTTTCTTGTTAGTTACCGCTTAGGTTTACTTCGTTTTAGGCTTATTTTTGCATGGTTATCAACTGGATTTTTTTATCAGAATTTTTTAGAAACACGAAAATTTCCCTGAAGTTACGTATATTGGGCCTTTAACTGTTTTTGGCTTTTTTCCCAATTTCGACTGGAGGGGGTTATGGTTACCATGTTAGAATGAACGGTTATATTACCTGGCACAAATTCGATACACAGATGTTCCCCCTTGACAGCCCTTTTTAAGGGTTTCGGTCACTTTACTCAGTGTTGTCAATAGGGGAATCAATAGAAGCTTATTAAAATGTCTTATTGGGTAATAAAACAATTGTTTCAATGCTCTTTGGTGATGAACTATTATCCTTTGATTGGGGGAAGTCTTTATGAACTATTTGCCCTTGGCCTAGCAGCCTTGGGTAAAATAGCTTAGTTCCCCAGGGCTTCCCATTACCTTAGGATGATAGTTTTGACTGCTCCTCATATAGCATTGAAACACTTGTATATCATTGAAATATGATGAGGTTTTTACAGACATATGTAGAGAATCTCTTGAGTTTTCCTACATACTAGATTTATGATAAAGGTTTTGAATTTAGAGGCAAGTTTAATTATTATGAACAAAAAAACTTTTTCCATACATGTACGATTAATCGATTATTAGAAATTATAATCGATTGCATCAGAAGAGTGTCAGTTACCGATTAATCAGTCATATCTAATCATCTAGTTAGTAGGTCATCTCAAAGTGGTTCACGAACTAGCCATGATAATAGGACATTTGAAGCCAGCCAATATCTTTCTCAAACATCCTTGGGGGCGGCCAGTAAGCTGTTTTGCTATTAAACTGATGAACCCTTGTTTATCATGTTTTAGATCTGTACAAGCAGGAAGAGTGGAAGGACAAGCCAGAGATGATTCCCAAGAACCCAATGTACTATGAGGTAGGTTCACAGGATACCGACCATGTAACAACTAGTCGGTACCACGAAACATGACGTTACCTATCATAAAACCAAATGTACTATAAGGTAGGTTTACAGGTGTTCCGCCATGTTACACCTAGTCAGTACCATGAAATATGACATGTTACATATCATAAAACCCAAAGACTATGAGGTAGGTTCACTGGTTGCCCTCCATCTTACACCTAGTCGGTACCATAAAATATGACATGTTACGTATCATAAAACCCAATGTACTATGAGGTAGGTTAACATGATACAACCATGTTACATCTAGTCTGTACCATGAAACATAATTCGTTAAGTACATAATTAAGAGAAGTATCAACTGATACGTACGCTATGTATGATAGGTACAAGTTCACAAGGGCTTATAACATGTACCGTATTCGACCCAGGCATATTCGTAAGTGCACCCCCACCTTTTTTTCAGGGAATGAGGATGAGTTCACTTTTTAAAACCAGTTAAAAATTTCTTACATCGCTTATCTGCCAATACAATACTCAGTCTTTAACAAAAACCCAAAGAAATAAAAAAACCCAGCATATTTATACTCCTTTTGTAGTTTATGTCTGTAAACATTTTAATTTGGCTTCTGTAATTGGATCCTTGGGTCTGTTTAATTGAATGAAATAAATAAAAATAAATAAATAAATACACAAAAATAAATTATGTAAGAAAGTATCTAAAGCCTGATATTGATTTTGTGAACAGCATGATACTCGCGAGGATGACCAGGGTTACAGGGGGCGTGGCCGATACACCAGGCGACCATACAGACAGGGATTCCGTACGCGCGCCTCTTACTCCTACAACAGAGGGGGTAACAGTACACAGCAGAGGACCAGTAACTACAAAGGAACAAACTTCATCCCGAACTTCCGTCCCCGTGGATTCAGACGTCCCTACAACAGCAACTATAGAGGACGAGGCTCGCACAGTAAGTGATAGCTCGTTCACCCCTGAAACACATTTGAACTTATCCAACTCAAATATTGGGTGGTGCCATGGATAGCGAACTTATCTTTCACCAAGGTGGCCGAGGTTCGATTCCCTGATCCGGGCCAATAAGAGCGATTAATAAAAGTTTATAACATCTTTCATAAAATCGATTAAGTGTATATTTAAAGGATCATATTTCATAAAATCAATAAAGTGTATATTCAAAGGTTGGAATAGTTCACAATGCAATTTCAGGGGTGAAAAAGTTAAAATATGTTTTATCTTTTTACGGAGCAAATATATTCAAACATTCAGATAGCGAAAACATGATGTTATTGTTATGATGATGGTGATGATGATGATGTGAAAATGAAAAATTTATGGTAAATACAAACATGTTACAACTGATATTTGGTGGGTACATTTACGAATCACGTGAACTTGTAGTGATGTCGATAATTGGCAAAACAATTTATAGTTAAAACAAACAAGTAATATTATTTGACGACTGTTGAAATTACAAAATATCAAGGGTCATTTGAAAGCCCTGAGGAGATGCTCACATATATGCGCATAGAATATTGGATGACATTTTCCTGACCTTGACCTCTGCGACCTTGGTAATGACTGAGTTCTGTATCAGTAAAGCATGTAGTATGACTTATTGTCAGTTTTCTCTTTGATGTTGTTTCTGTGACCTTGTCTTAGTACTTGAGTGTGTGAACAGTTTCTCTGTATCGTAATCTTCCGAGTTGCTAGGTGACGTTATACAATGGACTCCACTTATATCACCCCTGTTAATATCACATTCCTCTTTATATCATGTCTTTCCCAAGCACCATTTTTCTTTCTATGTAATTTATGTAATTTTATTTGGTTAATATCATGTATTTTGAGGTAAATTCCTCTTAATATCATGTTTTTTTTAACCAATCACATAAAATATCCAGAAAATGATGTCATTTCAAATACAACTTGTACAAAATGTTGCATAGAAAATAAAAAATAACCCCAAAATGATTTTAATTGAAATAATGTTATCTATATATTGAAACATCTTCATATGTACATTTTGAATAGCTTACTTTTAGTCATGGAGATTGGAAATGCACTAGATTTAGTGGAAAAGCATGTTTCTCTTAATGTCACATTCTTGTTAATATCATGTTTTTGTCGGACAAATGCAACATGATATAAAGAGGAGTGCACTGTATTGGTCCCAGATAGCTGTTGTGTACTGATTTGTTGTTTTTACTCCCATTAGCTTCGTCAGACTCCTACAGAAAGACATCTCCTACCGACAACAGGAAAGGTACCTACAAACTCACATAGCCTAAAGTCCTTTGTATAAGCAGGAAGGGTCTGTAATGTCATGATGGCATGGTCTTATTTATCGTATCAGGTCCAGTCTGATGGAAATTTATATTATTGTTCAGGTACAGTCTGACATAGACTGGATGTCTGTCCTCTTTCCTCCTGGAAAACACTGTCTTAACAAACAGCCAGAGTAAATTAAACATTGCCTGATTGAGCAGCTCTAATACATCATACTGCTCAAGCAGGCAATATTTTATTTACTCCGATCAGAAGCATTTGAAGTAGCTTTTAAGGATATTATATCATCCTTTATGTAAAATGTCCAGAAAACTCTGTCCTAAGATTACACCCATATTTAAAAAGCAAAATATCTGGACCAACTCTCATTTCAGTAAAGTTAACTTTAAGGTTGAGGTCTCTTAATGTATAAAAACAACCAGCATCTGCAGGGGGATATTAGTTATCTTACGGACATCAGTTCTAGTTCATATTTCATCTGAACGTATCTCTTGTTCTATGGTTGTGCATTGATTATTTAAGGACTTTAAAAAAAAACTACTTCTCAAGAAGAACTTGACAGATCTTTCTCAAATTTCTTTCAATTATTGTACTATTTAAAGTAAGTTCGTCATGTATTCAACCTTTGTTTGCTGTTCCTTTCCTGATTATTGTCTGGTGCATGTATCCCCTACGTAGATATGAACGACTGCGCAAATTTGATCACAAGCATCCTTGGAGAGAGGAATAAATTTTGTATAAATGGTGGGATTTGGCCCCCATAGGGCACACATGATGCATGGCCCATAAAGGTAAAATCTCAACCCTCGGGGAAAGATTTTTAAGTTGCCAAATACAAGGATTTGTTGAGTATATTGCGACTTCTCTAAGGGATAAATGATTATTTTTCTCTTGTTCTGTTGAATGTTAATTGTTTCCCCATTGTGTATCATACAGAGTTAAACCTGGTTATCTGGTACTGATATAAATCAACGGTACTCTGATAACTCTGTGTTCCTCCGGGGGTTCGGCTGACTTTGACATAATGTGGTCGACTGTAACTTTACTGGCTAAGTGACAAAACGTTGATGTATTGTTTACGTAACATCATTGTGTTGTTTATCATTGTTATGAAGAGGGGAATCCCCTCGTATCAAACCAAGGATTTCTCATACCTATAGAAGTGTGGCTACACCTGTCCAGGGTTAGAGATTGAATGTTGTCCAACACTTAATTGGTTCATTCCCGTTTTTGCTAGGGAAAAGATAAATCTGTCTTTTAGCATGGTAGGGAAAAGATAAATCTGTCTTTTAGCGGGGTAGGGAAAAGACAAATCTGATTTTTACCAGGGTAGGGAAAAGACAGCTCGCTTACACTATCATTTTAATTAAAACGTCATCACTTTATGAAGTGTAACCAGAGTTACGTCACCAACTTCGTTAAACATTGCATCTGCCATTCATGTTGCTGCAATGCATTGTGAAATATCAACCCTCGGGATAAGTTTAATATTTCAGCCCTCAGCAAAGCCTCTAAATAAAATTCATAAATCTTACCCTAGGGTTGAGATTTCTCAGTCTACATCACACGGATGATGGATTGTATATCAATGTCCTGTAAATGTTTGTGTCTGACGTTCTGCTTTGTGTTGCAGCTTGGACTCCGTACTCGAAACAAACCTCCAACCCCAGTGGCGACCGTGTGTGGAAACACGACCTTTACGATGACAAGGAAAAGAGTGAGGGGGACAAAGGAAGCCGGGACAATGACGAAAAAAAGGCAGTTAAGGAAGAAAGTCGGGAAGACAACAAACCAACAAGTACGACATGAGAAGGAAGAAAGTCGGGAAGACAACAAACCAACAAGTACAACATGAGAAAGGGAGGATAACCCTCATAACACCGTAACTAAACTACCCTGCGGTAGTGATCAATTTTTACCTATGTTAACTTATTCATCCCTGAAATTTCAAAATGAACTAATCCTACCTTTGAATTGGAAGAGTTAAAATTTGTTTTTAGGGGTGAATAAGTTTATACAATTTTTTGCGATAAGGCCAGATTAGAATGGTTTGAGGCTAGTTTGTTTATCGACTAAGGATTTTTCCATAGCAATCTGTGTTCAACATGTAGTGAAATATGTGTCTACCTGCAAAGGGACTGTTGTCATGGGAATTTGTGATTGAGAAAAGTTCTTACAATTAAAGAAAGTGACTGTTTATATGTTAATTTGTGATTGAGGAGATTTCTAACTTCTTGCAATGAACACTTGAAGAAAGAGACTGTACATGTTGTCATGTGAATTTTTAATTGAGGAAAGTTGTTGCAATGAACAATTGAAGTATATAACAAAAGTAAAGTCCCAACTTCATACAAAGAAAACATTTGTCCATTTTTCAGCTGATTTTGAAAAGGAAATATTAATTTGATTTATGATAAAAAAGCTGTTGTGATGCAAATGTCATAAATTGTAACAATCCAGTGCGAGACCATGCCATCTAACATGAAATAAGTGTGGACAAGGGAGTTAACTGATAGAGTTAACTGATAGAATGGCAACAAAAACAGTTCTTTTGAGTAAATTCATTATTTAAAGTTTCACACATTGTATTTTGTGATATTAAATTGTTATAACCTGTGCATATTTCTCTGTATCGATACTGTAGACATTGAGTTTATACCAGAACAACCACGGCAGGGTTTGGTTTCCCATACACAGGCCTAATTTCCTGATATCTTTTTGACTGGGAAAACAATCGACTTGAGATCAAAAACTCGAACATATTTTCAGCAATTTGATGTCAAGTTCATTTCAAATTTTTAGGTAAATTTAACCTGAACTGAGAAAGTCCATTCCAGGGGAAAATGAAGCTGAAAAATTGATTTGATAGGGGGGGGGGGGGGGGGTAGAGGGAGCAATGAATTGATCATGAATGAAAGAAAACGTTACCTGAATTTGACCTGCAATTGTCAACTTTAGTTCTATTTTTGACCTGGTATGATTTATTAATTTTCTTTTTAGGTTCGATAGCAAATCTTTTCCTGAAAATTTGACCAGAAACTTTTGAGTAAGAAATTTTGCCTGTGTAAACATGAAATAAGTCTAATTGAGTTTAGTATTCATGGGTTTAGAGTGATTTGTATTGAGGGGGCAAGCCTAAACATTTCTCAACTTCAGCAAAATCTGTTAAGAAGTTTGGTCTCTATATTGGGTGAAAAACATCATTTGTGTACGTTTTCATTGCGCTGAAGCTATGCCCCCTTGGGCCTTTTATGTCGTGTAGGAAAATATCCACTCATTACTTTTTGCAGAAATCCAAGGTGCAATATTATATAGTTTCACTTTGCTATGGATGCAGAGAGTAGCTTCACTATTGTGTATGAAAATATCACACAAACGCAATTCATTTTGAAAATAAACCTTTTACTGCTATAATAAATTCATCAGTCATTCAAGAAATATGCTTACATTTTAAATTGTACCTGTATCAGCTTGGCTCATTATATTACTCATTGTTTGATTACGTATTTCATTACATACGGTCATCTACCGTAGCACAAAGTGCAGCTGTAACATGTTGGCTTTTACATCTAAGGGTAACATCAACTTTTTTGGGGGGGAAGGGGGGACATCTTTTCTTTAGGTCCATAAGACATATTGAGGGTTATCAATTGTTTTAAAATAAATGCCCTTGATCTATTTTAAAGGTCACAGGTCAGATGTTTTAACATGAGCCAATGCTTTCTGAGGATAATAAAAGACTTGTTTCATTTATCTTGTAAATAGCTGGAATAAGTGGCTTGTATTGATCCAAAATGTAGATTAGCAGGAAAGTGATTCTAATTTTTGTCACAATTGTTGTGCATTAGTAGTAAGTCTGTTGTTATTATGACAAAGTTGAAGGATGTACATACATATTACCTGGTACAAATGTATTTATTTTTTTTAATTTTCATGGTACGAGGATAACTTAATTTACTTGAATGCCTTCCGATCTGCCCTCTTTACCCATACAGCTTAAATGCCCTCGCCCCTCCTGACACACCCTCAAGTCCCTTACTTATCACACACATACACAACCGTCTCAAATCATCCCCTAGAAAAAGGGATGTTATGAATTAATGTAAAACATGAAATGTCCAGGGTTTTTTTTTGTTTTTTTTTTAAATATCTTTGGTTTTCGTGGTGCTATTAACCATGAAAATCAGTACAGCAGTGTCCAATAATTTGAATGATAAACATGCCATATAGGCCTTTCCCAAATGTGATGCTATTCCCCTTGATAGGCCACAATGGTGGATATAAGATGGACTTCTGGGAAGTGTTTTTATGATGATTTGGCACTAGATGACAATCGAAAGACGTTATTCCCATTATGGCATCATAATTAAATGGCGCAATTATGTTTCAAAAACAGTAACCCATGTAGTCATGATGTGGAAAACAAGGGAGACAACAATTTTGAGATAGACCCATAGCAGTTCAATGTTTGTTAGTTGTTTCTCGAGTCTCAATATGATTTTATAATAAGTCAAGTATTTTTATCTTTTTATTCTATCACTACAACTTTTGCCAAGAAGCTCAGCAAATTCAACAGATGTGATTTGTCTTAACTTATTGGCCCCTGAAATTTAATAATGAACTATTCCACCAGCCTTTGAATTGGAAGAGTTCAAATGTGTCTTCAGGGGTGAATGAGTTAAAACAGATGCATTCCATTGGTTTCCAAGCCAAATCATCATTTGTGCAATTTTTACCAGTTTTTATGCACCACCCACTAATTTTAATTGGTTATTCCCAATCCAAAAATCCAGCATTGGACTCCATAATATAAAAAGTTTATTTTATTACAGAGATAATCTAATATCTTCAAACATCGTGTTGGATTGGAAATATTTCTTAATCCATTCATCCCTGAATTTTTGTTGTGAACTATTCCCTTCTTTAAATTGGTAGAGTCAAAATGGGTCTTTAGGGGTGAAAAGGTGTATTTGGATTTTAGTGCTTGGATGGACTCCTTTTAAAGGAGAATCTAAAGTTACGTCATTGTTAGATCATTTTACTGTGAAACATTATACATTGAGAATTGCTTTCTTTATTTCAGTTGAATTGTAAATACAAAATCAAATATGACAGAAATTGTTTGATTTTTTTTTATGTAGTTTATGGACACATGAACAGGTTGGACAGGTTGGCAGAGGCCCAAAAGTAGGGGATGGGCTTATTACCAGACATCCCCCCAGTGCATAGTGGGGAGATCAGAAGTGGGGGATGGGCTTATTACCAAGCATGGGCTTATTGTCGGAGAAAAACATTAGTTTGTCATCCCAGGAAAGAAAATATTGTGTTGGTTACTGTAAAACTATTAATTTTTGTGGAGGTTTTTATTTTTATTTGTTATGTGGGTACACTTAAACCATGAATTAGTAAGAAATTCATTATAGTGAAATGTTTACAGCCCTGCCTTTTTGTTATCCTTTTTAGGAACGCCCCATTAGAAGATATGATTTTACAGCAGTATCATCTTAAAGGCCCAGTATACTAACTTTCGGCAAAACTTAAAGCGAAAATCAAGCCAAATAACTTTAGATTAACTGATATCAGCAATATCCAAGATGAATTCTTACCCAGTTACCGGTACAGCAGCAGTTGAAACTCGGTATTTGTAAACACGCGTCCATTTTGAACTGTCTTCTAACTTCAGCTTGTTGTTTTAGTGGGCGTCACCTAAATTATTTTCAATTCTTTGGATTTTTCTGTCAAGAGTTTCTAATAAGTTACCGCTCAAGTTTACTTCGTTTTAGGCATATTTTTGGTTGGTTTAATATCAACTGGATTTTTTTTTAGAATCAGGAAATATTTACTGAGGTTACGTATATTGGGCCTTTAGGTTATATTGGAAATGGCAGAATTGAACTTAACAATCACGAAAGATTTTCAGTCTGAAAAAACAATAGTACCTGGTAGTACAGCTGTATCTTATTTCCATGTGTACTATCTCAATGCTCTATTCAGTTGTAACAAGAGAGCGAAAATGCATAATGCCCTTGACTCCCTGGTCCCAAATAATAACTTGTAAAAGGTTGACTCCAGAACTATACATACAATTGCTGGGTGTACAGAGACAATCACCTGTCCTTTGAAGATCATAGAGGAACCACACTGAACTAGGCTAGTAAATTTGACTGTTATGCAGCAACATATTCCTGTCATGTACTTAACAGAATCAAATTATAAGTCTTGTCTCGTCCAGCAAATGGTTTTCACTGAAACTTCGATTTTGCTTTACGACAAATCCAAAGGTGCACAAAGTGACCGCGAGGTGACCACTGGAGTAATGGGTAAGATGAACGATGTTTGGACACATGAGTTTGTTTCGCCTCAAATGAATTCTGTAAATGTACATTTTTCAGCAGTATTCTTATTTGAGCAACTTTCATGCTTAAACCATTCCACTGAATTTTGATTACACTCATTGTTGTTTCTGTATATTGCATTCTATATAAAGTATCGTGAGTGTGCCAATTCATTATTGAGCTAATTCATTTTAATTCAGTTATTCACTGAAGGAGCTGTGTGAATATGTTCCTCTAGTCCTCCATTGTGACATGCAGTTGTTACAATATCTGAACTTGTGTTGTTATCAACATCTTCTAAATTACCATGAAGCCTTAAACAGTGCATTCCACTTAATATCACCCCTGTTAATATCACATTCCTCTTTATATCATGTTTTCCCAAACACCATTTGTTTCCCTCTCTATAATCTGTGTAATTTTATTTGTTAATATCATGAATTTTGTTATAAATTCCTCTTGATATAATGGCTTTTTAAGCTAATTACTTAAAATATCTTGAAAATGATGTCATTTCCATTGATTTCAAATACGAGTTGTACAAAATAAGTGCATAGAAAATAAAATGTAACAAAACCAAAAGAAAAGATTTTTTTAATGCAATAATGTTGTCTATAGATTGAAACATCTTCATATGTACAATGAATAGCTTACTTTTAGTTATGAAGACTAGAAATGGGCTAGATTTAGTGGGAAAACATATTTCTCTTAATGTCACATACCTGTTAATAGCAAGTTTTTGTCAGAAAATGCAATATTGTATAAAGAGGAATGCACTGTATCTATATTTAAACTGAAGCGTGCTGGGGTCGAGTCATCAAGTTTGACAAAATAGATTTTGGTCTTCTGATTTCAATGTCGCATACATAAAACTTAAATGATTTTTTAGCTCACCTGGTCCAAAGGACCAAGGTGAGCTTATGCGATACCGTGGCGTCCGTCGTCCGTCGTCCGTCGTCCGTCCGTCAACAATTGACTTCTTCTTTATAACCACTGATCGGAATTTGACCAAATTTGGTCAGAAGCATCCCTATGGGGTGGGGACTCAAAATTGTACAAATGGTTGGGCTGACCCCCCAGGAGCCTGGGGGGCGGGGCCAAAAGGGGTCAATTTGGCTATTTGATATAAACGACTTCTTCTCTGAAACCGAGCAATGTATATTGCTCATATTTGGCTGGTAGTATTACTATGGGTTGGGGATTCAAAATTGTACAAATGGTGGGGCTGACCCCCCAGGGGCCTGGGGGGCGGGGCCAAAAGGGTAAGTTGGCTATATTGATATAAACGACTTCTTCTCTGAAACCCAGTAATATATATCGCTCATATTTGGCTGGTAGCATCACTATTGAGTGGGGATTCAAAATTGTACAAATGGTGGGGCTGACCCCCAAGGGGCCTGGGGGGCGGGGTCAAAAGGGGTCAATTTGGCTATATTGATATAAACGATTTCTTCTCTGAAACCCAGTAATGTATATCGCTTATATTTGCCTGGTAGCATTACCATGGGGTGTGGATTCAAAATTGTATAAATGGTGGGGCTGATCCCCCAGGGGCCTGAGGGGCGGGGCCGAAAGGAGTAAATTTGGCTATAATGATAAAAATGACTTCTTCTCTGAAACCAAGCAATGGATATTATTCATATTTGCCTGGTATCATCACTATGGGATTAGGATTCAAAATTATATGATTATGATCACGGAGGGGCCTGAGGGGTGGGGCCAAAAGGGGCACATTAGACAATATTGGTATAAATGATCTCTTTCCTGAAACTAAGCAATGTATGACATCTATATTCTAGTGGTAGAATCCAAAGGTAAAGTCCCAACTTCATACAAAGAAAACATTTGTCCATTTTTCAGCTGATTTTGAAAAGGAAATATTAATTTGATTTATGATAAAAAAGCTGTTGTGATGCAAATGTCATAAATTGTAACAATCCAGTGCGAGACCATGCCATCTAACATGAAATAAGTGTGGACAAGGGAGTTAACTGATAGAGTTAACTGATAGAATGGCAACAAAAACAGTTCTTTTGAGTAAATTCATTATTTAAAGTTTCACACATTGTATTTTGTGATATTAAATTGTTATAACCTGTGCATATTTCTCTGTATCGATACTGTAGACATTGAGTTTATACCAGAACAACCACGGCAGGGTTTGGTTTCCCATACACAGGCCTAATTTCCTGATATCTTTTTGACTGGGAAAACAATCGACTTGAGATCAAAAACTCGAACATATTTTCAGCAATTTGATGTCAAGTTCATTTCAAATTTTTAGGTAAATTTAACCTGAACTGAGAAAGTCCATTCCAGGGGAAAATGAAGCTGAAAAATTGATTTGATAGGGGGGGGGGGGGGGGGTAGAGGGAGCAATGAATTGATCATGAATGAAAGAAAACGTTACCTGAATTTGACCTGCAATTGTCAACTTTAGTTCTATTTTTGACCTGGTATGATTTATTAATTTTCTTTTTAGGTTCGATAGCAAATCTTTTCCTGAAAATTTGACCAGAAACTTTTGAGTAAGAAATTTTGCCTGTGTAAACATGAAATAAGTCTAATTGAGTTTAGTATTCATGGGTTTAGAGTGATTTGTATTGAGGGGGCAAGCCTAAACATTTCTCAACTTCAGCAAAATCTGTTAAGAAGTTTGGTCTCTATATTGGGTGAAAAACATCATTTGTGTACGTTTTCATTGCGCTGAAGCTATGCCCCCTTGGGCCTTTTATGTCGTGTAGGAAAATATCCACTCATTACTTTTTGCAGAAATCCAAGGTGCAATATTATATAGTTTCACTTTGCTATGGATGCAGAGAGTAGCTTCACTATTGTGTATGAAAATATCACACAAACGCAATTCATTTTGAAAATAAACCTTTTACTGCTATAATAAATTCATCAGTCATTCAAGAAATATGCTTACATTTTAAATTGTACCTGTATCAGCTTGGCTCATTATATTACTCATTGTTTGATTACGTATTTCATTACATACGGTCATCTACCGTAGCACAAAGTGCAGCTGTAACATGTTGGCTTTTACATCTAAGGGTAACATCAACTTTTTTGGGGGGGAAGGGGGGACATCTTTTCTTTAGGTCCATAAGACATATTGAGGGTTATCAATTGTTTTAAAATAAATGCCCTTGATCTATTTTAAAGGTCACAGGTCAGATGTTTTAACATGAGCCAATGCTTTCTGAGGATAATAAAAGACTTGTTTCATTTATCTTGTAAATAGCTGGAATAAGTGGCTTGTATTGATCCAAAATATAGATTAGCAGGAAAGTGATTCTAATTTTTGTCACAATTGTTGTGCATTAGTAGTAAGTCTGTTGTTATTATGACAAAGTTGAAGGATGTACATACATATTACCTGGTACAAATGTATTTATTTTTTTTAATTTTCATGGTACGAGGATAACTTAATTTACTTGAATGCCTTCCGATCTGCCCTCTTTACCCATACAGCTTAAATGCCCTCGCCCCTCCTGACACACCCTCAAGTCCCTTACTTATCACACACATACACAACCGTCTCAAATCATCCCCTAGAAAAAGGGATGTTATGAATTAATGTAAAACATGAAATGTCCAGGGTTTTTTTTTGTTTTTTTTTTAAATATCTTTGGTTTTCGTGGTGCTATTAACCATGAAAATCAGTACAGCAGTGTCCAATAATTTGAATGATAAACATGCCATATAGGCCTTTCCCAAATGTGATGCTATTCCCCTTGATAGGCCACAATGGTGGATATAAGATGGACTTCTGGGAAGTGTTTTTATGATGATTTGGCACTAGATGACAATCGAAAGACGTTATTCCCATTATGGCATCATAATTAAATGGCGCAATTATGTTTCAAAAACAGTAACCCATGTAGTCATGATGTGGAAAACAAGGGAGACAACAATTTTGAGATAGACCCATAGCAGTTCAATGTTTGTTAGTTGTTTCTCGAGTCTCAATATGATTTTATAATAAGTCAAGTATTTTTATCTTTTTATTCTATCACTACAACTTTTGCCAAGAAGCTCAGCAAATTCAACAGATGTGATTTGTCTTAACTTATTGGCCCCTGAAATTTAATAATGAACTATTCCACCAGCCTTTGAATTGGAAGAGTTCAAATGTGTCTTCAGGGGTGAATGAGTTAAAACAGATGCATTCCATTGGTTTCCAAGCCAAATCATCATTTGTGCAATTTTTACCAGTTTTTATGCACCACCCACTAATTTTAATTGGTTATTCCCAATCCAAAAATCCAGCATTGGACTCCATAATATAAAAAGTTTATTTTATTACAGAGATAATCTAATATCTTCAAACATCGTGTTGGATTGGAAATATTTCTTAATCCATTCATCCCTGAATTTTTGTTGTGAACTATTCCCTTCTTTAAATTGGTAGAGTCAAAATGGGTCTTTAGGGGTGAAAAGGTGTATTTGGATTTTAGTGCTTGGATGGACTCCTTTTAAAGGAGAATCTAAAGTTACGTCATTGTTAGATCATTTTACTGTGAAACATTATACATTGAGAATTGCTTTCTTTATTTCAGTTGAATTGTAAATACAAAATCAAATATGACAGAAATTGTTTGATTTTTTTTTATGTAGTTTATGGACACATGAACAGGTTGGACAGGTTGGCAGAGGCCCAAAAGTAGGGGATGGGCTTATTACCAGACATCCCCCCAGTGCATAGTGGGGAGATCAGAAGTGGGGGATGGGCTTATTACCAAGCATGGGCTTATTGTCGGAGAAAAATATTAGTTTGTCATCCCAGGAAAGAAAATATTGTGTTGGTTACTGTAAAACTATTAATTTTTGTGGAGGTTTTTATTTTTATTTGTTATGTGGGTACACTTAAACCATGAATTAGTAAGAAATTCATTATAGTGAAATGTTTACAGCCCTGCCTTTTTGTTATCCTTTTTAGGAACGCCCCATTAGAAGATATGATTTTACAGCAGTATCATCTTAAAGGCCCAGTATACTAACTTTCGGCAAAACTTAAAGCGAAAATCAAGCCAAATAACTTTAGATTAACTGATATCAGCAATATCCAAGATGAATTCTTACCCAGTTACCGGTACAGCAGCAGTTGAAACTCGGTATTTGTAAACACGCGTCCATTTTGAACTGTCTTCTAACTTCAGCTTGTTGTTTTAGTGGGCGTCACCTAAATTATTTTCAATTCTTTGGATTTTTCTGTCAAGAGTTTCTAATAAGTTACCGCTCAAGTTTACTTCGTTTTAGGCATATTTTTGGTTGGTTTAATATCAACTGGATTTTTTTTTAGAATCAGGAAATATTTACTGAGGTTACGTATATTGGGCCTTTAGGTTATATTGGAAATGGCAGAATTGAACTTAACAATCACGAAAGATTTTCAGTCTGAAAAAACAATAGTACCTGGTAGTACAGCTGTATCTTATTTCCATGTGTACTATCTCAATGCTCTATTCAGTTGTAACAAGAGAGCGAAAATGCATAATGCCCTTGACTCCCTGGTCCCAAATAATAACTTGTAAAAGGTTGACTCCAGAACTATACATACAATTGCTGGGTGTACAGAGACAATCACCTGTCCTTTGAAGATCATAGAGGAACCACACTGAACTAGGCTAGTAAATTTGACTGTTATGCAGCAACATATTCCTGTCATGTACTTAACAGAATCAAATTATAAGTCTTGTCTCGTCCAGCAAATGGTTTTCACTGAAACTTCGATTTTGCTTTACGACAAATCCAAAGGTGCACAAAGTGACCGCGAGGTGACCACTGGAGTAATGGGTAAGATGAACGATGTTTGGACACATGAGTTTGTTTCGCCTCAAATGAATTCTGTAAATGTACATTTTTCAGCAGTATTCTTATTTGAGCAACTTTCATGCTTAAACCATTCCACTGAATTTTGATTACACTCATTGTTGTTTCTGTATATTGCATTCTATATAAAGTATCGTGAGTGTGCCAATTCATTATTGAGCTAATTCATTTTAATTCAGTTATTCACTGAAGGAGCTGTGTGAATATGTTCCTCTAGTCCTCCATTGTGACATGCAGTTGTTACAATATCTGAACTTGTGTTGTTATCAACATCTTCTAAATTACCATGAAGCCTTAAACAGTGCATTCCACTTAATATCACCCCTGTTAATATCACATTCCTCTTTATATCATGTTTTCCCAAACACCATTTGTTTCCCTCTCTATAATCTGTGTAATTTTATTTGTTAATATCATGAATTTTGTTATAAATTCCTCTTGATATAATGGCTTTTTAAGCTAATTACTTAAAATATCTTGAAAATGATGTCATTTCCATTGATTTCAAATACGAGTTGTACAAAATAAGTGCATAGAAAATAAAATGTAACAAAACCAAAAGAAAAGATTTTTTTAATGCAATAATGTTGTCTATAGATTGAAACATCTTCATATGTACAATGAATAGCTTACTTTTAGTTATGAAGACTAGAAATGGGCTAGATTTAGTGGGAAAACATATTTCTCTTAATGTCACATACCTGTTAATAGCAAGTTTTTGTCAGAAAATGCAATATTGTATAAAGAGGAATGCACTGTATCTATATTTAAACTGAAGCGTGCTGGGGTCGAGTCATCAAGTTTGACAAAATAGATTTTGGTCTTCTGATTTCAATGTCGCATACATAAAACTTAAATGATTTTTTAGCTCACCTGGTCCAAAGGACCAAGGTGAGCTTATGCGATACCGTGGCGTCCGTCGTCCGTCGTCCGTCGTCCGTCCGTCAACAATTGACTTCTTCTTTATAACCACTGATCGGAATTTGACCAAATTTGGTCAGAAGCATCCCTATGGGGTGGGGACTCAAAATTGTACAAATGGTTGGGCTGACCCCCCAGGAGCCTGGGGGGCGGGGCCAAAAGGGGTCAATTTGGCTATTTGATATAAACGACTTCTTCTCTGAAACCGAGCAATGTATATTGCTCATATTTGGCTGGTAGTATTACTATGGGTTGGGGATTCAAAATTGTACAAATGGTGGGGCTGACCCCCCAGGGGCCTGGGGGGCGGGGCCAAAAGGGTAAGTTGGCTATATTGATATAAACGACTTCTTCTCTGAAACCCAGTAATATATATCGCTCATATTTGGCTGGTAGCATCACTATTGAGTGGGGATTCAAAATTGTACAAATGGTGGGGCTGACCCCCAAGGGGCCTGGGGGGCGGGGTCAAAAGGGGTCAATTTGGCTATATTGATATAAACGATTTCTTCTCTGAAACCCAGTAATGTATATCGCTTATATTTGCCTGGTAGCATTACCATGGGGTGTGGATTCAAAATTGTATAAATGGTGGGGCTGATCCCCCAGGGGCCTGAGGGGCGGGGCCGAAAGGAGTCAATTTGGCTATAATGATAAAAATGACTTCTTCTCTGAAACCAAGCAATGGATATTATTCATATTTGCCTGGTATCATCACTATGGGATTAGGATTCAAAATTATATGATTATGATCACGGAGGGGCCTGAGGGGTGGGGCCAAAAGGGGCACATTAGACAATATTGGTATAAATGATCTCTTTCCTGAAACTAAGCAATGTATGACATCTATATTCTAGTGGTAGAATCCAAAGGTAAAGTCCCAACTTCATACAAAGAAAACATTTGTCCATTTTTCAGCTGATTTTGAAAAGGAAATATTAATTTGATTTATGATAAAAAAGCTGTTGTGATGCAAATGTCATAAATTGTAACAATCCAGTGCGAGACCATGCCATCTAACATGAAATAAGTGTGGACAAGGGAGTTAACTGATAGAGTTAACTGATAGAATGGCAACAAAAACAGTTCTTTTGAGTAAATTCATTATTTAAAGTTTCACACATTGTATTTTGTGATATTAAATTGTTATAACCTGTGCATATTTCTCTGTATCGATACTGTAGACATTGAGTTTATACCAGAACAACCACGGCAGGGTTTGGTTTCCCATACACAGGCCTAATTTCCTGATATCTTTTTGACTGGGAAAACAATCGACTTGAGATCAAAAACTCGAACATATTTTCAGCAATTTGATGTCAAGTTCATTTCAAATTTTTAGGTAAATTTAACCTGAACTGAGAAAGTCCATTCCAGGGGAAAATGAAGCTGAAAAATTGATTTGATAGGGGGGGGGGGGTAGAGGGAGCAATGAATTGATCATGAATGAAAGAAAACGTTACCTGAATTTGACCTGCAATTGTCAACTTTAGTTCTATTTTTGACCTGGTATGATTTATTAATTTTCTTTTTAGGTTCGATAGCAAATCTTTTCCTGAAAATTTGACCAGAAACTTTTGAGTAAGAAATTTTGCCTGTGTAAACATGAAATAAGTCTAATTGAGTTTAGTATTCATGGGTTTAGAGTGATTTGTATTGAGGGGGCAAGCCTAAACATTTCTCAACTTCAGCAAAATCTGTTAAGAAGTTTGGTCTCTATATTGGGTGAAAAACATCATTTGTGTACGTTTTCATTGCGCTGAAGCTATGCCCCCTTGGGCCTTTTATGTCGTGTAGGAAAATATCCACTCATTACTTTTTGCAGAAATCCAAGGTGCAATATTATATAGTTTCACTTTGCTATGGATGCAGAGAGTAGCTTCACTATTGTGTATGAAAATATCACACAAACGCAATTCATTTTGAAAATAAACCTTTTACTGCTATAATAAATTCATCAGTCATTCAAGAAATATGCTTACATTTTAAATTGTACCTGTATCAGCTTGGCTCATTATATTACTCATTGTTTGATTACGTATTTCATTACATACGGTCATCTACCGTAGCACAAAGTGCAGCTGTAACATGTTGGCTTTTACATCTAAGGGTAACATCAACTTTTTTGGGGGGGAAGGGGGGACATCTTTTCTTTAGGTCCATAAGACATATTGAGGGTTATCAATTGTTTTAAAATAAATGCCCTTGATCTATTTTAAAGGTCACAGGTCAGATGTTTTAACATGAGCCAATGCTTTCTGAGGATAATAAAAGACTTGTTTCATTTATCTTGTAAATAGCTGGAATAAGTGGCTTGTATTGATCCAAAATGTAGATTAGCAGGAAAGTGATTCTAATTTTTGTCACAATTGTTGTGCATTAGTAGTAAGTCTGTTGTTATTATGACAAAGTTGAAGGATGTACATACATATTACCTGGTACAAATGTATTTATTTTTTTTAATTTTCATGGTACGAGGATAACTTAATTTACTTGAATGCCTTCCGATCTG
This sequence comes from Mimachlamys varia, assembly GCA_947623455.1. NCBI lineage: Eukaryota > Metazoa > Mollusca > Bivalvia > Pectinida > Pectinidae > Mimachlamys > Mimachlamys varia. The sequence goes on from OX392540.1 coordinate 34,026,745, forward strand.
CCCTCTTTACCCATACAGCTTAAATGCCCTCGCCCCTCCTGACACACCCTCAAGTCCCTTACTTATCACACACATACACAACCGTCTCAAATCATCCCCTAGAAAAAGGGATGTTATGAATTAATGTAAAACATGAAATGTCCAGGGTTTTTTTTTGTTTTTTTTTTAAATATCTTTGGTTTTCGTGGTGCTATTAACCATGAAAATCAGTACAGCAGTGTCCAATAATTTGAATGATAAACATGCCATATAGGCCTTTCCCAAATGTGATGCTATTCCCCTTGATAGGCCACAATGGTGGATATAAGATGGACTTCTGGGAAGTGTTTTTATGATGATTTGGCACTAGATGACAATCGAAAGACGTTATTCCCATTATGGCATCATAATTAAATGGCGCAATTATGTTTCAAAAACAGTAACCCATGTAGTCATGATGTGGAAAACAAGGGAGACAACAATTTTGAGATAGACCCATAGCAGTTCAATGTTTGTTAGTTGTTTCTCGAGTCTCAATATGATTTTATAATAAGTCAAGTATTTTTATCTTTTTATTCTATCACTACAACTTTTGCCAAGAAGCTCAGCAAATTCAACAGATGTGATTTGTCTTAACTTATTGGCCCCTGAAATTTAATAATGAACTATTCCACCAGCCTTTGAATTGGAAGAGTTCAAATGTGTCTTCAGGGGTGAATGAGTTAAAACAGATGCATTCCATTGGTTTCCAAGCCAAATCATCATTTGTGCAATTTTTACCAGTTTTTATGCACCACCCACTAATTTTAATTGGTTATTCCCAATCCAAAAATCCAGCATTGGACTCCATAATATAAAAAGTTTATTTTATTACAGAGATAATCTAATATCTTCAAACATCGTGTTGGATTGGAAATATTTCTTAATCCATTCATCCCTGAATTTTTGTTGTGAACTATTCCCTTCTTTAAATTGGTAGAGTCAAAATGGGTCTTTAGGGGTGAAAAGGTGTATTTGGATTTTAGTGCTTGGATGGACTCCTTTTAAAGGAGAATCTAAAGTTACGTCATTGTTAGATCATTTTACTGTGAAACATTATACATTGAGAATTGCTTTCTTTATTTCAGTTGAATTGTAAATACAAAATCAAATATGACAGAAATTGTTTGATTTTTTTTTATGTAGTTTATGGACACATGAACAGGTTGGACAGGTTGGCAGAGGCCCAAAAGTAGGGGATGGGCTTATTACCAGACATCCCCCCAGTGCATAGTGGGGAGATCAGAAGTGGGGGATGGGCTTATTACCAAGCATGGGCTTATTGTCGGAGAAAAACATTAGTTTGTCATCCCAGGAAAGAAAATATTGTGTTGGTTACTGTAAAACTATTAATTTTTGTGGAGGTTTTTATTTTTATTTGTTATGTGGGTACACTTAAACCATGAATTAGTAAGAAATTCATTATAGTGAAATGTTTACAGCCCTGCCTTTTTGTTATCCTTTTTAGGAACGCCCCATTAGAAGATATGATTTTACAGCAGTATCATCTTAAAGGCCCAGTATACTAACTTTCGGCAAAACTTAAAGCGAAAATCAAGCCAAATAACTTTAGATTAACTGATATCAGCAATATCCAAGATGAATTCTTACCCAGTTACCGGTACAGCAGCAGTTGAAACTCGGTATTTGTAAACACGCGTCCATTTTGAACTGTCTTCTAACTTCAGCTTGTTGTTTTAGTGGGCGTCACCTAAATTATTTTCAATTCTTTGGATTTTTCTGTCAAGAGTTTCTAATAAGTTACCGCTCAAGTTTACTTCGTTTTAGGCATATTTTTGGTTGGTTTAATATCAACTGGATTTTTTTTTAGAATCAGGAAATATTTACTGAGGTTACGTATATTGGGCCTTTAGGTTATATTGGAAATGGCAGAATTGAACTTAACAATCACGAAAGATTTTCAGTCTGAAAAAACAATAGTACCTGGTAGTACAGCTGTATCTTATTTCCATGTGTACTATCTCAATGCTCTATTCAGTTGTAACAAGAGAGCGAAAATGCATAATGCCCTTGACTCCCTGGTCCCAAATAATAACTTGTAAAAGGTTGACTCCAGAACTATACATACAATTGCTGGGTGTACAGAGACAATCACCTGTCCTTTGAAGATCATAGAGGAACCACACTGAACTAGGCTAGTAAATTTGACTGTTATGCAGCAACATATTCCTGTCATGTACTTAACAGAATCAAATTATAAGTCTTGTCTCGTCCAGCAAATGGTTTTCACTGAAACTTCGATTTTGCTTTACGACAAATCCAAAGGTGCACAAAGTGACCGCGAGGTGACCACTGGAGTAATGGGTAAGATGAACGATGTTTGGACACATGAGTTTGTTTCGCCTCAAATGAATTCTGTAAATGTACATTTTTCAGCAGTATTCTTATTTGAGCAACTTTCATGCTTAAACCATTCCACTGAATTTTGATTACACTCATTGTTGTTTCTGTATATTGCATTCTATATAAAGTATCGTGAGTGTGCCAATTCATTATTGAGCTAATTCATTTTAATTCAGTTATTCACTGAAGGAGCTGTGTGAATATGTTCCTCTAGTCCTCCATTGTGACATGCAGTTGTTACAATATCTGAACTTGTGTTGTTATCAACATCTTCTAAATTACCATGAAGCCTTAAACAGTGCATTCCACTTAATATCACCCCTGTTAATATCACATTCCTCTTTATATCATGTTTTCCCAAACACCATTTGTTTCCCTCTCTATAATCTGTGTAATTTTATTTGTTAATATCATGAATTTTGTTATAAATTCCTCTTGATATAATGGCTTTTTAAGCTAATTACTTAAAATATCTTGAAAATGATGTCATTTCCATTGATTTCAAATACGAGTTGTACAAAATAAGTGCATAGAAAATAAAATGTAACAAAACCAAAAGAAAAGATTTTTTTAATGCAATAATGTTGTCTATAGATTGAAACATCTTCATATGTACAATGAATAGCTTACTTTTAGTTATGAAGACTAGAAATGGGCTAGATTTAGTGGGAAAACATATTTCTCTTAATGTCACATACCTGTTAATAGCAAGTTTTTGTCAGAAAATGCAATATTGTATAAAGAGGAATGCACTGTATCTATATTTAAACTGAAGCGTGCTGGGGTCGAGTCATCAAGTTTGACAAAATAGATTTTGGTCTTCTGATTTCAATGTCGCATACATAAAACTTAAATGATTTTTTAGCTCACCTGGTCCAAAGGACCAAGGTGAGCTTATGCGATACCGTGGCGTCCGTCGTCCGTCGTCCGTCCGTCAACAATTGACTTCTTCTTTATAACCACTGATCGGAATTTGACCAAATTTGGTCAGAAGCATCCCTATGGGGTGGGGACTCAAAATTGTACAAATGGTTGGGCTGACCCCCCAGGAGCCTGGGGGGCGGGGCCAAAAGGGGTCAATTTGGCTATTTGATATAAACGACTTCTTCTCTGAAACCGAGCAATGTATATTGCTCATATTTGGCTGGTAGTATTACTATGGGTTGGGGATTCAAAATTGTACAAATGGTGGGGCTGACCCCCCAGGGGCCTGGGGGGCGGGGCCAAAAGGGTAAGTTGGCTATATTGATATAAACGACTTCTTCTCTGAAACCCAGTAATATATATCGCTCATATTTGGCTGGTAGCATCACTATTGAGTGGGGATTCAAAATTGTACAAATGGTGGGGCTGACCCCCAAGGGGCCTGGGGGGCGGGGTCAAAAGGGGTCAATTTGGCTATATTGATATAAACGATTTCTTCTCTGAAACCCAGTAATGTATATCGCTTATATTTGCCTGGTAGCATTACCATGGGGTGTGGATTCAAAATTGTATAAATGGTGGGGCTGATCCCCCAGGGGCCTGAGGGGCGGGGCCGAAAGGAGTCAATTTGGCTATAATGATAAAAATGACTTCTTCTCTGAAACCAAGCAATGGATATTATTCATATTTGCCTGGTATCATCACTATGGGATTAGGATTCAAAATTATATGATTATGATCACGGAGGGGCCTGAGGGGTGGGGCCAAAAGGGGCACATTAGACAATATTGGTATAAATGATCTCTTTCCTGAAACTAAGCAATGTATGACATCTATATTCTAGTGGTAGAATCCAAAGGTTGCTTGAATTCAAATTTATACAAATGTTTTGGTAACCTCGATCACAATCATGGATTTAGATATGACCCCAGGGTCTGCCACGCCCTTGCAACTTGACTCCTGACTCATAACTTTTAAACGGCTGAGATCCCCACCCCAAAACTATATATACAATTGCTGGGCATTAAGAGACAATCACAATTATGATTTTATATTTGACTCCAGGGTCTGCCACGCCCTTGAAACTTGACTCCTGAGTCATAACTTTTAAATGGTTGAGATCCCCACCCCAAAACTACATATACAATTACTAGGAATTAAGAGATAATCACAATCATGGTTTTTGATTTGGCCCTGGGGTCTGCCACACCCTTTTAATTTGACCCCTGAGTCATAACTTTTAAACGGTTGAGATCCCCACCCCAAAACTATATATACAATTGCTCGGCATTAAGAGATGATCACAATCATGGTTTCATATTTGATCCAAGGGTCTGCCACACCCTTGCAAATTGACTACTGAGTCGTAACTTTTGAATGGTCGAGATCCCCACCCCGAAACTATACATACAATTACTGGGCATTAAGAGATGATCACAATCATGGTTTTTGATTTGGCCCTGGGGTCTGCCACATACTTTTAATTTGACCCCTGAGTCATAACTTTTACACGGTTGAGATCCCCACCCCAAAACTTTACATACAATTACTGGGCATAAAGAGATGATCACAATCATGGTTTTTGATTTGGCCCTGGGGTTTGTGACACACTTTTAATTAGCTCACCTGGTCCAAAGGACCAGGGTGAGCTTATGCCATACCGTGGCGTCCGTCCGTCGTCCGTCGTCCGTCCGTCAACAATTGACTTCTTCTTAATAACCACTTGTTGGAATTCAACCAAATTTGGTCAGAAGCATTCCTATTGGGTGGGGACTCAAAATTGTACAAATGGTTGGGCTGGCCCCCCAGGGGCCTGGGGGGCGGGGTCAAAAGGGGTCAATTTGGCTATATTGATAAAAAACATCTTCTTTTCTGAAACCGTACAATGTATATCACTCATATTTGGCTGGTAGCATCACTATGGGATGGGGATTCAAAATTGTACAAATGGTGGGTCTGACCCCTAAGGGGCCTGGGGGGTGGGGCCAAGAGGTAAATTTGGCTATATTGATATAAACAACTTCTTTTCTGAAACTGAGCAATGTATATTGCTTATATTTGGCTGGTAGCATTACTATGGGGTGAGGATTCAAAATTGTACAAATGGTGGGTCTGACCCCCAAGGGGCCTGGGGGGTGGGGCCAAAAGTGGCCAATTTGGCTATATTGATAAAAAACATCTTCTTTTCTGAAACTGTACAATGTATATCACTCATATTTGGCTGGTAGCATCACTATGGGGTGGGGATTCAAAATTGTACAAATAGTGGGTCTGACCCCTAAGGGGCCCGGGGGGCGGGGCCAGGGGGTAAATTTGGCTATATTGATATAAACAACTTCTTTTCTGAAACTGAGCAATATATATTGCTTATATTTTGTTGGTAGCATTACTATGGTGTGGAGATTCAAAATTCTACAGATGGTGGGTCTAGCCCCCAAGGGGCCTGGGGGGCGGGGCCAAAGGGGTATATTTGGCTATATTGATATAAACAACTTCTTCTCTGAAACTGAATAACGTATATCGCATATTTTTGCCTGGTGGCATCTGCACTATCGAGTGGGGATTCAAAATTGTGCCAATGGTGGGTTTTATTTCATACTAGGTCACAGGTGTCAAATAGGCTAAAAAAAACATAAATATCTTGTTGTTATTACCAAGAAACCTGATATTAAACCTGTAGCAAGCTGGGATGCAGGCCGGGGCTACCAAGTTTGTTCAAACGAATACATAGACCTTCATTCACGGGGATCAAACAGGTTAAAGGGTCGCGGCGCCAAATACGGGAACCAGAAAATTCTTTAACATCTGTTTCCAAAACAATCAAGGATTTTGTGCATGTATACCCGGTAGCATGTTTGGAAAAATGATATCCTATTTTGTTGGACTATGTATTGGAGCCTTTTTCTTTATCTATTCTTTTATCAGATATCAACATTTTAGTTTAACTGGCAGGTCTCAAACTGAAAATGTGTACATAAAATATTTTGAACCAGGTGAGCGATACAGGCCCTCTGGGCCTCTTGTTTAGTATTCATGATCTAAATATACATATATTTGGTCTGCTGGAGTGAAGGAGTATGAAAATATTTGTTCTACAGAATGGTTGTTGTCTTCTCAGTGTTTCAGGGGTCAGATGTATTGAAACTTTCAATTTCTTCAAAAAGGTTTAGAGTAGTTTTGGCCTCTATAATGCTGTGATAAAACAACATCAAGTTTCTGCAAATAATGGTCTGTAAAATCGGTCGGGATGTCAAAAGTTCAATATGACAGCCACAGCCATAAAACTTCCCTTCAGTTCCACATGATTCAGTTGAAACTTGCCCGGAAGGATCCTGATATGGTCCTCCCCAAGTACATGGGGTCAATGCGAAATCTAATATAGCAGCCATCTTGAAAACACATCTTTCATTTCTTCTCCAGTTCCACTACCGGTAGTTGGATTAGGTTGAAATTTGCCAGGAAGGATCATAACGTTTTACTTTCTATGTAGACAATGCCTTCGTGTATGTCATTTTAAAGCCAAGACTTTGTTTATCAATCAGGACAAAAGCTATGATTTCCTTTGTGTTCTTGACATGTATTTTGTGACTCGTTAATATAAAAAAAATCAAATAACTTTATTTAGTTAAAATAAATTATGAAACAAGTTTTTAGCGCACCTGGACCATCACCAGATGGTGGGCTATTCAAATTACCCTGTGTCCGTGATCCGTCCTCAAACAGTTATTGTTATCGCTATTTCTTGAGAAGTACCGAATTGATCCTTCTCAAATTCCATATGTAGGTTCCTCTTCATTTAACGTTGCCCTTGTTCCCCATTCCATGATAATTCCATTTCTCAAGTAGTCTTTCAATAGATTGAACTGTGATGTCTTGTTCGTTATATCGACACAACCTTCAACACGATGAAGTAAGTCGATTAGGCGGTAGAAGTAATTGGTAGGTAGTTGTACATGATGATAAGATGTAAGTCACATGACTTCTGATTTAGTGACGAAATTTGTTTTTGAAAATATTGACCGACATTGGAGAGCCTTGAAAAACACCAGTCGGAATTCGAAAAAAATTCCCACACTTTTAATAAGTTGTCGGCAGGGGCATACGTGTTATACTGACACATCTAATTAAAAGGACATACCTCGCTGAATCTTTATTAAGGAATATGATTGATGAGATGAAGTAAACATAATAATCATCATCAGCATTTGTAATGTCAAAACAAAACAAAATCATTTACGTTCCTTAACTTAAAGAAATTCCTTAACTTAAAATTCTCCATAGGAAAGCATTACAGAATTTAAGGAAAGTTCCTTAACTAAGGATTTTCTCCTTCACTTCTGTAATGCTTTCCAATGGAGATATTTAAGTTAAAGAGTTTCCTTAAGTTAAGGAAGGTTGATGAAACCAGGGCCATAGCTAGTTATGGACGTAGACTTAAGTTTTAGTGCAATTTCACACTGTTGATCTAAACCCCCAAAAGTGAGAAAATACGCTAAAAACTTGAGTTTATGTGAAAAACTATCTGTAACCAATTATCATGCCCTGTGTCCCTGAATTGTACGTTTGATTGTATTGACGAGTCCGTATTCAAGAAATCGTTCTCGTGCTCAATCATGGATTCTATTCTCAAACCAACTCTCTTGTAATTAGCAAAAAACCTTCGTCGGGAACCCACATTCTTGAATTTCCAAACGTAAGAACAGTGTCAAGGGGGTTTCCAACAATGGCTGAAAAAATGAACAAAATAATAAATAAAAAGTCAAACACAAACATCGAAATAGAAATCTGCTTTTCTGAAATCTTCAGTGCTTTTCCGAATCATTAACGAAATGAGAATACCTTGTTAAATTTATAAATGGAAACAGAAACTCGGTGAGAGCAAATATATCCTGCGTGAGCATGAGACCGGTTTGATGAAAACGGCCCCGAGACCTGATTCAACAGTGCCGTATAAAGTTATTCTTGTGTCTCATTTGCAGTTATTCTAGACAGTGACAGGTTGCGCCTGGTCTTTGGCAAACTCTAATAAATACTGTCGAGTCAGACGTCCAACACATTTTTTTTCCGGAAAGTGTTTATCAACACTTATATAACCTTTAAACTAAACTCTAAGCAATCGAATTCCTTTTATCAAACTGAACAAGAAATATCTGCACTGCATGTCAGTGGTATGCAAAAAAAAAAGGCTACTTACGAATTTGAAAACCGTCTAATTAACCCGAAAGATTCGCGTCCTCAGCTTTGGAGGGTTCATTAGAAGTGCATGCATCTTTTCCCCATGGGTGTAACGAAGTTAATCACACTATTCTATATTTAAAACACAGGTATTCTGAGTATACATGTACTTTAAACTAAAATTGTTACTTTCAGCTATTTCCTATATGTAGGTGGAACACTAAAGAGTTCCAATGAAGTATCGTTTGGTTTTGCACCCTCTATATCCAGGGGTTATGCTCGCCTACGCTCTCTATACCCCTGGGATATGTCATGACAAAACTGCAGTCACGATGGTAGCAGTTTGATTGGTCTCGAGTTAAAAAAACCTGACCAATCGCTAGGCTGATACCTGTCTTTTAAAGATTCCAAAGGGGCGACAACCGACTTTAAAGCTTTTCAGTTTTTACCGTTATGTGAGCGAGGTTTTTTATGCTTGCCTCATCAACAATATATTTACATTTGCTCTGTAATTTTCCTTTGACACAATGCTCTAAGCACCGACGATGAATGTTAAGACGCAGTTGCATAAAGCCCTACCGGGCTTTATTTAGTTTGTCATCAATAGCAATGTGTGTTATAGGACGATTACAGCATTTGCTGAAACATTCATTTTAAGTGACGCACACAAAGCCTTCAAATTTATCATGGTAATATCCAAGGAGTGTAAAAAGCGTTACTATGGGTAAGCGTATTACCCCTGGATATCGAAATGTGATGCGAGTGTATGTGTTTATCATGAGTGCATGTGTTTTTTTGTTATTTTTTTGGGGGGGGGCGGGGTGCTTTGTTCGTGTAAGCCTCCTTGTGATAGTCCGGATATTTGACCGATTGGAAGTTCTACCACACTGAAGTAAACTGTCGGTTTAGTCTAATCATTAACAAAAAGACGGCTTCCTCGACTAGGCCTGCGAGCAATCGTGACTGTCGACACTTTCCGTAAGCGATAACTAAATAATAACTCGATGTGTAGAATCCTCACCTATTAAAGGCCCAAAATACGTAACTTTCGGCAAAACTTGAAGCGAAAATCAAGCCTAATAACTCATTATATTTATAGATTTAGTTAAGATTAACTGATATCAGCAATATTCAAGATGAATTCTTTTTCGGTTACCGGTACGGCAGCGGTTGAAACACGCTATTTGTAAACACGCGTCCATTTCGAACCGTCTTCTGCCTTCGGTTTGTTGTTGAAGTGGGCCCCACCTGAATTATTTTCAATTCTTTGGATTTTTCTGTCAAGAGTTTCTTGTTAGTTACCGCTCAGTTTTACTTCGTTTTGACTTATTTTTGCATGGTTATCAACTGATTTTTTTTCATAATTTTACAGAATCACGAAAATTTCCCTGAAGTTACGTATATTGGGCCTTTAAACATTCTTTGTGTACATACATACATTTGAAGCAACAATCTTACTCTTCTAGACATTTTTTTCTAATGGATCCTTTCATGCTGGTAAATGTTTCAGGTTGAACAATCTATTAACAAAGACAAATAGATTAGACAAAGTATACAGTCCTTTCCGTAACTATTATATATCCATCTTTACAAAATGAATGTGTCACGTAATAGCCTAATTGTGTATTTAAGGCCTAATAAACGTAACTTTCGGCAAAACTTGAAGCGAAAATCAAGCCTTATAACTTATATTTATAGATCTAGCTAACATTAACTGATATTAGCAATTTTCAAGATGTATTCTTACGCGGTTACCGGTACAGCGGCAGTTGAAACTCGGTATTTGTAAACATGCGCCCATTTTGAACTGTCTTCAAACTTCGGCTTGTTGTTGAAGTGGGCCACACCTGAATTATTTACAATTCTTTGGATTTTTCTGTTAAGAGTTTCTTGTTAGTTACCGCTCAGGTTTACTTTGTTTAAGAGTAATTTTTACAATGTTATCAACTGGATTTTTTTTCAGAATTTTTCAGAATTTCGAAAAATTTCCTGAAGTTGCGTATATTGGGCCTTTAAGAAGATGTTATAGTTAGAGATGTTGTTACACCAAAAGAGGTACAATGTATACTAATGGGATGGGGGATACCAACGTCTAAATATGTTTTCGATAGGTTTATTTAGATCCCGCGTATGATTTCCCTGGGGCGTCTGCGTAAGTAAAATGCATAACTAATATACACACATAGCTGTGTTTCTAAATTAGAAATACTGATTTATTAAACGAACAAGTATTCTCAAAATGACCCATTACAACATTTCAACTGGAAGAGGTCAACTATTTCGTCGAGCTGAACGAGATTAAATCTGTTTAATCCGCATATTTTGGAACTGATACCATAACTTATAGAAACTGTATCGTATATATGAAACGAGAAAACGTCGTATATTCTTGTTTAGGGGAAATGCCGACGCCTTATATAATGAGCATGCTGCCATCCTTCTGTTCGTCTTTTTAAGAAAATACCACAAACTCTATCCAAACATAAGTGTTCCCTCCACATAGGTCTGTGTGATAATTATAAGCGTGTACTCAATTAGTGTAGACGGTTTATGTTAACTACTTTAAGAAGATGTCTCGAATACGTAATTATGTCTCTCCCCGCGAATGAAGGTAGACATACTTCTGGTTCTCTTCTATTGACTTGTTGTCCCGGCCATAACTGAAGATATCTTGACAAAACTAGCAGTATACTGTAGTCAATAAGCCTGCGTCCCAGTTTTCCTTGCGCCATTCATGATCACCATCACAATGTTTCCCGTGTATATCATTCCTCAGTCACACAGTTTCCCGCGTGTAAGAAACGTCCGTCACAGTTTTCCCCGTGCACCATTCCCCATGACAATGTTTCCCGCAGATACATCATTCCTGTCACACAGTTTCCCGCGTGTAAGAAACCTCCGTCACAGTTTTCCCCGTGCACCATTCCCCATGACAATGTTTCCCGTGGATATCATTCCTCGATCACACAGTTCCCCGCGGTTAAGAAACCTCCGTCACAGTTTTCCCCGTTCATAATTCCCCGTGACAATGTTTCCCGCGGATATATCATTCCTGTCACACAGTTTCCCGCGGTTAAGAAACGTCCGTCACAATTTTCCCCGTGCACCATTCCCCATGACAATGTTTCCCGCAGATATATCATTCCTGTCACACAGTTTCCCGCGGTTAAGAAACGTCCGTCACAATTTTCCCCGTACGCCATTCCCCATGACAATGTTTCCCGTGGATATCATTCCTCAGTTTCACGCGGACAAAAAAAAAAACGTTTTCCCTTGCACTATTCCCCATCATAATGTTTCCCTTGAAAATTGCTACTCGGTAGTCTACACTGTTTCTAGCTGGCAAAAAGCTCCGTTCTACCAAAGTTTCCCGTAGGCGCTATTTCCCCGTCATATCATTTCCGCAGGAATAACTCGTCAGTTACACTTTCCGTGGTCAATGAGCCTTACATCGTTTCCTACGGGAACTATTCCCCTCTATCACAATTAAAAGTTTCCACAGGAATGTTGTCCTCATACAGTTACACTTATTTGGCAGTACGCACGCGATCCTCAAAATATACGCTATTTCCCGCGCGTCGAAATTATTTTTTTTTGCGGACGTAAGGGCTTTTCCAGCAAAGGGTTTAAGTCTATTAATTTATTGCTCTTTCTCGGGGGAACTGTTCTCTGTTAGTGTTGTCAAGTTAGAAGGAATCGTTCCTGACTCGTGAAGCGAGGGCTCTATATATCCCTCCCCAGACAGACGCTGGGAGATAAATAGTCCCCCGGGAAAGGGCCAATTTGTAGGTAGTACGTTCCATGTTATATGAAAATTATATTAGAGCGTCGAACTGTCGAGATATGAGCAACCAATATGTAATCGACATAATCAAATAATTAAAAATGGATGTTCTTCTGATAACAATTCAAGTCGATTTTGATATTGATCAATCATGAAAAATAACACGTAGAGTTAACTATATATTTCTTTTCTGAATCTATGTTTTTGTTATTGAAAGGCAATCAATGTAAAATTGTGAATTAAAAACAGGGACGTATATATGACATATACGTCCCTGATTAAAACAATCCCTCTTTAACATCACAGAAAATCAAACCCTTAAATATTTGACAAGAATGAACAAATAAGATGTAAAATATGGAGAAACAATCCTTTTTGGCGATTTATCTTACTTTCCTTCTGTACCGATGACTGTATATCTCTGTCTTTTTGCTGTACTGTATACTGGCCTGTATCAACTCTGGCTCTATTATATAATATATTTTCCAAAATAGATATTTACAATTTTTTTTTATTGAAACGGTTGCTGTTCGGCCTCTGTGACATATTTTGTCACCATAACCGGTCTGTTTAATATCTGGTTGGTAAATTTTCCAGACATCGCCCCGTCTCTGATTTATAGATCTAATGCCCGGACGTTTGGGTGTAACCGTCAGTCTAACACTAAGCAAGTTGGTGGGGCGAAATTGGGTAATGTTTATTTAACCTCTGTCATGAGAAACGTATAGTTCGTTTATGATCATTTAGAGTTAGTATACACTGAAATACATTTCTGATACCATAGCAACCTCCTAATCAATATCCTGTGTGTATTGCACATGTGTGTATGGAATTCCCCTACACGCGCCTCGCTTTGACCTCGCACATGTGTACACTCTCCTGACATCCAAGATGGCGCTTTCTATGTGAACGGGTAGAGTGTGTTGGTGATTTTTTGTTTAGTTTGGGTAGTTCTCGGAACAGGATGGTTATGGGAAAATGACAGGCTTGTATTTATGACTTCAGATGTTCCATGCAGGCTATTCAGCGATATTCTCTGCTACTTGCCGTAGGAATTCTACTATTAATTCTTTACTATGGCTTGAATACAAATTTTAAAAATGGAGGAAAGGCACGGTCAGTGTATACCCTTCGAAGGGAAAATCTCAGATCGTTTACAGATTCTGAAGACCACAGTTTCGCCGAAGACCTGCACATGTCCCCAAAACATCGTCGCGAGAGGGCGTCAGAGTCGAAAAAGAGACAAAAATGCCGTATGGAGTCGTGTTTCGATCTCTCACGGTGTCGGAAAGATTTCAAAGTTTACCTGTATCCACTTGAGGAAAGGGTGTCGGAAACATATAGTAAACTTGTTTCAGCCATCCAAGACTCGAGATACTATACCACCGACCCGTATGAGGCATGCGTGTTTGTTTTGTCAATAGATACAATAGATAGGGATGTACTTAGCCAGGATTATTCTAAAAACATTCAGACTAGAATCGAACAATTGGAACACTGGAATAATGGAAAAAATCATGTCATTTTTAACCTGTATTCAGGAACTTGGCCAGATTATACAGAAAATTTGGATTTTGATATTGGTGAGGCTATGTTGGCGAAAGCCAGTATGTCAATTCATAAGTTCCGTAGTGGGTTTGATATTTCTTTCCCTCTCATTGGTAAAGACCACCCGCAAAAGGGAGGAGAGAGGGGCCATGTGTATTTATCATCAAACAACATTCCTCCATTTCGTCACTATTTACTAGGATTTAAAGGGAAACGTTATTTAACAGGGATCGGTTCGGAAACGAGAAATTCTTTATATCATATTCATAACGGGGAGGATATTGTGTTATTAACAACGTGTCGGCACGGAAAGAGTTGGCAGAAGAAGGCGATAGAATTAAACGACACTAGATGTGAGACGGACAACATCGAATATGACAGGTAATATATATAAAGCTTATTAGGTTTTTAACAGTTGCTTAATATGTTTTACATTAAAGGAGGAACTTGAGAAGGTTTAAATGAAATGTGTAACAGGACCACACTGTTAAATACTTTTAATATATATTGATGACAAACCCAGATTGGGGTATCCCCTTGCCAAGTTTAATATATATTGATGACGAACCCAGATTCGGGTATCCCCATCCCAAGTTTACACTGTACCTAAAGCAAGTGCTGGACATATATAATATAGCGTATACTTAGTGGTATCAGACTGATATTGAAACCAGTAGCCTTTTGAAAGCTCCAAGTCACCTGGCCTGTGTCCTTTTAGTTTTAACAATATCTCCCCCCAGGAGACGTAACTACTCCCTACACTCCAGACATAAAATCTGGATGTCACCTGGCCTGTCTGCGTTTTACAATATTTTCCCCATCATACGAGACATTACTACTGTATTTGACTTAATAAGAGCACCTGTCCCTATTAGTAATAGCACACTGGTACCCTACGCTTTTCAGGAAAAGTGGATGGGTGCACTAAATAAAACCCTTAAAAAATTCCATGCCTCACTGATCTGCCACTTATCTAATCAAAGACTCCATTCCAGAAGAAAAAAAATGTTTACCACTCAGATTTCACATGGAAACTTCAACCTGCACCAGATTGTTTTATTAAGTTTCAGCCCTTTTATATTTTTGGAATAACACGGTGCACTTGCCAGGTCCATTACGGTACTACAATATTGTATTTTAACTCCATACAGTACTGTACATTAAAGGTCTAACTCATCTGGTCTCTGGTCTGTCTTTCCCCGGTGACATTGTATTTGTAACCTTGTTTAAGCGTATTCCTTATAGAATATTAGTGTCCAGAGCACACAGTACTTACTTTGTTACAGTGAAACAATTTCATCAATGGTTAGTCATTTTTATGCCTGACCATGACTAATCGGATCATGATTTTCAAGAGTCGGAGAGATTTGTATCGAACTTAAAAATTGATGATATCTGATTTATCAAATAAACAAGAACTTTTCCCTCCAGCATTCAAACAACATTCCAGCTGGCTGTAACAAACTTAAAATATCTAAATATTATCCACCACATCTTACCAGCCTTTGTTATTCTAAATTTATTTATTTCCCGACACATTTTATTATCGATTACTTTATCTGTCACTGATCATTAAAATATAGTAATGAAGTCTAGGATTGATCTTGAATTTTTAAGGGATTTCCAATAATACACAGTGTACTTAGAAGTTGAGTGTACATATTGTAATGTTCAAGTAGAGGAAAACTGTATCGCAGGGGTTGTGTCATCCTCATTATACAGGGGTTACACTCACCTACGCTGTCTACACCCCTGGAATATGTCATGGCAAAACTGAAGGCTCTGGTGCACCACCTTGTTGATGAGGCAAGGAGACTGGTTCAACTCTTTGATATATACATTAATTGATCAAAAGAATCCCTTCGTCACAAAATGGGAAAAATTGACAGGCTTTGAGTTTGGTCACGGTTCCTTTGTAATCTTCAAAGGACAGGCATGCAGCCTAGAGATTGATAAATTTTTTTTTACCTGAGCGTGCCTTCAGTTTTGCCATGACATATTCCAGGGGTGAAGAGAGCGTAGGTGATCATAACCCCTGGATATCAAGGATTGGGTTGTGTCAAAAGATGTGATACACAAGTCACAATATGTGAATCAAGATACGATACTTATCACAATACTTATATAAATCAATTATACTTATCACGATACTTGCCAAATTGTCCTAGCTACATGTATACATGTATTTCTGTACAAACCTTCATGTAGGCCTGCTTTCCTCAGCAAAATTAAAGTTTCTCAAATTTATGAAAAAAATTGTCTTCATTTTAATTAAATTAAATACGGTTTAAAGTCTGATGAGTCATCTAGATCTTGGAACTCTTCATTAGCCAAGGTTTAGATACAACCTTGTATTTTCCAGCTGTCTATCAAGTAGATGGATGCCAATTTGTATTGTAATCCTTAGCTTAAAGTTAGTAAGGATATCAGAGACATAAGGCTTCTGTAAAATTAAGGTAAAAACATGTACAACACTCAGTATAATATAAATTCAAAAAGTCAAATATGAAAGTAGATTTTGGAATTTGAATAGTTCATTTATAATTGAGTCCTATAGCTACCTTCGCGACTTGCAATTGTTAAGGAGCTGTGTTGCCTTTTGGGACTAAATAATTTTGTAAAGATTTTCAAGACTCAATTTTTTTGATGTCACCCCTGAAACATATGGAACTATTTTAAGTATTGAATTTCAACCTTTGAATATGAAGTTTAATGTGTCCCCAGTGGTGAAAAAGTTACAATATTATATCTGTATAAGTCACTGCTGACCCAGTACTATCACAGTGTCCAGGTCACGCCTATAATATCTGTAAAAGTCACTAGTACTACTGGTACTATTACGATGTCCAGGTCACGCCTATAATATCTGTAAAAGTCACTAGTACTGCTGGTACTATTACGATGTCCAGGTCAAGCCTATAATATCTGTAAAAGTCACTAGTACTACTGGTACTATTACGATGTCCAGGTCACGCCTATAATATCTGTAAAAGTCACTAGTACTACTGGTACTATCACAGTGTCCAGGTCACGCCTATAATATCTGTAAAAGTCACTGCTGGTACTATTACGATGTCCAGGTCAAGCCTATAATATCTGTAAAAGTCACTAGTACTGCTGGTACTATTACGATGTCCAGGTCACGCCTATAATATCTGTAAAAGTCACTAGTACTACTGGTACTATTACAATGTCCAGGTCACGCCTATAATATCTGTAAAAGTCACTAGTACTGCTGGTACTATTACGATGTCCAGGTCACGCCTATAATATCTGTAAAAGTCACTAGTACTGCTGGTACTATTACGATGTCCAGGTCACGCCTATAATATCTGTAAAAGTCACTAGTACTGCTGGTACTATTACGATGTCCAGGTCACGCCTATAATATCTGTATAAGTCACTAGTACTGCTGGTACTATTACGATGTCCAGGTCACGCCTATAATATCTGTAAAAGTCACTAGTACTGCTGGTACTATTACGATGTCCAGGTCACGCCTATAATATCTGTAAAAGTCACTAGTACTGCTGGTACTATTACGATGTCCAGGTCACGCCTATAATATCTGTAAAAGTCACTAGTACTGCTGGTACTATTACGATGTCCAGGTCACGCCTATAATATCTGTAAAAGTCACTAGTACTGCTGGTACTATTACGATGTCCAGGTCACGCCTATAATATCTGTATAAGTCACTAGTACTGCTGGTACTATTACGATGTCCAGGTCACGCCTATAATATCTGTAAAAGTCACTGCTGTTACTATTACGATGTCCAGGTCAAGCCTATAATATCTGTAAAAGTCACTGCTGGTACTATTACGATGTCCAGGTCACGCCTATAATATCTGTAAAAGTCACTGCTGTTACTATTACGATGTCCAGGTCAAGCCTATAATATCTGTAAAAGTCACTGCTGTTACTATTACGATGTCCAGGTCACGCCTATAATATCTGTAAAAGTCACTGCTGGTACTATTACGATGTCCAGGTCAAGCCTATAATATCTGTATAAGTCACTAGTACTGCTGGTACTATTACGATGTCCAGGTCAAGCCTATAATATCTGTAAAAGTCACTAGTACTGCTGGTACTATTACGATGTCCAGGTCAAGCCTGTAATATCTGTAAAAGTCACTGCTGGTACTATTACGATGTCCAGGTCAAGCCTATAATATCTGTATAAGTCA
The DNA here is from genome assembly GCA_947623455.1 of Mimachlamys varia. Taxonomy (NCBI): domain Eukaryota; kingdom Metazoa; phylum Mollusca; class Bivalvia; order Pectinida; family Pectinidae; genus Mimachlamys; species Mimachlamys varia. The sequence continues at coordinate 34,044,751 of OX392540.1, forward strand.
CTAGTACTGCTGGTACTATTACGATGTCCAGGTCAAGCCTATAATATCTGTAAAAGTCACTAGTACTGCTGGTACTATTACGATGTCCAGGTCACGCCTATAATATCTGTAAAAGTCACTGCTGGTACTATTACGATGTCCAGGTCAAGCCTATAATATCTGTATAAGTCACTAGTACTGCTGGTACTATTACGATGTCCAGGTCAAGCCTATAATATCTGTATAAGTCACTAGTACTGCTGGTACTATTACGATGTCCAGGTCACGCCTATAATATCTGTAAAAGTCACTGCTGGTACTATTACGATGTCCAGGTCACGCCTATAATATCTGTATAAGTCACTAGTACTGCTGGTACTATTACGATGTCCAGGTCAAGCCTATAATATCTGTAAAAGTCACTTGTACTGCTGGTACTATTACGATGTCCAGGTCACGCCTATAATATCTGTAAAAGTCACTGCTGGTACTATTACAATGTCCAGGTCACGCCTATGATATCTGTAAAAGTCACTAGTACTGCTGGTACTATTACGGTGTCCAGGTCACGCCTATAATATCTGTAAAAGTCACTAGTACTGCTGGTACTATTACGATGTCCAGGTCACGCCTGTAATATCTGTAAAAGTCACTAGTACTGCTGGTACTATTACGGTGTCCAAGTCACGCCTATAATATCTGTAAAAGTCACTGCTGGTACTATTACGATGTCCAGGTCAAGCCTATAATATCTGTATAAGTCACTAGTACTGCTGGTACTATTACGATGTCCAGGTCATGCCTATAATATCTGTATAAGTCACTAGTACTGCTGGTACTATTACGGTGTCCAGGTCACGCCTATAATATCTGTAAAAGTCACTGCTGGTACTATTACGATGTCCAGGTCACGCCTATTATATCTGTATAAGTCACTAGTACTTCTGGTACTATTACGATGTCCAGGTCACGCCTATAATATCTGTATAAGTCACTAGTACTACTGGTACTATTACGATGTCCAGGTCACGCCTATAATATCTGTAAAAGTTACTGCCGGTGTGTTCAGTGTGATTTTCAGTTAAATACTAAGTAAATAAGTGCTGCTACAACGGTAAGTCATTGGTAATCTTATCGTTTGACAGAGTGTGTGATGACTGGTGTATATGTCGTGTATTAAATTAAATAGAGCCTATCCCATAGGGGAACTAGAGATAAGGTTATTCAAACCCGAGTGATGTAATATGGCAGAAAACCCAGGTATTTTCGGAGAATTTTCTTCGATATGTCATCCCATGAGGTTCATTCATACAATCTACTCCTCATTCCCATAGAAATATTCCTTTTGTTGCAACAGACTACCTTAGATATAGATCATAAAGCAAAAATATTGCATAAACGCAGCACAAAATTCAGTTGAGTGACAGTCAATCTTTTCTCTGTTAAGGTATGCTACCAGTGATACCTACACTTAATACTTTGGTAAAGGTACTGTATGGTATTTTCTAGTCTGAACCCTGTACAATTTTACAGATCACAGTTAAGATAAAGATTATGCTATAAATATACAAGTACTTTTCATGAAATCATTTCCCACTTCAGGAATAAGAAAAATCATTTCCCCCTTCAGGAATAAGAAAAATTAATCATTTCCCCCTTCAGGAATAAGAAAAATCATTTCCCACTACAGGAATAAGAAAAATCATTTACCACTTCAGGAATAAGAAAAATCATTTCCCACTTCAGGAATAAGAAAAATCATTTCCCACTTCAGGAATAAGAAAAATCATTTCCCACTACAGGAATAAGAAAAATCATTTCCCACTTCAGGAATAAGAAAAATCATTTCCCCCTTCAGGAATAAGAAAAATCATTTCCAACTTCAGGAATAAGAAAAATCATTTCCCACTACAGGAATAAGAAAAATCATTTCCCACTTCAGGAATAAGAAAAATCATTTCCCACTTCAGGAATAGAAATAATCGTTTCCCACTTCAGGAATAAGAAAATTCATTCCCCACTTCAGGAATAAGAAAAATCATTTCCCACTTCAGGAATAGAAATAATCGTTTCCCACTTCAGGAATAAGAAAAATCATTTCCCACTTCAGGAATAGAAATAATCGTTTCCCACTTCAGGAATAAGAAAAATCATTTCCCACTTCAGGAATAGAAATAATCGTTTCCCACTTCAGGAATAAGAAAATCATTTCCCACTTCAGGAATAAGAAAATTCATTCCCCACTTCAGGAATAAGAAAAATCATTTCCTGCTTCAGGAATAACAAAATCATTTCCCACTTCAGGAATAAGAAAAATCATTTCCCACTTCAGGAATAAGACATGAAAGTCGGATCATATGAAGGTCAAAGTTGTGGTCAAGATTGTGTGGTCAGTTGGGGTAATTCCAGCAACAGAATCGGTTGTGGGAATAATCCATTGTAATGGGCCTTTGCGATATCCAGCAATACAAGGAATTTATACTGTGTATGCATGGCCTGCAACTGATGCAAAGCATATTGTCTGATGTTGCTTTCAATTGTTTGCATGTACAGTAGAGAATTGATTTTAAAATTTCATCAGCTACGTCTAATTTAATCATTTTCCGTTAATGTAAACAGCAACCCTTTATATATTTAGAATTTCTGAGAAAAATAAGAGAAAGCAATTTCCCGATGGACTTGGCAAGTTGCATTGGTGGTACCTACCAAACTGAATATGTGTGAGTTTTACACACTTGAATTGAAAACCTGTTATTTGACAAGTAAAGTTTACGTTATAAACAGTTACAGAGGCTGAGCCGCACCGCACCTGGTGGTCAAGTGGTTAGGGTATCTGACATTCTGCTACCAGAGTATCACTATAGCCCTCCACCACTTGGTCATGGTGGTCAAGTGGTTAAGGTATTGGACATTCTGCTTTCATACTTGCCATGGCCAAAGGTTGGTGGTTTTTATATACCCCCCCCCCCCCCCCCCCCCCCGTTACAATGTACACATGTAGTAAAGGGAGTATAGTAATGACTTTGTGCATCCGTGCGTCTGGACCTTGTGTACAGCATATCATGTAGTATCTTAAAAAAACCCTGGTCAGATTTGGTTCAAATTCACACCATAGCATCACACAGTGAAAGTCTATAGCTACTGTACATCTCAATAGATTTTGGTGACTATTGGTCATTGTTGAAGGTCAAAGGTCATTTGGGAATAAAAAGCTTGTGTACAAGATTTATCTCATGAAACCCAGGACAGATTTGGTTCATATTCACACCATACATCACACTATCAAGTTCTACACATGAATTAGTTTTTGGATTAGATTTTTGCGGTTATCACCAGTCACTGTTAAAAGTCAAAGGTTACACATGACCACTTTGTGGGGTATGTCTGGGAGTGGGGTATGTCTGGGAGTGGGGTATGTCTGGGAGTAGGGGTATGTCTGGGAGTGGGGTATGTCTGGGAGTGGGGGTATGTCTGGGAGTAGGGGTATGTCTTGGGGTGGGTCTATATGAGCCCCTGCCCACTTAGCTGTAATTTTATATTGGAACTCGATCTGGCTTAATTCCCCAACCACCACCAAACGTGGCATGTCGCTGAATGACTATAGCTGTTCAAACCAAAACATCAAACAGTTACCTGGCTGTCTATATAAATTGTGTGTGTGTACTTATTTTGTATGCAAAATTAAAGCTCAGTATTAAGCTGTATAACGTTACAGATGATTATCTGCTAGGGGCTTATTAACCGATACAGGAAATGCATCTTACAACATGTATGCACCAAGGAGATTCTTAATGCCTTTGACATATTTTTGTATTGAAAAGGAAAAGAATAGTTATCTTGGATGATGATTGAATGAATCTACGTTGTAGATGAATTTCTGGACCCTTCGAAATGCAAAATAGTTGTATACATTGTACTGTAATCCAACCCTTTGTTAGAATGACGAAGTTGGTGAAACCATTGGAAAACTTCTAGTTACTGGATTGTTCGGGTTTAAACAAATTTGAATCGCTGGTGTGCCGTTTGGCCGGACCGACAGAATACTTAAAATTGAATGGGTCTTAAAGTTTAAGTCGTACATGTATGAGTGTTAGATAACGAGGCTCAACTGTAGTGTATACACTCTGCATACGGTAGTTATTACGTCAAGATTGTAGGTATTGACTATTGGGGTAACATTATTTCCGTTCCTTTTTATTACTTTAATTTCATGGATAATCAATTGTAATTCGAGATTTAATTCTGTCAGTTCTCTGCTGTATGACAATCTGTTATTTTCACCGTTAAATCTCCGAAGGATTAACGATTCTGTTTCATCTTTTTTTATTGACAACCAACTCCCATTGGTGCATTCTAAAAAGCCTAGTTAACTATTGATATAAAATTCTGTTCCTCTATGCAAACATTACTAGCTCGCTAGTATAAAATGTGTATGAGAATTGCAGGCAATTATATGGTCGTCTCCTAACTTTGATATGATAAACACATGATTTATACCTAGTAAACTATTGATACTCCGAGTTTATGGGATGTTATGGACAATTTAGTAGGTTGTTTACCCTATTAGCAGTTTGTTACAGTTATAATTTTATTTCAAGTCAATTAGTTCCTCTGTAAATTTTTAAGGGCTGTTTGTAAAATATTGTTTAGCATCAATTAGCTGTATAGGGACAGGAGGTAGTTGTGACAATCTGTGGGTACAGTGTTTTAGCATCAATTAGCTGTATAGGGACAGTTGGTAGTTGTGACAATCTGTGGGTACAGTGTTTTAGCATCAATTAGCTGTATAGGGACAGGAGGTAGTTGTGACAATCTGTGGGTACAGTGTTTTAGCATCAATTAGCTGTATAGGGACAGGAGGTAGTTGTGACAATCTGTGGGTACAGTGTTTTAGCATCAATGAGCTGTATAGGGACAGGAGGTAGTTGTGACAATCTGTGGGTACAGTGTTTTAGCATCAATTAGCTGTATAGGGACAGGAGGTAGTTGTGACAATCTGTGGGTACAGTGTTTTAGCATCAATTAGCTGTATAGGGACAGGAGGTAGTTGTGACAATCAGTGGGTACAGTGTTTTAGCATCAATTAGCTGTATAGGGACAGGAGGTAGTTGTGACAATCTGTGGGTACGGTGTTTTAGAATCAATTAGCTGTATAGGGACAGGAGGTAGTTGTGACAATCTGTGGGTACAGTGTTTTAGCATCAGTTAGCTGTATAGGCACAGGAGGTAGTTGTGACAATCTGTGGGTATAGTGTTTTAGCATCAATTAGCTGTATAGGGACAGGAGGTAGTTGTGACAATCTGTGGGTACTGTGTTTTAGCATCAATTAGCTGTATAGGGACAGGAGGTAGTTGTGACAATCTGTGGGTACAGTGTTTTAGCATCAATTAGCTGTATAGGGACAGGAGGTAGTTGTGACAATCTGTGGGTACAGTGTTTTAGCATCAATGAGCTGTATAGGGACAGGAGGTAGTTGTGACAATCTGTGGGTACAGTGTTTTAGCATCAATTAGCTGTATAGGGACAGGAGGTAGTTGTGACAATCTGTGGGTACAGTGTTTTAGCATCAATTAGCTGTATAGGGACAGGAGGTAGTTGTGACAATCTGTGGGTACAGTGTTTTAGCATCAATTAGCTGTATAGGGACAGGAGGTAGTTGTGACAATCTGTGGGTACAGTGTTTTAGCATCAATTAGCTGTATAGGGACAGGAGGTAGTTGTGACAATCAGTGGGTACAGTGTTTTAGCATCAATTAGCTGTATAGGGACAGTTGATTTTAGCATACAGTTTTATCTCAAACTTGTGTAACTGGAAGACCCCATTTAATTTGAAGTATTTCGTAGGTCAGGCTAGATTTCCAAGTATTCAAAGACCCCTAGCTCGAATAACTTCATTAACTCGGAAGTTTTTCTGTGGTCTCGTTGACTTCGAGATAATGAGGTTTGACTATGATAAGCTATAAAGATAAAAACTTTATTTATTTTACAAATATTATAAAACAAGTTATCTTACTTATATTAATCACTCTTGTTGGCCTGGATGTTAGCGTACGAGGGGTCTTATTGTTGGAGGAAACCGGAGTACCCGGAGAAAACCCACGTGGTTGAGCAGGTGACCTCATACCTTTTCACGTCCATACAAGGAATCTTAAACCCGGCTTCCTTGGTGAAAGGCAAGAGCGCTATATATCCACTGCACCACCTGGCCACGACCAGTCCCATGATTTAGCATCAAATATATTGATAGATTTACATGTAGACATACCATATTTAGGATCTTGCAAGAATTTCCATTTCATTTGAAATTTATGAAACAATTCCTCATTTGAAATTTTTATGACATTATCAAATTTTGTTGCATTTATTCGTGCAATATGACAATTTTGATACAACATAGAACTATAAAACTAAATGCTTCCATTTCGGCTTCCTTGTGTGACATCATGATCACAATAGGAACAATTTAAGCTTACAACCAATCACAAGACTGATAGGTTATATAAGGCATGTGTATTACGCAAAAATATAACATGGGTATATCATTTACATAACACAGCAATCGGGGGATAAATTTAATGACAGTGGAATCTATGCTAAACGTACTTAAAATTTATCTTGTACACAAAGTGCCCAAACATTAAGCCATAGAAGACCTTATAGAGAAAAGTCTTCGCTCATCTGCAATGCAAAACATCTAAAAACTTTTAGCAGTATAATTTATGTGCACTGGTTTCTAGAAATAGGGAAGAGATTTAGAGAAAACCATATAAAACATTTATACCAGTACACACGTATGTGTGCTGTTTACACATGTACATGTACTGACATCTTTAACATGTACATATACACTTCTTGATCATATTTTGACAGAAATGAAATGTTTTATATTAAAATTATATGAATCCCTGAAGACACGTTTGAACACTTCCATTTCAAAGTTTGAAATATTTATATAGTGAAATTCACTATTCAGAATGAGCTAAATATAGTATTTCTGCATTTCGAACATGGTAGCCATTTCTTTTTCTTGTTACAGTTATAAGGCAGCCGTATATATAGCTGCTTAAGAAGGTGGTCGGGTGGTGCAGTGGATAGCACACTCGTCTTTACCAAGGGTTCGATTCCCCGACCGGACGTGAAAAGGTATGGGTCACCTGCCCAGCCATGTGGGTTTCTCCGGGTTTTCCAGTCTCCTCCCAACAAGTGATTAATATAAGTTGGATAACTTGTTTCATAATTGTTGTAAAATAGATAAGTTTGAAATGTATAGATAAGTTTGAAATGTGTGACTGTGACAAAAAAATGTCAGGCTTTTATGTTCGGGGATGGAATCATGACTTACCTTGTAAAAGTCTACCAGCTGTTTATTAGGCTTTGAAAGACTTACAGCCATATGGTGACGCAACAGTTAAACTTTTAAAAGTAATAGTACCACAGAGTTTGAAGGCTGCAACTTATGTCTTTTATAGTTCAGCATTTCTCAATAAACATACTTCCTTCACTGAATTTAGGAGTGTTTTTTGTACATTAGGGGAAAGCTGCTTATGAATTAATTAACACAGGGCTTTCAGTTGATACGACATTTGAAATTTCATAAGGTAGGCATTTGATTGGTCAAATCACATGCTAATTATTATAGATACTTTTATGTGTCCTGTTAAACCAAGAAATTTTAATAAGCAGCTGTACTGTATTTCATATTGTTTATTATGACCACAAAATAAGATAATCACATGTACATTGTATGAAGGCAAATCCTTGACTTTTGTGCATCAGCCACTTAACCACGAAACCTTGGACTATTGTGTGTGCATTGATCAGATCACTTGACCATGAAATCCTGGACTTTGACCATGTTTTCAGCAGTTTTCAGTCAATATGATCAAAATTAATTTGGGCCAATTTCTATGAAAAGTGAAAAGGAACAATTTCCCAATGATCCCCTCTTTTAGTTGGATTTGATGAGCAAATATAGCTGTTCATGTTGTCAATTCTCCAACATCATTTGTATACTGTATGTTGATTGAGAATATCTAGATAGCTCATTTGGTTGAGCTACCGTCTAGAGTTCAGAAGGTCCCTGGTTCAAATCCAAGTTTGGCCTTGCATTTTTCCTCTCTTATTACATTTATAATGACTTTTGATGAAACATTGGCTTATTTGTTTTCCGGATTATTTGTGTATAATAGATGATTTTTTTAGTTCCTTGACAAAGAGGACTTCTCTTTTATAATTGGGGTACCGGTGATGAATATTTTGATATTTTTCACAAGTGCAATATAAGTATAACATCTGTTTATATTGTATAATTTTGTCAGAAAGTCAAACATTTTATCTTTTATAGGTAGTCATTTCATTAGTAAGACTATCTTTCTTCGATGCTATATTGTTGTTTGATAAAACATAAGTTTAGAACCAAGATGGTAATCTAATTTTTGGCACATTGGAGGCAATTGTTCATGTTAAGACACTAAAAAGAAACTTTCATGATCCAACTTTAACAGTTTAAATATTACAATTTATTTTCATGGGTCCTTTTCAACCATATATTGAAAAAATCGATTGGTCCCACAATATAAAGTTTTCCCACAAAATTTGATGAGTGTAGGCGAGGCCTTAATATGTCTGTGCTCAGTGTATATAGCTAGTATACCATTACAATTGGGTTAGAATAACAAAATTGAGGTTATGAATTTAAAATATCTTGTCATCTGATTATTAAGTGCAGAGTACAGGGCTTTATCAGGGGGTTTTGGGAATCGGACCCAAGATAAAATTGGGGGGAAATTGATCAACTTAACAGCTATTTGGGAAATTTCGACAAACACTGTTAAAACAACTAAATACATTATTTCTTTTCTAAATTACTATTTAAAGCACTGTCAGTATGACATTTACAGCCCATCTTTCTTGTTTCATTTTAAACTTCATGTCACAATAAGCTACCCAAGCATGTAAAACCACCACATTTTTTTCAAGTGTCTGAAATGGGAATTTTTAAGAGGAAATTTGGGAAAAATCACACCTTTTTTCATTAGGAATGGGTCAGTTTACTGGATCTAAAAGAGGGGTGATAAAGCTCTGAATTACAAATATGACCTTGGAATGAATGTATAGGGGCTGTATAAATTACAACATACAGTACTGTAATGATACAGACCTTTTGTCAAAATGGTTTGTTCAATGTATCCATGATTCACCATGTGCACGATATTTCATACCTTGGAAACTTTGTACTGCAAGTAATTAATGGAAACTTTGTAATTAATGGAAACTTTGTACTGCAAGTGTAAGTAATGAAAAAACTAGTACTTACACTGTACTTGTACAACTCTAGTACTTGATACCAAAGAGCCCTGGTGTCATACACAGTAATTGTTCGGATTGAAGTGCCGAAAGGGGATCAACATATATGGTCGCTCTGAGTTGACATACGTACTGGTACGTACCGTTTTACATAATCCTGTAACATCCACCGCACGTGTACTTTGGCCATGGTACCTCTTGGTGCAGTGGGTTGCTTTTGATCAACGGCTTTAATTGGTTTTAAGATTTGTTTTGAACAGCTATTGCCGTTTAAGGATGTGCAAAGTTTTGATGGAGGTGGAAAACCAGTGTCTAAAAAAAAGAAAACTGACCAGTGTCTAGCGATTCCTCCACACAAGCCACTATAACCCTATAAATTTTTGTTTGATCTCATCCGCCACTGAAATTTCATAAACAATTCCAACATAACATCTGACTTGGAACAGCTCAAATGTGACTTCAAGGATAGGGCATTGATGAAATAAACTTAAAATATACACAGCTGTATACAGTATACTTAAAATCATTTATTCCGATAGATAGACTGCAACCTCGGGTTTGAATGTTTATTTGTTTTAATATGGTATGTTTTTCTACGAAGATTTGAAGATAGGTGTATGTGTAATTTGTGAGCACCTTCAAGTTCAACTCTTTCATTCCAGACATTAACTTGCACATGTGTTAAACCGTTTCAGATGTTTTTGAAATGTGTTTATTGTTATCTTTAATATTATTTTTAAGTAGAAAAAAATGGATAAGGAAACCTCAATTGTTTTCTAATTTAAGGAAAGTGTGCAGCATTCCTAAAGTTCTAGATCTGTTCACAGTAAAAACTGTCTTCAGTATACGCTTAATCTCAATGTTTAAGTGTGATCAGTTACGGAGTTGGACGTTATGCCATGAATCAGGAATTGGGAGCTAGAGTTACTATTTTTGGCACTCAGGTAATTGAGTCCTGGAGTCGTGCCCTTCCTGTGGGACCAACCAACATTTGGGAGGACTCTCTATAGTAGGCCAGTACATGCATACCTAATGGGTCTCATGGAAATTTTAAAAGAGAAGATTTCCAGTATGTACGCTACTTGCCTAAACAAATCACTGATTAATCAACTTTGTTGTACAAACCAGGGACCCTCTGAACTCTTTGGCAAAGCTCTATTAGTATTACTTGGGTTATCTGTTAAGGTACTGTAAATATAGGGCTGTTTATAGGCATATAGTGGTATATAAATACAGGGCAATGTTTAAGTACCCTATTATCTATAATTAGCACCCCTCTCCTTATAAGACCCCCCCCCCCCCCCCCCCCTTTCTATGAAGGTATTAAAACTATATAAGGGCCCCTTTTAATCGTGACACAACTAAATGATTATATTTAATGGTGGGAATAACCTCGCTGCACATGTTTCCAAGAAAATATATTTAAAACACACAAATGTCGGTTATGTGATTACAAATTGTCAAAAATTTATGACAGTAACGTCGCACAACATAAGAACTAATTGTCATGATATGTTATACTTATAACTTTATAATAAAGACATTTTTCATCCAGTTCCTAGTTTTATCCTATTATAAGCACCCCCTTTGGGACCAGTTTTTTAGACGCCTTTGGTGCTAATTACGTCAACTACTGTGGATACAGGGCATTGTTTTAGTCATACATTTAGTAGTTTAATATATTAACAGGGCTGTATTTATGTATATAGTGGTACAGATAAGTGGCTCCATTCAAGTTTTGGTATCTTGCCATCCATTAAACAGCTGGCAAGTCCAAATTTTTAAGACATTCACAACCATTGGTTCCAAAATAGCATGCATTGTATAGTTCTGATTCCCAGCTATCTTAAGTACTTCACACAGGTATTTGCTTTGATTAGTTTTCCTCCAGCCATCCTCGTCTATATGTTAGATCTAGAGGAGATGCAGAATTGGGGGTTTGTTCAAAATTCTTGACATCAACATGTACAGACCAAACATGGTTGCCAATTGTGCAAGCCTACAGTAAAAAGGTCAATTCTGTTATATATTACACACAAGTTAACAAAAAAACAATTTCATTTTTTTTTATTTTGAATGGTTTATATATTTATAATTGATATATATATTAAAGCTATTATATATCTGACATATTTGGTCACTTGTAAATGGTCAAAATGAAGAAAATCTAATTTCAAATCAAGACTCTTTGATTTTTTTCCCTATTTCAGTGATATCCAAAGCCATTATGTAATAAAGAACTTGCTAGCATTTGAAAAATGACATTTATAGCGCTATATTTGCCATTGCTATTGGTTTGGTTTACATGTAGAGTGGCAATATACTATACCAGTCTAAATATATACCAATGTATGGTTCGCGTGTGAAGCCAACGTCAACTCTGGGAGCCCGATGACTAACATATCATGACATCAGATCAAACACAACGCAGCAGCAACGATTGGAGACATCTCGTTCTCGCTTGTGTCATGCAGGGGAGATGCACAATTTAAAGAGGCCCACAGGATCTTTAAGAATAAATTGTCTATTGATTGACTCCTACCAAGAGGCTCATGGAGCCAGTATTAGATTTACCTCTGCAGTAGCAGTCATTGGGCATGTATTCCACAAATCAAGGCACAATCCAGGGTTACAAATGTAGGTTTGTTCTCTGTACTCACTATAAGTTCAATAACTGAGGGTTAATTATGTTAATTTGTTAGTTTTATTATAAAGTGGGTTATTTCTGGATACTTACTAAGGGTTAATTTTGTAAATTTGTTTGTTTTATTATAAAGTGGGTTATTTCTGGATACTAACATTGGGTTAAATAACTGAGGGTTAATTTTGTTAATTTGTTTGTGTTATTATAAAGTGGGTTATTTCTGGATACTTACTATGGGTTAAATAACTGAGGGTTAATTTTGTAAATTTGTTTGTTTTATTATAAATTGGGTTATTTCTGGATACTCACTATGGGTTAAATAACTGAGGGTTAATTTTGTAAATTTGTTTGTGTTATTATAAAGTGGGTTATTTCTGGATACTTACTATGGGTTAAATAACTGAGGGTTAATTTTGTAAATTTGTTTGTTTTATCATAAAGTGGGTTATTTCTGGATACTTACATTGGGTTAAATAACTGAGGGTTAATTTTGTTAATTTGTTTGTGTTATTATAAAGTGGGTTATTTCTGGATACTAACTATGGGTTAAATAACTGAGGGTTAATTTTGTTAATTTGTTTGTGTTATCATAAAGTGGGTTATTTCTGGATACTTACATTGGGTTAAATAACTGAGGGTTAATTTTGTTAATTTGTTTGTGTTATTATAAAGTGGGTTATTTCTGGATACTAACTATGGGTTAAATAACTGAGGGTTAATTTTGTTAATTTGTTTGTGTTATTATAAAGTGGGTTATTTCTGGATACTAACTATGGGTTAAATAACTGAGGGTTAATTTTGTTAATTTGTTTGTGTTATCATAAAGTGGGTTATTTCTGGATACTTACATTGGGTTAAATAACTGAGGGTTAATTATGTTAATTTGTTTGTGTTATTATAAAGTGGGTTATTTCTGGATACTAACTATGGGTTAAATAACTGAGGGTTAATTTTGTTAATTTGTTACTTTTATCATAAAGTGGGTTATTTCTGGATACTTACATTGGGTTAAATAACTGAGGGTTAATTTTGTTAATTTGTTTGTGTTATTATAAAGTGGGTTATTTCTGGATACTAACTATGGGTTAAATAACTGAGGGTTAATTTTGTTAATTTGTTTGTGTTATCATAAAGTGGGTTATTTCTGGATACTTACATTGGGTTAAATAACTGAGGGTTAATTTTGTTAATTTGTTTGTGTTATTATAAAGTGGGTTATTTCTGGATACTAACTATGGGTTAAATAACTGAGGGTTAATTTTGTAAATTTGTTTGTGTTATTATAAAGTGGGTTATTTCTGGATACTTACATTGGGTTAAATAACTGAGGGTTAATTTTGTTAATTTGTTTGTGTTATTATAAAGTGGGTTATTTCTGGATACTTACTATGGGTTAAATAACTGAGGGTTAATTATGTTAATTTGTTAGTTTTATCATAAAGTGGGTTATTTTTTTATACTTACTATGGATTAAATAGCTGAGGGTTAGGTTAATTTGTTAATATTATCATTAAGTGGATTATTTTTCGTTACTTACTATAGGATAAATAACTGTGGGTTAGGTTAGACTGTTAGTGTTATCATTTAGTAGGTTATTTCTTGTTACTCTTGAATAAAAATCTTTCTGGATTGAACCGGTTCATAAGAACTGTTTGGCTACATATATAATTCTGTTATATTTTGGGCTGATCAATGCTTTGATGTCTGATAATTATCTGGAGGTTAAAGAAAATCTGTTGGCTGCTTGTGGGTTATTTCTGGGTTATTGATAATTTGATTACCTGGTTGTGGGTTATTTTCTTGTGAATTTCTTCTAATAATTTCTCTTTATTAGACCAAAAATTTGACTTCGATTGACACAAACATGTAGCAAGCAGACTATTAGAAGGTTTTAATGTGAAATATGTAGGTGTATTTCTGGGTTGTAAGCTGTGTACATAATGTACATATCTTTGGGTTATTTTGGGGTTCTCGTTGCCTATTAGATTTAATTTGACTTTAGTAAACTAATCATTTGTTTCTTATTGTTTGTTTGTTAAATAAAGGTGATTTCTAGCTTTTCAGAAAGAGCATAGCATAATAGCCTTGTAAATTAATAAAGGTTATTTCTGGATTCTCCAACATGCTCTTGTAAATTATGTTAGCTTCGTAAATTAATAAAGCTTTTGTCTGGATTCTCAAAATATGTTAAAAGTTATTTCTGGATTCAAACAATGTTAGCTTTATAAATTACTAATGTTATTTTTGGTTTCTCACAAATGATGTTAGCTGTGTAAAGGTTATTTTTGAATTCTCACCATATATGAGCTTTGTATATTAATAGGGGTTTTTTTTCTTGGTTATCACAATACTTTTTATTTCGAATTGATATAGGTTTTTTCTTGGTCCTCACAATATATAGTTGTAAATTGAAAGGTTTTTTCTTTGTTTTCACGATATGCTGTTTTTGAATTAATATACAGCAAAACTCCACTTACTTGAACTCTTAGGGACTTGATCAATAGTTTGAGGAATACATGGTATTGGAGTAATGTGAGGGTGGTTGAATATGTACAAACTTGGTCAGGACCAAACAAATGCAAGCTGTTTGACGAATGACAGGTATTCGAGTCAGTAAGTAGGATTTTACTGTAGGTTTTTCTTAGTTTTGGGTTGTGATTGTCAGTTTAAAACTGAGCATATGATTTAATTCAGAAACTAATAAGTTGTTTTTCGGTTCTTGTTAATTGTTCACGGTATAAGTAATTTCTGGGATGGAAACTTTGGTAATTTGGGGCCGCAGTGGTTGAGTGGTTAAAGAGTGTCCCTACATTCTACCACTAGCCCTCCACCTCAGGGTCGCGTTGGCCGAGTAATGAAGGTGTTCCGACATTCTACCACTAGTCCTCCACATCAGGGTCGCGTTGGCCGAGTAATTAAGGTGTTCCGACATTCTTAGTAACCACTAGTCCTCTACCTCTGGGTCGTGAGTTCGAATCCCATGAGGGGTAGTTGTCAGGTTATGGCTGTAGGTTGGTGGTTTTTCTCCGGGTACTCCGGCTTTTCTCCACCTCCAAAACCTGGCACATCCTTAAATGACCCTGGCTGTTAATTGGAGGTAAAACAAAATAAACCAAACCAAAACCCCAAAAACTTTGGTAACTGTATATTTTTTTCCCCCACCAGACAGACTGTGCCACATGACCAGTACATCTGTCTGTAGGTAACCCTGTGGGGATAGGCTCACACCATCTAGGCTATTAGTTCTGTGGGAGTAGGCGAAATGTCACTTTTTTGTCAGCTACTTAAATCACGGTATAATTGGAGCATGTGTGCAGTGTGCACTTCAGCATTACCACAGTGATCTTTTGTGTGGTTACAAACAGACCACAAGCTACTGTATGTATAGGTGCTAACCTATAACAAAAACTCTTCCTCCAAGCTTATCTGGTCAGGATCATCGATGGAGAAACTAGATAGATTGTCAAAGTATCAACATATAATTGTTAACAAGATAGCCATCAAGTTATTCACACAGTGATTTTATTTTCAGTAGGTCATTTAATTTTGCGTAGAACAAACTTTCTTGACAGTTATGTTTGTAACTATTATGTTAAAAGGCTGGAGACTGTAATATCAATGTTTAAATCTAGAGACATGCAAAGGATAGTTTTTAAAGAAAAATAATGACAGGGGTTTGTGAAAATGGCCCCATAGCGGGACTCATTTCACCTGATCGTTTATAGCTATAGACAGTCTTACAGGTAGGTTTAAAATTTCGTTCCTGTTTGATTGAATTTTAGTATCATAATGTACTAATGAAATAAAAGCCTTGGAATCATAGGGGAATTTCACGTTTCGAATTGTTTAGCATTTTTATGACTTTATGTATCATTGCCAAGACCGTTTATCATACTTCGATAGAAAACATATACAGAATGTAGAAATGAAGTTTCATGATCAAATTTTTTCTTTTAAAAAAAGAGAAAATTCATTGCAAAGGGATTGGTCTCTGGACCTCTCCAACATAAAGCAAATTTACCCTGTCTAAATTTTTGAGAATCAGCGGGAAAAGTCTGTCAAATTGTTTTTTTAGGCAACGTGAGAAAAAATGGAAACATTTTTCTTTGTCATGGGGGACCATTATCTATCATACACAGTAGGTTGTGTTTTATTAACCAGTTGATCTGTCGATCTGCCTCTTAGCATGGCCCCAATCAGTAGATCACTTTTACAGCCGGAGACAGAATTACTCGCACATCTATGTCAGCAGTTTCTCCAGAATGAGTTTTCGGCAAGTTTTAGGCACAAAGGAATTGTATTTACTCATTCGCCGTGATAGGCGCTGGGAAGTTTTCAGGGTTTTTGTCTTGATTACCTTAAGAAATTGTTTGGTAGCATTTGTCCGAACTAGGTGACGGCTAGGACAGGCAAGGACATCGTCTGTCAGAAACATTGACTGATGTCGTAGAATGTGTCTGTACCTTAAGTGGAAGATAATCTGTTTAGTGTACGGTTTCAATCCTGGTGGCTTAGGGGAAATAGTTCAGGGAAAGTGTTATCTTAGACTCCTGGTACATGTATGTATCTCTTAAGAGAATACAACCTGACATTTTGAAAATTAGACTACATTTACTAGCATATATACAGATGTACTTATTGTACAGTGGTTTATCTCTGGGTACTCCGGCTTTCCTCCACCTTCAAAACCTGGCACATCCTTAAATGACCCTGGATATTAATAGCACATAAAACGAAAATAAACCAATCCACGGTACATGTGTGGGGGTTATTTTCCATTATTTGAAAAACAGTTTTATATTAGAACTGTGTTTTTGACAGGTGAGGAGAAGGATAAATAATCTCATCCTTCCCTTAAATTTCCTGATGAACTATTCCAACCTTTGTTTTAGAAGAGTTTAAATGTGTCATCAGGGTAAATGAGTTAATCAGAAATCCAGAACACCTCATGTATAAACGTTTTCACCCCAAGGTAGCTAAGGTAGAATTCGTACCATGTATATAATTACGTATGGGGATAGGTCCATTATTATCTACAGTGAAGAATGGATTAATTGTTGTCATAGTGATGTCTCGTAATTATAGCTTTTCCCCCCCGTTCGTTAAAAAAAGTGAATGTGGACTTGCATTGGTTGATTGTCTGCGACCAGGAAGCTCAACTGGTAAGTGTTCATCCAGAATTTGGAGGGTCATCGGTTTGTCTGGCCAGGCAATAATTTGGTGGGCTCGTCAGTGTTAACCTTGACTTGAGCACTTAGTGAATGTTTTGCAAGAGAATGAAGACTAAACAGTTGTTCAATTTTATGGCATGAACATTTTTGGATTTTGTTTACAGAACAATTTGCAGTTGTTCAGTTGCGCAAATCACAATTTCGGTCTATTTTGGAACATTTTCCAAAGTTTTGAGCATTTAAATTTTGTTACTAGATTTTAGGGCTGGGCGGTTTTATAGGTATACCGTGGTATAAAGTTGTCATGGTACGTACCGTGGTACATTTGCCTTGTACCGTTTTTTTGGGAATAAGCTTATCAATGAACTATTTGTTACAGATAAATTGGAATTCCAATATGGTTTAGTTATAATTTCCTATAAGTTTGCTGATCGACTTGGACAGACATAGCTTCACTCAAACAATATACGAGGATAACGAAAAGAGAAACATATGACAGGCCACTTGTTGATTTGCTTCAGAACAAAAACAGCCAGAGACCTTTAGCTATAGCTGATTCATACAATCAAGGTGGTATACCGTGGTTCGTACCGCAGTATTTGCCTAAATACCGTGGTATACCGTTGTACTTTTGATTTTGTGGTACCCAGCTCTACTAGATTTATTAGCATTGAGCAGTAAATTAATTTAAACATATTGGGTATTTGACATTTTATAAAACACAATGAGGTGTGCATGCAGAGTAAAGTATGGTACATTCGAAGTATTTCAAATCTCAAAATATTCTTGAAAGTTTAATTTTTGCAAATTACAAGCCATTCTCAAAATTTTTACAATTAAAACCCCTTTGAATATTTAACAAATTTTGCATGGCACTGAGGGCAATATGGGAGTTTATTGACTAGTCAGTCACCCAAAAATATGTTTATGGACCGAAGCGAAGCATCGGCCCATAGTCCTCGACTCCGAGCCAATATCCTAAAATATTGACCGGGGCAACTACTAGAATCATATAGGCACTTAAATGAATGAGGTATAATATTCATAATTATATAGACAGTGTATACCCTGTAAATCGTTGTATTTGTAGGAGCGAAGTCTTAAAGGAGGATGGAGGAATTTTGTAGAACTGCATGGACTCGGTCAATAAAATTGATCAATGACCAATAACAGTATACAGTTGTTGACTGGGGTTGAGGGCAACAGATGGTCTGCTAGACCTGAAGACAATCTGTTGCCCAAGGCTGAAGGCCTTGGGCAACAGGAGCCCGAAATCCCATTCGACAACTGTTTTGTTATACCTCCACAACTAAGCCGTCATAATTGTTTTGAGACATCATAGCGGGCAACAGCACTTTTTAACAGTCAATTTGAACAGTTACCTACGCCCGCTGACTGAACAGAATTTTGAATACAGAGATTGTTAAAGGGGGTATAACAATAGCATATATAGGGTGTAAAGCTCCTGTCTGGAGTTCAGAAGGGTTTGAATCCGAAACTGGCTGTTTGTTTCTCTTTCTCCAGTTATACATGAATTTTGGGGATATGGTCAGAGAAATGGAATATCTCATAAAGGGAACAGTGCATTATATACATATGTATACATCGTCTGGGATAGGAGAAAAATAAACGACCTCCAGGAGAACTTGTGATACATCACCTTCACTACGGTGTTGGTAAGATTTTAGAAGTTGTAAATTGCAGGTTTTCTCTTGAGAGTGGACTTGTATGATACATTGGTGTAATTTCGGTCTCATTCTTGTTTATGGCCGATAATCAATAGGCAAGTTCCCTGGTCACTTGTAGCGGACGTTATAAACCCACACTATATGACAGGCCGAATTCTCTGTTGGTGATTGCGTTTTACACATTTCGTATCCCTATAGGATTGAAATGTATAGAAGCCAGACAACATATTTCATCAGTGCACTGGTACTCTGGTGGATTGACGGATACAAATTGGAAATCTATGTACATTTTGTTTTCATTTGCTTTAGCGTATGATTTATTGAGATAGTTCACCAGTTCGTTTGGTGATTAGCTGTCATTTTTGCGATCACAAAGTCATTGATGTCAGTGTGTTTTTATATGTCCGTCAATTTTAATTCAGAATTCCTTCATTATATGAGTTGGCAGCAGTAAGCTTCGATCTGTACTACTATGGATTATAATCTCTTTTGTATATTGCACTGTGAAATATTTTGCCTCCTCTTAATATGACCATCAATAGAACAAAAACTACATACCGTATTCGCCTTAATTAACACCCCTCCCCTTATAGGCGCCCCTACCCCTCCTACGGGGGTACTGAAATTATATGAGCGTCCCTTCTAATTGTGACACCCCTGAAATTATATACAGAGGTAAGCACCCCTTCTTATTGTTACACAACTATAATAGATTCTATATGTAACAATCATAAAACTTGTGTGCATGCATGTCTACAAGACAAAAAACCAGCAAATATTGCTAATACATATGTATGCATACAAATTGTCTGAAATTGATTACAATAATGTCACTTACATGTATCATAATTAATACCCTTTCTCGTCACAATACATGTACCTATTTACTTGATAAAAACAACTTTTTTCGTCCAAATCTTAAGTTTTGTTATCTTATTAAGCACCTTTTTTAAAAATCAATTTTTAGACATCCTGGGTGCTAATTACGGCGAATACGGTATTTAATGTGGACACAGACAACGTAAGGCGATTGAAAACTTCATTCAGCTATATATATATACTTGTATAATTTCTGCCTACAGGCCAATACAGCTATCTAAGGAACAATTACTTTATATGCCTATTGCAGAAGAAGTAGTATAACACTATATATGGAGCTAATGATTTTTTGCTTCGAGCCAATACATTTCAGGGACGAATGAGTTAATGTAAGGAGAAATCCAGGTGTACAGGGATGGTGTAGTGGTCACAGGGTTCTGACATTCTGCTACAACTAGCCCTCCTCCTGTGGGTTGCAGTGGCCAAGTGGTTCTGACATTCTGCTACAACTAGCCCTCCTCCTGTGGGTCGCAGTGACCAAATGGTACTGACATTCTGCTACCACAATCCCTCCTCCTGTGAGTCGCAGTGGCCAAGTGGTTCCTACATTCTGCTACCACTAGCCCTCCTCCTGTGGGTCACAGTGACCAATTGGTTCTGACATTCTACTACAACTAGCCCTCCTCCTGTGGGTCGCAGTGACCAAGTGGTTCTGACATTCTGCTACCACTAGCCCTCCTCCTGTGGGTCACAGTGACCAATTGGTTCTGACATTCTGCTACAACTAGCCCTCCTCCTGTGGGTCGCAGTGACCAAGTGGTTCTGACATTCTGCTACCACTAGCCCTCCTCCTGTGGGTCACAGTGACCAAGTGGTTCTGACATTCAGCTACCACTAGCCCTCCTCCTGTGGGTCACAGTGACCAAGTGGTTCTGACATTCTGATACCACTAGCCCTCCTCCTGTGGGTCACAGTGACCAAGTGGTTCTGACATTCTGCTACAACTAGCCTTCCTCCTGTGGGTCGCAGTGACCAAGTGGTTCTGACATTCTGCTACCACTAGCCTTCCTCCTCTGGGTCGTAGCTATATAGTGGCCAAGTGGTTCTGACATTCTGCTACCACTAGCCCTCCTCCTGTGGGTGGCAGTGACCAAGTGGTTCTGATATTCTGGTACAACTAGCCCTCCTCCTGTGGGTCGCAGTGACCAAGTGGTTCTGACATTCTGCTACCACTAGCCCTCCTCCTGTGGGTCACAGTGACCAATTGGTTCTGACATTCTGCTACAACTAGCCCTCCTCCTGTGGGTCGCAGTGACCAAGTGGTTCTGACATTCTGCTACCACTAGCCCTCCTCCTGTGGGTCACAGTGACCAAGTGGTTCTGACATTCTGCTACCACTAGCCCTCCTCCTGTGGGTCACAGTGACCAAGTGGTTCTGACATTCTGCTACCACTAGCCCTCCTCCTGTGGGTCACAGTGACCAAGTGGTTCTGACATTCTGCTACAACTAGCCTTCCTCCTGTGGGTCGCAGTGACCAAGTGGTTCTGACATTCTGCTACCACTAGCCTTCCTCCTCTGGGTCGTAGCTATATAGTGGCCAAGTGGTTCTGACATTCTGCTACCACTAGCCCTCCTCCTGTGGGTGGCAGTGACCAAGTGGTTCTGATATTCTGGTACAACTAGCCCTCCTCCTGTGGGTGGCAGTGACCAAGTGGTTCTGACATTCTGCTACCACTAGCCTTCCTCCTGTGGGTCGCAGTGACCAAGTGGTTCTGACATTCTGCTACCACTAGCCTTCCTCCTCTGGGTCGTAGCTATATAGTGGCCAAGTGGTTCTGACATTCTGCTTCCACTAGCCCTCCTCCTGTGGGTGGCAGTGACCAAGTGGTTCTGATATTCTGGTACAACTAGCCCTCCTCCTGTGGGTGGCAGTGACCAAGTGGTTCTGACATTCTGCTACCACTAGCCTTCCTCCTGTGGGTCGCAGTGACCAAGTGGTTCTGACATTCTGCTACAACTAGCCTTCCTCCTGTGGGTCGCAGTGACCAAGTGGTTCTGACATTCTGCTACCACTAGCCTTCCTCCTCTGGGTCGTAGCTATATAGTGGCCAAGTGGTTCTGACATTCTGCTACCACTAGCCCTCCTCCTGTGGGTGGCAGTGACCAAGTGGTTCTGATGTTCTGCTACAACTAGCCCTCCTCCTGTGGGTCACAGTGACCAAGCGTTTCTGAAATTTGAGTACCGCTAGCCCTCCTCCTGTGGGCCGCAGTGGCCAAGTGTTTCTGACATTCTGGTACCACTAGCCCTCCTATGGGTCGCAGTTTCGAGGGCTGCGTGGGTGGTGAATGGCTGTAGGTGGATGTTTTTTCTTTGCGATCTTCGGCTTTCCTTCACCAACGAAACCTGAAATGACCACAGCTGAAAGGACATAAAAACAAACCAAACTAACAAATTGATTTCTGTCTCACTAGATTTTCTTTAAATGTTTTCACACTTGCTTCCGTTACAAGGGAGATTGGCAGAAATTGCCAAGTATACTGAGTACCGCCTTTCCCACGTACGACATGTTGATTCCTTTTGACAACATCATTCTATTTAGTGACGACATCACTTTCGGAAGTTTCATATCGCTGAACAAATTTAACTGATATGGATTTTGATGCGTATATTTTCTGTTGATCCTTGAAAACATGGTACGTCCTCACCAGATCATCAGTCTCTCATGTCACAGATAATTTCCAAAAGCCATACTCATGGTACATCCAATTTAGCAGAATTTCCTTATCTTAATGGAAATGCCATATTTTGAGCTATGTAGAACCTGAATTAAAGTATTTTTCCTCTGGGGAAGCAGTTGGTAACTTTTGTTTGGCGCTGTTATATCACATATGACAGTCGGTCTGAGTTGAATAGGTAAACCCTGCTATGGGGGATGTTTATTCTGGCTAATTGGGGTTGATAGGTGAATCTGGCTCAGACTTCACACATTAAAAGCTCTGATAGAAGTTTTAAGTATAGGTTTGGGTAAGGTTTGTGATTCTAAGTTTAATACTATCTATAAGTTCTAAACATTCAAAGCTCTGATAGAAGTTTTAAGTATAGGTTTGTATAAGGTGTATGTGATTCAAAGTTTAATACTATCCACAAGTTCTACACATTCAAAGCTCTGATATATAGAAGTTTGTGATTCCAAGTTTAATACTATCTATAAGTTCTATAACGTACAAATGTAACCATGCTTGATGCTTTATATGAGTTTCCATAACCGTAAATGTGTTTACTTTAGTGAAATTAAAATGTTACCTGGATCGGCCCTTTGTTTAGTTGGGATCTTCTTATATATATATATAAAAACACAAAACATGAAGACTACTTTTTGCCCGTCTTGGGGCTCTTCAGATGATTTGAATTTTATTGTGACGTCATAATTAAGGTATACATACTTAAGATGTCAAAAATGATGACGTCATAAAAAAGTACACACAGACGTCCAGAAGTGGTGATGTCTTAAACGATTACATGAAGGTACATATCTATATATGTGTGCACTAATTATAAAAAGCCTTAAAAAGAAAACATTTTTCTTAAATTTTAGCAAAACCTTGATTTAGTGCAATCTGCAATGCAGCCCAGATCTTTGAATGGATCTTTCAGATTACTGGCAGATTGGTTGAGTGGGTAAACAATCCGACCCTCCAATTGGGCGGCCATGGTTCAAACCCTGAAGTTGACTTATGCATGGAGTTTTCATAGATAAATGTTTTCCTCCTGCCCACACACCTCCAACAAAATTGGTGGAATCTATAAAATTGTCTGCGGTGAAGTTGCATGCAGTATCTGTGCTTTAGTATTCAAGCAAGGTGGTATTATAAATGATGCCATTAGAGGCATTGTCCCAAAACCAACAGAACACAATACATCTCCAGCACTGACATGCAGGTATGATATAGATATAGGGAGATCATAGCCTGGTGCCATAGAACTCAAAACAGGCAAAACTGTCGTTAAACTCCTTTTTTCAAGACGTTCAATTTTAAATCTATTCATGATTTAAATTCTATTTTTTTTTTCATTATATCCCTTCTCATATATCGATTTGAAATAAAATCTAACTGAATATAGGGTGAACTATATCATTAAAAAATTTAGGGTCTGATAAGGCAGCTCCTGCAAACTCCTGAAAATTGTATATATGCTAGTTGAACAGGTCTATAAACTGTAAAGCGTCAAGAGATGCTAGATGTTCACTAGATAGGGTAACTTAGAAATTGAAGAATAATTCATGAATACCAGATGTCTGAAATCTATTAAAATATTATATTTTGCAATATTTGGAAGTAAAAATTCTAAAATTATACATTTGTTACATAAATATTATAAAAATGTATATCTTGGTCTCATCGATTACATGTGTTGGCTTGCTGAAAGCCTGTACTGAGATCTTGATAAGGAGGGAAGAAACTAGACTGCTGGAAAAAAACACGGTGTCGGGCAGGTGACCCATACCTTTCATGTCCGATCAGTGAACTGAACCGAAGCTGTGTTTGGTGGAAGGCAAGTTTGCTATACAATGCACCACCCAACACCATTTACATGTGTGCAGTAGTATAGCTATCCTTTCCATCTCCTATTTAACTCTTTCACCACAAAGACACATTTGAACTCTTCCAGTCCTGTTGTTGAGTATAGTTCATCTCCAGTTATAATCTTTTTCTAGTGGAATTAGTCTGTTTTGATAACTGATATAAACCCCTACATTTACAAACTTGACAATTTTGCCTTGTCTTTGGTTTGGTAATTAATTACATTCAAGACTTTAGGGGTGAGAATATAAAGTTATTAATAGAAGATCTAATAAGTTGGTTTTATGAAAATGTTATTGTTGTATATAAGTAACGTTACTTTATAATTACATGCACTTTGATAAGGTTTAGCTGTAGGGATTTCAAGAAAAACATTTACTTTTTTAGGCTTGAGCTCCCAAAAAGAAAAAATTATATATGCATGTTGCCCATTGGTTTTGCTGTGAAAATCTTTTGTCAAAAATAATTTTTGTATTTACTGTACACAATTCACTTGAATTTATTGTTTTGATTTTAAGAGCTACATAATGTAGATAGCAAAACAATGTGTTTTGTCTAATTCACCCCTAAAATTGCATAATGAACTATTCCAACCTTTGAAATGGAAGAGTTCAAATGTGTCTTCTGGGTGAGTGAGTAAATACAATGATCTCATGTACATTGTTCATTACACAGAAAATTGTGTAGTTTGTGAAATGTGGGCAAAGGGGGAATCTGGTACATTAATTGTTTAACATAATCCAGATGTTGTGTATGGTGTACAAATCACCTTATCTTTAGTGATGTCAATGTTTTATTAGATTATCTACGATAAGATAGGGCCAACAGAAGCCTGAAGTCAGGTCTACATTAGAGAATTTTTACGTGAACCTTAAGGAAAAGGAAGTGGTAATGCAAAACATGATGTTTGGTTATAGATTATATTGGGGTTCAGCACAGGTTAATGTCTTGTTATGAACATCTTTATATACCAGTCTGGTCTCTTCCAGACTTCCTGTATGTGCACCAGTCATTGCAGTGCAGTATTAAGGTGGAGAGTCCCAATTTTCTTTGCTTTATCCTCAACAAAGAAGAGTTCCAATATGTTTTCGAGACTTCCTGTTCGCAAGGCATTGCATGCGCAGTGCAGTATTAAGGTGGAGAGTCCCAATTTTCTTTGGTTTATCCTCAACAAAAAAAGAGTTCCAATATGTTTTCAAGACTTCCTGTGCACCAGTCATTGCAGTGCGGTATTTAGGTGGAGAGTCCCAATTTTCTTTGCTTTATCCTCAACAAAGAAGAGTTCCAATATGTTTTCGAGACTTCCTGTGCACCAGGCATTTTCAGTGCAGTATTAAGGCGCGCGGAGAGTCCCAATAATCTTAAAATGCTTTATCCTCAACAAAGAAGAGTTCCAATATGTTCTCTTCAAGACTTCTTGTGCACCAGGCATTGCAGTGTGGTATTAAGGTGGAGAGTCCCAATGTCCTTTGCTTTATCCTCAACAAAGAAGAGTTCCAATATAGAGTTTAATTTCTTACCTCATACTGTGTGTTCATTGTACCTACAAGGGGAAAAAAAAGTTCAAGGTTGGCTGTTTTCTTCAGTTTGTAGTTGCTTTCCCTCTTATTATATATATTACTAAGCAAATTCTTATGCACAAAACTTAAATACACTTCTATAATTAGTTACTTCATCATCAAAGTAGAGGATTTGGTTTCTGGACCTGTTATTTATATAATTATAATGTAATGTAGAGGAAGCTTATCTTCTCCCATTCCAGTCATGGATGTATACATAAAAAAATAAATTGATACCTGGTAATTATAATGTTGCTGGGTGTGATTATAAAATAGTTCTTATAGTTAACATTCTCTAAATCGCCTACAACCTATAAATGTGATTGCTTTAATTACATGTACATGCATATACATTAAGAAGTAACTTTAATTTGTTTGATTGAACAACATAGTATTCTGAAGCCTACATGTATAGGCCTGTATATATAGTAAAAAAGTGGTGGCACTTAAGGATGGACTTGTTAGGTGTACACCTAGTGTGTTTGCCAGATACTATAACCATGTGGAAATACAGGCGGACCTCGTTATCCGAAGCTGATGGGACCACAGGAAAGATTAAAGTTATCTGATTATTGTCATAAGTGATTGTATAGTTTAAAAGCTTGCTGGGATCAACAAAATTCTTCCAATTAACAGGGTCTTCACATGGTGTAATTGGAGTTGGAGATAACAAGAGGTCTTCCAGTTATTCAAGTTCGTGATAACGAGGGGTCTTCAAGTTATTTGAGTTCGAGATAACGCAGTTCAACTGTATGTTCATGATCACTATAAATGTTCAAATATCAGAGAGGTGTTTTTGTTTTGGACCAAACTAACTACTGTAGTATTTCCAGTGGTAGCCTTTCCAGTCTTTAAGAACAGACTTTAACACCCACACAGTATATATCAGAAGTGGTGATACATTGTGAGCCAGGGAACCTTGCAGTCAAATCATCACAGGGCATTGATGTCTCAAGTTAATTGGTGCAGTCGCAAGGTTGTTGAGTGTTGGCAGTCTTGAATTAATCGGTCTGATGGACTTCCAAACAGCACATTTTTTTTTGCAGAATTTTAAATGCCTTGTTGGCTGTAGGAACTTCTCTCAAGGGACATCAATGTAACTGAGTTGTGGATGGATGCGATCTCTAACTCCCTGTAAGAAGTCAATACTAAAGTACAGAATAGACAAAGTACTAATTACTTATTATGTGTATACCTATTGCAATTAATTAATCAATTACTTGATCAGTAGTGATCAATCTACAATTTACTTTTATAATTCCTTTGGATACCAACAGAGTATTGGGAGTTTCTACCGTAATATAACTCTTCCTTTTGGAGTTACAAACAGAGTACTTGGTATTGGGAGTTTCTACCTTAATAGAACTCTTCTTTATGGAGATACAAACAGAGTATTGGGACTTTCTACCTTTAATAGAACTCTTCTTTATGGAGATACAAACAGAGTATTGGGACTTTCTACCTTAATAGAACTCTTCCTTATGGAGATACAAACAGAGTATTGGGACTTTCTACCTTAATAGAACTCTTCCTTTTGGAGATACGAAGTGATGGGACTTTCTGTCTTAATAGAACTCTTCCTTATGGCGATACAAACAGAGGATTGGTAACTACATTGTATATATGTATATAGTTTTAAAATTTGACCTAAATAGAACTCTTCCTTTTGGAGATAAAAAGTTTCTACCTTTTTGTTGGAGATGCAAACAGGAAATTGTAGTTTTACCTTCATATACACAACTCCATTTTGAAGAAAAAAAATGCTCAACAAATTAGAATTATTCTTATTTGTTGGGACTCTGCCTTAATCTGTACTTGTCACTAGTTTCTTACACTTGACGGAGTCTGAGGCCTGAGTCTGTTGAGTGGTTGAGATACTTATTGGGCTGGAGTGAGCTACAGTACGTATATACGTGTACCCTATCCTCTCGGCACTGTTCCTTTTATTTACCAAGCTTTTTAAAAAGCTGCATAAACATTCGAAATGCCGGAAACTATTAAACCACGTAGGAGGAAACTGGCAATAGACATGTATATTTTGACAATGCTTAGGAAGGATGCATGTTTGCCTAATATGATCTACTTGGCATTTATTTGACATGCTGTTAGACTCAACATAATTGACTAGTGTTTAGATTGGGACCACCAGGATCGGCAATGAGAACCATATTACAGTGGATGGGGGCAGATGAAAGGGATCATTTACAACAAAAATGTGTGTTCTGTTCTATCTAGACCTTGTCCAGGGCATTATCTTGTAATCTGTTGTATTTCTATCTAGATCCTGTCCAGGGCATTATCTTGTAATCTGTGTTGTATTTCTATCTAGACCTTGAATTGTCCAGGGCATTATCTTGTAATCTGTTGTATTTCTATCTAGACCCTGTCCAGGACATTATCTTGTAATCTGTTGTATTTCTATCTAGACCCTGTCCAGGGCATTATCTTATAATCTGTGTTGTATTTCTATCTAGACCCTGTCCAGGATATTATCTTGTAATCTGTTGTATTTCTATCTAGACCCTGTCCAGGATATTATCTTGTAATCTGTGTTGTATTTCTATTTAGACCCTGTCCGGGACATTATCTTGTAATCTGTTGTATTTTTATCTAGACCCTGTCCAGGATATTATCTTGTAATCTGTTGTATTTCTATCTAGACCCTGTCCAGGTCATTATCTTGTAATGTGTGTTGTATTTCTATCTAGACCTTGTCCAGGACATTATCTTGTAATCTGTTGTATTTCTATCTAGACCCTGTCCAGGACATTATCTTGTAATCTGTTGTATTGCTATCTAGACCTTGTCCATGATGTATTATCTGAGTGTATTAATTGTGCATGGTTTTCTATCTAGACTTACATAATTACCTGACTGTCAAGAAATTGTACCTCGTTTTTGGAGGTGGACATTTAAAACTTTTTCCTGATAATATTGGTCATAGTATCTGTATAGGATGTCCCTCATGATCTTTTTCCCTAACAGTATTTAAATTTAGTATCGTTGTTTGGTTATTTTAGTAATTTTAGTTCTGTCCCGACCTACAGTAAAGATATATGTGAATGTGAAGCTGTTGATATTTGTCTAGGATTACCGCGGGCCTGTAAACCTACCTTCTGTAACTGTATCCCTACAGTATACAGGTGATCCATTATACAGTACGTAGGTGACATTTTATATAGAAAAATGCTTAAAATTCATGACAATTGTAGGTCTCAGGGAGATAAGCATTACAGGGGTCACCAGAAGCACTTGTTACTGTGCATATTTGTTATATAGTATACAGTAATTCTTACTTAATGCCACATTCATATCTAACAGAGAATGGTCTGCAGACGTTTATTTCTACCTGTATTTACAATTCCTACCTGTAGATATAATTACTGCTGGAAGTATTTGATGCAGTTACATTTAGTAGGACTTCTGTTGGCTGCTTTCTCGTCATTTTACCCCAGACATATGTAAAGTTGGGGAGGGAGTGGGGTTATATAGTTTCTGTGTGTGGGTATTCCAGAAACCCCTGCTAATAATTATTGGGTTTGTAAAGTTACACCATAGCTTTACACGCTCAAGTTCTAAATTGATCAATAAGGTTTTAATGGTATCATTTAAGGTTAAAGGTCAAAGGTCATTGTTGATAGCTTTGGAAATAAAAAGTTTGTTCACAGATTTGATTAATGTATAAACCATCTTGTATCATAACAGAGTGCTACACATGATTAGATTTCAGTGGTCATCTGTCAATTGCAAGGATAAAGGGTCAACGGTCACACTTTCCAGGGGTTGGGAGATATATTTGTATGAGCCCCCCTCCTGCTCTATTTGTTTTTATTTTGTCATAAATTTGTTTTCTTTCATTTACACTTCAATGATTGGAGATACTGTAATTCTATATCCATAGTGGGCTTCACAATAATCAGTTGTAACAATTTTTTTTATGCTGGCATGAAAATGAAAAAAAAAATGCTGTTCAATCCCTTCATGAGGGAGGAGTCTTCAATTAATTATAAACTGCAATTAGAAGTGAATGTTACTTTCGTTACATACCCTAAAAAGCCTAAGATATGTCGGGAAGTGTTGAAAAAGCTGGTGGGATTATTAGATAAGGCTTGAATACTGTTTGTGACTATAATATGGCCGATACTAAAATACCAGACACATTGTCTGGATATTAATGCTAGCAGATTGAATTGAACGGCCTTGTTTTTATTCCATGTGGAAATAAATTCCAAGGGTAAATAAAAACAGATAAGTGAAAGATATTTCTAATGGCACTAGGAAATTCAGTAGTGTACATTAAAGGACATAATCTTATTCCTCTGAAAATCATCATTAGATACAATTATGAAGTGTTCTTCATTGTACTTTCTATAGATTTCAAACAAGAAGGATGTGGTCACAACTGTTTTGATTTTCATTGATCAAGATACCTGGTAGCCCAAATTCAAGAATACAGTTTCTGATCGTAACATAAGAGTAAACAATACCAGGAAATGAAGATAAGACAAAATATTGAAGATGTAGACACAATATTTACACAAGTTGAGGACAGTAACACAAGACTGTACACAGATTGAGGATGGTAACATGAGACAAAACACAAGTTGAGGATGATAACACGAGACAAAACACAGGTTGAGGATGGTAACACGAGACAAAACACAAGTTGAGGATAAGACAAAATACAAGTTGAGGATGATAACATGAGACAAAACACAAGTTGAGGATGATAACACGAGACAAAACACAAGTTGAGGATGATAACATGAGACAAAACACAAGTTGAGGATTGTAACACGAGACAAAACATAAGTTGAGGATGAGACAAAATACAAGTTGAGGATGATAACACAAAACACAAATTTGAGGATGGTAACACGAGGCAAAACACAAGTTGAGGATAAGACAAAACACAAGTTGAGGATGGTAACACGAGACAAAACACAAGTTGATAATCAAAACACAAGTTGAGGATGATAAGACAAAACACAAGTTGAGGATGGTAACACAAAACACAAGTTGAGGTTGATAACACGAGACAAAATATAAGTTGAGGTTGATAACACGAGACAAAATACAAGTTGAGGTTGATAACACGAGACAAAACACAAGTTGAGAATGTTAACACGAGACAAAACACAAGTTGAGGATCAAAACACAAGACAAAACACAAGTTGAGGATGTTAACACAAGACTTCCAGGTTAACACAAGTTAGGGATTATAATACCAGCTAAACATTGCTGAAGATGTTTACATGAACTGAATATTTGCTGAAAATATTTATACTAGTACTGTTACACACAGCTAAAAGCCGTAAATTAAGTCAATAGTATTGGTTTTGCACTTTAATATAACCTGTCCCTAGATCTGTGAGCTGTTTCAGATAAGCTTGTTTTCCAACTGCCTATTAAAGAGAGGTTGTCACATGATTTTATGCAAAATCAATAAAATTAATTTGTTATTCATTGATGAGTCTGTCTTACTCTTGATTTCACAAAAAGATTGATCGATGGATTGCTAATTATACCTCCTGTAACAATTTTCTGTACAACAGGTCACATTACAAGGTATTCGTATGGGTTACTCTTTCGGTCTCACTGACCACTTATTTCATTAATATTTTATGAACCGTCAATTAAGAGATTTCATGCTGTATCCTTATAAGATGATCTAGACTTAATTATATAGATACCTTGCAGTTGACTTAATGTCTTGTTTAAGGTTTGATTTAATGCTTTGATTTTGTTTGTGTTTTACGTCCTATTAGAATCCATGGTTATTTAAGGACTTATTTTGCCGAGCAGTGCCTCATCGAACTAAAACAAAGAAATGCACTGAAGAATTGACACATTCCCTTTATACATGTACTATGATATAGAAAGCAATGTAGAAACTGTAATTAGCGTAATCATAATTTAGCGGAATGTTTTCAGTCTGAAAATGGCTATATAATATAAGATTATCGCATTCTCAGTTCTCATTGTGCAATTTCTCAGTCCGCGACTTTAGCCACTAGTCCTATGCCCATGACTAGTAAATTTTGGTTCGGACAAGTGGGAAGTCCTTGAATTTCAATACATTTGTTAATATAAACACTGCATTTTGCTTGTCCGGATTAGTGCTTAAAAATATTAAAGTCACCGACTGATTTCTCTTAAAATTCCTGCAGAAAATGATTCATCAATGGTATTGATAACACAGAAAAAGTCCCCAGGTTATCGGAATTTTTAATATACAGTCGAACACCATTGTCTCTAAGTCAATGGGACCGTTACGAAAAAAAAAGTTTTCCATGTATTTGAGTTACGCGAGTTAGAATGTTAGTGAAAAGTTTGGTTTGGACCAAGGAAATATTTCGAATGATTTTTGGTTTTGGTTTAATTTGTTTTACGTCCTATTAACAGCCAGGGTCATTTAAGGACGTGCCAGGTTTTGGAGGTGGAGGAAAGCCGGAGTATCCGGTGAAAAACCACCGACCTACGGTTAGTACCTGGCAACTGCCCCACGTGAGATTCGAACTTGCAACCCCAGAGGTGGAGGGCTAGTGGTAGAATGTTGGAAAACCTTAACAACTCGATCACCGCGGCCCCTTCTAATGAAATGAGTTTTCAAGTGATACAAGTTCAAGATAACGAGATTTGACTTTAGAAGATAAATTATCGCGTACATTAAATTGAACAAGTACATGTAGTTGTGCTCAAATTGAATTGGCTACTGATTGAATCGTTGAATGTTACAATGACACCTGTGTTACGGATAGGTATTGTCAGTAATAGACAATCTCCCATGTTTATCAATGTTTTTACACTCCAGTTCCTATATAAATAATACAGGAATTGATGAGTCTGGGGGGCGTGACTGTTGTCGGAAATGGTATGAATTATACATCTGACAATGTACGAGTTCACAAGGGGCGCCTGTCATCCTCGTGTAAATATTTCATAGTTAATAATTATGTCCTTACGAGTAAACCAGCACTGACTGGAGACTATTTACTTTAGTACCATTTTTCATCCCTTCCTATCAAAACGAAATGGATATGTTTTTCATTTTTTCCCCAGTCTGTCACCCATGATTCGTAGACCAAATCGTTACCAAATTTGGTAATGGTTGTGTAATGCTAAATGTTTAGGTCAGGTTTGAACATGATGAGAATCTACATCAATTTTTAATGAAGTTTAAAGCAATTCACGATTCCTGAGTCATAGATACCAAAGGGAGTTTATGGTAATATCTTTGTCTTTAGTTCATAAATGATCTGAATTCTTGCATAAATAAATTTAACAACGATACCTCCATTCTGATTGGTTGAGGTTTTTTCGGAAGGCATCTCTTTTGTGTTTAAGTGTTTTATGATCGATGGTAATGTATTGCTCCTGATTCCTTGAATCGGTCAAAGTTTTGCTCTACAGCAGGGCTTCGTTTAAGTACTCGTCCACTTGTCTGGACGAGTGGAAATGCCCCGGTGCCGAGTGGGGTCCTGCTTACCACTCGTCCCCAGTGCCGAGTAAAATTGATTTGAAATAGTTGAAACAAAGTTGAAATAGATTTTATAATGATATAATTTGATTTAATGATAATGATGAAACAAGAGTTTAATAATATTGATGAAAATCAGCAATGATAATTATATAATTAAACGAAGAATGAAGTTTGATTAGAATTTTCTCAAATCAACTTCATGCTGAGAGATAACACGAGATGATGACATGCGCAAGTCACGTGATTCAGTCTTTAGAGTACACACAATGTTGAATTGAACATTGAGAGTAAATAAGGGTGGGTTAAAAATCTGTACGATGTACATATACATATGGGTGGGTGTAATCTCTCAGCATGAAGTTGATTTGAGAAAATTCTAATCAAACTTCATTCTTCGTTTAATTATATAATTTTCTCAAATCAACCATGCTGAGAGATCCCACGAGATTTTAGAGTCAATGCAACATTGTGCAAATAAAAACAAATAGACATCAGTACCATATCAACAATTGTATTCTCAAAAAAGGACAAGCATGACAATAAACACTTATCCTGATATGATCGCACCCAAAGAACTGTCTGCAGTTTGAGAACTGATGGCTTTATCATAGAATTTGAAAAAGGTATTATCCCTTTTCCATCCTGCAGCTGCCAAAATTTTGTCTAAAGGCAGGCCTTGTCTGGCTGCAGCACTAGTAGCAGCCGCTCTAGTGCTGTGAGCTCCGAAAACGTTTATGTCTATTCCAGCTTGAGCCAGCACCATTTTGATCCATCGAGATATTGTACTGCGACACACAGCCGTGTGTGGAGGCACAGTACTGATGAAAAGCTGAACTGTATCACCTCTTAAAGGTTTTGTCCTACCTAAGTATTCAACCATCGTTGTTAAAACACAGAGTGGTAGATTGCTGACAAACTTTTTTACAGTGATAGGTGATTGATGATTCCCTGGTTTTGATGTTTTTAACAGTTTATTGAAGTAAAGAGTCATACTTTCATGTACTTCATCAAGTACGACACAGTCAACACTCAAAGAGTGTAAAGATTGACCCCGTTGTCCAGTAACTAGCGCTAGCAACATAACTAATTTATATGTTAAAAAGTTTAATTCTAGTCTATCTACTGGTATCCAAGTTTTTAACAAATCTAAAACTATATTTACATCCCACGTTTGTGTATAACGTGGAAGACTTGGCCTGTTAGTGAATATGCCTTTAAGAAGTCTGCACACAAGTGGGTGATTTCCAATAGTCATAGTTCGATTATAAAAATCCAAAGAGCCTAATGCACTTCTTGCAGTGTTCAATGCACTGTATCCCAATCCCTGATCATACAAAGAAGTAAGAAACTGAAGCACCTGCATCACATTGTCAGATGGGTTAAATGGAGTAATCTCCCTTTGTTGGCAAAAACACATCCATCGTTGGAGATATGTCCCATATTGTTTTTGGGTAGACGTCCTCCAAGACGCTGTGATGAGATCGGCAGCTGAGTCTGGTACTCCTTGACTTTGGAGGGCTG
Organism: Mimachlamys varia; assembly: GCA_947623455.1. Taxonomy (NCBI): domain Eukaryota; kingdom Metazoa; phylum Mollusca; class Bivalvia; order Pectinida; family Pectinidae; genus Mimachlamys; species Mimachlamys varia. The sequence goes on from OX392540.1 coordinate 34,079,507, forward strand.
ACCTGACACTGGAAAAACACCCAGTCGCATTTTCGGCAAAGGATGTTTCCTGTGGAGTTGGGTTGGATGTTCCAGGGTTTTGGAGGATACGGGGAGTATGAAACTCGGTCCTGCTACCATCCTCAATAGAAATGGGAACCACACCTGAGTCGGCCATAGTGGAGCCACCAGAATCATGAACTCTGTCTTGTCCTTGTCCACTTTCTGTAGCACCCCGGGAAGTATGCTGAAAGGAGGGTAAGCATATGAATTAGGAAAATTCCATTGCAGTGTAAAGGCATCAACAGCAAAAGCTTGAGGATCTGGTAAGTAAGACACATACTTTGGTAACTGGTAATTGAGTCTAGATGCAAAAAGGTCTATAGTCATGTCCCCATACTCTCTACCAATAGCACTGAATACATTCTGTCGTACTTTCCATTCCATGTCATCTGACAAATGTCTGGACAGAGAATCTGCCTCGATGTTTGATACACCAGGTATATGTGCTGCTGTTAACCAAATCTCTCTTTCCATGCACCAGCACCAGATTTTTCTGGCTAGCCAATGTAGGTCTTCACATCGGCCTCCCATGTGTTGAATGTATGTCACTGCAACCATATTATCCATTTGTAACCTAATATGAACCTTGCTCATCACTGAACAGACACTTTGTAAAACAAGGAAAGCAGCCTTAAGCTCTAACACATTAATGTGATCATTCTTTTCAATGTAGGTCCAATGACCACCAGTATGTATGTTAGAGTCATGCATGATCCCACCCCAGCCTGATTTGGAACTGTCTGTACTAATGAATATGCTGGGTGGTGCTCTATCGAGGCGTTTCTGTGCATGGTTGAGATTGTCTATCCACCACTGAATATCACTCAAGCTCACACGCGATAAGCGAACTTTGTCATCAAAGTTGCCCCGACTAGTCTTAAGGGCTGTGTCTTTCTCTCTCTCCAAAGTCTTGTAATAAAGTGGGGCATAATCAACTGCGGGTTCTGCAGCCACAAGTTTCCCTACCAAGATGGCCAAGTCTCGAATGACGACTATTTGTTTCCTTTTCAATGTCTCACATATCCCAATAATGTTGTGTATTTTCTCTGCCGGCAGAGACACTGTCATGTCAATCGAATTCAACACAAACCCTAGAAAAGTTATTTTCTGTGTAGGTACCAACACTGATTTGTCTGGGTGTATAGTTAAACCCAAATTGTCTACAAGTGTCACAGTGTCATACACATTGCGTTCACAGTCTGCCTGTGAATCTGAGACAAGCAAACTATCGTCCAAGTAAGCCAGATTGGTATGCCCTTTTTTCCGTAATGTAGCAAACACTGGTTTCATTAACTTAGTGAATGTACGGGGGGCAGAAGCTAAACCATTTGGTAAACATGTGAACTGGTAAAGAGAATCTCTCCATTGAAATTTGAGATACTTTCTGAAACTCTTGTCAATGCTAACTGAATAGTATGCGTCCTTTAAGTCAATAGAAGCAAACCAACAATCTTTTGTAATCAGACGAAGTGCTGTTTTGATTGTATCCATCTTAAAATGTAGCGTTTCTACAGAAATGTTCAAATTTTTCAAGTTCAGAATAAGTCTTTGTGAGCCATCCTTTTTGAGTCTAGTAAATATAGTGGAAAAATAACCATCTGTATTATCAACCTGTTCTATGACTTTTTTCTGTAAGAGTTTCTCAATTTCAACATCCAAAATCTTCAATTTCTCTGCAGGATATTGCATTTGCCTAGGTTTTAAAAACTTATCCGGTAAAGAATTAAAGTCAATAAAACAGCCTTTCACAAAACCCAAGATTTCCTGGTCTGAGGTCAGTTCCGTCCAGCGAGATAGAAAAAACTGTATTTTTCCTGCTATGAAGTTAGCTGGTGTGTTGGAAAAAGAACTGTTTATACCTACATCAACCGAAATGTCTTCTTGACTTAGTTCGTCCTCTTGGCTGCTTTGTGAGTATTTGGCGGCCTCGCATTCGAGTTCTTTCCTCCTAAAAAAGGAGCCGAAGTTTGGTTTCGTCCCTGGCTGTTAGCTGCCCCTCCTTTTTTGAATTGGTTGTAGGCAGGCCTGCTCTGAAAATGTCCTCTCTGCTGAGGATAGGGTTGATACCGAGGCTGAAACTGTGGTCTTTGTTGATGTCTATGGGTCTGGAACCTGGGTCGACTGGAGGAATTTTTGTTTTGTCCAAGTTTGTTAGTGATGTTTCTTGCATCAGTAAGATCTTTCACTCGCTTCTCAAGATCATCCCCAAACAATTGGTCAGTGACAGGGGTGTCATCACTACAACAAAATCAATAATATCATGAACAGTATGTCTGAATATGACATATACATGTAAACCATAATTATAAGTGTATTGTAAAATGGGATTATGCAAACCTGCACCCTTCAAGACATACACTATATGAATATTATACTGTACATGTTCTAATAAACTATTGCTAAAAATCTGCACACGAAATTATTGAATCAACTTACCTGCAAAGTTCTTTGTATGCAGTTTGTAGCTGCGGCTGAATAGCCTCCCTTCTCCTGAAGGTAATGTCTGTAAAGAGCAATTGTGACAGTTTAAAACTGTCCATGGTCAGCTGTAAACATTGCTGTAGTTCACCGTCAAAAACGGGACGTCTGCTCTTTTTAGCACTGTTAAGTATATCCATTAACTGTATTAATGGATACGTCATCGCACAGACATTGTTCTGGCAGATCTGTGAGGCCAAATCTGTATCTCGAGCACTCCGAGACATACTTGTCCATATGCTCTTGTTTACTCTCGGAGTTTTGATCGTCGGACAATTCTCCGGCCTCAGGTATTTGTCTAACAGAGCTTTCTTTTTCTCTTTTGGGACCTTAGAACGGAATCCCGAGGACACTGCTTGAGCGAGATCCTCGCTGACTTTAGGTCCCGTTTTCTCCTCGTTGTCAAAAAACGAGCTCATGTCCGCTAAGAGATCGTCTACAATCTCTGGACCACTGGGCACAGCAGTAGCCTCAACAAAGTCATCCAACCGGTCGTGAGTCGCATTGTTATCGATGCTTGAAGTCCGATCCGGTTCTGGGTCTTCCGGGACATATCTGTTGATGCCAAGTTGGCTCTCCGTCATAGCCTGTGCCATGTGTTTAAAGAAAACACTGAAGTCCGCCATGTTGGGCAGTCCCGCACCAACGGTAGGAATACCTGCGCGAGTAGGATGCGCGGTAGCACTTGCTGACGTCACTCCGCTAGATGAGGATGCCGGAAGTGGAGCACTGTCATGGCGACTCCCAAAATTTTGTACCGTGGCTTCTGTGACCAAAACTTCGTCTCCCTGAGATAGAATTATCTCATTAACACGGGAGGAATTGAATTCGGGAGAAAATATGGCAGAATTGCCAATAAAGTCAGTGCGCAACCCAGAATTGGGCGGTGTGACGGTTAAATCGTTTAAAACGATCTCTGGCGCTGAAGACCCAGAATTGGGCAAATCCGCCATTTTGAAGCCAAGAACTTCCAACAAAAGTAAACAAACCCACGTGCGCCGCACGTGTACAAAGTTTGTGAAATCCAGGCGAATCCCAAAACGTCACTTGGTATTTCCTCAGAAAATTAGTAAGAAAAGGTAGCGAAGTGATACCGTGATCAGGCAAAACGTGAGTAAAAAATCCAAGCAAAACGAAATCCGTGTAACTGAATCTAAAACAAGCGTATGTACTGAATCACGTGACTTGCGCATGTCATCATCTCGTGGGATCTCTCAGCATGGTTGATTTGAGAAAATCAGTTTCAAGATGATGAAGTTCCAATTATGATTTGAAAGTACAAGTATGGACATACATGTAACAATGAGCAACTTGATATATATAAAACAAACATTTAATATTGGAAATTGTCATCTTTTAATGATATTATATAATCGACACATTTTATATCTTTTAAATCAATAGCAAAGAATTTGAATATATGCTATAATTTTATATTCCGTAATTAATTAAATTCCAACAACCAATCTGCTTTGTTTGATCTACACTGTATATGGTGCCTGGTAAAATTTGGAGGTGCCGAGTGAGTTTTCGGTAGCCACTAGGCACAGTGCCTAGTGGAAGAAAAAAAATAATCTAAGCCCTGTACAGGCACAGCCCCCGGTTTCATCAACGTTCCTTAACTTAAATATCTCCATAGGAAAGCATTACAGAATTTAAGGAAAGTTCCTTCACTAGGGATTTTCCCCGCAAATTCTGTAATGCTTTCCTATGGAGATTCTTAAGTTAAAGAATTTCCGTAAGTTAAGGAATGTTGATGAAACTGGGGCCTGTTTAATGTATTTTGGGAAATGCTCGTTAGAATATTTAGATCTCCAAATTCAACAGAAATATGATTGAGTATTTATACCCCTGCAACGAAGTTAAAGGGGTGGGGGGTAAACTGGAATCAGGTTGTCCATCCGTATGTAGACACAAGTTTGTCCGGCTAAGCATTCGCTCAATTTTCAATGGATCTTTTAAAATTTTGTGAGAATAGACAGTACAGTATGAAGATTTGCCCCCTGAAGTAAATTTGATTTTTGACTCTTTTTCAGAAAGTTATTCCCCTTTTTATGTAAAAAATTACCACAATTTTGTCCGGCTATGAATTCACTCAGTTTTCAACAGATCTTTTTAAAAATTTTGTGGCAAAAGACAGTACAGTATGAAGATGTGCCCCTCATTTGTTGTACAAATAACTTTAAGGGGGCGGGGGGTATGAGTTGGCCCCAGACGACAGTTCTAGTTTCAATTGGTTATAATTTTGGTTTAATATGCCGTAATCTGTCTACAATGTAAGTTTTGATTCATACTTTGTCACTGTGTGTGTGAATTACTTTCCAGCCCAGCACCAATTTTGAGATCAGTCCCCGTTTTTTGAGGGTATATGTAGTTTGTGCTTTGTCAGCGCATTCATGCATGTGTCTGTCTGTTATATGTCCAGCTGCTGTATCCGTATAACTGCCTCCTCCACACATTTTGAAGTTTAGGGCTGGTCTCTTTAACCTGCCTCACAGTGAGCCATAGACAAAATCTCAAATGCTGAAGTTCATATTGACTCAAATGTATTACCACAAACCACATTGAAACGCTTCAACTCTTCCAACTCCAAAGTTGGAATAGTTCATGAGAATCGAAACTTTAGGGGTGAATGAGTAAGCTGTTTCGGTGAGACTTAACTCAATGTCGATGTTGATGAAGGGACTAGGTCAGGGTTTGCAATGGGAATTTCATAAATGGGGTCCTTTCCTAAATAAACGGGGTCCTTCCTCATAGTTTGAATAGGAATCCTGAAAATAAGTGGGGTCCTTTTCAGTTTCTATGCTTGAAAAAGATAAAGGGAAGGCTTCAACGCAAACCCTGTAGGTACTTTTCTGGTCTTGACTTCCTCTGTGTCAAGATTTCCTCGCGGACCGTGGATCATGTTCCTGTTTTGTGCTGACTTTTAAATTACTGCAGATTTTGAATGTCCCATTTTGTATTTGATTATTGAAAAATCGAACTTTAATGAAGTTTTTATTTTGTATGAAAATGTTCATATGCAAGACTAAGAAAAATTATTTCTAGTAACTCTGGTTTTTCGTTATGAGCTTTGATGTGCTGTTACTTATATACAAATGTAAATCTATGTTTACTATACCTTTCTGTCTCTCTACTTTCTTGATGTGACTGGATTTACTCAATTTTGTGAGACTAAATTATACAACAGAAAGTGAAAATATATACACAATTATGTACATGTATTTTCCCTAGGAGAGCCTTTTTACACGAGGACACTGAATTGAATCATATAGAGACTGACCCTGCATGGGGCTCCCCACCCTCAATTAATAGTCTTTTGATATATTTAATGGGGGAAATCTGTAAAAAAAAAATAATTTTATACAAATTTTAAGCTTGTGGGCGGACAGCATTCTTAGTTTTATTTTGTCAACACAACATGCATGGGTTACCTAAACACTCTCATATGGTGAAGATATACATCAATCGTGCAGTTGTCTGGTACCCTGGTTCTGGTTCTACCCAAGCCCTAGCTAGGCATATATAGCTATGCCTGACTGAAATAAAATCATCTCGTACCCAGGTTCACGAAAGCGATAGTTTCGCGTGACCGAAATGAAGTAATCTCCCACCCTGCTTCACCTGGCTGCATATATAAAGTTATGCTTGACTGATAAAATCAAGTTGATCAAGTACAAAACGCACAAGTCCTCATGATCAAATTGCTGCAAGTTCAATACAGATACTTAATTATATACTAGGGCCCTGTAAGGAAGAGGTTTCATTGATGCCCTCTAGTGGTCACTGGGTCAATCTCAGAATGATCATTGAATAAAAAAGAACTCTCTTTCTGAAATTTGACAGTGTGATATGTGCAATATAGGTTTAATTTTTATGCCCCCCACAATGATATGAGGGGGCATATAGTGTTACCCATGTCCGTTGCGTCCCGTCCCGTCCCATGGTAATGTAACAAGCTTTTTTAGATAACTACTGATCCGATTGTCATCAAACTTCGCATACGTAATAAGCATGAAGAACTAATTTCATATGGGGGAATGGGGCATTGACTGTATGTCTCACAGACATTTCTAGTTTTTCTGAAATCAAGGTTAAAGTCATCGTACCAATAAACCAACCATGAGGGTACACATGGAAGTTGGCTTATATATTTAATATATTTTTTTGAAATTTGACATATGGTGATAGGCTTTGATTGTGGGTTTAGCATTTCTAAGGTCAAGGTCAAAGTCCCTGAACCAAAAATAACCATGGCATGGGTCCAGGGTTTCGGGTAAGCAGCAAGACACTTGACATTACCAGTTGTTGATTGTGTTCTAGGAAACGGCAGTGCTTTTGACTGATATTGAAATTAAGGTTGTATTTAAGTGTTCAGGGTTTGAATTTAACACTCGCACACTCGCCAAATGTGAGTTGATTTCTGAAATTGCAAGTAGAAAATTATTGTACTTGTATTTTTAGGCGAGTGGGTATAATGCCTGCTAAAGGTGTTATATTATTCCAATCTGTACACGTGTCAGAAAACGTCATTGAAAGTATAAAACGAATCATGAAATGAAACCACACATACAAACACAAATAGGGCAATGTCTTAAAAAGTTATTTGATCACAATTATACAACTATTTTATTTTACATTTTACACCTTGACAAAAAAATACCGGTAAGTCAATTTTCTGAATTAGATTGTAAGTTAGACTGATTCAGAACGCATTGTAATACTTTTATTATCCCCTTTGAAATTGCAAGCAAGTTTCTAATTTGGCGAGTTAAAATTTAACCCACTCGCTATCGGCACAAGATGTGAGTTGCTAAAAAAGTAAAATTCTACCCCTGGTGTTATTCTGATTGATAATTAATTGATAATTTATGATCAGTGATTTTGCCTCTATGATTAATCAATCCTGAATGATCGATCATGGTTTGACTATAACTTGAAAACTTTTACTATAGAAGGAGGATTTGTCCGTCTTACCATTACCTTAACAACAGGTTTAACCTCAAACTACATTTACAAATATCATTTCTGAGTAGATGAAAAGTACCCACCATATAATAATTACTCCCTGTAATCGTCATACGCATGGAACATTCAGAGAAAGTGTTTTCCTCCTGCCCACACAACTCCAACAACCCAAGTGGAGTATAAAATGGTCTGAGGTGGGTGTTGCAGTATCTGTGCTGTAGCATTCAAGTGAGGTGGCACTCTAAAAGATGCCGTTGGAAATGCGATCCCACTACAAACAGCAGACAACTCATCTCCAACACACACATACATACACACACATTTGGAGATTTTAGCCAGGTGGTATAAGACAAGTAGTTAGCACATGATAAGGAAGCTGATCTGGGAACTCCTCAGAATTGTATATGATAGAATTGTATGTGCTATTTGTATTGATTGTATAAGAATTGTATATCTATGTCCTGTAAAGTGTTTTAGAGTGGCCTATGTTAGCTAGATAGGGCGCTATATCAAATGTTGTATATTATTATTACTCTGATGGAATCCTTCCCTATTTTCTTTTTGTTTTATGATCAATCTTTAATCATCAACCATTCAGGAAAAAGTGATGATATACCGGAGGTTTGAAGTGACTCCCAATACTAGGCCGGCATTGTCTGCCTTTTGATGATTTTGATACACAGAAAACATAAGACAGAAATAGAATCGGAAGGAATTTATTATTAGGATACAAGATTGGTGTATCAACTACCTGTATAATGTATTTAATTTCCACCCACATTCCATCATATCCCTTTCAGACAGTCACTATCTCATATTACTATTATTATTTTCTTGATCTCGTGTTCTCTGTAACTGTATACTTAACCCCAATCTCCATCTCATTAAAAAATAAACCATTTTCTTATTCATGCACACAAATGTACATATATCTTGCTTTTTACTCCTCACCCAACATCCCTCTGCACCTCAATTACCTCCCCTTTCTCTGTTTTGTCATTTCTATATGTTTAAATCTTCATATTGTCTTGTCTCTGTGTCTGTCCTGATTTGGTTAGGGTTCCAGTGTGAATAAGGGAGTCTCTTGCTGTACCTGTCTTGTCCCTGTGTGTCCGTCCTGATTTGGTAAGGGTTCCAGTGTGATTTAAGGGAGACTCGGGCTGTACCTATCTTGTCCCTGGGTCCATCCTTATGTAACTACATGTATTGTATTCATTCTTTTCCATCAAGGTCTTCTCATTGACTGTCCCCCTATTGTGCCCTGTATTTCTGCAAGTCAAAGCTCCTGTTTTTAACTCCACCTTTCTATATTCTTGTCTATGACTTCTCATTGACTCTCCCCCTATCGTGCCCTGTATTTCTGCAAGTCAAAGCTCCTGTTTTTAACTCCACCTTTCTATATTCTTGTCTATGACTTCTCATTGACTCTCCCCCTATCGTGCCCTGTATTTCTGCAAGTCAAAGCTCCTGTTTTTAACTCCACCTTTCTATATTCTTGTCTATGACTTCTCATTGACTCTCCCCCTATTGTGCCCTGTATTTCTGCAAGTCAAAGCTCCTGTTTTTAACTCCACCTTTCTATATTCTTGTCTATGACTTCTCATTGACTCTCCCCCTATCGTGCCCTGTATTTCTGCAAGTCAAAGCTCCTGTTTTTAACTCCACCTTTCTATATTCATGTCTATGACTTCTCATTGACTGTCCCCCTATCGTGCCCTGTATTTCTGCAAGTCAAAGCTCCTGTTTTTAACTCCATCTTTCTATATTCTTGTCTATGACTTCTCCTTGACTGTCCCCCTATCATATCCTGTATTTCTGCAAGTCAAAGCTCTTGTTTTTAACCCCATCTTTCTATATTCTTGTCTATGACTTCTCATTGACTCTCCCCCTATCATACCCTGTATTTCTGCAAGTCAAAGCTCCTGTTTTTAACTCCATCTCTCTATATTCTTGTCTATGACTTCTCATTGACTCTCCCCCTATTGTGCCCTGTATTTCTACAAGTCAAAGCTCCTGTTTTTAACTCCATCTTTCTATATTCTTGTCTATGACTTCTCATTGACTCTTCCCCTATCGTGCCCTGTATTTCTGCAAGTCAAAGCTCCTGTTTTTAACTCCATCTTTCTATATTCTTGTCTATGACTTCTCATTGACTCTCCCCCTATTGTGCCCTGTATTTCTACAAGTCAAAGCTCCTGTTTTTAACTCCATCTTTCTATATTCTTGTCTATGACTTCTCATTGACTCCCCCCCCCTATTGTGCCCTGTATTTCTACAAGTCAAATCTCTTGTTTTTAACTCCATCTTTCTATATTCTTGTCTATGACTTCTCATTGACTCTCCCCCTATCGTGCCCTGTATTTCTGCAAGTCAAAGCTCCTGTTTTTAACTCCATCTTTCTATATTCTTGTCTATGACTTCTCATTGACTCTCCCCCTATCGTGCCCTGTATTTCTGCAAGTCAAAGCTCCTGTTTTTAACTCCATCTTTCTATATTCTTGTCTATGACTTCTCATTGACCCCCCCCCCCTATTGTGCCCTGTATTTCTACAAGTCAAAGCTCCTGTTTTTAACTCCATCTCTCTATATTCTTGTCCATGACTTCTCATTGACTCCCCCCCCCTATTGTGCCCTGTATTTCCACAAGTCAAAGCTCCTGTTTTTAACTCCATCTCTCTATATTCTTGTCTATGACTTCTCATTGACTCTCCCCCTATTGTGCCCTGTATTTCCACAAGTCAAAGCTCCTGTTTTTAACTCCATCTTTCTATATTCTTGTCTATGACTTCTCATTGACTCCCCCCCCTATTGTGCCCTGTATTTCTGCAAGTCAAAGCTCCTGTTTTTAACTCCATCTCTCTATATTCTTGTCTATGACTTCTCATTGACTCTCCCCCTATCGTGCCCTGTATTTCTGCAAGTCAAAGCTCCTGTTTTTAACTCCATCTTTCTATATTCTTGTCTATGACTTCTCATTGACTCTCCCCCTATTGTGCCCTGTATTTCTACAAGTCAAAGCTCCTGTTTTTAACTCCATCTCTCTATATTCTTGTCTATGACTTCTCATTGACTGTCCCCCTATCGTGCCCTGTATTTCTGCAAGTCAAAGCTCCTGTTTTTAACTCCATCTTTCTATATTCTTGTCTATGACTTCTCATTGACTCTCCCCCTATCGTGCCCTGTATTTCTGCAAGTCAAAGCTCCTGTTTTTAACTCCATCTTTCTATATTCTTGTCTATGACTTCTCATTGACTCTCCCCCTATCGTGCCCTGTATTTCTACAAGTCAAAGCTCCTGTTTTTAACTCCATCTTTCTATATTCTTGTCTATGACTTCTCATTGACTGTCCCCCTATCGTGCCCTGTATTTCTGCAAGTCAAAGCTCCTGTTTTTAACTCCATCTCTCTATATTCTTGTCTATGACTTCTCATTGACTGTCCCCCTATCGTGCCCTGTATTTCTGCAAGTCAAAGCTCCTGTTTTTAACTCCATCTCTCTATATTCTTGTCTATGACTTCTCATTGACTCTCCCCCTATCGTGCCCTGTATTTCTGCAAGTCAAAGCTCTGGTTTTTAACTCCATCTCTCTATATTCTTGTCTATGACTTCTCATTGACTCTCCCCCTATTGTGCCCTGTATTTCTGCAAGTCAAAGCTCTGGTTTTTAACTCCATCTCTCTATATTCTTGTCTATGACTTCTCATTGACTGTCCCCCTATCGTGCCCTGTATTTCTGCAAGTCAAAGATCCTGTTTTTAACTCCATCTTTCTATATTCTTGTCTATGACTTCTCATTGACTCTCCCCCTATCGTGCCCTGTATTTCTGCAAGTCAAAGCTCCTGTTTTTAACTCCATCTCTCTATATTCTTGTCTATGACTTCTCATTGACTGTCCCCCTATTGTACCCTGTATTTCTGCAAGTCAAAGCTCCTGTTTTTAACTCCATCTTTCTATATTCTTGTCCATGGCTCTTTCCTTCTTTGTTGAACTTGTTTGGATAACTTTTTTATAATTGCAAATATTAATCATAAATGGTAGCTTTAGAAAATCAAGAGAACTGATTAAGACAATTATTATATTGCAAATTACTGATTCTTTCAAATTAACGATTCCCAAACAAGGCTAAATTCTGGATTTGCATCCCAGATAAATTATTTTTGACAACAGTGATTACTCTTTATGAAGGAAAATTGATCGGTTCACATTTAGAGTTGGTTATTATGATGAATAGAATCGATTTAATGCCAAGGTTAAAACAAAGTGTTTTGACATCCATATATGCTGTTGTTACACAAGCCTTGTGGCACTAAATTTCCTTCTGATCGTCTCTAGTGCTTTATTATACAGACCCGAAAAATACCCACACATCTCAAACCCGCCCTAGGTCAAGGTCATCATTTCTATAAATAGACATATATTCACAATGCTCTAGCACTTTTATTTCTTGTGAAATTTTCTGAAAAATTATACAAAGGTTAATAAGCACCACAATGTACCAAAATCAATATCATCGACATGTTTGTTTTTCAACTCTAAGGGTCCAAGGTCAAAGTCAACGTCACTATAAATAGAAAAGTGTTGCCTGATAAGGTCAACTGTTTGCTTCAGGTGACGTCAACTCTTTAGTTTGCATTACTTTGTTGATGGCTTGATTTCTAGAAAACTAATTTACATAACAGCGTGGGCATACATTTCTTACATACGTCAGCGTGGGCATACATTTCTTACATACGTCAGTGTGGGCATACATTTCTTACATACGTCAGCGTGGGCATACATTTCTTACATACGTCAGCGTGGGCATACATTTCTTACATACGTCAGCGTGGGCATACATTTCTTACATACATCAGCGTGGGCATACATTTCTTACATACGTCAGCGTGGGCATACATTTCTTACTTACGTCAGCGTGGGCATACATTTCTTACATACGTCAGCGTGGGCATACATTTCTTACATACGTCAGCGTGGGCATACATTTCTTACATACGTCAGCGTGGGCATACATTTCTTACATACGTCAGCGTGGGCATACATTTCTCACATACATCAGCGTGGGCATACATTTCTTACATACGTCAGCGTGGGCATATATTTCTTACATACGTCAGCGTGGGCATACATTTCTTACATACGTCAGTGCGGGCATACATTTCTTACATACGTCAGCGTGGGCATACATTTCTTACATACGTCAGCGTGTTTCAACCTAAAATTAATTTAGTGAAAGTAAAGCAAAAACCAACAATTTGATTAGCTAGAAAATTGAAGATGAAAAATCCTGTCTTTTTATCGTAACGTCCACAGAATTGATAGGTTAACATTTCTGTGTGATGTTTGAATCGATTTGAAGTAGATTAATTTAATTGTTTTCTTTGAGAACGAAGCACTTCTTATTGCAGAGCATATTGTGTTAAATAAGGAAAGATGGAAAGACTGCAGGGTACAAAGGTCAATCCTTTGTATGTAGGGTTGAAGAGGTCAACCGGTACAAAGGTCACACGCATACGTTGTACATGTCGATGTCAATGAGTACAAAAGTCACAAGCAATTTGCTAATCACAATTGAAGAGTTGAAAAAGGACATTATGCGATTGGACTGGAAATTAAATTTACAATAGTCACATGCTAATTGTAGGGATCCGAAATAAAGGTCATCCAGCTCAAAAAGAGTGGAAAGGTCACAGAAATCAAAGGTCACATGCTAAACGTAGGTCATAATGAAAATTAAAAGTCGCAGGTAACAAAAGAGATATGCTAAATTATAAGGTTGAACATACACAGTTCAGCAAGTAAGAAATTTACATACAATATGTTACTATAGAGTGGAAAATTCAATGAGTTCAAAAGGTCATATGCTAATTATAATAAGATCGAAAAAAGGTTTCAAAGTACATCATGATATATTTACTATTGAGATAGAGAGGTCATTGGGTACAAGTAAACAGGAACGATCATCCAGTAAAAAGCCAAGGTTAAAAATGCACAGCCACTATATATATATATAATCATTAATTTCTTATAAGTAAAAAATCAACTTCACGCTCCAAAAATTTTACCTGTACAATCGGGCTGATGAAAAGTGCATATTTCAATATTAATGCTATATTGATATAATCTTGTTAGATACATGTATTGACTACATACCCGTTCACCCTCCCTCATTATGAGGGAGACTCCTTCATTTCGACCAAAATTTACAAATCTCCCTCACTCCAAGTCCAAACTCACAGAAACTCAAAATCTACATCCTGTGGTCAGATGATTTATTACTTAGTGTAGGGTATGTGTAATGACCATTACAGGTGTGTCTGGATCAAATGAATACTTTGTGAAGTTATTTTGATACATAATAAGGGAAAAACAACTTGAGCAATTCAGTACGTTTCAGTCGCATTCCACATACTTTCTCCCTCATTGGAAATATGGAATGAGGGAGATCTCCCTCATTGGAGGTTTCAGAGGTTAACACCTATGTGGCTATCAAACATTTTTTTTAATGGACAATTTGTCTTACCTTAAGTATGCTATCTTGATTTGCACTTAAGTCATTATTCCATAAATATTCATTTTACATGACTTGGACTGGCTTGATTTGAAAAAAAGGAAGGGCACTTTTTAAAAAACTTCATCTGTCCTATATATCTGGGTGTAAACAAAACCAAAAAGAGGCGATTATAAAAGATATATTGATTATTTTATACAATCTTTGATGAAAGAGAGAATTGAATTTTTAAGTTGGGTTTTAACACTGTGTCATGATCATATGTCAGTGATTTTCTGAACCTGCCTTAAAGGATATAAACAGTCGTTGACCATAAGTATTGTCGCACCTAACATTTTCCCGTTGACTTAAGTATATATCCTGGACGTCTCCCCTGACATTAATGTTAATTTCATGGAAATCGTTAATAAGGTCGAACTTCAAATAGCTTTGCAACGTATAATATTGAATTCAACATAACCCAGAAATATGTTCTGAAATAATTAATCTCTACTTAATTCTGATGTAAACCTAATTAAGTTGGTTAAAATCGGCCACACTGTTATTGAATAATGATATTTTCAAAATTAGTGGAAATGCACTTAAGTCTATGGGAAAATGTTAGGTGCGACAATACTTATGGCTAGGTACTGTAAATATATATTGTTCTTCACTACATTCAGTTGATTTGTTAATAAAGCATATGCTAATCGTGGATAATTCTTGCTCTTAAAACCTATGGGAGAATTGGAGGATTTTATGAAATAAGTTAAATTTCTATGTGATTTTCTATATAAAGTAATAATATTTTGAAATTTTAATGAGATTTTCAGGAAAAATATGGGTAAAAAACTCCAAATCTCGCCCAAAATTGATCCCTGACTAATTAATATAGATCATATTGATTGACAAATATTTAATTTCCACTCAGTCAAACATATATATTATCACATAACTGACCGGTTCATTAACTGACCCGTTTGTTTAATAATTTAATATGTCACTCGCCCAAAGGCTCGTGACATATTAAATTATCTAACATGTTAATAAATTCCATATTACATCGACACTCGTGTAAGATCCTCTATGTATGAAACACTGCACCATTTAAAATGAAAAAAAAGGTTTTGGGTCTACCGATTCTCTTCAAATTATGTCATCGGCTTGTTTTGATTATAGTTACTGAACATTTTGAAGATTTTAAAATCATCTTGTTTATTGGAGATACACAAAAGCGGGTAAGTTAAAAAATCAATGTTTGAGCTTTGATTCTTAAATAAAGGGCCTGTTGATATCTTGAAGTACAAATATACACAAAGCCACTCCTTGTTGTTCCTGATGATGTCACTCGTACGAGTAACCACGTGTCCACTTAAAGAAATATTCTGTGGTTTTATGTATACTACAAATCTCTCCTTTATTTAAGCCCCTCTGCAGTACACTGTCCAAGTGCATATTATACCTGTGTGTGTGCCTGTCGTGTGTAGACTTATAACCCTACAGTAATCACCTCTCTAGCCATTGGTAGCATCTGTCTGTCAGTTGTGTTTATCACACTATAACTACAACAGACAGAAAGCACTTGGTCATTCATTTGTACCGATCAAGTTTGAGTGATTAACTGACTCTTGAAGCTTGGGTTGTAAAAGTCTATACTGTACGTATTCTGTATAAAAGTAATAAAACTCTGTCCTAAACTCAATTTACCCCTGAAATTTCACAATGAATTCTTCCAATCTTTGGTTTGGAAGAGTTCTAATGTGTCTTCAGGGGTGAATAAGTTACAGTTAATCCCCACTTACTCGAACTTGTGGGGACCTGATCAATAGTTTGAGAATAACATGGTATTCGAGTAATTTGGACCGAATAAAATGTTCAACGAAAGAGGGGTATTCGAATGAAAGGTATTCGAGTAAACTGGGTTCGAGTAAAAGGATTTTTACTGTACATATGTAGTTTGTTTCCATGTTCACTTGCCACTATGATGTAACTTTATAATCACAAGCTTGCCAAAGTTCAACTGGTATTATTTTGTAATGAGAAAGAACACAAGATTATGATGGCAAATATTGTACATTGTACGTACACCATAGCTGAGGGAAACGAAAGTCACTGTTTCCCCTGAGGGAAACAAGAGTAACTGTTTCCCCTGAGGGAAACAAAAGTCACTGTTTCTCCTGAGGGAAACAAGAGTAACTGTTTCCCCTGAGGGAAACAAAAGTCACTGTTTCTCCTGAGGGAAACAAAAGTAACTGTTTCCCCTGAGGGAAACAAAAGTAACTGTTTCCCCTGAGGGAAACAAAAGTCACTGTTTCCCCCAGATTAGTCTTGATCATGTTTCACAAGGGCACACTATAAAATTTATGTAGGAAGAGGAACTGATTATGGGCTCCTGATTCCCAACTGAAACTGTTTAATATATATATAATTCATTAACAAAATTTGGAGTAAGCTTTTAAAAAGTTCCTTTGCAATTGTTCTATTTTCTTCCACCCAAAAATACAAGACAGTCCATCCAAAATTGGTAGATTAACAAAGTGGCATTAAAGGCCCAATATACGTTTTGACAAAAAACTTTTGACAAAACTTGAAGCAAAAATAAAGCCTACTAACTTTTTATATTTATAGATTTAGTTTAGATTAACTGATATCAGCAATATTCAAGATGGATTCTTACGCGGTTATCGGAACAGCAGCAGTTGAAACTCTGTATTTGTAAACACGCGTCCATTTTGAACTGTCTTCTAACTTGGGTTTGTTGTTGAAGTGGGCCCCACCTGAATTATTTTCCATTCTTTGGATTTTTTTGTCAATAGTTTCTTGTTGGTTACCGCTCAGGTTTACTTCGTTTTAGGCTTATTTTTGCATTGTTATCAACTGGATTTTTGTTCAGAATTTTTCAGAATCACCCAACATTTCCTGAAGTTAACATATATATTAATTGGGCCTTTAATTTTAACATGAGGTAACCATGGATTTTACTGTTAAAGATTGAATACTTGACTAGTACTGTACCAGAGGTTTTACTACCAGTCAATATTTCATTGTTAAGGATAAAGTTAACACTGGGGGTGAACATGGATTTTACTGCGGTACAATCCATTCAGGGGTCAAATCCTACATTAAGTATCTGTAAATATTTATTCAGTGAACGAAAAAAATCTCTAAAAGTAATAAATTCTTGTTATTGACCTTATTGGAAGGACTTTCAGTTCCAGTGTGTACACATTAGATCAGTGCATATTCGGTTCTAGGTAACACACCCTGGATCATCCTGACCCAGATTAAGTACACCTTATCACTGTAATCGGCACCTTATAATGCAGTAGCTTTTATTAGACCTGACCCGACCTAGTTGCCCTACATTTTTAGCTGTACATACATAGCTCTCGTTATCTTTGGATAGCATCCTATAAAGTCTATACCTTAAACTCTAGATCTTTATAATTGCTTTGATACAAACGTTTTTTCTCACCTCAGTTTTGGTTCTGATTAATATACATGTACTTATGTTGCTTGTCATTTTTGTCGTTTCAGGTAAGTGATCGGCTGGGATATCTCCCGCAGTGGTGGAGTTTGTTATGTACAGCGGGGGAGGTTACTGTACAAGTCGGTGATCACTGATGCACTTCCAGTTCACAAACCTCTGGTAAAAGATAGCAATTGGGCGATGAAATGAATGATAACCTCGGCAGATCTGGGTTAGGACTTATTTTTCTATTTATTATTTTGCCCCAAACATATGCTATGTAACTTTCTGTGAAAGGTCAAGAAACTATGGTAAATGTGAAAAAATACTCATTGATTTTGTATGTACAGAGTGTTTAAGGGAATTCGCTAGACAGACAGATGAAGCAACATCTATTAAATACAGCAAGGTAAATAACCTTGTTTCTTTTTCGACCATAAAGGTAACATTTGTGACAAGAAAATTAATGGTTAGCAAGTTTTTTTTTCTATTAGAATGGCAATTTTCTGGCAGTTTTGAAGTTCATAACATATTTAAGCATTCTGTTTGGAAACATTCTTAATGAATATTCATTAGTGTTTCACAGACACAAGATGACCAAAAAAGGACATGTTGTTTGACAACTAGTCAGCTGATCTGCTGTCTGCGAGTGTGAAGCTTTGGCCTTTGTACGTGTACGAGAGAGACGTCAACTGTTGACAAATGTTTATGAATGATATATTCATGCGTATTTGTCTGACAAATGTTCAAAGATAGTGCCGAGACATTATTTGTCTTCGAAACAGACAGTGAAAACTGCTGGGGCGAGTGAGTCTGGTAGTTTATCCTTGTCAAGGGCAACTGTCTGTATCGGAAAAATGTTTGATTTCATAAACCAAGAAAAAAACCATTGACCCAAAGTTTGTACGACAGAATTTTAAATTTTGTTATGTCTATCTAAGGACTAGTTTTTGTTGGTATATATCAGAATATTAAATATCAATACATGTAGCTTAAATGTTTCTTATAGGCAGCCTCGGTCAGAACATGTTTTATTTCAACCCGAAACACTGAAGTATCATTGTGGGACTTCCCGAGGCTTTGTAGATGGGATATTTCAGTCATCCAAGGCTCAGACGTTTCAGCTGAAGTACCATTTTGGGAATTTTGTTTGGCATTTAGAATGCTATAAGGCTTATGTCTTCAAGAAATGTTGAATATCTTGGAAATGTCTTGTTTATAAAACAATGCATTTCAAGGAGGAATGGCTATTAAGGATTCTTGTGGAGTCTTTTTGAACATGGAAACAAGTATCATGTGATGATTTTGTAATGAGACATAGACAGGCAAATTGTAATCTTCTAGAGATTTTTAATCTAAATCAGTCAAAGACTTGCTCTTTGTGGTTACATTGTCAAAGACTACATGTTCATGTTGCCAAAAACCTTCAAACATACCTTCATACTTATATGGTCAAAGACTACATATTACATTGTCAAAGACTACATATTACATTGTCAAAGACTACATGTTTATGTTGCCAAAAACCTTCAAACATACCTTCATACTTATATGGTCAAAGACTACATATTACATTGTCAAAGACTACATATTACATTGTCAAAGACTACATGTTTATGTTGACAAAAACCTTCAAAAATACCTTCATACTTATATTATCAAAGACTACATACTTATATTGTCAAAGGCTACATATTACATTATCAAAGACTACATACTTATATTGTCAAAGGCTACATATTACATTGTCAAAGGCTACATACTTACATTGTCAAAAACTACATACTTATATGGTCAAAGACTACATACTTATATTGTCAAAGGCTACATATTACATTGTCAAAGACTACCACTTACATTGTCAAAGACTACCACTTACATTGTCAAAGACTACAACTTACATTGTTAAAGAATACATACTTACATTGTCAAAGACTACAACTTACATTGTCAAAGATTACAACTTAAATTGTCAAAGATTACAACTTACATTGTCAAAGACTACCACTTATATGGTCAAATAATACAACTTACATTGTTAAAGACTACCACTTACATTGTCAAAGACTACCACTTACATTGTCAAAGACTACCACTTACATTGTCAAAGACTACCACTTACATTGTCAAAGACTACAACTTACATTGTCAAAGACTACAACTTACATTGTCAAAGACTGCCACTTATATTGTCAAAGACTACAACTTACATTGTCAAAGACTACAACTTACATTGTCAAAGACTACAACTTACATTGTCAAAGACTACCACTTACATTGTCAAAGACTACAACTTACATTGTCAAAGATTACAACTTACATTGTCAAAGACTACAACTTACATTGTCAAAGACTACAACTTACATTGTCAAAGACCACAACTTACATTGTCAAAGACTACAACTTACATTGTCAAAGACTACAACTTACATTGTCAAAGATTACAACTTACATTGTCAAAGACTACAACTTACATTGTCAAAGACTACAACTTACATTGTCAAAGACTACCACTTACATTGTCAAAGACTACAACTTACATTGTCAAAGACTACAACTTAAATTGTCAAAGGCTACAACTTACATTGTCAAAGATTACAACTTACATTGTCAAAGACTACAACTTACATTGTCAAAGACTACCACTTACATTGTCAAAGACTGCCACTTACATTGTCAAAGACTACAACTTACATTGTCAAAGACCACAACTTACATTGTCAAAGACTACAACTTACATTGTCAAAGACTACATACTTACATTGTCAAAGACTACAACTTACATTGTCAAAGACTACAATTTACATTGTCAAAGACTACAACTGACATTGTCAAAGACTACCACTTACATTGTCAAAGACCACAACTGACATTGTCAAAGACTACCACTTACATTGTCAAAGACTACCACTTACATTGTCAAAGACCACAACTGACATTGTCAAAGACTACAACTTACATTGTCAAATACTACCACTTTCATTGTCAAATACTACCACTTACATTGTCAAAGACTACAACTTACATTGTCAAAGACTACAACTTACATTGTCAAACACTACCACTTACATTGTCAAAGACCACAACTGACATTGTCAAAGACTACAACTTACATTGTCAAATACTACAACTAACATTGTCAAATACTACCACTTACATTATCAAAGACTACATACTTTTATTGTCAAAGACTACCACTTACATTGTCAAAGACTACAACTTACATTGTCAAAGACTACAACTTACATTGTCAAAGACTACAATTTACATTGTCAAAGACTACCACTTACATTGTCAAAGACTACAACTTACATTGTCAAAGACTACAACTTAAATTGTCAAAGGCTACAACTTACATTGTCAAAGATTACAACTTACATTGTCAAAGACTACAACTTACATTGTCAAAGACTACCACTTACATTGTCAAAGACTGCCACTTACATTGTCAAAGACTACAACTTACATTGTCAAAGACCACAACTTACATTGTCAAAGACTACAACTTACATTGTCAAAGACTACATACTTACATTGTCAAAGACTACAACTTACATTGTCAAAGACTACAATTTACATTGTCAAAGACTACAACTTACATTGTCAAAGACTACAACTTACATTTTCCAAGACTCCATATTGACATTGTCAAAGACTACAGCTTACATTGTCAAAGACTACATACTTACATTGTCAAAGACTACAACTTACATTGTCAAAGACTACAACTTACATTGTCAAAGACTACATATTGACATTGTCAAATATTACAACCTACATTGTCAAAGACTACAACTTACATTGTCAAAGACTACATATTGACATTGTCAAAGACTACATACTTACATTGTCAAAGACTACAACTTACATTGTCAAAGACTACATATTGACATTGTCAAAGACTACAACTTACATTGTCAAAGACTACGTACTTACATTGTCAAAGACTACATATTGACATTGTCAAAGATTACAACCTACATTGTCAAAAACTACATACTTACAGTGTCAAAGACTACATACTTTCATAGTCAAAGACTACAACTTAAATTGTCAAAGGCTACAACTTACATTGTCAAAGACTACAACTTACTTTGTCAAAGACTACAACTTACATTGTCAAAGACTACCATTTACATTGTCAAAGGCTACAGCTTACATTGTCAAAGATTACAACTTACATTGTCAAAGACTACATATTGACATTGTCAAATACTACAACTTACATTGTCAAAGACTACAACTTAAATTGTCAAAGGCTACAACTTACATTGTCAAAGATTACAACTTACATTGTCAAAGACTACAACTGACATTGTCAAAGACTACCACTTACATTGTCAAAGACTGCCACTTACATTGTCAAAGGCTACAACTTACATTGTCAAAGACTACAACTTACATTGTCAAAGACTACCACTTACATTGTCAAAGACTACCACTTACATTGTTAAAGACTACAACTTACATTGTCAAAGACTACAACTTACATTGTCAAAGACTACCACTTACATTGTCAAAGAATACATACTTACATTGTCAAAGACTACAACTTACATTGTTAAAGACTACAACTTACATTGTCAAAGACTACAACTTACATTGTCAAATACTTCAACTTACATTGTCAAAGACCACAACTTACATTGTCAAAGACTACAACTTACATTGTCAAAGATTACAACTTACATTGTCAAAGACTACCACTTACATTGTCAAAGACCACAACTGACATTGTCAAAGACTACCACTTACATTGTCAAAGACTACCACTTACATTGTCAAAGACCACAACTGACATTGTCAAAGACTGCCACTTACATTGTCAAAGACTACCACTTACATTGTCAAAGACTACCACTTACATTGTCAAAGACTACCACTTACATTGTCAAAGACTACATACTTACATTGTCAAAGATTACAACTTACATTGTCAAAGATTACATACTTACATTGTCAAATACTACATACTTACATTGTCAAAGACTACCACTTACATTGTCAAAGACTACATACTTACATTGTCAAAGACTACAACTGACATTGTCAAAGACTACCACTTACATTGTCAAAGACCACAACTGACATTGTCAAAGACTACCACTTACATTGTCAAAGACTACCACTTACATTGTCAAAGACCACAACTGACATTGTCAAAGACTACAACTTACATTGTCAAATACTACCACTTTCATTGTCAAATACTACCACTTACATTGTCAAAGACTACAACTTACATTGTCAAAGACTACAACTTACATTGTCAAAGACTACCACTTACATTGTCAAAGACCACAACTGACATTGTCAAAGACTACAACTTACATTGTCAAATACTACAACTAACATTGTCAAATACTACCACTTACATTATCAAAGACTACATACTTTTATTGTCAAAGACTACCACTTACATTGTCAAAGACTACAACTTACATTGTCAAAGACCACAACTGACATTGTCAAAGACTACAACTTACATTGTCAAATACTACCACTTACATTGTCAAAGACTACCACTTACATTGTCAAAGACTACATACTTTTATAGTCAAAGACTACCACTTACATTGTCAAAGACTACCACTTACATTGTCAAAGACTACATACTTTTATAGTCAAAGACTACCACTTACATTGTCAAAGACTACAACTTACATTGTCAAATACTACATCTTACATTGTTTAAGTCTGCATTTGTACATTGTTAAAGACATTCATGCTTAATTTATTGCTCCGTATTTACGTCAGTGGAGTTCTATTGTATGCCATATATGACTGGTTTAATCACTATGGCACCTATATCTTAACCGTATGCTGTAGTTCTAGGACACTGTCTGGTCGTGCATTTTATTCATACCAGCTCTTTGATGATGAAAAACTTGTTTGCTATGAATCTGAATCACCATTTTATCAATCCATAAAACACTTTTTATGGTATCTGTTATTTGAACATGTTCGACTATTGGATTACATTCTTTCCAGAGATAAGTTTTACGCCAAGTTTTGCGCAGCAGTTGAATATTTATGCATAACTTGAGGGGAGATATGAATATATTTATTGAGGTTTGTGATAGCTAATACAAACTTGTTCCTGGGACATCATTTACATAAATGTATCCTAGTGATGTAAATAAACTAGTACAAGATAACGTTTGGAGACATATCCACCACGTAATTACGGCTGTTCTGACAATTTTGTAATGGATTCCGTGCAGTCCAAAATCACAGAAATAACCTGTACTGTACAAAAAAGATTGTCATACGGAAAAGATTCTTCATTTTGAAATCTAGTGACCTGATAAATCTGTTTGTCAATTTTTGTTGCGACATACAACATCTGTATGTCAAATGTTATGACATGAAATCCTTTTGTCAACTTTCACATTTTGTCAGAATATGTTTAAGACGTGACCTAAGACCAGTTTATCATACAGGGATGAAAATCCTCTTCCAAAAGGAGAAATTCCTCCTTTTTGATAATTTTGTTGTAATGTTAATTCTTTAGATTTCCCATTAAAACCTCTTAAAATATGAGTTTTCCTCCTTTTTCAAAATTGACTGTTTTCATCTAGCTGTGATCATGTATTTGTCCATGATATGGACTTTTAGCTCATAGTTTGTTCGAAGGACTAATGAGTTAATGGCACAAATACTGTTTGTCCTTAAGTGAATTTTGACTGGGGCATCCTTGGGCAAAGGGAACTACTATACTGAGCTCAGCATTATGGGAGTGGAACATTTATTGGTTCAACCATTGTCTGGAGGGTTTTTAATCAAATTTGATCCGGAGCATCCTTTGCTTTGGCAAGAAGTCTCTTTCTTGTATTATATGAATGGAGATCTTGTTTATGTCCATAAAAAATTGCAATCCCTTGATTAGGTGTTCATGTAATATTGAAAACGAGTTAACATTTCTATGCCCTCACCATGAAATGGGGGGCATATAGTGTTACCCATGTCGTCCCGTCCCGTCCCGTCCCGTCCCGTCCCGTCCCGTCCCGTCCCGTCCCGTCCCGTCCCGTCCCGTCCCGTCCCGTCCCGTCCCATCCCATCACATCCCATTGCTCCCGTCCCGTTCCGTCCGTCCCATGGTAACTTAACCAGCTTATTTAAATAACTACTGATCCTATTGTTATCAAACTTCACATACATAATACGCATGAAGAACTAATTGGGACAACGGCATTTATGTCTCACAGACATTTCTAGTATTTAAATTTCATAATAAACGAATTCAATAAAATTCAATAAAACATGAACATGGGCTCTATTTACTATATAGCTTGAGAAAGACGCCTTTAGGACTCACACAACTAAATCGGCCTATCACGAAGTGTTTCAGACGTTTGTAGTCCCTACTGAAAATTGTTCCGGCTAAGTACAGTGATTCTGAGTAATTTAGATAGGTAATTGTTGACCTATTCTGCATTGAATGAAATCTATAGATATTTAACTTTACAAAAATATATACTTTTGGTAGATTTTGATATGTGATGGCAGATTGATATGGGGTCAAAAGTCAGAGGGTGTTCCCGTCCCATTTCACTGGTTTGACATGTAAATTTCCGGTTGTCCAAAGCAAACGCCTGTAGCAAGCTAAAATGCCAGTAAACTCCTCATAAAATGCCCTTTGAAGCCTTTGTCATGTATGTATCTGTGAATCTAGGCAGTTGTCACAAGTGTTGAACTTGAAATATTAAAGTTATTAGCTCGAAAGCTTAGTAATAACACATTGTAAATTATTTAGTTGTGTGAGTCCTTTAAATGACTAAGGTATTTTCAATGATTCTCCTCTGTAACAGAAGATTCATTTTTCAGTACTGATCTAGACAACAGTATGATATCATGTACAGTGATGTGACACCAAAATTTTGTTCCTATACAATAACAAGACTCATTTGTTTTTAGTTGTATGTATGCTTCAGCGTTTATATTACACCATATTGCAAGGTAAATGGCCTGTGCTGCATATAATGTGTTATATTATGAACAATGCCACTACATGAAACTTAAAAATTGTGGAACTTAAAATGAAGGGGCTGCAGCTAACATATATATAAGTGTCTGCCTCTTGGAGTGGAAAATAACTAAAGCTTTGTGCAGATGAGTGGCAGAGATGTAACATATAATTAACTTCTGTCTTCATGCATGTGAGTGGCTGGACATGTTTTCGTAACATTGTTTGGCTTAAAGATCCCCATACCATTGCAAAAAAATATCTACTTAAGGATCCCTGTACCACTGCCAAAAACTGTAACATTAAGGATCCCTGTACCACTGCAAAAACTGTAACCTTAAGGATCCCTGTACCACAGCCAAAAACTGTAACCTTAAGGGTCCCTGTACCACTGCCAAAAACATATAATTTTAAGGATCCCTGTACCACTGCCAAAAACTGTAACCTTAAGGATCCCTGTACCACTGCCAAAAACTGTAACCTTAAGGATCCCTGTACCACTGCCAAAAACTGTAACCTTAAGGGTCCCGTAACACTGCCAAAAACATATAACTTTAAGGATCCCTGTACCACTGCCAAAAACTGTAACCTTAAGGATCCCTGTACCACTGCCAAAAACTGTAACATTAAGGATCCCTAAACCACTGCCAAAAACTGTAACCTTAAGGATCCCTGTACCACTGCCAAAAACTGTAACATTAAGGATCCCTGTACCACCGCCAAAAACTGTAACATTAAGGACCCCCCCCCTCCTACAATAAGATTTCCGCATGCTTACATCAGGGCCAAAGAAAGCGATTAATAGAAGTTTCTGACTAGAGGAGAAAATCTGTTTTCCACTTTCAAAATTCAAGCAATAATTCCAATTTCCTGTGAGTGCAGGTATTCTTTTCTGGTAATATTTCAATATTGTAATACAATTTGTCAAATAAATGCATCAAAAGGGTTTGAAGTGAAATTTTACTTAAAACTTTATTAGAGAGAAACCTTGAAAAGTGTTGAAATTAAATTACAAATTAAGTACTATTGTTGCATGAAGTTCATTGAACCCTTACAGTTTCAAAATACCTGAATCATTTATAAACCAGTCTTCGCTCATTTGCCCCTGAAATGTTATAATGAACTAGTCAAACCTTTGAATTGGAAGTATTCAAGTGTAATTTCAGGGTTGAATGATGAATGCAGTATCCATTTAGCTAGTCACAAATGACATGCATTTGTCTTTTTATCGAAATATTGTGGATGTGTACGGTAATACTGTGTTATGTGCCGTTGTGGCATAAGTTTGGATCCAGAACTACCTGCTTCACAAAGTAATTTCCTAATTCCCTGAAATACCACAGAACATGTCTACCTTCCTGTTGAAGAGGTTTTACAGATGCTAACAGAAGGTGCACTTTATTCTGAGATCTAATTCACAAGCCCAGTAAAAAATTGTAAACCTGTTCCTTTCCTATACATAGAATTCCCCCGTGGCATATCAAAGGTAAGGTTTGGTCATACTTTACCTTCATGAAACATGATTAATATCATAACACAAGGGCAATTTATATATGTTACACAGAAATAGAACAAAAACACAACAGTCTGTCAGGCCCACCAGCTATTCCTGTCTGCTTTAGTATCTCCGAAGTCAGGGGGAATAACTCTTACTGATTTATGTAATGGGGCCCGATGTGAAGGTGTATTTAACGGCATTCTGATTGGTTAATATATATGTTTTATTGAGAAACACACAAAAATTGCCAACAATGTATAAAAGTATGGTATGTATATGACCCTACTACTATACTGATTTTAAGTACCAGTTATATATAATGATGTGTTATATATTGACAGTACTAGAGTCTTCTTATAAACAAGATTTGTCTCCCCTTTGGATAGTTATAAATGTCAATCTCCATTGTGACATCAATATATTTCTTGAAAACAGATGTAAATATGCAGGAAATAGTAAATTTAAAACGCTGTTGCTTAGTAGCAATCTGTTGATGTACAAAAAGGGGAGGCGACTCTTGTGGAAGTGAAAAACAATAAATAGCTCTAGGGCACTAACTGACTGAACTTGCTGCCAAATTAAATCACTGGTCGATGAAATTTGAAAAAGAGAATTGGAATTTATCACTACACCTGTGCTGAGTAAATCATTATGGATCGAGATATGTAAGTTCTGCCTCTTAAATACTGTTATTGTAAAATACACTGTAAAACAAATAAAAATATTTCATAAATGTCTTAATTGCACAAAAAATGCACAATTTACGATCATCATGTAAAGATAGCATTTAAAATGAATTAAAAGGAACACGAAAATATTTTTTTTTGCACTTTTGCATAATTTCAAGTGTACAATAAAACCCTTGCGAGAGTTTAAGTGTCTGTTTCCTGACATTACAGACATGCACACTGCGCCTAGTTGTTTTAAATTCTAACTCCAGCCCGCAACTTCCCTACTTAATTACCACTACGCATAGGGATCCTGACAGTTAATACGGATCAGCTTCCAAAGATTTGTTAATGTAACAAGCCAGCTTATGAAGTAGCTCGCCATTTATGTCATTCATTATGAAAACGTACAGTGATACGTGAAACTTACAGTACATTAGTGTTTATGGATTAAAGCGAAATATCGACAGATTTTATAACCTAGTGGCATGGAATTAATGATGACGGTAATTGGCTTTGTTCCTGAAATAGCCTGATACATATAGTCAGATGCATAGAGGTACATTACGGTATTCTCTAGAGTGTACATAGTCAGATGTACAGATAACCATTATGGTATTCTCTAGAGTGTACATAGTCAGATGTACAGAGGTACATTACGGTATTCTCTAGAGTGTACATAGTCAGATGTACAGATAACCATTACGGTATTCTCTAGAGTGTACATAGTCTGATGTATAGAGGTACATTACAGTATATATAGAGGTACATTAGGGTATTCTCTAGAGTGTACATAGTCTGATGTATAGAGGTACATTACAGTATTCTCTAGAGTGTACATAGTCTGATATATAGAGGTACATTAGGGTATTCTCTAGAGTGTACATAGTCTGGTGTATAGAAGTACATTACAGTATTCTCTAGAGTGTACATAGTCTGATGTATAGAAGTACATTACGGTATTCTCTAGAGTGTACATAGTCTGATATATAGAGGTACATTACGGTATTCTCTAGAGTGTACATAGTCTGGTGTATGAAGGTCTATTACATCATTCTCTAGAGTGTACATAGTCAGATGTATAGAGGTACATTACGGTATTCTCTAGAGTGTACATAGTCTGATATATAGAGGTACATTACAGTATTCTCTAGAGTGTACATAGTCAGATGTATAGAGGTACATTACAGTATTCTCTAGAGTGTACATAGTCTGATGTATAGAGGTACATTACGGTATTCTCTAGAGTGTACATAGTCTGATGTATAGAGGTACATTACAGTATCCTCTAGAGTGTACATAGTCTGATGTATAGAGGTACATTACAGTATTCTCTAGAGTGTACATAATCTGATGTATAGAGGTACATTACGGTATTCTCTAGAGTGTACATAGTCTGATGTATAGAGGTACATTAGGGTATTCTCTAGAGTGTACATAGTCTGATGTATAGAGGTACATTACAGTATTCTCTAGAGTGTACATAGTCTGATGTATAGAGGTACATTACGGTATTCTCTAGAGTGTACATAGTCTGATGTATAGAGGTACATTACAGTATCCTCTAGAGTGTACATAGTCTGATGTATAGAGGTACATTACAGTATTCTCTAGAGTGTACATAGTCAGATGTATAGAGGTACATTACAGTATTCTCTAGAGTGTACATAGTCTGATGTATAGAGGTACATTACGGTATTCTCTAGAGTGTACATAGTCTGATGTATAGAGGTACATTACAGTATCCTCTAGAGTGTACATAGTCTGATGTATAGAGGTACATTACAGTATTCTCTAGAGTGTACATAATCTGATGTATAGAGGTACATTACGGTATTCTCTAGAGTGTACATAGTCTGATGTATAGAGGTACATTAGGGTATTCTCTAGAGTGTACATAGTCTGATGTATAGAGGTACATTACGTATACGGTATTCTCTAGAGTGTACATAGTCTGATATATAGAGGTACATTACGGTATTCTCTAGAGTGTACATAGTCTGATGTATAGAGGTACATTAGGGTATTCTCTAGAGTGTACATAGTCTGATGTATAGAGGTACATTACGGTATTCTCTAGAGTGTACATAGTCTGATGTATAGTGGTACATTACGGTATTCTCTAGAGTGTACATAGTCTGATATATAGAGGTACATTACAGTATTCTCTAGAGTGTACATAGTCTGATGTATAGAGGTACATTACAGTATTCTCTAGAGTGTACATAGTCTGATGTATAGAGGTACATTAAGGTATTCTCTAGAATGTACATAGTCTGATGTATAGAGGTACATTACGGTATTCTCTAGAGTGTACATAGTCAGATGTACAGATAACCATTATGGTATTCTCTAGAGTGTACATATAGTCAGGTGTATAGAGGTACATTACAGTATCCTCTAGAGTGTACATAGTCAGATGTATAGTATTACAGTATCCTCTAGAGGGTACATATAGTCAGGTGTATAGAGGTACATTACAGTATCCTCTAGAGTGTACATAGTCTGATGTATAGAGGTACATTACAGTATTCTCTAGAGTGTACATATAGTCAGGTGTATAGAGGTACATTTACAGGCTTACACACATGCTATGTAAACCTTACAAATGAAGTCCTGCACATTTATATCATCCTTGAAAATGGCATAATTTTTTTTTTTCAAAAAAGAGGCATGCATCATACAGACATTTGTGGTGTAATTCTTTCTGCTTTTCATAGAAAAGATTTGATGGTTCTGTTTTCAGTAGTCAAAAACAGATTTTTCTCTTCAAGAATGAGTCTTCTTTTCTAAAATCTTTCAGCAAAAATGTTGTCAATTTGGAAAAAAGACATTTATGTAACATCATAACATGTTGTATTTGAAAAATGATGTTATCAATCTTGATTCAGAGCACACAAATGTTAGTGCATTTTCATATTTGAACAGATAACAGATTTTAACGTCAATGCATTGCAATTGGCTCACCCACAAACTATTGATATTGAGAACAACCAACATGAACTTTAATTGGTGTAGTGATAATCAAACACATCATATGAAATGTAAAAAGCACTTAAACAAGACTACCACTAAAGCAATGAGGGCTATTATCAGGCGTAAATTTATCTCGAGTGTCAGTTGAGAAAGAAAAATATGCAGTGACATGATAATATTTCATATAACATGGAAAATCAGAGAATACCAAAGCGTCAACAAAACTATAATCTGAACTCAATATCGATTAAACTAGAAGCAAAATAGGGACAAAGGAATGCTTTACATGAAGACTCTCGTAAAAGTACAAGAGAATAAAACCAGGTGTTCCAGAGGAGTAAGCATCTTCTGCTTCATCGAGTGAACATCAAGTCCTCAAAATGAGAACTGAGTCATCATTGTCAATCCTAACAAGGAAGCACACTAATTAGCAAACTCAAAAATGTCCATCTTCATGTCACACAAAGATACAGAATATTTCTTGATGAGATCAAGATGGCGACCATAAAACTTGCCCATAGTCTTCATCAACCTGCATTTCTCGAATCCCTGTGCCGTAAGTTTGTTCGTCAGCAGCTGACGTCTATCACAAAAATCTCGATTTTCAGAGTAAGCCCTAGAATAATGAATCAACTGCGACATGTAAACACAATAGGATGGAGAAGCAGAGATGTCCCTATCAAGAAAGGGAAAGTTCACGATCGGAAAATCAAATTGTCATGTTTATTATAAAGCTTAGTAAGCCCCCGTGTTGGTCATAGCTTAAGTAAAGATCGAGGTAAGAAGCTGATGTAGGAGAGTCTGCTGTTTCCTTAATCTCAAGTTCAGTAGGGTATATACAAATTAGTCAACATGCATGCTCCAGGTATCTGTCAGAAAAATAATTATTCAATTGTTTGTATGTTTCAGAACTGATTATAAAAAGCTGTTATACAATGCTACATTTTCACTTGTGCCAAGAGGGAGACGTCTAGGCTCCTACAGGTAAGACATTCTGATTCCACTGGTTTTACAAACTTGCTGTTCAAATGATTTCTTCTTTATCTTTCTTGAATTTCTCTTCATATCATTCTGTTCTCCTCTCCTTCTTTAGGATACCACTGTCTGAAATTATAATCATGACTTCAATAAATCATTTCTGAAAAGATATTCATGATTTCTGGAATTCTTAATAATAACAAAATATGAAAGTACGTTTTGTAGTTCTCATTGATAATCAAATAAAAAAATGTTTCTTATAATTAATTAGTATCAATTAATCTAATTGCATTATTTGGTTTACAGATTTTTGGAAGCCCTGCAGGCAGGGAGCATTCCATTTTTACTTAGCAATGGTTGGGAGTTGCCCTTCTCTGAGGTGATTGATTGGAAAAAGGCTGTTATATGGGGAGATGAAAGACTTTTGTTACAGGTAAGTTGTCTCCCCTTTTTTTACAGGTTATCTCCCTTATTAGAAAAAGTAAGTTATCTCCCCTTTTGGTGGACTAATTGCTAGAAGCATGGCCTTATTGCTGAGTAAATACGGTAGGTCCACCTCTGAAAATATAGATTTGTATGTCTGGTCTAGTACCCACTGGTGGTGTAGGGTAACACTGCTCCCGTGACGGCTAACACTGATTGGTAGACACTATTTGTATAGGAATGCTTCCTGGACATTTGGAAATTGAATCGGAGTCTTCCAAATGTTTGCTCTTAATTGGAGCTGCTGTGAAAATCTGTACAAGTACTAATAGGACAGGTCATCTAGATTGGTGGGGTGCTTGGGCTGTGATTAACGAGCCTAGAGGGAGAGCTATGTAGGAAGGTTCTGTCTGTATTTCATGTACAGTATTATCTACTGTTTGTCTATATATATACATGTTAATATGTTGAACGGTGGTTTTGGTTTTGAATTGTAAAAATACTGATTTACTGAAGTATTGTTTGAAAATTTTGGAATTCAAATTTGAAACTGTCTGTCAATAACTATTTTGATAGCAAGGAAGCATTAGAGGCATTTCAAGAATATTCTCTGTGAAGTTTATAATTGGATGTCATGCTTTCCATTTAAGTCTATATCTAAGGTGAGAAAATTGTGAAATTGTAGAAATATGCATTTTGTAAAGAAGTAATGGTTTTCATTAATAAGAAAAGAAAATACACTGTAATTCATCATAGCAATTTCAAATGATGCCAATTTGTTTTATGCATGGCACATGCTAGGAGTATACTTACTGATGGTTAGAAT
This sequence comes from Mimachlamys varia, assembly GCA_947623455.1. Classification (NCBI taxonomy): domain Eukaryota; kingdom Metazoa; phylum Mollusca; class Bivalvia; order Pectinida; family Pectinidae; genus Mimachlamys; species Mimachlamys varia. The sequence continues at coordinate 34,112,287 of OX392540.1, forward strand.
TCATATAATTTATGATGTATTGCAGTCATACTTCCGTTAATCTAAGTGAAGGATATTCCCTGTTCTGGGATTGTGGTTAATATAACCCCTAATTTAAGTGCGTGTATGCATCTGCAGGGATCTCTATGGGAATTTGGGATTTGGGGATTTTTACCCATATTTTCCCTGAAAATCTCATTGAAATTCAAAATTATATAACTTTATATAGAAAAAATATAGATATTTTGCTGATCCCTCCAATTCTCCCATAGATTTTAAGAGACAGAATTATCCCTGCATCTGTCAGGGTGTCCAAACCTCGTGTACAATATATTTTAAAAACCTCACCGCTTTGGGAATAAAAATCTCATTAAAATTTGTTATGAATCCTTCAACAGATTTTTTTTTAATTCACACCATAGCACCACAAGATCAAGTTCTACACCAGATTAGATTTTGGTGGTTATGGGACAAAGGTCACCATTGACCACTTTAAGAATAAAAAACTTCCAAGTGTACAAGATATCTCTTAACGAATTGCTTTCATATCAGCCATAGCATCATGCTATCAAATTTTGCACCTGATTAGATTTTGGTGGTCATTGGTCAAGGTTTAAGGTCAAATGTCACTGTTGGGAACAAAAAGCTTAATAATTATGTATAATATCTTTCAGGAACATGTTGACAGGTTTGGATCATATTTGCACCATGCATAGCATCACACTTCTATATCTGATTAGATTTCGGTGGTCCTTGATCAACCTTAAGGTCAAAGGTCATACTTGACCTCTCTGTGGGGCAGGAGGTTGGGGTTAGGGTATATCTGTGTGAGCCCTTGCTCACTTTGCTTTTTTTCTGGAAACTGTCTACTTTGTTAAGTTTTTAGACTGCCACCTTTATCGTAAAATTCTTCTAGGTTTCATTCATCTCCATATGGAGGTACCAGGTACATGACTGTTTTTATGGCAGCGGGGAAGGGTCATCCTTAGGTTACTGTTTTTGGTAACTATGCAGGGATCCTTTAGGTTACTGTTTTTGGTAACTGTGCAGGGATCCTTAAGGTTACTGTTTTTGGTAACGGTGCAGGGATCCTGAATGTTACTATTTTTGGTAACGGTGCAGGGATCCTTAAGGTTATTGTTTTTGGTAACGGTGTAGGGATCCTTAAGTTTACATTTTGTTTTGCTGTAGTGCAGGGATCCTTAATGTTACTGTTTTTGGTACCGGTGTAGGGATCCTTAAGTTTACATTTTGTTTTGCAGTAGTACAGGAATCATTACAATTTCAAGAAACACTTCAGTAAATTGCATCTTTATCTGCAGACAATTGTTTATGTTGAAAAATGTATCGTGCCAAAAGGTTTACACATAATAATCAAACAGCCAACATGCTGATTCTTTTTGGTGAATATATGTGAAAAAGCCAGGAGATGAAATATTTTCAAGTCATCTCGGATGTACCAGTAGAGTGTGCTATTTCACAAGGGTTGTTTGGTAAGGTCGTTTATGGGCATAAATGTCTGGTAAATTGTATGGAGGCAGCAGCAGCAGAGCCAGGTGTATCATGCATATTCAGGTTTTCTTACAGTTACAGCACATAATAAATAAGAACAAATCTCCAGGGTAAAATTGGAGAAGGTGTGCCTCGGCAAAACATATAACATATTCATGTACATGTATTGTGTTGGACTATGAAAGCAGTGTTAGGGTAGACTAGAGTGAAGCTGCTTGCATATAGGTCGGACAGATGGGATTTGACTGAAAATAAGTATAAAATGATTTTGTTAAAAATATCGAGAAAGTTTTTCCTATTGAAACACAAGTTATAGAATCTTGCATTAGAAGGTAGTACTTAGATCTGGAAAAATAGAATACATTTGAAAAGTTTTTTCAGGTATTTGTTATTGAAATATTTTTACCTCTCACAATGTTACACCATTAATGAACATGGGCTGAGTGCTAGCTTGAAGTGTTTTAAGCATTCTATACAAGTTTATATACAAAATGTAGGAAACAAAATCTAACCTGCAATATATTGTAGCAAAGGTTGAAATGAAAATGCATAATGTACGCATGTTTTAAATTAGAAATTCAGTTATTATCGTAAAGCATGAATTATCTCCCCTTTTTCTGTTCACATGATGAAATTGAATTTTCACAAGTGATTTTTAAGGTGAAGTATGATAACATTTATTGAGAAATATATATAATTTGATCTAGTATCCACAGTTTTAGGCGACACCAACTTTCAGGGAATTATATATTGAAAATTATGTAATTTGATCTAGTATCCACAATTTTAGGCGACATCCACTTTCAGGGAATTATATATTGAAAAATATGTAATTTGATCTAGTATCCACAGTTTTAGGCGACACCAACTTTCAGGGAACTATTTATTGAAAATTATGTAATTTGATCTAGTATCCACAGTTTTAGGCGTCATCAACTTTCAGGGAATTATATATTGAAAATTATGTAATTTGATCTAGTATCCACAGTTTTAGGCGTCATCAACTTTCAGGGAATTATATATTGAAAAATATGTAATTTGATCCAGTTTCGACAGTTTTAGGCGACATGTCCACTTTCAGGGAACTCTTGTCATTTTTTTTTCTGGTCTGTCTTTAAAACCTGTGGTTCTTTGAAATGCTTTCACTGACCTTCTCAGTGTGTGGTTTAATGACCCAATTATTGTGTCTCTGAATCAATCTTCAAAAGCCTTAGAGGCTTACTCAACTGGAGAGTTTGGAGATCATCTTACTAATAAGGCCTCAAGTGGCCACCTTAGCCCGGTCTGCTGGTACTAATTCTAACTGGAGGCTACAGTACTTTCACCTCCAGCCAAGCGAGAATAGGTATTTCTGTTAACTCCCCAGTCCTTTGTTCCCACTGAATATTAGGGTAGATTTTACACTCTAGCTATTTGAATAAAATGTGTACTTATTCGCAACAATAAATTCTAATTGTTCGGTAGGTATGGCCAATTTCCCCTGTGACAGTATAATCACCCACTTTCAGCCTGGGACTACCGGAGTTGTTATCACACGTCAAGATCTCGGTACATTGTCGTAGCAATTTGTCCACAATGATGTCTTTAACAAGTTTTGAATGACGTTAATTAATCGCCTGGTTTTACAAACATAGTGCATCTGGCTTACATTACGAGTGATTCAACATGTGTTTGGGAATTATCGGTAGTAAAAGCTACGCTATACTTTATCTAAAATCTTATTCTTTTGGGCTATTGAGTGAGAGTGGCTTTTAGTTTTATGAGTAACAGGATGTCGGTCATCTTAAGACTTATAGGTATTTGTTGTAAGCATATAGGTCTTTGTTTGGTATCACAAGCCTAATGGCCTGTATTGGTTTAACCATTCTTGTGCTCAAGCATGTATTTTAATTGTGCTCAAACAATTTTTTTTTGCTACTTGAATCTTGTTGAACCATCAAGAGGTCAACTTAAAGTCTATTCAATGTTTTTTCCATCTTAAAGACAAATCTTCGCTAATAAGGGAGTGGCTCTGCCTATTTTTTTTACAAAAATCAATTTTTCGGAACTCCTCTGTATTTTCTCTTCAAAACACATGTTCAGTATTGCCAAGTGACCCCTGTTTCTGTTGATAATCATCTGACACAATATTTCAAAATTTCAATACTTTCTTCCTTCCTTCCTTTTATTTCCCAGCTTTTAGATAGTATACTTTTCCCCGTGTATTTTAAAGTAAAAGATTTTCCAGCCAGATTTAAAATCAATTTAAAATACACCCAATGACTTATCTCTAACTTAACACATTTGTGATGTATCATATTTAATATTAATATTGTTTATGATGTGTTGGGACTGGGTCTTTAGCTAGGTCTGTTTGTGATGTGTTAGGACTGGGTCTTTAGCTAGGTCTGTTTGTGATGTGTTGGGACTGGGTCTTTAGCTAGGTCTGTTTGTGATGTGTTGGGACTGGGTCTTTAGCTAGGTCTGTTTGTGATGTGTTAGGACTGGGTCTTTAGTTAGGTCTGTTTGTGATGTGTTAGGACTGGGTGTTTAGCTAGGTCTGTTTGTGATGTGTTAGGACTGGGTCTTTAGCTAAGTCTGTTTGTGTTGTGTTAGGACTGGGTCTTTAGCTAGGTCTGTTTGTGTTGTGTTAGGACTGGGTCTTTAGCTAGGTCGGTTTGTGTTGTGTTAGGACTGGGTCTTTAGCTAGGTCTGTTTGTGTTGTGTTAGGACTGGGTCTTTAGCTAGGTCTGTTTGTGATGTGGTAGGACTGGGTCCTTAGCTAGATCTGTTTGTGATGTGTTAGGACCTGGTTTTTAGCTAGGTCTGTTTGTGAAGTGTTGGGACTGGGTCTTTAGTTAGGTCTGTTTGTGATGTGTTAGGACCAGGTCTTTAGCTAGGTCTGTTTGTGATGTGTTGTGACTGGGTCTTTAGCTAGGTCTGTTTGTGTTGTGTTAGGACTAGGTCTTTAGCTAGGTCTGTTTGTGTTGTGTTAGGACTGGGTCTTTAGCTTGGTCTGTTTGTGTTAGGACTGGGTCTTTAGCTAGGTCTGTTTGTGATGTGTTAGGACTGGGTCTTTAGCTAGGTCTGTTTGTGAAGTGTTAGGACTGGGTCTTTAGCTAGGTCTGTTTGTGATGTGTTAGGACTAGGTCTTTAGCTAGGTCTGTTTGTGATGTGTTAGGACTGGGTCTTTAGCTAGGTCTGTTTGTGATGTGTTAAGACCGGGTCTTTAGCTAGGTCTGTTTGTGATGTGTTAGGACTGGGTCCTTAGCTAGGTCTGTTTGTGATGTGTTAGGACTAGGTCTTTAGCTAGATCTGTTTGTGATGTGTTAGGACTGGGTCTTTAGCTAGGTCTGTTTGTGATTTGTTAGGACTGGGTCTTTAGCTAGGTCTGTTTGTGATGTGTTAGGACTGGGTCTTTAGCTAGGTCTGTTTGTGATGTGTTAGGACTGGGTCTTTAGCTAGGTCTGTTTGTGATGTGTTACGACTGGGTCTTTAGCTTGGTCTGTTTGTGATGTGTTAGGACTGGGTCTTTAGCTAGGTCTGTTTGTGATGTGTTAGGACTGGGTCTTTAGCTTGGTCTGTTTGTGTTAGGACTGGGTCTTTAGCTAGGTCTGTTTGTGATGTGTTGTGACTTGGTCTTTAGCTAGGTCTGTTTGTGATGTGTTACGACTGGGTCTTTAGCTTGGTCTGTTTGTGATGTGTTGGGACTGGGTCTTTAGCTAGGATTGTTTGTGATGTGTTAGGACTGGGTCTTTAGCTTGGTCTGTTTGTGAAGTGTTAGGACTGGGTCTTTAGTTAGGTCTGTTTGTGATGTGTTAGGACTGGGTGTTTAGCTAGGTCTGTTTGTGATGTGTTAGGACTGGGTCTTTAGCTAAGTCTGTTTGTGTTGTGTTAGGACTGGGTCTTTAGCTAGGTCTGTTTGTGTTGTGTTAGGACTGGGTCTTTAGCTAGGTCGGTTTGTGTTGTGTTAGGACTGGGTCTTTAGCTAGGTCTGTTTGTGTTGTGTTAGGACTGGGTCTTTAGCTAGGTCTGTTTGTGATGTGGTAGGACTGGGTCCTTAGCTAGATCTGTTTGTGATGTGTTAGGACCTGGTTTTTAGTTAGGTCTGTTTGTGAAGTGTTGGGACTGGGTCTTTAGTTAGGTCTGTTTGTGATGTGTTAGGACCAGGTCTTTAGCTAGGTCTGTTTGTGATGTGTTGTGACTGGGTCTTTAGCTAGGTCTGTTTGTGTTGTGTTAGGACTAGGTCTTTAGCTAGGTCTGTTTGTGTTGTGTTAGGACTGGGTCTTTAGCTTGGTCTGTTTGTGTTAGGACTGGGTCTTTAGCTAGGTCTGTTTGTGATGTGTTAGGACTGGGTCTTTAGCTAGGTCTGTTTGTGATGTGTTAGGACTAGGTCTTTAGCTAGGTCTGTTTGTGATGTGTTAGGACTGGGTCTTTAGCTAGGTCTGTTTGTGAAGTGTTAGGACTGGGTCTTTAGCTAGGTCTGTTTGTGATGTGTTAAGACCGGGTCTTTAGCTAGGTCTGTTTGTGATGTGTTAGGACTGGGTCCTTAGCTAGGTCTGTTTGTGATGTGTTAGGACTGGGTCTTTAGCTAGGTCTGTTTGTGATGTGTTAGGACTGGGTCCTTAGCTAGGTCTGTTTGTGATGTGTTAGGACTAGGTCTTTAGCTAGGTCTGTTTGTGATGTGTTAGGACTGGGTCTTTAGCTAGGTCTGTTTGTGAAGTGTTAGGACTGGGTCTTTAGCTAGGTCTGTTTGTGATGTGTTAGGACTAGGTCTTTAGCTAGGTCTGTTTGTGATGTGTTAGGACTGGGTCTTTAGCTAGGTCTGTTTGTGATGTGTTAAGACCGGGTCTTTAGCTAGGTCTGTTTGTGATGTGTTAGGACTGGGTCCTTAGCTAGGTCTGTTTGTGATGTGTTAGGACTGGGTCTTTAGCTAGGTCTGTTTGTGATTTGTTAGGACTGGGTCTTTAGCTAGGTCTGTTTGTGATGTGTTAGGACTGGGTCTTTAGCTAGGTCTGTTTGTGATGTGTTAGGACTGGGTCTTTAGCTAGGTCTGTTTGTGATGTGTTACGACTGGGTCTTTAGCTTGGTCTGTTTGTGATGTGTTAGGACTGGGTCTTTAGCTAGGTCTGTTTGTGATGTGTTAGGACTGGGTCTTTAGCTTGGTCTGTTTGTGTTAGGACTGGGTCTTTAGCTAGGTCTGTTTGTGATGTGTTGTGACTTGGTCTTTAGCTAGGTCTGTTTGTGATGTGTTACGACTGGGTCTTTAGCTTGGTCTGTTTGTGATGTGTTGGGACTGGGTCTTTAGCTAGGATTGTTTGTGATGTGTTAGGACTGGGTCTTTAGCTTGGTCTGTTTGTGAAGTGTTAGGACTGGGTCTTTAGCTAGGTCTGTTTGTGAAGCGTCTTTATCACAACAGAGCCTGTGTATTGTTCGGAGTGTAAGACTTAATCATTTGTGTGGTGTCAGACGAGCCAAGCCTAATGAGTCTGATGTGGCATGAAAAGTAAAAACAGTTGATACAAGGATATCAGAATATTATTGAGGGCTAACACTACAAAGCAAACTAGCTTACTTTTGTCACTCATTAAATCATTCACCCCTGAATAAACATTTGAACTCTTCTAATTCAAAGGTTGCCAGGGATAGTCCATTTTATTTCAGGGATTAAGGAAGTCATGTTTTGTCTCATATTAGCATCGAGTATAATTATCAAGAATCAAACCTGATTAATGTCTTGTGTTGCGATAATGGTTGCGTTGGTTCATTTGTTAACGTTTATTTTACAGGAAAAATCTAAAACAGTTTTTACGAAATAATCCAGTTCATTAAACACAAACAACCTAATGGTTCAACAAGGATGGTTAGTTCTGTGAATTTAATTGATTTTGCTTTATGATTTAATTAACCAGCAATATATATTGGATGTGAGTGTTTATCGATCTCCACTGTGCCAACAAAAGTCAGAATATCTAAACTGCGGAAATGAAATGACAAGGATAAGAAAATCTACTGTTACGGAATATGCTGAAATAGCAAACAAGTAGAATTTCTTAAGTCTTGACAATTATATTATTCTATCTGAAATTTGTTTCAAGCAATCTAGATGGAAGTAATTGGAAGGGTATTGTAATGTCAGTAGATAACTAACAATGGAAGCGTTGTACAGCTTCCATCTTAAGTACGCTCCATTTGCCTAATGATTTTATTTCAGAAGAATCGTGAACTACCGTCGTAAGAATTCAAATTTCCAATCTATAATACAGAGATACTCAATTCTTCACTGACGTTTAATTAAATTGGGTTCAGAAATTGCCAAAATATTTAAATTTTGTGACAATATGTCGAATTTCTAGGAAAAAGCCATAATCATTAGAATGTTACGTTTCAAGGGGATCAGTTTATCATACCTTCATCGGAGGATAATTAAAGTTAGGTTGCATCTAAGTGAAGTATATTGAAGGCATAATCATACAACATGCAAAATATTTTTCTAGACTAAATTAATCATTCTGTGCAAACTGTAAAACCCTTCTTACTCGAACTTGTTGGAACCTGATCAATAGTTCGAGGAATACATCGTACTTGAGTAATCCAAGGTTGGTAGAATATGAATGAACTCGGTCGGGACCAAACAAAATGTTCGATGAATGAGGAGTATTCAAGTTAACCGGGTTCGAGTAATTGGGGTTTTACCTTATTTCATTTGTTCGGCCATTTTTTTTCCTCATAGGTTTTATTGCTCTGATATCGGTAGGCTGCAGCCCATACCAAATTTTTTTTTCAACAAAAATTCAATATTCACATTACATCAATTATCAAAACGAAATCTGAACTCTTGTTAGGTTTGATGGTACATTGTACCACACAGAGGTTTCATGTTAAAAGTAGCATCATTATCCCGAGAAGAAAACCTCCATGGTTTTAAGTTAAACAATCTGTTGAATGCCAGTTGTGAGGTATAACACAGCTTTCCCAAGATTATATAGTTACTTACAGGTTTTAGTATTACAGGTGTTTTGGTATTACAGGTGTTTTATTTTTACAGGTGTTTTGGTATAACAGGTGTTTTGGTATTACAGGTGTTTTAGTATAACAGGTGTTTTAGTATTACAGGTGTTTTGGTATTACATGTGTTTTGGTATTACATGTGTTTTGGTATTATAGGTGTTTTGGTATTACAGGTGTTTTAGTATTACAGGTGTTTTGGTATTACAGGTGTTTTATATAGTTTTACAGGTGTTTTGGTATTACAGGTGTTTTAGTATTACAGGTGTTTTAGTTTTACAGGTGTTTTGGTATTTCAGGTGTTTTATCATTACAGTTCTTTCTGGGTTTTGCTTACCTGAAGTTGAGCTTGTAGTTATGTTTTGTGATATTTCACAAATAAGTTTCAGTAAAACCTCACTTCTTGAACTCTTGGGGACCTGATCAATAGTTTGAGGAATACATAATATTCGAGTAATCTGAGGTTGGTTGAATATGTATAAACTCAGTGGGGACCAAATGAACTGTTAAAAATTAAATGGCAAATGAGGGATATTCAAGTTTACTGTATGTTGGCAAATAGTCCTCAATATAGATCTTGAATTATGACATCAGGAATGGGAAATATTCAATCTTTTTGAAAGTTAAATAACAAAATTTAATCAAATTCATAAATAAAACTAGGGCAAGAATAAATTGTAACTAAAAACATTTAAACAAAATATTTATTCTCTTGCGGCTTGGGAGTACTCAAAATCTTTTTGAGATTTCTTGATTTAGATATACAGGGTTTGCGTTGGGTATTTTATTAATGGGGGGTCCTTCTGCATATTTTAAATGGGAATCTTGAAAATAAGTCGGGTCCTTTTCAGTTTCTATGCTTGAAAAAGGATATAGGGACAGCTTCAATGCAAACCCCGATATATAGACAATAATTAAAGAAATTGTATAGGTTCTGTGTTTAAAACCAATATCTGTACAGTATTTATTGTATGGCTTGTGTAATGTTGGTGGACTGTAAAACCAGAGATAGAACCTTCGTTATTTTGAGGAGCTGTCTGATATCTATTTATATTGATATACGAACGGTAATGGAAATTACAGAAGAAATCCGGAATGAATTTTCTAAGTGGCTTTACATGTTAGAGTGAAGTATGCACCGCAGAAATTCACCTGGGGCCAGAAATCAGTCCATACAAATGTATACGCTGAAATCAGAAGATAAAATAATTGCTACATTGCATATTGATTTAAAATCTGGCTTAAAGCTTGCCGTCGTGTGTGTATATAGTTATCAGTTCAAGATTTGACTTCAGTTCCGACAATATGTACGTTGATCAAATCATTTTAAGGCTGCATTCTTTTTCTGCGAAGAATTCTAATTAATCTTGATCAATTGATGGTGTTAATTATATCTTTACCGATGTTTCCTTCTATATTTGGCAGTAAGTTCAAAGTACAGCTTTTAAACATGAACCAACGGCAAAAGTTAAATAAAAATTTGAAAAACAACTTGATAGTGAAGCCATCTTCTGTGGAATACTGTAAAAGCCAATATTTTCGCACATTTAATTTTTCGCTTAGTCAGTCTATAAAAGTGGAACTGTTCGTGGTGTGGAAATATTTGTGCTCTCAATCATGTGTACTTATAATACTATTATACACTGTAGAGTTTGAGTGGTGATGAAAGTGTTCGTGTGGATACCATCACAATTTCATGAAAGTGGAAATTTCCACATCGTGAACAATTACAGTATTATATCTAGTCCTGCTTAAAAATGAAATGAGGGTAAATTTAAAAAAAAACAAATATTTCAGGTTGAAAATGACATAATTTGACTTGTCTGCCCGTTTTTCAAGTCCAGCGCTAATGTTATTTCTTATCTTAACACAAAATTATTTCAATATAGGTATAAATGGATGAGGTTTTGTTATGATAAGGCGGATATTGGAAATATTTGGTAATACCATACATAACACAATTTATTCTCCAAATAAAATGACTTTAAAGCCAAACAGCCAAACAATTAGACTACTAAACAGGAACTTGAAACTATTTCTCGTACCCTACACCAAAACATTTCCGTTGATAAAAAGGATCAATTTTCATTGTTTCCATTATTGATTCTAACTGTTTGTGATATTGCAATATGTTAACGACGTCAAACTGGTTACGATTTGTCACACTGATGATTTGACAAAACAGGAGATAAAAGTGTTCATGTGACAGCAAAGAGTTTCAAATTGTTTCACAACTTTGCCGTGTTTATTGCACCTGATTGTAGACGAAATGATGAATGCCATTTAGATAAATGAATTAATTTTCATTGTATTATCATAAATATTTTTTTTAAACATTTGAAGGAAGTAAAACACAACTTCTGAAGCATTTAATAGAATAACGTTGATGTGATGTTTGGACACAAACTTCAATGGACCAAACAGACAAGCTCCAGGCCCCAGGATCATGAAACAATCTTAAGTCTAATTTTGTCTAAGTTTTGACTTAGCCAATCACGATTAATGTTACAAAAAGTAATGTCATACCTGATTGGCTAAGCACAAACTTAAGTCTAAGATTGTTTCATGATCTCGGAGCCAGATACTGTAGGAGTTAAACTGGTGACCATTCCATTGCTGATCCTGAACATGTCTTCAAGGGTACAGGAGGTGATATATGAGATCAATATATCAACTTTATTTCCCTGTATATGTCTATACCTGACCGCTGTACAGGTTTATATTTTCCGCATACAGTAGGTGACCTGTATAATATCTTGTATAGAGGTGGCAAACTGAACCATATATATCGGGAAACTGTAGCACTGGGGAGGTTTTACAAGATATCTTTGTCTGGGTTACAAAAATAAAACTCTTTGATCATTCCTATCATTATTAAGAGACAGTGCTATTTCTCATAAAGCAAATCATTTGTGCCTCATAAAATCTGTTTAATCGTTAATAAGTCTGATATACCTTTTAGTATCGCCATTTATACAAAATCTGGATTGTGATTGGTTGAGGTTCTGTCTCGGCATAGATATCTGTAAAATAATAGGTCGTTAAGAATAATGCAAATTTCTAATAAAAATGTAAGTACGATACATCATCCCCAATACAAGCCCCATAGGCCTTTTGAAGATTTATTACCAAGGAGTGTTCTTATAGTAAAGAAAGTTGGGTTTGTCAAGGTTGTACCTGCAGGGTAAGACGGAAATATTTATCCTAGTGTAATTTTCGCCTCTCGTAATGATTGAGAATATCTAATTACAGTGACCTTGAATAAATGTTAAGGTTGGAATACAGGATGTGACAATGTAAGTATGATAGAACTTCCCCAGTACAAGCCCCTTAGGCCTTTTGAAGATTTATTACGAAGGAATTTTCCTATAGTCATGATACTAAAGAATGTCAGGTTTGTCAAGGTTGTACCTGCAGGGGCAAGGCAGAATAAATTTGCTCTAGTTTTATTTCCGACACCTGTAATGAAAGCAGATTTCTTATAACAGTGACCTTGAATAAAAGTGAACACAGGATGCAGATACACTAGTAGCCGATGGGGTGAAATTGTTGACACCATTTTAAAGATGGTGACTGTTAAAGCTAGTCGAAGATGATCAGGGTCTTAGACATGTTTGTTATTTTCTGACGTTAAAACATCTTGGCAGCTGCGCGATGGCAGTGTATCATACTTACATGAGTGATAGTTTTCCATTTTGTGACAGAAATCCGTTTTTTGACACGTGGATGGTCAATAAATTTATTTCCAGTTTTTCAGCTTTTTCTTACTTTAATTTATTTTCAGTTTTTCAGGGTTTTTTTTAACTTTCACCCATGTACTTATACATCAAGCTATTGTAGAATGTTGCTACTTCATCATGAAATAGGACTGTTTTAAAGTATTTTGTTTACAAACTGACACAAGCCATCAATTGAAACGTTCAAAGAACAAGTTTCAATTTACTAAAAAAAAAGTTGAAACTTCTGATTACTTACCGTCCCTTTCTATTGGTTATAAACCCACTGAAGATGAATGTGTGTGCACATTTGTTCCAATAAATGCTAAAAACAAACAGAAATGTGAGTTTTAATGAGATGAGATGAATTGTACGATGGGGACAGTCTGTGATTTAAAACTAAGTATGCATGGAACAGTCCCTGATTTAAAACCTTGTACGGTTGGGTCTTTGATCTTGAGTGTAACATGTTGTACAGTAAGGCATCTTTTAGCTCACCTGTCCGAATGTGTATTTAACCTGTTGGTTAGTAGGGTAAGGATGAAAGTGAACTCCTAAAATAACACATTGGAATGCCATAACATACCATTGTAGGAAAATGGTTTTGAATAAAGATCATCATGAAAAAAAAAAATTCATTCCACAACCTAGCTTGCAGCCCTTGCCTTTTTAGGATAATTATGAAAAAGAATTCATAGCACAACATTATAGTATATGTAACTTGCACTACCATATTAGGATAGTTTCAAAAGTGAATTCATACCAAAACATTGCAGAATGTAGCTTAGTCAGCCATTTTACGAGCTTAGACAGACATTTTTAGATAGTTTCAAAAGTGAATTCATACCAAAACATTGCAGAATGTAGCTTAGATAGCCATTTTAGGATAGTTTCAAAAGTGAATTCATACCAAAACATTGCAGAATGTAGCTTAGCTAGCCATTTTAGGATAGTTTCAAAAGTGAATTCATACCAAAACATTGCAGAATGTAGCTTAGCCAGCCATTTTAGGATAGTTTCAAAAGTGAATTCATACCAAAACATTGCAGAATGTAGCTTAGCCAGCCATTTTAGGATAGTTTTAAAAGTGAATTCATACCAAAACATTGCAGAATGTAGCTTAGCCAGCCATTTTAGGATAGTTTCAAAAGTGAATTCATACCAAAACATTGCAGAATGTAGCTTAGCTAGCTATTTTACAAACTTAGCCAGCCATTTTAGGATAGTTTCAAAAGTGAATTCATACCAAGACATTACAGAAAGTGGCTTAGTCAGCCACTTTATGATAGTTTCAAAAGTGAATTCATACCAAGATGTTGTAGAACAGAATTTACAAGGATGCTCACCTGTTGTACATTCTTATGCAGATTTTATTTTCACAATCTTAAACATTTAAAAAAAAAACAACAGAAATCCAGAAGGCTTGACTACCTTAAATAGCCATTAGTCGGTGTTATCTGTGAGGGGAGGACAGAAGTTGTATGTGTAGGAGCCAACATATTACTTACTGGTGACTGTTAGGGTTACGTCATCACCGCACCAATATAAACATACCTCTATTACATAACACAGACTTTGGGGCTGGGTCCAAATCTTTTGAATTTACATTTCCATAATTGATCTAAAATGGGTCCTGTCTGTGAACTGGCCCCGATTATGTTACGGATCAATCCCGATGTTGTGATTTACAGAATTGAGTGATTATGTGTAGTGTGAGTGGTTTAATTTATGCTTGGAAAGATTTGGAAGGATTAACATTTGGTCAGATATTCCTCTGTTGTTATACACCTGGGGTATTTAGTAGGGGGAGTACGGTAGTCTTGAGGAGTGTTATGTCTCCAGGAGTGATCTCATGTGCCACAACTTGAGTTTCGATGGGCCTATTGAGTTCACTAACTCCACCATATCTTACTTCATAGAACAATGATATAAGGGTTTTTTATTGAACTAGGGAGTATCGTGGAGGTCCCCTGTTAATTATAGAGAAATGTTCATGTTTGCCTTCAGAATTAAAACAAATCTCTCAAGCTCTTCAATTTGGACCTATTGAGCTGAGGATGATTAGAGTTTCCTTAAACAGTAGTTATTAACAATAAAATCATCGCTGGAACTCCAAACAAATGATTGTTACATCAGGTAAATTATCAAATTTTGACAGTCTCAAAAAAAAATCAGTATACGGAAAACAGTTTCTATTGCCTGATGTCCAAGGTTAGTAAATTTGCTGTTGAGGTAATAGTTAAAAGTTTCAATATTTACTTCAAAAACAAGGACAGCTTGTGGAACTTTTTCAATATTTGCCGACAGGCTTAATGTTCAGAGTATATGACATTGACTTTAAACACCCGTGAGGAAATGCTTGTACAAGATGATTTTGATTGCCTGTAGATCATCTTATGTGCTAGATCTCAATATTTCATCAAATTTATTATGCGCCCCTCCCCCCCCCCCCCCCCCCCCCCCCCCATGAAATTTGGGGAGGAGGGATATAGTGTTACCCATGTACGTCCCCACCGTAATCTAACCAGCTTATTTAAATAACTACTGATACGATTATCATCAAACTTTGCATAATTGATAAGTTTTATGTCTTGATGTGCACCTTGATAAGTTTTTTCCCGGATCAAGCATCCAAGATGGCCGCCACAGCCTCTGATTGGCTAAAAATATATTCTGTAATAAATTTTTTTTTTTACTTAACAGCTAGATTATTATGAAACTTGTTGGGATAGATCATAATGTGACGACATTCATTATAAACAAAAATTACGATTCAAGATGGCAACCAAATAAAGACTTCTGATTGGTCAAAATTTAAATATTGTCTGATTTAAATGAAATTTGGTACGTATATGTAATCTGGCAATATGAAGGCAAAGGCAGTATTCATTTTGTGAAAACCAAAATTGGATACATTTCATGATCTCTGATTGGTCAAAATCCAAATATTGTCAAAGTTTTATGAAATTTTGCAGAACTTATTTCATATGGGGACAGGGGCATTTATGTATCGGACATTTCTAGTATCATATGAAAAAAAGAATTGAACAACAAGCTAGGCCTATATGAGTTCTTTCATATTTGGAAATTGAGTATAAACATTTATAATTAATTTTTTTCTGATTGGTTGAGATTTTCTTTTCATACCTCTGAAAAAAAATCCAAAAATGGCGTTAAAAATGTGAAGTCACAATACGGCAATTGACATTGCGTATTGATTTGTAAAAAAGAATTCCTTGTTAGATCAGTCAAATTGTAGATAAGCGTGTTTTAAATTTGAAAATAAGTTCCAAAAATTAATTATAAGCGTTGATGTCAATTATTTTTTAGTTTGATAGGGTTAAGGGTTATGAAAAAAAGCAGATTCATACAGTTTGCAAACAAAATTTTTTTGTCATCAATGCTTAAATATATAGTAAATTAAATAATGCAGCATATTGCTATCAAATATATCAGATATTGAACACTATATCATAATTATGAAATAATATCTACAAATTTAGCAGTTTTAGTAAATTGATTTGTAGTATAGACAATATTTAAGAGTTAATATAATGAGTTTATCAATCATATTGTTTATCAAGCCAAATAACATTGGATAGGTTAGAATCCAGCATCCATGATTGGATTTCCTCCACTCATAGGATACAGACCAAATGTGTCTTTATGCCGGGAGGTGTAATTGATGATTTCCTGAAATCCTTAAATAAGTAGGTGACAGTCATATTTTTGAAACAATATATAGGTATATTTTTAAAGTTAAGGCAATAACCGTACCAAAGTATGTAAGAGATGAGAAATTTCACTGCATCATAGACTTCATTTATTAGGAAGAATGGTGCAGGCGACCAGGAAATAACAGAATAGGAAACCTTAATGCATTATTACATAAAGGAATGGTATAAATTGCAACTGGGAAATATCTGAAATTGTTCAAGTTCTTGAATTGATCATGTAGCTAATGGTATTGGATGGTAAATAACGAGTATGAATTGTTAAATTGACAGCGCTATTCTTTGTGCTTTTATTTGATCTTGTTACGCCGGTTTCTTGGCAGGTTTTACGATGCACTTCTGAAGATGTTTCCAAAACGAAATATGACTTTATCATTAACGGAAAACCAATGTTTAAACAACTGCAACAAAAAAAAAAAAAACAGGAAAATAATTCGATTTCAGGAATTTCTTAAAGTACAATTTTAATTTGAAAGATATTGTCAAAGTTTTACAAACATTAAACATTTCCAATTATGAAAATGTCTCAGGAAAGCATTGTCATTCATGTGTGTGATGGAATTTTACAGTAAACGACTGTTACGCAATTTGATGTCAAAAATACGCGAAACTTGTATCGGGCTGTTTAAGGATCGATGATTAGAAAGTTGAGCTTCTAAGCCAGAGTGTTTGTATTTCCGATCAATCGCAGACATTAAGTTTGATTATATTATTTGCTTTGTTAATGGTTTCTTTGCCGTTTCGTATGGGCTACAATATTTCTCTCACTTTATCACATTCCTGACAAACTCAATTGATTTCACGTGCCGCGTATAACTTGTAACGTGGTGGCAGAACGTTTGTGGAATTAAAGTCACGAGAGAGTGTTCAAAAGTTGACAAATATTCCCATTGATTGATGCTCTGAAGACTGTTGGCGACTACAGAAACAGAAGGAGGCGGTTATGTGATAAATGATAATACACAAAAGAAATTACCAGTTGTTTATATGAAGATTAATATTCAATAAGATACAATCATTCTAAACCATGTTGTACTAATACCTAGTAAAGCAACTACAAACTGTATTAAGATATCCTTTTGCATATATCCAGTATTTGTAGTTATGTATTTTTAATATTTTGTTCTTAGTGAGAAATTAATGTTTCCCGTTGTCATTGATGTTTGTTGTGCGGGAAATTGTTTGCCTTCATCGGTGATGTTTTGTTCTGTATGGGAAATTTGTTTGCCATCATGTGTAATGTTCTGTTCTGTGGGAATTTATTTGTTTGCCTTTGTCAAAAAAGTTTTGTTCTGAGTTGCCATCATTAATAATGTTATGTGTGGGAAATTTGTTTGCTGCCATCAGTAGAACACATCAACATGAATGTTTTGTTTTGTGGGAAATTTGTTTGCCATCATCAATTAATGTTTTAATTGTTCTGAGTGGGAAATTTGTTTGCCATCATCAATTAATGTTTTAATTGTTCTGAGTGGAAAATTTGTTTGCTATCATTAGTAATATTTTGTTGCGGGAAATTTGTTTGCCATCATCGGTGATGTTTTGTTCTGTGTGGGAAATTTGCTTGCCATCATGTGTAATGTTCTGTTCTGTGGGAATTTATTTGTTTGCCTTTGTCAAAAAAGTTTTGTTCTGAGTTGCCATCATTAATAATGTTATGTGTGGGAAATTTGTTTGCTGCCATCAGTAGAACACATCAACATGAATGTTTTGTTTTGTGGGAAATTTGTTTGCCATCATCAATTAATGTTTTAATTGTTCTGTGTGGAAAATTTGTTTCCTATCATCAGTAATATTTTGTTCCGAGTGGGAAATTTGATTGCCTTTAGTCAGTGATGTTCTGTGTTATAACAAAACTGTCTATTATAGATGATCATCAGTACTCTTTATACTGTATGTTGTAGTAGAAAATAAAAAAACGTCTGTGTTCTATGAAGTACAGATTAACATTGAATTAGCTTCATATAAAACAAAACTTTTGTTTGATGGTGTTTTCAATTTCAAAGTTTCTCGAAAATGAGGATGATGCGATTTAAAATCTGTTCCATCTCTGTCCTGATCTTTTTCCTTATTTGCAATGATATCCGCAACCATGTGACACGTACTAGGAGACTGAATATAAAACAAATACAATATATATATAACAAGGGCCCAGAAGGAGGCTTACTGTGCAATTCCGTATATATAAAAATAATGGCACCATCCTTTGGGAATTCGTATCTAGATTATATCGCTGTATTACCATCACATACATTCTATTTATTGGCTAACATGGCAGGAAGTGCCTGTGAGCTTATCAATGGCACAGCTTCCGCCCATTGTCTCATTTTCCTGTAATGTTTGTTCGATGTCTGTGATAATCCCTACGCATGCTGATTTTTAGCATCAGCTTTTAGTGATGGCAAAATACTGTCTCGCCTAGAATCGGAAATATGTGTTTCTGTTCCTAATTAGCATAAACGGTAAAATTAGATATTTATGTAGTGGAAAAACGCTGATGTAATCGGCATCGCATTAATTAGAATGAAAAAAAATATTGTGCAAAAGTATACATTTATTGATTGTATAAGTTTACCTTGACAAATGAACAAAACAATATGCCTATGAAATTTAGAAATGGTTTGCTGTCTTTAGTTTAATTAACTCAACTAATTTCAAATTCGTAAAATTCAATCCTACACTCGCAATCCATAAGGGTACACAGGCACATCTTTGGTTGAACTATCAATAATATACGTCAGATAAATACATGGTCTCATCTGTATTGTGGAGTGTTATTTTCCTCTTGTGCACATTGATTGGATTGGGTTAGTTTTTAGCGGCACTCGAGTTTTGAGATCGATTTGCTATTTACTGACTGTGAATTTTTGTTTGGAATTATCGAGTCTTTGGGGAACTCTACAATATAGCGGTCTGCTAGATGTGTACAGAAACAAACTAATGAACTCACAAAGTAATGGTTTATATGTTGTGTACAGATGGCAAAAGACCGTTGTTATTGAGGCCAGAAATACTGGAAAACTGGAAAATTTCACCCTCGTTTCATTTTCGCCCTTTTCGCCCTACAATTGAAGGGCAAATTTAAGACATTGCAGATATTTTTCCAAACATAGGCTTGTCCAGGACATAAGTTTGAGATGGCAAATTCAAGACAGCTAGGCCAACTTCAAATCTTTTCATGAGAGGGTGATATAAAGATAAGGCAAAAATTCCCCATTTTGCAGTACTCCAAAAAGCTCCTTTATAGAAACACTTTGATGATAATTGATAATTAGTCCAAGGGAAAAATTAAATAAAAAAAAGGTAAAATAAAAATAGAAAATATAAATAAAATCATATGTAACCTAAGTCAACATTTGAGCACGATTTTACTGTGAGACAATTCGAAAGTTAAGCAGTGTTAAATCTGATCACTCACTGTTTGGTACCTGTTCATCAGTACTCTAAGGCTTTCTTCGTCGCCATGTCCTTCTCAAATTCTAAATCACTGTTTTGCAGCGTTATAGCAGCTTATACTGAAATTTTAGGATTTGTGTTAATTTTTTTCCTTATTTGTGTACTTCCAGGTGCCGTCTATTGTGCGATCAGCCAAACAGCCAGACATCTTACAGTTACGACAGCAGACACAGTTCCTATGGGAAACCTACTTCTCTTCGGTAGAGAAAATTGTGTCCACCACACTGGAGGTACGTCTGGCAAGAGTTATGCCCCTTAGCTTAACTCTTTTGCCCCTGATATTTTGTAATGAACTATTCCAACTTTTGAATTGGAGGAGTTAAAATGTCTTGAGGAGTAAATCGGTTAAAATATTTCTTACAGTTTTCTTTAAATTCTTATAAAGACATCGTTTTGTTCACTTTCTCGTTTCTATGCAATTTGTTATGAGTTAAAATTAACATTATGTTAAGTGTTTTTTGGAGTTTAACCTCCTTCATTGAAAATATGAAATGATTCTTCCCCTGAAATACAATACAAATTTGGACAAAACTTTATATACTTCATCAGTACACAGAATAGCTGCTGATTGTATGCCATGTAGAATTGTTATAAGATTTTTCCCATCAATTGTATCCTGTTCTGTAGTTAAGATGCTAATTTGTTTTTGCATACATTTCTAATTCGTTCTGTAAACAAGGAATTGGGTGCACACGCGTATATATATGCTGTGTGATATTTCAAGTTCCTGGGATTGTCCCTAAAGAGGACATTTCTCCTTGTGAGAAAGGTTGATTTTGTCATATACAGGAACACGTAACTATATTATCTACTGAGACATATACAGAAAGATTGATCCTAACATAACCTGGCCTATTGTGTGGGCTAGAGATGCTCGGAACTTTAAAGTCCTGGCCGCCCTGGCCGTCAGACAGAGGAGTAGCGTGGTAGTAGCTGAGATAGATGGGTATCAGTTTGTCGGTCCGTGATCGGCAGTCAGTGTGATTTCCGATATGCCCAGTGGGAAAGATTAGCCAGTAATAACCCCGGAAACTGACAGGAGTTGTATGCGCTGTGTATGTGATTTCTGCTCCAAACCTCACAGTGGAAAAGAACAAATATTCACAACAGGGTATGGTATTGGATGAAAAGTATTGGAAAATGGGCTGAGAAATTGACTCCAGATTCATTATGTTCCTTTTCTATTGATTTAATTCATCTTTGCAATACTGGACAATGGACAAGCTAAGTTAAACAGTCACACTTCACAAGTAGAATATATATATTCCCAGTATTAATTTTTGTGTCGCCTGAAAAGGCGACATGTAGGGATCACTATGTCGGCGGCGTCGGGGTCTGCACCAACAGTTTCCGTGCAATAACTTGAGTTTCCTTGGGCTAATCAAACTCAAACTTGATAGAGTACTTCCTTACCAAAAGTGCTCGCTAGGTATTGCTTTTCAGGGTCGAAGGTCAAAGGTCAAGGTCACTGTTGCTATAAATAGAAAATCACTTTTCCTGGACCAATCGAACTCAAACTTCATACAGTGTTCCTTACCAAAAGTGCTTGCTTGCGATTGGTTTTCACAGGCAAAGGTCAAAGGTCAAGGTTACTGTTTCTAAAAATAGAAAATCTGTTTGAGTCAAGTTACTTCAGTTTCCTTGGGCCAATTAAACTCAATTTTCATACAATGCTTCATTAACAAAAGTGCTTGCTTGGGATTGCTTTTCAGGGTCAAAGTTCAAGGTCAATGCTACTATAAATAGAAAATCGGTTTCCGGGCAGTAACTTCAGTTTCCTTACGAAAATCTCTATCAATTAATCAACAAAATAATTTATTGTATAGGAATCAATTTGGATAACCATAAAATTCTACTTATGCATATCCATAGCTAGCTCCTAAAAACTGATCTCCCAACTTGCTGTGCAGGCGACACCTCCACTTCCATGGAATTTTTGTGTTCCTTATGTATGTCAGTAATTTATAAACTCGCCCTGTGCTAGTTGTGTGTCCTACAATGTACTTGTAACATCCATACTCGTCAAATAATATGACAAAGGCAAAGCCAAAAATGAGCATAGCATTAGTAAATCTCTTTAGGTTCAAAAAGAGATAATTTTCTTATTTTAAAGCCTGCAAGTCGGAAAAAAAACCTTTTCAAGCAACAACAGAGAAAAATGCAACAGTTATCAGGTGAAAGATATTCCGGTTATTTTCAACATTCTGGAAATAACTCGGATTACTCGAATATAATTTCCTCGAATTATTGATCAGGTCCCCACAAGTTCGAGTAAGTTGGGTTTTACTGAACTTCATAATCAAACATTATACAAGGTCAAGTATGAATCCCCAGTCAAGGCAAAGGTCACAGCTGCTATAAATAGAATATCAGAAGTGACACAGGATGCATTCATGTCTTAGACATTTTTTAGCTTAATTATACTCCCCTTAGGTAAGTGGGGTATAGTATTCACTATGTCTTTACATCCATGCGTCTGGATCTTGTGCACAAGATATCACAGAAACCTTTTGTCAGATTTGGTTCATAATCACACTATATCTTCACAAGGTTAAGGTCTACACCCTATACAATTTTGGTGGTCATTGGTCAACTTTAAAGGTAAAAGGTCACTATTAACCACTATAAGGGAATAAAAAGCTTATGTACAAGATATCTCATAAACTCTGGGACAGATTTGGTTTATATTCACGCCATAGCATCACACGGTGAAGATCTTCATCTATTTAGATTTTGGTGGTCATTGGTCAACGTTAAAGCGTAAGGGTCACTGTAGACCACTAAGGGAATAAAAAGCTTGTGTACAAGATATCTCATGATTTGATTCATATTCACACCATAGCATCACACAGTGAATGTCTACACCTGCCGTGTTCCAGATATTTTTTTTTGAATTGGGGTACTTACCCCTAGTTTTGAAAATGGTGGGGTAAAAATTGGTATCCGTTGATTAATATGGGTAAGTTGTAATAGAAAGCATTCAAATCAATAATAAGTAATGTTTAAAGGATAAGTATTATATCAAGACCATCAAGCCAATAAAAGAACAAACAAAAAATAGTGTCTGATATTTTATTTCATCCTCTAAAAATGTCATCTAGAATTATTTTTTCCTTGCAGAAGACAGATTTTTAGCCCACTATCATCAGATGGTGGGCTATTCAAATCGCCCTGCGTCCGTGGTCCGTCGTCCGTCCGTCCGTTAGTCCGTTAGTCCGTTAGTCTGTTAGTCCGTCCGTAAACAATTCTTGTTATCGCTATTTCTCATAAAGTACCAAAGGAATCTTTCTCAAATTTCATGTGTTGGTTCACCTTTGTCCCTAGTTGTGCATATTCCATTTTGGGACCGATCTGAATTCAAGATGGCCGACAGGCAGCCATCTTGGATTTTGACATTTGAACTTTGTTATCCCTATTTCTGAGAATGTACTGAATGGATCTTTCTCAAATTTCATGTGTTGGTTCACCTTGGTCCCTAGTTGTGCATATTCCATTTTGGGACCGATCTGAATTCAAGATGGCCGACAGGCAGCCATCTTGGATTTTGACATTTGAAATTTGTTATCGCTATTTCTGAGAATGTACTGAATGGATCTTTCTCAAATTTCATGTGTAGGTTCCCCTTGGTGCTTAGTTATGCATATTGCATTTTGGGACCAATCCGAAAACAACATGGCCGACAGGCAGCCATCTTGGATTTTGACAGTTGAACTTTGTTATCGCTATTTCTGAGAATGTACTGAATGGATCTTTCTCAAATTTCATGTGTAGGTTCCCCTTGGTGTGTAGTTATGCATATTGCATTTTGGGACCAATCCAAAAACAACATGGCCGACAGGCAGCCATCTTGGACTTTGACAATTGAAGTTCGTTATGGCTATTTCTCAGAAATTACTGAAAGTATCTTTCTCAAATTTCATGTGTTGGTTCACCTTGGTCCCTAGTTGTGTATATTCCATTTTGGGACAGATCAGAAAACAATATGGCCGACAGGCAGCCATCTTGGATTTTGACAATTGAAGTTTGTTATTGCTATTTCTAAGAAAGTACTGAAGGTATCTTTCTCAAATTTCATTTGTTGGTTCACCTTGGTCCCTAGTTGTGCATATTCCATTTTTGGACAGATCGGAAAACAACATGGCCGACAGGCAGCCATCTTGGATTTTGACAATTGAAGTTTGTTATCCCTATTTCTGAGAATATACTGAAGGGAACTTTCACAAATTTCATATGTAGGTTCCTCCTGGTGCCTAGCTATGCTAAGAATAAGGAAACGACAATGTAATTCACAAAAAAAAACCAAAAAAATGCATCTGTGTCCCACCAGAGTCTCTGCTCACACTTAATCAACACCTAAGAGACAATCGAAAGAAGAGAAAAGAACCATCTTTCAAAAAACAAACTTAGATCATTTGTTGGTGGGCGCCAAGATCCCTCTGGGATCTCTTGTTGATTTACACAATTACTTTTTCAGTTTTAATGAATTAATATATTGATGTTCAATACATTATTTGCTCGTGAGTTTGACGTTATTGTTCCCTATTTCATCGGTTATGACTGTTGAAACCAACCAAGGGTGTGATCTTTTCCAGTCAGAAATCATCGACTTTCGTACTACAGTGTGTGGTTTTCTTGACACAACTTTTGAGATCACTTTGTCTAAAACGTTTCTGATGAATGTTTCAACAACAGTATTCTCCGTGACTTGGGTGGACGCTGTGGTTGTCAACCCCATACCAAAAGGGACTGTTGTTTTGATCCCTTCATACTCGAATATTTCGACAGCGCCATGTTTGTTATAATGCATGTCAGGACTGCAATCAGCAAAGCGCTTGAATTAAACAGCGACTTTTACTTGGTGCTGCAAAGCGTCTAAACGACCCAAGACGTTTGTAACAGCACGAGGTAAAATCCGGTACGCAGCATTCCGGAATCGATGCGTGAATACAACATCACGTGGGGTAAACGTACGCATTCTTAGAATTTTGCAATGCGTGATTTGATATTTTTTTATGCGTAATTACGCGTTCACGCATGTTATCTGTAGCACTGACTTGATTAAATTTTGATGATCATCGGTCCATTCAAAGGTTTAATTTGATACAAAACTTCCAAGGATTTATGATGTCACTTCTATCAGTACGATAATAATGTTGTGTTATACATGACATTAACGCCATCATGTGATGATAATAAGAATGTACTTATTCTCGAATAAATCAATTCTTCCTTTTAACATTTGTAGTTTAGGAATGTAAACATGACATTGTGTATTAATATATATTTTGTACAAATCACACAAACTATATGTACTGTAATAAGCTGCAATTTCAATGTACCAAAATGTATGTTGTGGATGATGCAAGGAAAAAGTAAAAAAAAAATGATAATACAAATTGTTAATGTTGTAGTGGTTTCAAACATCTTTAAGAGATTAGGTGACATAAAATAAAACTCCATCGTTGAGATTATTATCCTACTAGCACCAAACATTGTTGAAAGATATGTCCAAAAGTTATGTAATAAACAGTTTCCAAAATGTACATAACTCAAAGGCTTGATTTGAAACATGAACGTACTAGGCTAATGTAATATACAGCTTCAAGTGTTTACATGGCCTTCATTACCGAGTGTTTTTACGTCATATTGTATGGATGGGAAAGAAAGATATTTTTTTGCCAGTTCTTTGAGGACATTTTGTTCATCAGAATCTGCAGCGATATCAAGTGTGTAGTTATATATCTTTTTCCTTATCAATGAAATGCCAGCTGACACAGTGTCGCGCTGTTTGTACAGGGCTCTACTGTACAGCTATCAATGGTGGCCTGTTTGTGTATTGGTGTGGGATAACAACCATCTTAAGCCGCCCGCTCACATCATCACTCTTTATTTATTGACATATAGCACTATTCACATGTTTTTTCCCTGCCAACATAGATAAGGCGATGGAGAATTTGTCATCAGGTTTATACTCAGCTGTGTAGATTTTAACTGAGATTTTCACAAACAGAGGTCATACATGTGACATTGTTAGATGTGTAACATCCTTGTAGATTTATGTTCTTGATGACATAAGACACATTGTCGTTCCTTGAAAATGTGAATATACTTGTGCCTTTACTTCAACTCTTACACCGTTGAATACACATTTGACCTCTTCTTATTTAAAGGTTGGATATGTTCATTTTGAAATTTCAAGGTCGATGCAGATTGGGGAGGGGGGGGGGGGGGGGGCAATCTTGAATTTGAATTTGGTTGGGTTCTAAAGCGTAGCTAAGGGGCCTGATCTATACATTTTTGTTGAAAAAGAAAATGAGGACAAAACATTGTTATAGCATGCTCAAAAGAGGTACATAGATACATTTTGGGGCACATTTTCTGTCATAGGTGTACCTACAATATTCCTCAAAGTTTAGCCAAAACTTTGCTCAAGCAGGGCACATTATAGGCACTGTGGCTAATAAAGGCGGTATAACAGGCGTTTTAGTGTCTAGCTTTTTTATCAAGTTTTCAATATGTATCAGACCAGATTCAGTGATTAATCTACAGTTATTGTTCATGGGTCGTTTTCTTTTGTATTGCCAAAACATTTGGTCCCATAATGTTAAATCTAACCATTTCTGGAAACTCAATGGGTCTTTTTAAAATTCTATGATTAGCGGACTTGGGATGTGCCCGTAGATTTATCACTGCCAGATATATTGACCAGTAGTTCTCAGAAATCACTAATTTAAATAAAATTTTGTTCCCAGATCCTGAAGGACCGTGTGAGTCAGCACCCCCGATCTCCATTGTTGTGGAATAACTTCCCGGGCGCGCTGTCACTACTACCAGAGTATTCTGATACCCTCCACCAGTACCCATTCTTCTACGGTCCCCTCGCCCACCGACCCGGCAACCAGTTCACAGCTGTCATTTATGCAACTTCCCGTGTGCATCTGTCGTCGAGCCCACTGTTTAGACTTATCAGGACCATCGCAAAGTCATCCAATGTGCAAAAGGTGGAGGATTTTAGGGGCCTCTGACCTTTCTTTCTTTATTTCCGATACCAATCTAAGGATATTGGACTCCTTTGTAACAGATCATAGGAGAATTGTGCTCATGCAAGCGAAAGTTAAAATATGTATATTTCATTCCTAGTCGAATGTAATAATTATATGTTATACTTGATAACAGTGTGTTATATATGATGTATCCCTGGACTGTGTAAATAATGATGTATCCCTTGAAAATGTAATTAATTTGTACAGCAAAAATAGAAGAAAAAAATTGTGTGAAAATGTGTAGTAAGAGAGAAATTCTGCAAAAGGAAAAATAAAACATTTCTTTAAAAAAGGAATAGATAAAATTCTTCAAAAAAAAGGGATTATTCTTGTTCTCTCCCCTTATTTTATCACTTCACCTATTCCACATTTGGCATACCCTTTCTTATTTCTTTACAATTCAAAACAACATGTGTAAAATGAGAGAGAAAAATACAGGAGAAAAAATTGTATTTTCTACCCTACATCCCCAGGTTCAGAAGAATTTGGTTTCTCTGTCCTTTGACGTTCTGATTAATAGATGATCCTTGACATTCTGAATAATGAATGCTCCCTTTTACAGATGATTGTGTTGTGGCACTGTGACGCTCCACCGCCGCAGACGAACAGGTGGCCCGGGGATCTCGGACACATCTCCGTCATTGTTAAGACCAGAAATATTACGGTAACTTCAAAGTCATATCACAGGTCTTTTGAGCTGGCCTGCCTGATGTTTGTCATCAGTTGTCTGTCAATTTTTCATTGAAAAGCCTACTTAACCAAAAAGGCTGAATAGATTTCAACCAAATTTGTTGTGAGGTATTTCTATGATGCAATTTTGTATAAATGAAGAGTGGCACTCACCAGATCCAGAGAAATGGGTCATATCTGGACTTAGTATGGAGCTTCAAAATTATATCTTAAGTGAACCATTCATGTCAAACGTGTTTGTCTTTCTTAATTAGTCAGAAGCATTCACGTCCCAAGGGGACTGGAGAATATCTAAATCTATTGATATTTTGATGCACATGCAGATCCTTTTGAAAATGAATTAAAAAACTGACTTTGATAGAAATTGATATTTTGACTCATGATTTTTCCCCCTTTACAGTCAATTAGTAACCGTTTTCATCCGTATCCCGAGATAACTACGGATGCTGTTTTTGGCTTCGATGAAGACAGCCTTTTGACCACAGACGAGGTAAGTGTAAGGAAGTGATCAGACATGAAGAGTTCCAACATCATAATATACAACAATAAAGATATCAGTCATTCTTGAAGATATCGGTCGTTACATCACCATTGTGGAAGGATTATCAACAAAAATTGTTAACAATTCTTTAACAGATTGAGTAGGAAAGAAATATGTACTGTTTTAATTTTGCGAATACATTGAAATTCATGAAATCAGAACCCTCACAAATATTTTGCGATCGTTACCATGACATCCTTTCCTCACACATGCAATAAACACAGCAGTGTTAAAAGTTACTTTACTGCTTGTTTCTAGTAGTAATAAAAGCTCAAAACTCTTTGCAAGGTGTTCTGAAATTTAAGACAGAAATAGTGATTTGTAAAATAACACCCCTGCGATTAAGTTCTGGACAGGAAATTGTAAAAATTTAAACCCCAAGAATTAACAGCTATTAGGTAAATTAGATTGAACTTGCAGTGGTTTCTTATTTGATACTGGCTGGTCATTCTCTTGTCTGAATTTTGAATACACTAACGCCAGACTAGTAAATGCTATTCATGAATCCATAATCAAGTGTACACAGAACTTTGCAGAACTTCACTGCATATAGTGTTACCCATGTCCGTCCAGTCTCGTCCCATCCTGTCCCATGGTAATGTAACCAGCTTATCTAAATAACTACTGATCTGATTGTCATCAAACTTCACATACAAGGTGACGGGGTTTTTCGCTCTAGTAACAATTTGAGTATTTTTCGAAGGTATATCGTGGAAACAGAATTTTGGGTAACTCAGGATATAAGTGAGTGGTATAAAGAACTTATCCAACAGTTGACGTTTGGATTTTTAAGCATTTGCTTAACTTTGACGGAGTATTTTGAGAAATGTCTCATGACCAACCAGGAACAATGGAGGACAACATGGCGGGAAATGTGACGGACAATGTGTCGTTCGCCAAGAGAGTGTCATCTGGTATGAATCCTGACAGTGAAGAATTGCAGGAGGGCTATGGAACAGCTAAACCTGTTTTTCTTATGGAGGCTGATATTTTTGGACTCACGCAACCACAACGTAAAGACTGGCTAACACATCAGGAACTTTACAAGGCTATAGGACAAAAGATTGAGTCGGACCATGTCTGCGGATTACAGAGGACTGGAAAGATGTGGAGGGTGTATGTGGACAATATGAACGATCGGACGAAGCTACTGACAACAGGTATAGTGATACGTAGAAAGCTGGTCCATTTACTGTCCACAAACCCTAGGCATCCAGACAACAACCATGAAAATACATCACGAATACGTGTATCAAATGTACCTCTTTCGGCTGACGATGGTCAGATTAAACGAACTCTTACTGTAATGAAATGTGTTGTACGATCTTTGTATCGTGAAAAGTTAAGAGTTGACAACAAACTCACAAATTGCGATACGGGGGATAGAATTGTGATAACTGACAAACTAATCACCCCTCTGTCAAGAAACCTGAAAATCGGGCGGTACAACGCTACTTTGTTTCATGCAGAACAACCCAGACAAAACAACAACCGAATAGATGGCGATAAGCTATCCTGTAAAAAATGTTTAGAGTCTGGTCACCTAACACGGGACTGTACAAATGTGTGGGTCTGCAGGGAATGCAACATGCCTGGTCATCGTATGATGGATTGTCCTTCCCTGTTAGGGACGGATGAAATGCAACAAACCTCAGCCACTCAAGGAGAGTTTGACGTTCCACAAGAGGCATCGAAAGATGTTCTTGACACAACAGACGACGAGGAAGATTCCGATGAATCGACTAGCTCATCTGATGATATCAGATCGGAGCCAGCAGCTTCTCCCCCACGGAAAGCAGCGTCCCATCGTAGAAAAAGAAAAGCGAAAAGATCCAAAGGGAAGAAGGTGAACAAGTTTTCTCTTGATGACTTCATGAGTGCCTGCAGTAACCAATCACCCAATTATCTAAAAACTGTGTTGAATCAACGGTCAGTTTCAAGAACCCCTCCTTCTCCATTGGAGGAATCAACTAATAAAAAGACTAAAGTCCAAGTGCACTCTAGCTGTGATGGAACTAAAAATGGTACGAAAAACTCGTAGTCGATTCCAAATTATACTTTTTCAGTATAAAAGCAACAAAAACAGTGTATACGAAAATAAATTTATTTGTATAAATATCAAAGAACAAGTGGTAGAAATACCAGAGGCAAAGCCATGTACTTTGTATAGTTATTTAATAATTATACAAGAGTAATAAATTAATAGATCATTAATCATTGATAACGTAAGTATATATATAACTGGATCTTGAATTAGAAATAAGTCATAACAATACTTATATCTATAACTATACTCAAAAAGATACAAAAACAATAAGTAAAAACAAAATACCAATTGCTTTTTTATAGATCTATATACATGTATATAACAATACTTTTTTATATTAATTGTATACTCAAAACAATATATATTGTACATTACAATACATTAAACTTCGACTTGTTTATTAACAATAACAAAAAGCAACATGTATTGATTTGTATGTACTTAACATTACAATATATACAGGTACCTATTATCTCTTTCACTCATAAAATGATGCATTGTATGGATATATATGTATATAATAATACAGTAATTCAAGATATATTGTACGTTCCTAACAAATATATATAAAATGTATCACTGGTTTACTCATAAATATGAAATATTGTATGGGTATATCTATGTATATAAAAATATGCATGCTTATTATATATAATTATGTATACACATAAAGAACAAGAAATATTGCTTGATGATAATATCCATAGTAAACATGATGCATTGTAAAGTTATCTATGTATATAACAATGCTTGTATGTATATACTCGTAAAGATATATGAACAATAAGTTAAAATCAAAACTATGAACTTTATTTACCTTTTTACAATAACTGAGGAAACATATAATTCCTTTACCAAATCATTATTGATAACAAAAACTGTCTGCATTTTGTCTCTTTAAATGTACAGGGTTTAAGAGATGTCTCAAAGCGTCTTCGCTTTTTACAATATATTAAACAACAAAAATGTGATTTAGTTTTCTTGCAGGAAACACACTATACACAAGAGTTATTTCCCCTACTAGAAAAAGAATTCAATGGTAAAATATATCATAGTGTTGGGAAAAATGATAGTAGAGGAGTATCAATATATATAAATAAAGCGGTAAATTTCACGTTCCTTAATGAATATAAGTCTGAGAATGGAAGATTATTGATCCTTGTATTAAAAATTGATAACAATATTTACACGCTTACAAATTTGTATGCTCCAAATGATCCATGTGCAAGAAACTCTTTTTTTAAAAATATGAAAGTGCAACTAACTGATAAAGGAATAGGAATAAACATCATTGGTGGTGATTTTAACGAAACTCTTCAGTTAGTTGATAGAAGGGCACGTGTACAAAATACAAAGAGGAGAAAACCAGTATACGGTTTAACAGATATAATGAAATCTTTTAAATTTATAGATGTGTGGCGAACTAAGCATAATAATGTAATGCAGTACACATGGAAAAGGAAAAATGCCAGAGAAGCCAGTAGGATAGACTTTTGGCTAATTTCAAAAGACTTCTTAAATAGGGTAAAATCATGTGATATTAGGCCTGCACAAATACGATCAACTGATCACTTAGCAGTCTCGTTAAAAATACTAAACACAAGTCGAAACCGTGGCAAAGGAAGCTGGAAATTAAATAATAGCATACTTACAGATATTGAATACAATGAAATTATAAAAAATGTTTTTAAAAATGCTATCAAAGAGTGCCAGGAATGTGAATTAAATAAAAGAAA
The DNA here is from genome assembly GCA_947623455.1 of Mimachlamys varia. Taxonomy (NCBI): domain Eukaryota; kingdom Metazoa; phylum Mollusca; class Bivalvia; order Pectinida; family Pectinidae; genus Mimachlamys; species Mimachlamys varia. Next base: position 34,143,728 of record OX392540.1, read on the forward strand.
AACATGGGATTATACTAAAGTCTTGATCAAGGAGGCTACAATAACTTTTTGTAAGAAACAGAATACTAAAAGACAAACATCTGTCAATCACATTGAAAAAAGATTGAATCAATTATATGAAGAAAATGATAGCTTAAACAAGTCTGAGGTAGAAGATCAAATAAAAATCTTAGAAAAGGAAATTGAGGAATACTATGAATACAAAGCCCAAGGAGAAAAAATAAGATCAAGATGTCAATACATAATTAAAGGGGAGAGAAACAATAAATATTTCTTAGGTTTAGAAAAACAGAGACAAGCTAAGAAAGTCATTCATGAAGTTTTAGATAAAAAGAATAATTTAGTCACAGATAATGATAAAATTCTAGATGTAATACAAATGTTCTACAAAGATCTGTATACAAGTTGTAGTAAAATGCATGAGGATATTAATTTGAAGAATTATATAGCGAACACAACTAATCATAATATATTAAATGAAATTGAAAAAAGTATGTGTGACGGGGTACTAACATCAGCAGAATGTGCAAATGCTGTTAGAAATATGAAAAGAAATAAAAGCCCTGGTCTAGATGGCCTAACAGTTGAATTCTATGAACACTTTTGGGATCTTATTGGAAATACTGTTACTGAATCACTTAATGAAAGCTATGATGAGGGGGAAATGTCAGAATCTCAAAAAACAGGTTTACTCACATTGATTTATAAAAAGGGCAATGAAAATTCTTTACAAAATTGGAGACCAATCACACTGTTGAATGTCGATTACAAAATTGCTGCATATGTACTAGCTCAACGACTTAAAAAAGTAATGCCAAAAATTATACATACTGATCAAAATGGCTATATTAAAAACAGATTTATTGGTTTTAATATTAGGCAAATACAAGATATAATAGATCATTCTGAGAGTTTTGAATCTGATAGTGCTATATTATTTTTAGATTTTCAAAAGGCCTTTGATACAATTGAAAGGGAGTTTATGTTAGAGAGTTTGAAACATTTTGGATTTGGGGAATCTTTTATATCTTGGGTAAAAACATTGTACAGTAATATATATGGGTGCATTTCCAATAATAATTGTATATCAGATACATATAGTATAACACGCGGAATAAGACAAGGATGTCCACTAAGTTGTTTGATTTTTGTAATATCTGTAGAAATAATGGCAATAAAAATAAGAAACAATCATAACATAAAAGGGGTAACAATCAAAAGAAAAACTGTGAAGATTTCTCAGCTTGCTGATGATACAACACTGTTTTTAAAATATGGAGATATAAAAACTGCAATTAAAGAGATTGAAAAATTTGGTAAATATTCAGGACTGAAATTAAATAAAGACAAATCAGAAGGTATATGGTTAGGGAAAAACAGAAATCGAAAAGATATTATGGAAATCAAGATGTCAAGAGAAAATGTAAAATCTCTAGGAGTTGTTTTTGGGGTGAAGAAGGGAAATGTTGATCAAATTAATTGGGAAAAAATTGTTGACTCGATTAATTACCTAATCAAAAACTGGAAGAAAAGAAAATTAACCATTTTTGGTAGAACAATCATTGTAAATGCATTAGTTATTCCAAAAATAACTTACTATGCATCTGTAAAATATGTAAGCAAAAAACAAATAAAGAACTTACAGCAAATAATTTTTAGATATCTGTGGGAGGATAAAACTGATAAAGTCAAGAGATCAGTAATGATAAAAGAATATAGTGAAGGAGGTTTAAGAGTAAGAGATATTGAATCACATATAGACATGCTTAGAATTACATGGGTGAAGCGCTTAGCTCACGACGCAAACAAAGATTCTAATTGGACCATAATACCAAAATTTTATCTAAATGATTTTGGAAAAGACCTTAGAATTTTTGACATGAGAATAAGTTCAACAAAAAATATTTGCAATATTGAGAAAATTCCCATGTTTTACCAGTGCATACTAGAAGCCTGGATAAAACTAAAAATTGGGGAAGAGGTAGTGAAGACAGATGAAATTCTTAATGAAATTATTTGGGGTAATGTAAATATCCAAATTCAGGGTAAATCCTTAATATACAAGCACTGGATGGAGAGTGGAATAATAAGAATATGTGATTTATGTGATGAAACAGGAAAAATAAATGATAAATACATTTTTGAAAAGTTAATAAGTAAGCAAAACTGGATTGTGGAACTCTTGCAACTAAAATCAGCAATTCCGAAGGAGTGGATTGAGAAAATAAATAAAAAAGAAACAAGAATTGTAGAGAAAATACCAAAATATGATGTTGAAAAGCTAAAAGTGTACTCGAATAAGTTAATTTATAAGAAACTAATTAATTCTAAGCAAAATGAAACAAAGTTTGTAGAAAGATGGAATTCGCAATTACAATTTGAAGATACAGATTTTCAAGAAACACTTGATTATACATTCAAACATGTACATGATAATAAATTCAAAGTCTACAAATGGAAACTTTTTCATAATATAATTCCCACAAGAAAGAACCTTAAGCGATGGAGAATAGAGAATTCTGATTTATGTCCAAATTGTAATCAAGTTGATGACAACTTACATTTTTTTATTGAATGCAAGCATTTGGATGCGTTTTGGGATTCAATAAATTACTGTTTTAATAAAATGGGTATAGAGAAAGATGTGAAAGATTTAAAATATATTGTTCTTGGTTATAGGCCAACAGAGAAAAAGTATAAAGATCTAAATTTTTTGTTGATTATGATTGGATATACCATTTACAAATCATACTTTATCAGTGAAAAACGACAAAAAACAATTGACATTTTTAAGATGTTTCAAATAGATCTAATGTTTTATATGAAGCACTTGCGTAGCTACATATAACAGAAATAATTTATTTTAGAGTCTGAATATTCATTCAGATATAACAGAGAATATCATTTTTTAACATTATCAACAAAAAAAAAAGAATATTAGGCCTAGTCAAATGAAGGATCTAATGTACCAAGGAATGATTAAATGAATGAAGGAATGAATGAAAGTTTGACCGAATAAGTGAAATAAATGAATGAATGAAATGTATGAAATGAAAGAAAGGGATGAATGAATAAATAATTAAAGATGAGTACTGAAAGAAAAGTTGGTACCAAAATCAACAGCATGTAACATAAAGTATCTTTTCATTATTTTACCAATGTACTTTTCTTATGTGTGAACATTTAAAATAACCAAAGTCTGCTACATAGAAAAAAAAATTAGATTTAAATAAATACAACATTAACTTACAGCCCTGAGAATCCTACACAACTCTGAAATCTTCTCCGGTCTTTGTGAGACCACGGTGACTCTCCTCTTGATCACCACACTTACAGCTACAGCAAATTTAAATTAAATTAAATGATAAATACTATACTATCCTGAACACAATCTTCTGTTTTTTAAGTCTGTAAAATGGCCTTTATATCGGTGCGTGCATGTTCTCTTCAGAATCCGACATCTCTCTTCAATAGGCTAAATAAAAAAAAGACAAAGACTTTTACAAGCAAATTCTACATGCAGTGTTTACAAACATCAACGGGTTTTCCCTTTTCTATTAATAGCAACTTCCGGCAGCTACGTATACACTGTACTGTTATTAATAGCACACTGAAAAGCATTTCTAATATGGAATATTGATGACACAATTGGTACTTGCCTAATAAAATATTCAGGTCATTGTTCATTAGGTTATTATCTACACACCAAAACCTTGCATATGAAAGTATACGGAGGCGGCCGCCGGTACATGTTGTACACCAGCTTATGCACCAGCCGCCACGTGGTGTTTGTCCAGATTTTCGCATATATTTATTTTAGTTTATTAGCATATACTATCTAAATATTTACTTATTAATTAATATAATACATATTTATAATGCATGTACATATGTACGATATACAAATAATACAAACATCAAGAAAAAACGACAAAAAAAATACATAGAGTTCTAATTACTTACCGATACAAATCAGACGGCAGACGGCCCACTCCACCATGCCCGTTCTTAAAACCGATAAAAAAACCGAAACGGTTACAGCCGGATATTTGATGATAATTATTTAATTTTTATTTGATTAATGTTTCGGTTAATATTTGATTACAGTTTAAATAAGTATTAGATTAATAAATGATAGTTTATTTTGCTAAATAATGTTTAAATAGTTCTATAATATGTTGGATATACATGTATGTGAGTGTGCAGTATGAAATAGTTACACGTGTCATACATGTACATGTATGTGTGTGCATTGAAGAATATAAGACTGTGTGTATGTGTAATGATAAATGGTGTAAGTTGTGAGGATATGTTTATGATTTATATTGTATGCATCTCGATGTTAATGGTGTAAATTGTGATATGTTTATGTTTTATATTGTATGAATCTCGATCAATAAAATGTTTTGAAAAAAAAAAAAAAAACTTCACATACATAATCAGCATGAAGAACTAATTTCATATGTGGGCGGGGGCATTTATGTCTCACAGACATTTCTAGTTTTGTATTTGCTTGAACCTTAACTGATTAATTTGAACATAAAAAAAAATCTGAATAATTTATGTTTTTGATATATTGCAGATTGACTTTGCATTCAGCGTGTGGAAGGAGTTCCCAGAGCGAATTGTCGGCTACCCAGCGCGTGGCCATTACTGGGACAGTGCACAGAATCGCTGGAGTTACTCATCAAAGTGGACTAATGAATATTCAATGATTCTTACTGGTGCTGCTATTTATCATAGGTAATGAATATTCAATGATTCTTACTGGCACTGCTATTTATCATAGGTAATGAATATTCAAAGATTCTTACTGGCACTGCAATTTGTCATAGGTAATGAATATTCAATGATTCTTACTGGCACTGCTATTTATCATAGGTAATGAATATTCAAAGATTCTTACTGGCACTGCAATTTGTCATAGGTAATGAATATTCAATGATTCTTACTGGTGCTGCTCTTTATCATAGGTAATGAATATTCAAAGATTCTTACTGGCACTGCAATTTGTCATAGGTAATGAATATTCGATGATTCTTTCTGGTGCTACTGTTTATCATGAATATTTATGGTAATAAATATTCGATGGGTTAATGCATATTATAGTTCCTGCTTGTATATAAATTATAGGTAATAAAGATCAAGAATATTCATTGATTCTTACTGCTGCTGCTGTTGTTCATAGGAATTAAACATTTAGACAGGTGCTGCTATTTATTATTGATAATGAATATTCATTGAGATAATGAATATTCATTGATTCTTACTAATCTGTTATTTAGGATATTATGTTAATTCTGCTTTTCTTTTATTTCAGGTATTATAATTTTTTGTACACAAATTTTTTAAGTAGTGCTTTTACGGATATTGTGGACCAATCGCAGAACTGTGAGGATATTCTCCTCAACTTCCTAGTCAGTCATGTGACCAAACTTCCACCAATCAAAGTGACCCATCGGAAGGTCTACAAAGAGTCGATGCTGGCCAGTAGTTCTAAATCTTCATCTTGGCTTCAGATGGACCACTTTACACAGCGCAAGTTTTGTGTGGACAACTTCGTCAAGTTATTCGGATACATGCCCTTAGTGAGGTCCAAGGCACGAATGGACCCGCTGTTGTTCAAGGATCCAGTGTCAAACTTGCGAAAAAAATATAGACAAATTGAAGTGGTATGATGGACCCTTCCTAGGCCGAGACTGGAGGTCCTAACTCGTATCAAATTATAAAATATTACTCAAAAGTTGCCAATATTGTAAACAAATCTTTAATGCCTTTGACTCCAGCTAAGAAATTTTCACTTGTATCTTTACAATACACTCTGCTTTCTTGCACCAAAAAAACAAAAAAACAAAAACTTGGTATATCCTTGAATGACAAAAGCTGTGAATTGAACGTAAAACACAAATTAATTAAAGCCATCTCGGCAGGTTCTTGTCTAGGATATGACTTTGTGATGGAATGATGTAAGGGGAGGTAAATCTAGGCATAAATAAGACATCATTTTCTTTTGAGTCTAAGTTTAAGATTGTGCTAATAAATCTTACCCTTCACAGAATGCTAAGATAAGAGTGCTAATTTTAATACACATCAGTAGAGGATCTGTAGAATCTGTTGAGATCTAGATGTTTGAAATAAATTCATTGGCTATCTCCAGTCCCGGCCTAACCTCACCTTACATGACCTTACCAATTAGCATACGTGATGTAGTCTAAGCTATTACAGGTGTTTTGATTAAAATGAACTTGCATTAATATATATGTGTACACAATTGCTTATATATGTGATACTGTACGGCCTTGAATAGAGTGTGGTAAGTTTGTGACTTTTGACATTGAGGAATGAGTGGCTAGCTGCCAATATACTTGTATGTGATATTGTAAAGCCTTTTGGGGAGTGTGACTGTGGCTAGAAGTTACTATCATACCGGATTCTGTTCCACGAAAGATGTAACGGTAAATAGTTTGGAGCTGATTGCTTGGATTCTGAATCCTTTGAAGATGTACTTTTTACGAGCGCTTGTGTCAACACAAAGTCAGCATCGGGGCTTGTTGGCTAATAGATTGAAATCGCTCTGTGATTAGCTAGCCATTTGAACGGGTAACTTTGGAAATAGGCGGAGTTTTGTGATACACCAAATTATAGAAACATGTACACGCGAAAAAATCAGTAGTATTTTATGGTTATCACTTGCTAATTTAACAGGGGTATTTTTAATACTGGGAGAATTGCTCAAAAGTATGAAAATTCTTTTTAAAACAATACCAACAATTACTGCAAATAATTAAATGCTAACTTTTAATATTAATATTCCCGCAATTTTTTTTCTGTACTGTGTCAGTCACCTGTAAACAAGTAGACAACGAAATCAATGACGTATAGATAAGTCTCTGACGAAATAGTGTTATCTTTTAAATCAGTAACAATTCAAACATTAAGATAGCCGATATTTCTTTATGTCACTGAAATTTCTTTCAAAGCTTCCAATATATGCTATCCTTTGAGAATGTTCGAATGTAATAAACAAGTAAGTACGGTTTTATTGCAATGTTCATTTGATTACTGACATACAAACAGAGTGAAATCGTCCATTTTGTTCCAAGTTTTATCTTTAAAGAAATTAGAGTGATAATTAGATATAGTTAATATCAAATACGATCCGTGTAATTTGAGCTCTCACCATTTTAGGAGAACTTTTAAGAAAATCACGAATGAAGAGTACGGGTTAGATAGCAATCAAATTCTAGAATAAAAATTAAAGAATATGTACAGAAGTATATTTTTTCTGTATTTGTGTGTATGCCCAGTGCCTTTTCAATGGTGGACTATACAATTTAAATGAAGAACTTTTTTCACCGTTTCATCACCAAACTATCAGTGTCCAGCAGACGATGACAGGTGGTTTGAGAAAGGTAGGGCGGGTCCAGACCAACGGCACAAGCGCTGATTGGCAATCCAATCAGTAAAGAGTTTCAAGCTATTAGTTTCAAAGTTTACCGAATGCAAGGCAATCAGTCTCAAACTATTAACCGTTAAACCTTTCGTGGAACTGAATCTGGTATGATAGTATATAACTGTGTGTGGTACTGTGTATAGTACTGTATAGTACTTTGTGGTACTGTATAGTAATGTATGACATGAGGAAGTGTGCAGTTTGCTGATCCTGTGTGCCTGCATCGACCACCTGATCCTGGATCCAGCCCCTGCCGGTAATCACATTGATAAGGTTGCCATGGGGAGCTCGCCATACTGTTTGCACTGTTTTACAGATCTGTCGTGAGTTTCCACTGCGACCTTACCACAGTCTCACAAATCTGTCGAGATGGGGTTTATATGGTGACCTTACCACAGTCTTGCAGATCTGTCGAGATGGGGTTTATATGGTGACCTTACCACAGTCTTGCAGATCTGTCGAGATAGGATTTCCACGGTAACCTTACCAGTCTTGCAGATCTGTCGGGTTTCCATGGTGATCTGTCAAGGGTGTAGCTGTAGCCGAGGCTCCTTTGTTGACAGTGTGATCTGCTCGCTGTGTCCATCCTGCCTGAGAACCTTTATCAACCAATAGTTAGTTTTGTCAGCCATGCTTTCTCAATACGCACACACGATGTTCCCACCTCCTTTATTTGTGATTACCCAACACCTTATTGAATACAGACCTGACCGACTTACATGATGATGGTACCCTATCAGTAACCTACCTTACCCTAGTCCTTACAACGATGCCCCACACCCAACCAATAACCCACCTGACCCAAGTTTTATTACGATGTTCCATGCCTCCCACATTTCAGCAGAAACCCACCTGATCTCATTTCTGGGGATGATGCCCAATCTATTTCCATTAACCAATAACCCACTGAACTTAATGATGATACCCTACTTTTGATGATGTCCCACACCTTTTTCAATAACCCACTGGATTCTAATGATGACACCCGAAACCTCAGTAATAAATCACCCCGTAATAATGATACCCTACTTTTGATGATGCCCCACACCTTATCAATAACCCACTGGATTCTAATGATGACACCCGAAACCTCAGTAATAAATCACCCCGTAGTAATGATACCCTACTTTTGATGATACCCCACACCTTATCAATAACCCACTCCGTAATGATGATACCCCCTTTTGAACCAATAACAACCCAGCTATTATCATGTTCCTTTTGAGGTTGCCTCACACTTCATCAACAACCCTATCCTTAAGACGATGGTCTCCATGAAAATCCTTCCTCCTATCACTTTTGTCATCTCCGCTGTACATACGAGCACCTTTCTGAGTCGAGACACATGACATTCTACGGAACTGTGGCTGATTTTTGTTCAGTCAAGAATTTAAAACCATATGTGATAACCATTAATATTTCAAATGCTGAAATATGAGTACATTACGTGTTCCGATTATTTTTACTGATTATATGATGTTGTTATGGATATGTTCAAGAGAGATGTGTATGATTGATTAAATTACAGGCCTGTGAGTTGAATGTGCTGATATTTTGTGCGGTGTCTATACTGTTTATACACAATATAATGCTATTGACCTAATTAACCCTATTAACTCAATCACTCCTGAAATTTCATAATTAACTTTTCTAACTTTGAAATCGAAAATTTAAAATGTGTCTCCTGGTGTGAATCAGTTAAGATTGCCTTAACTCTCTTTTTTACCGGTCAATTCCAACACGAGAATAACGCATCTGTAATGAATAAATTTGAAATTTGATCCGTAAACAGCTCTGCAATTGTTCCTTGCTTCCAAATTGTTAAGAAATCAGAATTATTTTAAAGGTCAATAATAAATGTTATTACCAATAAATTAAGACTAACTAAGAAATAATGCATGTCAGTCAAGTGCCGGTGAGAATCTCCCAAGGAGAATTTAAGTCCAGTGTCTCAATTAAAATCATTCACCCCTGAAAACACATTTGAACTCTTCCAATTCAAAGATTGGAATAGTTCATTACAAAATTTCAGAAGTGTATGTGTCAACCCATTCACCCCTGAAATTTGAAAATGGACTATTCAGACCTCTAAATTGGAAGGGTTCAAATGTGTCTTTAGGGGTGTACGAGTTAAATGAAGACTAAACTGGCTGTAAACAATTTCAATAGGTATTTAATGTGATATATATGCTTTTAATCCTAAGATATGTAATAAGGACAAACCTGATTTGTTTGTCGTTTGATCTTAACATTAATTTTGTAGTCTGTGTGCTTGTCTGACGGATATGATGTGCGTCCGTGACGTTCAAAAGGTTGTTCATGTGAGGAACGATATTTTTAACAAAGTCTTTCAGTTTGGCCATTTTGTATGTGCATATAGATATAATATGTCATGTTAACATTGATACGTCGATCAATGTTACGGAATGATGCTGGGGCCAGTCACACATCCAACTGTTTGTTCATTTCGCGAAATCATTCACAAGTAATTAGAAAATTGTATAGAAATGTGACTTTTATTGTCATTGATTCATTGCTGTATATCTGCTAAACATTGTCCAATAATCAAATCCTAATGTACTGTTATGTTGATTCCAGTGAGTGATGTCTTATACCAAGGGCTGGTCTACAAGTAACCATGTGGTAGGGGCAGGAGACACTTTGTCTGATACCCCACCACCCATCAAACATTACAAGAGATTTTATATAAGGAACCCCACCACCCATCAAACATTACAAGAGATTTTATATAAGGAACCCCACCACCCATCAAACATTACAAGAGATTTAATATAAGGAATAGTATTCAGGTCTGGTCCTAACCCCACCACCCATGATATATTAATACAGTTGTCTCCCATCTCCCGCACACAGTTAATTATGGAATAGCCCCAGTTATTTACATTGTAATCTGCCTGGACCGATTCTTGTGTAGCCTCAGTTCTGTAATCCTGCTGTAGCTAATATTTTCATAATTAATTAAATCTATAAATTACAAGTTACTTTACCCTGTCAGCACTTAATGGACGGTCCAGATCATTACATGGTAAAGTCTACTACTGTTGTATAGGGGTGAAAGGGTTAAAGAGTTAGAAGTACTCGAGGGAACTTTTCAACACTTATTTACCTTGGCCTAAGCAAAAAAATGAAATATGACACTTACCGCCAGCTTTCAACCCACGCCTTGTGGCATGATCATGCATTCTGCCACAGAAAGATCGAGCCCAATACTAATATATGTGGTAGTTCAGTCTTAGAATATTTGGAATATTTTTCCATCAAGTAGAAATACCTGTTTAACTTTTCGGAATATTTCATATGCTTCTTCTACTGTATGTTTGTCTTCACCCGAAATAATGATGGTAGCAGTAGAACCAATGTTTCTCTGTAGTTGTACAGCTAGGTTATACCCCATGGAGGACGGATTCCAGTCTGCCTTTATTTTCTGTGTATTTTTTATCTTTCTTGTGCATAACCTCTTGCCTAGAAAAAAAATGCTGTCAGTGAAACAACAGAGCATGACCTTATAAAACCTAATCAAACCGTAGCATGTTTATGTAATCTTTCATCAACACCAGTAATTTACTTATTTCACTAATTATGCCCCCCTCCCTTCTGATGGAGGGAAACATTTTATTAGTTCTGGTTATAAAATCTTTTCTGGGCTGTAACTTTTAAGCCGTGAAATTGATATCTTGATCAAACTTGCTGTATACATTGCATCACCCATAAGAAGATGTGCATGCAGTGTCTTGTCATTAGGTCATTTATATTGTGTTCTTGACTCAAAAGTCAAAGGTTGAAAATATGCAAATTTTCACCATTTCAAATTTTATACCATAAAAGTTTGGCTTGGTGTTATAAGGTTTTGTGTTCACTGCAAAAGTTTTGAAACTAGCAGTATAACTGTACCACCCAAAGATAACTACAGTGCATTTAGTAAAAAAAAAAAATCTTGTTTCAACATTCAAAGGTGTACACCAAGGTGATGCAAACAGTCCCTCACTGTTCTTATTATTTAAACCTTTTAAGGGGAGATGTATGTTTTTGTTCACAAATTCATCAAAAGCTTTTGTTGGTACAAAGATGCTTTCATTTAAGTTATAGTTGTGGTACATGTATATAAGTAAGTGGATCATATTTCTGCATAATTAAATTCAAAACAAACATAATTAAACTTTTTGTTGACTTCAATGAGAAGAATACTTTTATATAAATCTGGACTCCCCTAATTAAGATTGGACTTCATCTTCTTGGTTTTATTTGTCCTAAATACTGTCCGTGAAGATTATAAGGACACCTTGAATTTTAAGTGAATTTCGGCATTGAATGGATGGGGTTGAATTAGCTGAGTTGTTGTGTTATATATTGTGAACATGTGTTGTGTTTAAACTGTATACTTTGTTGTTAATTAAACATCTTGTGTCTTGTAAACATTGGATGTATAACATGTTGTAAACATCGGATGTATGTGTTGTAAACATTTGATGTGCTGTTCATGTCTTGGAGTGTTGTAAACACTCGTTTGTTGAAATCCGCTTCTGCTGCCACATTTTTTCGTTCATACTTATTCATATTAAACATTCGTACGACTTGCTCGATCGAGGTTCGGGCGGATATAACGCTGACATTCTTTAGGAACAAGGTGTGTAGAGAAATTCTTGTACATGTTGTTCCGACATTCACGCCTTGTTGTAGACATTACTTGTTGTAAATTAGACAAAGTGCCTTTCATGATCAGTACCTCTCATCGTAACATTCATTACATAATTACTTTAGCGCTGTGGCCTCGGTATAGTCTCGCTAATAATCTACTTATCACACATCTGCTCACGTCACAACAGGCCCGGAGTAGCATTTTGTATATACAAGTACATTTGTAAGGCCTGTCTTAGGCTAGTTTTTCACCATATTCTCAGACAGAAGATTGTGATCCAAGTCTAGCGTTCACCATATTTACAGAGATCGTAGATTGTGAGCTAAATATGTAGAAATGTCATTATAGATAACCGATCGGAAGAGAGATTTTTTTTCTGATTTTAATTAATGATGTATGATAATAGTGTATTTCTGTTTTTGCAGAAAAATTTTATTGTAATTTATTTTTTGTAGGGGTTTTATATAACTTGTACGCTGCATAATGAATATTCATGATACAATTTGTATAAAAATATATCTACATTTATTGTGTATTGTAATGTATGGTCTAAATAAAACAAATACTATTATATAAGCTAGATACTACGGAAGACGGACCCTACTCCCAGATGGCACAGCAACGAAAGACGTAAGCCTCGGTAGACCACCAGGTGCCACTACTAGGGATGACATTGTCCATTGTAGAGCACCAGGTGGCGTTACTAAGAGTGATGTCTGCCCCTGTAGCATACCGATAGCGCTACGTAGAGTGATATCTTCCTCTGTAGCACACCAGGTGGCGTTACTAAGAGTGACGTCTGCCCCTAGCACACCAGATGGCGCTACGTAGAGTGACATCTTCCTCTGTAGCACACCAGGTGGCATTACTAAGAGTGACATCTGCCTCTGTAGCTCACCAGGTGGCGCTACTAAGAGTGACGTCTGCCCCTGTAGCACCCCAGATAGCGCTACGTAGAGTGACATCTTCCTCTGTAGCACACCAGGTGGCGTTACTAAGAGTGACATTTGCCTGTAGCTCACCAGGTAGCACTACTAAGGGTGACATCTGCCTCTGTAGCTCACGAGGTGTCGCTACTAAGAGTGACGTCTTCCTCTGTAGCTCACTAGGTAGCACTACTAAGGGTGACATCTGCCTCTGTAGCTCACGAGGTGTCGCTACTAAGAGTGACGTCTTCCTCTGTAGCTCACTAGGTGGCGCTACTAAAAGTGACGTCTTCCTCTGTAGCGCACCAGGTTGCGCTACTAAGAGTGACATCTTCCTCTGTAGCTCACCAGGTGGCGCTACTAAGAGTGACGTCTTCCTCTGTAGCGCACCAGGTGGCGCTACTAAGAGTGACATCTGCCCCTAGCTCACTAGGTGGCACTACTAAGAGTGACGTCTGCCTGTAGCACACCAGGTGGCACAACTAAGAGTGACATCTGCCTCTGTAGCTCACCAGGTGGCGCTACTAAGAGTGACGTCTTCCTCTGTAGCGCGACAGGTGGCGCTAAGAGTGACGTCTGCCCCTAGCTCACTAGGTGGCATTACTAAGAGTGACGTCTGCCTGTAGCACACCAGGTGGCACAACTAAGAGTGACATCTGCCTCTGTAGCTCACCAGGTGGCGCTACCAAGAGTGACATCTGCCTCTGTAGCTCACCAGGTGGCGCTACTAAGAGTGACGTCTTCCTCTGTAGCTCACCAGGTGGCGCTACCAAGAGCCACATTGTCCACAGTAATTTATTCCAGGATAGGTTAATCACACTATTTAGTAATTTAAATCGTAAAATCAAAATAAACATGTCCAAGTCATGAAGAGAATTAAGATATAATCTTCATTGTTGAAACCTTTTAAATTATAATTAAAAAATGACATGAAACCATAATTAATATAAACATTCACTGGATCCCGTCTAACAGTAAGTGGGGGATACAGTGTATATATTATTTAGCATACACATCACAACCAGATAATAGTGATTTTTGTATTTATGCTGGTCAATTTATTTTACTTGTCATCAGCACATTTATTCTACTAAATCCATTTTCAGTATTTTTTTCCCAGTTTAATCATATTTTAAATATTTGAGTTGATATCTCAACAAAAAAAACCCCTGCTTTCTTAAATAATGAATGTTTTAGCAAATGTTGTTATTGTCCTATAACACGCGTTGCTATTGTAGACAAATTCAATTAAGCCCAGCAGGAATTGATTATTGGTGTTGTTAGATACACAATTCTAAAACATCATGATTGAGGATATCTACCAGTTGTTGGTGGCTTGTTTTATCTAACTCGGTCACCCCTGAAGACACACTTGAACCCTTCCAATTCACATATTTGGTAGAGTCCATGATGAAATTTCAGGGGTGAATGTGTTGAAATCAGAGTTGTGAACCATATTTAAAGACAGCTGTTACAATGGTTAGAAACATTGGCGGGCATTTGATATTTTGTTTTAAACTGTGGATTTATTTGATTTAATTTATATTATGATACCAAAGATATATGACCCAACAAGTACTTAACCACCTACAGCAATTCCTATCTGGATTTGCCTATTAGGCTGTTTTGTTCTACGACAAAAGATTTATGGTTTATCAGAAATGAACAATTATGAAATAACAGAAAATGAACAAATATTATGCTTTCCGGTCTCTGTGATCAAATGAAATTTTACCTGTAATTTTCTTTTTTTTTTTAATTCTTTGGTGTATCAAAGTTTTGCATTATTTTGTTCTGAGTTATCATGTTTAGAACAATTTTGTTCAGCAGGACAATTAATCCTGTTTTATACCAAAAACAACAATGATCAGCAAGAATCAACATGTTCGTTATAGGAGATAGTTTCTCAAACAACTCTCTCACAGGAAATGGAAAAGCTTAACAAAAAATCATTTATAATATCACAGACTTAGATAGCAATCTAATTCCGTGATAATATCTTATCCATGAAGTTATATTGAAATAGCAATGAACCAGTAATGATATCCCATATAGGGTAGACTGTCAAGAAAGTCAGTACAAGAATTGGAATTTGTTTAAGGACATACAGTTAGAGATTAGTTATACATTGATATTCACAGAAGTAACTCGCTCACAAATTTATCAACTTTAACTTGAAAAACTAATTTAAGGAAAGATACCCGTTTTTTGACATGCATTGAAATATATATTTAAAAAAAAAATTTTGTTTTAAATATTTATAGATTTTTGTGCCAAATTGAGCCACATACACCTAATTTTAACTAGAAATTTGTGTCTTTTTTAAACACTTTAATTTGCATTTTGTTTTTAAGTGATATACACATTTAACGATTTTGTCCATGTGAACCAGAGAGAATCGATCGGTACCAAATGTGCCCCATTTTGGAAGGAACACACGTCATCCATTGATCCCAGGTAGACCCATTCTGACCCGTAACCTTACCGCCCTCATATTTTTTGGGTTACGAATTTAGATCTGAACATACATATTTAATTCCTCGACTGTGGTGCAGTGACGGATCCAGAGGCAAATCGTGGGATTTCCAAATTAGGGAAAAGGGGTAAATGTATGGTGTTTTGTATTCCCAGACTTTGAGGGGAGAGATTCTTGAGACACTGGAAATCTCTCTAGATCCGTTACCGAGATGCCACATATTTAATTGACGGTATTCAGTTTTGATTGGTCAGTGGTTGTTTTGGACCAATCGTGGCATTAATGTAGTGTTGTGGATGGGTTCAAGTATGAATGTCAATCTAACTTGATGTGCATCATTATATACCAAATAACATGTTTTTATAGCAATTGAATGGACTATACTTTGCCATGCAAAGCCAGCATCAAATCACATGTACTGTATTATCAATAAACTGGAAAAACATTTGAAAAGAAGCAATTGTGTTGTTGTTGGCTTGTTAAAAGGCCCAATATCTGCATTTTCAGAGATTTTTTTGCGATTCTGAAAAATACAGTTGATAACCATGCAAAAATAAGGCTAAAACGAAAGAAACCTGAGCGGTAACTACCAAGAAATTCTTTACAGAAAATTCCAAAGAGCTCAAAATAATTTCGGTATGAACCACTAAAACAACAAGCCGAAGTTAGACCACAGTTCAAAATGGATGGATGTTTACAAATAATGAGTTTTAACTGCTGCTGTACCGATACCCACATAATAATTCATCTTGAATATTGCTGATATCGGTTAATCTTAACTAAATTTATAAATATAATAGGTTATTACCACATAGGTTTGATTTTCACTTACATTTTTGCAGAAAGTTACACATATTTGGCCTTTAATGAATACTGCCTATATCAATAAGATCAGTATCAGAACTAGAGATATGAGTACATTGTTACGGTATATGAAAACTACATCCCCGCCTTTTGCCAATGATAAATGCCTACTGTAAACCAACTTAATTTTGCGTTTTCATATGAGACGACTATTTTGCGGCGAATTTAATTTCCCAATTAATATGGTCATAAATCCTATGTACAGTACAGTATCTTACAGTTGGCTTACGTCTGATTAAAACTATCTTGTGATGATTAATAGTTTTCGTGAATTTTAATCAACCGCAGAAATAGTTGGTTTTACAGTTAACCAAAATCCCTTCAAATCCATTGATATTGCTATATACAATTTTATCCCAGAGTTTTACAGGAAAACAATACGAAACACATTCACTCGGTCATAGCTTGACAGACTATTTGGTCTTGATAAGTTTTGACAAATTTTAATCATTGTTATCGATTAGAAAGAAAACTCCAAAAGCACAAATTTCAAATCTAAGATTAGTTGCAGATTAACTGAAAATGTTAAAAATACTTAAGTTGTTCTGCCTCTTGTAAAGATAATAACAAAACAGTTGTGTATTTTTGTATAATGGGTATTAATGTTGCTCTAAACTTGTGTAGGATGAGAAGGAGAAAAAATGCTGACAGTTCAAGTTCCATCATAAAACACCTTTAATCTGTAATGTACAATACCAGACAGCAAGCAAAGTATATCTGAGAACTTTTAAATATGAATAAATATGCAATTATGCAATATTGTCCCTTTTGGATGAAGATCCAGCCCGAAACACTCGGTACGGACGTACCCTCGTTGGATTTATGAGAGTATGAATCACAAGATGATTTGATTCTTGTAGCTACCACTGAGGGCCTTGTCCGGCAGAACGATGGAGTTAAGGATGACTACTTCGGACGGTACTGTCACATTGGACCCTGTCAACACGGAAGGAGTTTGTTAATTAGCATGACAGGGTTTGCAAGTACAAGTATCACGAATAGCGCAAGACAAAATCTTGTGTCAAGAAATCCTAGCTTGCTCCTGAAACATGTCTGAAGAAGCTATATGATCGCTGTAAGGGGAATAACTCCAATAGCATTGTTATATTTTGGAAGTCAGCTGAGGCGAGGTGTCACTTGACACCATTCGGAAATGAACGTTAATTCTTTATCATGTGAATATTTTTACTTGCAAACCCAGTTTCAAACACAGATATCGCTCCGGAAAGACAAATTAACCTAGGTAATTCAAATGGAAAAGCAGCTAAACCCTCTTTCTTCTGTACTGAAAAAAATTATTTCTATATATAATGACATTTCAAATCTTGACCACAATATTGTGATACATATCATATCTTTACAACAGTGTTACATATCGTATCGTGACAACAGTATCGTGATACATATCGTATCATGACAACAGCATCATGTTACAAATCATATCGTGATACATATATCGTGACAACAATATCGTGATACATATCATATCTTTACAACAGTGTTACACATCGTATCGTGACAACAGTATTATGATACATTATAGTATCATGACAACAGTATTGTGATAAATATCGTATCATGATAACAGTATTGTGATAAATATTATATCCCAACAACAATATCGTGAAATATCGTGATACATATATTCTATCGTGACAGCAGCATCGTGTTGCAAATTGTATCATGACAACAGTATTGTGATATATATCGTATCATGATAACAATATTGTGATAAATATTATATCCCAACAACAATATTATGATACTCATATTGTATCATGACAACAACATCATGACACATATCGTATCTTGACTCATATCGTATCATGACAACAATATCGTGACACATATTGTATCATGACAACAATATCGTGACACATATTGTATCATGACAACAATATCGTGACACATGGTATCGTGGCAACAGTATCGTATCATGACACATGGATTCATGACAACAATATCGTGACACATCATATTGTATCGTGATAACAGTATCGTAACACATATCGTATCTTGACAACAGTATCGTATCATGACAACAGTATCATATCATGAAAACATTATCGAATCATGACAACAATACCGTGACACATATCGTATCATGACAACAGTATCGTATCATGACAACAACATTGTGACACATATTGTATAATGACAACAGTATCGTATCATGACAACAGTATCGTATCATGATCATGACAACAGTATCGTATCATGACAACAGTATTGTGACACATATGGTATCATGACAACAGTATCGTATCATGACAACAGTATTGTGACACATATTGTATAATGACAACAGTATCGTATCATTACAACAGTATCGTATCATGACAACAGTATTGTGACACATATGGTATAATGACAACAGTATCGTATCATGACAACAGTATTGTATCATGACAACGATGTTAATGTATCATTGTAACCCAACTATAAACATACCTATAACAGTAATGGAGGGATTAAGTTTGCCTTCCGAAGTAAATGTGGAGGTGGTCTCTATCTTAGCGAAGGGTTTGTTTGGGTTGGGGTCGTTTGGTGTGCCCTCTACCCGCGTCCATAGACCCACGGTACTGTTCCATCCTATAACACTATATAACACACAGCAGTGGTCCTGGAACAGATTAATAACAGTACATGTACGATTTCTCTAGGGTATTTACAGTGCACTCCTCTTTATATCATGTTACATTTGTCAGACAAAAACATGATATTAACAGGAATGTGACATTAAGAAAAACATGTTTTTTCCACTAAATCTAGTTCATTTCCAATCTCCATAACTAAAAGTAAGATGGGGTAATTTTTTATTTTCTTTACAACATTTTGTACAAGTCATATCTAAAATCAATCGAAATGACATCATTTTCTGGGTATTTTATGCGATTGGTTAAAAAAACATGATATTAAGAGGAATTCACCTCAAAATACATGATATTAACCAAATAAAATTATGCAAGTTCTATAGAGAGAAAAATGGTACTTGGGATAACATGATATAAAGAGGAATGTGATATTAACTGGGGTGATATCCAGTGGAGTCCACTCTATTAAAGTTACAATATCACTTGTACATACACGGCACTATAGTTCTGTGAAATGATACTTATGAAACAGGAAGTATTACTCCATTATCAGGCTCTCTAATGGGACAGGAGGTGCCTCTCCCGTATAAAGGAGTACCAGTTTATATCGCGACAGGCTGTAGTGTTAGCTAAGGGGACACATACATGGTACAAAATATAGTCAAACTTTTGTTTTCTCAAAATTGAATTGACCATGTGAAAACCTTGAGTACTCTTTAAAATGGTATTAAGTAAAATGTGTGAAATTTGGTTGGAACTGAAAAATATACTTTGAATAAAATGGGGACTCCAAGCAATATGAGTTACAAGACAACGAGGTTAGACTGTATATTCGGAAGGTTTCTGGATGGAGTCTGGTATCTGAAATTTCCCCGATTTTTACTTCCATATTTCGTACCTGAAGCGAGGCTCCCTCCAGTACAATGGACTCTCTGACACGGACACCCTCTCCAACTATGGCGTGTTTCCCGATGGTCACATTAGGTCCGAGCTAAAAATCAGAACACAATAGGTTTAGACTGATATCAGTGAAACCATATTTATCCTGCAGTAACTACCCGGTAGGTAATAAGCCCATCATTTAACACATCCACCCCTGAAATCATGATGGACTACTCCAACCTTTGATTGGGAAGAGCTCAAATATGTTTTCAATAGGAAAAAGTGTCCACAAAAACTATTTATTGTCCTGTAATAAGCACACTCCCCTACTTTGCAGAGGAAAGAAATATAATTTTGTTCTCATCCAGATCCATCAAGGCAGACCAGACAGGTTTATCTTTTCCCAAATAAAAAACGGAAATAAACCTGCGAGGTGTGGGAGAAACTTTAAGATTATGTCTACCTCGTAAAATGGGAGTGAAAATAAGAAAAACAAATCTGGGATCCCCATACCCCAGGACTTTATCACTCGAGATTGACACTCTGGTCTACCACTTGTTTTACCTAGTTTTGGTTTATTTTGTTTTACGTCCTATAACAGCAACAGTACCTGGCAACTGCCCCAAGTGGGTTTCGAATTCACAACCCCGAGGTGGAGGGCTAGTGGTAGAATGTTGGGACACCTTTACCGTTCGACCACTCAGTGAATCGTAATATTGTGAATAATGTTACATGTATTTTGATACACTCAAACTTAAACTCATAAGTATCAATTAATACATTTAATACTTGCTGTAAAACGGAATATACAAAAACTGTAAACAGCACAATTTTAACAAGAACTGTCACCAGGATGGCTGACAAATACAACCCCCCACCCCCCTAACCCCTATGAGATAAAAAAATGAAAATAAGTAAAAGCTAGGTGCATAACTCTTTCAAAAAGAATTAAAATGCAACATAACAAGTTTCTGAGGACATAACTCCATACTGCACTAGCTCTTTCCAGAGATTTGATAGGCAGACGAAACTGTGTTCATCTAAAGGGGAATAACTCTCTGTAAAGGGTTGAAAATATGAGGCATATCTCCATTATGAACTGGCTATTCCAACAACATTCTAAAAAGATTTGTAGAAAAATTAGCGAATGCATAGACAGACATAGGCTGATTCCAGTATCCCCCCCCCCCCCCACCTCAACTTCATCATGGGGTTAAGTTAAGTGGTATACTTTCTGTGCAAAAAACACTAAAGCAAGATTATCCCTTTGCTCACTCACCCCTGTAAGCTCTTAGTGAACTATTCCATCCCTTGAATTAAAAGTATTCAAATTTGTCCTCAGGGGTGATTGAGTTAGATATGTATGTTTACTCTACCTATATACCTGCTGTACCTACCATCGCCGTGGGGTGGACCTCAGCTGTAGGGTGTATGTACTTACCATCGCCGTGGGGTGGACCTGAGCTGTAGGGTGTATGTACTTACCATCGCAGTGGGGTGGACCTGAGCTGTAGGGTGTATGTATACATCTCCTCGTACTGCAGGACAATTCTCCTTGTTTGTAGCCAGTCTCTCTGGATGACTTTCTCTATATATAGCCAGATAATGCCTATTGGCATAAATGGCAGCACTGTCAAAGGAGAAGAACATTGCTCGATATAAATAGACATACATTTACATTACAAATGCTTTTACCCTTATGATATGACTTTGAAAGCAATTGGTTCAGTGTCATTTTAAGGATACAACTACCAGAAGCAAACATTTTGACAATGAAAATCTACATGTATTGAATATGTTCGGAAACCATCAACAGCAAATGTATCAGGTTTTTTCTAAACCATCATTTGAAACCCACATGACACTGCTCTTATGTTTGTGTCCCGTGGGCTAGTAAAAATGGACAATCTTGTTATCCAAAATAGAAGTCTGTTAGAAGATTTTGACCAATCAGAATGGTTGTTTCTCAAGGCACCCGGTTAGAAATTCTACCTTGATACATTTCTGTAACCATGACACCAATGTCAATGTCCAGTAGGACTTATTGTCCTATATATGTTGTTCAAACACAACCCACATGTTTTCTTAGAAGGAAATGCCGTCGCCATGTTGGTTTGTATTGTATAGCTACAAACGGGATATCCCGGACAGATGTAGCCACGGATGAAAGAAACGATATGATTGGCTACTATTTTCAGTACAAAAACGGGATTCTCCATCCGTTCTAGCCCACAGGACAATGTTAGATCAGACGTGCCATGGGGGTTTCTAACCTTGTTCCTAAACAAGATTTGCCTCCCATTTTGGTAGAGATCTATTGTGACATCATTAGTTTACTAATGATATAGCATACAGCCTACAGTTTCAGCGTATTTACATCAGTTTTCGGCAAATTTACATCAGTTTCTGGCATATTTACATCAGTTTCCAGCATATTTACATCAGTTTCTGGCATATTTACATCAGTTTCCAGCATATTTACATCAGTTTCCAAGCAATATGATGATATTACAATAGAAATGATGTAAATACCTGCCAAAAGGGGAGCAACTCTCATTTAAGAAAAGACCCAAAATGAAAGCAATGTAATGTAACAATTGAAATGTCATAAAATAAAAGTTAACTAGCTCTTTCTAAAAGAAGGCCCAATAGGCCTGAACACTCGGATAAAATAAATGGAATAAGGGTCAATGACTGCAACTGCCTGGAGAAGCAGGGAAACAAACATGGAAAATAAATGGCAAAGGTCGCTTTTCTGGAATAGGATTGTCTTGAAATGGCAACCACTTAAATATGATTACCCAAGTATAAAGAAATTTACTAGTTTGACCTTTCCATATATAAAGAGTATTGGTTAGCTTCTAGCATTATCTGGATCAGAAAGAAAATATATTTAAATTCCTTTCCAATTTGACCCTTTTGGCACTACCCCTCACTGACATGGGCCCCTGGGGGTAAGTTGGGGCGTTCACTTCCATACTTACAAATTGCAATCACATTCAATAATTCTAATCATGTTAAATTATACCCCCCTGAAAACAAACAAATTATGCACAAAAGTATTATATCTGCATAATAAACTATGATAAAATTCACCCCTCCCCAGGTAAAAAAACGAGTGAACAAGGGATGATGTAATTCAGTTATGATAAAGCACCTTGGTGTTTTTTCATCCTTAAAGAGTTACATACAATTCACTGATTTGGTTTGCCTTTGATTATGAAACTTTCCAGGAATATTTTTATTGAAATCAAGTCATTTATTTTGGAGAAGAAGTTAATAATCTGTTTTTTTTCTTAAATAAATCCATTTTCATTATGCTATAAACAGTCTTACAGTTACATCCATCTTTGTGGATTTAAAAATTCCTGCCTTCCACATGACCATGTGACCCAAAGATTGGTGTACAATGAAGGTACTCTAAAGTAATGGTAAATATTACTGAAATGAAATTTTAAGCGGATGACGTAGGACAACGAACTAAGACGGTTGGCAGTAACTCACATGACCAATCATGTGACCTAAATACAGTACCGTGGAATCATGATCACAAAAGACCGACGTTTATGTGATTTCGAATCTACCAATGAGGATTTTGGAAAAAAGGATGGTATTTAATACCGGGGGATACTTACCCTGAGGACTTGATCTGACTCCAGAAACGGTCTGTATGGTGAATCATGATCACAAAAGAATGACGTCTATGTGATTACAAATCTACCAATGAAGATTTTGGAAAAAAGGATGGTATCGGGTGATACTTACCCCGAGGACTTGATCTGACTCCAGAAACGGTCTGTATGGTGAGCGTACAGTTTGCCGGAGTTGGCGAGTGGAATAAAGATCTCCTGCTCCAGGCGAATCATTTCCTTAGATGGTAAATTTGGGTCACAACTGAAAAATAAATTTTTGTGATTGTAAGGTTTTAAGGATATGATACTCATGATGAACAGCTTGAAAGTGTCAGCAGAAAACATGAGCAAAATTTCTATTTTATAATGACTCTTTCATAACCAGGGGTATAAGAAATAGGAAAATTTACCTGAGAAGTTTTCAAATTTTTCAAAACCTGAGCTTGAGGCTAATTTGAAAATCCTGAGGGTGGAATTTCCCTGTCTTACACTTTTGATCAGGAAAGAGTATTTTTCTCTCTTTCAAAATACCAAAATAAGCTACAAAATCATTAAACTACATTTGAAATGACTACCAATTCTAAAATATTATCATCATTTTCCTTGAACTTCTTTTTGGAGAAAGTGAATCAGTCAGCAAGATTAAGCACACCACATACCGGTACTTGCAGATATTGTTTTCTCAGAAAAATGAATCTTATCTTTCAAAGTTTGCTCAGAGAAAATCAATCTATCTTTCTAATGTGTATAATGGTAAATATATTGCAAAAAGGTTTTGATTTTATCGCATTGCCTCTACCGCATTGCAGCACGAGGGCTTGTGACGTTACGTCGTTGATTGGCCAATGTAATGTCACGTCACATGACATGGGGTGAAACATAAAACACCCACACCCCTTCCTTACCATGAACAGCTATCTTACACACGAGGTAAGGAGAGAAAATGATGTACTAGTGGGAGAGTAATAGAATCTATCACCCATGTGTGATGTAGACTGAGCAATCTCAAACCGAGGGTAAGATTCATAAATCTTATCCAGAGGGTTGAGATTTCTCTGTATACATTATACAAAGGTGATTGTTTATTTCCTAATGTAAAATATGCAGTGCATCGCGCCATTATCAATGGTGGATGCAGTGTGTGACGAAATTGGTAAAGTTATTTTAGTTACTCTGCATAAAATGATAACGTGATGATCATGACGTCACAATAAAAGACAGGTTTATTTTTTCCCTACCCCGATAAAAGACTGGTTTATCTTTTCCCTACCCCAATAAAAGACAGGTTTTATCTTTTCCCTACCCCAATAAAAGACAGGTTAATCTTTTTCCTACCCCGGTAAAAGACAGGTTAATCTTTTCCCTACCCCAATAAAAGACAGGTTTATCTTTTCCCTACCCCGATAAAAGATAGGTGTGAGCTATCTTTTCCCTACCCCTGTAAAAGACAGGTTTATCTTTTCTCTACCCCGTTAAAAGACAGGTTTATTTTTTCCCTACCCCGATAAAAGACTGGTTTATCTTTTCCCTACCCCAATAAAAGACAGGTTTATTTTTCCCTACCCCGATAAAAGACTGGTTTATCTTTTCCCTACCCCAATAAAAGACAGGTTTATCTTTTCCCTACCCCGATAAAAGACAGGTTAATCTTTTTCCTACCCCGGTAAAAGACAGGTTAATCTTTTCCCTACCCCGGTAAAAGACAGGTTTATCTTTTCCCTACCCCGATAAAAGACAGGTGTGAGCTATCTTTTCTCTACCCCGTTAAAAGACAGGTTTATCTTTTCTCTACCCCGTTAAAAGACAGATTTATCTTTTCCCTACCCCTGTAAAAGACAGATTTATCTTTTCCCTACCCCGGTAAAAGACAGATTTATCTTTTCCTTACCACAATAAAAGACAGGTTTATCTTTTCCCTACCCCGGTAAAAGACAGGTTTATCTTTTCCCTACCCCTGGTAAAAGACAGGTTTATCTTTTCCCTACCCCTGGTAAAAGACAGGTTTATCTTTTCCCTATCCCTGGTAAAAGACAGGTTTATCTTTCCCCTACCCCGGTAAAAGACAGGTTCATCTTTTCCCTACCCCTGGTAAAACACAGGTTAATCTTTTCCCTACCCCTGGTAAAACACAGGTTTATCTTTTCCCTACCCCAGTAAAAGACAGGTTTATCTTTTCCCTAGCCCGTAAAAGACAGGTTCATCTTTTCCCAACCACGATAAAAGACATTTTTATCTTTTCCCTACCCTGGTAAAAGACAGGTTTATCTTTTCCCTACCCCGATAAAAGACAGGTGTGAGCTATCTTTTCCCTACCCCTGTAAAAGACAGGTTTATCTTTTCTCTACCCCGTTAAAAGACAGGTTTATTTTTTCCCTATCCCGATAAAAGACTGGTTTATCTTTTCCCTACCCCAATAAAAGACAGGTTAATCTTTTCCCTACCCTGGTAAAAGACAGGTTTATCTTTTCCCTACCCCTGGTAAAAGACTGGTTTATCTTTTCCCTACCCCAATAAAAGACAGGTTTATCTTTTCCCTACCCCAATAAAAGACAGGTTAATCTTTTTACTACCCCGGTAAAAGACAGGTTAATCTTTTCCCTACCCCTGTAAAAGACAGGTTTATCTTTCCCCTACCCCAATAAAAGACAGGTGTGAGCTATCTTTTCTCTACCCCGTTAAAAGACAGGTTTATCTTTTCTCTACCCCGTTAAAAGACAGGTTTATTTTTTCCCTACCCCAATAAAAGACTGGTTTATCTTTTCCCTACCCCTGGTAAAAGACAGGTCTATCTTTTCCCTACCCCTGGTAAAAGACAGGTTTATCTTTTCCCTACCCCTGGTAAAACACAGGTTTATCTTTTCCCTACCCCTGGTAAAACACAGGTTTATCTTTTCCCTACCCCTGGTAAAACACAGGTTTATCTTTTCCCTACCCCGGTAAAAGACAGGTTTATCTTTTCCCTACCCCGGTAAAAGACAGGTTTATCTTTTCCCTACCCCGGTAAAAGACAGGTTTATCTTTTCCCTACCCCTGGTAAAACACAGGTTTATCTGTTCCCTACCCCTGGTAAAACACAGGTTTATCTTTTCCCTACCCCTGGTAAAACACAGGTTTATCTTTTCCCTACCCCTGGTAAAACACAGGTTTATCTTTTCCCTACCCCTGGTAAAACACAGGTTTATCTTTTCCCTACCCCTGGTAAAACACAGGTTTATCTTTTCCCTACCCCGATAAAAGACAGGTTTATCTTTTCCCTACCCCTAGTAGCTATATTGAACAAACACATCCATTTCTCTGTCATCATGCAATTTTTTTTTGTAGGAGTATGGTACATAAAAGTGGATCATGCTGCTTATCATAAACTCGGCATTCACGTGCGGACAAACAAATCGTAGGTACAACATGCAGACATTCTGGGATACCGTGAGGAAGACTAAGCTTTCAACAAACGTCAGGAAAATCATGCACATCACCAACAGTGTTAATAACTTGTATAGGTATCATCGGTCGTTATCATTACTGTGGTCAAATCAAGTCATTCAAATTTAAAACTTAAACTCGTAAACAACTGTAATGGGAGTGGCAAAATGCACAGCCAGTCCATGGTTTGATCACACGACCTTCCGAACTCTATACGGATGGTCAACCAATGAAGGTATCTGGTCGACAAAGATCGACCTAAATACAGTACCGCTACACAACAATACATATTAAATACATGTAGTGGACAACGGTCATTCAGCAACCACACAGTGTGGTCAACTATGGTCAAAGATAGTTTTCGTCATAATAGGAAGAAGTGACTCGGGGCCCAACTACTCCAATAACGCTAGAGGTTTTACACGGTGAGATACTTTTGTCAGACACCATATCGCAGTCGGCAAAATCATGTCCGATAATAAAATGGTTAACCAGCGGCCTCTTATGTTAAAGGGGTAGGGTTCCAACTAGCGACCCTTTCGTCTCGAACCAAACACCCTAGACTAAAGGGAAATTCCCTCTAGCCTAGGCTAGTAAGACGAACTATACTCTCAGCTTCACTACAATACAGCAGTTAAGAATGGTCCATCACAGTTATCATGCGGTCATCAATGGTTAATCGCAGGTAACACAACAGTAAAATGTCGTAATTACAAATCACATTAGTCAACAAAGATGAAAAAAATAAATTAGCACTGGCTTCTGTCAATTAAGCATTAGGCCTCATTCTCTTAAATTTAAAGCATTTCTTTGCATCCAGATGTCCACATACCAAAACCAACAATAACAAATTTAAAAGACAGCATAAAAAACCCTACCCTGGTAAAAACCAACGATACGACTTGCTTTTTATTTGAGGGTGTTTAACCTGGAAATTGAAGTTCACAAAAAAATGCCAGCACCTCACTTTTTTGGAAATAACTATTTGGAATATCTGATGTATATTATCAATTTGTTCTTGATAAAAACATCTAGCTTGAAAAATTAAAACAAAGCAGAGTTTTGCATGTGCCTTCTGGATAAAATTTGGTTTAAAGCAATGAAGGAAGGGCAATAACTCTTACATATAAACCAAACAAGCTGACTTTCGTCTTGCCTGGATGTTAGCATGCAGAGGTCTGGATTTGTAATATGATCTTATCAGCTCATAACTTGGAATGGAAAATGAAAATCAATTTTCTGATGTCACAAACCTCCTTCATTAGGGGTACTTCAAAAAGAAATGAAAGTTATAGATGTGAGAATATATGACATAATAAACGGCACCTGACAAATAAAATCTCAATCAAAGGGAGATAACTTTTTTCATATATGGCTTTACATATTTAGCTTACATGTACTTTCATAAAAGACTTACATGTAGTATCAGTCCAGAATAACATTTCTTCCTAAAGATTTTTTTTTAATATTTAAAAAAAAATGATAAAATAAAATGTTCAAGAACATAATATAAGTGAGAGTCCAATTTTCAACTTTTAATGTTTCCATCTTAAGCTGTAAACTAAACAAATGTATCTGTAGTATTGCTATAGTTGAATTTATCTATTTTTAATATCACTGTCAGAAGCTGTCACTCATTCACCCCTGAAAACACATTTGAACTCTTCCGATTCAAAGGTTGGTAGAGTTCATTATGAAATTTCAGGTTGATCAATTTGCATGATTACCTGTATCCCTAAATTATCAATTAATTGCATGTACTTGAATCTATCAATTTATTATTTATTTTCATAAATATTTGCTTATAATTTAACCTCGACTTGTGTAAGTTATGATATTTACACATTTCAAAAGAAAAATTCTCTGAAAATGATTAAAACAGATATTCAACCTACTGAACAGGTAGAAAGATGACAACCAAATTTTAGTTTAAATTGCCCATGGCCACACACACTGCCTTTAAATGAGAAAGAAACCTGGGGAAGATGGCATGAAAACGATTCAACAAAACACATGGAAGGGAGATAACTCCACCATTCACCAGCATGCCGCTGAACAACACACAAATGGAAGAGCTCAAGGCAAGTTACCATCCAGAGAAGGCTGTTCCATCATAAAGTCCCACTACAGAACTGTGGGAATATAACGATATCACAATGAAAACAAGATTATTACAGATACAAATTGGTAAGTGATGGCCAGTCAACCCCAAGGATTAAGGATTACCTCCCTTTGGCGGAGCTCTCCTATTATATATTTCTAATAACCAACCACTGCCAATAGGATATTGGATCTCCTTGTCGTATAATTGTTTTAGTGTACCAACACCTGTATTTAACTCATTCATCCCTGAAGACAAATTTGAACTCTTCCAATTCAAAGGTTGGAATAGTTCATTATGACATTTCAGGGGTAATGAATGCTTTAATTAGGAAGTGAGGATATCTTACTTTTAATTATACATGTACGTGCAACAAACATAATATACGACCCTGTCATGTCCCCATTTGCCTAAAGAATATGAAGCTTAACTACAACTGACATGCACATCAAGCAAGATCTCTGAAAAACTTAAGATACAATAATCCAAAGGAAATTCTGCATTTTAGTATTAATGAACTGGTGAACGTCTAATACAGTATCATATCAAGGTTTGGGGATACAGTACCAGGGCCATATACAAAACAATCATTTTGTTCTGTGCTCATATTTATTGTGATGAATATATGAAACAGTAGCAGAGATATTCTTTTGAAGCTTATTATTCAGTATTTAATTAGCTTGATACTCATCCACCACCCCTGTCAACACATATGGACTCTTTCAATTCAAAGGTTGGAATATATAGTTCATTATGAAAATTCAGGGGGGAATAAGTAAAAGGTTAAAGGTCAGAAGGACTTGTAATGACCTGACTACCATTAGCAACATAGTACCTTTTCATGCTGTACCTACATACCTACATATATGTAGCTAGTTTCTAATATGTACAATAAGTAATTAGGTATGAAATCTACAGTATATCTACACATGTGTGATAACAGTTAATCCACTCACCCCTGAAATTTCATAAAGGACTATTCCAACCTTTGAATTGGAAGAGTTCAAATATGTCCTCAGGGGCGAATGAGTTAAAAAGGCTGAAGGAGGTCAAAAAGGTCGTGTCTGTCGTAACTTATAAAAAAAATAATGAACTCAAGTGAAATAAATTCCATATCCCATAACCACGAGTCTTGGGACCTCTATAACCATAATGTTACTTCAGCAACAAAAGACCACAATGAGCTGAGGGCTTTACTTGTTCACCCCTTAAAACACATTTGAACTCTTCCATTTCAAAAGTTGGAATAATTCTTCATGAAGTTTCAGGGGTGTATGAGTTGACTGAAAAATAAAATATAATCACAATAAAACAGTTTTGACGGAGTAGACGTCCATGCCCGGGGTTAAAACTGACAAGCTAGAACAACTCTACCTTTACGTGTTAGTGTTAGTTACAACAGTGATGATTGTAAACGTTACCATGTGTTCAATCTGTTTGTAAAAGTATAAACAAATGTATCACAATATTAGTGAATATTAATAAACGTAATAATAGTAATATACAATATTTGATATACCACCCTATCTAAAATGGTTTACAGTATATAGATATAAAATTCTACCAATTTTTATACAATCAATACAATTAACATAATATATATATAACTCTGATGAGTTTGCAGGAGCGGCTTTATCAGGCACTAACTTCAAGTCCTATGCCACCTGGCTAATATCTCCTTAGGTATATAAAAGTTTGCCTGTGCTGAAGATGTATTGTGTTCTGTTGGTAATGGGACCATGCTTCCAACGGCATTTTTTTTTTTTAAAAGTGCTATCTCCTTTGAATGCTACAACACAGATACCAGAGCATTTCATACTCGAAAGAAAATTCTTTCTGTGATTATACCATGCATAAGATGACTTCAGGGATCAAACTCACGCTGTCTGCACGGAAGACCAGATTGCTAACAATTTGACCAATTTTTACCTAACTTTACAACATGTGTGAAACAATCAACCTAAAATGATGTTTTTAATATCATCTATGTCTACTTATTTTAATGCTAGAATTAAATTATTCAACCTGTGATCAAACATTGTGTCAGTAAAATCACGATTAATTCCTATTCATAATTAACTTTAGAAATCTAAGTTCAAGCGAATAGATCTTAATCAATCAAAACTGATCAATTTCCTCTTTATATCAACAGTACGTACTTGTAGTTTTCCTGAAGGTGCTGTCGGAAAATTTGTTGTAGTGGTTCGAAGACTCCTGGGGAAAACAGATATATTCCGCAGTTGATCGCAGTGCTGACAAACGTTTCAGGTTTTTCCACATAATGGAGGACCTGCAATGTAAACATCCCACTAATGGAATATGACCTTCTGGACTTTTATTGGTTGAGAAGTTGAACGTCGTCACAATTTGGGGGAAATATGAACAAGATGACATGTTTTCACCCAAATATTCCCGGTTCACAGAAAATAACACTGCTACTACAACTTAATATTATTGCGGTAGAAACAGGTCACACAACTCGTGGTTATTGGATATGGAATTTATTTCACTCTCGTTAATTATTTTTTAAGATTACAAAAGACACAAGCTTTAGCATATCCAACAACCACTTGTTGTGTAACCACTATAACTCCAAAAGGCTTTCATTTGAGTCTGACACACCTTATCCTGTTAAGATCATTACATAAACCCTGTAGTAACTAGGAGATCCCTTGACCACAGGATGAAAATTATAAGTTAGTGCAGGTATGTGACTTTAAAATGCATTTTAGGTGCAGCCACAGGTGGCTGTTAGGTGGCTGTTAAGGGGGCAATTTAGTGAAGTTTGTTTACTTTCTTATAATATCACCAAATATTTTATAAAATTGTAGTTTTTTAACCCTTGTGAACTCTTCATACTGAAATTTTGACAAAACCCAATGTTTTCCATGCCTTTTTTGAATTAATAATAAGGAAATCCTATAATCGTACAATCCATGCAAATGAGACATATGTTTACAAACATCTGGAGCACTTTGATCACACGAGCATGTGCAGACCTGCCTCGTGAATGTAA
This sequence comes from Mimachlamys varia, assembly GCA_947623455.1. Classification (NCBI taxonomy): domain Eukaryota; kingdom Metazoa; phylum Mollusca; class Bivalvia; order Pectinida; family Pectinidae; genus Mimachlamys; species Mimachlamys varia. The sequence goes on from OX392540.1 coordinate 34,175,749, forward strand.
ACAAAGATGGCTTCGAAACCAAAGTGCAGCCTGTCAAATAAAATGTCTCTGGATAAAAGTAAGCATATGTAGTATTTATCTCATTACAATTCATGTACATGATGAATTTCTGAATTTATAGCTCTTTCTTTGTGACACCTCTATAGCTGTAATTCATGATAATTTTTATTTTACGTAGCAATGCATGCTCAGATTGAGAAATATCCCTTCAGGAGGCCCCTTTGTGTGCGAACTTACAATAAAACCTGCTTTAAGTTAGTTTGAAATATATCAACACAATTTCTCCTGGGTTCCAATAATCATATAATATGTCATAATTGTTTGTAACGTGGGAGAGTGAGTACTGAGGGTGGTCAGGGAACGTAGGTGAACAACTTACCTCGTGAGTGTCTTTATTCTCCACCACACAGCCGTAGTTCAGGGACTGCTGTCGGGTAGCCTGTAACACAACCAGAGCTAGACAGGAACAAAATAACACAACCAGAGCTAGACAGGAACGAAACAACACAACCAGAGCTAGACAGGAACGAAATAATACAACAAGAGCTAGACAGGAACAAAATAATACAACCAGAGCTAGACAGGAACAAAATAATACAACCAGAGCTAGACAGGAACGAAATAACACAACCAGAGATAGACAGGAACGAAATAATACAACCAGAGCTTGACAGGAACGAAATAATACAACCAGAGCTAGACAGGGACGAAATCATACAACCAGACCTAGACAGGAACAAAATAATACAACCAGAGCTAGAGAGGGTCGAAATAATACAACCAGACCTAGACAGGAACAAAATAATACAACCAGAGCTAGACAGGAACAAAATAACACAACCAGGGTTAGACAGGGACGAAATAATACAACCAGAGCTAGACAGGAACGAAATAATACAACCAGAGCTAGACAGGAACAAAATAATACAACCAGAGCTAGACAGGAACAAAATAACACAACCAGAGCTAGACAGGAACGAAATAACACAACCAGAGCTAGACAGGAACGAAATAACACAACCAGAGCTAGACAGGAACGAAATAATATAACCAGAGTTAGACAGGGACGAAATAATACAACCAGACCTAGACAGGGACGAAATAACACAACCAGAGCTAGACAGGAACAAAATAATACAACCAGAGCTAGACAGGGACGAAATAATACAACCAGACCTAGACAGGAACGAAATAACACAACCAGAGCTAGACAGGAACAGAATAATACAACCAGAGCTAGACAGGGACGAAATAATACAACCAGACCTAGACAGGAACGAAATAACACAACCAGAGCTAGATAGGAACAAAATAACACAACCAGAGCTAGACAGGAACAAAATAATACAACCAGAGCTAGACAGGAACGAAATAATACAACCAGAGCTAGACAGGAACGAAATAACACAACCAGAGCTAGACAGGAACAAAATAATACAACCAGAGCTAGACAGGAACGAAATAATACAACCAGAGTTAGACAGGAACGAAATAACACAACCAGAGCTAGACAGGAACAAAATAATACAACCAGAGCTAGACAGGGACGAATAAAACAACCAGAGCTAGACAGGAACGAAATAATATAACCAGAGCTAGACAGGAACAAAATAATACAACCAGAGCTAGACAGGAAAGAAATAACACAACCAGAGCTAGACAGGAACGAAATAATACAACCAGAGCTAGACAGGAACAAAATAATACAACCAGAGCTAGACAGGGACGAAATAAAACAACCAGACCTAGACAGGAACGAAATAATACAACCAGAGCTAGACAGGAAAGAAATAACACAACCAGAGCTAGACAGGAACGAAATAATACAACCAGAGCTAGACAGGGACGAAATAACACAACCAGAGCTAGACAGGAACGAAATAATACAACCAGAGCTTGACAGGGACGAAATAACACAACCAGAGCTAGACAGGAACGAAATAACACAACCAGAGCTAGACAGGGACGAAATAAAACAACCAGAGCTAGACAGGAACGAAATAATACAACCAGAGTTAGACAGGAAAGAAATAACACAACCAGAGCTAGACAGGAACGAAATAATACAACCAGAGCTAGACAGGGACGAAATAACACAACCAGAGCTAGACAGGAACGATATAATACAACCAGAGCTTGACAGGGACGAAATAACACAACCAGAGCTAGACAGGAACGAAATAACACAACCAGAGCTAGACAGGAAAGAAATAACACAACCAGAGCTAGACAGGAACGAAATAACACAACCAGAGCTAGACAGGAACGAAATAATACAACCAGAGCTAGACAGGGACGAAATAACACAACCAGAGCAAGACAGGAACGAAATAATACAACCAGAGCTAGACAGGGACGAAATAACACAACCAGAGCTAGACAGGAACGAAATAATACAACCAGAGCTAGACAGGGACGAAATAACACAACCAGAGCTAGACAGGAACGAAATAACACAACCAGAGCTAGACAGGAACGAAATAACACAACCAGAGCTAGACAGGGACGAAATAACACAACCAGAGCTAGACAGGAAAGAAATAACACAACCAGAGCTAGACAGGGACGAAATAATACAACCAGAGCTAGACAGGGACGAAATAATACAACCAGAGCTAGACAGGAACGAAATAATACAACCAGAGCTAGACAGGAACAAAATAACACAACCAGAGCTAGACAGGGACGAAATAACACAACCAGGGTTAGACAGGAACAAAATAATACAACCAGAGCTAGACAGGAACAAAATAATACAACCAGAGCTAGACAGGAACGAAATAATACAACCAGAGCTAGACAGGAACGAAACAACACAACCAGAGCTAGACAGGAATGAAATAATACAACCAGAGCTAGACAGTGACGAAATAATACAACCAGAGCTAGACAGGAACGAAATAATACAACCAGAGCTAGACAGGGACGAAATAATACAACCAGAGCTAGACAGGGACGAAATAATACAACCAGAGCTAGACAGGAACGAAATAATACAACCAGAGCTAGACAGGAACGAAATAATACAACCAGAGCTAGACAGGGACGAAATAACACAACCAGAGCTAGTCAGGAACAAAATAATACAACCAGAGCTAGACAGGAACGAAATAATACAACCAGAGCTAGACAGGAAAAATTTAATACAACCAGAGCTAGACAGGGACGAAATAACACAACCAGAGCTAGGCAGGAACGAAATAACACAACCAGAGCTAGGCAGGAACGAAATAACACAACCAGAGCTAGACAGGAACGAAATAATACAACCAGAGCTAGGCAGGAACGAAATAACACAACCAGAGCTAGACAGGAACAAAATAATACAACCAGAGCTAGACAGGAATGAAATAACACAACCAGAGCTAGACAGGGACGAAATAATACAACCAGAGCTAGACAGGAATGAAATAACACAACCAGAGCTAGACAGGGACGAAAAAATACAACCAGAGCTAGACAGGGACGAAATAATACAACCAGAGCTAGGCAGGAACGAAATGACACAACCAAAGCTAGACAGGAACGAAATAATACAACCAGAGCTAGACAGGAAAAATTTAATACAACCAGAGCTATACAGGAACGAAATAACACAACTAGAGCTAGACAGGAACGAAATAATACAACCAGAGCTAGACAGGAATGAAATAACACAGCCAGAGCTAGACAGGAACGAAATAAAACAACCAGAGCTAGACAGGAACGAAATAATACAACGGTTTCTTGGCCATATTTACAATTATTTTGCAATTTATTTCATTCCTGCTTGATCTTAGCTTTCTTTCAAAAGAGTTTTAAGTTGATACCATTTTGAGTCATTGTTATTGTTTACAATATAAGCAGATGACGGTAAGAGTTACATTTCTTTACACCGAACTGCGGGCACTGGAACACCAATGTGATATAGATCGTACCACTGGCACACCTATGTGGGATAGAGTTGTACCACTGACACACCTATGTGGGATAGAGTTGTACCACTGACACACCTATGTGAGATAGAGTTGTACCACTGACACACCTATGTGGGATAGAGTTGTACCACCGACACATCTATGTGGGATAGAGTTGTACCACTGACACACCTATGTGGGATAGAGTTGTACCACTGACACACCTATGTGGGATAGAGTTGTACCACCGACACACCTATATGGGATAGAGTTGTACCACTGACACACCTATGTGGGATAGAGTTGTACCACTGACACACCTATGTGGGATAGAGTTGTACCACTGGCACACCTATGTGGGATAGAGTTGTACCACTCACACACCTATGTGAGATAGAGTTGTACCACTGACACACCTATATGGGATAGAGTTGTACCACTGACACACCTATGTGGGATAGAGTTGTACCACTGACACACCTATGTGGGATAGAGTTGTACCACTGACACACCTATGTGGGATAGAGTTGTACCACTGGCACACCTATGTGGGATAGAGTTGTACCACTGACACACCTATGTGGGATAGATATGTACCACCGACACACCTATATGGGATAGAGTTGTACCACTGACACACCTATATGGTATAGAGTTGTACCACTGACACACCTATGTGGGATAGAGTTGTACCACCGACACACCTATATGGGATAGAGTTGTACCACTGACACACCTATGTGGGATAGAGTTGTACCACTGACACACCTATGTGGGATAGAGTTGTACCACCGACACACCTATATGGGATAGAGTTGTACCACTGACACACCTATGTGGGATAGAGTTGTACCACTGGCACACCTATGTGGGATAGAGTTGTACCACTGACACACCTATGTGGGATAGAGTTGTACCACTGACACACCTATGTGGGATAGAGTTGTACTACTGACACACCTATGTGGGATAGAGTTGTTCCACTGGCACACCTATATGGGATAGAGTTGTACCACTGGCACACCTATATGGGATAGAGTTGTACCACTGACACACCTATGTGGGATAGAGTTGTACCACTGACACACCTATGTGGGATAGAGTTGTACTACTGACACACCTATGTGGGATAGAGTTGTTCCACTGGCACACCTATATGGGATAGAGTTGTACCACTGGCACACCTATATGGGATAGAGTTGTACCACTGGCACACCTATGTGGGATAGAGTTGTACCACTGGCACACCTATGTGGGATAGAGTTGTACCACTGACACACCTATGTGGGATAGAGTTATACCACTGACACACCTATGTGATATAGAGTTGTACCACTGACACACCTATGTGGGATAGAGTTGTACCACTCACACACCTATATGGGATAGAGTTGTACCACTCACACACCTATGTGGGATAGAGTTGTACCACTGGCACACCTATATGGTATAGAGTTGTACCACTGGAACACCAATGTGATATAGATCATACCACTGGCACACCTATGTGGGATAGAGTTATACCACTGGCACACCTATATGGGATAGAGTTGTACCACTGACACATCTATGTGGGATAGAGTTGTACCACTGACACACCTATGTGGGATAGAGTTGTACCACTGACACACCTATGTGAGATAGAGTTGTACCACTGACACACCTATGTGAGATAGAGTTGTACCACTGACACACCTATGTGGGATAGAGTTGTACCACTCACACACCTATGTGAGATAGAGTTGTACCACTGACACACCTATGTGAGATAGAGTTGTACCACTGACACACCTATATGGGATAGAGTTGTACAACTGACACACCTATGTGGGATAGAGTTGTACCACTGACACACCTATATGGTATAGAGTTGTACCACTGGCACACCTATGTGGGATAGAGTTGTACCACTCACACACCTATGTGGGATAGAGTTGTACCACTGGCACACCTATGTGGGATAGAGTTGTACCACTGACACACCTATGTGGGATAGAGTTGTACCACTGACACACCTATATGGGATAGAGTTGTACCACCGACACACCTATGTGGGATAGAGTTGTACCACTGGCACACCTATGTGGGATAGAGTTGTACCACTGACACACTTATGTGGTATAGAGTTGTACCACTGACACAACTATGTGGGATAGAGTTGTACCACTCACACACCTATGTGATATAGAGTTGTACCACTCACACACCTATGTGGGATAGAGTTGTACCACTGGCACACCTATGTGGGATAGAGTTATACCACTCACACACTTATGTGATATAGAGTTGTACCACTGACACACCTATGTGGGATAGAGTTGTACCACTGACACACCTATGTGGGATAGAGTTGTACCACTGACACACCTATGTGATATAGAGTTGTACCACTGACACACCTATATGGGATAGAGTTGTACCACTGACACACCTATGTGGGATAGAGTTGTACCACTGACACACCTATATGGGATAGAGTTGTACCACTGACACACCTATGTGGGATAAAGTTGTACCACTGACACACCTATGTGGGATAGAGTTGTACCACTGACACACCTATGTGGGATAGAGTTGTACCACTGACACACCTATGTGGGATAGAGTTGTACCACTGACACACCTATATGGGATAGAGTTGTACAACTGACACACCTATGTGGGATAGAGTTGTACCACTGACACACCTATGTGAGATAGAGTTGTACCACTGACACACCTATATGGGATAGAGTTGTACCACTGACACACCTATGTGGGATAGAGTTGTACCACTGACACACCTATGTGGGATAGAGTTGTACCACTGACACACCTATGTGAGATAGAGTTGAACCACTGACACACCTATGTGAGATAGAGTTGTACCACTGAAACACCTATGTGAGATAGAGTTGTACCACTCAAACACCTATGTGGGATAGAGTTGTACCACTGACACACCTATGTGGTATAGAGTTGTACCACTGACATACCTATGTGGGATAGAGTTGTACCACCGACATACCTATGTGGGATAGAGTTGTACCACCGACACACCTATGTGGGATAGAGTTGTACCACTGACACACCTATGTGGGATAGAGTTGTACCACTGGCACACCTATGTGAGATAGAGTTGTACCACCGACACACCTATGTGAGATAGAGTTGTACCACTGACACACCTATGTGGGATAGAGTTGTACCACTGGCACACCTATGTGGGATAGAGTTGTACCACTGACACACCAATGTGGGATAGAGTTGTACCACTGACACACCTATGTGGGATAGAGTTGTACTACTGACACACCTATGTGGGATAGAGTTGTTCCACTGACACACCTATGTGGGATAGAGTTGTACCACTGACACACCTATGTGGGATAGAGTTGTACCACTGACACACCTATGTGGGATAGAGTTGTACCACCGACACACCTATGTGAGATAGAGTTGAACCACTGACACAGCTATGTGGGATAGAGTTGTACCACTCACACACCTATGTGGGATAGAGTTGTACCACTGACACACCTATGTGGGATAGAGTTGTACCACTGACACACCTATGTGGGATAGAGTTGTACCACTGACACACCTATGTGATATAGAGTTGTACCACTGACATACCTATGTGGGATAGAGTTGTACCACTGACACACTTATATGGGATAGAGTTGTACCACTGACACACCTATGTGGGATAGAGTTGTACCACTGACATACCTATGTGGGATAGAGTTGTACCACTCACACACCTATATGGGATAGAGTTGTACCACTGACATACCTATGTGGGATAGAGTTGTACCACTGACACACTTATATGGGATAGAGTTGTACCACTGACACACCTATGTGGGATAGAGTTGTACCACTGACATACCTATGTGGGATAGAGTTTTACCACTGACACACCTATATGGGATAGAGTTGTACCACTGACACACCTATATGGGATAGAGTTGTACCACTGACACACCTATGTGGGATAGAGTTGTACAACTGGCACACTTATATGGGATAGAGTTGTACCACTCACACACTTATGTGGGATAGAGTTGTACCACTGGCACACTTATATGGGATAGAGTTGTACCACTGACACACCTATGTGGGATAGAGTTGTACCACTGACACACTTATATGGGATAGAGTTGTACCACTGGCACACCTATGTGGGATAGAGTTGTACCACTGACACACCTATATGGGATAGAGTTGTACCACTGACACACCTATGTGGGATAGAGTTGTACCACCGACACACCTATGTGAGATAGAGTTGTACCACTGGCACACCTATGTGAGATAGAGTTGTACCACTGACACACCTATGTGGGATAGAGTTGTACCACTGGCACACCTATGTGGGATAGAGTTGTACCACTGACACACCTATATGGGATAGAGTTGTACCACTGACACACTTATATGGGATAGAGTTGTACCACCGACACACCTATGTGAGATAGAGTTGTACCACTGGCACACCTATGTGAGATAGAGTTGTACCACTGACACACCTATGTGGGATAGAGTTGTACCACTGGCACACCTATGTGGGATAGAGTTGTACCACTGGCACACTTATGTGAGATAGAGTTGTACCACTCACACACCTATGTGGGATAGAGTTGTACCACCGACACACCTATGTGAGATAGAGTTGTACCACTCACACACCTATGTGGGATAGAGTTGTACCACCGACACACCTATGTGAGATAGAGTTGTACCACTCACACACCTATGTGGGATAGAGTTGTACCACTCACACACCTATATGGGATAGAGTTGTACCACTGACATACCTATGTGGGATAGAGTTGTACCACCGACACACCTATGTGGGATAGAGTTGTACCACTGGCACACCTATGTGGGATAGAGTTGTACCACTGGCACACCTATATGGGATAGAGTTGTACCACTGACATACCTATGTGGGATAGAGTTGTACCACCGACACACCTATGTGAGATAGAGTTGTACCACTGGCACACTTATGTGGGATAGAGTTGTACCACCGACACACCTATGTGAGATAGAGTTGTACCACTGACACACCTATGTGGGATAGAGTTGTACCACTCACACACCTATGTGGGATAGAGTTGTACCACTGACACACCTATGTGGGATAGAGTTGTACCACCGACACACCTATGTGAGATAGAGTTGTACCACTGACACACTTATGTGAGATAGAGTTGTACCACCGACACACCTATGTGGGATAGAGTTGTACCACTCACACACCTATGTGGGATAGAGTTGTACCACCGACACACCTATGTGAGATAGAGTTGTACCACTGACACACCTATGTGGGATAGAGTTGTACCACTCACACACCTATGTGGGATAGAGTTGTACCAGTGGCACACCTATGTGAGATAGAGTTGTACCACTGGCACACCTATGTGAGATAGAGTTGTACCACTGACACACCTATGTAGGATAGAGTTGTACCACTGACACACCTATGTAGGATAGAGTTGTACCACTGACACACCTATGTGGGATAGAGTTGTACCACTCACACACCTATGTGGGATAGAGTTGTACCACTGGCACACCTATGTGGGATAGAGTTGTACCACTCACACACCTATGTGGGATAGAGTTGTACCACTGGCACACCTATGTGGGATAGAGTTGTACCACTGACACACCTATGTGGGATAGAGTTGTACCACTGACACACCTATATGGGATAGAGTTGTACCACCGACACACCTATGTGGGATAGAGTTGTACCACTGGCACACCTATGTGGGATAGAGTTGTACCACTGACACACTTATGTGGTATAGAGTTGTACCACTGACACAACTATGTGGGATAGAGTTGTACCACTCACACACCTATGTGATATAGAGTTGTACCACTCACACACCTATGTGGGATAGAGTTGTACCACTGGCACACCTATGTGGGATAGAGTTATACCACTCACACACTTATGTGATATAGAGTTGTACCACTGACACACCTATGTGGGATAGAGTTGTACCACTGACACACCTATGTGGGATAGAGTTGTACCACTGACACACCTATGTGATATAGAGTTGTACCACTGACACACCTATATGGGATAGAGTTGTACCACTGACACACCTATGTGGGATAGAGTTGTACCACTGACACACCTATGTTGGATAGAGTTGTACCACTGACACACCTATGTGATATAGAGTTGTACCACTGACACACCTATGTGGGATAGAGTTGTACCACTGACACACCTATGTGGGATAGAGTTGTACCACTGACACACCTATGTGGGATAGAGTTGTACCACCGACACACCTATATGGGATAGAGTTGTACCACTGACACACCTATGTGAGATAGAGTTGTACCACTGACACACTTATATGGGATAGAGTTGTACCACTGACACACCTATGTGGGATAGAGTTGTACCACTGACCCACCTATGTGAGATAGAGTTGTACCACTGACACACTTATATGGGATAGAGTTGTACCACCGACACACCTATATGGGATAGAGTTGTACCACTGACACACCTATGTGAGATAGAGTTGTACCACTGACACACTTATATGGGATAGAGTTGTACCACTGACACACCTATGTGGGATAGAGTTGTACCACTGGCACACCTATGTGGGATAGAGTTGTACCACTCACACACCTATGTGAGATAGAGTTATACCACTCACACACCTATGTGAGATAGAGTTGTATCACTGACACACCTATGTGGGATAGAGTTGTACCACTGACACACCTATGTGGGATAGAGTTGTACCACTGACACACCTATGTGGGATAGAGTTGTACCACTGACACACCTATGTGAGATAGAGTTGTACCACTGACACACCTATGTGGGATAGAGTTGTACCACTGGCACACCTATGTGGGATAGAGTTGTACCACTGGCACACCTATGTGTGATAGAGTTGTACCACTGACACACCTATGTGATATAGAGTTGTTCCACTGACACACCAATGTGGGATAGAGTTGTACCACTGGCACACCTATGTGGGATAGAGTTGTACCACCGACACACCTATGTGGGATAGAGTTGTTCCACTGACACACCTATGTGGGATAGAGTTGTACCACCGACACACCTATGTGGGATAGAGTTGTACCACTGGCACACCTATGTGGGATAGAGTTGTACCACTGGCACACCTATATGGGATAGAGTTGTACCACTGACATACCTATGTGGGATAGAGTTGTACCACCGACACACCTATGTGAGATAGAGTTGTACCACTGGCACACTTATGTGGGATAGAGTTGTACCACCGACACACCTATGTGAGATAGAGTTGTACCACTGACACACCTATGTGGGATAGAGTTGTACCACTCACACACCTATGTGGGATAGAGTTGTACCACTGACACACCTATGTGGGATAGAGTTGTACCACCGACACACCTATGTGAGATAGAGTTGTACCACTGACACACTTATGTGAGATAGAGTTGTACCACCGACACACCTATGTGGGATAGAGTTGTACCACTCACACACCTATGTGGGATAGAGTTGTACCACCGACACACCTATGTGAGATAGAGTTGTACCACTGACACACCTATGTGGGATAGAGTTGTACCACTCACACACCTATGTGGGATAGAGTTGTACCAGTGGCACACCTATGTGAGATAGAGTTGTACCACTGGCACACCTATGTGAGATAGAGTTGTACCACTGACACACCTATGTAGGATAGAGTTGTACCACTGACACACCTATGTAGGATAGAGTTGTACCACTGACACACCTATGTGGGATAGAGTTGTACCACTCACACACCTATGTGGGATAGAGTTGTACCACTGGCACACCTATGTGGGATAGAGTTGTACCACTCACACACCTATGTGGGATAGAGTTGTACCACTGGCACACCTATGTGGGATAGAGTTGTACCACTGACACACCTATGTGGGATAGAGTTGTACCACTGACACACCTATATGGGATAGAGTTGTACCACCGACACACCTATGTGGGATAGAGTTGTACCACTGGCACACCTATGTGGGATAGAGTTGTACCACTGACACACTTATGTGGTATAGAGTTGTACCACTGACACAACTATGTGGGATAGAGTTGTACCACTCACACACCTATGTGATATAGAGTTGTACCACTCACACACCTATGTGGGATAGAGTTGTACCACTGGCACACCTATGTGGGATAGAGTTATACCACTCACACACTTATGTGATATAGAGTTGTACCACTGACACACCTATGTGGGATAGAGTTGTACCACTGACACACCTATGTGGGATAGAGTTGTACCACTGACACACCTATGTGATATAGAGTTGTACCACTGACACACCTATATGGGATAGAGTTGTACCACTGACACACCTATGTGGGATAGAGTTGTACCACTGACACACCTATGTTGGATAGAGTTGTACCACTGACACACCTATGTGATATAGAGTTGTACCACTGACACACCTATGTGGGATAGAGTTGTACCACTGACACACCTATGTGGGATAGAGTTGTACCACTGACACACCTATGTGGGATAGAGTTGTACCACCGACACACCTATATGGGATAGAGTTGTACCACTGACACACCTATGTGAGATAGAGTTGTACCACTGACACACTTATATGGGATAGAGTTGTACCACTGACACACCTATGTGGGATAGAGTTGTACCACTGACCCACCTATGTGAGATAGAGTTGTACCACTGACACACTTATATGGGATAGAGTTGTACCACCGACACACCTATATGGGATAGAGTTGTACCACTGACACACCTATGTGAGATAGAGTTGTACCACTGACACACTTATATGGGATAGAGTTGTACCACTGACACACCTATGTGGGATAGAGTTGTACCACTGGCACACCTATGTGGGATAGAGTTGTACCACTCACACACCTATGTGAGATAGAGTTATACCACTCACACACCTATGTGAGATAGAGTTGTATCACTGACACACCTATGTGGGATAGAGTTGTACCACTGACACACCTATGTGGGATAGAGTTGTACCACTGACACACCTATGTGGGATAGAGTTGTACCACTGACACACCTATGTGAGATAGAGTTGTACCACTGACACACCTATGTGGGATAGAGTTGTACCACTGGCACACCTATGTGGGATAGAGTTGTACCACTGGCACACCTATGTGTGATAGAGTTGTACCACTGACACACCTATGTGATATAGAGTTGTTCCACTGACACACCAATGTGGGATAGAGTTGTACCACTGGCACACCTATGTGGGATAGAGTTGTACCACCGACACACCTATGTGGGATAGAGTTGTTCCACTGACACACCTATGTGGGATAGAGTTGTACCACTGACACACCTATGTGGGATAGAGTTGTACCACTGACACACCTATGTGGGATAGAGTTGTACCACCGACACACCTATGTGAGATAGAGTTGAACCACTGACACAGCTATGTGGGATAGAGTTGTACCACTCACACACCTATGTGGGATATAGTTGTACCACTGACACACCTATGTGGGATAGAGTTGTACCACTGACACACCTATGTGGGATAGAGTTGTACCACTGACACACCTATGTGATATAGAGTTGTACCACTGACATACCTATGTGGGATAGAGTTGTACCACTGACACACTTATATGGGATAGAGTTGTACCACTGACACACCTATGTGGGATAGAGTTGTACCACTGACATACCTATGTGGGATAGAGTTGTACCACTCACACACCTATATGGGATAGAGTTGTACCACTGACATACCTATGTGGGATAGAGTTGTACCACTGACACACTTATATGGGATAGAGTTGTACCACTGACACACCTATGTGGGATAGAGTTGTACCACTGACATACCTATGTGGGATAGAGTTTTACCACTGACACACCTATATGGGATAGAGTTGTACCACTGACACACCTATATGGGATAGAGTTGTACCACTGACACACCTATGTGGGATAGAGTTGTACAACTGGCACACTTATATGGGATAGAGTTGTACCACTCACACACTTATGTGGGATAGAGTTGTACCACTGGCACACTTATATGGGATAGAGTTGTACCACTGACACACCTATGTGGGATAGAGTTGTACCACTGACACACTTATATGGGATAGAGTTGTACCACTGGCACACCTATGTGGGATAGAGTTGTACCACTGACACACCTATATGGGATAGAGTTGTACCACTGACACACCTATGTGGGATAGAGTTGTACCACCGACACACCTATGTGAGATAGAGTTGTACCACTGGCACACCTATGTGGGATAGAGTTGTACCACTCACACACCTATGTGAGATAGAGTTATACCACTCACACACCTATGTGAGATAGAGTTGTATCACTGACACACCTATGTGGGATAGAGTTGTACCACTGACACACCTATGTGGGATAGAGTTGTACCACTGACACACCTATGTGGGATAGAGTTGTACCACTGACACACCTATGTGAGATAGAGTTGTACCACTGACACACCTATGTGGGATAGAGTTGTACCACTGGCACACCTATGTGGGATAGAGTTGTACCACTGGCACACCTATGTGTGATAGAGTTGTACCACTGACACACCTATGTGATATAGAGTTGTTCCACTGACACACCAATGTGGGATAGAGTTGTACCACTGGCACACCTATGTGGGATAGAGTTGTACCACCGACACACCTATGTGGGATAGAGTTGTTCCACTGACACACCTATGTGGGATAGAGTTGTACCACTGACACACCTATGTGGGATAGAGTTGTACCACTGACACACCTATGTGGGATAGAGTTGTACCACCGACACACCTATGTGAGATAGAGTTGAACCACTGACACAGCTATGTGGGATAGAGTTGTACCACTCACACACCTATGTGGGATATAGTTGTACCACTGACACACCTATGTGGGATAGAGTTGTACCACTGACACACCTATGTGGGATAGAGTTGTACCACTGACACACCTATGTGATATAGAGTTGTACCACTGACATACCTATGTGGGATAGAGTTGTACCACTGACACACTTATATGGGATAGAGTTGTACCACTGACACACCTATGTGGGATAGAGTTGTACCACTGACATACCTATGTGGGATAGAGTTGTACCACTCACACACCTATATGGGATAGAGTTGTACCACTGACATACCTATGTGGGATAGAGTTGTACCACTGACACACTTATATGGGATAGAGTTGTACCACTGACACACCTATGTGGGATAGAGTTGTACCACTGACATACCTATGTGGGATAGAGTTTTACCACTGACACACCTATATGGGATAGAGTTGTACCACTGACACACCTATATGGGATAGAGTTGTACCACTGACACACCTATGTGGGATAGAGTTGTACAACTGGCACACTTATATGGGATAGAGTTGTACCACTCACACACTTATGTGGGATAGAGTTGTACCACTGGCACACTTATATGGGATAGAGTTGTACCACTGACACACCTATGTGGGATAGAGTTGTACCACTGACACACTTATATGGGATAGAGTTGTACCACTGGCACACCTATGTGGGATAGAGTTGTACCACTGACACACCTATATGGGATAGAGTTGTACCACTGACACACCTATGTGGGATAGAGTTGTACCACCGACACACCTATGTGAGATAGAGTTGTACCACTGGCACACCTATGTGAGATAGAGTTGTACCACTGACACACCTATGTGGGATAGAGTTGTACCACTGGCACACCTATGTGGGATAGAGTTGTACCACTGACACACCTATATGGGATAGAGTTGTACCACTGACACACTTATATGGGATAGAGTTGTACCACCGACACACCTATGTGAGATAGAGTTGTACCACTGGCACACCTATGTGAGATAGAGTTGTACCACTGACACACCTATGTGGGATAGAGTTGTACCACTGGCACACCTATGTGGGATAGAGTTGTACCACTGGCACACTTATGTGAGATAGAGTTGTACCACTCACACACCTATGTGGGATAGAGTTGTACCACCGACACACCTATGTGAGATAGAGTTGTACCACTCACACACCTATGTGGGATAGAGTTGTACCACCGACACACCTATGTGAGATAGAGTTGTACCACTCACACACCTATGTGGGATAGAGTTGTACCACTCACACACCTATATGGGATAGAGTTGTACCACTGACATACCTATGTGGGATAGAGTTGTACCACCGACACACCTATGTGGGATAGAGTTGTACCACTGGCACACCTATGTGGGATAGAGTTGTACCACTGGCACACCTATATGGGATAGAGTTGTACCACTGACATACCTATGTGGGATAGAGTTGTACCACCGACACACCTATGTGAGATAGAGTTGTACCACTGGCACACTTATATGGGATAGAGTTGTACCACTGGCACACTTATGTGGGATAGAGTTGTACCACCGACACACCTATGTGAGATAGAGTTGTACCACTGACACACCTATGTGGGATAGAGTTGTACCACTCACACACCTATGTGGGATAGAGTTGTACCACTGACACACCTATGTGGGATAGAGTTGTACCACCGACACACCTATGTGAGATAGAGTTGTACCACTGGCACACTTATGTGAGATAGAGTTGTACCACCGACACACCTATGTGGGATAGAGTTGTACCACTCACACACCTATGTGGGATAGAGTTGTACCACCGACACACCTATGTGAGATAGAGTTGTACCACTGACACACCTATGTGGGATAGAGTTGTACCACTCACACACCTATGTGGGATAGAGTTGTACCAGTGGCACACCTATGTGAGATAGAGTTGTACCACTGGCACACCTATGTGAGATAGAGTTGTACCACTGACACACCTATGTAGGATAGAGTTGTACCACTGACACACCTATGTAGGATAGAGTTGTACCACTGACACACCTATGTGGGATAGAGTTGTACCACTCACACACCTATGTGGGATAGAGTTGTACCACTGGCACACCTATGTGGGATAGAGTTGTACCACTCACACACCTATGTGGGATAGAGTTGTACCACTGGCACACCTATGTGGGATAGAGTTGTACCACTGACACACCTATGTGGGATAGAGTTGTACCACTGACACACCTATATGGGATAGAGTTGTACCACCGACACACCTATGTGGGATAGAGTTGTACCACTGGCACACCTATGTGGGATAGAGTTGTACCACTGACACACTTATGTGGTATAGAGTTGTACCACTGACACAACTATGTGGGATAGAGTTGTACCACTCACACACCTATGTGATATAGAGTTGTACCACTCACACACCTATGTGGGATAGAGTTGTACCACTGGCACACCTATGTGGGATAGAGTTATACCACTCACACACTTATGTGATATAGAGTTGTACCACTGACACACCTATGTGGGATAGAGTTGTACCACTGACACACCTATGTGGGATAGAGTTGTACCACTGACACACCTATGTGATATAGAGTTGTACCACTGACACACCTATATGGGATAGAGTTGTACCACTGACACACCTATGTGGGATAGAGTTGTACCACTGACACACCTATGTTGGATAGAGTTGTACCACTGACACACCTATGTGATATAGAGTTGTACCACTGACACACCTATGTGGGATAGAGTTGTACCACTGACACACCTATGTGGGATAGAGTTGTACCACTGACACACCTATGTGGGATAGAGTTGTACCACCGACACACCTATATGGGATAGAGTTGTACCACTGACACACCTATGTGAGATAGAGTTGTACCACTGACACACTTATATGGGATAGAGTTGTACCACTCACACACCTATGTGGGATAGAGTTGTACCACTGACCCACCTATGTGAGATAGAGTTGTACCACTGACACACTTATATGGGATAGAGTTGTACCACCGACACACCTATATGGGATAGAGTTGTACCACTGACACACCTATGTGAGATAGAGTTGTACCACTGACACACTTATATGGGATAGAGTTGTACCACTGACACACCTATGTGGGATAGAGTTGTACCACTGGCACACCTATGTGGGATAGAGTTGTACCACTCACACACCTATGTGAGATAGAGTTATACCACTCACACACCTATGTGAGATAGAGTTGTATCACTGACACACCTATGTGGGATAGAGTTGTACCACTGACACACCTATGTGGGATAGAGTTGTACCACTGACACACCTATGTGGGATAGAGTTGTACCACTGACACACCTATGTGAGATAGAGTTGTACCACTGACACACCTATGTGGGATAGAGTTGTACCACTGGCACACCTATGTGGGATAGAGTTGTACCACTGGCACACCTATGTGTGATAGAGTTGTACCACTGACACACCTATGTGATATAGAGTTGTTCCACTGACACACCAATGTGGGATAGAGTTGTACCACTGGCACACCTATGTGGGATAGAGTTGTACCACCGACACACCTATGTGGGATAGAGTTGTACCACTGACACACCTATGTGAGATAGAGTTATACCACTGACACACCTATATGGGATAGAGTTATACCACTGACACACCTATATGGGATAGAGTTGTACCACTGACACACCTATGTGGGATAAAGTTGTACCACTGACACACCTATGTGGGATAGAGTTGTACCACTGACACACCTATGTGGGATAGAGTTGTACCACTGACACACCTATGTGAGATAGAGTTGTACCACTGACACACCTATGTGGGATAGAGTTGTACCACTGGCACACCTATGTGGGATAGAGTTGTACCACTGGCACACCTATGTGTGATAGAGTTGTACCACTGACACACCTATGTGATATAGAGTTGTACCACTGGCACACCAATGTGAGATAGAGTTGTACCACTGACACACCTATGTGGGATAGAGTTGTACCACTGGCACACCTATGTGGGATAGAGTTGTACCACTGACACACCTATGTGGGATAGAGTTGTACCACTCACACACCTATATGGGATAGAGTTGTACCACTGACACACCTATGTGAGATAGAGTTGTACCACTGACACACCTATTTGGGATAGAGTTGTACCACTGACACACCAATGTGAGATAGAGTTGTACCACTGACACACCAATGTGAGATAGAGTTGTACCACTGACACACCTATGTGGGATAGAGTTGTACCACTGGCACACCTATGTGGGATAGAGTTGTACCACTGACACACCTATATGGGATAGAGTTGTACCACTGACACACCTATGTGGGATAGAGTTGTACCACTGACACAGCTATGTGGGATAGAGTTGTACCACTGACACACCTATGTGAGATAGAGTTGTACCACTGACACACCTATGTGGGATAGAGTTGTACCACTGACACAGCTATGTGGGATAGAGTTGTACCACTGACACACCTATGTGAGATAGAGTTGTACCACTGACACACCTATGTGAGATAGAGTTGTACCACTGACACACCTATGTGAGATAGAGTTGTACCACTGACACACCTATGTGAGATAGAGTTGTACCACTGACACAGCTATGTGGGATAGAGTTGTACCACTGACACACCTATGTGAGATAGAGTTGTACCACTGACACACTTATGTGGGATAGAGTTGTACCACTCACATACCTATGTGAGATAGAGTTGTACCACTGACACACTTATGTGGGATAGAGTTGTACCACTCACATACCTATGTGGGATAGAGTTGTACCACTCACACACCTATGTGGGATAGAGTTGTACCACTGGCACACTTATGTGAGATAGAGTTGTACCACTGGCACACCTATGTGAGATAGAGTTGTACCACTGGCACACTTATGTGAGATAGAGTTGTACCACTCACACACCTATGTGGGATAGAGTTGTACCACTGGCACACTTATGTGAGATAGAGTTGTACCACTGGCACACTTATGTGAGATAGAGTTGTACCACTGGCACACCTATGTGAGATAGAGTTGTACCACCGACACACCTATGTGGGATAGAGTTGTACCACTGGCACACCTATGTGGGATAGAGTTGTACCACTGACACACTTATATGGGATAGAGTTGTACCACTGGCACACCTATGTGGGATAGAGTTGTACCACTGGCACACTTATGTTGGATAGAGTTGTACCATATGGCACATGTGTATCTTACATAGGCTAAGATTTGGGAACAAACTATCATTAATGGGTTGTCAATAATAAAACCTACAAAGAAACAAATCTGGGTATGTTTTATACCCAACACCTCTCACTGTGTATGACTGACCTGTTTACATAATATCGTACAACAGATACTGGCCGAGCTTCTCTAAGTCTCCACACAAAACTTACCTCTGTACATAATATCGTACAACAGATACTGGCCGAGCTTCTCTAAGTCTCCACACATAACATACCTCTGTACATAATATCGTACAACAGATACTGGCCGAGCTTCTCTAAGTCTCCACACATAACATACCTCTGTACATAATATCGTACAACAGATACTGGCCGAGCTTCTCTAAGTCTCCACACAAAACTTACCTCTGTACATAATATCGTACAACAGATACTGGCCGAGCTTCTCTAAGTCTCCACACAAAACTTACCTCTGTACATAATATCGTACAACAGATACTGGCCGAGCTTCTCTAAGTCTCCACACAAAACTTACCTCTGTACATAATATCGTACAACAGATACTGGCCGAGCTTCTCTTGTGTTGCTCCAACATGTCTTTGAGTGGAAAGTCTCCGCACACATCGGCGTTCATCACGAAGAAATAGTCTGGGTCCCCGGCCAGGATCTGGTCCCGGAAGTGGTAGAGTCCACCTGCTGTACCTAACGCTGTGTATTCTTGTAGATACCTGTTTAAATGAGGTTGAAAGATAGATACTCGTAACAGTATTAAATCATAAAATGTCCAACCATTATTGAAGTAGTCTTCTTTATTGGCCCTCATCCCACTCTCCAACATATCATCTTCGATTTTGTCCATCCGTGTCGGACCTCTTCCCATGCCCCTTGATGTTTACCTTCAATATAGTGTCCCCCCATTATTCAGTGTCATAAGACTGCTCTGAGGGTTTGTCTTTGATCTCTGAAGCTGTTCGCCGCTGAAAATTTTATGCATAGAAATCCCTCCTCTAGAGTCTCATTCAAGCTTTCCGGTGAATGTGACTCAAGTGTTGTTTACGCAGTTGAAAAAATGGCAGGTAATTTTAAGGGTGTCAAGCAGAGTTGTGTAATGTCCAGCTAGGTATATGAGGGGGAACTACTGCCTCACTGGCAAGCTAGCTTTTTCAGTCATGCGGTATGACCCGGGGACCCGTTCACGCTAGTTAAGCAACGGTGAGCGTGGTCAGTAGTTGGATCGGTGACCGCCTGCACGTTACAATTGCTAGAAATTTTTGCCTTTTGGGGTAAAAAAACAATTGTTAAGTGCTATTTGAGTAAGAGTTTAAACTATCATTCCTCACTAGGGGGAAGCACAGTTGAACTGTTTGCCCTTAGCCAAGCAGCCTTGGGTAAAAAAAGTTCATCAGGTCTTCTCCCTACCTCATGATGATAGCTTGGCCCATCACCAGGCCAACTAGCCTTGAAACAATTGTACACTCATATTTATTGTTTTGTCATCATTTCCCAGGTGCCTCCATAGACACCAATGTAATGGAGGTCATTATTTCTTCAATGCTTCCTCTATGGAACTCTGATTTACTAACTTTGTGCTCTACTAAATGATCTAAAAGGAAACTACTTAAAGGCCCAATATACATAACTTTCTGTAAATATTGAAGCGAAAATCAAGCCTAATAACTTGTTATATTTAAAGTTTTATTTAAGATTAAATGATATCAGCAATATTCAAGATGAATTCTTACGCAGTTATCGGTACAGCAGCAGTTGAAACTCGGTATTTGTAACTTCGGCTTGTTGTTGAAGTGGGCCCCAACTGAATTATTTTCAGTTCTTTAGATTTTTCTGTCAAGAGTTTCTTCTTAGTTATAGTTATACCGCTCAGGTTTACTTCCTTTTTAGGCTTAATTCTGCATGGTTATCAACTGGATTTTCACCAAAAGTGACGTATATTGGGCCTTTAAAAAGCAGATAACATTTTACCAGGGCGACAAGGGGCGATGATGTCCCAGTGGTAAAACTGTCTAACATTTTGTTACCACTAGTCCCCACCTCCATGTCACAGGTTTGGAGACCTATGTGCGTTGGGCAGTCGCCAGGTACTGGCCGTTGGTCAGTTGATACTCTGGCAACTCTAACTGTTAATAGGATGTAAGACAATTAAACCAAACCAGGGTGACATATATAGAGTATATATATATATGGGAGAAATATCCTCAGCTTATGATACAGCTACTGGTCATAAAAGATGTTCCCCAATAAATGCTGGTTGGCTATAGAACTTCTTTAGTTCAAGTTTGTTCATTTTAAATTTTTCATCAAGTTACTATTGAGGTTTACCATATTGCAAACATTTCAATGAATTAAAAATCAAAATTCCTTCTGCTGAAATACTAGTAAGAATAGTCACTAATTGAAGTTTACCATATCAGAAACATCGCAATAAATTAAAATTCAAAATCCCTTCCGCTAAAATATTCGTGAGGATAGTCATACGTACCGTATTTGTAACTTGAATTCCTTTTGAGCTGAGTTGATGAATTTGGTCAGAGCATCGTTTGGCTGATAGAAACCAATCAAAATCACCTCCTTCATGTCTGGGATCTGGAGAAAAGTTTGAAAGTCTAATAAAGAAATTGGCTAAAATCTGTTAGAGCCTTGGAGGAGATCTCCAGACATAATTTTGATTGTGAAATATGTAAGGGATAAATATGTAAAAGTTTACAATGGACAGACAACGCCATACCATAATATGTCCATCAAATCTGACGGGTCTTATTACAGTATGGCCTATGGACCAATACCTACACCTATGGTCAGGTGACCTTAAAAAGAAAGCTGTTAAAACAAGAATTACGCGTAATTGTATGTCTCGCCTTTCCCGCTTTGCGATAATATTTAAGTCCCAACGTAAAAATTAGTATGACAAAATATATACAGCAAGATTATATCTGTAACATAGCCAAGTTTCAATTTAATTACATATCAATAACACTATAAATAGTGGATGCTAACGTAAATTCTCAAAATTTCCATGTTTTTACTCCAAAATTTCCTCCAAACTTCATGACGGTGTTCAGTATGATGATATCAGTAACTACTGTAAGTTTCAATTGAATCTGATATCAGTGACACTATAAAAAGTGGACTTTAACGCAAATTCTCAAAATTTCCATGTTTTTACTCCAAAATTTCCTCCAAACCTCATGACGGTGTTCAGTATGATGATATCAGTAACTTAATACTGTAAGTTTCAATTCAATCGGATATCAGTAACAATATAAAAAGTGGACTTTAATGCAAATTCTCAAAATTCCCATGTTTTTGCACCAAAACCTGTAACACGATTTCATTTAAATCGAGTAAGGTATTAAGTATGATGGTTTGAACAATGTTACCAACTTTCAATTAAATAGGACAATTATAACACTGTCAAAAGTGGACTTTAACGCAAATGTTGACGCCACCGCCGCCAGAAAAGTAACACCTAAGTCTCGCTTTCTCGACTATCATCGAGGCGAGACAAAACTACCAAAATAAGGCAGTGTTTTTGCTACCTTGACTGTACAGCTACCTGAGCCTTATTGAATTGGGAAAATATAGTAGGGTTTTCAGATAAAGTGGGAAAATATTCTTGAATTTTGCTTCATTTTGGGAAAATAACACAAATTTTTACTGAGGGAAACAGCCTTTAATCAGCTGTAAAAATGGGCAACCAAAATCACTGTAAGGCCTCTACAATACTTTACCATGGCTTTTGAAATTGTTATATCATTTTGTTGAAAAATGACTCTGTCGCCTATTTTTTCTTCATTAAAAAATTGAGATAGCAAAGTAAATACTTAATAACCACTCCTCCAAAGTTGTACAGCAAATTAAATAACCTACATAATCTAGAGGTAGTAGCACCATAGTTGGTTTTTTACTTCACAATAAACTTTTGAAGAAATACGCTGAAATGTATACTCTACCTTGCTACATGCTTCAATGTGATGGTAGATGATGGAAAAACCGGCTACTGGAAACAAAGGTTTAGGGATCTCGAGGGAAAGAGGACGGAATCGTGTACCTGTCAACACAGAAATATAGGTTTACAGATCTCCAGGGACAGGGGATGGAATTGTGTACCTGTCAACACAGAAATAAAAGTTAAGAGATCTCCAAGGGAAAGAGGATGGAATCGTGTACCTGTCAACACAGAAATATAGGTTTAGAGATCTCCAAAGACAGGCGATGGAATCATGTACCTGTCAACACAGAAATATAGGTTTAGAGATCTCCAGAGACAGGAGATGGATTTGTGTACCTGTCAACACAGAAATATAGGTTTAGAGATTTCCAAAGACAGCAATGGAATTGTGTTCCTGTCATCACTGCAATATAGGTTTAGAGATTTCCAGGGACAGGGGATGGAATTGTGTACCTGTCATCACAGAAATATAGGTTTAGAGATCTCCAAAGACAGGGGATGGAATTGTGTACCTTTCAACACAGAAATATAGGTTTAGAGATCTCCAGGGACGGAATCATGTACCTGTCAACACAGAAATATAGGTTTAGGGATCTCAAAGGGACAGGAGATGAAATCGTGTACCTGTCAACACAGAAATATAGGTTTAGGGATCTCCAGGGAAAGGAAATGGAATCGTGTACCTGTCAACACAGAAATATAGCTTTTGAAATCTCCAAAGACAGGGGATGGAATTGTGTACCTGTCAACACAGAAATATAGGTTTAGAGATCTCCAGGGACAGGGGATGGAATCGTGTACCTGTCAACACAAATATAAAGGTTTAGAGATCTCCAGGGACAGGGGATGGAATCATGTACCTGTCAACACAAATATAAAGGTTAAGAGATCTCCAGGGACAGGGGATGGAATTGTGTACCTGTCAACACAGAAATATAGGTTTAGAGATCTCCAGGGACAGGGGATGGAATTGTGTACCTGTCAACAAAGAAATATAGGTTAAGGGATCTCCAGGGACAGGTGATGGAATCGTGTACCTGTCATCACAGAAATATAGGTTTAGGGATCTCCAAAGACAGGAGATGGAATTGTGTACCCGTCAACACAGAAATATAGGTTTAGAGATCTCCAGGGATAGAATCGTGTACCTGTCAACACAGAAATATAGGTTTAGAGATCTCCAGGGACAGGAAATGGAATTGTGTACCTGTCATCACAGAAATATAGGTTTAGGGATCTCCAGGGACAGGAAATGGAATTGTGTACCTGTCATCACAGAAATATACATGTAGCTTTAGGAATCTTCAAGGACAAGGCAGATTAACAAAAAAAAAAACAAAAAAACAACAACAAGAAGAAAGAAAATGCACGGAAATCATAGCAAATTTACAGTATCAACTTTGGTAGACATCCTTCATGGTTCTGGGCTATTCAATGTTGAAACCACAATCAAGTGTATTAACTGATGCAAACTTATAAATAAACTTAGTCCGAGTTTCCTCTGGCCCTAACACCAGACTTGGACATTTTGACAGAAATATATCTAGTGTCTAGTGTAGTGTTGGCCAAACCAGATATGGTGTCCACAGGTTTATAAGGCTACTCTGCATGGGTTGTTATTGTGAACTTAATAAATTTGCATTATATTATTATGTAACACTGTACACTGTATATGTATATTACCTTCTATTTTCAATGAAAAAATAGTCACATTCATGTCCATAGGTACCTGTGGTCTAGACCCGAGGAAACTCTGACTTAAAAATATACATTTTATTCAATACAGTAAAACATGTTTAGTACAGCACGCTTATAGCGATTTCATGGGTATTGCGAGATTTTGATTCCCCTGGCTGGCAGCTATTCTCCGTCTTATTTCTATGTAATTTTTTAGTCATATTGCAAATTTCATATAGCGAATTATTGTTCATAACGAACAAATT
The DNA here is from genome assembly GCA_947623455.1 of Mimachlamys varia. Taxonomy (NCBI): domain Eukaryota; kingdom Metazoa; phylum Mollusca; class Bivalvia; order Pectinida; family Pectinidae; genus Mimachlamys; species Mimachlamys varia. The sequence goes on from OX392540.1 coordinate 34,201,695, forward strand.
TAGTGGTCCGGGATCCCCTCGGCTAATATTCAGTGTTATTTTAACAGTCTAGTACGAACCAATCTTCCGAAGGCTGTCAAAGTCGAGGTCACCATGGACGATTTCATCAGTATTGACGATTGAGTTATAAATACTAAGGAGATGACTGATGTAAACATCGTGAATGTTTGGGACAGAGAAGATGAGGAGGAAATAGAGACAGCAAAGATAAGAAGGAAATAGAGACAGAGGAGGAACATACTGTGATCAGTGGTGCTACAGCAAGTGATTATTTACTAGATATACACCGTTTTCTCGGGGCTCAAAATGATACGTCGGATGCTTTCAGTGCTTTGAATACACTTGAGAATGAGGTCAGTGCTGTCTTACGGTTTAACCAGAAAGTCATAACTGACTTCTTTAAAATGAACACTTGTAAAGCTACAGTCGACTGGGAGAATTGTTAATTGTATATATATACAAGCGAAGGGAAATAATTATTGCATCACTTTTGATTTGTATTTGCTTGGTATGTTTTTCACATAGTGAAGTTTTAAAAAAATAATAACAATAAAATTCGTAATACACGTAATACAAACTATATATCTGTATAACGAACCGATTTAGTTGGTCCCCTAGGATTCGTTATAACCGTACATGTTTAGCCTACAGTATATAAATTTTCATAACATATTTCACAGTATTTAGTTTGAAAAAAAAAGCATTGGCACGTTTTAATTAACAAGTTCAAAATATAAATATCTTACTCACGGAGAGGTTTCCGTAATGAAAAAAACATGGTAGCCAAGAGCAGACTCGAGCTACGCTGTCAACCGCAAGAACAACATAATGTGGACTTAGCATCGTTTTGCGTCTATCTTGGGTGATGTAAATTACTGATTACGATATAACCTTACCCTTCATCGGACCACCGATCAAGATAATCGTCTTCAGCATCTTTTTGTCGGTTAGTTACTGTTTTATAGAAGTAAACGTGTCAGCACCAAACCCCCGGAAGTTTACTAGACAGTGTTAAAAGTTAAAACGGAAGCTTGACCGTCGTATCCGTCCGGTGATGCGTTCCATTAACTGGTTAGATCGATTGGACTAAAGTTGTTCGTTTAATAAAAGCAAGGTCCGGCCCAGTGACAATATGCTTCTTTCATGCGAACATTTACGAAAATCTTAACAAAGCCTTGCAAGACATGTACAAATATCGGGGAAACTACATGTATGCAGGCATACAATGTAGGTGTCGAATTTGCAATCAGGCAAACTTAAATGTGCCAAAGAGACCATGAAAACACAGTGTGGACGACGTGTCCCTAATACACAATAGTACCTTTTTTTCATAAAAAAAATCTAAAGACAAAAATATTGAAATATGGCATTACAAGAAAATTTCAATTGTTTTAAACAAATCTTAAGACTTATTTTCAAAATTTATTCAATTAAATAATATATATATACATAATGTAAATCAGAGAATACCAAAGCGTCAACAAAACCATAATCCGATCTGAAAAACGATTAAACTAGAGGCAAAATATGAAGAAAGGAAAGACCTACATGGAAACCCCCGAAAAAGTACAAGAGAATAAGACTAGGTGTTCCGAAAGAGTAAGCGTCTTTTGCTTCATCGACGACACCCGCGCGCTATGTAAATCTTGGTTACACCCAAGTAAACTTCAATCCTCAAAATGAGAACCGAGTCTTCATTGTCAATCACAATAAGTAATTCCACACGTATGTAACAGGAGAGGAAAAAAGCACGGCCAGACCGGGGTTCGAACCCGGGACCACCCCAAATCTTCACGGACGCTCAACCAATATTGAGCTATCTGGTCGTTGACGATCGACCCGGTCCAGATCCGCTAGACTAATAAGCAAACTCATAAACGTCCATCTTCATATATTACACAAAGATACAGAAAATGTGCAATAGATTTTGGGAAATGTTTTATCAGAATGAAATGTAACCTATCAGATGAAAAGTCGTTACAATTGGTTGTTTTACAAAACCAGTTGTTTTTGTCCAAAAAAGGGGAGCATTGTAAACTTCTTTTTCCTGTATCTCTTCATCATAAAGGTTACCGATTACCAATCAATTTCAAACTATGAAGATATTTTCAGAAGTGTACAGATCTACTTGGTAGAGAAAACTACTTCCAAAATACCACTTGTTAAACCAGATAGCGTTCTTATGCATCAGAGTTTTCTAACCGTCATAAAACACAGCATTTAGTATAAGAAATACAATTTAGAAAATGTTTTTATTGAAAAACACAAATAACGAACTTCAAATTAAAGCGTTTACTGTTACTAAATGTCAACCGCACTAACACAGTACAATGCCTACCAATGAAGGGCTCCGGCATTTCACCGACAACGGATAAACAATTCAGTCGCCTTCGATTGACAATGTTACGTCTTTGGTTATTCTAGATTTTGCAGCAGCCTACTACCTAGCTCTCATTTTGCTTTACAAATGTGACCCATGGACCCCACCCACAATTTAACAATTGCATTGATGATTGATGAGTATATCTTCCTGGTAACTAGAATTCAATGACATTGCTTGTGGTTTTCTTAATTTTGTTAGCACTTTTTAAAATAAGGTACCCCACGATCTGATTAATAATCATCCTTATTCTCACTCTGTTCCGTACTGTGAGCGGAGAGTACTTGAGAATTACAATATGTGTTGGATAGGTCTGACCAACCCTTCTCCGCAGAGAAATTTTTTCACTGTTCGATCGTGACTAATACCCCCATCACACTAGGTCACGTTTCCACTACGTCCAACCACGTCCTGGAAAAAATTGAAGAACGCAATGCGAACGCAGAAAGAACTTATACAACGTAGTAAAGACTCAATAGAAACCGATTAGGACGTGTTATGGTCTTCATGGACCTGGAGGACGTGAACAAACTTTGAGCATGTTCAAAAAAAGCGTAGCGAGGACGTGGTCCAATCAGGACGTAGTAAGAACGTAACAGGGACGCAGTACCAGCGGTATTGACGTGGTAATGACGTAACCAAAACCTAATGAGAACTTCATTGACGCAGTGGAAGCGTAGCGCTGATGGAAAGGATTGTATTACGTTCTCATTGCGTTGTCTGTGCATTCTTGCTACGTCAATGTAGTTCTTATTGCGACCCCTCTACGCTTGTACAATGACCAAGGTACGCCAATACCACGTTGTTGATGACCAAGTTAGGTTTCCAGTACGTTCTTACGGTGCTCATTAAGTTTACGACACGTCTGTCACAGGTTACCACCACGTCAAAACCACGTCCAGAGGATCGGCTGTATAAATACTCGATTCAAGTTTAATTCATTATCACTTTCGTTCAAACTACAAAAGAAGATGGTAACAAGTTATCAAGAACTTCTTATGCATCTTGCTCTGATTCAAGGACAACAGGTTTTTATTGATGCATAGGCCCCACTTTTGATGCTGCGAAGAAGGCGAAGAAGGAATAAAAGACAACCTAGGCTTTTTTGGGTTCGTCCTTGGCTTTCTGTTGAAAGAAGACTACAATTGGGCCATTATGATCGACTAATGACGGAGTTAAGAGTAGAAGACCAACATTCGTTCTTGAACTTCCTGAGGATGCCTCCTGAAATGTTTGATGAACTGCTGAATAGAGTTGGCCCTAGATGTCATAAAATGGATACCCGCTTCAGGAAGGCGCTTGAACCAGGTCTGAAACTTGCCATTACTTTACGCCACTTAGCATCTGGTGACAAGTACCCGACCCTACAGTACGACTTCAGAGTTGCTCGCAATACAATTGTTACGTTTATCCCTGAAGTATGTCAGGCGATTGTTGACGGTGTACAAAGATGAAGTGATATCCTGTCCAACATCACAAGAAGAATGGCGTGTAATTGCTGACCAGTTTCTGAGAAAATGGAATGTGACACATGCCTGTGGTGCTCTCGACGGCAAAAATGTTACTATCAGATGCCCACCTAAAACAGGTTCCTTGTTTCATAATTACAAGGGTTTCTTTTCGTTGGTTCTTCTTGCTTTGGTGGACGCGGACCATAAGTTTTTGTGGATAGATATTGGTGGATATGGGTCCATGTCTGATGCTCAGATCTACAACGCATCAGAATTGAAGGAGTGTTTGGAGGATGGAACAATTGGATTCCCAGATCCCGATCCTGTGCCAAATGATGACCAGAACATGCCCTATTTCCTACTTGGTGACGATGCCTTTGGACTAAGAACCTACCTTATGAAACCATATTCACACCGCGGTCTGACAAAAGAAGAGCTTATAACCAACTACAGAATTTCCAGAGGAAGACGCGTGGTAGAAAATGTGTTTGGAATACTGGCTCAGCGATGGCAGTTACTACTGACCACAATGATGCAACGACCAGAGAACTCTCCCACCACGGCCTGTCTTGGACTGTCCGGATTTTCTCGGCGGAATATTGTGAATATTGCAGGGGAATGGAAAAAAGAAACAAGTCAAGTTGTATTTATAGGGAACGGGCAAACACAGAGAGAACGTAGTAATTACGTAATGCACGCGTAGAAAGATCTTTTTGGACGTAGTAAGAGCGTATTAAGAACACACAGAGCGTGGTGCACGCGCGAGAATGCGCGAGATAAGGTCTTAGTGGAAACGTGTAGGACGTAGTAAGAACCCAGCAAAGACGTAATGAGGGCGTAATATGAACGTGACAACTTCAAAATTCTCCATTTTTGCCACGACCCCGCTGCGTTTCTCGAAATTTTAAGGACGTAGTGCGGTCTTCGTGGTCTTTGTCTAAGTGTGATGGGGGCTTAACCCGCTACATTTCACCGTGTATGTCTTGAGTACGTGTGTATTTGGGAGGCCGCGGCATGTTCGTGAAAACCTTCTTACGATAGTATATAAATATATATACTTTGCAGATTTAAAGTGCTATCACTCTGAAACATATTGTATGATACACATGTTTTTGGTGCCTGCGTGCACGTTTTTAAGACGAACAAGCTTTCACACCTAAAAAGATGTCCGATGTCTGATCAAATAATTGAGATATATATAATGATCTGATTGAAATTAACCTTTAACTTGTTTCAAAGACAAACTGTATGCAATTTATTTCAGGGATATTTAATTTGCCTTTACTGAATTAAAAAGAAACAAGAGGCCAAAGTGCCTTAGCGGTCACCTGAGTAATGTTAAGGGATTGTAGCTCAATTTTAATAATGAAATCATGAAACATGCAAACTAGTTGAAATAAAACATTTGTCGTGTAGTTACAAGCTAAGGATTCTTAGATTATTTCGATATATTAATTTCTTCTGGGTCAGGATATGATAAATGTTTTATCATCGATAGATATTCTAAGAAATATCCTTTCTGAGAATCGAACTGGAAATATCGGTAAATTCATTGTTTGGTACCGAAGAACGAACGAGCCTACCATTTGTCACACGTATCTGAGTGTTCACCCGATATTTCCTGCTTTAGCCAATATAAATAGAACTCATTCAATTGTTGCTTATTACGATACATCTCAACGATTATTTATTGATTTGCAACATACAAACTCTTTATATCTATCGGAATTGACGTTAGGGAAGGACATTTTCACCTAACTTCGACTGTCTCAGCGTTTGACGTTAGAACCAATCAGAAGTACTCTACTTTCGTTTCTAGTTAAAAGTATAAACACAGACGGGAAATTTTACATTTTTGTCTCGATCAACAGTGAGGGTCATTTCTATCAAAATAGCTTTTGTCACGATAAACAGCCAAAGGGTTTTAATCTTATGTGTGGTTTCAACAATTACTACCCCTGCTTTATACTATAAAAGCCAATAATACTATTATATACTGTTGAGTTTGAGTGGTGTTAAATATGGTCGCATGCGATTATATATTCGCGGAGATTTAATGCCAGCGAAATAAGCGAAAATTTCCACTTGTACAGTATATATTTCAAAGTCTGTGGTTTGAAGTGAACGTTTATATTTTCGGCCATATTGGACAGGTTTTTCACTCACCAGAGGGCGTAATGCATGGGCGTAGCTGCCATGTAAGCACATAAGCCCGTGTTTGCACATCATTATCCAAAGTATGTGTATTAAAGTCGAGAAATTTCATATTTCGACTTCTATTCTTAATACTCAACACTGATACTGTAACTCTTTTTTTGTCGACTCGTCAGATTAACAGACCAGGCGGCAGGAAGTTTGCTATAAAAATAGCCCTTCTTTTATCATTGTAAGAGTAATAAAAGAAGGGTCAATACTTACTAAATTTTCGGTCAGTTCAAAACAAAATGTCAGCATATACAATTATTAATGAGCAAGGCCAAAATTCCTTAACTTAACACCTCCATAGAAAAGCATTGCAGAAATGAAGGAAAATTCCTTTAATTTATGATTTTCCCGTCAATTATGTAATGTTTTCCTGTGGCGATGTTAAGTTACAAATTGCACAAAAGTATGCTTCAGAAATGCCCCCTTAATGATAGCCTTAATGACCATTGAGGGGCATTTTCATCGAACATTTGTCTAACACCACCCAACCCCTCATCCCCTCAAAAAAGTATAATATTACTCCAACACCCTAGTTTTGCCGTAACAAATTCTTGGGTCCATGTGAGACGTATGTATAATAAAGATAGTTTTATATGTTTCTGTTATTACAATGTCCTTACTGATGAGTAAATGGCATAAGAAACGTATATGTGGATAATGTTTTTTTTTCCATACATCATGAAAGTAAAACATATCGTATTCCATTTTCGAATTAATAATTTTTATAATGATAAGTCCAAAACAATGGTACCACTTGAAGTTCATAGGTGATTTTTCCCCGAAGGGACCCGGCCCGAGCCCACTTCTTCACGTCGCGGGCTTGCACATCAAAATACCTCAAGCTACGCCCCTGTAACGGAAAACCAGTCTTCCTCATATGGTCATTCTGCATGATTCTATAATGTTCTTTAAAAACGTTAACTTGAACGGAGTTAGATTTAATAATATGTTAAGTTTATGTAAGAAGTCCGCTGTCCGTTTTAAGGCAAATGTCCCACAGTATTTTGAATGAAGCACCATATACAGGAAAAGTTGTCTCTCTCATTTAATTTTACTTCTAAATTCATAAATTCAAGTGGTTTTACGCGCCTGACCCTTCTGCTTCTACATTTTTTTTTTAATTTTGGATTCCAACCTTTTGGCCCATAGCATCACTGAAGAGTCCTAGGAGGACGAAACAGCTGTATGGTGCAGTTTAATTCATTTTTTTTTTCGGCATACTGTATGTATTACTAAATTAAAAAGGTGCAGAACATGTGTGTGTTACGTCATTTTTAATGATAGGGGGTGACAGACTCTGCTGGTGGATTTTTTAGTCCCCGAGGTTTGCTGGAGCCTCCATAGCCACAGTGAATCTCATTTGAGTAGTGGCACTGCACATAATATACACATTTTCGTACTAACGATTTGAAATTATACAATAATAGTTTAGTTTTACTTTTAAATTCATAAATCAAAGGGGTTTTACGCACCTGACAGCAGTATGGTGCAGTTTAATTCATTTTTCGGCATACTGTATCTATTACTAAATTTAAAAGACGCAACACATGAGTGTGTTACGTCATATTTAGAGTTATAAAAGAGATTACCACTAGGTGTCTCAAACTCCGTATATCTGATTTTTTACTAATCGCTTGTTTACGACGGACGACGCCAGACAAAAGGTGATCGCAATAGGTCAATTGAGGCGAAGAGGTGCCATCTTTTATCCAATGTAAATTTTGACGGTATATTGGAATGGCAGAAAGCGGTGAACAAAATACAAAACACATGTGAAGATAAATTAATATATATATATATATATACCCATGTGAAAGGAAAGCTGAAAATCCAAACACATAATTTAAAAGGAATGCAGACAGATATGTCTTTGTAATTTACCCTATGAAAAGCAACGTAGACCTTCAACTCGGTATTGTATTACAATCTACCATGAGTACCTTGCGAGTTACGTAAGCAGTGGGGTGAAAGACATGTCGGCTGTGGATACGTTGACCAGAAAGATTGTATGTACGCTGTATTGTATTTCTTCCCAATGGCTGGGGATTTACACGACAAGAATAGAAGTAAATACATAATGGTGTGGAGGGAACTGACCTGAAATCAACACACATATATAAGGATTTAAATTTGTCAAGTAAGTACATATCTAACTTTAAGAATGTATAATTGTCATACAACCTAGTTCACTACATGTTTAAAATACATCTACAGAGACCCCCATAAAGACGTGCACAACACCAATATACTAATAGCTTCAACTGAACAAACTGCACTGTTCAGGTTAGTTTACAGTGTGGGACACCATAAACACCGTTGACAAGATCATTACCCAATTGTTAGCAAGTTTGATTGCAATCTCTTAAAACTCTGTCATGTGTATAAATAAGATTATCGTACACACAGAAGACAGTGATGTGCTATATTTAGACCATTACGAGATTGACTGAATATCTGATACGGATACAAAACATGTAAAATGCGGAAATAGTCGATAAATACACGTGGCAAACTTTAGTTCTACTGCCGACGAACGGACGATTTAACACGATTACAAATTTTTGACCTCTACCGCAGGGACCTGAGAATTTGTTACAGCTAGTTTTGAACCTAAAATAGGATGTTTAGAGTAAGTTTTCTCTTTTGGGGGGTTAAAATCAATTTTCGATAAAAATGCACCCCTCAATGGTCATAAAAGCTAAAGGGTGGAAAGCTTTCCAGGTCGAAAAATCGACCCCACCTACATTTCGTGCATCAAAAATCACATTTCTAATTGAGGTACGAAAAAACGCTTGATACCGTTGGAAAGATGGATAATTTTTTTTTAAAACGTCCTAAATGTAAGTCAAATGTAGCCTCCTTCCGCAGAAATAATATCCATCCCCCCCCCATAAAAAAACCACGCAAAATCTCCGTGTCTTAAATTTTTCGCCAGCTTGCCGGCCATAATCATCGAGGTTGACGTCACCCCGGGCGCTGGTCTTTTGCTGTCATTGGATGCCTAAATTTAAAGGAAGACCGCCACCCAATGACAACGTAAGGCCTCCGCTTGCAGTGACGTCAACCTCAATGAATATGTAAAGAGTGACCGGCAAGCTGACGAAAACTTTGAGACACGGAAATATTGCGATTTTTCGACCTCGAAAGCTTTCCACCCTTTACTTTTGATGACCATTGAGGGGGTCATTTTTATCAAAAATTGATTTTAACCCCAAACGGGTAAAATTACTCTAAACATCCTATTTTAGCTCCAAAACTAGCTGTAACAAATTCTCAGGTCCCTGTGACCTCTACCTAAACGTTAGAGTTAGAAATATCATAAAATTAGAGAAACGACTGGAATGACAAGGGAGGCTATATACGTTCGTGAAGGCCTTCTTGCGAAAGCCCCGTTGTTTCGCCGATGTGAAGTGCTACCACACTGCAGTAAACTGGAAGGCCCCAAGAAGAACACCCCACTCAGACAGGGTCATTTAAGGACGACCTTACGGTGTATGCGATGTGGATGCATGTGTTGCGTGCGGGTGTATTTGGTTGTGTGCGGTATGTTCGTGTTAGCTGTCTAGCGATAGTCCGGATCTTTCGCCGATTTAAAGTGCTACCACACTGAAGTATACTGCCGAAGGCCCCCAGCAGAATATCCCGACCGATCACATTATACTGACAAAGGGCGACAGCAGTCGTTCCACTCCCATTATGAGTAGTAGCTACCATTGTTAGAGACTGGTATGTCTCGGCCTTTGGACAGAACCCATAGCCTTCCTCACTAGGGCGAACGCTCAATTAAAAGCCAAAAGTGAGATCGTGTAAAGGGGAACATTAAGAAGGAGAAAATTGTTCAAGATAAATTCCCAAATAAAGTCGCCTTTTACGATCATGCAATGGGGCAGCAGGTACAATTACTACGACCTACATGCAGTGCACTATTAATATATGACCTTGGCATTTAATAGGGCATAAAAAATCAACCAAACCAAACAAACAAAAAGATAACAAAAAAGATCGTAAATGCACAAGAGATTAAGACCAGATATTCTGGAAAAATAAGCGTCTTCTGCTTCATTGACGACACCTGCCATGTAATTCTTGGCCACATCCAAGTAAACATCAATCCTCAAAAATGAGAACTGAGTCATCATTGTCTATTGCAACAAGTAAGCACACTATGAAGCAAACTAAAAAACGTCAATCTTCAAAAATATTTCACTTAATAACATGTATCTACCAATCCATATAGCATTATTCATGTGAGCGCTGAGGCCTTTGGGTCTCTTGTTATTTTTTTTGAAGTAATACTATAAAAACTATCGAATTCTTGCATAAAGATTTATGTAAATTTCCTATCTTATCTAAACACAGCTGGCGTCTGCGAATGTATATTTATATATTTTTTGAAAGAAAAAAACACGTATATGTCAGGTATGTGAAACATATATACTATGTATACCTATTTAGGAATAAATGATGACTTGCTTTATGTTCTTGTTAAGAGTCGGTACCGTAATGAACACAGCTGATGTATTTTATTGTTTATTAATACACACATGAGAAAACTTTCCATACATATGTCTTCATGGTCTATTTGACTGTCCATATCTTTTAGAAAGGATTGGTGTGTTAGCTCCAAGAAAATGTTTACGCTCCTCTGTACATTTGCAATTTAGTTGTCCTCATAGTAGGCTAAATGTTAGAAAATTCAATACTTTTAATCGTGTAATTAGTACTTTCAACCGAAATACAAGTGCTCTTGACTGTATATTTTAGTGTACTTTTAAATTTCGCCTAGAGGCAGTACATTTTCAAATAATTCCATGTTTAAGCACTGCATACCATACTTTACCTTTATCAATCTTATACATAACTTGCATGTACTTATCTGTGATAGTTTATTATACTTTTGTTATCATTGTTATCAATTCTGTAAATGGATCCTCGGGTCTGTTGAACTGAATCAAATAATAAATTAATAAATAAATATAAATCGATATGTGTGTGCATGCATGTGTGTATGTGTGCGTACAGACGTACATGTATGTGTGCACGTGTGTTTGTGCTATTGTATGTGTGTGTGAGGGTATGTATGTGTACATGTGTGAATTTATGTGTTTGTGCATGGATGTATGAACCCTAATATAATAATATATAATATTAGTGCATGTGTACTTACATGTGCACATGCATGTCTGTATATGTATGTATGTGTGTGTATTATGTGTTTATACATATTTATGTGCTTGTTTGTGTACATCTACATGTATCCTGGCTGTATGTGATGTATTTATGTATTCGTTATATGTGTACATGTTTATTGTTTATTTATATATTTAGGTATGAATGACTCCGAGCGCCATGTCCTACAGATACACCATACCACATTGTTGGAAACATTGGACACACAGTTTCTGATACCAATTCTGTATGAAAAAGGAATTAACTTTCAAGAGAACTGTTTTGACAATAAGCTTGCACGACCAGAACGCGTTAAAAACATGCTTATGTCCTTAAAGGACATATGTTCTTTTGATACGTTTATCGAATGTCTCCGACATGACCATTCGTATCCATTTATCGCTGATGACTTGGAGAAAGAACTCGAGAATATTGATAGCCGTCAAGGTACCATTCATAATCAAAGAAAGGTCAACTTGTTCACTGAAAGACGGCAGGCTGTGGTTGAATTTCGGCATAAAATGAAACGATGTTCACATGAAAAAGATTTTGTTACTTTTCGGGAATGCTATGACAAAGCAATTGGCGACTGGGAATATGTGAATACACATAGAAGTAAATTCAACCAACAACAACGGCAGAAAGCTGCTGATTTTTGCCATGCAGCATATGATGCAGAAATTGAGCGACGCCGAGTATTTTATGAGAAAACGCCAATAGAAGGAGATGTACTAGACGCCGTTCTCCGTATGTGTGTGCACACCTCCTTACCAATCGCGTCCGATGTTTTGTTTTTAGCACGCTACTCATCTGCTCTGGTAATGGCAGGTGAAAGTCTAGAACACGGCCTCAGTTACATACAAGAAGCCACACAAAAGATGGAACTCATCCCGGCGTGTAGAGAGACTGGACTTGTGCTTTACATCAAGTTTAACTTCCTGTTGCTGAAACATGAACGTGACCAGACCAGGATTGACAAGGAAGAACTATCGAAACTTGGAAACAGTGTAATAACACACTTCAGCACAGAATCTGACACGATAAGTAACGATTTCAAGAGAATTTTTCTGCTCAAAAAAGCACATACTTGCTTAGATATGGGAGTGTTTCTTAATGTCATTGGTGATAACGAGGTCAAAGATGATCACATAGAAGAGGCTGAATGTCTGCTTACTGAAATACACCGACCAGAACTGTGGGAGAGGATGGAGCTACGGGCAAAAATGGTTTACACAGCAATCAGGTCTCGGCTAGCCGAACTGACGGATTTTGAGGGGCCAGCCGAAGCCATTAAACTTGCAAAAAGGGCGTTACAATTTGCAAGAAAAGGACATTTTCCAAAAGAACAAAGAGCGATTGAGTATAATCTAAGTCTGCTTTCCGAAAAGCAAAACGCCCAGTCAGAGATGTACAAGGAACGACTCCGAAGGAAAGAACGCGTGTGATAAGACAAATCCTCTATACAGATCCTTATAAGGCAGCCACTTGGGATAATCGTCTAATGATTAACACAATGTTGTAATGCTTTGCTATGACCTTTATTTTAATAAGTGTGTTTTATTATACAGTTAATATTCTGTATCTTTAAGTGATATGAATATGGACGTTTTTGAGTATGCTAATTAGTTTGTTTACTTGTTGTGCTTGACAATGATGCTCGGTTCTCATTTTGAGAACTTGATGTTTACTTGGATGTGATAAAGAATTACATGGCGGGTGTCGTCAATGAAGCAGGAGACGCTTACACTTCGGGAATACCTGGTCTTATTCTCTTGTGCTTTTACGAGATTCTCCATGTAAATCTTTCTTTTGTTCCTATTTTGCCTCTATTTTCAATTCCTTCGAAATGTTAAGTCCATTCCGATAGTTTGTTCCAAATTTTTGAGCCTGTGCAAGTCTATGCAGTGACGTAAAGTAAAACATAGTGTGTCATTGTATGACAATCAAACAACATTATGATGTAAGTTGATAGTTCAATACAGCTATTTTTTTTAGAAACATAATATTCAACTAGTTCGTAAATGCCGTATATACCATTGATTAATAAGATTTCATATTTTCTGACGCGTCAATGCGGGAAAAAATGACGATTAGATGCGGCGCGCAGACTTATAGCTGCGTGGTCACGGCAGCCATTTTTGTTTACCAGCTAGAAGTGGATAGCCGTTTAATTTCGTGTTTCTACATCTACTGGAATTTGATTTGATGTAATTGATTATCGAACGAAAAAGACGAAAAATGAACAACAAGAGGCCCAACGGGCCTTAAAGGTCATCTGACTATGTTATGTGTTGCATAATACATTGTGTTATTTATGGCATAAGGGAGATACCGCTAGAAGTTTTTAGAAAAAGCCAAGTTGTTTACATTATGTAAGTGGTTTATGTTATGTCAGTGGTTTACAAATAAACATGTAGAAAGTTTTAGTAGTATTGTCTGGGTTGTTTACATAACAATTTGATTGTGTGTTTGTCCGAGTGGTGTAGAGAATTCTCGAAGATAGAAGTTTGTAGAGAATACTAGTTTTCCAATAATATTTGGTTTAAATACACTGACAGAACATGTACAGGGTAGACCTGGTAAAGCATGAAGGATTAAATGACTTGTTGGATGTCTATTGCCTGGAACTTTAATATTGCCTGTATAATATTACGGATTGGAAAGAACCTATAAGGACATATTTTCCTGCAGGTAAGTTTAAATTAAGTTTACTTAGTAATTATTCACCTATACGTCTTGGTACACCACTAATTTAATTATATTTGTATATATTTTGTATATATCATTAAATTGTGTTTTGAATTTAGCTGCTGGTTTCCCTTTTCTGTTATTACCACGTAACAACTATATATAATTTCAGTTGGTTATGATATTAACATATTTAACCATGTGACCTTGAGAGTAGGTCAAGGTCATTCACTATAACAAATTTTGCAGCCCTTCATCCACGCATACTACAGCCAAAATATCAGTTCCATGGGGCTTCTGATTTTTGGAAATTTTAACATATTTGACCCCTATGACCTTGTTGGTCAAGGTCATTCATTTGAACAAACTTGGTAGCCCTAATTCCAGCATGCTACAGGCCAAATATCTTAACCCTGGGCCTTTCGGTTATTGAGAGAGAAGTTGCTGAAAAGAAACATATTTGACGCCTGTGACCTTGAAAGTAGGTCATTCCCTTGAACAAACTTGGTAACCCCCTCATCCCAGCAAGCTACATGAATAATATCAGCACCCGGCCTTTTAGTTACTGTGAAAAAGTTGTTTGAACAATTTTTAACACATTCGACCCCGATGACCTTGAAAGTGGGTCAAGGTCATTCATTTGAACGAACTTGATAACCCCCTCATCCCAGCATCCTACATGCATAATATCAGCACCGGCCTTTAAGTTACTATGAAAAAGTTGTTAGAAATATTTTCAACACATTCGACCGCGATGACCTTGAAAGTGGGTCAAGGTCATTCATTTGAACAAACTTGGTAGTCCTTCATTCCCAGTAGCTACATCCCAAATATCAGTACTAAGGGCCTTTCGGATATTGAGAATAAGTTGCTGAATTATTTAAACATAGTTGACCCCTGTGACCTTGAAGGTAGGTCAAGGTCGTTAAACTTCGTAGACCTTTATCCCAGCATGCTACAAGTATAATGTTATCACCTTGGGCCTTTTAGTTATTGAGAGGAAGTCGCTTAAATTGAAAGTTTACTCACGGCGGACGATGACGGACGGTGCACGATGGATTTAGGTCATTCTGACCCTTTGGTCAGATGAGCTAAAAACCTGATGCAAGGACGAAACTATTTGATATGGAAGTTGACTATTCTGAATTCCTTTCACCCTATACCTGACGGATCTACGTTGCTGCTGATTAAAGAGGCGGAATGGGCAGGCCTAGGCCCTAGCTGAATGGAGAATATTTTAAAGGACAAACAATAGGCCTGCTCGTCAGTACCACCAGGAACCACGAAATGTTCGATAATGGCTGTTTAAATAGGATTTCTTGCGCAGCTTCAATACAAAAATAAGATCTTAAGTGGTGTTTTCAACTTGACTTTTTCTCCCTTCGCAAAATCATACGCGCAGGCAATGTCAACCTGGTAAAATTCATCGGCAAACGAAACCGGTAACATTTGGTTGATTCATCAAGTTCAACTCGAGTAAAAATTGAAATATGAATTTTTTTAACAATGGTGGGGTCAACATAAAGAAAGATTAAACATTAACATAGGCCCGCTTGGATTTTACAAATATGTTAAATACAAAAAGGTATGGGTATGAGAAGCTTGAAATCTGGAAAAGTTAAGTTTCAGAATTAATGCAGTGAAAAATGGGACCTCCCTGACTAACACACCTTTGTCGCTGTTACAGGTGCTGCTATATAATCCCCCCCCCCCCCCACAAAGTATTATATGACACAATTACCATAACATTATTTTATCATTGTGTTCAGAATATTCCAACTAACATTTTAATACCAAATATTACGATATTTCAAGGGGAAAATGTTCATTTTTATTGGTGATTTTAGCAAATAACCTTGCAAAACTCCATCACAACTAAGAAAATTCCCATTTTGGACAACTGAATTTGCATATTTCCAGAACTAGTCTACCTTTTATACTAACGTTTAATACTTGGTTAAAAGTTGGCTACTCTTTAAATATGACGCTTTATGAAACTAGAAATATCTTGCCAAATGTTGGGCAATTTTGGGCAGCTTCCTTATTTATCTGAAAAAATTAAGTGTTATAATAAAAAAAATTGTCTATGCTATATTTGTGAGATGTCATATATTGAATATGGCATTTTCCTTCAAAGAAAAAAAAACTGAAATGACAAAAGCATAATTTCATTCATGAAATAATATGAACAAGATCAATAAACATTAATATATTAACAAGATATCAGAATTAAAACATGGAACATGTTGATAATTTTTGCAATTGAATAATTTTTTATTAATCTCTCTATAACAGCAAAATCAAAGTAATTAATTATGTTATCACATACAGTGAAGACTGTTATTATGATCATTCACAACCTGTTATTGTAAGGGGGCAATACATTAACAATAAAATTAAAATCTGAACGCTGCTTAATAAACCCTTGTTGAAAAGCGATATGGTGATTTTATACAGGTTTCACCATAAGGAAATAAATAAAAAGAAATATTGTAACAAAATAAGAAAAAAACAAATAAAAAATAACAACAAATCAATTTGTGAATAATAACAGACAATTTCTTCTCTCGCAACATAAATATATAACTGCAGGCAATCAACAAATTCTTGTTCTTGGTTATCTGCTGCAGGACATTCTTTTGAAAATTCAACTGTACTTTGAGAGCCCGCAATTTTTTCCTTCTTTGTCTCTTAATTCGTGCAGACAAACCTCGAGGTTACCAGGTGATTGCCACAAGCCATAGTATAATACATTGTATATCCCTTGTCATATCTTCCCTTTTCTTTAAAATTCTACTTTTTTTTCTGTGTCAGTTGTTCTTTTTTCCTTCTCAAATTATCTAATCTCTTTTTGTCAATCTCCTTAATTCGACCTTTGAAAAATTCCCCGTATTTCTATTTCCCCTTTCCTACTGTCCTCTGTTCCTGTGTGATTCCTTCAAGCTGTCCAACCAATCAGATGTCTTGTTGTGTGAAAACAATATACGATTCATTGCACAGGGTTGCTGCAAGTTGTCTGAACTTCATTAAAAAGTATAGTTGGCAAAATAAAAATTCTGGCCCTGAACGTACTCTGGGTTTGTTTTTTAAGTTCTTCATTATTTGTTGAGAAAGTTCCGCCTGGAAGGTGATCTGCTGTTTGTCTTTTCAATAAAGTCAGCACGCAGCAAACAGAAACCGTAGGTTTTCTATCACCGTCATCTGAAGAGTATAGTTCTTTCATGATAGCATCATCCTCCGAATCTTCTTTTCCAAAAGGTCTTAAAACCACCTGATATAACATCTGTGCTGTCATCCTTGGCAATTTCCAGACAATTTCAAAGTTTCGAAAGGGTCTCATTTAGGAATAAAATATGTGACTTGTCTTCCATTTTCCGCCACGATTGTCCAGTAACTCATTTGGAGATAATTCCCAGAGCTCTACAACCAGCTATATAAACTGTTTCTTTGATATCAGCCTCTGTGCCGATTGTGGTACGCAATGTAATTTGGGAGGCAGCGATATATTTGTGTGAGCCTTCTTGCGATAGTCCGGATCTTTTTCCGATTTAAAGTGCTACTACTCTGAAGTATACTGCAGAAGGCCTCCAGCAGAACACCCCACCCGGTCATATTTTACTGACAACAGGCGAACCAGTCGTACCACTCCCATAATGCTTAGCGACAATCAGGGAGTAGTAACTACCATTGTTAGGGACTCTGGTACATATGTATGTCTCACCCTGGGGACAGAACCCATAGCCTTCCCCACAAGGGTGAATGCCCAACCCTGAAAATAAGACGTAAGAAGTATTAGAACAATCTATCAAGCATGATAGTATTTGTGAAGCATCTGTTTGAAAATGGCCGCCTAACGTCACTTGATCAAAAATCTCTAGGTCATACAGAAATTCTCGCGGGATATCGAGACGCGCGGCCATTTTCAAAGAAATGTCAGGAAACTGGTTATTTTTTAGAAATGGATGATGACAGTTGGTTTACGACTTCCTGTGACTTGATTAAATGTGTAGGTTAGTAGAAAAATATCTGTTCTTTCCATTGATACTTAATTTACATGTGATCAAAAATGTTTCATATTATAAATTTTCGCACCCGCCTGTCGTCCAAATGTTTAGCGGGTCAGAGAGTTAGAACCCTTCGGACTAGAAGAACAGCAGAAGTTCCAAGAACTCCAGTCGTACAGGACCGAGAAAGTTTGGGCTGTCATGAGGGAGGTCCGGTCTTGCACAGAAACAACCCTTGAAGGAACGACCCACCAATACGAAACGCAAGATGATATTTTTTGCAAATATCCCAGAAAAGAGGCTATTTCCAATTCCACCACACAGTCCGTCACCCCTACGGCAGCAGAACCAGCGTCTCTCTCTGAAATAAAATAAGAGAATACCGAAGCGTCAACATAATCATAATCCAATCTCAAAATCGATTAAACCAGGGAAACTAGGACAGAACCCACTAAGCCCCAACCCATCAGATATATAATCACCGCGAGGAAGAGCTCCTTCCGGATCCCTATCCGAAGAGTGTCATTCAAGAACCCTGAGCAGGGTCAGGGCTCATCATCATCATCATATTCTTCTTCGCCGTCTGCCAGCCCTTTTGCAGCCTCATTAGCTGTAATTTCAGCATATCTATCACATCTTCTCTCTGCCAGCAGGGTGTGGAGCCAGCCACCAGAGATGAAGACTTATCTTCTACTGGTAGGCCCAAGGATACTTTTAATTGAAAAACAATATGTGCAATTGAACCGTACCCGTGACGCTTCAGAAAGCTCTTACAATCCTACAAATAAGAACATGATTTAACTAAAAAGCCCCAAAGAAAGCCAGGACACAATATGTCTTCTTAACGTGGCGGACGAAGGTGCGAGACCAGTCGGACCATCCTCAAGGTGGATCCCTCGTCGGTTTTATCACTTATGGTTTCCGAGGGATCTCCATGACAGCATACCAAGAAGGTGATGTTTTTATCGATAGAAGCGCGAAGATGTTTGATTTTATTCTCTGCTTCTTGAGGAATTAACCGACCATCACAAAACGCAATCTTCCTTGTAATATTCCCCAGCTTTGGAAACTTTTGACAGGTGGAGTTCTAGGACCTAAAGGACATGAAGGTGATGGTGGAACAAAAGATAGTTTTTAATGCAGGACTTCAGCGATGAACTATAAAATGAGAAGAATATAATATGTGCATATTTGTTTGTTTATATGTATGCATGTGTGTATGTATGCGCATGTGTTTGCATGTTTGTGTGCAAGTATATATGTGTATGTATCATGTATGTATGCATATGCATGCATGTGAGGGTGCATGAGGATGTGTGTGAGCGTGCATGAGTATATGTGCATGCAGGTGCGCCATGCATGTATATTATCTATGTATTGTGTATAGTATATGTTAAATGTCTAAATGTTTGTACCACCGTTTGTCTCTTGAGAGGACTTAAATAGGCTATGCCTTCTGTCCGATCCTTTTGTCAATTTATTTGTCAATAAAAGTTCATGAAATGAAATAAGAATATAATAACTACCCTGTGACAATACAATTGACAATCGTCATTTCACATCTTGATATTTCAGTACAATGACATTATATATTTATTGCCCTGGTTGTAGGGAGACATGACGATTTGTTTACCCAAGGCATGTTATATTTTCCCGAGGGCGAAGCCTGAGGGAAATAATATGACTTGCCGCGGGTAAACTAATCGTCATGTCTCCCTGCAACCAGGACAATAAATTGTTTATTATACCGAAATACAGCATCAATGAAGACTATATTCATATGGCTCACAAACAACACATTTATTAAATAACAGTACGTAAACATAAACAGTTCAATTAAAAAAAACGTAATTCTATTAATCTTCTTTCAGTTAACTTTGGCCCAGTGCCACTGTGTATAATCATTTTGAGGCCCGTTTTGTGTATTGTTGATTTCATCGACGTCTGCTAAATGAAAACGTCTGTCGTCTGCCATGTTGTTCATCGGAACACCTCGGAGAGTTCTTTACCACGAACGACAACTCTCTAGAGAATCCCGCGAGGGGCTCCGCAAAAGGCATGATGCACGCGAGGGAGACATGAAGTGTAGTCTCCCTGACACGTGACAGCTCTCGACCAATCCCTGACTGTGTTATTTAATAGAGGTATAATAATTAGGTCGACTGAATTACCATATATGGAAGAGACAAAAATCCTATACGAGTTATTCACCTTGTTGTCATGCACGTGAATTGTACGTTTATTGATCAATGGAGAGTGTAATTTATGAATGGGATTAGCTTACTACGCTGAGCAACGCATAGTATTTCGATGGGTTACTCTCTTCAATTTCCTCTGCGAACCACAATTTTGCAAATACAATTTTGAAATAAAATCCATTGTGTAAATAACTTAATTCTTAACATTATCACCGCACGCCGTTTTCGGGAAATCCGTAATTTTTGAAAAATTCAGTATTTAAATCAACTTGTTGAGATATAAGAATGCCTCTATCCCATATGTTTACACCTGTATGTACTAATATACAATCATGAAATCATAATATTTTAATTTGGAAAAAACTGAGTTATTTTAAATTGATATATAATTATTGATAAATAATAGTTCACTTACCCTTTCGACTTTTACTTCGTGTGAACCTATTTGACATGTGATAGATTGCATTCGGACAACAGAATTTCATGCAACGCATGACTTACCAATGGTGTTATGGTGCTGCTGGTGCTGATTTTGATGGCTGATAGATTTATTAGCGTCTGTGGGAATCCATTACACGAAAATTTCTACGGAAAAGGGGAGTTGTTGTCAAATACCAAAGTTCCTGCATGAGCCCTAAGAACGTTTTTGATAATCTAACTAAACTAGATGGACGTAAGAATTTCTGTCAGGGTTTTTAGGGGTGTGTGTAAACCGCTTCCGATATAACGGAAGTCGAAAGAAGAAAGTTTGGTATACCCCGAGAAGCTGAGAAACTCGATCGAATTGAAAACGTAAGTGCCTCCATCGACCCTCCCCCACGCCCCCGAAATTATTCATAACTTAAGTTTGTAATTAATCTTTAAATCTTGTGTCCGCCTCTGTGTATAATTGATGTATATATATACATAATACAGTTTACACGGCACTATTTTTAAGTAACGTTACTCTAAAGTCGGTCTTTAAAAAAAAAATTTATCGTTCCATACTTCTAATTCTAAAACTAAAGCTGATCTAATCACCATCATAAAAGAAATTTACCAAACATTGCAAAACAAAGAATACTGGCAGGAGCAAAAATAATGTAAAACGTTTTTTAAAAATGAATGAAAAATGGGTTAATACAAGTTCTAAACAATTTGAGAAATGGTGAAAATTACGTTTTATCATATTTTTAATATCTTTCTACTTCAACATATGTAACAGTTATTTGTTGTTGTCTGTATTCATCATTAAAAGCCCAATAATACAAAATAATCGGCAAAAATTTAAGCGAAAATAAAGTCTAATAACTTCTTATATGTATAGATTTAGTTAAGATTAACTGATATCATGTGGGTTTCGGTACAGCAGTTGAAACTCGATATTTGTAAAAATGCATCCATTTTGAACTGACGTCTTACTTAGGTTTTGTTGTTTAAGTGGTCGACACCTAAATTAATTTGAATTCTTTTGAATTTTCTGTCAAGAATTTCTTGGTAGTTACAGCTCAGGTTTACTTCGTTTAAGCTTTATTTTTGCATGGTTATCAACAGGTTTTTTTTCCAGTTTTTCCCGAATCAAGAAATTTTTCTGAAGTTACGTATATTCGGACTTTAAATTTGAATGTTGAAATACTGGCTGATGTTGTTTTACTGAAATCTTAATTTACCCATTCTGAAGTAATTTGTGGATATCATATACGATGATGCCAATGCTATCGTATTTCACAACCTGGTTCACAACAACTAATAGTCGAATGGGTATGTGAAATATTATTTATCAATAATTATATATCGATTTAAAATAACTCAATTTTTGCCAAAATTAAAATTTTATGATTTCATGATTGTATATAAGTAAAGTACATACAGGTGTTCACATATGGGAAAGAAGCATTCCTACGGTAGCTATTTTATATCTTGACAAGTTGATTTAGATACCGATTTTTTTTTAATTATTGATTTCCCGAAAACGGCGTGCGGTGATAATGTTTGGAATTAAGTTATATACACAATGAATTTTATTTCAAAATTTTACTTGCAAAATTGTGGTTCGCAGAGGAAATTGAAGAGAGTGACCCCTCGAAATACTTTGCGTTGCCAAGCGTAGTAAGCTAATCCCATTCATAAATTACACTCTCCATTGATCAATCAACGTACAATTCACGTGCATGACAACAAGGTGAATAACTCGCATAGGATTTTCGTCTCTTCCATATATGGTAATTCAGTCGACCTGATAATAGAAGATATACTTATCTATTCCTTATTCACGGTATGCTATGATGATGTATATTCGAATCATACAAATCCTTATTCTCACTCCGTATTACAAGGATCTGACAACATCCCATAAGAGGTCAAGTGCAGAAGACCTTTGTCGCCTCTTTACTTAACACTAAAATAATTTTCAAATGACCTGTTATCTTGCAGAAAGCCATTTCGTCTCATTATTCCACATGAACGTTTTCGTGTCGAAATGACTAAATGGACCAATGCGATTATGCAAGCTTTGTCGCCTCAAAATTTCACTGTCAAGATTCTGACAATAGTAATTTGATTGGCTAATGCAAAAGGTCATCGGGACGTGACCCTCTATGGAATTTCCTCAGATCTTAATGCAGCAGAGAGAAGTTTACGGAACGGCATGAAGATAAAGATATGATTTTAATCAGATTAATGTATATTCTTTCATAAATATTTATGAAACCTCATAATACTGAATTCTGAATGTTAAATTATTGTTATCATTTAATTCAAAATATGAACTATCACTGTTCAAGTTATCAAGTACATGTATATTATATGTTAAAAAGTTTTTGACGTTTTACCAATTGTATATCTTAACTTTGATTTTGTTAACGCTTCGGTATTCTCTCAATTTATTTTGACACTATTATCTTGTTTAAAGTAAAAAAAAAATATTCATTGTCTCTATTATTAATAGTTCATGTCCTCATACTTAAATATTTGGCACCATTATTTATTCAGCAAGAGTTTTACCGAAAACAAGAGGCCCAATGGGCCTGCATCGATCACCTGGAATTAAACTCTTGTAACCCTAAAGTCGCCAAAATGGCCCCTTAGGGGTAAGAGTCACCATTTATGCAAAATTTGTTCCCCTTCCCCAAACGATGTTTCTGACCAAATTTAGGCAAATCCATTCATAACTTTTTGACAAGAAGAGATTTAAAGGAATTACCTCTATTTTTCGTATTGGGCCCTTCCCCTCTAGCCCCTTGGGGGTCGGAGTCACCATTTATGCAAAATCTGTTCCTTTTCCCCAAAGGATGTTTCTGACCAAATTTGGACAAAATCTATTCATAACTTTATGACAAGAAGAGATTTAAAGGAATTACCTCTATTTCCCCTATTGGGCCATTGCTCTTGGCCCTTAGGGGTCCGAGTAACTAATTATGCAAAATCTGTTCCCCTTCCCCCAACAATGTTTCTGACCAAATTTGGACCAAATCCAATCAGGACTTTTTGACAAGAAGAGATTTAAAGGAATTACCTCTATTTTCCCTATTGGGCCCTGCCCCTCTGGCTCCTTGGGTGTCAGTGTCACCATTTATGCAAAATCTGTTCCCCTTCCCCCAACAATGTTTCTGACCAAATTTGGAAATATCTATTCACAACTTTATGACAAGAAGAGATTTAAAGAAATTACCTCTATTTCCCCTATTGGGCCCCGCCCCTCTGGCCCCTTGGGTGTCAGAGTCACCATTTATGCAAAATTTGTTCCTCTTCCCCAAAAGATGTTTCTGACCAAATCTGGTCAAAATCCAATCAGGACTTTTTGACAAGTGGTTATTAAGAAGAAGTCAATTGTTGACGGACGGACGACGGACGGACGCCACGGTATGGCATAAGCTCACCCTGGTCCTTTGGACCAGGTGAGCTAATTAAAAGTGTGTCGCAAACCCCAGGGCCAAATCAAAAACCATGATTGTTATCATCTCTTTATGCCCAGTAATTGTATGTATAGTTTTGGGGTGGGGATCTCAACCGTGTAAAAGTTATGACTCAGGGGTCAAATTAAAAGTGTGTGGCAGACCCCAGGGCCAAATCAAAAACCATGATTGTGATCATCTCTTAATGCCCAGTAATTGTATGTATAGTTTCGGGGTGGGGATCTCGACCATTCAAAAGTTACGACTCAGTAGTCAATTTGCAAGGGTGTGGCAGACCCTTAGATCAAATATGAAATCATGATTGTGATTGTCTCTTAATGCCGAGCAATTGTATATATAGTTTTGGGGTGGGGATCTCAACTGTTTAAAAGTTATGACTCCGAAGTCAATTTACAAGGGCGTGGCAAACCCTTGGGTCAAAACATAAACCATGATTGTGATCATCTGATAATGCCCAGCAATTGTATATATAGTTTTGGGGTGGGGATCTCAACTATTTAAAAGTTA
Source organism: Mimachlamys varia (assembly GCA_947623455.1). Lineage (NCBI taxonomy): Eukaryota > Metazoa > Mollusca > Bivalvia > Pectinida > Pectinidae > Mimachlamys > Mimachlamys varia. The sequence goes on from OX392540.1 coordinate 34,226,190, forward strand.
TGACTCAGGGGTCAAATTAAAAGGGTGTGGCAGACCCCAGGGCCAAATCAAAAACCATGATTGTGATCATCTCTTAATGCCCAGTAATTGTATATATAGTTTTGGGGTGGGGATCTCAACCGTTTAAAAGTTATGACTCAGGGGTCAAATTAAACGGGTGTGGCAGACCCCAGGGCCAAATCAAAAATCATGATTGTGATTATCTCTTAATTCCTAGTAATTGTATATGTAGTTTTGGGGTGGGGATCTCAACCATTTAAAAGTTATGACTCAGGAGTCAAGTTTCAAGGGCGTGGCAGACCCTGGAGTCAAATATAAAATCATAATTGTGATTGTCTCTTAATGCGCAGCAATTGTATATATAGTTTTGGGGTGGGGATCTCAGCCATTTAAAAGTTATGAGTCAGGAGTCAAGTTGCAAGGGCGTGGCAGACCCTGGGGTCATATCTAAATCCATGATTGTGATCGAGGTTACCAAAACATTTGTATAAATTTGAATTCAAGCAACCTTTGGATTCTACCACTAGAATATAGATGTCATACATTGCTTAGTTTCAGGAAAGAGATCATTTATACCAATATTGTCTAATGTGCCCCTTTTGGCCCCACCCCTCAGGCCCCTCCGTGATCATAATCATATAATTTTGAATCCTAATCCCATAGTGATGATACCAGGCAAATATGAATAATATCCATTGCTTGGTTTCAGAGAAGAAGTCATTTTTATCATTATAGCCAAATTGACTCCTTTCGGCCCCGCCCCTCAGGCCCCTGGGGGATCAGCCCCACCATTTATACAATTTTGAATCCACACCCCATGGTAATGCTACCAGGCAAATATAAGCGATATACATTACTGGGTTTCAGAGAAGAAATCGTTTATATCAATATAGCCAAATTGACCCCTTTTGACCCCGCCCCCCAGGCCCCTTGGGGGTCAGCCCCACCATTTGTACAATTTTGAATCCCCACTCAATAGTGATGCTACCAGCCAAATATGAGCGATATATATTACTGGGTTTCAGAGAAGAAGTCGTTTATATCAATATAGCCAACTTACCCTTTTGGCCCCGCCCCCCAGGCCCCTGGGGGGTCAGCCCCACCATTTGTACAATTTTGAATCCCCAACCCATAGTAATACTACCAGCCAAATATGAGCAATATACATTGCTCGGTTTCAGAGAAGAAGTCGTTTATATCAAATAGCCAAATTGACCCCTTTTGGCCCCGCCCCCCAGGCCCCTGGGGGGTCAGCCCAACCATTTGTACAATTTTGAGTCCCCACCCCATAGGGATGCTTCTGACCAAATTTGGTCAAATTCCGATCAGTGGTTATAAAGAAGAAGTCAATTGTTGACGGACGGACGACGGACGACGGACGCCACGGTATCGCATAAGCTCACCTTGGTCCTTTGGACCAGGTGAGCTAAAAATCACCTACTATTAGAATGGAAGTTCATCTGTATCGTCAAGTGATATTAAAATTGACGTTTTTGAGTATGCTCATTAGTGTGTTTACTTGTTGTAATTGGCAATGATACTCAGTTCTCGTTTTGAGAACTTGATGTTTTCTTGAATGTGACAAAGATTTACAAGGTGGGTGTCGTCGATGAAGCATTAGACGCTTACTCTTCCGGAACATCTGGTCTAATTCTCTTGCACTTGTACAAGGGTATCCATGTTAATATTTCATTTGTTCATATTTTGACTTTAGTTTAATCGATTTTGAGTTCAGATTATGGTTTTGTTGACGCTTTAGTATTCTCTGATTTTTTTTCTGATCAACCTGCATCTCTCGAATCTTTGTGTTAATAATAATAATAATATACAACATTTCATAAAGCGCCCTATTTAGCTAACGTAAGCCACCCTAAAGCGCTTTACAGTACATACAATTAACACATACAGCTCTATCATATACAATTCTGAAGAGTTCGCAGTAGCTGCCTTATTAGGCGCTAACTACTTGTCCTATACTACCTGGCTAGTATCTCACTATGTGTGTGTGCTGGAGATGAATTGTGTTCTGTTTGTAGTGGGGCTGTGTTTCCAACGGCATCTTTTAGAGTGCCACCCCACCCCAGACCATTTTTCCTCTCATATCTCGCCATGTTGGATAGGGTTTGCCCATGTAAGAAAGCTATGTAAGAAAAATTTATCTTACATAACATATCACGCGACGTGACGTCACAATGGCTCAACAATGACGTGACGTCACGAATACGGTAAACTCTGATGCCGGGAAGAGAAAACGACGGCGTGATGAAATTAAAAACTTTCCTAAAATTTTAACCATAAACACCAGGAAGAGGAGATTAATTTTTCTGTGCAAACTATGTTTGCAAATATAGGGTATGCTTAAACTCGCTGTCTAATTCGTTTTCGTCAAAAAAGGTCAAGGAAAAAGTTGAAATTTCAAAATGGCAGCCTGTTTAAACATATTTTCATGGTTTTTCAGCTTATTCGGGTAGTTGATATGAGAGAAAAAGACTCTTTCATTATGTTTGTATGTAGGATAGGGATATTCCACCCTCGGGATCACAAAATGTGGTAAAACCCTCGGCAAGCCTCGGGTTTCACCACATTTTGTGACCCCTCGGGTGGAAAATCCCTATCCTAAATACACGCATATGAAAGAGTCTTATAATACTCCACCTTGGTTGTTGAAGTTATGTGGGCAGGAGAAAAACACTTTCTCTGAATGTTCCATGCGTATGACGATTACTGGGATCGAACCCCAGCCGCCTGAATGGAAGGCCGGAGTGTTTACCACTCGGCTCATCCGCCCATGTTGTTAGTTTGTTTGTCAGCAGTCGACATCGATCGCGATATTTAGAGCAAGCCCTAGAATATCCAATCAACTGCGGCATGTTAACACCATTGGAGAAGCAAAGATGTTACTATTAAGAAAACGAATGTTCACGATAGGAAAATTGATGTAGAAGAGTCTGTTGTGTCCTTTATTTATCAACCCCCCCCCCCTCCCCCACCCCCCATTACATGACCGTAAAAGGCGACTGAACATGGGATCTTATTTTTTCCATTCTTTCTAAACAACTTTGGGAGTATACTGCCAAACGCTCCCAGCATTACACACAATCCAATCACATTATACTGACACCGGCGAACCAGTCGGTCCACATAGTCCCATAATGCTGGGGGTCAAGCAGGGAGTAATAACTACCATTGTTAGGAGACTGCTATGTCTCGGGCTGGGGACAGAACCCATAGCCTTCCTCACATATGGGCGAACGCTCAACTAAAGGCCGAAAGTGAGGTTGTCGCAAGGGAAGGAGAAAGTTGTTTAGAAGGAATGGAAAAGATAAGATCCCAAGTTTTGTCGCCTCCTACTATCATGCAAAGGGAGCAGCAGGTACAACTCTTACGCCTTCCTGTACGAAGTGCTGACCAAATGTGCATGGCACTTTACTACTAAGCTGTATGATAAACGTGACGATTTCGATTTTCCCGCTCGTGAACTTAACTTTTCTAGATAGTAACATCCCTGCTTCTCCTTCCTATGGTGTTTACATGTCGCCGATGATTCGTTATTCTAGGCCTTGCTCTGAACATCGATATTTTTGCGATAAATTTCAACTGCTGATGAACAAACTTACGGCATGGGGATTCGAGAGATGCAGGTTGATGAAGACTATGGGCAAGATTTATGGTCACCATCTTGACCTTATTGAGAAATATTCTGTATCTTTGTGTGTTATGGAATGATGCTAACTTGGATTTTTCAAGATTGACATGGCGGGTGTCGTCGATGAAGCAAAAGACGTTTACTCTTCCGGAACATCTGGTCTTATTCTCCTGTACTTTTACGAGTGTTGCCATGTAAACCTTTCCTTTGTTCCTATTTTGCCTCTAGTTTAATTAAGGATTGAATGTCTATTTTGTTGTTTGCATCGGCTGATGAAGTCAAGCGAACCTCGCGCAAATGAAGTGAACAGTTCATGTACCATTTGCACGAGGTTCACTTGACTTCATCAGCCGATGCAAACAACAAAATAGACATTCAATCCTTATATTTACGTTAACTTTTTAAAATTCCCCGCCATTCGCATGTACTTTAAGCTGTCGGTGTCACACGGTGCTTTACCTTTGTTACATTGTTGCACACTTATCGGCGTGTATGTACATACGCGGAACAGCTGATGGCTAGCTTCATTCATCACTTTGCAACAGAAAAAATGTAGTCCAGAGACAAAATTTTTATTTTTTGGCTTTTATATGTACTGTAATCATACCTCTCAAACTTTTATTTTCATTAAGAATTGATTGAAATACCTTTCCAGTATGAAATGAATTACTCGAGTGTTTTTTAGAGCAGTTTGCATCGCGCAACAGTAAATAAACTTTGTTGTGATTTGGTCACAGTTGAAGCGAGTCGAATAAAGTTATCGGAAGTCAGATTTCGGTTAGGGCTAAGCATATTGAAAACGTCTCATAACAGTCAGTGGATTTAGGCATGTATAGCTTATTGATGAAGGTATGATGGATGGTATTAGTAACGTGTAATCAAATGGATTAGTGATTTGACGATTTTTAATTTGGGATATTAACCGAAAACTACATATTTAGCTTTAAAGGTGAGCACACGGTACAGTTACTGACAAGATCACAGATGATCCCATTTGCATTAAACGCACGATCATCGAGGGAATCGATGAGGAATTTAGGACCAACATATCTTGAATGGATGCTTTCGGAAATGTCCGAATTTTGTGATTTCAAGTATTATTAAAGCTATGTGTGATATGATAGATCTACTGGCATAACTCATTGGCATGTAAAACAGTTGTTTTACGTATGTAGTACACCCGTACATTATTGCACACAGTTCGTCTAGGACGATACACTGTAAACGAATGTATTACTTCGCCAGGAACGAAAAAGCGCGTGCCCCACTTGTTTCATCGGGAAATGAAGCAACCAGAGTTTACTAGTTTCATTGAGGCGGAGTGAAGTGAAAATGTTAATATTTGATTTTGAGTTCGGATTACGGTTTTGCTGACGCTTCCGTATTCTGATTTGTTTTCAAACACCTGGATAAGATGTGCTCTGCTGTTCCTCTTATTCATTTGTGTTTGAATCAACACAGGCTTCCCTTTCACCAGACGTTCTCCTACAATTTATCGCTGGAAATTACAAACAAAGATAAGTGGAGGCGACAACATCAACACCACTGTATGCAATCTTCTGGTGCCATCGGAAACTAAAATGAAAAAGTCGATTACGAGTCATAGTCAAGTCTGACTTCGGCTAAAGTCATGAAGGAAAAGCGTGTTTCCGCGGAGTAAAAGAGATTAACCGAAGAAACGAACAAAAATCTTGAAATTTTCTAGATAAATTATGTGTACCACTATACACACTGTATGGTAACGAAACCGGGTATAGGTAGCAGTTTGGAGCGAGAACTTAGTTTATACATGTAGACACGGGGTAGGTTTATCTGATATTTATCATGTTTAATGTTGTTGTATATTGTTGGAGACTTTGCACATGTATTTCCGAGGAATCCACCCGCTGAGAATTTGTATTGTTAGCAGCATATTTAATTTACTGCAAAAGTGAACGTGCCAGCTGGTACCGGCACAATTCGACAATGTTAACTACCCCCTGTCTACAATAGTGATGTCTTCGGGGTCGAAGACTTTGTTAAAGGAGGGAGGAATGTAGCGGATCTAGACCGGGTCGATCGTCGGCGACCAGATAGCTCAATTGGTTGAGCGTCCGTCTAAAGTTCGGAAGGTCCCGGGTTCGAATCCCGGTCTGGTCGTGCATTTTTCCTCTCCTGTTACAGTGGCACATATGTCCGGTCTCGTTCCCATACAGTGTGTAGCACAGGGACATGTATACTGGCTGGCGACCAATTCTCGCCACATTTTCAGCGTTTACCACACTGCACAGAAATATCGTAAATTGACCCCGTGTTGTACCTCGTTATTTTGAAGTATATCCTTAATGTCTCCATATCTATAAATAAAAACTAATTCTGTGCGCCTGCGCAAGAAGGGGAGCGGTTATTTTAGTCGGAGTAATACACCTGATTTCCGGTAGTACAGTACCAATTCTCGCCAACTTTTTAAATCGCGTTAAAAAAGCTCGAAAAATCTATAACTCTTAAGGAATATATCAAAGATATATTAAGTTATATCCACACTCTTCATTTATCGAGACACTTGACGGGTTGAAGGGAAAATCTGCGATTACGAGCGGTCTGTATTCAGCATCTGATTTATCAAGATTGCTGATCTTCCCGGAAGTGGCGGATCCTACCTGAGTGTTACTTTCGTTTTCATTTCATTTTTATAAACTATGTGGTTATCATACAAAGGCTATTCCAGAACATAATAAAAATAAGTGTCATATTACTAACCTTTATGTTGCTAAATTTAAGCTGGAAATCAGATATCCTCCAAACCTCGCAAGATCCCCGCTAATAAAGAAACAAGTGCGTGCGGAACAATGTCACGTGCTTATTAAAGTCTGTTAAAACACATGGAGGGAATCAACGGAAAGTCTGTATGTGAGTTGGTGTTTCAAAGTAAAATAATATTGAAAAATATTAGGTTTACCTTAAAAAGTTTGATTGGAAATAGTAGTATATACAGTTTATTATTACAATAATTAGAAAGTATGCAGTTATTGTTCCTCCCCTGCCTCCAAGCAAAAGTTGCGCTTGAAAACCAAACTCTCATCTTCCAAATCCTCTTGAGAAAGACCAACACACTCAAGGTGAAACCATGTTTCACAAAGTTCACACTGGACCCAGAGGTTGTCCCCGCTTTCATTGCCATCATTTGCACATTTACATATTTTTTGACGTCCACGTCCTGTCTTCTTCTCTCCAATCTTGGCTTTCTTCTGTTGCTGTTCTTCTGTTTTTTGTTTTCTTCCCTTTTGAGGGTGGCCTCTATTTTCATCCTTTCCTCAGTAGCCGTCTCTTCCATTTGCTGTAAAAATCTGCCTGTGGTGATAACCCGCGATTCTGTTACTAATTTTCTCCTGTTGATATATGGTTTTGCAGGTACTGCTGTGAAAATGTCTGACAGGTGTGATGGAATGAGTCCTTCGGTGACTAATGGGTTGCCACCCAAGAAGGTTCCACATTCAGTACTTATGGATGCTGATGGAGGATGTGTTGCTGTAACAGAATTTAAGGAAGGTGGATTGGTAGGTGTTGATGGCTGTGAGTGTGATGTTGCCAGAAGTTCAGCTGTGGATGAAGATTCTACATAGTGTGAAGGTGTCAACTGTGTCTTATCTATGGCATCTGGATTAAGGGGATTAATGCCAGTTTTTCGAAAGGACTCCTTAACATTAGCAGGTGAACAGAATTCATGGTTCCGACAATCTCCCGTAAGCCCCGCCCTCCTTAGCAACGGTTGCTCCGCATCACAATAACAACAATATGGCGACCGCTGAAGCAGCATCAACACATTCTCTACTCGGTATTCCCGACAGCATTTCTGTTTCTTACTTGCCCGATCATAAAAATTTATCGAAGAAAGCACAACAAAGGGGTCTGAACTATTTCTCTCAGGGGTATATACATGATATAAAAATTTACACTGTAAAAGAACACACCGCCCGAATTGATGCGAGATGCTGGAGGTCGATGAGTTAGTCACAAACACCACATCGACTCCACATATATATTGATTCAAATGAAGAAAAAATGACTGAACTCACTGCAGTTGTACAGCTGGGTAAGTAATGATTTATGACAATTTTACTTTATATACTTTCAGTTGAAATAAAACATCACAAATTGTTGGTAGGCTGCTTGCAACTCAGTACATCACACGTACCGTGCCACGCCCCTTTTCAATGTCCGTCGACCCAACCAGTAAAACAATTTAAACATACGATTTTGCACTGGAAGGAAAGACGTTGATAAGTTATCATCTAAATGAAAAAATATTTCTACTTTAATTTTGAGTGATAATCAAGTATTTATTATATGCATGCCTACAGATGTGTAATCTTAATTCAAAGCATTTTAATAGTATTTATATTAGGCCTAGTTACTAGTAGGCCTAAATCTTATCAAATAAATCTTAGTGAGAAACACTGCAAATACTTATGGATTCTTTGTGTAACTCTTTTGTAATATTTCCTGTATATTATAAAATCATCGTAAACATGTATGGACTAAATGAGAATTATATGCAATATTGTGGTTGTTATCTTTATAGGATTGATGGTCACTGCTCGCATGCAGTTGGACTGCTGACATGTCTTCAAGGGCTGAAACTACATAATTTTACCAGTGTTTCTCAACAGCAGAGCTGCACGAGTGTTCCGCAGCAGTGGCATGTGCCCAGAGGACCCATGATCAAACCTGTACCTCTCAAACATGTTGTGGTTGCAAATCAGTTGGAGAACAGGAAAAGAAAACCAATTGTGTGCCATCTAGATGAAAATCATCCGTAATTTCAGAACTAGAGCAAAACAAATAGGCTTCAAGTTTAACCAGTAACTAATTAAAAAAGGACAATGATTTGTTTCAGACATTTATTCTTTAATCTTTTTCAATGCATGTTAATTACAGTAACATGTACTTGGTTCAGTTTTCATTTGGTTTCAACATTTGATTTTGATCACATATTTTAAAACATACATATAAACATTAATCTATATATGTACAATGACCAAATATATTGTTGTGTAAATAACTATGGTATAACATGTGGCCACTGCATGTCCATTTTCCAATATAATTCAGTTATACAGCAATGAATTCCTTTAATCCTTTAATCAATATGTACTTGAAATTGTACTTTTCTGTTCCTGTTGTATGCAAATTATGAAGAATCCGAACACTGATTAATGATTATATATATATTATTATTAAGTATTTATTACAATTTTCAAATTTCTTTGATTTTATTATGAAGGCATTAATATATGCTTTTAGTATTGCTTGCATCTTCTTCATTTTTTCATATTTCAGAATTTCAATTGTAATTGTTTCTTCCTGATCTGTGTATCACTGTAGACAGCTGTATCCTCAGTCTCCACACCAAGTTCATTTTTTTCACTGAAAATGAGATATAAAGCATTATATATACAATTATTTTTTGTATGTACTGTATTGTAATATATGCATTCCAGAATTAATTTATTTATTGTATGTATTCCAGAATTAATTAATTTATTGTATGTACTGTACTTTATTGTATGCATTCCAGAATTAATTAATTTATTGTATGTACTGTATTGTATTGTATGTATTCCAGAATTTCTATGTGACATGATATTCATCATTGATTAAATTTTACAGTTCATATAAATTTTCTTCATTTCTTTAATATATTGTTTAAAACATTTAAACCACAGATCAATAATTATTATATCTGGTATGTACAAGTATACATGCTGGAGGTATAGTGTACTTGTGCCCTGACAAAATATTTTATTTCATATTTGACAGACATGTCTAATATTGGGCAAAACAGTATGGTAATCATATGTGGTCAGAAAATAAATATTGCATTCAGACCAAAATAAAAAATAGGTGTGTTTCCACTAACGTGACAACCCCACCACATAAAAAAAGGGGGGGGGGGGGAGTTGAGGGGTCAACACTGGAATATAGAATATAATGAAGTTTTTACATACCGGTAATATAAAATGTAAATGCACCTCAAATGTAATTGTTTTGGCATTAAATTCCTCATGGAACTGGTCAAAAAAATAAAATCAGTGAAGCATTCAGGTGATAAAGTGTGGAGTATAAAACATTAGCCATATAATGTTGACATATTTTCCAAAAAAAATTTTCGCCACAGTTTTTAACCACAAAATTAGTAGGGTCTGGACCATAAAAAATAAGCAGGGTCAGGTTAACGGAAACACCTCTATTTCTATTGTAGGCCTCATGATAATCCATTTCAATTTTTCATAGATAACATAAAATATGTGAATAAAAATACTTTTCCTCGTCTTGTTTGGGGAAACTGAAATGAAATTTAGATTTGTCTTTTCCTTATGTATTTAAATGCAGTGATTAAAGTGTTTGCTGGCTTACTTTTCTGCGATCTCATTCAAAGCAACTGGTTTTCTTTTCTTTTGCAAGATTTTTTTTCACTGGGCAAGTGTCATTTTCTGTGTAATGGCAGACTTGGTTTACATCTACTCCCATCAGCTGGCAAAGGGTCTGGGTACTCTAGATCTGCTGTTGGTCCATTGCCACCAACAAAATGCTGCAAGAAAATTGGAGAAAAAATGTACACCTTCCAGCAATGTTTTTTTATTTACTATAGTAGATTTCTATTTGATTGGTTTTTTTTACATACAGTACTCTACATGTACAGTAACTGTTATGTAAAAAAATAGTTTAACACCAAATCATCAGCATATCAGGCATACACACCAACTTTGCCTTTTAGAGAATTGAAAAAAAAACACCTTGTTAGTGGTTATCTAATTGAACCATATCACTGCAGATGGAAGTCCATGTCTTCATTTAATATTCAGGACACAAGATTTACTTATATTTCTTAATATATAATCATTAAATCATTAAATAATATGCTCAAATTAAACCACTGATGCTTGTTAAGATTAAAATCAGTGTTATTAACTTATATGATATCTATTATTTACAATAAGATTTGTTGAAAAGAACAATAAACTTATACTGTATACGGGGAAATTTCCGCCCCGGGAAATTTTCGCCCTCGCATAGATATATCCGTTTTCGCCCAGTGTTAAATTCGCCCTCCGATGCCCTTCAGAAAATCCGTTTTCGACTCACAAAGTGAGTGTAAACCTGAAGTCAGATGAGTCTGACAATAGTGTCGACCTCAGGTTATCGGTATTGAAACCGGTACATGCGCAATGGCTCTGTGACGCCCATGATGTTATTTCCGAGGACACGGAAATGATAAAGTCGTCATTTGAACTTGCTGGCATTTAACATGCTTAGGCCTACCGTTGTGTATATACTAGTTACATTGGTGTTGGTAATTTAGATAACTCTACTATAGAGAAGACTGACATAGCTCAATTATTTTCTGGACTTGTTCGGTGCGATTTTGTAATGCTAGCCTCGTTTCAAGACGTCTGTTTCTAAACTTACATGTATACATGTTGAATTAAATAAAATGTATTGTTTAATATTGAATGAAATTAAAATATGAAAGTATGTGGTTTATTTTTTATTTTTAATTACTACATACTATGTGCAGTAGTCTATATCTACTTTTGTTTATCCACTATGGTAGTCACAGCGATCGGTTGTATGTTGACACTTATCGTCAAATGTTAGCCCACGTTTAATTTTCGCCCTCGTGGTGAGAGGGCGAAACGGGCGAAAATTAAAAGAGGGCGAAAATTTCCGCGTATACAGTAGTACAGTAATTACTGTACATGCAAGATATCAACTACTGTACATGACTGTATACTGAATGAAATGAGGTCAGAATTACACGGATACAGTTCTGACCCTAATCAGTAACATACATACATTTAATGTGTAAGTATGATCATAATTTCGGTCTTTTGTTCAATGGCACTGAATTTATATATCTTGACAAGTTGGCAAGCCCTGTGCCTTGGCCGAAAGTACTGTAAGCCTGTACGTACGGTACACTATACCACAACGAACATCTTGTCATGATATAAGTATCAAATCAGGCAAGCCTGTGTGTTACGGATTACGGAGTTATCATGTAAATAACAATGTTCATGATCACTTACCTTCGAACAGACTACTTTATTCCTATTGTCATTGACGTTGAGCTTGTCATGCGGTCTATCGCACGCCTTTATCCACTTCAAACACTTGTCTAAATTCGTTTTAGGCTTCGGAAAGGGTAACAAACGTACTCCAACTAACCGATCTCGATACCACTCATCAGTATTGCATGTTCCCCACACACATCTGCGAACCATTTAAGTTTTTTTTAGCTTTTTACTGATTTTCCTCCATGCGTGCCAGTGCATCACAACGGTTTGTTTGTGATGCAAATATGGCCGCCGATAAATCGAAGGCGCGCGCCAAATTCAAATGCGTTATCTGATTGGCTAATTTTACTAACCTAATTTGCATATCGGATCGATGAATTGGTCAATAGCTGAGGAAAGAACAACAGGAAACGCTTTGTTTAAGACTTGATGTTTGTTTACAAATCCAAGGTTCATGGCAATAGAGTTAAACTTGCTCTTCAGAGGACCATTTTTACAGACATCAAGTGGCTGCAGAATATGTGTTGTGTGTTGAGGCAGACAAACAAGCTCTATCTGGTTTTTTCTGTGCAAGCCTGATTACATCAATATTTATGTGCGAGTCGTGGTTGTCTATTATCAGAACAACTGGGCGATCAGCTCCACAGTTTGGTATGAACAAGTCCTTGAACCAGTTGTAGAATAGATCTGAATCCATGTACCTCGACTCTGAAAAGCTGTACATCCAATTTGTTGGAACACCAGACTTGTATGTAGTATGGGGAAGTGATTTTTCAACAAGAGGCCCAATGGGCCTGCATCGCTCACCTGGTATTAATCTCTATTACACTATATTATAGTGTAACCCTAAAGTCCCCTAAAATCTTTTAATGTAAGACATTTAGAAGAACATCTTAAGATTTAAACATATTTTACCCCTGTGACCTTATAAGACAACATCATTTTCATTTACAAATTTTTTTTGGCTTCATCCCAGGACGCTACCAGCCAAATATCACGTCTCTAGGCAAATAAAGATAAAGGTCATTTCTTTTCGCAAACTTTGTCAGGCTTCATCCAAGAAACCTATCAGCCAAATGTCATGTTTCTAGAGCTTTTGGTACTTCAGAAGAAGTCGTTTGAATGTTTTAACAGATTTGACCCCTGTGACCTTGAATATAGGTCGAGGTCATTTCTTTCCGCAAACATTGTCAGGCTTCATACAAGGAACCGTCCAGCCAAATATCATGCTTCTAGGGCTTTTGGTATTTCAGAAGAAGTCGTTTAAAGGTTTTAACAGATTTGACCCCTGTGACCTTGAATATAAGTCAAGGTCATTTCTTTTCGCAATCTTTGTCGGGCTTCATCCAAGAAACCTTTCAGCCAGATATCAAGCTTCGAGGGCTTTTTGTATTTCAGAAGAAGTCGTTCAAAGGTTTTAACAGATTTGACCCCTGTGACCTTGAATATAGGTCGAGGTCATTTCTTTTCACAAACTTTGTTGGGCTTTATCCAAGGAACCTTTCAGCCAAATGTCATGCTTCTAGGGCTTTTGGTACTTCAGAAGAAGTCGTTTGAATGTTTTAACAGATTTGACCCCTGTGACCTTGAATATAGGTCAAGGTCATTTCTTTCCGCAAACTTTGTCAGGCTTCATGCAAGGAACCTTCCAGCCAAATATCATGCTTCTAGGGCTTTTGGTATTTCAGAAGAAGTCGTTTGAAGGTTTCAACAGATTTGACTCCTGTGACCTTGAATATGGGTCAAGGTCATTTCTTTTCGTCGACTTTGTCGGGCTTCATCCAAGGAACCGTTCAGCCAAATATCATGCTTCTAGGGCATTTGGTATTTCAGAAGAAGTCGTTTAAAGGTTTTAACAGATTTGACCCCTGTGACCTTGAATATAGGTCGAGGTCATTTCTTTTCACAAACTTTGTCAGGCTTCATCCAAGAAACCTTTCAGCCAAATGTCATGCTTCTAGGGTTTTTGGTACTTCAGAAGAAGTCGTTCAAAGGTTTTAACATATTTGACCCCTGTGACCTTGAATATAAGTCAAGGTCATTTCTTTTCGCAAACTTTGTCGGGCTTCATCCAAGGAACATTTCAGCCAAATATAATGCTTCTAGGGCTTTTGGTATTTCAGAAGAAGTCGTTTAAATGTTTTAACAGATTTGACCCCTGGGACCTTGAATATAAGTCAAGGTCATTTCTTTTCGCAATCTTTGTCGGGCTTCATCCAAGAAACCTTTCAGCCAGATATCAAGCTTCTAGGGCTTTTTGTATTTCAGAAGAAGTCGTTCAAAGGTTTTAACAGATTTGACCCCTGTGACCTTGAATATAGGTCGAGGTCATTTCTTTTCACAAACTTTGTTGGGCTTTATCCAAGGAACCTTTCAGCCAAATGTCATGCTTCTAGGGCTTTTGGTACTTCAGAAGAAGTCGTTTGAATGTTTTAACAGATTTGACCCCTGTGACCTTGAATATAGGTCAAGGTCATTTCTTTCCGCAAACTTTGTCAGGCTTCATGCAAGGAACCTTCCAGCCAAATATCATGCTTCTAGGGCTTTTGGTATTTCAGAAGAAGTCGTTTGAAGGTTTCAACAGATTTGACTCCTGTGACCTTGAATATGGGTCAAGGTCATTTCTTTTCGTCGACTTTGTCGGGCTTCATCCAAGAAACCGTTCAGCCAAATATCATGCTTCTAGGGCATTTGGTATTTCAGAAGAAGTCGTTTAAAGGTTTTAACAGATTTGACCCCTGTGACCTTGAATATAGGTCGAGGTCATTTCTTTTCACAAACTTTGTCAGGCTTCATCCAAGAAACCTTTCAGCCAAATGTCATGCTTCTAGGGTTTTTGGTACTTCAGAAGAAGTCGTTCAAAGGTTTTAACATATTTGACCCCTGTGACCTTGAATATAAGTCAAGGTCATTTCTTTTCGCAAACTTTGTCGGGCTTCATCCAAGGAACATTTCAGCCAAATATAATGCTTCTAGGGCTTTTGGTATTTCAGAAGAAGTCGTTTAAAGGTTTTAACAGATTTGACCCTTGTGACCTTGAATATAGGTCAAGGTCATTTCTTTCAGCAAACTTTGTCAGGCTTCATGCAAGGAACCTTCCAGCCAAATATCATGCTTCTAGGGCTTTTGGTATTTCAAAAGAAGTCGTTTGAAGGTTTCAACAGATTTGACCCCTGTGACCTTGAATATAGGTCAAGGTCATTTCTTTTCGTCGACTTTGTTGGGCTTCATCCAAGGAACCTTTCAGCCAAATATCATGCTTCTAGGGCTTTTGGTATTTCAGAAGAAGTCGTTTAAAGGTTTTAACAGATTTGACCCCTGTGACCTTGAATATAGGTCGAGGTCATTTCTTTTCGCAAACTTTGTTGGGCTTCATCCAAGGAACCTTTCAGCCAAATATCATGCTTCTAGGGCTTTTGGTATTTCAGAAGAAGTCGTTTAAAGGATTTAACAGATTTGACCCCTGTGACCTTGAATATAGGTCGAGGTCATTTCTTTTCGCAAACTTTGTCGGGCTTCATCCAAGGCACCTTTCAGCCAAATATCATGCTTCTAGGGCTTTTGGTATTTCAGAAGAAGTCGTTTAAAGGTTTTAACAGATTTGACCCCTGTGACCTTGAATATAGGTCGAGGTCATTTCTTTTCGCAAACTTTGTTGGGCTTCATCCAAGGAACCTTTCAGCCAAATATCATGCTTCTAGGGCTTTTGGTATTTCAGAAGAAGTCGTTTGAAGGTTTTAACAGATTTGACCCTTGTGACCTTGAATATAGGTCAAGGTCATTTCTTTTCGCAAACTTTGTCGGGCTTCATCCAAGGAACCTTTTAGCCAAATATCATGCTTCTAGGGCTTTTGGTATTTCAGAAGAAGTCGTTTAAAGGTTAAATGAGATTTAACCTCACTGTGACCTTGAATATTGGTCAAGGTCATTTCTTTTCGCAAACTTTATTTGGCTTTATCCAAGGAAGCTACTGGTCAAATATGAAGTCTCTATGCCTGACGGTATTTTAGAAGAAGTTGTTTGAAAGTTTCGACATTTTTGACCCCTGTGACCTTGAAATTAGGTCAAAGTGATTTTTTTTCGCAAACTTTGTTCAGCTCCTTCCAAGAAATCTACCAGCCAAATTTCATGTCACTGGGCCTTTCAGTATTTTAGAAGAAGTCGTTTAAAGGAAAAAGTTGACGGACGGACGACGGACGGACGGACGGACGGACGACGGACGCTGCACCATCACATAAGCTCACTTGGCCCTTCGGGCCAGGTGAGCTAAAAATGAGAAAAGCTGGAAGCACTCTCCCATCTGCGGAAATGCAAAGATGGGCGGTGATGTGGCCAGTGCTCAATACTTTTTGCTGGTAAACAATGTTGGCCTTTTAATCCTGTTGGCCTTTTAATCCAAACACTTTCTGCCGACTCTTCTCTTTGCCAGACCAACCTGTTTCGTCACAGTTGAATATGTATATACACGTCTCTTATCCAAGCTTTCTGATCGTAACTGAAAGCAAGCCGAAGAACTGATCCATGACCCTTTGATTTGCCATACGGTTACGACTCCGGTCCTGTAGCTCAGGCTCTCTCTGTCAGCTCTTGATGCCTTTTTACGAATGACCGGAACCATTTGTCGATTGGGCCAATATTGAGATTAAACAAAGATTCCCTTCCATCCCTTTTACACAATGATATGATGTATTGGCGAACCATTGGCCTATTCATGGGAAATCCTTGTTTAGTCAGGTAGTTCACCAGAGACTTTTCCTCCTCCTCCTCCAACAGCATGGGAGAAGGACCTGGTTTGGTTGATACCTCATTCTTTACATCTGTATGTTGAAAATATAATTACATGTTTGCTGCTCACTAATTTACATAAATTTCTCTGACACTTTCGTGCTTTACAAAAAGTACTCTTTTTACAACTGTACATATATGAAGTGATTAAAAATTATTAGCCACAAATTGTAACAAGAATGTCGTTATCTTTAAATTAATCAAATTAAGAAATATCATTATCATGTCGTGGATGACGGAATGATGATGATGACAGGGAGATGACAGGATCATGACAGGCTGGTAATGGAATGATGATGACTGGCTGATGACGGGATGATGACGGGATGATGACAGGCTGATGACAGGCTGGTAATGGAATGATGATGACTGGCTGATGACGGAATAATGATGAGACAAGATTGATGATAGGCTGATAATGGAAAGAGAACGATGATCACAGAATGATGATGACTAGCTGATGACGGAATGATGACAGGCTGATAATGGAATGATGATGACTGGCTGGTGATGGAATGATGCTGAGACAAGATTGATGATAAGCTGATAATGGCATAATGATAATTATTAATGACGATGATTACTGGTGAATGATGATGATTATGATGACAGGTAGATGACGGAATGATGACAGGTTGATGACGAAATGATGAAACCAAATTGAGTGTGAGCGAGTATGAGTTTTCTTTAATGTCCTTTATATCTATCATATACTTTCTTCAGAAAATGTTTAATGAGTTAGAGGCTTTTTTATCACTTGTTTTCATGAAACTGTATATTGTGTAATATACATGGAAGGTTATTTATATATGAATTATACCGAAATCAGTGTCATTGTCACTGGCTAACTATGATTTGTTGTCGAATAAGAAATTGATCCTTAATATCCAGATCTTAATGCTACCATGAATAGATTGATCCAAACATAGACACGATCTAATCATATTTAAACATTTATGTTAAAGATCTTGTAAAGTTCAACTTGCCAAATCAGTGCACTGCCTTTAACTGTTCTGATTGATCAAAATGCATGTTTTAATGAAATTTCTCATGACTTCAATTTTTTTCATGGGGCTGGGTTGGGGTGTTGGACAGGGGTAGAAGTACCAGTTAAGATCTGTGTTTTGATTTGATCATACACTTATACCTTAATTATTTGATCAGAGTAGTATTTTGAAGTTATTAACAACTTTGTAGGTTTTTCTTACCTAGCGTCTTTATGGGAATTGAATACTCTCGAGATGCTTGACTTATTGTTAGCTGCTTTGCTTTTACAGTGTCAACAGCTTTCTTCAAAGAGTCTGAAGTGTATGCTCTCTCCACTTTAGAATACCTTTTTATTTTCAGCATGCTGTAAATTTTAATCAATGAGTATTTCTTAGTTCTAATATACATTTATGTTCAGAACTTTTTCATGATTCTCCATTACCTTCTTTTGTATCATTTTTTGAACACCAAATTTACTAAGCAGGTAATTTGAAGCAATATTTGTTTTAATAATCATACAATGCAATGAGGCAAAGCATTTTTATTGTTTCAGTCATGTGTATTAATTTAGAAAAAAAAATCAAAATCCCCAATGTGTCTATGCTGCAGGGATGGAGGTATAAATTGAAAGGGGTATGATAAATAAAATAAATAATAGGAAACAAAAAAGCTGGATTATTAAGGATCTTTAAATTTTGCAATATGTAGTTTTATTTAAGGAAATGTTTTTTTTTTCAATGTACCTAATTAAAAAAAAAGTGGAAGACCTGGTTTCTAATAGTTCTATGGACGAGGGGAGGTAACTCTTACAGCATATTCTGTCATGTCTGAAAAGCCCAAATAATGATTTCTCCCCTGAAATTGGTCATGTGATGTGACGCCATATTTAAACGTCATAGATCGAGCGCGTCTTTTGCATAGCATTGCACAGTATGTTTTCAATGTATTTCCAAAGGCACTTTGATGTCCACAGCACGTGCGGTATATTAAAAACCATTTTTAATATTCCAAATGGATATATCGGGATTTATGCCAGTTTCAGGAGACAGAAAACATATTGAGGTAAAGTTTGTTGACATTATTTGACATTTGTTATTTTTAGTACGTGAAACCACGTGACCCCCCTGGCGATCAGCTGATATCGTTTGGGGTTCTTAAGGGTTTTTACCGGATATCTTCCGTTCTAGGCAAGGTTTTCTCTTGAAATTTAGTGTACTCGTAGATTATGAACGTCTTGCTTCTTTCATGAAAAAAGTACGCGAAAAACACACGCATGCACGTTTCACGTGAGTTGGCGAGAATTGGTAGCCAGCCAGTAGACTTGTATGCTAAAATTAGCGATAAAGACGTATCATATAGCTAGCAAGTCCATGCATGTCCCTGTGTTTGGGTATATATTGTATAGAATGAATCTGCAAAGTCTAATTCAAAACTCTAAAGAGGGATTTTATTATCGTTTTGGTATCAGTACTGTAATCAATGAAGATATGGGAATCTCCAATCTAATTAAAATCATATCTTGATCTCCGTGCCGTTCCGTAAACTTCTCTCTGCTGCGTTAATATCTTGAAAAAATCCCATAGGGGGTCATGTCCCGATGACCTTTTGCATTATTAGCTAATCAAATTACTACTGTGAGAATCTTGACAGTGAAATTTTGAGGCGACAAAGCATGCATAATCGCATTTGTCCGTTTGGTCATTTCGTCACAAAAAAGTTCATTTGGAATATTGTGACGAAATGGCTTACTGCAAGATGACAGGTCATTAGAAAATTATTTTAGTTTTAAGTAAAGACGCGACAAAGGTCATCTGAACGTGATGTGATCTCTTATGGGATGTTGTCAGATCCTTGTAAAATGGAGTGAGAACAAGGATCTGTATTTTAATCAGATTTGGGAATCTCATATGTAATAGCAAGTATATTAATATATATTATGCAACCAAAACACCAACGCATTTTATCAAACATACTATTTGTTTGTTGATCAGATACAGCACAGTACTTGCATTTAGTACTGAATTATTATTTACATTTTGTATTGAATTAAAGTATACCATACTGAATGTACATATACTATAATTTTGTACTGAATTATAGTATACCGTACTTACATTCTGTACTGAATTGAGTAAATATTAATCCCACGTAGTACAGCGCCCCACGTACTGTAGGTCAGTACCGCCTACCACTCTAACTACGCCTAGTAGTTGGCGCGCCACCCCTACTGAGTGAGAGTTATGGTACTTGATCAATGAGCTTCCGGTAAAAGATGGCGGACGACGAAAGTCAACCTCATGATCAGAGAATCTTTGATTCTGAAGAGGCTTTATTGGCAGCTATAAAAGCCGAAGAAGATAACAATGGAGTTCG
Organism: Mimachlamys varia; assembly: GCA_947623455.1. Taxonomy (NCBI): domain Eukaryota; kingdom Metazoa; phylum Mollusca; class Bivalvia; order Pectinida; family Pectinidae; genus Mimachlamys; species Mimachlamys varia. The sequence goes on from OX392540.1 coordinate 34,246,038, forward strand.
ATTCGCAAAATTACGCAGCCATGTTTCTGCTACCCAGGAAGGTATAAATCAAAGCTTGTAACTTAAATCTGTAATGTTAAGGCCCGAGGTTTCTGCATTCCATCACAGGAAGACATACTAAATTATGAAGAATCGTGGAAGTTGGATATTACGGCATTTCATGGACTAGGGAAGTCTGGGGCCTTAGCAAAGAATAAAACCAAAAAACATTATCCAAGGATAGACATGCTACATATGAATCATCGGTCAAATTACTGTACCAGAATAGTGAATGTGAACTGATTATGAGTAGGCCTACTTGAACCTTAACCAACTCTGGCAACTGTCATGTTATGTTATTGAAGAGATTATGCAACCTACTTCACCAGATATGAAGACATCAATTAGTATGAAACTATTCTGATTATTAATTCCTAGACTGGGTTCAGCTACAACAGGTGTACTGAATTTAGCAGCTTTAATGGGATTCGACTATGTACCACGTGATAACTTGTAATGTTTCTGCAGAACTTCTATTGTGACTTTCCTTGGTTATGGAACGTTATTTAATGTGTGTTTCCCCGCGAAACGTTATTATAACGGGATAATGGCATTAAATGATTTTCCGTAAACAATCATATTGATCGAAAGCTCTACACAAAAGTTATAAGTTTATCACATGGTACATGGACGAACTCCATTATGAGTTGCGATCCAGTCATATAATTCTATAGATCTATCTTTATATGTTTGTTCCAAAAGAGACAGACTACGAACATTTTGCTACAGCTACATACTTGAAATGTCTTATGAAAGGCCTGCTGAACAGGTTCTATGACTATGCCCTTCAAAAGACAAAGATATACATGTACCTAGACACCAAATAATTATCTCAAAAAGTGACCATGGATCTCGAAAATACGCCAAAACCTGTGTTGTGTTGTTATTATTCGCCTGTCAAGTTTTTACGGAAGTATTGTGATTGAGGTGACTATGCCCATCAAAGGGATGAAGACATATCCGGACAACTAACAGTTTTCTCAAAAAGTGACTATGGATCTCGAAAATCGACTAGTAGAAAATCCCTTGAATTTCAATATATTTGATATAACACACCCTGCATTTTACATGTTCGGACTAGTGCTTAAAAATCTGAACGTCACAGACTGACATGTACACACACTTTTCTCAAAAAGTGACCATAAATCTCGAAAATATACGCACAAAACCTTTTGTTCTAGACAAGAACAAACAGTTTTTTTCAAAAAGTGACCATGAATCTCGAAAATATACGCACAGAACCTTTTGTTCCAGACATGTACAAACACATTTCTCAAAAAGTGACCACAGATCTCGAAAATACGCAAAAACCTGTGTTATGTCAACATTGTTTTTATTTGCCCATCAAATTTTTACAGAAGTAATGTTGTAATTGAGTTGTCATGTCTAGTCTGTGAATATCTATCAAATTTTGTGTGTTATGTAATATAATACAGTAGGTATATTATATTACCGTCGTGTACACATGACTATACCATGATCATCTTGTTATGAAAACATAATTTATTTTAAATGTTATTGTGAGAATTTTTGCCCTTTGTTTATTTTATATTGCATATTTTTTGCAACCATTTTCTGCTTCATTTCTCAAAAGATTGATAGAAATTTCATCTATATTATGATCATTATATGAAGTTGTCTCCACGAAAAGAATTTGGATTTATTAATTTTTGCAAAAGTTATAGCGTGCTTTTGTTTATTTGTCTTATTCAATATTTTGTACCGCAATCTCCTTCATTTTTCAACAGAATTATTTCAATATTTGTATGCAGTCTGATCATGATATCATGAGTTGTGTTTCCCCAAAAAATGTTTTTTGACAATGTTTGTGAGAGTTATTGCCCATTGTTAATGTTATATTATAAGACTATTTTATGTGTGGGTATAAAGGATAATGATATTCTACCCGAGGGGTCACAAAATGTCGTAAAACTTGATGATTGCTGAGAAGCAATCGTTTTTAGAGCATAATTCTTAATATTTAGTTATGCATGATAATTTCCTAGAAATCCATATACTCATAAAGAACATTGAGGCATATTGCATTTTGTGCTGGAACTTTTGCGTCCCTTTATGGAGCAATTCCCCTTTATTTGTAGAACTATTGTGCAGACCATAACTTTGAAATTTAAAATTTGTCAAAAATGATATGATAGATAACAGTTGGATAATGAATACTTTGATAGAGCTTCAGAATTCTTAATGTAGATAGAAATTGCAGAGAAGAGATTAAAAATTGTTGTTTCAGGTTATGTTTAAATGTTATAGAATGAATGGTTTGGTAAAGAGAATGAACTCTTGTAGAGTTATGAATAAGAATGAATGATATAATAGTAAGAGAGTAAGATTATGATGGAGAGAAATAAGTGGGCACAAAAAGTGAATTCCTAACTATGTCTGGAAATTCAGGATACTGTAATTGTTAACAGGTTATATTGATTAAATAATTTATTTATTATGAGAAATTCTGGTGTTTTATTTTTGCAAAACATAACAAGCAGGTTGATGCTTGACAAATGTTTACCTGGCAAATGAGACACATAATAATCATCACCTATCAAAGATCATTTAAGGAGCACATGTACTGAAAATCTACTGTATGTTATCAACATAGACATTGTATGTCAGCAAGGCATCCATTAGACCACTTGACTTTTTCGTCATTGATTTAGATTTTTTTTAAAAGACATGATATTAATGTATGATTTAAAAATCATAGGTCTACTGAATGCCTGGGTAATTAACAGGTCCTTTATAGTCCTTTACTGTAAACTGGTTGGTGCAAAACCCTCAACCTGTCTATAGTGACCGTTTCTCTGACCCTTGATCAGTCTTTATAGATGGGTTTGACTATACACTTATTGAACACATCAAGGCAGTGTGCAAGACTTGGAACCCTCATTTGCCTTTTTCTGGAGTTATTCCCCTTTATTGAAATGTTTTGTCCAGGGCATAACTCTTAAACCATTCATCCAAATAGTTTGCATCCAAATTCAGCATGACTACTTACTAATTAACCTTTGTCTCCTATAAAAGAATTTTGATTGGAACATTTTTTTTAAGATTTTTTTTTTCTTTCTTAATTTCTGTGTAAGCCGAATTTTAAAAACAGGTATTTATTGGTTTCAGGGCAAGTTTATACGATGAAGAATTAAAGTACAATTCCAGAATAAGTCCAAAACATGTATTTAAGGGCCCCAATTTTTTTTCCAAAAGAGGCCAAATGAATACATTGAAATGTGCAAATTATCAATAACTTAATTTTTCCTCCATACACACAAATTTCCTAAAAAGTAGCCAAATGATTGACCAATTAATACACTGAAAACAAAAAAAACCAACACACATCAACAACAGCAAAAGTTGAACGTTTAAATTAATTTTGACACTATACTTACAGAAATGCATATTTCATTTCAAAATGAAGTTGTTCAATAAGTCTACAGTCAAACCTGCTACAAAAGACAATTGTCTGTAGAGGACAGTCATAATGAGACCTAGCTATTCGGACAAAGTACTATAGATATTATCTCTATAAAAGACACCGGTCTATAAAGGACATTTATAATCAGACCCACTCGGAGCAAAGTACTATATGAATTACCTCTATATAAAGAACACCTGTCTTTTAAGGACTTTTGATATGTCCATTATGGTGTCCTTTATAGACAGGTTTGTCTTTAACTTGACAACTGTCTGTTAAGGACAGTCACAATCAGAGCCATTCGGAGCCTAGTACTATATAGATGACCTCTGTATAAAGGACACCTGTCTTTTAAGGACTTTTGATATGTCCATTATTGTGTCCTTTATAGACAGGTTTGACTTGTACTTGACACCTGTCTGTTAAGGACAGTCATAATCGGAGCCAATCAGAGCTATGTACTATATGAATTACCTCTGTATAAAGGACAACTGTCTTTTAAGGACTTTTGACATGTCCATTGGGGTGTCCTTTATAGACAGGTTTGTCTTGTACTTGACACCTGTCTGTTAAGGACAGTCATAATCGGAGCCATTCAGAGCTAAGTACTATATGAATTACCTCTGTATAAAGGACACCTTTCTTTTAAGGACTTTTGATATGTCCTTTATAGACAGGTTTGTCTTGTACTTGACATCTGTCTGTTAAGGACAGTCATAATCCGAGCCATTCAGAGCTAAGTACTTTATAGATGACCTCTGTATAAAGGACACCTGTCTTTAAGGACTTTTGATATGTCCATTGGGGTGTCCTTTATAGACAGGTTTGTCTTGTACTTGACACCTGTCTGTTAAGGACAGTCATAATCGGAGCCATTCAGAGCTAAGTACTATATGAATTACCTCTGTATAAAGGACTTACATACTATATTTTATGAATCATCTTGATGGCAGGAACCCTAGTGATGGTGTCCGTGTTTGATAAAGTGTCCAGTATCTTCGTTACGTGTACATGCTATTAAGTGTGCTCCCAGTACATGATACCGACCCTTACCCGGTGGGATTCGAAAAACGTCGATTTTACAGTTAAAAATGTAATTTCTAGACTTACATACTATATTTTATGAATCATCTTGATGGCAGGAACCCTAGTGATGGTCTCCGTGTTTGATAAAGTGTCCAGTATCTTCGTTACATGTACATGCTATTAAGCGTACCCCCAGTACATGATACCGACCCTTACCCGGTGGGATTCGAAAAACGTCGATTTTTCAGTTAAAAATGTAATTTGTAGACTTACAAACTATATTTGGTTAATCATCTGGATGGCAGGAACCCTAGTGATGGTCTCCGTGTTTGATTAAGTGTCCAGTATCTTCGTTACATGTACATGCTATTAAGCGTACCCCCAGTACATGATACCGACCCTTACCCGGTGGGATTCGAAAAAAGTCGATTTTACAGTTAAAAATGTAATTTCTAGACTTACATACTATATTTGATTAATCATCTGGATGGCAGGAACCCTAGTGATGGTATCCGTGTCTGATAAAGTGTCCATTATCTTCGTTACATGTACATGCTATTAAGCGTACCCCCAGTACATGATACCGACCCTTACCCGGAGGGATTCGAAAAACGTCGATATTTCAGTTAAAAATGTAATTTGTAGACTTACAAACTATATTTGATTAATCATCTGGATGGCAGGAACCCTAGTGATGGTATCCGTGTCTGATAAAGTGTCCATTATCTTCGTTACATGTACATGCTATTAAGCGTACCCCCAGTACATGATACCGACCCTTACCCGGAGCGATTCGAAAAACGTCGATTTTTCAGTTAAAAATGTAATTTGTAGACTTATAAACTATATTTGATTAATCATCTGGATGGCAGGAACCCTAGTGATGGTATCCGGGTCTGATAAAGTGTCCATTATCTTCGGTACATGTACATGCTATTAAGCGTACCCCCAGTACATGATACCGACCCTTACCCGGTGGGATTCGAAAAACGTCGATTTTTCAGTTAAAAATGTAATTTGTAGACTTACAAACTATATTTGATTAATCATCTGGATGGAAGGAACTCTAGTGATGGTGTCTCTGTTTGACAAAATGTCCAGTATCTTCGGTACATGTATGGTATCAAGCGTGCCCCCAGTACATGTTACCGACCGCTACCCGGTGGAATTCGAAAAACGTCGGGATTTTATAAAGCGTCGATTTTACAGTTAAAAATGTTATTTTTACGCTTACTTGCGATAGTGTATTAATATCCTATGGATGCCAGGAACAATGTCACAACTTGTCATAACTCATAATCAACTCTATGAAAGGAGCCTTGTGTTTAATGTTGAATGCGATCAAAATGTGGATTTATTGCGAAAATATTTCTTTATGGATTTACTATTATCAGCATGGCTAATTAATGTTAATGTATTGATGATATTTTATAAAGTTATTGGAATAGATAAGTCTTTAATCGTTCCTTGGTTTTTGATAAAAAAACATCGTCGCTCACGCCAATCAAATATATTCTCATGAATATTCATAAGCCTCTAGTGCGTGGGAACCCTCGGTGCCCGGTAATTATGGCTATCCGTACTGAATTATAGTATATCGTACTTACATTTTACATTTTGTACTGAATATAGTGTATTGGATATGTTTACGATCAGTTTTAATTTCTTAGTGTTTTATTTTCCCACGGCCAGATACTGAATATTTATAAAAAATGGAATTTCTGTTCCTACTGCTAACATTTCTAAATAACAGTTCCACATCCTTTATGATATCCAGCAGATCGACAGTATGCTTAGTTGATGGTGCTCCCTCCAAAGTCTGGATCAGATCATCAGGATCCTTCCCTGTCTTGGCTCCATCACACAACTGCCAATGCAGGTGAATCCTGGCTAGGGCCGAATGATTCCCAGATTCCTAGAGGAGCGGGGAAACTCGGTGTCCTGCAGAGCCAGGAACTGATACTCTGCTAACAGAGCATCCCTTTCTCTCCAGGAATCCTCCCGCCCCAGTCGGAAGGAGGCAGTCTCCCATCACAGGAGTTTGGTCCCCCTGTCAAATGCCCTCCAGCCAGGAGGCCATCTCCAGGGGCATATATCTTTTGGCATGTAATGCAGGGAAAACCCATAATTAGAACTATAATATTTTTTTTAAAGATCTAACATATGTATTTAATAAATAGACCATCTCCGATCTGATTAAAATACAGATCCTTGTCCTCACTCCGTTTTACAAGGATCTGACAACGTCCCATTAAAGGTCACGTTCAGATGACCTTTGTCGTCTCTTTACTTAAATCTAAAATAGTTTTTCAATGACCTGTTATCTTCCAGCAAGCCATTTCGTCACATTATTCCACATCAACGTTTTGGTGACGAAATGACTAAACGGACAAATGCGATTATGCATGCTTTGTCGCCTCAAAATGTCACTGTCAAGATTCTGACAGTAGTAATTTGATTGAGCAAAAGGTCATCGGGATTTTCTCAGATCTTAACGCAGCAGAGAGTAGTTTACGGAACGGCACGGAGATCAAGATATGATTTTAATCAGATTGAGACCATCTCTATCCTGTGTTCACAGAATAATTTGTCTTATGGATACATTTTAAGGTCAGAAATCCAAGATGGCCGCCATGACCGCCATTTTGAAAACACATTTTAAACTTCTTCTCAAGTTCCACCAGTGGGATTGCACTGAAACTTGACATAAATGATCCTGACATCAACTTGACCAAGTGTTCTTATTTTTCGGGCCGATCAGAAATTCAAGATGGCCGCCATGACCGCCATTTTGAAAACACATTTTAAACTTCTTCTCAAGTTCCACCAGTGGGATTGCACTGAAACTTGACAGAAATGATCTTGACATCGTCTTGACCAAGTGTTCTTATTTTTCGGGCCTATCAGAAATCCAAGATGGCTGCCATGACCGCCATTTTGAAAACACATTTTAAACTTCTTCTCAAGTTCCACCAGTGGGATTTCACTGAAACTTGACAGAAATGATCCTGACATCGTCTTGACCAAGTGTTCTTATTTTTCGGGCCGGTCAGAAATCCAAGATGGCCGCCATGACCGCCATTTTGAAAACACATTTTAAACTTCTTCTCAAGTTCCACCAGTGGGATTTCACTGAAACTTGACAGAAATGATCCGGACATTGTCTTGACCAAGTGTTCTTATTTTTCGGGCCGGTCAGAAATCCGAGATGGCCGCCATGACCGCCATTTTGAAAACACATTTTAAACTTCTTCTCAAGTTCCACCAGTGGGATTTCACTGAAACTTGACATAAATGATCCTGACATCAACTTGACCAAGTGTTCTTATTTTTCGGGCAGGTCAGAAATCCAAGATGGCCGCCATGACCGCCATTTTGAAAACACATTTTAAACTTCTTCTCATGTTCCACCAGTGGGATTGCACTGAAACTTGACAGAAATGATCCTGAAATGGTCCCGACCAAGTGTTCTTATTTTTCGGGCCGGTCAGAAATCCAAGATGGCCGACATGACCGCCATTTTGAAAACACATTTTAAACTTCTTCTCATGTTCCACCAGTGGGATTTCACTGAAACTGGACAGAAATGATCCTGAAATGGTCCCGACCAAGTGTTCTTATTTTTCGGGCCGGTCAGAAATCCAAGATGGCCGCCATGACCGCCATTTTGAAAACACATTTTAAACTTCTTCTCAAGTTCCACCAGTGGGATTGCACTGAAACTTGACAGAAATGATCCTGAAATGGTCCCGACCAAGTGTTCTTATTTTTCGGGCCGGTCAGAAATCCAAGATGGCCGCCATGACCGCCATTTTGAAAACACATTTCAAACTTCTTCTCAAGTTCCACTAGTGGGATTGCACTGAAACTTGACATTAATGATCCTGACATCAACTTGACCAAGTGTTCTTATTTTTTGGGCCGGTCAGAAATCCAAGATGGCCGCCATGACCGCCATTTTGAAAACACATTTTAAACTTCTTCTCAAGTTCCACCAGTGGGATTGCACTGAAACTTCACAGAAATGATCCTGAGATGGTCCCGACCAAGTGTTCTTATTTATCGGGCCAGTCAGAAATCCAAGATGGCCGCCATGACCGCCATTTTGAAAACTCATTTAAACTTCTTCTCAATTTCAACCAGTGGGATTGCACTGAAACTTCACAGAAATGATCCTGAGATGGTCCCGACCAAGTGTTCTTATTATTGGGGATGGATCAAATTCCTCATCAAAATTCCCCTTGATCTTGCACATTTTGAAGTTGATTAGGAAAACAAAATAGCTGACAGGTCACCCTATTGGATTTTAACATTTGAAGTTGGTTATATCTATTTCTCTAAAATGTACTGAAAAAATCCTTCTCATATTCAACATGAAGCATCAAGTGGATTCAAATAACAAAAGCAGAGACCAGATAAATCTTTTATAAAATATTTTATCAAATATAAATCATAAAATGCTGACCTAACATCCCTCAGAAATGCAACAACAATTTCACATAACCCTTTGTAGACATACTGTAACATAATTGCATATATTCCTTTTCCAGTGATAAATTTATAGTCAGATGACCGTTAAGGCCCCTGGGCCTCTTGTTGGAGCACTAAATCTGGCCTATCCTCTTTTACTATCACACTGACTAAAATAGTTCTTTCTTCTTGCTGCACTGTTCGTGTACATCCTGCCCACAGCTTGGGACCCTCTTCCGATATGTGTCCAAGATGGCTCGCCAGGGACTCGGGATGATAGTCTTGATTCTTCTGCCTGGCCAGGACAGCAACACCACAACAAGGATCCAGGTTAATGTACAGAAAGGACGCAAGTTCGCCAGAAGTTTCAACCAGCCCTACCTCATGCATTAGGCAACCGCCCCTGGCAGCAAGAGTACTGGAATTACATAATCTCCCACCCTCTTATCCCAATCTTCGTGACATGACTTAAACTAGGAAATCATTCAACCACCTAGGTTGCTGCCGGCTCCACTTCTTGTGTCCTTGTTCTGACACGTGTACCTCTTTAGATACACCTTCAATTTCCCCCTTCTTAGATTGTGTAACAATCATTTGTTTATTTGTTGAATTTGAATTGTAATCTTTTCCAAAGATTGTTTCCGACCAATGATATGGTTTCAATAGGTTATGATGAACCGTTTTTGTAATGTTGGACTTCCGTTTCTTGATCTTAAAGACAAGATCTGATATCTGCTCCTCTTTAAAATAGGGACCATCCCACCTGTATTCTAATTTAGGTGACCGACCTTTGGCACGAGTAAAGTCTCTTTTCCACACAGCATCTCCAACATGATAGCTTTTGACATTTAGCCCTGTGATCATAAGTACGTTTCTGGAGTTCGCTAGCCTGGACATTTCTTTCCTTGCTTGGTCTTGCAGCTCCCAGAGTGTCTGTTGCAGTGTTTCTACATAAGTAATGTATCTGTTTAAAGGTTCACCCGCTGGTTCCCCATACGGTAAATCGATTTGTAGCTCTATTTCTCGTCCAAACATGAGTATGCTTTGGGTATACCCGGTGCTGCTAAGGACCTACGACTCATATGCTAAAGTCGCAAGCGGAAGGTGAATGTCCCAATCCCCCTGATTGTGCGTCACATATTAACTCAGAATATCTTCAACCGTACGATTAAATCGTTCTACCATACCATCACTCTTAAGATGGTAGGCTGTGGTTCTAGTCTTATCTATGTTCAGCATTTCACAGAGTTGTTGGAACATTGTAGATTCAAATTGTCTCCCCTGATCGGTATGAAGCTGTCGTGGTACTGAATCGACTGACAAAGTTGTTTACGAACAATGTAGTAACTGCTTTAGCCTGATCGGACATGGCATAGCACTCCGTCCATCGTGTAAAAAAAGTCGGTTACAAATAGAATATATTTGCTGCCTAACATAAACTCTGGTAAAGGCCCCAGATTATCCATTGCTACTCTTTCTAGAGGAGCTCCTACGATATATTGTTTCGTCAATCCTCTGCGAGTTGGATTTGTCCCCTTTCTCCGCTGACAAACTTTACGGTTTGTACACAATGTTTTGACAGTTTCTCTATATCCTGTCCAATAGAACCGTTCCGTGACTCTAGCCAGAGTTCTCTGAATACCAAAATGACCAGATCCCGGGTCATCGTGCAACATTTTCATTACTTCCTCCCATTTTGTCTGTGTAAGTAGCAAATTTTAAATCTTAGTGGACTAAAGCTATGACTGCTTCTCATTCAATTTTAATTTGACCTCTATGACCTTAAAAGTATGTCAGGGTCATATCTATTCGCTTACTTTTTTTGGCTCCTTTCTTTAATGGTTGAGATAAATGGTCCCGATTGTACCTTGTTGAATTTCTTTTTTAAAAATAGGGAATACCGAAGCGTCAACAAAATCATAATCCAAACTCAAAATTGATTAAACCAGGGGCAAAATATGGTATAAGTATTTATTTTAAGTGATAAAGGAGGAAAACTGATACAGAGAGTGCTGGGGCTTTAACCTGCGACCCTTGGCTTTCAAGCCCGATGCTGTACCGCTGAGCAAAAGGGAAATTTCCTACATATCACTCCTTACAATGCAACAATCAATGCACATCTTTTACATTGTATACAGTATACATATTTGGTTTTTGGCGGATACGCCGGCGTACTCGCCACTCCCTGACAATTTACCGAACAACACTCTCTCGTTCTCGCAAGCTTTCCATCAAAACCATATTCTCTCTCTGTCCAATTCGCACTCCTTACTTTCCTGATAGTTTCTGACATCTTGACCAGCAGTATGTTGCGCAGGCAGACGACACTGAAACTAACCTTCACCCCGTCTCATGATTGGACAGTTTACGGTAAAACGTTTCACGTTGTTTACACGCGTTATCAACCGTCTTTATAAGGGAGTTCTAGATCGGAACGCTTACAACATCGCAAAAAACCACCTAAAATGTTCCTCAGCTAAGGACGCCATCAAGTTACTTGAGGATTTTTTTTACAAGCCATATTTGAGGAAATTTTACGCGGGACCATATCATTTAAAGACATGTATTTGTTGCGATTTTGGAGGCTGCGGTATCTTCGTATTATCCAATACTCATTGTGATAGTCCGGATCTTGTGCCAATTACAAGTGATACCACACTGTAGCTTACCGAAAAGATAAAATCTCAAATTTAGTCGACGTCTACGAATCGTGCAATATAGACAGCATGCAAAATGTGATGAATTAAGTAAGCTGCTTGGTAGGCGGCGCACAATACATTGCAGTCCCGACATTCTGCGGAATCTGAATGTCAATAATAAGTACGTGTATTATCGGACATTCGGCTTATATTACTTCGTAATATCTCGTTCATTTACATTGTGTATTGCTTTAGTTTCCGTTTCATACGGTAGCATTATATGCTATTATCATGCGTTCTCTCATTGGCTGCTTAATTTGCATCGACCACCGGAAACACCCCTCTTCCGGTTTCATCGACAGAAACGTCTGCTGTATTCAACTGAAAGTGAGTAGGCCCTATGAGTGTCACAGCTGCTGTATGATATCTTTGAAAATGTATTAAAGTTAGTCACTACACAACAGATGCGAGATTAAAATAATGATTTTCAGCTCACCTTGCCTGAAGGGCCAAGTGAGCTTATGTGATGGTAAAATTTTATTTTTTCGGAGATCCTCTCCTACAGTTTTTAACCGATTTCTTTCAAACTTTCTTTCACCACCATGACATGAAGTTTTGTTTTCCTGGGTGACAGTTTGATACGACAATAATTACAAGAGTTGTGGCCCTTTGGGATGTAATTTCGGGCATTATGCAGAAAATGTCAGAATATTTTTGTGTTTTTTCTTCAATTCCTCTAAAATTCAGTATGGTACTTCGAAAAGGTATAATATTTAACATTTATTATTGTTTTGTTAAGATGATTAAACTTTTCGCGTAACAACATTGCAAAGTTAAATGAAGGCACAATGTAGAAAATGCATTTCTGTCGTAAACTGTTGTTTTGTCCGGAGATCTTCTCCTACAGTTTTCAACAGATATTTTTCAAACATCATGACATGAAGTTGTGTGTCCCTGAATGACAGTTTGATTCGACAACATTTATATGAAACTTCATATTTGATGCATTTCGGGCGTTATGTAGAAAGTGTCGGAACGTTTTCGTATTTTCTTCGAAAAGGTATCATATTTAACATATATTACGGGTTCTGTTGATCTATAGCATTCAAACCCCCTTCCAAGTAAGGTCTTATCATTGTTTTACTTTTTCTTTTTTTCCATCCCAAATGTAATTATAAATTATCTTTTCAAGTTTTACATTAGTTTGTTCCAATGTGGCATTGCAATTACAAAAGTTAGTTGTGGTAAACGTAAGGATTTAACTATTTGTAATCTACCGATTATTTTCCAATTGCCTATTATTTTTCTTTTTTTTCTACCTTTTCGTTCCAATTAATTCCCAACATTTTCTTGTGAGGCAGAAATGAACCCCTAGTGTTTTAATGACTTCGTCTGTACATTTAATGTCCTCAAAATTATCATTTATTCTAGAATGATTTCCGAGTCGCAGCCCTTTAGTTTTTTCTCTGTTTAGAATTAATCCTGAAAAGGTACCTAATGTTTGTATTATATTTAAGGATTTTTGGATGTCATGTTTGGATTTTAGAAAAAGAGTAGTGTCATCTGCTAGTTGTGATATTTGGAAGGACGTGTTTGTTTGTGTTTGATAGTTAAGCGTAATATGGTGTGCTCAATTGTTATTCGAGTAGCCATTATTTCAGCCACTACAACGAATAGTAGCGCAGATGTTGGACAGCCTTGTTGGATACCTCTTGTTATGTATGCTTACTGTTTCTGAGATCCATCCATTATTGCTAATTACACAGTTTATATTACTATATAGTATTTTAATCCAATTTATAAAGTTTTTATTGAAGCCAAAGGAGTAGATTCACAAAGGGCCATTTTTGGCCCTGTCTTGAATATTTTTAATTTTTATACCACATACATGCATGAATGAAAGTATAAAGAAAAACAAAAGTTTTTTTTATAAATGGGGCTTTGCATTCCTTAGCAACGGCCTTAGCAACGTAAGGTTTTTTTTGCAAGGGAAATGCATGATGCCTTTTTCTTTCATATTTCATTTCATGTTGATATAGGTTTTATCCTTTAAATGTGGTTTTGATAGCTTACATTAAAATGCGTTATTATTGGAATACCAAAATAACTTGATATTGTAATGTGAATGCGAGTAATGTCCATAGCAACCATATTTATACCATAGCAACACTATTGCAGATGTCAAAATTTGGTATAAGATATTTTATTAAATGTAAATTTGAAAAGTTCTATTATAATATCAAAGTTAGGAAAGGTATCGATGCCTATAATTTCAATGTTACTTCATAAGCGATACATCAGGCATGCATGGTGTTGTTAATCCGCCACTTGTCGGGTGACATATGTTTACTGGCAACTTCAAAATGTGCATACCAGAAGACAAACTCCGAACACAAGAAAACGTGTGGTTCAGCAATAACAAATTTATTATATGGGACATTATTATCAACCAAATATAGTATTTAGAAGCAAGACACATAGTAAACTATATGTCATTTAAACAAATGGCATTGATAACAATTTGTAAGAATAACAGTCAGATTCTTAGTGCATTTACAACGATATGCAACATATTTAAACTAAAATGGTAAACAGATCTGATAAACATAGACTCATATCTGATAAACACAGACACAATACATACAATGATAAAATGTTAGTCATATCAGATAAAAAAAATAAAATAGAAATATGTGCCAGCTAAAAAGACCCTGCCACCACATGAAATTAGTTTTCCAAAAACTTTGACAATATTTTAATTTCGACCTTAAAAAAGGCAAAGATATGGCTGAAATTTTGTTTTTTCACAAAAATATATACGCCACTGTCTTTGTATTGACAGACTATATACAGTATACAAAATGTCCATACCATATTTCATTTGAATCGGGCAAAATATAAATTTCAACCAATCAAAAGTCTCTATTTGGCAGCCACCTTGAATCGTAACCATGTTTTTTCATTGTTAATTATGAGTGCTGTCATAGTATCATCTATCCCATCAAGTTTCATTGGAATCCATATGACAGAACAAAAGTTATCACAGGATCTGTTTTCAGCCAATCAAGTGGACGTCGTGGCCATCTAAGATGATTGATACAGAAAAAAGGGAAAACTGCACAATTATAAATCATGCTTATTATATATGCAAGGCTTGGTGAAAATCACACTGGCAGTTATTTAGATATGTTAAATGTAGTTGCATGCGACAGGACAGACATGGATATACGTTATACATGTCCGCTCATATTAATTTTTATTGAGGCTTACACATTTATATTTGAAAAAAGCTGGCGTCTGATATTGTGTGCGCACTTAATGTACAATGATCATTTAAAAGGCTGTCTGGAAATTTAAAGAAAATGATGTTCATGGATAAATCATTAACAACGTTTAATACTTATATTCAGGCAAAGTATAAACATATGATTCTGTCTGAAGTGTTTATGCGAAAACATTATTACATGCACTCTTTATCATATAGTACTAGGACAGAAGTCATTCTTCGATACCACTTGCACAACTATCACTATCAGACCCATCAACAACCTCTGGAATGGATTGCGCATCAAGAACACTTTTCCCCCAATCACAAACACCATGCGACCGGCAGTCTGAATACCGAGCTTTTCCAAGATACCACAAAATGGCAGCGATGTGCGAGCAAACACCGACTACTCTCGCGCCTGCACGGCATTTACAGTACCATGATTCTATGTTCACATCATTGTACTTTATCCACAGCAAGTACTTCTTTGATGAGGTATGGCGACTCTGTATTTTCACACGAATAAAACCACGATCTTCATTGTGAATGTATATATCACTCTCCCCGTCAATGTGTTCTTGTATGTTACTGGAACTAAGTTTTAGCTGGTACGTACCACACGTGATATTCCGAAGCTGGTCCTCATCTAACACAGGGAAGTCATTCAAGTCACTCTCATCTGATGCTTGCCAACAGGCAGAATTTCTCGCCAAATCGTTCTCTTCGACAAAGAGCTTCAAGCTGTTTACTTGTCGAGATAGATACAACATCTTGGCTCCCTCAAGTTGCTCTTTATCTGGATCGTCACATGAGCTAAGTGGTCGGAAATATTTGTTGGATATTGCACACACAATCTTGATGTAGTCCCCGATATAAGGCACCTGGTTCGTAGGAAGTGTGTGATCCAAGTATTTCCAACTTTTAATCCTTGCATTGGAGGACTCCACAACCCATCTCACCTACAAGATATATTTTATCTGAATGACGTCCATCAAATAAAGCAAAGCAAACACTTTATATTCTATGATGCATATATATATAATTATACTTGTTCTATGAGATATATATATATATATAATTAACTTGGAAGAAACAGGGTACGTACCTATCCTTTAAGGTTTATTTTCTACATTATACTGTTTTTAAATGTCAGTTCATTCCTGGAATTACATTATATCAAAGAAAATGTTGGTTTTTTTTATTGTTTTTATAAGAAGTTTTTGATAATCATAGAAGACTGATATGGCAATAAAGAGTTCGCAGTGAATTCATATAGACAGTAACTCACCTTTGTGACCAATCTGCTCATGTTCGCATCCTCAGTTGACATCTGTTTCTGTCCCTTCACCAGAAAACGTGGCATTTTTGCTTTGATTCCCAGGTCCTCCAGAAGTGAAATGGAATCCCTAAATCCCCTGTCCACAATGAAAATGTCATCCTCCTTTATCCAAGACCGGATGTCTTCAACATTGGTCTTAAGAATGTGGTTCAAAATTGACGCATCATTGTTCTTTGAATCAGCCAAGTATGGTCCTAAAATGGAAATGTAATAACCACTTGTTGTGACGATTACCATTGGTTTCACTAGGGGCCTCCCTTTATGCATACTGTAAGACCGTCGCTGGAAATGGAAGTTGTTGCTTTTATCAATAAATATATATGTGCCATCTAGCACAAGTATAACTTCTTGCTGTCCAACAGTTCCAAACAAAGTCTGTGCAAGTGGCCGTGTATGATTCTTAATGACCTCCTCGCGCGAGACATGACCAAACCCTAGATTATCAGGGACAAACTTTTTCATCAATGCTTTCCTTACAGTTGATATGGCCCGACGAATACTTGCCTTTGAAACATTAAAGAGAGTTGCCAAAAACTTGTTTGACATTCCGGATTTCATCTTACATAGGAATACTGCTACTGTTGTTCGCTGACTCCTTGCAGGAGTGTTTCTAATTTCATCTTTCACAGTACCACATATGTCTTTAAAGTTCTCTTTGTCAAATCCAGTAAGCGAGGTATAATCAGCTTCTGATAATGAGTGGTCGTCATCAAAGTCTAGACGTGTATGCTGGTGTTTCTGGCATATAGCTCGCATTCGCTGTAACATATCCAATACTGCTGTCCGGTTAAGAAAAGCATGATCAGTTGTCTTCAAATTCTTTATGGAATCCAATTCAAGAACACCATCTTTAAGATGACCTGGGCAACATCTGGTGCCTGCTGGTATCAGGATGTTGTGGCGAACGAAGACTGATGTCCGGCACTGAGATGGAACAACTATTAATTTTGGCCCGGGTCGCTTGCAGAATGAACAATATGCATGCGACTTAGATGTTGACTGGATTGGCAGATTAATTGAAGGCGGACTTGATGGCAGATACTTTTTCTGTGTTGGAGGATAAACTTTGTCTGTGTTGCCCTCAACTGGTGTTGTTTTCGGACGCCTATTCTCTTTATATCTGTGTCTACATGTATTACAAATGATGTCGTTGTCTGCACTGTTGATTAGAAATGATTTCTTCAAAAATGTCCTAAGTTCCTTTGTGACATTACGCCTCTCCTGCGGCTTTGTCCGTTTTGAACATAAGACACAATGGAATCGTCTTGGGATGGCACCAGGCATTCTGCAGAAAAAAAATGTATAAAAAAATACTCAGGAAAGTGTCTTGATATTAACATTATAGTGTTCGCTGATTCTTTAGGAATAAGTGTATCACCATTAACTTGTTTTAAATACATGCTATTATATTGTGACCAAGACACTAGATGAGTCTATTAATTAATACTCATTGCATTCAGTTCTTGATTAAGTTTTCTATCTAAGATACACCTGAAGGCCATCGCAATGGTATTCGAACTAAAGAAAAAATATTACGAAATTAACGTCTGATAAAGATGTTGTTTAAAATTGCATAAAAAAATATATTTGTTGATTGTACATTGTATGCATATTCTGAAGGAAATAGGTTTCGATAAGGGAGAAAATAAAAGAAAACAAGAGGCCCAACGGGCCTTAACGGTCATCTGACTACCAATTGTAAAATCACTATGAAAATATGTGTAGTCATTAAATCAAGTTATAATATGCCTGTATAGATTGCCAAGTTCAAGATAGTGGCCTTCTTGGATTTCTGATGGGCTTGAAAAATAACAACACTTTGTTGGGACCATCTCAGGATATCATTTCTGGCAAGTTTCAGCTCAATTCCACTGGTAGAACTTGAGAAGTTTAGAATGTGTTTTCAAAATGGCCGCTGTGGAGGCCATCTTGGATTTTTGACTACACGAAAAATAACAACAGTTTTGTCAGGACCATCTCAGGAGAATTTCTGGCAAGTTTCAGCTCATTCTCACTGGTGGAACTGGCGAAGTTTAAGATGTGTGTTCAAAATGTTGGCCATCTTGGATTTTGAACAAACCTAAAAATAACAACACTTAATCAGCATCATCTCAGAATCATTTCTGGCAAGTTTCAGCTTATTCCTAGTGAGTAAACTTGACAACAAACCCTTTTGGCCCCTGTGACCTTGAATGAATGTCAGGGTCATTTCTTTAAACAAACTTGACACACCTTTATCCCAGCATGCCGCAAGCCCAATATCACATCTCTGTGCCTTTTGGTTATTCAGAAAAAGTTGTTTTAAAGATTTGACCCTTTTGGCCCCTGTGACCTTGAATGAAGTTCAAGGTCATTTATTTGAACAAACTTGGTAGACCTTTATCCCAGCATGCCACAAGCCTAATATCAGGTCTCTGAGCCTTTTTGTTATTCAGAAGAAGTTGTTTAAAGATTATGACCGTTTTGGCCTCTGTGACCTTGAATGAAGGTCAAGGTCATTTCTTTGAACAAACTTGGTAGCCCTTTATCCCAGCATGCCACAGGCCCAATATCAGGTCTCTGGGCCTTTTGGTTATTCAGAAGAAAATGTTTAAATATTATGACCGTTTTGGCCCCAGTGACCTTGAATGAAAGTCAAGGTCATTTCTTTGAACAAAGTTGGTAGCCCTTTATCCCAGCATGCCACAGGCCCAATATCAGGTCTCTGGGCCTTTTGGTTATTCAGAAGAAGTTGTTTAAAGATTATGACCGTTTTGGTCCCTGTGACCTTGAATGAAAGTCAAGGTCATTTATTTGAACAAACTTGGTAGCCCTTTATCCTAGCATGCCACAGGCCCAATATTAGGTATCTGGGCCTTTTGGTTATTCAGAAGAAAATGTTTAAAGATTATGACCGTTTTGGCCCCAGTGACCTTGAATGAAAGTCAAGGTCATTTCTTTGAACAAACTTGTTAGCCCTTTATCCCAGCATGCCACAGGCCCAATATTAGATCTCTGGGCATTTTGGTTATTCAGAAGAAGTCGTTCAAAGATTTTGACCTTTTTGGCCCCTGTGACCTTGAATGAAAGTCAAGGTCATTTCTTTGAACAAACTTGGTAGCCCTTTATCCCAGCATGCCACAGGCCCAATATCAGGTCTCTGGGCCTTTTTGTTATTCAAAAGAAGTTGTTTAAAGATTATGACCGTTTTGGCCCCTGTGACCTTGAATGAAAGTCAAGGTCATTTCTTTGAACAAACTTGGTAGCCCTTTATCCCAGCATGCCACAGGCCCAATATTAGGTCTCTGTGCCTTTTGGTTATTCAGAAGAAGTCGTTTAAAAATTATGACCGTTTTGTCCCCTGTGACCTTGAATGAAGGTCAAGGTCATTTCTTTGAACAAACTTGGTAGCCCTTTATCTCAGCATAACACAGGACCAATATCAGGTCTCTGGGCCTTTTGGTTATTCAGAAGAAGTTGTTTAAAAAGATTTTGACCTTTTCGGCCCCTGTGACCTTGAATGAAGGTCAAGGTCATTTGGTACCCCTTTATCCCAGCATAACACAGGCCCAATATCAGGTCTCTGGGCCTTTTGGTTATTCAGAAGAAGTCGTTCAAAGATTTTGACCTTTTTGGCCCCTGTGACCTTGAATGAAGGTCAAGGTCATTTGTTTGAACAAACTTGGTACCCCTTCATCCCAGCATGGCACAAGCCCAATATTGGTTCTATGGGCCTTTTGTTTTATGAGAAGAAGATGTTTAAATGGAAAAGTTTACGGACGGCGCACGACGCACGGCGCACGGCGCACGACGACGGACGAAGCATGATGACTATAGGTCATCCTGACCCTTCGGGTCAGATGACCTAAAAAACAGCACACTGCCTCAACCGACAATCGATCTCGGGACCATGCGCATGAAAGTCTAATGCGTTAACCGCTACACCAAGGTACATCATTACGTAAGA
The DNA here is from genome assembly GCA_947623455.1 of Mimachlamys varia. Taxonomy (NCBI): domain Eukaryota; kingdom Metazoa; phylum Mollusca; class Bivalvia; order Pectinida; family Pectinidae; genus Mimachlamys; species Mimachlamys varia. Next base: position 34,266,189 of record OX392540.1, read on the forward strand.
TTTGCAGAAACTTTTACATATTCCTAATTAAATTGCCCCTCGCAATGTATCGCTTGTTTTTGTGCTTATCCCCCGATTTATTTTCATCAAAATAATTCTCAACAGTTGGAAATGTAATAATAAAGAACTGTCAATGAAAATATAATGGAAGAATTGCGCTAAACAAAAGTAATGAGTACGATCACAGACTCGCTATGTCACGTCAAGTGTCATATTCGGCCTTCGGTATCGCTAGAATAAACAGATGTTTTATCAAACTTTACAGCCTATTTTTGCATATCAAGTAAATGTATATTACTTTGAAGAGTATAACAATATGTAACCTTCATTAGACATAAACATTATTCGATATAAACACGTGTACCATGACCATAAACAAAAGTCACATTTCGGGACGAGTTGTCCATCTTTCTTTGACAGATGACGGATCGATAGGCCAAGAGGATATTGGGTTCTTACCTGTGAATGATTACGACTCCAAACTTGTCGTAAATATCAATTATGGTGACTCTTCTTCATCTTCTTTATCCGTTTTGAACCATCATACTAGGAGATTTACGTCAAAGGCAAACTACAGTATAGTGCTTGTAAATATGCAATGTTGTGAACAGCGCACTACAGTAGGCCTAAGCTTAGATCTAAGATCTATTATACTGCCGCACTCGAAAAAAAAATGATCCCGCAAAAATTAGCAAAAAATAACAGAACAATTAACATTTAGATTCTAGGTCTTAATAAATCTTTGATTTATACAATTTTGGTTAAAAAAAAATAATATAATTTTCTCCCTGTCGCAAGTGTCCATTTCGAAGCTGACATGGCAGGTTTACCGACCGGAAAATGGACGTTTTTCAACCTGAAACTTGCAAACATTTACGAATTATCATAAGGCACCATACCTCGCCCAAAAAACAAATTATATGAATGAATTGCAAAATGTTTATTCTTTCTTTTGCAATATTTTTTTTGTGGGCGAAGCATGGTGCCAATGTTAATTTTAGTAAAATATCTTGAAATTTGTTGTGAATTCAAGTCAAAATGCGTAACCATGGTGACTAATGACATGCGCAAAAAGAAAATACACTTTCTAAAACAAGAAATATTTAAGAATATTGTATCTTATATATATTCAAAGAAATTTATACTAGTTATTTTGTTCTAAAATGTTTTTGAAAATTTCATAAAAACAGGGCCAAAAAGGGCTATTCGTGAATCTACTCCTTTTGAGATTCAACAGTATCAAATGCTTTCGCAAAATCTAGAAATAATATTGCTCCATCAATTTTATGTTTTTCTGTATAGTCAATAATGTCTTTATTCTGTATGTAATGCTATAACCAATATATCTTCCTTTTATGAATCCATTTTGATCAGAGTTAATTAGTTTTGGGAGGACAGTTTTTAATCTTTCAGCTAAGTAAGCATCGTGCTAGAATTTTATAATCTATATTAAGTAGCGTGACTGGTCGCCAGTTTTTTTAAGCTTAGTGGATCGCCTTTTTTTGTATAGCAATGAAAGTATGCCTTGTCTTTGTGATGGTGCAAGTTCCTTTTTCTTGTAGCTTTCATTAAAGCTTTATAAAAGGATGTTTTCTAGGTCAGGCCAAAATTCTTTGTAAAATTCAACAGTTAAGTCATCGATACCTGGTGACTTGTCTTATTTCATATTAGCAATAGCTTCTTTTATTTCTTTAGTAATAATGATGTCTCTCTTCTGTCTTTAATTTTTATTCTATCTCTGTAATTTGAATGCAAGACAATATTTCATTGGGGTCTGTATTGTTTGTTTTAATAACTTTTTGTAGTATTGTGCGTTTCTTTTGAGGATTTCATCAGGTCTGGTGATCATTATTTCATCTTCATTGTTCACGGTCCTGACGCTGACATTCGTGAGCGTAACGCTATCGTTCAAAATAAATTAGAGAATACCGAAGCGTTAACAAAATCATAATCCGAACTCAAAATCTATTAAACCAAGGGCAAAATATGAACAAAGGAAAGATTAACACGGAGACCCCTGTAAAAGTACAAGAGAATAAGACCAGGTGTTTCGGAAGGGCTTCATCGACCACATCCGCATATAATTCATATCACTTAAAGTACTTTTTAAGTAAAACAAAAAAAAATATTAAAGACGGTTTTATTTTGAACAGACGACACATGACAAAATGCTACCGTCAATGTAAGGTGGACAAGGCAGACTACCGCATTTACTTCGAACGCGATAGAAAAGCTTCCCGTCTTCCTTCCGTATTCCGTGTGGTAGAGCTTCTGGTTGTTTGTCTAAACACACGTACTGAGATGCTGCAGCGTGTCCACGGTACCCAGAAGCCAGGATTCCGTTGTATTCTATTCCCCATCCAGAGGGACAAGCGTTGGTTCCCGGAATCATCAAAACTGAAGGTCTCAGGGATCTACATACTGCACATGGTACGTCATCTGAAACTCGTGTTGAGCCGAAAAAGGTACTTTCATATTCGGACCCGTAAATATAACCGTCGTAGTCATGGTAATCTGTATATTCATACACAGGATTTCTTGGCATACACACGTACTCCGCTGCTGCGCCCTGATCGGTGTAGTGAGAACCTCCAGCGTAACCTAGAACAACCAAAAATATGCGTAATGAGTGCATTCAGATTGAAGGAATACACACATGTGCCACGACTTTTAAATTTTATAATAAATATAATGTTATGAAAAAATGAAATACATAACATCATAATTTATGTGAAGATCATTATTCTCACTGTTACAAAGGGAGCTGCCAATATATCCTATGACATGAGAGGTCATGTTCTGATGCAACATTTTTACATCACAATCAAAGCGAATCATATATGATTAAGTAATGTATACATGTCTCGTTCACTTTTAAGATTATGTAAGCGGCTATTTTATTGGCTACTACAAACGTTCATAAGAACATGACCCTTTATGGGAAGACGTATGCGGAGAGTAACGGAGCGGCAAGATTGAGTAATGACTGATAGCATGCATCTGTCCAAGCCTTTCTTTCTTCCTTCCGAATAACCTCATCTCTAATTTCTAAATTGAATTCCTGGTTGACAATGTCTTTGTTGAGTTCGGAGGAAAGATTTTCCAAAAGACTGTTGGGATTCCAATGGGCACTAACTGTGCCCAACTTTTGGCGGACTTGTTTTTGTTTTCATACGAGGATGAATGTTTTGAAGGGCTTGGCAGGACGTGTAACAAAAACGTTGCCAAATTTTTCAATTTCAGGTATATCGACGATGTGTTGCCTATAAACAACAAGACGTTTGCTGACTTGGTCGATCGTATATACCCTACTGAAGAATTAAGACAGCAGACTCGCCTACATCAGCTTCTTACCTTGATCTTTACTTAAACTATGATCAACACGGGCATGCTGTATGATAAACGTGACGATTTCGATTTTCCGTTCGTGAAAGTTCACTTTCTTGATTGTAACATCCCTGTTACTTCATCATATGGTGTTTACATGTCGCAGTTGATTCGTTTGAGGCCTTGCTCTGAATATCCAGATTTTCGTGATAGCTGACGAACAAACTTACGGTACAGGGATTCGAGAGATGCAAGTCGATGAAGACTATGGGCAAGTTTTATGGTCGCCATCTTGATCTCGTCGAGAAATCTGTATCTTTTTGTGATATGAAGATGGACGTGTTTGAGTTTGCTTATTAGTGTGCTTACTTGTTTTATCGAGTTATTAGTGTGCTTACTTGTTGTGATTGACAATGATGACTCGGTTCTCATTTTAAGGATTGAAGCCTACTTGGATGTGACCAAGATTTACATGTCGGGTGTTGTCGATGAAGCTGAAGAGGCTTACTCTTCCGGGACACCTGGTTTTATTATCTTGTGCAATTACGCCACTTGTTTTGAGTTCGGAGTATGGTTTTGTTGACGCTTTGGTATTGTCTGATAATCGAGTTGATTAAGCTGTATGAACTTACCTTCGTAAACCAGCTCGGACGAATTGGATGGACATTCGCTTCTTCCCCATCTTGTGTACATGCCTCCAGAGCCTGTGAAGGTGAGAGTGGATAGTTTATTTTTAACAGCCATATTGGGCCATGTGAAAAAAAAAGTTTAATTTCAGAACAGACCTAAAGGTAAGCTATAAGCTAAGCCATAATGAAAACAATGTTTGGAAACTTACTGTCTCTATCAATGACCCCAAATATTTTGCCCCTAGTCTAATCGATTTTGAGTTCCGATTATGATTTTGTTAACGCTTGGGTATTCTCTAATATTTTTTTGCTTTATCAACCTACACCTCTAGAAAATTCAGTCGCCTCTTACGATCATGCAATTGGGGCAGCAAGTACAATAATATTAAGCCCTACCGCAGGGCAAATGCTGACAACGGGTGAATCATAAAGTCGTTATTGGAGACTCCTTTATGTTACCATACCGGGGCGACTCGACTAAAGGCCAAAAATCGGACAGTATAAAGTATGACTGAAAAATCATCAAGAAACAAAGAATAATCTGTTTAACATGCAAAGATATTTCAGCTCCTGCTAAAAACTTGTGGCTATCAGTTGTGTTGTCGTACTCCAAAATTCCCGGTCATACTGTTTTTTTTTAAGCACTCTGATTAGTTTGGCATGAAAACAAAAATTATGATAGTATAAAATTCACTGTTTAAGTTAAATGAAATATTTTTAGGAGAATTGTTAATGGTCCAATAATATCGGTTCAAATATATGAAGTTGGTTGATAGACATAAGGAGGAGTCATTCTTGCTAAATTGAAAAACCGGAAAATCCAGCGACGTCACAATCTTTTAACGTAATATAAAAGTACGGGATTGTTTTCATAAATGTGAAATTATTACCTAGTTCGGTTGTCGTGCTCGTCAACTTGGCTAATGCGTGGTTCTGATCAGTAAGTTGTGTTGTCAAGGAAGAGACGGTGGTCAGCATATTTTGCACTTTCGTCTCCAGATCATGTAAATAATTAGGATCGCATGACGCCACGCGCTTGTGTTCTTTAGCGGCAGAAACTCCACACATGATCAGACATATGCACAAAAACATTCTCGACTCCATGTTTGTGTGTCGAGATACGAGAAAGCTACGTGTAAGTGCAAGGTAGATAAGACACGGTCAGTATAGAACTTAAACTGTATGTCGAAATGGTATTGCACCGACATATACTTGACCGATTTCAGCTTATTAGGATAGAGCTAGGCAATGAAAAACTGAAATATTAATTGTCAAGTTTGGTCCTACGCTGAATACCCTGTCTTCTGTAGCGACAAATTCAACAATGCAGATATATCGGTAACCAATATCAAATGCAGGGATTTTTAATGTTAAAAGTATCACTGACCGACGCCGATGAAAGGTGGAAATATGTGGTGTTTAATTATTTTTGAAATTTGTTGATGAGATAAATATCCTGTTAACCTCTTGGTTTGATTGTTTTACGTCCTTTTTACAGCCTGAGATCACGCAAGGTGCACTATAGAGATAAATGAACACAAGAAACAGATTTGGTAAACCATACGTCAGGACTTAGTTATCTTTATATTTACCCATTGCTAAAATTAGAAAAAAGACTGAAATTCGTATTTTCTTTCTTAAAACATCCTACTTTCATGCTCTATATGAAATGCAGTGGTTCTAAGTGACTGCCCTGCAGATAAGACGAAAGAATGGCGAAAATGTTACCGCCTCTGAATGGAATAGTAGATGGCGCTCTAGTTGTTACGATTCTAGTTGTATCATAGGCAGCTGTCATATCTATATATATGCCAAAAACCTGTTGTGCACCGCATAATAGCGAGGGACGGGGGCAATTTTTTTCCAAAGGGCAACACGCAGATGCTGTTGTGGATATCGGCCATCAAAAGAAATTCTTCGGAGAAAAGATATCAACGGTGGACACCCAACAAAATCCTGCGTAGTATGCAGTGCCCATATCACCGATGCCGATTACAAATCGGAGATACCATACGGTAATGTATCGGCATTATTAAAATGCTGGAGTTGATACTGATGACGGGTTTAACAAGTTGGTGTACATACGATGATCTGACGAACGCAATATATACCATTAAGGCAATTTCATATCAGAGATGAATACATATAAACCAGACATCTGAATGGGTGATATTGTATCTGTCAACGTGTTAAGTCTGGTTGAAGGTCAGGTCCTGTTACTCTGGCTAAAACAAGGGATTCAGGAACTGACAAGATAGTAATTAAATGACCACTATTTATTTATTTCAATTATATAGTTGTTTCAATAACTGTAAACCTTCAGGCACTTTTTTTAATCCAGCTAACTCAAAGTGAACATAACCCCACTTTCACACAAATTAAACATGGCCAATATAAATTTACAATACTGATTTTGAAGGGAACACTACATTTGCTTGTTAGTGTGTTTACTTGCTGTGATGACAATGATGACTCGGTTCTCATTTTGAGGATTGATGCTTACTTGGATGTGACTAAGATTTACATGGTGGGTGTCGTCGATGAGGCAGAAGACGCTTACTCCTCCGGAACACCTGGTCTTATTCTCTTGTGCTTTAACGAGTCTCCATGTAAATCTCTCCTTTGTTCCTATTTTGCCCCTAATTTTTTAGTTTAATCGATTTTGAGTTCGGATAATGGTTTTGTTGACAATCACAACAAGTAGACACACTAAAGAATATACTCAAAACGTCAATCTTCATATCACTTAAAGATACAGAATATTTCTCAATGAGACATAGATGGCGACCATAAAACTTGACTATAGTTCTGATCAACCTGCATCTCTCAAATCCGTGTGTTGTTAGTTTGTTTGTCAGCAGTCGACATCGATTACGAAATTCCCGATATTAAGAACAAGCCCTAGAATGTCGAATCAACTGCGACATTTAAACACCAGGCGGGAGAAGCAGTGGATGTTACTAACAAAAAGAAGAAATGCCATGATCTTGATCTAAATATAATTCTCCATCTACAAACGAGAACAAGTCCTGTCTGCTAATTATTCAATCTAGAACATTTTATGGTGTGTTTGTAACAGTTTGGTAGCATTGATTCACTCCCATTTCAGAGTTGCTACTTACAGTATATTGACCTTCGCTTCATTTCAAAGTAAGGCCAACGACGGTGGGTGCGAAATACTGGTCTAAAAATGTCTATGATCGCTGTGTTGGATCACACATCTACCCATGCAATAGTCACGGGGTCACATAGGGATTGAACGGCGTTGTTTTCATTTTCATGCCGGTATGAATGCAAAGCGGTTACATCCATATTGCATGAAGCCCGCTACTACTGAACAATTGTCTAATTTATTTTCTTATTTATTGAACAACTGGGTTAATCAGCTGCGTTTGTTGTTGCGCCGTCCCTTAAACGAAAAAGGCGGAACAGCCACAATTTGCGTAAAATTGGCGCCAATAATCTACCGTAGTCATTTGAACGTTTGACGCGGGGGCGTTCTCCATGTTATCCGAAGCGGACCCGTAAGATTCCCATTGAACAAGACTAATGTATTACGTCATAAGAAATTCACGTGAATGGATGTATTCATACTGTATTCATGATGTATTCATAGTCTAGTGTTTGTCGTTTTCAGTTGGTATGTTCATATAGAGAAGAAAAAATAAGAATGTAAATATATCACAATGGTTCAACAATGACGTTAAAAAAGAGAAAAAGCGACGAAATGAAATAAAAAACTTTTACAATATTCTAACCGTAAACATGAGAAAGCTGAGATTAATGTTTCTGTGCAATTTTGTTTGCAAATACTGCTTATGCTTAATCGTTAATGTTATTAAAATATGGTAATCAAAGCGTATTTTAGTTTTTGAGCTGATTAAGGTAGTTGATATGAGAGGAAATACTCTTTCATGATCAAAGGTGTAAGATAGAGAATTCCATCCTCGGTATTTTCAAATTTGTCAAAACCCTCGTCAAAGCTTCTGGTTTTACCTAATTTTAAAACCCATCCGATGGAATTTTTCTATCTTACATTCCCTGAAAATTTGTTATATAATAGAATAACACAGTTAAATTGAAAGGGACATGGACTATAAACTCCATTTTTCTTCGAAATAAGTTGGTTTTGTTGGATTCATCAAATTATTTTCATTCGATCAAACTGCATCAAAACAGATTTTCAACAGTTTTCATAGACTAATTTTATGCCTTGGAAGTAAGTTATTTATACAATCCTAAAGTGAAACGGGGATCTCTTAGAAAATATTGACACGGAAACGAGTGTAAAAGTACAGGAGGATAAGACTAGATGTTCAGGAAGAGTAAGCGTCTTCTGCTTTATCGACGACGGCCAGAGTAGCATTTTCATTTGTGACAGTTTTCTGTTGTGACCTGCGGGCATGGTAGAACACATTGACTGGATGAATTAAAATATACAATTTAAAGTTGTTTTAATGAAATTATTTACTCGTAAACAGTTGGAAACATCATGCTTAATGTCAGAGTTATAAAATAGCCCCAAAGAACAAAGGCTGTGGATATACTCTTTACTAAGCCGTGGGGGCTCAGGAAATCTCTCCGGTGGATTTACAAATTGAATGAAACAAGTTGAAATTTAAGAAAAATTCATTTAAAATTGAGAAGGCTTAGACAAGCGGTGGGAAAGATTTCCATTAAGTCATGCAAACAATATTTACTTTCAAACGAAATTCAAATCATAAGGATGCTCTTTAATACTGAGAGGATAAATGCATTTGTTGTAAGTGGGTGAGGGGTATATATATAAAAGCAAAAGCTCCCACTATACCTTTGCTGATTGTGAACCCTTTCTTGTTACAGAGTGTGACCCTTATTCTTTATATATCCTGCTGTAGACAAAAATGCACACTTCTAACAAATATACATGTACGTTGAATAATATGATCAGGATCTATACCTCAAACACGTTTTCCGTTCTAGAATGTGTTCTTCACCAAATACAGCAAATCTACCTTCAATTGCAAAGCCCTAATCTAAAGTATGGTCGAACACCAAATATATGAAAACAAAGTTTTATAGAGTGTGACACCCCCGTTATAGAGTGTAACAGTATCACCTTCTCGTAGCGTGCACACTTGTACCTCCCGTTATACAGTGTGACTTTATAGAGTGTGACCCTCTCGTTATACACTGTGATGGCCCCATTATAGAGTGTGACTCTCTCGTTCAAGAGTGTGACCTTCCCGTTATACAGTGTGACACCCCCTTTAAAGATTGTGACCCTCCCGATAAAAAGTGGGACCCTTCCGTTATACAGTGTGACACTCCAGTTATAGAGTGTGACTCTTCCGTTAAAGAGTGTGACACCCCCCTTATACAGTGTGACCCTCCCTTTGAGGAGGACGAAACAGCTGTTTGATGCATTTTAATTCAATTTTTCGGCATACTGTATATCTATTACTAAATGATTTAAGAGGTGCAGCATATGTGTGTGTTACGTCATCTTTATGATAGGGGTTGGCAGACTCTGCTGGTGGATTTTGTAGTCCCCGAGGTTTGCTGGAGCCTCCATAGCCATAGTTAATCTCATTTGAGTAGTGGCACGGTACATAATATACACATTTTCGTAGTACACGATTTGAAATTATTCAGAACTAGCATCACTAGGAGGACAAAACAGCTGTATGATGCAGTTTAATTCAATTTTTCGGCATACTGTATCTATTACTAAATTATCTAAGAGGTAGCATGTGTGTGTTACTCTCCTGTTATATAGTATGGTCCTATACACCTTGTATTTACTATAAAGTATAATAAGTGAAATCCCTGTTCTTAGGTATGTTCGAACACCAAATTTATGAAAAATCTTTTAAAGAGTGTAACCCCCCCCCCCCCCCCGTTATAGAGTATGACCTTTTCTTTGTAACGTGCACACATCTTCCTCCCGTTATACAGTTTGACTTCCCCGTTATAGAGTGTGACTCTTCGTTATAAGAGTCTGGTCCTCGTTATACAGTGTAGCATCCCCGTTTTAGAGTGTGCCTCCACCGTTAAAGACTGGGACTCCCTTTGCAGAGTGTGACACAATCTCCCGTTATAGAGTGTGACACCCCGATATTGTCTTTTCATTCAGCATAAAACGCTTTGCTTTTCGATTAAGAAGAACATTGTCTTTCCTTCCCTGCACAGCCATCTTCTCTTAATTGATCTACCACTTCTATAGTTTTACCATCAAACGTTCACTTCTGGAAACAATCGTTTACTTTTCCTGAACATAACTATTTTTGTTTTTTCTATATTAACAGTCAAATTACACTTCGAGAATAATATATGAAAAAGGTGAGAGAACCAACACTCCTTATGTATCAAAATGCGGCACTGCTCCTGAATGGATACCAGATGGTATTCAGTAGAGGTCCTTACCCTGTGGTGAACATAATATATAGAAATAAAGGATCCTCAACATCCATAGCAGTTGTGTTCTTTTATTGTGGTGCATACATCGTCTACATGTTTCGACCGCTATGCGGCCGTCATCAGGACAATTTTACATATAAAAATATGGTTATAAGGTAGGCTTTTGCGGTACATGTACATGACGTCATAAGTGACAATTGATTTACTGGTAATGAGCATGGATATGAAATGTATAAGTTAGATTGAAAGATGCCGTAGATTGAGTGAATTTGTATATTACAATCATTGGAATAATTGACATTCTCATCAAGACAGAAAGTATCATCTAAGTTAGAGTTTTTAGTGTCCTCACAATAATTAAGTTCGGTTGAGTCGGCTAGATAATTGAATAAGGAATAGTGACAGTTCTTAGTGTCCTCATCGTCTGATGAAAGGTACAGATCTTCTTCAAGTGTGGTATGATCACTGGGTTCTGGTATTTGAAAGGTTGTTGTAGACGTCTGTTGTGGTTTAACATACTTTGGTGGGCTGTAATTATTCGAAATTTGGCGTTAGTTAAGTTGTGTAGAGGAGCTCTTCTGGCTTCAAAAGGTGGCTTCCATGTAGGTGGTTTTACGGCTGTTTTCCTGGGAGAGAAAACTTCAATCTGTATAGACTGAGTTTCGTCCTCTTCTGGATGAATGTTCTTAACGTGGCGTATTGCTATATCCTTACGGCAATAACCTTTCATGCAGATTCGGCATTGGTGTTTGGTGACCTGTAGACTGTGTTTGTTATTCATATGTCTTTTTAGAGCTTGAATGGTGCTGACTTTGGTGGTACATTTTAGGCATTGAATATTTTTCTGTGGTGGCGGTTTCCTCTTTTTTGCGGGATTCATTTCCATAGTTGGGGTTTTCCTCTTCGTAGTTTTTGTATTGACCATACTATAGTTGATTGTTTAACCCGTCCGGTTGTAACGTGCGTAAGGTTTTGATCCAGGCTTCCTCCGTACGGAGACGGATGTTGTTGTTGTTTACAGTTGTTGCTATGCCAGTTATCGTGACGTCACGAATTTGGTGGTCATGTGTACTGTAGTGGCGCGATACTTGTTTATATTCATTGGCGTGTTTGATGTCGTAGAAATGCCCTCGCATTCTTTCTTGAATATTGTTGGACGTTTGGCCAACGTATTGGATGCCGCATTTGCGGCATTCAATTACGTAGATGACACTTGGCGTGGTACAGTTGATGGTGCCGTGTATTTTGTACACGGACCCAGTTTTGTAACTCTTGATAGTTCTTTTGTTGGACATATATGGACAAGTGTGACACGGTGAGTTACACGGTGAAGAGCCTTGCGGTTGAGTGTTTCTATTCAATTTGGCATGTATCAGAATGTCTTTCAGGTTCATTGGTCTTCTGTATGCCACGATGATTTTCTTCCTAAGGATGGCGGAAGTGTCGGGAGCCGAGTTTAAGATTACACTGTATTCATTGATTAATTTCTGGAAGGGGCGATTGTAAGGGCTAAAAGTGGTTACTAGTGGTATGATGGCTGTTTTTAGCCGCTGATTTTGCTCTTTGTAGTAACGTTTCTCTGGGTATCAGACGTGCGGAATCTATGCTCCTGTTGATAAGCGTGGCAGGGTAGCCCCTTTTGAGAAAGTGTTCTTTCATTGTTTCCATCTGTTGGTTGTATTCAACAATATCACTACATATTCTTCGGACTCGTAAGGCTTGACTTTTTGGGATACTCTTGAGTTGATGTTTAGGATGGCAAGAGGAATAATGTAAGTAAAGGTGGGCGTCTGTAGGTTTGGAGTACAACGATGTCTGTAAAGATCCATCATGAAGTTTGGTTACTGTGGTGTCCAGGAAGTTTATCTTTGTTTCACTGATTTCGTAGGTAAACTTGATGGTTTGATGAAATTGGTTTAGACGCTCCATGAACGCACTAAGTGCATTGCGATGGTGTGTCCAGATTATGAAAATGTCATCTATGTACCGCCACCAAACTAATGGTTTGATGGTCTGTTGGTTTAAAAACTTCTGTTCAAGTTGGTCCATAAAGATAATGGCATAGTTTGGTGCACATTTCGTGCCCATGCTGGTACCTTGTGTTTGTAGGTAAAATTTCCCGTTGAATTCAAAGCAGTTCTTTGTGAGAATTAGGTGTAGGTGTAGGAATCTTAGTAATATCCAAGTGGGCGGCTGAGATTGGTTGTTTGCGTCTAAGGCTTCTTTAGCTGCAAGAATACCGTCCCTTTTACAATTACAAGTACGTATACGTTTCTCGCAAGGACAAGATTTATCAAAAATAAAGTGAATATTGTCAACAAGTTCTTCCAAGCATTTATCAATGTTTTCTGCAGTATTCTCTAATGCATTCAATGAATTTGCAATAAGTGTCCCATTTTCATGCATAGAAAAAGCGGAATTCATCCTTGATTCTTCTGTCCATACTACCGAGTTAGTAGTAGTCAAATTATTACTCTTGTTACAGCAATAACAAATATGAGTATTTGCTTTTAAGGTGCAAAATAACGGCGCGTGGTCAGAATATTCATTAAAAGCTCCAACAATACATTTCTGAATCTGATCTAGATAATTGCTATGAGCCAGAACATAATCAATTGTACTTGTACCTAAAGCATTATAGAACGTAAATTTTTCTTCAATGTCACCGATTGTCCGACCATTTAGAAAACCAGTAGCCTTACACATTTCTAAAAGACGACGCCCAATTTGGTTAACAAAAGCATCTTCCGACTGGCGAACCCCTTCACCAACCTTTTCTTCATACGGTATCACATTATCTATAAACTGATGTAAACTGTCATGTAAAATATCAAATGGAATAAAGTCGGGTCCCTGCCTGTTCTACTGTTAAGATCACCCGTGATAAAAACTTTACCCATGCAGCTATACTCGGCGATTCCATTTTCCAATAGATCAAAAAGATTAACATCATAACTGTCATAAAATGTTGCCCTTACAGGTGGCAGATATACAAAACAGAGATATGTATCAATATTATCAAAAAAGAGCTTACCATCTAGCTGAATCCACAAAATGCTATTCGATACTACCTCTTTCAGGGTTAGCTGAACTTTCAACCTTGGTTTAAATAAACAACATACCACCCCCTTTACATTTACTTCTTTTGAAAGGTGGGAAACAGTCGAAACCCTTGCCATTAACATTATCTAGATCGTTCATCCAACACTCACTAGGAAAAACAATATGTGTTTCATAAACACATTTAGGAACATATCATCTATGATTTTATTGTCTATGCCTCTGTTAACGTTCCAAGACCATATCTTTACAGCTTTGGCGTAGGTATGCTCGTTATCAGATCCCGCACAAGCACCTTGCTTATCCTGAACAATTTTATACCTGGCTCTACGTGGCGGCGGACAACAGGAAGTTGATAAACCTGCTCAATTGGGATTGGATGGCTGACGCGATCTCTTTTGACGACTATCGTCCGTGTTGCGAGGTTCAACAAACTGACCAGGCGATTCCATCCTATGAGGGCTATCGTCACCAGTGTACAGCACACCATCCACAAACATTTTGTCGCGTACAAGTCTTACTTCGATTTTCCGATCGTGAACTTTCCCTTTCTTGATAGTAACATCCTTGCTTCTCCATCCTATGGTGTTTACATGTCGCAGTTGATTCGTTATTCTATGGCTTGCTCTGAATATCGCGATTTTCGTGATAGATGTCGACTGCTGACGATCAAACTTATGGCACAGGGATTCGAGAAATTCAGGTTGATTAAGACTATCGGCAAGTTTTATGGTCGCCATCTTGATATCATCGAGAAATATTCTGTATCTTTGTATGATATGAAGATGTACGTTTTTGAGATTGCTTGTTAGTATGTTTACTTGTTGTGATGACAATGATGACTCGGTTCTCATTTTGAAGATTGATGCTTACTTGGATGTGACCAAGATTTACATGGCGGCTGTCGTCGATGAAGCAGAAGACCCTTACTCTTCCGGAACACCTGGTCTTATTCTCTTTTGTTTTTACGAGAGTCTCTATGTAGATATTTCCTTTGTTCCTATTTTGCCCCTAGTTTAATCAATGTTGAGTTCAGATTATGGTTTTGTTGACGCTTTGGTATTCTCTGATTTTTTTTGTACCACCTCTTCCGTTTTTCCATGACTATAGGATAAAGCTTCCTCCTAATCTCCTCAATGACTTGGGGGAACTGCTCGCGAAATCCGAACATTTTGCCTTTCAGGCAGAAAGCAAGTCTCAACACTTCATGTTGACTCGGATAGATAAAGGGCGCGACTATAGTGCGAGGTTTGTTACCTCGACGTTTACCAAATCGGTGAACATTTCCAAATTCCTGGATGTCATCTATCCAGAGCTCGTTGGCAATAAACTGCCGAATAAAAGCTTCTGTATCCTCACCTTGGGTTTCCTGTAAGTCGGTGAACACTAGATAACATTTCAGTAACCACCTTTAGTTCGATATTCTGGAGCATGATGTCCTCTGTAACCCCGACAGCTTTGTCAAGACTGCTGGTAAGCTTGGCGCTTACTTTACCAATTTCCTCCTTGTTTTTATCAACAGAAATACTGATACGTTCGTACATATCGCTAATAAACTGAGTACTGTCCTTCAGCTCTTGAGTGACCTTGGTCACATCACTGACCTTGAACTCAACCTCTTGAACTTTCGCCGATAGCGACAATAACGATGATTGGACATCGTCTATCTTCTTAACTTGTATTTCAATTGCCTTTAATATAATGTCAATAGTATGAATGAAATCGGCAATAGCGTTGTCATGGAGGGGAGTGCTACCTGGAGAGGCCATATTGTCCGAAAACGTATCCTCGAAGATGACTTGCCTAGCTTGTGTGAGAACAGTTTATAAACAGTCCGCAACCTTGTCAACGGCACCAGTCATATAACACTGTGTGATGCAATAGAGCGTGACGAAATTTTGGCCCTGGGCCCTGTACTTCTGTGTTCAATACTTGGTCATGGTTCAGTACACACAATAACATAGCATGGACAGGAATGAATTTTACAAAACATGTCTCAAGTCCAAGAAATACGCAAGATATTTCAGAATTTCTAAATCATACTTCGCACCCATACTGTTCCAAACTTTATCACTCAATCTTGGACAAACTTCTTATGTAAAACGACCAGAAAACGTCGAAAGTATTATGGACCGATCAAACACGTCTCACGGCATCGCCGCCTTTGTTAGCTCACCTGGCCCGAAGGGCCAAGTGAGCTTATGTGATGGTGCAGCGTCCGTCGTCCGTCCGTCCGTCCTGCGTCCGTCAACTTTTTCCTTTAAACGACTTCTTCTAAAATACTGAAAGGCCCAGGGACATGAAATTTGGCTGGTAGATATCTTGGAAGGAGCTGAACAAAGTTTGCGAAAAAAAATCACTTTGACCTAATTTCAAGGTCACAGGGGTCAAAAATGTGGAAACCTTCAAACAACTTCTTCTAAAATACCGTCAGGCATAGAGACTTCATATTTGACTGGAAGCTTCCTTGGATGAAGCCAAATAAAGTTTGCGAAAAGAAACGACCTTGACCAATATTCAAGGTCACAGTGAGGTAAAATCTATTTTAAACTGTAAACGACTTCTTCTGAAATACAAAAAGCCCTAGAAACATGGTATTTGGCTGAAAGGTTCCTTGGATGAAGCCCGACAAAGTTTGTGAAAAGAAATGACCTTGACCTATATTCAAGGTCACAGAGGTCAAATCTGTTAAAACCTTTAAACGACTTCTTCTGAAGTACCAAAAGCCCTAGAAACGTGTTATTTGGCTGAAAGGTTCCTTGGATGAAGCCCGACAAAGTTTGCGAAAAGAAATTACCTTTACCTATATTCAAGGTCACAAGGGTCAAATCTGTTAAAACCTTTAGACGACTTCTTCTAAAATACCAAAAGCCCTAGAAACATGTTATTTGGCTGAAAGGTTCCTTGGATGAAGCCCTACAAATTATGCGAAAAGAAATGACCTTGACCTATATTCAAGGTCACAAGGGTCAAATCTGTTAAAACCTTTAAATGACTTCTTCTGAAATACCAAAAGCCCTAGAAGCATGATATTTGGCTGAAACGTTCCTTGAATGAAGCCCTACAAACTTTGTGAAAAGAAATGACCATGACTTATATTCAAGATCACAGGGGTCAAATCTGTTTTAACATTCAAACAACTTCTTCTGAAGTACCAAAAGCCCTAGAAACATGTTATTTGGCTGAAAGGTTCCTTGGATGAAGCCCTACAAATTATGCGAAAAGAAATGACCTTGACCTATATTCAAGGTCACAAGGGTCAAATCTGTTAAAACCTTTAAACGACTTCTTCTGAAATACCAAAAGCCCTAGAAGCATGATATTTGGTTGAAACGTTCCTTGGATGAAGCCCTACAAAGTTTGCGAAAAGAAATGACCTTGACTTATATTCAAGGTCACAGGGGTCAAATATGTTTAAACATTCAAACAACTTCTTCTGAAGTACCAAAAGCCCTAGAAACATGTTATTTGGCTGAAAGGTACCTTGGATGAAGCCCGACAAAGTTTGTGAAAAGAAATGACCTTGACCTATATTCAAGGTCACAAGGGTCAAATCTATTAAAACCTTCAAACGACTTCTTCTGAAATACTAAAAGCCCTAGAAGCATGATATTTGGCTGAAACGTTCCTTGGATGAAGCCCGACAAATTTTGTGAAAAGAAATGACCTTGACCTATATTCAAGGTCACAAGGGTCAAATCTATTAAAACCTTCAAACGACTTCTTCTGAAATACTAAAAGCCCTAGAAGCATGATATTTTGCTGAAAGGTTCCTTGGATGAAGCCCGACAGAGTTTGCGAAAAGAAATGACCTTTACCTATATTCAAGGTCACAAGGGTCAAATCTGTGAAAACCTTTAAACGACTTCTTCTGAAATACCAAAAGCCCTAGAAGCATGATATTTGGCTGAAACGTTCCTTGGATGAAGCCCGACAAAGTTTGTGAAAAGAAATGACCTTTACATATATTCAAGGTCACAAGGGTCAAATCTGTTAAAACTTTTAAACGACTTCTTCTGAATTACCAAAAGCCCTAGAAACATGTTATTTGGCTGAAAGGTTCCTTGGATGAAGCCCGACAAAGTTTGTGAAAAGAAATGACCTTGACCTATATTCAAGGTCACAAGGGTCAAATCTGTTAAAACCTTCAAACGACTTCTTCTATAATACCAAAAGCCCTAGAAGCATATTTGGCTGAAAGGTTCCTTGGATGAAGCCTGACAAAGTTTGTGAAAAGAAATTACCTTTACCTATATTCAAGGTCACAGGGGTCAAATCTGTTAAAACCTTTAAACGACTTCTTCTGAAATACCAAAAGCCCTAGAAGCATGATATTTTGCTGAAAGTTTCCTTGTATGAAACCCGGAAAATTTTGCGAAAAGAAATGACCTTGACCTATATTCAAGGTCACAAGGGTCAAATCTGTTAAAACCTTTAAACGACTTCTTCTAAAATACCAAAAGCCCTAGAAGCATATTTGGCTGAAAGGTTCCTTGGATGAAGCCCGACAGAGTTTGCGAAAAGAAATGACCTTGACCTATATTCAAGGTCACAAGGGTCAAATCTGTGAAAACCTTTAAACGACTTCTTCTGAAATACCAAAAGCCCTAGAAGCATGATATTTGGCTGAAAGGTTTCTTGGATGAAGCCCGACAAAGTTTGCGAAAAGAAATGACCTTTACATATATTCAAGGTCACAAGGGTCAAATCTGTTAAAACTTTTAAACGACTTCTTCTGAAATAGCAAAAGCCCTAGAAGCATGATATTTGGCTGAAAGGTTCCTTGGATGAAGCCCGACAAAGTTTGCAAAAAGAAATGACCTTGACCTATATTCAAGGTCACAAGGGTCAAATCTGTTAAAACCTTTAAACGACTTCTTCTGAAATACCAAAAGCCCGAGAAGCATGATATTTGGCTGAAAGGTTCCTTGGATGAAGCACGACAATCTTTGGGAAGGAAAATGATCTTAAATCATATTAAAGGTCACAGTGGTCAAATCAGTGGTTAAAAGCTTTGAGCGACTTCTTCTGATAAACCGAAATGCCTAGAGATATGATATTTGTCTTGTAGCGTCCTGGGATGAAGCCAAACAAAATTTGGAAATGAAAATGATGTTGTCTTATAAGGTCACAGTTGTAAAATATGTTTAAATCTTAAGATGTTCTTCTAAATGTCTTACAGTAAAAGATTTTAAGGGGACTTTAGGGTTGCACTATAATATAAGTCAGAGATTGATACCAGGTGAGCGATGCAGGCCCTTGGGCCTCTTGTTTTTAGTATAACGGTGGTGTCATATACTAAAACGAAGGTCACATGCTAGAACGGGAGGGCCACACTCTATAATGGCGGTCAAACTCTTTGTCGGGAATGTGTTCCCCACTCACCAACTAACTTCATATTCATATGTATCCCATCAGTATTAAAAAGCATCCTTACGATTTAAATTTCGTTTGAAAGAAAATATTTGTTGCTTGATAAAATGCAAAACTTTCCCGTGCTTGTCTAAGCCTCCCCAATTTTAATGGAATTTCTTTCAAATTTCACAAATAAAGAAGTCCGTTAAGATTATAGTTTGATCCAATGGAAAATAAATCGCTGAATGGTTTTGGATTTAAGCTGTTATGGTGTTTTTAGGTCATCTGACCCGAAGGGTCAGGATGACCTATAGCCATCATGCTCCGTCCGCCGTGCGCCGTCCGTAAACTTTTCACATTTTAAACTTCTTTTAAGTTCCACCAGTGGGATTGCACTGAAACTTGACAGAAATGATCCTGAGATGGTCCCGACAAAGTGTTCTTATTTTTCGGGCCGGTCAGAAATCCAAGATGGCCGCCATTTTGAAAACACATTTTAAACTTCTTCTCAAGTTCCACCAGTGGGATTGCACTGAAACTTGACAGAAATGATCCTGAGATGGTCCCGACAAAGTGTTCTTATTTTTCGAGCCGGTCAGAAATCCAAGATGGCCGCCATTTTGAAAACACATTTTAAACTTCTTCTCAAGTTCCACCAGTGGGATTGCACTGAAACTTGACAGAAATGATCCTGACATTGTCTTGACCAAGTGTTCTTATTTTTCGGGCCGGTCAGAAATCCAAGATGGCCGCCTTTTTGAAAACACATTTTAAACTTCTTCTCAAGTTCCACCAGTGGGATTGCACTGAAACTTGACAGAAATGATCCTGACATCGTATTGACAAAGTGTTCTTATTTTTCGGGCCGGTCAGAAATCCAAGATGGCCGTCATGACCGCCATTTTGAAAACACACTTTAAACTTCTTCTGAAGTTCCACCAGTGGGATTGCACTGAAACTTGACAGAAATGATCCTGAGATGGTCCCGACCAAATGTTCTTATTTTTCGGGCCGGTCAGAAATCCAAGATGGCCGCCATTTTGAAAACACATTTTAAACTTCTTCTCAAGTTCCACCAGTGGGATTGCACTGAAACTTGACAGAAATGATCCTGAGATGGTCCCGACCAGGTGTTCTTATTTTTCGGGCCGGTCAGAAATCCAAGATGGCCGCCATTTTGAAAACACATTTTAAACTTCTTCTCAAGTTCCACCAGTGGGATTGCACTGAAACTTGACAAAAATGATCCTGAGATGGTCCCGACCAAGTGTTCTTATTTTTCGGGCCGGTCAGAAATCCAAGATGGCCGCCATTTTGAAAACACATTTTAAACTTCTTCTCAAGTTCCACCAGTGGGATTGCACTGAAACTTGACAGAAATGATCCTGACATCGTCTTGACCAAGTGTTCTTTTTTTTCGGGCCGGTCAGAAATCCAAGATGGCCGCCATTTTGAAAACATATTTTAAACTTATTCTCAAGTTCCACCAGTGGGATTGCACTGAAACTTCACAGAAATGATCCTGACATCGTCTTGACAAAGTGTTCTTATTTATCGGGCCAGTCAGAAATCCAAGATGGCCGCCATTTTGAAAACACATTTTAAACTTCTTCTCAAGTTCCACCAGTGGGATTGCACTGAAACTTGACAGAAATGATCCTGAGATGGTCCCGACCAAGTGTTCTTATTTTTCGGGCCGGTCAGAAATCCAAGATGGCCGCCATTTTGAAAACACATTTTAAACTTCTTCTCAAGTTCCACCAGTGGGATTGCACTGAAACTTGACAGAAATGATCCTGACATCGTCTTGACCAAGTGTTCTTTTTTTTCGGGCCGGTCAGAAATCCAAGATGGCCGCCATTTTGAAAACATATTTTAAACTTATTCTCAAGTTCCACCAGTGGGATTGCACTGAAACTTCACAGAAATGATCCTGACATCGTCTTGACAAAGTGTTCTTATTTATCGGGCCAGTCAGAAATCCAAGATGGCCGCCATGACCGCCATTTTGAAAACATATTTTAAACTTCTTCTCAAGTTCAACCAGTGGGATTGCACTGAAACTTGACAGAAATGATCCTGAGATGGTCCCGACCAAATGTTCTAATTATTGGGGATGGTCAGAAATCCAAGATTGCCGCCATGACCGCCATTTTGAAAACACATTTTAAACTTTAGTTCTCAAGTTCCACTGCCATCTTGAAAAACACAGTTTAACTTTATCTAGATTTGGATCTTCGAATAGAAGGTGTTCCATAGAAATTTCGTTATACCAGTAAAGAGATTGGAGCATTAGGTTACGGGACTGATCAAAGTTTTTACAGTACAGCAAGAAATGGGAAGAGTCGTCCGAATTATGTCCGAAGTCGCAAGAAGAGTCGTCTCGAAGATGAGTTTTATAAAGGTCGAAATGTAAAGGGCTGCTGCGATTCCGTTGTGACAGTATAAGATATTAATTTTTCTATGGCCATATTCGAGAAAGCATTTAATATGAGAAGGTATGGTGTTTTGAAGTTGAAGAAGAGTTTTGAATTGTTTGATGGAATCGGATGTCTTTGTTTCTGTTGGTAGGGGCCATGACAGTGTTCTATCGGGCCGTGCCGTCACTTCAATGATATCGAGCATTGATACGGGCACAGATAGTATACAGGATGTGGTAAGTGTTGCTTGTTGAATTTATAGTTATATGTTATTAATCAGATGGGTTTTCTAATGTTTGTTTACATTTGGAATGCTATTCATACATTGTTGAATATGCGGTTCAATCATGCATATCGATTTAAATTGTGTAATTGTTAGAAATATTATTATGCATATATTAGAAGTCACTAGTATTGAATTGAATTGGATTTATTTACTGTCTATATCATATCTAGAATATATTGAACTGATTATTTGGATATTTAGGGTATTTTATCTTTGAATCAACTTAGTTATTAGCAGTGAATGGAAATGTGTGAAAGTGTGGATGTGTTGATTAAAAGTGATTGTGTATTTTACAGCAAATAAATGCGGGCCAGGGGTTGACCGAGTTGGACAGGACCAGTAACACCGATATACAGATGACGTGATGACTATTGCCAGGTAAAACCTACCAAGTTGCCGTTGTTGCAGTACTTCGCCTTCGACATGGTGGTGACTTGCAAGGTGCAAGTCTTGGGGGATCCAGAGTGAAGCCTAGATTTCAGCCACTTACTAGTACGGCTGTGCTGACAGACTGTTTGTAAGAGTCTGTAGATTTTTGATATCCTGTTCCGTTTGGAAACCGGGTTATTGAAGACAGACAATTATCACCGGAGATATACAGTTACCAAGGGGGACATTCGTCAGACCTAGTTCTCTATGGGAGTTGCAGCACGTGGAAGAGGCCCTGAAAAATGACTCTTGTGATCTGTGAGAAAGCTGTGTGGTTGTTGGGAGTGTGTATGATATGTTACTAAATTGTGTATGTTTTGTATTTTGTTTAGTATTGTATATTTAAATCTTTAATTTTGTTGAATCTAACGCTATTGAATTTGCTTTTCCCTTAATCGAGATTAACCGCGTTCATCCCACGTTTACAAACGCCATGGGACAAGTTTGCCGCATGTCGCCTATTCAGTTTGACAGAAGGGGCCGTAAGGAAGGGGACCCGTAATGCATACGGCTGATGAAACAGAGACAAAGACCATGCATAAACTTATTGAATCACATTCACATTAAAAATCAGACATTAATTGCACACTTAACGATATTCAAATTAAGAAATATTTGTCGGTATCTCGGCATCATTTATCGACACCAGGAATTATCTATATTATATATCCTGAGCGAGACCGGTACACGTGGGTATGGAATACGGTCACGGTGAAAACCTGTATATATGTTAAACAGAAAAAAAGTTATATTCACGAATCCTCCTTTTCAGATGATTTCATGAAAGGTGTGAAAAGTACAAAAATAAAATGATTTGAAATGTTTGCATTTTTTTTTACAACTCAACTCAATGTCTATAGGATTTTTCCATACTATCTATTGTACATGCATACTCATCTAAAATCTATCCAACATCCATGCACTCATATTACGCACCACACATTAAACATGACTACATGTAAAATCAGATTTGGAACTGTGGAGAAACTTATAACTACAGTACCCGTTATGAATATGTAATGATAGTTCCGTTTTCTTTTTACATCTTTTTATCGTCTTGTGAAGGGACGTTTACAACTCCAGACATGGGACATGCATATTGTATATGATTTTTTCTTTTATTATTTTTTTCCGTTATGTATATATCAATACCGGATCGTAACCCAATACTATTTGTACCTTCCCTAATTTATAGATAAGGAATGAAAATCACTTTTTTTCCCGCGTGAAGATATAACATATTTTTTGTATCCCCTTTGTCAAAATTTAAGCCATATTTACCTCGGTCGCACGTTCCATTTTACATCGCAACTAAACGACTTTCTCCGATACGTTATATCTTGTATGTGAAAAGGTCTTTCTATTCAGCAATATGATTAAATCATACTGTTTTACTGGAACATGATATAGTATTAGAGGAATATTATCAATTGACTAAAATTTAAACTAGTTATTGGTACTACTAATACGTCAAAACTCAGGTGACAGATAAGGCCCGTTGGCCTCTTGTCTAGATTTTCAACGATGTTTAAATGTTGCATAATCCAGTTGAATATGATATACTCTAAACATAAAGAGCAACTTTCACAGATTGTATCCCTATTAAAGATAAAATATATACAAGATTGCATATACATGTCACCGCGTATAGAGATTCTGTATCTAATACTTAAGAACATGTACATATTTTATAATATAATTTTGAAAACAGATGTATAGAAAATTTGCCAATCATTGTGAAGTGAGTGTATTGCGTGGGTACATGTGAAATCCAACACAGCGATCATAGATGTTTATAGACAAGTATCACGCGCAAACCGTCTTTGGCCTTACTTTGAACTCTGATGCCAAATAAAAGAGTAAAACTGTAAGTTACAACTGTGAAATCAACTCACAGACTGTTACAAAATTGTGTACAAGTTTGAAAAATTAGCAGACAAGAATTGTTCTCGTTTGTAGAAGGAGATCCAAAATTTCAATTGAAGTCATGGCGTTTCTTCTTTTGTTAAGAAAGGTGAAGATAGATACACCAGACAATTTAGGATACACCGCCCTGATGCAGACTGCCAGGACAGGAAATGTAAAGTAAGTTGTTGCTACTACATTGTATGTAGTTAATCCTTTGTGTGAACAAGTGTTAACAGTTATTGATAAATATTGGTAGAAATCGCTCAAGTGTACATTCGTGTCATGTTGTATACAGAACATTCTTGATATTTCTACAAGACCATTCAAGATACTTAAAAGTATATCAGTGCACTGTTCTTTTACTCTGCCTTGAACTACATTATCATTTTGTGGTACATTGCAATTGGCATTCCCCCCATCAGTGAGGAGAAGTGAGTACATTTGCTATGATTAATTAAGGATACATTGGTTGTTGAATTTCATTTACTATTTGTTACTGTAAACGTACTTTGTCGGACGCAATCAAATTTTAGTGCATTGTCAGATTTTGCACATAGCGCAATGAGAAATTCGCGCATCATTGGTAATTATATCAGAAGCATATATGAACTCGAATTAGTGCAATCATATTTTAGCACGATACTTTCAGTGCGAAACGCGCTAAGATAAGATTACCGCGAAAAAGGGACGTTTACAGCATTTGATGGTAAAACAATATTTAAATTTTAAAGATTGAATGGAGGGATTTGCGGCAATTATTACATCTTTTCAATGAAAATACGTACTTTTGTGTTTAGGTATAGAGTTTCTTTTAATCTCATCTAAAATTATTTCTTTAATTATTTTTTAACCTGTTAAGTGTTACTTATCTGAAATAAATGAAAGTGATTCCGGAGAGGACTTGTTATCATCAACGGTTTTGTGCTTTTTGTAACATGTATTTTTAATTCTTATTTTCAATTGACAAGATAAAGGGGAAGTTCATGAATCAGATGAATTAGGTAGGAAATGGGAGGGTGGGGAAAGTGTTCTTCAAAAGATCAAATATATATGTACATATTTTTTTTATCCTTTTGCTCTTTTAGAAATTTGAGAAGTGTATCGTTAGGTCCTTATCTGACTGGGCCACTTGTCGTTATTCATAATAATTTTTCATTGTGTAATTAAATCTGTGTTTAATAATATGGTAGGTTAAACATAGGAAGTGTTAATTGTAGGGGAGTGCCCTCTGACCAACTAGAAGATTTGTACCTCATGGTTTTTCACGGCTTGTATGTCTTTCACACTGTTTACAATAAAGCGCCAGCATGAGCAATGTCTTCGAGGAATATTGTTGGAATTTGATAGCAGTCAAGTATCTGGACTCGTTTGAAGGCTTTCCCTGCAAAATTTGACCTGTACAAAAATAAATGAAAAAAAAATCAAGATTTAACATAATTCTTTTAACTTTCACAGTGCTATGAACGGTCACCCGTTACATCCATATTGAATGAAGCCCACTAGGGCTTCATGCTGAATATGGATGTAACAGCTGACATTTCATAGCACTATACAAGTTAAGAAAATGACTTTCAATTCATATATTTACATTTTTACTATAGAACAATTGCTTAACTTAATTTATATTTTTTTTCCAATTAATAGTTTATTACCTGCGTTTGTATATGTGTCGTCATTTAAACGACATTGGCGGAACAGCCCAGCTTGAAGAAAATTGGCGCCAATGATAATATTTAGTCATTTGAGCGTTTTACGCAAGGGCATTCCCCATGCTATTCGAAGCGGCGCGACAAGACTCATTGAACAAGCTTGATATATGACGTCATAATTAAACCAAGTGCTACGTCACCAGAACCATTGCTTTCATAGTTTTATAAAAGGCATTTTTGCTGCTAATGTTCATATAGTGGGTTGCAGCGCAAATGTAAATATATTTATATACAGACTCGTAGTTGTTCAATAATATAATATGAAAAATATTTTTTCAAGAGTATTTATAATTCTTATTCATTTTCTTATTTTCAGAGATAATATATAGTTGTATTCTTGACAACACTCTATATGTATGTTACATGCTATAGTGTAGGAGAACGGTGGCGAAGCTCAACAGACAAGGAATATACATCTATACAGTTTATTTACACAAAAATACACTATACACATACAGATGATTATACGTACACCACATTCACTCATTCACGCCAATGAATATTTACAATGAAACCACACTATCTATCTATAAAGTTCATGGCCTGCCCCGATGATGTAGTCTGCTGTCATCCCACTCTGAAAGTCTTTTCCACATGAAATATGACACAGTCCTGAATGACGTCACTGTCATAGACCATTAACATCCGGGTCCACAGGTTCTACCCAGTATCATCTGCTGATGACTCCTGTACCTCTACAGGTATCACAACCCAAGCTGTAGCCGCAGCTTCACACAGCTTTTTGTCCATAAAATGGTGTCACTCCGACCCCTGCGTGCTTACAGGCGCACCCATGTTGCAGGCAATCTGGCGTGTGTATATCTAATATGTGGAACCAATGTCGTGTTGGTTGTCTTATCCACAGTCCACCTTAGGCCATGTCTCCAAGTTGGAACCAGTACAGATGTACACGAAAAATAATAATAATATACTTGTACACACTACTTTCAAAACTATCACACTTTATCTTAAATGATCAACCTATATATAATGATATATGGTATAACATTATATATAGAAAACATACTATCATGATATAACACAATATATGATAAGGATTACAGCTATATCATTATATAGAAAATATACTACCATGATATAACACTATATATGATATGCCTATGTCACATATATCAATACAAAAAGGACTATAAATTATAAAGTAATTAACATACCTAACTATATATAACAGCCGATAAATCACTAAATATGATACTAATTAATAGATGGAATACTATTAGCAATATCGACATGATACATCATAGCAATCGGCTTTATATTACTTAATTAATACACACGAGTTACTAATGATGTTATTTTACCCTGTAACATACGTACACACGCCTTAGCGAGTGAACATCGTAAGCGTAAACATGATACGCATGAGTGACGCGCACCCGTACCTAGCCTACCTATACAATGCATGCACATTTTAGGCCTTCGTTAAATGACACTCGTCTCGACCCAGCAATGGCTATCGACTGTGTGTGAACCGTACTCACCTGGTCAGTCTAATTTCACTACTATACTTACCCTTTAATAGCGGAACGAATTATAAATACCATAAAATACAATAATAACAGTCATATACCTTTATAATACTAATATGCTTCGTGACAAAATCCCCCTATTCCAAGAAAGTGTTTTCACTTTTCACATACACGATGCATATTCCAGGAAAAACAGAATCCTCACTATGTACACATCTAAGTCCGACTGAGGTAATCGGCACCTATGTTGTCCTTTCCTTTGATTGCAACGATCCGGAATCGATACGGCTGTAGAAGAAGTGCCCATCTCATCAACCTTCCATTGGTTGTCTTAGAACGCTGAAGATAAATGAGTGGTTGATGATCTGTTTCTAGGACGAATTCTTTGCCGTACAAATATTGCTCAAACTTTTGGATGGCCCAAACTATAGCAAGGCATTCCTTTTCTACCACTGCATAAGCCCGTTCTCTAGGAAGTAACTTTCTGCTAGCATACGCAACTGGTAGTTTCTCATCAGTTTCCACGTGCAGCAATACCGCTCCGATCCCGGTATCGGATGCATCTGTCCTAAGTATGAATTCTTGACTCAGATCTGGTAACTCAGTATCGGCTTGGCTTTCACCGATTTCTTCAGAGTGACGAATGCTTTCTCATGAGACTCTCCCCATTCCAAATTAGGAAGTCCTTTCCTTGTCAACTCAGTAAGTGGTACCGCAATGACAGCGAAGTTTGCGATAAACTTTCTATAGAAGCCTACCAATCCTAGGAAAGATCTAAGTTGAGTCTTTGTCTCTGGTCGTTGAGCATCTTCGATTGCCTTGATTTTTTGTGGTTGAGGTTCTAATCGCACATCTCCAACAACATGACCAAAGCATTCCAAAGACTTGAACCCAACAAAACGCTTTAATTTAATCAGATTGGTGACATCTACCAATTGATTATCTTAAGTAGGTCATAAAAAATATCCCAAGTGCTTTTGCAGCAATATACATGTATACACTGGTACTCTCGAGATCACTTCTATTAAACTCAAGGTATCGATTTATATTTTTAAAAAATACAAGGAGGGTGGGTGTCCTGTTCTCCTTATCCTAAAGGAACAAGTCTCTTCTTAAAGAATAATAAAAAGTTTGACCTCTATCTATATAACTTACCTGTAAAGTGTTCTGTATTATCCATTAAAGGTGGTGTATTTTGTCAGGCTGCAAAAACCTTCACTCATCAGTACCGAAACTGTTGATCGTTAGATGCATGGATCCACCGAGTTGTTTGTCACTAGACAGTCTGGAGAAACGACATCTTTGTCTCTTTCAATGAAAATAAATAAGAGAATAACAAAATCATA
Source organism: Mimachlamys varia (assembly GCA_947623455.1). Lineage (NCBI taxonomy): Eukaryota > Metazoa > Mollusca > Bivalvia > Pectinida > Pectinidae > Mimachlamys > Mimachlamys varia. The sequence goes on from OX392540.1 coordinate 34,294,547, forward strand.
ATCAAAACTCAGAAGTACAAGAGAATGAGACCAGGTGTTCCGGAAGAGTAAGCGTCTTCTGCTTCATCGACGACACTCGCCATGTAAATCTTTGTCACATCCATGTAAACATCAAGTTCTCAAAATGAGAACCGAGTATAATTGTCAATCACAACACACTCATGAGCATACTCAAAAAGTCAATCTTCATATCATTTAAAGATACAGAAAAATTCTCAATGAGACAAAAGTGGCGACCATAAAACTTGCCAATAGTTCTGATCAACCTGAATTTCTCGAATACTTGTGCTGTTATTTTGTGTGTCAGCAGTCGACATCGATCACGAAAATTACGACATTAAGTTCTGTGAGACTAAGATGATGTACCGATACAAGGCACAACATGTAAAGTGGTAGGAGTAACCATTTTGTTCAATAACTCTTTGCTTAACAAATCTAAAACAAAACCGACAAGTCAAAGAAAATGGAATGATATTTTGCTAGTAAATATGCTGATGAGGCATGGCAAGCATTTTACTTTTCATAGGCTTCTACTGATAAAACTAAATTTCAAAATGTTCAGTTTGAAATATTACATAATAACCCGTATAAAAATGTAAAATTGAGTTAACTAAGTGAAATAGAAAGATGTACATTCTGTGAAAATGGAAGACATTTATTTATTATCCCTATTGTTTTATCAAACATGGTATAGAATAATGTTTGGGGTGTGTATTGATGGATTTGATTATGAGGTTATTTTTTTTATCGCTTCTGGTGAAGTTTTTCATGTTATTGGAAGCAAAGGGAGACTATCCCGTCAAATGATGCTAGTAAATTGTACTTATACTATCATCAGAAAATAGTAAATTTGGGTCTTTACTCTTATAATTATGTGAAAAGGGACAAAATTACGAAAAAAATTATTATAGAAATTGTTCCATACAGACTGAAATAAACATAGTTACAAAAAGAAATACTGTACATGTATTAATACATAACAAGCTAAGTATTATTTCATAACAACATTGTACTTGTTTTGCACTTTTTTAATAATTGTACTATTAAAGTATTAGTATGTTTTATGAGAACAACTTTTACAGTTGTATTATGTATACATTAATTTTAATTATATTAACATACAAAACGGTACTTGAATTTCACGTTTTCAATAACTGTACTTCAAAAGCTATGAATATTACTTTGTTACACATGTACACACAATTCCACTTTCTTAAAGAGGCATCACGGTAAAACTATATTTTTTTATGCTTATTTAGAATTATTGTATACATGAATTAAACGTATAATCTTGTGGAAAATTAATGGCCGATTTACGCTGAAAGATGTTCCCAAAAACTTCAATTAATAATTGAAAAAGGGAATCACTATTCGTTGATCAACGATTTGGACATGTAAATTTTTTTTCGTCACATATGATAACGCATGCGCATAACAAGCTACATCGGTAAACAAAAAATGGCGATCCGCGTGACCTACATGTAACTACCAAGCGAAAAGTGGTCGTATGGTCAAACTTCAACGTAATGATTATATTACAGAAGCATAATGAGGGATGGGAAGTATTCAAGGGAGAAACTAACAGCCAAATTGTTTGCATGTTACAGTTTTCTTCTGGATAGCCGGTGACACAGTTTTGATTTGGTTTTGGGGCCTCCCAAGGGATAACTCTTTCATTCCTCTGTTACATGAAATGCGTGTGTAAAACTTAAAAGCGTGTTTTGCAATATTCCCTTTATAATATTTCAGTAAAACGGCATAATTGAATTATATTGCTGAAGAGAAAGACCTTTTCACATACAAGAAAACCGTATGGGGGGTGGGGGGGGGGGGGGGGTGGAGGAAGAGGTTACGTTGTAAAACGTCGGTATAGGTGCGATTGAGTTTAATGTATAATTACATACAGATTCAATTTGGACAAAATGAATAAATTTATGTCAGCCTGTGCGGATAAAAAATGCTTGTCATACCTAATCTATAAAATACGGATTGTACAAATCGTATCGGGTTTGGACCCGGTAGTGAATTTGATATGAATCAAAATATATGCAATATATAAGTGAAGTCATTAATTTATAAAAAAAAATCATATACATGTATGTCCCATGTCTGCAGTTGTGTTGAAAATGTTAACGAACCTTTAAATTTACATTAAAATAAAAGTAAAATGAAAACGGAGCTGTCATAACATATACAAATGGATTAAGTATTGGACAATTATCTTCTCGACAAGTTCCAAATTTGATATATATATTATACATGTGTTCTACTTGTTTATTGCGTGGTGCGTCATATGAGTGCACGGACTTCCCTGATACATAATTGTAAGTGTTAAAGTATGTTGACGCTGAAAGTTGGATAGATTTTAGATGAATATATAGATAGTCTGGAAAAAAATCTTCAAGACATCGAGTTGTATAAAAAAATCGGAATCATTTCATTTTATTTTTGTACTTTAAAATGCATGCACACCTTTTGTGAAATGGTTCTAAATGAGGATTCGTGAAGATAACTTTTTACAGAAATTAAGGTTTGCCCTATGGTTGTCATCGTCGGAAACCCACATGACACTGTTAAACGTACAATGTAAGAGTGCAGTCTGGCGATGCATGGTTGTATCCTGTTTCAGTCAGGTACTGATGTCGATAAATGATGCATAGATGTCGACATAAATTTCTTCATATGATTATCGTGTGTAATTAACGTCTGATTATTAATGTGAATATGATTCAAAAAATGTATACACGGATTGTGTGTCTGGTTCATCATCGGACCTATACATTACGCGTCCCCTCCCTTTGGGCCCCTCGTCGACTTGCGACAAAATAGTCACCTGATTGACGCGTGATCAGCGCTATTTTTATCAGGCTTTCCCGAGGAATGCAATTTTTCAAGTGGCTAATAAACACATTTTGAGTGGACTTTGAATATTGAAATAACAGGAAAATGTATCTGGTAGTGCAGACAGCATGTACATTCAAGAACTTCATTGTAGACTTCCCCGGGATGCCCCTTTAATAACTGAACTGTTAATTATAATGATGTAATAATAGAGTATAAACAAGTTCATACAAAACTGCATTTTAATCCATCATCAGCTGATATGCTATTCAAATCACCTTGCGACCGTGGTCCGTCCTTTAAACAATTCTTGTTATAGATATTTCTTAAGAAGTATTGGATGGATCATATTCAAATTTTATCTGAAAGTTCCCCTTTGTGCCTAGTTGTGCATAGTATATTTCAGTCTGATAAACAATTTTGTTGACAGGCGGCCATCTTGGATTTGTAAATAGTTTGGTGTTAATATTTCTTGAGGAGAGCTGGATGGATCATCATCTGATTTCATATGTGCATGCCTTGGTGCCTAGGTATGCATAGTGCATTTCGGTCAGATTCCACAAACAATATGGCCGACATTTAGTTTTTTTCGTGGCGCTTAGATCAAAAACTTGACATTTAAAAGTTATCGTAATTTCTAGAGAAATACTGAATGGATCGTTTTCAAATTGTATTTTCTCCTTTGTGCTTAGTAGTGTCCTTCTGATTTTTGGACTGATCAGAAGAAAACACAATGGCTGACAGACGGTGATCATTTCATATTGCTTAATCTTAAGAGGAATTCTCTAATTTTATAGGATTAAAATCAGATACATGTAGGAGAAAAGAAGGGAAAAATTCTAAATTTAAGAACAAATATAGATCGTCTATGATGGGCGCCAAAATCCTTCTGGTATATCTTGTCTATGAAAGTACCAATCATGGTACATTGGATTTGGATATATGCATGTATAAAATGCCTTTCCAAATGTATATTTAAGGATTAACTTTCTATATTGTTTAGGTTATCGGGGGATAACTACAATGGAACACGGGTAAAGCCGGTTATGTATAATTTACCCCTTTTCCGTTATAGTTATCCCCGATAACCTAAACAAAATAGAAAGTTTATCCTTATAATTACAGTATATTTCTGTAAAATGTTAGTTACTATCTTGTCCATTATAGTCTCATCTTCGGCCACGTTTATTGGTGATGACGTCACACAATTGAGTTTCAAACAAAAGGATCTGCATAGCTCCACCCATATGTATTGTTGTGGACGTCATATAAATTTGGCACGTGTTTGAGTAGTTATCAGGTGATAATGATAGTCTGTGGAACAATGGTTATCGAGCAAATGTCATTGTAGACTGTAAATATATGTGATTAAATAAACATATATATATCCATTTCATTTTAAAATGATAAAACTGTTGATTTTTCAGTGACAGGTTATTAAGAAGCCTGTACTATACTGTATGTGTAAAAATCCTCATACCTGTCGTTGCCCTCCTTCATTTAAAGGGAGACTCCCTCTTTATTACCGAAATAACAGTCTTCCTCGAAAATCTTCATTCGATTCCAGACTCACAACCAAGTTTAAATCTGCACCCTATGGCCAAATGATCCTCTCTGTACTGTTGGGAGTTAAATTATCATAGCAGGCATGTCAGAATCAAAATGGAGATTTTTAGCTCGTCTGCCAAAAGGGAAAATGAGCTAATGGCTGGTTTGGGCATCCGCTGCCCTTTTGTCTCTCATTCCACATCGTAATTGTATTTCAAATGACTTCTCGAGTTCAAGTGTGTTAAAATCTTCTAACAGTTTTATTTCAATAATATGACGGCTTAAATGCCAGGGAGGTCAAATGTGTTTAAAATGTCCAAACAATTTTTCAATAAACAAAAGGCCTAGGGTATTGATTTAAGGGCATGTAATTAGCTGGAATGAAGGGCTATCAAATTTGTTCAAATAAATTATGGCCACATGAGTAAAATATGTTTAGAATTTTTAACTTCTTCTTTTCAATAACCAATAGGCCCTGAGTTATTTCATTTGCGTGATAACAAGTGTTTAAAGTTGGCCTTCAAGTACTTAAGTGACAAAGTTAAAGTAATTCAGGCCCATTGAGCTTTTTTGTCAACTTTATGGAATGATTAAGTTAGGAGATTACCCTGATATATATATTTATATATAATATTTATGATATTGCAGTTCATTTTCGTTTTTAATTCAATTTTTACCCGTTGTATTTACATTGTAGAAAGACAGAACTGATGTTAAACCTTGGTGCCGACGTAAATTTGAAGAACGAGTCCGGTAAAACAGCGTGAGTATGTTGACAAATATATCTATAGAAAATAGATTTGCAACCGTAACTGAATAAATTACATGTACAATATTCAAAGCAAATCACATTTACACAATCTTCATCTCCTTTGACGCTTTGGTATTCTCTGATTTGTATTTTCTTCAAGGGATAAAAATATGTTTAAAATCAACTCAATCTGATTAAAATAATATCTTGATATCCGCGCCGCTCCGTTTACTTCTCTCCGCTGCGTTAAGATCTGAGAAAATCCCATAGGGGGTCATGTCCCGATGACCTTTTGCATTCGCCAATCAAATTACTACTTCAAGAATCTTGACGGTGAAATTTTGAGGCGACAAAGCTTGCATAATCGCATTTGTCCGTTTAGTCATTTCGTCACCAAAAAATGTATGTAGAATAATGTTACGAAATGACATGCTGCAAGATGACAGGTCATTGGAAGATTATTTTAGTGTTAAGTAAAAAGATAACAAAGGTTATCTGAACGTGACCTCTTATGGGATGTTGTCAGATCCTGGTAAAACGGAGTGAGAACAAGGATCAGAACAAGGATCTGTATTTTAATCAAATTAATACTTAATAACGTACTGTTTCATGAAGAGGGATCAACTTTCTCTTTTTAATGATAAAAAACCTGCAGGGCCTGATGATATGATACCCAAAGGCATTAAACTACTTTCACCGTCAATAGTAGTTCCTATCACTATATTATATAGTAAAACCATGTCAGATGGTTCTATTCCTCTGTCTTGGAAATTAGCTAACATCAATGCTATATATAAAGGCAAAGGTGATGGTTTTGAATTATCGTTCAATCTCCATCACATCTTGTTTAAAGCAAAATGTTGGAAACAATCTTTTTAAACATTTACATAATCATTTATAAGAGTTTGAACTATTATCAAAGAATCAGTCTAGATTTATGCCAGGAGATTCAACTGTTTATCAACTATTATCAATGTATAACAAAATTAGTAATAAATTAGACAAAGGTTTGGGAATTAGATCAATATTTTCTGATTTGAGCAAAGCATTCGATCGTGTTTTGCATCCTTGCTTGTTATTTAAACTGGAAATGTATGGTATTGAAGGTAAGTTACTTAACTGGTTTAAGGATTACGTAACTAACCGTAAACATGGGTAAGTGCCGGTGGCACCCCCAGGGTTCAGTCCTCTATCCTTTTTTATTTCTGATTTATATTAATGATATTGTAGAATGTATAACTAATGAACTAATTACTTTTAATCCTTTTAAGACCGAATCAGTCTGTCTGTTACATTTAGTTTAGTTTAGTTACTAAGTTATATTTAGTAGAAAAGGAGATATAGTATGTCCTGACATTATTTTTCAAAATGAAATTGTACAAAAGGTATCAAAGCAAAAACATATTGGCTTATTTTTGTCCGAAGATGTAAAATGGCATTATCATATTAACTGTATGTATACCAAAGCCTCCAAACGTGTAAACTTATTGAAATTTGTTAAATATAAAATGAGCTACAAATAGACTCTAACTCCCACATTTGTATACATGTATATTTCTTAATATGGTTACTTGTTTATCTTTTTCCTTTTCTCACTCAACCAGTGAAAACCCATTCAGTTATCGATCAGCAATCCATTAAGAAATCACCAATTTACCTGATGTATGACTTTCACTGGCTTTTTCTTACCCTATGAAGCAACCCCAACCCCCCCCCCCCCCCCCACTCTCATAACCTCCCAATAAATAATTCCTCACCATCTCTATATCTGTTATAGGTATGTTACTGAAAAGTCCTAGAAGGACGAAACAGCTGTATGGTGCAATTTAATTCCTTTTTTTCGGCATACTGTTTCTATAATTAAATTTAAAAGGTGCAGCACATGTGTGTGTTACGTCATCTTTTGTATTTTATGTTTTATATTATGTAATGACTAGCATATACTAGGAAGGACAACCATAGTTTAGCGGAGTAATACTAATTGTATTTTTCTACTTACACAATGCTGTTAATTATTAATACATTCAAAATTTTAAACGTTCCATATCTCACTCAATATTCACTGGTATCTCCATTTAAGATTAAATGATTTAATATATGTAAATTAGTGACACTCTGCTAGCTATATCTCTTCAAAATATTGCGTTTCTTAAATCTCATATATACTTAACTTTAAATGCTGTATCCATGGCTAGTACCTAAAACTTATCAGCAGACGGACACACATACTACCTGTACTTTATTGATGTACTTGATGTATTCAGGCTAATGTTGGCCTGCTTTGCTGGTCAAAAGGACACAGTTAAACTGCTGCGTGAATACGGTGCACGATACGACGACTTTGATAACGTTGGAACAACAGCAATGCACTGGGCTGTGGATGGGGGCAGTACGTCACTCATAGATTGGATGATTGCGGACGGCGCTGACCCAAACATCTGTGACAAACACTGCAGTTGGACACCTCTCCACCGATGTGGTCAGTTTAACAGCATACATGTGTATTACTTGTTTACTTTTGGCATTTTCCTCCATTCTAATAATTAGGGATGTAGGACAGCAGTGTCGGCTGAACATTTAGTTGCACAATAAATAATGTTGTACTGATGATTTAGTAGCACAATAAATAATGTTGTACTGATGATTTAGTAGCACAACAAATACTGGTGATATAGTAGCACAACAAATAATGTTGTACTGATGATTTAGTAGCACAATAAGTAATGTTGAACTGATAATTTAGTAACACAACAAATAGTGTTGTACTGATGATTTAGTAGCACAATAAATAATGTTGTACTGATAATTTAGTAACACAACAAAAAATGTTGTACTGATAATTTAGTAACACAACAAATAGTGTTGTACTGATAATTTAGTAACACAACAAATAGTGTTGTACTGATAATTTAGTAACACAACAAATACTGTTGTACTGATAATTTAGTAACACAACAAATACTGTTGTACTGATAATTTAGTAACACAACAAATAGTGTTGTACTGATGATTTAGTAGCACAACAAATAATGTTGTACTGATGATTTAGTAGCACAACAAATACTGTTGTACTGATGATTTAGTAGCACAACAAATACTGTTGTACTGATGATTTAGTAGCACAACAAATAATGTTGTACTGATGATTTGGTAACAACAAATAATGTTGTACTGACTATTTGGTAACACAACGAATAATGTTGTGCTGATGATTTGATTACAACAAAAAATGTTGTACTGATGATTTGGTAACAACATATAATGTTGTACTGGTGATTTAGTGACACAACAAATATACTGTCGTGCTGGTGATTTAGTGACACAACAAATATACTGTTGTACTGAATATTTAGTAACACAACAAATACTGTTGTGCTGCTGATTTAGTAACACAACAAATAATGTTGTAATGATGATTTGGTAAGAACAACTGTGGTTGTACAGATGATTTGGTAACAACAACTGAGGTCGTACTAATGATTTGGTAACAACAACTAAGTTTTACTGATTATTTGGTGACAACAACTAAGGTTGTTCTAATGATTTGGTAACAACAACTGAGGTTGTACAGATGATTTGGTAGCAACAACTGAGGTTATACAGATGATTTGGTGACAACAACTGAGGTCGTACTGATGATTTGTTAACAACAACTAAGGTTGTACAGATGATTTGGTAACAACAACTGAGGTTGTACAGATGATTTGGTAACAACAACTGAGGTCGTACTTATGATTTGGTAACAACAACTGAGGTTGTACAGATGATTTGGTAACAACAACTGAGGTTGTACAGATGATTTGGTAACAACAACTGAGGTCGTACTTATGATTTGGTAACAACAACTGAGGTCGTACTTATGATTTGGTAACAACAACTGAGGTCGTACTTATGATTTGGTAACAACAACTGAGGTCGTACAGATGATTTGGTGACAACAACTAATGTTGTACTGATGATTTGGGTTATTCTGTAGTCTCAGTATAGGTTAAAGAATTCTTGTGTGGTGATTAATTTTGTCCTCTTCTATAGCCTCAACATCTGGTAATATTATTGGGGCCTGACCATTTGTCCTCTTCTATAGCCTCAATATCGGGTAATATAATTGGGGCCTGATCATTTGTCCTCTTCTGTAGCCTCAATATCGGGTAATATTATTGGGCATGACCATTTGTCCTCTTCTGTAGCCTCAATATCGGGTAATATAATTGGGGCCTGATCATTTGTCCTCTTCTGTAGCCTCAATATCGGGTAATATTATTAGGGCCTGACCATTTGTCCTCTTCTGTAGCCTTAATATCGGGTAATATTTTTAGGGCCTGACCATTTGTCCTCTTCTGTAGCCTCAATATCGGGTAATATTATTGAGGCCTGACGATTGATCTCTGTCGTAGCCTCAATATTGGGTAATATTATTGGGGCATGACCATTTGTCCTCTTCTATAGCCTCAATATCGGGTAATATTATTGGGGCATGACCATTTGTTCTCTGTCGCAGCTTTAGTATCTGGGAACTGCCAGGTAGCATCCTGTCTGCTGCGTGGGGGTGCCAACATCAATAGCCAGGATAAGGATGGAAACACGCCTATCATCATCTCCATCATCAACAAGAATCGTCAGTTGTTTGATTTCCTCCTGAGAAGAAACGCTGACTGTGCCATCCCAAACAAAGTATGTAAAGGAGTGAGGTCAAGGTCAAAACTTAGGTTCAAGGTGACATGTATACAATGTACAGTCCAGGCTTAATATCATCAAGCGCAACTAAAGTCAATATGATTAAAATCATAGTTTGATCTGAGGAGAACAATGATCTGCATTTTAATCAGATTGAACTAAAGTGGCCGGATAATAAACTTGGAATTACTTCGATAACATGATGCACGTGTCTGTCTATCCATCAACGCTCTTGTTTCCAGACATTTTCTCAGAATCAACGTGATATGTAGATGTGCAATAGGAATGGAGGTACCTCGGTAATGAGGTTTCTAAGGTCAGGGTCACCGTAACTAAACATACAGACCAGTGGAGATTGGTGGTGGGGGTTACACTCCTTATTTCAGAATTCAACTTATCTTTTTTAAAGTTCGACACTATGATGTGCAATGGGTGTTCAAAAAGTAACAAGTATTTAGTCAATAGTCAAGGTGGGCGGGAAGTGAAGAGTAGTCAGACAAGTGGAAGGGGAGGTTTATTACACACGGAGTATTACACACGCAGTATTACACACGGAGTATTACACAGAGATTATTACACACGGATTATTACACACGCAGTATTACACACGAAGTATTACACACGCAGTATTACACACGCAGTATTATAAACGTAGTATTACACACGCAGTATTACACACGCAGTATTACACAGAGATTATTACACACGGAGTATTACACAGAGAGTATTACACACGCAGTATTACACAGAGAGTATTACACACGCAGAATTACACACGCAGTATTACACACGCAGTATTACACACGCAGTATTACACACACAGTATTACACACGCAGTATTACACACGCAGTATTACACACGCAGTATTACACACGCAGTATTACACACGTAGTATTACACACGCAGTGTTACACACGCAGTATTACACACGGAGTATTACACATGCAGTATTACACACGCAGTATTACACACGCAGTATTACACACGCAGTGAGGCCCTTGCTGACCTGGCAATACGGCAGTTTTAAACTGTTACTTGCCACTATGTTATATTGTGTTAATGTCAGTGGCATACCACGATATATACAATTATACTCGGATTGTAGTCAGTTTGTGTGTTTCAGTGGCATACCACGATATATACATTTATTATCGTATGATAATCACTTTGTGTGTTTCAGTGGCATACCACGATATATACATTTATTATCGTATGATAATCAGTTTGTGTGTTTCAGTGGCATACCACGATATATACAATTATACTCAGATGGTAATAAGTTTGTGTGTTTCAGTGGCATACCACGATATATACAATTATACTCGGATGGTAATCAGTTTGTGTGTTTCTGTTTCAGATGGGTAAGACTGTGTATGACATGGCTCTGACAATTGAAATGGGGGTATGTCTTTTTTTTTTAAACATGTTCGAGATAACCAAATGATATAATGATTTAACGTAATGGTAAAGTAAACTAAAATTACATTGAATATGTACCAGGACCATCATCGCTGGGGTTGATGAATTTTTGAAGAAATACATTTTGTTTAAAGATGTATTTAGCAACCTTGAACATAGGAATATTTTCTTAAGATCAATGTGTTTTGGTAATGTTTTCTTTATAATAAAAACAAACACTAGGTCATTTGTTCAAGTATGTTTTCCTGTCTTTTTGCAAACTTTTAAAAGTAAGACGGAAGCATAATTACATGTAATTCTTAGTGTAGTTTAAGAATAATTCAAATTCATTCTGTTTCTTTTTTACAGGGATTTCTTGCACGCTTGGATAAGCATATAGAGGAAAAGGGAATCCAGGGAGTGAACGTGTACGAGGATCAGTGTCCGGATCTGTACAAGTGATACCATCAGCAGTTATTATAGTCAGTTGATGAACATATTCAGAACATTCAATCAGCAACAAGCGACACTGTCATCCCATTCACTAATCCGTTGATAATCATCGCTCCAACCACACATTCACTAATCCGTTGATAATCATCGCTCCAACCACCCATTCACTAATCCGTTGATAATCATCGCTCCAACCACCCATTCACTAATCCGTTGATAATCATCGCTCCAACCACCCATTCACTAATCCGTTGATAATCATCGCTCCAACCACCCATTCACTAATCCGTTGATAATCATCGCTCCAACCACCCATTCACTAATCCGTTGATAATCATCGCTCCAACCACCCATTCACTAATCCGTTGATAATCATCGCTCCAACCACACATTCACTAATCCGTTGATAATCATCGCTCCAACCACCCATTCACTAATCCGTTGATAATCATCGCTCCAACCACCCATTCACTAATCCGTTGATAATTACCGACTGCCAATCCATTGACTAATCGGTTTAAAACCAGCGGCTCTGTCAATCCATTGACTTATCGGTTTATAACCAGCGGCTCTGTCAATCCATTGACTAATCGGTTTATAACCAGCGGCTCTGTCAATCCATTGACTAATCGGTTTATAACCAGCGGCACTGCCAATCCATTGACAAATCGGTTTATAACCAGCGGCTCTGTCAATCCATTGACTAATCGGTTTATAACCAGCGGCTCTGTCAATCCATTGACTAATCGGTTTATAACCAGCGGCTCTGTCAATCCATTGACTAATCGGTTTATAACCAGCGGCTCTGTCAATCCATTGACTAATCGGTTTATAACCAGCGGCTCTGTCAACCCATTGACTAATCGGTTTATAACCAGCGGCTCTGTCAACCCATTGACTAATCTGTTTATAACCAGCGGCTGTCAATCCATTGACTAATCTGTTTATAACAAGCGGCTGTCAATCCATTGACAAATCGGTTTATAACCAGCGGCACTGTCAATCCATTGACTAATCGGTTTATAACCAGCGGCTCTGTCAATCCATTGACAAATCGGTTTATAACCAGCGGCTCTGCTAATCGGTTGATAACCAGCGGCACTGTCAATCCATTGACTAATCGGTTTATAACCAGCGGCTCTGTCAATCCATTGACTAATCGGTTTATAACCAGCGGCTCTGTCAATCCATTGACAAATCGGTTTATAACCAGCGGCTCTGCTAATCGGTTGATAACCAGCGGCACTGCCAATCCATTGACTTATCGGTTTATAACCAGCGGCACTGTCAATCCATTGACTAATCGGTTTAAAACCAGCGGCTCTGTCAATCCATTGACTAATCGGTTTATAACCAGCGGCTCTGCCAATCTATTGACTAATCGGTTTATAACCAGCGGCTCTGTCAACCCATTGACTAATCGGTTTATAACCAGCGGCTCTGTGAATCCATTGACTAATCGGTTTATAACCAGCGGCTCTGCTAATCGGTTGATAACCAGCGGCACTGCCAATCCATTAACTTATCGGTTTATAACCAGCGGCACTGTCAATCCATTGACTAATCGGTTTATAACCAGCGGCTCTGTCAACCCATTGACTAATCGGTTTATAACCAGCGGCACTGTCAATCCATTGACTAATCGGTTGATAACCAGCGGCTGTCAATCCATTGACTAATCGGTTTATAACCAGCGGCTGTCAATCCATTGACAAATCGGTTGATAATCAACGTCTCTGGCAATGAATTCTCTAATCAGTGCATAAACAGCGACTCGGACAAATCATATATTAATCCGTTGATAACCAGCGGCTCTGTCAACCCATTGACTAATCTGTTTATAACCAGCGGCTGTCAATCCATTGACAAATCGGTTGATAATCAACGTCTCTGGCAATGAATTCTCTAATCAGTGCATAAACAGCGACTCGGACAAATCATATATTAATCCGTTGATAACCAGCGGCTCTGTCAACCCATTGACTAATCTGTTTATAACCAGCGGCTGTCAACCCATTGACTAATCGGTTTATAACCAGCGGCTCTGTCAATCCATTGACTAATCGGTTATAACCAGCGACTCTGTCAATCCATTGACTAATCGGTTTATAACCAGCGACTCTGTCAACCCATTGACTAATCGGTTTATAACCAGCGACTCTGTCAATCCATTGACTAATCGGTTTATAACCAGCGGCTCTGTCAATCCATTGACTAATCGGTTTATAATCAGCGACTCTGTCAACCCATTGACTAATCGGTTTATAACCAGCGGCTCTGTCAACCCATTGACTAATCGGTTTATAACCAGCGGCACTGTCAATCCATTGACTAATCGGTTTATAACCAGCGGCACTGCCAATCCATTGACTAATCGGTTATAACCAGCGGCTGTCAATCCATTGACTAATCGGTTTATAACCAGCGGCACTGTCAATCCATTGACTAATCGGTTTATAACTAGCGGCACTGCCAATCTTTTGACTAATCGGTTTATAACCAGCGGCTCTATCAACCCATTGACTAATCGGTTTATAACCAGCGGCTCTGTCAATCCATTGACTAATCGGTTATAACCAGCGACTCTGTCAATCCATTGACTAATCGGTTATAACCAGCGGCTCTGTCAATCCATTGACTAATCGGTTATAACCAGCGGCTCTGTCAATCCATTGACAAATCGGTTTATAACAAGCGACTCTGTCAATCCATTGACTAATCGGTTTATAACCAGCGGCTCTGTCAATCCAGTGACAAATCGGTTTATAACCAGCGGCTGTCAATCCATTGACAAATCGGTTTATTACCAGCGGCACTGTAAACCCATTGTCTAATCTGTTATAACAAGCGGCTCTGTCAATCCATTGACTAATCGGTTTATAACCAGCGGCTGTCAATCCATTGACAAATCGGTTGATAACCAGCGGCTCTGTCAATCCATTGACAAATCGGTTGATAACCAGCGGCTGTGTCAATCCATTGACTAATCGGTTTATAACCAGCGGCTCTGTCAATCCATTGATTAATCGGTTGATAATCAGCGTCTCTGGCAATGAATTCTCTAATCCATTGATAATTAGCGACTTAGACAATCCATCCACTAATCCGTTGATAAACAGCGACTCTGACTATCAATTCATTAATCCGTTCATTACCAGCGGCTTTGTTTTTGAAAATTATCAAGAAAATGTAACAACGTTTGATTCTGTTGTACTCTTCCAAGGAAATGGTCCGAAATATATGTATACATGTATTTGCTAATGAACTTTCTATGGGTTGGCTTAGTCATGGGCCTATTACTAGATGAATAGGGTAATTTAATTTTTTTTGTTTTTTTTTTAACAAATTTTTTTCTAGATTTCTTTATTCGGTGCTTCAATTCTTGCCATTATTGATAAATTCAAATTACTCCAGAAGTTTGATTTCTTATTAACAAAATTTAAATTATTAAAACTGCCGTTTGAGCATGAAAAATTTGAACCAAAAAACATTATTTCTCTTAAAATTTGGGGAAAATAATCAGAATTATTGTTTTTTTTTATTTCAGTTGCCTCCCCTTTCATTACAACTGGACTTAATTGTAGGCGGTATAGATTTTCCCATATCACATAAAACCCACTTCTAAAGTATCTTAATATAGATTAATAAAACCACGTGTATCAAAAATGTATAATAGGAACATTTCATTTAACCCTAATTTAAACAACTCCGGTACTTATATGAAATAGATTATCAATTAATGCAAGCACATACCGATTAAGGTTGTTTTGGTGTCTACATCTAAAGATTATCCATTTAATGCGTTGAAAGTAGTGAGATACTAGGTTTATCGATTGCTTAAGCCTGATTTGAATGTATCCACTCGCCTGGTATCAGATTACACAGAAACTAGTTTATAACTAGCATTTATGGCATTTATTGAATAGTAATATCATCAGAACATGTTGCAAATATAAAGCAATGTGCTTGTTTAATGATGCAGTTGTAAAGAATTGAAGCGGACATATAGGTTGTCTTGGTGTTTACATTACTAATAGATGAATGAGGGTGAGTGGGAACCCGCTTATGGAACTCACATCATGATATTGTTGTACATAAAAACACAAACGCGTGTTACCAGTTCCAAGTCCTTGTATTCACTCCCAAATATATCTTTTACATAAACAGATTTCTGATAAATGGGAATAACTCAAATACATTCAGAACTACTAATTACCTCCCCTATACCATACTGTATTGTTTACACAACACGTTTACATAAGATCAGGTTAATATTGTCGATAATTACGCAACCAACCTTCTAGCGTTTACATTGATTCTAGCAGACGCTTGGGTCTTTGCCGGATTGCAAATTGCATGATCATCGTCGTATGTACGGTGAATTTCTTACCCACGATAGGTATCAAATTTTATATCCGTCAAAGCGGCCATGTTTTTGCCAAGAACGATAATCAATGGACCGAGAGACCTTAAAATACAGATCTTCACTATACTTTTATGCTATGTAGCGTAGTGTATAGTTAAGATCTGTACTTTAATCAAATTGCTCAAACTGCATACGCAGTATACGTATAATAATCACATTATCTGAACTATTGATTTGATTATATTTATTTGTAATGGCTAAGTGTATTGTTAAAATAAGTATTTAATATTTCAGGAACAATTATTTCTGGTATAGTACGGGTTTAGTGTAGCAGTTACCACAGTTGATTGCATCCTGATGGTGCATATCTTATAGATATGATCATAGTACAGAGTTGACATCTATGTTTGGGACCATTTGGTCTTTACTGGACAAAATAAACGAAAGCTATGTTGTTGCATTACTATAGACCTATACCAAAAGTGTTATTATCTCCCTTTTCTGCCATATCATGGCTACATTGGGACGTGTTATTATCTCCCTCTTTTGCCAAATAATGGCTACATTGGGGAAGTGTTTTTAATTGGGACGTGTTATTATCTTGTACTTTTACAAGTGTCTCCATATAAATCTTTTATTTTTCATAATTTGCCCCTAGTTTAATCGATTTTGAGTTCGGATTGTTGTGAACTAGGAAAGTGATAGAAATACTCTATATTATAGTTTTATAATATGGTACGTGTTACAGTAATTCTGTAACTTACGAGTTACGTCCCTTGAGCTCACTAAACTTAACGTCAGGGCTAGATTAATGCACCTAGCGCAAGGTCACTAACTTTATAAATAATACCGAACAATTATGCCGCAAGTACAGTCGTTATCCTCCAGCGCCCGCGCTGGTTCTTATGTATATAATTTATCAAAGGTACTGCCGTGGATGATAAGTTACATAACTTCTTTAGGCACTGGTCAGATGGTCAAGTACGCGTTATTATTAATCAATAATGTCCACGTGCACAGCATCACCTTACAATCCTTTTGACCAGTGGCCGTGTAAGCTAAATTTAGCACCTATAAATACTAGGGTCATATATAACGAATTGCACACTTATAATTTACCTTTACCTTTTACCTTTTCATCGACACCGATGGTAAGCTGTTCGTTAAATTGGAGTTTTTAGAGTTAGTTTTTAGTTAAGAGGTGTTACTGTAGTTGTGGTTTGTTTGTTAGAATGCAATCTGATTCAAATCATATCTTGATCTACGCGCCGTTCCGTAAACTTCTCTCTCCTGCGTTAAGATCTGAGAAAATCCCCTAGGAGGTCATGTCCCGATGACCTTTTGCATTTGCCAATCAAATTACTAATTTCAGAATCTTGACAGTGAAATTTTGAGGCGACAAAGCTTGCATTATCGCATTTGTCCATTTAGTCATTTCGTCACCGAAACGTTCATGTAGAATAATGTGACAAAATGACTTGCTGCAACATGACAGGTTATTGGAAAATTATTTTAGTGGTAAGTAAAGAGGTAACAAAGGTCATCTGAACGTGACCTTTTATGGGATGTTGTCAGATCCTTGTAAAACGGAGTGAGAACAAGGATCTGTATTTTAATTAGATTGTAAAACGGGGTGAGAACAAGGATCTGTATTTTAATCAGATTGTAAATCGGGGTGAGAACAAGGATCTGAATTTTAATCAGATTGGTTGGAATGGCGACTGAAATTGATGTATAGTGTGAAAGACTCGAGCGAAACGTGCGGATTATGAGTGACGATACTGTTAACGTGTGGATTGATTGCACTTTGTAACTTTACGTGTTGTAAATAAATATGTGAACTTTGTATTCCTTGTGTCTGTCCTCTATTGCACCACGATTCCATCCCCACCACGAAATCGGCACCTCCCGGCACAGGAGGGAGCGCTACATGATTATGGTTTTGTTGACGGTATTCTTTGTTTATTTGAGGCAAATTTGCGCCATGTTATTACGATGTTATAAATGGGAATTACTAAAGTACGTCATCCGATTGTCAAATTGCGCCAAATCTTCACAAGAACACTTCTCAGCAGTCTTCCCTGTATCCAACATTGAGACATATCAAGGATATTAACAACAGCTTTGAGAAAGGCCTTATTTTCTTTTCTATGTGTAAACAATTGAAGAAAAACTGATTTTATAATCAATACAGGTAACTCGATTATTTTTCGAAAATATTTTTTCTAGCATTCTAGTTTCGGTATATAAAGGCTTTCTAGATTGGTATTGTATAAAATATATGAGGGTTTGTATTACGAGTTATCTCCCTTACACTTTTCATACGAAACTTGAGTAACTGATCTGGATGAGTCTACGGTGGCCCACAGAGGTGACGGGGTCAAGGACGAATGCTACCATACTGTAATATTGAAATCATTGATAAGTAACAGAGGGCACCCCTAAATCAAGTACAACATGTAAAACAGAGGACAATTGTTAGGTGATAATAACAGAGAAAGGAAACCAGCAGATTAATTCAAAACACCAATTTAATGATACATGCAAAATATATACAGATTACCAAATTACACTATTAAACGGAGTGGTGTACAAGTAACTCAACTCAGCTGTATACAGAGATGTCCCTGAAGGTTCCTCCCAATCCGTTATTCCAGAAATGAGAATATTGATCACTTTTTTGGCGGCAATATATTACAGTTCTAGGCAATTGATATTAATATCCAACGGGCTATTTAATCCTTTGGACTTACCAGTTCTGACCTTGTCATTTTCTGTCAGGGTATTTATACTAAATATCATAAAAGCTAGTATAATCTAGAATCCTGTACTTCTGGAAAACACTTCTCGAGAACACCCAATCTTGACTCAATGTAAACAAATAACATGTGTAAACAACCTGGCTTGTTAGGTCATCTGAGACAAAGTCTCAAATGACCAATTCTAATCGCCCCTTGTCCGTCGTCGTCCGTCGTGCATCCGTAAACAATTCATATTTTCGACTTCTCAAAAACCCCTGAACCAATTTGAAAGAAATTTGGCAGACACCTTCCCTACATCCAAAGATGCACCAAAACTGAATTGTATGGTCCTAACCCCCTAGGGGCCTGAGGAAGGGGCCAAAAGGGGTTAAATTAGTTTAAACATTTTAAATCTTCTTCTCCAGACCAAGATATGCTGGAATCAAATACTATTCACCAATGGAAAGGTCTTAAGGTGCTCTTTGGATCGATTTTCCGATCGTGAACTTTCCCTTTCTTGATAGTAACATCCCTGCTCCTGCATCCTATGGTGCTTACATGTCGCAGTTGATTCGTTATTTTAGGGCTTGCTATGAGTATCGAGATTTTCGTGATAGATGTCAACTGCTGACGAACACAGGATTCGACAGATGCAGGTTGATGAAGACCATGGGTAAGTTTTATGGTCGCCATCTTGATCTCATCGAGAAATATTCTGTATCTTTGTGTGATATGAAGATGGACGTTTTTGAGTTTGCTTGTTGTGATGACAATGATGACTCGGTTCGCATTTTGAGGATTGATTCTTACTTGGATGTGACCAAGATTAACATGGCGGGTGTCGTCGATGAAGCAGAAGACGCTTACTCTTCCGGAACACCTGGTCTTATTCTCTTGTGCTTTTACGAGAGCATCCATGTAGATCTTTCCTTTGTTCCTATGTTGCCCCTAGTTTAATCGATTTTGAGTTCGGATTATGGTTTTGTTGACGAATTGGTATTTTCAGATTTTTTTTGTTCATTTTCAGTTGGAGATTATTGAAACATGGTTGGAATAATAGCCAGGACATGATGATTTGATATGTGTCAAATTTTGATTCTGGCCTACCAACGGCCCAGTGGGGAGGGGCTCAAAAGGGTCAAGTTGGTTAAAATGTCAACAATCTTCTTCTCCAGACCCATATATGCTAGAATTAAATACTATTCACCAATGGAAAGGTCTTAAGGTGCTTTATCAAAACTGTTAATTGTATACCCCCCTCCCCTAGGGAGGGGGTAAACTATAGTTTATATAAGAAAATGACAATTTTGAATATTTTGTTCATTTCCAGTTTGAAATAATTCAAACTTTATTGGAATTACAACCATGAGATTACGGTTTGATATTGAAAAAAAATCGACTCTGGCCCACCCCTGGGCCCGGGGCTGTGGGGAGCAGCTCAAAGGGGTCAAATTGCAGGTTGATCAGTACTATGGGCAAGTTGTATGTTCGCCATCTTTGTCTCATTGAGAAATATTCTGTATCTTCAAGTGATATGAAGATGGACGTTTTTGAGTATGCTCATTAGTGTGTTAACTTGTTGTGATTGACAATGATAATCGGTTCTCATTTTGAGAATGTTTACTTGGATGTGACAAAGATTTACATGGCGGGTGTCGTCGATGAAGCAGCAGACGCTTACTCTTCCGGAACACCTGGTCTTATTCTCATGTACTTTTGCAAGGGTCTCCATGTAAATCTTTTCTTTGTTCAA
Organism: Mimachlamys varia; assembly: GCA_947623455.1. Classification (NCBI taxonomy): domain Eukaryota; kingdom Metazoa; phylum Mollusca; class Bivalvia; order Pectinida; family Pectinidae; genus Mimachlamys; species Mimachlamys varia. The sequence continues at coordinate 34,315,073 of OX392540.1, forward strand.
ATTTTGCCCCTGGTTTAATCGATTTTGAGTTTGGATTATGATTATGTTGACGCTTCGGTATTCTCTTATTTTATTTGCTAAACATATTCATAATATAAACTCAGAAGTGCCCGTTGGCCTCTTGTACTGATGAACATTTTGTGTTGACATATTGAAGCAAAGTTGGTTAGAACTAAACAAGGAGTAAGCTGACCAAAAAGCCAAGGTCACTGGGGCAAAGGTCACATTTTATCGTGACATTATAAAGCAAAGTTGTTTGGATTAAACACGGATTCAACTGAGCAAAAGTCAAGGTCACCAGCTCGAATTTCAAGGGCAATGACCTAATTTCAATGTCAAAGGGGTCAAGTGTGTAAAAATTCCTTTAAAATCCTGACCTGGACTTTCAAGTTCATAGGGGTACAACATGTAAAATCATTAGTCAATCTTCCCCTTTGTAACTAAAAGCCTTATAACATCTATACTATACTATACTATACTATACTATACTATACTATACTATACTATACTATACTATACTATACTATACTATACTATACTATACTATACTATACTATACTATACTATACTATACTATACTATACTATACTATACTATACTATACTATACTATACTATACTATACTATACTATACTATACTATACTATACTATACTATACTATACTATACTATACTATACTATACTATACTATACTATACTATACTATACTATACTATACTATACTATACTATACTATACTATACTATACTATACTATACTATACTATACTATACTATACTATACTATACTATACTATACTATACTATACTATACTATACTATACTATACTATACTATACTATACTATACTATACTATACTATACTATACTATACTATACTATACTATACTATACTATACTATACTATACTATACTATACTATACTATACTATACTATACTATACTATACTATACTATACTATACTATACTATACTATACTATACTATACTATACTATACTATACTATACTATACTATACTATACTATACTATACTATACTATACTATACTATACTATACTATACTATACTATACTATACTATACTATACTATACTATACTATACTATACTATACTATACTATACTATACTATACTATACTATACTATACTATACTATACTATACTATACTATACTATACTATACTATACTATACTATACTATACTATACTATACTATACTATACTATACTATACTATACTATACTATACTATACTATACTATACTATACTATACTATACTATACTATACTATACTATACTATACTATACTATACTATACTATACTATACTATACTATACTATACTATACTATACTATACTATACTATACTATACTATACTATACTATACTATACTATACTATACTATACTATACTATACTATACTATACTATACTATACTATACTATACTATACTATACTATACTATACTATACTATACTATACTATACTATACTATACTATACTATACTATACTATACTATACTATACTATACTATACTATACTATACTATACTATACTATACTATACTATACTATACTATACTATACTATACTATACTATACTATACTATACTATACTATACTATACTATACTATACTATACTATACTATACTATACTATACTATACTATACTATACTATACTATACTATACTATACTATACTATACTATACTATTAGTTTAAAGTTTCCTCCCTAAGTTTCAATGTCATAGGGGTCATGCATGTAAGCGAGGTTTAATTATTTTGTCTGGTCTTGATTTTCAACAAAAGTCTTTGGGAGTTACTCCCCTTGCATCACTTTTTCTGTATAATTTTATGTTAGCTCTCTGTCCTTATTGTGTGTGTTATTCTCTGGTCGTCCAATCCAATAGATTTTTCATCAAAATTTACAGAAAAGAAATGAAATGTAAAAACTGCAGGGATAAAGCGTTATAACGTTCTAAAACAATTGATATTGAGCTACTTTCAATGTCACAGGTCCAAACATTCAAACTCCCCCCCCCCCCCCCCAAAAAAAATATCATATCTTGAATATCCAAGAGGCCCAGAATATGGATATTTGGTCCGTTGGTACCTGACATGAAATAATATGAACTTGTCACAAACACATCATACTCATCACATCATCATCATAACTCATCATCACTATCATCGTCCATACAGACAATCATAATCATCATCGTCCATATAGACAATCATCATCATCATCAACATCCATATAGACAATCATCAACATCCATATAGACAATCATCATCATTATCAACATCTATATAGACAATCATCAGCATCCATATAGACAATCATCATCATCAACATCCATATAGACAATCATCAACATCAACCATATAGACAATCATCATCATCAACATCCATTTAGACAATCATCATCATCAACATCCATATAGCCAATCATCATCATCAACCATATAGACAATCATCATCATCAACATCCATATAGACAATCATCATCAACATCCATATTGACAATCATCATCATCAACATCCATATAGACAATCATCATCATCATCAACATCCATATAGACAATCATCAACATCCATATAAACAATCATCATCATCAACATCCATATAGACAATCATCATCATCATTATCCATATGGACAATCATCATCATCCATATAGACAATCATCATCATCATCATCATCCATATAGACAATCATCATCATCAACATCCATATAGACAATCATCATCAACATCCATATAGACAATCATCATCTTCATCATCCATATAGACAATCATCAACATACATATAGACAATCATCATCATCATCATCATCCATATAGACAATCATCAACATCATCCATATAGACAATCATCATCATCAACATCCATATAGACAATCATCATCAACATCCATATAGACAATCATCATCATCATCAACATCCATATAGACAATCATCATCATCATCATCCATATAGACAATCATCATCATCCATATAGACAATCATCAACATCCATATAGACAATCATCATCATCATCATCCATATAGACAATCATCAACATCATCCATATAGACAATCATCATCATCAACATCCATATAGACAATCATCATCATCATCATCCATATAGACAATCATCAACATCATCCATATAGACAATCATCAACATCCATATAAACAATCATCATCATCATCCATATAGACAATCATCATCATCATCCATATAGACAATCATCAACATCCATATAAACAATCATCATCATCATCATCATCCATATAGACAATCATCAACATCCATATAAACAATCATCATCATCAACGTCCATATAGACAATCATCATCATCATCAACATCCATATAGACAATCATCATCATCAACATCCATATAGACAATCATCAACATCATCCATATAGACAATCATCATCATCATCATCCATATAGACAATCATCATCATCCATATAGACAATCATCATCATCCATATAGACAATCATCATCATCATCCATATAGACAATCATCATCATCATCATCATCCATATAGACAATCATCAACATCATCCATATAGACAATCATCATCATCAACATCCATATAGACAATCATCATCTTCATCATCCATATAGACAATCATCATCATCCATATAGACAATCATCAACATCCATATAGACAATCATCATCAACATCCATATAGACAATCATCAACATCATCCATATAGACAATCATCAACATCCATATAGACAATCATCATCAACATCCATATAGACAATCATCAACATCATCCATATAGACAATCATCAACATCCATATAGACAATCATCATCAACATCCATATAGACAATCATCATCATCATCCATATAGACAATCATCATCATCATCATCATCATCCATATAGACAATCATCATCATCATCATCCATATAGACAATCATCAACATCAATATAAACAATCATCATCATCATCATCCATATAGACAATCATCATCATCAACATCCATATAGACAATCATCATCATCGTCATTGACATCCATATAGACAATCATCAACATCCATATAAACAATTATCATCATCATCATCCATATAGACAATCATCATCAACATCCATATAGACAATCATCAACATCATCCATATAGACAATCATCAACATCCATATAGACAATCATCAACATCCATATAGACAATCATCATCATCATCATCATCCATATAGACAATCATCATCATCATCCATATAGACAATCATCAACATCAATATAAACAATCATCATCATCATCCATATAGACAATCATCATCATCATCATCCATATAGACAATCATCATCATCAACATCCATATAAACAATCATCATCATCAACGTCCATATAGACAATCATCATCATCAACATCCATATAGACAATCATCATCATCAACCATATAGACAATCATCATCAACATCCATATAGTCAATCATCAACATCCATATAAACAATCATCATCATCATCATCCATATAGACAATCATCATCATCATCCATATAGACAATCATAAACATCCATATAGACAATCATCATCATCATCATCATCATCCATATAGACAATCATCATCATCATCATCATCCATATAGACAATCATCATCAACATCCATATAGACAATCATCAACATCATCCATATAGACAATCATCATCAACATCCATATAGACAATCATCAACATCATCCATATAGACAATCATCAACATCATCCATATAGACAATCATCATCATCATCATCATCCATATAGACAATCATCATCATCATCATCAACCATATAGACAATCATCATCAACATCCATATAGTCAATCATCAACATCCATATAAACAATCATCATCATCATCATCTATATAGACAATCATCAACATCATCCATATAGACAATCATCATCATCAACATCCATATAGACAATCATCATCATCATCCATATAGACAATCATCAACATCATCCATATAGACAATCATAAACATCCATATAAACAATCATCATCATCATCCATATAGACAATCATCATCATCATCCATAAAGACAATCATCAACATCCATATAAACAATCATCATCATCATCATCCATATAGACAATCATCATCATCAACATCCATATAGACAATCATCATCATCGTCATTGACATCCATATAGACAATCATCAACATCCATATAAACAATCATCATCATCATCATCCATATAAACAATCATCATCATCAACGTCCATATAGACAATCATCATCATCAACATCCATATAGACAATCATCATCATCAACATCCATATAGACAATCATCAACATCCATATAGCTATCATCATCATCATCCATATAGACAATCATCATAAAACTCCATATAGACAATCATCAGCATCCATATAAACAATCATCATCATCATCATCATCATCATCCATATAGACAATTATCATCAACAACATCCATATAGACAATCATCATCATCAACCATATAGACAATCATCATCAACATCCATATAGTCAATCATCAACATCCATATAAACAATCATCATCATCATCATCCATATAGACAATCATCATCATCAACATCCATATAGACAATCATCATCATCGTCATTGACATCCATATAGACAATCATCAACATCCATATAAACAATCATCATCATCATCATCCATATAGACAATCATCAACATCCATATAAACAATCATCATCATCAACGTCCATATAGACAATCATCATCATCAACATCCATATAGACAATCATCATCATCAACATCCATATAGACAATCATCAACATCCATATAGCTATCATCATCATCATCCATATAGACAATCATCATAAAACTCCATATAAACAATCATCATCATCATCATCATCATCCATATAGACAATTATTATCAACAACATCCATATAGACAATCATCATCATCAACCATATAGACAATCATCATCAACATCCATATAGACAATCATCAGCATCTATATAAACAATCATCATCATCATCATCATCCATATAGACAATCATCATCATCATCATCCATATAGACAATCATCATCATCAACATCCATATAGACAATCATCATCATCAACATCCATATAGACAATCATCATCATCATCCATATAGACAATCATCACCATCATCATCCATATAGACAATCATCAACATCCATATAGACAATCATCACCATCATCCATATAGACAATCATCACCATCATCATCCATATAGACAATCATCAACATCCATATAGACAATCATCATCATCATCCATATAGACAATCATCATTAACATCCATATAGACAATCATCAGCATCCATATAAACAATCATCATCATCATCATGCATATAGACAATCATCATCAACAACATCCATATAGACAATCATCATCATCAACCATATAGACAATCATCATCAACATCCATATAGACAATCATCAACATCCATATAAACAATCATCACCATCATCATCCATATAGACAATCATCATCAACAACATCCATATAAACAATCATCATCATCAACGTCCATATAGACAATCATCATCATCAACCATATAGACAATCATAATCATCATCATCATCCATATAGACAATCATCATCATCAACATCCATATAGACAATCATTATCTTCATCATCCATATAGACAATCATCATCATCCATATAGACAATCATCAACATCCATATAGACAATCATCATCAACATCCATATAGACAATCATCAACATCCATATAGACAATCATCATCATCATCCATATAGACAATCATCATCATCATCCATATAGACAATCATCATCATCATCATCATCCATATAGACAATCATCAACATCAATATAAACAATCATAATCATCATCATCCATATAGACAATCATCATCATCAACATCCATATAGACAATCATCATCATCGTCATTGACATCCATATAGACAATCATCAACATCCATATAAACAATCATCATCATCATCATCATCCATATAGACAATCATCATCAACATCCATATAGACAATCATCAACATCATCCATATAGACAATCATCAACATCCATATAGACAATCATCATCAACATCCATATAGACAATCATCATCAACATCCATATAGACAATCATCATCAACATCCATATAGACAATCATCAACATCATCCATATAGACAATCATCAACATCCATATAGACAATCATCATCATCATCATCCATATAGACAATCATCATCATCATCCATATAGACAATCATCACCATCAATATTAACAATCATCATCATCAACATCCATATAGACAATCATCATCATCATCATCCATATAGACAATCATCATCAACATCCATATAGACAATCATCATCATCAACTATATAGACAATCATCATCAACATCCATATAGTCAATCATCAACATCCATATAAACAATCATCATCATCATCATCTATATAGACAATCATCAACATCATCCATATAGACAATCATCATCATCAACATCCATATAGACAATCATCATCATCATCCATATAGACAATCATCAACATCATCCATATAGACAATCATCATCATCAACATCCATATAGACAATCATCATCATCATCATTCATATAGACAATCATAAACATCCATATAGACAATCATAAACATCCATATAGACAATCATCATCATCATCCATATAGACAATCATCAACATCCATATAAACAATCATCATCATCATCATCCATATAGACAATCATCATCATCAACATCCATATAGACAATCATCATCATCGTCATTGACATCCATATAGACAATCATCAACATCCATATAAACAATCATCATCATCATCATCCATATAGACAATCATCATCATCATCATCCATATAGACAATCATCATCATCAACAACCATATAGACAATCATCATCATCAACATCCATATAGACAATCATCATCATCATCCATATAGACAATCATCACCATCATCATCCATATAGACAATCATCAACATCCATATAGACAATCATCACCATCATCCATATAGACAATCATCACCATCATCATCCATATAGACAATCATCAACATCCATATAGACAATCACCATCATCATCTATATAGACAATCATCATTAACATCCATATAGACAATCATCAGCATCCATATAAACAATCATCATCATCATCATGCATATAGACAATCATCACCATCAATATAAACAATCATCATCATCAACATCCATATAGACAATCATCATCATCATCATCCATATAGACAATTATCATCAACAACATCCATATAGACAATCATCATCATCAACCATATAGACAATCATCATCAACATCCATATAGTCAATCATCAACATCCATATAAACAATCATCATCATCATCATCCATATAGACAATCATCATCATCAACATCCATATAGACAATCATCATCATCGTCATTGACATCCATATAGACAATCATCAACATCCATATAAACAATCATCATCATCAGCATCCATATAGACAATCATCATCATCAACATCCATATAGACAATCATCAACATCAACCATATAGACAATCATCATCATCAACATCCATTTAGACAATCATCATCATCAACATCCATATAGCCAATCATCATCATCAACCATATAGACAATCATCATCATCAACATCCATATAGACAATCATCATCAACATCCATATTGACAATCATCATCATCAACATCCATATAGACAATCATCATCATCATCAACATCCATATAGACAATCATCAACATCCATATAAACAATCATCATCATCAACATCCATATAGACAATCATCATCATCATTATCCATATGGACAATCATCATCATCCATATAGACAATCATCATCATCATCATCATCCATATAGACAATCATCATCATCAACATCCATATAGACAATCATCATCAACATCCATATAGACAATCATCATCTTCATCATCCATATAGACAATCATCAACATACATATAGACAATCATCATCATCATCATCATCCATATAGACAATCATCAACATCATCCATATAGACAATCATCATCATCAACATCCATATAGACAATCATCATCAACATCCATATAGACAATCATCATCATCATCAACATCCATATAGACAATCATCATCATCATCATCCATATAGACAATCATCATCATCCATATAGACAATCATCAACATCCATATAGACAATCATCATCATCATCATCCATATAGACAATCATCAACATCATCCATATAGACAATCATCATCATCAACATCCATATAGACAATCATCATCATCATCATCCATATAGACAATCATCAACATCATCCATATAGACAATCATCAACATCCATATAAACAATCATCATCATCATCCATATAGACAATCATCATCATCATCCATATAGACAATCATCAACATCCATATAAACAATCATCATCATCATCATCATCCATATAGACAATCATCAACATCCATATAAACAATCATCATCATCAACGTCCATATAGACAATCATCATCATCATCAACATCCATATAGACAATCATCATCATCAACATCCATATAGACAATCATCAACATCATCCATATAGACAATCATCATCATCATCATCCATATAGACAATCATCATCATCCATATAGACAATCATCATCATCCATATAGACAATCATCATCATCATCCATATAGACAATCATCATCATCATCATCATCCATATAGACAATCATCAACATCATCCATATAGACAATCATCATCATCAACATCCATATAGACAATCATCATCTTCATCATCCATATAGACAATCATCATCATCCATATAGACAATCATCAACATCCATATAGACAATCATCATCAACATCCATATAGACAATCATCAACATCATCCATATAGACAATCATCAACATCCATATAGACAATCATCATCAACATCCATATAGACAATCATCAACATCATCCATATAGACAATCATCAACATCCATATAGACAATCATCATCAACATCCATATAGACAATCATCATCATCATCCATATAGACAATCATCATCATCATCATCATCATCCATATAGACAATCATCATCATCATCATCCATATAGACAATCATCAACATCAATATAAACAATCATCATCATCATCATCCATATAGACAATCATCATCATCAACATCCATATAGACAATCATCATCATCGTCATTGACATCCATATAGACAATCATCAACATCCATATAAACAATTATCATCATCATCATCCATATAGACAATCATCATCAACATCCATATAGACAATCATCAACATCATCCATATAGACAATCATCAACATCCATATAGACAATCATCAACATCCATATAGACAATCATCATCATCATCATCATCCATATAGACAATCATCATCATCATCCATATAGACAATCATCAACATCAATATAAACAATCATCATCATCATCCATATAGACAATCATCATCATCATCATCCATATAGACAATCATCATCATCAACATCCATATAAACAATCATCATCATCAACGTCCATATAGACAATCATCATCATCAACATCCATATAGACAATCATCATCATCAACCATATAGACAATCATCATCAACATCCATATAGTCAATCATCAACATCCATATAAACAATCATCATCATCATCATCCATATAGACAATCATCATCATCATCCATATAGACAATCATAAACATCCATATAGACAATCATCATCATCATCATCATCATCCATATAGACAATCATCATCATCATCATCATCCATATAGACAATCATCATCAACATCCATATAGACAATCATCAACATCATCCATATAGACAATCATCATCAACATCCATATAGACAATCATCAACATCATCCATATAGTCAATCATCAACATCATCCATATAGACAATCATCATCATCATCATCATCCATATAGACAATCATCATCATCATCATCAACCATATAGACAATCATCATCAACATCCATATAGTCAATCATCAACATCCATATAAACAATCATCATCATCATCATCTATATAGACAATCATCAACATCATCCATATAGACAATCATCATCATCAACATCCATATAGACAATCATCATCATCATCCATATAGACAATCATCAACATCATCCATATAGACAATCATAAACATCCATATAAACAATCATCATCATCATCCATATAGACAATCATCATCATCATCCATAAAGACAATCATCAACATCCATATAAACAATCATCATCATCATCATCCATATAGACAATCATCATCATCAACATCCATATAGACAATCATCATCATCGTCATTGACATCCATATAGACAATCATCAACATCCATATAAACAATCATCATCACCATCATCCATATAAACAATCATCATCATCAACGTCCATATAGACAATCATCATCATCAACATCCATATAGACAATCATCATCATCAACATCCATATAGACAATCATCAACATCCATATAGCTATCATCATCATCATCCATATAGACAATCATCATAAAACTCCATATAGACAATCATCAGCATCCATATAAACAATCATCATCATCATCATCATCATCATCCATATAGACAATTATCATCAACAACATCCATATAGACAATCATCATCATCAACCATATAGACAATCATCATCAACATCCATATAGTCAATCATCAACATCCATATAAACAATCATCATCATCATCATCCATATAGACAATCATCATCATCAACATCCATATAGACAATCATCATCATCGTCCTTGACATCCATATAGACAATCATCAACATCCATATAAACAATCATCATCATCATCATCCATATAGACAATCATCAACATCCATATAAACAATCATCATCATCAACGTCCATATAGACAATCATCATCATCAACATCCATATAGACAATCATCATCATCAACATCCATATAGACAATCATCAACATCCATATAGCTATCATCATCATCATCCATATAGACAATCATCATAAAACTCCATATAAACAATCATCATCATCATCATCATCATCCATATAGACAATTATCATCAACAACATCCATATAGACAATCATCATCATCAACCATATAGACAATCATCATCAACATCCATATAGACAATCATCAGCATCTATATAAACAATCATCATCATCATCATCATCCATATAGACAATCATCATCATCATCATCCATATAGACAATCATCATCATCAACATCCATATAGACAATCATCATCATCAACATCCATATAGACAATCATCATCATCATCCATATAGACAATCATCACCATCATCATCCATATAGACAATCATCAACATCCATATAGACAATCATCACCATCATCCATATAGACAATCATCACCATCATCATCCATATAGACAATCATCAACATCCATATAGACAATCATCATCATCATCCATATAGACAATCATCATTAACATCCATATAGACAATCATCAGCATCCATATAAACAATCATCATCATCATCATGCATATAGACAATCATCATCAACAACATCCATATAGACAATCATCATCATCAACCATATAGACAATCATCATCAACATCCATATAGACAATCATCAACATCCATATAAACAATCATCACCATCATCATCCATATAGACAATCATCATCAACAACATCCATATAAACAATCATCATCATCAACGTCCATATAGACAATCATCATCATCAACCATATAGACAATCATCATCATCATCATCATCCATATAGACAATCATCATCATCAACATCCATATAGACAATCATTATCTTCATCATCCATATAGACAATCATCATCATCCATATAGACAATCATCAACATCCATATAGACAATCATCATCAACATCCATATAGACAATCATCAACATCCATATAGACAATCATCATCATCATCCATATAGACAATCATCATCATCATCCATATAGACAATCATCATCATCATCATCATCCATATAGACAATCATCAACATCAATATAAACAATCATCATCATCATCATCCATATAGACAATCATCATCATCAACATCCATATAGACAATCATCATCATCGTCATTGACATCCATATAGACAATCATCAACATCCATATAAACAATCATCATCATCATCATCATCCATATAGACAATCATCATCAACATCCATATAGACAATCATCAACATCATCCATATAGACAATCATCAACATCCATATAGACAATCATCATCAACATCCATATAGACAATCATCATCAACATCCATATAGACAATCATCATCAACATCCATATAGACAATCATCAACATCATCCATATAGACAATCATCAACATCCATATAGACAATCATCATCATCATCATCCATATAGACAATCATCATCATCATCCATATAGACAATCATCACCATCAATATTAACAATCATCATCATCAACATCCATATAGACAATCATCATCATCATCATCCATATAGACAATCATCATCAACATCCATATAGACAATCATCATCATCAACTATATAGACAATCATCATCAACATCCATATAGTCAATCATCAACATCCATATAAACAATCATCATCATCATCATCTATATAGACAATCATCAACATCATCCATATAGACAATCATCATCATCAACATCCATATAGACAATCATCATCATCATCCATATAGACAATCATCAACATCATCCATATAGACAATCATCATCATCAACATCCATATAGACAATCATCATCATCATCATTCATATAGACAATCATAAACATCCATATAGACAATCATAAACATCCATATAGACAATCATCATCATCATCCATATAGACAATCATCAACATCCATATAAACAATCATCATCATCATCATCCATATAGACAATCATCATCATCAACATCCATATAGACAATCATCATCATCGTCATTGACATCCATATAGACAATCATCAACATCCATATAAACAATCATCATCATCATCATCCATATAGACAATCATCATCATCATCATCCATATAGACAATCATCATCATCAACAACCATATAGACAATCATCATCATCAACATCCATATAGACAATCATCATCATCATCCATATAGACAATCATCACCATCATCATCCATATAGACAATCATCAACATCCATATAGACAATCATCACCATCATCCATATAGACAATCATCACCATCATCATCCATATAGACAATCATCAACATCCATATAGACAATCACCATCATCATCTATATAGACAATCATCATTAACATCCATATAGACAATCATCAGCATCCATATAAACAATCATCATCATCATCATGCATATAGACAATCATCACCATCAATATAAACAATCATCATCATCAACATCCATATAGACAATCATCATCATCATCATCCATATAGACAATTATCATCAACAACATCCATATAGACAATCATCATCATCAACCATATAGACAATCATCATCAACATCCATATAGTCAATCATCAACATCCATATAAACAATCATCATCATCATCATCCATATAGACAATCATCATCATCAACATCCATATAGACAATCATCATCATCGTCATTGACATCCATATAGACAATCATCAACATCCATATAAACAATCATCATCATCATCATCCATATAGACAATCATCAACATCCATATAAACAATCATCATCATCAACGTCCATATAGACAATCATAATCATCAACATCCATATAGACAATCATCATCATCAACATCCATATAGACAATCATCAACATCCATATAGCTATCATCATCATCATCCATATAGACAATCATCATAAAACTCCATATAGACAATCATCAGCATCCATATAAACAATCATCATCATCATCATCATCATCCATATAGACAATTATCATCAACAACATCCATATAGACAATCATCATCATCAACCATATAGACAATCATCATCAACATCCATATAGACAATCATCAGCATCTATATAAACAATCATCATCATCATCATCCATATAGACAATCATCATCATCATCATCCATATAGACAATCATCATCATCAACATCCATATAGACAATCATCATCATCAACATCCATATAGACAATCATCATCATCATCCATATAGACAATCATCACCATCATCATCCATATAGACAATCATCATCATCCATATAGACAATCATCACCATCATCATCCATATAGACAATCATCAACATCCATATAGACAATCATCATCATCATCCATATAGACAATCATCATTAACATCCATATAGACAATCATCATCATCATCCATATAGACAATCATCATCAACAACATCCATATAGACAATCATCAAGAACAACATCCATATAGACAATCATCATCAACAACATCCATATAGACAATCATCATCATCAACATCCATATAGACAATCATCATCATCATCATCCATATAGACAATCATCACCATCATCATCCATATAGACAATCATCAACAACAACATCCATATAGACAATCATCATCATCCATATAGACAATCATCATCATCATCCATATAGACAATCATCATCAACAACATCCATATAGACAATCATCAAGAACAACATCCATATAGACAATCATCATCAACAACATCCATATAGACAATCATCATCATCAACATCCATATAGACAATCATCAACAACAACATCCATATAGACAATCATCATCATCATCCATATAGACAATCATCATCATCATCATCCATATAGACAATCATCATCATCAACATCCATATAGACAATCATCATCAACAACATCCATATAGACAATCATCATCAACATCCATATAGACAATCATCACCATCATCCATATAGACAATCATCATCAACAACATCCATATAGACAATCATCATCATCAACATCCATATAGACAATCATCATCAACAACATCCATATAGACAATCATCATCATCAACATCCATATAGACAATCATCATCAACAACATCCATATAGACAATCATCATCAACATCCATATAGACAATCATCACCATCATCCATATAGACAATCATCATCAACAACATCCATATAGACAATCATCATCAACAACATCCATATAGACAATCATCATCAACATCCATATAGACAATCATCACCATCATCCATATAGACAATCATCATCAACAACATCCATATAGACAATCATCATCAACATCCATATGGACAATCATCATCATCATCCATATAGACAATCATCATCAACAACATCCATATAGACAATCATCATCATCAACATCCATATAGACAATCATCATCATCATCATCCATATAGACAATCATCAACATCCATATAGACAATCATCAACAACAACATCCATATAGACAATCATCATCATCATCATCCATATAGACAATCATCATCAACAACATCCATATAGACAATCATCAAGAACAACATCCATATAGACAATCATCATCAACAACATCCATATAGACAATCATCATCATCAACATCCATATAGACAATCATCAACAACAACATCCATATAGACAATCATCATCATCATCATCCATATAGACAATCATCATCAACAACATCCATATAGACAATCATCATCAACATCCATATAGACAATCATCACCATCATCCATATAGACAATCATCATCAACAACATCCATATAGACAATCATCATCAACATCCATATATTTACATTCTGATTGTTTCTTCTCTATATGAACATACCAACTGAAAACAACAAACACTAGACTATGAATACATCATGAATACAGTATGAATACATCCATTCACGTGAATTACTTATGACGTAATATATTAGTCTTGTTCAATGGGAGTCTTACGGCTCCGCTTCGGATAACAGAGAGAAGGCCCCCGCGTCAAACGTTCAAATGACTACGTTAGATTATTGGCGCCAATTGTACCTAAATTATGGCTGTGCCGCCTTTTTCGTTTAAAGGACGGCGCAATAACAAACGCAGTTGATTAACCAGTTGTTCGATAAATAAGAAAATCAATTAGACAATTGTTCAGTAGTAAAAATGTAAATATATGAATTGAACGGCGTTGTTTTAATTTTCATGCCGGTATGAATGCAAATCGGTTACATCCATATTGACCATGAAGCCCTAGCGGGCTTCATGCAATATGGATGTAACCGCTTTGCATTCATACCGGCATGAAAATTAAAAAACGCCGTTCAATCCCTATATAGACAATCATCATCATCATCCATATAGACAATCATCATCAACAACATCCATATAGACAATCATCATCAACATCCATATAGACAATCATCAACAACAACATCCATATAGACAATCATCATCATCCATATAGACAATCATCATCAACAACATCCATATAGACAATCATCATCATCATCCATATAGACAATCATCACCATCATCATCCATATAGACAATCATCAACATCCATATAGACAATCATCATCAACATCCATATAGACAATCATCAACAACAACATCCATATAGACAATCATCATCAACATCCATATAGACAATCATCATCAACATCCATATAGACAATCATCAACAACAACATCCATATAGACAATCATCATCAACAACATCCATATAGACAATCATCATCAACAACATCCATATAGACAATCATCATCATCAACATCCATATAGACAATCATCAACATCAATATAGACAATCATCATCATCATCCATATAGACAATCATCAACAACAACATCCATATAGACAATCATCATCATCATCATCCATATAGACAATCATCAACATCCATATAGACAATCATCAACAACAACATCCATATAGACAATCATCATCATCATCCATATAGACAATCATCATCATCCATATAGACAATCATCAACAACAACATCCATATAGACAATCATCAACAACAACATCCATATAGACAATCATCATCATCATCATCATCCATATAGACAATCATCAACAACAACATCCATATAGACAATCATCATCATCATCATCATCCATATAGACAATCATCAACAACAACATCCATATAGACAATCATCATTATCATCATCATCCATATAGACAATCATCAACAACAACATCCATATAGACAATCATCATCATCATCATCCATATAGACAATCATCAACATCCATATAGACAATCAT
The DNA here is from genome assembly GCA_947623455.1 of Mimachlamys varia. Classification (NCBI taxonomy): domain Eukaryota; kingdom Metazoa; phylum Mollusca; class Bivalvia; order Pectinida; family Pectinidae; genus Mimachlamys; species Mimachlamys varia. The sequence continues at coordinate 34,333,156 of OX392540.1, forward strand.
CAACAACAACATCCATATAGACAATCATCACCATCATCCATATAGACAATCATCATCATCATCCATATAGACAATCATCATCATCATCATCATCCATATAGACAATCATCAACAACAACATCCATATAGACAATCATCATCATCATCATCATCCATATAGACAATCATCAACAACAACATCCATATAGACAATCATCATTATCATCATCATCCATATAGACAATCATCATCAACAACATCCATATAGACAATCATCATCATCCATATAGACAATCATCAACAACAACATCCATATAGACAATCATCAACAACAACATCCATATAGACAATCATCAACAACAACATCCATATAGACAATCATCACCATCATCCATATAGACAATCATCATCATCATCCATATAGACAATCATCAACAACATCCATATAGACAATCATCATCATCATCCATATAGACAATCATCATCAACATCCATATAGACAATCATCAACATCATCATCCATATAGACAATCATCAACAACAACATCCATATAGACAATCATCACCATCATCATCCATATAGACAATCATCATCATCCATATAGACAATCATCATCATCATCATCCATATAGACAATCATCACCATCATCCATATAGACAATCATCAACATCCATATAAACAATCATCATCATCATCATCCATATAGACAATCATCAACATCCATATAGACAATCATCAACAACAACATCCATATAGACAATCATCACCATCATCCATATAGACAATCATCACCATCATCATCCATATAGACAATCATCATCAACAACATCCATATAGACAATCATCATCATCATCATCCATATAGACAATCATCACCATCATCATCCATATAGACAATCATCATCATCATCATCCATATAGACAATCATCACCATCATCCATATAGACAATCATCATCATCATCATCCATATAGACAATCATCATCATCATCATCCATATAGACAATCATCATCATCATCATCCATATAGACAATCATCATCATCATCATCCATATAGACAATCATCATCATCATCATCCATATAGACAATCATCATCATCATCATCCATATAGACAATCATCATCATCATCATCCATATAGACAATCATCACCATCATCCATATAGACAATCATCACCATCATCCATATAGACAATCATCATCATCATCATCCATATAGACAATCATCACCATCATCCATATAGACAATCATCACCATCATCATCCATATAGACAATCATCATCAACAACATCCATATAGACAATCATCATCATCAACATCCATATAGACAATCATCATCATCATCATCCATATAGACAATCATCACCATCATCATCCATATAGACAATCATCAACAACATCCATATAGACAATCATCATCATCATCATCCATATAGACAATCATCATCATCATCCATATAGACAATCATCATCATCATCATCCATATAGACAATCATCATCAACATCCATATAGACAATCATCATCATCATCATCCATATAGACAATCATCATCATCAACATCCATATAGACAATCATCAACAACAACATCCATATAGACAATCATCATCATCATCCATATAGACAATCATCATCATCAACATCCATATAGACAATCATCATCATCAACATCCATATAGACAATCATCATCATCATCATCCATATAGACAATCATCAACAACAACATCCATATAGACAATCATCATCAACATCCATATAGACAATCATCATCATCATCATCCATATAGACAATCATCATCATCATCATCCATATAGACAATCATCATCATCAACATCCATATAGACAATCATCATCATCATCATCCATATAGACAATCATCAACAACAACATCCATATAGACAATCATCATCATCAACATCCATATAGACAATCATCATCATCATCATCCATATAGACAATCATCATCATCATCATCCATATAGACAATCATCAACAACATCCATATAGACAATCATCATCATCATCCATATAGACAATCATCATCAACAACATCCATATAGACAATCATCATCATCATCCATATAGACAATCATCACCATCATCATCCATATAGACAATCATCATCAACAACATCCATATAGACAATCATCATCATCATCCATATAGACAATCATCACCATCATCATCCATATAGACAATCATCATCAACAACATCCATATAGACAATCATCATCATCAACCATATAGACAATCATCATCAACATCCATATAGACAATCATCAACATCCATATAAACAATCATCACCATCATCATCCATATAGACAATCATCATCAACAACATCCATATAAACAATCATCATCATCAACGTCCATATAGACAATCATCATCATCAACCATACAGACAATCATCATCATCATCATCCATATAGACAATCATCATCATCAACATCCATATAGACAATCATTATCTTCATCATCTATATAGACAATCATCATCATCCATATAGACAATCATCAACATCCATATAGAAAATCATCATCAACATCCATATAGACAATCATCAACATCCATATAGACAATCATCATCATCATCCATATAGACAATCATCATCATCATCCATATAGACAATCATCAACATCAATATAAACAATCATCATCATCATCATCCATTTAGACAATCATCATCATCAACATCCATATAGACAATCATCATCATCGTCATTGACATCCATATAGACAATCATCAACATCCATATAAACAATCATCATCATCATCATCATCCATATAGACAATCATCATCAACATCCATATAGACAATCATCAACATCATCCATATAGACAATCATCAACATCCATATAGACAATCATCATCAACATCCATATAGACAATCATCATCAACATCCATATAGACAATCATCATCAACATCCATATAGACAATCATCAACATCATCCATATAGACAATCATCAACATCCATATAGACAATCATCATCATCATCATCCATATAGACAATCATCATCATCATCCATATAGACAATCATCACCATCAATATTAACAATCATCATCATCAACATCCATATAGACAATCATCATCATCATCATCCATATAGACAATCATCATCAACATCCATATAGACAATCATCATCATCAACTATATAGACAATCATCATCAACATCCATATAGTCAATCATCAACATCCATATAAACAATCATCATCATCATCATCTATATAGACAATCATCAACATCATCCATATAGACAATCATCATCATCAACATCCATATAGACAATCATCATCATCATCCATATAGACAATCATCAACATCATCCATATAGACAATCATAAACATCCATATAGACAATCATCATCATCATCCATATAGACAATCATCAACATCATCCATATAGACAATCATCAACATCCATATAAACAATCATCATCATCATCATCCATATAGACAATCATCATCATCAACATCCATATAGACAATCATCATCATCGTCATTGACATCCATATAGACAATCATCAACATCCATATAAACAATCATCATCATCATCATCCATATAGACAATCATCAACATCCATATAAACAATCATCATCATCATCATCATCCATATAGACAATCATCATCATCAACATCCATATAGACAATCATCATCATCAGCATCCATATAGACAATCATCAACATCCATATAGCTATCATCATCATCATCCATATAGACAATCATCATAAAACTCCATATAGACAATCATCAGCATCCATATAAACAATCATCATCATCATCATCCATATAGACAATTATCATCAACAACATCCATATAGACAATCATCATCATCAACCATATAGACAATCATCATCAACATCCATATAGACAATCATCAGCATCTATATACACAATCATCATCATCATCATCCATATAGACAATCATCATCATCATCATCCATATAGACAATCATCATCATCAACATCCATATAGACAATCATCATCATCAACATCCATATAGACAATCATCATCATCATCCATATAGACAATCATCACCATCATCATCCATATAGACAATCATCAACATCCATATAGACAATCATCACCATCATCCATATAGACAATCATCACCATCATCATCCATATAGACAATCATCAACATCCATATAGACAATCATCATCATCATCTATATAGACAATCATCATTAACATCCATATAGACAATCATCAGCATCCATATAAACAATCATCATCATCATCATGCATAAAGACAATCATCACCATCAATATAAACAATTATCATCATCAACATCCATATAGACAATCATCATCATCATCATCCATATAGACAATCATCAACAACATCCATATAGACAATCATCAGCATCAACCATATAGACAATCATCATCAACATCCATATAGACAATCATCAACATCCATATTAACAATCATCACCATCATCATCCATATAGACAATCATCATCCACAACATCCATATAAACAATCATCATCATCAACGTCCATATAGACAATCATCATCATCAACCATATAGACAATCATCATCATCATCATCCATATAGACAATCATCATCATCATCCATATAGACAATCATCAACATCATCCATATAGACAATCATCATCATCAACATCCATATAGACAATCATCATCATATCATCCATATAGACAATCATCAACATCATCCATATAGACAATCATAAACATCCATATAAACAATCATCATCATCATCATCATCATCCATATAGACAATCATCATCATCAACATCCATATAGACAATCATCAACATCCATATAAACAATCATCATCATCATCATCATCATCCATATAGACAATCATCATCATCAACATCCATATAGACAATCATCAACATCCATATAAACAATCATCATCATCAACGTCCATATAGACAATCATCATCACCAACATCCATATAGACAATCATCATCATCAACATCCATATAGACAATCATCAACATCCATATAGCTATCATCATCATCATCATCCATATAGACAATCATCATAAAACTCTATATAGACAATCATCAGCATTCATATAAACAATCATCATCATCATCATCATCATCCATATAGACAATTATCATCAACAACATCCATATAGACAATCATCAACATCCATATAGACAATCATCATCATCATCATCATCCATATAGACAATCATCAACATCATCCATATAGACAATCATCATCATCAACATCCATATAGACAATCATTATCTTCATCATCCATATAGACAATCATCATCATCCATATAGACAATCATCAACATCCATATAGACAATCATCATCAACATCCATATAGACAATCATCAACATCCATATAGACAATCATCATCATCATCCATATAGACAATCATCATCATCATCCATATAGACAATCATCATCATCATCATCATCCATATAGACAATCATCAACATCAATATAAACAATCATCATCATCCATATAGACAATCATCATCATCAACATCCATATAGACAATCATCATCATCGTCATTGACATCCATATAGACAATCATCAACATCCATATAAACAATCATCATCATCATCATCATCCATATAGACAATCATCATCAACATCCATATAGACAATCATCAACATCATCCATATAGACAATCATCAACATCCATATAGACAATCATCATCAACATCCATATAGACAATCATCATCAACATCCATATAGACAATCATCATCAACATCCATATAGACAATCATCAACATCATCCATATAGACAATCATCAACATCCATATAGACAATCATCATCAACGTCCATATAGACAATCATCATCAACATCCATATAGACAATCATCATCATCATCATCATCCATATAGACAATCATCATCATCAACATCCATATAGACAATCATCATCATCATCATCCATATAGACAATCATCATCATCAACATCCATATAGACAATCATCATCATCAACATCCATATAGACAATCATCATCATCAACATCCATATAGACAATCATCATCATCCATATAGACAATCATCATCATCAACATCCATATAAACAATCATCATCATCAACCTCCATATATACAATCATCATCATCAACATCCATATAGACAATCATCATCATCAACATCCATATAGACAATCATCATCATCAACATCCATATAGACAATCATCATCATCAACATCCATATAGACAATCATCATCATCAACATCCATATAAACAATCATCACCATCATCATCCATATAGACAATCATCAACATCCATATAGACAATCATCATCAACAACATCCATATAGACAATCATCATCATCATCCATATAGACAATCATCATCATCAACATCCATATAGACAATCATCATCATCAACATCCATATAGACAATCATCATCATCAACATCCATATAAACAATCATCATCATCAACATCCATATAGACAATCATCATCATCAACATCCATATAGACAATCATCATCATCAACATCCATATAGACAATCATCATCATCCATATAGACAATCATCATCATTAACATCCATACAGACAATCATCATCATCAACATCAATATAGCAATCATCATCATCAACATCCATATAGACAATCATCATCATCAACATCCATATAGACAATCATCATCATCAACATCCATATAGACAATCATCATCATCAACATCCATATAGACAATCATCATCATCATCCATATAGACAATCATCATCATCAACATCCATATAGACAATCATCACCATCAACATCCATATAGACAATCATCATCATCAACATCCATATAAACAATCATCATCATCAACATCCATATAGACAATCATCATCATCAACATCCATATAGACAATCATCAACATCCATATAGACAATCATCATCATCCATATAGACAATCATCATCATTAACATCCATATAGACAATCATCATCATCAACCATATAGACAATCATCATCATCAACATCCATATAGACAATCATCATCATCAACATCAATATAGCAATCATCATCATCAACATCCATATAGACAATCATCATCATCAACATCTATATAGACAATTATCATCATCAACATCCATATAGACAATCATCATCATCAACATCCATATAGACAATCATCATCATCAACATCTATATAGACAATTATCATCATCAACATCCATATAGACAATCATCATCATCAACATCCATATGGACAATCATCATCAACATCATCATTATCAGTAGGCACTTATCATCATGCAAGCATCATCCTCATAAATTGTCATCAACGTTGTCTTCATCCATATGTATTAATAACCATCATCAACATCATTCATAAATAAGCACTCACCATTATCATTATCATAATCATCATCATACCATCATTATCCAATATATACAAAAAAGTCTAACAGTTGTCATTGCCATGCACTTTATAATTCTATGTATTGGTATAAACGTGTTTTGTGGGGTTCTTTTCAAGAGAGAAAGGGGGGTGAGAAAGAAGGTGAGATGGAGTGGGGAGAAAGTAAGATGATTGAGGATAGAGATATAGAGTCGAAAGAGAAGGGAAAGAAGATGGATGGAAAGCAGTGAAAGTATGATATCATGAATAGATAAGGCATAAGATGAAAGTAATCAGGGGGAAAGGCAATTTATCACAGCTTGGGGGAGGAGTGGGGGGGGGCACAGATTCAAACACATAACCAGAGAGAAAAACAATTAAAAAGATAAACTTTAAAGAGTGACAGGTGATGTGGTACATTCTATATTTATTGACTCGCGAGGTCGAATATTGTCCTTGTTTGATGATAGGGTACATTCTTTATTTATTGACTCGCGAGGTCGAATATTGTCCTTGTTTGATGATAGGGTACATTCTTTATTTATCGGCTCTCGAGGTCGAATATTGTCATTGTTTGATGATAGGGTACATTCTTTATTTATCGGCTCGTGAGGTCGAATATTGTCCTTGTTTGATGATAGGGTACATTCTTTATTTATTGACTCGCGAGGTCGAATATTGTCATTGTTTGATGATAGGGTACATTCTTTTTTATTGACTCGCGAGGTCGAATATTGTCCTTGTTTGATGATAGGGTACATTCTTTATTTATTGACTCGCGAGGTCGAATATTGCCCTTGTTTGATGATAGGGTACATTCTTTATTTATTGACTCGCGAGGTCGAATATTGTCCTTGTTTTAAGATAGGGTACATTCTTTATTTATCGGCTCGTGAGGTCGAATATTGTCATTGTTTGATGATAGGGTACATTCTTTATTAATTGACTCGCGAGGTCGAATATTGTCCTTGTTTGATGATAGGGTACATTCTTTCTTTATTGACTCGCGAGGTCGAATATTGTCATTGTTTGATGATAGGGTACATTCTTTATTTATTGACTCGCGAGGTCGAATATTGTCCTTGTTTGATGATAGGGTACATTCTTTATTTATCGGCTCGTTAGGTCGAATATTGTCCTTGTTTGATAATAGGGTACATTCTTTATTTATTGACTCGCGAGGTCGAATATTGTCCTTGTTTGATGATAGGGTACATTCTTTATTTATTGACTCGTGAGGTCGAATATTGTCCTTGTTTGATGATAGGGTACATTCTTTATTTATCGGCTCGTGAGATCGAATATTGTCATTGTTTGACGATGCGGTAGATTATGACATTTTCACTAGTTTGGATTAAGTCCATTGTGTATTTGGCGTAATTATAAATTTTGTGACAGAGTACGTGTTTTTTTTGGATTGCAGCACAGCTTGTTAACTAGACGTTTGGACCTTTGTGTAATTAGATACAGTTGTTTTGGGATGTAATTTTGATAGATACTGTGATCCAAAGAATTACCTCTACCAGAAGTGGTGGACAGAAATACACATCTCTAACACGCCTTCATAACTACTTGTAATCGACAAGTGAGCGGAAAGTGAAATAAGTGGCACTTGCTCTATTGTTGTAATAAATACTTACTAACTTCCGGTGTACATATTTACTAACTTCCGGTTATACAACCCGCGCACGAAATCTTGGGCCACTTCGCATTGTTTTACAATACAATATCAGACCTTTGTACCTTTCCGTAATTACTGGAGGAGCTGGCCTCATAATTATAAAACAATCTTTGGTTTGCTTAGTCAGTCTCGTATGTTGTCACTTTTGTATGAAGTTATTCATGATTGTTTAGGCCAAATCTTGAGACGACTCTAGACTTTGGAGCTGATGATGGGCCAGGGAGACGGAGAGAAATGATACATTGTTATGGATTTTAAAATCTGATGTAACTTGCCTATCTATTTAGAAGGGTCGCGCGGAGGTCTATTTTTTATCATTTCCTCTAAAACAAATTGTATTGGATCTATGTGAAAAATCTATGTGATACTGATACCTAATTTGTATTTAAAGTAACCGTTAAAGGTATGTAACGATTTAAAGTATTCTGCCGTTTTCAGTATACTGTGATTGGGCGGGATGTTGTGCTGGGTGATTCACCCGTTGTCAGTACATTGTGATTGGGCGGGATGTTGTGTTGGGTGATTCATCCGTTGTCAGTATAATGTTACCGGACGGGATGCTGTGCTGCGTGATTCACCCGTTGTCAGTATCTTGTGACTGGGCGGGATGTTGTACTGGGTGATTCATCCGTTGTCAATATAATGTGACCGGACGGGATGCTATACTTGGCGGTTCATCCGTTGTCAGCATAATGTGACCGGACGGGATGCTGTGCTTGGTGATTCACCCGTTATCAGTATTGTGACTGAGCGGGATGTTGTGCTGGGTGATTCACCCGTTGTCAGTATATTGTGACTGGGCGGGATGTTGTGCTGGGTGATTCATCCGTTGTCAGTATAATGTGACCGGACGGGATGCTGTGCTGGGTGATTCACCCGTTATCAGTATATTGTGACTGGGCGGGATGTTATGCTGGGTGGGTGATTCATCCGTTGTCAGTATAATGTGACCGGGCGGGATGCTGTAGTGGACGGTTCACCCATTGTCGGTAAAATGTGACCGGGTGGAAATCTTTGCAGGGTAGTTCACCCGTTGTCGGTATAATGTGACCGGGTGGAAGGATTTGCAGGGTAGTTCTCCCGTTGTCGGTAAAATGTGACCGGGTGGAAGGCTTTGCAGGGTAGTTCACCCGTTGTCGGTATAATGTGACCGGGTGGAAGGCTTTGCAGGGTAGTTCACCCGTTGTCGGTAAAATGTGACCGGGCGGAAGGCTTTGCAGGGTAGTTCATCCGTTGTCGGTATAATGTGACCGGGTGGAAGGATTTGCAGGGTAGTTCATCCGTTGTCGGTATAATGTGACCGGGTGGAAGGCTTTGCAGGGTAGTTCACCCGTTGTCGGTAAAATGTGACCGGCAGGGGCGTAGCTGGAGGTATTTTGATGTGCAAGCCCGCGACGTTTTCAATTTTGGGGAGGGGGTACTTCGGGGGGGCACATTTGGACTTCAAATAGTGCCATTGTTTTGGTAAAACCAGAGATATTTACATGTAAAACCATCTTTGAAATACATACGTCTCTGTTTATAAGTATATATGTTCTGTGCAGGACCCAGGAAGTAAGAACTCGTGCTTGTGTTCTTAAGCACAATTTTGTATAATTCGAACAGGCCTTGTTTCACTCCATAGAAAAGCATTAAAGAATTAACGGGAAATATCGAAGGAATTTTTGTAATGCTTTCCTATGGAGATATTTAACTTAAGGAATTTTGGCCGGGCTCATTAATAATTGTATTTGTTGACATTTTGTTTGAACCGAAATGTAGTAAAAATTGGCTCTTCTTTTATTATTCTTAGAATGATAATAGGGCCATTTTTGTACATAAATCTAACAGGGAGTACCAAAGCGTCAACAAAACCATAATCCGAACTCAAAATCGATTAAACTAGAGGCAAAAATGAAAAAAGGAAAGATGTAAATGGAGACCCTTGTAAAAGCACAAGAGGATAAGACCATGTGTTCCGGAAGAGTAAGCGTCTTCTACTTCATCGACGACAACTGCCATGTAAATATTGGTCACATCCAAGTAAACATCAGGTTCTCAAAATGAGAACCGAGTCCTCATTGTCAATAACAAAAGGGAGAACACTAATGAGCATACTCAAAAACGCCCATCTTCATATCACTAAAAGATACAGAACATGTCCTATGAAACCAAGATGGCGACCATAAAACTTGCCCACAGTCTTCATCAACCTGCACATCTCCTTTCCCTGTACAGGGCCATAAGTTTATTCGTCAGCAACTGATATCTATCACTTAAACCTAATATGACATGATTTTATAAAAAGTCGGCCTAAGTGAAGGTAGTTTCAAACTGATGCTTATGTTTGGATGTTGTTCAGTATTCATTTGTATACGAATGTTCTCACGATAAAGACATTCCTCTATTGTCGTAGTGAGCTGTATTATAAATATTATTTGAATGGTGTTGGCTGAGGTCTCCGACATCTTGCACAAGTATATACGATTTAATATGTATGTGTATTGTAATCCTATATGCTGTTGCATTCGGAAAGAAATAAAATTTATTATTTATAACTAACAAATTTTCTGCAGCCTAATATGTTAACCTGGCGAGTCGAAAAAAAGGAGTAACAATATCAGTGGACTTTTAAGAATATAAGTTGAATTATGAAATTTCTAAACTTTAATACACATACTTTGGAAAATGATGTGCAAGCACGGGCTTATGTGCTTACATGGCAGCTACGCCCCTGAGGTCCGGGTGGAAGGATTTGCAGGGTAGTTCTCCCGTTGTCGGTATAATGTGACCGGGCGGAAGGATTTGCAGGGTAGTTCACCCGTTGTCGGTAAAATGTGACCGGGTGGAAGGCTTTGCAGGGAAGTTCACCCGTTGTCGGTATAATGTGACCAGGTGGAAGGCTTCGCAGGGTAGTTCACCCGTTGTCGGTAAAATGTGACCGGGCGGAAGGCTTTGCAGGGTAGTTCACCCGTTGTCGATATAATGTGACCGGGCGGAAGGCTTTGCAGGGTAGTTCACCCGTTGTCGGTCAAATGTGACCGGGAGGAAGGCTTTGCAGGGTAGTTCACCCGTTGTCGATACAATGTGACCGGGCGGAAGGCTTTGCAGGGTAGTTCACCCGTTGTCGATATAATGTGACCGGGCGGAAGGCTTTGCAGGGTAGTTCACCCGTTGTCGGTAAAATGTGACCATGCGGAAGGCTTTGCAGGGTAGTTCACCCGTTGTCGGTATAATGTGACCGGGTGGAAGGCTTTGCAGGGTAGTTCACCCGTTATCGGTATAATGTGACCGGGCGGAAGGCTTTGCAGGGTAGTTCACCCGTTGTCGGTAAAATGTGACCGGGTGGAAGGCTTTGCAGGGTAGTTCACCCGTTGTCGGTAAAATGTGATCGGGCGGAAGGCTTTGCAGGGTAGTTCACCCGTTGTCGGTATAATGTGACCAGGTGGAAGGCTTTGCAGGGTAGTTCACCCGTTGTCGGTAAAATGTGACCGGGCGGAAGGCTTTGCAGGGTAGTTCACCCGTTGTCGATATAATGTGACCGGGCGTAAGGCTTTGCAGGGTAGTTCACCCGTTGTCGGTCAAATGTGACCGGGAGGAAGGCTTTGCAGGGTAGTTCACCCGTTGTCGATACAATGTGACCGGGCGGAAGGCTTTGCAGGGTAGTTCACCCGTTGTCGATATAATGTGACCGGGCGGAAGGCTTTGCAGGGTAGTTCACCCGTTGTCGGTCAAATGTGACCGGGAGGAAGGCTTTGCAGGGTAGTTCACCCGTTGTCGATACAATGTGACCGGGCGGAAGGCTTTGCAGGGTAGTTCACCCGTTGTCGGTAAAATGTGACCGGGCGGAAGGCTTTGCAGGGTAGTTCACCCGTTGTCGGTATAATGTGACCGGGTGGAAGGCTTTGCAGGGTAGTTCACCCGTTGTCGGTAAAATGTGACCGGGTGGAAGGCTTTGCAGGGTAGTTCACCCGTTGTCGGTAAAATGTGATCGGGCGGAAGGCTTTGCAGGGAAGTTCACCCGTTGTCGGTATAATGTGACCGGGCGGAAGGCTTTGCAGGGTGTCTTGATTAAAACAGTATTTTATTTAGCATAAGCATAACCATGAATATACAATACAATACAAAATTAGATCTGGTGAGGGATTTGGAAACAAGCTAGTAGCTGATATTAATCTGTTTCCCCTTAGAATATTGGCTAACTTGAATGGTAAAGGGTTCAAATAGTAAACACTGTTTTGTACTTATAATGAGGAAATTAATGACCAAAAAAAAAGTATTTCACTGTAAAGCCAGTTTTGAAAATCATTGAACACTTTTGAACATTGGTGGAATTCAAATAATTATCAGCAATTTGATCAAGAAAAAAAAGGTACAGGGAGTCTTTGGCATTGCATTTCACCAATATAGTACTATAAATTTGGTATCAGATCCGCGCTATCACAAAGAGGAGGGTACACCAACATACCCTGTTTTCCAGTACACATGCACGTACTTTATCGACATTTGCTTTTTAAAGGATATTGAGGACTCACACAACTAAATAATTTACTATATGTTATTACTAAGCTTTAGAGCTAATAACTTTAATATTTGAAGTTCAACACTATTGACAACTGCCTGGATTCACAGATACATACATGGCAAAGACTTCAAATGACATTATATCAGACGTTTCGTGGCATTTTAGCTCGCTACGGGCGTCTGTTTCGGACAACTGGAAATTTACATATCAAACCAGTGAAATGGGACGGGAACACCCTCTGACTTTTGACCCCATATCAATCCGCCATCACATATCAAAATCTACCAAAAGTATGCATTTTTGTAAAGTTAAATATCTATAGATCTCATTCAATGCAGAATATGTCAACAATTACCTATTTAGATTATTTAGAATCATTGTACTTAGCCGGAACAAATTTTCGGTAGGGATTACAAACGTATGAAACACTTCGTCATAGGCTGATTTAGTTGTGTGAGTCCTTAAACAAAAGTAAAAGCAAACCCAATCAAATCTGGTTTTTAATCTCTGAACGTGCAATAATTCTTTACAGTTCTCTTCTATATTATCCAATAGGATAAATAACACAGATACAAAAACTGTATTTCCCAGCGACATAGGCACTGACTGATGTTTATTAAAAATCATCATGATTTAGAATACAAATTACACAACAATGTACATTTAGCATACGAAATTACAGAATAAAGTCCATTTCGCACATAAGCATACATACAATGTATTTGTAGTGGATTCATTTGAACAAGAAATTATTATGAAAAAAAATGTACGTGTGCTCGCTGTTACCTCCTGTGTCGCCTTAATGACACGTATAGGTAACATCCTAACCAATTTGCAGGTGCAAATACCAGTATCGCCACCTATTGGCGTATCCCATACCTAAGAGAAAATAATTACATCCTAAATCCTACCGTCAACCGGTTGAAATTATATTTACCTTTCTTCTGAAGATATAATACGATGTCGTTTACCTGGTTTGTATGGTTTTGACTAGATCTTTGGCCTGGCGCTAAGACTGCCAGGGTTGGAATCCCCGATCACACGTGAACAGGTATATTGGCTCTTCTGTTCGATTATCTTCATTGTCTTCATTTCCTCCTAACTAAAAATTAAAGTTCATTTCAGGTTAACAAAGACAGAACAATACCGCAGCAAAAGTTCAATATTGAATAATCACATATTCGTACATGTCACAAAAATGTATATGCATTTGCATATTATTGATTACTTGGTAAGGAATGCACAATTATAGCGTATTAAAGGCCCAATATACGTAACTTCGGGAAATTTTTCGGGATTCTGAAAAATTCTGAAAAGAAAATCTAGTAAAAATAAGTCTAAAACGAAGTAAACCTGAGCAGTAACTAACAAGAAACTCTTGACAGAAAAACCCAAAGAATTGAAAATAATTCAGGTGTGGCCAACTTCAACAACAAACCGAAGGTAGAAGACGGTATGAAATGGACGCGTGTTTACAAATACCAAGTTTCAACTGCTGCTGTACCGGTAACCGCGTAAGAATTCATCTTGAATATTGCTGATATCAGTTAATCTTAACTAAATATATAATAATAGTAAGTTGTTAGGCTTGATTTTCTCTCCAAGTTTTGCCGAAAGTTACGTATATTGGGCCTTAAATATTTATTAACATAGATAACCATTTTGATTGTTACTTTTGAATTGAATCAGTCGCTATAGATTCTCAATATTAACATTTATTTACAACAAAGATAATCCGAAATTCTTCCAATTCGTCATTTTCCAACCCGAAGTTAATATTTCATTTTCTGATAATGAATAGGTTTTTTTTATATACTGACTAAATATCAGGTCATTTTTATTTGTTTTATCGCACCGTACCCACACCGTGATACAACCTGTTCTGTACGTTTTTTGTAGAGCTCGCCACATTTGTGACAAATATTAACACTTCCTCTTTTCCTTATTGTTACAATAATTATATAATATTCAGTATGAAGTATATCTTATCCTTTTACTATTTCTACCCCCCCCCCCCCCACCCCCACCCCCACCTTCCCCCCTCTCTCTATAAGAAGTTACATGTATGCAGAAGTTTGCAATTAACATATATGACTGCCGCACGAATGATAGAGAGAAACGGATATTCCATGATGAACCAGAAAGACCAGGAGAAAGTAATCCAAGGCACGGGACGTGATGAAGATTAGTATAAGAAGAGCTTTTAGAATAGTAACAAGTACCAACTTCTACCGTCGGTGACGGAAACGATTACCCGTATCATGTACAAATTTAATTAAAGAAAATCTCTTTCCCCCTCTCTCTCCTTCTCTCTCTCAACCCCCCCCCCCCCCCCCTCTCTCTCTCTCTCGCTCTCTCTCTCTCTCTCTCTCTCACTCTTAAACAATTTAATCATGTCTTCTGTAAATGTATTTTGTATGCATTTTGTCAAATGTCATCTTGTCAATATATGTACATGTATATTGTTGATTTTTTTTTTATTTTATCAGGAAAGGGCTTCATATAAGTTAGTATTAGTAAACTTGTGCCCCATCCCTTTGTATATGTATTATACAATAAAATGAGTTGAAATAAAAAAAAATCCTTGTACAAAGGATATTACTCAGATAACAAGCAAAATACAGTTTGGACTTACGTTTTGTTTTCTCCGTGTATTTAATGCTCCTCCCACGCGATGACGAAATACACGCTTACATCCGGGCCAAACAAGACTCATAAATATCACTTTTAAAAACTTGCGAAGTGGTTGCATTAAAGTAAATAAACTTTATAACTAGTATAAATTAGTCACCTACCCGACCACGTGAAATTTCTCCAAATACACGTATTCCCACACCCGAACCCACTGCGCACTTACATCCGGGTCAGCAAAGTCTGATAAATATCAGTACTCAATAAAATTGATTTCAAATACACGTATATTGAGTCATCTTCCCGACGACGTGATTTTTTCCTAGTATTTCATCCTTAGGACATGTTTACATCCAGACAAATAACACTGTTTAAAGGCTCAATATACGTAACTTCAGGAAGTTTTCGGGATTCTGAAAAATTATGAACAAAAATCCAGTTGATAATCATGCAAAAATAAGTGTAAAACGTAGTAAACCTGAGCGGTAACTTACAAGAAACTCTTGACAGAAAAATCCAAATAATTGAAAATAATTCAGATGGGGCCCAGTTCAATAACAAGCCGAGGTTAGAAGACGGTACAAAATGGACGCGTGTTTACAAATACCGAATTTCAACTGCTGCTGTACCGGAAACCGCGTAAGAATTCATCTTGGATATTGCTGATATCAGTTAATCTTAACTAAACCTATAAATATAATAAGTTATAAGGCTTGATTTTAGCTTCACGTTTTGCCGAAAGTTACGTATATTGGGCCTTTAATATAAGTGAAAATAAAAAAAAATATTTGATTGTCGTAAAATAAAGTATCATGTAACAAGTGAAAATAAAATGGTTTCATTAATGTGAAGAAAAACCTTATACCCGTTATACACATTTTAAAATATAATGTGTTGTTGGTTTGATATAGATTTTGATATTCTAAGTAATGTTCATGAAATATACTTTTTTTCACTTTCACTTCTTGTAAAAACGAAATGTCTTGTCAACGCTCTTATTCTAAATAGATTTTGAAATTGTGTTCTCGTATTTCTTAGGGAATTAGGAATTTTAAACAGCTTAATTTGAACATGAAATTGGTTTAAATCGTCGGGTAGCATATTTCCTGAAAGTTGATACTAATCCCTAAAATGAAAACTTTCAGTTAACTTGCATAACCGAAAAACCCTAACTGATAAACATAAGTTAGCTTAGTTAGTCGTGGTTAAAAAACCTGTTGGTTATATTGTTTTGTCGTGAATCCCACAGTCTAAATTAAACTTTTTAGTGTTCCGTCGTCCAGAGACTAATTGTAAAGGTGGTCAGGTGGTGCAGTGGATAGCGCAATTGCCTTTCACCAAGGCGGCCGGGGTTCGATTCCCCGACCAGACGTGAAAAGGTATGGGGCCATCTGCCCGACCACGTGGGTTTTCTCCGGGTAGTCCGGTTTCCTCCCACAATACGACCCCTCGCGCGCTAACATCCGGGCCGACAAGAGTGATTAATATAAGTTGGATGAGTTGTTTCATAATTGTTGTAAAATAAATAAAATGTATATAAATAGCACATTTAGCAATCTCTTGCGCTTATGATCATGATATTTTAACAAACTCTAGTACCGCCCTGTCCTGTAGATCTGTAGGGCGGGAACACTGGTCCTGTTGCCTCCATTACATGATCGTAAGAGAACTGTTTCGAATAAGTCTGTTTTGTTCCGGTTCTGTTGACAAGACAATCATTTCGTACAAGAAATAAATGGGTTCTTATTTTTTCTCTTCTTTCTAACCGCCATTGTTCTTCTAATGTCTCTCCTGACAATGCAGTGCAGCACACTGCACACTGTTACTTCAGCGCTCTGTGAGGATCAAGCCGCAGGCTTTGGGTCCTGTCCCCTGGCAGAGACCATACTTCTTGCTTGGAAGTTGAATGACTGATTTAACCGATGCTTTGTTTTTACGCAAGGCAGTTAGTTTATATAAAAATCTGATAAACTTTCACTAGGAATGAAATATATATTATGTTGTTTTAGCAACAATCATGGAAATAGTTATTCCAACTAATATATTACTTACTCTCAGTGATCAATCTACGTGCGAATCCCGAGTCCAGTACTCATAAAATTATGAAAGGACTCATAGAAATTCTGGAAATACTTCAATCTAACATTGTGGGACCCATAGTTTTCGGCAATATTTACAAAAAGGAACCATGGAAATAAATTGTAAATTAATTCCTGTACTCTTAGTCTCTAGGTGTGCCCCGGTTGTAAGCGCGGGTCTTAAAGTGGCATAAAATTGATGTACCCGGAGAAAACTCACGTGGTCGTGCAGGCGACCTCATACATCTTCGCATTTGATTATGCTACCTAATGTGCAATCAGACCACCGAAGAAATATAAATTGAAACTGAAGTTGAACAAAATAACCTGACTAGATATGTCTTATTAATTAAGCTAAACTTAATTGTTATAGACATAACAGAACAAATTATTCCTTGGCTGTAGTAGAACTTTGAATACATATCTAACTGTAAGTATATCTGATTGAAGAAAAATATCGCTTCCGGATTCTCAATTAAACGTTGGGTGTTCAATGAAATGGGACCAATGTCCCTGTAATAGGCCTATCATTAATCTTTTAAGCGGAAATTTGTTTTTTGAAATTCTTAACGACGCGGAAACGGGGGGTTCCCGCGTTCCCCACTTTTTATATAACAAAGGAAAGTGTTGATATAGGAGAACAATGGAAAACCAATTATAGTCTGTTTCTTACTAGGTAACTTATATTTACCTGAATGTGTAAAAATTACCTGTGTGAACGTTACCTGTGTCTATAGACTATAGTATATATAAGACTAAACACTTGATAACATGAGTAAAAAACATTTTTAAAATTTAACTCTATTTCATTCATTGGATTTTCTTAATTGATATTATTATATATTACATTAATTACAGTAAAATTAAATATCTTTCATTCAATATTACATATAATTATGTAAATATATATTCTAACTCTATTCCATTCATTTAATTTTATCAATAAACAGTAAAATTACGTTTATGTCATTCAGTATTACATACACTGTATATGTTAGTACATGCGTTTATAGTAAAAGCATTTCAATACTTGTACATAATGATTACATATTAGATTTAATTCAATATTTCAAACACTTCAAATTTACATGTTACATTATAAATTATCAATAGTATATCTTCATTATTCATTGAAAGTTCCATAGTCAATTGCAATATTTGCATTACATTGTTTAATTACAATAATTTATAGCAAAATAAAAAGCATTATTGTGTATTCGTTGATTATACTAAAGCATTCGATTACGACAAATCTCATGAAAAACTTTGGCTTAAAATATGGAGAAGTGGAATTAGGGTAAGTTGTTGATATAATTAAGTCAGTTGATGAAAATGCAAAATCTAGTACAAAATTAAGCAGGAAATCTTTTGATATGTTCTATAATACATCTCAGACTTTTACAAGGATAGGCTTTTAATAATAATCCCCATGCTGTTTTCTCTGTTTGTAAATGATATGGAAAGCGTACTTATTAATTCTAATTGACAGAGTTATCAATTACAATTATTAAATTAATTTCTTATAGTATACGCTGATAATAGTTTTATTTTCAGAAGATGTTGAAGATCTTCACAATATGCTAGATTGTTTGAAGGTTTATACTGAAAAATAGAGTTCAACTGTGAATACGGAAAAAATCCCAATTCTTTCAATTTTATTTATTCCGTATGCAACAGCATGTCACATGTATATACTTATATTAATTATGGTTGAGACTAGGGTCATCATCTAGCACCAAAAATCGAAACTGTACATCTTCTTTTTCTGAACTATTGAATGTGAAGAAAACTGTTGATAGTTCTATGGTATATTTTGAAACGGGTAGATATTATTTACATGAACAGCGTAAAACTAATATCATGAAATATTGGTTAAAGTTAATAAAAAGAAAAAACATGTGTATAAAAGGCATGGTTTGACACTTTTTTTGAGCTCAATATCAGAAAGCCAAGTTATAAATCAAACTGGATTTATCAAGTTTAATATGATTTGTGTAAAATCTATGATCTGTTAAAGTTTATTCTTGTAAGATCATATTGAAGTTACAATGATCAAGTAAATTTCCGTTTGAAAACTATCTATTTAATTATTTAAAATGCAAATTATCATAAAATAAACCAATATGCATCATCTAATCATATGTATCAGCACATTTAAGATATATATCTATATTAGATATAGAGGTTCACCACTGGTTGAAGACACAGGTAAAAACACAGGTAAATACTACCAAAATTAATCAGAAACAGACTATAATCCTTCTAACAACATTCTTCCCCATATGTTTTTTTAAAAAGTGGGGAACGTGGGATACAGCCGCGGAAACTGAGTGAGAATTCCCTTGAATGAAGCTCTGTAATTCATACTTCCATGAATATTGTCTTATCGACAACGTGTACAGGGAAGTACAAATGGACCCAATACCCATGCAGGGACGTATATGTCACTTATACGTCCCTGACCTATACAATAACAAATAAAAACGCTTCGTGTGGTCGGTCTTTGTGAGAATAAACACGGTAACTTGTTGTCACTAGAGAGTAAAATGGCAGTCACGTGTGACGGGACATCAACATTATTTATAATAGAGAAAACAATGAAATTCTTAGGTAATATTATCTAAAAATCGGTCCTTTTATCACATTCATCAATTAGATAAAATAATTAAGGAAGTTATCTCAATTATCTGAAAGTTTGTACTTCGTAAATCGCGGAATTTTTTTTTTAGCACAGTTCAGACATCGGACAAAAAGGACGTTTTCGAAAGCTCGCAAAATTCAGTTTTCGTATTCAAAATGAAATTAATCGTTATTATTAATTTATTCAGGGACGTATATGTGAGATATACGTCCCTGATTTATTTTTGATGAAACCAAAATAACCAATTTTATTCCGAATGTAGCAATTAATATATCTCATTGAGATCAGTGAGAAAATCCGCATTTCCCCATCCATTTTGGGAAATTAGAGGGCTTTCGGCTGTAGGCATAGATTAAATTAGATAGAATAACCAAGAGACGTATTTAAAGCCATGGCCCAATGACGTGTGACAGGAAGTATATACACCTATGTAAAATATCCATTCACCGTCAAAGTTTCAGCGACCCATGGACAAAGATTTTCCTTCCGTGCCAATCAGAAAGTCTACCCAGTATAACAGGTGCAAATTAGACCTCAGAACAATCTCAACAAATATATAGGATCTAATTTTTTGTTTTCAGTGCTAAAAATAGTAGACCTGTTAGATTTTATTCTGGTAACATGTATGTCCCAATAAAAACGACGAATTTTAACTATAGTAGTATCTTTTCGTGTTCAGTATCATTATCGAAACAGAAAAGATGGAATCATATTGTATTATTATGTGAAACTAACAACGTTTTCCAGGTTTTTTTAGATCGACATAATATTATTCTACTCTAAAAATGTGTATGTCTCTTTCTTTCTTTCATTTCAGGTAGTTCCCAATATTAGACAGGGGTCCTTATATAAAATATTTATGAGGAAACCCAAACAGTATATCTGACACATTTATGATTGGCCAAGGAAAACTCGATAAATGTGCGTCATTTTATTGTAATTTTCGTTTCTGTTTTCCAATTCTTGTGTCAAAACCCATGTGGGCATAACGGGTACACAAGAGGCTTAATTGGGGTACGGGCACCTGCTCTAGGAAATCAAACTCATTTATTTCTGAGTTAATTGGTAGGTCTTGGGTGTTTGATATTACAATGATTTGGGAAACTAAATTATTTATTAAAACGGTCCGTTAAAGGTTTTTAGTGACCATCCTTGGTATTAGAGGACATAGAGGAAGCCCTCGGGGTCCTTTTTCCTGAATGGCATTCTTCGGGTATTCAATACGGAAGTGACGTAAAAATTGCAAACAAAAAAATCCAAAACAAACAATGCGCATGAAAATAGTCCGTCCTTATTATAAAACGAACCTTAAGGATAGAACGTCACATACATTTGTGCTACGGAACGAGAACGCTGAGCATTCACAAACGAGACACTTATAGTAAAATTATTATACATCGTATCTAAAAGATTACCGCAGTTACTTACAAAGGCGGATGAATATTTCATGATGGAAGTAATGTAGTTCCGGAAGCCAGGAAAAAGCCGTGTGGGGATTTAGTAGTGCTGATTCGGACCTGTATTTTATCTTATTTCGTTTGGTTTGGAGTACTGTTATTAGACAGAGAGTGTACATGAGTGTGATGAATTGGAAGTTACTCTTTCTGACGGTGGCACTGCTCATACTGGGTAGCTGCACCGCCAATTTCAAGGTAAGTGCACATACTGGTCGTACAGAGTGCCATTATCGGGGGCACTGGAATACACAAACAAAATGTTCGACCCTTTCATGATTGGTACAGAAAGTAGGTTCACCTCACCAAACAACAGTCCATGATCTCTGAAAAGGAGTGAATTAATTCCGTTTTACCTGTCCCTAATACAGATGAATTGTTGTTTGTTTACGAAAACGATCAGAACAGCTTGAACTTGATGTAAAAATATCTTGTGTATTCCCCCTCGCCTGGTGGGTATCTAGGTCTTGGGTACTGTTTATACAACCAGGTGAGGCGGGGGTCTGCTTACACGACTTTATTTCAGGTCTATGCTAAATTAAATCGTTGGAATATTGTTCAATGATAGTCCTGTTATTGGTGAGGGTATATCCATGTTAGAATATGCAGTACACATATGTACATGAAGAGGTCAAAGAGAACTGAATGATGATATGCATGTGTCGGATGATTCATCACAAGTAATTTCCGTGGGAAGGACTCAATTGTTTTATCAATGAGTGAGTTATGTGATTTCAAAAATGAAATTAGAAGAGAACATAAAATTTATTTCCAAACTAGATATTAAATAAATACTAACCATGTACATAACTCTAGTGTTCAGCTTTCAAGTAGACACTCTTTTTTATTTCGAGTACATGACATATTTATCAATAACAGTAAACACTCATTTGTATTATATTAAATAAAACTTTTTGTTCGACGGGTTGTTTTTTATCTTAATTATGAAATGTGTACCACATTAACTCTTATATATAATGTCTAAAAAATAGAATGTAATAATAAATTTGAGTATCAAATGGATTTCCCCAGATATGAAATTATGTATGCTTAAAACCAACATACAATTTGATAAAAAAAATCTTGTTTTGGAATACTGCAGTCTTTGCGCTTTTGGTTTTCTTTTTATTTGAACAATTAACAAGACATATAGTACAGATCAGATAATGGGTATACACAATCCCCATTTAGTCACCATATTTAACAGACGGTTTACACAAGAATGTATTGTACTGTCATACTTATTGAATCACCCTTCTAGTAAACTAAGTACAGTATGTAACTATATGAGGCTGCGACGTATCCATTGATGGTTGAATGTTCATATAACAGTTTTCTGCACTCATGTTTATTTGAACATTGGATCTTTTAACTCCAGATTTCAATAAATATGTTTCATTTCCTGTCTACTTAACTGGAATTTTAAGTTTGTCCCGAATCATGCATTTAGTCAATGATCAGCATTAACAGGATAAGATTATATATATACCATTGTTATACACTTTCTAGCCATGTCTTTTCTTAATTTAACTTGGATTGAAGTGTCACTTGATCGAAGCAGAAAGTGACATTTTGGCCACATATGTTCCAATTTGATATTAAGTTGTATAGATTAGTTAAAAAAAAAAATCCACTTTAATGCTTTATTTTATCTGTTTTTCAAGCTGTATATAAGCAAAACACTTTAATTAATTTGTTTTCCATGTTTTTTTTAATTAAATTTACATAAATTAGGCAGTATACAGATATAGCACCGCATCAGAGGGCTTATAATTATCATCCTATTCTTATTTGTAGTGTTATGTTTACATGTATATCTTGGGAACTTAATTTAACATTTGGTCTTTATAAGTGTGCCGCTCCCATCACATTAATGTACAGCGACAAATGTACACACAAGTTCAGATAAGTCCTTGATTATGTTTGTTGACCTGTGTTTTGTAAGGGTAGGCTATGGCAGGGACATATATGTCACATATACGTCCCTGGCTAGAGCTAGATTTTTATTTTTGTATTTTGTATTGATGAATATATTAAAATGAATACACAATCTACTGCTTGCTTCAGAAGTATGTCAACTGTAATATTCCTTGATCTGTAAAAGTGTCTACAGTACAAGTGAGAAGGTTTAAGTGTGATATATAAATACCGTTCCGGGACACTAGATACTGTGAAAGTGTCAATTGTGTAAACATTGAATTGGTGTTTCCCCTTCACCAAACTAAGTCAGGTACAGCAGGGTGTATACACTGTGTACCATTTGGTGAATTTAGAGATATTAAAATTATGTATGTATAAGGTACAATACTATCCAAGAAGCAGTGTTTATTTATAATATTAAAAAGATACGAGTCCATATTCTGATTTTCAAGTATACACTTGTTGCACATTGATGTTAACTATAAGATGAAACATTTCAAGTGTTTAGGCCTGTCAGCATTCTTAAACAGTCTATAATGCACTTCTGTATTTGGGACTATACCAAGCTTTTGAATCTAAAGCTAAATTTTGTATTTGAATTTGAAACAGTCTCGTTAGTCAATCCAAAACCATTCAAAAATTTTGTTTGAATAATAATGCTCAACTGTTTGAGTCAAATTTTGAGATGAATTCCCAAAATGATAAGAAAGGATCCTCTAAAATCACACCGATCCAAAGTGTGTTGATTGTGATCAAAGGAATTGAGTTTTGTATTTTATGGAAACTGTTAGGGCTGGGTGGTTTTACCGGTATACTGTGGTATAAAGTTTTTATGGTACGTACCGTGGTACTTTAGTCCTGTACCGGTTTTTTGGGGACTTTCATTTAACTTATCAATTTGAAAGAACTATTTGTTACATAGACCAATTGAAATTCCAATATGGTTTAATAATACTTTCCTATAAGTTTGCTGATCAACTACTACAGACATAGCTTCACTCAAACGATATTAGAGGATAATTTAACACACCAAGAAACTTATGACAGGCCTCTTGTGGATTGGCTTCAGAACAAAAACAGCCCAAGACCTTTAGCTAGCTCATGATCAAACATTCAATCAAGGTGGTATACCGTGGTACGTACCGCAGTATTTACCTAAATACCGTGTTCAACCATGGTACGTTTTATTTTGTGGTACCCAGCTCTAGAAACTGTCCTGTTAATTGGTCCAAAGCCAGTCAAAAGTTCAGTCTGTTCTTACTTAACTGAACATGTCAGGTAATACAATAAATTTCCAAACTACCAGGACTGGAAAATAAATGAAGATGTTTGATATTTTCCCAATGATATTGTTTTGAAATACTTGATAACCTTTTTCCTTAATGTGCTTAATTAATTAACAAAAAATGTTAATTATGGATAAATGAATTATTAAAACAGACATGAGTGGGTGTATGTACTGTTTACTGGTCCAGTGATGGGATAAGGCAGTGCCCTGTAGCTATAGTACTATGTGACACAGGTAGACATACCTGTTTGTTGTTGTGCCAAGGCCCTTACATGCTTCAGTCTCTGATGTACAGTTGTTGATTGTCAAGAAGGTGAGGTCTTATAGCATTAAGGTGGTGACTAGAATATGGCTTAAACTCAGCATTGTTAGTTTTAATTTGGTATGGGAACTACACAGCATACTACTTTAGACACAGTAGCACAGAAATTGCAGGGCTAATAACTGTTAACTCCGCATTGTTAGCTTTAATTTGGTATGGGAACTACACAGGGCATACTGCTGTTAGACACAGTAGCACAGAAAAATACACAGGGATTATCATTGTTAACTCAGCATTGTTAGCTTTAATTTGGGATGGGAACTACAGAGCATTCTAATATAGACACAGTAGCACAGAAATCGCAGGGCTAATAACTGTTAACTCCGCATTGTTAGCTTTAATTTGGTATGGGAACTACAAAGGGCATACTACTGTTAACTCAGCATTGTTAGCTTTAATTTGGTTTGGGAACTATGCAAGGCATACTACTGTAACTCAGCATTGTTAGTTTGAATGTAGTCCGATAGGAACAGTCAACTGCAAGGGATGAGACTACACAGGACTCGCTGTTCTTAACTCAGCATTGTTAGTTTGAAGCTGGTCAGGAAGATAGGAACGACACATGGCTCACTGTTCTAAAGTCAGCATTGTTAGTTTAAAGTTGGTATGAGATTTTTTTATTGTCTGTTCATTAGTTTGACATTTGTCAATTGTCCCATCCATGCTACATGTATACTGACAATGTGTCCTATATCAGTTGAATATTATACATTTGTGATCAATATACTGTAATTGTATCTTTGCTGTTGCAAAATACTGTTATGATGTGAATTTTTGGAATACATTATTAGATTTAAGATTTATATTCAAATTATAAAAATAGACATACACTTTTGAATTAATATTTTAGTTAACTTTTTGAAATGAAATATGTTTTTTATCCCAAAAAAAAAAGGTTGAGCTCACAAATGTTTCTGCCAACAAATTTCTTTAATAGTGGACTAAATTATTAACTGGCTATAGATAATAAGAATTAAACTGACTAAAATAAGAATCTAACAAAATGTCAAGATGCCAATTTGAATTAGCCTAGTGTGTGATGAGGCCTTATAAGGTGACTCCTTTGTTCTGTGACATACAAGGTGACACACAATGGAGAGATACACAGTACAATATACAGAGAACACCAAAATAGGTTTTGACATTTTCTCAGCCCACACAACCACACCACTACCAGTACTGGGCCTGTACTGAATGTGTCTGGTGTGTTCATTGATTCAAAGCTGCTCTGTGTTGAAAAAGACAATCATTTAAACTTGTCTTGTTGAATCTAGCTAGATTGCAGTGATATGTAGCTGTGTAAATTGAGAAAAAGGAAAGTTAGTGCTTTTATGCGCAAAAATCCCATTTGTGACAACATACAGGAATAGATAGTGCTTTTATTTACAAAAATTCCATTTGTGACAGAATACATTTGCTTCTGATTATGAAATTTTATGAAGATTTATCAGTTCTGTAACTTCCAATACACAGAGGGATACATGTATGTCAGTCTC
The DNA here is from genome assembly GCA_947623455.1 of Mimachlamys varia. Taxonomy (NCBI): domain Eukaryota; kingdom Metazoa; phylum Mollusca; class Bivalvia; order Pectinida; family Pectinidae; genus Mimachlamys; species Mimachlamys varia. The sequence continues at coordinate 34,360,505 of OX392540.1, forward strand.
GAATATGGCCAACACAGTCTTGAAAATTGTAATACTCCACTACACTGTCTCAATAAAGTGGATACAAATATTGAAAATCAATTCAACATCCTTTAGGTGCAGGGAATTTCTGTTAGCCATGCAAGATGTTTCACTTCTGTACTTAAAGTTCTCTGAATCAAGATAAGTTAATTTTGAAAGATATTGAGAAGTTGTCATTAGGGAGTTGTCTGTTTACTGTTAAGTAGATGTTTAGATTGTGTATAATGACATTAATGTATATATTCACATACAGACTACATTCGCATAACTGGTTGAAACAGTACCGTAGAAACTCGTGTAATCTATGCACCAGTGAAATGTACGCACCCAAAACTGCTGGAAAAAGTATGTATCAATGTAATTAATGCACCCTTCCAAGGTGTTCCGACATTCTGCCACTAGCCTTCCACAGGGTGTATCTCTGAACGCCAACATTTTTAATTTGCCTACAGGGTAGTTTGTTGTGATAGCGGTTATAGTCTTTTTCCTTAAAGTAGTCTCAGTTCCAACAGGTAAATTTACCTGTAAAAGTTACCTGTTGGTGCTAAGGCACAAGTATTAAGAAAATATCATAAAATTATCTTCATGATACTTTTTTTTTAATCGGAAATATTAAACTGTGTAAGTAATAAATAATGTTTACTATTATAAGATTTGTGATTATTAATTAAAATTCAATGCTTAAATCCCCCTTTGAAGAGCTTATTTTCCCCTAAAGTCAAAAAAGGGTAGTTTCCCCTAATCCTAGATTAATCCCTGCCTAAAGTTTTCATAATGAACTATTCCAACCTTCGAATTGGAACTGTTCAAATTTGTCCTCAGGAATGAATGAGTTAAACAAACTTACAAGTGGACAATGCATTTATAATGGATCCCTGTAATCGTGATCTTGAAGCTTATTCTTTACCGTAAAAACTTGTGCAATCTACGCACCAGTGTAATTTACGCACCCTAAAAATCACCCCAAAACTGCTGGGAAAAGGTCTGTTACTCCAATGTACCATAGTTAACGCACCCAAAAAAGTCATAATATCGCCAGCTTGACAACCTTTTGCCCATTCTAATGTAAATCAGAATTTTTTTTCGGAGAGAAAAACCATACTGGCAGAATGTTTATGAGAAATTTAAAAAAAGTTAATTTGTAGCTTAACTCAATATTCAAAGATTCATGATTATAAATTCTGTTTTTAAGTTTACAGGATTTGACAACTGTTTCCTTCAGCAGTACTGTGCATGTGTATGTGTTCCTCTGTTCTCACTTCAAACAAACATCTCAACACTACAAGTGTACACATCCATTCAAATCCTGTGAACTCTTCACATTTGATCCCCATTTAATCTGCTTTAGACAAGCAGAAGACATTCACCTCGATAAGATCATTTCATAATTCAGTGAGACATGTTTTGCCCTGTGTAATCCCTTCCTCATGAAATATAAAGCTTTTGTAAAGCCAGAGACCTGAGTCATATCTCAATTAGTGATTGTTCAATGTATTGATTATTTGAATCAAAGCTATATTTATAAGCTTGATGGATACCACGATTAAATCTTGTTCAAGGTCAATTGAAAAAAAACATACAGTGCCATACTTTCACACATGTACTTTATACGATTGAAGAATCGTAGCTCTTTGTGTCATCATTTTGTCCTCAACTGAAATCGGAATTAATGGTCTCTTGTTAGGAGAATGTTAGTATTCAAAATTTATTCCAACAAAATTTTCTTCGTGTTAACACAACACTATTGCCTGAAACTGATTTAATCTCAAGTCATTGATGCGTCTGAACTGCCAATGCAATAGGATCCTGCTACTTTCACATTTCATGAGAAAGAGATCTGCCAAAAAACAATTCTTTTTCTTCATTGAGTTGTGTTGAATTATTGATCTAGCTGTTGATTGGTGTTACTGCCAGTCAATGCTGATCTTTACCGGGGAATGACAGATGTTTGCTTGCCAGTATTCTAACCTGGTAGCTATATTGTACGATGGTACTTTTTAGACCTATTTGAGTTTTCACGATATCAAAGAAAATAGGGGCCATGGTGCCCGAGTGGTTAAGGTGTCCAGCTGACATTCTTCCACTAGCCTTCAACCTCCTCTTGGTTGCAAGTTCGAAACCCACATGGGGCAGTTGCCAGGTATTGACCGTAGGTCGGTGGTTTTTCTCATGGTACTCTGGCTTTCCTCCACCTCCAAAACCAAAACCTGGCACATCCTTATATAAATACCCTGGCTGTTAATGGGATGTAAAACAGAATAAACAAATGATCGATTAATGATCAATCATAAAACAAAATGATGGATACAATTGTCAATTCAGAAATGTTGTTTGAATCAGAATGTACATGTAGCTTAATATAAAAACTTCTTGTACAGTTGGTTGTTTTGAAATCCTATTAACAGCCAGGGTCATTCAAGGACGGCCTCCCAGAGTGTATGCGATGTGGGTGTGGTATTAAGATTGGCTAGACTGATAAAATTTCCTCTTATTATTGAAAGTTTTCATGTTATAGTCAAACCTTGATCGATCATATTTATTCATGATTGATCATCGTTGTCGGGTGCATAATCACTGATCATCCATTGATTAAAACGATTAATCAGAACAACATCAGCAACCATAATTCAATACTGAACTGATTAAGCACTTTACATGTATATGTACCCTGGGTTTGCGCTGGGTATTTTTTAAATGGGAGTCCTTTCCTAAATAAATTGGGTCCTTCTGCATAGTTTAAATGGGAATCCTGAAAATAAGTGGGGTCCTTTTCAGTTTCTATTGTTGAAAAAGATATAGGGATGGCTTCAACGCAAACCCTGAGTACTTGTTCAAGGTTATAAGAAGCGATTCATGTTTATAGCACCAAAACTGTTAAAAGTAAAAAAAAATGACAGAACGTAAAATATTTCTGTGAGAAAAACGTGGGTTAGAGATTGTGGCTTTGTTACAGTAGTATTATATACAGTAGCTGTTCTGTAGTAAAGAGGGCTACAGATATCTAGTATAACAAAAGAGGTCCCCTGCTCTCTTGATCAATACTTCAGTAGAACAACAGCCTTACTGCCATGGAGAACATTCATCTAGCTGTGTATATGTCCCCCCCCCCCCTCCCCCCTGTGATGATACCCGCCCCTGAGATAAGATCTGCATTTATAATCTGCCCATCACATTTAACAGAGATTAAGAATGGTCAGATGTTATTTATATAGTGAGTAATCTACATAGAATCCTGTACTCATAGAATTTTCAAAAGGACACATTGAATTTCCGAAAATGGTTTAAATTTAACACTGTGGGAGTCCCATTGTTGTTTGCAGTATAAACGAAAAGGACCACATGTAAAATAATTGTAGATTGATCACTGTATATGTATGTCTTATTCGTCAAATCATATCATCAGTAACAGGTGAGCTTCGAAGTTGAGGTGATCATGATTTCTTTGTTTACTGTTGGATAGTTCAAAGTATTAGAACCAAGCAAAGGGGAATTTTGTAATGGGAGGGATACCCATTACAGCAAATGTGGTACAATTGATATTGTATCTGTGGATCTATTTATTTGTCCATATTAAATCCTTTAAGTGGGGTGAAATATTTATCAATGTAGGGCGCTGGTGGCCTGTATTATCCGATTCATTAATTTTGGTTTAACTTTTCTGCATTGTGTTAGTTCTTGGATAGTTCTTCTGTTCTAACTTCTAATGTATGTTAACTTTGGTTTAAGTTTATAAATTGTTAAATTTATATTGGGTACCATATACATTCTCATATGGATTGGGAGAACTGGTTGGAAGGGTAATTTCCAGTGTATCTTTTTGGTATAAATATGGTACCAATGAAATCAAAATGGCATAACAAAGTCTACTTCCTATTTAAGATATTGTATCTTGGTGTGAGATACTGGTGAGTTTGTAACCAAGTACGGGCTATTTTTAGCCCAGACGTGGCGTACATGCCGAGCAAAAATCAAATTTGCACATGGGTGGTGTTGTTCATGGCCAATTTACAGGGAGCTTGTGTTGATGCCCCTTTGAGATAGACCTATATATATATTTAAGCTACAGTAATTGTGGATGTCATCCTTTAGATAGGCTCAGACTGTCTGCCCAGTATAATTAGAAAATGGTTTATAAATAATGCTAAACATGAGAAGAAAACCAAGGGCTAAACATTACACTCGCTCACTATCCAGGTTTAACGTCTGTGTTCCCTTCGTCAGGGGTTCGACCAAGGGCTAAACATTACACTCGCTCACTATCCAGGTTTAACGTCTGTGTTCCCTTCGTCAGGGGTTCGACGTTAAACATTAGGGGAAAAAAACCCAGTATGCAATGTCTTCCTAGAGGTATTGTACATAAGTGATCTATGATCTATGGTCATGTGACCTGTTTTATCTCATTCATCCCTGAAATTTCACAATGAACTATATATTCCAACCATTTTAATGGAAAGGCTCAAATGTGTATTCAGGGGTAAATTTGTTAAAGGACTACATTACATGCATGGACCCAGTTGTTAGTGTGGTTGTCTTTTCAGACATGTTCAGGGAATAGACTCTTTGAATTGACTGTTCATATTACTTAAGTTAAGTAGCCCAAGTTGTTTTATTTTTGAATGACCACAATTCCTGGTTAAATGGTTAAAATGTACGACATTCTGCAGTCTGCGACATTAGCCACTAGTCGGTAAGTCCTATGCCCCAAACTAGTAAGTTTTGGTACGGACTAGTACGATTATTTCGATACTTTTAGATAGGCTAAACTACATGAACAGATCTGAAATGGTGCTTTGCCATTTCTTTAGAGAAGTGGGACTGTTGTGACTTGGTATGACCTTTTCATGCCGGTAAGCTACTGTCTGAGGCTGCTTATGCATTTAGGTAGGTTGTTGAGCTACCCAGATATGGTTCTAAGCAAAAGGATGTTTGGTGGACATATAGGCCATGCTGCCTGACCTGTGCCGATACCTGAAGAATCAAGATATGCAGGCAGTATAAATAAACCTCTCACTTATCAGGGGCTAATTTGCTGCTGATATATCCCCCTGATAATAGTAAAGGAGGCATATGGCACACTATACATACATAACCTAGACTGTACAGTGTGGCTCAGAAAATCATGGTTATTTTGCTTTACATGACAGTGATTTTGTTTGTCCATTTTTACAGCCGATATAAGGCTGTTTCCCCTAGTCAAAATTTGTGCTATTTTCCCAAAAAGAAGCAAAATTCCAGAATATTTTCCCAATTTATCGAAAAATCCTACTAAATTCTCCCAGATCAATAAGGCATAGCTATAGGCTGTTGTAAAATCTAGGTAGCAAAAACACTGCATGAAAATAAAAGAGGAAAATTAGGAATGGTAGGGATGAACTTGAAATCAAACATGATCAGCAAGTCAAGATTCAACTCGTTCACCCCTGAAGATAATGTGAACTCTTCCAATTCAAAGGTTGGAATAGTTTATTATGAAACTTAAGGGTGAATGAGTTAAGGTTCAGATATCAGTTGTATTTTGGTTGATCAGGTGGTGTAATTATTTGTGTTTATACATACAAATTGTGTTCAACTTATGAAACAGTAAACAAGATGAGATATCCTTAATATCCACAATCGTGATCCTTTCAATGTTTCAAATGATTGGTCTGGTTTATTTATTTGGTTTGGTTTATTTAGTTTTACGTCCTATTAACAGCCAGGGTCATTTAAGGACGTGTCAGGTTTTGAAGGTGGAGGAAAGCCGGAGTACCAGGAGAAAAACCACCGACCTATGGTGCAGTCCCACGTGATATTCAAACTCGCAACCCACAGGTGGAGGGCTAGTGGTAGAATGTCAGAACACCTTAAACACTCGGCCACCGCGGCCCCTTTGTTTCAAATGAAATGTATGTACACTTCTGTAATCGATTACACACAATATGGAATCTTTTCTAAAACTTGATAGTACAAAGAAGTGATAGAAATCCTTTTAACAGAAGTTATAAATGATGAAATCTGTTTAAGTATGCATAGGGGTGGTGGGATCGAGATGGATGGGGACATGCGTGTCAATTTCTTAAACTAGGTTACAAATACAAACATAGCCTTGTGGTTTTACTGTAGGGCAGCGTGATCCACATTCACTGGAATCAGTATTTTAGTTGGCATCAGAGACAGGCTGCTGGAGGCTGTAAAGGTCTGTAAGACTCGGCCAGTGTTTACCTAGTGCATAAACTCAACAAATAAGGCTGTCAAAAACCAGCATATAGAGATGGTATTGATCACAATTATGAATAGAAGACTGAGAGATCCATATTGGTGAGGAAAAAACGAAATTTTTTTTTGGTTTTATTGGTGCCATAATTCATATAAGGTCTAAATATTGGTGTTTCAGGGTTTGCGTTGAAGCCGTCCCTATATCGTTTTAAGCATAGAAACTGATAAGGACCCCAATGATTTTCAGGATTCCCATTTAAACTATACAGAAAGACCCCATCAATTTAGGAAAGGACCCCACATTTGTAAAATACCCAGCATGAACCCTGTGGATCACATGATAATTTTGTGGTTTGGCTTGTGTTTTATGTTCTAATAACAGCTAATTTAAGGATGTGCCAGGTTTTCGTAGTAGACGAAAGCTGATGTTCCTACAGTAAAATCATTGACCAACAGCCAGCACCTATCGACTGCTCTATGTCGGGTTTAAAACCTGCGACCTATTGGTGAAGAGCTAGTGGTAGCAGAATGTCAGAAACCTTGACCACTTGGCCATTACAACCCTTAATATTTCATGGTATAATGAATAAGAATAACTGGTTCTTATTCTTAAATAGGTAAATCATTAACAGTTTGCAGTTAAGATTAAAACTTAGACCTCTCCATGCTCAACCATGAAAAATAAATTTGTGTTTAAGAGATTTCTGACTATAAGCAACTTTAAAAACCCTTGCCTTTCGTATTGACTATATAAAAAAAAGTTCCTTCACAACTACCTATATATACCTAGATTCCTTTAGCTGCACCTGTCAATTTCAGACTGATCAAAATGAGTTTTGTTGGAAAAGGTAGGTGACCTCTGTATACTTATTTCCAACATTAATTTGACTTCCTCCCTTCCCATGGCTGAGGGAAAGTGTTCAACTTGGACAAGGGTGAAACCATTAGAGGAAATACAGTTTCAATGGTAGAATTAAATTTGAAATGGTTTTGAATTTCTTGAACACAATATCCAGTATTTACTCTGGTGATTACATTTTGGGTCGGTATATATACATGAATTAACCAGCTGGCATGCTTACAAAAACCTTTTTGATGTGGCTGTGATATTTCTATATAGGTATACAATGTACATTTATACATTTATATAGGCCCTCTTTAGAAGTGTACAATATTGACCTTTTTAACTCATCCCTCCCCCTGAAATTACACAATGAACTATTCCAGCCTTTCATTTGGAAGAGTTCAAATGTGTCTTTAGGAGTGTAGACGTTAAAGGTATTTGAGCCGAGTGACTTTGTTTGAAACATGACACCTAGTGAATACAAATTAAACCAAAGTATATAAGGTAGCTTACAACAGTTAAGTGCTTTTGTGCCTGTTTTAAATTTCTATATCTTTACAATGCATGGGCCCACCTGTACACCTAACCCTTATCCTGGTGTACGTAATGAGATGTTGCAAACTCTCAAAAATTTGCTGTGAGGGAATTTTGTATGCTGCACCTTAAAATTACTGTATTTTACCTGATAAGCTCACCTGACACTGTAAGTGCACCCATACCTTGATTAAAGCTAAAAGGATTGTTACACGAATTAAAAACTATAAAAAAATTCTTAGCACACTGATCTGCCAATTGAATTCCTGAGTTTTTCAATTAGAATGACAATTAGTTTTGTAATTGTCGACCTTGACATCAGATCTCGAAACCAACAAGATATAAAATTTACAAAGACTATACCAAATTTCGCAGTTGAAATCCATGCTTAAATTAATAAGTGTAACAAATTTTGATTTGTCAATTTTAATACTTTCTACACAAATTTGCATGTTGTTTGATTTTGTTTTGTGAGAAATTCGTAGAAACGAACCTGGTTGGGCAGGTGACCCCATATAATTTTTGGGAATGTAAACCTAGACTCCTTGGTGAAAAGAAAGTGAGCCATTCACAGATTGATGATCACTGGCCCTCCAAAACATTTAACGTTTTCTCGACCACTATGATTTTCTCTTCCACATAAAGCAGTTTGCTATACATTAATTCTCTTTTAAGTGTCCATTGTACATGTTAGACCCTACATCAGGCACTTCTCCCCTGTTATATATCTTCATACTGATTGCCCTGTATATGGACGTCACCTATCCATGGGCACCAAGAAAATTATTTCACAAGAAATGATGGTGTACAATAGACCAAGAAACTCCAATTTTCTGCTTGACTGGTCGTTTCAGGATGTAGAGCCACAGACACAAATTATATTACAGGCATGTGCGTTAGTTCCTGTGCCTGCTGCCAATCAATTCTCTCGTCAAATTTTCTCTGGGTAATAATATAAAGTTCAGTTTGTTTGGATTCAGAAGAAAAGTAATGGACTTGGTCATTTATAATCATGGCACTTAATGTGAAAATATTGGGAGTTATATTACAAATCAGTGAGAAAGATAACGAACCAATGTTTATACTGGTCTGCAAAATTGTCAAATTTTTGTTTTCTGATTTGGAATAAAAAATTCAGATCGATTGACCAGAAATTAACAGCAATGTATGTTTCTATGAAACAGTCAAATTGAAAATAATCTAAAATATTTAACTTGCATGTAAACAACAATTAAGTATTGTGTTTCTGCTGAGAGTATATGGAAGCATGTATAATGCAATTCATATTCTAGGCTGGAGCTATGGTGGCTAGAGCGGAGGGAAGGTATTGGGGGTAGGATGGTGTTATTGCTTGGTGTTTCATACAAAATTTTGAAGAAAGGTTTTACTGTATATATAATCAGTTGACTTGTAAAAACGCAGCTTGTGTGTTTGGTAATATAAGCAGAGATCTGACAGGTACACCGGGGCCCGTATTCATTAAACTGTTCTTAGGCATGAATTCCGTGCTCAAACCAGCTATTTCATAACTCAATTTAATTTTAGATCACCTCAAACGATAGAAAAGCCAAATATAACACCATAAAGCGTTTAGAACTTCGAGTGACTTCATTGTTTTCCAAATTTATGAACAAAATAAGCATTTCTTTATAATCTATAGCCATAACAAGAAATTACATTTGCAGCACAAAATTCATGCTCGAGCATGAGAACGGTTTCATGAATTCTGGCCCAAGTGTACAATTGTTGGCTAGATAAACTTTGTGTATTAGTTCAGTAAAAGCTTTAAAAATAGCATATTGGTCAAATTATTGACTTCAAAAAAAAGTGAATGTCCTTGTCTGTGGAAAAACATACTGTTAGTAGGCTACAACTTTTCTTGTTATTCCTAGGTTAGATACAGTTTAAAGTCATATCTCTCGGAGAACCCTAGATACAGTTTTAAGGTCGTATCTCTCAGAGAACCCTAGATACAGTTTTAAAGTCGTATCTCTCGGAGAACCCTAGATACAGTTTTAAAGTCGTATCTCTCGGAGAACCCTAGATACAGTTTTAAAGTCATATCTCTCGGAGAACCCTAGATACAGTTTTAAAGTCAAATCTCTCGGAGAACCCTAGATACAGTTTTAAAGTCATATCTCTCAGAGAACCCTGGATACAGTTTTAAAGTCAAATCTCTCGGAGAACCCTAGATACAGTTTTAAAGTCATATCTCTCGGAGAACCCTAGATACAGTTTTAAAGTCAAATCTCTCAGAGAACCCTAGATACAGTTTTAACGTCATATCTCTCGAAGAACCCTAGATACAGTTTTAAAGTCATATCTCCAAGAACCCTAGATACAGTTTTAAAGTCGTATCTCTCGGAGAACCCTAGATACAGTTTTAAGGTCATATCTCTCGAAGAACCCTAGATACAGTTTTAAAGTCGTAATTCTCGGAGAACCCTAGATACAGTTTTAAGGTCATATCTCTCGGAGAACCCTAGATACAGTTAAATTTAAAAGAATGTGAATGTCCTTGTCTATGGGAAAAAAGGATACCATTAGAAAAGTTGTAGTTATTCTTACAGAGAAGAATTGTTAACTGCAATAGCAGCGGGAAATGGCGCAAATACGGCTACCAGAATTAATGAAGTTAAACACACACAATGAATAAAACTAGGTCATGCGACTCCTGTAGGAAACTTGAGAGGGCAGGTGGGTTTGATTGTTCAGAATTGTAGAGAATGGGAAAGCACTAGGTGTTAATTCAATAAATGTAAATGTTCACTATAATACATTTTGATATTATACTTGTTATGATGAATCTGAGAACCTATATTAAAAAAAAAAATGTATGCTTATCATTTTGTCTTGAAAATTATAAAGAAGCCTTGGGATGAGCATATCCTGTTAATTAACTCACCAAACAAATGAGGAATTGTCTTACTTAAAACTTCGTCATATCTTTCAATTTTTGCGATGATAGATTGAGCTTAGTCAGCAGAATCTAACAATTCACCTGCAATATTTACACAGGTATAATTATGAATTACATTCATTGTTACACTGGTATGTAGACTCAACCAGGAAATACTCTTCACTGTAATTAAACTTAACAAAAAATGTCTAATATGAATTTGACACCAAGCTGTAATTTGTATGTGTGTGGTAGGGATGAACATACATTGGGATCGGTATAAGGTTTTGTAGATAGGCATAAGGTTTTGTATAGATAAAAACTTTGGCCGAGAACTTGAACTTCGACATTGTAGATGTTGATATATATATATATTATATCTATAATCTAGGTCTATATAGTCTTCTACAACACTTGTGTATAAAGTACATGTTTGCCAAAAAGATCATATACATAATAGATATACTTAGTAGCTATCCTCAACGATTAGTAAATTTTACATCTACTAAACATAACCTTCAGGATGTTTCTTTGCTGATTTAGTAAGACCTTTAGCATCTGATCAGCCGAAGGGATTATAGGCCACATTTAGCATTTAAACCTAAATTTGTTTCATGTTTTACGTATATTTGGTTTAAGTGATGTAACGTGTATTTTATTTGTCTTGATAAAGGGGTAATGTCCATGAATAAACCGTATTTCTCCGGCAATAAGCCCATGTTTGGTAATAAGCCCAAGACCCACTTTTGACCCCCCCCCCTGGTAATAAGCCCCCCCCACCCCCAATTTTGGGCCTCTGCAAACCTGTCCATGTCAGGAGAATGATTGTTGTCTAGAATACTAAGAAAAAATAAATCTGTTATTCTGTTGATATGTATAGGCAGTTGGAAAGACAGTTTTATTGTTTTGTTGCATATACAATAAAATTGCCATTATATGTTATCAGTTATTAAAATTGTTGAGAGCCTTCTTTGTTTCGGGGTTGGAAGGAATTAGGGTGGGGGGGGGGGGGATTGGAGGGATGTACAAGTAGAATGGAAATACATTTAGGTCTGTTTCATAAACCCAAAGATTTGATGGGTCTAGTTCTTGGTGAAAAGTAGAGATATATTATATCCAAACTAATTATCCTATATATATAATATTACTTATATTTTGATAATGAAAAGAAGTGTTTATCAGGGTTAAGTATTTGTTCATCCCTATTATCATATGGACTTTTAACTCATTCACCCCTGAAAGTTCATAATGACCTATTCCAACCTATGAATTGGAAGAGTTCAATTGTGTCTTCAAGAGTTAACTCCTTCACCCCTGAAGACACATTTGAACTCTTCCAATTCAAAGGATGGAATTGTTCATTCTGAAATTTCTGGTGTTAATGGAGTTAACAAATAAAATATAGTATAATTAGTTATTAATAAATTGGAGGATAGTTCTTTCTACACGACACACATGTACTATTCCTATGAGGCTCTGCCCGTAAGACATTTAATTGGCTGTTGTGATCATGATCAGGGCGTTTAACATCAAACCAAAACCTATTTTAAAATTTGACCTTAGTGCTATAAGCCCCTATATAAAGCACCTTGAGTACAGTTGAAGGTGAAACACCTTCGTGTAATTGGCAGAAATTTAAAGTTCATTGTTGGTGTTATGACCATGTCTGGCTGTCAACATTAATGTTGGGCATTTATGATGTCTGAATCAATGAAAGGTTTGTGTTATGGAACACAATATACTTGACTATGAAGAGTTTTACTGACTTGAAGGTCGTGTTTGAACGTTTGAGCATGTATTTAATGTTTTTTTGGCAGCTTGTAATTGCCATGAATTCTACATACATGTATAATGTTATTAATTTATCTTCCTAGAATGCCAAATTCAAAGGTCAACCACTCCTTCTAAGTCAATGCTTGCACACAGCCGGTTATCTAAGGTTTTGTAGAAATGATGATGATATTATTGTTTTGTTTAACATATGTTAATTGCAGATTCTTAAAAGCCTAGAGTTAACGTTAACACCTAACACAACCAACCCAAACCAATAGTACTGTAAAGATCGAAAATAGAAACCATAGCACTGCAAATGGAACCAACAGTGAATAACATAATTATTGAAACGAATTAAATTGAAATATTCCAGAGATTTGATTATTTGTTGTGAATAAACATAAAAAAATGGCATTTACCCCTGAAATATCACAATGAGCTATTCCAACCTTTGAATTGGAAGAGTTCAAATGTGTCTTCAGCGGTGAAAGACGAGTCAAAGCCAATTTAAATTATTATCATCAAAAATGGAAATGGATCAAGCACCGAATCTGATTTTGAGCATGAGAACATTTCATGACTTCAGGCCCGCAGGCCCCCATTTCCTATATGATGTTAAAAAAATATTTGAAACAGAAAATATTGAATTATCTTTTTTGTTTTTGGCAAAAGAATTAATTCTTCAGCTTAAGCTTTATAGCGCCAAACACTGAAAAGAAGTTACAATTAATTCTCTAAATACATAGAAAAGATCTCAGGCTTAGGCTGTCTATCTTCAATAGACTATGGAGAATGGACTTACAATGATAGCTATTATATATTGGGCTTTAATAGGACTGATAAAGTTATCTGATCATACCCAGTGTTTTAGTAAATTGATTGAATGTATATGAACTTTATGTGACCCAGACTGTCTAGTTTTGTTGGAGATCCCTGGTCGTCAGTTTTAGAACCGCTTCTTCACACCTACTGTTACTGTTTTGGGGATTAACTCTTGTCATCCCTACAGACACATTAAACTGTTCCAATTCAAATGTTGGGTAAGACCCATTCTAAAATTTTAGGGGTGACTGATTTAAGATTTTGGTCCAGTAACAAATTAATGGGGTTTTAGTTTTGTTTTATTGCAAACATTATAGTCAAAAGCTATTTATAGCTAATGATCTTTCTCAAAGCGCAGTGTTTGTTTTCGAAGTAGTTATCTCCCTTTAATAGTTTTCTCCCTTTGATGTACCTAACATACATACAATTGTGCATGTGTTTTTATAGGATTCAAGGGTCAAGGTCACAATTACTTCAATAAATCAAAAGGGGCAAAAGGGGCATCTATATGTCTTGTAGTCATTTTCTCGTTATTTCATCTTTCATCAAGGTCCCGCAGATCTTTTCCGAAATGATTTATCAAAGTTTAAGTCATACTGGGGGGGGGGGAAAAAACACTTGCTTTCCAGCACATAGTTAGAATTTCTGTCAGTGGTATGGCGATCCTTAATTCTTTATCAGAAGGACAGTAAATATGGGCCTTTGATTTGTGTTTTTCCAGGCTAGTCTGATATGTGTGATGTTGGGAGAGTCATTTCACAATTCCCCCCTTGGGTAAACATATGGTCGAGTATGACACTGTGTGGCGACTAGCAAGAGGTTATAAATGTGTAAGCCAGCCCTATAGTCCTGTCAGACTGCAGTCTGTATCACAACCATATTTGGTTATATAGTCAGACTTACCGTTTTTGAATTGGCCTATGTTTCGTCTAATGGCCAGAAATACTGAAGCCAAAACCATTTGTCAGTCGCCCACTTACATAGCTCATCTTTTGTTGTCCCCGATGTTAGCACACAGATTGGGGGTTCTTATGGAAGGCAATCGAATAAAACCCACATGGTCGAGCAAGTTCCCCTGTCCCTTTTCACGTCTGATCAGGAAAAAACCACATGGTCAAACATGTGACCCTGTACCTTTTCACGTCAGATCAGGGACCACCGTAGGAAGGAAGGAAGGAAGGAGAAGTTGGAGGAAACTGGAGAAAACCCACATGATTGGACAAGTGACCCTGTATCCAGTGATTAGTCTACAATTATTTTTCTTGGGTCCATTTTATTTGTATTGCCAAAACAATGGGTCCCACAAAATGAAATTTAACCATTTCCATTCAAAATTCTATAAGTACAGGATGCGCATGTAGTTTGATCACTGACTGTATATTTTCACGTCCTATCAGGGAATCAAAACCCTGGCTACCTTAGTGAGAGGCGAATGTACTATCCACTACCCCACCCAACCACCTTATATATATATATAATTCATTAACATTCAGACATAGTAATGATGTCTTTATCCTGTAATGATAATGTTTCGATTTGTTCGTCAGTAATTCAGTGGGAGGCAGCTAGCCAAGAAGGTTTCACACTGGTCATAGCCTGGTCAAGTTAATGAAATTACATCCAATTAAGGTCATTCTGATAGTGTTAATGTTAACTCCCTAGTTTTAGTCTGTAATAGGATACATACATGCTTTAGAGTAGATGATTATCAATCTAGTTCACGCCCACAGGTCAGAGGGCAGGTTTGTCAGCATTTTTACTCTTTCGTCCCTGAAAATTTATAATAGATTGCTCCAACCTTTGAATCAGAAGAATGAAGTGTGTTTTTAGGGGTTATCAAGTTAACCCAGCCCTGCTTGTTGATATGTTGAAATAAGTACTGAATACAACCTTAACTTGAGATGTAATGTAACATGCCTTATTGGGGAGGTGCATGCCACGTTCTACATGTGTTATTTCCCTTGTAAAGTGAAGAGTTATTTCCCTTGGGAAGTGAAGAATGTATACATGTAAAACTTAAAGTGTTGGTAGAGAAAATAAGAATATACAGTACTGTATGAGAGCAGCCAAAAGACCATGATTTTATTTTATACTCTCATTTTTCAGAGGGCAAGTGAACTATATATCCACTGCAACACCCATCACCAAAATTTCAACTTCATACAAAATTTCAACTTCGTAATTGATAACGAGTGCAATGGTTTTACTAGACTGTCAAAAAATATTGTAGGATTTTTAGTACTTTTGAGTATGATCATGACTGCACAGTGGAATATATGCATTGTATTAACTATAATAAATGTCTTAAAAATTAAGAAAATTCTTCAAGCTTGATAAAGAAATAGGATTGATATTTGCTGGACCCTCAGTCTATTGCAGGAAAATGATAATAACAATTTGAGGTTCTTATATACTGCTTTATCACAACCTACAGGTCGTGTCAAAGCGGTTCACAAATTATTATCCGTGGTTATAGGGCCTTAGCAACCAACCAATATCGTTCTGATCAGCTCCCTGGGGAGCATACAGCCACTGCTGCTATTTCGTGCTGCTATTTCAGGCTCACAGCTAGCAATCTACAATTTCTAGCACTGTCCAATTACAACCATATACTCATTTACAGCTGATCATTTACAACTGATCATGGGTAGAAATGGAGCGAGCAGAGTAAAATATCTTGGGTCAAAGATACAACACAAGTGCTGTGACTTGGATTCAAACTTGTTACCCTTCGATCATGAGCCCGGCTTCCTACCTGACTAGACCACTGTAACAAAGTGGACATTAGATGGTAGCTGCCGTAGATTATACACGATGTCACACTGTTTCACACGATAGATACATGGGTAACATGCATGTAGACAACTTGTCATTTCTTCCATGTTTATTCACCAGACTGGGTATTACATTCTCGCCTGCTGTTGTAGACAAAGGATTGATTAAGCCTTGTTGTTGACAGCTGAAGCCCTACAATCAATACACACTATCATATCTGATAAACACCGCCTGTTTGTGGAAAGGTTTTTGAATCTAAGTAAGTGGTAAATTCATAAATGGCAACGAAAAAAAAACTTCCACTGATATCAAATAAACTAGAGTGATGTCTTTCAGGAACAGCTTGCAGTGTTTAATGTTTAAAACAAATTTTTGTAATTTTGTATTGATGGGATCTACATTGCTGTTTATTTTGAAAATTCCGTCTGTAAGAGGAATTCAACAGTTGTATTTGTATAGGTTCATGGCAGATCTGACTTGCTCAATTGAATATCATGGAAAACAATATTCTTGTGTTTACTATTCTAAAACGATCATCACAAGAGTTCATACAGTGCAAATTACAAATTCCATTTAAGAAAATGAGCTATTTGGATAGACTGCCAGTGATGTAGGTGTATAATTCTGAGGAAGAAATTATAAAATATAGGAGAGAGGAGACCTTACCTGACCGTAATCTGCATTGAGCCTTTACCCTGCAGGTTTGAAAGTCAACTCATTCACTCCTGGAGACACATTTGAACTCTTCAAGTTCTAAGGTTGGGATAGTTCATTTTGAAATTTCAAGGCGGAATGAGTTAATTAATAAAAAAGCAGGGATAATGCTTGCTCCTAAAATCTATGGAAGAATTTGAGGGATTTTATGGGATTAGCAAAATTTCTATGAGATCTGTCTGTATAAATTATAATACAATTTATCTGCTATCTGCTATACTGTAGGTAAGCTCAAAGTTGCCATATGGTAATCATTAGATGGTGGCCGAGTCGTTAAGGTGTCCTGACATTCTACCACTAGCCCTCCACCTCTGGGTTGCGTGTTAGAAACCCAGGTGGAACAGTTGACCGCAGGTCGGTAGTTTCCCTCCTGGTACTTCAGCTTTCCTCCACCTCTAAAACCTGGCACGTCCTTAAATGACTCTGGACTTTTAATAGGATGTAAAACAAAAATAAACAAACTAAACTGATGTGTTTTACGAATGAAATGGCCATCGATCTCTTGTCTTAGAATTCAATTGTTTTTGTTAAGGGGTAGAGAATTCGAAGGATAGCATATCTCAGCTCACCTGTACACAGTACTGGCTAACTCGACTCTGTTACGGACTTTCGACCAGTGTATCTCCAGCAAGTTCTAACGCAAAATAGATTGGATTAGGAGTCATTGCGCATGCAAGCCGTCATCTGTTAAATCGCATTAGGAGAAGACAGAACTCAATTCAAGAAGCAAGCAGACACGTTATGCTGAGTTGATAGATTATGGATGTCTTTGGACATTATGGAAAACCACGAATTAAGACAAACATACATTAAAATCAACCAATATGATGCAGGGGAAAATCTTGTGCCAAAAGTTACAGGTTAGAAAAATAAAATTTCAGTGGTTTTTTGTCAGGATTTTTTTTGTTGTATGCATATTTCCGTCATGCCTTTTGTTTTTTTACACATCTGTGTGTTCTTACAGCACATCAGTATTTTACCAAGTCTAACTCTTACACACACAGTTGTCAGAATATTGGATTTCAGTGAAAACATCAATATGTGGTGGTCTGCCAGTCACTGTTACTGTGTATGTGTGTATCCCACAGTCGGAACCTGGTTTTCTTGTATTCTCCATCATAGACACTGTTAGGTTACATAGACCTACAATTAATGCAAAGCTGTCTAAGTTTCATGTGTTTTGATTTTTGAAGTCAAACCTGATATAACTTTAGCCATTACTTCAGTTCTTTTACTAACAAATGCTCCGTTCTTCCAAGGGCCGCAGTGGCTGGGTGGTTAGGGTGTTCTGACGTTCTACCACTAACCCTCCACCTCTGGGTTGAAAGTTCGAATCCCACGTTGGGTAGTTGCCAGGTACTGACCGTAGGTCGATGGTTTTTCCCCAGGCACTCTGGCTTTCCTCCACCTCCAACCTGGTACGTCCTTAAATGACCCAGCTGGCTGTTAATAGGACGTAAAACAAAATGAACCAAACCAAACATCCAGTCTTTCTTCATTAACCCCTAATTAAAGACACATTTAGACTCTTCCTATTCAAAGGTTGGAATAGTTCATTAGGGAAGTTCAGGGGTGAATGAGTTAAATTATTACATTGCAATTGGACAACTTATTTGAGAATGAAAGGTTTCATGATTATTTCATTGGTTTGGTTTAATTGGTTTATCTTGTTTTATGTCCTATTAACAGCCAGGATCATTTAATATAAGGATGTGCCAGGTTTTGGTTTCTTTGGAGCATATAGGGGGCTGTATATGATATTAGCCTTCAGTGGAATATGGTGGCTGGATTACTTCATGGTCACCGAACGGGTCAAGGTCATCAATCAAGAATGAAGGGGGCTTGGATTGTTAATCCACTTGGAATTTTGGTGCTGAGGTTGAAAGGGGTCGGATTGTATTGTCTACGGAGAAGGGAAGGGGAATATCCTCTCCAGAAAACTGAAAAGCTTTGGATTTGTCCATGAAAAAAGTGGTTGGGCATGGTTGTATTATCTGCTAGGAATCCAGAACTAAGTTGTGGGCCGAGGCAATGAGAACAATAAAGAACTGGCTTAGATTGGTACGGTATAGCTGTGGGGGTTACGTACTGAAAAGGAAGTGGACTACATGGCTCTACCTACGTACATGTACAGACTGTTTTGAAATGCTGCACTGTTATTTGTGACTGCAGGCAGTTTCTTAATTCTTAACCGAGTTTTGACGAAAATTCAGATCCTGGTTCAGCTAGGATGTTTGTCCTGTCTGTACATGTGGTTTTGACTGTCAGAATCTTTTGACTTATACGTACCTAAGTTGTTTGTCCTATGTGTTTTTGACTGTCAGAAACTTTGTCTGGCTCACATAGTCGGGTTTGTGCTTATTTACATGTAATCGTATACAAGTATGTGCCAGATCAATGGAAACCAGAATAAATTTGAATGTCTTCACCAAAACAAATGAATTATCCCCTTTGGTATAGGTTTTCTTGGATTGGAGATAATTAAAACCTGATACTATGGCAGAGATGTAACTGTCTCTGTTCCCTTACATGGCGTAGTATTTTTGTCAGGATGGTCGAGATATCCCGGACACTTTATATTCAAGGAAATTAAACCCCCTTTTTTTCATTTCCTGGCTTTCATTACCAGAAGGGTGGCTCTCAATTTTCAAGCAGATCCGGATCCCTGTTTGTAATTGCATACGTCTTTCAGGAGTGTGAATACACTTTGATTTAGATTTATATTAGCAGTTTATTTAAGTACAGGACACAAGTAAGTAACATTTGCTAACATTTATGTATATATAGTAAAATGAAAAAAAAAATGAAGATGGGTAACATTGTCAAAGTGAGAGAAGAACAAAGAAGAAAATGTAATATTGTCTAAAAGGAAGAAGAAAGAGTAACTGATTGCCAAAGTTAGGGAAGAACAAAGAAGAAAATGTAATATTGACTGGAAGGAAAAAGAAAGAAACTGGTTGTCAAAGTCAGAGAAGAACAATGAAATAATGACATATAATTTAGACCATGGAAGGAAGAGTAACTGATTGTCCAAGTCAGAGAATTGAAGAACAAAGAAATAATGACAAATTTAGACCATGGAAGGAAAAGGAAAGTAGGAATGATGGAGTGAGGGAAAAACAAAGAAAGGGTAACATCGACTCAAATTGGAGGAAAGAATTTTTAAAGAAAGAGTAACATTTCATGGCATAAGGAAGAAATTGGTAAAGAAGAAATTGATGAAGTGTACAATGTACACATGGATACTATGAAAGTCAAAGGGGAAAGAAATCAATTAAAGGAATAATATTAATTGGATTGGTCAGCAGGATTATTACCGAATATAGATAGATAACATTACATGCTGATGCCAGATAAATGTTGATTACAGTTATGGTTTAAAGGCCCAATATACGTAACTTTCGGCAAAACTTGAAGAGAAAATCAAGCCTAATAACTCACTATTTTTATAGATTTAGTTAAGATTAACTGATATCAGCAATATTCAAGATGAATTCTTTCGCGGTAACCGGTACAGTAGCAGTTGAAACTCGGTATTTGTAAACACGCGTCCATTTTGAACGGTCTTTTAACTGCGGCTTGTTGCTGAAGTGGGCCCCACCTGAATTATTTTCAATACTTTGGATTTTTCTGTCACAAGTTTCTTGTTAGTTACCGCTTGGGTTTACTTCGTTTCAGGCTTATTTTTGCATGGTTATCAACTGGATTTTTTTTCAGAATTTTTTCAGAACCACAAATATTTCCTAGAAGTTACATATATTGGGCCTTTAAGTAAGTCTTGAAGTAAAATGGGAACGGTCTATATATAGTAACAAGTACATAACCTTGGGACATTATTAAAATGTCTTCAAAAATGTGATTTGTTTGCAGTTTCAGTCTTGATGTGGCTATAAATGTACAGTCTGGTTCATGGTGTAGTAACAGCCAAAAGTAAACTCAGTTTACAAGATATTTCAGCTGACTCGAATGTGGAATTGTCAAATGAATGTCCAATTAGATTAGAAGAGTTATTTCTGCAGAAAACTGGTACGATGGCTTGATTTACGGAATAGTGAGCATGTTACCGAGGAAGTGTGCTACTGCTTCATGGCCGTACATCTGATATTGCTGGCGCTCACAGGAGAGGCACAACAATAATGATAATTTGCTGGAACACTTTGATAAGTTGTGTCGTTACAGAATCACCAGGCAGAAAAATACTTGATGATTTGACGCAGCCATGGAGAAGTCGACCAAGTAGAGCGTTGCATTCTCCGAGCCTCTGGTCTAATTGTCCATGTCTCCTGTGAAATGCTTACAGAAAAACTGTTCAATCTTGGTTAGTTTTTCAAAAAAATGGAATAAAATGAAACTGTTGTTTGAATTGGAACAAGATAATCAGAATAAAGCTGAAATAATTTCGCTTGAAAAGAAAATCAACAAAATGTCATTATTGTCTATTTGTGTATGTGGTTACACACTGTAATGATTAATTAAAAGAAACAGACTATACACTCAATTTCAGTAATAGTGATTAGTTCATACTGTTTTGTTTACTTTTAAGAAACAGACTGAACTGTCACACAGGCATTGGAAAGATTTGATACCATTATGAAGGAACAAATCTAATTGAACTATGGTATCATTAATATGATAATGATATACCTAAAAAGCCAGGGGCCACCCCCAGCTATTTTCAAAGAAACTTTGAAAGAGGATGCTTGCACTAAGTAAAAACCTATAAAATGTTCTTTACTTCGCCGATCTTTCAATAGATAAGTAAGATTCTGTTCCACAGAAACAAAAAAACAAACACTTTTTTTCCCACCCAGATTTCATTTAGAAGCTTTGCCAGGTATTAATACATACACCCCTTTTGTGTTTTTGTAAGCTTAAAGTGTGCTTATAGGTCAATTGATAGTTACTTGTAGATATTGTCTCACTTATAACTACTTGTATAACAAACTAGAGACAGATCTAAACTTAAACATGAACTCCCTCATCTCTAAATTTTAAAACTTGTCTTTATCTTGAAATTTGAATTCAAGGGTGAAAGGTTTGAATGTTATATGATATTAAGTAGGTGTTCTCGACTCAAAAATGGGACTGGTATACATGTACGGAAGACAATAAATGGTGGAAAATTCAGAGCAGTAGTTTGTCTGACGGGAACAGTGGCTGGAAGTGATTAGGTAGAAAGAGGGATGGCTGTACAGATTGTGATTAGTGGGACCAGAGCTCCGCTGGTCGACAAACCACTAGTTTGCTCGGAGAGAAATGTCAGGTAACTGATGGATAATTGGATCTCCTCCGGGACAAGGACACAACACTGGCCTTAAACTCCTGGAGGCATGTCCGGGTCTTCAAACCATAATCAGGAACGATGCATCTTTTATAAGTTGTGAAACAGCGTCTGAAAAAGACAGAAAATATCTTTAGTCGTGAGCGTCTGGAGATGTTACCATTGTCGGTGAAATTAACCAAAGATAGGTTCTTGTTGGTGCGGCCTGGATATATTTTACCATATAGATAATATTATATAACCTATCCCGCGGCAAGATAAAATGTCAATTTGAAACAAATATTGTTGATGTCTGAACATACATGTACAGGTTGTTTTTCAAAGATAAATTCAGTTGAATTTCATGTTCCAAATTAAAGTTGAAATAAAGATGTAAATTTTTTATTTAATTTAAAAAAAAGATAGAATCGGATTCATTTAATATTGGGGGAAAACTTGATTGAACTGTCTTTTGTTCAATTCAGTTTTTACGAAAATGAACAATAAAGCTACATTGTATCACAGATGATCCCGGTAGATCTAAAGTTCTTGATGGCCGACATCTCGTATTTTTTACCTGTCGACAACCATGTGATGGTGCTGTATTTTTACCAGCTGACAATGCAATGTATAAGTACTATCTTGCTACAAATGTCTCCTGGTAGATCTTAAGCACTTGACCGTCATCCCGAATTTTTACCAGATGACAACTAGTCGATGACAACTAGTCGTGTGACAGTGTATAAGTACTAGCTTGCTACAAATTTCCCCTATAAGATCTTTAGCACTTGACAGTCATCCCATATTTTTACCCAATGACAGCCATATGCATGTGATGGTACTCAATTTTTTGTCCTCTGACAAATGTACTGTATTATCATCAATAATGTCCCTCCATTCATGACCTCTTCGTGTTGCTGTGTGTTAAATGTGGCCATTCACACATTAAATGAAACTATATCTGTGCTAATGACTTGGCAACATCTCGCTGCAATAAATAACGTCCATGAACATACTGGTAGAAGGGCACAATCAGTAGCCTCTACTGTCCTGTCAGGTCATTCTGCAGTTACCACAGTTTCCCTAGTAACGATACTGTATAGGTTATAAAATGTTCCCATGATAAGAAACCATCAGCATTTTCGGACTTTCCATGAGTGGTCCAATATTGAAGGTTTAACTGTATGATCCAATTTCAAAGTTTGTGTATTCGCTCTTCACTATGTATTGCATTGAAAAGGTAATAAAATAAAGTTTATACTATCTGTATAATGCTCAAATGCGATCCCTAATTTACAACCAGATATCAGTTAATCCTGGTATATGATTCATCTCTATGGAAGTACAATGCACATTGACATTTTGTAGGTGTGGTGTGTTATATTACAGGATATATTTAAATAACTAATAAATGATTCATTGAGAGAAGTATATTTGGGCTTCATTGGAAAATAAACTCGCCAAATTTGGTATAAATCATTATTTGTTCGCTTTGAATTATCCTCACTTAGATTTCAGGTTTCATGGTGTCACAAAGCGTGTTTCATATTGCAGAGTACTGTGATGTCATGAAAACTCTCTGATACAATGTATTGCATTTGTCTCGCACTGAAAGTATGGCTATTTTATCAGGTTGTTGGACTATTTGAATATGAAGTTTCACAGGTTAATAATGAGTCAATTTAGAAACTACCTCAAAAGTATAAATATAGGGATTACATGTGTGTTCATTTAACATTATACGTCATGCATACATGTATGGAGGTGTTTAACTAAAGACTAGAAATTAGAATGGATTGAACATAGCTTTGTGGTATTTGGATTGTAGGCTACTGACTATGCAAAAATATACTATAAACTTGCATAATTATTTTGGTGGTAATTTTATTTGTGTTTTTTTTTTTGCACTGAAAAAATCAGAGAATACCGAAGCGTTAACAAAACCATAATCAGAACTCAAAATTAATTAAACCACAGGACAAAAGATAAACAAAGAAAAAGTACAAGAGAATAAGACCAGGTGTTCCGGCAGAGTAAGCATCTTCTGCTTCACCAATAAAGCATTCTGCTAAATTTTAATTGAGCTAATTCAGTTTCTGTATATTGCTTTCTTAACAGCATTGCACTGATCTGCTTAAATTCAGTTGTGCACCGGTAAAATTTTGGTGCACCAAAATAGGTATGTTTACAGTATTTAGTATTTAGGTAGAGCCTAGTTCATGTACAGAGTGTTGGTCCCTTACACAGCCGTGTGCCATGTTGTAAGGTATAGATTTATGTAATCAGCTAGCCTTCACAGAGAGCACCTGGTTCACAACCTCTTTGTGATTATCTAACATCGCGTTTATGTGATTACAGACGAGATGCTGCTATCTATTCCGTGTAAACGAGAGAGGTAAATGGTGGAATGTTTCTGATATCATTAATTGGACACAGGAATGGTGTACTGGGTATCTTCTGATCTCGGTCCTATAATAGCCTTCAATCTTATTATCCCATCTTAGAGTTTCTAATCAGCCGCTCCTTGCATTGGGTCATTGTTACTTCGCAGTAAAATCCGGGATGATGTTCACAGATTTGTTTAATTACCACTGCGAAATCTAATTATCTGACCATTTAAGAAAATATTTTACTATTTATAAATTAGGTATTTTCAATACCGAAAAAAAAAATCAATATCCCAAAAAAGTGTGGCTTTAATTAAGTACGGTGATCTTGTGAACACTTACAATGAATACACAATGCCATTACGTAGCTTTAACGTGGGAACTTTATATGAATCCTGCGAAAAGTCCGTTCCTTCAGCTTCCCAGAACTCATAAGCAATGCTAAACTTCTGTTAGAGTACATTGATGGCTTTAAGTTCGGGTTCTCTATACTTTTCCAGAGTAATTTGGAAGCCATATGAACTTAATGGCGGTTCCTTTAATTTGAGATGCAGATTTTTGTACTATGTGTGCAATGTATATATGGAAATTGTATTTGTTAACATAGATTTTTATTTACTGATTTTTAAGTAAATTTAAGAAAAGGTAATATATGAAAACTAAATGCATACCAGTTAATTTACGTAATGGTGCAGTGGGAAATGGTTTTATGTATAATGGGAGAGTCGTCCACATCGTGATGTCTGCCGTCAGACAGCTAGCTCCTAAGTCGTGTCACAACATCTTGCGTTTCGTAGAAGATATTACCTTAATTCAATTACTATAGAATCCCTATGATAATTCTGCTTGCCTGTGCAATATATATTTGATTACCATATATATAGGATTGTGGTAATTGTGTTGTCTATAGCAGCCTAAATGATAACTCATCTGTATCATTATATTACAAAGACCACAGAAGATTGGGAGTTTTAGAACTCGTAATTATATAACAAGTGTACATGTACAGTTTGTTGTAACACAGATATACCTAGAGTAATATAGACTGATGGTCATTTTCTCTGTCAATTACGCAACATATCATCAAAAAAGTAGAAAGATTATCCTGATATTGAACGACAAATCAGATATACATGTACAACAAATTTGAATGTTTGTGCCATGAAATCGTACAATCTTAATTGAAGGAAGTACCCAAGAAAATTTTGTGTTATACAGTCTACATACATAATGTACATGTATTTCTCTCATTTCTAGGTGTGTAATACTGGCCTGTCCAGGGCAATACACCTATGATCGCTGTGGTTGTATTATACACCTACCCATGCAATACAGCCACGGCGTGACGTCACAATGGCGCAACAATGATGTGACGTCACGTGTTCGGTAAAATCTGATGCTAAAAAGAGGAAAATGGTGACATGATGAAATTAAAACCTTCCACAATATTTTTTAACCGTGTACATTAGAAAGCTGAGATTATTTTTTCTGTGCAAACTATGTTTGCAAATATGGGGTATGCTTAATCTTGCTGTATCATTTGTTTTCGTCAAAAAAGCTCAAGGGAAAAGTTAATATTTTCAAAATGGTGGCCAATCAAAAGTATTTTCATGGTATTTGAGCTTATTCAAGTAGTTGAAATGAGAGAAAAATACTCTTTCATGGCCAAAGATGTAAGATAGGGAAATTCCACCCTTGGGATTTTCAAATTTGGCAAAACCCTCGTCAAAGCCTCAGGTTTTACCAAATTTGAAAACCCCTCGGGTTGAATTTCCTTATCTTACACCCCTGGACATGAAAGAGTCTTATAATACTGACAAATATAATGCTGATAGTTTAAAGGCCCAATATACATAACTTTCAGCAAAATTTGAAGAGAAAATCAAGCCTAATAACTTTTTATATTGCTAGATTTAGTTAAGAGTAACTGATATCAGCAGTATTCAAGATGAATTCTTACATGGTTACCGGTACAGTAGCAGTTGAAACTCGGTATTTGTAAACACGCGTCCATTTTGAACTGTCTTCTAACATCGGCTTGTTGTTGAGTTGGGCCCCACCTGAATTATTTTCAATTCTTTGGATTTTTCTGTCCAGAGTTTCTTGTTAGTTACTGCTCAGGTTTACTTCCTTTTAGGCTTATTTTTGCATGGTTATCAACTCGATTTTTTTCAGAACTTTTCAGAATCACGAAAAATTTCCACAGGTTACGTATATTGGGCCTGTAATCAGAAAGTACAGCATAACTCATACAAAAATATCTCGTAATGTAATGATTCAAGGATAGAACACTTAATATGTTTATTGTCTGAAGATATTTATAGAAATGATAACTACTTAAAATATTTGATTAAAATGAAATTTGATGAATTAGATTTAAATGAAATTTGAATAATTGTATTTGTTTTATACCTTTGTACATTAAGTTTCCAATTAATAATCGTCAGACACACATGGATCGGTGCCACAAGATTCAGAGGCCCCGAGAGAATTGTTGTGGTTTCAGTAGCAGTAAACGTTATGCAGGTTTCGGGCAGGGCACATTGAATATATTGAAATGGCTAAGCTAGGCCCTGTGAGGCACATTGAATATATTGAAATGGCTAAGCGAGGCCCTGTGAGGCACATTGAATATATTGAAATGGCTAAGCGAGGCCCTGCCAAGTACATTGAATATATTGAACTGGCTAAAGCGAGGCCCTGCCAGGTACATTGAATATATTGAACTGGCTAAAGCAAGGCCCTGCCAGGGACATTAAATATATTGAATTGGCTAAGCTAGGTTCCGTCAGGGACATTAAATATATTGAATTGGCTAAGCTAGGTTCCGCCAGGGACATTAAATATATTAAACTGGCTAAGCTAGGTTCCGTCAGGGACATTAAATATATTGAATTGGCTAAGCTAGGTTCCGCCAGGGACATTAAATATATTGAATTGGCTAAGCTAGACCCTGTCAGGAACATTGAATATATTGAACTGGCTAAACGAGGCCCTACCAGGAGCTTTGAATATATTGAATTGGCTTAAATTGTAGCCAGACACATTGAAGATATTGAACTGGCTGAAGCAAGGTCCTGCTTGGCACATTGAATGTACCGTACTAATTCAGAGGCATGTAGACTTTTGTACAGGGTTATGAGGCATTGTGAATATTATACTAGAGCTGGGTACCACAAAATCAAAAAAAGTACTTCAGTATTTAGGCATATACCGCGGTACGTACCATGGTATCAACCACCTCGATGGAATGTTTCAGCTATCTAATTTTTAAAGGTCTCTGGCTGTTCTGAAGCCAATCAACAACGGGCCTGTCATAAGATTTCTCCTTGTGTTATCCTCTAATATTGTTTGAGTGAATTAGCTTTGTCTGACTAGTTGATCAGCAAACTTATAGGAAATATTAATTAAACCATATTGGAATTCCAATTGATCTATATATATGTAACAAGTAGTTGTTTGATAAATTAATTGAAAGTTCCCAAAAAAACCATACATGACTTATAATTATGTACCATGGTATGTACCGTCACAACTTTATACTGCGGTATATATACCGGTTAAACCGCCCAGCCCTATATTATGAAGCTTTCAAGTTTGGCCTCTTATAATTTGCTTATTACAATAATCTATGGTCAGATCTTGCATGGGCATATTCTTACGTATAATGAAAATAAAATACATGTAGTCGCTAAATATAACTTAGGTTAAAACCATACATTAAAGAAGACATTTTTCTGTTAAAATGTCCGCGATCGGGGATGTTAAAATGTCCACAATCGTGGATGTTCAAATGTCCACGATCAGGGATGGGGAAAGAAGGTGATAAAGGGATGAAGACCCGAGAAAACTTGATACTGTGCCCTTTGACAGAAATCTGTTGGTTTATTGTTTACTAAACATGAGAAGTAGTGTAGAGACATATTTTATCACTGGGTTGATAAGGATGAGTGTTTAAGGAGATGGCTCTCACCTCCTAAGTACCACATGGTTTCCGGCCAGGCCAGAGATGTAGTGATGTAGTGGCGTATAGCATGCTTTTTTGATTCAGCTGTTTTCAGGCTTATTGCGAGTCCATAAACCCCAGGGGAATTTATTAACCCTCTGTGTTGTCTGAAATTCCTAATCTGATGAAAAATGATTTTTTTTTCTTGGTGCATATATGTAATATTGATTTAATAATAAGCATTGTTGAACAATTTCTGAATGGGAAAATATTAATTAAACCTCATATCTAATATGACTTTTATGGGAACAGAAAATTGAGAGAAATACATAAAATATAATCAACAGCAATGTTCCTATTGAATGTTGCTGGATGGGCAATCTGTTTAAAAAATGCAGATCCTTAATATATTTTCTTACCGTCTTACTCTTATAACTTATTCTCCCCGATTCAAAGGCTGGAATAGTTCATAATGGAATTTCAGGGGCAAACAAGTTAAGCTTCTTGTCAAGGAAAATGTTATGCTACACTACAGAAAAAAAAAATTGAAAGTGCGGAAGGATAGAAGAAACAACGTGAATAGATATATTGTAAGTGTGACGGAAATGGCTCAGCTAGGCTCTGTGAGGCACATTGAATATATTGAACTGGCTAAGCATGGGCCTGTCAGGTACATTGAATATATTGAATTGGCTAAGGGAGGCCCTGTCAGGCACATTAAATATATTGAATTGGCTAAGCTGGGTTCCGCCAGGGACATTAAATATATTGAACTGGCTAAGCTAGGCCCTGTCAGGTACATTGAATATATTGAAATGGCTAAGCTAGGCTCTGTGAGGCACATTGAATATATTGAACTGGCTAAGCATGGGCCTGTCAGGTACATTGAATATATTGAAATGGTTAAGCTAGTCCCTGTGAGGCACATTGAATATATTGAATTGGCTAAGCTAGGCCCTGCCAGGGACATTAAATATATCAAATTGGCTAAGCAAGGCCCTGCGAGGCATATTGAATATATTGGAACTGGCTAAACGAGGCTCTACCAGGCATATTAAATATATTGAACTGGGTAAACGAGGCCCTACCAGGAGCTTTGAATATATTGAATTGGCTTAAATTGTGGCCAGACACATTGAAGATATTGAACTGGCTGAAGCAAGGTCCTGCTAGACCCATTGAATGTACCGTACTTATTCAGAGGCATGTAGACTTTTGTACAGGGTTATGAGGCATTGTGAATATTATACTAGAGCTGGGTACCACAAAATAAAAAAAAGTACCACAGTATTTAGGCATATACCGCGGTACGTGCCATGGTATCAACCACCTCGATGGAATGTTTCAGCTATCTAATTTTTAAAGGTCTCTGGCTGTTCTGAAGCCAATCAACAACGGGCCTGTCATAAGATTTCTCCTTGTGTTATCCTCTAATATTGTTGGATGAATTAGCTTTGTCTGACTAATTGATTAGCAAACTTATAGGAAATAATAATTAAACCATATTGGAATTCCAATTGATCTATGTAGTTCTTTGATAAATTAATTGAAAGTTCTCAAAAAAAAACGATACAGGACTTATGTACCATGGTACATACATTGTACCATCACAACTTTATACTGCGGTATATATACCGGGTAAACCGCCCAGCCCTATATTATACAGCTTTCAAGTTTAGCCTCTTAGCTTATTATAATAATCTATGGTCAGATCTTGCATGGGCATATTCTTACGTATAATGAAAATAAAATACATGTAGTCGCTAAATATAACTTAAGTTAAAACCATACATTAAAGAAGACGCGATCGGGGATGTTAAAATGTCCACAATCATGGATGTTCAAATGTCCACGATCAGGGATGTTCAAATGTCCACGATCAGGGATGTTCAAATGTCCACGATCAGGGATCGGGAAAGAAGGTGATAAAGGGACAAAGACCCCAGAAAACTTGATACTGTGCCCTTTGACAGAAATCTGTTGGTTTATTGTTTACTAAACATGAGAAGTAGTGTAGAGACATATTTTATCACTGGGTTGATAAGGATGAGTGTTTAAGGAGATGGCTCTCGCCTCCCAAGTACCACATGGTTTCCGGCCAGGCCAGAGATGTAGTGATGTATTGGCGTATGGCATGCTTTTTTGATTCAGCTGTTTTCAGGCTTATTGCGAGTCCATAAACCCCAGGGGAATTTATTAACCCTCTGTGTTGTCTGAAATTCCTAATCTGATGAAAAATGATTTTTTTTTTTCTTGGTGCATATATGTAATATTGATTTAATAATAAGCATTGTTGAACAATTTCTGAATGGGAAAATATTAATTAAACCTCATATCTAATATGACTTTTATGGGAACAGAAAATTGAGAGAAATACATAAAATATAATCAACAGCAATGTTCCTATTGAATGTTGCTGGATGGGCAATCTGATTAAAAAATGCAGATCCTTAATATATTTTCTTACCGTCTTACTCTTATAACTTATTCTCCCCTGAAGACATATTTCAACATTTCCGATTCAAAGGCTGGAATAGTTCATTATGGAATTTCAGGGGCAAACAAGTTAAGCTTCTTGTCAAGGAAAATGTTATGCTACACTACAGAAAAAAAAAATTGAAAGTGCGGAAGGATAGAAGAAACAGCGTGAATAGATATATTGTAAGTGTGACGGAAATGGCTCAGATCAAGTGTTAGGCACTGTGGAGAGGCTGACATTCAACAACTGTGGTGTTCAGGAAAAGTAAATAGCATGCTAGGCAGCTATTGGAGCTAGACATGTGGAAACACTATAGGGCCAGTATAGCTACATCCTTGTTCCAGTGGCGTGCCCCCCCCCCCCCCCCTGACACCGAAGCTTTACCTGTGTTTATGGTTAACAATATACTCATACAGCAACACTCATTGAAAGCAGCCAAGCATAATGTATCTTAGATTTAGGACAATTGGTAATGGTATTAATTTGCCAGAATATAATATGATTGTGTGGTGTTTAATAGCACTACTCGGGGTACCGTATTAAACCTAGAAAGTTCCCTCCCCTGGTGATAGTGCACAAAGGCAGCGATAATTCTGACTATTAAAACCTATTGGAGAATTTGAGAGATTTTATGGGATCAGCAAAATATCTTTGAAATTTTTTCATATAAAGTAATATAATTTTCAATTTTCAATGAGATTTTCAGGAAAAATATGGATAAAAATCCCCAAAACTCACCCCAAAGTGATCCCTGCAAAGGCTATCCTTTGTTCTTATAATTTACCAACCTTTTCCATAATTAAGGAGCTGATTCCTAAATCTTGGCAATCTTGAAAAGGTCAACAGTCATTCTAATTGACCAAATTGATAACTATAAATACAGTATTATATTTAGGGCACTTGTATTCTTGAATTCAGTAAATAGTATGTGCATACATGTATTAAGGAATAGTTACATGTATCTTTTTTTTGGTCAGGTTATAAAATAATACTTATCACCAGTAGTTATGCATGAGAAGCCATCTTTGAAAAATTTCACATGCTCAGTTGGCGTTATTATGATATGATCACTTTAAGATATGTATATCTTGACCAAAAAAGTACATTTAATTATTTTTTTCTGAAAATGGTTCTGAGAGCTTTTCACGAAACATTAACACTGATCATGACTGGTTCAATAAAAGTTGGTTGACTGCCCACATCGTTACTTGTTGATGTCACATGTTCGTGTTTTGTTCGAAAAAAAATCCATCTGCTCGCCAACATTGTTGGATGACGTCATGGAAATTAAACATGTCGAGTTCTGAGGTTATATGTGATAATAAGTCCAGTTTTTAAGAGCTATGGTTATTGAGTAAATGTCATTGTAGACTTAATATTTTATTGTAAATTCATATACAGCATATAGGTTCATTTACCAGGATCGCCTCTCCAACTCATGAAGAAAGAGCTTACGTGACGATGCATACTGAGTGTGAGAAGATAACAGTACAGCATGATGTTGTTAAATGGTCGCATGGTGTCTAATAAATTATATCTTATAATCATATATGGATATGATAGTAGCTTGTCTTAGGTTGTTTATCAATAATTGAAGCTTGTCTTAGTTGTCATTATAGAATTTCATTTTAAGGTGTGCCCTATATATATATGAAGCGTTTATTTTATCTTGGTAATTAACCAGAGAGTCTCAATAATCCAATCATATCTGTTGACATCAAAAGTTACAGGCTAGATTATAAACTGTGAGATTATTCAGACATTTCCTGTTGAAATGGTCAAATTATGGCAGCTAATACATTGGCTAAGCATGCGCATTGTCATAACCAACAAGGGTATCACTGTGGGTGTGTTGGCTAGATTATTAATGTTTGATTTTACATACAGTAGCTGTAGCTGGTTATTGACCCATCCATAGCATAACACTTCCTTGAAAATATTTTGACATGAAGAGATATATCCCTAAGTTAGATATTTTAAAATTCCCCAAAAAACTCTTTAATTGTATGTCTAGATTTGGTAATTTACCAATGTGCATTGCGTTAACTCCATCTCTCTGTTCAATGATTTCTCTGTCTACACACTCGACAAGCTATCAGTTTGTAATCTTATTTTCTCGTTGATAAGACATCCCAGAGTATTAGAATGCGGAAAAGTACAGCAACCTTTTACTGCTAGAGGATACAAGTACTTCTACTGTACTGACTAGTTGTACCTCTATTTTATACATGAGTTGTTCAGATGTTGGGGGTAGGGGTTACAAGATGAAATAGAAGACTGCTGGTCTGCCTTAAGCAACAATCAAGGACTTGCAAGACTCATTCACTCCTGAAGACACATGTGAACTTTTCCAATACCAGGCTTGGAATAGTTTTATCATGAAGTGTCAGGCATAGGTGTTAACCTTTGAAACCTCCAATGAGGGAGATCTCCCTCATTCCATATTTCCAATGAGGGAGAAAGTGTGTGAAATGCGACTGAAACTGCATTGCTCAATTTGTCTTTCCCATTTTATGTATCAAAATAATTTCAAAAAGTATTCATTTGATCCAGACACATCTGTTATGGTCATTACACGTACCCTGCAGTAACTAAGAGATCATTTGACCACAGGATGTTAATTTTGTGTTTCTGATTTTGGACTTTATTGAGGGAGATTTCGAGGGAGATTGTTAAATTTTGTTCAAAATGAGGGAGCTTGAGTCTTCCTCATAATGAGGGAGGGTTAACGGGTATGTTCAGGGGTGAATGGGTTGACCTTTTATCCCTAGGTAACTTAGTAGACTCTACCATGTATTTATGGAGATGACTTCAGTATGGTTTACTGTACATTCAAAAAGGCAGAATGTCTGGTGATAAATTACCTGGTGCTGGATCTTACTCACAATACTGTAGAAGCGGCATCTGATGTTTTTGCCTTGCATTTGTATACTGGTTGTGTTGTGTTATGATTGTAAACTGATTTTATACTGATTGTATACTAATTGTATACTGATTTTATACTGTCTTGTTGATTGATAAACTCATTTTCAGGGAACTCACTTTCCCTTGATGATTGTATACTCTTTGCATACTGATTATATACTGTTTGTATTCTGTCTTGTTGATTGATAAACTCATTTTAAGGGAACTCATTTACCCCTAATGATTGTATACTGATTGTATACTGATTATACTGATTATATACTGCATTGCAGAAATTTAAGTATCAAGTTCGTGATTGTCTGCTATTGACAGTGCTGTTTATTTTACTTGGCGCCGTAAACTGATGAGTCAAATGGGCATCACTCATTGGGTTAGATACGGTATATGTACACCAATGTATCGCCATGTTATATTAATGTAGACCATAACGACCTATTGTCTTGGCTGAAGGCCCCGGAAATCATGTCAATTAAAATGACCACTGTATAGCTGTCGCTACAGATGATCTATGATGGTCTGTGCAGCATGTTGGAGATCTATAAATACAGAATGCAATTTACTGAACAATATATACATGTTATTAAACATAGTACCAATGTAAAGGTTAGCATAGCCCATTATGAATGAGTTACTTTGTACCTATATATATGTAGTTACTTTGTAAAGTTTTCCTTATAACAAAAACATTTTGGTGTTTCATATCCCATCACAAAAAGGGGGAAAAATCGGATAACATTGCATGAACATAGGCAATTAGATTGTTTTTTTTTTGGCAAAATATATTTTTTTAAAATGTAAAATGTGGAGATGTAATGAAAAAACGTTTTGATGGTTATTTAAAATTAAAAGAATGAAAAAAAGGAATGGAAATTAAACTAGGGTAAGGACGTAAAGAGGAATGCAGATTTGTTTGGCCTTACAGTTAGATGTTACTGAAAACTGAAGCCTATATTTATGTTTAAGTGTAACTTTCACTTACATCAATAAGTTTGTGTTGGAGTGTTTGCATGAATCATTGCATTGTTGATGACTGTTTACATGGCTAGGTCATGACCCCATGTCAAAGGTCGCATTGAAATGTAGGTCAGTGTCATGCTTTGAACTTAGAATTATGTAGATTTGGCCTTGCATCATCGCAGTTATTGTATTTCATATTTTACAGAAAAATCGGAGAGGTGAACGTTTTACAAGAGACTTGATAGATATTGACTCTAGAGAAGAAGTAAGTAAAATGCAAAAAAAATTGTCTTCTCTTCCTGCAGTGTGCCTAGAGTGGTCTCCCTTGGATTAAAGGTACTTGGCAGAGATTTTCTCCCTGAAAGAATGAAGTCTATAATGGAACATCAAGCTGGTTTGGTCTGGAGTGTTACCTCGGGCTAAGCACTTGTGATTCATTTCAGATTCGGAAATGTTTCAGGAAATGAAGACAAAGAAAATCTCAATCAATGTACCTATAATCCTGTAGGATATCTAACCTTTGACCTTCTTGGTTGACCTACTTTCGCTTTGTATATATTTATAACAATCCTTCTACTCATACTGAATAAAACTTGCAACTTTTTGAGACACTGCTTTTGTAGATACATATAACATTTCCTGATAAAAAAAAACTAACATTGTTTCTTTTAACACTTTATTTGATCATGATTAACTTCACAAACATAATACATTGATTTTAAACTTATGTAAGTCATTGTTTAAATACAGACTGGTGTATATATATACCAATATCTGAAATATAATGGCCATTGTCTAGGTAGTCCTTCGAGTATTTTCCTCCCAGATTCTGTTTATGCCGTATTTAACTTGTAATAAGCCCATCCAAACTTATCGTAATTTATTAAAAATGCCAAAAATGCAATAATAAGCTCAACTTATGATTTAAGTCCATTAATATTTTGTATGAGGTGATGGATTTGCTCTGTGGAATTATAAGAGGATAAAGTAGAATTTGTTTTAACAATTTACAAATTTTGCCCCTTTTTTAAAGTGGCATTTGAGACTTACCAAATAAAAAAAAAGTCCATTTAGAAATATTTAGGGGTAATCAAGTTTTAAGTCCATTTAAAAATATTTAGGGGTAATCAAGTTTTAAGTCCATTTAAAAATATTTAGGGGTAATCAAGTTCTAATAAGTATTATTATACATTTAACAAAGGTTCATGAGTTTTTGCAAATGGATTTCTAGTACAACATATTTTTCATAACCAGCATGAACATTGCGATACTTTAAATCAGATAATATATGTGGTAATGTAAGCAGCTTTGTCCACTCAAAATCTTGCAAGTAATAAAAACCGGGTTATGTAGAACTTTAAAAGGTGATACAAAGCTTTTCTATTGATTCTTTGTCCTCTGTCTTGAGTCTCTTGTTCTTCTAACTTAACCTCTCCTGCAACTAATTCTCTTCCTTCATTTCTTCTGTAGTGTAAATATTGTATGTATGTTGTGTATGATTATGTATTTATATGTATTAAACTCAAGTTTTTCAATTTTTTTCTGGATGAAGACTTTGGCAAGAAAACTTGACCAATTTCATTTACAGATATAGTGTGTATTTGTAATTGAATGCCTTTGAAAAAGACAATATTGCTAACTCATTCACCTTTTAAGGCATATTTGAACTCTTCTAATTAAAAAGCTGGAATAGTTCATGAAGAAATGAATGAGTCGATATAAAGAACGTTAAACATGTACAATACAAAAGTACGATTACAGTAAACCAACTTATTTTTGTGTGCAATTAATTTTCACGTATTTCGCGGCTGATTAAAATTCGCGAAAGTTAATTACCACGAAATAGTTCCAATTAGAGGTATCCCAATGTACTGTGCTGTGTGTAAGATTTATGAATGTATTTATTGCGAAATTTAATAGTCATTTCATATGAAAACGCGAAATTAAGTTGCTGCAAAAATAAGTTGGTTTACAGTACAAGGTTATTTTGAGTCCATCCAAATTTTCATCTTCATTTGCTTTACCATAAGATCCAGAAACAACAAGAGAACAATATGTAAAAATAATTATTGTACATGTTGGTAACCTTGAACTCCAGTGGGAGGGGAAATGCATGTGTAGTTTTCTGGGTTAAAAGGACAAGAAATAGATTGCTTACCAAATGTTTGAACATACAACTGATGTTACAAAATTAAAAGAAAAATCTATGAGATGTCAATTACAGAATTCAAAAACCTTACATTGTAAATTCAATTTTGGAATACAGACAAAATTATTCGGAAGAAGAATAAACATGGCTGGTATTTCTGATGGGGAATGTATGTGTGACTAAATTCTTTGCCAAATTCAATACAAGAAGGAAAAAAACGTCGATACATGTTCTTAACAGAAAATTGTTTTTGGAAGGGATACAGAAAACTTCATTTCCTTGCTGCGTATTGGGACTCAGTTGGTGTAGGTGTTAATTAACAGGGTGTACGTAGGCAAGTATTGGCTTCGGTATGTCTTTAATACGTAGTAACGTTTGATATTTATCTTTTGATCAAGTGGGTTGGATCTGCACTGTCCATGGCCATGAAACCATTTTTGATAAACAGGATATATGGCTGAACCATTGATGGAATTCTACCAACTTGTACGCATCTAGAAGTTCAGACCAAGATGTTTGAACATTTTACCAGATCGTAACGCGTGCCACGTAATATATACTAGTACATATTGTAGCTTTCTTGTAAACATTCACTGCATATTTCCGTGTAGGATTTTAATTACATTATCAGGGTCCAAAGTAAGCTTAACAGTTGAACCTCCACTAGCGAACTCTTCTGTCTTGGTTATTACGTCATGCAGTTTATTTCGGCTACAGGAAAATTAAATGAAAGCGTGTGATGTTAGGGCTGTTTAGTACATTTACCGATTCAGAATCCGTTTATAAAATATGTTTATCTAAACAGGGGACCTTAATGATTCAAGCAATTCAGGAGGAATTTGAATGTGATAACGGTAAGATAAAATGTTTGCATTTAACGATAAAGACGAGAAAAGAAAAAAGTAGACATGATTCTATAATGATTAAGTTAGAGGTCATAAAGGGACATAACTCTAACATAAAGTTATAAAGATACAGCAATTTTGCAGTGCAAATATATTTCAGCTAACAGGGTTTTAGCATAGTTTTTGAAAACAGGAAAACATCAGCAAATCTGCAATGCAATAAGCAAGCTTGGAATGTTCAAAAGGATTGAAAAAAAAGTGTGTGTTTAATTGCTTTAAAACATTAAAAAAGTCTGATCAGTTTTGTTATTTTGAATTTCTCTCAGCATATACATAAAATACATAACATTATATTCATGAAACATAGAATCGTTCACCACCATCAGTGTGAGGTTACCGAGAGTTTGGCAGCTTAGTTGGCTTATTCCAGGGGTTGAGTTTCCCCTGTCTAACTCCCCAGGGGATGAATGATTATTTTTCTCTTATCTTGTAGATCTAACAATTTGGCATTACATCACTGCATGACAATGTTGATGTGATGTGTTTGAGTTGTTGTAGTGACATCATTGTATTGGTGCTATATGGCATCTTACAGTTATTGACAACGCACAGAGAGTATGTGTAGCTTTGTCTTAAACCTAGGGTGAGATAACAAAATCTCACACCATTGAAATCGGGGATAACCCCATCCATGGTAAGAGAAAAGAATATTTTTAAACTGTGAGTAGATCCGTTAATTTAAAGGACAATGAAGAATTTCATTGAAACAGTAATCAGGGGAGATAATTTCCAACCCTTTAACAACTTCAAAGCTTGTCCCTCACACACAACCTTAGATACAATCAGGCCTATAGGATTTTTGCTATTTTATCATGGCCCCATGGACAGATAGGAATAGATAAATTAAAGAGTCAGTACTGGTCTTGACCATTATAAATAGTCAGGTTTTTACTGTATAGTCAACACACAAAAATCTGTTGGCTTC
Source organism: Mimachlamys varia (assembly GCA_947623455.1). NCBI lineage: Eukaryota > Metazoa > Mollusca > Bivalvia > Pectinida > Pectinidae > Mimachlamys > Mimachlamys varia. The sequence continues at coordinate 34,399,015 of OX392540.1, forward strand.
ACTCAGAAAAAATTCAACTTTCACCAGTTATCTTCTGTCTCAACAACAAAATATTTGTCCATACATATTGTGCTTTAAGGTTACTTCTGAATTTAAAAATTCAGCAGTTTTTGTTCATACATATGTATGTCAACTTTCAGCTGTTGGATATTTGTGTTAATGTGTTAACCTGATGTTTGGTTATAAAGCTGTCGAAAATGTCATGGTTAGCGTAGATAGAGCGTCAATAGAGAGGTGAAACACTATATGCCATGCTAGTGTTGTAAAGGTTGGCTATCCTGTTCATACTAGTCGTGATCAGCTTGACAAAGACTCATTAAACCCCTGATCTGGTGATACCTTGATATACAACTGGTCTTGGATAAAGTTGTTTGGGGTTTCACATTGTTTCAAAGTTCAATATCTGTGGCTTACTGTCCATAAATTTAAAAGGAAGAATAAGGTTTTCCCATTGGATATACACAAGTATTCAGACTTTATCTTGTTCTTGGAAAGATTTTTACTCATGATGAATTAAACCATACTAAAGAATACTAAAGAAGTGTGTTATGCTGCAGCACAGACATAAACCATAGGTTTAATGGCCATGAAACTTTGTGCTTTAAACTAACCAACAGAATTCAGCACAGGAAAGCTAGAGATTTTACAATGTTTTTCTGAATTTTATGATGATTAGGTTCCAACTATTTTTAGCGTGTCAGCCTTTCAGTAAGGTATTCCATGTTTTAAAAAACAGGCGATCATGAGTAAGTTAAGACATGTATCAGGGATAGTTTTATCATTGTCGGCATCTTGTAAGTGTACTTTACCTGTATAACATAGGCAGGCAGTCTTAACAAATACACATAAAATGTCTTTTGAATGTTGAAATCACGTAATGGGGAAAGACGTTGTCGTCTGTGACAGGATATATGTTTATCACTTAATCTAGTGTAGTATATTTGTGATTCTTGCATAGTATACTCAATATGATATGTAGGGACAAAGTTTTCTTTCTGGAACTGTATGTAAGTGTATGTTACGGACCCTGCGTGCTGTTTGTCTCATAAAGATACAATTGTACATTTATGGACCATAACTTCATGTACATGTGTAGTTTGTTCCATAGAGATATGATTTGATGGACCATGTACAATGTCCCATATAGAATATAATGTAATGTATATTGTTTGTTTTAAGTACATATATATCAGGGGTCAATCTAGGCCTTTTTTACTGCTGTTTATTGGTAGTGTCCCGTCAGAATGTTTTTCCTTTTTTCCCCTCAGAATTGTGGTACATTTACTGACATATTGTATTTTACTTTAGTTTTGATGTCAATATCTACCCAAATCCTCCAGATTAGTTTTTTTTTGTCCTTTTGCTGTTTTAAGTTGAAATATGTGCTTTAAAGTTTAAAAAGTGTAACTTTGTGATTATTAAAAATTCCCTTTTGAAGAGTTTTTTCCCCTTTAAGTAAAAAAGAGTAGTTTCCCCTTAATCCTAGATTAATCCCTGTATATACATATTGTATGTCACTAGGGATTATAAAAAGTTTGATATCCTCGCCCCACTCTTAATCATTAATAGAAAACCAGCACATCAATATAATTTCTGGTGGATTAATATATGTACTGGTGGATTAATATATGTGCTGTTACATTACCAGAAAATTTTGACATTAAGACATGCACAGTAAAATCAATAGAAATGTCTGTAATATCAATAGAAATTGTCACATGACTGGAAACCCAGCAGAGCCTCTGTACCTGTGGGCACTGAGCCAAGTTAAAGCTGGCAGGTACCTTTGGGCACTGGCTACCATATCGCTGGAGGACAAGTAACTAGAGGCTCCATGCTGTGATGACCACGGGAATGCTTCATGCATGACTGGTTAAATTTACCTGTGTTTGACCAGAAGCCCAAAACAATGAATGGCTTTTTATAATTAGGCATTGCCCCCTCCCTATGCAATGTTTTGTCTGTATCAGATCTGATCACAAAAGATTTGGACAGGCTTACACTTGGCCATCTAATTAGATAATGTCCCCCTCAGGCCTCAACCCTTCCAGGTCAAAGTTTACCTGTATCAGGTCTGATATAAGGTGTGAAGATCCCATCTACCTGCAATTCTTACCTGTACTTCACTTCACCTGTGTTGTCTGTTAGTACTTAGAAGCTGGCTTTATCATTAGTTCATATTTATAATTTTAATATATTAATATATATATATATGAATCTTATGTAGTTATTTTCTCAAACAACCTTCTTTCTTTCATTTCAAAACTAGAAATTATGAAATCATGATAATTACTGTTAGAGTTGTTCCCAAAACTTTCTAGCATGTACAGGACATAAATAAAATAAAAAAATATTATTTATCTAACAGTTCTGATGTCTTATATTTCATTTAATATACACTATTCACATTTTTTTGGTATACATATACCAATTTACATTCAAGTATATTGAAAAATTGAAGGAATATCTATTGATAATTATTTGTTGATATTTTAAAATATTGTAAGAACTAATTGTGAAACTAACACATAAATATTCTTTGATTACTTAATGAAACTAAATACATATTTTGATTAAATACATTCATCCCTCAGATCTATATATTTATGAATGCGCTATAGAGTTTTGATAATTTTTATTTTTAAATTTTCTATATTAAGATCTGTATGTGTATATATATATATATAACAACATACAACAGCGTTGATATAAATATAAGAATTTGAAGTTGAAAAAAAAGTAATACAACAATGAACTAGAATTTAGTCTGATTGTTCAGTATGGGACAGATTTTTGATTTAACCCTCAGGCCTCAGGCAATTACCTGACCTGTCTAAACCTTGTCTAGGAACACTTTCTTACAGCAGCCTGTCAGTGACATATAATTGAGGTGTGAATTTCTCACCTGACTATCACTGGTCATATTTGAAACCTATTTGATTAATGAAAGGCTCAGCTGGGGCTGAACAAGATCATATGATAATATGGCTCCCAATAATACATATTTTAACTTTTACTCAGGTTTAATATGGCTCCCAATAATACATATTTTAACTTTTACTCAGGTTTATCATGTTTATATGAAATTAAAAATCATTGAGAATATATATAGATATTTAAATATTTCCCTTTAAGTAGTGAATATTTTGAGGACTTTAATTTATTTTTGTTTCATTCAAAACATTTAATTATACAATAATATATTATTAGTACATAAAATAACATTGAAATAAGCAATAATCAATATACCAGATTCTGGTTTTCTTAAATATTAACTTAAAATAACAAGTATCTTGTGACACTTGATTGAATAAAATCCAATGACGCATTTTGATTTTTAAATATTTACATTCATATACTTGTTACATGAATTAATGATGAAAAATTGTCTAGTTTATATTGGATGTTATATATATATGTCTCTGGCTTAGTTGCTTCAGTTTGATAATACTTAAATTCATTATACCAAAGACGTCACACATATATGTTCCTAATTATATAATAATCAGTATAATAGTATTATAAAATGATGCATTTCCCATATTTAGGCCTAAATATTAAAGGCAATTACAGGTTTATTTAAATATGACTTGAAGGTTTATGCATATATGTAATAATTTAAAAAAAAAAAAGCAAGGTCAGTTAATGGAATCATTTCAATTAATTCTATATTCTGAGTATACAACAAGTCAATAATATGCAGTTATATTAAGTCATATTTATTTAATTGAATTGAGCCAAGTTATAGCTGGCAGCTACCTTTGGGCACTGGCTACCATATCGCTGGAGGGCAAATAATTAGAGGCTCCATGCTGTGATGACCACCGGAATGCTTCGTGCATGACTGGTTAAACTTACCTGTGTTTGACCAAAAACCCAAAACAATGAATGGCTGTTTATAATTAGTCATTGCCCATATATATACAATGTTTTGTCTGTTTCAGATCCGATCACAAAAGATGTGTGAAGATTTGGACAGGCTTACACTTGGCCATCTAATTAGATAATGACCCCCTCAGGCCTCGACCCTTCCTGGTCAAATTTTACCTGTATCAGGTCTGATATAAGGTGTGAAGATCTGGAGATAATAACCCTGGGGCCCCTGATTGTTTAGTTGGGAACAGGTCATCTTCTATTTATATTTTATTAAAGTGTCATCTATTTCAAGCATATAAAATACATAATAAAATTACATTAAAATGTCTAAGGTTATAAACAGACTTACAAGACACTATAACAAATTAATAATTATTTCAATCATAAAATAGTATTGATATATGTATAAAATCTTATCTAGTCCAACGTAACACTGTCATATTTAGGATAAAGATTATAATAGCATACGTTATGGCTTGTGTACTTTCTTGAATATAATGTGATCCCAAAGTCCTTGTTCCCGTTTCAGTAAAAATTCATCCGTGCATCAACGTAACTAAGTTTTATTCAACACGTTCTTGGTCAGCGTGTGAAGAGATCTGATTGTTAATAAATGTGATTAATTGAACAAACCAATTAAAATGACACATGTAATAAAATAATGATAACAATGACGAATACAGTTGAGTGAAAAATTCTGAGTTCATGCCAGATGATATTCATCATAAAAACTTAACTTAAATTAATTCACTGCATGTCAAAATTTTAAATGTAATTATGATTAAAATATACTAACTTGTAATTCTTTTTAAAGAAGTAACAATTATTCTTTTTCATTTAAATATTTTCAATCAACAATTAAATTGAAAGGTATGTGTTAAAATAAAAAAAATGATATAATGCATGAATTATGTTGAAATTATTAAGTTAATCCTAATAAAAATATATACAGAAAATAAAAACAACAGATTGTAATATAAACAATCAGAAGAACAGATTTTGTACTCAGTATTATAATAGTAGTTTCAATCACAAATTTCTTTAATATTTGACATTAAGAAGCTAGCTGTGGAATAAAACCTACAAGGGCCGGCGTTGATAATTGGTTTCATTACATATACACTCATGTACAACGCATACAAAGGTTATTATAAACATCAAGTACTAATTAAGAAAAGATTATTTTAACCAAAACATTTAAATCCATTTCCTTCTTCATATCATTATACCATCATAAATCAATTAACAGGGCCCTCAGGCCTGGTCATTGGGGAGTGGGAGGTGAGAAATTCACACCTGGCTAATTTCTACACAGCCAGCGTAGGGGTGTCCCCTATCTTGACCTCTTTGAGGTAAAGAGCTGGCCGGAACATATATGTGAGACGTCCCTGCTATAATGAATTTTAGTATTTTATTATCAAACTGAAGCAACTAAGCCAGAGACATATATATATAACATCCAATATAAACTGGACAATTTTTCATCATTAATTCATTTAACAAGTATATATATGTAAATATTTAGAAATCAAAATGCGTCATTGGATTTTATTCAATCAAGTGTCATAAGATACTTGTTATTTTAAGTTAATATATAAGAAAACCAGAAACTGGTAAATTAATTATTGTTTATTTCAATGTTATTTTATGTACTAATAATATTTAATTGTATAATTAAATGTTTTGAATGAAACAAAAAATAGATTAAAGTCCTCAGAATATTCACTATTTAGAGGGAAATATTTAAATATCTGTATTCTCAATGATTTTTAATTTCATATAAACATGATAGACCTGAGTAAAAGTTAAAATATGTATTATCATATGATCTTGGTCATCCCCAGCTTAACCTTTTATTAATCAAATAGGTTTCAAATATGACCAGTGTAGTCAGATGAGAAATTCACACCTCAATTATATGCCACTGACAGGTTTCTGTAAGAAGGTGTTCCTAGACAAGTTTTAGACAGGTCAGATAATTGCTTGAGGCCTGAGGGTTAATCAAAACATCTGTCCCATACTGAACAATCAGACTAAATTCTAATTTATTGTTGTATTCCTTTTTTTTCAACTTCAAATTCTTATATTTATATCAACACTGTTGTATGTAGTTATATATATAAACATACAGATCTTAATATAGAAAATTTAAAAATAAAGATTATCAAAACTCTATAGCGCATTCATAAATATATAGATCTGAGGGATCAATGTATTTAATCAAAATATGTATTTAGTTTCATTAAGTAATCAAAGAATATTTATTTGTTAGTTTCACAAGTAGTTCTTACAATATTTTAAAATATCAACAAATAATTATCAATAGATATTCCTTAAATTTTTCAATATACTTTAATGTAAATTGGTATATAAATACAAAGAAAAAACGATAATAGTGTATATTAAATGAAATATAAGACATCAGAACTGTTAGATAAATAATATTTTTTTATTTTATTTATGTCCTGTACATGCTAGAAAGTTTTGGGAACAACTCTAACAGTAATTATCATGATTTCATAATTTCTAGTTTTGAAATGAAAGAAAGAAGGTTGTTTGTGAAAATAACTACATAAGATTCATATATATATATTAATATATTAAAATTATAAATATTAACTAATGATAAAGCCAGCTTCTAAGTACTAGCAGACAACACAGGTGAAGTGAAGTACAGGTAAGAATCGCAGGTTGATGGGATCTTCACACCTTATATCAGACCTGATACAGGTAAACTTTGACCAGGAAGGGTTGAGGCCTGAGGGGGACATTATCTAATTAGATGGCCAAGTGTAAGCCTGTCCAAATCTTCACACATCTTTTGTGATCAGATCTGATACAGACAAAACATTGCATAGGGAGGGGGCAATGCCTAATTATAAAAAGCCATTCATTGTTTTGGGCTTCTGGTCAAACACAGGTAAATTTAACCAGTCATGCATGAAGCATTGCCCTGGTCATCACAGCATGGAGCCTCTAATTACTTGTCCCCCAGCGATAAGGTAGCCAGTGCCCAAAGGTACCTGCGAGCTATAACTTGGCTCAGTGCCCACAGGTACAGAGGCCCTGCTGGGTTTCCAGTCATGTGACAATTTCTATTGATATTACAGACATTTCTATTGATTTTACTGTGCATGTCTTAATGTCAAAATTTTCTGGTAATGTAACAGCACATATATTAATCCACCAGTACATATATTATTCCACCAGAAATTATGTTGATGTGCTGGTTTTCTATTAATGATTAAGAGTGGGGCGAGGATATCAAACTTTTTATAATCCCTAGTGTGTATTGTCCCATATATGACAAACCTTGTGAAGTGTCCCATTGATATGAAACTTTATGGACCATATGAACCATATGTATCATATATATGATAATTTCCCATAGATCCATAGATTCATATTTTGATAGATCATTTAAAATTCAATCAGTTGTTTTAAGAATGGTTATACACATACACCAACAAGAATAATATCCAATATAAAATTAAAAAAAATTAGGACCTTTTATTTGGCCAATATGGTGTTATATAGAATCTAAAATATTAACAGAGGGCGGATTCTTCCAAGTCAGTATAACACCATATTGACCTCACAAAAGGTCCATAATTGATAAATATATCTAAAATTGACCATATGTGTTTTATGTCCCATAGAGAAATATAACTGAATCACAGCTCACCCATTTTAAGAATTATGTCACATAGAGAAATATAACTCACAGCTCACCCATTTTAAGAATTATGTCACATAGAGAAATATAACTCACAGCTCACCCATTTTAAGAATTATGTCACATAGAGAAATATAACTCACAGCTCACCCATTTTAAGAATCCTGTGATGTAGATGCATTGTAGGACTGTGCAGTGGTGTATCATACATTTATATAGAAACACAATTTTATCCCCTAGTAATATAAGCTATACTTGTTCCTATTAACTCGTTCTGTTGTATACCAAGTAGTGAACAGAGATATAGAGTTTCTGACAGCAGGTGCCCTTTTAATTGACGTAATAAAGAAGTAGTGTATTCAGCAGTATAAGGTTTTAATCATCACTCTCCTGTTTGACCTACCTGAAGGTGATTTACATTAAATATTGACACAGTTTCCAGGTTGATGGGAGTACACCGGGACAGGTAATGGCTGTAGAAAGCTCTTCAATAATATTATGATACAAAATGAAATGAATTCGATTCTGTATACCGGTACAGAGTGAATTACAGCGAGTTTACCATTACTGACAGTTATTGAAAGGTGCTTTTGTTAAACCAAGCCTGTCGGAACGCTGATATACGGCTTTGCAGTTCCTTAAAAATTACCATTACCTGATTCTCCTCTAAAGATAAAATTGAACTGTCCCAATTCAAAGTTTGGAGAAGTTCATTATGAAATTTTAGGAGTAATGAGTTGAGATCTATGCAAAGGGTTGAACGACATCCTGTTAATTATACAGCTCTATGTTAACAGGTACGAGTTAGGATGGTCTCAACTCAGGTGAATTCTCCGCTCATGTAGATATGTATATATGATGTGTACTAGATATAGATCTTTCAACACTAAGCATTTCAGTAGCTTATGATAGGGTCATTCAAGGATGATTGGAGTGAAGGAGTTAGGGAGGGGAGTAAAAATAATGTTGGAGTAATAATGTAGATCAGAAATGTTTTGCCTTTAAATTTATATGTTGCCCTCCATAATGAGGGTTTTATATATCCTGGTAATAAATTTTAATTTACAATATCTTTATCTATTGAAATAACATATGAAAAGCAAGACATACATGTGGATTTTACCAATAGAGGGTGAAAGTTTTACTTGAGAGAAGCGAAATGATTTTTCATTTCAATAAATTTTATTGACAAAGATGTTCAAAAGTCAATTGGATTGAAAAACATGCAGAAGCCTTTATAAATTCTCTCCATAGGTGGCCAAAAATAACAGTAATTTAGTTTATATAATCAATTAAGAAAAATAATGTGTACATGTACTGTTCCATCAGAAGAAAATGATCATGATATTCAATCATTTATTGGAATGGTTACACACACGAAACCCCATTGCGGCTATTAAATGTGTCTGGTGGCCAAATGGTTAGAATCTGACATTCTTCTACCACTAACCCCCTCCATATAATCCAGGACTTCCGACCTGTCTAGAGCAGTCGCTACATACTGGCAGCGGGTCAGTAGTTTTTCTCTGGGATCTGGTTTCCTACACCTTAAATTATAATATCTGTTAATAGAACAAACTTAAAAACACGGAAAAAACTTAACCATACCTTTAAGTGGATTTGAGAAAGAAGAAACCTGTGATTTTGTATCAACAGGGAACCACACATACTTTATACATAAATGTACATTGTAAATCACTCCATATACACTGTAATCATGTGGTAGATGCCTCCAGTACTTTGGTGGGTGGCAGGGTGGTGCAGTGGGTAGCGCACTTGTCTTTTACCAAGGCGACCAGGGTTTGATTCCGCGACCGGCTGTGAAAAGTTATGGGGTCACCTGCCTGACCACGTGGGTTTTCTCCAGGTACTCCGGTTTCCTCCCACATAAAAAAAGACGCTTTGCACGCTAACATCTAGGCCAACAAGAGTGATTAATATATGTTGGATAACTTGTTTCATAATTGTTGTAAATAAATGAAGTTTATATTCCAGTACAATGTAAAATTGGTACACATTTTCCCTTTCTTTACTGTATTGATTATCACAGTCATTTCTAGATGGACGGTTTACAGTCTAGTGATTACATTAACATTATATGATAGCTGTGGTATTATGTTTGTCAGGTACCAGTATATCAAGGTACCAGTACGTACATATAAAGTTAATGGTGAATTAACCTGTTCCAAGGGCCATTAGGTACACATTAGGCCAGGTGTATAGACTTACACCAATTAGAAAGAAACTTGATCTCATAATAACTACAGACAGTACCTTTGTATAGTGTGCTCCACTCATTCATCCCTGAAATTTCATAATGAACTATTCTAACCTTTGAATTGGAAGAGTTTAAATGTGTCATCAGGGTAAATAAGCTAACCAAAGCACAGACCCATTTTAGTTATCAATCTGACTTATAAAGATATATAATCAATTCTTACTGGCTACTCTTGATCTAGAGTGTATATCCTTAAAAAACTGATTACTGGTATATCAACAGGGGTGATATTCAATGGAGTCCACTGTATAATAAATACAACTATAGTAAAACCCCACTTACTCGAACCCGGTTAACTAGAATACCCCTCATTCGTGGAACAGTTTGTTTGGTCCAGACCGAGTTCATACATAATTATTCAATTAACCTTGTATTACTCGAATACCATGTATTCCTCGAACTATTGATCAGGTCCCCATGAGTTGGAGTAAGTGGGGTTTTACTGTATTCCTTGAACTATTGATCAGGTCCCCATGAGTTGGAGTAAGTGGGGTTTTACTGTATTCCTTGAACTATTGATCAGGTCCCCATGAGTTGGAGTAAGTGGGGTTTTACTGTATTCCTTGAACTATTGATCAGGTCTCCATGAGTTGGAGTAAGTGGGGTTTTACTGTATTCCTTGAACTATTGATCAGGTCCCCATGAGTTGGAGTAAGTGGGGTTTTACTGTATTCCTCGAACTAGTGATCAGGTCCCCATGAGTTGGAGTAAGTGGGGTTTTACTGTATTCCTTGAACTATTGATCAGGTTCCCATGAGTTGGAGTAAGTGGGGTTTTACTCATCGTCGGATACCCACGGTTGATCTCGCTTCGCTAACTCACTCATCACCCGTGGGCAAACCCGCCGAGAAATCCTCGTAAAATATGGTAATTCGTATATTAGAACGGACCAATCAGAAAATCGGAACTCTCCAGTTTGAAGACCCGTTTCGTGGTACACCATACACAACAATGGCTGCGCCCATGAGAAAGCGTGTAAACGGCGAGTAGAAGACGTGTTCACAACGATGGCGGCGTCAATTAAATCTTGTGAATTTTGTTTAAAATCATATGAGACAAGTCTTACAGGTCGTTGACTTCAAAAACAAGTCAAGAACAATACAGTGCTACTTATCTAAGTTATGCTTCCGTATAGATTATATAACGCTAATTCTGATTAGTTTAAAATCCCGTCGCGAAACTGCACTGGAACCAATCAAATGCTTCGTACATATTAATTACCTACGAGGATTTCTCGGCGAGTTTGCCCACGGGTGATGAGTGAGTTAGCGAAGCGAGATCAACCGTGGGTATCCGACGATGGGTTTTACTGTATTCCTTGAACTATTGATCAGGTCCCCATGAGTTGGAGTAAGTGGGGTTTTACTGTATTCCTTGAACTATTAATCAGGTCCCCATGAGTTGGAGTAAGTGGGGTTTTACTGTATTCCCCGAACCATTGATTAGGTCCCCATGAGTTGGAGTAAGTGGAGTTTAACTGGATATTTCCTTTTCATAATTTCAACTTCCTCATCTCACCTTTCCTCAAATTTGATATAAGATACAGAATTGGTGATGGAGTGTTTTGTGAATATATACGGTACTTGTGGATAGGACCAGACTTTAGAGGTGTCACTGTAAAACAAGACACAGCACTGAACACGCAGCAACACATCAGTAGACAAGTTTGATTGACAACCAATCCTTATACGAAAATTAGCATTTGAAAATATTTATAAAGCAAATGTCAAATGTATCAAATTTGTTTGTGGTGTCATTTGTGCCAGCATTAATTCTATGGAAAAGTAACGGTACACCTGGTAGTGGTACCGGTACTGTCATTGTGTCTGTTGCCTCTAGTCTGGTTAATTCTATTATAAAACTCAACTACAAATGAAATTTTCTATATATATTATTCTGAAGATTCATCATAATGCCACGGTTTGTCAAGCAGAAGTGTTAAATGTCAAAGGTTAGAAATTCGGCATGTAGGATTTGTAAAAAAACAGATAAAAACAAAGATGTTGAAATGGATTGGCAGTTCAGAGGGAAATAATAACACATATTGATATCAAGGGGATGTGTGACAGACAGCTAATTGAATTGTTAAACTGAAAATCAGGTGTGGTTCAAAACATGTTTATATTCCCATGAGTGTCATTTCTTGTCTTCAAAGAATTTCTTGTTTTCAAAGCGTCTTTTCCTTGACTGTTTTTTTGCACTCAGACAAGGCTCTCCATCTTTGAAAATGTTCTCTTAGTTACCCATAACCAATGCTTCACAACAATGTTAACTTTAACATCTTTCATTCTTAGAAAATGTTCTTGGCCTCCAGACAATTATCGTATTCATGGTCTTTCCACCATTGTTTTTCTCTATGCAAATGCAACCATGATCTCCGTTCCTAGACGAGGTTTATCCAATTCTATGTACAGTATATACATATATGACCTTGTTCTCTTCTCATTCCTGTGTTATTATTTAGACATATTAGGACTTAAACTCATATTACTCTATTATTTTAATAAATAAGCCAAAGCTAAAAGGAAAAAAGTGAACTTTTGATATGTTCATAATTACAAAGACTAGTTCACATTTAAAGGCCCAGTATACGTAATTTTCGGCAAAACTTGAAGCGATAAACAAGCCTAATAACTTATTATATTTATAGATTTAGTTAAGATAAACTAATATCAGCAATAATCAAGATTAATTCTTTCGCTGTTACCGGTACACCAGCAGTTGAAACACGCTATTTGTAAACACTCGTCCATTTCTAACCGTCTTCTATTGTTCTGTTGTTGAAGTGGGCCCCATCTGAATTATTTTCAATTCTTTGGATTTTTCTGTCCAGAGTTTCTTGTTAGTTACCGCTCAGGTTTACTTCTTTTTAGGCTTATTTTTGCATGGTTATCAACCAGATTTTTTTTCAGAATTTTTCAGAATCACGAAAAATTTCCTGAAGTTACGTATATTGGGCCTTTAATGAACTCAAAGCTGTATTACATGCAGCTGACATACCCTGATTTGAGCTTATTCTTCTCTGGATAATTCCAGCAGGGACACCATTGAAGTTACACAACATTTCAATAAATTCAAAGCTTAAGGATGTTGGATGTCGGATGTAGTTAGTTAACAGGAATGCAGGTTGTGCCTGCCGAGCCTCAGATTGGGGTTTCGCACACATTTACTGGGACGTTCAGAGCAAGTCTGGCATTACTTGGGACCCAGATATTATATAAATGTGTATCTAAATGCTGAAGTTTTGGATAAACTCCAAGAATTTTCAGTAATTGGTTACAAGGTGCTTCTGTACATTTTACTATGGACTCATAAATGCAATAGTTTAAATAGCTTTTCTTCCCCACCCCTGTCAGCCTGCGTTTCTCAGTAACCCAATAAATCTTGATGTATTTTGAGTAAATGAATTCAGTACATTGGTTCGCTGTCAGTTCAGTAGGCCTTGTAGACCTTATTACTCTGCAAAAACCTCAGCTACAATACCAGCACTACTTTGTCAAGGCTAAAATGACTTTTAAAACCAGGTGCCCCAGTGCAAGGGCTACCACAAGAAAAATGTACATAAGTGATAATATATAATATGCAATGTGTATACGAGAATGTAAGTCATTACGAAAATAAAATGCAAGAACTTTGATGTAGGAAACAGTTTTAGATTAAAAACGAAACAACAACAAAGTTAATCATGATTAAGGCAACCAATGACTCCCACGCCAATATTTCTGTATTTCTGGTTACTATAGCAACTACAATAGGTGCACTTACAGTTAGGAAATTTGTATGCCCCGCAAAGAAATTTGGGGGGGGGGGGGAAGTATATAGTGTTACCAATGTCTGTCCTGTAACATGGTGTAATGTAACCAGCTTATTTAAATAACTACTGATGCGATTGTCATCAAACTTCGCATACCTATTAATAAGCATGAAGAACTAATTTCATATGGAGGAAGGGGCATTTATGTCTCACAGACATTTCTAGTTTCATGATTGCTATGTTAAATGATCCCTGATTCAACCCTGAATTCGCATTTGAACCTTAACAATCAAAGACAGGACAGGTCTAGTTTAGATATGTAGGGATACAGGAGTTGCCTTTTTTCGCTGACTTATTCATCACAGCCTGAGGTAGATATATGATAGAGGCTCTCCAAGTGTGTGTGACCAGGGCTATAACATGGCTATAAATGTCGGGCAGTCATACAGATTAATTTGACTATATATACGTAGCTAGCAGGTAGTACTTTGTTATGTTGGTAGTGGTAAGTGTACTTATTACCTGTGTGGGGGTCAGTTTATGATGTCTGGGTCAGTATACATGATACTATAGTACTGATGCCCTTAGGCCAGGTCTACTTCAGGTGAACTCTGGTCTGCTTAAAGGGAGATAATTATAAAGGGACATAAATCATTATAAAGGGAAGTAATTCATTATAAAGGGAGATAATTCACTGTGCTTTTAACTCATTCACCCCTAAATTTTCATAATAAACTTTCCTTTCCTACCTTTGAATTAGAAGATTTCAAATGTGACTTCAGGGAATTGAGTTAATGGTATTTTGTATCCTTCCCAACTAATTTGAGGAAGGGAGATGCTTCAGTTACTTTAGGTTGGTGTGTTACTTGTAAAAGGTTGCCCTTGGGATAAACAATTATGAATTCTTCAAATAGCTTCATAAATGAAAACACATATATTCACTTTTCTCATTCCACATACATGCTTTTTGCACATCTGTATATATAATAACAAAAATATTTGAAGGAGTTGTAATGTCAGAATAAAGCAAATTACTGGTTGACAGTCATTGAAATGTGTGATATGGGATGTGTTTTTAAAGTTCGGTGAAATTGGAGAGAGGCCTGCAGTAGTTGTTGTTCAGCTGAATGAGCAAAGGTCGGTTACTGTTTGTTACCAAGTAGGCTTGTGTCAATTTGTTTGGCAATTTGCCACAAATGAAAATGTACATGTGATGTAAGGGTTCCCCTGACTTTTAGGAGAAGAGATGCGTACACGTTTAATAAAAGCTTAAAAGTCTTTCGGCTTAAACGTCCATCATGTCAATATTGTAACATGGAACTGGTGTAGAAGAGCAAAAGATTTCGATTGTGATCTTGTTTAATATCTGGGGACATACAATGTACTTGTAGATAGGTCGAGTTCTGCTGGAAAAGATGGCTTAAAGGCCGCGGATAGAGACGGCTATCTACATCTGAATTGATCAGTACTGTAGCATGCTTTGTGTAAGATATAAGCCCAAATATTTCATGCTTTGAAAAGAGGTTTTAGACAAGGAAATGCATGCAAGCAGCTTTGATGTTTCAGACTCATCAAACCTCGATCAAATTTAAGGATCCATGTATACATGTGGGTATACCATTGCAAAAAATAGAAACTGTACGGCAGTGCAGTGGGTCTATGGGTATTTGAGAAAAACAAAGGTTAGAATAATTTATTCAGGTTTTAAGGGTTGAGTGATTTAAACTTTTTTTTTATACCAGAAAAGAAAGCAAAGTTTGGGGAACTTTTTTCATTCCCTGAATAATTCTCATGTTTTTTCCCTCAAATCAATGCCAAAAATCACAGTATACGATCATGATCAAATTTTTGTATTTTTTGGGGTAATATTTGACTATTTCCCTTAATCAACAGGCGGGGACGGGACACCTGTGGTGTAAGGGGTAGAAACATCACTGATCCCACTTTTTTACAGGACGACCTCGAGCTAAGGATGATATGTGGGGCTACACAATCTCCTATGTTATCACCATATGGTAGAGTTGTAACTCTTTGTGAAGTTCTAAATATATATATAAGACATCTTGAGCGCACATGTTGAAAACTTGATCAGTTTTAAAGAGAACTTTACAAAAAACCTTTATCAAGTGTATTGTCAACAATAGACATTATAATAAGGAACCAGGAATATTTTTAAATTAATTATCAAAAAAGGTATTTAAGACAGAAACACAACAGCAAATCTATAAAATTATCAAATATTACTTGAGAAAGTTAATTTGATGTTTTGTTTTAGCTTATAAATGGGTGGTAAAGCTAAGCATGCTTTAAACATACAGCCCTACAGGCACATCAATGAAGGTATGGTTAGTTACCATGGCTACTGATTACCTTTACAGGTGTGTATTACACACTTCCGATGTGTACAGATCAAAGGGCCCTAGATTTTAACATACCTGCCCTGGAAAACAGAAGGCTGAAATAATAAGCCGATGAAAACATTAAACTAGTAGTGTTGTTTTTGGCGTCCTGTAGCTTGAGTTGTTCAGGGTCGGAATGTGTTAGGGATTGACAAAGATTTCATGCTCGCATCATCTTTAGATTACCTTTTGCGACCATTGTTTCTCCCTTACCAGATGTTTAGGTTTCATCTAATCATCTTACACTTCTAGATGTTTTGTCAGTGATTTAATGATGTCAATTAAACAGTACTCCTCCTTCGTTAATCTAGCATAAAGCAGTGCCAAATCAAATGATCGAAGTAAACAAAAAATCAGAGAATACCGAAGCGTCAACAAAACCATTATCCCACGGTAACTCAAAATCGATTAAACTAGAGGCAAAATATGAACAAATGAAAGTTTTACACAGAAACCCTTGTAAAAGTACACGAGAATAAGACCAGATGTTCCTAAAGAGTAAGCATCTTTTTGCGTCATTGATGACACAATAATGAACTTCTGTTATCTAAATGTTATATTGAAAATATTTTCGCAATCTTTTCAAAGTTGATTCATAGATTTTAATTAGAAACTTTTCTTTATGGAATGCTTGGATCTGTTGAATACTTGCTTGAGTAGGGGTTGGTTTGAGCCATTTCATTTCTTAAAGCTAGACACAAGTCATTCTTTATTATACTTGCTTGAGCAGGGGTTGGTTTGAGCTGTTTCATTTCTTAAAGCTAGACACAAGTCATTCTTTATTATATTTACTTACATTATATGAAAATTTGCAGAAGAAATTCATTAAATATTGTTGGCTGTATATAGCCAGGCAGACGTTTTATGTGCTTTATATATAGTGTACTTCAGTCTATTGCTAGAAGTTTATTCCATAGTTGATAATTATTGAGAACGATCTTTAATTCCCCAGCTGAGTAATGGTATATATGTTGTGAAGGAAACATCACCGCTGTCTCGCCTACTGGCAACTTTGGGAAGTTATAGCTCATTCACCCCTTGAAGACAGATTTGGACTCTTCCAAATTTGGGTTTGAACAGATTATAATGAAATTTCAGGGATGAATTAGTTAAGGTCATAAAGCCACTATTGTGCAGATCTAGAGGTGAACATAGAAAAATATTCCCTGAACATTTTGAACTTATTATTAACTGAAAAATAATTGTAATGTTGTTGGTCAATTCTCAAATTATTATTTCATTGAGTAAGTAAGTGTGAAAATTAAATATCCACATGCAAATAATTATTTAAGGTTTGTAAATAGATTTAAAAAAAAAAAAAATAACACACATTATAGGGCTTTTTATGGGGCCAGTTTGGGGCTGATTTTCGGCCCCATTCCTCCAGGCAAAATTGTCTATTTTACCAAAACTATGTTTTGTTTGTCACTCTCGCCTCAAATCATAGCATAAATAGCAATACTTGAGTTTCCCAATTTCACCTTTCACCTCACATCATTTTTTCCCAATCTAAAAGCCATGGGTCCCATCATTCACAAAATAGTGAAAAAAGCCCTGCATTAGCGCCATATTGTTGTCGGTTTAAAGAATGGCATTTCCACTCGTAAAACCATTTCCACTCCGATAGTACATCATCGTCAGCAGTGAAGGAAGGTTATGAAGTTGTCATATTCATGTCAAGATGGTTTAACACACTAGCAAGCTTGTAATGTTACTTTGTAGAGATTTCTCCAGAGAAACACTGATAACCACGTTTGTTTGGTATAGTTGTTTGTATTTGTATAGATTAGAAATCACCACCAGGGGATCAGATGATGTAACTAAACTTTTGTTTTTGTTGTAAGTATAGCTACACGTAGATATTTGAGATAATTCCGGACTAACAAGGCCCGACTTTATACGTTAATGGTAAGTTACCATGTGGTCCTTATTTGTTGGTAAGTGTTAATCTGAGCAGTAGCTAGTAGTTTTGTATTGATTTTTTCCCCCTGCCACAACTGTTTGCTGTTGATTTAGTTTGGCCGTGTTTATTGTGTGCGAGACCAATAACTCTTGTAGATGGGCACTGAAGTGTGTTGATGTTTGGTTCCTGAGCGTTGTTCATTACCAGGTAGTCGCAGCATTGCTCGGCACCAATCTCAGATCCAGGTCTATCACAGTACCACACCAGGCTGGATGTGTTGTTGTAAATGTCCCTGCCAAAGAATACATATGTTGTGACATATCAAATCTGTTACTTGTCATAGTATTTATTATGTGATATGATTGGTTGATACATATAGCCCTCTACGATTGGTTGATATTTAGCCCTCTGTGATTTGATTGGTTGATATTTAGCCCTCTGTGATTTGATTGGTTGATATTTAGCCCTCTGTAATATGATTGGTTGATATATAGATTTCTGTGATTTAATTGGTTGATATATAGCTTTCATATAGCTTTCTGTGATTTGATTGGTTGATATTTAGCCCTCTGTGCTTTGATTGGTTGATATTTAGCCCTCTGTGATGTGATTGGTTGATACATATAGCCCTCTGTGATGTGATTGGTTTATTTATAACCCTCTGTGATTTAATTGGTTGATATATAGCTTTCATATAGCTTTCTGTGATTTGATTGGTTGATATTTAGCCCTCTGTGATGTGATTGGTTGATACATATAGCCCTCTGTGATATGATTGGTTTATTTATAACCCTCTGTGATTTGATTGGTTGATATTTAACCCCCTGTGATTTAATAAGTTAAACAGATATATGGCCATCTGTGATTTGATTGGTTGATATATTTTAGCCCTCTGTGGTTGGTAATATAGCCCTTTGTCAGAACTTATTCTGGTAGTTGACTACCATTTGACCTCTTAAATTTCAAGTCACCTGGCTCTGATTGGTCGATTGTCATCTGATATTTGAAAACTGACTGCTTAGCAACGATCTATTAGCTGTTGTCCATCCTTCAAATGGTTGATTGCCTGAATATTACCAGGCGATAGAATGTGTTTCACATGATTTAACAGCTTTCCTCCCTAAATATACAGTGCCAATGTTGATCTATTACATCAGCAAAAATATGGTACAGGTTTATTTGTTTTCAGTGATAATATTCTTACTTACATTAACCATATGCATAGTGCGTAACTAGATACTGTTCCAAACTGTCTGAGTACATGGAGCTCTTTATTCTGATGTGCCATCTCTAGGGACAAGATAGCAGATATGTGCCAACTTTTTCTAAATATAAGGCCATAAAATTTGCTGTCATTTAAACCAACTTGTTGCTGTTGCTGAATGGCTATATGGACTAGTATACTCCAGGAAACACATTTGAACTCTTCCAATTCAGAGGTTCCCTGATCCAGAAGGCGTGGTAGAGGAGGCCGGTAGTGAAGCACTGTGTGACATATTAACTTGTTAACCCCTGATGACACATTTGAACTCTTCCAACTCAAAGGTTGGAATATTTCATTATGAAATTTCAGGGGTGAAGGAGATAACAGAATAATGCCAAGAAACCTATTGCTTGTGATGGACATATATAAACGATAATCAGAATCTAAAGGAAAAACTGGTTAATTTGAAATTATAATCCTTCATCATCCCATCACTACCTATATATTACAAGCTAAAGATGATCTACTGTATTTCATGATTACCAGAAAGTGTTATCTATGTTGGTTGAGCAACATAGGAATCGTAAAGGAAAAACTGATAAATTTGAAATTATAATCAACCATCATCCCATAACTACCTATATTACAAGCTAAAGATGATCTACTGTATTTCATGATTACCAGAAAACATAATCTATGTTGGTTGAGCAACATAGGAATCGTAAAGGAAAAACTGAAAAATTTGAAATTACAATTGATCCTCATCCCATCACTACCTATATATTACAAGCTAAAGATGATCTACTCTGTTTCATGATCACCAGAAAGTGTTATCTATGTTGGTTGAGCATAATAACAGTTTGAAAATATGCCTAGGTCATGATCTGTAACTCTCTAGTGGAGCTGTGGTCTATAGCCCTGTATTTTGAGAAATCAAGTTTTCAATAGATGGAAGTGTAACATGCGAACGGACAATTACCGAGTTCAGTTCTCAGATATGTGAGATTTGTCATTGATGATACCAGAACATCATTTACATGAAATTCAGAAAAATATTTAAATAAGTTACAATACTAGCTAGGAATATTGATTGGTAGGGCAATAAACGTAACTTTATATTACTGAACAATCTTCTGTGTGGATAAGGTGTCGCGGGATTTCATGAAATTTAGCGATGCTTGATTTTAAGATGAAAAGGAGTGTTGGTTTGAAAGAAAGGTAATTTCATTCAATCAACATAAAAAGAAACATAATTTGTTTTGCCAAGAATCACTTTGTTTACATTGCAGTTTCGCTCTGGGTATTTTATAAATGGGGTCCTTTCCTAAATAAAGGGGGTCCTTCTGCATAGTTTAAATGGGAATCCTGAAAATTAGTTGTGTCCTTTTCAGTTTCTTTGCTTGGAAAATGATCTAGGGACAGCTTCAACATAAACCAAGTGTTTACAAGTGCCACCTTCTGTTGGTGTCAAAGTGTACATGTCAGCGTGGGTAGATTGAGAGGATGTTTGCTCTAATTGTAGTGTAACCGACCTTGATCTGTTACGCCACCATGATGTGGCAGTTTGTCCGACAAAACAGGTAGATAATATAACAGAAAAAAAAGAGTTTCTCATTTTCTTCTTAAGACACCCTTAAACTCTTCCAATTCAAAAGTTGGAATAGTTCATTATGAAAATTCAGGGGGGAACAAGTTAAAAGAAATAATAAGTGGATGGAAGGGGGATCACGACAATGTGCTACATAATATTATTTTCTCTCGTTTTATCTAACACTGAGATCAGTTTTTACCTGTGAATATCACTTACAGGTGCAGTACTGAGCTTACCTGGTGCTTCGTGACGTGGGCACCGTCCCTCGGGGTCGTAAACATCCTTAACTCATAGACAGTACCAGTCACTGATATCCGTATGGTCATGAATTATTTCGGTGATCTGAGTATTACCGGAAGTTATTTATTTGTACATGCAATTCATAAGTTGTATGAATCACCATCTGTCTTGTATTTAAGTTCCTCAGACTTACATGTACATTTCGATGTCGGTCAATCACTAGATTTTTCTCCCACAGACATTTCTAGTTTCAAAAGATACATACGTGTAAATGATAGTTTGGTATGCATGTTCATAGAAATAAACCACCTGTTCGTGAAATACTATATAAGACATGAAATATGGACTTAATGTTTTGTAGGATGACGCGGAAGTCGACCATGGAAGTGGGAACGGTGTAATAGACTCGGACGATGAAGATCTGTTTGAAGGATCTGCTGACGACGATGATGACGACATTGGAATATCAGGCTCTGGCCTGGGCAAAGGTTGGAATTTAAAAACAAAATCATTCTGTTTAAATTTAAAAGCAGAGGGGGGGGGGGGTCATATAGTTACATTGTAGATTTGTTTGTTTGTTAACATTTAATAGCCCTGTAACACCAAAAGGTCATTCTAGACCTCAAATGTGAAAAGAAACTCAAAATAAAGGTCCTCATTCTAAACACAAGAAGGTCATTTCAGGCCCAAAATTTCAAAAAGATACGAAGTAATGACACCTAATCACAAATACGTCATTATGTCATTCTGAGTGTAAAATATCTAAAAAAAAATAAAATTCAATTGGCGTAACCGTTTCTAAAGCAGTTAAAGGTCACATAAGTGGAAAGATAAAAATATCAGTATCATAGAATGATGGTAACTGTAACTACATATCAGAAACGGTTTTCCCCGTACAACTTAAGTTAGATTGATGGACTTTTCTAAAAACATAATGCAATGAAATAAAACTTTTCTAAAAACGTAATGCAATGAAATAAACAAAAAAAACCCTTATCTTCAGTGTTCTAGATGTGGAAATGCAGATTTCAATCGTTTTAAGAGCGTTAAAAAATTACTCTACCTCACTGCCATCTAGCAAGTCAATGAAAGTCTGTTAGCAACAGTTACTTAAATGACAAGTAGAAGTTAAGGGGAGGTTACTCTGTATACAAAAAATCACAATGTAGGGGGATAGTGATTCTCTACAAATTCACCCCTACATATCTGAATTTGACTCGGAATTCATCTTGCTGCCGGCGACGGGCATTGGTAGAGATTCCTCAAGGGACTCTGCTGGCGTTTGGCTGCTGCTGGCGAGTGCACTTTCCCCAGGTTGAGCACCACGACCGGTTTCCTGGTGGGTCAAAAGTGACTTCAGGAAAAAAGTACACTCTAAAAAAAAAAGTGGGAAAGGGGAGATATATAATTACGCATAATTCTTGTAAATAGGATTTTTTTTTAATTTGCTCTCAAAAACAATGAACTTTTTTTTGACTAGTAAAGTTTAAGATTATATAGACCCCAATAATGCTATTAATTACAGTATTTAAAATGACAAAAACTTTTTTTTTAATTTTTCAGGCTTCCTGGGTGAGGACACAACACAGCCACAATCAACAAGACCGTTTTCAGAATGTGAACAACTGAGAAATTCTATAAAAGACCCACTGTATGCACTAAGAACGAAATCTTTTGTGCCGAGATGTACGTTAGATGGTGCATTTGAGCGTCTGCAGTGTCGGGGAGAACCTGGTATTGATGAGTGTTGGTGCGTGTTTCCCAATGGTAACCGCGTAGAGGGCACAACAATGCATGGACCTAAAACACCCGATTGTCAGTTTGGTGAGTCGGCATCAAGGTTTACCATTTTTTCACCGAGTGTGCTCAGATAGAAATGCCATCGCAACAAACATTTCATTGGACAGTCTTTTAGGATGATGTGTATCAAAGGTTCACAGGGTTATCTTTCATGATGGTGTCATATAGTTCATTGCAGTAATTTTCCTGGTCAAAAGCGGAAGTAAAAGATATTCTCAGGATTAACCTTGTTTCCTAGAAGCCCCTGTTAGTTACCCCTCAGGTTTACTTCTTTTAAGTCTTATTTTTGCATGGTTATCAACTGGATATTTTTCCATAATTTTGCAGAATACCGAAAAATGTCCTGAAGTTACATATATTGCGTTTAAGTATATAAGACCAGACATCCGGAGGGAGATTTTCTAATGGTTTAATAGATTACATGGTTTGACATACTAGGTATGCCATCCTGAGAACCACATTGTCGGAGATAAAGGTGATCTGTGATTTAAATTTTTATGTTTTATATTTCAGGATCAACATTAAAAAAATGTGTACATTTATTACTGAAGAACAGCTGGGGTGTTCTGGGAACGTACCGGCCGCGATGTACCATTGATGGAGAATTTGAGGACATCCAGTGTTTTGAGGGCGACTGTTGGTGTGTGGATAATATGGGCATCGAGCGTCTCAACACACGAGTACATGCGACACACACGCCTGTTTGTCAAGGTACCCATCTCCTGTCACCTCTCTGTGCAGTGGTTGAGCTGTTCTAAATGCTTTAGGGCAGGTTTGAAAATCAGTGCTAAAAATTCCATAACGCCGAGAAATGTCTCGTTCATTGTCAAGTGTAAATTACAAAACCCAAAAACTTCACAAAGAAAGCTAAACTAGGAAATCTTAAATTTTGAAAACATTATTTTCCTTAAGCCAAAATTCGGAGTTTATCGATGAAAAGGCTAAGTTTAAAGAAATATTGTCTTAAAATAGTTTTAGGACTCAATAAATATTATCCCAAGATTAATTTCTAAAAAGACTAGTAAAGTTATCAAAATAATACAATTAAGTCTGAGTTCATGAAAGAGCCCAGAAAGAACTCATTTACCCCTAAAATTCTTAATGAACTGTCCCAACATTTGAATTGGAAGAATTCAAATGTGTCTTCAGTGTTGAATGCATTGATAAATATGATCAGGAATAGATTTACAGCTTGAAAAAACAGTATCGCGAAAATGAGTGATATAACACAGGGATTTACAGAACCTAATATTAATTACCTGAGTGTAATGTTCGATAATACCTCTAGTAGTGCCCCTCTATGATTGATATCCCCGTCCTGTAACTGTTGTCCTATTCCTTGTGTTGGGAGTCCCCACAGAGGAGACGTTTTCCTTTCTATCACTTCTATAATTTGTAGGTAGATTGTCTTCTAACCCAATGTTACAGATGTAGGTGGTTTGTTCTCTAACTTACTTCTGTGTGTAGGTGGTTTGTTTTCTAAATCTATATTTAGATGGTTTATATTCTCATTAGCACTGCACCAACACTAAATTGCACTTGTAGTGGAATTTTTTTATCAAAACGTTTTTACTCCATGTCAAATTTTGATTTTGAAATTATTTGTATGGCAATATTGCTTCGACCGATCATGTTTGGGCTCATTATTGTAAGTAAGGTCGCTATTTCTGCAAGTTTTTATACTGTCATTAGATGTGTACAGAGGCACAGGGACCTCTGTATGATATATTTGATATT
The DNA here is from genome assembly GCA_947623455.1 of Mimachlamys varia. Lineage (NCBI taxonomy): Eukaryota > Metazoa > Mollusca > Bivalvia > Pectinida > Pectinidae > Mimachlamys > Mimachlamys varia. Next base: position 34,423,473 of record OX392540.1, read on the forward strand.
AAACGATCAAACCATTGAATATTCTCTATTTATTTAGTGTTGATAACACTATGAGTTGCAGGACTCTTCCTCCAAATGGTCGACATTATCAATGTACAATACTTACAATATGTTAAATTAAAGCATCACATACAAACATTGATATCACAGTAAGGTAAATTAATGTTTAGATAAAAGATGTCACGATAAAAGTTGTGCTATGATTTGTATAAAACATGTGTCATACATGCAGTACATATCAATAAAATGCCATAAAATAGATTTCAGGGTTAGGCGTTGAGAGTTACATAAATAAAATATGTCTTAAGTAAGTTAAGACTGTTTCGTTAATGCTTTATGATATCATCATAATTTTGAAAAATATGGCTTCAAGTTCAAATGAAGATTTTGCTAGGTGTAAGCTATAGTAAGCTGATGACATAGCAGAGACGCTGCTGTTAGGTCCGGTTTTGGTAGTTAAGTAAAGGAACTAAAGTTACATCAATTTGAACTCAATTACCCCTAAAGTCACTTTTGAACCTTACCATGTCAAAGACAGGGCAAGTCCAACTTAAAAATGTAGTGGTGAATCGACTAAGGGGAAACCTACCATGTGTAAGAGCTCTACACGTAGACCTTTGTGATCGACTCCTTTGTCAGACTGAAATTCAATTTCTCAATGTCGGGAGAAAAAAATAAAACACATACCAGAAATAGATTTTTCGGTACAGGTTCCGTCTTTAGTCTGTTTCTTGGCAAGGTTATATAGTCAATATCGCTGCAGACTCCGTAACTTGTGTTTGTTGGGGAGGGCTACACAATTTAAAAACCTCATTAGATGTAATAAAACAATTGTTCCCAATATAACGGGTGAAAATATAGTGAAGGCATGGAATTTTCTCTTACTTATATTTTATAATGGTTACGTAGTGCCAGTGTTTCAGATTGTATCAGTGTTAATTTAAAAGTGGAAGAGGGATTCTAAAAATACTTTAGGCATTTAAAGCTTGGGTATGTTCCACAATCAGAATCCTAGACATTGTTTTTGGCCGCAGTCCTCGTCTTCTGCTCGCTGTAGTAATGGTGTTAACCTTGAATGCAGAGTTAAACTGCTCAGCTATTCGTAAAACATTGTCGCCTGAAATCATCATTTGACATCATTGTTTCGTTTTTAATTTTGAAAGCACCTGGTGGGTGATTCTTTTTGTCACAATTTGTTGCGCTATGAGTTGATTGGTGCAAATCATGACACGGATGTACTGTCCTTGTTATCGTGGTAGTTAACAGTTCGATGTTAATGTTGCATGTTTCCACCTCATCCGTTGCTACGTGTCCTGTCAACAAAAACTCAACTGCATGTTACGATTAATCGGATGAAACGTAGATTAGATGTTTTTGATAGATTCTTCTCACATTCTCTCATCATTGCAACAAGCATTAGTTTTACAACTTTTAATCATGTCTTACATTAATCGCCGAAACTATTGAAATGCCAACAAGAATATTGATATACTTGTTACCAGGAAATTTTCGCTGCAGTTTCTTTTATCGCCATTTTTGCAATTTGTAACGGGTTCAAATTAATCACTACTTTAGTAAAGATTTGTTATGATTGTAATCTACATACGAACAAAATCTGAAAATCTGAAAAAGGCGAAAATGAATTTTACTGCAGAAAAACGAAAATTTCCCAGTAAACAGAATCAAAATTTGGTGGAACTTAGTTTGTTCCAAAAGGATGCATTGGCACAAGTTTTGAAATCAACAATGAGCTTTGAAATCTTCTGTACGATACTTGGCCAAATGGGGTAGGAGTTCCTTAACAGGAGGTTAGGTGCCCAGGAAAGGTCACTTGATTTAACTTGTAAGGTGGGGAAATAATGGTGATATTTTGTGCCTGTGTAGCAACTGAAGAAAAGACAACAACCAGTACTGCCAAATCAACACCCGAACCTGTCGATCATAAGACGCACAAGCCGAAGGACAAGAAAGACAAAAACAAAGGCGTAAGTATATGTGATGTTCTCAACCTAGTGATGGCACCTGGTCCCAGTTTCTGAATATTCCTTGATTTGCAGACAACTCCGTATTGTTGTCCATAGATCTTTGCTTAAGATTTCTTAAGAAAAAAATGAATGAATTCTGAATTTGGGCCTATATCAGTTCTCTCCCGCAATGAACTCCAATGATGCTTTCTCATGGAAAAAAACTATTATAAAGAAATTTTGTTCAGTTGAGTAATGATTTTAAAACCGAGCCTGTATACTTGAAGATTTGAAAATATGAAATTAAGAAATGTTAAGTTATATCTGTTACCATAACAACTTCTTCCAACCAAATTGAATTTTTTTATCGGGTTAGGAAATTAGAAGTTGAACAAGAACAAACTTGCCATCAAATGTTTTGCTGCTGACACAATCAATTTTTGAGGTAACCGTTAACTTTCAACATTACATCATACACCCTAGTCTGGTGGCCTTGTGAGGTCAACGGTACCAATATTGGCCGATATGCGTCATATTGTTCTTTTCTTTGAAGATGGTTATTGATATTGATGGAACCAATTTAGCCACTTGCGTAAAACCTGTACATATTTAATGAGTTTGAACGTTAAAGGCCCAATATATGTAACTTCAGGAATTTTTTCGTGATTCTGAAAAATTCTGGAAAAAAAAATCCAGTTGATAACCATGCAAAAATAAGCCTAAAACGAAGTAAACCCAAGCGGTAACTAACAAGAAAGTCATGGCAGAAAAATCCAAAGAATTGAAAATAATTCAGGTGGGGCCCACTTCAACAACAAAACGAAGTGAGAAGACGGTTCAAAATGGACGCGTGTTTACAAATACAGAGTTTCAACTGCTGCTGTACCGGTAACCGCATAAGAATTCTTCTTGAATATTGCTGATATCAGTTAATCTTAACTAAATCTATAACTATAAAAACTTATTAAGCTTGATTTTCGCTTCAAATTTTGCCGAAAGTAACGTATATTGGGCCTTTAAGCACAAATGCAGATGATGACATTCAATATATCCATAACATTCAACAAAATCAATACCATCACTTAATGTGTTGTATGTACTTAATGCATTTGCATTTATTTGTGAAATTTCAATTAGATTAGGTCTGGCAAAGAAGTAAGATGACATACAGCTGAAGCTCGTTATCTCGAATTTGTATAACACGAGACCCCATTTAATTCATAGTATTTTGTCTGCCTTGCCAATTATATAGCTTTACACAAGCATTCAAACTTGTGTAACTCAAATTCTCTGGTAACTCAAAGTTTTCCCATGGTTTCTGTCTACATCCACTTCGAGATAACAAGGTTTGGCCGATGTTCATACACACAGAATCTGTCTGCTGTGGTAGCATGGGCAGGTTGTAGTGGTGAACACGCCCTGTCCATTCCGATTCCGTTTGTTAGTACAGTGCACTCCTCTTTATATCATGTTGCATTTGTCAGCCAAAATATGATATTAACAGGAACGTGACATTAAGAGAAACATGTTTTTCCACTAAATCTAGTGCATTTCCAATCTCCATAACTAAAAGTAAAGCTATTCAATGTACATTTGAAGATGTTTCAATATATAAACAACATTATTTCAATTAAAAATCAACTTTGGGGATATTTTTTATTTTCTATGCAACATTTTGTACGAGTTTTATCTGAAATCAATGGAAATTACATCATTTTCTGGATATTTTATGTGATTGGTTCAGAGAAACATGACATTAAGAGGAATTCACCTCAAAATACATGATGTTAACCAAATAAAATTACATAGATTATATAGAAAGAAAAATGGTGCTTGGGAAAAACATGATATAAAGAGGAATGTGATATTAACAGGGGTGATATTAAGTGGAGTCCACTGTAATTGGTTCCCCAAATTTTCTCTGGTTCCGTTCATGAAGTTAACTTCTTGTCTGGTTAAAGTGATTGTGTGTCTATTAATTTGTAAATCACAGACTTTTCTGACTTTGTCTTCTCAAAATTTAACTTGATGAAAAATTGCTTTTTCCCTTTTTCAAAAAGTGATAAACTTCTTTAGGCACAATGGTTGGTGTTTGTAAGGTGGTTGTACTTTGGCATCCGATAACAATTCGGATGAGAAACTTTAAAGTTGTGTGTTCTTCCACATCTGAGTACAAATTCATTGTGACAGCTAGACTACATTTGTTTCAGATGAAATATTCATAGTAATAACAAATATATTCAAATCTACAAAAAAAAATTGATCAAAAAATATAATTTTGTGCTCCTGTGGAATGCATAATGTTTAAGTGAGGGCCTCTGTATACAGAAATATCAGGCTCAAAGGAATCTTAGGAACAGTCAAATTTTACCTACCTACCATATTCGACCCAATAAGTGCCCTGGGCACTCAAAAATAACAAATCGGATAGGAACATATTGAGACCAATTATACACAAAATTGACATAGACATGAGCCACAATTACTAAAATACTAGCTCATTTATAGTGAATTGTAGATTGTCTTCAGGCAACTGTTAATTTGACAACTAAAAAAAAGGTGGGGGGGGGGGTTGCTTATATGAACATAGGCATTTATTGGGTCAAATATGGTATAAGGGATGCTTCATCTCAAAACCCTCTTTGAATGACAATGTTATTATATGTGTAAAACCGAATTTCAATTGGGAGAAAACAGATGTTACAGTTGTGGGGTGAAACATTGTCCATACATATAATATGTATTTTGTTTACAGATCTGTGTGCTACTATGCTAAATGTGGTATATTATTTATTTTTCAGTATGATGTTGATACGGACCTTGACTATATTGATCCAGAATGTAAGTACCGAAGGAAAGACGGGGGAGGGTGGCCGTGGACGAGTGGGTTGACGGCGATTTTGGAAGGGTGGGGATGACAGGATTGAAGTAATTGCTGTGATTGAGGGGTGGGGGGATATTGGTTCTCACTTGAGTGAAGTGTTAATTTCACACACGTTAATATTGGACCTTCATAAAAAAATCTGCACTCATAATGAGTGTCTAGAAACAAACAATAAGTTTGACTACCGTAGATAACATTAGAACAAATTAAGGATTTCATATTGAAGAATTGATTAGAATTGATCAGGACTAAATCAGTCTAACATTTATTCCTACTGTTACATAGATTTTGATTTTCAGCAATTACTCAGAGAATATCCAAAATAAAACATAAGTCATGCCTTACTTTTATACTCAGAGAGAAGCAAATAAACCAAATATTTGACTTTAAAAAAAAAAGAGAAAATGTTTAGATGAGTTATTTAACAATTTCAGCCCTGTAGACCAATATGGACTCGCATTCTTGGTAGAGTCTATTAAAATTACACAGGGCTGAAAGGCTTAACTCATTCACCCCTGAAGACACAAATGAACTCTTCCCATTCAAAGTTTGTAATAGTTGATCATGAAATTTCAAGGCTGGACGAGTTAACAATAGAGACACATTATTCATATTTCATTTAAATTAAATCATCTTTAATAACACTTGTCAATCATGTATTTATTGGTATTATCAAATTCTGTTGGGCTAGCTGTTTTAAAACATATAATAAGGGATTACGCTAGTCTCTGTCTAAGTGCTGGCAAGTACGGCTTAAGTGAATAATCATTGAGTAATCGCTGAAAAAGGCAGGAAGAGACAGTTATTGAGTGAACTAACACCTAGGAGAGAATTGTTCTTTTGTAGTAGATGATTTAACATAGTATTCTAACAAATGTTATCAATTAAGTTCTAATTTGAAGGTCAAGGAAATTCAGGAGTGGATTTACCTCTATTATAGCTTCTTCAGAGTGAACAGAAAAAAATTATCAGCAATGCTGTATCTAGATAACGTTTCAATCTATATTCAATTAAATTTTTTATTGTGGGAATACCTGAGAAAATAAATCGAGTCAAAGAGTACCTGCGAACTGAAGTCACTAAATGTGACGACTCCAGTCTCCAAAAGCATGAAAAATCAAGTTACCGTAATTTCTTTGACCTTGCGTTTTGTACTTTTCTTTTTGCATGTTGTGTTTTCTTTCTCTTTCCTCTTAACACTTGCATGAATCATTTTAGCTCTCTTGTTTCAATATGTGTTTGAAATCCCATAGTGTTATGATATGGAACTCATCCATACTTTCATTTCTGGGCCCCTCATCAAAACGGGTTTAAACCTTACGGAGTTGTCTACCTTTTTTATGCAGGACAGACTGACTTTGGGAGTTACCTCCCTTGTTCAAGCACTATAAAGTGTTCAGTGTTTTCAACCAGAGAAAATGATAAAAATTCTAATTCTTAAAATTTTAAAAGTACAATTTCTTAATGTCCTTACCTCTCATAAGAAGACGAATAAGCACTCTTCAACTGAGGACCTGGTATTTCTTTTATTTAGGGGGTTGAGTGGCGTGATCAACTCTTAACAGTTCAAGCTTTGCAATTACAAATCTATTCCCTACTTAGGGATTAAGTCTCCCACTTACATCAGAGAATTTATACTTTTATGGTGGCAAGAAAAAAATCATTATTTGCCAGAGCAAAACCAAATTGGTCACACTATGGAATGGAAATTTTTGCTATGACAGTGGTTGTGATATTTGTACATATTATCTAAATCATCTATGTAATCTATCTATAAATCATATTCTGTGGTTATTTTCAAACTTCTTTACTCAAAACATTAAAAAAAAAAAAAGAAAAAAAAGAAAAGGGTTACTTTTGTAATTTGTAAGAGCCAAATTTAGGCATGGTTATTGTTCCTGCCTTTCCAATACCTGTGCTTGTTTTATTGACGTACACAATCTACTGTTTCAGTTTCCACACCTGGCCCAGAGCTGGAGCCTACAACTAAACCAAAGGATGTGGACATTGTACCCGTCGGACAAGACGAAACTGACGAAGAAGATGGTGAACACATGGGCAACGACCAAGATGAGAGCGAAAGTGAGATGAAGATTCTCGCAAAACCATTTGTTATGGGAGGTAAGTTGTCTCCCTTCCTAATTTGTATCCTGATTTTATCTCAAGCTTCAGACTTTTTTCAAAGATTGTCATATGAAATAAATGATATTGATTTCTGCAAAATTGGCACTTGAAAAAGTCATCTTTCTACACGTAGTACAGGACATTCAATAATAATAATGCCCAACTCCCCTCAATCCTCAAGAAAACAACACAATCGTTTCCTTTAACAGCTTTATGGCTGTTCACTTGTTGTTCTCCCTACGAATGTTTTTGTGGGGTATATTACACATTGCTCTGGCTGTACATGTGTCTGTCCATCCGAAAGGCATCTTTGCTGTATCTTGTTAGCTGTTCAACGATGCCCAAGTTATGACTTTTGCTAAAGCATGGATTTATCTTTTGCTGTGTACATTGTAATTGGTACAATGGAAATGAAAAGTAAGAAATACAGAATTGCTTTTCCGGGCGGTTGCGGGCCACGCTTCGCCGCTTCTTTGTGATAAATGCTTCACCCTTGTTCCGTTTACCGCTTCCCCTACATTCCCATGACTGGTACCATTTCATTATTTCATGTCTGTTCATTTATTGTTGATACCTTTCCCCCACCCTCACACAACCTCCTGGGGCCATACTGTTAATGATTGTATCCCCCACCCTCACACCACCCACACACAACCCCCTAGGGCCATACTGTTAATGGTTGTATCCCCCACCCTCACACCACCCTCACACCACCCTCACACCACCCACACACAACCCCCTGGGGCCATACTGTTAATGATTGTATCCCCCACCCTCACACCACCCACACACAACCCCCTGGGGCCATACTGTTAATGGTTGTATGCCCCTCCCTCACACCACCCACACACAACCCCCTAGGGCCATACTGTTAATGCTTGTATCCCCCACCCTCACACCACCCACACACAACCCCCTAGGGCCATACTGTTAATGGTTGTATGCCCCTCCCGATCACCCTAACCCTAATACAAGTCGCTTGGAGATGCCTGTTTCCTTAACTACATCAACCACTTGTTCTCTTTACAGCTGTGATAGCAGGAGCTGTGGTGGGATTGCTCGGCGCTATTTTACTGGTCATGTTCATTGTGTATCGTATGAGAAAGAAGGACGAAGGCAGCTATGCTTTGGAGGAACAGAAATTCACAAACTATTCCTACATGAAGGCACCAGAGAAGGAGTTTTATGCGTGAGCAGACAGTTAATCGGCCAGAAGGAGACAGTGGGCCTTAGCTTGCATCTCTAGCTTGACTGGAAAATTTAAACGACACCGAGACGACAAAAATCCACCGAACTCCTGTCACATAGCATTTCAATTTTCGTGTAGACTTGAACAAAATCTTCTTAGAAATGTAACGTTTTTCGAAATTTTGCGTTTCAATGCAATATGTAGAACAATTGAAGTGTATGATATCTGTTATGGTATTCTCGTGTACGGGAAAAAGTTGCTATACCTCAGAAAAATTGTTTGAGGAAACGGTGACAGAACCTCCGTGAAGAGGTCTCGGAGAAATTAGGGACTGTCCCTTTGTTAGAAGGTGTCCAAAGGAACAGTCGAGGGGTGGGGAGGGTGGGTAACTTGTTCATACAAGATTTTATTTTTTATACTATAATCAATTTTTGACACCTTTTTATTTGTATATTTATTATTAGTATGATATTCAAATCATAGAAAGCCAGCTAGAGTTTCATACAATTATGAATTTAATAGCTGATATTGTTCTTTCATCATCTAAGATAAATATGTTGACGTCCACTGGAAGGAACAAGAACGAAGTGTAATGTCACCTGGTCAACGTAAATGTAGCGAGGCAGTGTGACTATGATGCTGGCCCTGCCGTAGCTTTATAACACTTTAATCAACTTTCGTTCAGCAGGCTGTTTTTCCTTCTTTTTTTTAAAAAAAAAAGTATATTTCACTGGCTGTAACCCAGGTAGGATGTGAAACGTACATCTTAGTGTGGAAAGGTCGTTTGGTACAGTCCACTTTGAAAAGAAATTTTTTCATTGTAATCATAATTATAGCATTATCTAGTAATTTTGATATGTCATGTAAAGGAACAATTTTAACAATTTTTTAAGTTATATCTGAAGCTAATCAATGCATATTTTAGCATCATTTTGTTATGCACGTTGTTCTCATAATAACTTTAAAAATGAAGCTGAAAGTGAAGGAAAATTAATGATTTTTATTATGTTTTAATTTTAATGTTGATTTGAAATGAAATTGAACATCAAGAGAATTTTTTTATATATGATGATAAGGTTGCAAATCTTTATAGTACTATTTTCCTAGTGACTTGTTGGATATGTTTTACTTATTCACCTTCAACAGGAAAAAGTTGAATTTCATTTTACATGCATCAATACTTGGAAATCATTTGACTACACAATGTTTGCTAAAGTGTCCTGTCATTATGTCTTTTGATTCAGGGAGAAGTGAGTATCTATATAATGTTATATGTCATTACTTGTTTGTATGTGTTGGTAAGTAAGTATTATAAGGCCAAGTGGTACATATTGACACACTTAATGATTGAGAATGCATGCTGTTATCAGCAGACTAGCTGTAAAATTGATATCGCATGCAGTTTGAAATATTTTATACAGATTGTTAAAATATCCGAGAAGGGAAAGTTCAAAAATTTTGTTGATCAAGTTTGGTTGTTACATACTTATACTGTTTTTTGGTCCAAATATGGTAAACCCTAAAATTTGTATTTCAACACAATCATTTGTAATTTGGTCCCGATTTTACATTTTCTCACCCATATATGACAATATTGAGATTACTGTCTATTTGTCAAGTTTCTTTTCTTTGTCGGATTTTATTCGTATTAAGAACATTTCAAAAGTGTTTATTGGGGTTTTTCGTGAACAAGATTTGCCTCCCATTTTCCTAAGTATTTACGTCCCTATAATTACCGGGGGTATGACATAATTAGTTTGGTAAGGAAACAGCATTTTTAGCCTACACTTTCCATCACATTAACATCAGTTATCTAGCAATACAATGATGTTACAGTTAAATTGACGTAAATCCTACCCCTCAAAAAAATGACGTAAATAACTATCCAAAAGGGAGGCAACTCTTGTTTACAAAAAGAGCCAATTAAATGTTAAAGTTCCAATTGAATATAATGGAATGTTGAATTCAGATGAAAGGACTACAAGTGTAATATACAATTTAAAGATGTTGATTGGTATTTTACAAATTTTAAATAAAGAAAAAATAAAATGTATACTATCGTGTACATAAAATGACATGTGATACTTTCTTGATTTTATATTGGCTTTCCGTCATATTTCATGGTACCATGTAAAATAGTAGATCTGCGATTTTAACAGCATGCGAGGCTGTGTGTTTTCTACGCTGCATGCAGGTCCGACACACTGTACCTAAATGTAAATAGTTATCCTTGAATAGATTACGAATACAATTATACATGATATAGAGGAGCGTAATGTTCGTTGTAGTATTTCCATCCATGTAATGTCACCTCATTATTAATTATGTTGTATAATTTACAGTTTATCATAAAACTAATCAAACGTTATGTCCCTGTTAAGGCACACGGTCACACAGATTTTAATTTTGGTTTTGAACATTCCATTGACCTCGATAGTATTGGCCGGAAATCTGGCCTCAATAATCTCAAGACGTTAAGAATTATATCAATAAAACATGTCTGATTGCGAGTTCTCTTCAAGTTTTGTTTTAATGATGAGAGGAAACTGGTCAACAACTAAAATATCGATAATGTTACCCAGAGTCATTATCATTGGGAAGAATAGATCAGGAAGTAAATCTGTAGTAAAAAATGTTGTATGTGAATATAATATGAAAAATCAGCTTAAAGAATGCTCCATTTTGTGTGGTCGCTATGGCGATGATGACCAAAGTATCCCCACTTACAAACTTTTCCTAATAATAATACAGATTTTACTTGATACTGAAAATCTTTATATTATCAAACTGGTAGCTTTGAACAGAGTCTACATAAATAAATAGGAAAATAGATGTTCAATCGTTTTCTGGTGCCACGACCAGGCCTTGGATTATACTAGGATATCCCTAGATAAATTGAATAAAGTAACATATAATGTATATATTCTCGTGTTGTTTTGCCACAGTTAAGAAAATTATCAGTACAGAATTTTTATATCGTACCATATGTTTGGTTTTAACTTTTTGTTGTCATCATCCAATTTATCTTCAAGATGACGTGAGATTTTATTAATGTGAGAATGGAAAAAGGTTAAAATGTTTCAACTTTGAATTTTAATCATTAATTCAGTTTGCACTATTTTTTGTGCAGAATTAAGAAGTGGTTGTTTTATTAAGAATGCAAATTGCTGCATTTTGTTGTTAAAACTTGATATGTGTGATCCATCAGCTTGACCAGAGAGCAAGGAATTATCAGTATGTCAAATCTCAGTAATTCAACATTCACGCTGTCCTATCTTAATGAAATTTGTTAATCTTAATCAAATTTAACTCGTCAGTAAAAGGACATTGAATGTATCATTCCATATCCCTTGAGGAAATATCAAAATAATGATGTTAACTGGAAACTGCACTGATTTGTGCTTATTTTGGGCCCTATAAGGTTGTTTTGTGGAGAAGATGACGCTGGAAATTGGTATAGTGTTACCAGATCTTTTGATAACTCATTGTCTCTCAATGGATAATTTTTAATCCTTAAAAATCGTGCCAGTACATGCAGTTATTGGAAGAAACGTTTTAAACATTTCTAATCATAGTCACCCCTTATGTACCCCAATGGAACATCCCAATCTTTTACAGGGATGTGCTATTGCAACAGATAAGGGTGGGCAAGGTCTTCCTATAATTGTCTATTTATTAACATTATGTGTTGTCTCGTCTGCCATTGGTTTTTTCCTCGTGTCTTGTACATTTACCGTTACTACTCGTTCAATCTCTGTCAGGTTGTCCGGTATTGAGGGGCAACTTGCTAGCTTCGGGGGTTGAAGGGGTGGCAATGATAAAAAAATCTTTTAAGACATTGCCTTCCTAAAGCATTAGAATTTTTTACAATTTCTAGTTTGTACCTCTTTCAAATTTTCATTCATTTTAAGAGAAAGAGAAAAAATTTAAAAAAAAATGATTGAATCCTTGAACCTTTTAATCATATTTGCAATGGATAACATTTGTTGGTGGTATTCGGGAGCTACTCGGGTGTAAGGGAGGGGGTGTTACCATGGCATGAAGTGTTTTCTACGACCATAAATAAAATCTAGTTTTTAACCTACGATAAGGGTTTTATGGTTTTTACAATAGGAAGTCCCCCGACAGCCTGTAGTATTGATACCCGTTCAGATATATCCACAGTGGCGTCAGGAGTAACACATGCTCTACTTCAATAACTGTTCATGCATGCCTTTATCAAATCTCCTCAACTCGTACACCATTCACCCCTGAAGTCATATCTCAACTCTTCCAGTTCAAACGTCGGTAGAGACAAATATGAAATTTCAACGGCTGAGTTACAACAAAGAACCCTTTCTGAAGATAATATGTCTGGTTGACCAGATCAAAAGCAATAAATGGAAGGTGCTGTGGTCATACATATTCCAATCCACCAGGTTTGGAGGTAAAATTAAGGAGAACAGTGTTTACGTAATAAGTTCCTTGACGTTATTATAATGTGATCAAACATATTCCAATCCACCAGGTTTGGAGGTAAAATTAAGGAGAACAGTGTTTACGTAATAAGTTCCTTGACGTTATTATAATGTGATCAAACAGATTCCAATCCACCAGGTTTGGAGGTAAAATTAAGGAGAACAGTGTTTACGTAATCGGTTCCTTGACGTTATGTGCTACTTTTCAAGATGATATTTGTTTTTGATCTAATATTATCCAAGACGTGGACTTGCTATATAACTGTGCAAGACCAGGCTCAATATAAGTGACTATTATCCGTCAGGCCAGTGCCTTGGGAAGCCTGGACTGTACAGGTTCCAGCTCAGAGTAAAATGTATGCCAGGTTGTTAGATTTGGACAAATTACCAATTAATCTAAATCTTCGATTATTTAACAGATATAAAACAAATTCAACTAAAACAATATGAAGTTCTAGGGTTATGTTCTCTTTATACTGCTTGCCATATCATGTTTCTGAATTTCATATTTGAACAAAAAGGTTCCCTTGTCCTGTTTAAAATTAGCTTTTTGTCCAAAACCGTCCAAGACAATTTTAGCCAATTTATAGATCAATTGATGACTTAAGCATGAAACTCCTTAATGGATGTGTTAGCTCAGGTGCTTATAATGCTGATGTTAATAACCCTTGTGTGTAGAAGACTAGATATGTATAATACAGAAGTTCACTCACTGTTAGGAAATACATATAGAAACACTATCGGGGATAGTTGAAGCTATCTAATTAGTAGTTCTGACAAATGTCTACTCCTTAAATTTACATATCGAGTGTAACCCATGCCTTCCTTGTGGGAAACCTCAAACTTATTCACCCTGAAGTGCCATAATGAACTATTCCAATCTTTGAATTGGATGAGTTTAAATGACTTCATGTGTGAACGAGTTATTTACCGAGAAAACAAAGTTAGGCTAAATGTTTTGTCAAAGACCAACTGGTGTAAGTATGTAAAGAATTCTACTACTGCACACAAGGGTCATCTACAACTCGGCATCTCCCTCTAGTTCTAGCAAGCTGCTGTACCCAATGGTGTCATTTTTATCTACATTTTTTTCCTTCCAAATTTCTTTGCTCTCCGACGATATTGAATGTCTGTCATTTGTACCTGACCTACTATCAGCATTTGGTAGCTGTTGTATCATCGACTCTTTCATGATTTTCTTCATCCTGTATGTAATCATCTTGTAATATTATTGTTAATTATGGCAAATATTTTCATTTTGACTAATGTGAGTGTCGATTCTGTGAATACAAGAATGTGTTTCTGATTTTGATGTCCAATAGTACATTTGTAGTTACAGAAAAAAAATAAAATATATATATACAAACATTTCTTTGGTCTTCTTGATTATATTTGGGACTAGCGCGGTGCAAGAGGTCGTATTTTCTGAAGTGTGCCTTAGGAAATGAAACGATGACGGTTATCAAGTCTGATGTTTTGGGACTAAAGCGGTGCAAGAGGTCGTATTTTCTTATTTATTCAAACATATTTTATTGATCATGAAAATCAAAGGGATGAGGCACAAGTTCTCACAACTTACTAGGCCCTCTCCCTCGTATTTTCTGAAGTGTGCCTTAGGAAATGAAGCGATGACAGTTATCAAGTCTGATGTTTTCAGGAATGAGCCAAGTGGAGATAATCCAGAGTGAGATAGTAATATAAGAAGCAGGTTTGTGTATATTGTATATATCTGAGTAACACCCTTGTCCAATACAGCCAAAAAGAGTCTTTTCTGTTATTACATATAAGATAGAAATGTAACGGTTCATTAATTTAAATGAAGTATATTTCCTTGTTTGTTGGAATTTGAAAAGTACAGAGAAGTGTCCTTGTCCATTCATACATCGAGAGGGTCGACTTTAAGATTATGACAACAGTTTATACCAACCTTCAACTAACATCAGAGACATATAAGATAAAACGACACAAGTTTAGTTGACATTAATTTATTAAGCTAAGTTTCTTTGGCAGATTGTCTCCTTCAACACGTATATATTACACTGAAATCATTATATCAAACAAAAGATGTTTTGCTGATGTCTACATCATTCCGACATCTACAAACCCACCAACAGCCGTGGAATTGGAAGAGACATAATTCTTTTAACTGAAACTCACTACACAAGCAGGTTGCCTGATCTTGCTAATGAAATTGGTCCCATCACCGAAGTGCCAGTAAGCATTTCTCTTGATATTTTTGTACGTAAAGAAATGAAAAGCAACATATCAATCTGATTTTGAATGTTAATCTGGGTATATCAACGGGTATATAAAATAGGAAGGCATTGGTATAATATTGGGTTATAAAACAAGTCCAAATAACTGGTGTTGTGATTATAACGGTATCGTACCACACTTTTATACAGACATATTAGCTTCATAAATGAATGATGAATAGGTACTGACCCCAACTAGATCAAGTTTGAAGACATTTCTCGTCTATAGAATGGAGAAACAGGACATTTCTCGTCTACAGAATGGAGAAACGGGACATTTCTCGTCTACAGAATGGAGAAACGGGACAAAGCAACCTCTTGCTAATTCCTAATTATACTAAAACTATTCTAACAGCAAGTTTTCAAATCTCTTTAAACAACTCATAATTGAATTACATCAGTATTGGCACTTACAAAAAAACTTGGAACGTCATGAGATAGTGATTTCCGTGGAATCGATTTCATAATTCAAAGGGTAACTTCCCTTGTATTGTCATGTATTACGATAATAAATAAACAAAAATAAATTTGAAAAAACAAAATATATATATACCAAGTCTGAAAGCAGCTACAAGATACTAGGTCCATCCTTATCTAATAAACAACAAGTTTTTACCAACTGGTTTAAACAAAAACTGTCCAGGTGTCTTACTTTTCAGGAAAAAGGAATTAAGATAAATCTAAATATTTAATATCATGGGGAACTTTTAAGGAAGACTTTAGGAAAATTATTTCATCCGTTATCTTTCTTTTCTGAAAATATTGTAAAAGCCATTATGCACAATTCACTTTGTATTGTTAAACTTTTCTCACTTTCACTTCCTATGGAAACTTAGTGAGGAGACAATACCAGATGTAAGTCAAGATCTGTTACACAGACATCACTATTCCTGGAAGGTGGCACAAGCACGAGACAAAAAGTACATAAACTAATAAACAGTTAACTTATATATAATGAGGGAAACAACTCGACAACGATATCATGTCATATATATACAACAATAATGATACTTATCTTGATACAAAAGCTCCGAGATATATTGAGATACATTGAATCAACGCTTTCTGCGACATATATGTATATATATATTATGCAATGCGATGCATAACATTACACTTGTAGAGTAGCATTATACACGAAGTCTACCACAAGATTCTGTCGACAGCAGTATCTGGCAGTAAGCTTATATTCTTACATATAAATATGAAAACAGCATTAGTATGACTGAACATATTTGTTAAAGATTAGGCCATATCAGAAAAAAATCTGCAACACGACTTGACAAATATGAACATCCTGATTATAATGGTTCGGCCATCTGCAACCTTGAATATTGGTGTCGCATCAATAATTTAAATGCCCAATATACACATTTTCATGGAATTTTTCGTGATTCTGAAAAAAATCCAGTTGATTTCAAACTATGCAAAATTAAGGCTGAAATGGATTCAACCTGAGCGGTAACTTACAAGGAACTCTTGACAGTAAATTCAAAAAAATTCTAAATAATCTAGGTGTGGACCACTAAACAACAAGCCGAAGTTAGAAGACAGTTCAAAATGGACGCGTGTTTACATCTGCTGCTCATACGTAAATTCCTCTTGAATATTGCTGATATCAGTTAATCCTAACTAAATCTATGAATATTATAAGTTATCAAACTTGATTTTCGCTTAAAGTTACGCTGAAAGTTAGGTATATTGGGCCTTTAAACAACACTGTACCCTTTTATGCATGCACACTACTGTCCAATTTTCGCTATCCTAAGCCTTTTAGTTATTGAGAAAGAGTCATATAGAGTTGATGATAGACTGGCTGCAACACATGTACAGCATAAGTTCAAATGACACTTCACATCAGGTCAGCTAAAACTCGGCCAATCACGAAAATTTATCATTTCTAATATAATTAAGACAGGATGAAGATCAGTTTCAAACGACAGAACCATGTTTGTCTTACAGTATCGTAAACATTGTGAGATTCCTATCTGAACAGCAATTATTACAATAGAAGTATGCCCATGTTTACAAGCTAATCATTAATATACATGTCATTTGATCTATGGTAACCTGTACCAATTGCTACAAAAAGGTTTACAATGATATAAGATCAAATTAGTTTAAGGTCAATATATAAATATTTCAATGTTTGAGTCGATAGGTCACATATACATAATAACTATTTCACAAGTTTGTCAGCAGTGTTAATGAGTTGTCTTCCCTTCAATATTTCTGTATAAATCCTGGATACTGGAGTTTCTTCCCATAAATGATAGTGGTGTATAACCTGTCTATTCCGGTCCCCACATTTCCTTCATAACTTATACCCTTCCTCTACAAACCGGACACCTGTGTAATGCGGCCAAAACTTTGGTCCTAATGCCTTTCAGTTTAGACAGGTTATACGGTACATTGTATGTGTTAATCATTGACTGAGTCACACTTCTATCTTTAAGGAGAGAAACAAAATGACATCACACTCAAAACCTTCCATTCTAACAATTTCACCAAGAGAACATATCAGACAATCTCGTCCTGAAGCTTCCCGAAGGTGAATAGCAGAAATGAGCAGCAGAACGAACAAATAAATTGATATTATCATAACAGATATGTATCTGACCTTCAAAATTGAAAATAAACTATTATACAACTGTGATGCCATGTACAGAAAAACAACAGGCGATTTATATAACTATGTAATGCTGACAACAATGTCACTGATGTAAGCCATGTAATCATTTGTTTTTCAACATGCAAGACTTCTACAGAATCATCACTTAGTGTAAACATTTCTTAATTAATTTTATAAGTGGTAAGTTTATTTTAGTGCACTTTTGAAGAGCCAATTTTTTTAATTTTGAAGAGCCAATTTTTTTTAATTTTGAGGAGCCAATTTTTACATACATGTATAGCACTGTCATTTATATTAGTCTTCAGTGGAGACTTTATGTTCCCACTCATTTGGCTACACTGGGAGATCATTGTAATAATTTTGTTCACTTGCTTGATGCGAGGATACCAAAATTTATCGTAGTTTTGAACAAGTTGTAGAAAAACATGGCAATATTGATACATTTACACTAGTCATGGTCACATGACTTCCCCTCGTGATGAAGGTCAGAGGTCATATAGTTGTTTATCATGGAATCTAAATCTCTAAGTAAGTAAATCCTCTGATTAACTCCTGCAGAGGGCGCCACTATGCTATCTTGTTGACAAGTCCTGCATACCTTCCGTCAGCGATTTAGGGGTAGAATTTTGTTTCCTGTACGCGTTCTGCGCCTCCAATGGAAGTAAGCATTTACCGTCCCAGCGTGCCTTGTGAAACGAATGTGACTGAAATGCACAAACAGCTTTCTTCAATACAAGAATTATCACAAAAATTCCAGCACAAGGGCAATAACTCCATAAACAGGGGATGTAACTCCAATTTGCAAACAGTACCATCAAATCCCATTTAATTTGTGCATCTATATAAATTGCACCATTTTTTTTGGAACAGGCAATTTCAAAAAGTGACTCAAACAGAAATATACAGTTCCACTACCCTTTCATACCATAAGTAAATGGTGTGCAATAATTAGTTTATGTCAGTTTTAACATCAGTAACTGTCTAATCATGCCCACAGCTTTATTATTACTGTATTACACTGGGTATAATGATAAACTAAATATATTTTGTAGATTATTAAGTAAGCAGTACCAAAGCTTTGTACTAGGGACAGACCCACTGCCCTTGATTTACCTTGATAAGTGCATGGTGTATCATTCACATCAGGACAATACTGAAAGATCTTTAGGTGTTTAGGGCTATTCCAGTAAAATACCTACCCATCACCGGGCCCTCCCCAAAACTCCAGGCATTATACGTACCACCAACAGAATTATCAATAAGATACATTGAAGTAATAGACAAAGATCAGTGTGAATCCATGTCGCTATTGTTTATTTGTTAAAATGACCAAAGTTTGATTATTTCTGTGAGACCAGTTGAAATTCGTTAGAAACGTGTCCAATGGCATGAAGAGTTTTTCTGACGAGATTTTCGGATGTCTTCATTTCAAAAGGTCGCTTAAAAAAGGTTATTTCGGTATTTGGGACACAGAAATTGGGGGGGGGGGGGGGGATATTACGGTCACATATGACAGGAAGTTGCTTAATACAGAAGGTCGTTAAGGCAGGTTTGACTGTATAGGTAAGAACCCTTACCATGGACAGGAGTGACTTCCCTGATCGGACATGAACAAGTATGGAGTCACCTGCCCCACTATGTAGATATCTCTGGATGATACATTATCTTATCACAAAAAAAACCTGCACACGCTAACATCCATACCAAAATACAAATAACAAGATAATTCAACGAATTACAGTCCCCCACCGGGTTGTTATCTCGAGATCCAATAGCAATGAGTGTGAATCTCGAGATGCAATAAGGTCATGTATTTTCTTCAATGTATTGAAAGGTGAAGATGTAGTTTACAGAGACCCGCTTCTATACAGGAACCATCCCATTCTCACTAAATACATGTACACTGTAGGTATACTCTATAAATGATCTCTATATAAAGGACACAAGTCTATGAAGGACACCTTTAGTTTTTCTATTGGGTATCCTTTATAGACAGGTTTTACTGCAATAGACATGAAATTGTAATAATAATAACAGGATGTTGTTTGTTATGCTTACATTGAATTCAACAGTACTGTATATTGATTAAATGGTGATCTGAGAAGAACACAGGTTTGTTTGTCACTGGGAATAATTTGGATGAGAAGACCAAGTCAAGAATTCCTCCAAGGCAATGGGTAGGCGTGGTCAGTTGTTGGTGAAGTTTACAAGATTTTTGAAGGCTGTCCATCTTTGCAAAGTCCATGTTGAAATCTCCAACAACAAGAATGTTTGTACACTTATGTAACTTTGCTTGTGTTGTGCATAGCTTGAATAACTGTCGAAATAAATGTCACAGTGACCCAGTTTTGGTACACGACACACCATCTTCCCACGGGGAACCATACTACCAAGTATTAAGTTCTAGTGCTTTATAGTGTAGGAGATAGAGCCCGGACAAGGTATTTGTGTAACGTAGGTCAGAGGTCAAAATATAGGTCACTGTGACCCGGTTTTGTTACGCGACACACCGCCTTCCCATAGGGAAATATACTACCAAGTACAAAGTTATAATCCTTAATAGTGTAGGAGATAGAACCTGGACAAATTTTTCTTTCTTTAATGTAGGTCAGAGGTCAAAATATAGGTCACAGTGACCCGGTTTTGGTACGCGACACACCACCTTCCCACGGGGAACCATACTACCAAGTATTAAGTTCTAGTGCTTTATAGTGTAGGAGATAGAGCCCGGACAAGCTTTTTCTTTAATGTAGGTCAGAGGTCAAAATATAGGTCACAGTGACCCGGTTTTTGTACGCGACACACCGCCTTCCCAAAAGGAACCATACTACCAAGTATTAAGTTCTAGTCCTTTATAGTGTAGGAGATAGAGGCCGGACAAACTTTTACTTTAATGTAGGTCAGAGGTCAAAATATAGCAAAATAAAGGTCACATTGACCCGGTTTTTGTACGCGACACACTGCCTTCCCACAGAAAACAATACTACTAAGTATTAAGTTCTAGTGCTTTATAGTGTAGGAGATAGAGCCCGGACAAGCTTTTTCTTTAATGTAGGTCAGAGGTCAAAATATAGGTCACTGTGATAGAGCCCGGACAAATAGTGTGCGGAAGGACGGACGGACGGACGGACGGACACAACGCAAACCTATAGTCCCCCCCGGATTCCGGTGGGGGACTAATAAAGAATAATTGATTTATGTTTAGTAACTTGATTGTTGTAAAATAAATACAGGTTATACACAGGGATAATTCTGACTCTTAAAACCTATGGGAGAATATGAGGGATTTTATGGGATCAGCAAAATATCTATGAGATTTTTCTATATAGAGTAACGTAAAATAAATACAGGTTATACACAGGGATAATTCTGACTCTTAAAACCTATGGGAGAATATGAGGGATTTTATGGGATCAGCAAAATATCTATGAGATTTTTCTATATAGAGTAACGTAAAATAAATACAGGTTATACACAGGGATAATCCTGACTCTTAAAACCTATGGGAGAATATGAGGGATTTTATGGGATCAGCAAAATATCTATGAGATTTTTCTATATAGAGTAACGTAAAATAAATAAAGGTTATACATATGTTTATTTTGGAGTGTCTGCAGGATCAGGGCGTTTATTGTACTGGAATAGCCCATTACTGTAACCCCTCGGTAGAAACTTACCAACTTGACATCTCGTTTCCAGACCTGATTACACTCCCCTCCACAAACTGCACATGGGCGGGTCATGTGATGTCCGTCACACTCGGGGCAGTCCTTGCTGCACTTGCCCTCATACCAGCACTGACCACATCTATAATATCAATATTAATTTGAGGTTCTTACATACTGCTTTATCATGACCTTAAAGGCTGTCTTAAAGCGTTCACAAATTATTATTCTTGGTTATAGGGCCTTAGCAACCAGCCAATATCATTATCAACCCCCTGGGGAGTATGAATGGTTCCAAATTCATCTTGTACTTCTCAAAACAATAACCATAATATACTTTCAAAGTCAACATACATTCTGATCAGTCCCAAAGGCAATGCAGCGCAACAAGGGACCAAAAGGAACCTGCATATGAAATTTGGGAAAGATCCATCCAGTATTTCTCAAGATATGACAGTAACAAATTTCATTGTCTAAATCCAATATGGCCGTCTGTCAGCCATTTTGTTTTTCTGATCAGTCCATAAATCTATACAGCACAACTACACACCAAGGGAAACCTACATACGAAATTTTAGAATGATCCATCCAGTACTTCTCAAAAAATAGCGGTAACAAGAATTGTTTAAGGAAGGACGACGGACCATGGACCACGAACATCAGGCGATTTGAATAGCCCTCCATCTGATGATGGTGAGCCTAAATTACCTTCAACACTTTATAGGAAGCACTTGATACAATATTTGGGACAAATATCTAAACAATAAGGGCTTCAACTTGAACAAATATTTTTAAAAATAACGACAAGCGATAGGGCACAAAATCTTCTCTATGAGAAATGGTATGTTTAATTCAAGAGACATCCTTTCTATGGTTTTAAGATACGGTTTATACAATATCCTGTCAATCCATTCTACTCCCACTGCCCCTTCCCCATCTCCCCAACAAACTTTGTAGACCAAGAAAGGTGGGTTTGTGGGATATACAAAATTAATTAGGGATCTAGTCACACCAACCTGGCATCTTGCCATCTAGTCACACCAATCTGGCACCGTGCCATCTAGTCACACCAACCTGGCATCTTGCCATCTAGTCACACCAACCTGGCACCGTGCCATCTAGTCACACCAATCTGGCATCGTGCCATCTAGTCGCACCAATCTGGCATCGTGCCATCTAGTCGCACCAATCTGGCATCGTGCCATCTAGTCACACCAATCTGGCATCTTGCCATCTAGTCACAACAATCTGGCATCTTGCCATCTAGTCGCACCAATCTGGCATCGTGTCATCTAGTCGCACCAATCTGGCATCGTGCCATCTAGTCGCACCAATCTGGCATCGTGCCATCTAGTCGCACCAATCTGGCATCGTGCCATCTAGTCGCACCAATCTGGCATCGTGCCATCTAGTCGCACCAATCTGGCATCGTGCCATCTAGTCACACCAATCTGGCATCATGTCATCTAGTCGCACCAATCTGGCATCGTGCAATCTAGTCGCACCAATCTGGCATCGTGCCATCTTGTCGCACCAATCTGGCATCGTGCCATCTAGTCGCACCAATCTGGCATCGTGCCATCTAGTCGCACCATGCTGGCATCGTGCCATCTAGTCGCACCAATCTGGCATCGTGCCATCTAGTCGCACCAATCTGGCATCGTGCCATCTAGTCGCACCAATCTGGCATCGTGCCATCTAGTCACACCAATCTGGCATCGTGTCATCTAGTCACACCAATCTGGCATCGTGCAATCTAGTCACACCAATCTGGCATCTTGCCATCTAGTCACACCAATCTGGCATCGTGCCATCTAGTCACACCAATCTGGCATCGTGCCATCTAGTCACACCAATCTGGCATCGTGCCATCTAGTCACACCAATCTGGCATCTTGCCATCTAGTCACACCAATCTGGCATCGTGCCATCTAGTCACACCAATCAGGCATCGTGTCATCTTGTCACACCAATCTGGCATCATGCCATCTACATGGTCTATGAAAAGTTTTTAAAAACTTATATTGTAAACAGGAAAATGCATATTGTGTTCACTGTTCAAAAAAGTTTCATACTGTTGTGATGAGCTAGATTAACTCATTCAACCCTGGAATTTCATAATGAACTATTCCAAGGTATGAATTGGAGGAGTTCAAATGTTTTATCAGGGATGAATGGGTTGATGTACAACAGTTTTGGTTTGATTTTTTGAAGTCCTATTAAGGGTCATTTAAGGATGTTCCAGGTTTTAGAAATGGAGGAAAGCCGGAGTACCCTGAGAAAAACCATTGACCTACAGTAAGTACCTAGCAACCGCCCAATGTGGGATTCGAACTTGCAACCCAAAGGGGGAGGGCTAGTGGTAGAATGTCGGAACACCTTAACCACTCGGCCATTGTGGCCCCTTGATGATGCACCACAGATGAAGTACAATAACAGACAAAGACGAACAGCAATAGCTTGCATAATCATTCATGTTACTTAACTTTTAATATACATTGTACTAAAGGAAGGAATGAAATATAGCTACTTACAAATGACAAGTATCAATTTTCTTTTGGTACTCCTCAGATTTCATCATTTCCTCCACTTCACTCTTTGTGAAATCTTTGCCTTTATCCTCAGTCTGTGGTACCATGTAGAATACACTGGCTCGAGGACCATTCAAAAGTTCATCTGAAATATTAAATTATAAATAATTTTTACATCTGATTGATTGCATAATATGTTTATAATGTTTTGGACTGAATACCCAAACAAAGTGAGAACGCTACAAATTATTCAGCTGATGAAGATGAAGCAACAGTTAAGGAATTTTATCAAACCAATGTTACAAATCATAAGAATATAAGCTTTGAAAGCATGTGTCAAATGGAAGATTTACTTCGGAAGACAGACAGATACCCAGACAGACAGAGTGATTTACTTCAGACGACAGACAGATACCCAGACAGACAGGGTGATTTACTTCAGACAACAGACAGATACCCAGACAGACAGGGTTATTTACTTCAGACGACAGACAGAAACCCAGACAGACAGGGTGATTTACTTCAGACGACAGACAGCTACCCAGACAGACAGGGTGATTTACTTCAGACGACAGACAGATACCCAGACAGACAGATACCCAGACAGACAGGGTGATTTACTTCAGACGACAGACAGATACCCAGACAGACAGGGTGATTTACTTCAGACGACAGACAGATACCCAGACAGACAGATACCCAGACAGACAGGGTGATTTACTTTGGAAGACAGACAGATACCCAGACAGACAGGGTGATTTACTTCAGACGACAGACAGATACCCAGACAGACAGGGTGATTTATTTTGGACGACAGATAGATACCCAGACAGACAGATGCCAAGACAGATAGGGTGATTTACTTTGGATAACAGACAGATACACAGACAGACAGGGTGATTTACTTCAGAATACCGTTTTTTCGTGGAACAGGTTAATTTTGAATTGTTTAATTTCCTTCAATATTTTGCATGAATTCAAAGGAAAACCGTAAAACAAAATCATTTCTGTAGACCCCTCATTCTACTTCCTCTGTTTCGAAAGTCTGAATCAGCTAAATTTTTCAACTTTCAAGAGTCCAAACATTTTCTTCAAGCGTCTCTTCTACTTTGTCAAAATACAACAGCGAGCATGGCTCATGACAGCTATGATTGTATGGCAATTAAAAAGACAAAAAATGCCATATGGGGACATTTAAAGACAAAACAAAAAAACGAAGTCAGTTGAAAAGGGGTTGGCCGTTTGTCAAATCAATATATTGTGGTATGTATCTTGATACAGTCACTCTGAATTGCAATATATCCTGGTACAGTTTTCCCGTATCGTGACAGCACTAGCAGCAGCATGAGGTATATTTTTGACAGAATGACAGCATGGCAGAATGTTGGAATGATGCCCAATGCAAGAGTAACACTACATTATATGTCCCAGTCATTTCATGGCAGTGGCATAAAAATCTATCATTTCCATCATTCAATATATTATGGAATAGAGAATCCTATCCTACCCTCTCCCTCTGTAGCCAAGTTGACGTCCATTGGAACGTTTTCTTCTTCAGCCTCGTCGCCATCATCAAATCCTTCGTCTCCATCGTTACACAACCAGTCACCATCCATGTTGAGGGTTAGCTGGAAATTGAAATGAAAACATATATGACAGGGACAGGCAGCAGCAAAGAGAAAACATTGATGTTTAAACGCATAATATCCAACTTTTAGAAATATCTATACAGACCAAATGAAATAATGTACATATATATATACAGAATTAAGTATGTACCTGGAGACAAAATAACACTTTGATGACTACGTTAATTGGGTTGTTCTTCAGGTAAAATCATCACAGTTTTAAAAGGTTTAGCCATTAAATTCACTGCATGGTTAAAAAACCCTCAATTTTTCATTCCAAAATCGAGAGACTACATCCTATTAAAGTCAGGGGAGCTAGCGAGTATGGTTTTGTTTTTACTGTTTTATGTCCTGTCATATGTAATATGGTACACAGTGTTTTAAGATGAGTGCGTAATAGGTGTAATAGACCCATACTGTATTTTTGTTTCAATCAATTTGAAAATATGGTAGGCCTATAATATGCAATGCGCTATAGAACCGGACATTTTTTTGCATACCACTCGCACCTCTCAGTAGACACCCCCTACAATTTGGCAAGATACGGGAGATGATCGCGTCATGTAGAATATTTTCCATGAAAAACACATATTTTATTGATTTGATATGGGTCATTGTAGCAGTTTACTTTTAATTGCGTGCAGTGTTCAATTTATATGAGTAATAGCCAAATTTTTGTTCGTAACTGGTAGACATACTTTTTTCTGATGCGTATTTCAGGAAAATTGATGCGAATATGTTCATGTACGCAGTTTATCTTGAACGCTGAAATAGACGTACAACAATGGATATATAATTGCAGTGGATCAGGACCAGATCAATCATCAGCTATCTGATACATTTTTGCCAACCTTCCCTATTTAGGAGCGAGACTCCCAATTTTGGACCCTAAAATGTTGCATTTTCAACTTGGGAATCTGCTTAACTGTTCCTATTTTTAAAGATGTGGTGATTTCATCTAAAAAAAGAGCTCAAAAGCAGCCATTTAAAAAGTTGTTTTTTTCCTCTGAAAGTACATGTATACATATTATTTATGCTTTCAATTCTGAGCACACACAGTTTCCCCCATGGAAATTTCAAAAAGTTGGCAAGCATGCTGATAGCTAAATTGGTTAAATGTCCGTCAAAAGTTCCTTGATTTGAACCCCGGTCTGGATCTGCATTTTCCTCTCCTGTTATTTATAATATTTGCATTTTTTAATTTTTATGTTTCAATACATCATTACATGTACAATGTACCTCTGTAACTGTGTCAAAAAGTAAAAGTTTATTTAGTTTATGTATTGCATATGACTTATAAACAGAACAAAATGTGCATTCATTTATGATTAATTAGCAGAAAAATATTAATGTATGTCTCAGCATCATTGGAACACTTAAAACAAAACAAAAATAAAAACAAATATTGACATTGTTACAGTTTCATGCCGTGTCGTACCAATTTTACGCTTGAAAATATAGTGATACAGCCAAAGAGAACGATATAAGGATTATGAACACCCTTTCTACATCCACCCAATGCATAAATATCTTGGATAAATTTCTGGAAAGAAAAAAGGTGATAAAATAAATAGCAATAACATAAAAATGTTACCAATCAAGCTTGCTCCCTGTCAAAAATTGTTTACTTCCGGTAAATTTTATGGTGCGCTAAAAACTATTATATATAGATGGGGAATAACCTGTGTATTAAAATAAATTTTGTAATAACCTACCATTTTGGCATTCAAATAAATCCTTTTAATGGTTGCAAAATATCAGACAAAATAGATAAAGATGTAAAACGTTTTACGACATATGCACGTTTCACTTGCGGTATTTTTATCCAAAATGGCGCTATTTACAAAACGAAGAAGTCTGCGGTATGTTCATTTTGTGATTATCGGTCCGTTTATTGATTTTTGTTTCTTTTCCTTTGTGATTTGGTTGTATATTGTACCATCTGCAGTTGGTTATAGTATAAGAGAACGTTATGAAACTTGAATACTGTCAATCACTGGTGATCAAGATCAGAACACAGTGCTGATATATGTTATACAAGGTCCTGTGCATCCATGCAACAAATTATATTTCTCCACCAGTTCCTGGGAGGGATGCAGTTGTTTCAGCACCCGATTGTTTGTTTCGGTACTTCAAAAATAAGTTGTTTCGGTACTTTTTGTAAGTCGGGGGGGGGGTGTAAGTTGTTTTTGTTCCTGGATTGAAGATGTTTTGGTACTTCCAAGAGTTGTTATGTTTTCTTGATTGGCTAGCTGCTATGTGAGCCTTCACATGGGATCCCATCGAGTGATGGTTGGTTGTTTTCTTAGCTGAATATATAGATCTTGTTAAATTGCTTTGATTGTCATAATATTAATCGTATTTGTTCAAGTTTTTGGTACAGCATATACATGTATATATATAAATACAGGGTTTTCCTTGATGCACAAAAACCTGCATTTTGACTCCTAAAATTGTAAAAGGACTCCCAAAATGGATGAAGTTTTACTATAAATTATTTGTAATGGGAGTCCCAGGACTCCTAAATTTATTAAATTTGAGGGTTCCAGGGAAAACCCTGTAAATATCAATCAACCAAATGAAAAGATTTGAGGACAGAAAACAAGATGTAAGGATATGAAAAAATTGAACACTTTACAATGAACAACTTCATGTTGAACTAGAAAAAAACACCTAGTAGACCAAAAAATGACAACAAAATTCATTTTTTTTTTAGCAAAAAACTCCCTTATGTACATGTACATGGACTAAAACATTATACAGTACACAAAGCTCCAGTGAAATGCAGTCAATCTATGTCGCACAACTTTAACTCATTTACACCTGAAGTTTTATAATTAACTATATATGTTGAAATATATATTCCGGCCATTGTATTGGAAGAGTTCAGCAGTAAATGAGTTAAGTTTAGACTAACTTTAGTGCTCGAACACACTGATCACTTTAAAGCTATGTATAAACTTATCTAATACATATTTGTTTCTCTCTGCAGGAGAGGGTGCTATTTTCAGATGACTTGATGAACTATTGAATCCGTGTCTTTAGGCCTAGTGTTAACCATGGAAAGGAGTTTTGATGAAGTGTACAGAGAGCTAGCTCAGATCCACAGCAGAGAAATCAAAGGTCTGGTTCATCTAACAGTGACATATAGCACAATTTATTAAGAAATGATTATGTTAATAAACACTCAAATAATTATGTCTTTGCTGAATATGAACTCTCTAGAGAATGTTTAGTCCACATGACTTGCAGGTTATACTTGAATCTTTATTATTCATTAAACAGTCATTTAATAGACCTTATTCAACTTTTATGATTAGGAGGGCCACATATAATTAGGAGGGTGGCCCTGGATTCTGTTTAGTTTTGCATTTTATATGATTATACTAGAAATCTGTTTCTCTTATATCTCGCCAGCTGAAAGTTGGATAGAGTTTGCCCACGTAAGAATTGGAAAGCTATGTAAGAAAAATCTATCTTACATAGCATATCACATGACATGATGTCACGCGTACAACTACGGTAAACTCTGATGCTGGAAACTAAAAGAGAAAACAACGGTGTGATGAAGTTAAATCTAGCCTAGTCTAGCCTAGGGTTTACCAAATTTGAAAACCCCTCAGGTGGAATTTCCCTATCTTACTTCGAATTCCCTGGTCATGAAAGAGTGTTATAGTCTTATATGTTAGTAAGTTTGTTTGTTTGCAATGAAGATATGCAAATAAAGATGTATACTGATATATCCCATGTTTATAAATATTTTTTGCATGATCTCAGAATTTTGGGGATTTACTAAAATGCATGTAATTGTCGACTTCGCTAGACCTATTGTTCACATGTGTCAGGCCAAAGTCATCTGGCTATTTATTGACCTTGGTAATTCATTGTATGCCAGGCTTCGATTCTCCAACTCGATGTGAAAATGGTAAATGTAGGGTCACCTGTTTGATCAAGTGGGTTTTCTCTGGGCACACCTGTTTCCTTCCACTGTAAGACCTGGACAGGTCATGTAGTACAGCCCATATCCACCTCCTCTCTGTTTATTAAAAAATGGGTACCTTTTTATTCTTGCATCCTGGTCATAACTCAGTGATGAATGTATTGATATGTAATGTTAATTTTGTTCTCCATTTTCAGAATTGAAAGACAAAACTGATTCATGGAGAGAGAGATTTGAAAAATTGAAAGCACAAAAACAAAAGTAAGTTGGAAATAAAAGTACATTGTCATTGTATTCATTACTTTGTTATACATATTTAGTACATGCATCACATAATTATGTCACTTTTCTAGGAAGGCTATTGGATAGTTACCAGTACTTTGTTCTGTTTAGTATAGTTATCTGCCTTCCTTGGCTACAAGAACTATACCTGAAGATGGGCACTATATACCTTTACTTCTTGGTCCACAGGAAAAGTAGCGTGATGTCAAGAGTTGCGCCCCTTCTTATAGGGTACACTAAAAGACAGGGTTGCCAATTCTTTTAGAGATGCTCAACAAAGTTTGAAAAGGACAGTCATGTGGTTAACTCAATCTGTTATGTCCTGTTCCCTAGGAATAGTTCTGTTAAAATGGGATCCAAGTGTTGTCTTGGGATCGGAGTGTTGTCTGGGGATCGGAGTGTTGTCTGGGGATCGGAGTGTTGTCTTGGGATCGGAGTGTTGTCTGGGGATCGGAGTGTTTTCTGGGGATCGGGGTGTTGTCTGGGGATCAGGGTGTTGTCTTGGGATCCGAGTGTTGTCTGGGGATCCGAGTGTTGTCTGGGGATCCGCGTGTTGTCTGGGGATCCGAGTGTTGTCTGGGGATCCGAGTGTTGTCTGGGGACCCGAGTGTTGTCTGGGGACCCGAGTGTTGTCTGGGGATACGAGTGTTGTCTGGGGATCCGAGTGTTGTCTGGGGACCCGAGTGTTGTCTGGGGACCCGAGTGTTGTCTGGGGACCAGAGTGTTGTCTGGGGACCCGAGTGTTGTCTGGGGACCCGAGTGTTGTCTGGGGATCCGGAGGTATAGTGCCCTCACTAGTGGCACTATTTGTATATCTTCCTAGAAAACACTTTATAAAAGAACAGTTCCCTCAGGAAAAGGACATGATAGAGTGTACAATAATGTAGTGTGTTACTGGAGAGAATGAATTTGTTTTAAAATCATGATAGTACATGCCTGATGTGCTAGTGATTAGCCTGGTACGCTGTACATTGTACAAGGAAAACATTGAAATACTTTTATTGCTATAAACTTGTACCTGCTTTCCACTTGTATTTTGCATTCCAATTTATATAAGCATCTACACATGTACAGATCATATTCAATTGAATTTACTTGGTAATTTATACCTAAGTCAGATATGAGTATCACGCCCAGAGAGACGAGAACTGAGGTTACTGGTGTTATATACTGAATCTATTTAAGGATTAAATTTCTATTTTGTTTAGGTTATCGGGGGATAACTACAATGGAAAACGGGTAAATTCAATAATTTACCCGTTTTCCATTGTAGTTATCCCCGATAACCTAAACAAAATAGAAAGTTGATCCTTATATTAACAGTATCTTTCTGTGAAATGTTCGTAACTATTTTGTTCATTATAGTCAAATCTTCGGACACAGATTTCATTTCAAAACTAATAAACGTGGGAATGTTTCAATAAATGTAACAGCATGAAATTTGCAAGCTCCGCCTACGTTAATTGTTGGTGACGTCACACAATTGTGTTTCAAACTGTAGGATTTGCATAGCTCCGCCCACATGAATTGTTGTCGACGTCACAGAAATTTGTCACGTGTTTGACTACAGTTATGCAGTGATAATGATAGTCTGTTGAGTAATGGTTATCGAGTGAATGTCAGTGTAAACTGTAAATACAGTCAAACCTTGCTCTAACGGCCACCTTGAATAAGCGGCCACCTCCGTTAAGCAGCCAGTCTGTGGTCCGCCCGATGGAAAGCACTATATATTGAACCTTAAATAAGCGGTCACCTGTCTAATGTGGCCAACGGCCACAAAAATTTGCCCCAAGTCGTTGTATCGTCCTGTATTAAGCAGCCATTTTGTCCAGAAATAGACATCTGAAAATGGTTTCAAGATTGCGTATCTCACAGAAATATTGTAAAGGGCCAATGATCAAAGAGAAAGCACTGAAATTCGCTTCTGATTTGGAAAATAGTCATTTCAAAGCCTCAAATGGGTGGTTAGATCGTTTTTTAAACAGACATAACATTGCTCACTTTACATGGTATATTGTTATTAATATCAAAATGCATGTATGATTAAGTGCATTATAATATTTAAGTATCTGGCCAACCTGGTTTAAGCAGCCACCTGTCTTAAGCAGCCAATATCTGTCGATCCCTGGGGTGGCCGCTTAATATAGGTTTGACTGTATTGTTACATTACTGATGTTGTAGGTGTCAGGATGAGTACCACGCCCAGAGAGACGAGAACCGAGGCCTGTGTAAGGAGGTGGCTAACCTACTTGATACTGTCAGCAAGCTCCACTCCAGGTTAGAAATACATGCTATACAGCTGTTGACACATATTCCTTTTGGTTGATCAAGATGTGAGGCAGAGTGATAGGGTTAGCTCTACATCTGCCTCCAAAATGTACCTTTTTAGCCCACCATCATCAGATGGTGGGCTATTCAAATTGCCCTGCGTCCGTGGTCCGTCGTCCGTCCGTCCGTCAGTTAGTCCGTCCGTAAACAATTCTTGTTATCGCTATTTCTCATAAAGTACCGAAGGAATCTTTCTCAAATTTCATGTGTTGGTTCACCTTGGTCCCTAGTTGTGCATATTCCATTTTGGGACCGATCTGAATTCAAGATGGCCGACAGGCAGCCATCTTGGATTTTGACAATTGAAGTTTGTTATCGCTATTTCTAAGAAAGTACTGAAGGTATCTTTCTCAAATTTCATGTGTTGGTTCACCTTGGTCCGTAGTTGTGTATATTCCATTTTGGGACCGATCTTAATTCAAGATGGCCGACAGGCAGCCATCTTGGATTTTGACAGTTGAACTTTGTTATCGCTATTTCTGAGAATGTACTGAATGGATCTTTCTCAAATTTCAT
The DNA here is from genome assembly GCA_947623455.1 of Mimachlamys varia. Classification (NCBI taxonomy): domain Eukaryota; kingdom Metazoa; phylum Mollusca; class Bivalvia; order Pectinida; family Pectinidae; genus Mimachlamys; species Mimachlamys varia. The sequence continues at coordinate 34,455,867 of OX392540.1, forward strand.
GTGTAGGTTCCCCTTGGTGTGTAGTTATGCATATTGCATTTTGGGACCAATCCAAAAACAACATGGCCGACAGGCAGCCATCTTGGATTTTGACAATTGAAGTTCGTTATGGCTATTTCTCAGAAATTACTGAAGGTATCTTTCTCGAATTTCATGTGTTGGTTCACCTTGGTCCGTAGTTGTGTATATTCCATTTTGGGACAGATCAGAAAACAATATGGCCGACAGGCAGCCATCTTGGATTTTGACAATTGAAGTTTGTTATCGCTATTTCTAAGAAAGTACTGAAGGTATCTTTCTCAAATTTCATTTGTTGGTTCACCTTGGTCCCTAGTTGTGCATATTCCATTTTTGAACAGATCGGAAAACAACATGGCCGACAGGCAGCCATCTTGGATTTTGACAATTGAAGTTTGTTATCCCTATTTCTGAGAATATACTGAAGGGAACTTTCACAAATTTCATATGTAGGTTCCTCCTGGTGCCTAGCTATGCTAAGAATAAGGAAACGACAATGTAATTCACAAAAAAAAACAAAAAAATGCATCTGTGTCCCACCAGAGTCTCTGCTCACACTTAATCAACACCTAAGAGACAATCGAAAGAAGAGAAAAGAACCATCTTTCAAAAAAAAAACTTAGATCATTTGATGGTGGGCGCCAAGATCCCTCTGGGATCTCTTGTTTATGTAAAGTGACTTACCTCTAATAGGGGTAGACTAGTCTCTGAAAATATGCTTCTCACACCCACAATTATACCAAGTTCCCACACCCACAATTATACCAATTCCCACATCCACAATTATATCAAGTTCCCACACCCCAATTCTACCAATCCCCACACCCACAGTTATACAGAGTTTCCACACTCACAATTAATTATACCAATTCCCACATTCACAATTATATCACGTTCCCACACCCCAATTCTACCAATTCCCACACCCACAGTTATACTGAGTTCCCACACCCACAATTATACCAAGTTCCCACACCCACAGTTGTACCCAGTTCCCACACTCAAAGATATACAAAATTCCCACAGTTATACAGAGTTACCACACCCACAGTTATACAAAGTTTCAACACCCACAATTATATCAAGTTCCCACACTCACAGTTATACAGAGTTCCCACACAGACAGTTATAACGATTTCCCACACCCACAGTTATGCCGAGTTCCCACACCCACAGTTATACCAAGTTCCCACACCCACAGTTATACTGAGTTCCCACAGTTATACAGAGTTACAACACCCACAGTTATACAAAGTTTCAACACCCACAATTATACTGAGTTCCCACACCCACAGTTATACAGAGTTCCCACACCCACAGTTGTACAGAGTTCCCATACCCACAATTATACCAAGTTCCCACACCCACAGTTGTACCCAGTTCCCACACTCAAAGATATACAAAATTCCGACAGTTATACAGAGTTTCCACACCCACAGTTATACAAAGTTCCCACACCCACAATTATACCGAGTTCCCACACCCATAGTTATACTGAGTTCCCACACAGACAGTTATAACGATTTCCCACACCCACAGTTATACCGAGTTCCCACACCCACAGTTATACCAAGTTCCCACACCCACAGTTGTACTGAGTTCCCACAGTTATACAGAGTTCCCACACCCACAGTTATACCAAATTCCCACACCCACAGTTATACCAAGTTTCCACACCCACAGTTATAACGAGTTCCCACACCCACAGTTATAACGAGTTCCCACACCCACAGTTATACCAAGCTCCCACACCCACAGTTATACTGAGTTCCCACATCCACAATTATACCAAGTTCCCACACCCACAATTATAACGAGTTCCCACACCCATAGTTATACCAAGCTCCCACACCCACAGTTATACAGAGTTACCACACCCACAGTTATACTGAGTTCCCACACCCACAGTTATACTGAGTTCCCACAGTGATACAAAGTTACCACACCCACAGTTATACAAAGTTTCAACACCCACAATTATACTGAGTTCCCACACCCACAGTTATACAGAGTTCCGACACCCACAGTTGTACAGAGTTCCCATACCCACAATTATACCAAGTTCCCACACCCACAGTTGTACCCAGCTCCCACACTCAAAGATATACAAAATTCCGACAGTTATACAGAGTTTCCACACCCACCCACAATTATGCCGAGTTCCCACATCCATAGTTATACTGAGTTCCCACACAGACAGTTATAACGATTTCCCACACCCATAGTTATACTGAGTTCCCACACCCACAGTTATACCAAATTCCCACACCCACAGTTATACCAAGTTCCCAAACCCACAGTTATAACGAGTTCCCACACCCACAGTTATAACGAGTTCCCACACCCTCAGTTATACCAAGCTCCCACACCCACAGTTATACTGAGTTCCCACATCCACAATTATACCAAGTTCCCACACCCACAATTATAACGAGTTCCCACACCCACAGTTATACCAAGCTCCCACACCCACAGTTATACAGAGTTACCACACCCACAGTTATACTGAGTTCCCACACCCACAGTTATACAGAGTTCTCACACCCACAGTTATATCAAGTTCCCACACCCACAGTTATACCGAGTTCCCACACCCACAGTTATACTGATTCCCACATCCACAATTATACCAAGTTTCCATACCCACAGTTGTACTCAGTTCCCACACGCAAAGATATATAAAATTCCCACAGCTATACAGAGTTTCCACACCCACAGTTATACAGAGTTCCCACACCCAGAGTTATACAGAGTTTCCACACCCACAGTTATACAGAGTTACCACACCCACAATTATATCAAGTTCCCACACCCACAGTTATACAGAGTTCCCACACCCACAATTATATCAAGTTCCCACACCCACAGTTGTACCCAGTTCCCACACTCAAAGATATACAAAATTCCCACAGTTATACAGAGTTACCACACCCACAGTTATACAAAGTTTCAACACCCACAATTATATCAAGTTCCCACACTCACAGTTATACAGAGTTCCCACACAGACAGTTATAACGATTTCCCACACCCACAGTTATGCCGAGTTCCCACACCCACAGTGATACTGAGTTCCCACAGTTATACAGAGTTACAACACCCACAGTTATACAAAGTTTCAACACCCACAATTATACTGAGTTCCCACACCCACAGTTATACAGAGTTCCCACACCCACAGTTGTACAGAGTTCCCATACCCACAATTATACCAAGTTGCCACACCCACAGTTATACAGAGTTCCCACACCCACAATTATATCAAGTTCCCACACCCACAGTTGTACCCAGTTCCCGCACTCAAAGATATACAAAATTCCCACAGTTATACAGAGTTACCACACCCACAGTTATACAAAGTTTCATCACCCACAATTATATCAAGTTCCCACACTCACAGTTATACAGAGTTCCCACACAGACAGTTATAACGATTTCCCACACCCACAGTTATGCCGAGTTCCCACACCCACAGTTATACCAAGTTCCCACACCCACAGTTATACTGAGTTCCCACAGTTATACAGAGTTACAACACCCACAGTTATACAAAGTTTCAACACCCACAATTATACTGAGTTCCCACACCCACAGTTATACAGAGTTCCCACACCCACAGTTGTACAGAGTTCCCATACCAACAATTATATCAAGTTCCCACACCCACAGTTATACCAAGCTCCCACACCCACAGTTATACTGAGTTCCCACATCCACAATTATACCAAGTTCCCACACCCACAATTATAACGAGTTCCCACACCCACAGTTATACCAAGCTCCCACACCCACAGTTATACAGAGTTACCACACCCACAGTTATACTGAGTTCCCACACCCACAGTTATACAGAGTTCCCACACCCACAGTTGTACAGAGTTCTCACACCCACAGTTATATCAAGTTCCCACACCCACAGTTATACCGAGTTCCCACACCCACAGTTATACTGATTCCCACATCCACAATTATACCAAGTTTCCATACCCACAGGTACTCAGTTCCCACACGCAAAGATATATAAAATTCCCACAGCTATACAGAGTTTCCACACCCACAGTTATACAGAGTTCCCACACCCACAGTTATACAGAGTTTCCACACCCACAGTTATACAGAGTTCCCACACCCACAATTATATCAAGTTCCCACACCCACAGTTGTACCCAGTTCCCACACTCAAAGATATACAAAATTCCCACAGTTATACAGAGTTACCACACCCACAATTATACCAAGTTCCCACATCCACAGTTGTACCCAGTTCCCACTCTCAAAGATATACAAAATTCCGACAGTTATACAGAGTTTCCACACCCACAGTTATACAAAGTTCCCACACCCACAATTATACCGAGTTCCCACACCCATAGTTATACTGAGTTCCCACACAGACAGTTATAACGATTTCCCACACCCACAGTTATACCGAGTTCCCACACCCACAGTTATACCAAGTTCCCACACCCACAGTTGTACTGAGTTCCCACAGTTATACAGAGTTCCCACACCCACAGTTATACCAAATTCCCACACCCACAGTTATACCAAGTTCCCACACCCACAGTTATAACGAGTTTCCACACCCACAGTTATAACGAGTTCCCACACCCACAGTTATACCAAGCTCCCACACCCACAGTTATACTGAGTTCCCACATCCACAATTATACCAAGTTCCCACACCCACAATTATAACGAGTTCCCACACCCACAGTTATACCAAGCTCCCACACCCACAGTTATACAGAGTTACCACACCCACAGTTATACTGAGTTCCCACACCCACAGTTATACAGAGTTCCCACACCCACAGTTGTACAGAGTTCTCACACCCACAGTTATATCAAGTTCCCACACCCACAGTTATACCGAGTTCCCACACCCACAGTTATACTGATTCCCACATCCATAATTATACCAAGTTTCCATACCCACAGTTGTACTCAGTTCCCACACGCAAAGATATATAAAATTCCCACAGCTATACAGAGTTTCCACACCCACAGTTGTACAGAGTTCCCACACCCACAGTTATACAGAGTTTCCACACCCACAGTTATACAGAGTTACCACACCCACAATTATATCAAGTTCCCACACCCACAGTTATACAGAGTTCCCACACCCACAATTATATCAAGTTCCCACACCCACAGTTGTACCCAGTTCCCACACTCAAAGATATACAAAATTCCCACAGTTATACAGAGTTACCACGCCCACAGTTATACAAAGTTTCAACACCCACAATTATATCAAGTTCCCACACTCACAGTTATACAGAGTTCCCACACAAAAAGTTATAACGATTTCCCACACCCACAGTTATGCCGAGTTCCCACACCCACAGTTATACAGAGTTCCCACACCCACAGTTGTACAGAGTTCCCATACCCACAATTATACCAAGTTCCCACACCCACAGTTATACAGAGTTCCCACACCCACAATTATATCAAGTTCCCACACCCACAGTTGTACCCAGTTCCCACACTCAAAGATATACAAAATTCCCACAGTTATACAGAGTTACCACACCCACAATTATACCAAGTTCCCACATCCACAGTTGTACCCAGTTCCCACTCTCAAAGATATACAAAATTCCGACAGTTATACAGAGTTTCCACACCCACAGTTATACAAAGTTCCCACACCCACAATTATACCGAGTTCCCACACCCATAGTTATACTGAGTTCCCACACAGACAGTTATAACGATTTCCCACACCCACAGTTATGCCGAGTTCCCACACCCACAGTTATACCAAGTTCCCACACCCACAGTTATACTGAGTTCCCACAGTTATACAGAGTTACAACACCCACAGTTATACAAAGTTTCAACACCCACAATTATACTGAGTTCCCACACCCACAGTTATACAGAGTTCCCACACCCACAGTTGTACAGAGTTCCCATACCAACAATTATATCAAGTTCCCACACCCACAGTTATACCAAGCTCCCACACCCACAGTTATACTGAGTTCCCACATCCACAATTATACCAAGTTCCCACACCCACAATTATAACGAGTTCCGACACCCACAGTTATACCAAGCTCCCACACCCACAGTTATACAGAGTTACCACACCCACAGTTATACTGAGTTCCCACACCCACAGTTATACAGAGTTCCCACACCCACAGTTGTACAGAGTTCTCACACCCACAGTTATATCAAGTTCCCACACCCACAGTTATACCGAGTTCCCACACCCACAGTTATACTGATTCCCACATCCACAATTATACCAAGTTTCCATACCCACAGGTACTCAGTTCCCACACGCAAAGATATATAAAATTCCCACAGCTATACAGAGTTTCCACACCCACAGTTATACAGAGTTCCCACACCCACAGTTATACAGAGTTTCCACACCCACAGTTATACAGAGTTCCCACACCCACAATTATATCAAGTTCCCACACCCACAGTTGTACCCAGTTCCCACACTCAAAGATATACAAAATTCCCACAGTTATACAGAGTTACCACACCCACAATTATACCAAGTTCCCACATCCACAGTTGTACCCAGTTCCCACTCTCAAAGATATACAAAATTCCGACAGTTATACAGAGTTTCCACACCCACAGTTATACAAAGTTCCCACACCCACAATTATACCGAGTTCCCACACCCATAGTTATACTGAGTTCCCACACAGACAGTTATAACGATTTCCCACACCCACAGTTATACCGAGTTCCCACACCCACAGTTATACCAAGTTCCCACACCCACAGTTGTACTGAGTTCCCACAGTTATACAGAGTTCCCACACCCACAGTTATACCAAATTCCCACACCCACAGTTATACCAAGTTCCCACACCCACAGTTATAACGAGTTTCCACACCCACAGTTATAACGAGTTCCCACACCCACAGTTATACCAAGCTCCCACACCCACAGTTATACTGAGTTCCCACATCCACAATTATACCAAGTTCCCACACCCACAATTATAACGAGTTCCCACACCCACAGTTATACCAAGCTCCCACACCCACAGTTATACAGAGTTACCACACCCACAGTTATACTGAGTTCCCACACCCACAGTTATACAGAGTTCCCACACCCACAGTTGTACAGAGTTCTCACACCCACAGTTATATCAAGTTCCCACACCCACAGTTATACCGAGTTCCCACACCCACAGTTATACTGATTCCCACATCCATAATTATACCAAGTTTCCATACCCACAGTTGTACTCAGTTGCCACACGCAAAGATATATAAAATTCCCACAGCTATACAGAGTTTCCACACCCACAGTTGTACAGAGTTCCCACACCCACAGTTATACAGAGTTTCCACACCCACAGTTATACAGAGTTACCACACCCACAATTATATCAAGTTCCCACACCCACAGTTATACAGAGTTCCCACACCCACAATTATATCAAGTTCCCACACCCACAGTTGTACCCAGTTCCCACACTCAAAGATATACAAAATTCCCACAGTTATACAGAGTTACCACGCCCACAGTTATACAAAGTTTCAACACCCACAATTATATCAAGTTCCCACACTCACAGTTATACAGAGTTCCCACACAAAAAGTTATAACGATTTCCCACACCCACAGTTATGCCGAGTTCCCACACCCACAGTTATACAGAGTTCCCACACCCACAGTTGTACAGAGTTCCCATACCCACAATTATACCAAGTTCTCACACCCACAGTTATACAGAGTTCCCACACCCACAATTATATCAAGTTCCCACACCCACAGTTGTACCCAGTTCCCACACTCAAAGATATACAAAATTCCCACAGTTATACAGAGTTACCACACCCACAATTATACCAAGTTCCCACATCCACAGTTGTACCCAGTTCCCACTCTCAAAGATATACAAAATTCCGACAGTTATACAGAGTTTCCACACCCACAGTTATACAAAGTTCCCACACCCACAATTATACCGAGTTCCCACACCCATAGTTATACTGAGTTCCCACACAGACAGTTATAACGATTTCCCACACCCACAGTTATACCGAGTTCCCACACCCACAGTTATACCAAGTTCCCACACCCACAGTTGTACTGAGTTCCCACAGTTATACAGAGTTCCCACACCCACAGTTATACCAAATTCCCACACCCACAGTTATACCAAGTTCCCACACCCACAGTTATAACGAGTTTCCACACCCACAGTTATAACGAGTTCCCACACCCACAGTTATACCAAGCTCCCACACCCACAGTTATACTGAGTTCCCACATCCACAATTATACCAAGTTCCCACACCCACAATTATAACGAGTTCCCACACCCACAGTTATACCAAGCTCCCACACCCACAGTTATACAGAGTTACCACACCCACAATTATATCAAGTTCCCACACCCACAGTTATACAGAGTTCCCACACCCACAATTATATCAAGTTCCCACACCCACAGTTATACCAAGCTCCCACACCCACAGTTATACAGAGTTACCACACCCACAGTTATACTGAGTTCCCACACCCACAGTTATACAGAGTTCCCACACCCACAGTTGTACAGAGTTCTCACACCCACAGTTATATCAAGTTTCCACACCCACAGTTATACCGAGTTCCCACACCCACAGTTATACTGATTCCCACATCCACAATTATACCAAGTTTCCATACCCACAGTTGTACTCAGTTCCCACATGCAAAGATATATAAAATTCCCACAGCTATACAGAGTTTCCACACCCACAGTTATACAGAGTTCCCACACCCAGAGTTATACAGAGTTTCCACACCCACAGTTATACAGAGTTACCACACCCACAATTATATCAAGTTCCCACACCCACAGTTATACAGAGTTCCCACACCCACAATTATATCAAGTTCCCACACCCACAGTTGTACCCAGTTCCCACACTCAAAGATAAAAAAATTCCCACAGTTATACAGAGTTACCACACCCACAGTTATACAAAGTTTCAACACCCACAATTATATGAAGTTCCCACACTCACAGTTATACAGAGTTCCCACACAGACAGTTATAAAGATTTCCCACACCCACAGTTATGCCGGGTTCCCACACCCACAGTTATACAGAGTTCCCACACCCACAGTTGTACAGAGTTCCCATACCCACAATTATACCAAGTTCCCACACCCACAGTTATACAGAGTTCCCACACCCACAATTATATCAAGTTCCCACATCCACAGTTGTACCCAGTTCCCACAATCAAAGATATACAAAATTCCCACAGTTATACAGAGTTTCCACACCCACAGTTATACAAAGTTCCCACACCCACAATTATACCGAGTTCCCACACCCATAGTTATACTGAGTTCCCACACAGACAGTTATAACGATTTCCCACACCCACAGTTATACCGAGTTCCCACACCCACAGTTATACCAAGTTCCCACACCCACAGTTGTACTGAGTTCCCACAGTTATACAGAGTTCCCACACCCACAGTTATACCAAATTCCCACACCCACAGTTATACCAAGTTCCCACACCCACAGTTATAACGAGTTCCCACACCCACAGTTATAACGAGTTCCCACACCCACAGTTATACCAAGCTCCCACACCCACAGTTATACTGAGTTCCCACATCCACAATTATACCAAGTTCCCACACCCACAATTATAACGAGTTCCCACACCCACAGTTATACCAAGCTCCCACACCCACAGTTATACAGAGTTCCCACACCCACAGTTGTTCAGAGTTCCCATACCCACAATTATACCAAGTTCCCACACCCACAGTTATACAGAGTTCCCACACCCACAATTATATCAAGTTCCCACACCCACAGTTGTACCCAGTTCCCACACTCAAAGATATACAAAATTCCCACAGTTATACAGAGTTACCACACCCACAATTATACCAAGTTCCCACACCCACAGTTGTACAGAGTTCCCATACCCACAGTTATACTGAGTTCCCACATCCACAATTATACCAAGTTCCCACACCCACAATTATAACGAGTTCCCACACCCACAGTTATACCAAGCTCCCACACCCACAGTTATACAGAGTTCCCACACCCACAGTTATACAGAGTTCCCACACCCACAGTTGTACAGAGTTCTCACACCCACAGTTATATCAAGTTCCCACACCCACAGTTATACCGAGTTCCCACACCCACAGTTATACTGATTCCCACATCCACAATTATACCAAGTTTCCATACCCACAGTTGTACTCAGTTCCCACACGCAAATATATATAAAATTCCCACAGCTATACAGAGTTTCCACACCCACAGTTATACAGAGTTCCCACACCCAGAGTTATACAGAGTTTCCACACCCACAGTTATACAGAGTTACCACACCCACAATTATATCAAGTTCCCACACCCACAGTTATACAGAGTTCCCACACCCACAATTATATCAAGTTCCCACACCCACAGTTGTACCCAGTTCCCACACTCAAAGATAAAAAAATTCCCACAGTTATACAGAGTTACCACACCCACAGTTATATAAAGTTTCAACACCCACAATTATATCAAGTTCCCACACTCACAGTTATACAGAGTTCCCACACAGACAGTTATAACGATTTCCCACACCCACAGTTATGCCGAGTTCCCACACCCACAGTTATACAGAGTTCCCACACCCACAGTTGTACAGAGTTCCCATACCCACAATTATACCAAGTTCCCACACCCACAGTTATACAGAGTTCCCACACCCACAATTATATCAAGTTCCCACACCCACAGTTGTACCCAGTTCCCACACTCAAAGATATACAAAATTCCCACAGTTATACAGAGTTACCACACCCACAATTATACCAAGTTCCCACATCCACAGTTGTACCCAGTTCCCACACTCAAAGATATACAAAATTCCGACAGTTATACAGAGTTACCACACCCACAGTTTTACAAAGTTCCCACACCCACAATTATACCGAGTTCCCACACCCATAGTTATACTGAGTTCCCACACAGACAGTTATAACGATTTCCCACACCCACAGTTATACCGAGTTCCCACACCCACAGTTATACCAAGTTCCCACACCCACAGTTGTACTGAGTTCCCACAGTTATACAGAGTTCCCACACCCACAGTTATACCAAATTCCCACACCCACAGTTATACCAAGTTCCCACACCCACAGTTATAACGAGTTCCCACACCCACAGTTATAACGAGTTCCCACACCCACAGTTATACCAAGCTCCCACACCCACAGTTATACTGAGTTCCCACATCCACAATTATGCCAAGTTCCCACACCCACAATTATAACGAGTTCCCACACCCACAGTTATACCAAGCTCCCACCCCCACAGTTATACAGAGTTACCACACCCACAGTTATACTGAGTTCCCACACCCACAGTTATACAGAGTTCCCACACCCACAGTTGTACAGAGTTCTCACACCCACAGTTATATCAAGTTCCCACACCCACAGTTATACCGAGTTCCCACACCCACAGTTATACTGATTCCCACATCCACAATTATACCAAGTTTCCATACCCACAGTTGTACTCAGTTCCCACACGCAAAGATATATAAAATTCCCACAGCTATACAGAGTTTCCACATCCACAGTTATACAGAGTTCCCACACCCAGAGTTATACAGAGTTTCCACACCCACAGTTATACAGAGTTACCACACCCACAATTATATCAAGTTCCCACACCCACAGTTATACAGAGTTCCCACACCCACAATTATATCAAGTTCCCACACCCACAGTTGTACCCAGTTCCCACACTCAAAGATATACAAAATTCCCACAGTTATACAGAGTTACCACACCCACAATTATACCAAGTTCCCACATCCACAGTTGTACCCAGTTCCCACACTCAAAGATATACAAAATTCCGACAGTTATACAGAGTTTCCACACCCACAGTTATACAAAGTTCCCACACCCACAATTATACCGAGTTCCCACACCCATAGTTATACTGAGTTCCCACACAGACAGTTATAACGATTTCCCACACCCACAGTTATACCGAGTTCCCACACCCACAGTTATACCAAGTTCCCACACCCACAGTTGTACTGAGTTCCCACAGTTATACAGAGTTCCCACACCCACAGTTATACCAAATTCCCACACCCACAGTTATACCAAGTTCCTACACCCACAGTTATAACGAGTTCCAACACCCACAGTTATAACGAGTTCCCACACCCACAGTTATACCAAGCTCCCACACCCACAGTTATACTGAGTTCCCACATCCACAATTATACCAAGTTCCCACACCCACAATTATAATGAGTTCCCACACCCACAGTTATACCAAGCTCCCACACCCACAGTTATACAGAGTTACCACACCCACAGTTATACTGAGTTCCCACACCCACAGTTATACAGAGTTCCCACACCCACAGTTGTACAGAGTTCTCACACCCACAGTTATATCAAGTTCCCACACCCACAGTTATACCGAGTTCCCACACCCACAGTTATACTGATTCCCACATCCACAATTATACCAAGTTTCCATACCCACAGTTGTACTCAGTTCCCACATGCAAAGATATATAAAATTCCCACAGCTATACAGAGTTTCCACACCCACAGTTATACAGAGTTCCCACACCCAGAGTTATACAGAGTTTCCACACCCACAGTTATACAGAGTTACCACACCCACAATTATATCAAGTTCCCACACCCACAGTTATACAGAGTTCCCACACCCACAATTATATCAAGTTCCCACACCCACAGTTGTACCGAGTTCCCACACCCACAGTTATACCAAGTTCCCACACCCACAGTTGTACTCAGTCCCTGTGTATGTATGTTGACCAATAATATTGTTTTGCTGACCATTCCCTGGACTGCCCTGATATTTACCTGATAATAGTGTATATTGGCCATAAACAATCAGTCCTGGTGTGGCCTAAGGAGAACTAAAAGCTTGGATACTGAGGCCATACACTGTAATATGGGTTGTCTCTTAAAACCAAACATCAAATTAATTACACTAAACTTCAGTATTTTCAGACCAACTGATCATTGTGCGCTTAGATCCGACTTTTTTTGTCATTGACCCTTTCATCATACATTCAAATGACATGATTGAGCTAGGTGAGAGGCATATTTGTACGGAATTTTACCGCGAATAAGCCCCCTCCCCAATTTGGCAAATGTTCTTGAGTCAGTATGTGTGCCTGTAAATAAGCCCCCTCCCTACATTTTGTCTCTCTCTCTCTCAAATGTTAATTTATTATAAAATTTTGTCTCTCTCTCAAGCAAATGTCAATTTATTATAAAATTTTGTCTCTCTCTCTCTCAAACAAATGTTAATTTATTATAAAATTTTGTCTCTCTCTCTCTCTCTCTCTCTCTCTCTCTCTCTCTATCTCTCTCAAACAAATGATAATTTATTATAAAATTTTGTCTCTCTCTAGATCTCAAACAAATGTTAATTTATTATAAAATTTTGTCTCTCTCTCTCAAACAAATGTTAATTTATTATAAAATTTTGTCTCTCTCTCTCTCTCTCAAACAAATGATGATTTATTATAAATTTTTTTCAATCTCTCTCTCAAACAAATGATAATTTATTATAAAATGTTGTCTCTCTCTCTAAACAAATGTTAATTTATTAAAAAAAAATTGTATCTCTCAAAAGAAAAAAAACCATTTTAATTTTTGTTAAAACTTTGTCCCTGAATGTTAAAAATATCTTAAATCGGTGCACAAAAGATTTATCTGTATGGCTAAACTTGAAATAAATCATTTATTTGGTGATCAGAAAACTAAGCTTTCATGTTTTAACTGGTTGTGCATTTTCACTGGGGGATGGGGGCTCATTCACGGTAAAATATGGTATACGTAGCGAACATTTCTTGTCATGATATAAACTGTTATTGTAATATAAAAATGTTTTTGTGTGTACAGGGATATAAAGCTGTTATTTTGATACTAAATGTTTTGTTTTTGTGTGTACAGGGAAATAAAACTGTTATTTTGATACTAAATGTTTTGTTTTTGTGTTCAGGGATATAAAGTGTTATTTTGATACTAAATGTTATGTTTTGTGTGTACAGGGATATAGGTAACGCTGATATTTTGATACTGAATGTTATGTTTTTGTGTGTACAGGGAAATAAAACTGTTATTTTGATACTAAATGTTATGTTTTTGTGTGTACAGGGAGGTGGGTGTAAGGTGTAGTATGTGTGAGACTTTACAGAAGTCTCTAGACACACTAAGGCAGTCGTACAGTGACAGTCTGGAGGAAAAAGACAGGATCATTGCCTTGTTAGGTAAGTAGGTCAAGATAGGTCACACAGGTCGTTACCTGTAGTCACATGATCATCACCTCATAATTACATGTAAATAGGTCACACAAGTCATTACCTGTAGTCACATGATCATCACCTTACATGTAAATAGGTCACACAAGTCATTACCTGTAGTCACATGATCATCACCTTACATGTAAATAGGTCACACAAGTCATTACCTGTAGTCACATGATCTTCACCTTACAAGTTAATAGGTCACACAAGTCATTACCTGTAGTCACATGATCATAACCTTACAAGTAAATAGGTCACACAAGTCATTACCTGTAGTCACATGGTAATCACCTTACATGTAAATAGGTCACACAAGTCATTACCTGTAGTCACATGATCATCACCTTACAAGTACATAGGTCACACAAGTCATTACCTGTAGTCACATGATCATCACCTTACAAGTAAATAGGTCACACAAGTTATTACCTGTAGTCACATGATCATCACCTTACAAGTAAATAGGTCACACAAGTCATGGTACTGTTGACAGCTGGTACTATTGTTGAACTGAAAGGTACAGCTTCTACACTTTATATATGAATATCAATGACTATATATGAAATAGAACATTTTCTACTTTTTAAGATATTGAACTGACATTTGGTATGTACTTGTATGATGATAAGAATTATTAGATGGGTGTCTATTTCTGATTTGGTTACAATCCGTTTATTCTTGCTTAGTTTTGGCCAAATCAAACTTTTTAGTAAAATGGCATGATAAACATTGAAGAGTCTTGTCCAGGACCAGTGGAAGTTCTTAAATATATTCACAAAAAAGTTTCTCTATCATGGTAGTCAAAATGGGAAAATTTATTTCATAGCATTGCTGGCTGACACATCTAGTTTCTCAAATGATTTCTTCTTAAAATTCTTGTATGTTTTGTTTCAGATGCAAGATTGACAGAAATTTCAGGTGGAGAATCACTGCTGCCTAAACTCAAGCTAAGGTATTATACTATGTAAACAGTCACTGGAATTGTGTATAGCTGGCTGGAACCATATCATGTCCCCAGAGATGAACAACATTTAGTATAGAGCTGGGCACAACAACATAAAAAAATAAATTGATAATCCTTTACAATATACAATACAATAATCTTTGTTTAACGTCGCATATATGATACAAATAACATTTAAGGATTAAAGTTTCTTTCTGGTGGTTTTATCAAAGGATAAAGTTCAGTAGGATATCGATAGTTGGAATGGAACGCGAAGCGTTCCATGAAACAACCATCGATATCCTACTGAACTTTATCCTTTGATAAAACCACCAGAAAGTAACTTGAATCCTTATATTTACTGTCCAGACCTTATATTCCCACGTGTAATTATTTCTTTAATCAGATATTATGACACTTACTGCGATGAAATCAAACAGTATCGTTTGGTTTCGGTAGACTGTTGAAACAGCCGCCTTATGAGGTGACGAACTCCTGGAAATTTCAGTCAACAAGTAAACAAAAAAGTTCCAAAAGATTACATTTTTTTATTGTTATTTTTTCACATAAGTTCATATATAAACAAACCGTACTGTCTTTGTTACTGTTATTTTATTTAAAGAACTTGAAAATCTTCTTATTTATTTCTTAAATAAATCAACACATACTACGCGGCAGGATATTGATCGAGTCTGTAAAGTAGTGACGCGGCCTCGTGTTCAAATCGTAACGGAGTGTATTACTGCGCGCTGCGACAAAAGGCGCGTGATCCACTGATTTTATCGGAAAATAAAGTTCAGTAGGCATTCGTAGAAATGTATAGGCAATATACTATCAATTCCAAACAGACTGTAAATATTAGCTCAAGAGAGCTATTATCACGACAAAATCCTTTGTATGGTATTTAGTGCAGTGCATATCATGGTAAACCAGGGTACTTTGAATATTTCAGCTAGGTAAAGGTCTCTAACTATAAGTTTCATATTGTGTTTTCCTCTAACATTGTCTGTCCTGGTCAATCAGCAAAAGTATAGGAAATTAGAAATTTTAATTAAACCATGTTTGAGTTCCAACTGATCTATGTAACAAGTAGTTCTCTAAAGATTTGAATGAATTTATTAAAGCCCCCCCCCCCCTCTCATAAAAAACCGGTACAGGACTCCTGTTCTGTAGTACATACCATCACAACTTGATACTGTGGTATACTGGTAATACCACCCACCGTAATTATAGTGTGGTGTTACCTTAGTCACCAGTCACCACCATTAGAGGTGTAACATATTTGAAAGTCCCAGTTGGCTGTACAGTCTAGAATGTGTGACAACCCCAATCACGGTGAGAGTTACTGCTCTTGTCACATTTGAGATTTGGAATACTTGAAAACCTAATGTTGATGTTGGCCATGAAGTTAAGAGTGTTTGAACCAGAGTATGATTGACAAAATATGAACTGTTGTATATGTCACTCTCATTGAATGTTTTGCCTTCCTTATGACCTAATTGTATTTACAATAAATTCCATTCAATATATGAATAACTTGGAAAGAGGGCTTAGTAAGTTTTTAAAATATGCCAAATCCTTTTTTCTTATCTCAATAAAACATTTTGATTGTGTTTATACAATTTTAATCAATATATTGATACCATTTTTTATCTTGATCACAAAGGTTTTCCACCCCAAGTAAACAAGATGAAGCAAAAGCAGTATCGGTCCGACCATCCAGGAAGCAGAGTCCTGACTCAACCATGAGGACAACACCACTAAAGGATAACAACGTGGTTCCTGTAGGATCAGATGTGTCGGGACCAGGTGGGCAGAACAAAGGGACAAAACTCTGTTTATCTCGGGGACAAAAACGGCACCGATACACTGCAGAGGTACACAGAAACGAAGCAAATACATAATCCATGTAATGACACAGGAACTCTTCTTTCGTTTTTTGAAAATACCTTGGAAACCAAAACATCTGAAATTTGACATGGCAATACACTGTGACATGTAAATGTGCAAGGGGGATTTAAAGTTTTTGATGGTCTAGGTCATTGTTTCTAAAAATAGACACAATAGCATGAGTCAGGCAAACGTAAAAACTAGTAAAATGTTAAAAAATCACAAAGGAAATGTTTCTGTTTTATGAAAAAGAATATAATTAAAATACTTGTTCAGATGTTTAATAAAATTATATAGTCTACATGCTTACATTTCTTATTTACAGACAATATCCCCAGAACAGAAACGACAAAAAATTGGCAGGAAAAATGGCTCAACAGGAGGAAAGAAAGATCAAATTCTTGTTCCCGAGACATGTGACCTCTACAACCAATCAAATGTCAGTGCTGGGAGTGAAATAATTTCATTGGATGATAGTTTACACAGTCCTGTTGTTTACAGGAAAGGAGATCAGGGTCAAGGTCAAAGGCAAGAGGTTGATGATGATGGGAATATTGAAGAGGTGTGTGCCAAAGATATTCAGATTATTCCAGAAACTGTCAACTTTTATGATGCTTACACATCATCATCAGAGGAGGAGGAGGACATTTGTACGCAGACAACGATAAAACGTGCACCAAGACAGAACTACAGTTTACGAAGTGTGCTGTGTAGTCCTGAGTCTTCAGATGACGAAGACTGCCATATGAACATGAAAAATGTTGTCAATCGCCGAACAATGCAGCTCAGTGGCCAGAGCGTTGTTATGGAGATGGAGGAGGAGACAGGATGTGGGAAGACCACTTCTGATGGAATCGATGTCGCTTCAAACTTCAGGTCTAGATCTCAAGCTGCAGGTAAAGGTGTTGAACAAGCTGACGGTATTGCTTGCAACAAATCACAGAGGGAAAAAGATAACGATGAGTGTAAAAACAGAGAAAGGAAACAGATGTCTAAACAAGATGATGTGTTCCTAAGTGTAAAACCTTTCAAAAGAGAGAACGCACAGCTTGCTCAAGGGAAACATGTAAATTCTCCTCTAAGGAAAAGTACTAGAACATCACAGAATACAAATCTGCAGATAAGTCCACATTGTCGGTCTTCTCTATCTCCGTCCCCTAAAGGAGAGAGTTTACCAAAGGACAGTATGGAATCTCCGTCGATACTTCAGGGGTCAAGGACAGATGTCAGGGACGAGCCAGAATCTCCATCCATACTCAGGGGTTCAAATCTGATGGACGATGACATCACAATTCTTGACAGTCCACAAACAAGTTTGCAAGAAAAATCCATGAGAAGAGCTGAAAAAATTAATATCATATCACAAGATCAGAAATCTAGCAGGTGTTTCAAGGAGAAACCAGACCTAGGGGATGAGGAGGAGTCTCCATGTATTCAAAGATCGAAGACAAGAATGAGTTCAAGAGTGCCAAGCTTGTCTGTAGCCTCCGCAGGGCCTTCAGCGCTAGACAGTAAATCACCAACAAAAAAGAAAACCCTTAAGTTAAGTAAAGGGAGTAAAGTAGAACTTGTTACCAGTATCGACGATTCCCTATCGTCACGGCAACTACGCCAGACAACATTGAGCCAAGTTTTCAACAACAGTCCTCCAAAAAGAAGACAGAAAAAATCTGTGTCACAGGAAGAAGAGGATATACAGAAAGCAATACAATTGTCGTTGAGAGACACAGGGCAGCCAAGTAGCTATAGAATTGACAGTGCTGTGGCAGAGGAGGATGCGGAAGAAATGACGAAGGAAAATACTCCTCCTTTTAAAAAACCTGTTATACCTTCCAAGAAAACCAAAAGCCGTCACGGTTCATCGGAAAGTCCCCTGAAAGGTACAAGGTCAGCTGACAAGGGTTCGTCCATGCTCAGGGGTCAAAGGTCTCCTGGTAAACGATCATCTTTGTTACATGATCAAAGATCACCTGGTAAAGGATCATCTCTTGTACAGGGTCAAAGGTCACCTTACAAGAGTGCATCAAATCTTTGGGGTCAGAGTTCAGTTATAGTTGATTTAGATGAAACAATCTCACCAGATTCAGTAAGACTGCAAAAACCATTGAGACACAAAAGTAACTTTGGAAATAAAAGCATGTCATCTGTTGACTGTGATGCTTTAAGTAGAAATGGAAGTATGGATCCAAATGTACATTTATCAGTGTTGTGTGACGAAGATTCAGAACTTCTGTTGGAATGTGATAGAGTTCCAACAAGAAAGCAATTGTCGTTTCATAAACAAGAAGGTGCTGGAATAAAAGAGAGTGCTTCTGTTGAGTTTGACTATGATGAAATCCATGTCCCCTCTTTGGACGACAGTGTGGCCACTCTGAGAGATTTTCGAATTGATGATTTGGAACACGGAGACAAGGACACTGACGCTCGGCGTTTAACCTCGACATGTATTGACGAGGATTCTCAGAGTATTCCTTGTAGCTCACGAAGTGTCAAGTTTGGGTCAAGGAAAAAACGTGCCATCGTCACAACTGGCCGCAACATAGAAGGTATGTATTAATTACATCTTTACCAGTGAAATATCGAAAACAATTCATTCTATAAAAGTGAAAAATATCACTTTTTCTGATTTGACCAATCAGAACGCTGCTTACAAACGACGCTTGTGTCATAAGCTACCACTAGATTTTCATATAAAAATGTAATAAACAGAATATATAACAGTATCTTCAGTAATACCAAACAGATTTCAATTGTGTGGCAAATATTTTGATATTTTTTCATTCCTGCTGCGCACTCGTGAAAAATATCAAAATATTAGCCCCACTCGTGAAATATATACTTTTTATGAATCTTTTATTTTTTGTCTCATGTTTTAATATTTACCCTTCAGTTTATCGTCAAAATTCTTCATTATGCCAAAATTTCTCTGGAAAAATGATGGCAGTATTAAGAGTTATACTGTATTTATATAATCATACATATATAATTATATACAGTATAACTGAAAGGTCACTAGTGTAGGACTAAAATTTTGGCAAGTTTATACAAGTGGCCAGGCTCTAGAGGTAGGATATAGTTATAGAGTGAAATTTTGTGACCAAATGATCCATGATAAAACCAGAATAGACCAGGTTTTTGACTAGACAGGGGCAGGTTTAACAAGTTATACTGTATACACCTTACACTGTACTTATAGCTTTGTTTAGGTTTGTACTGTCTTAAGGTGGGGGGGGGGGGGCTTGGAAAATCAATAATCTAAAATACTATTATACTGTACATTATATATACCGTACTTCTTAATGCTTTGTAAATTATAAGATTTGTACTGTCTTGGGGGAAAAGCTTTGAAGTTTAGCGATATAAAATTGTCCACTTAAAATTTGTTGGCTAATGTATTGCAATCGCTACCAGCTCTTACTAGATACTTTATATGTCCAGGCCTAGGGTCATCCAACTCCACATGTTAACCATTTCTCTATGACATTTCTATATGAACTCTTCTTACTATTGTATGGATGAGTTTAAATGTGTCTTCAGGTGTAGAATGTGGTATGTGTGAATGTCTCATGTACCTACAGGTAATGAATTTTATATTTGTAACTGTGTTGGAGTGTTTATGATGAAGTTAAACCACATGTTTGTGTTACAGATACCAGTGATAAGGATGCTGGAATACAACCGCTAGAGGAGCAGGAACATGTCCGACACCTTGATGACAGTTTTGACAAGTATGGTTTTACAACATTGATAAAAATTTATCCTAATTGTGGCTTCATTACTCTCTGCTTGCATTAATATTGGATCTGAAAACTTCCCTGAAGGGTTCATGTTCTGGTCAACTTTGGCATTAGCCAATCAAATTACAGCTTACAGGACTTTGGAAGTGAATGTTGGTGTGTGAAATAGCTTGCAAAATCCTATCTGTACTTAACATCATTTTGTCACAAACTAATATGCATGTATGACGAAAAATAACTGCAAATGACAGCATCAACTGTCATCAATTAAACCTTTCAACTAGTGTATAGAGAACATGACCTCTTATAGGATTGAGGTCAGATCCTTACTAAGTAACAGAGAGAGAATAAAGATGTGGGTGGTGCAGTGGATAGTGCACTTGCCTTTCACCAAGGCGACCGAGGTTTGATTCCCTGACTGGACGCGAAAAGGTATGGGGTCACCTGCCCGACCACGTAGGTTTTCTCTGGGTACTTCGGTTTCCTCCTACCATAAGACCCCTTTGCTTGTAACCTGCCCGACCACGTAGGTTTTCTCTGGGTACTCCAATTTCCTCCTACAATAAGACCCCTCGCTCGCTAACATCCTGGCCAACAAGAGTGATTAATATAAGTTGGATAACTTGTTTCATAATTGTTGTAAAATAAATAAAGTTCATATTATATATAAGGATCTGCATTTTAATCAGATTGGGTTTTATAGGTATATATAAGAATGAAACTATTGTTTGGTGTCTGCCTCTAAAAGGTTCAGATTAGCAAGCAACAAACTCCTCCTGGTGTGCTTTTGATAAACTTTCTCATTGAAAGATCTCCAATAAGAATGGAATGTACTCTTTCCTGTGAAATCCCAATTGTATTGACTATATATCTCTCTGTAACTCGCCTGTCAGCCATAGCAACATCATGGACTTTATTGACCATTTCTTGTGTTTTTACGGCAACATATGAAGGGGCATCATTCCCTAGTGCTGCTGCCATATCATTATGGATATCTTTAGGTGCCAGACCTTTCTTTTACAAATATTGAATCACTACTCTTTCGTCGATATGGTCCATTTTGGTTGCTTGCCTTGATATCCCCCGCCCAACATTTGACGACTATGTTCTTGTTTACTTTAGAGTGCTACCTCTTTGACATAAACTGACTAAATGGCACCAGTCTTTTGGTACACAGCCTTAAATAGTCAGGGAATAGTTGGTCTAAAATAGGACATCCCTGCTTAACTTCTTCATTACAAGACTCGCAACTTATCAATCAGCCCTCGTAAATCAGCACTGAAATCTACCTCAATTTAATTTACTACAAAAAAGCTAAATGGTTCTACAGGATATGTAAATCATGCTTGTGTTGTGTGTTTCAGAGTTCCTGACAAGGCGGAGTCTAAGTTTGCCTTTGTGGGCGTGGTGAGGAAACAGAATGAGAGACGGAATCTGATTGGCTACGAGTGTAAGGAATGCTATGAGGTTAGTATTGTACTTCAATTAAGTCTTGTGTAAGAGGTTTAATATAAAGTTGTTTTTAGGTCACCTGAGTTTTGCTCAGTTGACCTAGGTCACCTAAGTTTTGCTCAGTTGACCTAGGTCACCTAAGTTTTGCTCAGTTGACCTTGGTCACCTAAGTTTCGCTCAGTTGACCTAGGTCACCTAAGTTTCGCTCAGTTGACCTAGGTCACCTAATTTTTGCTCAGTTGACCTAGGTCACCTAAATTTCGCTCAGTTGACCTAGGTCACCTAAGTTTTGCTCAGTTGACCTTGGTCACCTAAGTTTCGCTCAGTTGACCTAGGTCACCTAAGTTTCGCTCAGTTGACCTAGGTCACCTAATTTTTGCTCAGTTGACCTAGGTCACCTAAATTTTGCTCAGTTGACCTAGGTCGCTTATGTTTTGCTCAGTTGACCTAGGTCACCTAATTTTTGCTCAGTTGACCTAGGTCACCTAAATTTCGCTCAGTTGACCTAGGTCACCTAAGTTTTGCTCAGTTGACCTTGGTCACCTAAGTTTCGCTCAGTTGACCTAGGTCACCTAAGTTTCGCTCAGTTGACCTAGGTCACCTAATTTTTGCTCAGTTGACCTAGGTCACCTAAATTTTGCTCAGTTGACCTAGGTCGCTTATGTTTTGCTCAGTTGACCTAGGTCACCTAAGTTTCTCTAAGTTGACCTATTCTGAAGATTTTCTGTCCCATGTTTTTATTTGTAAACATTTTTGTGTTATTCACTTCTCAAAACTATTTGACAATTTTTTAAAACTTAGCCAAAATTATCCTTGGTACATGAGGAAACAAAATTGCAAGATTGAAATTTTCTGTCCAAATCCCGGGAGCCAAGGCAGGACCCAAATTGGAAACTTAACCGATATTTCAAAAATCTTCAATGAATGAATGTCTACTGTTTAGCTTTGCTATTACATACCATATTTCCATTATAAAGAGATCTAAAAATATATTATAAGATCTCCCTTCCTATGGATATATGATAGTGTTGTAAATTTGATAGTAAATCTTGTAGATATTTTGTGTATAAATTTAATAATTGAAAAATAAATTCAACATAAAAAATGCCGTTTCACTTACAATTTTTAGCCCAAAATCTTTAGGTGATTGTTTTTTTTATTTTCTGTGTAACATTGGTGAGATTTATATTTTAATAATAGAGGTCATTATGATGCCTCCACTAGGAGTTGAACCCAGAACCTCTGGCTACTATTGGCTTAAGCTCAACCGATCAAGCTAAAGAGATCTCTAGCCGAGTCGGTACATTGCAGCTAGTATTTACTTGTTGATTTGGGTTTACCTACATAATGGTTTGTACACAACATTTAAATTACCTGCCAAACTCTGCTGCCATATTTGGTAAGGTTGTAAGTATGTCACGTGACCTGGTTGACCAAGGGTCAGCTAGCTTTTGGGTTAGCCCCTATTGATATCTTCAGTAGGTCGAGTGTCTTAGCTTCAGCATTAACTGTTTAAGTTCCCGCTATCCACCCCTTCACCACCATGTTTGTTTGTTTTTATGCCTTTTTATTAGATGCATATGTATGTAATTTGCATGATTCTTGCTCTTTTTCATGTATATATGTTGTAAATTGTTTTTGTGTCGCCTCCGATGGATGTCAGAAAGGCGACACATAGGGGTTACTTTTTCGACGGCGACGTCAACAATGTTAAAGTTTTGCGTTTAGCTCTGTTTCTGACAAAGTTACATCAACCAAACTTCAATCAGAGATGAAGCATGAGTAGTAGAGCCTACTGGGCTAAAAAAAATCCTGGATTTCTGCTTTTTTGGGGTAAAAATCTCAAATTTCTGAAATTACAACGTTAAAGTTTTGCGTTTAGCTCTTGCATATTAGTCTGTTTTTGACTAAGTATAAAAGCTACAGCAACCAAACTTGGTATGTAGGTGTATTATGACTCAACGAACACTATCGCACCTTCCGTTTTATGATTCAACAAAATGGCCACCATTTCCTTGCCACTGATTGGTCGAAATTTAGATATTGTCCAATTTCACTCAAAATTGGTACGTAGGTGTATTATGACTCAATGAACACTATCGCAACTTCCGTTTCATGATTCAACAAAATGCCCACCATTTCCTTGCCACTGATTGGTCGAAAATTAGATATTGTCCGATTTCACTCAAAATTGGTATGTAGGTGTGTTAGGACTCTACGAACACAATTGCAACTCTGGTTGCATGATTCTGCAAATTGGCCATTATTTCCTGGCCCCTGATTGGTCAAAATTTTTGATATTGTTCGATTTCACTCAAACTTGGTATGTAGGTGTATTAGGACTCTTTGAAAACTATCACAAATTCCGTTTCATAATTCAACAAAATGGACGAGATTTCTTTGCTACTGACTGGTCAAAATTTCAATATTGTCCGATTTCAATCAAATTTGGTATATAGGTGAATTATGACTCTACGAACACTATCACTATATTGACAAAGCGGGAAAGGCGACACATGTAATTACGCGTAATTCTTGTTATATATAATATATATATATTTCTTTTTTTTTATGTAACTTGTTTCAGGTTAAATATAAGACCAGTTAGGGTGAGACAACACCCGGTCAGCTGGTCTGAGCATTGGATAAACCTACCTCCCTGATTCAGGTTGGGGCAGCCGGCTCGCAACACTTTTTTCTTTTTATGCAGTTCAAGCTCAATACTAGTCTCAATCATGACTATACCTTTCAATTTCTCTTTCATTGATGGGCTGCTTTGTTAAGTAAGGCCAACACTTTACAATTTATATCTAACATTTGCCTCTGCCTCTTAATTCGGGGAATTATACCCCCAATTCATTCTTTTATTGTTTTTGTGTATTTATTTTTGTAATCATAACCAGTTTGTTGCGTGCCGGGGAGCACCCCTTAAGTCACGTACTTCTACTGCCTGTTAGCTACTCGCTCCATGGCTTGGGATCACCCGAACTCTGTAACTTGCTTGAGATTGCTCAAGCCGGGGATTGTCCCACTCCTTCTTTTAGCTGCTTTAGATCTGTTATCACACATTATGTAATTTGTGTAGTAGGATTAGGTAGCAGAGCAGCCCCTTAGAATGCCAAAAAATTTAGTTACAAAACCTGAACAAGTTACTTTAATTGGACTCAATAAATTTTTGAACTTTCAATCTGTGTTTGTGTTGCGTATAAACAGGGTTATATATACATTGTATGTATATGCTGAGGCATTATATGAGGATTTTGTTAAAAATGTGGTAAAATAATTTTGAAAACAGGTGGATCCTGTGAGAGCAGGAAGCATTTACCCCTATAATTGAATTATTTTTAAAACTGTATTCTGAGAAGTTTTGGTTGCAGTTAAATTTGTTTTCATATTCTGAGGCGGTTGACACCAATTGATCTTTTACAGCCAACATTTTTTTAACTACATGATAAACATAAACCTAGTAACTCTGTGTAAGGGGTAAATTTTAAATTAGGTAAAAACAGATTTTACTGTGAAAGGGTGAAGATGCTGTGACATTCACATTGGGTTGTCTCGCCTTCGACGATAGTCCTGATAAACGAGACTCGGGTATTGTTTTTTTCGGTGGCGACTGAGGCTGAGACAAAGTCAACATTTGCGTTAAAGTCCACTTTTCACAGTGTTATAATTATCCAATTTAATTGAAACTTGGTCACATTACTCAAGCTATCATACTAAATACTGAATCTCAATCTAAAAGAAATTGTGTTGCAGTTTTGGTATTTTGGGGCAAAACATGGGAATTTTGCTAATTTGCAGTGAAGTCAATTTTTTATAGTGTTACTGGTATCCGATTGAAGTGAAACTTTGTATAGTTACATATTGGAATCATCATTCTGAACACCTTACTGAAATTTTGAGGTTCTGCTTCAAGTTACTGATACCATCTTGCTGTATGTATTTTGTCATACTATGATATTCCCTTTGGACTTGAGCGTTATCGAGAAAGGCGAGACCTATAATTCTATGTAATTCTTGTGTTTGTTTATTGTAGTACTACTCAGCGATGGGTTTGGGTGACGAGGAGATCAGAGAGAGGGTACAGAGCTGTTCTAAACACCGCGCTCACTACGTACCTCCGCAGACCCCGCCCCACTTCTGGTCCATAGGCTTCCCCGACACACAGGAATGTGAGGAGAGAGGTACGTAGAATCTCATATACTGTTGTACTGTAAGCATGCATACTTCCCTTGGCTTGGTTTGGTTTATTTTGTTTTACGTCCTATTAACATCCAGGGTCATTTAAGGATGTACCAGGTTTTGGAGGTCGAGGAAATTAAAGATGGAATAGCCAGAGAAAAATTGCTGACTGATGGTCAGTACCTGGCAACTGCCCCCACGTGGAATTCGAACTCGCAACCCAGAGGAACACCTTAACCAATCGGCCACCGAGAAAGGGCATAGCTAGTAACCAAAAGGACATGTTCCTATATGTACAATGTACATGTATGTACCAGGTATGTTGTAACCAAAAGGACATGTTCCTATATATGTACAATGTATGTACCAGGTATGCTGTAACCAAAAGGACAATCTGTAAGCCATTACAATGTAGATTTTACTTTCCATCCTCAGGTTACCTGAACAAGGAAGAGGATATGGACCAAGGTGATATACGACCAGCATTTAGGAGACGAAGGAAACTCAAAAAAATATTTAAATCCAAAAATGAATCTGGAGACGAAGATAATGTTTCTGAGTGACTGTGGGAGGTAAAGAATTTTTTTGGCTCTGGAAGTTGAAGTTTCTGACTCTGGAAGTTAAAGAGTTTGTTTCCTATTCTTGAAAATGAAGTTTCAAACTCGGGAAGGTAAAGACATTGTTTTTGACTTAGGAAGTTGAAGTTTCTGACTCTGGGAGGTAAAGAAATTGTGTATATCGTGAGGAATGTAGAAAATAAAGTGATTTTAAGTAATCAAGAAAATGTGTCTGATGCAGGAAGATTGAGATGAAGAGAGTGTTTTCAACTTAGAAAATTTAAGAGAATATGTCAGACTCCTAGAAGGCAGGATATTTTAATAGTGTTATCAAGTTATATTTACATTTGCTCTGTAATTTGCCATTGACGCAATGCTAAGAGGCAGTTGCTGTCATACGCCTATAACACCCAGTGCCTCAGACTATAACAGCAGTTGGCATTGTGACGTCATCATTCTCTATTGTGACGTCATCGATTTCATTGTTGTCTTCACTTGATTTGCTGTTCAAAGTCGGTTCGAAGAAACTAAATAAAGCACAATTATTCTATAAAAATGTAAATATAAGTAATGAACATTTTAGCAAATATTGTTACAGTCCTATAACACACATTGCTATTGCTGACAAACTTACATAAAGCCCTATCGGGCTTTATTTAGTTTGTCATCAATAGCAATGTGTGTTATAGGACTGTAACAACATTTGCTAAAACATTCATTGCTTAAATGAATAATTATTTCTACCTCAAACTTTATCTATGAACTCCCATGAGTGTGGTAGTTTAGAAGTTAGCTCTCAACTTTCATGGTAAACATTTGTGATAATAGAACTGTTTATGATTGTTCAAGTTTCAATGACATGCAGATTTGATTTAAGTTGATCTCTATCGAATTTGAAGTGAAAAATGAAATAAAATTTGGGTGCTAAGTTAATAGCAACAAAGTAATGTGATTTTTAAGAATTGTTTTCTTTTTTTTTCATAAATATATTTGATCAGTTGACATTGATATATTATAAACTAAGAATGAAATGTGTCATTGATACTTTGATGAATGTGAAAAGACTTGCTAAATCTCATTTCCTTTTTTCCTAATTTAATAAACATAACAATATCTAGGGTTGAAGATGTATGATATTATATGTTATCAAAAAAAAATGAGATAAAATTACATAGTGTATGTGATATAAAATATGTACAATAGACGACCGGGAGAGGAAACTTGTTGCTAGATGTTTATTTGCTTCTACATGTTAAATATGGAGATTATAGATTAAATAGGTTGTTTTCTATAGTAAGTTGTAAAATGAATTTGTTTCATTTAAAAAATGTGTATTATTCTTCATGTACAGGATACAGTGATTAGGATCTAAAAACAAGCACCACCTAGTGGTAGATTCCAATTTTAATTGATGGTTTAGAAGATGGTTCTTAGATGTCATCCTCAGTATCCAGGGGTTACCCTCACCTACACTCTCTACAACTCTCGAATTTGTCATGGTAAAGCTGAAGGCACACCCAGGTACAAAATCCTGACCAATCACTAGCTATAGGCTGCATGCCTGTCCTTTGAAGTTTACGAAGGAGCTGCAAACGACTTCAAAGCCTGTCAATTTTTACCAGTTTGTGACTGGGTGATTCGGTGATGCACATCAAATGAGTCCTCTTGCCTCATCAACAAACTGGCACACACGGAACCTTCAGTTTTGCTATGACATATTCCAGGAATGTAGAAAGCATAGGTAAGCGTAACCACTGGATATCGAGGATCGGCTGTGGAAATCTTAGAAATAGTGTAAGTACTACATGTACAAAACACAATGAGACTGTCAAATGATATTGATTGCTGCTCAGGGCTTAAACATTCTAAGTTTGAATTTTTACAAATTTGTCTCACTGACTTTACTAATTCAATGACTCAATATTGATGGTTGATAGATATTAATGTTCGTTTTATTTATCTCATATATATGTGAAAAATTTGCTTTCAGAAGTTTTGAAAGACACTAGGGACAAGATATTTGTAAATTGAAACGTGACCCATGTGTTCGTCAAAATATGGGGTTTCTGTTAATTATCACATCTGCAAAAAAAATGAAAATTGTTTTGTTGATTTGCTGACAAATCCTGAAGTTATGTATTTCACATAGTAAAAATATTGATTTCTTTCATTGTAAAAAATTTAAACATTGTTGGTGTAAAGTATTTATATTACGATTTAGTAATTATCAAAAGATTTTGTAATTTTAACAGATTGATTTATTTACTGAATCAAAATACAAGTACATATCATTATTGTATTATTTGTTCTTTCACTCATTAATTTATATACAAACCTTAATAATAATCATATAATGGATTATAGACCAGGCTATATTACAGAATAAAATTATTCTATTTTTCTCTTCGTTAGAATTATCTTTCTTGTGTCATCTGAAAAAGGTGACAGCTCATTTTGAGTCAGTTGGATCCTCTTAACAAATGTTTCTGTGTAATAACTTAGGAGTTCCCTTGCGTCTATGAAACCAACACCTCATTCAGTGCTTTCTAAAAAACTATAATGAGCAACACTTTTATTTATCGATTGCGTGCTTGGAGTCGTAACTTCATAACTGAAAGTTCTTGTTTGTGATTTATCTTAAGGTCTGAATCAACAAGATTACAGGTGCCAACCCTTCTTAGATGAATCTTTATTTGGATGCCAACCCTTCTTAGATGAATCTTTTGTTGGATGTTCCCTTGCATCTATCAAACCATAACCTCATTCAGTGCTTTCTAAAAAACTATAATGATCCACACTTTTATTTATCGCTTGCAAGCACGGAGTCGTAACTTCCTAACTGAAAGTTCTTGTTTGTCTTAAGGTCTGAATCTACAAGATTACAGGTGCCAACCCTTCTGAGATGATTCTTTAGTTGGATACCAACCCTTCTTAGATAAATCTTTAGTTGGATGTCAAACCTTCTTTGATGAATCTTTAGTTGGGTGTCAACCCTTCTTAGATGAATCTTTAGTTGGGTGTTAACCCTTCTTAGATGAATCTTTAGTTGGATGCCAACCCTTCTTAGATGCATCTTTACTTGGATGTCAACCCTTCTAAGATGAATCTTTATTTGGATGTCAACCCTTCTTAGAGTTATCTTCAGTGGGATGTCAACCCTTCTCAGATGAATCTTTATTTGGATGCCAACCCTTCTTAGATGAATCTTTAGTTGGATGCCAACCCTTCTCAGATGAATCTTTATTTGGATGCCAACCCTTTTTAGAGTTATCTTTAGTGGGATGCCAGCCCAATCTTAGAGTAATCTTTAGTGGGATGCCAACCCTTCTCAGATGAATCTTTATTTGGATGCCAACCCTTCTCAGATGAATCTTTATTTGGTTGCCAACCCTTCTCAGATGAATCTTTAGTTGGATGCCAACCCTTCTAAGACATATCTTTAGTTGGATGCACACCCTTCTTAGATTAATATTTAGTTGGATGCCAACCCTTCTTAGATTAATATTTAGTTGGATGCCAACCCTTCTTAGATTAATATTTAGTGGGACGACAACCCTTCTTAGATTAATATTTAGTGGGACGCCAACCCTTTTTAGATTAATATTTAGTGGGACGCCAACCCTTCTTAGATTAATATTAAGTGGGACGCCAACCCTTCTTAGATTAATATTTAGTGGGACGCCAATCCTTCTTAGATAAATCTTTAGTTGGATGTCAACCCTTGTTAGATGAATCTTAAGTGAGGTGCCAACCCTTCTCAGATGAATATTTAGTGGGATGCCAACCCTTTCTTTTTGAAGATGAGGTCTTTCACTCCGCCATCGTCCCTTTCCATAGAAGCTAGAGTGTCGTACCCCTGTGACTCCATGAAGTATTGCAGTTCGTACTTCCCACCAGATCCGTGTGAATATTCCACTGTTAACATTTTTATGTTGATTTTATCAAACGGAATAGTTTTAAGAATCTCAACTTCATCTCCCTCTACATCGAGGCTGAAGAAATCTACAGTGGTTTGGTTTAGGGCGAGCAGAATGGAATAAAGTGTGAAACACTGGACGGGAACTGGATCAAGTTTTATCCCACGATTTGTCAACCACTTCCGGACAAACTCGTCATGGATAGCCCTCCCCATGTTGAATGCTTTGTTAAACATTACCTGTGAAATTGAAAATGATTGTTTCATTATCTGTGTATATATATATGAGAGTATGTCATTTAGTGTTGGGAATCATTCGACGAATTTCATGATTGAAAAATAAGTGTGATGTTTTGTATAATAAACTGTCTATAACAAATATGCAAATGCATTAATTTTTGTAATTCACTTTTTCATTTAAAGTTATGTGCTTATATGCAGAATATATGATTTTCACAAAATAACTTTAAATTGTTAGCGCTAGGGTAAACTTATATAACTAATTAAATATGCAAAAATGTATAACATGGGGAAACATTGGATAACAGACCAATTTTATGCTAAAACATAATTTACACAAATACCCTCATGACTAATAAATACTTTACACTTCAGGAACAATGATAAAAAGAAATATAAATAAATATTCTTGTTGTAGATAATGTATTAATGCAGCTTTAAAGATGACGTAACACACACATATGCTGCACCTTTTAAATTCAGTAATAGAAACAGTATGCCGAAAAATGAATTAAACTGCATCATACAGCCGTTTCGTCCTCCTAGGACTCTTCAGTGATGCTAGGGACCAAGAGATGTGAATCCAAAATCTCTAAACTAATGTAGAAGCAGAAGGGTCAGGTGCCTTTAATTTATGAATTCAGGAGTAAAACTAAACTAGTTCTGGATACACGGTTCTCTTTTGAGAACTTGATGTGACCAAGATTTACATTGCGGATGTCGTCAATGAAGCAGACACTTACTCGTCCGGAACACCTGGTCTTATTCTCTTGTACTTTTGCAATAGTCTCCATGTAAATCTTTCCTTTGTTCATATTTTGCCCCTGGTTTAATCGATTTTGATTTTGGATTATGATTTTGTTAACACTTCGGTTTTCTCTTATTTATTTTCAAATCGTGTGCTTCAAAAATGTGTATATTGTGTACCGTGCCACTACTCAAATGAGATTAACTATGGCTATGGAGGCTCCAGCAAACCTCGGGGACCAAAAAAATCCACCAGCAGAGTCTGCAACTCCCTGTCATTAAAGATGACGTAACACACACATATGCTGCATCTCTTAAATTTAGTAATAGAAACAGTATGCTAAAAAATGAATTAAACTGCATCATACAATTGTTTCGTCCTCCTAGGACTCTTCCGTGATGCTAGGGGTCAAAAGGTGGGAATCCAAAATCTCTTAAACTAATGTTTAAGTCGTTTTAAAGAATTTTTATTGGTGTATTGGTTCTATATCGACTATACAATTCTGTTAGATCCCCTCCAATTGAAAATTCTTTACCAAAGCAAAGACTCAAAAAAAAATTGCTATTACCCACCTAACAGTGATAATTACCTCTGCTGGGTAGGGTTTTGGATGGAGACAGGCATTAAGTGTGAATGCTTTTCTATTCTTACTCTTCAAAACTTTATAATTTGTAGGGTCTGCCTCGATCAGCAGACCATTCCATTTCCTTACTCGTTCAAAGAAGAGACTGTTGGAACCTTTCTCACCGTTAAGAGCTCCACATTCAACGTAAAAACCGCCCTCCTGCAATAAAAAGAAACTTATAGCCAGGTATGGGATAAACATGCAATATAGTCTTAGAACGTATGCCGTTCAGTCCCATAAGTAGTATAAATCAGGCTCCAGTTTCATCAACGTTCCTTAACTGAAGCGATATTCCTTAACTTAAAAATCGGTGTAGGATAGCATTACAGAAGTTAAGGGGCAAATTTGAAGTTATTCACTTCTGTACTGTTTTCCTATGAAGATTCTTAAGTCAAGAAAGGTTGATGAACTGGGGCCAGATACTTTTCTCCGAAGTCCTTACCAAGCAGCAGATCTACACTATTTAACCATTTAGTCCTGTCATTTAAGTTCCCACCACATTGTCTTTTCGCATGAGATGCAATTCATTTGTGGAAATCTGTATCTATATCCAAATCTTAAAGGTGTCATTTTCCATACAATTGATTAAGCCACTTCTAGGTAGTAACCATTCAGACTTACAAGTATCGTTGATATAGATATGCAAATACACTTCACATAGCTAAGTCATAATAAAGTAATTGCCATGCAGCGAAGTCATGTAAAAGTAATCGTTGTAAAGTAAGATTTCTTACAAATACTGGCACTCATAAAGTTCAGCCATATTTAAATACTTTGCAATATAGTAAAGTTATAATGCCCTACTGTAGAGTGAAAGATAATCGATTCTCTTTGCACCCTTGTTATGACAAAATTAAAGGCTCCTTTTGTGGACGACTTTGTAGATGAGACAAAAAGACTAGTTCAGTCCTTTGATGTACATTTTTGGATTTTGCTGTTGCACATCAAAAGATTTCACAATAGGCACACACGAAAATTCCACTTTTATAATTTAGATAAGATACAGTCGAGCGAAATAATTAATCAAATTGCATTATGCAGCTTTTTCATCCTTCTATGACTCACCAGTGGTGCTAAGCAAAGATCTAAAAATTGATGCCTTGGAGACGACGGAGGAAACAAAAGCGGCCGAAAGAAATGTCAAAATCAAGATAGGGAAGTGCACTAGCCATGCGATTCAATAAATTTTTCAGATATTAAAGTTGACCTTTTGGGGTGTCTCCAAGGACGTATATATTTGAGACCAAAGAAAAGGCCAGAAAAAATGTCTTTAATTTTTTCATGACTTACACTGTAAACCATCTTATTTTTGCATTTTCATATGAAAGGACTATTTCGCGGCGATTTAAATTCGTGATAATCTGTGTGAGGTAATGAGAGGAAGGGGTGATTGGGCTGTAGAGGGGGACAGAAGGAAATGTAAATCCTATATGTACAGTACAGTTGGCATACCTCTGATTGAAACTATTTCGCGCCGATTAATTTTCGCGAATTTTAGTCAACCGCGAAATACGCGAATACTAATCGCACGCAAAAATTAGTTGGTTTACAGTATTTCGGGGAAGTAGAAAGGATTAGTGAATGAACACCTTGCATATCAAGGTTGAGGCTTGCTTTGTTATTCTGGACTGTGATAGGTGAAGAAAACGTCTGATGAAATCATTGAAAATATCATGTACCGCGGGATCTCTTTATAAGGGTTAGTCTGTAGGCAATATACAAGTCCAACCATATCCTGTCAGTTTCTTCTTGGTGACTCAGGCTTCCTAGGTGAGTAATGATGCTGGTTATTCTAGATCCCTGCATCCCTAGAATCGATATTCTCCATCATTTTGGAACAAGGTGCCAACACGTCACATGTATGTTGTTATCCTCCTTGCTGATATTGAGAATATTCTGTGATGTTTTTGAGAATAATGTTTTAGTTCAAGAGAGATTATATCATGATTTTTTTCTGAAACAAAAAGATCCCCATATGCCTTCTGTCAGTTTCCTTTCATCTATTACTGCAATTTTCAAAACTGTTCAGAATGTTTAGATACTTCTTGTACACTCCGTAGGAAGTGCTGTTCAGATCTGGTGCTGATGCTGATCTACCTGTTCTTTGGAGTTCGTCGATCCCTGTCCACAATCCTCCAGCAGTTACGCTAGCTTTTACTCTGCTACACCCCTGGAATATTGAGGGCACAAAGAAAGCTTTTTGATTGACAGCAGGTAAAAAACCCCGACCAATTACTAGGCTAATACCTGTTCCCTGAAGACTGCTAATATAAGGAGCGACAACCGACTCCAAATCCTGTCAGTTTTAGCACTGACTTAGATTGGGGGAATGCAAGTTACCCTAATCATTACTTGTATAACAAAAAAGGCCATTGGTAGGCCTATTTTATATTGGATATGATTGTTACACGGCCTCTCTCAAAATTATCTCTCGCCGTGTAAAACCTCTCACATTGTTGGAGTACCCTTACCCTGTGTGTATCGAAGATGAAAGATAAACAGTTTTGGCACTAATTATATCCAGCTATAACACACCCTAAGACCACTA
This sequence comes from Mimachlamys varia, assembly GCA_947623455.1. Classification (NCBI taxonomy): domain Eukaryota; kingdom Metazoa; phylum Mollusca; class Bivalvia; order Pectinida; family Pectinidae; genus Mimachlamys; species Mimachlamys varia. Next base: position 34,491,066 of record OX392540.1, read on the forward strand.
CTGTTCTTTATCACTGCGAATCTTTGATTAATATCTCCCTGAATTACCTTTCTCCCATTTAAGGACTCTTGTTATTTCTAGTGTTGTAAAACGTGAACGAGTCTGCTTTAAACATTTGAAACAGTTTTCCCAGCCTCTCTCCTCCGGTGACGTCATTCTTACTGCTTTCTACATGTTGTTCCTGCGCTCACTCAAAACTTGTTAGCTCAAAAGTCCTTCCCTCTCACTCTCCTTTGCAGCTGTTTGTGGATTTCCTGTTGATGATTTTGTGATCTTGCTTGATCTTCCTTCTTCCAAATATGCACATATGTTGTTCCAAATCGTTCCAACCTATTGTTTAAATATTTGTTATAAGGGAGGTAACTAATAGAGCTCTTTGATATTTTGTAATCTGATGAGGGATTTGACTTAATTGTGTCCTGGTGTCTTCTGAAGCTTCAGTTTGTGCTCATATTGCCCCCCCCCCACCTCCACACGTTAGTTTGCGTAGCCGCAGCAAGGTAACAGATTACCAATTAAGCGGTGTGCATTAGTACGAACGTCCTCCTTGTTAACGATATCGTTAGCTGTGATTTTGTCCTGTGGATTCTGTGAGTAATTCTTGCTCAACGTATCTCCAAACCCATCATGCCTTTGCAAACCATTATTTAGTGGCTATTGAAATTTATTGGTATTCCAAGTAGTGTCAATTTCATTCGTTGTTTTTTGTGTATCCAACATCCTAGACCTTTTACCAACCCCTTCCATTTTACAGAAGACCTTGGATTGTTGTACATTCGACCACAGTTGCTTGAGATTCTGTTAGTAAATAATAATATGTGTGAAATGAGCCTCCCATTACATTCTGTAATGGACCGCGTCTCCATATATATAAACATTTTTTATACACTGACAGAAACTCAAGCAACTGTGATTCAACTGCTGCAGCTTTGTATATTGCTCTCACGTGTATCGGGATGCCAACCTTTCGCATTCTGATTCTATTATTCCTTAGGACCGTAATCATTAAACCGTCCTCATACTCAGGTACTATACACAAGCACTGTTCTTGTTTCAAAGATAAAAAAAATAAATATTATTTTAAAGTCATTTACCTTTTACAATATTTCCACTTGACTTTTTTCTTCAGTGTCAAATGATAAAGTAGAGTCAAATGATTCAGAGAGGTTGCAAGAAAAGTCATTGAACTTAAAATGGTATCGTGAATACTAGTCCTTGGCGCTTGCTGTCTTTCCAAAAATCTCTTACTTGTGATTCAGTCTTCGATGTCAAATAATGTTAATCTTACGTCCATTTGAAACTTTACTTACTTAACCGAAGTCCTCTGTTGTGACCATCCCTCCGCCCTCTATACATCAATCCCTGTATATCGGTATATTGGGACTCCTGTGTGTGTTTTCTTCTATTAAAACCAGCATTATATACTGATTGTATCGTCGCTTTTTGCAAAATGCAACTCCAGTTAGCAGTGGGCCAGTTCCCTGTATGCGATTTACCAATAATGCTTTATAAGTTGCCTTCTTTCATTCATGAGTCTCACCATGTATGAATATGTAGTTTTTTAATTGGCTCATTGGTGTGCTTAATTCTGGTGATTGACAATGAAGACTCGGTTATCATTTTGAGAACTTGATGTTTACTTGGATGTGACCAAGATTTACATGGCGGGTGTCGTCAATGACGCAAAATTCTTCAGGAACACCTGGTTTTATTATCTTGTACTTTTACGAGGGTCTCCATGTTAATCCTTACTTTGTTCATATGTTGCCCCATATTTATTCGATTTTGAGTTCGGATTATGGTTTTGTTAACGTTTTTTGATTCTCTGATATTTTCCCCCTCCGATGAAATTGTCAACTTACCCAAAATGAATGGCTTAAATTTTCTAGTTCTGATTCATTACAAAAGGGTGTCTGGCTTGGCGTTGGTTTCGGTATTATCTCTGGGAATGTCAGGTTCTAGGAGGTGTCCGCTGTAAGCTTACAGTCTCCTTGTTTGCAAATTTCGAAATTCATTCATCTTTTTCTGTAGTCCATATATTTCCGTCACAAACATAACTAATTGATAATGGGTTTCGTTTTATTTGCTGTTACTGTTCCCTTTTGATCATGTCTGCCAGTTATCGTAGAACTTGTTGGACGTCATGTCAATCTCACCCTTGAAAGAGCGACGATCATGAATTAATTTTCCTGTCCTAAATTTTTTTCTCTTCCGACAAAAGGGGCAATCGCGCGTTATTGGGAAGGCCCCTTTTGGGTAACATTGTCAGTGGTTGTAGCAAGTCACCCGTACTCAGATCGGATGGGAAATCTTGAGTACTTATAGCTTTCAGAGAACGTACCGCAAAATAAACGTAATAATAATTTATGATGATGTGTCGTCGATGAAGCAGAAGACGCTTACTCTTCCGGAACACCTTATCTTATTCTCTTGTACTTTTACAAGAGTCTCCATGTAAAACTTTCCTTTGTTCATATTTTGCCCATGGTTTAATTGATTTTGAGTTCGGATTATGATTTTGTTAACGCTTCGGTATTCACTTATTTATTTTCGCTCCGTCGTGATCGCTAGAGAACAGGCATCAGCCTAGTTCGAAGGGTGTTGACTCTCTGACTCTCAAAATATTAGATTGCTGGTGGCTCGGAAACAGTTCCCCCAATATTTACCGGATCAGAGAGTCAGAGCCCATCGTATAAGCATCAGTCATAGAGATAGGTTCGTTTTCACCCGAGACCAACAGCTATTGTGTTCCATATGTCAAGAAGGCAAAACGAGAGCTAAACTCGTGTAGTATCAAAAATGTACTGAACCCCATCAATTCACAATAATTCACCTCGTAGTTTTGGTTCTGTGAAAACTTACCATGTAGTTAAGTCGGCTGTCGACCACAGGTGTCTGGCCATTCGAGAATTCCACAGCATCCGGGTCATCGAGATTATACGGCTCCAAAGAAGGCAGCTCAATATAATAATTCCTAATAAGTGATACCAAAGTCGGGTTGTCCTGGGCAACCCGCTGTCCGTTCAGATACGCCATCACTTTTCTGTAGTCTGTAGAGCTGAGTTTACTAGCGTTCGTCTCCCGTTTTATACCCCGAGGTGTAAATTGTTTGGGTTCGACTACGTATTTACGAATCTGAGAAAATAGTCCCTTCATGTTAGCGTCCGAGAGGTCTGTCTCCATAATCTTATTCTCCTTCTCCATCATCACAATGACCTTGTTGACCCCGCACGAAGGTGGGACCAGACTGCTTACTTTCACCAGACTCCAAAACGATACCAAAGGACATATCATAACTATGGCGACCAACAGCAGACGGCTTAAAGAACATTTCGCCATAGTTCGATGAAACTTTGAAAATCAGGCCACTTGAGAAATGTTATCCGAAACAGAAGTAGTTTACTACAATTAAAACTGCCAAGCAGTAGTTGTATTTCAGATTTTAATATTCCAGTCTAGAAGAATGAAAATCCAGCATCATATAGAAGATTAGTATTCTGTCATTGTTTTTGTCACCAAACACAACTCAACCCATGGTATGAAGTACTTTCCCTGGGACAATGTCAATCCTACATAGAACGGTTTAGTTTTGTTTACCGTACCCTGCTAGTTATATAGCTTTTGAAGTTCGATACCACAATACACAAGTTCTTTGTTTCGACATCTTAAAGACATTCCTACAGTGAAGGCAAATTCATCAGATTAGCTTCATTTCAGATGCGGAGCCCTATTCCAAATAGGTCCTACATTTGATGAGCTTAGACTCTTAAACTGGAGATGACCAATTTCTTGTTCCAGTGAATGCAAATCCATACATTTTTTCAAAAGATTTTCGCTGTGTGACAGATTTAGGCGAGTTGCAGGAACGTTGATTTGAACACATTATCGATGCTTAAGAATGGAACGTTTTCCATTGATACAGGGCCAGTGGTGTCTTTCCTCAGATGAGATGTTCTTTAGTCGAGGCTTTCTCCAGCTGAGAACATGTCACTCACGAAGACTACTGTAAATGAGAATTTATTCAAACAAGCATGGTCACTTCGTATACATTGTAAGCCATACACGCTAAACTCCAAATGGGATGTTCTTCAGGCGAGTCTTAGTTAATATAATATGACTGTTTACTCCAGGTATTCCTTCCTTTATATAAGCCACTGAGAGGAGTCCAAAGGGGGCAACGTCAGATAGGCGTTACTTTGAATAAACAATTGAAATGAGTCCAGAAGAGGCAGCTTCATTTACGCGTTACATGTACTTTGTATAAAGCGTTACTTTGTACAAAGCCTTCCTTTATAAAAGCCTCTGAGATGAGTCCAGAGGGAACAACGTCGGATAGGCGTTACTTTGAATAAAAAATTGAAATTAGTCCAGAAGAGACAACTTCAGATAAGCGTTACTTTGTATAAGCCATTGAGATAAGTCCAGAGGGAACAACGTCGGACAGGCGTTGGATAGGCGTTACCTTCGATAAGTCTTTCTACAGACGATCCATACCTCAGAGTAGATCTAGTTTCTTCACCAAAGCTCTTCTTCGTATTAACCATACCTTAGACCCATTTCAGGTGAGACTTTCTTGTTGTGAGACAGGCCTGTGGATTGACTCCATATCGTACTGTCTTTGTTCTGTTTAACAGAACTGTAAACTCATTCACCCCTGCAAACATATTTGAACTTGTCCAAATCAAAGGTCGGAAGAGTTCATGATAAAATTTCATGGGTGAATGAGCCCGGGAAACCTTATCTGTATTCGTCCTGTAGATATTGGATTGAGGATTGCTTTACAAGTGCCTTACATACGGTGTATACCTATTATATACTAACAAATAACAATATACACGATGGTTTCCAAACGAGATAATCGCGGAACTCAGTAAATGTACAGACTACATGTCGATCAAGGGTCTTAGTATCAAACAGATAGTGTCTGAACTATTGTTAATGCTTTTTTGATCATGCTATTTTAATAATACTATTTTGATAATGCTATTTTGATAATGCTATTTTAAACTATTGGGGACTTTTATCTGCATGCTGTGTATTTTAAATAGTCTACTGTTATCTGATCATCAAAGACGATCGATTTAAACACAAGATTGTCGAATGGCGGATCGTCAATCGGGAAAATCTCTCGGGTCCTTCCGTGACACCTTCGGTAAGCAACGATGTCCTTTGCATGTTCGGGGTAATTTCCGACAATCTTCCGAATATTGCCGGAAATTTTCCGCCTAAATGTTTCGATTGCTTCGCAGGTAAGACAGAAAACCCGAATCGGTTTAAGAGGTTTATTTTCTGCTATTTCGGTCACTTCGTCTACTTGTTATTTTCCAACGATAATCAGAAACTAATAAATATGTTTAATAAATACTAAAGACTGTGTTTCGTCATTTCATCTAGCTATTCTCCAAATCTCAGGTCCAAGTGGCATGAAACTAGATATAGTGACTAATAATCCTGTGTAAATGAGAACGAGACAAACAACACATTTCCTCTCATATCTTCCCTGTCATCCACGATCTATGATAAAACCGTATATTTCTCATGAGAATATAGTAATTTTTCTGGTCAGGAAAACCACCGTGTCATGAATTGTGACGTCACAATGAAATACGAAGTTGAAAATAATGATATCCTGACGTCATAATGTTAGAAGATTGCCCAATGACTTGTCGTCCTGTATAGTGTGAAATAAGTTTAATACACCCCCCCCCCCCCCCCACACACACACAATGCACCGTGGGTAGTAGGAGTTATGAAAGGAGAAATTGTTCGACACCGACTAGTCACTAAGATCAGGATGGAATTTCACTCTAACGGTATTATTGTTTACGTTGTGAATCGGTCAGATCCAAACAACGTTGTAAATATTCAAAAATAAATAAATAGAAAAAATATCGGGGAAAAAACTGTTAAAATCTGTAAGGTATCAAAAACATATAATAATATAATATTATCATATCTTATAATAGGTATTTAGATTAAATGAATGCTAGTAATCAGAAAGTGTATCACATAAAATTTTCATAGATGGTACAATATACGTGTATATACACTATAACATCCGTCACGTATGTGTTTGAACGTCTGTAACGGACGTCACTCCGTTGATTTTGCACCCAGATTGTTCAATGGTTATATATACATTTCAGATACTTTGTAATACATTATTATGTCATTTTTTTTCAATTTTAAATCTAAATGTATAAAGGTTTTGTCCTTGTACGTTAACAAGCTGGAAGAGCTTTTCTGAAAAATCGCATTCACCAAAAAATTAACGTAAAGCCATACTGCGTGTTATCCGAGGTCAACATGGCGCCAAAATGACGTCATGCTATACAGCTATTGTCCGGCCGTGTTCTACCGTCCGACCAACACTGAATTAATTGCGAGCCATATCATACAATATGTCAATATTCATCATATGATTGACTGTTCAATGGTTGATCATATGAACGATAATTATGTTGGTTTTCCATGAATGTAAGATGGAACTATGTGATATATAGGTACATGTACTTCACTCTTACACAGAGTCTTTTTATTTTTTGCTTGGCGGGAAACAAAGAAGCTCAACGTTTTCCCGTTCTGTACAGTGTGTAGTTATACCAGAGGTGTATTATGACACGGACTTAGATAGCAAGTCCGTGATTATGATAATATCAAAAACATATCTTCTGATGTCGCGTACTTAAAGGGGCATCCCGCGAAAGCCTAAATGCCTGTTCTTGAATATACATGGCGTCTGCACTACTAATTATACTTTTCTGTTATTCCCAAATTCAAAAGTCCACTCAAAATGTCTATAATGACCACTTGCAAAATCGTATTCCTCGGGAAAGCCCAGATAAAAATAGCGGGGATGACGCAACGTGACAGGTGTGCCGCAAGTTTCCTGCTCAGTTTGACGGAAGGGGCCATACGGGAGGGGACGCGTAATGTATACGGCTGATGAAACAGAGACAAAGTCCGTGTATAAACTTATTGAATCACATTCACATTGAAATTAGACATCAATTGCACACATACCGATATTCAAATGAAAAATAATTGTCGGCATATCGGCACCATATATCGATCGACACCAGGAATTATCTATATTATATTTACCTGACCGAGACCGACATGGGTACGGAATACGGCCATGGTACAAACCTTAATTTATGTAAAAGGTAATATTCACGAACCAACTTTTCAGATGATTTCATAAAATGTATGTAGCATGCATTGAAAAGTTTGAAAATAAAATGACATGAAATGTTTGCGATTTTTTTTACAACTCAATGTCTTGAGGATTTTTTTTTCAGACTATATATACAAAGTATATTCATATTCATTTAAAATCTATCCAACTTTCAGCGTCTTCACACGTTAACACGTATCACGGAATGCGAATGTTTAAGTCCACACACTCATATAACGACACACTATAAGCATGACTACATGTATATCAGATTTGGAACTGTTGAAACACTTATAACTACACCACGTTATGAATATGTTATGATAATTCCGCTTTCTTTTAACATCTTTTTTGTCGTCTTGTAAAGGAACGGTGACTTTAAAAAAAAAAAAAAAAAACCTGCAGGAATGGAATATACATATAAGTATATGTTGTATAACTTTGGGTTTTTTAAAAAAAAATTTCCAGTTATGTATATATTTTCGTATCAAATTCAATACCGGGGTCGCAACCCAATGATATTTGTACCTTCACTAATTTATAGATTAAGTATGAATATCACTTTTTTTACGCGTGAAAACAAATTTTTATATTCCTTTTGTCCAAATTGAAGCCGTATGTACCTCGGTCGCACGTCCTGTTTTACAAAGTAATCAAACGACTTTTTTCTGTTATGGTATATATAGTATTTGAAAATGTCTTTCTATCCAGCAATATAATTAAATCATACTGTTTTACTGGAACATAAGATTTTATAATAAGAATATTATAAAACAAACTTTTAAGTTTAATATTACACACGCATTTTATGCAACAGAAGACTGAAACAGTTTCCCCTTGGGTAGCCTCAAAACCAAATCAAAGCTTTATTTGTGCATGTTACCGTTATACAGAAGAAATATGTAACATACACACAATAGAGCAGGTAGTTTCTCCTTTAAATACTTACCATCTCTCAATATGATTCCGTAACGCAGTCTTGTGTCATATTTTGACCATTCGGCAAACTTTTCGCTTAGTAGTTAGGCCTTATCGTAGCTATAGTGTAACGGTAATAACAGATAGAGTGTTTACAATGGAAACGGCGCTCGCTGCGCATGCGTTGGTGGGTAGAAATCCCAAATCAGAACGTCTGGCCAGACGTTTTGGAATTTCCACTAGTTATTTTGAAATTATTCATTTTATGAATACATGTCAGCGGAATCCGATCGTCGTAGTCCATAATAATACCCACTCGATATGTGTATGTAATATTTTGAAAAAAAAAATACGAAAAAAGATTACTTTCGCGGGATGCCCCTTTAATTCAGTATTTTAAAAGATATTTTGAGAAGACGCTCGTAACGCTTTTAGAGAGACTTCTATCTGGGGTTGTTGTGGAAACTCAACCCCCTCCCCCACCCCCGAATGTGTCATAGCAAAACGTCTCAGTAAGCACCACGTGAGAAGAGCATGCTAGTTTAATTCTTTGATGTACACCAACAGAATCGCGTGGTCGCGTAACGGTAAAAGTTAGAAGCAGTTCATCTGTAACTTTCAAAAGATAATAGTCAGCTGATTGATTTGTCACTTTTTTTTCTCTGCTCCAGTCAAATTGCTAGTTGGGTGCCTTCAATTTTTCTATGACATAGGCTATTAGGTGTGCAGAGAGCGATATATATACTCCCGTCGATAATGAGCTGATTCTGGGATATATATAGATCGACCGAGGATATATCGGTCACCAGCTGCAGGTACATGTAGCACATCGTCTAGAGTTTAGAAGGTCTAAGGTTCGAATGTTTGTATGGCTGTGTTTTTTTCTGCTTGATACCTATGTCATGATTAACGTTGATGAAAAAAATATTTTGATGGAAAAAAAACGTCTTGATCAACCTATTTATAATTTCACGACCAAAAAAAAGATAAAATACTTCGTCTGTGGTAAGCTTGATTTAGAAACAACGAGACAGAGCAATAGGCCTACATTTAACAAGTTATAGCAGAGCTAAGGTCAAATTACGTTCCACAAATATTCTAAAAAATATGTGTTCCGTAAAATCGATCTAACCGATTTTTTTTTCGTCTGCTTCAATCGTTCGTTTGACAACCATCCGTCCTGGAACAAGTCTCCAATGAAGAAGAAAAAAGCGGAAATGTAAGATGTTTACGGCATTTGTGATTATCGACAGGAACCCAATAATCAACGAGAAGTTCAAATAATTGTTTCTGTAACCGCTAGAACCGATCGATGCATGCATAAGATTCAGAGTCATGCTCGTGATTTATGAATGGAGTCGTGCTTAGACCGATTTCTCGACAACCTTGGCCTATTTTGTGGTATAACCATTCATGTCTAGGCTAACTAGTCAACAGCACACGACATTCTCATGAAAAATGTTGCTTGGTCCAGTTATTGGACATGCAGCACTGGTAATAAAATACGAAGGGGCCAGTACTGCAGTAGCCAATGGCCACTAAAACTTGTCTGGGCCCCTAGGCCTTTTTTTTGGAATTTTACCATTTAGGCCTACAGCTAATTCTCTTCCAAAATGAGCTTGGCCCCCAACTCAAAACAGTGAATTTTAATCCTGTAGCGTAATTAGTGAATGTCTTGAAACTATCAGATTCAGAAAATAAAAACCAAAGCAAGTTATTGAACTACAATGTAATTTGAAGCATTTTGAACCCCCCCCCCCCCCCCCACACTTACTTTTTTAATAGATCGGTCATATTACTTTTTTTTGACTTTCCAAATTTATATATATCATTTCCAAATTCTGGCCCGACACCATATGCACACCTATAGCTATCTGTCAAAATGTCTATAGTCTGGGGTCTGGGCCATAGAAAAGTTAAAACACTGGCTTAGCTATATATAGCTAACATAAGCTGACTAATGCAACTGTAAATCTGTGATACATATAAATATATTATTGTCCTATCAGAGACCCATAAAGCATAGATGCATTATATTTGTCTTGCCCTATCAATACTGATTAAATGTTCAATATATCCCTATCAATACTGATAAAATGTTCAATATATATTTAAATATACGGTATTGCAAATAACTGTTATAAAAATTAAGATAGATAAATTTAAAAAACAAAATGTCACAATCTTATAATAAATCAGGTTTAACAACATGGAATTTAAATCTTCAGAATAACATGTATGAGGTGCATAAATATAGGTATAATACAAACTGAATTTTACATCTTTAATTACCCGTATTGAATGCTTTAGAAATTAGAAGGAATGTACTAAATTGTAAAAGATATGCATTGAATTTGATTGTGCCTTACAAACCTCAGCTGTACATGTAGGAATTTAAAGTTCAGCATTAGTAGTAGTAGGGCTGGAGAGCCAAGGGTCGCATGTTAGAGCCCCAGTGAAGGCACTAATCAAACTTGTGCCATTGACCCTCCCTGTTCAAGATAGAGGGTTAAGAGAATCCTTGGTGGGAGTCAAATAACTTAGGTTGGTGTTTAGAACAAAGGACGGAATAGCTGTGTAAAACATGTACATTGATTACATCTTTTTGTTGTAATTTGCCTTTCAAGCTTTAGCTTAAGGAAAATTTGCTTTAGCTCAGCTGTGGAGCATTTGCCTGTTGTATGGAGAGCCAATGGGCGCGGGTTCGAGCCCCATCTATTGCACTAGTACTTCCTGGTCCTATATAACACTATTATCTAACATTTAAATTAAACCAAACCAATTGTAAAAATATTATTCTAAAACAATGAGTTGTCCAGGTGGTGTATATTGGGCATAATTTCCAGTTACTTTATTTTTTTTAATATTCTGTTTTATTTTTTTTTTAATTAGCCTCTAATTATTGTAATCCTAATATTTCATTTCTTTGTAGTCAAAGGCTCTAGAAGTAGTTTAAGCAAAAGTTACATTGTTAAAAACTTCCAAAGATAGAAATTGTCAAACACTGATCGATATTATGAGATTTAAGGATTTAAGCAGACAGTGCTGTAAAACAGCTTTGTACCAAAGTGTATCAAGGTAATACATGTACACACAATCGCTGATCTACCTGTCTCTACATCAAACATTACACCCCCATAACATTGTCCTTACCTATCTACCCTATACATTGACTGTTATTTTCTGTTTCTAAAGTGAAGTAATTTTCTACCTGGTGGATTTTTTTTGTTATGGTGAGTTGAAGAAAGAGGTCAATTGGCTTTTGGTAGCTATCCTAGCCGCCATGATCAATACTTATTTATCTGTTTCTTAGTGCATAGTTCATTACCGGCGTGCCACCCGAAGTCTTTATAGGTAATGGGGAAAGGCCATTATCTCGTGTGGTACTAAAGCCATAATGGTGTGTTCATTCAAATCAGTCTTTTCGTCAATACAGGTAATATACTAGATCTTTGTCTGTATGTTCTTACAATGTGTTTTAAACCTCCAGGTAAAAATGTTCTCCTTATAATTCAATTCCAGATATGACACCCCGAGTACTGGGCGTTATATCTATAACTGCTGGGATAAGAATGAACATATGATGTTTTATTCATTGAAATGTCTATGAGTTGTAAACTATTTATTTAGTATTTAATAACCTGAGTGGCCCGTCCCTTTAGTTTCTATTGAAGAAGGTCAGTGCCATATTCTACGCTGCTACATAAACAGTGGCATCACCTAGCACTCCGCCCTGTTGTAATTAACACCGCCACAACACAAAGTATAATTGGAGGAAATACTAAACCTCCGCCTTTTGTAATCAGTGGAGATAATGCTTCATATAATTACAGCAAAATTGGATATATGATATTTTTGTGGAAGAATGCATTTGTGTATCCCTGTGCATAGCGTGTTCTTGACACAGTGTTTAAAGTGATAATTATAAAATGGACTAGTTGATGTAGTATCGTCAAGCGCTCAAGATACTTATAACGTGAGATTGCAACTACATTGTACATGTAACACTGGTAATATTGAATAAAGCTGGCTTGCTGAACACAAAGAAATGTGTACGTTAGTGCAGTGTTTATTCCTAGTACAATACCTGTGTGGTATACAGTACCTGTAAGGATGGAGGAGTGTCCAGTCGTGTTAATGATTACATATTTAGTCTGACTCTGTTTGGAGGTACGTAGTACGTGCTATTTAACTTGTATTAGAAGGATACTCTGGCAAGTGAATCATCCATAGTCATCTCTAGAGAACTATTAAGGCCACAATTGTCATCAATAGTAACGGCGTGTTTAGCGGGTTTGTCATTGATTCTATCAGCAAGGATTGATAACAGCTGATAATGACACAACACAGGATGGACAAGGGGGAGACCGTGACAGACCTATATCCAGTAAACGGCGATTATGCAAAACCATGGTCATTCCCTTTTTGTTTAGTGTTTTCTTCTTGATAAATTCAAAAAAAATCTTTATTGCTGTGTTTTACCTTCCTCAGAACAAATATTATGATGATGAATTGAACCTGTTTGGAAGGATATATTCTATCTATAACATGTATTACCGGCGATAAGAAGTGTAAACAAACAAATTGGATGCACTTGTGGATTGACATTTTCTAAAAAAGGACCTTGTGTACCTGTGATCACATTTACATGGGGAACGATTTAAAGGTCAACAAATTTGGATACACATGTTTGTGGAAGTGCACGTACGGTGTGTGACAAATTGTATGGAATTCGGGATATGCTGTTATGATGGAATATACATGCTCTATACTGGATGGAGATAGTTTAACATGGTGATTATTCAGTAACTCTCGTGTTTAAATTTTAATGTGTGGAAACTGCAATCAATGAATCCATTCAAACAAAATAACAAGAGGAAAAGGTATGTATACAGCTCACTAAGATACATCAAGCTAATTTAAAAGTCAGATTTATTCAATTTATAACTGTTCAAGATACAGCAGTTTGTGTTTGATTTTAGGGACAAATGTTCAAGATACAGCTGTGTGTGTATTTGCTGTTAATCAGCACTCATACGGTGCATAAGATATTATCTGAAGAGGTTGATGTTTGAAAACTTTAACAAAACATAGGGGGTTTAACTGATAGATTATTGTGGGTGTAATTCAGTGTTTTAAATTCATACAGTGATGTGGTTCACCTTATAATTTCTTTAAAATCCCACCTACCAGTGTCTACTGTATATATTATGTCTATAGAAAACACCTTTTATATAATATGAAATGAGCTTGCAGGGAGTGGAGTAGACAATGAATTTATACATTTTGTAATAGCGCCTAGCTCAAATATTATACACCAGTCGAACACTCTTGGTTATACACTTGCTTATAAATATATTCAAGAATGAACTTTTGGAGAAAAAAAAGCCAATTAGGACCATGAAGGAAACAAAATATTTTGAGTTAATGGTAAAATCTAGCTATCATTTATAAACATGTACCTTGGTACAGAATGTCATTATTAATATTGACGCAGATAATAATAAACTTTTATGTGAAGTTGGGTGAAAGTTTTCCAGTGAATTGTTGGAGTCATAATATTATCTTCATAATGCATCTAATCATGTGGACAGTATTGACACACAAGTTTGTATACTATTATATAGTAGATTATTATGCATGGTATTGATAATTATGCATAAAATGTTATCAAGTTTCTTCAGGTGAATTACCCTGACCAACCTTCAGGTAACTTCTTCTCATTAGGCCATAAGGCCCAGAATACATTAGGAATGTAGCATGCTGGAATGAAGGGCTACCAAGTTTATTCAAATGAATGAACTTGACCCACTTTCAAGGTCACATGAGTGGAATCAACAAGCAAGTTCTTCTAACTACCTGTAACTAAAAGTCTCAGGGTACTGATATTGGTCCTATAGCATGCTGGGTTGAAAGACTACCAAGTTTGTTCAAATGAATGACCTTGGTGACAGACGTCAAATATTGCCAAGCTATCAGAACAATTTCTTCTCAACCAAAAGCAGGTGAGAGATTCAGAGTCCATTGGCCTGTTAATTGCCCCTTTTCCCAATTGAAATTGTTTCATATTTAAACCAAATTCCCAAAATTTGCAGCCTACTCTCGGAAAAATCTTCCCCAATTCACTAATTTTCTTCCCAAAATAAGACCAAAAGGCCCCTTCCCGAACCAGTGAGAAAAAGCGCTGGTACTCCTGGTATTCCTTTGAGGGAGGGAAGGGTGAGGGTATAGAGATTTCATGTTAAAATACCATGATATCGGAGAGGAATGAGTATTTAAAATCATGTTGTGGAGTAGGGTTGGGGCCTCTTGGGGATGTTAAAGAGTGTGGTGTTACTAAGAAGGGGAAGGTTTCATGTAAGACAATATGAAATTGTAGGGTAGGTTTGGGGCCTCTTGGGGATGTTAAAGAGTATGGCGTCACCAAGAAGGGGAAGGTTTCATGTAAGACAATATGATATTGTAGGGTAGGGTTGGGGCCTCTTGGAGATGTTTAAAGAGTATGGTGTCACCAAGAAGGGGGAGGTTTCATGTAAGACAATATGATATTGTAGAGTAGGTTTGGGGCCTCTTGGGGCTGTTAAACAGTGTGGCGTTACTTAGAAGAAGGAGGTTTCATGTAAGACAATATGATATTGTAGGGTAGGGTTGGGGCCTCTTGGGGCTTGCTAAATGAACATGATGTGTATTATACTTTGGTGGAGTCGGTTAAAGTGGGGATTTTATGTTAAAAGAAAAAGACAACGAAGTAAAGTTTTGTATTTCACTACAAGCCCAGAAGACCTGATGTTTATAGATATTTTATTGCCACTTATTTCCAAATACAAATAGATTTCTTCCTAAATATGACATGTTATGCAATGTGGGTATGGATTTAAAATAAGTCTGTTGCTGGTAGTATACAGGCCCAATAGACCTCATGTTTAGACAGTACGTTAATATATGTTGTAGAAGTATCTTGCCCCTGCTGGGTGAAGATTTATGTGATAGATAAATGTTTAATTTATATTAAGGTAGTTTGGTATTTACTGTTAAAAGGTTTATCTGGTGTTTAATCTTAAGATATCTTTAAAGAAATTCAATTTGATTAGAAATCTATAAGTCATGCGAAGGATTTTATTTCATAAGTGTTTTAGATTTATTTAGCAGTTAGCGATTACTAAATGGATATTTTAGAGGTTAGACACTATACTACACCATCAAACCTGTAGTTGAGCCAGTACTTATCTTGTGTTGGTAGAATGCATGAATGCCCAGCTAAAATAGCTAGATATTTAATGGAAATAATTAAATAATTTTGTGTCTCAAAATAGTCAATTTGTCATCCGAATGTTTATAAGATATTAATCAGATCTAGATTTTTTTCATCTCTTCTCCAGTATTTGTACATTTGAAACCAGCTATAACCACGGAATTAGATTCTATCTAAGTCTGTGCTATAAACATTCTATACAAATCTGGTTTCATACACAGCATTTCTTGTAAATTTTCCAAGAAAATGCCTAGTTGAAATAAAAAGTTAGATATTAAGTGAAAATCATTGAATAATTTTGTCACGCAAAAATTTTCATCTGAATGTAAAATATTGATCAGGTCTGTAGTTGAGCCAGTACTTATCTTGTGTTGGTAGAATGCATGAATGCCCAGCTAAAATAGCTAGATATTTAATGGAAATAATTAAATAATTTTGTGTCTCAAAATAGTCAATTTGTCATCCGAATGTTTATAAGATATTAATCAGATCTAGATTTTTTTCATCTCTTCTCCAGTATTTGTACATTTGAAACCAGCTATAACCACGGAATTAGATTCTATCTAAGTCTGTGCTATAAACATTCTATACAAATCTGGTTTCATACACAGCATTTCTTGTAAATTTTCCAAGAAAATGCCTAGTTGAAATAAAAAGTTAGATATTAAGTGAAAATCATTGAATAATTTTGTCACGCAAAAATTTTCATCTGAATGTAAAATATTGATCAGGTCTAGATTTTGTGGGTCTCTCAGTTGAAGTTCTCTGAACCCAGCTATAACCATGAATGTTCAATACAAATATGGTTTTATACACAAAAGTTCTTGTAAATTTTCAAAGAAAATGCAAGTCTAGAATTTCTCATACCAAAGGTAATTTAACCCCAGGCTTGTAATCAAATATGTTCCCCTGACCAAACCAGTCTCTCTTTAGGATATAAACTTTTATTTATTTTATGACAATTATGAAACAAGTTCTCTAACTTATATTAATCACTCTTGTTGGCCCGGACGTAAGGATGTGAGGGGTCTGATTGTGGGAGGAAACCAGAGTATCCAGAGAAAACCCAAGAAGTCGGGCAGGTGACCCATACCTTTTTACGTCTGGTCAGGGAATCAAACTTCGGCCGCTTTTTGTGAAAAGCAAGTGTGCTATCCACTGCACCACCCGACCACCCGTCTCTCTTTATAGTGAATGCCCCATATATATAAATCATTGCTTCATCTAAATTATGAAAACATTCTGGTCAACACTGGATGTAGAAACTCGGGGTACAGAGATTTTGAACATTTTTTGACTCGGGGTACAGGTTCCTCTCCGACAAGGCTTATAGCTCTATTACCATTGAAAACACATTTGAACACTTCCAATTCAAAAGAGAGGTTGGACTAGTTCATTGTGGAATTTCAGGGTGAATTGGTTCAAGTAAAGGGTATATATAAGTAAACAGTAAACACCAGGGCTTTATCAGGGGGTTTTGGGATCAGACCCTGAGATCAAATTGGGAAAAATTGATTGACATAACAGCTATTTGGGAAATTTTGACAAACACTATTATAACAACTAAATACATTATTTCTTTTCTAAATTACTATTTAAAGCACTGTACTGACATGTCATTTTCGGCCCATCTTTCTTGTTTCTTATTAAACTTAATGTCACAAGAAGCTCCTCAAGAATGTAAATCAACCAAATGTTTTTCAAGTGTCTGAATTGGGAATTTTTAAGAGGAAATATAGGAAAGATCACACCTTTTTTCATTGGGAATGGGTCCGTTTACGGACCTAAAAAGAGGTTTGATAAAGCCCTGAACACTGTCTTGTGATGTAAGCTGGTATCATGCATTCTGCTGTTTCACTTTCCATATCCCATAAGCTTTAATTATTAACTCATTCACCCCTGCAGTTCCATAATGAGCTCTTCCAGCCTTTGAATTGGATGAGTTTAAATGTGTCTTCAGGGGTAAATGAGTATGCCACATGACACTCTGATCTTTACAGTTGACCTCTCCTAGAAGTGGTCTCTTTGCTTTCATATGTAGCGGATCTAGACCAGGTCGATTGTCGGCGACCAGATAGCACAATTGGTTGAGCATCCGTCTAGAGTTTGGAAGGTCCCGGGTTTGAACCCTGGTCTGGCCGTGTATTTTTCCTCTCCTGTTACACATATATCCTCTTTTGTTGTTATTCTGTTAGCTTCACCTGGTAGACCACATTAATCAAACTCTTCTTGTATTTCCTGGTAAAATCTCCACTAGGTAGTCTCCTGTAGAACAACTTCCTGCTGACATGATAATTTATCTGCAACTCTCAATGTCTCGTCCAACATCCCCTACACTAGTCTCCTGCCATATTATCAACTATCTTGTACTGTATATGTACCTATTGGGTCCGTCCGTCCGTCTGGCCGTCGTCTGTCAACATTTGCTTCAAATGGCTACTAGTCAAAAAGTCCTGATTGGATTTTGACCAAATTTGGTCAGAAACATCCTTTGGGGAAGGTGAACAGATTTTGCGTTAATGGCGACTGACCCTCAAGGGACCAGAGGGGTGGGGCACAATACTAGAAATAGAGGTAATTGCATTAAATCGCTACTAGTCATAAATTTATGAATGTATTTGAACAGAATTTGGTCAAAAACATCCTTTTGATGTATCCAGGTGAGCGATCTTGTTCTGCAGGTACAGTGTACTCTCATTTCCTCTTATTTATATTCAGCCCCCCCATCCCCCGCCATGTGCTGCCATATGCATCCTGAGTGATCAATATTAAAGTTGATAAAGATTGATTCCCAGTTGTAAGATAAATGTAGTTTTAATGTCTCCATGTAGAGCCCTGATTTCCTGTTTATATATACCCAGTCTCCTTGTGTTCTTTCCTCAAGTACCATCAGTTAGACCCCCTTCTGTTGTTGTGATAAGCCCTGTTTTGTATGAAGTGGTGATAGTCAGATAAGGGGGTTGTTTTGGACACAGGAAGACCCCATACCCATTTGTTACATACACACGTTCGTATCACTTATGATATCGGGAAGAATTTAATTTGGGCTTTTGACTGTTTGATGAATTGTTATTAACTTAATGGTCAAATTAATACCTGTTGTCCATAGTCACATACTATATACATATACGATAAGATACGACATGCTTTGTTTGAGTGGTTTTACGTCCCCTTCACTACCTTGTGTGGTTATCTGGCTGATGAATGGGTATGATATTGTTTGGTTTGTTAATTGTATTTTTGTAACAATGTCAGGGGTTAGGTGTGTTGAGTTGTCTGTTTGTCTTTCTGTGGACATCTGTATGTCCATACTGACTTCTCCAAAAGTATGTTATACAAATCTTTGCAATCAAGGAAAGTTAAAGCCTTTTTTTTTGTTATACCTGTGAACAAGGAAAAGTGATAAAGATTGTGCTATCGCTGGGGATCGAATCCGCGACCCTTGGCTCTCCATTCCGATGCTCTACCAACTGAGCTAAAGGGAAAATCCCTTCAGCTCACTCTTGTAAGGCAATCTAATCAATACACATCTTTTACACTATCCCCCCCCCCCCCCAGGTCCTCTGACTCCACGCCACGGCTAATCTCCTTCCTTGAAATGGGGAGGGTCATCGTCACCAGTTTGTAATAGGAATGAGGAAAAGTGATTAAGATAGTGCGGTCACTGGGCTCGAACCTGCGGCCCTTGGCTCTCCAGCCGGATGCTCAACTGACTGAGTTAAAGGGAAATTCAATACAGCTCACGCTTGTAAGGGAACCTGATCAATACACATTTTTTACACCTGCATATTGTTTCCATTAATATTTATTGCCCTTTGATTTACTTAAATGACTGAAATATGAAAGAAAGCATGACCACATTTTTGTTATCATGTAAACTTGTGCATTTGATGGTAAATCTAAATCTTCTTCTGACATCAGGATGAATATGTCTCCAAGTACTGATATCTCAGTTCAGGAGTGTCAGCCAGCAGATTTATTTTGACGTGCGAAGTCGATGATAATCGCTGTGGAGACACTCAGGCTTGGGACAAATGTGACAAAGATTAATTTGAACTTGTCAAACTGTTACACACAAGTGTCTGAGGTCATTATTGTTCTGATGCCTCCACCAGAGATCCAACCTGGGAAATCTTAACTTACCACTAACTTACCACTTAGTCACCCGTCAGAATGTCTAATCAAAGAGCTGAAAAAAAATTCTTAATCTTATATCGCCAAGTTATATAAGGAATCTGTTTATATTTCACATGGAGATACATACATACACTATTGCAACAACAGTATACGTAAAACCCCACTTACTTGAACCCGGTTAACTTGAAAACCCTTCATTTGTTGAACAGTTCATTTGGTCCTGACCGAGTTTATACTGTATATTCAACCAACCTCGGATTTCTCCAATACCCATGAATTCCTCAAACTATTGATCAGGTCCCCACGAGTTTGAGTAAGTGGGGTTTTACTGTACCTGTAGGATTTGCTCCTGGCTCTGGTAGGATCCAACAAAGAGATACAAATTTTGACAAGTCAAAATTGCTCTTTACACTGTTGCAAAAATTTATAGTTACACTATTGCAACTACGTGTAGGATTTGCTCCTGTTGATGTGGTCCAACAGGACTCGTCATAGAACATTATTGAGATTCCCAACCCATCACAGTATACTACATGTATAATACCTGTTTAACCCGGAAGTCACTGGGACCAAAATTCGGATCCAATGATTGGTTTACACAGGTTCCTGGTTTGTGAAGGTACGATATATTATAAGTTCAGTGGGAAATAGTGGGACCAAACATTTGGGCTGGAATAAACAGAGAGTCAGATTAGACAGGGGTCTGTTTGGACAAGTTTTACTGTATATAAAACTGTTAAGTGTAAGGAACAAATAATACACAATAATCTTTTATAATGTCTTTGTTGCCTTGCAGTGTCTAAGGGATTTTTCTCATTATAACAGTTTCTATTTCTTAAATAATAATATAGCATTCATCAGGTTTTTGATAAAAAAAAAATTCCACGTGAGCTATTTAATTAAGGCCGCATGTTGGCCTCCTGTTGTATTTATGGAGAGGTCATTGTCTGGTCAGATGAGTTGACAGGTTATTGACTCGTCATGAAGCATCAGATTCTTTCAGACAGTAATTTGGTCATTGTGTGTTTATAGTGGTTACAAATTGTATTGTCTGTACAGTATGTACTGTAGCTGTTGTGTGTGACAAGGCCTGACATCCTAAACACAGGAATTGTACTCTGTATTCTACTGTGTATGAAAAGGTTTTCATCACCCTGGACAACAGTGGTTAACAATATAGATCTGTGCAGAATCAGATTATTTAATAAAGCTTCCATCTTCCACTTATTATACTCCCCACTTAGTAAGGGGAGGTATATGATGTAGTAATCACATTGTCTGTGCATCCTGCCCAGTGTGTGTGCATTCAGACCTTGTGTACAACATATTTTTAAAAAAAACCTGGTCAGATTTTGTTCATATCCACATATTTCATCAAATTTGACCATCTAAGTGACCCTGGAGCTTATATAAAACACTTTGAATTCAATCCATTCTCCTGGATAAATGATACTGCTGGTTTTGTATAGATTCTCCAGGATAAATGATACTGCTGGTTTTGTATACAGATTCTCCAATGTAAATGATACTGCTGGTTTTGTATACAGATTCTCCAGTATAAATGATACTGCTGGTTTTGTATAGATTCGCCAATATAATTGATACTGCTGGTTTTGTATACAGATTCTCCAGGATAAATGATACTGCTGGTTTTGTATACAGATTCTCCAATATAAATGATACTGTTGGTTTTGTATACAGATTCTACAGGATAATTGATACTGCTGGTTTTGTATACAGATTCTACAGGATAATTGATACTGCTGGTTTTGTATACAGATTCTACAGGATAATTGATACTGCTGGTTTTGTATAGTTTCTCCAGGATAAATAATACTGTTGGTTTTGTATACAGATTTCCCAATATAAATGATACTACTGGTTTTATATTGTAATATTTTTTTAACAACTTAAAGGCCAACTATAAGTAACTTTCGGTAAAACTTGAAGCGAAACTGATATCAGTAATATTCAAGATGAATTCTTTCGCGGTTACCAGTACAGCAGCAGTTGAAACACGCTATTTGTAAACACGCGTCCATTTCGAACCGTCTTCTACCTTCGGTTTGTTGTTGAAGTGGGCCCCACCTGAATAATTTTCAGTTCTTTGGATTTTTTTGTCACGAGTTTCTTGTTAATTACCGCTCAGGTTTACTTCATTTTAGGCTTATTTATGCATTGTTAACAACTGTATTTTTTTCAGAAGTTTTCAGAATGACGAAAATTTCCCTGAAGTTACGTATATAGGGCCTTTAATTTACTAGTACAAAAAAACTTAATGTTTGTGTGTTTGACATCAGCAGGGCATATGTTATCCCAGCTGCTGTCCAAGCAACAATGGATCTCAACTTCCTGCGTCTTTGTGTAAAGGACGAACAACAAAGGTACAATCTGCTTTCGTCTTCAAGACTAATACAGGCATGTACATTATGAATATTGCATGTGTGATTGATCCTCTTGTCTTAGGACAACACAATTAATAAACTCAACTTTGATTTGCCTTAAACTAACATGCCAATATTTACTACAATAATTGATATGAGATGAAAAAATTGTTTTGTGCTAATGTTGTAAATTAGCTTCATAAAGTTTTTACAACCCAAATGCTTTAAATTTCTAAAAAATTAATATATGCGAGTGCTTTTGTTGAAACCTAGCAGTTCAAATATGTATATATCATTTACCCTAAAGCCTACATTGACATATATTTTCCTCTCAACAATATATTGCTGGCAATTAATAACTAAACAATACAAAAGCTGGTTTAAGAGACCAAGATAGACATGGCAATATATTGTCACTGCTTAGATACATGTACCTACGAATTCATATACAGTACATATTCTGTTACCGTTATGCAGTGTTATGCTGTGACCCTTACATTTGTTGCATGGATACATATATTCAAGGTAATTAGGGCCATGCAATGGGTATGTAGTTGCCCTATGATAATCGGGTTGTCTGTCTATCAACCTGTCTGTCTGTTGTCTGTCATCAGGTTGTCCGTCTGTCCAAACATGCAGGTTCCTCTTGGTCCCTAAAGTTGTGCATTATTGAATTTTCAAGCTGATCAGAAAGACAATATGGCTGACAGGGGCCATCTTCGATTTTGACAGTAGTAGTTAAGGTGTCAGCTGATCAAACCTCCAGGTCATCAAGT
The DNA here is from genome assembly GCA_947623455.1 of Mimachlamys varia. Classification (NCBI taxonomy): domain Eukaryota; kingdom Metazoa; phylum Mollusca; class Bivalvia; order Pectinida; family Pectinidae; genus Mimachlamys; species Mimachlamys varia. The sequence continues at coordinate 34,513,710 of OX392540.1, forward strand.
CAAAGCTCAAGGTCAAATTTTACATTCATTAACTGTTTAACATTTTGTTATGGCATGATAAAGCAAAGTCAGTCATCAGAATCAAGCTAGAAATCAACTGACAAAAATTGCCAATAACTCGAAGCTCGAGGTAAAATCTTGCATTTATTACTGTTTTACATTTTGTTATGACATGATGAAGCAAAGTTGGTCAGAATCAAACAAGTGATCACCTGGTAAAGCCTGAAGATCGCCAGGTCAAATTTACAGTTTAATATTTTATGACATTACAATGTTGGTCAGAATCAAACAAGGTTTGAAGTGACCAAACCTCAGTGTCATTGGCTCAAAGGTCAAAGTATAATTTTTCATTTATTAAATGAAAATTGAGTTTGTCAAAATAAAGCAAAATGTCAATTGACCAGACCTCAAAGTTAGCAGATCAAAGTTTATGGAGTTAGGTCAGTATCAAACAAACTGTCAACGGGATCAAAGGACATATCTCTTTACTGCTAAACTTTTAGGGTAATATACATAGCCTATCTCTTCCTGATGAGTCAGTATTCTAGTTACATTGGTGCAGTCTGGGACATTAACATTTTCAAGCACTAGTCCAGATAAGCAAAATACAGTGTTTATTGTAACAAATATACTGAAAAAGGACTTATCAATAGTCTGAACCAAAAGTTACTCATGGACATATAGGACTAGTGACTAAAGTCGCAGACTGTTGGTGTATAATATTCTTTTTTTTTTCAATTTTATTTTACTACTGTTTGTACGTATCGCAAAAACTTACGTCATTATTTCACAGATTCATAGCCAATAATAATTGAAATTGTAAGATTATTTATTTTCAATGAGACCCAAGTTATTTCATCTAACAAAGTTATATGTACGTGACTGTTTTATATAGACTTTTTCCTACATTGAACTATATGTTTCTCTGTTGCAGACAAATGAACATAAAGAAGATGAGGTACTTTATATAAGTATCTGCTAATAACTGAATAATGTTACTGATATTCAACTTCTAACAATAATTCTTCAAATAGGTTTCCATAAAAATTTGCAAAATAATGAGTCCACGAAGTCAAAGTGCTATTGTGCTGGGAACGAATTCTTTGTTCTTTAGGACTCAATAAACGTGGGCGGAGCTTGCAAATTTCATGCTATTGCATTTATTGATTTGAACCATTCCCACGTTTATTAGTTTTGAAATGAAATCTGTGTCCGAAGATTTGACTATAATGAACAAAATAGTTACGAAATTTCACAGAAAGATACTGTAAATATAAAGATAATCATATAGGTTAGCGGGGGTTAACTACAATGGAAAACGGGTTTTCCCCGTTTTCCATTGTAGTTATCCCCGGATAACCTAAACAAAATAGAAAGTTTTTCCTTTAATTAAATAAACACTTAAATAAAATCTAAAATGTACTGGACAAGTAGAGATATAGATAATTCACAATCACTTTTGAATTGTCTGATACATGCATTTCAATGACGATAATTTTTGTGTCGCCTGAAAAGGCAACATATAGGTATTACCATGTCAGCGTCATCGCTGTTGTCGTCGTCGTCCGCACAATGTTCCAGTGCTTCATACAGTGCTTCCTTATCAAAAGTGCTTGCTTGGGATCGCTTTTTAGGGTCAAAGGTCAAGGTCACTGTTACTATAGATAGAAAATCAGTTTCTGTGGAATAATTCAAGCTTCCTTGGGCCAATCAAACTCACACTTCATACAGTGCTTCCTTACCAAACATGCTTGCTTGGGATCACTTTTCAGGGTCAAAGGTCACTGTTACTATAAATAGATTTAGAAAATCAGTTTCCATGCAATAATTCAAGTTCCCTTAGGCCAATCAAACTCAAACTTAATACAGTGCTCCCTTACCAAAAGTGCTTGCTTGGAATTGCTTTTCAGATTCAAAGGTCAAAGTTCAAGGTCACTTACTATAAATAGAAAATCAGTTTTCTTGCGAATAACTTGATTTCCTTTAGGCCAATAAAACTCAAACTTCATACAGTGCTTCCTTACCAAAAGTGCTTGCATGAGATTCCTCTTTAGATTTGCAGGTAAAAGGTCAAAATCTGTCTCCAGTTTCCTTTGGACCAATCAACCCAAAACTTTATATAGTGCTAACTGTTATGAAAAGTCTTGAATAAGCATTAAACATTTATCATAACAGGTAAAAAATAGATAAGAAGTCTGTGTCATGAGACACTTATAAACATCATATTAAACTTCAAGTTTATTCATTGGATGGAAATCCATTAGGTAAATCATACAAATTAAGCTTGTAATTAAGATTTAATGAATATCCATAGCTTGTTCCTCAAAAGTCATCTCCCAACTTGCTGCACATGCAGGCCACACATCCACTTCCGTGGAATTCTTGTTCCTGTTTTCTGGTATATTGACAAAAATTGGGTGCTTAATTATGTCTCCCCTTCGTATGAATCACCTAAATCAGATGTGCAGTGCACTGTCATTAAGTCACTGTGACCTTGACCTCTCAAGGTAGGACGTCAAATAAGTGAATTTTTCAATAATTCTTGTCCGGGCGTTAACTTTCATACTATTAAAGATATATTGATAAGACTTTTAGTATGCCTGCATCACCCATAAAAGATGTGCAGTGCAAGCCAAGTTGATGCAATCTGCTGGCCCTTACTGTCTAATTATTAGCTCACCTGGGTACCGTTTCACTAAGCTTCGTAACTTACGAACATTCGTAACTTTTGCGTCAGTCAGATTTACGAATTACTAAGCATTTCACAAAAACTTTGTAACTTACGAAAGTTCGTAAGAGGTCAAGGTCACTGTTGCTATAAATAGAAAATTGGTTTCCGTGTGATAACTTTAGTTTTCTTGTGCCAATCAAACTCAAACTTCATACAGTGTTTCGTTTACAAAAGTGCTCGATTGGAATTGCTTTTCAGGGTCAAAGGTCAAAGGTCAAGGTCACTGTTGCTATAAATAGAAAATCAGTTTCCGTGCGATAACTTGAGTTTCCTTGGGCCAATCAAACTCAAACTTCATACAGTGCTCCCTTAACAAAAGTGCTCACTTGGGATTGTTTTTCAGAGTCAAAGGTCAAAGGTCAAGGTCACTGTTGCTATAAATAGAAAATCAGTTTCCGTGCGATAACTTGAGTTTCCTTTGGCCAATCAAACTCAAACTTCATACAGTGCTTCCTTACCAAAAGTTCTCGCTTGGGATTGCTTTTTAGGGTCAAAGGTCAAGGTCACTGTTGCTATACACTGTAAATAGAAAATCGGTTTCTGTGCAATAACTTGAGTTTCCTTGGGCCAATCAAACTCAAACTTCATACAGTGCTCCCTTAACAAAAGTGCTTGCTTGGGATTGCTTTTTAGGGTCAAAGGTCAAAGGTCAAGGTAACTGTTGCTATAAATAGAAATTCTGTATCCATGCGATAACTTGAGTTTCCTTGGGCCAATCAAACTCAAAATTCTTACAATGCTTCATTACCAAAAGTGCTTGCTTGGGATTGCTTTTCAGGGTCAAAGGTCAAAGGTCAAGGTCACTGTTGCTATTCCACTTTGAACTGATACAATGCATATCCATAGATACCTCCTAAAAACAGGCGACACATCCACTTCCGTGGAATTCTTGTATTATTAGCTCACCTGGCCCGAAGGGCCAAGTGAGCTTATGTGATGGTGCAGCGTCCGTCGTCCGTCTGTCGTCCGTCCGTCGTCCGTCCGTCCGTCCTGCGTCCGTCAACTTTTTCCTTTAAACGACTTCTTCTAAAATACTGAAAGGCCTAGTGACATGAAATTTGGCTGGTAGCTTTCTTGGAAGATGCTGAACAAAGTTTGCGAAAAAAAATCACTTTGACCTAATTTCAAGGTCACAGGGGTCAAAAATGTCAAAACCTTCAAACAACTTCTTCTAAAATACCGTCAGGCATAGAGATCTCATATTTGACTGGTAGCTTCCTTGGAGGAAGCTGAATAAAGTTTGCGAAAAGAAACGACCTTGACCCATATTCAAGGTCACGGTGAGGTTAAATCTATTTTAACCTTTAAACAACTTCTCCTAATTAACCAAAATCCCTAGAAGTATGATATTTGGCTGAAATGTTTCTTGGATAAAGGCCAACAAAGTTTGCGAAAAGAAATGACCTTGACCTATGTTCAAGGTCACAGGGGTCAAATCTGTTAAAACATTCAAACGACTTCTTCTGAAGTACCAAAAGTCCTAGCTATAGAAGCATGATATTTGGCTGAAATGTTCCTTTGATGAAGCCCAACAAAGTTTGCGAAAAGAAATGACCTTGACCTATGTTCAAGGTCACAGGGGTCAAATCTGTTAAAACCTTGAAATGACTTCTTCTGAAGTTACAAAAGTCCTAGAAGCATGATATTTGGCTGACAGGTTCCTTGGATGAAGCCCAACAAAGTTTGTGAAAAGAAGTGACCTTGACTTTCATTCAAGGTCACAGGGGTCAAATCTGTTAAAACCTTTTAACGACTTCTTCTGAAGTACCAAAAGTCCTAGAAGCATGATAATTGGCTGAAATGTTCCTTGGATGAAGCCCGACAAAGTTTGCGAAAAGAAATGACCTTGACTTATATTCAAGGTCACAGGGGTCAAATCTGTTAAAACCTTTAAACAACTTCTTCTGAAGTACCAAAAGTCCTAGAAGCATGATATTTGGCTGAAAGGTTCCTTGGATGAAGCCTGACGCAGTTTGCGAAAAGAAGTGACCTTGACTTATATTCAAGGTCACAGGGGTCAAATCTGTTAAAACATTCAAATGACTTCTTCTGAAGTACCAAAAGTCCTAGAAGCATGATAATTGGCTGAAATGTTCCTTGGATGAAGCCCGACAAAGTTTGCAAAAAGAAATGACCTTGACCTATGTTCAAGGTCACAGGGGTCAAATCTGTTAAAACCTTTTAACGACTTCTTCTGAAGTACCAAAAGTCCTAGAAGCATGGTATTTGGCTGAAAGGTTCTTTGTATGAAGCTTGACAAACTTTGGGAAGGAAAATGAGCTTGACCCATATTAAAGGTCACAGTGGTCAAATCAGTGGTTAAAAGCTTTGAGCGACTTCTTCTGATAAACCCAAATGCCTAGAGACATGATGTTTGGATGGTAGCATCCTGGGATGAAGCCAAACAAAATTTGAAAATGAAGATGATGTTGTCTTATAAGGTCACAGGGGTAAAATATGTTTAAATCTTAACATATTCTTCTAAATGTCTTACAGTAAAAATTTTAGGGGACTTTAGGGTTACACTATAATATAAGCCAGAGATTGAAACCAGGTGAGCGATGCAGGCCCATTGGGCCTCTTGTTTAACAATACCGGTAAGTTAGATTGATTTAATTCTGTTTAAAGAAAAACACAACTATATGTGATATACAAAATAAGATAGCTCTTTTGCTCAAGAATGCCGGCTAGAGCCATATTAAATTTGTCGGGCTAGCAGATTTTTTTTTTCGAATTTTTAAAATACAGAATAATTAAAGAACAATAGTGACTGAAAGTAAACACACTTTTGTTTGTGTGTGTGTGTAATTTCTGTCAACAGATTTGACATATTAAAACTCTGTGAATATAATAGAACAGTATTAATTTGAAGTTGAATTGGATTTTTCTCATAATGATATCAATTAAATCCATCACCTACATATGTATCTATTGTAGCACCCTTACCTCCTCGTTAATTATTCTTCTATATTCACTTCGGCGTCGGAAGAGGGATGGAAGTGAAGGGCTGGGCACATTTACGTTTACGGGACAAATATTTTGTTTTCGGGAAGCCTAATCTTCCATTCCCGTAGGTAGGGAAAGACGTTTAAGATAGAATAATTCCAGAGTAGTTCTGTACAGTAGTGTAAATTTCAAGGTTGATGTACCTGGTAATCATTGATAGGACCGGACCTCTGGCGCACGAAAATCTGTAACAGCTAGTTTTGGACCTAAACGTGAGGGGTTTAGAATAGTTTTACATTTTTTTGGGGATTGAACTAAACCCTTCAGAATTGTAAAAATACTCTATGTAGTCCATCAAACATGTCTAGGGGATTAACCCTATAATTTAGATACAAAACTAAATGTAGCAAGAAATCGGACCCCTACATCTGGACTTGATCCAAGCAACAGTGCAGGATGTTGGATGTACATTTCCAGAAGGAACAAAGGTTAAAGCTGACAATGCAAGTTAAAAAGCTTTATTGTTGATATTTAAAAAAAAAAACGGCCAAGTAAAAATTTTAGAAATCTTCTGAGATGCCCCCTTACAGGTTACTAAGGAATAGCAGACATTTTAGTTTTTGCCTTGCTTGGTAACGATAGTCGGCTTCCTTGGGTATAAAGGCACCCAGGCCGTCAAACCGGTTCTCACTGTCGTGATGAAACCGCACGGCGACACTTCTATAGACCTATATTGCTAGCCAACACATACTTTCTGATTTGTTTACGATATTTTCGATCAGTATCTGAAGAACGTTGACATGGATATAGAAGTTGTTATTATAACGATATTATACAATATTAGCAAAATTAAGAAAAAAAACATTAGATTACACCAAAACTCGTGCGAATAAAAAATAAGTACATGAATGACAACTGATAAACCTACCTTAGTATTCAATTGGAACATCATGTCGCTACGAGTAATCAGTTCCTGTGTGATACACATTGCTATAACATCCATTTATTTTCGTCAAAATAAGTTCCCCTCACTCGTATGTGTTCGTGCACGTGTTTTACATAATCAAGACTATGCTCGCGTGTTACACTACATTTTCATTACAAGCGAGTACATATTCTGTTCGGAATGTTTCGCTCTGCTTCCGAATGTAAAATCAACATGTTGATGTCCATTACGTATACATAGGTAAAGGGACAGTTAGGGTGTTTTCAGGTTTATTTTTTTTTTCATTTTGCTTTGGCACACGATTTATGATGGTGGCTGAGAGAGTGGCCATCTTCATGTAACTTCAACTTCAAGGTAAGTGTGTGTTTGTCATTCCAGTTTTGTAACTCCAGTGTCACCTGTTGTGTCCGCAGGTGTGTTGCACTTTGCACGGCCAGTGTTCATGTAAAAACCGGTTTGACAGGCTGAGTGCCTTTTATACCCAGGGAGGCCGACTCTCGTTTCCAAGCAAGGCAAAAACTAAAATGTCTGCCTCTCCTTAGTAACCGGTTAGGGGGCATCTCAGAAGCTTTCTGAAATATAACTTTGCCGTATTTTTTTTTAATCTCAACAAAAAAGCTTTATAACTTGCATTGTCAGCTTTAAGCCGGATGTGTTAGGTTTACACAGTTTTCAGTATGAAATAAAGCGTACATTAGTTATACAAAATTGGCGATCTAGTTGACTTACCTCCGTTAAAAACAGCACATAAACAGTTTACAAGTACTTGGAATTTACCTCATACATATAAACACATACACTGTACAAGTACTTTATAAAAATAATCTTGTCCTGAAAGTTTCAAATTTTCTGGCCATCAATCAGCTAGGAAAGCTTATTAACCACAGAATAAGTGTTCAGCATTCACATAAATGATACTACGGCAGCCAAGTAGGATTTAACTTATGCGAAATGACATTGACACTTTCAAAAATCGTTGAACGCTAATAAGATTCAAAACAATCGTTATAACATATTCGTTACGTATATATATGCCGATCATTGTAAGTATTGTTTGAAGACGACTTCATGATGTATTACAATAAGGGTCTCGAGGATGTCGAACTCCAAGAAGTAACATCGCTGCATCCACAAACGAACTAGGAAACTGTCTTACAATGTAATGAAATACTTTTTATGTATACAATATTCATATAAACTAATTATATTTACATTAGCTTTAACGGTAGCTGATTATCACTCACTGCATGGACAAATTAAAGAATAACTACCAAAACAAATCTGTGCTGATTTGGATACCGTTTTCAAAAGTCCAATTTATCAAAACATGTGCTAGTTAAGGAAAAGTAATTTAATCAGGACCCCTTTTGACTCAAAAAATTCAACTATTCATGTTTTTCTTTCAAAAATGATCGCTCATGCCCCCCCCCTCCCCCCTCAAAAATCCCAAATTACCGCAGTCCCTTGTCCCTTTCTAAGAATAATGTCGGTTCAAGAGCCTACATAACCCTTAAAGGCCCTAGTATTTTGGGTTCTATTTGTGTAAACTTGTGCCCAAAATTGTTACATATAATGGTCCCGTGGAATTATGAAAAGACGAACGTACATGTATCTATTTGTGAAAATAAAATGAAAAAAAGCACTTTTGGAACTGTATATGGTTTACAGAACATTTGTATTTATTGAAAAAATACTAGTCTCCACCGCAGAAACAAATGGGTCTCTTGGTATCCTTTGTAAACAGTGTCTTCTGCTTTTATTTCCACGTTTGAGAGCACTTTGTAAGTTTACATTTTCACCGGAAACGCACACAGATGGGAACGAGGAATGCTACTACCGTTCGCAAGTTACAAAAAAAGTTACGAAGTCCTTTGTGAAACGGACTTAAGAAATTCGTAAGTTTTGCGTAACTTTTTCGTAAATATTTATGAACGTTGGTAAGTTACAAAGCTTAGTTAAACGGTACCCTGGTCCAAAGGACAGAGGTGAGCTTATCCCATACTGTGGCATCTGTCGTCTGTCCGCTGTCCGTCCATTTGTCATCTGTCAACAATTTTTTAAACAACTTCTCCTCCATAACCACTGATAGGAAATCAACCTTATTTTGCAGGAAGCATCTTTAGATGCCCAGGATTCCAAATGTGGGACTGACCCCCTAGGGGGCTGAGGGGCGGGGCCATAAAGGGTTATTTAGCTATGTTGGTTTAAGCAACTTCTTCTCCATAACCACTAATTGGAAATCAGACTTGTTTGGTAGGAAGCATCCTTAGGTGCTCAGGTTTCAAAATTGTACATATGTGGGACTGACCCCCTAGGGGGCTGAGGGGCGGGGCCATAAAGGGTTATTTAGCTATATCATGGTTTAAGCAACTTCTTCTCCATAACCACTGATTGGAAATCAGCCTTATTTGGCAAGAAGCATCCCTAGGTGCTCAGGATTCAAAATTGTACTAATGGTTGGACTGATCCCTCAGGGGGCTGAGGGGCGGGCCAAAAAGAAAATATTTTACCATGATAACCTTTATACCAATTCCAGGTGAGCGATAAAGGCCCTCTGTGCCTCTTGTATATATGTTACAATAATTGACAAAACCTCAAGCTAACTAGGGTTTCACATCTCTTCGATGACGGTGCCCTATAGTAATTTGCTTGTCCATCTGTCTGTCACCGGGTCAAAGTTCAAGGTCATAGTTTACATTCATTAATTGCTTGACATTTTGAAAGAAAGTTGGTCAGAATAAACAAAGATTTCAACTGACCTAATCACGGGGCAAAGGTCAGAGTTTAGGTCAAGGTCAAATTAACTGCTTATCATTTTGTTTTGACATTATGAAGGAAAGTAATGTTCAAAAAGTCAACTGACCACACATTGTAGCTACCAAACTTTACCATCAATGTTAACAGTAACACAATGTCAAATAAATAAGAATAAGAAAATTTCTTGATTTTTATTCTTGCACACCCAACCAATTTCAAAACCAGCAAATATACATGTTTGGTTATAAGGGGAGACATGTTTTTGTTCACTAAAACAAGTTTTTAGTAACTTCTGTATTGTGTGATATTTCGGCTGCTCCTTTCTTCATTGTCTTATGTATGTTGAACAATACTTAAAAGTAAATTAATTCAAACAGTGAAATTATCAATAACATGTTCCTCTGATTAATGCTCTGTATCAGTTCGATTAGTTCAGTTCATTGCTCATCTACTTATAAAGATCACTTTAAAGTAATTGGCATAGTTACAGTTTTCTATGAAAGGCTAAGGAACTGCATAAAAACTGCATACATATCATCTCTAAAAAGGCTAAAATTCTTTATCTGAACTGTCTTCTACTTAGGTTTGCTCATAATTTCGAACTTGAATGCTTCCATCTTCTTGTCCAATCCACAAAAATCTGTTGTAGAGCGTGATTGCTGTCGGTCTTTTCAGTCCATCCCATTTCCTAAGCAGGAACTTTTCAAACTCCCCTTTCTTGTTAAGTAGGTGCAGTGCACTATTCCTACAGTCTGCGATGATGATCTGTTTCATGTTATCAAAACAGATTCCTCTTGGGTCAAATCTTGCGGCAGGATTGGTTCCAAGATTACCCGTATATATCTTGGTAGATAACTCATCAATAAAATCATCTCTATAAGTCTTTCCTATTGCACCACCTACTTGACTTTTCTCTACAAAATAGGTTGAGCTTTGAGATCTTTCAATCCTGTACATTTGGCCAAAATATGTACCTGTACAATGTGTGATTCCTGATGAACCAATCATCCAGACTGAACTGTATGTGACTGATTTTTCTATCACTTCTTTAGTTGCAGAGAGGTATTCGATTGATTCTTCCTCTTTTGTTTCATTAGTTTCAATGCAGAACAAAACATCTCCAGAAGTGAGAACTACACTTGTAAGTTGTCCTTCCTCGACTTCATCTAGTTTATACATGTCTCCTTCCAGGTTAAATAGACTCACCTGTGTACCTGTACACAGGTAGATATAGTTGTTCCTAACCTGTGTTATATCTTTGACACCTTCGGCAACAAGTTTCGCTGGTAGATTCTCGTGAACATCAAACTGAACCTTATACAGTTCACAGTCACCCAACAACACAAAGGCTGTTTGCATATCGATTGGGGATATCTTAGTGATTGCCGTAGAACAAGAACTGTTTGGGAACTTCGGCTTATAAATATTGACAAGTTTCATGTGTCTATCCTCTTGCTCCATCTCTTTGTTCTGTTCCTGTATGGTACCAAACATCTTTCTGACATCTGCCTCTGTGACCGGTTGACCAATATTAAAGTTAACTACAGATTTGATGTCCACTGGAGATTTGAATGCCTGTACCAGTTTTAAATCTCTCGTGACTTGCTGCATTTCCTCTTGATGTGTACGCAAAAAAGATTCTGGATCACTTCTGTGCTTCTCCAACAGTGGCAAACATCTTAATGCCACTGATTTCTGGTCACTGAGAAGGTTAAGTTCCTTGTCATGCAAGCTTTTTGAATGTATAAGCAGACTTGCCTTTTCCTTTTCAATGAGTTGCACTAGTTCCTCTGACCGCTTTGCAATTGCTGTAGAAGTTTCCCCCTGGTGTTCACTCACTGTTGCTTCGTGTCTATTTATCAGTTCAATTTGTTCACTGATCTTTTTACATAGATGGTCCTCACCTTCCTCTTGCATCAGCTTTTTGAACTCTGTTTTCTTAACTTCAATGATTTGGAGAGGTTTGCACAGCTTGTGCTGTCCATGGCTGTTTTCTGTTACACATGTCATACATATACCTTCGTCACAGGAAATACAGAACAAGGCCACCTCCTCTTGGGGATGGGTGTTACAGGTTGATACCTTTGGAAGTTGTGATGCCATGATTTTTTCTGTTCTGTTCTGACAGCTGTGAAAAGAGAGGCAAAGAAAAACGATCATGATCATGGTGACCCATTTAAGGAGGCTGGCTAATGAGGATGATTTGTATTATTAAAGGCCCAATATACGTAACTTCAGGATATTTTTCGTGATTCTAAAAAATAATGAAAAAAAAATCCAGTTCATAACCATGCAAAAATAAGCCTAAAACGAAGTAAACCTGAGCGGTAACGAACAAGAAACTCTTGAAAGAAAAATCCAAAGAATTGAAAATAATTCAGGTGGGGCCCACTTCAATAACAATCTGAAGTGAGAAGACAGTTCAAAATGGACGCGTGTTTACAATTAACGAGTTTCAACTGCTGCTATACCGGTAACCACGTAAGAATTCATCTTGAATATTGCTGATATCAGTTCATCTTAACTATATCTATGGATATAAAAAGTTATTATGCTTGATTTTCGCTTCAATATTTGCCGAAAGTTACGTATATTGGGCCTTTAACTTTTCTTGAAAGCAATTTTTTATAGATATCATATACAGTAAAACCTCACTTTATCGAACACGGTTTGCTCGAATACCTCTCATTTGTTGAACAGATTATTTGGTCCTGATCGAGTTCGTACATCAACAAAACTCTGATTACTCGAATACCATACATTCCTCGAACTATTAGTCAGGTCCACTTGAGTTCAAGTAAGTGGGGTTTTACCGTACATCAAAAATGAGCAAAATTATTGAAAGGTCATTGTGCTTATTTCGAAGATATTAAGCAATTTAATAATTGGTCAGAAAAAAACTGCTCTAGATTTTTGATAAGAAATACTGTCAATACATAGTACGATAGTGAAATATCCCCCCTCACCAAGTATCCCTTAGGATATGATGGATGAGGGGAATTCTTTGAGCAGAATTTGAATGTGGCAGAACATTGAAGTGTGCCAGTACAAGTATGTTTACAGGATGTGCATGGTCAGAAAATTCTGGTTACCCCATTGGTGCTGGACACACTATCAGTACAGTACTTTGATGTGTATACTACATAAAACTTCCTGTGCTCACTCTAGCCATTATAGCATTTTCTAAATGAAATGCTTTTTTGCTAAAAGAAAATATATGCCTTTAGCTACTTTTGCTAATGAAATTTGTGTTTGATAAACCATTTTCATAAACACTGAATCCCTATAAATGTATAAGAATTTATCCAATTATGTTAAATACATCAGGATTTATATTGATAATACTTGAATTTTGACTCTACTAATGTGTAAAAGTTGCTAAAGGAAATTCTCATTTGCTAAAAGAGAAAAGTGGTCTTTAGTGCCTTTGGCTAACACTTTTTTCAGACTACAGTGAGCACAGACTTCATACTGTATGTGTGTCCAGTGCTACCTGTGGGTTAATTTGTTAAAAGAAAAAATAAAATGGAAGCAAACCAGACACATTGTTTAAAGGTTTACATGTAAAAATAAAAAGATTTTTAGAATTGCACACATTTACAACTTACCACTGATTGACTAAGGTACGTAAGGCTGTACAGTGATGTGTAGGGAGGAGAACCAAAGGTGTAGTGATAGACGTAGAAAGGCAATGCCAAGGAATATCCGTACAGCTACCGCAGTACACAGTTGAGTTTATACAATAATACGAATAAATACAATTCAGATCAGATTGTTGGCCTCCAATTAATAACAGGATATATAATATGTCACAAAGGTGTAGTGATAGACGTAGAAAGGCAATGCTAAGGAATATCCGTACAGCTACACAGTTGAGTTTATTGTTAGGTAACTGGTTGGATCACATTCACAGTAATATGAATAAAAACAATGTGGGTCAGATTAATGTTGGCCTCCAATTAATCACAGGATATATAATATGTCACATGGTTGTCTGTGAGGTATATGTACACTCCATTTGTTAATTTAAACCTGATGATCTGTGTATTATGGTATATATGATTAGCCAAGGGTAGAAATGTTAAAAAAATTAACAGAGGCTAATTGAACCTTGGTTGGTTAAATTGTGAATATTATTGAGTCTGCCAAGTTATGTACTGTACGGATATACCTGTACATACATTGATTTATGAAGGGCAAAGAAGTAATTGAAACAGTGTAGACAAACTGGTGTCAAATTTTCGGAGCAATCCGCTCCTTTGTCAAAACACAAATTAAAGAAACATAAAATAATTACAATACATAAAAACAATATTGAAAGTGTAACATACATTGATTTATGTTTAAAACATACATTGATTTATGTGTATATCTGTTGTAGTGTATGTCATACTTGCCAACTTTATGAAACTTCCTTGAGTGAGATTCTGCAAGCTAATAGGTAAAACCTATGTCCATTTTAAATGATGTACGTTTTGAATTGTTATTTCAGATAAATCATAAGATCTTAAAATAAATTAATAAAAGCTAGTGTAGCCAATGCACTGATTGAGAATATTCCTGGGTCTAAAATCAGGAATCTCCTCCCTCTACGGGAGGGTTGGCAAGTATGAACTGTGAATATTTTATACATTTGTGGAGATAATACAGTGCACTCCTCTTTATATCATGTTGCATTTGTCCGACAAAAGCATGATATTAACAGGAATGTGACATTAAGAGAAATATGTTTTTCCACTAAATCTAGTGCATTTCCAATCTACTTAACTAAAAGTAATCTATACAATTATGAAGATGTTTCAATATAATGGATAACATTATTTCGATTGAAAATCTTTTTTTGGGTTATTTTTTTACTTTCTATGCAAAATTTTGTACAAGTTGTATCTGAGCTCAATGGAAATGACATCATTTTCTGGATATCTTATGCAATTGGTTAAAATAAACATGATATTAAGAGGAATTAACCTCAAAATACATGATATTTAACCAAATAAAATTACATAGATTATATAGAGAGAAAATGGTGCTTAGGGAAAAAATGATATAAAGAGGAATTTGATATTAACAGGGGTGATATTAAGTGGAGCCCACTATTAATGAAGCGAAATAAACGAAAATTTCCACACTGGGAACAATTTCACTTGAACAGTTTTCCTCCAATAATGGCAAGTATGAGTGTATTATTTTATACATTTGTGGAGATTTTATTGATGAAAGAGAAAATTTCAATGCTGCAAAAAAAAATTCCACTTTAACAGTTTTCCGCCAATATATGGATGTGAATGAGTACAATGATGACTAGAAGTTAGAACACATTGATTGCTTGTATCTATTATTCACCATACAGATATAGATCAGACATTTAGATCGGTCTGTGGGTTTGCTGAGTTCCTAATTTGGTACATTTATTCATGACCTAGTTTACAGTATTCAATAATTAAACATGCATGGATTTTGATTACCTTAGTTATATGCAAATCAAAAGTATTTTGTTAATTCTCATTATATAAATCATTCACCATTTAAAACATATTTGAACTTCTCCAATTTAAAGGTTTGAATATTTTCCAGGGAAATTTCAGGGTGAATGAACTTATTTAATACAGGTGAATATATTTTCTGTTATGGGAGGCTTGAACCAAGCTTCCTTAAAGGCCCATTATACCTAACTTCAGGGAAATTTTCATGATTCTGAAAAATTCCCCCAAAAAATCCAGTTGATAACCATGCAAAAATAAGCCTAAAATGAAGTAAATCTGAGCGGTAACTAACAAGAAACTCTTGACAAAAAAATCCAAAGAATTGAAAATAATTCAGATGGGGCCCACTTCAGCAACAAACTGAAAGGTAGAATACGGTCCGAAATGGACGGGTGTTTACAAATAGCATGTTTCAACTGCTGCTGTACCAGTAACCGCGAAATAATTCATCTTGAATATTGCTGATATCAGTTAATCTTAACTAAATCTATAAACATAACAAGTTATTAGGCTTAATTTTTGCTTCAAATTTTGCCGAAAGTTACGTATATTGGGCCTTTAATTAGAATTACATCAAGTAAAATAACAACATACATGTATTGTCTTTTGTAATGATTACTGGAAGTTTTCTCTCGTTCACTAAGGTATATACACGTTTGAAATGCATCAAAGACATGATCTTTATCTAAAATTTCAAAATTGTTACAGGTATTAATCTTGGTAAAATTGTACTGAACTTTGAAGACATAGTTTACAATTTTACTCTTTTTACGACATAAACATATTTATTACCCCAACGTTGAGTAGAGGATTACGCAAAAGTTAAGTTGAAATAAGTTGTGCCTAACCCTTTACTCAACACCCGGGTAATAAATATGTTGAAATCATAAAAAGGGTAAGATTGTAGAACATGTCCTTGCAGTTCCTACATGACCAATTATCTTCGATCCCATTGACCTAGATGTATATTTGTGTGATGTTAGGCCATGGTTTCAAGTACAATACCTTACTGTAACCAATTACCCAGTTCTTCTGGTGCACATATTGCAGTGTAACAGGAGAAGAAAATGCTCAGCAAGAACGAGCTTTGTTCCTTGGGCCTTCCAAACTCTTTATATACATTGGCTTAAACAGTATTTCATTACCAATTATATATATATACATTGTATACATTTCATTACCAATTATATATATATACATTGTATACATTTCATTACCAATTATATATATATACATTGTATACATTTCATTACCAATTATATATATATATAATATAGTTTATAATAATAATAGTAATGATAATATATTATAATATAATGTGTTATAATGTATTTTATTCATTTGTGTAATTTTGAAAATTGTTGCTATAGTCCAACTCTCAGAGTTATTATTCTTTGTTTTGTGGCGTCATAGTTCTTATGACGTCATAATCATCATGACGTCATTAAAAATGTTTAAATAAACAGTCTGAAGAGCTCCCACCGATGGAGTGAAAGCACTAAGTAATGTTTCCGGGTCGTTTTTTATTTTTACATACATTGTATTATATATAAAGAAAAGTTATTAGTTTTCCTTGCGAAGTTGAATATAAAAAAGAACAAAAAACAAAGATTTTGCTGCAAAGTCTTTTTTTTTTGTTCATTGTATTATATATATAACAATGTCAAGGTCAATATGTACAACATGCTAATATACTGTCATTAAGAGTTTTCTCTGATATTAATATAGCCATCTCCCAACAGGAGATAATTTACAAATATAAACAAACTGATTAGATCAATATAGTACAAAGAAACATCAAGATAATATAAACAAGGCCGTCTAGAATCATAATGGTAATATTGATATCTGTGATTTGAGAGAGGAAGAGAGTATTTAATATTGAGTTCTACCTGGTCACAGTTGGTCAACTGAGCAATGCTGTATTTCTCCCTCCCGTTCTCAGTCTTCACCTCTGAAGAAAAAGCTGATAAAACAACCTAGGTTTACGATATGATCCCGTAACAATGGCTGATCTAGCAGTACTGTAACAAGACAGTCGGGACAGGGTTCGAATCTAGAACCCTCCGTACTCTAGACGAACACTTTATCAATTAAGCTTCCTCGGTGCCGATAATCAACCTAGTCCAGTTCTGCTACGATTACTTTTGCAATCTTTTTATGACTACACTTGCTCAGGTGGTGCAGTGGATAGTGCATTAACACCGCCAGGGTTTGATTTCATGTGCGAACGTGAAAAAGTATGGGGTCACCTGCTTGACCACATGGGTTTTCTCCAGGTTCTCCGGTTTCCTCCCACAATAAGACCCGACATGCACTAGCATCTTGGCTAGCAAGAGTGATTAATAATATGTCGGACAACTTGTTTCATAATTGTTCTAAAATAAACAAAGTTTTTATTTATGACTACACTTCCCATCTGACTTGTGCTTTATGCACCCTTTTACCCTGTCATTACTAAAACATCCCTCAAATTACATTTCAATACAATTTAAAAAAATGCTTCATTTTAAAATGTTTTCCTGATAGCTGAATTTAGGATTAATTGACTTCAATGACTTGCTCTATTATGGTAATTATAACAATCACATGGTACATTTAATGACTTTGCACTGAATGGTACAATATAAATACACAGTATCAAATGTCTGTTATGAAATGGAATGTTGATAACATTGCATTGTAGCCATTAAATTCACTTACACTGTATGCTTTATTATTAACAAAGTACATGATACTTTGATAATTTAAACTGCTTTCCATTCAAACTGTTTTACCCGGTAATGTCACTGTAGATTCTAATCTACTATGAAGTAGCAGGTTTATTGAATTTTAAAAGTCTGTCAATCTTATCATTCATACAGCCATAATCTTCTTCTCCGTAGTCCATGAGCTGGACATGGCATTGATCTACTACTATGTATAAAGAAGAAAAATTATAAACAGGGCAGATATAATTTAATATACAAAACTTTTTTCTCTATTGATGCTAGCAAAAAGGGGGTAAGCTTATCACAGCAGTAGGGTATGGGCCTTTTAACAGACATGAGGTATATATAGGGATCAGTCCCCAAATGGTCAGGTGTTAGCACAAATAGTTTCATTTCAATTACTCTTAAAGGATGTTTGTACATACCTACAGCAACAATTACCTGCATCAACTCATTTGAAGTCTTCCAATTCAAAGGTTAGAGTAGTCTAAAATGAAGTTTTTGGGGTGACTGTGATTAGTTTAGTTTTGACCCAAATCCAAAAATCAGCAATGGCTGTGTATAAACAGCCATAAATACCATGAAATTTCTTGTTCAACCCTTTTATCTCTATACTCTAGCTACCTTAAACTGATCTGGATGATGAGGTCAGTATAGTCTACAGTGTTGAAAGGGTTAATTTCTTAATTAAGTAAAATTAGATTATTTGTAAAGCAACAAAGTTGGTGCCAGTCGTCAAATGACTCTGGTATATTTTCATGTCTGCAGACACTATAGTAACTTGTATCCAGAGTATTAAATTTATGTGTGTTACATAATATATACAAATGAGATTTTTACAATTAAACTTGTGATATAATCAGCCTGAATTAGCTTGCAGTCTATAAAATATTGAAAAAAAATATTAATTAAATTTGAAGTCTTGTCGTATTGAAGTACAGATGTAATAATTGTAGTGACTTCTTTTGTGGTAATGCGAGACAGGAAAGCCTTTTTGATATTGTGTTTTTGACCAAGTAAGCTCTAAACTCTGGTTTATAAACCTAACTTCTAGCTCTGCATGAACGTGGTACCTTGAGGTAATCAAGACGTAGATCTAATATTTACTGTATCTTTGTGTATTTTGACAGATTTAGAAGAATATCTTTGTGTATTTGGACAGATTTAGAAGAATATCTTTGTGTATTTGGACAGATTTAGAAGAATATCTTTGTGTATTTTGACAGATTTAGAAGAATATCTTTGTATATTTTGACAGATTTAGAAGAATATCTTTGTGTATTTTGACAGATTTAGAAGAATATCTTTGTGTATTTTGACAGATTTAGAAGAATATCTTTGTGCATTTTGACAGATTTAGAAGAATATCTTTGTGTATTTTGACAGATTTAGAAGAATATCTTTGTGTATTTTGACAGATTTAGAAGAATGAAGGAGAGGCCAAAGGCAGACCAACATGCGCGGACCTTACAGCCGCTCCATCTTCCCTTCATCCTATCACAGCCTCTTCATGCTATACATGCTGTAAGTACTATATTTATTTGCTCACCTGACCCACATTCAAGGACACAGGGGTCAAATCTGTTAAAACCTTCGAAAGACTTCTTTTGATAAACCAAAAGACCTAGAACCTTGATATTTGGCTGAAAGGTTCCTTGGATTAAATTTGCAGATGAAAATGTCTTACTTTCAAGGTCACAAGGGCAAAATATCTTTAAATCTTAATATGTTCTTATGAATGTCTTAATAATAGATTTTAGGCGATTTCTGGGTTACAAGTAAGAGATTGATACCCGGTGAGTAATGCAGGCCCATTGGGCCACTTGTGTTATTCTTGTGGTGTACCGCCTGTATTTTAGTACACTGAACACTTATACCTCTGTGCTTGACCATTCCCAAGGCTTCGGCAGCTGAAGTCCGAGAATTATCCTAGTGACAGGTGATACAGAGAACACAACCAGGCAGAACCAATCTATGGTTTGGATAGAAAATCGCATTCCTCATGAATCCCTGTAACTTTTAAATCTGTATCAATTCTTTTGAGACTTCTTTTCCAGCATGACAAGCATTTTAAAATCATTTTGTTGAGAAAAACTTGATTTATGAAATATAAGAAGTGGGATTGATGTTTGTGCTAAGAGTTCCGCAAAGTTCCACTGTTAGCACATGACCGTAACCATGACTACATACATATGTAGTTAAGGTCATCTTTACATGTTTATATTGATAAAGACGGTGTGGCTAATTCATGTTCGTAGAAGTTGACTTAAGTGACAAAATATTTTAGTTTAAATTAAGCCGCAGATAATTTATCAAGAAGAAAATTAATTTAAAGGCTTGGCCAGACCAGGATTCCAACCCTGTACCTGCAGATCAAATTTCAGACCTATACTTTATTTGGCCAGTGGAATCACGATCAAAGGTCCAGTTGAATTTAAAGATAATATGTCTAATGAATAGAATAGCCATTGCCCGAGGATTTTCATTGGTATCCAACGTAACAATTCTGACATCATAATAGTGATGACATAAACTATCGATCAATGGCATTCATGGCCTAATGAATGCTAACTGAAATCGGTATGGTTATATAGTGGCAATATCATGCAATTTCAATTTCAATAAATTTTATTGTCAAAAGACGAATGGATTTGGTAGCAGGCATAGCCTATTTATAAGTCCTACCCAAAATATCATGCAATGGTAAATATAACATTATAAAGCAAAGTTGGTTGAATTCAATAAGAGGTAATTCGACCAAAGATGAAAGATGACGTAACACACAAATATGTTGCATCGTTTAAATTTAGTAATAGATACAGTACATGTATGCTGTACAAAATGAATTAAACTGCATCATATAGCTGTTTTGTCCTTTTAGGACTCGTCAATGATGCTAGGGGTGAAAAGGTGGGAAACATGATTTTCTAAAGTAAACTAATGTATTGTAGAAACAGAATGTGTACTACAAAGATGTGTATATTATGTACTGTGCCAATGAGATAAATGTGGCTTTGGAGGCTCCAACAAACCTTGGGGACTAAAAAATCCACAAGCAGAGTCTACCACCCCCTATTATGAAAGATGATGAAGCACACACATGCTGCACCTTAAAAAATTAGTAATAGATACAGTACATGTATGCTGAAAAAAGGAATTTAACGAAAGTCATTGGGTTTGACCATTGGGTATAGGTTATACAGAAGTGTCTGCAAAACTTGTTCTTTTTTTCCAGTGTCATTTTGTTTATTGTATAAATTGCTTGAAATGAAGTAAAAAAAAGTTTAAACTTAAGCTGAAGGATTGATGGTTATGGGAAATAAATTACCATATGATAGAGCCATTGCTGACCTGTCAGTATTCTAGTTACTTTTAGATAATTTCAAACTCTGAACCACAACAACTATTAAGAGCATTTCTATAGGAATATGTGTGTTTTTAATCTTAGTTAAAAATTCAGAAACTGCAATAAATCAGGTTTTGATATAATATCTAAATAACTGTCAGCTTAATCAGTAAAACTTTTCAAGTACCATGAAAAACAAATAGACTACACTTATAGGTCCCGTCATTAATTATAATGATTAATGCTCTGATTTTATAAGATCTAAGGGAGACTACTCTTATAGGCTTCATTACTGCCAAGAAGGTACAGGCAAAATTATTTATATAATACTTATAATACTTATATAATTAATTCCTGATATTTTGATACCAGATCTCACACATCCTTTGAGAGGAAAGAACCACCTAAACAAAATCTTGATGATATGGTAATATTGTCCTCCGCCCCCCTCCCCGGTAGGTCAGACCTTTAGTTTATGATGTTGAGATGAAGGAAGGCCTACTTACAGGGTTAAATGGGTAAAATCATTTAAATATTACCATGTATCCCACTTTGTCTGATAATGGCCTGTAATGTGAAAATCAGTTACTTTTATCTATTCACAGATTACTTTTAAATGTGGTAATTAAAGCGTTATAAAAGATGAAGTATGTATAATAATATTTGACTTCTGTCCTGCTGGTAGAAATTTATGATTGGATCCTTTGTCCAAATAAATAGCCTTGATCATTTCTTTTGGGCCATTGTGACAGTCTGTGAGCTGGTTTAAATCAAATGTTTGTTAAATATGAGTTAGGGCTTGACGGGATGTGCATTCAGCCTTAGAAGCTAGGATTACTACATGATGATTGTTCCATTTATTACCTTAATTTAGTCTTTTAAAGTTTTCATGAGTAACATTAGTCAAAATCTTTTGAGGAAAGAGCCTCTTAAAAACATCTTAATATTGTCTTCCCCACCTCTCCTCACGGTTCAGGTAAGATTAGGGAAATTATATTAACTCCCTTGCTTTGGTAAAAACAAATTTGATCCTGACACATCCTCCAGCACTGCATGAATATCAGTGATAGTTAAGCAAAACAGGTTCATTTTGTCGCCTTTTATAGGTTATATAGAGGTTACACACAAGCTTTAGCGAGTGTCTTTTGTAACTTTTAGAAAATAATTAACTCAAGTAAAATAAATTCCATATCCAATAACCACGACTGGTGTGACCTGTTTCTACCACAATATTAAATCGGCAGTGTCAGTGTTGATTTTTGGAGTGAACCATGGACTATTTGTGTGAAAACGCATCATCTCGCATGTATTCCCGCCAAGTTGTGACGTCATCAACAATCGATGACGACATCAACAATCATGATTTCCGGCCAAAGTTCAACTTCTCAACCAATTAAAAGTCCAGAAGGTCATATTCCACTAGTGGTATATCACATATATTTATCCAACAGTAAGCACGTTTATACAATGGTCTGAGAGTGGAATAATACGGGGTATTGTGGTAGAAATGATATTCTATCATGTTGAAAGTTCTGTTTTTAGGTAATCTGACCCAAAGGATCAGGATGACCTATAGCCATGACCATCATGCACTGTCCATCTTCGTACGTCGTGTGTAAACTTTTCCTTCAAACGACTTCTTCTCAATAACCAAAAGGCATAGGGTGCTGATACATTTTATTTTATGCATGTAGCATTTTGGGATAAAGCCCCCGGCTACGAAGTTTGTTAAAATGAAGGACCTTGACCTACTTTCAAAGTCACAGAGGTCAAATATGTCAAAATCTTCAAGCAACCTCTTCACAACAACCGAAAGGCCCAGGGAACTAATATTTGGCCTGTATCATGCTGGGATAAAGGGCTACCAAGTTTAATTGAATGACTTTGATCCATGTTTAAGGTAATATGGGTTAAATTTGTTAAACATCTTCAAGTAACTTTTTCTCAATAACCTTAGGGCCTAGGGTTCTGATATTTGGCCTGTATCATGTTTGGATAAAGGGCTACCAAGTTTGTTCAAATGATTGACTTTGACCCACTTTCAAGGTCACAGGGGTCAAATATCTTAAAATCTTCAAGCAAATTCTTCTCAATAACCATAACGTCCAGGGTACTAATATCTGGCCTGTATTATGCTTGGATGAAGGGTTACCATGTTGTTTAGATGATTGACATTGACCCACTTTCAAAGTCACAGTGATCAAATGTGTTAAAATGTTTCAAAGAACTTCTTATTAATAACCTAAAGACCTAGGGTACTGATATTTGGCCTGTATCATGCTTGGATGAAGGGTTACCAAGTTTGTTTAGATGGTTGACATTGAACCACTTTCAAGGTCACAGGGGTCAAATGTGTTAAAGTTTTTCAAAGAACTTCTTATTTATAACCTAAAGGTCCAGGGTACTGATATTTGGCCTGTATGAAGGGCTACCAAGTTTGTTCAAATTATTGAGCTTGATCTATATTCAAGGTCACAGGGATCAAATGTGTTAAAATGTTTCAAACATTTCTGGACCCAGGATACTGCTACTTTGCTAGTAGTTTGCTGAGATGAAGGAATACCAAGTTTGTTCATTGATCTCTTACAAGGTCAAAGAGATCGAATACAGTAATATCTTTAAATAACTTCGCAATTACCAGCAAAATATTATATAAGTTATCAGATGACCATTAAGGCTCATGGGCCTCTTTTAATTGTTATATTTGTTACCATGGTGTTACAATGTTTTCATATGTAGCCATGGTGTAACTTTGGTTTCATATCTAGTTGTGGTAACTTTAACAGTATTTCATGTAGCCAAGCTACCTGTTAAAAGAATATGTTCAGATGTATAAAGAAAATAAAAATGTTGAACATATTGTAACATTAAACATGTATAGAAGTTTTACTCTAATAAAAATGATCAAAAGAACTACTCAAGTGTTTTCAACTGTGTAAAACCTGAGCTATAAGTTTAATTTAATTACAAGACATAGAAATTTATGCATAGAGTTGAGTAGAGCTATTGGCTGAACTGTATAGAAGATATAATGTAAAAACACAGGTAAGGTTGTACATTTAGCTGGCATGATGAAATGCTCTATTAAAAACCAAGTTTCACTATTTGCTTTCCATTGATTTTTCAATGAAGCCAAACATCTGAGCAAACATTGACTGATTGTTGACATGGAAAATACTTAATGTTTAGTAGGGACTAGTTTTGAGAAAAATGGTTGATGTTAAGAAGATGGTAAACGGCCGTTTGATGTAGTAGCCCTGTCAATAGTATAGTGTAATGAGATCGGGTTAGAGTGCATGTCTCTTACACTGACTTGTCCTACAGCTTTAAGTATGCAGACATAGCCATGTCAATTCAATAAACATATTTGTATTGGTGGCTAGGAACATTAATATTTTCCATATTTTAACGGTTGAAGAATTATTTTGCAGTCAGAACAGGTGAAAGAAGTTCTAAGTTTCAGACACTGAAGATTGATGATCAACACATATTTGCATGTAGCTGGTTCTGGTACCAGTAATGTCAGTATAGAGCAGGACGGAGTTATAACTTAAATGACGTTTAGATGTAATGTATGAAAGAGTGCTTTAAAGAAGGGGTTATACAAACTATAGAAGTTGATGGGTCATTTTGTGTGTGAGGACAGGATGATGACAGCAAAACTTTAAAGAGCTTGTTCGGCTATAAAGGAAAAGACTTTTATTTGTGTGAATGCCATCTAGGATTGAGCTGGACAGGAAGGTAATATTTCTCCCTTTAACACTAATGAAACACCTCTGTAAGAATAAAATAAATTACTGTAATCATACATACTTTAGTGATTTTTGCTAAGGCATACCACTAAGTTATGACTACGCTATCAGGGTTTGCGTTGAAGCCCTCCCTATATCTTTTTCATGCATAGAAACTGAAAAGGACCTCACTTATTTCAGGATTCCCATTCGAACTATGCAGAAGGACCCCATTTATTTAGGAAAGGACCCCATTTATGAAATTCCAAGCGCAAACCCTGGCTACAGTTTCTGTACAGTAAGAAATATGAGAGCCCCAATTTATCATTTACATGCTTATCTGTTTGAATTTAGTTATACGCTTAGATTTCAGAGCACTGAAAATAAGAGTGTTTACAGTACAATATTAGAAAAAAAAGGTTTTTCAAAATTAAATTGATTCATTTTTCCTGGGCTTCTTCAAACAATTTATTGGAATAAATTTGTCATAAAAGAAGCATAGATATTTTGGTATAAACAAAATATGTGTACTTCTCATATCTAAGAATGGCTAATGTTAAAAGGATTCCAATGATTGTATTTACAAATCAATTTGATATACAGAAAAAAAATAGAAATGGAACATGAAAATATTGTTAGATATGGCATCATGATTTTTGATCTCAAAATATATATGTGCTGTATTCATGACATTGATATTCTAGTAAATTCAAAATTAGAATTGCAGCTTGAAATAATCCTGATCTTGAAATTATATCAACAGCAACATTTTTTTATCAGAGATAAGTATACAGTTTACCGAGGTGTTCTGACCAACATTTTGGAAAAGCATGTCAGTTCTGATATATATATTGACTATATATTGTTTCAAAGGGCATGAATTAATTATTTTGTTGTGTATAATATTCTGTATCCAGGTATGCTATGAAGATGGACACTGATTTTTGGATATGCTCATTAATATGCCTCTTTGTTATGATTGAGAATTACATGCCTCATTTCTCACTTTGAGGCCATGACATTTACTTTGACCTGAC
Source organism: Mimachlamys varia (assembly GCA_947623455.1). Classification (NCBI taxonomy): domain Eukaryota; kingdom Metazoa; phylum Mollusca; class Bivalvia; order Pectinida; family Pectinidae; genus Mimachlamys; species Mimachlamys varia. Next base: position 34,539,398 of record OX392540.1, read on the forward strand.
CTAGGTTGGTGTCATCCATGTAGCAGTGACGACACTTACTCTTCTGGAATACCTGGTCTTATTCTCTTCTACTTTTTCAAGGGTCTCTGTGTAAATCTTTCCTTTGTTCATATTTTTGCATGGGGATTAGCCTATTTTGAGTTCTGATTATGTTTTTTTTGACGCTTTGGTATTCTCCATTTTTATTTTGGTACCTTCAGTAACAGTTATCTGTGGAAGGTTATATATAGAGTTTTAAACGTAGTTCATCTTTTATTGTAAGTCAATCATCTTTAATCCATTTATGTTACCACGTTGGCATAGTGGTTAAGGTGTCCCGACATTCAACCACTAGCCCTCCACCTCTGGGTTGCGAGTTCTAATCCCGCGTGAAGCAGTTGCCAGGTACTGACTGTAGGTCGGTGGTTTTTCTCCGGGTACTCCAGCTTACTCCACCTCTCAAACCTGGCACAACCTCAAATGACCCTGGCTGTTAATAGGACGTAAAACTAAATAAATCAAACCAAACGTTACCAAATAAAGATAAGTGTTAACCTGTAAAACCTCCAATGAGGATGATATCCCTCATTCCACATTTCTAATGAGGGAGAAAGTGCATCAAATGTACCTGAAATTGCATAATTTGTCAATTTATCTTTCCATTATATGTATCACAATAACTCTTAAAAGCATTCATTTGATCCAGACACACCTGTTATGATGATTATACACAGACCTTCAGTATAGTTACTACTAGGAGATCATTTGACCACAGGATGTAGCTTTTGAGAATTGTGCCAGATTGCATGGACTTAAATGAGAGAGATTCAAGAGAGTTTGGTAAATTTTGATCAAAATGAGCGAGTCTCCCTCATAATGAGAGAGGTTAATGGGTATGGTTGCATTTATCACATTCTTTGTGTTGTACATGAATACTGATGGTGCACAGTGGAATTAATTAACAGCCATTAGGATGACATTGTATACTTAATTGATTTATGATGATGAGATTCACAGTGGCTGACTGCTGGAATTCTTTTACACTGTCGGCTAGGCAGAGTAAACTATTGACATTTCTGGGACTAATACTGCATGTTGATGTGTTGTTTAGGGCAAATTAATACTTAATGACTGGTTTCTCAAATAACTGTAGATCAATGAGGCCGTGTGAAGTGGCCTCTTCTCCCCAGTGTTAGCTGTACTTACTGTGGGCTAGTCATTGATTGTACACAAATACCAGCAAATAATCCTACAGCAGCTACTTATACCTCTAGGAAAGTATCTTAATGTAACTACGACAAAAGGTCGGGAAAAATGATGGAAATTTAAACAAGATCTTTGAATCAGGATTGACAGCATACATAAAAATGTAAGTAATGATGTAATTTTTGCAAGAATTAGCATTATTTATGAGGAATGACCTCTACCACAATTGTCACAGGTGGGTGCTGCATATAGTTTGTGTGAGTGTGATGACCCGGTACCTCACACAGATGAACTATCAAGTTTGTTTAAATGAATAACCTTGATTTGAATTTCAAGGTCACAGGTGTCAAATATGTTGAACCTTCAACACGAGTAGTAGAATATACAAAAGGCATCAAGTAACTTAATGGGGCTAGCTAGCATGACAGTATATGAGGTGAAAGAGGATGAGATCTTAACAAAAGATCTGGAAAATCTTCAAATTTTCCAACTTCAAACAAGATTGCTTAGCAATACAGTTCAAGTGAGCACTACAGGCCCTTTTGCCTCTTGTTTATAATTTTATCTCTGAAAGCAAGAAACAAAACCAGTGATGTTTTCTGTGATAGCGATATGTGGCCAGTTGTTCAAAGGATGATTAGCTTAATCATTATTTAACGACATTTTTCAAACTTTGGTAATTTTGTCAATATACAAGGTAAAATCTTCAAATTTTGCATATAAATTGTCACTATTAGAAATTTGATATCTGCAAAGTTGTAACTAAATCTATGGTATCATTTTAAAGTTACAGGATAATTACAATTTGCACTAATCACTGATAAAGCTAATCACCTTTTGAACAACCGGGCCATGATGTGTTAATTTTCTGATCCTATGTAACATGATCGGTTAGAATCGAGGGAAATCCTGGGTTGTGATCCCTGATCTGACCATTGCTATCAGATATGTAACATGATTGGTTAGAATCGAGGGAAATCCTGGGTTGTGATCCCTGGTCTGACCATTGCTATCAGACATGTAACATGATTGGTTAGAATCGAGGGAAATCCTGGGTTGTGATCCCTGATCTGACCATTGCTATCAGATATGTAACATGATTGGTTAGAATCGAGGGAAATCCTGGGTTTGGTTCCCTGATCTGACCATTGCTATCAGATATGTAACATGATTGGTTAGAATCGAGGGAAATCCTGGGTTGTGATCCCTGATCTGACCATTGCTATCAGATATGTAACATGATTGGTTAGAATCGAGGGAAATCCTGGGTTGTGATCTCTAATCTGACCATTGCTATCAGACATGTAACATGATCGGTTAGAATCAGGGAAATCCTGGGTTGTGATCCCTGATCTGACCATTGCTATCAGATATGTAACATGATTGGTTAGAATTGGGGAAATCCTGGGTTGGGATCCTTGATCTGACCATTGCTATCAGACATGTAACATGATCGGTTAGAATTGGGGGAAATCCTGGGTTGTGATCCCTGATCTGACCATTGCTATCAGATATGTAACATGATCGGTTAGAATCAGGGAAATCCTGGGTTGTGATCCCTGATCTGACCATTGCTATCAAACATGTAACATGATTAGTTAGAATTGGGGGAAAACCTGGGTTGTGATCCCTGATCTGACCATTGCTATCAAACATGTAACATGATCGGTTAGAATTGGGGGAAATCCTGGGTTGTGATCTCTAATCTGACCATTGCTATCAGACAATGTAACATGATTGGTTAGAATTGGGGGAAATCCTGGGTTGTGATCTCTAATCTGACCATTGCTATCAGACATGTAACATGATCGGTTAGAATTGGGGGAAATCCTGGGTTGTGATCTCTAATCTGACCATTGCTATCAGACAATGTAACATGATTGGTTAGAATTGGGGGAAATCCTGGGTTGTGATCTCTAATCTGACCATTGCTATCAGACATGTAACATGATCGGTTAGAATTGGGGGAAATCCTTGGTTGTGATCCCTGATCTGACCATTGCTATCAGACAATGTAACATGATTGGTTAGAATTAGGGGAAATCCTGGGTTGGGATCCCTGGTCTGACCATTGTTGTAATATGATTGGTTAGAATGGGGGGAAATCTTGGGTTTAATTTTCTGATCCTATGGTTAGAATCAGGGATATCCTTGTTGGTTTGGATCCCTGATCTGACCATTGCTATCAGACATGTAACAAGATCGGTTAGAATCGGGGAAATCCTGGGTTGTGATCCCTGATCTGACCATTGCTATCAGACATGTAACACGATCGGTTAGAATTGGGGGAAATCCTGGGTTGTGATCCCTGATCTGACCATTGCTATCAGACATGTAACACGATTGGTTAGAATTGGGGAAATCCTGGGTTGGGATCCTTGATCTGACCATTGCTATCAGACATGTAACATGATCGGTTAGAATTGGGGGAAATCCTGGGTTGTGATCCCTGATCTGACCATCCAATTTTTCCATCTTTATAATTGTATAAAGAAGATGTATACAAATCTTCATCCTACATTTAAAATTGATGCTGTTTTCAGATGATAATAAAATTATAAAAAGAATTATGATAAATGGAATAAATTTGTGTCTAAAGACATTATGATTTTCTCTGACAGTAATTCATGTATTAAAACCATGTTAATTGTTCAGAACCGAGATTCTTATGTATATTTAAATCTTCAACATCGATATAGTCAATACTTGTATGATCTATGTAAGGAAGGGTTGATTACTGGGGGATTGATCGTAATGTACCTGTAGTGTATTAGACATGGTCATAAAAACACCCAGTCATTTTGTTTACAGATCCGTGGATAAGCGTATTGTTAACGCACTTTATCTATATATAGCATCTGGCGGGTTAGGGAGGGCGCCTTCAGAACAATACTTATCATTTGTGAGATCTGTTTATAGTAACCCTGTGTTAATAAACCATATATATATACAACATTAATACTAGCCCATAAAATTCTCGTTGTGAATATTGATTTCAATTATTTGCACAAGTGTAAATAATGAGGTGATCTTATTTCTTTTGAATCAGAACTAATTGGATTGATATTGTCTCATTACAAACAGTTTCAAATCCACATTATATGTATTTTGGATCCCTCTGGTCTGGACTTGCTGACAGTTGCTTTTGTGCTGACTTTTAGTTAAATCTCACATAGAAGCTTGTTAATAGTTTGTGTAGCTCATCGTTACAAATAGTTTGTGTAGCTTATGGAAGTGTTTTCTACTGATCAGGATTCAAAGATATCAATTAACAAGTGATCAGAAGATGTCTCTCAAGCTGTTGGAACATCTGTTGTCTGATAGGGCAAACATGATCAGAAGCTTCTAGCTTACCCATGTGATAAGGAATTTAGCAGGACCAAGTGATAGCAAGAATGATTACAGGATCAGTTGGCAGTGGATTAATAGAAGCAGAGGATTAGCAGGATCAGGTTGTTACTAGAGCCAAGGGATTAGTATCACTAGAACCAGGGGATTAGCAGCACTAGAACCAGGGGATTAGCAGCACTAGAACCAGGGGATTAGCAGCACTAGAACCAGGGGAGTTAGCATCAAAACCAGGGGATTAGTAGCATCAGAAACAGGGAATTAGTAGCATCAGTTTGTTACAAATGTGGCAGATTTGAATTGTACATAGGATTTAGGTCGCCTTCTAGCTTCGAGCTAGAGGGAATTAGCTCAGTGGTAGAGCGTCTGACTAGGAACCTGGCGATCGGGGATTCGATCCCAGGTGGAAGCACACTACCGGTATTCTCTTTCCAGCTACAAATGGTGTCCGTGGCCCTCCCTATGGTGACAGTGGAGTTAGAACCTGGGTTGTGGTGTTCGGGGGCAAACACATTTAAAAGGGGGGAGTAGTGTGGCAGATTTGAATTGTACATAGGATGTAGGTCGCCTTCTAGCTTCGAGCTAGAGGGAATTAGCTCAGTAGTAGAGCGTCCGACTAGGAACCTGGAGATCGAGGGTTCGATCCCAGGTGGAAGCACACTATTCTCTTTCCTGTTACACAAAGGATTAGCAGGAACAAGTTGTTACTAGAGCCAAGGGATAAGTAGCACCAGAACCAGGGGATTAGTAGTATCAGAACCAGAAACCATGCAGTTTGTTACTTAATTAGTGATCAATTTGTTACCAGAATCAAGGGACCAAGGGATTGGGTAATCAGAGGGTTATCATTAATAGGGGATTAATTCACTAAACTAATGGATTAATAGGACATTGGATTGATACTGATTAAGCGAACTTGAGATTTAATGGAAATCAATTGGATCTGATTCCTTCAGAATGATCAAGAAAAAGGGGCCATTATCAGTGTCCACATAAAAACTAGTGCTCTGAAGGACATGGCTGTAGATTAAAACACATAAGGTTATCCCAGGACTGGACCAAACATGGGTTGAGGAGGAGGCAATAGAACTTATACACATTGATGTAGACTAGAACATCATGATATAAGAGGTCCATAGGGCCTGTCACCATGGGGTCTACAAGCTCTGACATGAGATCTGCTGGGGAGATACTGGGTGTCCAAGGAGTTTACATAAAGACCAGCTGGTACAATGTACGTATAATGTGTAATGAGCAATTGAGATTTTAGAAATTGTAACGTTACTTCAGAAATTGTAATGTTACTTTAGAACGTGTAATGTTACTTTAGAATGTGTAATGTTACTTTAGAATTTGTAATGTTACTTTAGAATTTGTAATGTTACTTTAGAATTTGTAATGTTACTTTAGAATTAGTAATGTTACTTTAGAATTTGTAATGTTACATGAATGGCATTTGTTACATGACCTGAAATTATAGCAGCATGAATTTTATATCAAGTATGAAAGCAGGCATGAAATTAAAGACTTCAATTATATATTCATGCTTGCCAACTTTTTGAAATTTCCATGGGGAGATTACGTGTGCTCAGAATTGAGAGCATAAAAAATATGTATACATGTACATTCAGAGGAAAAATAGCACTTTTAAATGGCTTCTTTTCAGCTCTTCTTTCAGATGAAATCATCAGATCTTTAAAAATAGGAACAGTTAAGCGGATTTCAAAGTTGAAAATGCCACATCTTATGGTCCAAAATCGGGAGTCTCCCTCCTAAAAAGGGAGGGTTGGCACGAATGTATATATTATACAGTAAAACATGTTTGTTTTGGATAGAAATGAGGCGTGGCTTACATTTGATACCATCTTGGGAGGAGTCTAATACAATTGATCATGACTCTATCACAGATTTACATGGTCTGTACATGGTCTGTACCGAATCAAAACATGTACAGTGGACTCCACTTAATATCACTCCTGTTAATATCACATTCCTCTTTATATCATGTTTTTCCCAAGCACCATTTTTCTCTCTATATAATCTATGTAATTTTATTTGGTTAATATCATGTATTTTGAGGTGATTTCCTCTTAGTATCATGTTTTTTTAAACCAATCACATAAAACATCTAGAAAACGATGCCATTTCCATTGTTTTCAGATACAACTTGTACAAATTGTTTCATAGAAAATTAAAAAATAACCCAAAAATTGATTTTTAGTTGAAATAATGTTATCTATATATATTATACTGAAACATCTTCATATGTACACTGAATATCTTACTTTTAGTTATGGAAATTGGAAATGCACTAGATTTAGTGGAAATGCACTAGATTTAGTGGAAATGCACTAGATTTAGTGGAAAAACATGTTTCTCTTAATAACACATTCCTGTTAATATCATGTTTTTGTCTAACAAATGCAACATGATATAAAGAGGAGTGCACTGTATAGCAATTGAATCCTGTTAGAATGCAATCCTCATTGAAGTAAGTTCATTCATTCATTCAAATCTTTATCCCTCCAAACATGAAGAGATATAAGGACAATCATGCAGATACAAAATTAAAAATAATGACTAAAGAAGATAAGCTGGTTGAATGATGCAATCTTACAATATTATAACTGCAATGACTTCAACCAGGATAATACAAAAACATGTTTACAAGACCTCACGCACTACTGGAAGGTAAGCGCAGAAGCTTTTTCTGCAAAAATGCAACAATTTCGTACAAATGACAAGAAGAGATTGGCGTCTTCTCCAAATATGTCTCGGAGAGGCTGAGGAGGAGATCCAAGAAAAGTGGCTATTAAGTTGACAGATTCTATGAAAGATTCAGGTGCTTGTTTATACTTGATTCCAGCTCAGATTAATTAGCCACGAGCCCACACACCTATAAACACTAGGGAACCAGGGTTTAATTGCTTATTGACTCCATCATGTATATACATGTACATGTAGAGTGTATAGTGTAGTGGGAAAGTTTAAATTATAACTACAAAAAATAATGATATTGCTTATTGTTATTTTAATATATTATCATGATTATGTAATGTGCAAATAAATCATGGTCTGAAGTTCATCCAAACCTATTTGTATGTTATCTATATTGAGTATATTGTAATATGTTTATCTCTTTAAATGCTGCATTAATCTTACCAGAAATTAGATTAATTCTTAGATTAATTAGCCATGAGCCCACACACCTATATAAACACTAGGGAACCAGAGTTGAATTGCTTAATGACTCCACCATGTATGTGCTCAATAATGTATCATCATGCAGTCTTGTTTGTGCTTCAAGACATATGCTTTTACCAGTACAGTATATACTGTAAAAGCCAATATTTTCGTGCGTTGAATTTTTACGCTTTGTGAGCCTCCAAATTGTTCGCGGTGTGGAAATGTTTGCGCTGTCAGTCATGCTGTTTTTTCCTGCTATTATATTAGTATATACTGTAGAGCTTGAGTGGTGTTAAATATGTTAGCTTGTGGATATATTCATGGAGATTTGTTGCGAGCAAAATAAGCGAAAATTTCCACACACCGCGAACAATTCTACTTTTTTCTTGGGTGTAAAAATATCAGGATTTCTGCCTGGAACTCATTTGTTGTTGTTTAATTTTCACAGATCACAAAATGAGTATTTTGGAACATCTTGTGTAATGTTCTGAGTGTCAGTTACTATAGTAACAATGAGCAAGCCAACACTGACTTTGTACTTGGACTATCTTATATGTAAAAACTAATTTAAAGTGTACATACTCTTAACAAAAACTTAAATGGATAGCATTCTTCAGACTTCTATTATATGAGTTTGTGTGATAAAAAGTGTTTGTGGTTCCTTTTGGCCCATAAGGTACCAAAAAAGGGGCCAAAACCCTACAGGTGTGTTTATAGAGGCAGGAAGTTTATTAGGTCAAATCAGTACATATATAAGCTTTATTGTCAAACCATTAATGTATAAAATGATATATCTTTAAATGATATTGCAATAAAGAAATAATTAGAATCTAATAAAGAGTGTGATTACTTAAAGGTGTTAGATACAACTTAGAGTATAACCCAATCATAAGTAAGTGCTATAAACAGTAGTTTGACACTGCTGACTGTCACCTTTTCTGGTCAAGGTAATATTGTAGAAGTCTGTTGAACACCACCTTTCGTGGTCAAGCTACCTGTAATTAGTCTGCTGACCACTACCCTAACTCTGCTGCTGATCACCACCTATCCTGGTCAAGCTTAGTTTGGTTTGGATTTGTTTTATTATAAACTTGTGACAAAGTTGTTGAGGGTATATAGGGTTCTGCCCATATGTACATTTGTTTTAAATTGAAACCTTAAAACTGTTTTCTAAAATGAATTAAAAGGAAGCAATATGAAAAACAAAATCAATATACTCTTAGTTAGATTTAAGAAAATATAATTTTAGCAAGCATATGGGTCCAGGTGAGAGGTCAGTATAATTAGCTGAATGAGATGGGAGTGCACATTTTCAGGTTTAATAGATTCTATAAATACATAATGGGCATTGGCTTTTAATCCTCTATATCCATAACAATCAATTACAAACATTTTTAGAACATTATTTTGAAGAGGAAAGCAAAAATATAAGAAGAGCTTTAAATATTTCTCGCCCTTTTATAGAGTATGACATTAATTATGATCACTTGTTCAGTTAACGAGATTTGGCTGTGGATAACACCAGTTATCACACTCGTGTTATGTCATACCAAACAACTGTAGCTAATTATAATTCACTGGTCATTCACCCCTGAAATTTCAAAATGAACTATTCCAACCTTTGAATTGAAAGAGTTCAAATGTGTCTTCAGGGGTGAATGAGTTCAGAGAACACTAAGTGTAGCAAATGTAAAGAACAGGAAAGTAAGGATGTGTTTCTAGGATAATGATTTCTATTTATGTAGTCTCAGGTTTCTGTGTGCCTGCAGGTGAAGATAAAACCGTGGAAATCTTGAAATCCTTGGAAAATATTGTGTCTTATTTCTGCCTTGATAATGATACTGTTGGAAACCATAGATAAAGAATTGTTTCAATGTTTTATTAGAAAAAAGGATCAGGAAATTAAGGATTGTTTCAATGTTTTATTAGAAAAAAGGATCAGGAAATTAGCAGAAGCGAGATTTGATGATCTTATAATCTTCAGAAAGAATAACTTCCTGTGATTACACAAAGACTGGTCCACTGAATATGTGTTGTCTATGTTAGTTCAAAGATATGCTATATAGGTATCTGTTCAGGGAATGTGTTGGAACCCCAGGCCCTGTAAGTATGACAAGAAATTGTTGTTTATTTCAGCAGAATACACTAACCTTTTATATTTATATTTGCTCTGCCTCCTCCTGATGCAATGCATAAAGAAGACAAATATTTTTTTATGAGACTATATAGCAACTTTTGTTATTGTAACATGATAATTCTATTTTGTGATGTCATCAATTTCATTATCATCAGCTATTGAGATGCTGTTTAAAGAACTGTTTCAATAACGAAACAAATGTATTGCTTCTCTAGCTAAAAGTAAATATAAATAATGGACGCAAATATTTTTGTGGTCCTATAACACCGATTTCTAATGATTACATTAGAATTGTCAAATTTTTACATTGTGTTAGCAATGTGTTTTAAGAACCTTATAATATTTGTTAACACATTCATTTAGATTGGTTTACCCAGGTAAATTAATAGAGCATAGCTTTATTAAATCACAGATGTTTACTGAGAATCATTTGTGTTCTTGTTCAAAATGAGATAAAATGTCCATAATTTAAAGTCAGTAAGTCGGAAAAAACAACTTCTGAAAGCAACGATGGTGATAAATGTAACAGACATCAGCTTGAAGATTAGCAAAACTAGCAGTAAAGGAAAGAAATAGCAGGATTTGAACCCTGGACCTCCAAACTCTAATCAAGTTAATGCAGCCACATGTACTTGTCACCAGAGATTATTTGTCGCAGTCTAGTTTTGCAACACTTTCATTAAGTCATTATGTATCCTAAATATACCTGTACTGAGGTGCTTGTGTATTATAAACATCCATACTGGTCATCCTGTATATATAGAAAAATATATACCCACATCCATACAAGTTACTGTATACAGGACCTATAGTAGCATTGAAGAATATATACCTATGCAGCGGTCAATTTACAATTTATTTGCAGGGGTCCTTTTTGTACAAATTGCCGAAAACGATGGGTCCCACAATGTTAAATTGAAGCATAATTCCAGAATTTCTATGAGTCCTTTCATAATTTTATGAGTACTGGACTTGGGACTTGCAGGTAGATTGATCACTGCCTATGAGAGTTTAACAATTCATGGGGTCCCTGGTGGCTACTTAGTGGTCAGTTAGTGTATGTGCCCTGATCAATAAGTAATACCCTAAATCTGCTTGCTCCACTCTATAATCCATTGTGTAGTTATTAGGAGCATGCTATCACTAATTCACTGTTGAGGTTTAAATGCTAAGGACCATACAAAACTGGTCCTGCTTGGTAGCAAGGTAAACACAAGGCGTCATCATTTCTTATTATTTTGTTTTATCAGAAATTTGTAGGATTTCTAACTAAAACAACACTTAACAAAGACTTGGGATGATGATTGGTGGACTTTGAGAAAAAAGATACGGTGTTAAAGTGGTGTTGAATTCAGTTTTGATCAAGAGGTCATAGAAGGAGAATTCATGCCAATTTCAGTAAAAGGTGTTTGACAAGAAAACTTCCTCAATGAGGAACAAATAGGATGCATGAATCGATTCACCGAAAACAGGTAAGTTTCTCTGCAGTCACATATTATAATAATAAGATGTTTATCAAAAGTTTAAAGACAATGTCACATGATGTACAGGCACCATGTGTAAGGACAGTGTCACATGATGTACTGACACCAGAGATAAGTGTGAGGACAGTGTCACATGATGTACAGACACCAGTGATAAGTGTGTGAGGACAGTGTCACATGATGTACAGACATCAGAGATAAGTGTGTGAGGACGGTGTCACATGATGTACTGACATAAGAGATAAGTGTGTGAGGACAGTGTCACATGATGTACAGACATCAGAGATAAGTGTGTGAGGACAGTGTCACATGATGTACAGACACCAGAGATAAGTGTGTGAGGACAGTGTCACATGATGTACAGACACCAGAGATAAGTGTGTGAGGACGGTGTCACATGATGTACAGACACCAGAGATAAGTGTGTGAGGACGGTGTCACATGCTGTACAGACATCAGAGATAAGTGTGTGAGGACAGTGTCACATGATGTACAGACACCAGAGATAAGTGTGTGAGGACAGTGTCACATGATGTACAGACACCAGAGATAAGTGTGTGAGGACTGTGTCACATGATGTACGGACACCAGAGATAAGTGTGTGAGGACAGTGTCACATGATGTACAGACACCAGAGATAAGTGTGTGAGGACAGTGTCGCATGATGTACAGACATCAGAGATAAGTGTGTGAGGACAGTGTCGCATGATGTACAGACACCAGAGATAAGTGTGTGAGGACAGTGTCGCATGATGTACAGACATCAGAGATAAGTGTGTGAGGACAGTGTCGCATAATGTACAGACACCAGAGATAAGTGTGTGAGGACAGTGTCGCATGATGTACAGACACCAGAGATAAGTGTGTGAGGACAGTGTCGCATGATGTACAGACACCAGAGATAAGTGTGTGAGGACAGTGTCACATGATGTACAGACACCAGAGATAAGTGTGTGAGGACAGTGTCACATGTTGTACAGACATCAGAGATAAGTGTGTGAGGACAGTGTCACATGATGTACAGACACCAGAGATAAGTGTGTGAGGACAGTGTCAGATGATGTACAGACATCAGAGATAAGTGTGTGAGGACGGTGTCACATGATGTACAGACACCAGAGATAAGTGTGTGAGGACAGTGTCACATGATGTACAGACACCAGAGATAAGTGTGTGAGGACAGTGTCAGATGATGTACAGACATCAGAGATAAGTGTGTGAGGACAGTGTCACATGATGTACAGACATCAGAGATAAGTGTGTGAGGACAGTATCACATGATGTACAGACATCAAAGATAAGTGTGTGAGGACAGTGTCACATGATGTACAGAAACCAGAGATAAGTGTGTGAGGACAGTGTCACATGATGTACAGACATCAGAGATAAGTGTGTGAGCTAGGACAGTGTCACATGATGTACAGACACCAGAGATAAGTGTGTGAGGACAGTGTCACATGATGTACAGACACCAGAGATAAGTGTGTGAGGACAGTGTCACATGATGTACAGACACCAGAGATAAGTGTGTGAGGACAGTGTCACATGATGTTCAGACACCAGAGATAAGTGTGTGAGGACAGTGTCACATGATGTACAGACACCAGAGATAAGTGTGTGAGGACAGTGTCACATGATGTACAGACACCAGAGATAAGTGTGTGAGGACAGTGTCACGTGATGTGTCGATTAACTTGAAGTTGATAGGAGATGAACACATTAAATTTTTAATATAAATATGATTGTTCTGATTGAGGTTTTTTCCCTTACTGGCAAAACAGTGATCCTGTTATATAAATTGTCTGGCATTGATAAAGTTTATGAATTGTATTTTGTATAGACTGAAGGTTTAAGTCTTAACTTCAAACAATGAGCTGCTCACAAGGCATTTTCTACACTGACAAATGTATAGCACTGATACTACAGCATATTACTCTGCCACGGGGCACTTATACTATATAACTCTGCCACTTTTGGATGGCATTCATATAAACTGTATATATATGCCATTTGGCCCACATGTTGACATCATTAGCATTATGACATAATAGAAATGTAATATATAACTTACCTTGAAAGAAACATACACTGTAATTGAATAATTAAGATTTAAACAAATACTAACTTTTATTTGACAGAATTCAATTTTATTGACAACAAAATTCACCAATAATGGTAATTAGTGCTGAATTAAAAATACAACATCATATTAAAGTGTGCTTGTTTGCTTCCAAAGGCTCTGTGTGATTCATATAGACTGTGAATGTCATATCAACACAGATAATGATACTGTCCTGTAAGTATTTAGATTACATGCCATCAAATTAGATCAATCAGTTGGAAATTAGGAATTAGTCAAAGAGACCACTTATGCAGCAAAATCTTTTTTCACTGCTTGTCTAATCTGTAAACTTTATAATAATTTAAGGGAGACAACTTCAGAATGAATATATTTAAAAAAAATTAGTGATAAATTTTATTTTTATTGCATGTCCTACCTACAATGTATATCAAGGGAGACAACTTCAATATATAACCTTCAATGCCCAAATGGTAGAATATTTAAAGCCACAGGTGGTCTGTATATATATATGCTGTTAAAGTTCTGGGGATATAGATGTGTAAATTTGTGTTAGAAGTGTGTAGTGTATAGGTATAATAAATGGTATATATAATGTCTTTAACTGTCTTTAATTGTGGTTATTCATACTATAAAACATATATATATTTAAACCAATAGAGTTATAATCCCCACCTATAGCTGGATTAATCCTGAAGCATTTACACACTGTAATAAGTAACATGTATGACAGAGATAAAGGTTAACTATCAGTTCCAGAAGTAGACATGTATTCTAATGGGATATAATTTAGTTTTGTTCCTATAATCATGTAAAGCTGTCGATTCCTTGGAGAACTGAAACCAGACAGAATCGGTCCATTGTCTCTGTATGAAAAATTATACATTTACACTTCAGTAATACTACTAAGGTATTGTTTCACATGTTAAATAGGCGGGCAGTGGTGTAAAGACCGTCTCAATCCTAGCGTGAACAATTCAATACCATATCATCATGATCTGGGCACTGCAAAATGGCCTACCCATATACCCGATAATAGGTATTGATGTTGGACCGTTGGCTCACACCGTTTGTAAAACTGCTAATGAATTTAGATGGATTTTTTTCGCCCTTCATCTAAGTAAGGATACTCTTGGGATACATATCTAGGTAAACGCGTCAATTGTATGGACAGGAGTTTAAAGAAATTTCAATAGCCATTCATCCATGGAATGATCAGTACTTTTTTGTGGTGACTGATTGATTTCAGCCGATATCGTATCTGTGTATTGTGAAGTACGGTTATTGTATTCAGTAGAAATATTATATGTAGTTACTTAGGGTGTAGGGTAATTCATTGTACGCCACTTGACTTGGACTCACGTTTCCACATTCATTAGCAAAATCTGTAGGTAGCAACCTCACCATCTGCTGTTTATAACTGTTTTTACCTGTTTGCGGATGGCAGTCATTGCTTTGTCAGTTCTAAGGATGATAACAAGAGACGCTGAGAAATACGTCATAGAGGTGTGATAATATGTCAGAACACTATGTAGTCGACTAGTAGCACAAGTCTGCCATTTCTTATTCAAACTCAAATGGATTCATTTTGAAAGTGGTCAATTTTTAATCAAAATTGATTTTAAGTTTTGACTTTCAAAATTGCGGGGTTAAAACCTTTTGACACTTACGGAATGAGGCTTCCCCTGGTGGACACCAGCCGGAGGCGTGTAAAGCCTGATGGCGAGGCTAGTAAACCTGCGCTGATCGACGTTAATGTGGTAAGTATATCTTTACATCAAGCTCATGTATTCCCCGCTGTGGGTATGGATGTATTTCCTGGCTGTGGGTATGGATGTATTCCCCGGCTGTGGGTATGGATGTATTCCCCCGCTGTGGGTATTGATGTATTTCCTGGCTGTGGGTATGGATGTATTCCCCCGCTGTGGGTATGGATGTATTTCCTGGCTGTGGGTATGGATGTATTCCCCCGCTGTGGGTATGGATGTATTTCCCTGCTGTGGGTATAGATGTAATTCCCCGCTGTGGGTATGGATGTATTTCCTGGCTGTGGGTATGGATGTATTCCCCCGCTGTGGGTATGGATGTATTCCCCCGCTGTGGGTATGGATGTATTTCCTGGCTGTGGGTATGGATGTATTTCCTGGCTGTGGGTATGGATGTATTCCCCAGCTGTGGGTATGGATGTTTTTCCCTGCTGTGGGTATGGATGTATTTCCCAGCTGTTGGTAGGGATGTATTTCCCTGCTGTGGGTATGGATGTATTCCCCCGCTGTGGGTATGGATGTATTCCCCCGCTGTGGGTATGGATGTAATTCCCCGCTGTGGGTATGGATGTATTTCCCTGCTGTGGGTATGGATGTATTTCCCTGCTGTGGGTATTGATGTTTTTCCCTGCTGTGGGTATGGATGTATTCCCCCGCTGTGGGTATGGATGTATTTCCTGGCTGTGGGTATGGATGTATTTCCTGGCTGTGGGTATGGATATATTTCCTGGCTGTGGGTATGGATGTATTTCCCAGCTGTTGGTAGGGATGTATTTCCCTGCTGTGGGTATGGAAATAATTCCTGGCTGTGGGTATTGATGTATTTCCTGGCTGTGGGTATGGATGTAATTCCCAGCTGTGGGTATGGATGTATTTCCCTGCTGTGGGTATGGATGTATTTCCTGGCTGTGGGTATGGATGTATTTCCCTGCTGTGGGTATGGAGGTATTTCCACGCTGTTGGTATGGATGCATTTCCTGGCTGTTGGTATGGATGTTTTTCCCAGCTGTGGGTATGGATGTATTTCCCTGCTGTGGGTATGGATGTTTTTCCCCGCTGTGGGTATGGATGTTTTTCCCAGCTGTGGGTATAGATGTTATTCCCCGCTGTGGGTATGGATGTATTTCCCTGCTGTGGGTATGGATGTATTTCCCTGCTGTGGGTATGGATGTTATTCCCCGCTGTGGGTATGGATGTTTTTCCCTGCTGTGGGTATGGATGTTTTTCCCCGCTGTGGGTATGGATGTATTTCCCCACTGTGGGTATGGATGTATTTCCCCACTGTGGGTATGGATGTATTTCCCTGCTGTGGGTATGGATGTTATTCCCCGCTGTGGGTATGGATGCATTTTCCCGCTGTGGGTATGGATGTATTTCCCTGCTGTGGGTATGGATGTATTTCCCCACTGTGGGTATGGATGTATTTCCCCACTGTGGGTATGGATGTATTTCTACATCATGGTTAAACATGACTGATTTCTACTCAGATATATTGTGTTCTTATTGTGTATGGTATAAACGTTTGGCTTCATCAGTTGATATGGAAACTCCAAGAAGATAGCGTGTACTGTATTAGATCATGGTCCAAATTATTTCACATAAAGTTTGACAGATAATAACAAATGGCATTTGACAAAAGCAGATCAATGACTTTTTTCAGAAATAAGATTTGTGACAAAAATACATGTACATGTAGATATATTACTCAGCTTGAATTGAAAGAGGCAGTTTAGTGAACCCGCGTGTTTTAAAATCAACTAGAATGAAAAATACCTATATTGAGAAAAAAGGAATCTCTACCTGATAATTAAACGTGTAGCCGATGTCCGATGTGGTCAGTTTAATTATTCAGGGAAAGCCTACGCCAAATATAGCGACATCAAAATAAGCACGAAATAACCGCGCCACTTGACGCGACCACATGTATGTATGTTGTTAACAATTGGACGCGAAGACACGAGGAGTTTGATTTCACTCATACTTCTTTCATGGTATGTTAGATTATTGAAATACGTTGTCAACAATTATGATATATATGATTATTATTAGATCCCATAAGAAATTGTGTTGGTGATTACTTCAAAATAACCAAAAGCAGATATTATTAAAAGCTTGCACACACAAGGGCCCTCCGAAGGGAAATTTGTTAACCTGAAAACATGCATGCTCCGTGGGGTCAAAGATGTTTGTAAACATATGTCTCATTTGCATGGGTTGGAAGATTAAGGATTTCCTATCATTATTTAAAAAATGTATGGAAAACATCAAGTTTTGTCAAAATATTGGTATGAATAGTTCACAGGGATTACCGAACTGAAATTATATAAAATATTTGGTGATATTTTAAAAAGTAAACAATTTTTGCTTCACTTAATTGCCCCTTTAATAAGACGTTGGTAATGCATTCTGTTATAACACTTCGTGGAACTGTAATTTTCATAATTTGATATCTTCTCCACCCTCGTTATACCGCTATAATAGCCGAAGAGGAATTTAAAGGTGGCAATATAACGATGGTACACTGTACTGTGATCATGTTTTATATGAAAAATCATGGAACAGAATGCTAGTAACATGTTTAAGTAACCCATAATGTATTTTCTTATTTCACAATGATCTACAGGTGTCAGAGAAATTCTTATCAGAAATCCAACAAGCTGTACCTTAATATACGCACTGCCATATCACAGGTAGAGAAATATTTATAATCAGATATAAACTCTGAATAATGAGATATTCTGATTAGACATTGTATAATTCGACCTAATGCTCTCAGCATTGTGCTACTGGATTAAATACAGAAAAAGGGAGAGTTGTATGGAGAACAGGGGCTTTGTTCAAACTTACAAGGTGTGAAGCCCGTAGATGATTAAGTTTGCTGGGTTTTGTTGACCTGGGTTCGGCCAGTCGTAACAGGGATGTTTAACCCAGACTGGCCATACACAGAAAGGGCTAGTGTAGAGCTATACAACTCGACACTCACAATTCGGTTCAGCAATCTGATTGGTTGGCCAGGGAGGCTATGTAACTTTAAGACTTAATTAATGAACTTATTCACCCTTGAAATTTCACAATGGACTATTGAAACAAACTTTTGAATTTGAAGAGTTCAAATGTGTCTTCAGGGGTGAATGAGTCCATGGTACATTCTGTCATCTATTTCCAAGATGTCAGTAGGTGGCATTCTGTCTTTTTCATACCTTTTTTATTTTCTTAAAAATGTGTTTCCCAAAATCATTTTATGTGTGGTACATCGCTCACCTCATAAATACAGACTTTAAGATTTAATAAACTATTTGAGGCAATTTATAGCTCTAGGTAAGCAGACTTAATGGTATCTACTGGGGGTACTGGGGACAAGTTTTTGGAGCTATTACCTCTATACTGATGAGCTGGGACATTTAGAGCTCATCTTATGAACGGCAATTAGAGTCAACACTTAAATAAAATCCATAAGAGAAACAACTTGGGCTGAGTCAATTATATCCGTATAGGACTAGGGCAAACTCAATTAGAGTCACCAGTTAGATAAAGTCTGTGAGGAAAACAATTTGGGGAGAGTCAATTATATCCGTACAGGACTAGGGCAAACTCAATTAGAGTCACCACTTAGATAAAGTCTGTAAGGAAAACAATTTGGAGAGAGTCAATTATATCCGTACAGGACTAGGGCAGACTCAATTAGAATCACCACTTAGATAAAGTCTGTAAGGAAAACAATTTGGGGTGAGTCAATTATAGCCATTATTACTTATAAGGAGTTCGAAAGCTGGAGTTAATCAGAGTGTCCACTGGGGCCAACTCTTGCAATTATTGTCACCACTTTGGAAAAGCCCATGAGAGAACCAATTGTGGCCAGCTGAGTCTATCATAGCCCTATATAGCTACTGGGGTAAACAAATTAGAGCCAGCAATTTAGATTTGAGTAAACTACAACTTTTATTTGGTTGGAGTTCATAAGATTCCACTAGGACACTGTTCTACTGGTGCCACTGAGTGGAGAATTGGTGGAGATGTTCGGAAAGGGAAGCCGACAAAGTGTGGTTTTTAGGTCATCTGACCCGAAGGGTCAAGATGACCTATTGCCATCATGCTTCGTCCGTCGTCGTCCGCCGTCCGCCGTCCGTAAACTTTTCCTTTAACAATCTTCTTCTTAGTAACCAAAAGGCTCTAGGTGCTGATATTTGGCCAGTAGGCACCTGGGATTGAGTGCTACAAAGTTTCCTCATTTCAATGACCTTGACCTGTTTTCAAGGTCACAGGGGTCAAATATGTAAAAACCTTTAACAATCTTCTTCTCAGTAACCAAAAGGTCTAGGGTAATGATATTTGGCCAGTAGGCACCTGGGATAGAGTGCTACAAAGTTTCCTCATATCGATGACCTTGACTAACTTTCAAGGTCACAGGGGTCAAATATGTAAAAAAGCGTTTGACAATCTTTTCCTCACTAACCAATAGGCCATGGGTGATCATATTTGGCCAGTAGGTATCTGGGAAAGAGTGCTACAAAGTTTCCTCATATCAATGACCTTGACTAACTTTCAAGGTCACAGGGGTCAGATATGTAAAAAAACGTTTGACAATCTTCTCCTCACTAACCAAAAGGCCAAGGGTGATCATATTTGGCCAGTAGGTACCTGGAATGGAGTGCTACAAAGTTTCCTCATATCAATGACCTTGACCTACTTTCAAGGTCACAGGGGTCAAAAAGGTCAAAATCTTTGAACGACTTCTTTTGAATAACCAAAAGGCCCAGAGACCTGATATTGGGCCTGTGGCATGCTGGGATAAAGGGCTACCAAGTTTGTTCGAACAAATGACCTTGACCTTCATTCAAGGTCACAGGGGCCAAAAAGGTCAAAATCTTTTTAAACAACTTCTTCTGAATAACCAAAAGGCCCAGAGACCTGATATTGGTCCTGTGTTATGCTGAGATAAAGGGCTACCAAGTTTGTTCAAAGAAATGACCTTGACCTTCATTCAAGGTCACAGGGGACAAAACGGTCATAATTTTTAAACGACTTCTTCTGAATAACCAAAAGGCCCAGAGACCTAATATTGGGCCTGTGGCATGCTGGGATAAAGGGCTACCAAGTTTGTTCAAAGAAATGACCTTGACTTTCATTCAAGGTCACAGGGGCCAAAAAGGTCAAAATCTTTGAACGACTTCTTCTGAATAACCAAAAGACCCAGAGACCTGATATTGGGCCTGTGGCATGCTGGGATGAAGGGGTACCAAGTTTGTTCAAACAAATGACCTTGACCTTCATTCAAGGTCACAGGGGCCGAAAAGGTCAAAATCTTTTTAAACAACTTCTTCTGAATAACCAAAAGGCCCAGAGACCTGATATTGGTCCTGTGTTATGCTGAGATAAAGGGCTACCAAGTTTGTTCAAAGAAATGACCTTGACCTTCATTCAAGGTCACAGGGGATAAAACGGTCATAATTTTTAAACGACTTCTTCTGAATAACCAAAAGGCACAGAGACCTAATATTGGGCCTGTGGCATGCTGGGATAAAGGGCTACCAAGTTTGTTCAAAGAAATGACCTTGACTTTCATTCAAGGTCACAGGGGCCAAAACGGTCATAATCTTTAAACAACTTCTTCTGAATAACCAAAAGGCCCAGAGACCTGATATTGGGCCTGTGGCATGCTGGGATAAAGGGCTACCAAGTTTGTTCAAAGAAATGACCTTGACTTTCATTCAAGGTCACTGGGGCCAAAACGGTCATAATCTTTAAACAGTTTCTTCTGAATAACCAAAAGGCCCAGAGATCTAATATTGGGCCTGTGGCATGCTGGGATAAAGGGCTACCAAGTTTGTTCAAAGAAATGACCTTGACTTTCATTCAAGGTCACTGGGGCCAAAACGGTCATAATCTTTAAACATTTTCTTCTGAATAACCAAAAGGCCCAGATACCTAATATTGGGCCTGTGGTATGCTGGGATAAAGGGCTACCAAGTTTGTTCAAAGAAATGACCTTGACTTTCATTCAAGGTCACAGGGGCCAAAACGGTCATAATCTTTAAACGACTTCTTCTGAATAACCAAAAGGCCCAGAGACCTGATATTGGGCCTGTGGCATGCTGGGATAAAGGGCTACCAAGTTTGTTCAAAGAAATGATCTTGACTTTCATTCAAGGTCACAGGGACCAAAACGGTCATAATCTTTAAACAACTTCTTCTGAATAACCAAAAGGCCCAGAGACCTGATATTGGGCCTGTGGCATGCTGGGATAAAGGGCTACCAAGTTTGTTCAAACAAATGACCTTGACCTTCATTCAAGGTCACAGGGGCCAAAAAGGTCAAAATCTTTTTAAACAACTTCTTCTGAATAACCAAAAGGCCCAGAGACCTGATATTGGGCCTGTGTTATGCTGGGATAAAGGGCTACCAAGTTTGTTCAAAGAAATGACCTTGACCTTCATTCAAGGTCACAGAGGCCAAAACGGTCATAATCTTTAAACAACTTCTTCTGAATAACTAAAAGGCTCAGAGACCTGATATTAGGCCTGTGGCATGCTGGGATAAAGGTCTACCAAGTTTGTTCAAATAAATGACCTTGAACTTCATTCAAGGTCACAGGGGCCAAAAGGGTCAAAATCTTTAAAACAACTTTTTCTGAATAACCAAAAGGCACAGAGATGTGATATTGGGCTTGTGGCATGCTGGGATAAAGGTGTGTCAAGTTTGTTTAAAGAAATGACCCTGACATTCATTCAAGGTCACAGGGGCCAAAAGGGTTTGTTGTCAAGTTTACTCACTAGGAATAAGCTGAAACTTGCCAGAAATGATTCTGAGATGATGCTGATTAAGTGTTGTTATTTTTAGGTTTGTTCAAAATTCAAGATGGCCACCACAGCCGCCATTTTGAATACACATTTTAAACTTCTCAAGTTCTACCAGTGGAATTGAGCTGAAACTTGCCAGAAATGATATCCTGAGATGGTCCCAACAAAGTCTTGTTATTTCTCAAGCCCATCAGAAATCCAAGAAGGCCACTATCTTGAACTTGGCAATCTATACAGGCATATTATAACTTGATTTAATGACTACACGTATTTTCATAGTGATTTTACAATTGGTAGTCAGATGACCGTTAAGGCCCGTTGGGCCTCTTGTTTAGGTCTCATTGTATATTTTGTGACATGATTGCAATTACAGTTTCCCTGCATAACATCTATTCAAAAAAACTACCTACAGTTAAGTTGGCTTTGATCAGCTCAAACCATTGAGCTGAAAATTTGTCGGAAATTTGAGAAACTGAAAGTTTTCCTTTAGTTAACAGTTAAAATATTTCTAATTGCACTGCTGATATTATCATATTATACATCTTCATTTAAAAGTCTGTAGATGACCGTTAATTAAGGCCTGTGTTTCATTGAAAAACTTGTAATTGTAAACAACATAGAATAGTGAAATAGCACCAGTAAGATATTTACTCAATAGATATTTCCATGGCAGCTTTATGTAATATAGAGTGTACCAAACACTACAGTGTAATTCTAGTTATATATTACAGGCAAGTGTAGTCACAGCAGAGGACTACCAGTACCTGCTAGGTAGATCAGGCTAAATCTGTAATACATATTTGTCACACAGTAATCATAAACATGTACACATAGAATTAAGGTCACCAAAACATGCGAGGGAGCTTTGTTAGCGAGTTAATCCGGTGGACACGGATTCAATCAGAAACTTAATGCATTTTGAAAATTATGTATTTGTGGGCTTTTCATTCGCAAGCAAGTTTGTTAATCCTTGGTATGATATGATGTGTACTAGCTACTATATGTACTTTTCTTGGTTCCTTTATTGAAAATCATAAGTGAAATATCCAGACAATTTTCACACCGCTTTCCTTTTCCTTTACTTCCCAGGGAAACTTTGGGACTGCTTTGGACGCCCTTGATTGAATATTGGGGGTTCTAGGTCAATAATTGGGGTCCTCATAAATGGTATTTTTCAGTATCTGTTGCTTTAAGTCATATAAATCATTGATATTTGGTAACTTGACTTTTTCTGGTAGTTATTTCTGAGGAGGTCCTGGGGACTATTAAGGTGTTCAGATTTTAGGGGTGCTTATAGAATGGAGAATTGGAGTAAACCTGCTTCATGTAAAACCTTGCCTCCATAGTGGTAAATAAAAGTGGTGAATAGACTTCAGTTGAATATGAAATTAAAATAACAATAAGAATGTAACAGAGCTGGACAAGTGCAGGAGTCGTTCTTGTCAATGTATTTCTCTTTCTTAATTTTACAAAAACTGGTTAAGTTGCATTTGTCAATCTTAAAAAGTTTTTTTCTCAAGGACTGCATGAATGACTGCTTAATTTTAGTGAATGGAAACCTTGCTTGTAAGCATTTACAGTTGTGTCTTCAGAGGTGAAAACAATCTAAAAAAGGTGGAGGAGTATCACATACCGAGGGTAATTTGGATGCTCCATTCATTGACAACCACATAGCTCAATTGGTTAATGAATTTGGCTGCTCTCTCTGTCCGTCTCTCTTTCTCTCTCTCCCTCTCTCTCTCTCTCTCTCTGTCTCTTTCTGTTTCTGTGTCTTTCTCTTTCGTTAAAAAGTTAAACATTTCTTAGATATTAGGAATCTACTTTCAAACTAGAAAGACTTGAAGCTGACAAGTTAAATTGGAAGTGAGATAGCTACTGTACACATAATACTGACCATAATACACATAATACTGACCAAAGTGCCCTCCAGGTATGTATTTAAAAGTTTTTAAATGGGCTATTCCTATACAATCGACCTCAATACTGAATAATTCTGTTTAAAGTGCTATTGATATGAATCTGTTTAGTTAACAGATAAGACCTGTACTTTACACTGACACCAAACAATCACTCCATACCGTTATTCTCCACGCAACTATTTAAAACATACGCTTGCCTTTTAAACTAATTCTCCCCAAAATTTCATAATGAGCTATTCCAACCTTTAAATTGAAGAACTGAAATGTGTCTTTAGGGTGAATGAGTGAAATTAAAGTACAGAAGAATGTCCGTCTTTCTGCATGGCCAATAAATCTAAGAATATGTTACAAATTGTCCCTGTTTATACAGTCTTCCTCTGTGCCTGATAAGTCTATGTTACTTTTATTTGTGTCCAATTACAATTTGATCTAAAAAATGAGTTCATTCTCATAAAGAAATAATCTTGCATAGGTGTTAACCTCAGAAACCTCCAATGAGGGAGACCTCCCTCATTCCATATTTCCAAAGAGGGAGAAAGTGATGTGTGAAATGCAACTGAAACTGCATTGTTCAATTTGTGTTTCCCTTATTATGTATCAAAATAACTTCACAAAGTAATCATTTGGTCCATATACACCTGTAATGATCATTACACACACCCTGCAGTAACTAGGAGATCATTTGACCAAAGGATGTACTCACTGATTTTGAGTTTGTGTGAGTTTGGACTTAAATGAGGGAGATTTCAAGGGAGATTGGTAAATATTGGTCAAAATGAGGGAGTCTCCCTCGGAATGAGGGAGGGTTAATGGGTATGATCTTGGTGAAGGTACTTTGGTAAAGTATTGAGAATAAAGCACCATCAAAAGCCCTCAGATAAAATATCTATATTACAATCTTTAAGCGTAATAGAAATTGACTTGTGTTAGACAGTTCGCTGAACAGGATTAAGAGCTAATGTTTTCAACTTGGTAGAAAAACAGGAAAATTGAATTAAATACTGCCAGCTTTAATCCAGTTGGGTGTTTATCTGATATCTTAAATCCAGCTTATGTACTACCTAAATCTAGTGTCCTCACTGTCTTAAATCATTTTGTGTTTGATCAAAGTCACCTAGAATGAATTTGAGGTTCTCATTGGAGTGGAGCTTGTCTAATCCGAAACCCTGTCTATTGCAGCCTTATTGTTTGATCTCCGTATGTCCCCTCATATCTCTACACACTATATAGATACCTGTCTAAACCAGTCACCACTTTTGGTCCCAGTGACTTTCTGTTGAGAAAGGTTACACTGTATAACATAAATAATGCTTTAAATAAATGTGGTAAATTAAACTTTTATCTTTTTAAAATATTTTAGCTTAGAAAAAAAATCAACTGAAAAAAGCAGTGTGGTGACACTATAGGGGACAACGTAATGTTCTTTGGTGTCAAAATGTGAAATATTTCATGTGTTACAAAATGAGACTTTCCCTGTAATAATTTGCCGTCTTAAGTAACTCTTGTTGAATTTCAGATTTTCAAAACTCTTTATTGTGTTGTTGATTAAAAATTTTTGATTAAATATAAACAAACGATAGAAAAAAAGATTAAAAGATTGTTTAAATACATTAATGTATACACTGTGTCAACACAGTATATGGCTGCATGTTCACAACCTGTATGACATGGGAGTAAAACATTAAAGCTATGATGTAACACTCCAAGTGTCTGTAAGTATCGTAATGTCTGAACTGGTAAGTGATTCACTTGTAATATAGTTTCACATTGAAATTCGGCAATGGCGATTACCTTTAGGTAAAGATTACATTAAGGCTTTCTTTTCTCACCTGTCTGCTGTAGATATTATACAGGTGGGCTGTTTGTTTATCAGATTTACCTGATACATGGATCGAACATGTATAATTACATGTCATATAAACCATTTGTATGCCCAATAGTGCAGTCAGCTTCTCATGTGTTCCTGATGTTGCCTATGGGTTTTACATTTTATAAGTAGAACTGGACATCATGCAGGAGCATCGGTTGGAATTGTACACAAATCTATTGTTTATGCTATAGATTTGTACGAACTCCCTCGTGTAAGACCTCTGGAGTGCTAAAAAGTCCCAAACAATACTGACTATTTCTTGTTATTTTGTGTATATATCGTCAACGGAATATAGTGATACTATTTACGTTTTAGTAACAGTGCAGGTGAAAGTAACCAATTTTCTGTTTATCTGACATTGATGTTAGATCATCCACTCCTACATGTTTAAACTGGACATGCCCACTCTTTGATTTGTCAAGGTTTAAATGGGACCTAATTTTCGTGGAGAATGGATTAAGAGAATTGGTCAGGGAATTGACCTGTTCAATTTTGTCCTTTATCTGGAATAGCGGCAGCTTGGTCCTTCAAATTTGAGTTTGTGTTTATGCTGTAATTGTGACATTGGTATGTGATGGCAACATACTTTTATGATGAGTAGTTTTAAAGGAAATATTCTAAAGCAGGTGTAGATGTTTGATGGAGAACTGTGAAAGTGTTTGTCAACAGCATGTGTTAATGTGTAAAATGGTGTTGGTCAACTTCTAATTCTAAGGTGGAATAATACGACTGGAGCTATGGACTTTCATCAATGTTTTACACAAGCTTTCAGCCAACACAGTTTTGATACATTCAAGGAGAAAAACTCATCAACCGACCTAACAGAACATATGGATCAAAGAAAAAAAATTCCAGGAAAACAATTTTAGTGCAGTATAAATTCCTCTCTGATAAATGAGCAAGTTAAACGGTGAAAAATAGTCAAATGTTAGGGTTAAAATTTTTCATTGAATAATAATATTAAACACTGAATTAAAAACTAGGAAAGTAATTAAGGAATATGATCTTGAAAATAGTTAAGTCCTATTATAATTTCATTCAATGATGTTTACAACTAACTAATGTAATATTTGATCTCTGTGACCTTTCAAGGTCTTGATAACTAAGGAGGTATATTGTATGTACTCTACAGGAGTACATTACCTGATTCTAGCCGACTGGACAAGAACAAAACAGACATTTGGTTAATTAATTTAAATCTGCCATAATTATAGCCCTGATTTTCAACAAGGGATGTGAACCGTATCATTAGTAGGAGGGTCCCTTTTATTTTGAGACACCTCACGATCGGTGATTTTGGAGTTATATTACATACAGTAAAGGGATAATACACAGTTGTCCTCGCCAAGTTTTTTATATGGAAGTTAACCTAAATCAGTCCTCACAATTTTATTTTAAGAAGCTTAGTATCATTAACATAAAAACTGATTAAAAAAATGGTCCAAAAATATGATCATTGTGCAATATAGTATTATTTATCTAAAAACATAATTGTAATGTCACCATAAATATAACTTTAAAAGTAAGGAAAATAATTATCCAAAAATATTGTTGGTAACCCAATAGTTTTCTTTATCATTTATGGCTATATAGATAAATCATGATACATTTCATTCAGGGCAGGTGCAAAAAAATGTTTGCAAATGTCAAGATATGATATAATGAGAATAAAGTTTTTAATGTTATTTTAGAAAACATTGCAATTCTTCCATATGAATATGCATTGGTAATTTAAATGCTTGTACAAGAAAAACTACAGGAAGTATCACAAACATAAGTAATTTGAGTGAAATGTTATAAAATAGAATTGATTTTTCATTGATGTCCTCATTGTGTATGGATTGTTATAAAGCAAACCTGCTGACTTAAATGGGTTTCATGTCATTGTGAATAATCCAACTGAGGGTCGTCGTGTCATCTGATGGAATAATTCACATATTAACATAAACTATGACGGAGGTACGACTCTTAAAACTATCAGTGACTGCTCGAGATTTACACTCCGCTCTGCAACGAAATTATGGTCTGGGATCCGTGAAAAAGGAACGGAGAGAACCTTCATGCATGCAAGGTCACCATGATATCACCAAACAGGTACTAGTTTATTTAACCCATGCATCCCTGAAGATACATTTAAACTCCTCTGATTCAAAGTTTGGAATAGTTCATTACGAGAGTTCAGGTGTGAATGAGTTAAGGAAGTATGGATGATTATATCAAAAGTTTTATACATGTATTCCATTGTTATTGATGTAGTTAATGTGCTTTGATTTTAGCAATGAGTGATACAAACTACAGGCCCAAGAGTTGTTTTATTTAACAAGTATATATGAGGGAAAATTTCCTCATACAAATATGTATAACCTTTAACTATACTTCCACTATCTCACGGGGTCAAACATGCCAGAAACTTGCCACAAGCATTATCAAAGGCCCAATATACGTAACTTCAGAAAATTTTTCGGGATTCTGAAAAATTTTGAAAAAAAATCCAGTTGACAACCATGCAAAAATAAGTCAAAAACAAAGTAAACCTGAGCGGTAACTAACAAGAAACCCTCTCATCTTGCCATTGTTGACATTGCAACATATCACTGTGTAGAACGAATTTGATACCCCATTTTCAAATACCAGGTACACAAATAGGAAGCTACGTCACCACAAAACAAGAATCAAAACTTGTGTATTACGCATGGTCGAGCGTCCTTAATTGAGCACGAGTATTGGGGATGAATTTAAATGGGAGAAAACTAGTGTACTTTGTCAGGCAGGAGTAACCTTTACATGGCTGATCAGGGAATTAGACTTATTACCGGAACCTATATCACTCAAGTTTGATTATCTGTTCACTCCTCACATATTACTTATGTAGTAAATGAGGCTGCTGTGACCTGATTGGCTGATTACTTCCTACATTATACCGATCTAAAGAAATGATGAAACTTGATTGGTAGACTTATAACCTAACCCCTTGTGCAGGTTTGATTATCGACTAATTCCGTGAATATTTAATTAGGCTTATGTGACCTGCAGTGATTGTATGATTGCTTTCTGCATGGTGAGATCAAATTTGATGAGACTTTATTGGTAGACTTATTAGGAAATGAATCTCTCACGTAAGTTTGATTATCGGCTAATTCTGAACATATTAATGAGACTGCTGTGACCTGATTGGCTGATTGCTGAGACCGTTGTAACCTGATTGGCTTATTGCTTAGACCGCTCTAACCTGATTGGCTGATTGCTTTCCACAGAATAGGGGGTTATCATTCTTTACTCTGTAAACATCAAGAGTTAGTATGGTATATATTTCTGAAACATTTTAAATCTTTCATACACTTTAACTTGTTGACTACACACAAACTTATTTTTTTAAGGGAACAATAGATTTTTATTGCTTCAGGTAGACTTATTAGCCAGACTTCTCATTCATGTGAGAGTACTGGCTAATTAATTCCAACCATATTTATTGAGGCTGCTATATATACACTCATCACTGTATGACCTGATTGGCTTTCTGTACAATTGATATCTCTTGAAAGAGTTATAAGATTTTTGAAGGAGTTTTATCAGATTTTGATGCAACTTGCATGGTAAACTAATTACCTAAATCAACGTGTAATTTTGAATCAATATTGTCTTAATCTAATGGCATATTTTGGTAAGGCTGTTCAATCTTAACAGTCAAAATGTTTCTATTTACTCACAGAGCATTATAAACTTTCTATTTTACAGATCTGGCTATTAGATAGCTTGATTACAAAAGGGCAGAAGGTCACAACATTGCTTTTTGTATTAAAAAACATATATCTTTCTGTCTTGAGCAAAGCTGTCATGGGGCTGTTGATCCATCATCACTGAAAAACTACAGCGACAAATGTTATTATGCATAATAAATAATTTGTGACTGTAAATACTATGCCCGGTGTTTTGATGCATGTTTCTCACTTTCATTAATTTAATGTATTAAACAATGTTTACATGAGGGGAGGATCTTGACAATCATATCCTTGTGACTTCTGACAGTTGTACATGTGAATAACATCCTCGTTATCAAGTTAAAATAACATTGAAATTTACAGGTACATTTCTTATGTAGTTTTAAAGTTACAAAATGATTTTTACTCCTGGTGTAAGGAGTTTTTATATTGCCATGGTATATGATGAATTCTATATGACAGGACTTGAAGTTGGATAAAAATTGTTTTGTTTTTTTATCTTTTTGAAAAGATAGAAATGTTGTTGAAGCAAAAGGCTAATGACAGTTCATGCAAAGCATATAAATAGTTTGTCTGAGTTTGTTCAAAACTACAGTTTTAAAGTTTGTCTCAAAACGATAGCAAAAAATGTAATGTGTTACTATAATTTATTCTTAGTCCGAAGACTTGTATAGAACTGGTGTATAATTAATTTACTTCAGGGGGCCTTTCAGGACTATAAAACACTCGTCTTACCCAGAACCATGCAAGGCTGCCAGACGGATCATTAACGTGGGCCTAATAATTACATTGAGCAGATATTTCGGGCAAACAGTCTGTCAGTGTTTAAAAATAATGCAGTTTGATCCCATTATTGATACATAGTATAACACAGGCAGGGTTAGGTTACTGGTCGGGAAATTCGGTGAGCTTTTTGTTGAGAGATATTTACCATTGTTGGGATATTGAGGACCTGACATGTAGACAAAGGCTAGGGAAGAAACAGCCTAGCAGAGGCCTGGTTAGCTTAAATTAACAGCTTGACAAAAAATAAAACATATTTACATATTTCATATTTATGGCAAATATAAAGCTTGTAAATAGGAATGATTAAATTTCAAAAGCGGTTATAATAACATTTTTTACAAAAAAAAAGATGAAAAATATTCATATCAGGTTTAATTTCATAAATGTTCTTTGTTACAAAGAATTTTGTTTTTCCTTGCTTAATTCAGGACATTTAAATTTTAATTGAAAATGTTTTTGGGGTAATCAGTATAATGGCTGATAGGTAAGGTATCAGGTTTCTCCTGGTTAAATACCCCTAAATAATGTTACAATTCAGTAGCTTCAGCATGAATTGGCAGTTTTTTATCACAATGTTTTATTATATTTTAAGTTTATTCAAATTATATGGGACCAAGTTATTTGTTCCGAGATATAGAGTATAATATTATATTACCGTATGAATGATATCCATGAACCATGCACAGTCCCCGCTGTCAAATATATTATAAAATTGTATATCCAGGTTATTTTTTCCCTGTATTTATTTTTCCCAAAAAATAAAATTTAAAAAGGCTACAGTTGTTATTAAAAATTGAACTACCAAAACATACATATTTATGATACATAAATTGAATTATAGAATTTGTTTTTTAAGGAAATGATATTCAATTATTTAGGGGAAATAATCCTGTTTGATTAGCTACAAAAGTTAACAGACAAAATTCTTTGTATGGGCCCTAACTCATTTATCTCTGAAATCCCCTTATAAACTATCACTTTAAACATTTGAATAGGAAGAGCTCAGATGTGTCTTCAGGGTTGAATGTAAGCTTTAAATTGCAGAAAAAACTAAATTTACAAATACAGGGGAGATAACTCTTTCTTCCATGTTAATGTCTAATCATATACATGCTCAGAAGTGTAGCTATGCAATTCTATTGCTTACAAGAAATTGCAGAAAAAACTTATCGACAAATACAGGGGAGATAACTCATTCTTCCATGTTAATGTCAAAGCATATATACATGCCTAGAAGTGTAGCTATGCAATTCTATTGCTCACAAGATTTTTTTCTGAATAACAGTCGATGTATTTAAAGACTTTAAATTTGAAACAACAAACTATATATGTTTGTTGTACCTGAATTCTTAAAATCATAAGAGATGATGTGAAAGTGTGTAAAATTATAATGCCTTGGAAGAGGGGACGTCATTAGTCTTATAAATGTAAGGTAGTTATAACTGATGTTTGGTATGAATGCAAATGTTCCTTATCCCATAATAAAACACTTGTGAATGTGATCAATGTATAGATCATATGGGGAGACATTTATCTGCAATGTCAAACTTTCAGAGATGAAAATATTCAGCTGATCGGCTGATTTCAGCCTTTTTGATAATTTCAATGTAATATAAACTTCTAATTTTTCCTATTTAAAAGATTGAATAACCTAATTTTCAGCCTTTTTGCTCAAAGTCCATTTTCATCTCTGAACTATGGCGATGGTATACTAATTAAAATGAAAGTTGCATTGTCTTAAAGCTACAGGTGTCATATACGGTGTAAATGAACTTATTTAATTTTGACGCTCTCAAATTTTAGTGCATAACCACAATGCTTGCCATTAAAACAGAAATCATTTAGCTCTATCATAATTTAGCGGGAAGTTTTCCGTGCGATAAGCATTAAAATACTATTACCGTTAAAACATGTACGCTTACAGCATGCTTAACTACAATGTATGTGTTGTCAGTTACATGAACAGTAAGAAGTGAATGAAAGGTACCTGGTATACTTCTAGCGATATAGGAATATGTTCCTAAAAATTGAACCAATCGCACAGGATTTATAGCATGTGTAATACCATATTTAGTCAGTGGCTGTGGATTGGAGGTCAATATGTGTATGTGTGGCAGTAGATAGACTGTTGCATAATGGTCAGTGTTTTTTCCCCGTAGCAGTCTGCAACTTTAGCCAGTAGTCCTATGTCAATGTCTTGTAAATTTTGGTCCAGACTAGTGGAAAGTCCTTGAATTTCAATACATTTGCTATAATAAACACTGCATTTTGCTTATCTGGACTAGTGCTTGAAAATGTTAATGTCACAGACTGCTGTAGAACCCCAGCATTCATCTGCTACCACTATCTGGCACGTCCTTATAGATAACCCGGCCTAGCTGTTAATAGGACGTAAAACACAACCAAACCAAAGTAATCACATTACACTGTACCAGGGGCGGTGAAAAACTTTTAAAAGTACTCGTCCACCGGGCAAGTGACCTTCTATAAAGCACTCGTCCGGATTGCAATCTCACTTGTCCGGATATTTCAACCAAATGTTTACGTTTTGTCTAGTCACCTTTAAATTATAAAAGACAATTCCACAAATTCAATACTTTGTTGTTTGATTTTTAAATTTATTGTAACAGTGATTCATCATCATATTCATTCATCATATGATAATATAAGCAGAGTGATCATCAGAAAAAAAATATGTTATGTAGTCTACTGTTATGTATGTTTTACTTATTATTCATTCTTACCTCATATGTTATGTACTGTAACGTATGTTTTAACTTAATATTATTCATTATTACCTCATTTAAATTAAATCGTTACTAGCCCCTGTGGTCTGACCGGGACGGTTAACGTAATTATAAAATAAAATCACTGACAGTGACAGGCTTCAAAGCCAGATTGCGCTATATTTTTGAATGAACATGTCACAAGTAAACGCACCTAATATATTACAAATATTACTGACCTTCTTTGATTGTGTTAGAAAGTTTGGCCGGTGCGACATGTTGTGGCACCGACAGTTTTTCTACGTTACGCGAGAAAAAAACTGTTGATCGTTTTCTGCGCCATTTTCTTTCGAGAACCCTCAGATTGTATCGTTAGCTGAATCATAATCACGGACGCTTTCGTTGCGGTGTCTATGGTGACGCTTGCATACATGCCCAGACAGTCGAAAACGATAATGGGGAATTCCAAGAAAAACGAAAGTGGGGAATTCCCGGAAAAATGTTTGTATGAAGCGAAAGTCGGATTCCTGATCTCGGCGATGGATTTATTGATCTGTCATGCTTTATGTTGTATATAATCTATCATCGTATCAATAATTTTCACTCGTCCAATGGACAAGTAGCATTGCAAACTTCACTCGTCCCACGGTGGCATTCACTCGTCTAGACAAGCGGACGAGTGCTTTTCACCGCCCCTGTGTACAGGTCCTGTTGACAGTGTAGTAATAATTGTTTTCAAAATCGGAGAAGAAAAGATGGTGAAAAGCTGTCAGATGAATACTAATTAACATTTCTTTAAACTGTAATTTGAAATTTTAAAGAAAAGGAAACTGTAGCATGCTTAACTTTCTGTAACAAATAAGTGCTTTTTAATTTCAATAACTAGGTATTAGCAGAAATGTTGAATTATCAGGATTGTATTTACATAAAAAAAGCATAAAGATATAATTATGCACTACAAGAAACAAAATATTGAGATGTACAGGAGGGGAGGGGGGGGGGGAGAATCCTTGGCAGCAGTTTTACACAGATTATACACCTAGTGTTATCCTATGTAAACCCTAACAACATACATATTGACTTGTATAATGGGAGAATGTACCCTGAAGACAGATGGTAGAGAGATTAAACCAAAGAAGTGTACAGGTAACAACATATATCTATTTTGTCTTAGCCAGATCAATGACTTTACCAGGCCTCCTATAATTGAGGGTTCCACACCTAGCAGGAGGAAAATCGAAACATGGGGCTCCTAAGGGTAGAGGGGTAAAATCGAAACAAGGGGCTCCTAAGGGTAGAGGGGTAAAGAGGAATTCTAATTTTAAGGATGGGGAAAAGCCTCCTATAATTGAGGGGTTCCACTGCAGGGATCACTTTGGGGTGAGATATGGTGATTTTTACCCATATTTTCCCTGAAAATCTCATTAAAAATTCAAAATTGTATTACTTCTTACAGAAAAATCTCGTAGAAATTTTGCTAATGCAATGAAATTCTTCCATAGGTTTTATGAGCCAGAATTATCAATGTGCCTAGCAGCAGCAAAATAAAAAAAGGGGTTATGAAGGTAGAGGGGTTAAGAGGAATTCCGATTGAAAGGATGGGGAAAAGGGTCTCTACCAAGTACATGTGTGACATCCCTTAGAAAGTGCTGACAAGGAATGGGGCTCCAGAAGGTACAGATTTGAAGTACTGGGATTCAAGAAGAAATAGTTGGGGAGCAACAGGGATACCAATGGTGCAGCTATAGGGAGGAGGAAATCAAGGAGATATAGGTAGAGCTCGAGGTTGGTCTTCAGAAGGTATATTGGTCTTTGGGAGCATATGCCCCTAAAGGTACAGATTTGGAATTGAGAGCATTGACCTCAAAAGGTACAGATGGGGAATCGGAAACATCACAAGGGCCCCAAAAGGTACAGATTGGGAATTGGGAGCATTGACCCCAAAAGGTACAGATTGGGGATTGGGAGCATTGACCCCAAAAGGTACAGATTGGGAATTGGGAGCATTGACCCCAAAAGGTACAGGTGGGGAATTGGAAACATGGGCCCCAAAAGGTACCGATTGGGAATACGGAACATCGCCAGGGCCCCAAAAGGTACTGATTGGGAATTGGGAACATCACCAGGGCCCCAAAAGGTACAGATTGGGAATTGGGAACATAGACCCCAAAAGTTACAAATTGGGAATTGGAAACATAATTGGGCCACAAAAGGTAGATTGGGAATTGGGAACATGGACCTCAAAAGTTATAGATTGGGGATTGGGAACATGGACCCCAAAAGGTACAGATGGAGAATTGGGAACATGGCACAAAAAGGTACAGAGGGGGAATTGGGAACATGGGTTCAAAGGTTCAAATAGGGAGAAAGGACACCAGAATGTTCCGATGATGATGATGAGGGGCTCCAGAAGGTATTAATGGAAAAGAGGAACTCTAGAGGGTATAGATGAGGGGTAGTGCTCCAGAAGCTACATATGAGGGAAAATGGTAAGGTATATAACTCCAGATGGTATGTTGGGGAGAAAGAGCTCCTAAAGGTACATGTGGCAGGATCAGGTGGATGGAGGGGGGGGGGGGGGGGGCTCAATTTTAATTCTGTTATTTATATCTACTGAATATTGTGCATTTCACATAAGTATAGAAGTATTAATGCTAACAAAAAACACACATGCTGCTTTGCACCCTTGATAGCCCCACAGATCTAAGAATTTGTAGAAATATTGACACAGACCAGATTTATCTGCAGCAGGTTTTGGAAAGAAAGTTGCGGATCAAACTTGACACTTTGTTTTTGAGGGAGCTAAGTATTTAATCACATGTATACCATGTGTTGTGAATCTGCAGTTACAGCAGTTAATCCTGGTATTAGTTGGTCCACACATCGGTGGACTGGAGCTAGGGCACAGCATGTGTTTTTAGGAATGGTTTCATTAGTTTTACATAGCCATTAAATCTCAATTTTGCAACAAATCTGGAATATATTTGGATGGCTAAAGGCTAGTATTTTCTGGTATATACACATAGATACCTGAATTGAGTGATGTAGTATAAACACAGATATGACCTTGTCAGGTGACCTTGATAAATGGATGATATTCCATTCTATCCTGTTCATCATAGTACTATAACATATCATGTTATATGATCTAACAATGCATAGATATCAGTTCACCCCCCCCCCCCCCCAAAGGAAGTTGGGGGGGTTAAACTGGAATCACCCTGTCTGATGTAGCTTGTCTCTATCTTAATTTTAATTATAGGTAAATTTTTATCAATCTTCACTTGAATAATTGATATATTATGTTGCTGTGCATCAGCAATTTCGATTTTAGATTCTGACTTTTAATTCTTTAATGGAGTTATGGCCCTATATGCAAAATAACTTGTCCGGAAAACTCAATCAGGCAGCTTCTACGAGTGTTCAACCTTCACTTGAATATTGAGTGTATTAAGTAGATGTGGTTGCATGTGGACCATGTTTTAACTTCACATTTGGACCGTTTTTTTTAGGGAGTTCATTACACCCCTTTGTTTGAATTAACTTTTCTGGAAAAATCCATTTGTTATAACTATTATGGGCAGGTTTAAATGAAACTTTACTGGCATTTTAGTGTCAGATTTCAACCCTTTTAAAAGATATAATAGTCCTTTATGTGAAATTAAAAATCTAAAATACCTCAACCAAATCCTCATTTCTGAAAGATGATAGTTACCAATGTCACCTATTAAATAAAAATATTGATCATTTGACCCAGTATAATGTATGATGTCAATAAACCTAGTCCATAAATTCATTTCATTTCATTTCATTTCACAAAGATTTTATTGAATAATATTCAATCGGATTAGGCAACAGGCAAAAGCCTTTAGTACAAGCCCTCTCCTAGCCCATGATGATGTAATTTGATCTAATCTATATTTCATTTGGCCTTTAGTAATGTCAATATTTGTTTCAGCTCATGTAAGATGCAATTTGACAAAGAATACATGTTATTTTGACTGAAAGAAGACACGGCTAACCGTGATTTGATTTTTAATTTTGGAAAGGGGGTTCTCCTGAGTAAATGATGTACAAAACTAAAAAGTAAGGAAATCTATGACATTCCCAGGATATAGACTGTCTGTGTTTGACATGCGAGGTTCTATGATAATTTAGCTTGTAAAGAAAGTCAACAGAAGGGATTTAATGCAAACCTACAGTACTTTGTTATAGTTATCATTCTTAGTATAATTAACATCATTTCAAGTTAAGCTTGTGCCCGGTACAGTATGCTAGTAACTTGTGTCAGAACCGGGTTCAGCCTGACATGTTGTATATACAAACACAATTTGGCCCCCTTCCCTGTAAAATAAACCACATGCTGTTGATGTTTAGGATGTACAGCTCTGTGCCCTGTCTGTCATCACTCCCACAAAACAGATGGTTAGATCTACTGCACTGGCATTGTCCCTCCGTAATAAATCTCAATTTACAGCATTTTGCCATTTCTAGTTTCTCATCTGTAAAGTTGTAAAAATATTTTAAAGTTTTCTGGATTTTTAAGTCGTTAATGTGCCTTTAAGCTGAACAATTTTCAAATCATTTTAAGTAGTTGTGTCCGGAGGCACTGAGTACTCAAGGGGCTCCGTTTTGAGATTTTGAGTGATATATGACGTAAATCATAATATAAATAATTTTGTTTAGACATAGTGACACTTTTTATCTGGTGTTTATATACATTCTAAATTAAATGTTATAAAAATTTAGGATACCAAGGTATAAATACCAGATGAAATGTGTAATTATTTACTGGTGTGTAAATAATTAACTGAAACTGTTTTGATGATTTATGTCATATCACTCAAAATCTGAAACAATGCCCTATGTGTGAATTAAGGCTGAAATTAGATCTGAGTGAAGTTATGACTTTACCTTGCTTGAAAAGGGGAAAAGTTGACCAGACAAACATATTTCTAAATGTACAGTATCACCATATTTTAAAGGAGAACAATATTTCCATATAGTAACAGTTAAGGTATTGCTTTCCTAAATAAAAACACACATCAAAGATTTCTGAACTTTGTATATACCTGTCTAATGATCTTGGTGTAAAATGGTGTGGGTCATCCTTTAGGGTCAAGGTCAGAAATTGAGGTAAAACATTTCTAATTCTTTGTTTGCTGTCTCAGATACATCACTTCATTATCAAAGTAGGTGTTTTATTGAAGATAAGTATATAAAATGGTTCGTGTTCAAGACCATCAATCTAATGTCAAGGTTAGAAACTAAGGTCAAAGTTCATGAAAGTTTTTCAACTGATGATTTAGAGTCCAACAACCATGTGCCTATGACAAAGAGTGTGATTGACCTATAAATAATGTGAAAGCCTATCCCAATAGTGCTGTTATTCCCCTTGAAAGGCCAAAAATGGTGGATGCTGAATAGAGTTCTGGGAAGTATTTTAGTGATGTTTTGGCACCATGTGGCAATCAAATGTAGTAATTCCCATTTTGATGTTATAATTACATGGTGCAAAATTGTTTCAAAAACACTTCCCAATGTCGCCATGATATTGCAAACAGGGGAGATAACAACACTTTTGAGATTGGCCTATAGCTATAATATAACTGTCTATCCACATTTATTTAATGTAAACTGATTCTTCATTTGGCACCCTCAAATTTTAGTGAAGAACAGAATTAAAAAAGTTCAGTGCAATGATAAATTTGCACATTAACAATATTTGCTATAGAAAGTAATAAACAGAAGCTGTAATTAGCACCATCATAATCAAGCAGAATGCCAACAAAGTGCTAATATAAATTTATTGCCAACAAAGTGCTAATATAAATTTATCGCTGAAGTATATGCATTTACAGTAAGCATGCATCCCTTTTAGCCATTGTGCAGCCATATAACATCTACTCCAGCCATTGTTCAGCCACATTTCACAGATTGCTGTTTTATTAAGACAAAAAACATATGTATGCTAACACCTACCTGGTATATAGAACTGCAATTATAATTTGACTGTCATTACCAATCGTTGAAACATATGTGCACCAAATGCATCTTTTATTACACCAAAATAAATTTCTGTTCTGAATCTGTTTTATTGTTGAATATTCCTCTTAGAGCTGATCATATTGCATGATTCATTTCATATAATGAGCCCTTACTTGAAACTGTCAGAAATTTTCAATGGCACAATCACTCAGGTACTCGGCCCAATTAGATTCATTCTGCTACTGAGGCATGTATTATATGAAATATAAGTTTTCTTAATTATTTTCTGGGGTGTTTAACAAGTCTGACAAATTGCTTACTTTGTTTTGATGAAAATTCAAAGATGGGTGTGTTTTGTAACTCTATGTAAGCACTCGTTTTTACCCTGATAGCCAAAAACATTTCTGTGTCCACCCAGCTTTGTCCTTTGTGGCTCAGTGCAGTCTGTAATTGAAGCAAGCTTCATTCCCATTGAAGTCTGTTACAAACCAATTTAAGATTTGTTACACAGAGAACATCCTAATCTTTATTATGATTACATGTTATGAGCAAACCACTTGTCTTGATGGTTAAATGTGAAATAAAAGAAATTGTTTTGTTTCATGAAGCAGTCATTTTCTCCTCAGCCAACTGTTCACACTAATGGTTATTGTATACCTTATGTACATTGTGGTATAGAACTGGCATTTATCACAGTGTATATCACCTGACCGGCTCCTTCTGCTACTCCTCACTCTAGTGCTTTAATACAGAACCCCCAGACACAACCTGTACTGTTGATTGAATCCCATCTACCTGTTTTTGCAGGAGGCAGTGAGGTGAAGTGGGGTTGAAAATTATCAGTGTTAGTCCTGGTGTATGTATGATTTAGCAGATCACTCTCGGGCCAGAAAACACCGATATATAGTGGGTTCTACTATACCCTCAACTGATACCTAAAATCACCTATCCAAAGACCACCAATGGAAAATTCCATAACATGGTCTCTTACTGCAGGTGGTATAGTAGAATGAAAAATTATTTAATAGCTGCAATCCTAACATTTAAAAGTAGGCTAGCTCTTGCATTGATAGTTAAAGGGAAACCATTTTGTATCAATGTACAGTAAAACCTGGCCCCGGTTTCATCAATGTTCCTTAACTTAAGGAAATTCCTTAACTTTAAAATCTCCATAGGAAAGCATTCCAGAATTTAAGGAAAGCTCCTTAACTAAAGATTTTCTCCTTAAATTCTGTTATACTTTCCTATGGAGATTTTTAAGTTAAAGAATTTCCTTAAGTT
The DNA here is from genome assembly GCA_947623455.1 of Mimachlamys varia. Lineage (NCBI taxonomy): Eukaryota > Metazoa > Mollusca > Bivalvia > Pectinida > Pectinidae > Mimachlamys > Mimachlamys varia. Next base: position 34,579,671 of record OX392540.1, read on the forward strand.
AAGGAATGTTGATGAAACCGGGACCTGTATTTTCAAAGAACACCAATGTCCATTAATTGGTCTCTTCCTGTGGGTGCTCCCAATATACAGGTACAATGGAAATGATAAAAGCTGCAATCCTGAAACTTAATTACAAGTGGACTTCCAATTAATAGTAGTGAAACTATCATATATCTATAAACAGTAAAACCTTTATTTTCAAAATACACCATGCAATGGATAATCTGTTAATTGGTCTCTTCCTGTAGATGGTTTAATTCTTTGTACAGCTATCAAAGTTAAAAATGACTGCAACACAGAAAGAAATCAGTTTATAAAATACATGTACAGTCAAACCTATCATGTCGGGAGACAAACACCTATGGGAAATCAATAATAATTTGGCTCTTTCTGAGGGTGGTTGCTTTGTAAAGATACATTAAAGTTTAAAATGAGGACTTCTATATATTAGTGGGCTTCTGATGGTAATGAAAAACATTTTGGATTATGTATTAACTAGAGAGCTTTGACCAACCAAAGTTTCGCCCTTCGAACATTTAATCAATTTCCGTACTGTACCGTATATATTAGAAAATTATCGTGGACCAACCAAACGTTTTGCCCTTAATACATTAAATAAATTTCTGTACTTTATTGTATATTAGGAAATTATCTTGGACCAACCAAAATGTTGCCCTTCGTACATTAAATCAATTTCCTTACTGTACCGTATATTAGGAAATTTTTCACCATGTTAAACTTTTATCCTTTACTCACGACGAACAAACTTCAATGTCATTACCTTTTACATGATGTTCTTTACTTTTATCATTAGCTGTAAGCTTGTCTTAACCATGTCTGATATATAGAAAATGTCTAGTCAAACTTTGTATGAGAGACTATCTTCAAAAACCATGGATGAGAACAATATTAAAATTAAACTACACTGAAAATGTCTGATATATAGAAAATGTCACGGCAAACTATGTATTAGAGTCTATATTCAAAAACTACGGAGAACAAGATGAAAATTAAACTACTCTGAAAATGTCCGATAGACAGAAGATGTCTTGTCAACCTTAATTATAATGTATCAGAGACTATTTTCAAAATCCATAGAGGAAAAAATAAGATGAAAATTCAACTACACAAACAATTTCTGATCTATATGTCAAGTCAAAATATGTATCAAAAATTATCTTCCAACAGATCATAACGTAATCTGTAATTGTTAGAGACAGACTTTAGGATTAGACAGGGGCTGGTTTTAACAGGTTTTACTGTATACAGATGAACAAGGATTAGACAGGGGCTGGTTTTAACAGGTTTTACTGTATACAGATGAACAAGGATTAGACAGGGGCTGGTTTTAACAGGTTTTTACTGTATACAGATGAACAAGGATTAGACGGGCTGGTTTTAACAGGTTTTTACTGTATACAGATGAACAAGGATTAGACAGGGGCTGGTTTTAACAGGTTTTTACTGTATACAGATGAACAAGGATTAGACAGGGGCTGGTTTTAACAGGTTTTACTGTATACAGATGAACAAGGATTAGACAGGGGCTGGTTTTAACAGGTTTTACTGTATACAGATGAACAAGGATTAGACAGGGGCTGGTTTTAACAGGTTTTACTGTATACAGATGAACAAGGATTAGACAGGGGCTGGTTTTAACAGGTTTTACTGTATACAGATGAACAAGGATTAGACAGGGGCTGGTTTTAACAGGTTTTACTGTATACAGATGAAAAAGGATTAGACAGGGGCTGGTTTTAACAGGTTTTTACTGTATACAGATGAACAAGGATTAGACAGGGGCTGGTTTTAACAGGTTTTTACTGTATACAGATGAACAAGGATTAGACAGGGGCTGGTTTTAACAGGGTTTTACTGTATACAGATGAACAAGGATTAGACAGGGGCTGGTTTTAACAGGTTTTTACTGTATACAGATGAACAACGATTAGACAGGGGCTGGTTTTAACAGGTTTTACTGTATACAGACAGGGGCTGGTTTTAACTTGTTTTACTGTGTACAGACAGGGGCTGGTTTTAACAGGTTTTTACTGCATACAGATGAACAAGGATTAGATAGGGGCTGGTTTTAACAGGTTTTTACTGTATACAGATGAACAACGATTAGACAGGGGCTGGTTTTAACAGGTTTTTACTGTATACAGATGAACAAGGATTAGACAGGGGCTGGTTTTAACAGGTTTTAATGTATACAGATGAACAAGGATTAGACAGGGGCTGGTTTTAACAGGTTATTGCTCTGCCTCTCCTTACTACCCCTCACTGGTATTCCTCCTCTGCTTGTATTTCTTAATTACTTGCTGATTTACATACCAAGCTCATCATGTTCACTGCAATGCCTCCCCAGGTACCGATACAGGAGCAGCATTTCGTAAGCGGCTAGGGGAGGGAGAGGGCACACCGTCAGTACGGAGTGGCAATGGTGGCACAGGTCGCAGTGTGGCAATAGAAGGGTGGTGGTGGTGGCTTTGATGTGGCATTGCTTCAGGTGGTGACAGGAAGTCATGTGGTGTCAAAGAAATTAAGTGGTGCATAGGAAATTAAGTGGTGCCAAGGAAGGTAGCTGGAACAGTTTCTATGTGGTGGTGATATATAAAGGATCTTTCAGAGAAACCATTGATCAAGTGGTGTAAAGGAAAAAAATCTACAGCTTTCAAATTGGGTGATAATATAGATGGACAAGAAATTGAATCTAGGTATCAAAGCTTTGATGGAATTACAGAAAATTATGATTGTCTTGCGATAAAAAAGATAAAATAACATTGTTTCATGGACCAAGATCACGCATGTCATAATGCTCAGGGATTTGTATGTGAGGAATCAAACAACCATGCAACCAGAAGTGTTGTATACTGGCAATTAACTGATGTCAAATTGCTTTAACTGAACTCTTAAATTATAATCCTCAAGTAGGTTTATATATATATATATGGTACTAAATAGGTATGGTTTAAAGAATGTTTAAACACTGTTTAAGATGCATTTAAAATTTTCTCTAAATGACATTATAAAGATACAACTTTTTTGAATGTAACTTAAATTTTTTAAAGAGATTTTAATTATCTAAGGAAATAGATAAGATATAAATCAAAACTTAACATTTTTTATAAAACTCTAAAGACACATTTAAAGGATTTAGTTTCACAAGCTGTTTAATCAAACACATACAACTTAAGAATAACTGTTACAAGAAAGGGTTAATATTTCAGTATTTATAACACTTTTTTAGGAAGAGTCAGCATTGATACATTGGAAAAGTATTTGCTGTGCTATCTCATATTAACAAATAAGGTTAGAGTTTCTGGAAAGTCATCGTTTCAAGGACTGTAATAGCCTGTTTGCTCATGTCTGTAGATTGTTGGTCGATTTCTGTGATTTTGTTATTATATAGAACAAGTACCACAAATATGACCCTGTTTATCTGGTGTCATTGTTGAGTTTTGTACCCAAGTTGTACCCCAGGTCTTCAGAGTAAAGATAAAAAATGGAGTTAACATGATGGGAGGTAGCTGATAATGAAAGATATTGACTACTTGAGAACCTGAGGACAATCATCTTATAGATTGTTATCTGAGATAAAGACTTTGGTGCAAGTTTTAATACAATAATCCACAGAAGTTACGTTATATCTTTCATGGCAGCTAAACACGAATCTGTCTCATGTACATTGGACCAAAGATTGTCCTGATGGTTTTTGTGACAGTGATTTTCAACATTATTGATTCTTGGACATAATTATTCCTGAATATCCTGTTCATTTGTCGGGAGTCGGAAGTCTTGCCAAGACTGGAAGGACCTGTATTTCCTGTATCCTTTATGTACTATGATGCAGTGTTATTGTACTCTTTCAGGAAACAGCGAATGATGCATGCGTTAATTAAATCATTGTAGATAGTATAAATGAAGGTCAGTATCATCATTATTGTCTTATAATTGTTAAGATATATAACTTATTTTTTGTAATATCACATTATGAAGCAAAGTTAAGAAGCTTGAAGACCACTTTTAAATTTTTTTATTATAATAAATCAGAAATTATTTTTTAAAAAAGTTGGTATATTTTGGAACTGTCTAATACATACAAAGAAACACAACATATTCAGACGAGATTGTACTTACATTTCTTATCCGGTATTTGATAAATTTATAGTGCTAAACAGTATTACAACACTATGCTGGATTAATCAGGAAATCAAAATACTTTATGGATAGTTTATTAGACAGCTTTCACAGTGCTTTTAAAAGTGTCCCTGATCAATTAACTCTTTAAGTCCTGAAATTCATATTAAAATATTCCCACCTTTGAATTGGAAGAGTTCAGGGGTTATTGAGTATAGCTAATCTTAAGCCCAGGGTTTGAATCACCAGTCTATAAAGCCTTGCTAAATGTTTACATTTAGAACACTGTATATTGTTTCTTTCATCTTCACAATCCTTAATTTATGCATATCATAGAAGTTCATTTTTTAAAAATGATTTGTTAAATTTATTATTGTACCAGTTTTCTAATACTTATTAACCCCTGAGGTTCATAATTGACTTTTTTTTGGACATTTGAATTGGAGGAGTTCTAACCATGTTTTTAGGAGAAAATGAATTCAGTAAAGGTTTTGGCAGCAAGTCTGCAGTCACATAAATCAGCTATTATAGAACTACTAATATTAATGTCATAGGGACACTGTTAGTTAGTGTTTAAACTCTCATTTTATTATAATATATAATTTTGTCAATTTAGAAACTTCCCAAACATTTAGAAAATATTCATTTCAAGTATTATAGTGTAGATAAAGACATCTTTATTTTTCCCAATAAGTTTGTTGACTTGAATGTTGATATTTTAATTATTTGATTAAGACTGATGGAACTTATTGTTTCCTTAACAAAATATACAGTATATTGAGGATGGACCAACAGTTCATTAGGCACAGCGTTAGAGAGATAGATGATGGATTAGCACTGTGGTCTAAGCAAAGTGTCAAACACATGGATTAGCACTGTGACTAGCAAAGTGTCAAAGAGACAGTTGAATTGTTAGCTCAATGTCGGAGAGACAGATGAAGAATTAGCACTGAGGTTAGCTCAGTTTTAGAGAGATGTTTAGCACTTAACACAATGTCAGATAGACCGATGAAAAATTCATCAACAAGTGTTAGAGGACAGTTGGAATATGGAGCTTATAAACACCAATGTTACAAGGAACAGAAGCTGAGCAGGATTTGACTGTGATACTAAACAGTACTGATTCGCACTTGTGTAGTGATAGTGTTCATCAGATAACATCAGCTTGTACAGTACAGTGTACAGTGGAGGATGAACAGGATCAATTAAATTGACCCTTTGGTAGATTTCCACTCAGACCCTATTGAATTGTTAAATAATTGACTGTAATCAATCAGACCATGCTCTACTGAGGATAAAACCGTGGCAGTGTAATTTGTGCATGGTGAAGTTCGAGCTGAATGTCTATTAGTCGGAGAGTTTCAAGTCATTTGTGGTGAAGTTCGAGCTGACCGTCTATTTCTATTGTTGAAGAGTTTCAAGTAATTTGTGGTGAAGTTCAAGCTGAAGTCTATTTTCTATTGTCGGAGAGTTACAAGTGATAGTAATTTGTGATTAAGGTGACCTGAACTTTGTCAATGAGTGATGGTGAGGTGGTACAGGACGTCAAGGCGATTCTCATAGAGGTGAATTGATTGGTCAGTAGGAGGTCACATGGTAACATTTGCATTAGTGTTTTGACGTGAGATATTTCTGTATTTTTTTAGCCAAAACGTTTTGCTGTTTTATACATTAATACTTGACGATATGTCTTTAAAAAGTGTTGATTGAGTAAGATCGCAGTACTTTTGACACAGTAATAGATTGCCTTCAAGAACTGTCTTTATAGAATATTGAAATGCTGTATCATTCTTTTTGAAGGTTTGGAATATTCAGTTAATTATTATGAGAATATTGAATTGTAACTTTCATAGCACACATAATTATAATCTTTATTGCTCATGACTTGATTGTTTAAGTTTTAATTTAAATTGGTTAAATGTAAGTCAATTTATATTCAAGAACATACTGCAAATTAAACTAAATTGACAACATATTTGACATACCTGGTGATTCCTGTTGTACAGAATTGCACTAGTGAAATGTCCTAATGGATGAACAAGTACTAAAGGGAGATCACCAGACATGCAGGCCTGGAGCCAGTATGAGACTTTTTAGACAGCAGCAGCAGAAACGCTTTGGGCAGAAATGTCTGGAAAGATCAAATTCCTTCAAACAAACATTATTATCAGAAAATAATACTAAAAATAGATGTGAGAAACAGGCTAAAACAGAATTTGAAGATTGTAAAAATATTTACAATAATGTAAAAACTCCTTCTCATGAGAAGCTTGTCAATAAATATTTAGTGTTTATTGAACATAAGGGTAATTATATAGAATCTTATTCTGACGAAGTCTCTGATTTAAATTTGCCATGCAACTTAATAGCTGAAAATACTAGCATAAATAGTCCAAAAATTAAATTACAATCTAGAAAAGGCCAGGGCCCTAGGGTAAGAAAGCCAATGTGTTCAGATAATTCTCATAAGACAGAAAATAAAACAAAAGGTTTACTTGGGAAATTGTTAGAATATTCATGTACTGGTCAAAACCAGAAAAATGTCAAATGTAAAAGAAACGTTAAAAAATCTGCTAAAAGTAAATGTAACATAAATATAGGTTATGATAAAGAAGATGAATATGACTCTGACCTTGGTGGTTTTGACCTTCACAAAGAGTCTGAAGGTCAAGACCTATGGTCAGTTGTCTCCCCTGAGAGATACGGTAGTGACAATTCAAGTTTTGAGGAGAAAGTTAATGATCAGGTAAAATTAATCCCACAAACAAATTCAGAGCATAATGACAAAATTGACAGTGTCTTGGTCAGAAGAGGTGAAATGTCAAAGGTCAAAGTTCAGGATTATAACTCACAGAAGTATTCTAAAAGAAAAAACGGTTTCAATACTTGGATGTATAGATCTGAATCGGAAAGGAAACACGATGTAAAAAATTGTCCTGGCAAGGTAGAAAAATTTTGGAGGCAAAATGACAATGTTGAAAGAAATGAGACATCACCAGGGGTCCCCACAAAGGAGAAAGTGTACAGACCGCCATATCTGCAGTCAAAAAACTTACAAACATCACCACCTAGTTTTAACCTTGACAGCCAGATGTGTCCCAAGTCTGTGGAAAATCGTCATTTGAGTAGAGGTGACTATTACATAGGTCCACAAAGGGAAGAAACTTTGATGAAACAGAGACAGCACTGTGGTGTTAAACACAGGGAGAATCTTTCACCTTTGTGCACCAACATTACCAGTAGGGAAAATCATAATGTGTGTGTGAAAAATGGATTTTACAACAAAAATACTCAAACATCCCCAGTTTATAAGAGGGTGAACATAGAGGTTCCTGTGTGTGATGATAAGACAGGGTCTGTTTACAGATCCTCTCTAGTCAGGCCTGTACTAGTGGGTGGACCGGACAATGTAGGAGCAACAAGGAGGCCTCCAGCGACCCACACAGATCAGGGGGAGACTTGGTGTGGTGTGAAGGAAGTACGTAATCTGGGAAACGGAAGTAATGTATGGCGGGAAAATATAAACTCTGCCGTAAGGCGGGAAGATGTGAGCTCTGCTCTATGGCAGAAAGATAAGAACTCTTCAGTTTGGCGGGAAAATGTTAACTCTTCAGTTTGGCGTGAAAATGTTAACTCTGCAGAATGGCGGGAAGATGGGACCTCTACGGCATTGAGGGAAGATATAGACTGTGCAGTATGGCAGGAAGATATGAACTGTGCAGATTTAAGATGTGATGGCAGGTCACAGAAATTTCTTCCAACTGCAGGCTACCATGGACAATTGGAGAACAGGGTTAAGTGCGGTTCTGATACCCCCAATGTCAGGAAGGCTAGGAGATTCACTAATTTCTCCACCTGTGATCAGGAGCCTGGGCTTGATGTAACACAAGGAGTAGACTGTACAATTACTAGCCAGGAGTCGGGGTGTGGAGTAAACTATGGTATGGTTAGTACTGGTCATGAATGGAGTCGCAGAAATCAAGGCATGCCCTCTGTTTACCATACAGACAGCTCAATAGACTCTGGGTACGATGCCTCATGCTACTTGAGAGATTCTGATGAGACGGTTGACGAGGGGATGTGGCAGCTAACCGGTGGCTGCAGCCCTGACCTTAGTGTGTATGAGAGTTGTCAAAATCATGGTTGTCAAAGGCACACTTCCAAAGGATCTGATGGTTTGAGTGATCAAGGGACACTTAATGGGAGTTACTCCCCTTATACTCAAGAAAGAGATCAGAGACATCTTTGGTCACCATACCAAACACAATACCATCACAAGCAAGGGTGGCATACCTACAACCACACTCCAAACCACCAACAAATTGGTCGGCATACCCCAAGTTACCAAAAAGAGGGGTGGCATATCCCAAGCCACAAAAAAGAGGGGTGGCATACCCAAAGTCACACACCAAACCACCAACAAGAGGGGTGGCATACCCCAAGCCACAAAAAAGAAGGGTGGCATACCCTAAGTCACACACCAAGCCACCACCACCCTGGGTGGCATATGCAGTGCCACCAGGAATACTCCCCAGGAGTAGACGGCATGTCATTACCATCCCACCTTTGTCCTGATGATGTATGCCACCATCACTCACACAATCAGTTTTGGATATCTGAAGGTCAAATTCAAGATGCTCAAAATAAGGATTCCAAGGAAATGCCACAAATCACAAAATGCTATAATCAGAGCCATGCAACCCACAAAGACATGGATACCAAGCATATTCACACTGCAAGTCCTTTTGCAGGCCAAAGGTCACCTCATTTAGGTCAGAGGTCAAGGAGCTCTACTGGCGACAGTATGAGTAATGATAATTGGAGCAACTTTTCTCGGAACACGACAGATTTTGTCCCCCCGTTAGTTGATACAGTTACTCTACCAAGGAAGCAAAATTTCAGAAAAACTGCAAACTCTGACCTAAACAGACCGGATGTAATAAGTCAGCCACTTTTCTATAGAAGTACTTCCGAGTATGATTCGCCATGTACAGCGAATTCCCCAGCATTTCACTTTCCTGTTTGCAGTTATTGTGGCAGGAACTTTCGTAACGTGAGTCATGACAGGTTCAGCTCCCCGTTAAAGGTACACTTAGCATGTTGTGTTCTGCATGTTTGAAAAAAAACAATTATAATATTTGCAAAAATGTTGGACAAACAAATAAGTTCCAATTTTGACTGGTGCTGATAGGTACACTGATTGGCTGGGTCATAAGGTCATAAGATTAATTATATCTTTCCTTCCATCGAAAGGAAACTTTAAAATATTGTATTACTATACCGTTCGACTGGTTCTTTTGAAAATTTATGTCCGGGTCATACCTGTTGAAGATATCTCGACAAAGTTTGCAGTAGAATTGCATTACTTAAAGCCAATGTGTATTGCATTGCCATGGCAATGTGACATTGACCTCAAGGTCAAAGGTCAAAATGATTATGAATTGGATTGGTTTGCTAATAATGTCACCAGTTTTAGTTTTCTGCAACAATATTGACTTGAAATCATGAAAATTTCTTATCTTAGCAGTACACTTTAAGAGTTCTTCTGACTTCATTTTCCACTTTTGTCATCTCACACATTTAAAATGGGCTCTGTAAGGTATATATCTCTCTCTTGTTTTCAATGGTTTTCTCACATATTTGATAACAGGAATCCAGAGTTTTTAACAGTTTTGTAAATGACTTTTAGATGTATGACGCTGTAAATGTAGAAAGACGCTAATTGGTAACATTCATAAATTGATATTTCTTTGCTTGTCAATATTAACTCATTCACCCCTAAAGACACACTTAAACTCGATCTCAGATGAAACAGTTCATTGTGAAATATCAGGGATAAAGGAATATAGCCCAACACCCTACTTTAAATAAAAAACATGGCATTGGACTTGTATCAGGTTAAATGCTCTGATTAAAATGCTTGCTGTGGCTAAGTATGTAGTGACAGGGATCAACAACAGGGTTTCTGGATTGTGGTGAGGGCACAGAAAAACATTCAGCTCAATCTGATGGTCAATGCATAGAAATAGTGTGCATGTATCATGAAACTAATGGAATGCATAGGACCTATATTAATTTAACAGACAGAAATCTGTATTTTTGTTTAAGAAAACTTGTTTTTGTTTATTGTAGAGCCCGCAGCATGCTAACATACAGCGCTCCAACAGGCTGAATGGGGAGGGCAAGTATCAGTCACAAGTCAGCGGGTCAACTCACAAACCATCCTCTAAACACAAGGCAGGAGTCATCCACCAGGAGGTACGTATAGGTCAGGGGTCAAGTCACAAACCATCCTCTAAACACAAGGCAGGAGTCATCCACCAGGAGGTACGTATAGGTCAGGGGTCAAGTCACAAACCATCCTCTAAACACTAGGCGGGAGTCATCCACCAGGAGGTACGTATAGGTCAGGGGTCAAGTCATCCACAAGGAGGTATGTATAGGTCAGGGGTCAAGTCACAAACCATCCTCTAAACACAAGGCAGGAGTCATCCACCAGGAGGTACGTATAGGTCAGGGGTCAAGTCAAAAACCATCCTCTAAACACAAGGCAGGAGTCATCCACCAGGAGGTATGTATAGGTCAGGGGTCAAGTCATCCACCAGGAGGTATGTATAGGTCAGGGGTCAAGTCACAAATCATCCTCTAAACACAAGGCAGGAGTCATCCACCAGGAGGTACATATAGGTCAGGGGTCAAGTCACAAACCATCCTCTATACACAAGGCAGGAGTCATCTACCAGGAGGTACGTATAGGTCAGGGGTCAAGTCACAAACCATCCTCTAAACACAAGGCAGGAGTCATCCATCAGAATGTATGCATAGTACAGGGGTCAAGTAATCCACCAGGAGGTATGTATGGGTCAGGGGTCAAGTCACAAACCATCCTCTAAACACAAGGCAGGAGTCATCTACCAGGAGGTACGTATAGGTCAGGGGTCAAGTCACAAACCATCCTCTAAACACAAAGCAGAAGTCATCCACCAGGAGGTATGTAAAGGTCAGGGGTCAAGTCACAAACCATCCTCTAAACACAAGGCAGGAGTCATCCACCAGGAGGTATGTATAGGTCAGGGGTCAAGTCATCCACCAGGAGGTACGTATAGGTCAGGGGTCAAGTCACAAACCATACTCTAAACACAAGGCAGGAGTCATCCACTAGGAGGTTTGTATAGGTCAGGGGTCAAGTCATCCACCAGGAGGTATGTATAGGTCAGGGGTCAAGTCACAAATTATCCTCTAAACACAAGGCTGGAGTCATCCACCAGAAGGTATGTATAGGTCAGGGGTCAAGTCATCTACCAGGATGTACGTATAGGTCAGGGGTCAAGTCACAAACCATCCTCTAAACACAAAGCAGGAGTCATCCACCAGGAGGTATGTATGTGTCAGGGGTCAAGTCACAAACCATCCTCTAAACACAAGGCAGGAGTCATCCACCAGGAGGTATGTATAGGTCAGGGGTCAAGTCATCCACCAGGAGGTACGTATAGGTCAGGGGTCAAGTCACAAACCATCCTCTATACACAAGGCAGGAGTCATCTACCAGGAGGTTTTGTATAGGTCAGGGGTCAAGTAATCCACCAGGAGGTATGTATAGGTCAGGGGTCAAGTAATCCACCAGGAGGTATGTATAGGTCAGGGGTCAAGTCACAAACCATCCTCTAAACACAAGGCAGGAATCATCCACCAGGAGGTATGTATAGGTCAGGGGTCAACTCACAAACCATCCTCTAAACACAAGGCAGGAGTCATCTACCAGGAGGTATGTATAGGTCAGGGGTCAAGTCACAAACCATCCTCTAAACACAAGGCAGGAGTCATCCACCAGGAGGTACGTATAGGTCAGGGGTCAAGTCATCCACCAGGAGGTATGTATAGGTCAGGGGTCAAGTCACAAACCATCCTCTATACACAAGGCAGGAGTCATCCACCAGGAGGTACGTATAGGTCAGGGGTCAAGTCACAAACCATCCTCTAAACACAAGGCAGGAGTCATCTACCAGGAGTTATGTTTGTGTCAGGGGTCAAGTCACAAACCATCCTCTAAACACAAGTCAGGAGTCATCCACCAGGAGGTAAGTTTAGGTCAGGGGTCAAGTCACAAACCATTCTCTAAACACAAGGCAGGAGTCATCCATCAGAATGTATGCATAGTACAGGGGTCAAGTCATAAACCAGGAGGTACTTATAGGTCAGGGGTCAGTGTAAATAGGTTAGGGTCACAAAAGGAGACATTCAAATTTTGTCTTTTGAGCATTCTTTTGTGAGGCAATATTTCATGCTTATTTGTCCCCTACTGGCGAAGCCGTCTGCCTGTCACCCTTTTGGGGTTTCCGTGTATTATCTCTGCAATGTGTGCACATATTGAACTAAAATTTGGTGTACAGATACATCATGAGGATATATATCATGTTTTTATTTGGTAATGGTTGAATGATTTTTTAAAGAGTTACAGCTCTTGGACTTAGACATGGTGATATCTATGTCAAGTTCCTTTAATTTGTTAAATGAATCATTGCAACTTTCTAGCTTGTGGGGGCCGATGGGGGCGGGTGGGGGCAGGTGGGGGCCAGTAGGAAAGATGTATTGCTCAATATGCTTGTTAGGTAATCAGGATTTCATTTTTGTGTTGCCTTGATCAGTTTGCTGTCATTATTGTCGGTTGTCCGTCAGTCGTCATTGTCAGTCATTGTTGGATGCGTTGCCAAAACAAAAACTTCCTGTGAGAAAATATAAGTTCCTTCAGACCTCTATGATTCTTGATTATTTTGAAAAACATTTCTTCCTTGAATGAAAAATGTATTGATCTATTGGATGAAGGGAGACCTATTGTATAAATAGTAATGGTTCTTCTCACTGGTTCTGGGTCTTCTGATATGACCTTGCCCAGGCCAGAACTTTTAAACCATAAAAGGTACGTCGATGAAATGTTCATTATACCTGCCTTACCCATTGATAATGTGCAGTGCAATGTCATTAGGTGACTGTGTCCTTGACCTCAAGGTCAAAGGTAAAAGAAGAAAGGTCAAACATTCATAAATATACACCAAGGTGATGCCAATGATGCCTCACACATTTTGCTTGAATTCTGTATGCAAGTTGATGACATTGTGAACTCTATCCTGATATTCTGATAAAACTGAAATATGTGAAATTTTTCCGGCAATATCTTGTTTAATTGGCTGTAACTTTTATATCATTTCAGTTGAGAGGTACGCTTTTGATCATGAAAATGTATAGTAATTCTACTGTTTGCCACATAGTTGATACATCCACTTCTGTTGAATTCTTGTTAATGTGATGTTAGAATCAAAGTATTAAAACAATAACATTTTCTCAATGATTACCGATAGATATAGCCTTGTGATTACTGATAGATGTAACCTTGTGATTTGTTTCAGGGCGGTAAGTTAGTCGCCACTGCAGCTCCTACCACACTGCCTCATCTTAGTCATCAGAAAGATCACCACCATAGCCACCACAAGCACGGCCACCATGACAACGATTCCAATACATTGCCACAGTTGAACAAGTCGCAACCAGAACCAGTCACGCGGCAAAACTCCTTCTCCACCACCGCCACGCCCGATCGCACAAAACGCGATCAATATGGCAACAAGCTTCCCATGTCTCCCTCAGGTAAATTCTTTGTGACCTAAGAAAAAGTCAAGTCTCCCTCAGGTAAATTCTAGTGACCTTAGAAAAGGTCAAGTCTCCCTCCGGTAAATTCTAGTGACCTTAGAAAAGGTCAAGTCTCCCTCAGGTAAATTCTAGTGACCTTAGAAAAGGTCAAGTCTCCCTCAGGTAAATTCTAGTGACCTTAGAAAAGGTCAAGTCTCCCTCAGGTAAATTCTAGTGACCTTAGAAAAGGTTAAGTCTCCCTCAGGTAAATTCTAGTGACCTTAGAAAAGGTTAAGTCTCCCTCAGTTAACTTTGATTGATAATAATGTAAGTATATATATATATGTAAAATTCTACCAGCTGGTATTAGAAGATTTTGGAATCAATAGCTGTTTTATTTAAATTTTCTTTATTAAAATCTCAGAGTGGATAGACAAAAAACAATTAAATTTCATTCTTGGTTATCAGATGTTAATTTTGACCAAACTTCAATACATTTGTACTAATTTAAGCTTCAAATCGTTTATAACAAAATCAGAAGATGATTGTGACGTGTGGTAATTTTGAAATTCCAGAGGCCCTAAAGCTGTACAGGAACAAGCTAACGGCCTTTGAGCAGACAGAAATCCTAGATTACCCTGAGATCTGGTTCCTGGGTTTGGAAGCGAAGAAGATCGAGGGCGTTCCGGGTGGTGCACAGAATAATGGATATGATGATGAGAATGGGTCGTACATCAAGGTAGATATTTCATTGTCATGATCAAGATCTCTCAACTAAAATACCTGTATCAGACATGGGGATAAATTCATTCACCCCCGAAATTTCATAATGAACTCTGCAATCTTTTATATTTGAAGAGTTCAAATGTGTCTTCAGAAGTGAATGATTTTGGTCTTTTAACCCATTGTGATCAAAGGTCAGAGTAGAAGAATTTTTTTAAACCTAAACAAATAGTGCTTCAGTGTTGAAACTTTCAACAAGAAGCATTTGATAAGAGGTAAAATCTTGAAAACTTAATTATTTTCCAATAACTAAACTTGACAACGTGCAAAATTTCCATGACCTCGACAATAACACATGTGAGCGAAGCTATGCAAATTATCCATTTCGAGTCACAATTGTATCATGTCATTAACAATGGACATAAGCAGAGTTAACCACGGCTTTATGCAAAATTCATGCTGTTATATTTATTGAACGTTTTCATGTTTGTAAGTTTTGAGATGAAATCTATGTCTGCAGATGGGGATATATTGAACAGAATAATTATGAACTATCTACAGAAAAAATACTGTAAATATAAGAATTAACCTTTGTTTTTGTTTAGTTTATTATATCATAAATCCATTAGAGCAGTCAGTAAATTTAACGTAAACTTTTTGCATTTACGAAATTTACCTTGTGCTCCATTAGATTTATGATCTCATAAACTAAACAAAATAAAAGGTTAATCCTCAAATAAATATAAGTATATAAGCAAATAAATTGTAGTCTGTGTACTGCAGCAACCAAAATGGATCAAACTTTCTTATGAAATAAATTTATTTTTAGCATGTTAACGACCATCTTGCATTCCGTTATGAAATTTTGGACGTTCTTGGAAAGGGATCGTTTGGTCAGGTGATCAAGGCCATTGATCATAAACAGGGGTCAGAGGTTGCTATCAAACTTATCAGAAATAAGAAGAGGTAATGTAAGATTGTAGAAGCTAATTATTTACTCCTGGCTGGACATAGAGCTTGCTGCCATCCTAGGTCTTAGACACGCTAGATGTATTACACAGCAATGTATCCGTATAGAGCTGTACTATTGTTATGTCAGCTATATATGTGTCCATGTCAGTATAGCTGACATATCTACTGCCTTTGTAGACAGTCCTCATTGAATAGATTTTAGCTTTGGAGGACGCTTTTGCTTAAATTTTCTTTACCTATACCAGAATTTTTCAGTATTTCTCTTTGCAGTAATCTATATGATGATTATGTTTTTATATAAAGAACAGGAATAGATCATTGGAAGAAGTCAAAGTCATAAGTGTCAGAACACAGAACACCTAGAACACCCGTATTCATGAAACCATTCTCATGTTCAAACTTGGATTTTGAGCTCTGACAAGTCTGATTTTTTGTTACGGCTATAAATTATTTGAAAAACATTATTGTGTCAAGGATTTGGCAAAACATTGAAGAAACTTGTAGTTGACTTTTACATTGTGAACGTGATTTAGGTGATTAATATGTACAAGAGAGCTGACTTGAGCACAGAATCCTTACTTGAGCACAGGAATGGTTTCATGAATATGGGATTCAGCTAATTATGATAGAAGGATTGCAGTTATCATATTGTCAGAATTGTTAGGTTTTAGACTGAATTTAACAGCAAAAGTAATAATCAAGATATATCAGAAACTGATATAAATTAAAAAAAAAAACAAATCTAGAGCATCTACATACTCCGTTAGCCACAAGGTCTTGAGTCTTTGAGATCTTTAGTTAGTGAAGATGTTTAACCAATCAAGTAAGAATTATCTGTAGTATCGTGACGGCCCTGGTAAGAAACCAGCTGAAGAAGTATTTGCATGTTTCACTCAATGTATAGGGCTTTGGTATGTAGAACATGTATTTAGGAGTTTGAGGTTTAGGATTGAGGTTTTACAGTTTAATTAATTACAGTTGCAAGGGTATTCAGATATTTGGAATTTCTTGATACTGTGGTAGATTTTAACTGTTTACTGGATTATAGTCTTCTAGCTTTGCGCTAGAGGTGATTCCTAAATCATATAGCTCAGTGGTAGAGCAACCGACAAGGATGAATTAGTTTGAGTATTGAAGGTTTGATCAACCATGCACAATTCTTTCTTGTTACAAATGTATGTTATAGTGACCTTAAAATGACCTAAAGATGATTTTACAAACTAACGAACCTTAACGCTTTTTACAATTTTTATGAACACCTGCAACAATGACATAGCTATACATGTATCTTATATATATGCTTGCCTGTATATAAGACCTTCACCTTCCCTATTATGCTTGCCTAGTTATGACCTTGCTGTTTTGCGCTTGTTTTCAAGGTCATGCATGACCACATGGTGTATCGCTATGAGATCCTGGAAGTCCTGGGAAAGGGGTCTTTCGGTCAAGTGGTCAAGTGTTATGACCACAAGACTGACCAAATGGTAGCGATCAAAATCATACGAAACAAGAAAAGGTTTGTATTGTTGTCTGTTTGTATCACATCACACATTGCATGCTTATAGTGAACACATTGGTTACTGTATCATCTGTACCTTAATAATTGTATCATACTTGCCAACTCTCTGTATTTAGCAGAGAGACTCATGATTTTGGACCCTTGAATTTGATAGTTTCAGCCAGAGAATTTTCTTCAGTATAAACAGGAATACCTGGTACCTTTTCTATGGGCAAAAATTCTTCTCTGAAAAAACAAATCAATTTAAGCAATTTTAGATGGTAAATTTGTCTCTTGGTATATACACAAAATTTGATTCAAGTTTTGAATATGAGCTTGTGGAATCTCTCCCACAGAAATTTCAAAAACTTGTCAAGTATGTTGTATGCACTTTCTTACTTTGTTTATCTTTCAGGTGTTTACTTCTCTTTAAAAGAAAAAATTCAAAGCTTTATGAGAACAATTAAGACTCAAAAATGACTTTTACTGCATATTACTTACTAACAGTGCATTTGTATTTAAATGCATGGTATCGATGTAGTTACAACATTTGCTCTTATAAAGCACATCTTAGAGGGCTGGGTATGCTAATTTCCAGGGAATCGAAAAATGTTATGGGATTTAAAATATATTTAAAGATTTTAAATGGAAACCTTTTTCCTTGTTTTTATTAAGCCACCCCTTTTGCACTTTTGTAAGCTCAGTGAGCGTATTTGGTCAAATACAGTATCTGTTGTGTGTATATAAAAGGAATGCATTGGATTTAGATAGATAGCAAAATATAGTTAATTTATCAAGATATCATTAAATAATAATTTGTTTCTCAAATAAAAAAAAGTGTACAGGAAAATATGCTGATATCTCTGCCTATAATTATGAACATTTTAATTATGTAACTGTTTCATTAGTGTTGCATATGGTCTAGAAGCTACCTCCCCTGGTCTATAAATTACTTCCCTTGGTCTAAGAGCTACCTAACCTTGTCCATTGCCCGTCATACATACCCTGGTCTAAGATTTACCTGCCCTAAAGTCTTGAGTCTTACTTACCTTGGTCTAAGAGCTACCTACCCTGGTCTAAGAGTTATCTACCCTGGTCACATGGTATCCTACTCTGGTCTTAGAGTCACCTACCCTGGTCGCATGGTAGTAACCTACCCTGGTCTAAGAGTTTCCTACCCTGGTCTAATAGTTACCTACCCTGGTCTAAGAGTTATCTACCCTGGTCACATGGTATCCTACTCTGGTCTTAGAGTCACCTACCCTGGTCTAAGTCTCTTCTACCTTGGTATTAGAGTCACCTACCCTGGTCTCATGGTAGTAACCTACCCTGGTCTAAGTCTCTTCTACCTTGGTATTAGAGTCACCTACCCTGGTCTCATGGTAGTAACCTACCCTGGTCTAAGAGTTACCTACCCTGGTCTAAGAGTTACCTACTCTGGTCTAATATTTACCTACCCTTGGCTAGTAGTTCCCTTTTGAGGTCTAGAAGCTACTTCCCCTGATCCAAGAGTTACCTCCCCTGGTCTAAGAGTTGCCCCTCTGATTCAAAGATTATGTTACATAGACAATTTTTAGACTTTACACAACTGACTCGGAACTTTTTCCAATTTTCATTAATAACATGTGGTGAACCTTCTGCAAGGCTAAATTGCCTCACATCATTTGTCTCCATCTTAAGCTTAAGGTTATCAGCTTATCTTTCAATAGATGGGTGATCCTTTCCCTAGACAAATCTACTATAAGGTATGTGGTATGCTCATGACACCCTTCAATAAAATCTTCAATACGATATGCACCTAGAACACTCAGATAAAAACTTCAACTTGTATCATTTCTAGTTCCTCTCCCCCCCTCCCCTCCCATCATGATCCCCACCTTAACATGAGTACACTTTCTTAATGTATGTTCCCCATCCCAAATAAAAATCTCTATAATGTCTACCCTCAGTCAATATTAATGTTTTGTTGCTAGGTTCCACCACCAGGCGTTGGTGGAGGTGAAGATCTTGGATGCGCTGCGTCGTAAGGACAAAGACAACCAGTTTAACATTATACACATGGGAGAATACTTCTGCTTCCGTAATCACTTGTGTATCACATTTGAACTCATGGGGTAAGTCCATGTGTGTCCATGGCTTAAGGTTTTTTACCAATGTACTCTTTCATAGTTTTGACTTGCAAATAAAACTACCGGTATATTCCTTATAATCTTATTGAACAGATTGTCTGATTCTCTTTATTGATTGGTTAAAGAAATATTATCTTTTTTCTGTTCTTATTAACTGATGAAATATTAATGGTATTTATTGGAAGACCAAAATCCTCAAGTCTAATGTGTCATAATAGGTTAATTCTGATTGGTTGATGAAATTCGTCTTATAAAGCTATGATTGGCTGGGGAACAATTCCTAAGTTCTGATTGGCCTATCACCAGCCAACAATTCCTTAGTTCTGATGGCCAATCAGATCTTTCTTAAAAGTTTATAAATGATAGGATCTTTTTGTGCTTAACATGCTGATGTAGTATCCTTTGTTCTGACTTGTGGATAAATTCTTTTATACATTGTAGCTTTTGTATTATAAACATGTTTATGAATTGTTCATAAATCTTAAAGGGATAAATGAGTGGCTGCCTTGTGTTTTTGTTTAACAGTCTGTACTGAAGTTTGTCTGTTTGTACTTTTATTTGACAGTATGAACCTGTATGAATTGATAAAGAAGAACAATTTCCAGGGTTTCAGTATAGCACTGATACGTCGCTTTGCCTTCTCCTTGCTGCAGTGTCTCAAACTGCTGCAGCGAGACCGTATAATCCACTGTGATTTAAAACCAGTAAGTAAAAATATCTGGCTTAAATATCTTTTCAAAAGTAAGTACAGTGAACTCCTCTTTATATCATGTTGCATTTGTCAGACAAAAACATGATATTAACAGGAATGTGACATTAAGGAAAACATGTTTTTCCACTAAATCTAATGCATTTCCAATTTCCATAACTAAAAGTAAGATATTCATTGTATGAAGATGCTTCAATATATAGATAACATTATTTCAATTAAAAATCACTTTTGGGGTTATTTTCTTTATTTTCTATGCAACATTATGTACAAGTCATATCTGAAATCAATGGAAATGACATCATTTTCTGGATATCTATGTGATCGGTTAAAAAAACATGATATTAACAGAAATTCACCTCAAAATACATGATATTAAATAAATGAAATTACATAGATTACATAGAGAGAAAAATGGTGCTTGGGAAAAACATGATATAAAGAGGAATGTGATATTAAAAGGGATGATATTAAGTGGACTCCACTGTACTCTTGCTATTAATTCCCATCCCAGCCTTTCTTTCCAAAGAATACTTATGAAAACAAAGAAAAGTAAATTATTAGGTTGGTCCCCCCCCCCCCTCCTTTCTTTCTCTCTCTCTTCTTCAAAAGCTTTTAATTTAAATTTCTAACGCAAATCTATCTTGTGAATTATTTAATGTGCTTGCTTATATTTTCTTTCCTTTTTCCACAGGAAAATATTTTATTACGACAAAGAGGTCAAAGTTCAATAAAGGTCATAGACTTTGGGTCAAGTTGTTATGAACATCAGAGAGGTAAGTAGTTGGTTCAAGGTCACAAAGAACAAAGCGTAAGGTCAAGGTCACAGTCATATATATCTGAAGGAAAAACTGTTTTCATTTTGTATTAAAAAAAATTGTTTTAATTCTGATAAGATTGAAGATATCTTTTTAAGTATGTAAAGATTTGTAACAGCAGAAAAAGAAAAAGTGATGGTGAGACTTGGGTTTGAATCTGTGACCCTCTAAACTTTAGATGGATTTCCTATGGATTGAGCTACCTGGATTATTGAACCAGTCCTGGAGTTCCATTCAATAATTACCAATTAAGTACAAATATTAATCATGAAATAAAAAAATTTGTCTGTTACCAAGGTTATGTTTTCTGTTTGCTTTACAGTGTACACCTACATCCAGAGTAGGTTTTACCGCTCCCCAGAAGTGATTCTAGGCTACCCCTACTCCATGGCTATAGACATGTGGAGTTTTGGCTGTATCCTGGCAGAGCTCTACACGGGATACCCACTCTTCCCAGGGGAAAACGAGGTGGAGCAACTCGCCTGTATTATGGAGGTGTTGGGTCTACCACCCTCACAAGTCTTAGATCAGGCCACCCGGAGGAGGCTGTTCTTTGGTAAGTCATGGATTGAGTAGACCACAGGTCCCAGGAAGGAACTTTGAAGTAAGGTATGGATCCTTAAGTAGAGGTTTTTTTGGACTTTTTGGGTCCTAAATGAGGCTGTCTAGGAGGAAACTGTTCTTTGGTAGTGCAGTTTCATGAAAGTTCCTTAACTTGAGGAAACCCTCTTACTTAAAAATTTCCATAGGAAAGCATTACAGAAGTTTAGAAAAACATCTTATAATTAAGTGAAGGAGCTTTCTGTAACATTCATATGAAGATTTTTAAGCCAATCAAGGAATTTATAAAGTTAAAGAATGTTCGTGAAATTTAAGCCAGGAATCCTTCTAGTGGTCTATTTAGTCAAAGTTAACAGGTCCTTCATGCGACCACTATTCAACTATTATCATCCTACTTGATTCAAACATCTTAATGAAGCACCCAGGAGGGGACGGTTCTTTCAGACTTTGGAAATCTGATAGCCCAAAGTCTTTAACAGGTCCCACATGAGACGTCCTTCAACTATTGTTGTCATACTTGATTCAAAGGTCCCTAATGATACCACCAGTATCAGAAGGAGAGGACTGATTTTGAAGATCAAGGATCCATGTTATATCAGGGTTGCCAACCTTTAGGGAGCCCAGGGTGGGAGATCTACTTCCACTGCAGGGTTTTTCAAAGTGTGAGACTTGAAGTAGTACATGGTAAATTTTAAAATGCATAGTTAGATTTCACAGGGCAAGGCCAAAAGCTTGTCTGCATGAAAAAACACTGGTATGTATTAGTGAACTGAACCTTTAGCTGCAAAAGAAAAAGCAGACTTTTTGTATCATTCATTGAAAACTTTTGCAAAGTTCCATTAAACAACTTTCTAACTTTTGTTATTAGAACATGAACAATATTGATGATGTTGTAGACTCCAAGTGCAATCCACGGTGCATCACCAACAGTAAGGGCAAGAAGCGACGTGTTGGATCTAAGGATCTACAGCAGGCTGTAAAGACCAGCGACGCTAACTTCCTCGACTTCATCCGACGCTGTCTCGAGTAAGCAACTATAGAATAGACTGAGGATGTGTAATGATAAGGGTCTCGGAGAACCTTGGGAGTTTAAGTTTTTGAGCTCCAAAATAAGCACTGACTTTTCAATTTTTAAGAACAGGTCTATTGGGATGAAATGTTTTGACTTTTGAAAATTCTGGCGCTTTTTTTTTTAACTTTTGAATTACCTAATATTGATGACCCTGATATACTTGTTTGTTAAATACTATATATACTAAACAAACATAAAAATGAAGAGCCAGCTTCTTAAGGTACTTGTATAGGTGGGCTGATCAGTGGGGCGCTTCGTGCTGATTCTGGATACCAGAACGTATGCAGGGCGATATGGAAATATAGTAGATGGGGTTCCATCACAACACAGCTCAGATATTACCAATTAGTGGGTTTCATTGGCTGATTACAGTGACTAGTTTTGACTCTAAAAGTGAGTCCTATTGAAGACTCGCTTTAAGAGTTGAAACTAGTCCGCCAATGAAACCAACTAACCGATAATGCCTGAGCTGTGTTGTGATGGATCCCCACCTAGGATTATCAATATAATTTCATGAGTGTATCATAAAATTCAAATTAATACAAATCATTCCACTATAAGTGACATGTTTTAGATGAGTCTGTAAATACCAGTATTGACCAGAATGTCTCGGACATGTTCAATGCCTATTGTAAAAAATTATCACTATCATTATAAAAGAAATTAGTGCAATATGAGATATCTGTCGTAGATGGGACCCCAGTATAAGATTGACGCCAGAGGAGGCACTCCAACATGAGTGGATCAAAGAAGGTTTGGTTCACCGACGAGGACGTGACTCAAATCGTAACCAGAAGTCTCTACATCGGACCTCTCCGGCTGTGTCAGAGTCCACAAATGCCTCGGAGGTGTACAAGCCAGATCCTTACAAGGTTCCAGCACAGCCCCCTGTAAAGGGTCATGGTAAGCCCACATCCTTATCTAACGGGACGGTGTCTACATGTACTGCCTGTTGAGAATATATCTTCAAACCAATCACGGAGCCGTGGTGGCCAAGTGGTTACAACATTCTACCAATAGCCCTCCACCTCCGGGTTGCGAGTTCGAAACCCATGTGGGGCAGTTGCCAGGTACTCCGTAGGGCGGTGGTTTATCTCTGGCTACTCCAGCTTTCCTCCACATCCAAAACCCAGCACATCTTTAAATGATCCTGGCTGTTAATAGGACAAAATGAACCAAATCAAATCAAACTAATCTGATTGTCTTTGTTCATGATATATACACACTGTCCATCAGGTTAGTTTGAAGATAATCAATTTACAAGTTGCATGACTTAATATTTTGCAATATGGATTTGAACCCCTCAAATCATACAGGTTCTCTTAATTTTCCTGCCAAAAGATGTATATTTGTATAGTTATTTACCATGGAAATTATTATTTAACTATGGCACTTAGTATCTTAAATATTTAGGGGAGAGAGAAATAAAGTATATTTTGGATTGAATAATTGTATGTCTATTTGCATTTGATAGAGCGTCAAAAGAGCGGTGAAAACTGGAAGGTGAATTTGAAGGAGAGAAAGAGTGCCAAAGTACGGGAACGGGTCCCTCCTGTGGGAGCTTCAGCAGAACAAAAACATGAGGAGGTGGCACGAGGTACATAGAGTGATAAAAATTACAAAATCTGTTTTATAATTCTATGTTCTAAGGAATCTGGTTTACAGAAGTAGCTTGTTCACTTAATGATAGTGTCATTTACATAAATATTATATCTTTCAAAAATATCATAAACTTGAAGATAAGATCTCAGTAAATAGTGTCACCCCTTTCAGTGTATGTTTACTGCACCACATGCAGGATAGTTGGTAGTGTAATTAAATGCATCCCATGGTAACACAATCTCATGATGCTGACCTTTGATGTTTAAATTTGTACATATATGTGTTGTGTGTATGTTTTGTTTCGACTTTTTGAATGTTGTAATTATTCCTTGATAACCCTAATGTTTCCTGACTCTTCATGCTAAAATAAATGCACTAATTGTTATTTCAAATGATTAACAGTAAACTATTTAGGTAAATTTAAGTAACTAATCATGTGCATTGACCTTTATGTGTCATTAATCAGAATTTGACCTTTGTGTAATAACTCAAAACGTGACCTTTGTGTAATAACTCAGAACTGGACCTTTGTGCAAAAACTCAGAACTGGACCTTTGTGCAAAAACTCAGAACTGGACCTTGTGTTATAACTCAAAACTTGACCTCTATGTAATAACTCAGAAACTGACCTTTGTGTAATGACTCACAACTTGACTTTTGTGTAATAACTTTAAACTCGACCTTTGTGTAATAACTCCAAACTTGACCTTTGTGTAATAACTCCAAACTTGACCTTTGTGTTATAACTCAAAACTTGACCTCTATGTTATAACTCAGGACCTTTGTATAATAACTCAGAACTTGACCTTTGTGTAATAACTCAGAACTGGACCTTTGTGTAATAACTCAGAACTGGACCTTTGTGCAAAAACTCAGAACTGGACCTTTGTGCAAAAACTCAGAACTGGGCCTTTTGTTATAGCTCAAAACTTGACCTCTATGTAATAACTCAGAAATTCACCTTGTCTTATAACTAAGAAGTTAACCTTTTCCATTGACAATGAGACCTTCAACACTTTTGTTGACAATAAGACCTAGACCTTAAGCACGTTTGTTGACTGTAATAAGATCTTGAACACTTTTGTTGACAATAATGTAGAACTTAATGGAACACTTTTGTTGTCAATAGGATGTAATTTTCTTTCTCAGTCTTGACTTTGATTTTGTGTCACAGTTTAACTTTAACTTTCTATTGATAATTGTTACACCACTTTCTTTAACCTTGACCTTTGTTGACCTTTGTTTTGTAGTCACAGACTCTCCTTTATATTCCTCTCACATCTTAAGTAGGTACCTGCACGCCTGTCACACCTTGCTTTCCTGATGGCACAAATGTGTTAGCTAATGATAGAAACCTTAATTTCTTCCTTTTTTAGCTGTTAAATATGGTCAAACTTATTATATCTTAGTTCGCTGGGCCGTGAGAAATCTTCCGAGTTAAGCAAATTACATTATGTTTGGTATGAAGTAATCATATTTTAACGCAATACTTTCAAAATGAAAAGTGCTAAAACAGTAATCATGATGTTGGAGGTAACAAAGTTTGACTGTATTTGTTGTTGATCTATCTCTTTTAATCTATATATGCTGTATCAAATCCAGACATATGTAACGTTTCCCTGAAATAATTTCATAGATTTGCCTTTGTCAAATTAGCAAACAGTTTGTTAGTAGCACATAGGATGACTGTTTAACAACCAGAGAAATACATAGCTCTGTCGAAAATAAGCTGAGTACCAAAAATGACATGTAAAAATAGAAGCAATATTCTTTTCTAAGTATTAAACTACTTGTCGTCTGTATATTAATGCTTTATAAGACTAAATTTTGAGCAGATAAGAAACTAGTCTCACACATAAAGCCTTCAGGTGATACAGTATTCGACCTGCTGAACTCACCTTCCTCTATTATAAAGTGCAACCTCAACCTTTTTAGGGACAGAGGTTTGGTGTGCTAATCAAACCTGATAAAAAGTTTCTTACAACATGTACCTCATTGATCGGCCAATCTTCAGTCTTTTGATCAAATCTCTGTTCCACAGAAACGAAAAATAAAACAATTTTGTTTGTTTTTGTTCTCCCACATAGTTTCTTATTGAAACTTTTCTCTGTACATGGTTTTACTGAAGAACACCAATTTTATTTTGTCTGTAAGCACACAGTTCACATCTTAGGTTGAATACAGTAGTGGTGTAAATTGTGGTGACTGACCCAATTACATATTACCTCCTTCAGAAGAAAATCAGCTGGTGAACCATTTATATGAAAGCACTCTATAAACAGTTTCAAGTGATTATGGTAAAATTTCTATTTACTAAAGGGAAAAAGCTCTGAGAAGATGAAAAGGTAGAATATTTGTGGTTGATTGGAACATTGATAGCATAACTTAACTTTAATTTAAAGATGTGACATGTTTGATATGAATAACATAGGTTCTGGTTTTGTGTCTAAACACTGCTTTATGTATGTAGGTGATTGATATTCAGGAGTTTGTTTGTTTGTATGCTGAGGTAGGCCTACTAACCCTTGAGAAGTAATGAAAGGGCCATTTTGATATAAATTTCATATTGCACTTAACAAAAAAATGTGTTTTATAATGTAAAATTAAACATATCTGTTGAACAGAAAACAAGTACTGTTGACTATATTCTGCCTTTTTGAATAAAAATCATAATCACATTGAAATGAAAGGTGAAGTCTTCAATGCAAAAAGGGAGGTAACTTGATAACCTCGAACGTTGTAGTAGTAACAAGTGAAATACTATAATGAAGGTTTATGAACTTTGATCAATATGAAACATATAGGTATCTTATTTCAATGTTATGACTAAATACTTTAAAGACACTGTTAGTCTGTATAAATCTTAGTAAATTTGTTTCCTAGTGTGACTTCTGTATTTATTCTTTACAATATATTTTTTCTAAGAATATATATATATGCATGATATCATTTTTCATGTGTTCTCTAAAGGAAAGAAATTGATGTCATTTTGAAAAGATATTTAACTATTAATTACCGTTCTGCTTCCAGTTAATTCCAAGCGAAAATGAGCTTCAAGATAAACTGAAAAATAGGATTTAACTCTAATTATTACTCAATTAAAAATCATAACATTTTCATATTCTCACTAAATTAAGCAAAACACTTGAACATTTTTATAGATTTATAGAATGATTGAAAAATAAAAATGTTGATTTGACTCATTATCATCACAAATGTTTCTTTGGATTTAAATCATTAATCGTTGTAAAGGTTTCTTTGGATTTGACTCAATAATCGTTGTAAAGGTTTCTTTGGATTTGACTCAATAATCGTTGTAAAGGTTTCTTTGGATTTGATTCAATAATCGTCGTAAAGGTTTCTTTGGATTTAAATCAATAATCGTTGTAAAGGTTTCTTTCCTTGGAGAACATATCTGTGTAGAATATTGGCTTTAGATACTTTGCTTTGCTTTTGTGTTGATATCCTAGCTCACTGGCCTACACAGAGACGTTATATATGACAGCCATACAGCTACAGTCCCAGACCTCTTTATACTGTAATGGTACCCAAGTCAGCTTCAAATGTAGGGTTGTTTTTATAAATTACTTTTAATTTATGGGAGAAATATCCTTCACATTAATGTTAACTCAGTCAACCCTGAACATACATTTGAACTCTTCCAATTCAAAGGTTATAATAGTTCATTATGAAAGTTCAGGGATGACTGAGTTTATTAATCAACATGTTTTTCATATACACTTCTGAGTTCAGTTAAGCTTCTAACAAGACATTGGTTAAATAAACCCTTGAGTACTTTGGAAAATACCACTAGCTCCGGTTATATGAAAAAGATAATCAACCACCCTCATTGAAGGGAAGAAAATGTTGAAAATATAACACATCCTAGAAATAGGTAGATCATCAGTCTGATTGATTGTTTATCATGGCCAGTAATATTCTGTGGATGATCAGTATCCTGGTGGCTAAGAAGATGATAATACATTTGGTAAACTCAAACTTTTATGTTTTGAAAAGTCTTCAGGACCCAGTTATAAACTTTTTAAGTAAGAAAATTCTATCAGAAATTAAGAAAAGTGTTTCAAAAGTCCTGACAGATACATCAAAGTATGTCTCTAGAATTTCAGACTTTCCTGAAGTTCTTTTACTCCAGTAAATTTGATCTCTTTGAATCATCTGATCCTCAGTTTTAAACTAGGGGGAGATAATTTAGCTGTCGAAAATTTTTGAATGGAAACAAAAAGAAATATTCTTTACAGAAAAAAACTTACACAGCCTGATAGCTAGTCTTACGTCAAAGAACACAGCCTGCTAGTTAGTCAACATGTCAAATGACAAAGAGGTATAAAGGGCTGTATCTGTAAAAATTAACCAGCCTGATAACCAGTCTACATGTCAAGTGACAAAAAGGTATAAAGGGACTGTATCTGTAAAAATAACACAGCCTGCTAGCCAGTCTATATGTCAAATGACAAAGAGGTATAAAGGGACTGTATCTGTAAAAATAACACAGCCTGCTAGCCAGTCTATATGTCAAATGACAAAGAGGTGTAAAGGGTCTGTATCTGTAAAAATAACACAGCCTGCTAGCCAGTCTATATGTCAAATGACAAAGAGGTATAAAGGGACTGTATCTGTATGGCCGACACAAGGTGAGTGAGGTATGGTATGTCTCCCTGCATGTGCTTGCTTTGGTGGTGGTGTTTGTTACAGATGTGTCGTTCCCACTCTGTTTTATACAGGCCCGAATTACTTTACAGCTCCTAGTGCTAAATCGGTTACCAAGAGTGCTCGCAAACAGCCGGCCACCACGTCCGACACCGACACGGGAGGTCAGCTGGTCACCGAGGAGGTGGTCAAACTTAACCTCAATCAGCAGCTCCAGAAACAAGACAGTGGATTGGCTGATGATTCTTCATCCAATAAATTCTTGCCTCCCATTGGGAAATGATAAAAATTTTCAAAAAAAAAAAAATTAAAAAGTTCATGTTAAGCTCACATTGTACATGTATATACTGAAGACTATTTATGACTGTTATTGTATATATTCAAAGAAACATGAATTTTTCATATGCTGGAAATTCATATATATAGGTTATTTGTGTGTGAAACAAGATGTTTACCTTAATATATTGAACATACTGTGCGTTTTTGGAATGCAATGAATGGAATGGCTTGTCGTCGTTTTAGGATACCATTTTTGAGATCAATTCATCCTCGTAGTGCCTGTGAATCTATGTAAATGGATATTTGAAATTCAGAATTTTTGCCAAGAGATTCTGTAGGGATAAACAGACTTTATCTTTCAAACTGACTAAAACAAGTAAAAAATATAGTTATTTTTTTAAAGCTATTAAAAAAATGTATCCCCCAATTTACCAGTTTGATCAATTTTTGTTATATTTCATTTTATTTTTAAAACATATATAAGAGGGGAAATACTATCAACAACCTGTCAATCAAGAAGGAATTTCAATTTTAGTTTGAAAATTAGCATTTAGTAAAAAAAGTCATGACTCAATTATTTCCACACACTGAGAAATTTACATACTGTATATGTGTATAAATATTTTAGCGGTAATTAATCTTATTTCAGTGCTTTTTACGCTAAAATATATATTTCTACTGAATTACAATTGTGCTAATTTAGATTTCTGTACATTTCTTTCTATGGCAAGTATTATAATTATGTTAATTATGGCTATTCCAGAATTTGAGTGCGCCAAAATCAGTATATTTATAGTAATTTAAAATTGAATGGGATTGACTCATTTATACCGGTATATTTAACCAAACTTTGAACACAGGACAATCTCTGGAGAACAATCATATTTGTTAACATATGTAAAAGATTTGGTACATTACTGTAAAACAGGAATTTTTCACCCTGTCTTTTTTCACCATCATAAATTGGGATCCTCATCGTACATGTAATATGAGTGGCAAGCCCATGTTTGGAAAAATATTCACCCGTCTTAAATTTGCCCTTCCATGTTGGCTGAAAAGGACGAAAATAAAATGAGGGTGAGTTTTTCCAGTTTTACAGTATACGTATAATGTATGAGAGAAGTAACAGTGTGTTATATATCAGTATATAAATTATATATATATATACAGTTAATACATGTATAGGAAGACACTTGAGTATATTTTGTGTTTGCATGTACAGAAGTTTCTGTAACTAATTTGATATTGATACATACAAATTGTGTATTATGCATGTTAAATCAAACAGTTGATCAGTATAAGGGTATATTTTGTTGTTGTTCTATAGTCTGACATGTTACTGTATGGTGTATGTGTTACCCCTGGTTTATTTATAACCATTCTGTGATACTTTGGTTACTTACCAAGTCAGGTTGTTTTTTCATTAAACTCATTCACGCATACATTCTGAAAATGGACTCGACCTTTTTTTTTTATTTCGTTTGGTCCAGTGTAACTTTAGAAATGAATGGGTGTCAGAGGTATTTAAAGAAAAATGTTGATTTTATCTGTTGACTTTTACTGTTTGTTATATTAGAAGATACTACAGATTCTGTTTTGAAGCATACATACTTTACCATTACAAAATGTGTTGATGCCTTCTATGGGTTTTCTCCTTAGTTATATGTAGCAGAAGTCATTATTATTTCAATGCCTCCGCCAGGAGTCGAACCCGGAACCTCTGGCTACTAGTCTTACGCTCAACCGATCGAGCTAAAGAGAAGATCTCCCTAGCCGAGCGGTATATTGCGGCTAGTATTTACCAGGGTTACATATATATGCATAATAATGTACCTTGTAAGTTTTCAGCAAAGATTAAAAAAGGTATCAGTGATTACTTTTAATTTTTGTTTTAAACTCTAAATGAC
Organism: Mimachlamys varia; assembly: GCA_947623455.1. Lineage (NCBI taxonomy): Eukaryota > Metazoa > Mollusca > Bivalvia > Pectinida > Pectinidae > Mimachlamys > Mimachlamys varia. The sequence continues at coordinate 34,610,373 of OX392540.1, forward strand.
TAAAAATCTATTCAAGAAATTTAAATTTATTCATATATTGCAGTATGGTGGGATATTCTGTATGAAATATCTCTCTTTCCTTTAAAAACATGGTTAAAATCAGATATTAGAATTGTTAATATTAAAGAGATTGACTAATAAAGCTTCAGGTTCAAGAAAAAGTTAAGTACAGCTAGCCTTGAGGGTTCAATAGAATGTTAGACAGGATACAGCCTTGGGTACATCAGGCTGTTAGATACAGTCTTGGGTACAAGGGAATGTTAGATACAACCTTGGGTACAAGGGAATGTTAGATACAGCCTTGGGTACAAGGGAATGTTAGATACAGTCTTGGGTACAAGGGAATGTTAGATACAGCCTTGGGTACAAGGGATGTTAGATACAGTCTTGGATACAAAGGATGTTAGATACAGTTTTGGGTACAAGGGAATGTTAGATACAGTCTTGGGTACAACAGAATGTTAGATACAGCCTTGGGTACAAGGGAATGTTAGATACAGTTTTGGGTACAAGGGAATGTTAGGTACAATCTTGGGTACAAGGAAATGTTAGATACAGCCTTGGGTACAAGGGAATGTTAGATACAGTCTTGGGTACAAGGGAATGTTAGATACAGTCTTGGGTACAAGGAGATACAGTCTTGGGTACAAGAGAATGTTAGATACAGTCTTGGGTACAAGAGAATGTTAGATACAGCCTTGGGTACATGAGAATGTTAGATACAGTCTTGGGTACAAGGGAATGTTAGATACAGCCTTGGGTACAAGGAAATGTTAGATACAGCCTTGGGTACAAGGGAATGTTAGATACAGTGTTGGGTATAAGAGAATGTTAGATACAGCCTTGGGTACAAGGGAATGTTAGATACAGTCTTGGGTACAAGGGAATGTTAGATACAGTCTTGGGTACAAGGGAATGTAAGATACAGCCTTGGGTACAAGGGGATGTTAGATATAGCCTTGGGTACAAGGGAATGTTAGATACAGTCTTGGGTACAAGGAAATGTTAAATACAGCCTTGGGTACAATGGAATGTTAGATACAGCCTTGGGTACAAGGGAATGTTAGATACAGCCTTGGGTACAAGGGAATGTTAGATTCAGCCTTGGGTACAAGGGAATGTTAGATACAGTCTTGGGTACCAGGAGATACAGTCTTTGGTACAAGAGAATGTTAGATAGAGCCTTGGGTACAAGGGAACGTTAGATACAGTCTTGGGTACAAGGTAATGTTAGATACAACCTTGGGTACAACAGAATGTTAGATACAGTCTTGGGTACAAGGGAATGTTAGATACAGCCTTGGGTACATCAGGCTGTTAGATACAGTCTTGGGTACAAGGGAATGTTAGATAAGCCTTTGGTACAACAGAATGTTAGATACAGCTAAGAATGTTAGATATATCTATGCATGTCCACAGCAAGTTTAATCAGTAGGATAGTGTTATTTGTTCCTTTCGGAATTTTTTCGGTTAAAGCTAAGTTTCGTTTTATTAAGTATTAGCAAAAGTAAACACATTTTTTTTGCAATATACCGGTAATACATATACATTAGAACGGTTTGTTTTGATGACTGATAAAGGGCATGAACTCTTTATTTATTGAATGGCATGAAATAATCTGAAAGATCTGGGATCTCTTTTTGAATAATTAGCTTTGATGAACAAAACATTTCTACTTAAGTTTGCTGTAATGAATTAACTTATTCAACCCAAAAGATTCATTGAACCCTTCTAATACAACAGATGGAATAGGTCAAGTCAAGTGTGCTGACCAAGAGAACAACTCGAGAGAGTGGAATGCAAATACATTTATTTACATTGAAATCTGTTTTTTATAATCCCCGCCATAAAAAGGGGGAGGGGGCAGATAGTGTTACCCATGTCCCTCTCTTATAGGCATGAAGAACTAATTTCATAATTATGGGGCAGGGGCATTTATGTCTCGCAGACATTTCTTGTTTTTCCATGTTCTATAATGAAAATATTAAAATATCGCTGAAGTATATGTTTATCAAAGCAAAATACTGTAATTTTCTTGGTTCTTGTAGTTTGTTTTTTTTGTAGAAATTGTATTTGTTCACTTACTAAACAGTTGTCATAATTTGCATCATTCATCAAATCTCAAATAATTTTTGAGTACAAAGTTGTAACGTGTATAAAGGATATATACATACCAGGGTAAATTATCTGGACCAGAGACAAAGATCCCTGTACCACTGACAAAAGGTGTAACTTTGTTCTGGAAACATGTTTTTTGGACCTGCTAGTACCACCTATAGCCATCTAAATTTGGGTTGTGGGTTTGAAGCCTTTGTAAGGTAGTTGCTTGGTACTGGTTATTGGTCGGTGGGTTTTCTCTGGCAACTCCTGCTTTCCTTCAACGCTGAAATCTGGCACATCCTTAAATGACTATTAAGCTGTTAATAGGACATAAAACACAACCAAACCAAATTGATCTGTATAGTTACAGCTTTCATAAATAATTAAAACATGTATTACTGATCAAGGCACATGCACCTGGTTTAAAAAAAAGTGTTGTGGGCCGATTTTAAATAGAAATTAAGGGGAAGTCCCTGAATATAGAAATATCTACATGGCAGTGGGACAGGGATATTCGTGCAAAGACAAAATATGATTTTTCAACTAATTTCAAGTATCTGCAATGCATGATTCAAAAACAATTCAAAAGGTTGAAACATCAATGAATGCACTTTGTAAGGCCAATTAAGGATTGCCAAGCTTACCTTATTTCTTACCAATGATTTGGTTTTGTGATGTTAATATGGCGCTGTTAGGAATCTATTTACCGAAGTCAGTATTTCTTGTGTACATAGAAAAAGAAATTTCTCTGTTTTTTGTTTTATTTTGTTATAGTCTCTTTAGTTGTTATATTTAATTTAGTGTTATTCTGAAATATCCTTATTTTCATTTCAAATACTGTTTAACTAAATACAAGTAATGGAATTGGTGAAATAATAGCTGGTTCTCCAATATCATTGACTATTCTAGATCAGGGAAAGAAGTAGTAAACAGGAAATGCTTTCTGTAATTTTATTTTAGTTAAAATTTCTGTTATATATTTTTTCTAATTTAAAGATATATTATTTTGCGTACCTTTAGCTTACTATACTGTAAAACAAGTTTCTTTCTCATGCTATTTTACTCTCACCAACTCGGCTATCAAAACAAATTTGTGAAAATTAATCGCCTCATTTATAATCAAGTTGTGATGCAGAAATGGCTAAAGTTTGATGAAAGAAACTGAGTTAACAGTTTTTCACTATCCAACTTCCATGGTTGTACTTTTAACATTATATGTATTTTTTGGAGTGGAGTGCAAATATTTTCTAATTAAAATTTTCTGATAATTTAGCCAAAAATCTGAGAGCTCTTACCTGGAAATTGTTATGAAAAGAGCAAAGACAAGTTGAAATATACAAGAATGTTGATTTTAGGTGGTATATGTTTGTTAATAAGATTAAAGAGGTACTGTAGTAATTGTAAATCGCCTGTCAAGAATCATAGTCTGTTACCTAGCCGTTAAAATTAAAATTTCAATGCATAATGGTTAAAAAAATTTGCTCAAACTTGTATGAATTGTTTCTATAAGAGAAACTTTGCATTTAGTATTATGGTATTAATTTGTTTTGTCTTCCCGTGTATGAAATGCATGCAGTCACTTTAATATTTAGTAACATGTAATAATACTTTCAAAACTGGCCACTGTAATGGACTCATCCAAATCCATGTATAAATATCTTTAAAGGCAAATTGATTTTTTAAAACCAAATCAAGATTGTAAAATAATAATATTAAAGTTACTTGTTTGTTAAAAGTGTGCATTAAAATAATTTAGAAACACTTTTTCATAAAATATAGATAAAACCTATAAAAATATAGATAGAACCTATCTTTTAAGATAGGTTCGCTGTCAAACAATTTCAGTATGGTACTGTAGATTTATAAAAGTCCCAGTAACCGTTTCACAAATATCGTCATTTAAATGAATTTTTTTTTGTTTTAACAATATTGATTTGATTTGTATGATGAAACAGTATACTTGGAAATTCATTTTCCTCTGATATTGAATTTGCCTTTCACATTTAATTACGATGTATATCATGTTAACGTTTATAAATGTTCCCTGTAATTATAAAATCGGCATTATTACAGAGGATGATTTTTCAGTCATGGAAGTCCGATTTATTGAAGATTTCACAAAATGTTTTAACAATAACCTCATGTCGGTCAATTTTCTGCATGTGAATTTTTATCAGCCAATTTTAAAAATCTTAATTCCAAATAGCATTTTTTTTTTTTTTCAGTTTGTGCAATATTCATGAAGATAACATTTAAACTATTAGAAGCATTATCTTGATAATTTTCTTTTGTTCAGAACATTATCGAATTAGATATTAGCCAATAGGGAAAGAAATATCATTTTAATTTAGCATGCAATATGTTGCTTAGCAATTGAAACTGAGAATATAAACAAATTGGTTACCGCTGTACATTATTCTCTCAGGGAAGCTAGTTAGATACCGTTATGAGTTGTATTAGCGACAATGTAATGCTAAAAGTTTGTAGGATCTGTAGGCACCCCAGACTTCATAATCATGAAAGATTACAAGTATTATTAAATCTTTTTCTGTCAAAGTTTTATTTATCAATACAATGTAATTGCAATTTGGACTTCATATTTACTCATTATTTCATAATCCAAGGAGCTAGACAAGCTGAAATCTGAGCAACTCTACAAAGTCTTGACATAGCCAACACAATGGATGAGCTTGAAAGATTAGATAATGGAAAATTTTCCTGGGGAAATTAAACCTTAAGAAAACAGGCCTGATTGAGAGATGGAAACTTTTTATTTCTAGAAAAGTTTTACAAAAACATTTTAATACACATTTTAAAATACAGAATTGTTTAAAAAGAAAGAAATACAATATCTAAAGCTTTTTTTAGAGTCGTATTTCAATAGTGACAATAACTGGGTAGAGCCTTAATGCTTAGCTCCACCTACCACTCGTCTGATTGGCCAAGTCACTTCAGTGAATAAATTAGAGAATTTGCTGAAGAATTTCGTCTACAGCCCCAGATAGTGCTGAGGAAAGAAGTCTGCTTGGGGGATTTTAGTTGCTAATAGAGGAGTTATTCCCCAACAGCCGAGTCAAGACAAAAGTTATGGTTTTAACAAATTACTTAAATTTTATTATGCAAGTATTAATATGAAGAGTCATAATCAACTAACTGATTTTTAAACATGTTTATTTTTTATTGTGAAACTGTTTGATATATATGTTAATATGCAATCCTTTCATCTTATTTATATGATTCCGTCCAAACTCACTAACTTGATTGTTAAGTTGTTTGTTGTCCCCTCACACAAAGAAATGTGTCGATATATACCCCATGTTTGTTACTATATGTACAACTGGACAGCTTGCTGTAAAGCCTGTCATACAAGTCAGATACCAGGTTCATCTCGAAATAAATTACCGGGTTGTAAGACCATTTATATTAGTAAGCTAATCCCAGCTGTACTTAAACATCATCTCTATGAATATGTCAAATTCATTCAAATTTTATTCATTGTTTTAGGTATTATTTTCATCTTTCCCACACATTGAGTTTGTTTTTATTTCAATATTTATTGAATATTTGGGTCAACGTCTGTTTAAGATGTTTTGTGTTTTCACTATTTATATATTTAATAAATTAAAAGAGATGCTTGGCTCTGAGCTGTGTTTACTTACCCGTCCAGTACAAATATTACATTGTGTGATTTTCTAGAAGCCACATTACATGTACTACTTCATTTTACAGGATTTACACTAAGGATGAAAACTATTAAATGGTGTAAAATAGTTAGTCTGTGGTTGTTGTTTGTTTACAGTTAAACCTTGTTATCTCATAGTAGATGGGATCATAAAAATCTTGAATTATCTGAGTGAAGTGAGATTGAATACATATACAGTCAAACCTCGATTTATCTAACTTTGATGATTCAAATTTCTCAATGTGTCTGACTTTATTAAAGTCCTATTTTTTTCATTATATATCACTATTAATTCACTTTTCATGAATCGAACTTCTATGAATAGAATTTTTCACTGTATCAAAGTTTTAATCTGACCCGTTCGTTATGAAAACATTGAAAAGTACAACTAATAAATTGAAGTGAAAATTTTTCCTTCTTGAATTTAAGTTGACAAACAAAGAAATCTTACAAGATTATCACGTTACAAAAATTACAGTATGTATTTTAGTATTCTATTCTTTATCAATGTGAATCTAAAATTTCTTAGCCTGTGTTACGTTACACTAGCACCACATCTGTTCTTCTGATGTACAGTACATATATACATATACATTTGTACATGTCGATGTTCAATATTCATGAGTCGAAGTCCCAATGTTTCGAAGTTTTCATGACGGTCCCACAAAGTTCGAAACATCGAAGTTTGACTGTATGTACTTAGTGTGAAGTTGGGACCAACAGAATACTTTGAATTAAACCAGGTCTTCGAGTTCTACGAGGTTCAACTGTATATGAAAATATGATGTCACTGAAGAATCATAGCTGAAGATATGGAAACAAAAATAGTTTGCATAGGGATGTTTCAGATATAAAGGATTTCTATAGCGCTGGATGACTCATGGTCAATAAGACATTAAACCCAGAGTGCGGAAATTTACAAAACAAAAAGACAAAAAACAAGGAAAGAAAACATCAGTCGTCATGTTTTATTGACATTCAAAAATTGACAATTGTTACCTTAAAATGTGTCAAGATAAAGCCTTGATTACATTTCTGAATCAGTCGTCATGTTTTATTGACATTCAAAAAATGACAATTGTTACCTTAAAATGTGTCAAGTTAAAGCCTTGATTACATTTCTGAATCAGTCGTCATGTTTTATTGACATTCAAAAAATGACAATTGTTACCTTAAAATGTGTCAAGTTAAAGCCTTGATTACATTTCTGAGGAAATACATACATTTACACTTAAAGATAATCAGTATTTAAAGTTGAAACCTAATTAGGGTACATATTTCTGTCTTACTCTAGCACCAAGACTTTTACAAGCCAATTTACAACAGCATGATTGGTGAGCATACGTTATGTATCTAGTACACTTAGCAACAGGCAGGGGTTAAAGTTCAACCTATACAGTATTCAGTGTGGTGTAGCTATAGGTACAAGTTAAAGTCTGGGCTAGGATTGGTTCATTTAGCCCCTATTGGTATTTCACAAGCACATATTACCTGGAAACAGTCTTGTGTATGACTGGTCACAATGCAACCTGGGGTAGACTCCAGGATGTATACTCATCAATCATAATTATAAGTCCTTGGTCAAGCATCTGTCCGTAAACATGTACGTCCTAAGTCCAGTTTGGTAACAGTCTGGTGTATGACTGGTAGCAAGTCTCTGCTGTGGATTGGTTAGCATACATCCTACAGTAAAGTACACTGGTAACAGTCTCTGGTGTGTGACTGGTTAGCATACGTCCCGAGTCAAGTTTTGTAACAGTCTCTGGTGTGTGACTGGTTAGCGTATGTCCCGAGTCAAGTTTGGTAACAGTCTCTAGTGTATGACTGGTTAGCATACGTCCCGAGTCAAGTTTTGTAACAGTCTGTGGTGTGGGCTGGTTACCATGCGTCCTGAGTCAAGTTTGGTAACAGTCTAGTTTATGACTGGTTAGCATACATCCTGAGTCAAGTTTGGTAAAAGTCTAGTGTATGACTGGTTAGCATACATCCTGAGTCAAGTTTGGTAACAGTCTAGTGTATGATGGGTTAGCATACGTCCCGAGTCAAGTTTGGTAAAAGTCTCTAGTTTATGACTGGTAAGCATATGTCCTTGGTCAAGTTTGGTAACAGTCTGGTGTATGATTTGTTAGCATACATCCTGTATCTAGTACACAGGTAACAGTCTTGTGTACGATTGGTTAGCATACGTCCAGTATCTAGTACACTGGTAACAGTCTGGTGTATGATTTGTTAGCATACATCCTGTATCTAGTACACAGGTAACAGTCTTGTGTATGATTGGTTAGCATACATCCTGTATCTAGTACACTAGTAACAGTCTGGTGTATGATTGGTTAGCATACGTCCTGTATCTAGTACACTGGTAACAGTCTGGTGTATGATTGGTTAGCATACGTCCTGTATCTAGTACACTAGTAACAGTCTGGTGTATGATTGGTTAGCATACGTCCTGTATCTAGTACACAGGTAACAGTCTGGTGTATGATTGGTTAGCATACGTCCTGTATCTAGTACACTAGTAACAGTCTGGTGTATGATTGGTTAGCATACGTCCTGTATCTAGTACACAGGTAACAGTCTGGTGTATGATTGGTTAGCATACATCCTGTATCTAGTACACTGGTAACAGTCTTGTGTATGATTGGTTAGCATACGTCCTGTATCTAGTACACTGGTAACAGTCTGGTGTATGATTGGTTAGCATACGTCCAGTATCTAGTACACTTGTAACAGTCTTGTGTATGATTGGTTAGCATACATCCTGTATCTAGTACACTAGTAACAGTCTGGTGTATGATTGGTTAGCATACGTCCTGTATCTAGTTCACTGGTAACAGTCTGGTGTATGATTGGTTAGCAAACGTCCTGTATCTAGTACACTGGTAACAGTCTGGTGTATGATTGGTTAGCATACGTCCAGTATCTAGTACACTTGTAACAGTCTTGTGTATGATTGGTTAGCATACGTCCTGTATCTAGTACACAGGTAACAGTCTGGTGTATGATTGGTTAGCATACGTCCTGTATCTAGTACACAGGTAACAGTCTGGTGTATGATTGGTTAGCATACATCCTGTATCTAGTACACAGGTAACAGTCTTTTGTATGATTGGTTAGCATACGTCCAGTATCTAGTACACAGGTAACAGTCTGGTGTATGATTGGTTAGCATACATCCTGTATCTAGTACACAGGTAACAGTCTTGTGTATGATTGGTTAGCATACGTCCTGTATCTAGTACACTAGTAACAGTCTGGTGTACGATTGGTTAGCATACGTCCTGTATCTAGTACACTGGTCACAGTCTGGTGTATGATTGGTTAGCATACGTCCTGTATCTAGTACACTTGTAACAGTCTTGTGTATGATTGGTTAGCATACATCCAGTATCTAGTACACTAGTAACAGTCTGGTGTATGATTGGTTAGCATACGTCCTGTATCTAGTACACAGGTAACAGTCTTGTGTATGATTGGTTAGCATACATCCTGTATCTAGTACACAGGTAACAGTCTGGTGTATGATTGGTTAGCATACATCCTGTATCTAGTACACAGGTAACAGTCTTGTGTACGATTGGTTAGCATACGTCCTGTATCTAGTACACAGGTAACAGTCTGGTGTATGATTGGTTAGCATACATCCTGTATCTAGTACACAGGTAACAGTCTGGTGTATGATTGGTTAGCATACATCCTGTATCTAGTACACAGGTAACAGTCTTGTGTATGATTGGTTAGCATACGTCCAGTATCTAGTACACTAGTAACAGTCTGGTGTATGATTGGTTAGCATACGTCCTGTATCTAGTACACAGGTAACAGTCTGGTGTATGATTGGTTAGCATACGTCCTGTATCTAGTACACTGGTCACAGTCTGGTGTACGATTGGTTAGCATACGTCCTGTATCTAGTACACTGGTCACAGTCTGGTGTATGATTGGTTAGCATACATCCTGTATCTAGTACACAGGTAACAGTCTTGTGTATGATTGGTTAGCATACGTCCAGTATCTAGTACACTAGTAACAGTCTGGTGTATGATTGGTTAGCATACGTCCAGTATCTAGTACACTAGTAACAGTCTGGTCTATGATTGGTTAGCATACATCCAGTATCTAGAACACAGGTAACAGTGATTAGTAGGATTGGTAAGAATAGATTTTACATCAAGTTGACTAGACTGATATGAAAACCCCTAAATTAGCACAGGAGTAAGCTTGGTTAGCATATACCCTATATTTAGTAGCTTGCTAGGGTATAAATGGTGTACTCATGTACATTCTAAAATCAGAAAGCCACAGTATTCACTGAAGTTTATATAGCTATACAAGTACCTTTTTCAATGTACAAATCACTACCATTCCTGTATGCCTATACATGTATTTGTTGCCATTCAATTTCTACTCTTTCTGCATTTAAATGTGAGCAAATTGGTTATTTCAGCAGATATAAGTAAACAGCTAAATAAACATACCTACTAATTAGATGTGGAGGGTGGCTGAAATTGACTATGGACGAATATTGGTTTCATTTGCCACAAAAAGAATAAAAGCGAAAGCTGGACTGGGTGACAATTTTCCACAAAAACAGTATAAAGCTGACAATATTCCTTATTTTATCAACTGACACAGTTTTGAAACTACCAAAGCCAATTGAAAATCTGTACAGTGTCGTTTGATATAAACTAGATCAGCTAAGAGTTGTTCAAGCGAGTCTTCATTGCCACACTATACACACACATACGGGGGTCTGGTAGTCTGCAGTACAGCTGTACATATGTATTGTATAGCACCAAGTGAACATAACTGACAAGCTATATTTGTACATTAACATCAACCGCAACAGCACCAGAGTAGGTTTCTCAAATAAGACAATCCGGTCAGCAGACATCTAATAAACTATCCAACCTAATGCGATTGGTACTTTACAGTCTCTGGTCCTCCAGTCCCTGTGACAGTATTAGGGAGATCTATACAAAAGAAACACAGGGACCTTAACATAAAGAAACCTATTCTTAAGTTGTTGTGATTGATATCACGCTCACGAGTATTTTTGACTACATTGATGAGTTGTACTACGTACACTGCTATAATATAACCTGATGCAGAATAGAACAAGTAACGAGTTGTACAAATATCGTCTTTTGCAGACTGAGACTACATGGACAAGTTAAACTACTTACACAGTGCTGGCACAGACCGAGACTACATCAAGAAGTTGTACATGTACTACGTATACTGCTTACATAACCTGATGCAGAATAGAATTGTCAATGAGTTGTACAAGTACATTTATAGTCGGACGCAGACCGAGACTACATTGACAAGTTGTGCTACATACATTACTTACATACATAACCTGACGTGGAATAGAACTGCCAACGAGTTGTAGAAGTACATCTATGGTCTGGCACAGACCGAGACTACATTGACAAGTTGTACTACGTATACTGCTTACATAACCTGATGCAGAATAGAATCGCAAACATGCTGTACAAGCATTTTCTGGCCCAGACTGAGACTACATTGACAAGTTGTGCTATGAACACTGCTTACATAACCTTGCGCAGAACAGAATTGCAGACATGTTTACTTAACACGGAATAGACCTATTAGTTCAGTATTGCAGAAGTATCGTCTGGCACAGAGCAACATTAGATTGACAAGCTGAACAGGTACAGTATGACGGCAAGTAATGATGTAGAGTTGTATTGACGTACACCAAGTAAACTTCCTGTTTACTACCTTACCTGTATTTTCTACCATTTAAACAGCCTAGTTAAACAATCGTTACAGGTTTCGTATTGATAAAGTTTAGTCCATAACATCCAATAAGTCAACAAATATGGCATAGGACAGCTTGACGAGGTCCACCTTGATGTCGTCTCGTCCCAGAGAAGCCAGAGTATCACAGAATTTTTTCTTCATTTCTCCGGAATTGTCAAAGGGAATGAAGGGCTCTTCAAGCAAATTGCTGGCACAAGTGAACCTAAACCACTGCATGGATTTGAGTTTCCCCACAGACCGCGTGATGTCTAACAGGTTGTTCTCCGTCAGGATGTTTCCTGAAATGTCTAGCGCTTTCAGCTTGGTCAAATTTTGAGTTAATATGGTACAAAATTCGGAGATACATGCATCAGGTAAATGATTCTGGGTGAGGTTAAAGATGTTCACATTAGAGAAATGTTTTGTAATTCTCAGCAGATACACAGGCGATATACGGTCATTTTCATAAATGGAGAACTGACACACTTTACTGAGGTTTAACTCTCGTAAATGTTTAGCATGGGTTGACTCGGCGAGCGCTGCCAAATCGTCCTCATTCAAATCACAGCCTCGCACACTCAGATACTCCAGAGGCGTTTTGAGAGCATCCAGAAGTTCTCCAAGGCAGCCGAGTAAGTAGTTAAAGCCAAGGTCAAGTCGAGTGAGGTGTGCAAAGGAGCCTAGAGTACTGACCATCTGCAGACGGCCCGACGTCCGGCTGCGTGTGCGACCTTCTTGGAGGTAAATGTTACAATCTTGAAGGTCAAGGGCACGCAGGTGAGAGAATTTCTGAATGTCTGAACACACCATGAAAAAAATACCATCCTCCAATTGCTTCAGGGAGATCCCCTCCAGGTACTGTAAATATAACACATTAAAACATTAAAATCCAATACCTATACAAAAGTGTGAAGATCTTATACCACCATACAAACATCTAGATAAAGCTGTCCAGGGATAGAAAGGGGTATAATATTACAGAAATTTCTATTTTGACATCACAAACTTGCATGCTTCAAAGGCATTGTGATAATATTCCAACTGTTTTACAATATATTTATAATCATACATGTTAGAATAGTATGATTAACATTTCTCATCATGTGATATCACAATTGCTACAATTTCCCGATTGCTATGTGGTAAACTAAAAGAAGTATAAGGTAAAATTTACACCTTTTACCATATAATCATTGAACATCTTAGACAGATGGGATTAATTTTTCAGCACAAAAATTGAAATATTGGGTTTACTAAATATCGTAGACTTATTCGTATTCACAAAAAAAGGGGAAAGTTTACATTTCAAAATGATAGACCGCTGTCCAAGCAAATTTTCATGGGGTATGGGGCTAATTCTGAAAGTTGGAATGAGAGAAAAATACTCTTTTAGGTTTTAGATATTAAAGAAAATTCCATCCTCGGGATACTCCATATGTGACAAAACCTTTTGCAATGTCCCAGGTTTTACCAAATTCCAAAACTCCTCTGGGGCAAATTTCTGACATTCCTGGTCATGAAGAAGTCTAACAAGATATGATCTTGTTTTTTGTCAGCCTGAAACATTTAAACCTAAAACCACACCTGGTAACATGTATATGGTGATCAGAGAAACTAGACACCATGGAGATGGAAACCATCTCTGCAAAATAGTCAATTATGAAAAGAACCTATATTGGAGTACCAAAATTATCACTGAGTTTAGATAAGGGCGAATTATTATAAAGAATAGCCAAATACAAGGGAATTATAGCCAGATAAAGCCCTAAATATTGTAAGGCCACATGTACATCAGTCTAAAATAATTAGTTACAAATTGGTTCAAACAAAATTTAGCTCTTTTATATTCAATTTAAATTTAGGGTTCACTTGACTACTTTTAATCAATGCCATCATTTATGCCTTAAAATTGCAAGCAAAATTCAAGTCTGCCAAAATGTCAGTTTAACACAATTCAGAATTAAGTCGATAAAATAAACTGTTTTCTGACAAATGAATATTTTAACATATATCTAGATTGAAATACATAAAATTGAATACTGAAAATGTTTAGAGGTTACAGGGTGCCCCAAAAAAATATCTAAACATTGTTGGAGTACATACACATCTTCATGTTGTGTATGAATATACACCACAATGTACTACAAGGACTGTCACTAAGTATATCAAACCTCCATATCTTGTCCTCGTAACACGATGAACGGTGCTAGTGACTCTGTGATCTCGTCTCCAATGGAGGGGTCAGATCTGTAACATTTAACAAGAAACACAGTTAACCCCCCTTGTACTGACACAATTTGTCCCAAGAATGTTTTGGCATTATAAATGACTTTGGCATTAAACTGAGGGAAGTGCATAATGAAATTTTAAAAATCAAAAAGCAACATTGATTTGTGTTTATGTTGTAACTATTAAATAACTGTAAAATTTGTATTTTTAATACAGTGTTGTGCCATAAGTCTTTCACGTAATGTCATTTTTGCCTTGAATTACACCTTAAATTATATATCTAAATTTACATTATTTTTTCACAAACTTTTCCTGACTTTGTTTGCCATTCAATGTTTCTAAAATTTGACATCATGTTAGAGTGTCATCCAATGTTTGTCCTGGTAATATTTGTATCATCATCCTTAACTCAGTTGGTGAGATATCTTTTTTCATCTCAGCATAACGTTTATACTTTGACATCTTTTCCATAGGCACAATATTAATGCTAACTTTTGCAGTAATATTTGGTTTTGCCAAATTAGATATTAAATTTGGTAAAAGTACTGTTAGCATAGGGTAAACTCTACCGGAACGCTCTAATATTTTCCTGCCCTGGGACAGGCTCCCTTAAGGCAATATTTACCACTGGAACGCTCTAATATTTTCCTGCCCTGGGACAGGCTCCCTTAACAATATTTACCACTGGAACACTCTAATATTTTCCTAACCTGGGACAGGCTCCCTTAACAATAATAACCACTTGAGCGCTCTAATATTTTCCTGCCCTGGGACAGGCTCCCTTAACAATATTTAACACTGGAATGCTCTAATATTTTCTGCCCTGGGACAGGCTCCCGGCAATATTTACCACTGGAACTCTCTAATATTTTCCTGTCCTGGGACAGGCTCCCTTAACAATATTTAACACTGGAACGCTCTAATATTTTCTGCCCTGGGACAGGCTCCCGGCAATATTTACCACTGGAACTCTCTAATATTTTCCTGTCCTGGGACAGGCTCCCTTAACAATATTTAACACTGGAACGCTCTAATATTTTCTGCCCTGGGACAGGCTCCCGGCAATATTTACCACTGGAACTCTCTAATATTTTCCTGTCCTGGCGAAGGCTCCCATAAGGCAATATTTACCACTGGAACTCTCTAATATTTTCCTGTCCTGGGACAGGCTCCCTTAAGGCAATATTTACCACTGGAACTCTCCCATATTTTCTGCCCTGGGACAGGCTCCCTTAACAATATTTACCACTGGAGCGCTCTAATATTTTCCTGCCCTTGGACAGGCTCCCTTTAAGGCAATATTTATCCCTGGAACTCTCCAATGTTTTTGTGCCCTGGGACAGACTCCCTTATCCCTGAAACTCTGTAATATTTTCCTGTCCTGGGACAGGCACCCTTGAGAGAACGTTTACTTACCTGATATATATATTAGATACAGACACGTAGACAGGTGTTATACTCCGTAAACAGTTACAGATGAGGTAGTCCAGGAACAAAGTGTTACTGTTGGTGAACTGAATGCTGTCTAGTTTTACAACCATACGCTCTCCTGAAACAAGAAACAGATCATATTTCATCCTGAAACCATGTTTTTCTGATATAAAGATTGGAATAGATCCTTTTGATTTAAAGTTTTGAATACTTTTGTGGTAGTTCCTTTTGATATAAAGATTGGAAAAGCTCTTTTTTAAAATTAAGATTGGAATAGCTCCTTTTGATATTAAGTTTGGAAGAGTTCCTTTTGATATAAAGTTTGGAAGAGTTCCTTTTGATTTAAAGATTGGAATAGCTCCTTTTCATATAAAGATTGGACCAGTTCCTTTTCATATAAAGAATGGACTAGTTCCTTTTGATATATAAAGATTGGACTAGTTCCTTTTGATATATAATGATTGAACTAGTTCCTTTTGATGTAAAGATTGGACTAGTTCCTTTTGATATATAAAGATTGGACTAGTTCCTTTTGATATAAAGATTGGAATAGTTCCTTTTGATGTAAAGATTAGACTAGTTCCTTTTGATATAAAGATTAGACCAGTTCCTTTTGATATAAAGATTGGAATAGTTCCTTTTGATATATAAAAATTTGAATAGTTCTTTTTAATATAAAGATTTGACTAGTTCCTTTTGATATAAAGATTGGACTAGTTCCTTTTGATGACTATGCGCAGGTGCGTTCGATTAGGGAAATTTGTACCGCATCAAATTCGCAGTTTTTCCAACCGATGGGTAGTTGCGTAACAGGGGCATGAAATTCTTAGTAATTACGCCAAATGTGTAGGGGTAAACAGGTCTGCTACATTGTGGAAATTGTAATACCTCTTACTGGTGGTTGAAATGAAAGAAAAAATTATGTCATGCCCAGGTGTTGTGGGATAGGGAAATCAAATCTGGAAGATTATCAAAATGAAACAAAATTCCCAGGTCTCACCCAAATAGATGACCACTTGGGTTGAACTTCCTTATCCTACATCCATCAGTAGGAAATGGCCTTCTAGTCTTACCTCTGGGAATGTGGATTCTATATCTTGGTTCTATAGTTCTATCAAACAGTAACCTAGGCAACACTTCTTCTGTCAGCTGACTAGCTGCTACACCTGGTAATGTAAAAGTGTGTATATAAACATGGACTACTGCACCTGGAAAAGTGAAATTAATGTACTGGCAAACATGAAAGAGTGAAAGTACATCACTACATGTACAAAACACACACATGCACTGCTACACCTGGAGAGTGAAAATGAAAGTACATGTACACATACATACACTGCCAAACCGGTGAAAATGAAATTCCATTGAATAAAATGTAAGATCACAAAGTCTCCCATCATACATAATGTAAGATCACAAAACTAGTATCCACTCGTCACACTGATAATACAAATGTAACTTTGTTTCACAAAACATACACCATTATCTTTTAAAAACATATCTTGTTTTAGGGTAGGCCAAGCGAGCCAATAATATGAATCACCAGCAATAATGTGGTGCATCAGTAGGTACACATTAGTAGGTACATCCTTAATTAACTTACCTGCTGTTTTAGCTATGACTTTTGCGAGATACTTTGGTTTCACTTGAGACTTTTTCAGCGACATAAGGGGCCACATCTGGATCACAAGCTGACAGAAGGTTGGATCTGAACAAAGAATAAAAATCAAATATCAATTAAATCTGTACAGAAAACAAACATATATTGTTAATCAAGATTCTTTCACATGCAAATTTTGTCATTAAAACAACTTCAAGAAAGTTAATCACCATGCATTGTGTCATTGATAGGTCATTGGGCTTGAAACATGGGTTTGAAATTTTGCAGGAAAAGAACTCCACTAGAATTTTCAGAAGAAATACATGGCGAAATTTATTTTTTTTTAAAGCTGCAGAAAAATCTGAAGGAATAATTCAGAATTTGAAATATTCTGTCACATGATTATTTAAGATCTGTATTTAATATAATGTGTTTTTATGGCTGCTGTCATTGGACGAATTGCTTACATGCAACTTTTATTAAATAGTGATATTAACTGAAGAACCACTTAGGTTCTGGAAATACCCTAACAAGAAGTGTTGCTATATATATATATATGATAAAACAGTTATAAGCTTTTTACTTGGTTAATATGCTGTGATATTGTCAAGAAGGAAACATACTGACTTAGGCTTCAAAACACTGTAATTGTAAAATAATATGAAAAGAAAAGTACGGGTCACTGGGCATTTTCTTAGCAAGTCATTTGTGTTGGTAAGGAAAAATACAGAGTTCCCTAAAATTGACCAATTTTCTAGGCTCTAATTTTGTGTAGGTTAATGCATAGAACTTTGTAAAAGCTGATATTTTTTCTAAAGTGTAGCCTAAACGTATATATATATATAGAACTTTACGGTAAGATATAGTTGATATTTTTTCTAAAGTGAAAAATAACACTTTTGTTGTTAAGTAAAATGCTGATATACAATGTCAGAGTGCATTCCATTCATCGGAACATTCTAGTTGTGCTATCTCAGAAATGGTCTGCTAAATGAATCAAAACATTCCAAATTACGTTCCTACAGGTGAAATCTAATTGTTGCGGAAAAACAGAAATGACATTTTCGATAAAAAAACCCATAAAATCTTCAAAACAATTAAGAGTTATCGCTTTTATTTACAAGCTTTACACACTATGATGTCACTTGAGTTGGTATTTATGTAGTTAAAACTGGTTACAGCTATCTATAGATATACAATTTAGTGAAAATCTGAAATGAAAACCTTTTACAAGCCGTCATATTGGATCCAACTTAGAACCCTCAAATGAGATGTTCTCGACAAATTGGTTTGTTAAAGCGGAACGACGCAATCCATTTACTGGAACAGCTGGTTCGTTCTGAAACAACTGGAATGAGAACCTCCACTGTAACCATGGTAACCTACAAAGTCATGGTCCTGATGTTAAAAAACTTACTCAGTTTAAACCCTCTGAAGTCCACTGTCGTGATTTTACAAAACTTTGTCCGGTTTCTGATCCCACGAAACACCACCAGATCAAAGTGAAAACCCATTCCTTCCTGGAAAATGTCTGTATGGTCGGAACCTAGGATCTCTTTAAAACTAAAAAGGCAAACAAACGCCATATAAAAATCATATTCTTACATTGAAGTAGTATTCACGGATTCATCTCTAAAATGCTTGGAAAGTCAATTTATAAATGAAGAGCTCTTTCTCCATCAGAACTGGAAAATAAAAAAAAAACTCCAGTTGCATTGAATTAAATATACCATTCTGATTGGACAATATTATCCTGGTAAGTGATATTTTCTTTACGATGTCAAATTTCATATTTCTTCTGCAGAGATGACATACAATGTAAGATTTTATCACACTCATGACTATTTCTGATATATCTATCCATAATTACCACAAGTCTTTCAGCGGCCAGTTAGACAGAATGGCACTGGCGGTCTCTGACTCTTTCTTCTCTATGGCCGCCCTTAAGACACAGGGAGCTAAATGGGCTGGTATGGTCTTGATGGCTCGTTCAGCATTGCTAGGGTTCTTGTTCAAGGCAAAACAGCTCAAGTTCACAAGCTTGTTTGGCTTGAGAGCTTCCTTGACCTTGACAGTGTTCTGGTTCAAGACAAGGTTGTCATAATTGACTTTGTCCAGGGCCTTAAACATCCTGGCTGTTGGCCTACAACAATGGTCAAACAAATATATGTATATAAACAATCTGCCTGAAGAAGCCTGAGAAGGCAGAAAGGCATTGCGGCAAAGTCTTTTTTTTTTTTTTTTTTATATTCAACCTCGCAAGGAAAGTTCATTATGTTTCTTTATATATACACTTGTATTATGTGTGTATTCTTAACATGGTTGAACAAATAAGGGTATTTTGGTTTCATCACAGATAAATATTATAACAAATATCCTTTCTGAGAATCAAATTGGAAATATTGGTAAATTCATTGTTTGGTACATACTGATGAATGAGACCAGATCTACCTGTCTGAGGGTTCGCCCGATATAAAAAAGAACTCATTTCAAGTGTCGCTGATTACCATACACCTGATCAATTCATTATTAATTAATTTGCACCATGCAAACGCTTTATTTTTATCAGATTGATGTTAGGGAAGGAAAGTTTCGCTTCACTTCGATTGTCTCAGCATTTGCATCTATTTTTCCAACTTCAGTCGTCATGTCTTGTGCAATATATTATCATAAGCTCCTGAGAGTATCTAAAGTCATCAGAACCAATCGGAAGTATTCTATTTTCGATTTTAGACAGAAATATAGGAATTCCAAATATAGCCACAGACAAGAGATTTTACTTCCGGACTACTACCCATTGAAAATTACACTTTTTCTCACGATCATCAGTGAGAGCCATTTTTTATCAACATGACATTTGTCGTGATTAGCAGCCAAAGGGTTTTGATCAAATGTGACGTTTTGTCTTATATAGATATATTTCAAAGTCTGGTTTGAAGCTAACGCTAATACGTCTGCAGCCATATTGGATGTGATTTTCACTCACCAGAGGGCGTAATGGTAAAGCAGTCTTCGTAATATGGTCATTTAGTGGGAATTGATCTGCACAATGGCATTAAACAAACATTACATGTAACAATTAATATTCTTTAAACATATATGTGGATGTACCCACAGTATGGCAGTCCGAGACTTTCTATAAATTGTTTCCAAGTTATACCTAACAAGCCAAAATACATTGTATATTGCATTGGGTCCTGTACACATGTACTCCTGCATACATACACCAAAGTGTACAATGCTGAATCCAACTGGCCTATATATATAATAGCTACCATGTTGGACAACATCTCTTTAATGCAACTAAGGAAAAGGAGTTTTATTTATTAGCATAAATCCCTATTTAATAACATTTTTCAACCTTCAATAATTAATTCAGTCAACATTCCAGGTACAGTCCCATAATTTTGCATGTAAATTGACTGTACTAGATATTTGATACATCTGTATATAAAAAGTTGTAACTGGACAGGAAAATTGAAATTTGCACAGATTAAGCTATAATCACATTTAGAACAACTGCATGGACCCAGATTGACAGGACTTTTAAGAATGGACAAATAAAATTACAAAAAAAAAAGAAGATTATTGATTAAAACCACTTTCAAACCAGGTTATTTTAGAAACCACATTTATTTCTGCACATCACATATGATATACATTATTTCATACATAAAATAAAACAAAAGTACCCAAATCGGATCTATTCATTGAAAAATTCAGATGATGAATTTATATGCTCATTTATGGTTAAAGGAAGAATACTGAAGAGTGTTTTTTAACAAACACTAGGGCTCATATGAGATATTATACTCTTGTCTACGTAGTTCATATGAGATATTATACTCTTGTCTACGTAGTTTATATGTCAGCTACATTTTGTAGTACCCAAAATACTTTTTGTCAGCTCCCTAACATTTAGTAATTATATATATATAAAGCAGGGATAATTCTGGCTCTTGAAGCCTGTGGGATAATTTGAGGGATTTTATGAGATAAGTAAAACTTCTTTGAGATATTTCTATATTATATTAAAATATGGGTTAAAATCCCCAAATCTCGCCCCAAAGTGATCCCTGTAAAGAATTAAAGTCCTTTGAAATATATATGAAAACAGGTACATGCAATGATGCATGCAGGGTGAATTTGTTGTTGTAATGACCTCGTATGTACACCTGCCGTTTTCTTTTTAAATGTAAATAAAATACCAACTACACAGATATAGTTTTCATCTTTTTGTAAAACATTGAATAATTCATGACAAATCATGTTTTTTTTCCTGCTTTTCGTTTTTATTTTACAGCTCTATACATTTTGCATTTTAAAGTATCTCTTAATTTGAATAACCATTCAATTATTTTTTTAAAAAAAAGAAACATTTTAAAGTTTTTAATGTTACATATTGGGATTGGCTGGGGTCATTCCAGAAAAAATGTCAAATAAAATGGTTTTAGTGAATTGATAGTATAAATATTTCTTTTGAAACCGTATTTAATATGTCTGTTGTCAGTAAATTTGATCAAATATTAAAAAAGTTTTTCATTTGGACTCATAAATTTCTTCGAATTCCTGTAAAATGACTTATTATTCATTTATTGACCATCACAGAGGACTAGGTGGTAATTGATTTTTGATCGAGTTATCACAAGTTCATGCTTGCTGGACACTTGTGTACTTGTCCTCTGACCACCACCCCCCTCCAAGCTGTATGTATAATTATAGCTCCTTCCCCCCCCCCCCCCCCCCCCCCAGGCATAGGTCTTGCAACTGACAATATAGGCTTACATAGAGTTATATAAGTAGACTCTGGGAAGCCTTGTTATTTCTGTTTGAGTGGAAGACCCCCTTCAGTACAAATAACAAGAAAGTGATACATACCAGTGCAGCCTAATAAATGGCCTGGGGAAAGCCCAGGAGTTTTCCCCAGAGATTACCCAATTTTGACAAAAACAATCAAGAGTTCGGATCTATGGCATTTTTCCAATTACAGTATGCCAGTTCTAATCATAAGCTTGCAGGTCTATCATCATCTCTGATTTTGAACCTATTTTTGAAAATATCATTTGTGTTTGCCTTTAAAGGCCCAATTACATAACTTCAGGAATTTTTTCGTGATTCTGAAAAATTCTGACAAAAAAACAGTTAATAACCATGCAAAAATAAGTCTAAAACAAAGTTAACCTGAGCGGTTACTAACAAAAAACTCTTGACAGAAAAATCCAAAGAACTGAAAATAATTCAGGTGCGGACCGCTTCAACAACAAACCGAAGGTATAGATGACGGTTCAAAATGGACACTTGTTTACAAATACCGAGTTTCAACTACTGCTGTAGCGATAACCACATAAGAATTGCTCTTGAATATTGCTGATATCAGCTAATCTTAACTAAATCTATAAACATAATAGGTTATTATAGGCTTGATTTTTGCTTCAGGTTTTGCCATAAGTAACGTATATTGGCCCCCCGGGGCCTTTAATTTCCTGTTGTTATACAATGATTGATTTAAGCTTTCTGATAATGGTCCGATTCCATCATCTGAATTCTTTCCAAAACCTACAGGTATATTATATCTGGTTGGAGGTCCAAGTGTGATTTATTTTCATTTAGATTTGATAAAATTTTTCCTACTGTCTCTGCGGCGATAAATACAGTCAATTTCCTAAGAAGTGTTTTTCAATTTTCGTTTTGTATATATGTATACAAGTGTACATGTAAATTCTGGTAGGTCTCCGGGAGGTTCTTTAGAGAAAACATTGCTGAAGAATTTTGCTAGAACTTCTGTCTGATCTTTGGGACTTCTGCCATTTTCTGTTTATCCCCATTTGACAGTTTTTAACAGATTACTCAAAAATTTAAAAGTCTATTTTGTGATCGAGGTAAAGAGCTTTGCAAAATTTTTTTGGAAACTTCATTTGCATGACATATCAAAGCGGAATGAAATTCTTTCTCTGCGCCTTTGATGTCACTACCTTAAACGTAAGAATGGTTCAAAACTTACTCATTTTTACAAAATTTTCTGGTCCTAATGCAAAATCTAATGACAATGACTGTGATGTTATCCTATTAAAGATATTTAAAATAATTCCATGGTGAGATAACATTTTTGTCGGAAAATGTTCTGCAAAACATTGAATGCTTTACCTTTCTCCAACCTGTTGTGGAACGCTGCAATAAGATCAACAGACGTATCTTCTCCCTCCACAGATCATTGTGGATTACAAACTTTCTCCACTAAATTATAGTTTACAAAATTTGCAGACTTCCCAATAATGTGGAAACTTATTCGAAGTACACATTGAAGAAGAATTATTTTTTTCATTTCAAATTAATTAGAAAAACAATTTTAATAATTGTGTTGATTGTTTCAGCAAAAGTGTACTTTTGGGTAAAATTACAAATCAAAATGTTTGTTTTGTTTCGCATGTATTTTTCAAAATTTAGAAATCATAACCGGAAGTAAATAAAATTGTTGTTATTTGATACGGAAAGAAAGCAAGTTTAATACAAAAAATAAACTAATTGACATCCGACTTTGTTGAGTTTTAAAGTAATGTGTTTAAAAAATACCATAACACATATAATTGAAAACAGATTAAATAAACTCAGCTTGCTGAAACTATGGGTATAAGCTGCGCATGCGCACGTCAACTTTCGGTTTTGGAAACTCCACCATTCATTGTGTACCCTTCCAGGAAATTTACCTTAACCATTATATCAGAGCAGGATATGAGGTGTTTGTAAACTTATTGTACAGGTAAGTTTTATTCCGCTTACTTGCCCATAGTTACTTGTAATTTTTAGTAACAAAAACGACACCCGGTGAACGTGTATGTTGCAGTGAGTAACTTGCTTCTGGGTCTGCCGTATGGTCGGCCTAATATCTGAATATTACTCGGCGAAACAGGATATTTAATTTTTCATTGAGCTGTCAGGTGATCTTTATCTATAGACATAGTCATATATGAACAAATCTGAATATTCGGATTACAAAAATTGAATTGTGGAGTCTTCACAAGATTAGAAATATGAAGCCGAAGCAGCCTTCCCTGCCTTGTAATTTTGGCTTCCTTTGTCAAGTGTCTTTTTTGTATAATCTATAATTAAAGGTCATGATCAGGAGATCACC
This sequence comes from Mimachlamys varia, assembly GCA_947623455.1. NCBI lineage: Eukaryota > Metazoa > Mollusca > Bivalvia > Pectinida > Pectinidae > Mimachlamys > Mimachlamys varia. The sequence continues at coordinate 34,634,313 of OX392540.1, forward strand.
CCGTTTCGCCTCTTTGTTTAGAAGCTGTACAGATTTTAGCCAGATAAAACAGAATTTTATGAAACAGTTCAAACACATCATCTTGTTTATCATGATTTTATATGTCAATTTATTGCAATAGGACGAGGATAAAGATAAGTGTCGTCACTGGGGCACGAACCGCGACCCTTGGCTCTCTTAAGCCTGATGATCTACCGAATGAGTTAAAGGGAAATTCCCTAAAGCTCACGCTTGTAAGGCAGCCTAATCAATGCACATCTTTTACACTATTCCTCCCTTTTTCTAAATCTCCAACCCAGGTTCTTTGACTCCCCGCCAAGGCTTCTCCTCTTTGAAACAGGAAGGGTCATCGACACCAGTTTGTAATAGGACGAGGAAAATGATAAAGATAGTGTCATTGCTGAGGCTCGAACCCGCGACCTTAAATTGGCTCTAGATCTCCAGTTCAATGTTCTACCGACTGAGCTAAAGGGAAATTCCCTACAGCTCATGCTTTTAAGGCATCCTATTCAATGCTCATCTTTTACAATATATTGAAATCTTCCTTACAAACTAAAGATATGGTTTTCGATCTTTATATATATTTATATACACTATACTCAGCAGTGTAAAATTGAATTGAAGTGAATTCTAAAACTGTGCATCAGCTGCTAAGTCATCTTGATAGTATGGTTGCTTTTATTTACTGATCAATCGTAAGGATGCACCTTATAGTCAAAAGCTAGAAAGTGTCTGTCATATCCTACATATATTATGTATGCACAGTGAAAATCTAATCTGTCTCAAAAGTTAAACTTAAAGGTATTTAGTTCAAACCATGCACCAAACCACTAAATGCTGTGTAGGGAATTAGGATTGCCAGGTTGACAGTTGGCAACAGACATTTCAATTGGTTGAGCATCCATCTAGAGTAGGACCTGGGTTCAAACCTCGGCCTGGTCATGCGTTTTCATTCTCCTCTTACGTAGTTGCCTGTCAACAACTCTAGTTTCAAGCAGTTTGAATGGTGTATACTTGATAAGGGGATCTCTGAACCTGAGTTGTAAATCATTGTGTCTTCAGGGGAGAAGAAAAATGGAATGAAGCAGCCGCACTGGACTTGATCCATCATTAGCAACTTATAATATAGACCTGTAGCTTTATTGGTAGATTGCTTGTCCATAGAGTTCAGACGGTCCTGGGTTTGAACCCCGGTCTGGCAGATCCATTTTCTCTCTTTCCTGACCTCATACAGTTAGTCTGCTTTTGATTCGGCATATTGATTTAGTGCTTAAATTCTTGTTCGTCAAGACCAGATTTATTTCTGTATTTGTATTTATACCATATTATGAAATGAAACACAGACATATTCAGTATGCACATGATTCAGTTGAACTTTTTATCATACAACTCAAACTTTGTATAAACTTTTATCTAAAGCTAGAAATTCTATAAAATAACTGTGATCTTGATCTTGGAATCCTTAAGAACAAAAATGGTAATACATAGACTGTGTAAGATTCAAACTGCTTTGTTGGGATTAAGGTAAAACTTCATACCAAACATTTGAACTTGCTTAACTTGAATACTTGGATAGCGTACAGTATTCCCTTTGTCCAATGCACTTCAGAAGACAACTGTATTAGAAATACAGTGAACACTGAACAAATTTATAAACCTTGATATAAAAAGCAAATATCAGTACACAATGAAAATGAAAAGTTTATGTAGTAAAATCTCATAATATTGCAATCATTTTCCAGAGGAGTAGTAGCATTGAACTGGGTTTTGGCATAACTGTAGCATGCAGACAGTCATTCATCCAACTACAGATCTAGATTGCTTTAATATTGTGAGCCGGTGCCCAAGTTAAATCACATCACTGGAAAAGCTAGCTTGCCAGTAAGGCCAGTATATCTCTATCATATACCTATCACATTATTCTCCTCTCCAAGAAGTTGTTGTATCGAGACTTGGCCTGGGAATCCATAGGTCCTTCTCTATGTATCAATGTACCTTCCAAAACCACCGGGAACTGGCCATGGTCTTACATGATCACTGCCACCAAATGTAACATGGAGTCAGTCAACCAATCCAACTACTAACCATATATGTATCTAGACTTACATAATGGGTTTACATTATTTATTATAAACTTATTTAGGAATTTGTAACAAAAGAGAAAAAAGGGACATATTGAAACAGGTTGGCAGAAAGTGAGGTTTTCAATTAAATGAAGGGAATTCTATCAAGGTTTTACTGCATGAAGAAGATGAAAAGGCATAGAAATAAAAAAAAGTTGAATATGTACAAGAGAACAATGTTTACAAATTAGAAAAAAAATATGAATAAAAATGTGCAATTATGTTAAAAATATACATGTACATGTGTTTGTTTCAGATTTTCAGTTTGAAGTAGCATGGTTGATTTCCAACTTGAAGATTGAAAATGGCAGGAAGAAACCCAGTGCGTGAAAAGAAACGCTGCAGAGAGATCCTTGGTGTGGCTGAAGGAGCAAGTGATGGTATTTAGACATATTTAAAGAGAAATACTGGGTGTCTCATAAGGGGGAGACAGCTGGTGGTATTTAGACTCATTTATAGAGAAATACTGGGTGTCTCAAAAGGGGAGACAACTGGTATAGAAAAATACTGGGACTCTTAATAACGTGAGACAACAGGTATAGAAAAATACTGGGACGCTCATAAGTGGAGACAACTGGTTTAGAAAAATACTGAGACTCTCATAAGTGGAGACAACTGGTATAGAGAAATACTGGGACTCTAATAACGTGAGACAACAGGTTTAGAAAAATACTGGGACTCTCATAAGGGGAGACAACTGATATAGAGAAATACTGGGACTCTCATAAAAGGAGACAACTGGTATAGAGAAATACTGGGACTCTAATAACGTGAGACAACAGGTATAGAAAAATACTGGGACTCTAATAAGGGGAGACAACTGGTATAGAGAAATACTGGGACTCTAATAACGTGAGACAACAGGTTTAGAAAAATACTGGGACTCTCATAAGGGGAGACAACTGATATAGAGAAATACTGGGACTCTCATAAAAGGAGACAACTGGTATAGAGAAATACTGGGACTCTAATAACGTGAGACAACAGGTATAGAAAAATACTGGGACTCTAATAAGGGGAGACAACTGGTATAGAGAAATACTGGGACTCTAATAACGTGAGACAACTGATATAGAGAAATACTGGGACTCTCATAAAAGGAGACAATTATCAACTGGTAAAGAGAAATACTGGGACTCTAATAACGTGAGACAACAGGTATAGAAAAATACTGGGACTCTAATAAGGGGAGACAACTGGTATAGAGAAATACTTGGACTCTAATAAGGGGAGACAACTGGTATAGAGAAATACTGGGACTCTCACATGCTAACATCCGGCCCAACAAGAGTGATGAATATAAGTTGTATAAGTTGTTTCATAATTGTTGTAAAATAAATAAAGTTTATATTTTAAAGTATAATTTGGTTTATTCCAGATGAGATCAAAAAGGCATACAAGAAGCTGGCACTTCGCTACCATCCAGACAAGGTAACAATCAACATTTACTGAATACACAAGTTAATTTGCAATTATCTGTTTTCAAGTGAGGTTCGAAGTTTTGTGAAAACGTTGGTGTTAGAATTATAGATTTTGTTTTTAAACTCAATCTGAACGATTGTTTTTTTATGCCCCTGCCATGAAATGGGGGGGGGGGGGGGGGCGGCACATAGTGTTACCCATGTCCGTCCCGTCTCATTTCATGGTAATGTAACCAGGGGCGGGGGCATTTATGTCTTACAGACATTTCTAGTTTGTTTTTTATTATTATCTTAAAATATATCCTCAATCATTCCTTATTTGTCGCCCACATTTATTGGTGATTTCTTTGTCAACCTACATAAGCTTCAAAAATATTTGATGTCTCGATTGAAATCAAGTTGTCACACTTTATAATCACAGTCATGTATGTCTTGACCATCATAAATAAGACAAAATGTAGTTTAATTCTGAAACCGCTAAATAACAAGGGTTTACTGAATCAGATAATGTGAGACTTATTTGATCTAAGTGATTTGAGTGAAATTTTATGTAAATGTCTCATTTTTGCTTGTTTCTTTTTTCAGAATGATAGCAAAGATGCAAAAGAAAAATTCCAAGAAATCAGCTATGCTTACAAATATCTCACAGAAGGTAGGTCTACTTTGATCTCCACACAGTTTTCAAAACGTTAGGAAGATACATCTTTCATATTTCTTTATCCTTGTCCTTATGCAGATGTGAGATTTCCTTGTCTTACCCGAGGGTTGTGAAATATCCTTGCCTTACATGAGGGTTGTGAGATATCCATGTCTTACCAGAGGTTTGTGAAATATCCTTGCCTTACATGAGGGTTGTGAGATATCCATGTCTTACACAAAGGTTGTGAGATATCCTTGTCTTACCCGAGGGTTGTGAGATATCCTTGTCATACCCAAAGGTGGTGAGATATCCATGTCTTACCTGAGGGTTATGAGATATCCATGCCTTACCATAGGGTTGTAAGATATCCAGGCCTTACCTGAGGGTTTTTGAGATATCCTTGTCTTACCTGAGGGTTGTGAGATATCCATGCCTTACCAGAGGGTTGTAAGATATCCATGTCTTACCTGAGGGTTGTGAGATATCCTTGTCGTACCCGGGGGTTGTGAGATATCCTTGTCTTACCCGACGGTTGTAAGATATCCTTGTCTTACCCGACGGTTGTGAGATATCCTTGTCTTACATGAGGGTTGTGAGATATTCATGCCTTACATGAGGGTTGTAAGATATCCATGTCTTACCTGAGGGTTGTTAGATATCCTTGTCTAACCTGAGGGTTGTGAGATATTCATGCCTTGCAGAGGGTTGTAAGATATCCAGGCCTTACCTGAGGGTTTTTGAGATATCCTTGTCTTACCTGAGGGTTGTGAGATATCCATGCCTTACCAGAGGGTTGTAAGATATCCATGTCTTACCTGAGGGTTGTGAGATATCCTTGTCGTACCCGGGGGTTGTGAGATATCCTTGTCTTACCCGATGGTTGTAAGATATCCTTGTCTTACCCGAGGGTTTTGAGATATCCTTGTCTTACATGAGGGTTGTGAGATATTCATGCCTTACATGAGGGTTGTAAGATATCCATGTCTTACCTGAGGGTTGTTAGATATCCTTGTCTTACCCGAGGGTTGTGAGATATTCTTGTCTTACCCGGGGGGATGAAATATCCTTGTCTTACCCGACGGTTGTTAGATATCCTTGTCTTACCTGAGGGTTGTGATATATCCATGCCTTACCAGAGGGTTGTAAGATATCCATGTCTTACCTGAGGGTTGTGAGATATCCTTGTCTTACACGAGGGTTGTGAGATATCCATGCCTTACAGAGGGTTGTGAGATATCCTTGTCTTACCTGAGGGTTGTGAGATATCCTTGTCTAACCTGAGGGTTATGAGATATTCATGCCTTGCAGAGAGTTGTGAGATATCCATGTCTTACCTGAGGGTTGTGAGATATCCTTGTCTTACCCGAGGGTTGTGAGATATTCTTGTCTTACCCGGGGGGATGAAATATCCTTGTCTTACCCGACGGTTGTTAGATATCCTTGTCTTACCTGAGGGTTGTGATATATCCATGCCTTACCAGAGGGTTGTAAGATATCCATGTCTTACCTGAGGGTTGTGAGATATCCTTGTCTTACACGAGGGTTGTGAGATATCCATGCCTTACAGAGGGTTGTGAGATATCCTTGTCTTACCTGAGGGTTGTGAGATATCCTTGTCTAACCTGAGGGTTGTGAGATATTCATGCCTTGCAGAGAGTTGTGAGATATCCATGTCTTACCTGAGGGTTGTGAGATATCCTTGTCTTACCCGAGGGTTGTGAGATATCCTTGTCTTACCCGAGGGTTGTGAGATATCCTTGTCTTACCCGAGGGTTGTGAGATATCCTTGTCTTACCTGATGGTTGTTAGATATCCTTGTCTTACCCGAGGGTTGTGAGATATCCTTGTCTAACCTGAGGGTTGTGAGATATTCATGCCTTGCAGAGAGTTGTGAGATATCCTTGTCTTACCCGAGGGTTGTGAGATATCCTTGTCTAACGTGAGGGTTGTGAGATATTCATGCCTTTCAGAGGGTTGTGAGATATCCTTGTCTTACCTGAGGGTTGTGAGATATCCTTGTCTAACGTGAGGGTTGTGAGATATTCATGCCTTGCAGAGAGCTGTGAGATATCCATGTCTTACCTGAGAGTTGTGAGATATCCTTGCCTTACATGAGGGTTGTGAGATATCCTTGTCTTACCCAAAGGTTGTGAGATATCCTTGTCTTACCCGAGGGTTGTGAGATATCCTTGTCTAACGTGAGGGTTGTGAGATATTCATGCCTTGCAGAGAGTTGTGAGATATCCATGTCTTACCTGAGGGTTTTTGAGATATCCTTGTCTTACCCGAGGGTTGTGAGATATCCTTGTCTTACCCGAGGGTTGTGAGATATCCTTGTCTTACCCGAGGGTTGTGAGATATCCATGTCTTACCTGAGGGTTGTGAGATATCCTTGTCATACCCAAAGGTGGTGAGATATCCATGTCTTACGTGAGGGTTATGAGATATCCATGCCTTACCATAGGGTTGTAAGATATCCAGGCCTTACCTGAGGGTTTTTGAGATATCCTTGTCTTACCTGAGGGTTGTGAGATATCCATGCCTTACCAGAGGGTTGTAAGATATCCATGTCTTACCTGAGGGTTGTGAGATATCCTTGTCGTACCCGGGGGTTGTGAGATATCCTTGTCTTACCCGACGGTTGTGAGATATTCTTGTCTTACATGAGGGTTGTGAGATATTCATGCCTTACATGAGGGTTGTAAGATATCCATGTCTTACCTGAGGGTTGTTAGATATCCTTGTCTAACCTGAGGGTTGTGAGATATTCATGCCTTGCAGAGGGTTGTAAGATATCCAGGCCTTACCTGAGGGTTTTTGAGATATCCTTGTCTTACCTGAGGGTTGTGAGATATCCATGCCTTACCAGAGGGTTGTAAGATATCCATGTCTTACCTGAGGGTTGTGAGATATCCTTGTCGTACCCGGGGGTTGTGAGATATCCTTGTCTTACCCGACGGTTGTAAGATATCCTTGTCTTACCCGAGGGTTTTGAGATATCCTTGTCTTACATGAGGGTTGTGAGATATTCATGCCTTACATGAGGGTTGTAAGATATCCATGTCTTACCTGAGGGTTGTTAGATATCCTTGTCTTACCCGAGGGTTGTGAGATATTCTTGTCTTACCCGGGGGGATGAAATATCCTTGTCTTACCCGACGGTTGTTAGATATCCTTGTCTTACCTGAGGGTTGTGATATATCCATGCCTTACCAGAGGGTTGTAAGATATCCATGTCTTACCTGAGGGTTGTGAGATATCCTTGTCTTACACGAGGGTTGTGAGATATCCATGCCTTACAGAGGGTTGTGAGATATCCTTGTCTTACCTGAGGGTTGTGAGATATCCTTGTCTAACCTGAGGGTTGTGAGATATTCATGCCTTGCAGAGAGTTGTGAGATATCCATGTCTTACCTGAGGGTTGTGAGATATCCTTGTCTTACCCGAGGGTTGTGAGATATTCTTGTCTTACCCGGGGGGATGAAATATCCTTGTCTTACCCGACGGTTGTTAGATATCCTTGTCTTACCTGAGGGTTGTGATATATCCATGCCTTACCAGAGGGTTGTAAGATATCCATGTCTTACCTGAGGGTTGTGAGATATCCTTGTCTTACACGAGGGTTGTGAGATATCCATGCCTTACAGAGGGTTGTGAGATATCCTTGTCTTACCTGAGGGTTGTGAGATATCCTTGTCTAACCTGAGGGTTGTGAGATATTCATGCCTTGCAGAGAGTTGTGAGATATCCATGTCTTACCTGAGGGTTGTGAGATATCCTTGTCTTACCCGAGGGTTGTGAGATATCCTTGTCTTACCCGAGGGTTGTGAGATATCCTTGTCTTACCCGAGGGTTGTGAGATATCCTTGTCTTACCTGATGGTTGTTAGATATCCTTGTCTTACCCGAGGGTTGTGAGATATCCTTGTCTAACCTGAGGGTTGTGAGATATTCATGCCTTGCAGAGAGTTGTGAGATATCCTTGTCTTACCCGAGGGTTGTGAGATATCCTTGTCTAACGTGAGGGTTGTGAGATATTCATGCCTTTCAGAGGGTTGTGAGATATCCTTGTCTTACCTGAGGGTTGTGAGATATCCTTGTCTAACGTGAGGGTTGTGAGATATTCATGCCTTGCAGAGAGCTGTGAGATATCCATGTCTTACCTGAGAGTTGTGAGATATCCTTGCCTTACATGAGGGTTGTGAGATATCCTTGTCTTACCCAAAGGTTGTGAGATATCCTTGTCTTACCCGAGGGTTGTGAGATATCCTTGTCTAACGTGAGGGTTGTGAGATATTCATGCCTTGCAGAGAGTTGTGAGATATCCATGTCTTACCTGAGGGTTTTTGAGATATCCTTGTCTTACCCGAGGGTTGTGAGATATCCTTGTCTTACCCGAGGGTTGTGAGATATCCTTGTCTTACCCGAGGGTTGTGAGATATCCATGTCTTACCTGAGGGTTGTGAGATATCCTTGTCATACCCAAAGGTGGTGAGATATCCATGTCTTACGTGAGGGTTATGAGATATCCATGCCTTACCATAGGGTTGTAAGATATCCAGGCCTTACCTGAGGGTTTTTGAGATATCCTTGTCTTACCTGAGGGTTGTGAGATATCCATGCCTTACCAGAGGGTTGTAAGATATCCATGTCTTACCTGAGGGTTGTGAGATATCCTTGTCGTACCCGGGGGTTGTGAGATATCCTTGTCTTACCCGACGGTTGTGAGATATTCTTGTCTTACATGAGGGTTGTGAGATATTCATGCCTTACATGAGGGTTGTAAGATATCCATGTCTTACCTGAGGGTTGTTAGATATCCTTGTCTAACCTGAGGGTTGTGAGATATTCATGCCTTGCAGAGGGTTGTAAGATATCCAGGCCTTACCTGAGGGTTTTTGAGATATCCTTGTCTTACCTGAGGGTTGTGAGATATCCATGCCTTACCAGAGGGTTGTAAGATATCCATGTCTTACCTGAGGGTTGTGAGATATCCTTGTCGTACCCGGGGGTTGTGAGATATCCTTGTCTTACCCGACGGTTGTAAGATATCCTTGTCTTACCCGAGGGTTTTGAGATATCCTTGTCTTACATGAGGGTTGTGAGATATTCATGCCTTACATGAGGGTTGTAAGATATCCATGTCTTACCTGAGGGTTGTTAGATATCCTTGTCTTACCCGAGGGTTGTGAGATATTCTTGTCTTACCCGGGGGGATGAAATATCCTTGTCTTACCCGACGGTTGTTAGATATCCTTGTCTTACCTGAGGGTTGTGATATATCCATGCCTTACCAGAGGGTTGTAAGATATCCATGTCTTACCTGAGGGTTGTGAGATATCCTTGTCTTACACGAGGGTTGTGAGATATCCATGCCTTACAGAGGGTTGTGAGATATCCTTGTCTTACCTGAGGGTTGTGAGATATCCTTGTCTAACCTGAGGGTTGTGAGATATTCATGCCTTGCAGAGAGTTGTGAGATATCCATGTCTTACCTGAGGGTTGTGAGATATCCTTGTCTTACCCGAGGGTTGTGAGATATTCTTGTCTTACCCGGGGGGATGAAATATCCTTGTCTTACCCGACGGTTGTTAGATATCCTTGTCTTACCTGAGGGTTGTGATATATCCATGCCTTACCAGAGGGTTGTAAGATATCCATGTCTTACCTGAGGGTTGTGAGATATCCTTGTCTTACACGAGGGTTGTGAGATATCCATGCCTTACAGAGGGTTGTGAGATATCCTTGTCTTACCTGAGGGTTGTGAGATATCCTTGTCTAACCTGAGGGTTGTGAGATATTCATGCCTTGCAGAGAGTTGTGAGATATCCATGTCTTACCTGAGGGTTGTGAGATATCCTTGTCTTACCCGAGGGTTGTGAGATATCCTTGTCTTACCCGAGGGTTGTGAGATATCCTTGTCTTACCCGAGGGTTGTGAGATATCCTTGTCTTACCTGATGGTTGTTAGATATCCTTGTCTTACCCGAGGGTTGTGAGATATCCTTGTCTAACCTGAGGGTTGTGAGATATTCATGCCTTGCAGAGAGTTGTGAGATATCCTTGTCTTACCCGAGGGTTGTGAGATATCCTTGTCTAACGTGAGGGTTGTGAGATATTCATGCCTTTCAGAGGGTTGTGAGATATCCTTGTCTTACCTGAGGGTTGTGAGATATCCTTGTCTAACGTGAGGGTTGTGAGATATTCATGCCTTGCAGAGAGCTGTGAGATATCCATGTCTTACCTGAGAGTTGTGAGATATCCTTGCCTTACATGAGGGTTGTGAGATATCCTTGTCTTACCCAAAGGTTGTGAGATATCCTTGTCTTACCCGAGGGTTGTGAGATATCCTTGTCTAACGTGAGGGTTGTGAGATATTCATGCCTTGCAGAGAGTTGTGAGATATCCATGTCTTACCTGAGGGTTTTTGAGATATCCTTGTCTTACCCGAGGGTTGTGAGATATCCTTGTCTTACCCGAGGGTTGTGAGATATCCTTGTCTTACCCGAGGGTTGTGAGATATCCATGTCTTACCTGAGGGTTGTGAGATATCCTTGTCATACCCAAAGGTGGTGAGATATCCATGTCTTACGTGAGGGTTATGAGATATCCATGCCTTACCATAGGGTTGTAAGATATCCAGGCCTTACCTGAGGGTTTTTGAGATATCCTTGTCTTACCTGAGGGTTGTGAGATATCCATGCCTTACCAGAGGGTTGTAAGATATCCATGTCTTACCTGAGGGTTGTGAGATATCCTTGTCGTACCCGGGGGTTGTGAGATATCCTTGTCTTACCCGACGGTTGTGAGATATTCTTGTCTTACATGAGGGTTGTGAGATATTCATGCCTTACATGAGGGTTGTAAGATATCCATGTCTTACCTGAGGGTTGTTAGATATCCTTGTCTAACCTGAGGGTTGTGAGATATTCATGCCTTGCAGAGGGTTGTAAGATATCCAGGCCTTACCTGAGGGTTTTTGAGATATCCTTGTCTTACCTGAGGGTTGTGAGATATCCATGCCTTACCAGAGGGTTGTAAGATATCCATGTCTTACCTGAGGGTTGTGAGATATCCTTGTCGTACCCGGGGGTTGTGAGATATCCTTGTCTTACCCGACGGTTGTAAGATATCCTTGTCTTACCCGAGGGTTTTGAGATATCCTTGTCTTACATGAGGGTTGTGAGATATTCATGCCTTACATGAGGGTTGTAAGATATCCATGTCTTACCTGAGGGTTGTTAGATATCCTTGTCTTACCCGAGGGTTGTGAGATATTCTTGTCTTACCCGGGGGGATGAAATATCCTTGTCTTACCCGACGGTTGTTAGATATCCTTGTCTTACCTGAGGGTTGTGATATATCCATGCCTTACCAGAGGGTTGTAAGATATCCATGTCTTACCTGAGGGTTGTGAGATATCCTTGTCTTACACGAGGGTTGTGAGATATCCATGCCTTACAGAGGGTTGTGAGATATCCTTGTCTTACCTGAGGGTTGTGAGATATCCTTGTCTAACCTGAGGGTTGTGAGATATTCATGCCTTGCAGAGAGTTGTGAGATATCCATGTCTTACCTGAGGGTTGTGAGATATCCTTGTCTTACCCGAGGGTTGTGAGATATTCTTGTCTTACCCGGGGGGATGAAATATCCTTGTCTTACCCGACGGTTGTTAGATATCCTTGTCTTACCTGAGGGTTGTGATATATCCATGCCTTACCAGAGGGTTGTAAGATATCCATGTCTTACCTGAGGGTTGTGAGATATCCTTGTCTTACACGAGGGTTGTGAGATATCCATGCCTTACAGAGGGTTGTGAGATATCCTTGTCTTACCTGAGGGTTGTGAGATATCCTTGTCTAACCTGAGGGTTGTGAGATATTCATGCCTTGCAGAGAGTTGTGAGATATCCATGTCTTACCTGAGGGTTGTGAGATATCCTTGTCTTACCCGAGGGTTGTGAGATATCCTTGTCTTACCCGAGGGTTGTGAGATATCCTTGTCTTACCCGAGGGTTGTGAGATATCCTTGTCTTACCTGATGGTTGTTAGATATCCTTGTCTTACCCGAGGGTTGTGAGATATCCTTGTCTAACCTGAGGGTTGTGAGATATTCATGCCTTGCAGAGAGTTGTGAGATATCCTTGTCTTACCCGAGGGTTGTGAGATATCCTTGTCTAACGTGAGGGTTGTGAGATATTCATGCCTTTCAGAGGGTTGTGAGATATCCTTGTCTTACCTGAGGGTTGTGAGATATCCTTGTCTAACGTGAGGGTTGTGAGATATTCATGCCTTGCAGAGAGCTGTGAGATATCCATGTCTTACCTGAGAGTTGTGAGATATCCTTGCCTTACATGAGGGTTGTGAGATATCCTTGTCTTACCCAAAGGTTGTGAGATATCCTTGTCTTACCCGAGGGTTGTGAGATATCCTTGTCTAACGTGAGGGTTGTGAGATATTCATGCCTTGCAGAGAGTTGTGAGATATCCATGTCTTACCTGAGGGTTTTTGAGATATCCTTGTCTTACCCGAGGGTTGTGAGATATCCTTGTCTTACCCGAGGGTTGTGAGATATCCTTGTCTTACCCGAGGGTTGTGAGATATCCATGTCTTACCTGAGGGTTGTGAGATATCCTTGTCTTACCCGAGGGTTGTGAGATATTCTTGTCTTACCCGGGGGGATGAAATATCCTTGTCTTACCCGACGGTTGTTAGATATCCTTGTCTTACCTGAGGGTTGTGATATATCCATGCCTTACCAGAGGGTTGTAAGATATCCATGTCTTACCTGAGGGTTGTGAGATATCCTTGTCTTACACGAGGGTTGTGAGATATCCATGCCTTACAGAGGGTTGTGAGATATCCTTGTCTTACCTGAGGGTTGTGAGATATCCTTGTCTAACCTGAGGGTTGTGAGATATTCATGCCTTGCAGAGAGTTGTGAGATATCCATGTCTTACCTGAGGGTTGTGAGATATCCTTGTCTTACCCGAGGGTTGTGAGATATCCTTGTCTTACCCGAGGGTTGTGAGATATCCTTGTCTTACCCGAGGGTTGTGAGATATCCTTGTCTAACGTGAGGGTTGTGAGATATTCATGCCTTGCAGAGAGTTGTGAGATATCCATGTCTAACCTGAGGGTTGTGAGATATTCATGCCTTGCAGAGAGTTGTGAGATATCCTTGTCTTACCCGAGGGTTGTGAGATATCCTTGTCTAACGTGAGGGTTGTGAGATATTCATGCCTTTCAGAGGGTTGTGAGATATCCTTGTCTTACCTGAGGGTTGTGAGATATCCTTGTCTAACGTGAGGGTTGTGAGATATTCATGCCTTGCAGAGAGCTGTGAGATATCCATGTCTTACCTGAGAGTTGTGAGATATTATTGCCTTACATGAGGGTTGTGAGATATCCTTGTCTTACCCAAAGGTTGTGAGATATCCTTGTCTTACCCGAGGGTTGTGAGATATCCTTGTCTAACGTGAGGGTTGTGAGATATTCATGCCTTGCAGAGAGTTGTGAGATATCCATGTCTTACCTGAGGGTTTTTGAGATATCCTTGTCTTACCCGAGGGTTGTGAGATATCCTTGTCTTACCCGAGGGTTGTGAGATATCCTTGTCTTACCCGAGGGTTGTGAGATATCCATGTCTTACCTGAGGGTTGTGAGATATCCTTGTCTTACCCGAGGGTTGTGAGATATTCTTGTCTTACCCGGGGGGATGAAATATCCTTGTCTTACCCGACGGTTGTTAGATATCCTTGTCTTACCTGAGGGTTGTGATATATCCATGCCTTACCAGAGGGTTGTAAGATATCCATGTCTTACCTGAGGGTTGTGAGATATCCTTGTCTTACACGAGGGTTGTGAGATATCCATGCCTTACAGAGGGTTGTGAGATATCCTTGTCTTACCTGAGGGTTGTGAGATATCCTTGTCTAACCTGAGGGTTGTGAGATATTCATGCCTTGCAGAGAGTTGTGAGATATCCATGTCTTACCTGAGGGTTGTGAGATATCCTTGTCTTACCCGAGGGTTGTGAGATATCCTTGTCTTACCCGAGGGTTGTGAGATATCCTTGTCTTACCCGAGGGTTGTGAGATATCCTTGTCTTACCTGATGGTTGTTAGATATCCTTGTCTTACCCGAGGGTTGTGAGATATCCTTGTCTAACCTGAGGGTTGTGAGATATTCATGCCTTGCAGAGAGTTGTGAGATATCCTTGTCTTACCCGAGGGTTGTGAGATATCCTTGTCTAACGTGAGGGTTGTGAGATATTCATGCCTTTCAGAGGGTTGTGAGATATCCTTGTCTTACCTGAGGGTTGTGAGATATCCTTGTCTAACGTGAGGGTTGTGAGATATTCATGCCTTGCAGAGAGCTGTGAGATATCCATGTCTTACCTGAGAGTTGTGAGATATCCTTGCCTTACATGAGGGTTGTGAGATATCCTTGTCTTACCCAAAGGTTGTGAGATATCCTTGTCTTACCCGAGGGTTGTGAGATATCCTTGTCTAACGTGAGGGTTGTGAGATATTCATGCCTTGCAGAGAGTTGTGAGATATCCATGTCTTACCTGAGTGTTTTTGAGATATCCTTGTCTTACCCGAGGGTTGTGAGATATCCTTGTCTTACCCGAGGGTTGTGAGATATCCTTGTCTTACCCGAGGGTTGTGAGATATCCTTGTCTTACCCGAGGGTTGTGAGATATCCTTGTCTTACCCTAGGGTTGTGAGATTATCCTTGTCTTACCCGAGGGTTGTGAGATATCCTTGTCTTACCCGATGGTTGTTAGATATCCTTGTCTTACCCGAGGGTTGTGAGATATCCTTGTCTTACCCGATGGTTGTTAGATATCCTTGTCTTACCCGAGGGTTGTGAGATATCCTTGTCTTACCCGACGGTTGTTAGATATCAGTGATGCACCGACTTCAGGTTACAACTTGTTTCACATTAGGAAAGTGTGTGAGAAAAATAATCAATCACCCCTGTATAATTTAGACAATCACAACCCTTGAGATAAGATTTATGAATTATCGCACTCGGCAAAGCCTTATGATAAAATTCATAAGTCTTTCCCTTGGATTGAGATTTCTCAGTCTACATCACACAGGGATGATAGATTCTATTAGTATTACCTAAGGGTTGATACAGGGAGATTTCTCAGTCATTGCATTGACATTAACAATACAGGGACACTACATCAAAATTGAAAATACATTTGAGAAGTCAATTGAACAAAACAAAGGACCCTGGATTTGACCATTCAGTCCACAGTTCAAGGATTGATGATTTTGGAAGATAAGTAGCATTAAATGGAACCCTTGCTGACCTGTCAGTGTAACTGTTCTAGTTCAAAGGCAGTAGGGGTTATTGATAAATTCATTGTAAGAACACAACAAAAAAAGATATGGGTTTTTATAGTACATCAAAACTCAGGTGACCATTAATGACCATGGCCTCTTTTTATAGAAATATGCCCTTTTGATTAAGAAAATTGTTTGTGTATATACTTTAAGAACTAAATATTACTTCTCACTGGAATGTGAGTCCTGGTTCTCTGAAGGAAAAGTGTACGGTGACTATCTATCTCGGTGAAGATATACTTTACTATTATATGTTTGCATTCCAGGTCCAAGTTCCATGGGGGGAGACCAGGGAGGGATGGATGGTGACGGTATACCGGTAAGTCTGTCTGAGGGACACAACCCTTCCACAACTTACCTCAATCTTATTTTATTTCAAAGACACTTAGTAGACAAGTATATGTGTTATCAGCTCAGAGGCCACACTCAATCCTGGGTAGATGTTGTGAATATTCATCAAGTATATAACTCAATCTGATTGGTGGATTATTTCTGTATGTTACTGTAAAAGCAGAATTTTTAGCGGTGTGGAAATTTTCACTTATTTCTCGGACATTAAATCTCCACAAATATATCCACACGCGAACATCACTCAAACTCTACAGTATATGTAAGTATTATATTATGTGCACAGTACATAACAGAATGACTGACAGAGCGAAAATTCTAAGCGAAAAATTCCATGTGCCAAAATATTGGTTTTTACACTGTACATGTATTTCTCTTTATGTGATTAATTGCAATGAAACTTCATTATTTTTTTGAGTAGAACCCACTTATTATAATATGAAATCTTGTGATAACATGTTTAATAAAATGTTATTTTTTCATGCACAGATTTTTTGTCTATTTAAAGGCCCAATATACGTAACTTCAGGGAAATTTTCGTGATTTAAAAAAATTCTGAAAAAAGTCCAGTTGATAACCATGCAAAAATAAGCTTAAAACAAAATAAACCTGAGCGGTAACTAAAAAGAAACTTTTGACAGAAAAATCCAAAGAATTGAAAATAATTTAGGTGGGGGCCACTTCAACAACAAACCGAAGGTAGAAGGCAGTTTGAAATAGACGCGTGTTTACAAATAGCGTGTTTCCACTACTGCTATACCGGTAACCGCGAAAGAATTCATCTTGAATATTGCTGATATCAGTTAATCTTGACTAAATCTATAAATATGATAAGTTATTAGGCTTGATTTTCGCTTCAAGTTTTGCCAAAAGTTACGTATATTGGGCCTTTAAGTATAGCAATATGGTTGGCTAGGATTAAGTATAATGATAGTTTTGAAGAATTATCGAAGTGAAATTAGAATTTACATACAGATTTTGATGATAGCAAAATGAAAATTTCAATATATTAAAGGCCCAATATACCTAACTTTCGGCAAATATTCTTGCATGGGTATCGGTACAGCAGCATTTGAAACTCGGTATTTGTAAACATGCATCTGTTTTGTTTCGGTTTGTTGTTTTAGTGGTCAACACCTGAATTCTTGCAATTTTTTTGGTAGTTCCCACTCAGGTTTACTTCGTTTTAACCTTATTTTTGCATGGTTATCAACTGGGTTTTTTTCAGAATTTTTCAGAATTAAGAAAAATTATCTGAAGTTGCGTATATTGGGCCTGTTAAACTTTGAAAATGTACTTTTGAAATATTTTATATATTTACTTGCAGTTCTTTTGTTAATTGATGTATTTCCTTTTCAGTATGATATCCTAGTTAGACTGTTCCCCTGGATTGTACAAGGTAAAGTACTAATGTGATGTTATAACCCTGTACCCAAATCAGGACACTTTTATGCCCTCGCCATTTTGCATACGTAATAAGCATGGAGAACTTATTTCATATGGGGGAAGGGAGCATTTATGCCTCACAGACAGTTTCTAGTTTAAACAAATATCAATGTTATTTATACTTACTGTTGTGGCAGATTTTAATTGTACATGTATGTAGGATTTCGATTTCATTACTGTTGAATAATGTTTTACAGAGTTATGCCCCTTTGATTAAAAAAATTCCAATGTAATTCACAGTTTCCTTTTATTACCTCTGCAACGTGTGCACATATTGAACTGAGATTTGGTATACAGATACATCATGGGGACATGTAGGTTAAGTTTTAATTGGGTTACAATTGAATGATTGTTTGACAAGATACACCCTCTGTACTTCAAAATACTCCAATAATTTGCAATTTCAATATCATTTGTTCCGCCTTAACGAATAGGCACCTGGGTCAAAATATGCTATTTTTTTTTTTTTTGAAAACAAAGAGATAGACTTCCAGAAAAGATAAAGGGATTTGAATGTTACATCCAAACAGGGAGAGACAGGGAATTTGTATAAAAGACTTGCCTCTCAAGTGAATTTTGCAATCATGTTAAAATAAATTAGTGCCATGGGCACTAACATGAAATTCTTTTATTTGTTACTTGTACTTTTGCTGGTCATTTATACAAAAGGCAATTTATAATTCTGTTTATAGAATAAAATGTAGCTTAATTGGAATAAAAATTCACATGATAGTACCGTAATGAAAAATCCAGGGGAAGAATTAAATACATGTCTTATGCTAATCTGATGTTAATTCAGTTTTTAAAAAATCACACATCTTCTCAAAACTTTCCTGCCACTCATTTTTTTCTGATTTAAATTTTATAATGATACTGTATATTGATGCTGGTATGTTGTTTTGTTTCAGATATGGGAGTTGGCTCCCCTTTCATGTTTGGGGGACCATTTGGTGGCGGTGATGGTGGTCTGTTCGGAGGCAGTCCTTTTGGTTTCCAACGGACGCGCGGGGCATCCTTCGCTTCAATATTCATGGGGTTTGATGACGGCATTTTTTTTATGGATGATGAAAGTGATAACTTTTATGGCATTCCTTCAGGATTTTCTCAGAGGCCACATGTACGACAGACCTGTAACCATAGCAACCACAGACATTCAGGGCCACGTTCCTCTGGTCAAAATAGAAACAATCCTCAGAGTTACAGTAGCCCCCAGTATTCACACTCTGGACAAAACATGTCTTCAGCACAAGCATACGGTGGGGTCAATACTAAGAAAACGACAAACAAAAACGAGAGAAATTTTAGCCATAATAAGGAAGAATATGTATCACAGCTACCGAAACAGGCAGCTGCATCAGATGTCAGTAAAAAGAAAAAGAAAAAGAAAAAAAAGAAGTCGGGCAATCAAACAGAAGGTACAGCAGAGTTGACCATGATAATTTGATGTTTATTGTGTAATAATTGTATGATTACTTTATGTTAATTGTATTGATTTTCCTGTTTGTTTGCATCGACATATTGAGTTTAAGCTCCCCTGCCCAAAGATCAAGTGAGCTTATGCCGTGGAGTAGCATCCTTTGTCTGTCCATCGTCCATACATCGTCCATCCATCGTCAAAATTTTACTTCAGACGACAACATTTCAATAACCAAAAGGTCCTGATATTAGGGCTGTATCATACTCGGATGAAAGGTCAAGGTCAACTTGGGTCAAATGTGCTCAATCTTAAAACAACTTCTTCTCAATATAACCAAAGTACCCAGTATACTGAAATCAGGCACATAGCATCCTGGGATGATGGGCTACCAAGTTTGTGCTTGATCCACTTTAAATGTCTCAGGGGTCAAAAGTGTTGAAATATTCAAGAAAATATTTGTTTACCAAAGTTATCTCGGCATGTAAATCACAGAAGTTTTGTTTTGGTAATTATACTTACAATAAAATATTGGCTGTAATGATAACCAACAGGCAGTAAATGTTCATATACCGTTCAAGCGTCATTAAAGGATCGTCATTTGAATGCTGCATACAGTGAAATAATTCTTTGCGTTGCATGTCAGTATCTTGGGTCATTTTCTCACTAGTTACCTCCCTTGTCTTTCAGACGCCACAACTCCAACAGAGGAGACAACAGCTTCAAAGGAAAACCCCCTTATAGAACACGCTGGGTCCATCGAGGAAGATAAGGTTGATGTGGAGGAGACTCCAGACAGCTTTGCAACACAAGAAACGAAGACAAAAGAGGTTCAGTGCTTTAAATATGGTCTCCGCCAAGTTTATAATATAAATGTGTGATATCGATATATCTAAGGATGCTTAGACAGTTAAAGTGTCTGTAGCTATGCTCAATAATTAGGTTTGGTTTGGTTTATTTTTATTTTTACGTCCTATTAACAACCACGGTCATTTAAGGACATTCCCGGTTTTGGAAGTGGAGGAAAGCCAGAGTACCCAGATAAAAACCACTGATCTGTGGTCAGTACCTAGCAATTGCCCTTATTAGTTTCGAACTCACAACCTAGATTAGAGGGCTAGTGGTAGAATGTCAGGACACCTAAACCACCTGGCCACAGCAGCCCCTGAATAACTTTAGGTTCAATCGGCCCAGGGGTTTATTAGGTGTCTGACAATTTGCTACCACCGGGTCGTGGGTTCTAGGCCTAAGTAGGGCAGTCACCAGGTACTGGCTGCAGGTCGGTGATTTTTCTCCAGGTACTTCAGCTCTCCTCCACCACCAAAACCTGGCATGTCCTTAAATTGCCATAGCTGTTAAATGGGAAATCAAACATAATCAGTAACTTTACTTTAGAGCTATGGCATCTAATGCTGAATATAGAGGATCTTACACAAGTGTTGATATAATATGAGTGTCGATGTAATATGAAATTTATTAAACGAGTTCAATAATCTAGTATGTAATGAGCCTTTAGGCGAGTGACATATAAAATTATTTAACTCGTTTAATAAATTTCATATTACATTGACATGAGTGTAAGATTCTATTTATAACATAACTTATATTTATGAGAAAATACAACAAACCTCTCAATTTTCTCACTAAGAAAGGCAAATTTCTTCTTTTACGGTACGAGACAATCATATGACGTCATAAAACATCATTTGCTTATGACGTCACAATAGTGTTATTACATGTGTGTAATACCATATTTATGACATGGCCGTATGACATGACTGAACAGGTCAGTTATGTGATAGATTTCCTTAACACAGATTGAAATGCATTTCCATTGTCGCTCTGTTGCTCTCCACATACATAGGGTCTGACAACATCCCATAAGGGGTCGTGTTCTGAGCTAATCAAATTACCACTTACAGAATCTGGAATGTGAAAGTTTGTGGAAAGCTTACATAATACTATCTGCATACTGTATTTGCATAATTATGAGTCGTTTGTCACAACAAGCTAATATCAGTGTTGTGAAGAAAAGACTCTCTGCAGATGACAGCGTCCACTGTCATCAGCTAGACAGTTCTACTAGAGTGTGAAGTAAAGAGGTGACAAAGGTCACCAGAACATGACCTCTAATGGGATATTGTCAGATCATATATATGTGTAGAGTAAAGGAGCAATAATAAATCTGCATTTCAAGCAGACTGTCTTTTACAAAAATATAAATAAATAAAAAAAACACACACAGGCTTCTTCTGCAAATAAGGAGAACATACATATCCTGCACATAATATCCTTACATTGTAAAAAATACAGTTAACAACAAATTTCAAAGAATAAGATAATTTAAAACTTCAATAATTTCAATAATTTATAATAAACAATGTTATGGCTATATTTGCACTCCCATTACTGCTATTTCTAAGTATTCTCTTGGTAAATTCTTGGTAAATATAGATTGTAGAAAGATTTATATAGTACAATCAGTAAGTGAAGTGTTTACTTTGATGATGTATTACATTTTGAATAAAAGTATTATATGTTCAATGTACCTTCATCAATGTCACCTTCATCATACAAGTGATGATAATGTATTATAATTGTCTGATGAAGGTGACAGATTCATCATTTGAACTAGAAGACATCAAAATACTACACATATACATTTATTGTTCTATAGGAACATTTCTACAATGCACATGACATGGTTTTATGCTTAAAATTGGAGTTCTCTCCCCTCGTCCATCATTTTGAAAATGCATATCTTTCAGAGAAGCCCTACTGAATTTTTCATCAAGCAGATGTTTCAGAGCTATAAGACATGTATTTAATATATTCCAATATGTGAGCAAGATGTTGGAGTGGGGGGGGGGGGCATCAAGTGTACCCACATTGACATTTACTATTTCCTTAAAATGATGTCATTAATCTTTGCCTACACAAACATTGTGATGTCAATTAAGTTTTCTTAACAATGAAATATTTCACAACATTCTCTGGCCAGGAAATGAAAGTTTTTGGGACAATAGTTTAGTATTTTTAGAGATAATCTGCCTTTTATGACACAGATAACTTTAAATTCTATCCCCTGTACTTAGGTAGTAAGTGTGAGTGGGTACAAATGCTGCTAGTAGTTTCAAGCTGGTTTCCTTTCCGTTTAAGGTTCCACAGAGACTCAACAAGAAAGCGAGAAGGAAGTTATTGCGAGAACAACTGAGGAAGGAAAAGGTAAACATTACAAGGCATTGTAACCATGACACTATGTAACCCAGGTTGTTTGTAAAGGATCCCCTTACTACTGCCAAAAACTGTAGGTACTAGATCACTGAACCCCTGGAATATGTTCTGTTCAATTTGGTGACAGAGGTGGGATCATCATTATTATCTCACCTTCCACAAGTCGAGAAAATTGAGACTGAGGTATTGCTTTTCTGTGGTTATGACAATATTTTACAGCATTCCTAGGTTTCTGAGGTACACAGTATTATCCATCATTAGTGATGTAATAAACAAGTTTGACCAGTTACTACCAGAAGCCATATCTCATTCTGCATTTATTAACTGAATGTCATATGTTGTTTATATATTAGGAAAAAGATTCATCAGTTTGGTATGATATATACTGAGTTTGTTTTGGACACAAACAGGAATTGAAAACTTAATTTGCGAGCTTTCGAAAACGTCTTTTTCCTTTGTCAAGCAAAGAGTACAATAGCCAAGTGTCGAGTAGGGCGAGTTAGAGAAGTCAGCTGTCAAAAACCTAGCCCGACATTTCGTCCAAATGTACTAATAATACAGGTAGAGGGATGGGTAAGATGTTTACCGCTTATAGCGGTCAGAACACCGACACACAGCTATTGTACTCTTTGCTTGACAAAGGAAAAAGATGTTTTCGAAAGCTCGCAAATTAAGTTTTCAAATCCTGTTTGTGTACAAAACAAACTCAGTACATATTGTTTATATATGTTTATCTGTTGAATAATTAATAAGGATTAACCCTTTCATTTTGTTTAGTTTATCAGATCATAATTCCAATGGAGCATGAGGTAAAACGCAAAGTGTTTACGTTAAATTCACCAACTGCTCCATTGGATTTATGATCTCATAAACTAAACAAAATAAAAGGCTAATCCTTATATTTACAGTATTTTTCTGTAAATGGTTCATATCTGTTCTGTTTGTTATGGTCCCATTTGTGGACATAGATTTCATTTCAAAACTTACAAAAGTGAACATGGTTCAATAAATGTAACAGCATGAAGTTTGCATAAGCCGGGGTTAACTCTGCCCATGTCCATTGTTTATGACTTCATACAATTGTGACTCAAACTGGATAATTTGCATAACTCCGCCCACATGTTTTGTTGTCAACGCCATTGAAATATGACATGTTCTCAAATATAGTTATTTGAAAATAAATCTAGTGTTCAGGACAATGGTTATCCAGTGAATGTCAGTGTAGACTGTAAACAAAAGACAAGAATCTAGACTCTGAATGTTTGTTATTCATGTTCTCGTGAACTCTGGACAGCCCCTTAGTTTTACAACACATTGGTTATAAAACATAATTTCACCTCCATTCTCTCCTTCAGGAAAACACTCAAAGTTTCTCATCCACTACACTTGATGATAACACACAAAACAAGGAACAACAGCGCCCCCTTGTGGAAGACCTGGGAGACGTAGATGATAATGAGGTTGTAAACAGTGACGAAAGCGATAGTGATGACGACACAAAAGATGACACTGAGTCATCAACATCAGTCACCAACAACGAACCGGACATCGTGGCAGAAGGTAGGTTATCAGCAATGACCCAGACATTGTATCTAAAGGTAGGTTATTAGCAATGACCCAGACATTGTGTCTGAAGGTAGGTTATCAACAATGACCCAGACATTGTATCTGAAGGTAGGTTATCAGCAGTGATCCAGACATTGTATCTAAAGGTAGGTTATCATCAATGACCCAGACATTGTATCTAAAGGTAGGTTATTAGCAGTGATCCAGACATTGTATCTAAAGGTAGGTTATCAGCAATGACCCAGACATTGTATCTAAAGGTAGGTTATCAGCAATGACCCAGACATTGTATCTAAAGGTAGGTTATTAGCAATGACCCAGACATCGTGGTAGAAGGTAGGTTATTAGCAATGACCCAGACATTGTATCTAAAGGTAGGTTATTAGCAATGACCCAGACATTGTATCTAAAGGTAGGTTATTAGCAATGACCCAGACATTGTATCTGAAGGTAGGTTATTAGCAATGACCCAGACATTGTGTCTAAAGGTAGGTTATCATCAATAACCCAGACATTGTATCTGAAGGTAGGTTATCAGCAATGACCCAGACATTGCATCTAAAGGTAGGTTATCAGCAATGACCCAGACATTGTGTCTAAGGTAGGTTATTAGCAATGACCCAGACATTGTGTCTACAGGTAGGTTATCAACAATAACCCAGACATTGTATCTGAAGGTAGGTTATTAGCAATGACCCAGATATTGTATCTAAAGGTAGGTTTTCAGCAATGACCCAGACATTGTATCTAAAGGTAGGTTATCAGCAATGACCCAGACATCGTGGGAGAAGGTAGGTTATCAGCAATGACCCAGACATTGTATATAAAGGTAGGTTATCATCAATGACCCAGACATTGTGTCTAAGGTAGGTTATCATCAATGACCCAGACATTGTATCTGAAGGTAGGTTATTAGCAATGACCCAGACATTGTGTCTGAAGGTAGGTTATCAGCAATGACCCAGACATTGTATCTAAAGGTAGGTTATCAGCAATGACCCAGACATTGTTTCTAAAGGTAGGTTATTAGCAATGACCCAGACACTGTGTCTAAAAGTAGGTTATCATCAATGACCCAGACATTGTATCTGAAGGTAGGTTATTAGCAATGACCCAGACATTGTGTCTAAAGGTAGGTTATTAGCAATGACCAAGACATTGTATCTAAAGGTAGGTTATTAGCAATGACCCAGACATTGTATCTGAAGTTAAGATAACAGCAATGACCTTGACATTGTGTCTGAAACTAGGCTACCTTGTGTACAAGAAATCTCAAGAACTT
Organism: Mimachlamys varia; assembly: GCA_947623455.1. Classification (NCBI taxonomy): domain Eukaryota; kingdom Metazoa; phylum Mollusca; class Bivalvia; order Pectinida; family Pectinidae; genus Mimachlamys; species Mimachlamys varia. The sequence goes on from OX392540.1 coordinate 34,659,147, forward strand.
GGGGTCAGATTTGGTTCAAATTACACCATTGCATCACATGGTGAAGGTCTACACATGAATTAGATTCTGGTAGTTATCGGTCAATGTTAAAGGTCAAAGGTCACACTTTACAACTTTGTAGGGGTGGGGAATATGTCTATGTGAGCCCCTGCTCACTTAGTTTATATTTTCCAACATCTCTGGTGTTCTTTCTTTCAGATTCTCAGAATTTGCTGGAGAAAAAGTCAAGGAGAATGAGGAAAAATGGTAATGTAGAATATTTATTTTTTTGAGATGTGACGCAGCATTTGATAGCTCAATTAAAATACTTAGCGACAGTAAAACTACCATACATGGTCTGCAAATTTCTCATTTTCAAATGAACCGCATTTAGTGACTGTTAATAACGTAATTAAAGTGTTCCCATACATATTAAAGTATTCTGGTACATATTAAAGTATTCCCGTACATATTAAAGTATTCCCGTACATATTATTAAAGTATTCCAGTACATATTAAAGTATTCCAGTACATATTGAAGTATTCCAGCACATATTAAAGTATTCCAGCACATATTAAAGTATTCCAGTACATATTGAAGTATTCCAGCACATATTAAAGTATTCCAGTACATATTAAAGTATTCCAGTACATATTGAAGTATTCCAGCACATATTAAAGTATTCCAGCACATATTAAAGTATTCCAGCACATATTAAAGTATTCCAGTACATATTAAAGTATTCCAGTACATATTGAAGTATTCCAGCACATATTGAAGTATTCCAGCACATATTAAAGTATTCCAGCACATATTAAAGTACTCCAGTACATATTAAAGTATTCCAGTACATATTAAAGTATTCCAGTACATATTGAAGTATTCCAGCACATATTAAAGTATTCCAGCACATATTAAAGTATTCCAGCACATATTAAAGTACTCCAGTACATATTAAAGTATTCCAGTACATATTAAAGTATTCCAGTACATATTGAAGTATTCCAGCACATATTAAAGTATTCCAGCACATATTAAAGTATTCCAGTACATATTAAAGTATTCCAGTACATATTGAAGTATTCCAGCACATATTAAAGTATTCCAGCACATATTAAAGTACTCCAGTACATATTAAAGTATTCCCGTACATATTAAAGTATTCTGGTACATATTAAAGTACTCCAGTACATATTAAAGTATTCCAGTACATATTAAAGTATTCTGGTACATATTAAAGTACTCCAGTACATATTAAAGTATTCCCGTACATATTAAAGTATTCCAGTACATATTAAAGTATTCCAGTACATATTGAAGTATTCCAGCACATATTAAAGTATTCCAGCACATATTAAAGTACTCCAGTACATATTGAAGTATTCCAGTACATATTAAAGTATTCCAGTACATATTGAAGTATTCCAGTACATATTGAAGTATTCCAGCACATATTGAACTATTCCAGCACATATTGAAGTATTCCAGTACATATTGAAGTATTCCAGTACATATTGAAGTATTCCAGCACATATTAAGGTATTCCAGCACATATTAAAGTATTCCAGTACATATTAAAGTATTCCAGTACATATTGAAGTATTCCAGCACATATTAAAGTACTCCAGTACATATTGAAGTATTCCAGTACATATTAAAGTATTCCAGCACATATTAAAGTACTCCAGCCCATATTGAAGTATTCCAGCACATATTAAAGTACTCCAGTACATATTGAAGTATTCCAGCACATATTAAAGTATTCCAGCACATATTGAAGTATTCCAGTACATATTAAAGTATTCCAGTACATATTAAAGTATTCCAGTACATATTAAAGTACTCCAGTACATATTAAAGTACTCCAGCACATATTGAAGTATTCCAGCACATATTAAAGTATTCCAGCACATATTAAAGTATTCCAGTACATATTAAAGTATTCCAGTACATATTAAAGTATTCCAGTACATATTAAAGTATTCCAGCACATATTAAAGTATTCCAGTACATATTAAAGTATTCCAGCACATATTAAAGTATTCCAGTACATATTAAAGTATTCCAGTACATATTAAAGTATTCCAGTACATATTAAAGTATTCCAGCACATATTAAAGTATTCCAGTACATATTAAAGTATTCCCGTACATATTGAAGTATTCCAGTACATATTGAAGTATTCCCGTACATATTAAAGTATTCCAGTACATATTAAAGTATTCCAGTACATATTAAAGTATTCCCGTACATATTGAAGTATTCCAGTACATATTAAAGTATTCCAGTACATATTAAAGTATTCCAGTACATATTGAAGTATTCCAGCACATATTGAAGTATTCCAGCACATATTGAAGTATTCCAGTACATATTGAAGTATTCCAGTACATATTGAAGTATTCCAGCACATATTAAAGTATTCCAGTACATATTGAAGTATTCCAGTACATATTGAAGTATTCCAGTACATATTGAAGTATTCCAGCACATATTAAAGTACTCCAGTACATATTGAAGTATTCCAGCACATATTAAAGTATTCCAGCACATATTAAAGTATTCCAGTACATATTGAAGTATTCCAGCACATATTAAAGTATTCCAGCACATATTAAAGTATTCCAGTACATATTAAAGTATTCTGGTACATATTAAAGTACTCCAGTACATATTAAAGTATTCCAGTACATATTAAAGTATTCCAGTACATATTAAAGTACTCCAGTACATATTGAAGTATTCCAGCACATATTAAAGTATTCCAGTACATATTAAAGTATTCCAGTACATATTGAAGTATTCCAGCACATATTAAAGTATTCCAGCACATATTAAAGTACTCCAGTACATATTGAAGTATTCCAGCACATATTAAAGTATTCCAGCACATATTGAAGTATTCCAGTACATATTAAAGTATTCCAGTACATATTGAAGTATTCCAGTACATATTAAAGTACTCCAGTACATATTAAAGTACTCCAGCACATATTGAAGTATTCCAGCACATATTAAAGTATTCCAGCACATATTAAAGTATTCCAGTACATATTAAAGTATTCCAGTACATATTAAAGTATTCCAGTACATATTAAAGTATTCCAGCACATATTAAAGTATTCCAGTACATATTAAAGTATTCCCGTACATATTGAAGTATTCCAGTACATATTGAAGTATTCCCGTACATATTAAAGTATTCCAGTACATATTAAAGTATTCCAGTACATATTAAAGTATTCCCGTACATATTGAAGTATTCCAGTACATATTAAAGTATTCCAGTACATATTAAAGTATTCCAGTACATATTGAAGTATTCCAGCACATATTGAAGTATTCCAGCACATATTGAAGTATTCCAGTACATATTGAAGTATTCCAGTACATATTGAAGTATTCCAGCACATATTAAAGTATTCCAGTACATATTGAAGTATTCCAGTACATATTGAAGTATTCCAGTACATATTGAAGTATTCCAGCACATATTAAAGTACTCCAGTACATATTGAAGTATTCCAGCACATATTAAAGTATTCCAGCACATATTAAAGTATTCCAGTACATATTGAAGTATTCCAGCACATATTAAAGTATTCCAGCACATATTAAAGTATTCCAGTACATATTAAAGTATTCTGGTACATATTAAAGTACTCCAGTACATATTAAAGTATTCCAGTACATATTAAAGTATTCCAGTACATATTAAAGTACTCCAGTACATATTGAAGTATTCCAGCACATATTAAAGTATTCCAGTACATATTAAAGTATTCCAGTACATATTGAAGTATTCCAGCACATATTAAAGTATTCCAGCACATATTAAAGTACTCCAGTACATATTGAAGTATTCCAGTACATATTAAAGTATTCCAGCACATATTAAAGTACTCCAGTACATATTGAAGTATTCCAGCACATATTAAAGTATTCCAGCACATATTAAAGTATTCCAGTACATATTAAAGTATTCCAGTACATATTAAAGTACTCCAGTACATATTAAAGTACTCCAGTACATATTGAAGTATTCCAGCACATATTAAAGTATTCCAGCACATATTAAAGTATTCCAGTACATATTAAAGTATTCCAGTACATATTAAAGTATTCCAGTACATATTGAAGTATTCCAGTACATATTGAAGTATTCCAGCACATATTAAAGTATTCCAGTACATATTAAAGTATTCCAGTACATATTAAAGTATTCCAGTACATATTAAAGTATTCCAGTACATATTGAAGTATTCCAGTACATATTGAAGTATTCCAGTACATATTAAAGTATTCCAGTACATATTAAAGTATTCCAGCACATATTAAAGTATTCCAGTACATATTAAAGTATTCCAGTACATATTAAAGTATTCCAGTACATATTGAAGTATTCCCGTACATATTAAAGTATTCCAGTACATATTGAAGTATTCCAGTACATATTAAAGTATTCCAGTACATATTAAAGTATTCCAGTACATATTAAAGTATTCCAGTACATATTAAAGTATTCCAGTACATATTGAAGTATTCCCGTACATATTAAAGTATTCCGGTACATATTGAAGTATTCCAGTACATATTCAAGTATTCCAGTACATATTAAAGTATTCCAGTACATATTGAAGTATTCCAGTACATATTAAAGTACTCCAGTACATATTAAAGTATTCCAGCACATATTAAAGTATTCTAGTACATATTAAAGTATTCCAGTACATATTGAAGTATTCCAGCACATATTAAAGTATTCCAGTACATATTAAAGTATTCCAGTACATATTAAAGTATTCCAGTACATATTGAAGTATTCCAGTACATATTAAAGTATTCCAGTACATATTGAAGTATTCCAGTACATATTAAAGTATTCCAGCACATATTAAAGTATTCCCGTACATATTAAAGTATTCCAGTACATATTAAAGTATTCCAGCACATATTAAAGTATTCCAGTACATATTGAAGTATTCCAGTACATATTGAAGTATTCCAGTACATATTAAAGTATTCCAGTACATATTGAAGTATTCCAGTACATATTGAAGTATTCCCGTACATATTAAAGTATTCCAGCACATATTAAAGTATTCCAGTACATATTCAAGTATTCCAGTACATATTGAAGTATTCCCGTACATATTAAAGTATTCCAGTACATATTAAAGTATTCCCGTACATATTAAAGTATTCCAGTACATATTAAAGTATTCCAGTACATATTGAAGTATTCCAGTACATATTAAAGTATTCAGCACATATTAAAGTATTCCCGTACATATTGAAGTATTCCCGTACATATTAAAGTATTCCAGTACATATTAAAGTATTCCAGTACATATTAAAGTATTCCAGTACATATTGAAGTATTCCCGTACATATTAAAGTATTCCAGCACATATTAAAGTATTCCCGTACATATTGAAGTATTCCAGTACATATTAAAGTATTCCAGTACATATTAAAGTATTCCAGTACATATTGAAGTATTCCAGCACATATTAAAGTATTCCAGTACATATTAAAGTATTCCAGTACATATTAAAGTATTCCAGTACATATTAAAGTATTCCAGTACATATTAAAGTATTCCAGTACATATTAAAGTATTCCAGCACATATTCAAGTATTCCAGTACATATTAAAGTATTCCAGCACATATTAAAGTATTCCCGTACATATTGAAGTATTCCAGTACATATTGAAGTATTCCAGTACATATTGAAGTATTCCAGCACATATTAAAGTATTCCCGTACATATTAAAGTATTCCAGTACATATTAAAGTATTCCAGTACATATTAAAGTATTCCAGTACATATTAAAGTATTCCAGTACATATTAAAGTACTCCAGTACATATTAAAGTACTCCAGTACATATTAAAGTATTCCCGTACATATTGAATTATTCCCATACATATTAAAGTATTCCAGTACATATTAAAGTATTCCAGTACATATTAAAGTATTCCAGTACATATTAAAGTATTCCAGCACATATTAAAGTATTCCAGTACATATTAAAGTATTCCCGTACATATTGAATTATTCCCATACATATTAAAGTATTCCAGTACATATTAAAGTATTCCAGTACATATTAAAGTATTCCAGTACATATTCAAGTATTCCAGTACATATTGAAGTATTCCAGTACATATTAAAGTATTCCAGTACATATTAAAGTATTCCAGTACATATTAAAGTATTCCAGTACATATTGAAGTATTCCAGTACATATTAAAGTATTCCAGTACATATTGAAGTATTCCAGTACATATTAAAGTATTCCAGTACATATTGAAGTATTCCAGTACATATTGAAGTATTCCAGTACATATTGAAGTATTCCAGCACATATTGAAGTATTCCAGTACATATTGAAGTATTCCAGTACATATTGAAGTATTCCAGTACATATTGAAGTATTCCAGTACATATTAAAGTATTCCAGTACATATTAAAGTATTCCAGCAAATATTAAAGTATTTCAACTTTTGAATTTGAAAGAGAAGTTTCAATGAGTCTTTCAGGAGTGAAACACTGTCTTCTGCTGTTTACAGAGAAAAAGAAACAGAGATTGGAAGATGAGGGTGACCACTTGAGACGAAACAATCTTCAGGAGGAATACAACGACCTGCTCCCCAAGTCTGCACAGGAGGAGGAAGAAATGATTCGAATCGCCATGGAGATGAGTAAATTGGAGGACAAGAAGGAAGCAGACATGACCAGCGGACACACCTCTACCAAATTGAAGGCAGGGAAAAACAAAAATGGTGGTACTGTCCCAAATGGTATCCAGGACGCTGGAAATAGCAATCAATCCGGGAACTGTGCAAATGAGAGCTCCGTGAGAAGGGAGACAACTACTGTGCCAAATAACAACAAAGATCTCCATGATAATATACCTGTATTTAATTCCCCGGAATCTGTTGAAGGAAAGTCGGGAACTTGGTATGACAGTATAGGTTCCATGTTTTTACAGGATTCCGGAGAGACTGACTATACAAAGACTTACTACAAGGAAATAACCAATCCTGTCGGACAAGGGCTCTTCTCTCTTGGCATACCTCCAGAGAGTCCAAGTGTGCAGGAACCATCACGATTATCCTCCATAGACTCAGACACAGGATCAGCAGTGAGTGCTTCAGAGATTTTTGATAATTCTCAATTTTTTAGATCTAGCGCGACTCCCGACAAATGGAAAGATGTTCCGACAAACAGTACTAATTCACAACTTCATGAAAAGTCTCAGTGGCAACACGTACCGGAACATCCATCAAAGGATCTAAATACAGCTCAGAAATCCTTTGTGGCCAATCAAGGGTATCAGCAAGATTTATATCAGAATACATATGGATTTGATGTGAATCGATCATCTAAGTCAACATTTCCAAGAGACCGTTATGGTACCGACTATCCAACAGGATTATGTAGCGAGCCACGTAGCAAACAGCCAAATGATCCTTATGACCCGAATCGCCCCACCAAGCCAAGTCCTATCCAGCCACCTTTCACTGATCAAAGCTCAAAATGTCGTGAACAAAAGACGTCGACTGGCTATCCATTCCTTTTTCAAGGAGGATCTAGGGAGACAGTCCCGGATCCTTACAGTTCACACAGAGGGACCAAAATATTCCATGGAGGCCCCACCATGCAGGAACAAAAACAACAAAACGCAAATAATTTCATATACCAATCAGATTCAAAGACTGATCAGGAACATTTCAGTTTCTACAGAGACCCAACAGTTTCTTCCGGCAGATCAAAAGGATCAGGAAAAGCCGAGCCACCATTGGATATCTACGGCAGTTCTTTATACACCTCGAAATCTACCAAGGGGTCTATAGCCGACATGGACCCAATGAGTTTCTACAGAGACACAGTTATATACCAGAAGAACTCTAAAGAAGGATTCAGTCAAGAACATCTCAAAACTAGTGTGTACGGTTCAGACTTTATCCCTAAATCTGATACTCACAGTCAAAACAACACAACATGTCAAAATACTACAGCAACTTCTAGTAATGCTGATCAAACTAAGATGTACGACACCCACTTCAGAAACCCAAACAATTACACAGGCGACAAGACACAGGGCAATGGGTTGTTCGGGGCCTCTCAAGGGGTTAATCTAGGGTTACCAATCAACACCGAGCAGAGCAGACTTTTTGGAGGTGCTTACGGGTCCAACCTTAACAAACCGTCAGCATTTAATACAAACACAAGCCAAATGTATGGGAGGCCGCAGGTAAACCCTCACAGTGCCCCCACAGGTAGGATGAACAGTATGCCTTACAATGGCCAAGTTCACCCCACTGGTGGGTACCTATACGAGGACACCAGTAAGTTATACGGTAGCCAGATCAGACCACAGGTGAATCCCATAGGGAGGTCATACAGTGCACAAAGCAACCAGAACACAAGCTCTATACCGGGACACATGTACGGAAGTATGTACGGACAAAATGTCAACGGAAGAATACCCACTCGTGCTTCTAGTCAAAACAATACCCCAGCTTCTGCTGCACATCAGCAGTCTTACGGTAACCAGTACGGTTACCTTGACAACAACTCTGCCACTGTTGCTGGTGGCAACGTAAAACAAATACCTACAATTCCAAGACAGAATCCAATAGGATCAACTGTCAAACCAACTCGGCATATGGATGATATGGACGATATAGACGATGTAAATCTGAACTTCAGTGAAAGGTCAGAGTTCGGGGGTCAGAGTGGTATGAACTCTGACCTCTCCCAGGTACTGGGAAGTGGAAGTCTGTACATTCCAAAGGGGATACAGCAGGACATGTATAAGGGTGTGTATAGGAACAAGTGACTGTGATCTTGTACTTCAGACTGATTTTATTGTATGCTAAGGAAGGAAACGGGAAAGGGATATTAATGTAAGGTTATCACGGATGTATAAACTATATAATACCCATTTATTGCATGCAAATTCCACAGGAAAGACAAGCAGGTATTTTATGAATCCAAACTACAATGTATTTTGGCACGTTTCTTCGGAGTATATTTCAAGTATTCAGAAGTGTTTGTAAAAATAGCAGGCCTATATACATGTACAACTGGACCTAATTAGATTGTAATATGAACTCCATATGCTTACTCTTTAGATTTAAGTGTGTCTATAAGTCTACCAAGACTGAAGTGTCAAGTCTACTGGTCTACCTAGACTATAGTGTCAAGTCTATAGGTCTACCTAGACTATAGTGTCAAGTCTATAGGTCTACCTAGACTGTAGTGTCAAGTCTATAGGTCTACCTAGACTGTAGTGTCAAGTCTATAGGTCTACCTAGACTGTAGTGTCAAGTCTACTGGTCTACCTAGACTATAGTGTCAAGTCTATAGGTCTACCTAGACTGTAGTGTCAAGTCTATAGGTCTACCAAGACTGAAGTGTCAAGTCTACTGGTCTACCTAGACTATAATGTCAAGTTTATAGGTCTACCTAGACTGTAGTGTCAAGTCTATAAGTCTACCAAGACTGAAGTGTCAAGTCTACTGGTCTACCTAGACTATAGTGTCAAGTCTACAGGTCTACCTAGACTATAGTGTCAAGTCTACAGGTCTACCTAGACTATAGTATCAAGTCTACAGGTCTTACCGAGACTATAGTGTCAAGTCTACAGGTCTACCTAGACTATAGTGTCAAGTCTACAGGTCTACCTAGACTATAGTATCAAGTCTACAGGTCTTACCAAGACTATAGTGTCAAGTCTACAGGTCTACCTAGACTATAGTGTCAAACCTACGGGTCTTACCAAGACTATAGTGTCAAGTCTACAGGTCTTACCAAGACTATAGTGTCAAGTCTACAGGTCTTACCAAGACTATAGTGTCAAGTCTACAGGTCTACCTAGACTATAGTGTCAAGTCTACAGGTCTACCTAGACTGTAGTGTCAAGTCTGTAGGTCTACATAGACTGTAGTGTCAAGTCTATAGGTCTACCTAGACTATAGTGTCAAGTCTACTGGTCTACCTAGACTGTAGTGTCAAGTTTATAGGTCTACCTAGACTATAGTGTCAAGTCTACAGGTCTTACCAAGACTATAGTGTCAAGTCTATAGGTCTACCTAGACTGTAGTGTCAAGTTTATAGGTCTACCTAGACTATAGTGTCAAGTCTACAGGTCTTACCAAGACTATAGTGTCAAGTCTATAGGTCTACCTAGACTGTAGTGTCAAGTTTATAGGTCTACCTAGACTATAGTGTCAAGTCTACTGGTCTACCTAGACTATAGTGTCAAGTCTACAGGTCTACCTAGACTATAGTGTCAAGTCTACAGGTCTACCTAGACTATAGTGTCAAGTCTACAGGTCTACCTAGATTATAGTGTCAAGTCTATAGGTCTACCTAGACTATAGTGTCAAGTCTACAGGTCTTACCAATACTATAGTGTCAAGTCTACAGGTCTTACCAAGACTATAGTGTCAAGTCTACAGGTCTACCTAGACTATAGTGTCAAGTCTACAGGTCTACCTAGACTATAGTGTCAAGTCTACAGGTCTTACCAAGACTATAGTGTCAAGTCTACAGGTCTACCTAGACTATAGTGTCAAGTCTATAGGTCTACCTAGACTATAGTGTCAAGTCTACAGGTCTACCTAGACTATAGTGTCAAGTCTACAGGTCTACCTAGACTATAGTGTCAAGTCTACAGGTCTACCTAGACTGTAGTGTCAAGTCTATAGGTCTACCTAGACTATAGTGTCAAGTTTATAGGTCTACCTAGACTATAGTGTCAAGTCTATAGGTCTACCTAGACTATAGTGCTCCATCTATAGGCCCACCTAGACTATAGTGTCAATTCTACAGGTCTACCAAGACTATAGTGTCAAGTCTACAGGTCTACCTAGACTATAGTGTCAAGTCTACAGGTCTACATAGACAATAGTGTTCAGTCTATAGGCCTACCTAGACTATAGTGTCAAGTCTACAGGTCTTACCAAGACTATAGTGTCAAGTCTACAGGTCTTACCAAGACTATAGTGTCAAGTCTACAGGTCTACCTAGACTATAGTGTCAAGTCTACAGGTCTACCTAGACTATAGTGTCAAGTCTACAGGTCTTACCAAGACTATAGTGTCAAGTCTACAGGTCTTACCAAGACTATAGTGTCAAGTCTACAGGTCTACCAAGACTGTAGTGTCAAGTCTATAGGCCTACCTAGACTATAGTGTCAAGTCTACAGGTCTACCTAGACTATAGTGTCAAGTCTACAGGTCTTACCAAGACTATAGTGTCAAGTCTACAGGTCTTACCAAGACTATAGTGTCAAGTCTACAGGTCTACCTAGACTATAGTGTCAAGTCTATAGGTCTAACTAGACTGTAGTGTCAAGTCTATAGGCCTACCTAGACTATAGTGTCAAGTCTACAGGTCTACCTAGACTGTAGTGTCAAGTCTACAGGTCTACCTAGACTATAGTGTCAAGTCTACAGGTCTACCTAGACTATAGTGTCAAGTCTACAGGTCTACCTAGACTATAGTGTCAAGTCTACAGGTCTACCTAGACTGTAGTGTCAAGTTTATAGGTCTACCTAGACTGTAGTGTCAAGTCTACAGGTCTACCTAGACTGTAGTGTCAAGTTTATAGGTCTACCTAGACTATAGTGTCAAGTCTACAGGTCTACCTAGACTGTAGTGTCAAGTCTATAGGTCTACCTAGACTATAGTGTCAAGTCTACAGGTCTACCTAGACTATAGTGTCAAGTCTACAGGTCTACCTAGACTATAGTGTCAAGTCTACAGGTCTTACCAAGACTATAGTGTCAAGTCTACAGGTCTACCTAGACTATAGTGTCAAGTCTTCAGGTCTTACCAAGACTATAGTGTCAAGTCTACAGGTCTACCTAGACTATAGTGTCAAGTCTATAGGCCTACCTAGACTATAGTGTCAAGTCTACAGGTCTTACCAAGACTATAGTGTCAAGTCTACAGGTCTACCTAGACTATAGTGTCAAGTCTATAGGTCTAACTAGACTGTAGTGTCAAGTCTATAGGCCTACCTAGACTGTAGTGTCAATTCTATAGGTCTACCTAGACTGTAGTGTCAAGTCTACAGGTCTACCTAGACTGTGGTGTCAAGTCTATAGGTCTACCTAGACTGTAGTGTCAAGTCTATAGGCCTACCTAGACTGTAGTGTCAAGTCTGTAGGCCTACCTAGACTGTAGTTTCAAGTCTACAGGTCTACCTAGACTGTAGTGTCAAGTCTATAGGCCTACCTACACTATAGTGTCAAGTCTACAGGTCTACCTAGACTGTAGTGTCAAGTCTATAGGCCTACCTACACTCTAGTGTCAAGTCTACAGGCCTACCTAGACTGTAGTGTCAAGTCTATAGGCCTACCTAGACTATAGTGTCAAGTCTATAGGTCTACCTAGACTATAGTATTCAGTCTATGGGCCTACTAGAACCTGGCCTGTAGTGTGCAGCCTATAGGCCTACTAGAACCTGGCCTGTACTGTTCAGCCTATAGGCCTACTAGTACCTGGCCTGTAGTGTTCAGACTATAGACCTACTAGAACCTAGCCTGTAGTGTTCAGCCTATAGGTCTACTAGTACCTGGCCTGTAGTGTTCAGACTATAGACCTACTAGAACCTAGCCTGTAGTGTTCAGCCTATAGGCCTACTAGTACCTGGCCTGTAGTGTTCAGCCTATAGGCCTACTAGAACCTGGCCTGTAGTGTTCAGACTATAGGCCTACTAGAACCAGGCCTGTAGTGTTCAGACTATAGGCCTACTAGAACCAGGCCTGTAGTGTTCAGACTATAGGCCTACTAGAACCAGGCCTGTAGTGTTCAGACTATAGGCCTACTAGAACCAGGCCTTTAGTGTTCAGACTATAGGCCTACTAGAACCTGGCCTGTAGTGTTCAGCCTATAGACCTACTAGAACCTGGCCTGTAGTGTTTGGCCTACCTAGACCTACTAGAACAAGGCCTGTAGTGTTCAGACTATAGACCTACTAGAACCTGGCCTGTAGTGTTTGGCCTACCTAGACCTACTAGAACCAGGCCTGTAGTGTTCAGACTATAGACCTACTAGAACCAGGCCTGTAGTGTTCAGACTATAGACCTACTAGAACCAGGCCTGTAGTGTTCAGACTATAGGCCTACTAGAACCAGGCCTGTAGTGTTCAGACTATAGGCCTACTAGAACCTGGCCTGTAGTGTTTGGCCTATAGGCCTACTAGAACCTGGCCTGTAGTGTTCAGCCTATAGGCCTACTAGAACCTGGCCTGTAGTGTTTGGCCTACCTAGACCTACTAGAACAAGGCCTGTAGTGTTCAGACTATAGACCTACTAGAACCTGGCCTGTAGTGTTTGGCCTATAGGCCTACTAGAACCTGGCCTGTAGTGTTCAGCCTATAGGCCTACTAGAACCTGGCCTGTAGTGTTTGGCCTACCTAGACCTACTAGAACAAGGCCTGTAGTGTTCAGACTATAGACCTACTAGAACCTGGCCTGTAGTGTTTGGCCTACCTAGACCTACTAGAACCTGGCCTGTAGTGTTCAGCCTATAGGCCTACTGTAACCTGGCCTGTACTGTTCAGCCTATAGGCCTACTAGAACCTAGCCTGTAGTGTTCAGCCTATAGGCCTACTAGTACCTGGCCTGTAGTGTTCAGACTATAGACCTACTAGAACCAGGCCTGTACTGTTCAGCCTATAGGCCTACTAGAACCTAGCCTGTAGTGTTAAGCCTATAGGCCTACTAGAACCTGGCCTTTAGTGTTCAGCCTATAGGCCTACTAGAACCTGGCCTGTAGTGTTCAGCCTATAGGCCTACTAGAACCTGGCCTGTAGTGTTCAGCCTATAGGCCTACTGTAACCTGGCCTGTAGTGTTCAGCCTATAGGCCTACTAGAACCTGGCCTGTAGTGTTCAGCCTATAGACCTACTAGAACCAGGCCTTTAGTGTTCAGCCTATAGGCCTACTGTAACCTGGCCTGTAGCGTTCAGCCTATAGGCCTACTAGAACCTGGCCTGTAGTGTTCAGTCTATAGGCTTACTTGTACCTGGCCTGTAGTGTTCAGTCTATAGGCCTACTTGTACCTGGCCTGTATTGTTACATGCAGAACTACCTGTAGCCTGCTTGCAGATGTAAGTGTATAATAAAGTTTAAGGAAGTTGTACAAGTTAAACAAATATTCTATGTCGAGGTCAGCATTATGTTGAGGTCAACACTTCAGCATTCGACAATTATGTAACAGATTCTTGAAAAATGATCAATAGTATCTTATTAAGATGAAATGACATTCTTAATAAAATGTCCAAGTCTCCAAGACAAATATATTATTGGTTAATTTATGATACTGGTTGATTTACTGCTATAACAGACATGTTGTAAGTATTCCATGTCACTTGATACCATGTGGTTTACACAATAAAACATCTCTTCATCAAATCCAGTTCTCTTGTTACGAATGTTTGCAGAAAATATAACACTTCATGTGCATATATATGATATAAGTATCCTACCCATATATATATGATAGAAATATCCTACCCATATATATGATAGAAATATCCTACCCATATATATATGATAGAAATATCCTACCCATATATATGATAGAAATATCCTACCCATATATATATGATAGAAATATCCTACCCATATATATGATAGAAATATCCTACCCATATATATATGATAGAAATATCCTACCCATATATATGATAGAAATATCCTACCCATATATATATGATAAAGAAAACCTACCCATATATATATGATAGAAATATCCTACCCATATATATGATAGAAATATCCTACCCATATATATATGATAGAAATATTCTACCCATATATATGATAGAAATATCCTACCCATATATATGATAGAAATATCCTACCCATATATATATGATAGAAATATCCTACCCATATATATGATAGAAATATCCTACCTATATATATATGATAAAGATATCCTACCCATATATATATATGATAAAGATATCCTACCCATATATATGATAGAAATATCCTACCCATATATATATGATAGAAATATTCTACCCATATATATGATAGAAATATCCTACCTATATATATATGATAGAAATATCCTACCCATATATATATGATAAAGATATCCTACCCATATATATATGATAAAGATATCCTACCCATATATATGATAGAAATATCCTACCCATATATATGATAGAAATATCCTACCCATATAAATATGATGAAAATATCCTACCCATATATATGATAGAAATATCCTACCCATATATATGATAGAAATATCCTACCCAGATATATGATAGAAATATCCTACCCATATATATGATAGAAATATCCTACCCATATATATATGATAAAAATATCCTACCCAGATATATGATAGAAATATCCTACCCATATATATATGATAAAAATATCCTACCCATATATATGATAGAAATATCCTACCCATATATATATGATAGAAATATCCTACCCATATATATGATAGAAATATCCTACCCATATATATATGATAAAAATATCCTACCCATATATATGATAGAAATATCCTAACCATATATATGATAGAAATATCCTACACATATATTTATGATAGAAATATCCTACTCATATATTTGATAGAAATATCCTATCCATATTATATGGTAGAAATATCCTACCCATATATATTACAGAAATATCCTACCCATATATATGATAGAAATATCCTATCCATATTATATGATAGAAATATCCTACCCATATATATGATAGAAATATCCTATCCATATTATGACAGAAATATCCTACCCATATATATGATAGAAATATCCTATCCATATTATATGGTAGAAATATCCTACCCATATATTTGATAGAAATATCCTATCCATGTTATATGGTAGAAATATCCTACCCATATATATATGACAGAAATATCATACCCATATATATATGACAGAAATATCCTTCATATTATATGATAGAAATATCCTACCCATATATGTATGATAGAAATATCCTACCCATATATATATATGATAGAAATTTCCTACCCATATATATATGATAAAAATATCCTACCCATATATATATGATAGAAATATCCTACCCATATATATGATAGAAATATCCTACCCATATATATATGATAGAAATATCCTACCCATATATATATGATAGAAATATCCTACCCATATATATGATAGAAATATCCTACCCATATATATATGATAAAGATATCCTACCCATATATATATGATAGAAATATCCTACCCATATATATATGATAGAAATATCCTACCCATATATATATGATAGAAATATCCTACCCATATATATATGATAGAAATATCCTACCCATATATATATGATAGAAATATCCTACCCATATATATATGATAGAAATATCCTACCCATATATATATGAAAGAAATATCCTTCATATTATGACAGAAATATCCTACCCATATATATATGATAGAAATATCCTACCCATATATATGATAGAAATATCCTACCCATATATATATGATAAAAATATCCTACCCATATATATATGATAGAAATATCCTACCCATATATATGATGGAAATATCCTACCCATATATATGATAGAAATATCCTAACCATATATATGATAGAAATATCCTACCCATATATATATGATAAAAATATCCTACCCATATATATGATAAAAATATCCTACCCATATATATGATAGAAATATCCTAACCATATATATGATAAAGATATCCTACCCATTTATATATGATAGAAATATCCTACCCATATATATATGATAGAAATATCCTACCCATATATATATGATAGAAATATCCTACCCATATATATATGATAGAAATATCCTACCCATATATATATGATAGAAATATCCTACCCATATATATATGATAGAAATATCCTACCCATATATATATGATAGAAATATCCTACCCATATATATATGAAAGAAATATCCTTCATATTATGACAGAAATATCCTACCCATATATATATGATAGAAATATCCTACCCATATATATGATAGAAATATCCTACCCATATATATATGATAAAAATATCCTACCCATATATATATGATAGAAATATCCTACCCATATATATGATGGAAATATCCTACCCATATATATGATAGAAATATCCTAACCATATATATGATAGAAATATCCTACCCATATATATATGATAAAAATATCCTACCCATATATATGATAAAAATATCCTACCCATATATATGATAGAAATATCCTAACCATATATATGATAAAGATATCCTACCCATTTATATATGATAGAAATATCCTACCCATATATGTATGATAGAAATATCCTACCCATATATATATGATAGAAATATCCTACCCATATATATATGATAGAAATATCCTACCCATATATATGATGGAAATATCCTACCCATATATATGATAGAAATATCCTAACCATATATATGATAGAAATATCCTACCCATATATATATGATAAAAATATCCTACCCATATATATGATAAAAATATCCTACCCATATATATGATAGAAATATCCTAACCATATATATGATAAAGATATCCTACCCATTTATATATGATAGAAATATCCTACCCATATATGTATGATAGAAATATTCTACCCATATATATATATGATAGAAATAAACTACCCATATATATGATAGAAATATCCTACCCATGTATATGATAGAAATATCCTACCCATATATATGATAGAAATATCCTACCCATATATATATGATAGAAATATCCTTCCCATATATATATGATAGAAATATCCTACCCATATATATATGATAGAAATATCCTACATATTTTGACAGCAATATCCTACCCATATATATGATAGAAATATCCTACCCATATATATGATAGAAATACCCTACCCATATATATATGACAGAAATATCCTACATATTATAACAGAAATATCCTACCCATATATATGATAGAAATATCCTACCCATACAATGATAGAAATATCCTACCCATATATATGATAGAAATATCCTACCCAGATATATGATAGAAATATCCTACCCATATATATATGACAGAAATATCCTACCCATATATATATGATAGAAATACCCTACCCATATATATATGACAGAAATATCCTACATATTATGACAGAAATATCCTACCCATATGTATATGACAGAAATATCCTACCCATATATATATGATAGAAATACCCTACCCATATATATATATGACAGAAATATCCTACATATTATAACAGAAATATCCTACCCATATATATATGATAGAAATATCCTACCCATATATATGATAGAAATATCCTACCCATATATATGATAGAAATACCATACCCATATATATGATAGAAATATCCTACCCATATATATGACAGAAATAACCTACCCATATATATATGACAGAAATATCCTACCCATATATATATGATAGAAATATCCTACCCATATATATATGACAGAAATATCCTACATATTATGACAGAAATATCCTACCCATATATATATGACAGAAATATCATACCCATATATATGACAGAAATATCCTTCATATTATATGATAGAAATATCCTACCCATATATGTATGATAGAAATATCCTACCCATATATATATATGATAGAAATTTCCTACCCATATATATATGATAAAAATATCCTACCCATATATATATGATAGAAATATCCTACCCATATATATGATAGAAATATCCTACCCATATATATATGATAGAAATATCCTACCCATATATATGACAGAAATATCCTACCCATATATGTGATAGAAATATCCTACCCATATATATGATAGAAATTTCCTACCCATATATATATGATAAAAATATCCTACCCATATATATATGATAGAAATATCCTACCCATATATATGATAGAAATATCCTACCCATATATATATGATAGAAATATCCTACCCATATATATGATAGAAATATCCTACCCATATATATGATAGAAATATCCTACCCATATATATGATAGAAATACCCTACCAATATATATATGATAAAAATATCCTACCCATATATATATGATAGAAATATCCTACCCATATATATGACAGAAATATCCTACCCATATATATATGATAGAAATATCCTACCCATATATATGATAGAAATATCCTACCCATATATATGATAGAAATATCCTACCCATATATATATGATAGAAATATCCTACCCATATATATGATAGAAATATCCTACCCATATATATGATAGAAATATCCTACCCATATATATGATAGAAATATCCTACCCATATATATGATAGAAATATCCTACCCATATATATATGACAGAAATATCCTACCCATATATATATGATAGAAATATCCTACCCATATATATATGATAGAAATATCCTACCCATATATATATGATAGAAATATCCTACCTATATATATACGGTAGAAAGATTCTACCCATATAAATATGATAGAAATACCCTACACATATATATGATAGAAATACCCTACACATATATATGATAGAAATATCCTACCCATATATTTATGATAGAAATATCCTACTCATATATTTGATTGAAATATCCTACCCATATATATATGATAGAAATATCCTACCCATATATATATGATAGAAATATCCTACCCATATATATGATAGAAATATCCTACCCATATATATATATGATAGAAATATCCTACCCATATATATGATAGAAATATCCTACCCATATATATATATGATAGAAATATCCTACCCATATATATGATAGAAATATCCTACCCATATATATATGATAGAAATATCCTACCTATATATAAACGGTAGAAAGATTCTACCCATATAAATATGATAGAAATACCCTACACATATATATGATAGAAATATCCTACCCATATATTTATGATAGAAATATCCTACTCATATATTTGATAGAAATATCCTACCCATATATATATGATAGAAATATCCTACCCATATATATATGATAGAAATATCCTACCCATATATATAATAGAAATATCCTATCCATATTATATGGTAGAAATATCCTACCCATATATATGATAGAAATATCCTACCCATATATATGATAGAAATACCATACCCATATATATGATAGAAATATCCTACCCATATATATGACAGAAATAACCTACCCATATATATATGACAGAAATATCCTACCCATATATATATGATAGAAATATCCTACCCATATATATATGACAGAAATATCCTACATATTATGACAGAAATATCCTACCCATATATATATGACAGAAATATCATACCCATATATATGACAGAAATATCCTTCATATTATATGATAGAAATATCCTACCCATATATGTATGATAGAAATATCCTACCCATATATATATATGATAGAAATTTCCTACCCATATATATATGATAAAAATATCCTACCCATATATATATGATAGAAATATCCTACCCATATATATGATAGAAATATCCTACCCATATATATATGATAGAAATATCCTACCCATATATATGACAGAAATATCCTACCCATATATGTGATAGAAATATCCTACCCATATATATGATAGAAATTTCCTACCCATATATATATGATAAAAATATCCTACCCATATATATATGATAGAAATATCCTACCCATATATATGATAGAAATATCCTACCCATATATATATGATAGAAATATCCTACCCATATATATGATAGAAATATCCTACCCATATATATGATAGAAATATCCTACCCATATATATGATAGAAATACCCTACCAATATATATATGATAAAAATATCCTACCCATATATATATGATAGAAATATCCTACCCATATATATGACAGAAATATCCTACCCATATATATATGATAGAAATATCCTACCCATATATATGATAGAAATATCCTACCCATATATATGATAGAAATATCCTACCCATATATATATGATAGAAATATCCTACCCATATATATGATAGAAATATCCTACCCATATATATGATAGAAATATCCTACCCATATATATGATAGAAATATCCTACCCATATATATGATAGAAATATCCTACCCATATATATATGACAGAAATATCCTACCCATATATATATGATAGAAATATCCTACCCATATATATATGATAGAAATATCCTACCCATATATATATGATAGAAATATCCTACCTATATATATACGGTAGAAAGATTCTACCCATATAAATATGATAGAAATACCCTACACATATATATGATAGAAATACCCTACACATATATATGATAGAAATATCCTACCCATATATTTATGATAGAAATATCCTACTCATATATTTGATTGAAATATCCTACCCATATATATATGATAGAAATATCCTACCCATATATATATGATAGAAATATCCTACCCATATATATGATAGAAATATCCTACCCATATATATGATAGAAATATCCTACCCATATATATATGATAGAAATATCCTACCTATATATAAACGGTAGAAAGATTCTACCCATATAAATATGATAGAAATACCCTACACATATATATGATAGAAATATCCTACCCATATATTTATGATAGAAATATCCTACTCATATATTTGATAGAAATATCCTACCCATATATATATGATAGAAATATCCTACCCATATATATATGATAGAAATATCCTACCCATATATATAATAGAAATATCCTATCCATATTATATGGTAGAAATATCCTACCCATATATATTACAGAAATATCCTACCCATATATATGATAGAAATATCCTACCCATATATATTACAGAAATATCCTACCCATATATATGATAGAAATATCCTACCCATATATATGATAGAAATATCCTACCCATATATATATGATAGAAATATCCTACCCATATATATGATACAAATATCCTACCCATATATATGATAGAAATATCCTACCCAGATATATGATAGAAATATCCTACCCATATATATATGATAAAAATATCCTACCCATATATATGATAGAAATATCCTACCCATATATATGATAGAAATATCCTAACCATATATATGATAGAAATATCCTACCCATATATATATGATAAAAATATCCTACCCATATATATATGATAAAGATATCCTACCCATATATATGATAGAAATATCCTACCCATATATATGATAGAAATATCCTACCCATATAAATATGATGAAAATATCCTACCCATATATATGATAGAAATATCCTACCCATATATATGATAGAAATATCCTACCCAGATATATGATAGAAATATCCTACCCATATATATATGATAGAAATATCCTACCCATATATTTATAATAGAAATATCCTATCCATATTATATGGTAGAAATATCCTACCCATATATATTACAGAAATATCCTACCCATATATATGATAGAAATATCCTACCCATATATATTACAGAAATATCCTACCCATATATTTATAATAGAAATATCCTATCCATATTATATGGTAGAAATATCCTACCCATATATATTACAGAAATATCCTACCCATATATATGATAGAAATATCCTACCCATATATATTACAGAAATATCCTACCCATATATATGATAGAAATATCCTACCCATATATATGATAGAAATATCCTACCCATATATATGATAGAAATATCCTACCCATATATATATGATAGAAATATCCTACCCATATATATATGATAGAAATATCCTACCCATATATATATGACAGAAATATCCTACCCATATATATGATAGAAATATCCTACCCATATATATGATAGAAATATCCTACCCATATATATATGATAGAAATATCCTACCCATATATATGATAGAAATATCCTACCCATATATATGATAGAAATATCCTACCCATATATATATGACAGAAATATCCTACCCATATATATGATAGAAATATCCTACCCATATATTTATAATAGAAATATCCTATCCATATTATATGGTAGAAATATCCTACCCATATATATGATAGAAATATCCTACCCATATATTTATAATAGAAATATCCTATCCATATTATATGGTAGAAATACCCTACACATATATATGATAGAAATATCCTACCCATATATTTATAATAGAAATATCCTATCCATATTATATGGTAGAAATATCCTACCCATATATATTACAGAAATATCCTACCCATATATATGATAGAAATATCCTACCCATATATATTACAGAAATATCCTACCCATATATATGATAGAAATATCCTTCCCAAATATATATGATAGATATATCCTACCCATATATATGATAGAAATATCCTACCCATATATATGATAGAAATATCCTACCCATATATATGATAGAAATATCCTTCCCAAATATATATGATAGAAATATCCTACCCATATATATGATAGAAATATCCTACCCATATATATGATAGAAATAACCTACCCATATATGTATATGATAGAAATATCCTACCCATATATATATGATAGAAATATCCTACCCATATATCCTACATATTATGATAGAAATATCCTACCCATATATATATGATAGAAATATCCCACCCATATATATAATAGAAATATCCTACCCAGATATATGATAGAAATATCCTACCCATATATATGATAGAAATATCCTACCCAGATATATGATAGAAATATCCTACCCATATATATGATAGAAATATCCTACCCATATATATGATAGAAATATCCTACCCATATATATGATAGAAATATCCTACCCATCTATATTATAGAAATATCCTACCCATCTATATGATAGAAATATCCTACCCATATATATGACAGAAATATCCTACCCATATATGTGATAGAAATATCCTACCCATATATATGATAGAAATTTCCTACCCATATATATATGATAGAAATACCCTACCCATATATATATGACAGAAATATCCTACATATTATGACAGAAATATCCTACCCATATGTATATGACAGAAATATCCTACCCATATATATATGATAGAAATACCCTACCCATATATATATATGACAGAAATATCCTACATATTATAACAGAAATATCCTACCCATATATATATGATAGAAATATCCTACCCATATATATGATAGAAATATCCTACCCATATATATGATAGAAATACCATACCCATATATATGATAGAAATATCCTACCCATATATATGACAGAAATAACCTACCCATATATATATGACAGAAATATCCTACCCATATATATATGATAGAAATATCCTACCCATATATATATGACAGAAATATCCTACATATTATGACAGAAATATCCTACCCATATATATATGACAGAAATATCATACCCATATATATGACAGAAATATCCTTCATATTATATGATAGAAATATCCTACCCATATATGTATGATAGAAATATCCTACCCATATATATATATGATAGAAATTTCCTACCCATATATATATGATAAAAATATCCTACCCATATATATATGATAGAAATATCCTACCCATATATATGATAGAAATATCCTACCCATATATATATGATAGAAATATCCTACCCATATATATGACAGAAATATCCTACCCATATATGTGATAGAAATATCCTACCCATATATATGATAGAAATTTCCTACCCATATATATATGATAAAAATATCCTACCCATATATATATGATAGAAATATCCTACCCATATATATGATAGAAATATCCTACCCATATATATATGATAGAAATATCCTACCCATATATATGATAGAAATATCCTACCCATATATATGATAGAAATATCCTACCCATATATATGATAGAAATACCCTACCAATATATATATGATAAAAATATCCTACCCATATATATATGATAGAAATATCCTACCCATATATATGACAGAAATATCCTACCCATATATATATGATAGAAATATCCTACCCATATATATGATAGAAATATCCTACCCATATATATGATAGAAATATCCTACCCATATATATATGATAGAAATATCCTACCCATATATATGATAGAAATATCCTACCCATATATATGATAGAAATATCCTACCCATATATATGATAGAAATATCCTACCCATATATATGATAGAAATATCCTACCCATATATATATGACAGAAATATCCTACCCATATATATATGATAGAAATATCCTACCCATATATATATGATAGAAATATCCTACCCATATATATATGATAGAAATATCCTACCTATATATATACGGTAGAAAGATTCTACCCATATAAATATGATAGAAATACCCTACACATATATATGATAGAAATACCCTACACATATATATGATAGAAATATCCTACCCATATATTTATGATAGAAATATCCTACTCATATATTTGATTGAAATATCCTACCCATATATATATGATAGAAATATCCTACCCATATATATATGATAGAAATATCCTACCCATATATATGATAGAAATATCCTACCCATATATATGATAGAAATATCCTACCCATATATATATGATAGAAATATCCTACCTATATATAAACGGTAGAAAGATTCTACCCATATAAATATGATAGAAATACCCTACACATATATATGATAGAAATATCCTACCCATATATTTATGATAGAAATATCCTACTCATATATTTGATAGAAATATCCTACCCATATATATATGATAGAAATATCCTACCCATATATATATGATAGAAATATCCTACCCATATATATAATAGAAATATCCTATCCATATTATATGGTAGAAATATCCTACCCATATATATGATAGAAATATCCTACCCATATATATGATAGAAATACCATACCCATATATATGATAGAAATATCCTACCCATATATATGACAGAAATAACCTACCCATATATATATGACAGAAATATCCTACCCATATATATATGATAGAAATATCCTACCCATATATATATGACAGAAATATCCTACATATTATGACAGAAATATCCTACCCATATATATATGACAGAAATATCATACCCATATATATGACAGAAATATCCTTCATATTATATGATAGAAATATCCTACCCATATATGTATGATAGAAATATCCTACCCATATATATATATGATAGAAATTTCCTACCCATATATATATGATAAAAATATCCTACCCATATATATATGATAAAAATATCCTACCCATATATATATGATAGAAATATCCTACCCATATATATGATAGAAATATCCTACCCATATATATATGATAGAAATATCCTACCCATATATATGACAGAAATATCCTACCCATATATGTGATAGAAATATCCTACCCATATATATGATAGAAATTTCCTACCCATATATATATGATAAAAATATCCTACCCATATATATATGATAGAAATATCCTACCCATATATATGATAGAAATATCCTACCCATATATATATGATAGAAATATCCTACCCATATATATGATAGAAATATCCTACCCATATATATGATAGAAATATCCTACCCATATATATGATAGAAATACCCTACCAATATATATATGATAAAAATATCCTACCCATATATATATGATAGAAATATCCTACCCATATATATGACAGAAATATCCTACCCATATATATATGATAGAAATATCCTACCCATATATATGATAGAAATATCCTACCCATATATATGATAGAAATATCCTACCCATATATATATGATAGAAATATCCTACCCATATATATGATAGAAATATCCTACCCATATATATGATAGAAATATCCTACCCATATATATGATAGAAATATCCTACCCATATATATGATAGAAATATCCTACCCATATATATATGACAGAAATATCCTACCCATATATATATGATAGAAATATCCTACCCATATATATATGATAGAAATATCCTACCCATATATATATGATAGAAATATCCTACCTATATATATACGGTAGAAAGATTCTACCCATATAAATATGATAGAAATACCCTACACATATATATGATAGAAATACCCTACACATATATATGATAGAAATATCCTACCCATATATTTATGATAGAAATATCCTACTCATATATTTGATTGAAATATCCTACCCATATATATATGATAGAAATATCCTACCCATATATATATGATAGAAATATCCTACCCATATATATGATAGAAATATCCTACCCATATATATGATAGAAATATCCTACCCATATATATATGATAGAAATATCCTACCTATATATAAACGGTAGAAAGATTCTACCCATATAAATATGATAGAAATACCCTACACATATATATGATAGAAATATCCTACCCATATATTTATGATAGAAATATCCTACTCATATATTTGATAGAAATATCCTACCCATATATATATGATAGAAATATCCTACCCATATATATATGATAGAAATATCCTACCCATATATATAATAGAAATATCCTATCCATATTATATGGTAGAAATATCCTACCCATATATATTACAGAAATATCCTACCCATATATATGATAGAAATATCCTACCCATATATATTACAGAAATATCCTACCCATATATATGATAGAAATATCCTACCCATATATATGATAGAAATATCCTACCCATATATATATGATAGAAATATCCTACCCATATATATGATACAAATATCCTACCCATATATATGATAGAAATATCCTACCCAGATATATGATAGAAATATCCTACCCATATATATATGATAAAAATATCCTACCCATATATATGATAGAAATATCCTACCCATATATATGATAGAAATATCCTAACCATATATATGATAGAAATATCCTACCCATATATATATGATAAAAATATCCTACCCATATATATATGATAAAGATATCCTACCCATATATATGATAGAAATATCCTACCCATATATATGATAGAAATATCCTACCCATATAAATATGATGAAAATATCCTACCCATATATATGATAGAAATATCCTACCCATATATATGATAGAAATATCCTACCCAGATATATGATAGAAATATCCTACCCATATATATATGATAGAAATATCCTACCCATATATTTATAATAGAAATATCCTATCCATATTATATGGTAGAAATATCCTACCCATATATATTACAGAAATATCCTACCCATATATATGATAGAAATATCCTACCCATATATATTACAGAAATATCCTACCCATATATTTATAATAGAAATATCCTATCCATATTATATGGTAGAAATATCCTACCCATATATATTACAGAAATATCCTACCCATATATATGATAGAAATATCCTACCCATATATATTACAGAAATATCCTACCCATATATATGATAGAAATATCCTACCCATATATATGATAGAAATATCCTACCCATATATATGATAGAAATATCCTACCCATATATATATGATAGAAATATCCTACCCATATATATATGATAGAAATATCCTACCCATATATATATGACAGAAATATCCTACCCATATATATGATAGAAATATCCTACCCATATATATGATAGAAATATCCTACCCATATATATATGATAGAAATATCCTACCCATATATATGATAGAAATATCCTACCCATATATATGATAGAAATATCCTACCCATATATATATGACAGAAATATCCTACCCATATATATGATAGAAATATCCTACCCATATATTTATAATAGAAATATCCTATCCATATTATATGGTAGAAATATCCTACCCATATATATGATAGAAATATCCTACCCATATATTTATAATAGAAATATCCTATCCATATTATATGGTAGAAATACCCTACACATATATATGATAGAAATATCCTACCCATATATTTATAATAGAAATATCCTATCCATATTATATGGTAGAAATATCCTACCCATATATATTACAGAAATATCCTACCCATATATATGATAGAAATATCCTACCCATATATATTACAGAAATATCCTACCCATATATATGATAGAAATATCCTACCCATATATATTACAGAAATTTCCTACCCATATATATATGATAAAAATATCCTACCCATATATATATGATAGAAATATCCTACCCATATATATGATAGAAATATCCTACCCATATATATGATAGAAATATCCTTCCCAAATATATATGATAGAAATATCCTACCCATATATATGATAGAAATATCCTACCCATATATATGATAGAAATAACCTACCCATATATGTATATGATAGAAATATCCTACCCATATATATATGATAGAAATATCCTACCCATATATCCTACATATTATGATAGAAATATCCTACCCATATATATATGATAGAAATATCCCACCCATATATATAATAGAAATATCCTACCCAGATATATGATAGAAATATCCTACCCATATATATGATAGAAATATCCTACCCAGATATATGATAGAAATATCCTACCCATATATATGATAGAAATATCCTACCCATATATATGATAGAAATATCCTACCCATATATATGATAGAAATATCCTACCCATCTATATTATAGAAATATCCTACCCATCTATATGATAGAAATATCCTACCCATATATATGATAGAAATATCCTACCCATATATATGATAGAAATATCTTACCCATCTATATGATAGAAATATCCTACCCATATATATATATGATAGAAATATCCTACCCATATATATGATAGAAATATCCTACCCAGATATATGATAGAAATATCCTACCCATATATATGATAGAAATATCCTACCTACAATGTATATATATATGATAGAAATATCCTACCCATATATATGATAGAAATATCCTACCTATATATATATGATAGAAATATCCTACCCAGATATATGATAGAAATATCCTACCCATATATATGATAGAAATATCCTACCTATATATATATATGATAGAAATATCCTACCTATATATATGATTGAAATATCCTACCTATATATATTAATGATAGAAATATCCTACCTATATATATGATAGAAATATCCTACCTATATATATATATGATAGAAATATCCTACCCATATATATGATAGAAATATCCTACCCATATATATTACAGAAATATCCTATCCATATATATATATGATAGAAATATCCTACCTATATATATATGATAGAAATATCCTACCTATATATATGATAGAAATATCCTACCTATATATATATGATAGAAATATCCTACCCATATATATGATAGAAATATCCTACCCATATATATGATAGAAATATCCTACCCATATATATATGACAGAAATATCCTACCCATATATATATGATAGAAATATCCTACCTATATATATATGATAGAAATATCCTACCCATATATATGATAGAAATATCCTACCCATATATATGATAGAAATATCCTACCCATATATATGATAGAAATATCCTACCTATATATATATATGATAGAAATATCCTACCCATATATATGATAGAAATATCCTACCTATATATATATATGATAGAAATATCCTACCCATATATATGATAAAAATATCCTACATATTATGACAGAAATATTCTTACAAAGGGCACAGACATGGGATGAAGTAAGATTTTCCAGGCTATAACTTGAAAACCATTCAACAGGCCCCGGTTTCATCAACGTTCCTTAACTTAAGGAAATTCCTTAACTTAAAAATCTCCATAGAAAAGCATTACAGAATTTAAGGGGAAAATCCTTAGTTAAGGAATTTCCTTTAGTTCTGTAATGCTTTCCTATGGAGATTTTTAAGTTAAGGAACTTTCCTGAAGTTCTGTAATGCTTTCCTATGGAGATTTTTAAGTTAAGGAACGTTGATGAAACCGGGGCCTGGAGATCTTGACATAAAATTTAACACATACTAAGCTAGTGCCCTAGGTGTGCCTTTTGCTATTGGCAAGGGTACTTGTTTTAAAGAAGAATTTTCAAATTTCATAGAATTGAAAATATAAATACATGCAAGAGGAAAAAGGGAAAATATTTTAGATCAATGTTCCATAAAAATGCCCCCTCAATGGTCATAAAGGCTAGCTATAGCCTTATAACCAATGAGGGGGCATTTTATCGAACATTGATCTAAACCCCCCGAAAGTGTAAAATTACTCTAAACACCCTAGTTTAGGTCCAAAACCAGTTGGAACAAATTCTCAGGTCCCTGTGGTCTTGATAGGGTAAAGTTATATTAGTTCCCATTGGAATGCCAACAGTCGGGTGGAAAATCGTTCCTCCGAACTCAAAGATATGGTCAACCAGGAATTCAATCATTCGTACTATATCATCCTTAGTATATTTCATCCTAGCTTCTGTTGTGTTTTTCACGAAGTATGCTCCAAGATAGCTCACATCGTCGTCCACCTTTCCTTGAAAAGAAAGCTCTCATAATGAGAGACCGAAGACGTTCTTTCTGTTTGGTATGGTAGTGTCGAAAAATCAAATGTTTTGATAGACGAAACATTTTTGAGAAGGTGGCGCTCAAGACGATCAGAAGATCTTTTAAAATTTTCAAAATCAACATCCCGTTAATGCCACTTCTGGAGTATACAGTGTCACAATTAGACGGAAGCCCTGATTTGACGGTACTAAGAATGGAGGCCTAGTAAGAAGATAATGGCTTGGGAGCAATGAGAAGAGCCAGCGATAAAACGTTGCTTATAAGGATCCTTGTGTGGTTTAGGTATCCAATATAGCCGAGGTAGGTCAGCGTCTTTATCATTAACGGGTATTCTGAATGATTTTAATAATAGATGTATGGTTAGAAAGTATTTAATTCTTCGAAAACAGCTAAATGCGTAAGTAGGGTTACCTTGGTTATCAAGCAGGCCAAGTTCTTTTTGCAAACAATGAATGAATAGTGTTTGCAAACCAGGATCATGTTATTAGATGTCTTGTCTGCAGACACAACCACATACATGTACTTATCATGTTGGTCGTTGAGTGTTGTTCGAACATCGGGGTCGAGAAAACTGCATTTGCGACTCATATGACATAAATCTAGTACCTAAAACAAATTAAGGACATACTAACCATAACCAGAGAAAAATTGTGGACAAAATTTATATCCGATCAAAAAATTAATATACATTTATGACATTGGTCATCATTATATACTATGAATGCAATTACATGGGAGGAGGATTGAAAGTGGAGGTGGTGGGACAAGAAACTGAGTTACCAGTGAAGCTGTTAATTAGCAAACACTAATAATTATATTACATGTAGAGACCTTATTCGTCCGGCGTGTCAGCGAACTCTGACCTCTGCGTCCTTTAGTTAGTTGGTTACGTGTTTGATGCCGCTACAGACACATCTGAGTCCTTGAATGGCCTTACGATATCTCGGTGGAAGATTAATAGAAACTAATAATGATGTAAATAGAATGATTGTATCTCATTTTGACTGCGTATATAGGTAGTATGTCCCCAGTTGGACACGAACAATATGTTCCCTATTTACCCCGTTGACCTTCATTACATGATTTGACCTTGGAATAATGTTAACCAAAATTTTATCCATTCACATGAACAACCTGCCTTCCAAATGACAAATTCCGGTTGTCATTTTTCTTTTTGAGAAACCTCCTGTTAACAAAAATTCTTTGTGGTCAAACTACGTAAGTTAACGTGTACAAAATGCGAATGTTCTCATACCTATAGAAATTATTGTTAAAAAAACACCATCATCTTCTAAAATATTGTAAAATTCGGTACATAGTGCACACAGTGATAATGTAATTATATTTTTTTTATTTTTATTTTTATTTTGACATCATCATCATCATCATTATCATCATCACGATATGGTTCCTTTACATGCAAGGGCCGCGGTGGCCGAGTGGTTATTGTGTCTCGACATTCTTCCACTAGCCCTCCACCTCTGGGGAGTTGCCAGGTACTGACCATAGGTTGGTGGTTTTGCTTCGGGTATTCGCGCGCGCGTACTAGTAGATCAAAATTCAAAATTGTTCACCTTTTTTATACATTATTTATTGTTATGCGATTGTGAATACTATCATCACTATCCTTATTAGTTTATTTTATAGAAAATGTTATAACCTTTCCAATGATATATGATACATGCATGTGATAAGATGTGTATATCCAAATTATTAAGCAAAACATTTAAGACACTGTGCCCCATATTTATACGGACGTAAAACAAAATAACCCAAACCAAACTTCATTGAATGCCCTAGGGCGGGTCGTTTACCGCACCTTTAACACCCATACAACAGGTGGAGGTCAATTAGTCGTTTTTCTCGTGAAATGAACTATTCAATTCAATTCGGTTTATACCAAATGCACATTACATATAGGCATACAAAGCTATACATATTGAATAATACATTACAAATATCTAGTACCATGGCGAAGAATCCATTTTGAACTGTCGTATAACTTCAGCTTGTTGTTTTAGTGGTCAAACCTGAATTATTTTGAATTCTTTGGAATTTTCTGTCAAGAGTTTCTTGGTAGTTACCGCTCAGGTTTAAATAAAACACCACCCAAACAACACAATTTAAGCTTTCTCTCCAATTTGTCCATGAATTGTGTCTCTTTATAGCTTGATTTTTGGCAGGTAGGTTGTTCAAGGTCACAAACTATACTTTATTTTTGTGTTGGAAGGCAGGGGCGTAGCTGCCATGTAAGCACATAAGCCCGTGCTTGCACATCATTATCCAAAGTATGTGTATTAAAGTCGAGAAATTTCATAATTCGACTTCTATTCTTAATACTCCCACTGATACTGTAACTGTTTTAGTCGACTCGTCAGATTAACAGACCAGGCTGCAGGAAGTTTGCTAGGCAGAAATTTTCGTATAATCATGTCATATTAGGTTTTATTAGATCTGCTTTTAGAATGGACATTCTTTTATCAATATAAGAGTAATAAAAGAAGGGCCAATATTTACTAAATTTTCGGTCAGTTCAAACAAAATGTCAGTAAATACAATTATTAATGAACCAGGCCAAAATTCCTTAACTTAAACATATCCATAGGAAAGCATTGCAGAAATTAGGGAAAATTCTTTTAGCCCAAAATTTTCCCGTAAATTCTGTAAGGTTTTCCTGTGGAGATGTTTAAGTTAAGAAAATTCCTTAAGTTGAGGACCGTCCGTGGAACTAGGCTTGTTCGAATTGTACAAAATTATGCTTCAGAAAACAAGCAAGAGTAGTTAAAATAATCACATAACATATACTTATTAACAGAGACGTATCACAGGGACTTGAGAATTTGTTACGGCTAGTTTTGGACCTTAACTAGGGTGTTTAGTGTAATTTTACCCTGGGGGGAGAGGGGGGGGGGGGCAATTTTTGATAAAAAAAAATCCTCCTCATTTTTATCGAAAATAGATCCATCACCCCCCCACCCCCTCTCCCCAACAAAATTGTAAAATTTCTCTAAACACCCTAGTTTAGGTTCAAAACTAGCCGTAATATATTCTCAGGTCCCTGTGAGACGTATGTTTATCAAAGATAGTTGTATATATCTCTGTTATTACAATGTATTTACTACAAGTAAATGGCATAAGAAACGTATAGATGGATAATGGGTGTTTTCCATACTCCATGGAAGCAAAACATCGTATTCCATTTTCGCATTAATAATTTGTATAATGATTGGCCAGACAATGTTTATTCAAACAAGTCCAAAACAATGGTACCACTTGAAGTTCAAAGGTGATTTTTTTCCGAAGGACCCCCTACATTACTTGTAAACGTCGCGGGGCTTGCACATCAAAATATCTCCACTAAGGCTCCAGCTACGCCCTTGGGGGGATATCTTTCCTTGCGTTAGTAGTTGAGAATTTTAATTATAGAAAATAGTAATTGACCTTCATATTTTGATGAAAGATAATAAAGTCTTTATAGAGTTTACACAACGAGTCGTTGTTGAATATGGTATTTATTTCAATCGAGTTAGTTATGTTTTAAAAATTCAAGTCGAGCTGTGTTGGAAAGCTTTAAATAGCGAGCGTCTTTTGTTATTTTTAAATAATAATTAACTCGAGTGAAGTAAATTCCATATCGAATAACCACGAGTCGTGTGACCAGAATAACCACGAGTCGTGTGACCTGTTTCTACCACAATCTCAGTCGGAAACAACTTGAGAAAACAGCGGACTAGGCCTATGTAATTCGCAAAACGTATCATCTCGTATATATTCCCGCCAAGTGGTGACGATGTCAACAATCGATGACGTCGTAACCAATCAGCAAGTGACGTCGTTCTTGTCCATGTTCATCATATCAACCAATCAAAAAGCGTTTATAGTTTATTCCACGTATGGTATAAACAAAGTGCTATGCTATTCAACAGTTACAATGTTTATTTGATTCTCTAAGAGTTGATAATTCTCTTCTGAGGTTTCAGTCACGTTCAAGTCTCGTTTATGTCTCATTTAAAGATTTTATGTTATATTTAAGGAAGTATGGTCAATTTTAATAGCATATATACATCTGAAAATTGTGTCGAAAATGTAGGTGTCTGGTGTTTGTAGAACTTTTTTAACATGAATTTTTAAAAAAGTACCAATATGGCGGCCATTTTGAATTTCTGAATTTCTGTCTATTTTATGCACTTTGCGAAAAGCCAAAATTTTCTCATTTTGATGCTAGATCGATCACTTAAAAACATCAGTGTTTAGCCATTTTTAATTATAGCACGCTAATTTTTGCTGAACAACTTTATAATGTTCAAATTTATAGAAATAATATGCTACAAAGTGGATAATTAGACAATTTTAGTATTTATTTTATATATTTCTTCCGCTAAATATTTAAAAAAAAAACCCGTTTGTTTTATTAAGCGTTGAATCTGCAAAAACTGGCGAAAAAATGAGGATTTTCTCAATAAAAAATAAGGGGTAGGGGTAATTCAAATTGCTTTCCCGAGTAAAATGTTTAAATTAGAAAAAAATTACTTCCATAACTTAGAAGAAAACACTATTTCTGTCATTTCTGCAAACATTCATACATTTCGGATTACAAATTTGGAAGATATTGTATGAAGATGTCCCGCAATCGATCAAAACTATAAAATTCACTTAAAATTGCTTATTATGTCAAATTAGTATCTTTGACCGATCATTGTACAAAAACGAGCACACTGACATATCATTATCTTTGCATTTTCTGTCATGCCGTGAACTCCCTTATCCAAAAATGTAAATGAGAGAAAAAGTGTGGTACAGGAATAGTTTGACTTCATCCTTAAAGGCCCAATATACGTAACTTCAGGAATTTTTTCGTGATTCTGAAAAAATCTTCAAGTTGATAACCATGCAAAATTAAGCCTAAAACGAAGTAAACCTGAGCGGTATCTAGCAAGAAACTCTAGACAGAAAAATCCAAAGAATTGAAAATAATTCAGGTGGGGCCCACTTCAACAACAAACCGAAGGTAGAAGGCAGTTCGAAATGGACGGGTGTTTACAAATACAGAGTTTCAACTGCTGCTGTACCGGAACCGCGTAAGAATTCATCTTGGATATTGCTGATATCAGTTAATCTTAACTAGACATATAAATATAATAATTTATTAGGCTTGATTTTCACTTCAAGTTTTGCCGTAAGTTACGTATACTTTATTACTTTTTGTTTTTTGTTTGTTTATTGTTCTTTTATTTGAATGTGTTTTGTTATAAACATTATCTAAGCTTGGTGTAAGGTAACTTTTGCAGATTACATTATCGTGATTAACCAATGCTCCACATAACTTAATAACAAACACTTAGGTATTGATCTTTTCCAGTTGGCATTCATAGACAATATTCAATTATTCTTTTTAGTAGTCCCCCCTGCCGGTGAAACTAGTTTTTGCTTCCGTCTGTCTGTCTGTCTGTCCGGATGCTGGTTTCCAGACGATAACTTGAGAAAAAAAGATGGATGAATTTGAATGAAACTTCATTTAAAGTAAGGTTTTAAGATAATAAAAACTGCAAACATAGTCCAGGGGTGTAGAGGGCGTAGGTGAGCGTAACCCCTGGATATCGAGGATTGTAATTCAGGGGTGTAGAG
Organism: Mimachlamys varia; assembly: GCA_947623455.1. Lineage (NCBI taxonomy): Eukaryota > Metazoa > Mollusca > Bivalvia > Pectinida > Pectinidae > Mimachlamys > Mimachlamys varia. The sequence continues at coordinate 34,696,147 of OX392540.1, forward strand.
GGTGTAGGTGAGCGTAACCCCTGGATACCAAGGATATGACACAACTGTAAAACTAAGATAAATTCGTCCAAAACAGGCTATACTGTCTTCTGTGTCCAACGGTCCGGTGATTCTTGATGAAAAATTCACCAATTCTCTTAAAAATGTTAAAATTCACATCACAAAAATTATAAACAAAACGATTTGGTGCAACGATTTTTTTATAGTTAATTTGTAAACACAAGATTCCATTACAAATCATTGCGACCTCGAGTTCAGCCGCTCTCACTGGAACGAGCTAAGAATTCTCCTTGTCTTCTATAGGCTGGGATTGACTTCGTGGCCATGGTAATAACAATGGCATGTATAGTCGGAATGACTGCAAGACCAATGCTGTCCATGCTCGTTGCACACTGTGCCGAAATTGTTGTGACAGTCCCCTGTGTTCGAGCAGGCTGTGGAACCCAAAACATTATATAAACACAATGGTACAACGTATATACATATGGTCTATAAAGGGCAAAGAAGTGATTCAAACAGTGTAGAAAAACTGGTGTTGTCAAATTTTCGGAGCAATCCGCTCCTTTGTCAAGACACAATTTAAAGAAACATAAGATAATTACAATACATAAAAGCAATATTGAAAGTGTAACAAAAAAATTGTAAATCAATGAGCCCCTCGGCTAGTGTTAGCCGAAGGCAGAATTTAGTTTTTTTTGTTACACCTTCAATATTGTTTTTATGTATTGTAATTATTTCATGTTTCTTTAATTTGTGTCTTGACAAAGGAGCGGATTGCTCCGAAAATTTGACAACACCAGTTTGTCTACACTGTTTGAATTACTCCTTTGCCCTTGATGAAATTTTAAGTAATTCGCATCCTATAAATATCCAAGGATCCAGTGTTATTTGGAAAACTACCGTTTATATTACTTCTTTGACCCACATATGATATATACATATACATTATACATATACATGTCGGTCAAAAGCTCTTCAGAGCTTATGTCATTTGTTTTTATGCCCACCGACTTTTAATAAAAATTATCTTATCTTATGTAATCTTATCTTATATATATATAAACAATTATATCATAATAGGTTCTAATCATTTTCAAAGAGACAGAATCTTGATCTCTCAAAACGAATCTAAAGAGCCTTTTGAAGAGTAAAAGTAGCTAGTATGTTAGTTGGTCGTTCGATTTATTTTATAAAATAATCATAATACAGGCATTATCCAAGCAATAACATCGTTCAGAATTCCGATACAGAACGCGTGCAATAACCGTATACCTTGACTTCGAGTCACACTGATAAGTCGTTAGACTTAAAGTAATAAAAGAACTTGAACTTGAGTCCGGCATGGGCCAAACATTTCTTTCTATATCCTATGTATAACAAAGGCACACATATATCACGGTATACCTACGGAGACAAAGTTATATCACTTATTACCCGTTGTGTTTAAAATGCGACCATAACGGTGCTGTGTTGGGTGCCTTCGGCGTTATATTTCAGTGAGATAACACTATAAAGTCGGCATGTTAACAAACTTATCACATATGACGTCATTAAAAAAATCAGGTCAATTCCTTCACAAAATTACCTTATAAATTTGTTTTAATAAAATGTTAAAAGCCAATTAAAAAAAGTCCCTGACACATGTAAGATTTGTGATAACGCAGAGAAGGTTTCTCTGCATATGTACTCACCAAAGTTCTGGGCCCTACATGTACAGACAGCGTCGACGCAGATCAGATCCGACCCACTATTACATACTACGTGGGTGCAGTCAGTCCCACTTACAGTACAATTTTCCGATGCGGCTAGTCCTGAATAAAAGGCAATAAACGGTCAGTACAGATTCACACTGTCGCCTGAAAGAATATATTTTCAGCATTATTTTGGTCAATTAAAATCGAGTTTATGACCATTAGGAGGTATATAATATGTCGTATTCATTTTGTGGTCTATCAATTCTTTTTCGGAATTCCGCGATTTCCATGTTTAGGTAGATGATATGGTTTGTCTATCATCAATTAACTAATGATAACATTGCATTTTTCACACCCACCCAATGTAGTACGGTAACCATGACAACGGGCCTGATATACTTGTATTATAATGCTCGATATCACAACTATAAAACAACGCGTATTATTTTGTTTATCCTGATCACCATGGCAACATTACTATTCTTACAACGGACAATTGTATTATGGATATTCTTTACAAGAGACCAATGTATTACGTTTAGCATAAAAACCACATATGTAACAGTAGAGGAAAATGGCAGTGTTCGAACCCGAACCTTGAGAATTCTAGGCGGGCGTTCTAAACCAAGAAATCGATCTGTCTGATTTTCGCAACACCCTATCTTTTTCTCTCTCTTTAACCAGCGTTCGAATCCAGGACATTCCGAACCTTAGATGGACGCTCCGACCGATTGAAAGACCTGATTGTCGGCGACCGACCGATTAAAGTCCCACTACAGTTTCATGATTACCATAACATCTGGACCCGTATTCATGAAACCGTTCTCATGCTTAAGCATGGATTCTGTGCTCAACGCTTACATTTGTATTTCTTGTTATGGCTATAAATTATTTAAACAATCTAATTTTGTCAGTTTTGGTCAAAAGTTGAAGAGGCATAGAAGTCGAAAGCTGTTCAACATTTACAATGACTTTTTGACTCTTCGACATGATTCAGGTGAGTTTAAAGAAAGCTGGCTTGAGCACAGAATCCATGCTCGAGCATCAGAATAGTTTCATGGATACGGGCCCAGACCTATAAAGATAAAGACTCAATGTGACAACAGACTAGTATACAATGCATTCGCTCATCTATAATGACCACCATTACCCCTCAAACAAACTTCTACCAACGTATCTCCGCGGCCTTGCACGAAATGGGGAATGAAATGTAAAGAACACTAACTCATTGTTGTTAGCAGGGTTTTGCATGACAATGGCCATGGCAACAGACTCATATAAACAGATCACCATGACAACGGGAAATACATTACCACGGTCTTCACATAACAATATCCCTAGTTACAAGCTATTGTATAACACCCACTTCAATACAAGGCGGTTTATTTGTATATCACAATTTATATGGCAACAAACTACTATATGCGTATCAGCTTTTTTTATATAAAATCGTGTACACAGGCTTCTTGACATCAGGCTTATGCATACGATCACCAAGGCAACAAGAATGTATAGCCTCAAGAATGAACAACGGCCACATCACACTATGATAAAATGCCATTATATTACATACAGTGGATGACGACTATACTGATAGAGTTCAAGTCTGTTCATGAGACGAGAATCGGTTGATCTCGAAAATTATTTTGATTTAATAAAATACAGCTCCGTAATGACAAGTATACTAATTGTTAATTGTTTCCCTCTCTTCTTCACCCCTTTTCCATTTCATAATAATAATGTACAATTAATAAGTATTGCGTAAATTGCCTTATCAATTAATTGTTTGTATTTATGTATTGGAAGAAAAGGACGTTAATAAGTTGGAAAAACTTGTGTCCAATTCTTTTGTAAATATTTATTTGCAATAAAATATGTTTAAACTAAAACTAATTGTTAAAGTGATCTGTTAAAATAGTAGCTCTGTAATGTCAAGTATTAATTGTTAAATTGATTTAATAAAATACAGCTCAGTAATTAGAAGTATACTAATTGTTTACGTGATTTAATAAAATACAGCTCCGTAATGTCAAATATAGTAATTGATCAATTGATTTAATAAAATACAGCTCCGTACTGTCAAATATACTAATTGATCAATAGATTTGATAAAATACAGCTCCGTGTACTGTCAAATATACCAATTGATCAATTGATTTGATAAAATACAGCTCCGTACTGTCAAGTATACTAATTGATCAATTGATTTAATAAAATACAGCTCCGTACTGTCCAATATACTAATTGTTGAATTGATTTAATAAAATACAGCTCCGTACTGTCAAGTATACTAATTGATCAATTGATTTAATAAAATACAGCTCCGTACTGTCAAATATACTACATAGTAATTGTTAAATTGATTTGATAAAATACAGCTCCGTGTACTGTCAAATATACTAATTGTTAAATTGATTTGATAAAATACAGCTCCGTACTGTCAAATATACTACATAGTAATTGTTAAATTGATTTAATAAAATACAGCTCCGTACTGTCAAATATACTAATTGTTAAATTGATTTAATAAAATACAGCTCCGTACTGTCAAGTATACTAATTGTTAAATTAATTTGATAAAATACAGCTCTGTGTACTGTCAAATATACTAATTGTTAAATTGATTTGATAAAATACAGCTCCGTACTGTCAAATATACTACATAGTAATTGTTAAATTGATTTAATAAAATACAGCTCCGTACTGTCAAATATACTAATTGTTAAATTGATTTGATAAAATACAGCTCCGTGTACTGTCAAATATACTAATTGATCAATTGATTTGATAAAATACAGCTCCGTGTACTGTCAAATATACTAATTGATCAATTGATTTGATAAAATACAGCTCCGTAATGACAAGTGTACCCCGGTTAATAGTAAAATACTTTACCGAAAACAGCCACCACACAGGTAAACAGTAGCCAGGTATTCATGTTGGAAGGTCGGTTTGATTGTACGAGAATCACAGGAGTTCTTCCTATGTCTACTAAAACCATCTATTTTTATGCTGTCAGTCGTGACTGATAAGAACAATGGGCAATGTTTGATCATCACGATAGTTTGAGACATTCATCCGCTGCACGTGTCAGATGACATCGACATATCCTTGAACTTACGCGCGATATACACGAACTTAACCTACTGTAGCTTCTGAGTTCTGATAAAATTTTATTTATTTAAACCCGAAATCTTGTCGTTGTTAATGTTTTAAAATAAAGAACATGGCGCTTACTCAATTTTTAATTAACTAGATACTGTAAACGGTTTTTTTTCGGTAACCTGATTTCAGCGCATTTCGCGGTGATTATTTTCCGCTTAATTATGAAAGCGCTAATTGCGATTTCTGCTCGTTGCTTTCTACGGCAAGTGCTGTGATTCCACCAATTTATGTTAGCCCAAATCTGCTAGATATCGGACATGTTCTAAAATTGGAGTGCGCCGAAATGAGAAAGTTTACTGTATACTGACACAATTGGGTTCTATACTCCACAAAGGTGAAATTATTGATTTCTTATGTAGATGAATTTGTTGAGTTTTATCATACATGACATCGCTGAGTTGTGATAAAATGTATTGGTATATCTATGACCTTCGAAGCGTGTTGCTTAAAATGTCTGATAATATACGCCGCGGTAGATAACGCTGAAATTATTCCATTACTATCAAATGTTGGCACTTTTTTTCTTGTATTAGTGACCTTTCCGGCTTCTTATCTATACGCGTGGTGCTTGTTCGAAAAGCCAAACAATTATTGATCCGCCAGAATCAAATGTTGAAAGCGTTTCCCCGCTATGATGAACTGTTTCCTGTAAGGTCAGACATAATATACTGTAACCCGTTTCAAACCAAGGTACGAAGGTACGGAACCAGCTGTGGATATTTTTAATCAAATATTTACATTTCCACTGCATAGAGACTAGATGAAACTTCTATGCTCAATGTATGTGGTTTTCTAATAACAAACATTAGGACATCGTGACGTCATCATCCTTGTGACGTCATAACTGTAGTGTTTGGGTTTGTACTGCTCCGGGTGCCAGACGTTTCGCTCCAATGTAACAATGTTCCATTTTTTTTCTTATCGCCTCAATTTATCTTTGCATTGTCCCAAATACCATGTCATAATGTCCCAAAATATTTGGGGCGAACGGATCGATTCGCCCCCATGCCAGATCGCCCTATTGCCACAATGTCGCGATGTTAACAATGTCGACCTACTCTTCCCTGGTCTACAACTCAAAATTACGAGCAAATAAAGTATTGTGACGCCCACTCCTATTGCAAAACAACAACAAAAATAGATGTACACTATATCAACACATGGTCGGACACTGACAGCGACGGCAACAGTATAGAAACAGAATCGGAAGGTAGGCCTATATAGTACCGGTACAACTGGCCATGTTTTCTCAAACTGGAGAGAGAGTCAGTGAGTGGTCGAGTTATCCGTGTTGGCAGAACGTTTGTACAAGGGCTGTGCCTTGTGTCATTATATATGCACTATTATGTTGTTGAAATATAACACAGAACGCCGGTAGTTGTTATGTTCTAAATGTTTTAGGCTTGTACGCATTCACAGTATGTATGTTATGTAAAATACTACCCACTATAAAAACTTCCTAATAGCATCAAGGGAGACAACCTACCCTAGACACAGGTTTACATCTAGTTTTCAATAAGTAGCATAAAAAGCTTGTCTGTGATATTTTGTTCAATTTTTTGCTTGTGCTTTATGCAACTACATTTTATGTTAATACTTTGACTGTGAATACTGAAATTTGTCCGCTAGATATAAAAATAACACACTTTGTAAAAATCGTTTTGTCCATTTTCCACAAATAAAATATTTTTGAGGAAGCTATTGATTTCTTTTTTTATTTTATTGTATGTTTGTGATTTTCAACAACATTCACAAGAAAAAAATACAAAAAACAAGAAATAGGAATGCTTCGATTTTCACAAAATCATCTCTATCTGGTAGCATAATCCACATATGAAAGTTTTAAGGAAATCTAGCGGTTAATTGCGAAAGGGTCGATCTTCCTTAAAACGATAGGCGTTTGTGAACTTGGCAACATTATTGAAATAAAATCATGTTCATGTTTATCTTCTATAGATTTTCATTATTGGTTTAAATAAATAAATAATAATCTCTCTCTTCATGTGTAGACTGTGTGGTTTCGTGCGACTGTGTGATTAGGAGTTATCGCTCTTCGACTGTGTGATTTCGTGCCCGTTCCAACATGTCAAGGGGTGCGATCGGTAAAAAATCTCCGATATTTATATTCTTATTCACTTCGCTCAAACGAACATAAAACATTTATCATATATAACTCAACACCAATGTATGGGCGTGGCCTTCAACGGTCCAATCAATCAATCAATCAAATCTTTTATTCCTCAAGAATGAGATTTACAAAATAATTAAACATTCAAAAATGCAAAAGCGTTATATAATCTTACGTCATGGTACTTGTTAAGTCACAATTAAGCTGTGATAGAACCTTTACACACAGTCTACGGTGAATTCATTTCAGCACATTAGCTTTCATTTCTTTGATAAAATGATTTGGATGTGATTTCCAAGAACTTGACACCATCGTTCAAAAACAGAAAGTATTTTTGATCAGATTCAAAAAGTCCTTGAAATGCCCGAAAATGCATTCCGAATAATATTCTCAAGAAATGTTCATGAGAGAGATTATCGATATAAAGGCCAACTTCACATCCATACGAAGTAAGAACATGTCCATGAATTTAATTCTGTCCTCTTTGGTGGAATAACACTTAGAAACAAAGTGGAGAATTGGGTCTATGTACAGCTCCTTGCATTTTTCGCATATCGTTTCACTCCATGTCGGTGTAAAAGTTAGCATTCTTGTAACGTATCTTGTAGAGTGCGTATACGGTAATTTCCACATTATATGTGGAGAAGAGTATGTATGGTGGGTATCTTGAAAACGCAGGAAGTCTCCATCGATGTTCATTCTATCTCTTAAAAGAGCATCTTCTTTTTGATTGATGGACGAATTGACCAGTTCTTTCCATACATTTTTCGAAGGGAATTGTGCAGTTTGTAAGTAGTTCTTGAGGTCAACTTGAAGATCATAGTTTGCTAATATATTAACGATGTCCGGTATAAATCCAATTTGGAGAGTTGCTTGGTTGTCGAGATACTGGTATAAGCGCGATAAGATTTTTTTCTTGGATAGTGTGTTCGAGGGCAGAGCAGTTAATGTGCAAAGGAATAAAAGTTTCTTTCGGTCAACTTCCGTGCTGAGTCTCCGTAGTCCGAGCATGGGTTCCGCTATATCAGATCGTGTAAGCTTTCGGAAGCACTGTATCCTTTTCGCAATTTTGTGTTGGAAGACATTGAGTCTTTTTGTAACTTTCTGTATAGGATTATTCCAAAATTGCGATCTGTATAACACGCTGGGTATAATAACCTTCCTATATAAATTGGCTGTTGTAATTGGGTTGGTATTTTTACAGTCTTGTTCATATCTTGTTATAAGATTGAAGGATCTTCTTCCTTTATCGCATCCGTTCGTAATCGCTGCGCCGACATTCAGATCGTTTGATATCAACATTCCAACATGTTTATATGAGTTCAATATCTCGAGTTTTGCTGCGTTTATGGTCCATTCGATGTTTGAATTATGTTTTGCCTTCCCGAATATTAGAATAGCACTCTTACTTGCATTGTAGTCGAATTTCCAAGTTTTTGCATAGTTATCACATACATTAAGAAGATTTTGTAATGACGCGGGGTTCGTAGCTAGTAAAGCGAGGTCGTCTGCCTGTGGTTTCGTGCGACTGTGTGATTAGGAGTTATCGCTCTTCGACTGTGTGATTTCGTGCCCGTTCCAACATGTCAAGGGGTGCGACCGGTAAAAAATCTCCGATATTTATATTCTTATTCACTTCGCTCAAACGAACATAAAACATTTATCATATATAACTCAACACCAATGTATGGGCGTGGCCTTCAACGGTCCAATCAATCAATCAATCAATCAATCAATCAAATCTTTTATTCCTCAAGAATGAGATTTACAAAATAATTAAACATTCAAAAATGCAAAAGCGTTATATAATCTTACGTCATGGTACTTGTTAAGTCACAATTAAGCTGTGATAGAACCTTTACACACAGTCTACGGTGAATTCATTTCAGCACATTAGCTTTCATTTCTTTGATAAAATGATTTGGATGTGATTTCCAAGAACTTGACACCATCGTTCAAAAACAGAAAGTATTTTTGATCAGATTCAAAAAGTCCTTGAAATGCCCGAGAATGCATTCCGAATAATATTCTCAAGAAATGTTCATGAGAGAGATTATCGATATAAAGGCCAACTTCAAATCCATACGAAGTAATAACATGTTCCATGAATTTAATTCTGTCCTCTTTGGTGGAATAACACTTAGAAACAAAGTGGAGAATTGGGTCTATGTACAGCTCCTTGCATTTTTCGCATATCGTTTTACTCCATGTCGGTGTAAAAGTTAGCATTCTTGTAACGTATCTTGTAGAGTGCGTATACGGTAATTTCCACATTATATGTGGAGAAGAGTATGTATGGTGGGTATCTTGAAAACGCAGGAAGTCTCCATCGATGTTCATTCTATCTCTTAAAAGAGCATCTTCTTTTTGATTGATGGACGAATTGACCAGTTCTTTCCATACATTTTTCGAAGGGAATTGTGCAGTTTGTATGTAGTTCTTGCGGTGAACTTGAAGATCATAATTTGCTAATACATTGACGATGTCCGGTATAAATCCAATTTGGAGAGTTGCTTGGTTGTCGAGATACTGGTATAAGCGCGATAAGAATATTTGCTTTGATAGTGTGTTCGAGGGCAGAGCAGTTAATGTGCAAAGGAATAAAAGTTTCTTTCGGTCAACTTCCGTGCTGATTCTCCGTAGTCCGAGCATGGGTTCCGCTATATCAGATCGTGTAAGCTTTCGGAAGCACTGTATCCTTTTCGCAATTTTGTGTTGGAAGACATTGAGTCTTTTTGTAACTTTCTGTATAGGATTATTCCAAAATTGCGATCCGTATAACACGCTGGGAATAATAACCTTCCTATATAAATTGGCTGTTGTGATTGGGTTGGTATTTTTACAGTCTTGTTCACAATTTGTTATAAGATTAAAGGATCTTCTTCCTTTATCGCATCCGTTCGTAATCGCTGCGCCGACTTTCAGATCGTTTGATATCAACATTCCAACATGTGTATACGAGTTCAATATCTCTAGTTTTGCTGCGTTTATCGTCCATTCGAAGTTTGTATTATGTTTTGTCTTCCCGAATATTAGAATAGCACTCTTACTTTCATTGTAGTCGAATTTCTAAGTTTTTGCATAGTTATCACATACATTAAAGGCCCAATATACGTAACGTTCGGCAAAACTTGAACCGAAAATCAAGCCTAATAACTTATTGTATTTATAGATTTAGTTAAGATTAACTGATATCAGCAATATTCAAGGTGAATTCTTTCGCGGTTACCGGTACAGCAGCAGTTGAAACACGCTATTTGTAAACACGCGTCCATTTCGAACCGTCTTCTACCTTCGGTTTGTTGTTGAAGTGGGCCCCACCTGAATTATTTTCAATTCTTTGGATTTTTTTGTCAAGAGTTGCTTGTTAGTTACCGCCCAGGTTTACTTCGTTTTAGGCTTATTTTTGCATGGTTATCAACTGGATTTTTTTTCACAGTTTTTCAGAATCACGAAAACTTTCCTGAAGTTACGTATATTGGGCCTTTAAGAAGATTTTGTAATGACGCGGGGTTCGTAGCTAGTAAGGCGTGGTCGTCTGCCTGTGGTTTCGTGTGACTGTGTGATTAGGAGTTATCGCTCTTCGACTGTGTGATTTCGTGCCCGTTCCAACATGTCAAGGGGTGCGATCGGTAAAAAATCTCCGATATTTATATTCTTATTCACTTTACTCAAACGAACATAAAACATTTATCATATATAACTCAACACCAATGTATGGGCATGGCCTTCAATGGTCCAATAGTTTTAATTTTTCAAATGCATGTACATATTAAAACCACAAGCGCTAAAAACGGGAAACAGCAAGTGTCACTGACGTCTCTGTTTCGGTGTCGGCGTCTCTTGTGCGCTTGAAGCCGTCAGATCCTGATATACTATGATCTGCAATAACAATATTCATTTTACTATTTCATATAAAATTATGACAGAAAATTTTGGTGTGTTCGCTTGGACCGTCAAGACTCGAATGACCACTACTGTCATTTTACTCATCCATTACAACTCTTGACACGCAAGTAATACGTAACTCACGTGCGGTCATGTACGTGACCCTCACGTTCGTTTCAATTATCGGTTTTACCCACAGGGGCTAGGCACGGACCTATGTCACTATGAAATGATTGTCAGATATTTTTTTTTAACCTTTCTCGAATATAGCCCCTCCCACTACTATATATCTGTGACAAGGGAAAGAACTAGCCTCAACGAGAAAATCGACCTATTTTCACTCTAAGCTTGTTTTCGTCACTGAATGAAGTCCAATTTTTTACATGCATGCCTCATTTTAAAGGTGAAACTTTTATCTTTCAGCCGAAACCAAGTATATCCCGCTACACGCATGTAAAAGCTCACTTGGCTGTCTAGAATCCGAGGTTTTGCATGAAAATCGTTAGGTGGGCACTTCCGTGTCCAGTGCTTCATACCTTGTCTAACCATGGGTATAGCTTTATTAACGTGGTGATTACTGAAAACGGCTTTGCAGTTCCATCACTATTGCTAAAGCACGTTATCCTACCTTGAAGTCGAATGTTTATCGCTATTGTAATCCAGGTCATCCGAGGTTAAATTTACGGTTCACTGAAGATGTGAACTTCATCCGCCATTTTTCAAGTTTACATATTTTCGGAATCCATCTAGATTTTCCCACTACTCATGTAGACCGACAAACTCCGAACAGTTGCACTGGACACGGAATTGCCCACCTAACGATTTTCATGCAAAACCTCGGATTCTAGACAGCCTAGTGATCTTTTACATGCGTGTAGCGGGATATACTTGGTATCGGCTGAAAGATAAAAGTTTCACCTTTAAAATGAGGCATGCATGTAAAAAATTGGACTTCATTCAGTGACGAAAACAAGCTTAGAGTGAAAATAGGTCGATTTTCTCGTTGAGGCTAGTTCTTTCCCTTGTCACAGATATATAGTAGTGGGAGGGGCTATATTCGAGAAAGGTAAAAAAAATATCTGACAATTATTTCATAGTGACATAGGTCCGTGCCTAGCCCCTGTGGTTTTACCTTGCTCCACATACCGGACACCGGTACGTGACATCACAATGCTTACAAACATTGGAGTCAGGTGAATATGATAAATTCATATCCTTATTTAAGACGTTGATAAAAAAATACTGGTAATCGGTCTACTCTGTGGAATAGTCTATATGTGTGTTAGTCCGAATCGTTCTGACTATCTGATTCTTTCGCCAGCAACACAAATATTTAGCGATCGGCCATTCAACACCATTCGGACTACATGTACAATGTACATGCACACAAGAAAACGATGCTTCAATTTATAATGCAATTGACCGTAACTATAGGATCCAACATACCAAAAAAGTTCATTAGTTTCGTATGAAACGAATCTTTGACTCGTTCAGTCTGAATGCTACCTTACTGTGACGTTAAGGCTGTATACTACCTTACTGCTACGTTAAGGCTGTTAAGGCTGTATACTACCTTACTGCTACGTTAAGGCTATGTGCTGCCTTACTGCTACGTTAAGGCTATGTGCTACCTTACTGCTACGTTAAGGCTGTTAAGGCTGTATACTACCTTACTGCTACGTTAAGGCTATGTGCTACCTTACTGCTACGTTAAGGCTGTTAAGGCTGTATACTACCTTACTGTGACGTTAAGGCTGCATGCTACTTTACTGCTACGTTAAGGTTGTATACTACCTTATTGTGAGGTTAAGGCTGTACGTACCTTAGTATGACGTTAAGGATGTGTGCTACTCTACTGTGACGTTAAGGCTGTATGCTACCTTACTGCTACGTTAAGGCTGTATGCTACATTACTGTGACGTTAAGGCTATGTGCTACCTTACTGCTACGTAAGGCTGTATACTACTTTACTGTGAGGTTAAGGCTGTACGGTACCTTACTGCTACGTTAGGCTGTATACTACCTTACTGTGAGGTTAAGGCTGTACGGTACCTTACTATGACGTTAAGGTTGTGTGCTACTTTACTGTGACGTTAAGGCTGTATGTCACCTTACTGCTACGTTAAGGCTGTATGCTACATTACTGTGACATTAAGGCGGCATGCTCCCTTACTGGGACGTTAAGGCTGTATGCTACGCTACCTTACTAAGACGTTAAGGCTGTATGCTACAATGTACCTTACTGTGACGTTAAGGCTGTATGCTACAATGTACCTTACTGTGACGTTAAGGCTGTATGCTACCTCACTGCTACCTTAAGGCTGTATGATACATTACTGTGACGTTAAGGCTGCATGCTACTTTACTGTGACTTTAAGTCTATGCTACTTTGTTGAGACGTTAAGGCTGTATGCTGCCTTACTGTGACGTTTGAGGCTGTGTGCTTCAATACTGAGACGTTAAGGCTGTATGCTACCTTGCTGTAATATTAAAGCTGTATGTTACCTTACTGTGACGTTCTGGCTGTATGTTACCTTACTGTGACGTTAAGGCTGCATGCTACATGTACCTTACTGAGACGTTAAGACTTCATGCTACCTTACTGAGACGTTAAGTCTGTATGCTACCTTACTGTGACGTTAAGGCTGTATGTTACCTTACTGTGACGTTAAGGCTGCATGCTACATGTACCTTACTGAGACGTTAAGACTTCATGCTACCTTACTGAGACGTTAAGTCTGTATGCTACCTTACTATGACGTTTAGGCTGTATGCTACCTTGCTGAGACGTTACGACTTCATGCTACCTTACAATGAAGTTAATGCTGCATGCTACAATGTACTATGCTGAGACGTTAAGGCTGTATGCTTCCTTACTGTGACGTTAAGGCTGTATGCTATCTTGCTGTGATGTAAAGGCTGTATGGTACCTTGCTGAGACGTTAAGGCTGTATGGTAACTTGCTGAGACGTTAAGGCTGTATGCTACCTTACTGAGACGTTAAGTCTGTATGCTACTCTACTGAGACGTTAAGGCTGTATGCTACCTTACTGAGACGTTAAGTCTGTATGCTACTCTACTGACACGTGAAGGCTGTATGCTATCTTACTGCGACGTTAAGGCTTTGCGCTACCTTGCTGTGATGTTAAGGCTGCATGCTACCTTACTGAGACGTTAAGGCTGTATGCTACCTTACTGAGACGTTAAGTCTGTATGCTACTCTACTGAGACGTGAAGGCTGTATGCTACATTACTGTGACGTTAAGGCTGTATGCTATCTTGCTGTGATGTGAAGGCTGTATGGTACCTTGCTGAGACGTTAAGGCTGTATGGTAACTTGCTGAGACGTTAAGGCTGTATGCTACCTTACTGAGACGTTAAGTCTGTATGCTACTCTAGATCTACTGAGACGTGAAGGCTGTATGCTACCTTACTGCGACGTTAAGGCTTTGCGCTACCTTGCTGTGATGTTAAGGCTGCATACTACCTTACTGAGACGTTAAGGCTGTATGGTAACTTGCTGAGACGTTAAGGCTGTATGCTTCCTTACTGTGACGTTAAGGCTGTATGCTATCTTGTTGTGATGTGAAGGCTGTATGGTACCTTGCTGAGACGTTAAGGCTGTATAATACCTTAATTGAAGTGGCAAAATTCACATTTCTAGTGGTAAGTCACATTTACGTTTTTGATTGAAAACTTTCCGTATCCCCGTTAAATATATTGTACCGCAGCAGAACTGATATTGTGATGTTTTAATCTTGTTCTCAGTAATTGTAAAAGTTTCTTCTCATATTCCTGAGGCTGACGTCAGCATCATCTGAGCATGTGTAATAATTCTTTAAGACTCAACTCACAAATAATACAACGAATGGAAGAACACTTGTGATCATTTATTAAAAATCCATGTTGATATATTATTTATCAATTTACAGTAGCTGCTATGAACAAACAAATTAAGTATAAAACGTTACTAGTAAATACGATATATTTTTACAGTTAGATGATCTGTATTCTGCTGCAGTGCAAATGTTCGTGGTGTAGAGATATTCCCGCTTGTATCGTGTAGAGGGTATGAACGCGATAATATTCATCCACGAAATTTTACTTATAGTCGATATATAGAATACGAAAATTTTCTCTCCTAAATATCATCAAAAATCTTGAGTTAAACATCGATCATACAGTGTCTCAAACATTTACTTATTCTTTTTTCGTTTTTTTTGGTTTTTTTTTGTTTGTTTTGTTTTGTTTTTGACGTGCATATAGAGGCAACAGCTAGGGCCTGTGTCCACTAATTTCCTTTCTTAAAAACAGTTGCTTCTATTTTGCTGTTATTAATTACACATACTGTAAAAGCCAATATTTTCGCGCGTGGAAAATTTTCGCTTAGCCAACCTCCAAACTTTCGTGGTGTGACAATTTTTGCGCTTCAGTCAAGCCATTTTGTACTGTGTACATGTACTTATAATACTATCATAGTTTGAGTGGTGTTAAATATGTTTGCGTGTGGATATATTCGCGGAGATTTAATGTAAGCGAAATAAGCGTAACTGTCCACACCGCGAACAATTCCACTTCTACAAGACAAAGAAAATGTCAACAATCATCACGCTGATATTTTCATTTTCAATTTACGGTACATATCTATTTTCTTCAGTTTTTGACGAAATTGATTTGCAGGTTAAATCTGAAGGCAAACTATTATAATTGGTCAAGTTTATAAAAAACATTAACAACATTTAAACAGATTAACAAAAGACCAATAATGAATGATTTTGTTTATTTGCTTTTGTTTTTGTTTTTTAGCTCATTTGGGTTAAATAAATTGTACATATTGTTCAACAAATGATGATAAAGTCAAGTGAATATTATCATTTCTCGTTTCTTCAGCTTAGTAAACTCTGACTGCGTATAAATAAGCATTTATCCTGCAACCACCAAAGATATCGGCCGATAACTATACTACCACATATATCGACCGATAACTACTACTACCACCACAGATATCGATCGACAACTATAATACAATCACAGATATCGGCCGATTACTACTACTACCATAGATATCGACCGATTACTACTACTACCACAGATATCGGCCGATAACTACTACTACAACAGATATCGACCGATAACTATACTACCACATTCATCGACCGATAACTACTACTACCACATATATCGATCGACAACTATACTACTACCACAGATATCGGCCGATAACTATACTACCACCACAGATATCGATCGACAACTATAATACAATCACAGATATCGGCCGATAACTACTACTACAACATATATCGACCGATAACTATACTACCACATTCATCGACCGATAACTACTACTACCACATATATCGATCGACAACTATACTACTACCACAGATATCGGCCGATAACTACTACCACCACATATATCGGCCGATAACTACTGCTACCATAGATATCGGCCGATAACTACTACTACCATAGATATCGGCCGATAACTAGTACTACCACAGATATCGGCCGATAACTACTACTACAACAGATATCGGCCGATAACTACTACTACCACAGATATCGGCCGATAACTTCTACTACCATAGATATCGGCCGATAACTACTACTACCATAGATATCGGCCGATAACTACTACTACAACATATATCGGCCGATAACCACTACCACCACAGATATCGGCCGATAACTTCTACTACCACATATATCAGCCGATAACTACTACTGCCACATATATCGGCCGATAACTACTACTACCATAGATATCGGCCGATAACTACTACTACCAAAGATATCGGCCGATAACTACTACTACCACAGATATCGGCCGATAACTACTACTACCATAGATATCGGCCGATAACTACTACTACAACAGATATCGACCGATAACTACTACTACAACAGATATCGGCCGATAACTACTACTACCACAGATATCGGCCGATAACTTCTACTACCACATATATCGGCCGATAACTACTACTACCATAGATATCGGCCGATAACTACTACTACCAAAGATATCGGCCGATAACTACTACTACCACAGATATCGGCCGATAACCATACTACCATAGATATCGGCCGATAACTACTACTACAACAGATATCGACCGATAACTACTACTACAACAGATATCGGCCGATAACTACTACTTCCACAGATATCGACCGATAACCACTACCACCAAAGATATCGGCCGATAACTACTACTACCATAGATATCGGCCGATAACCACTTCCACCAAAGATATCGGCCGATAACTACTACTACCATAGATATCGGCCGATAACTACTTCTACCACAGAAATCTACCGATAACTAGTACTACCACATATATCGGCCGATAACTACTACTACCATAGATATCGGCCGATAACTACTACTACCACAGATATCGACCGATAACTACTACTTCCACAGATATCGACCGATAACCACTACCACCAAAGATATCGGCCGATAACTACTACTACAACAGATATCGACCGATAACTTCTACTACAACATATATCGACCGATAACTACTACTACCATAGATATCGACCGATAACTACTACTACCACAGAAATCTACCGATAACTACTACCATCACATATATTGGCCGATAACTACTACTACCACAAATATCGGCCGATAACCACTTCTACCACAGATATCGACCGATAACCACTACCACCAAAGATATCGGCCGATAACTACTACTACCATAGATATCGGCCGATAACTACTACTACCACAGATATCGACCGATAACTACTACTTCCACAGATATCGGCCGATAACTACTACTACCATAGATATCGGCCGACAACTACTACTACAACAGATATCGACCGATAACTACTACTACCATAGATATCGACCGATAACTACTATTACAACAGATACATGTATCGACCGATAACTACTACTACCACAAATATCGGCCGATAACCACTACTACCACAGATATCGGCCGATAACTACTACTGCCACTGATATCGGCCGATAACCATTACCACCAAAGATATCGGCCGATAACTACTACTACCACAGATATCGGCCGATAACTACTACTACCATAGATATCGGCCGATAACTACTACTACAACAGATATCGACCGATAACTTCTACTACAACATATATCGACCGATAACTACTACTACCACAGAAATCTACCGATAACTACTACCATCACATATATTGGCCGATAACTACTACTACCACAAATATCGGCCGATAACCACTTCTACCACAGATATCGACCGATAACCACTACCACCAAAGATATCGGCCGATAACTACTACTACCACATATATCGACCGATAACTACTACTACAACAGATATCGACCGATAACTACTACTACAACAGATATCGACCGATAACCACTACTACCACAAATATCGGCCGATAACCACTACTACAACAGATATCGACCGATAACCACTACTACAACAGATATCGACCGATAACTACTACTATCACATATATCGGCCGATAACTACTACTACAACAGATATCGGCCGATAACTACTACTACCACAGATATCGACCGATAACTACTACTACAACAGATATCGACCGATAGCTACTACTACCATAGATATCGACCGATAACTACTACTACCACAGAAATCTACCGATAACTACTACTACCACATATATCGGCCGATAACTACTGCTACTGTTACAGTTTTGAACTTAATATTCGGATTGAGCGAATTGTAAGAGCACGAAACGTTTTGCATTGATTATCATGCATGTCAAATGTGTAAAGTACTGGTTTAGATTGTTAAGTGTGGGCAGCGGTAGATTAGCCAAATCTTGATACTTGTTATTGGAAATATTGAATATTTATATCTATTATGGCCCTGTTGAGAGGGCACTTTTGCTTCATAATATTGTCGAGGGATGGAATAGAGCCTGAGCCGAAGGCGAGGGCACTATCTCATCATGAGACAATACTATGAGGCAATAGTGCCCTCTCAACAGGGCCATAATGGGTTTAGTACATCACCTTTCCGTTTAAATACATAAATTTACATTTCTAGTGAACTTGGACTCAATATACCTACCAAAATGTTTGAAAGTTATTTTTCGATAAACTTTCCAGTTGGCGTATAAATACATCAGTAAAGTATTGCCGGATTTAATCCCTTTTTCCAAACTGTTTACAACCTGGGTTTTGTTTCAGTTTTCAGATCAAATAACCTTGTTTGTGTTGTACCGTTTTCTAGTTGTTTTCAATACGGAAACAGCTATGAATTTCATCAGGATGACGTCACACAGTGAATGATGACGTCACACGTCTTGGCGCCTTCCGCTGCATAGACTTGCACAAGTCCAACGTTTTAGAAATAACCATACTACCAAAATCAACCTGAATGTAAATATAAGGATTAAAATGGGGTATAAACCTCAATGGGTCTAGAGACAAATTTGATATGAACTGCTTTGCAGTTCATTAAGTTTGTCTCAAGACCCATTGAGGTTTATACCCCATAAACCTCAACAGAACAGGATTCAATCCTTAAATGTATACACCAAAACTCATGAACCTTACCAGCAAAAATGCCTTTCATAAAAGTATGAAAGCAATGGTTCTCGAGATGTAGCGCGTGGTTTAATTATGACGTCATATATCAAGCTTGTTCAATGAGAGTCTTTTCGCTCCGCTTCGAATAACATGGAGATTACCCTTGCATCAAACGCTCAAATGAATAATTATTATCATTGGCGCCAATTTTATCCAAGCTGTGCTGTTCCGCCAATATCGTTTTAATGACGACACAAATACAAATGTAGGTAATAAACTATTAATTGGAAAAAATAAAAAAGAAGTTTAGCAATTGTTCTATAGTAAAAATGTAAATATATGGATTGAAAGTCATTTTTTAAATTTTCATAGTGCTATGAAAGGTCAGCCGTTACATCCATATTTAACATGAAGCCCTAGCGGGCTTCATTCAATATGGATGTAACGGCTGACCTTTCATAGCACTATGAAAGTTAAAAAAATGACTTTCAATCCTTATATACATTATGTACCATGGCCAGCGGACTCGTTTCCAGTGTCAGCCATGTTCAAGCAGAACAGTAGCATGACGTTATAGTGACGTCATAATAGGTTCACGTTGAACATCGCGCCAAATTTGATAGTGCCCGGGTGAGCGGGCACTATCGCTTCATAGTACCCAGGGGTGTAGCCTATGGGAAGGCAGTGTTCAGTCACGTGATGTACTAAATGTACATAATCAAGAGATTAATGATATATAGTCTTGAAATAATAATAATAGCAAACTTATTACCATATGTTTTTTTTTTTGCTGGAAATGTTAAGAAAAATGGTCAAGCAATATTAAACAATGGATTTTGGGAAGGTATGGGGGGACAAGGACAAAATAGATTTTGTTTTGTTACATTCATAACGGACATACAATGTATTAAAAGATACTTTTGATGATGCTTTAAAACTGATCTTGAAAGGGAAGACTTTTGTTGAACTACGTGATTCCAACACAGTTTTTTGTTCAACTAAAACCTTAGCCGCCGAGTAGCTCTAGACCGTTTCGCCAAAAGCACAAGTGGAAAATGTTAAAGGAAACCATATCAATGACTATAATGGTGCGTTGGAGTTCGGAACGATTGACTGGGTAATCGGATTTTAATATCGGAAACGTCTAGTGAACTCTTAATCGAAGTTTGAATTTGGCTGATAAGAAAACCTTTTGGTAGTCGAGATTTATCATAGAAATTAGAACGAAGGACAGAACCTCGATAACGCCAAATACTCTCGTCCAAATTGGATATGAAATTCACAGACGTTTACGTGATTATTCTAATCGTCCGGAAAATTGGTTTTCTACTTCCTGCTTGACGCAAAGCATTATGGGAGGGGGGCGACTGGATCATCCGTTGTCATTATAACGCAACCGTGTTGGGCGTTCGGTTTCATTTAGGTAGCACTTGTAAATTGGCATTGATCATCCCTCCAAACTACACAAGACAAGGGAGTCTCGTAAACGTGCATAGTGTACCCAACACACAAACTCATATCTCATACACCGAGAGGCCGTCAAACCTGACATTGGGTGTTTAGAAAATATATAACCAGAACACACTTCTTCATGTTTGAATAAAATATTGCTGAAACAGAATGAAACAAGCAACAAAAAAATGAAGAAAGGGTTCAGAAATTTAATGAAAGTACAAATTGAGTACATCTGTCATTACTTTCCTCCAGAAAAAGCCAAGCAGTGGCATAGGCTGTCTCGGCCGCACCGCCATAGGAAATCAGCTGGACAACCTGAATGGCTGTGGCAGTCCCTGTTTTGTGAGCAGGCTAAAAATTATCGAGAATAATAAATTAAAGCTTTAATGTATTTCAGAATTAACATAATGGCTATAGCAGTTTATAACATGTACAGTTGTGTTATATCAAAGAGTGACATGTACATTTATGTTATATTAAGAATTGTCATGTACAGTTATGTTATATCAAAAAGTGTGATGTACAGTTATGTTATATTAAGAAGTGTGCTGTACAGTTATGTTATATAAGAAGTGTGATGAACAGTTTAGTTATATTAAGAATTGTGATGAACAGCTGTGTTATATTAAGAATTGTCATGTACAGTTTTGTTATATTAAAAAGTGTGCAGTACAGTTATATTATATAAGAAGTGCGATGAACAGTTTAGTTATATTAAAAAGTGTGATGAACAGTTGTGTTATATTAAGAAGTGGCATGTACGGTTGTTTTATATTTAGAAGTGTGATGAACAGTTGTGTTATATTGAGAAGTGTCGTGTACAGTTGTGTTATATTAAGAAGTGCCATGTAAAATGTTGTTGTATTAAGAAGTGCCATTTGAAGTTATGTTATATTAAAAATTGTGATGAACCGTTGTGTTATAAAGAGAAGTGACATGTTAAGTTGTGTTATATTAAGAAGTTTGAAGAACAGTTGTGTCATATCAAAATGTGTTTTGAACAGTTGTGTTATATTAAAAAGTGTGATGAACAGTTGTGTCATATGAACAAGTGACATGTACAGTTGTGTTATATTAAGAAGTTTGAAGAACAGTTGTGTTAAATAAAAAAGTGTCATGTACAGTTATGTTATATTAAGAAGTGACATGTACAGTTGTGTTATATCAAAAAGTGTGATGAACAGTTGAGTTATATTGAGAAGTGGCATATACAGTTGTGTTATATAAAGAAGTTTGATGAACAGTTGTGTTATATTGAGATGTGGCATATACAGTGGTGTTATATAAAGAAGTTTGATGAACAGTTGTGTTATATCAAAAAGTGTTATGAACAGTTTTGTTATATCCAGAATTGTGATGAAAAGTGATGTTATATCAATAAGTGTTATGAACAGTTGTGTTATATAAAAAAGTGTGATTGACAATTGTGTTATACCAAGAAGTGTGATGAACAGTTGTGTCATATTACCAATTGACATGTACAGTTGTGTTATACCAAGAAGTATGATGAACAGTTGCTTTATATTAAGAAGTGTCATATTAAGTTTTGTTATATTAAGAAGTGTCATGTACAGTTGGGTTATATGAAGAATTTTAATGAACAGTTGTGTTATATCAAGAAGTGTGTTGAACATTTGTTTTATATTAAGAAGTGTCTTATACAGTTTTGTTATATTAAGAAGTGCTTTATACAGTTTTGTAATATTAAGAAGTGTCTTATACAGTTGTGTTATTTTAAGAAGTACCTTATACAGTTGTGTTATTTTAAGAAGTGTGTTGAACAGTTGTTTTATATTAAGAAGTGTCTTATACAGTTTTGTTATATTAAGAAGTGTCTTATACATTTTTGTTATATTAAAAAGAAGTGTCTTGTACAGATTGGTTATATTAAGAAGTGCCTTATACAGTTGTGTTATTTGAAGATGTATGATGAACCGTTGTGTTATATTAAGAAGTGCTACATTCAGTTTTGTTATAATAAAAAGTGACATGTACAGTTATGTTATATTAAGAAGCGACATGTACAGTTGTGTTATATTAAGAAGTGTTATGAACAGTTATGTTATATTAAGAAGTGTGATGAACAGTTGTGTCATGTGAAGAAGTGTTATGAACAGTTGTGTCATATTAAGAAGTGTAATGAACAGTTGTGTTATATAAAGAAGTTTGATGAACAGTTGTATTATATCAAAAAGTGTTATGAACAGTTGTGTTATCTTAATAATTGTGATAATAAGTTGTGTTTTATAACAGAACAATGTGATGTACAGTTGTTTTATATTAAGAAGTGTGATTAACAGTTGTGTTATATTGAGAAGTGCTATATTCAGTTTTGTTATATTAAGAAGCGACATGTACAGTTATGTTATATTAAGAAGTTTGATGAACAGTTGTGTTATATAGAAATGTGGCATATACAGTTGTGTTATATTAAGAAGTTTGATGAACAGTTGTGTTATACAGAAATGTGATATATACAGTTGTGTTATATTAAGAAGTTTGATGAACAGTTGTGTTATATAGAAATGTGATATATACATTGTACAGTTGTGTTATATTAAGAAGTTTGATGAACAGTTGTGTTATATCAAAAAGTGTGATGAACAGTTGTATTATATTAAGAAGTGTGATGAAAAGTTGTGTTTTATAAAAGAAAAATGTGATGAACAGTTGTGTTATATAAAGAAATGGCATGTACAGTTGTTTTATATTAAGAAGTGTGATGAACAGTTGTGTTATATTGAGAAGTGTGCTGTTAGGTTTTGTTGTATTAAGAAGTTACATGTGCAGTTGTGTTATATTATCAAGTGCGATGAACCGTTGTGTTATATTAAGAAATGACATGTACAGTTATGTTGTATTAAGAAGTTTGATGAACATTTGTGTTATATAGAAATGTGGCATATACAGTTGTGTTATATTAAGAAGTTTGATGAACAGTTGTGTTATATCAAAAAGTTTGATGAACAGTTGTGTTATATAGAGATGTGGCATATACAGTTGTGTTATATAAAGAAGTTTGATGAACAGTTGTGTTATATAGAGATGTGGCATATACAGTTGTGTTATATAAAGAAGTTTGATGAACAGTTGTGTTATATAGAGATGTGGCATATACAGTTGTGTTATATAAAGATGTGGCATATACAGTTGTGATATATAAAGAAGTTTGATGAACAGTTGTGTTATATAGAGATGTGGCATATACAGTTGTGTTATATAAAGATGTGGCATATACAGTTGTGTTATATAAAGAAGTTTGATGAACAGTTGTGTTATATAGAGATGTGGCATATACAGTTGTGTTATATAAAGATGTGGCATATACAGTTGTGTTATATAAAGATGTGGCATATACAGTTGTGTTATATAAAGATGTGGCATATACAGTTGTGTTATATAAAGATGTGGCATATACAGTTGTGTTATATAAAGAAGTTTGATGAACAGTTGTGTTATATAGAGATGTGGCATATACAGTTGTGTTATATAAAGAAGTTTGATGAACAGTTGTGTTATATAAAGATGTGGCATATACAGTTGTGTTATATAAAGATGTGGCATATACAGTTGTGTTATATAAAGATGTGGCATATACAGTTGTGTTATATAAAGATGTGGCATATACAGTTGTGTTATATAAAGATGTGGCATATACAGTTGTGTTATATTTAGAAGTGTGATTAACCGTTGTGTTTTATAGAGAAGTGACATGTGCAGTTGTGTTATATTAAGAAGTGCCTTGTAGAGTTATGTTATATTAAGAAGTGCCATGTAGAGTTGTGTTATATTAAGAAGTGCCTTGTAGAGTTATGTTATATTAAGAAGTGCCATGTAGAGTTGTGTTATATTAAGAAATGTCATGTAGAGTTGTGTTATATTAAGAAGTGCCTTGTAGAGTTATGTTATATTAAGAAGTGCCATGTAGAGTTGTGTTATATTAAGAAGTGTCATGTAGAGTTGTGTTATATTAAGAAATGCCATGTAAAGTTGTGTTATATTAAGAAGAGCTAGGTATAGTTAACTTAATGAAAATAAAAGAAATTTACTACATTTGATATAGCGCCCTATATTTCTAAAGCGTTTTACAGTACATATTTATAGATATACAATTCTTATAGGATCAATACAATAACATTTACTGTTCTATCATACATGTATACAGTTCTAAGGAGTTCGCAGGAGCTGCCTTATCAGGCGTTAACTTTTATAGTTACAAATCAGTGTACTACCAAGGAGTAATATCGATATCTGTTGAACAAAAGTCATTTGGATATAAACAGTTATAAGATAATGATTTATTTGAAATATGCAATGTTGTTATGCAGTCTTACTATATAACTTACGAATTTGAGGAAACATGCACGTGCAAACATTGTCGTAACACGTGAGTACTGAGTTGTGCGCACAATTTTCACTCGGGCACTGTTGTGGATCTGCCACTCCGGTACAATTTTCCCCGGCCACACTCACTACCAAGACAAAATGCAAACTACGGCTGATCAATCTGTGCTCACTCTGTGGATATCGCAGCAAAATATGCTTGGTGGAGTCATTCAGCAGTGACAATTAAAGCAAATGTTGTTTTATAAGTTGTTTTAGTCTTATAACACACATAGATAATGATGACAATTTAATGAAGTACTTCAACGCGTCCTGTAGGTTTGTCAGCACGAAAAATGTTGGTTGTAAAGCTTAACACTAAATGCTTCAGTATTTATTGTTAACATATACATTTTTATCTTCTAATAAGTATTTGAAAATATATCGAAACGATCCACGTGATCGGGAAGGTGCACTGTAAAAAATCGTTACACGTAATACGTTTTACTGTTACACGTAATGCGTTTTCTTGTGACGCGTAAAACGTTTATGAGAAAACGTTTGTATTTAATAATAATTGCTAAGTGTTTATAGTACCACACCAGGGATTTTTATTAAAACGTCAGTGTGTATTTCTATAAAACATTTGACGTGTTTTACAAAATCACTAACTAAATTAGGAAATTTAATAAATAAAAAAAAAATATGAAAGGAAAACAATAAAATTGATATTTTAATACAGTTATTGTTTTAAATGTTGTTATAGATATTTAACGGGATTTTTAAACGCTAACGTTTTTACCACGGACTAATCTAAGTCCGTGGTTTTTACACTCAACGTTTCAGCCGTTTTTAATATTTTATCCCAGATAATTTTATGTCCAAATATAACCCCTGCGCTTTGGTAAAAGGCAAGTACACTATCCACTTCCTCAACCAATCACGTGCACTCTAAGTTACCTCAACAGTTGACGCTTCATATACAGTACTTTGTTTCCAATTCGCCATCTCATTCATCTTAAATCACTTCAGATAAGCATCAAGCTAGCATTCTATATTGTCTGTTGAAATAACAGCTACATAATCAATCTTCTATACAAAATCTGCCAGAAATCCCATCTTGCAAGCTCTCATACAAAGAAAGTCACCACCATTTGACTAGAATGCATATCTCTAAAAGTATGAACATGAAATGAAAGGAATTGCTGAAATTTATTAAAGTTTAACACTTTTTTATGTTTATTTTTTCAAAAAGTAATCTGTTCTTTAAAAAAAAAACCAATTTTACAAGGTAAGTGATGATTGGTTACGAGCTAAAAGACATTATAAAAGCTGTTGTCAATTTTAATATAAATTTTATTTATTTTAAAACAATTATGAAACAAATTATTCAACCTATATTAATCAATCTTTCTGGCCCAGGTGTTTGTGCGCGAGGGATATATTGCGGGAGGAAACCTGAGTTCCCGCATAAAACCCACGTGGTCGGGCAGGTAGCCCCCATTTCTTTAATCGACCAGTCGTCTAATCGAACCCCGGCCGCCCTGGTGAAAGGCGGCCGGGGTTCGATTACCCGATTATCCACTGTACCACCAAGTTCTTTATTCCTTAAGTCATTCGACTCATTTAAGAAATAATTTGTCTTTTTTGTTGTTTACTGGTGTGTAAACTGAGTTTTTCTACAGATATTTTAAATGGCGCGCGTCAGAGCGTTTTGTTGAAATATCTGTAGAAAAATCAGTTTTCACACCAGTAAACAACAAAAAAGACAAATTGTTTCTTGTATTTACATTTTGACACTTTAAAAATTGATTTACGGAACTTACAAAAGTAACAATCGTCATTTATTGAAAGTTATACACACTGACGGAAAAGCCGACAACTGATGAATACCAAGTCAGCTGGTTCCAATCTGAGCCTTTTTTCAATGCGTATACGCTAATATATTCGCAGTCAGAGTTTACTAAGCACAAGAAAGGAGAGGTGTAAATATTATAATATGGACATGTTAAAACGAAGTGAAATTCATCATCTATGTCACGTGATTTACATACAGTACAAAGTCTAATTTTACGTTCAACATTTTTATACCTACCATTTTCTATATTAAGCTTGTGAGCGGACAATCTTAGTTTCGTGATTTCTTTTCTAAAATTCATGCTCATAGGTTTGGATGAATAAAATTGTTGTCCAAATTACATATATGATGGTATTAAAAACCCCGACAAGATGTGCGTATCTTTTCAAAACGCAAATCACCCCGTCAGTTTGTCAATTTTTTTGTCAAGTTAATAAACACCTAGTTTTTATGGTACATTATTCTAGTGCTACTTATTCTTCTGACCGACCAAAACGTATCAGCTCATTCTTTTATTTAACAAGATAAAGAGTGTAAGATAGGCACATGCTTATATGCCGGGATTTATCTCATCCACTTTTCTCATCTGGCAGATGATATACAATGTATTTTGTAACACATGATGTGAAAAGGCGTGTTTATTACATGTTACTTAAAATATAATTTAAAACTTGAATTTTACTTAATTACCAGATTACCTTAAGTAATCAAAGTACTGGGCGTGAAAAAAGGTATGGGGTTATCTGCCGGACCACGTGGGTTTTCTACGGGTACTCTGGTTTCCTCCCACAATAAGACCCCTCGCGCGCTAACATCCGGGCCAACAAGAGTGATTAGTATAAGTTGGATAACTTGTTTCATAATTGTTGTAAAACAAATAAAATTTATATATTTTAATCAAAGTACTGGAAGTACTGAAGGAGGCGTTACTCGGATTTTGGACAATGTAAAAGAATGAAATGTGCAAGGTACATGTTTTAAAATGCAACCTGGCTGTAACAAGTAGCGTGTTCCATTTAGCGGAACGTTCCGGTTGTACTAAGTTTGAACTGGTCTGTTAAATGGAACAGAACGGGCCGAAATCCGTTCCTATGCGTGAAAATCTAATAATCGAAAAGAAAAAAAGAAACAACTTTTTTGGAAATAACTAACACGGTTCAGCCATATAATCTGCAAAACAATGCGAGTTATCGCTTTTATTTACATGCTTTTCACACTATGATGCCGGTAGGAGTCGGTGATGATGTATTTTACTGATGAAATCCAGTCTAGCTGGTTACAGTTAGGTTTGTTTACAATTTATTGAACATCTGAAACGAAAACCTATCACTGGCCGCCATATTGAATCCAACTTGGCACCCTCAATTGAGACGTTCCCGACGAACCGGTTCGTTCCGGCGGAACGTCGTGTTCCATTTAGCGGAACGTCCGGTACGTTCTGGAACAACCGGAACGTTCCGCTAAATGGAACACGCGAAAGTTCTCATGTCCCTGTGTTCATTTTGTCAGGCTTTTTGCCACCACTCTAGCTCTGATCAGCTAGTTTCTACGATTTAGATCAAAGGGACAACACTGAATAGCACGGTCTGTGTTTTCACCGTGAGGGAATCTGACAACAAACAATTCGGTTGGTCGTTCAATCTCAAGTAATAAATTGATAGGCGGAGGGAGAGCGCTAAATTCTGTGCAGTTCCCTGTAAACACATTTTTGTGAAGTTAGCATAATTTTCAAAGGTTAAAGTTTAAGATATAACAGACTTTTTGATTGATAATCTAAGGTGAACTTTCACCTAAAAGGTAATATTTTGTTAATTAATTTGATTAAACGTAGAATTTTATCATTAACATATATCATAATTTTTTTTATTGTACATCATAATAGAGAATTTTTTATTCATGTATTTCTATTTTCTAAAATTTTATGTTTCATGCGATTCTCAGGTAAAAAATGATAAGGTAACTTCAAAGCTTTGTTTTTTCAGTCTTTCATTCATCTTACCACAAATTTCGGCAAATTGATTTATTCTGAGTCAGGATTTGATGAACAAATTATATATAAGTTTGTCAGCAATAACATTGTGTGTTATAGGACTGTAACAATATTTGCTAAAATGTTCATTACTTACATTTACATTTTGATAGAATTATTTTGCTTTATTTAGTTTCTTCGGACCGATTTTGAACAGCAAATCAAGTGAAGACAACAATGAAATGTATGACGTCACAATAAAGATTGATGACGTCACAATAGCAACTGCTGTTATAGTCTTAGGCACTAGGTGTTATAGGAGTATGGCAGCAACTGCCTCTTAGCATTGTGTCAATGGAAAATTGCAGAGCAAATGTAAATATACATGTATGCACGGCGTTACTAACGCCTCCATAAAAAGTATGTTTTCGAGACAATCGGAAAAGCCGACACAATTTTGGATACGTGACATAAGTTGACTAGACTATATTTAAAAAAAATTTGATATATCTCGGGTTTTCATAACATGAATATGTTAATATTTTAAAACGTTTAGGCTTACCTATAGTGAGAGAGACCACGACGCAGATAGCAGCAGATAGCATAAAAGTCTTCATGGTTTCGGTTGTGCGCAAGTCTTCGAATCTCGCCGATTATATACTTGTTTTCGTATCAGTATTCCATATATAGTCTCAATAATCACGAACACCACCACACGAGCGGCTCTCAAAAGCTAGCTTATCGTGTTCATGTTCTTTAGGTCAAAGTATAAGATTTCATAACTATCATTTCAACTCTACGGAAGCCTATTTGGACAAATAGAAAAAGAAAATTTCTTGTAACATGAAAAAAGAAAAAATATCTTTCTCGTAATTACGAGTTTCTTTCTCGTTTCTATTGGTCCTAATAGGCTTCCGTACAACTTTCATTTGTTTAGATAATTTCTTGTTGTCGTTTAGATGTCATGACATCCAAATTAGAACTGAGACATCGTTTTCAATTACAATAAGAAGGCATATTAATAAGCATATTCAAAACCTTTATATGATACAAGGATCCAGAATCTCTGTCAATTATACCAAGATGGCGACCATAAAACTTGCTCATAGTCTTCATCAACCTGCACCTTTCTCATTCTTGCACCGTAGATTTGTTCGTGAGCAGCCACCATTCCACACGAACATCTCAATATCTAGAACAAGCCATTAGCTAACGAATACATTTTGACTTATCAACCTCACCTGTTTGAAAAGCAGGGGTATTTCTTTTTAAGAAAAGAAGAAAAATACGATTGGGAAATCAAAGTCATCACTTTTATCATGCAGTTTAGTAGTAAGCAGCAAACGTTGGTCATAGTTTAAGCAAAGATCGAGGTAGGCAGCTGATATAGAATAGTCTGTTGTGTCCTTGACTTAAATTTCAGAGGAGTCCTAATGTAATCGATGGAGTAGATCAACAAATACCTCCTTAGGTAATTGAAAGATCTAGGAAGGTTTTGTTATTGTCCAGATATACCCTTCGGCACATCAATCCTCGAACGAACACAAAATTATATGTACTCTAAGAGTGGGACAATTTTGTTCTTATATGAATGACAGAAGCTGCTGAAAAATCTTAGCTCCAAGTTCAAAAAATATGTTATCAACCAGGATTTCAGCCATTTGTACTGTAATTATCGTTTTGTATATTTCATCTTAGCTTTTATTGTTTTCACAATGTATGTTTTAAGAAAGATAGCTTGCAACTGTAGTGAATGAAGACGGTCTTTCAGATATGTATGAGGTTTGATAGTGTACGGCGTGGACAAATACAATGTTTTGAGGAGGGGATGTTCAAAATAGATTAGAAGAATCGTCGAGTTTCTGCTCGTGGATTTTTTAGTCCCCGGGGTTTGCTGGAGCCTCCAAAGCCACAGTTAATCTCATTTGAGTAGTGGCACGGTACATAATATACACATTTTCGTAGTACACGATTTGAAACTATACAGAGCTAGTTTCATTTTACTTCTAAATTAATAAATTAAAGGGGTTTTTCGCACCTGACCCTTCTGCTTCTACATTAGTTTAGAAATTTTGGATTCCTACCTTTTGGCCCCTAGCATCACTGAAGAGTCCTAGAAGGACGAAACAGCTGTATGATGCAGCTTTATTCATTTTTTCGGCATACTGTATCTGTTACTTAATTTAAGAGGTGCAGCATATTTGTGTGTTACGTCAACATATGTGTGTGTTACGTCATCTTTTAAATGTCCACATGCCGTTATTTCGACTTCTGTGGTTTACCACAGTTTGGCTGTGGCTGGTCATTATTCAATGGTGCTAAGTGTTGATATAAGACAATAAGACAAAAATGGCGACCATAAAACTTGCTCAAAGTTCTGATCAACCTGCATCTCTTGAATCCATGTACTGTAAGTTTTTGATTGGAAAATTGAAATCGTCACGTTAATCATTCAACTTAGTAGTAAGATGTCCATGTTGGTCATAGCTGAAGTAGATATCGAGGTAGGCAGCTGATGTAGAAGAATATGTTGTGTCCTTTATTTCAAGTTCAGAAGGGTATTTACGATCGACGAGGTTAGCAAAGTCTTGTTGTTTATAGACAACACATCGTCGATATATCTGAAAGTGAAACTAAAGGATTTGGCAAGATTTTGTGTTACCTTTCCTGATTAGCTCTTTCACAAGTTCATATGAAAATAAAAACAGGTCAGCATAGAGTTGGACACAGTTTGTTTCCATTGGAATGCCAACAGTCTGCTGGAAAATTTTCCTCGAAACTCAACAAAGATATTGTCATCCCGGATTCAAACATTCGTACTATATCTTCTTCTGTATATTTCATCTTGGCTTTTGTTGTAAACCTAACTTATTTCTTTGGTCAGTTGATCAGTTATTATAAAGTAGATATGCATTCAAAAGCGAACTTAATTTTGAAACGAAAACAGGTCATCTAATTATATTTCAATATTCAATTAAGAAAACAGAACATCATGTTTTATCTCTAAATGTCCCTGTGTCAAATAATGTCTATTGTATATAGTTGTTATTGTGACGTATGATAGGTTATCTCTACATGTCCCTGTGTCAAATAATATATATTGTTGTGACGTATGATAGGTTGGACGGAAGGACTGGTTGAGAGTGTCACTTTGTGACCCCGCATGACCCTATTCCCGTGCACGTGGAAAGCGTCGCAAGGGCCCGGCCTGGGTCGTGTAAGATCAGCCACAGCAACCTACTGCCACAGTGCTTAGAGTTGCTGTCTCATTGATGTGTTTGTTTATGTAGTCCAAATAAATTGTGTCATATATAACACAAAAAACCGGAGTGTACTCTCATCATAGAGTAAACTCCGGTTTTTTGTGTTATTCCCCCATATAACATAAAAAAAATCAGAGAATACCAAAGCGTCAACAAAACCATAATCCGAACTCAAAATCGATAAAACTAGGGGCAAAATAGGAACAAAGGAAAGATTTACACGGAGACTCTCGTAAAAGCACACGAGAATAAGATCAGGTGTTCCGGAAGAGTAATCTTGGTCACATCCAAGTTAGCATCAATCCTCAAAATGAGAACCGAGTCATCATTGTCATCACAACAAGTAAACACACTAACAAGCAAACTCAAAAACGTCCATCTTCATATCACACAAAGATACAGAATATTTCTCGATGATATCAAGATGGCGACCATAAAACTTGCCCATAGTCTTCATCAACCTGCATTTCTCGAATCCCAGTGCCGTAAGTTTGGTCGTCAGCAGTCGACATCTATCACGAAAATCGCGATATTCAGAGCAAGCCCTAGAATAACGAATCAACTGCGACATGTAAACACCATAGGATGGAGAATATTAAATAGATTCAAGTTAATACTTATAATTTAATCTATACCCTGCGAAAATAAACTTTATTAATTGACTTTTTTCTCTAAAATCATTACGCTGCTGCATCAGCCAATTAGAAGCGACGTTATAAACGACGACGTCATTTTTTAAGTTATTGGCTGATACATTTTATTATATATATATTTTTTTAAGCCAATGAAAATGCTTGTTTCAAACAAGATTAAATTATATATGTATATAATAAGAAGATAAACCCACACTCTCATAAACATTATACACTTTAGGAAATGACTTCCTTTCGCGACAGTTTACTTGTAAATATACATTCATCGTGAACTATTCAGACCGAATTTTAATAATCTAATCGGCTCCAACTCACCACATTTGGTATACAGGGATAACTTTGAATTTATTATTAGCGCAATTATAAATATGTGTGTAAGCATGATAGAAGAATGAAATCATATGGAGTGTTTTGTTAGTGTATTGTGATTCTGTTTCGTAATTCGCGTCCATTTCGACCAATATAAAACTGAGAACATGGATACTATTTTCAGATATGTAGTTTATGTTTTCACGTATAGTGAATTTGAAACAAAAAGGTAGAACACGAACTTGTCGGTTTGCGAATTTAACATCTAGGAGAATTTCAACTAGATACACATGGATCATCATTATTAGTTTCAAAGATAACGTAACACACATGATTCAACTTTTTAATTTAGAAATTGACACAATATGCCGAAAAAAGTAATGACACTTCATCATACGTATGTTTCCGCCTTCTAGGTCTCCTGCTGCTAGGAACAATTCAATAAATATTCATTTGAGAATATTTTACTTTCTTTTATTCTATCACTACAGCAGTCCTCGATACTGACCTTGATGCCCGGATATAGTTTTCAACCCCAACATATTACACGCAAAGCAAAACTAGAACACTGTTACGTCAGGAAAGGACCCATATCGGTCCCGAAGCTTATCAGCGATGAAATGACATATCATGTTTGATACCTATCACGTCGATTCAAAGGGTCACACGAACATGTGAAGCAGTAATGCGATGTACAATTTGACCTTAACGTTTGATCCAATGACCTTGGGGAAAAGATACAAAATATGAGTTTGATTTTTTATCTGATCTTTGGTAAATTATTGGTTATGTATGATTAGACAGCGGGACCGATGGCGTTACCTTGGCGTGCACCTTTTTGATACACTTTTACATTTATATTTTGACCTCTGACCTTTGGGTGACGTTCAAATGACCTAATGATAGAGCATTGCACATCGTCTACAGGCGAGGCGGGTATATTAAAAGTGTTAACGCTCCTTAGTGAATATGATCCTTGCCAATTGCGGACGTACTTTTGTAAATGCAGACAAAATGAGGTACAATCCTTATATTTACATCATTATTAAATCTCAAGTGTTATACGAAGAAAAAAACAAACATTCGAAGCGTGTTGCTACGATGGTAACTGCGATAGCCGTGGTTGCTATGATGATATAGTACCAGTGAATCTACATCGATATATTGGTAAATTTAGAAAATATGCTGTGAACAACACTACGTTTCTTCATGACTGTACATCATTTGTAAATGCATATCAAATGCTGTAATTATGTAAAAAGTCTAATTCCAAGTATAACAACACTTGCCTGAAAGCAAATACGTAAATAAAATTACCGAAATCTAACCATTTAATACCTTTATAAGAAACACACACGAATCTAATAAATTTTAGTTCACAGTATTATATATACTTTTAGTAATGATACACTAATTGATTAATATCTTACATGTTTTCACATGTATTATGATAAATATTCAAAACTGTTATAAAATATGGTATGCTATTATATTACCAACAGGGAACAAGCACTGTCCTGTATCAATGTATGAGGCGTACGCTTCGAGGAGACAGATAACAGTGATGAAGGACGAGTATCCATTTTATTTGGGTGTAAATAGAAAAAGCAAAAATGAAGATTCCTGATTTATTGGCCATCCTATGGGCAAAAACACCCTAGGCAGTATTGTGAAAAATATGTGCAAAACCGTAGGCATTGAGGGTAGAAAAGTGAATCATAGTGCGAGAAAAACGGCAATAACAGCACTAGTTCACGCAGGATTGCCCCTCCCCCTCACCAGCATCCCGGGCATAGAGACATCGCTTCGATAAACAACTTGAGCACAGCGTCGATACAACAACAGAAAACCATGTCAGAAATCTTGTGTACCTTCTCGACGAATGCGACCTGGGAAAATATTGCCACTTGTAATGTACCAAAAGTTCCAGTTAGATCACAACAAGAACTAGTAGAATCCATTCTATCTGAAATAGAAGATTTCGAAAATATTTCTGGTGACCAAATTGTCAGAAGGCTACAACATTGAAAGAAACAAAACCCGCTCCACAGCTAGGAGCAGTGTTTCTAGGACCAGTAAGTTTTCTTTCTGGAGACACAATCAACGGAAATGTAGAATTTTAATTATCGACATCCTAACAACAACAACAACAACAACAACAACAGGAACGTGCTATATACAGCGATTCTGATAGCGATTGAAAATGATGTATCTGGAGGAAGATTAATATAACCGATCCATAAGGTGCAGAACTGCTGTGTTTTTATTTATTTGTTGTACAGTTTTTTTTTATCTATTAAGATAACGATGGTAATTTTGATTGCTAGTCTTATTTCCATTTCATAAACACTGTATTCAACTTCATTTAAACCAAATATGGAGAAGAACAGTTATAGTTGTTACATTTAATCTGTCTTATGTGGGTTTTAAATGGTTAACTATTATCAGTTTGTTCTGTCTAAGAAAATTCTGTGTGAAAAGAAAACGCACTAAACAAGTAGAAGGTGAGTTTATATTTGTTGCTGTTAACTTAATTGTTATACAGATTGAATGTTTATCACAAAGCATTAAAATTTTGCTATTTTATCAAAAAATTGAATCAAACATTCAGTGTTTAAATATATGATACATACAATAAAACATGGTAAAGCCCCCGGTCTTATATTTGGGTCCTCGGGCTAATATGGCATGTGATATGGATTTTATCATGTACTGTTCTTTATGTAATCATAATCTATATTTAGCATATTGCTCACTTTCTGGGGGTGCAGACGCGCCAATTGGGTAGCAAAATGAATTTTTGGCATTTGTTTTACCGATGCTTGTATCTTTGGTATAATTATCGGAACAATTCAGATGTTAAGCAAAGATCATCTGATTACATGGTATTTGATGAAGATGGTCTTTAAAAGTAGATCATTAGTCAGATCCTGACCCTGTGAGCCAATAACAATATATGTTTTAATGCAATCCTGTCAGATATACTATACAGTCATATGAGTGTGCTAAGGTGCATTTTCGGTTTCAAAAGAATAAGTTCATTATAAATGGCAAAAGCAAGAATATTATATTACTAATAAATATTATTTTAAGATACTAATTGGATCTCAATAGATATGAAAGACTACAACGATCAAAGCTGAAAATGCTATGTTGCTCTTTTGCCCCCCTCCCAACCCAACAGACATACAGGGGTCAGCAAGTTGCAGTACTTTCTCCCCATTTGCTTGCGAACATTGTTTTATGTTTGTGGGTGTCAATAAAACAAAAACAATGGCGATATCATCCCTCTTTGGACCCCATCACAAGGCCCAAATTAACCCCGCGGGGTCAGTAGCTTGCCAAATATATATTATAATCTTCATACAGGGATGATAATTGTTGTCAATCTATTTTAGAGTTTGTGAATGGATGTTCCTTTGGTAATTTTCTGAAGTATTTGATATTAGAATAGACAATTTGTTTTTTGAACAGTCATACTTTTCAGCTGGCATGCTTTTGATTTTGATTGCATACAACATCTTTCACCTGGAGAATATGCTCTGGGTTATAAGTGTTATTGATTGTAAATTCTTCAATCTGGAGGAAAGCATGGAAAGCTAACAAAACATCGCCATGTACAAAAGTGCGTTACGAAAAGATGTAAAGATGACGTAACACACACATGTGCTACCTTTTAAATTAAGTAATAGATACAGTCAGCCAAAAATGAATAAAAATGCACCATATAGCTGTTTCGTCCTACAAGGACTCTTCAGTGATGCTAGGGGCCAAAAGGTGGGAATCAAAATTTTTTAGAAATATGTAGAAGCAGAAGGGTCAGGTGCGTTAAAACCCCTTTAATTTATGAATTTAGAAGTAAAAATAAATTAGTTCTGTGTAATTTCAAACCGTGTACTACAAAAAATGTGAATATGATGTACCATGCCACTATTCAAATGAGATTAACTGTGGCTATGGAGGCTAAAATCGGGGACTAAAAAAATCTACCAGCAGAGTCTGCCACCCCCTATCATTAACGATGACGTAACACACACATGTGCTGTACCTTTTAAATTTAGTAGTAATAATTCGTTATTATACTTAATTAAAGGTATCATACTTTGTCCGCTGCATAGCAAATTTGTCTAACGTGATTGGAAATCTGCAATCAGGTTGCCTCTTTATATTATGTAATCCTCTCTGCCTGTTGCCTTATCCATTGTCTAAAAAACTGAACTATAAATATTCTGAAATGAAATTGCCTATCACAAGAACAAGTTTTTTTATTGGGGATAAAACTAGAAGAGCTGTGCCGGAAGAAATTTATATACGATAAAATTGATCATCAATACTGAAGCATTTTTTATGGCATGGAACATTCGTAATGTTGTCAAATTTTAGTATTTTAAGGGAAAACATAACACAAAAACACACAATTTTGATGTATGGAACATTACAAACATTTTTTCCAAATGTCACAGAACGTTCAAGTCAAAAAAGTTAATTCCATTAAATACAAACACACTTTAACATTAGGTAATTGACACAACACGTTTCGTCTCCCGGCATGACTCTCTCAGTGGTATTTGCGTAATAACTCTTTGGTCAGTAATTTGAAAATCATCTAAGAACCGTGAAATACAAGGTGGTCTCTCTAAATGTCATGCTGAGGACAAAAGTCTTTGCTAACAACGTACCACATCTTTACAGGCAGGGCAGATGGTGTTTATCACACATAACATCGACAGAAAAATCACCATGGTTACAAATAACGTCAAATACCGTAATGTCCGCGTTTTATAATAGTTTTGCGAACGCAAGTACTGATCAAAATTTAGTTTTGACTTTAAATGACATTTTATCAATTCATGACTAGCCCTTTGTCTTGATTCACTTTCGCTGAATCTGAATTCTAATTTGTTTTCAAACAAGTATGTGGGTTCGCCTACATCAACTATGTTTTCTTTTTTAATATTTATCTTGAGAAATTAAAAGAAACAAAAACAAACAAAAATCATAAAAAACCCACAAAGAAAATAATGCGAATGGCTTTCTTCATATAAAATGCTAGGCCTTCTGTACCCAAATGCCCAAACAGCCTGCAAAATTGTCAGGACGAGATAGTTCCGTTTTAAAGTAAAAATCAATTGAGGGTTAGGTAATTTGTGTTTCTGTGTTAAAAAATAAATAAAATAAAAAATGGAGAATTACGAAGCGTAAAAGAAACCATAATCCGAATTCAAAATCGATTAAAGTAGGAATGTGAAATATGAATTAAAGGAAAAGATTATCAAACATATATGTACGTGTATAGAATGTAAAACTTTTCGTATGTTATGAACTATTGAATTCTTGGTTTTCAAAGATGACGTAACACATACACAAGCTGCACCTTTTAGCAATAGATACACTATGCCAAAAAAAATAATTAAACTGCATTATACAGCTGTTTCGTCCTCCAAGGATTCTTCAGTGATGCTAGGGGCCAAAAGGTGGGAATCCAAAATTTCTAAATTAATGTAGAAGCAGAAGGGTCAGGTGCGTAAAAACCCTTTATAATTAATTTATGAATTTAGAAGTAAAATTAAACAAGTTCTGTTTAATTTCAAATCATGAACTACGAAAATGTGTATATTGTGTACCGTGCCACTACTCAAGTGAGATAAATGTGGCTATTGAGGCTCCAGAAATAAGTAACAGTCCAAATTTCTCGGAAAAGAAAACTCTCATAATGACAGACCGAAGACGTTCTTTCAGTTTGGTATGTGGTATGGTGGTGTACAGGGTGAAAGAATCAAATGATTTGATAGACGAAACATTTTTCAAAAGGTAGTGCTCAAGACTTATCAGAAGATCTTTTGAGTAATAAAATATATTTGTAAAAAAAAAAAAAAATGGAGACTCCTGTATCCTTTTGTTCGATTAAAAAATCTCAACAATTGCAAGAACAACTAATGTTCTCATTTTGAAAACTTGATGTTTACATGGATGTTACAAAGATTTACATGGCGGGTCTCGTCGATGAAGCGAAAGACGCCTACTCTTCCGGAACCTCTGGTCTTATTCTCTTGAACTTTTACAAGAGTCGCCATGTAAATGTTTCCTTTGTTCATATTTTACCCCTGGTTTAATCGATTTTGAGTTTGGTTAATGATTTTGTTAACGCTTTCGTATTCTCTTATTTATTTCCAGATATCACATATTTAGCTGAATTAGTTTTCATATGAAAATATGAAATTGGACATTATTTATTGACAGAATTATCAAAGATTGAAAAATGTAGCTAAATAATGATTAATCTAGCCACCTTTCGAACAACTAGACCCAAAACTTATAGAAGGCGAGAAAGCTTACATTGCTGTACAATTAATAGTTTGCAAGGGTATATTGAAGCAGAAGACACTAACAATGTATTCTTCCGGAACACATGTTCTTATTCTCCTGTACCTTTTCAATGGTTTCCCCGTAAATCTTTCTTTCGTTCATATTTTTCACCTATTTTAATCGATTTCGAGTTCGGAGTATGGTTTTGTTGACGCTTCAGTTTTCTGGTTTGTTTTAAACACAACATTGCATGATCGTTACTTGTTCATGCCTAAATCTAACAGCCATTATCTATATAGAGGTTACACAACGAGTGGTTTTTTGATATGGTATTTATTTCACTCGAGGTAGTTATTGTTCAAACGGACAGAAGCTTTGGTGAGTGTCTTTTGTAACTTTTGAAAATTACTAAAGAGATTGAAATAGTTACTATATCCAACTACCACGAGTCGTGTGACGTGTTCCTACTACAATTTCAGTCGAAAGCAGGAGTATTTCATTGTGTGTGTGACATTGTATTAAATGTAAATGAACAGCGGACAATATGGGCGTAAACATATCGGATCCTATTTCCCACAAATTGATGACGATGTCAACAATCAGCAAGTGACGTTGTTCCGGTCAAATTTCCCCATATCAGCCAATCCAAATGTTTTTAGATTTAATTTCACTTGTGGTATAAACCGAATGTCATTCAACAGTTGTAATGATTATTTAATATCCAGAGAGTTGAATAACACCCACCTATTGTGGTAGAACGTTGGTTTGATAGCTTTATAAAAATCGTGTAGTTTACAAGCAAAAGAAAGGATTTGATTTCTACATTTAGCAATAGCATAATACATAACCTTAAGACACTTGTGATATAATTGTTTGATATTAAATTGAGTAAAACCATTTGAGGTGCAAGATTTCTA
The DNA here is from genome assembly GCA_947623455.1 of Mimachlamys varia. NCBI lineage: Eukaryota > Metazoa > Mollusca > Bivalvia > Pectinida > Pectinidae > Mimachlamys > Mimachlamys varia. The sequence goes on from OX392540.1 coordinate 34,736,605, forward strand.
TAGTGTTGCAGTTATTGCCGATGTCGTGATGTTACGGTTAGAATATATAAGAATATATACTTCAAAACAGTTTTAAAAGCAATTCAGGATAAGGAAGAAGAATAATTTTAAAAACACATCGGTAATCTTGCATCTTCTGACGTCTGATGGAAGTATAAATATATATATGAAACAGTATGATGACATACTCATTCATACTCAAGTGTGCGATGAACCTAAATATTGATCTTACAGGTTGTGAAACAGTGTGCAAACCGTCAATTTAAGGCCCAATAAACGTAACTTCAGGATTTTTTTCGTGATTCTGAAAAATTCTGAAAAAAAATCCAGTTCATAACCATGCAACAACAATAAGCCTTAAGAAAGTAAATCCGAGTGGTAACTTACAAGAAAGTCTTGACAGAAAAATCCAAAGAATTGAAAATAATTCAGGTGGGGCCCCCTTCAACAACAAACAGAAGAGAGGAGACGGTTCAAAGTGGACGCGTGTTACAAATACCGAGTTTCAACTGCTGCTGTACCGGTAACCGCGTAAGAATTTATCTTGAATATTGCTGATATCAGTTAATCTTAACTAAATCTATAAGTTTAAAAACTTATCAGATTTGATTTTTTCTTCAAGATTTGCCGAAAGTTACGTATATTGGGCCTTTAAATCCAACAAGGCGTGTTGTATCAATGCTAATTTTGTATTCATTATTCTGAAGTGTTTGTACCTTGTCTTGTTATACTTTTTAACAAAATTATAAAATCAGTTATTTATCCTCGTGTGTGTTTAGTTGGAAATATTGTTCCAGTAATGAAGAAAGTCAATCAAAGTATTCTCACAACTAGAAAGGTACCGGGGTATTTCTACAAAGGTACCGGGGTATTTTTACAAAGGTACCGGATATTTCTACAAATGTACCAGGGTATTTCTACAAATGTACCCGGGTATTTCTATAAAGGTACCGGGGTATTAACTATAAAGGTACCGGGGTATTAACTACAAAGGTACCGGGGTATTAACTACAAAGGTACCGGGGTATTTCTCCAAAGGTACCGGGGTAATAACTACAAAGGTACCGGGGTATTTCTGCAAAGGTACATGTACCGGGGTATTTCTGCAAAGGTACATGTACCGGGGTATTTCTACAAAGGTACCGAGGTAATAACTACTTCAATTATAATATTTCAATTGTATTGGTGAATTTCTTCATCAGTCTTATATAACAGGTTAGTGTCTATCGACATGGAGCACAATAAGACTACTGGTGCTATTTTGAATTCCAGTGAAATCTTCCAACGACAGATGTTTTGCAAGTTTTACAGGCGTTAATTAATCGTACGCTTGAAACCTGACCTGATAATTGACAGAATTAGTAATTTATTTTACAAAATCCTCAAAAATGCATTAATTTACTTCCCCCGGGCTATACCCCGGTGCGGGTAAAAGAAAATATCAAAGATAAGATTTTTAATATTACTAGTTGTTTAAAAAACAATGGGGTCTGCTCGGAGCGACTTTAAGATCAGTTGTCTCAAGGGGAAATTGTGTCCCCTTGTTATTGTTCATTTCTTTTTATATGAACGGCTTTGAAATTCAATTTAAAGAAGAAAGTGTTTTTCAATTAAGTTACAAATATTAAAATATTTTCACGTATGTATGATGATGATAAAGTTATCTTTGCCGAAACTCCTCAAGGTTTGCAAAGTTGCTAGACTCTTTGCTTGATTACACTATCAAGTGGGGCCTTAATGTTAACACTTCAAAGACAAATATTTTTTTTTAAATGAGGGGGAGTTGAAAGACAATGGAAAATGGAAAAACGATGAATATGTATCAGAGATAGTTAATGAATTCAACTATCTGCGGGTTTTGTTGAATTATAATTAAAATTTAAAACAAACACAGAAAAAATATCTGAACGAAGGAAAAAAGAAAAAAAACATTATTTGCATAAATGGGAGTATGTAAGAAACAGTTTTTCAATTTAAACACTCAGTAAGCAGTGTTTTATTCAAAGTAAGTAGCATAAAAGCCCAGATATAAAAAAAAACTTATAAAGATTGGTTTAAATTACTCAATTCCGAAAATTGTATCTTGAAAGTGTGCTACTAAGATCCAATATTAATCTGTGAATTGTATCGTTTCGGCTTAGGATATATTTGGTACGCCCATGATGGAAATAATTTCACTTTTTTCGATAATCATGGCAGACTTATTTGACATTTTAAATCGAGAGGGATATAGTGCTATTACAGATATGTCAAAGAGATGACGTAACAAACACAATTGTTTCACCACTAAAATTTTGTAATAGATACACTGTAACAGTGTGCCGTAAAATGAAATATTTATTCATACAGCTGTTTCGTCCTTCCAGGACTCGTCAGGGATACTAGGCGCCAAAAGGTGGGAATCGAATTTTTCTAAACCAATGTAGAGGCAGAGGTGTCAGGTGTAAAACATCTTTAATTAATGAAATTAGAAAAATAATGTAATTATTCCTGTAAAATATTATATCATGTACTACATAAATGTGTAAGTTATGTACCATGTCACTACTCAAAGGGTAGGAAATGTACAGAGAACTAATGATAAAATTCAGTTACAACTGTATCCAATACAATTAATTAATATCGAATATATAAAATAAATTGCTCACTCAGGGTGTCAACTCACAAATTAAATGTTGAATTTGGGCGTTATGTTGGCATTGATAGAAGTAAAAGATGATGTACTCTGTGTAATCTTAACGCTATTTAAGACAGAAGTACATTTGTATTTAAAATTTTATTAAAGAAATTATACAGGATAGCGCAACGGCTATGTCAAGTTCCTTTGATGTAACAGCCGTTAGGTAGCCCCACGTCATGTACGTCTGTCACGATTTCTGTTATAAACTTCCTGGTCAAAACATGTTGTTTTTCATTCGGAGATTCCCTGTCTTAGGAATATTATTGCGTTGCTATGCAGAAATAGAACAAAAACAGGTCGTTAATGTGTAGCCTAGAAACGTCTACGTAAGAACGTACATAATGTATGCGATACTTTCTATAATACATATAACTCATTAGTAACTAGGAGCTTTATCTCTGGTGCAGATTTGTTTAAAGCTCTCGCGTTGATTCCCCGCCATAGCAACACTTCTGTATTGCTATGCAACAATAATTAGAACGGATTTTATTTGTTAGACACAAGATCTAGAATAATCCCCGTTCAATAAAACATTTTATTTATTTTACAACAGTTATGAAACAAATGATCAAATTTTATACACTCTTGTTGGCCCTTATGTTAGCGCGCGAGGGTTCATTTGTGTAAGGGGGGGGGGGGGAGTAAACCCACGTGGTCGGGCAGGTGACCTCCCTATAACTTTTTACATCCGGTCGGAGAATTGAACCCCGGCCGCCTTGGTGTAAAGCAAATGTGCCCCCATTGTACCATCCGCCAATCCCTATTCACATTAACCATTATGGAGTTTGTGAAGGAAGGGACGGGCATAACGACCTCCCGAATATCGGCAATGCGGGTTTGGCACTCTTCAGTTGTAGGGTCGGTCGGTTATTACTTGGTGATTACTATACATGCATAAATAATGTGTGTGGTGGTCAGCTTATACATAAGGCATTACGTAGGTCGATAAAGTTTCAGCAATAGCCTGGCACTTACTCACATATAATATATGCAAAATATATGGACAGCTTACCCAAAAGCATATGTCATAGCAAACCGGAAGTTACAATATCCAGGGGTCACGATCACTTACGCTCTCTACACACCTTGAATCATTCTCGATATCCAGGGTTACGATCACCTACGCTCTCTGCACCCCTTGAATATGTCATGGCACACATTAAGACACGAATATAGCAGTTTGATTAGTCTCATGTAAAAGAAACTTACATTTATATTCTATTCAATTTATCCTCGAAATCCAGGGATTACGATTACCTACGCTCTCTACACTCCTGCAATATGTCATGGCAAACCTGAAGGCACGCGCAGGTAAAAAAGAAACCCCTGATCAATCGCTAGGCTGGTGCCTGTCTTTTGAAGATTACAAATGAGCCTGGACCGACCTCAAAGCCTGTCATTTTTTACTATGATGTGACCAAGAGATTCTTTTGATATACATCAAAGGGTCGAACCAGTCTTCTTGTGTCATCAACAAGGTGGCGCAGACGGAGCCGCCAGTTTTGCCATGACATATTCCAGGGGTGTAGAGAGCGTAAGCGTTAGGGTCCGATACCCTTTGATATGTAACGTTACGTCACATGTGGGTCTATTGGACACAATTGGCATGACAAAGTACTCATGTAGTTTAGTCAATAAGGTTTTCGTTACTCTTTAACAGCAAATGCTGAAAAGCTCTATGACCCCTATTGTTCTTCTTATCGAATTATAGTTCCTGAATAATTACCTGATGCAATAAAAGAATGAAAACATCCTCATGAAACAGCTTTCTTATTGCATATATATGGCATCAAGAATAAAATTGTACTCGAAACACATAGAAGTCTTAATAAAAATAACAGTACAAGTTAAAGGGGTTTCAATTGGAATTAAAATGAAAAGTCTGTTCCCGGTTTTGGTATATATTCCAAAGTGAATGTCTCTTTCGGCTGTCGTATAAAAAAAGAAAACCGAAACGTCAACAAAACATTAATCCGAACTCAAAATTGATAAAAGAAGGGGCAAAATCTTAAAAAGGGAAATATTACCATAGAAACCACTGTAAACGTACAAGACAGGACAGGACGGCGGATTTTCACCTTGTTTTTTTTTACAAAATAAAGAAGGCGACAACCCGCCGTTCGACGGGTTTTCACGTAAATTTCTTAAGGCGAAAACCCGCCGTTCGGCGTGTTTTCGCGTACTAAAAAGGCGACAACCCGCCGTTCGGTGGGTTTTCTCGTACTGAAGACGGCGAAAACCCGCCATTCGGCGGGTTTTCGCGTAAATTTTATGATATGATAAGCTACGCGAATAGGCGAAAAGACGAAAAGGCGCCTTTTCGTGTTCATTTTCTCGCCTTTTCGAGTAAAATTTACAAGGCGAAAACCCGACGAACGGCGGGTTTTCGCGTAAAAAAATACGCGAAAAGGCGAAAAGGCGGGATGGCAGAAATCAGCCACCATAGCCGAGTTCATTTCTACCATCATTACAGTATGCTTATTAGTGTGCTTATTTGTTGTGACAATGATGACTCGGTTTATGATGAAACCAAGAGTGACATGGCGGATGTCGTCGATGAAGTAGAAGACCCTTCCTTTGTTCACGGTTTGCCTGTAGTTAAATCGATTTTGAGTTCGGATTATGATTTTGTTGACGCTTTGACAATCTCTGATGATTTTTTTCTTGTAGGGTAAATACCTGTCATAAGAAACGATGTTTATGGATTAACTTGAAACTATTGTTTTATGTTATGGGGGCATAACACAAAAAACGACGTGTACACTAAATAAACCGCAAAGCGGTTTATGATGAGAGTACACTCCGGTTTTTTGTGTTTTTGATTTGATTTGTGTTAAATATATATAGTGGGATTGGGCACAAGTTTACCAACTTATATTAAGCCCTTTCTCAATAGTATTTGACAATATTTATATTTACAAGATGGCATAAGACATAATGAATATTTACAATATAATATGTCCAAATACATGACGAGAGAGAAGAGAGAGAGAGAGAGAGAGAGAGGGAGAGAGAGAGAGAGAGAGGGGGAGAGAAAGGGGGGAGAGAGAGCAAAAGAGAGACAATTTATCATATCAAATATGTATATGTAGCATTATATAAATGATAATCGTTTCCGACACCGACGGCAAAAGTTTATGCTGTTCACTACTCAGAACTCTCTACTAATCAGTTTGTGTTATAACTCCAGAATATAAAAATTAGATTCAAGTTAATACTTATAATTTAATCTCTACCCTGCGACAGGTCACTTTATTGATGGACTCTTTTCTCTTACAAATTATTACGTTGCTGAATCAAACAATCAAAAGCGACGTTATAAACGGCGAAGTCATTTTTTAAGTTATGGGCTGATAACATAATTTTTGAGCCAATGCAAATGCTTGTTTTAAGCAAGATCAAATTATTTCATTATGCAATTGTGCAGTCACACAATTTCAGGTGAAGGTTGGCTGCTTTGATTCAGACAAGAGACAAACACCCCTTTCATGAGTCAATTTTCCGTGTTTAGTGTTTTGTACTGATACAGTAGTCACGCTACCAGTAGTATACGGTATACATTTTTGAATATGCTCATAAGCATGCTTACCTGTTGTGATTGACAATGAAAACCAAGTTCTAACTTTGATAACGTGATATTTACTTGGATGTGGCCTATATGTACATGGCGGGTGTCTTTGATGAACTATAAGACGCTTACTCTTCCGGAATACCTTGTCTTATTAAGGTTTAGGGCCTTTTCGCATATTCCTGTATATTCCCAGGCTTACGTGCAACAATTGGTAAAAATCAATACCTCGTCATATGGTTCTGAAAACAAAGTTGATCAAAAGAGTAATTCGACGGGCGAACATGGCGTACTGATGTGTGGAATGTGATATGCTGTGATGAAAAGCTTTCAACGTTTTTTTTTTTCGAATGCATGACCTGGACCCACTTTCTAGGTTATAGAAGTCAATGCAGTTAAAATATTCAATCAACTTCTTCTCAATAACCGAAAGGTCCAGGATACCAATATTTAGCTTATAGCAGGTTACCTCGTTTATTGAAAGACCTTAACCCACTTTCAAACGGGTCAAATGTTTGAATGTCTTCAAATATTTTCCAGTAGCATGCTGGGATGAAAGGGCTACCAGGTTATCAAAATGAAATCAATTCATTATTTAAATGAATGGCATCGGCCCACTTTTAAGGTTATAAAGCTTCAAATCTTCAAACAACATTTTCTCAATAACCAAAAATATCTGAGTACTGATATAGGGCAGTTTGACGGGATTAATGATTACAGGTTGTTCAAATTAATCACCTTGACCCACTGTGAAGGAAAGATAGTTAAAATGTATCAAAATCCTCAAAGAACTTCTTCTTATACCCAAAATGCCCAAGGTACTGATATTGGAACTGTAGTATGTTAACACAAAGGGCTATCAAGTTTAATGAGATGAATGACCTTGACCCACAAGGTCAAATGTGTGATACAATGTATATTACAACCGTTCTATGAATTGTTTTGATCTCAGAACCTGATAACTTGGTTATGTCTGTATTATAGTTTTTTTCTTGATTAAAAGTAAATAATTTGGATCGATTTTAATTACAAGATTTTTGTGTAATTTATCATTTTTTATATGCGAAAGGGACGACTATCAATATATGTTGTCTTTCTCTGAAAAAATCCTATCCTTTTGAGACAACTCTACCAGGATCGAAGGGAATGTAAACAGGAGGCCCGTGCGCCTTAACAGTCACCTGAATTTAGATGTATGAGTACTAATAACTTTTGTTATTGTATCCTTATATTGAAATTATCATTAACCTTAACCAAGTTTGAGCTAGGCCACTGGCAGGCAAGCAATGGTCCTATTTAGAAGTCTATATATCTACCAAATCATCAATCCTTGAGCTTTGGACCCAACGATTAAACTAGGTGACTTTAATCTTTGTTCAACTGAATTCTCACAACAGGAAGTTACAAATGGTTTCCTTGACCTTTGAATCACTGACCTTTACCTCTTTAACCTTGATTTTTGGTTTAGTTGATTCCTTTTGTCTTAATTCTAATCAACTTTATTCACGATGTCATAACAAAATGTTCATCAGGGAAAAGCTAAAAAATCATCTTCACCTTTTACCCAGTCTACTTGACTTTTGGTGAGTAGAATCCTTGTTTAATTGACCTTGAAAATTGAGCCGGTGACCTTGACTTTTGGTGAGTAAAATCCTTGTTTAATTGACCTTGAAATTTGAGCCGGTGACCTTGACTTCTTGTGAATAGAATCTTTGTTTAATTGACCTTGAAATTTGAGCCGATGACCTTGAATTTAAGTGAGTAGAATCCTTGTTTAATTCCAACCAACTTTGCTTCATAATATCGTAAAATGTAAATCAATGAATAACTAAAAAAATTGACCTTGATATTTGAGCCGTTGACCTTGACTTTCAGTCAATTAAATCCTTGTTTAATTCCAACTAACTTTGCTTCAAAATGTCATAACAAAATGTAAATCAGTAAATAGCTATAAAATTTGACCTTTAAATTTGAGCCGGTGACCTTGACTTTCAGTCAGTTTATTCCTTGTTAATTCCAACCAACTTTGCTTCATAATGTCATAATTAAATTTACATCAGTGAAGAGCTATAAAATTTGACCTTGAAACTTGAGCCAGTGACTTTGACTTTGGTCAGTTTAAAAATATTTTAAATCCATTCAACTTTGCTTCAAAATGTTAATCAGTGAAAAGATATCAAATTTGACCTTGACCTTTGACATAATGGCCTCAGAAAGTACAACGGCAGTGTTATTTTGTGCAACATGTATAATCTAAACGAGCTAATTGTCACGCCCTGAAACATGACTTTTTCACATGTTTTGACAAATTTAACAAACACCTCGGCAAATTATATGCCAAAAGCAAGGTCCATGGTTAGGTATGATACAACAATTGATCAAGTTATTTCCGTTTAATTTCCCCGAAGAATTTGATTTATAATAAGCTTGTAAAATATATATAGATATGACATAGAGATAACCCTTAAGAAGATTGTTTAAAGTTTAGCCAATTCGACCTTTTGAACCACTCCCCAAGGCCCTGGGATTAGGCAAGAGTCCAAATCTTTCAAAGTCAAACCGTTCAGCTTAAGACCTTTCCATCTTGGAACAGTATTTGATTCCAGCGGATCTGGGTCTTAAGAAGAAGATTGTTGAACTTTTAGGCAACTTGACCCTTTTGAGCCCCTCCCAAAAGCCCTGGCCGTGGGCCTGACTTAAAATTCACCCAAATATCAAGCTCATCTCCTGGTTATAATTCCAACCAAGTTTGAATTATTTCCAAATAAAAATAAGCACAATATACCCAAACGTGTCATTAAATTCACAGTTTTGATAAAGGACCTTAAGACTTTTCCATTTATGAAGAGTATTTGATTCCAGCATATATGGGTCTTAAGAAGAAGATTTTTGAAGATTCAACTAGTTTGACCCCTTTTTGCCCCTCCCCAGGTCCTTATAATTCACATTTTTGGTGCACCTTTGGCCAGGGAAGATTCCTGCCAAATTGGTTCAGGGTTTTTTGAGAAGTTGAAAATGTAAATTGTTTACGGACGGACGACGCACGACGAAGGGCGGACAACGACGGACAAAAGACGATTAAAATTTGTCTCAGGTGACCTAAAATATGATTTATTATAAATTATTTGTGTACTTTTTTAAGTGTGACTTGTTTACTTTTAGCTTCTACTCAAATCCCCTTTTTCACGACAGTAGATATAGTCTAAATTTTATTTTATTCCCTGTTTTCGGCTATCTGCTATTCCAATGTTCATCGGTTGAAGCTTATTTTGAGACATATTTTGTCAGTCGTTTTACTTTATCACCCTTTGGTTCTTCATTAGCTGCGCCCAGTTGTTCAAAGGATGATTAGCTTATTCACTATTTAACGCTAATTTTTTCAAACTTTTATAATTCTGTCAATATACAAGGTAAAATGTTCAAATTTTGCATGTAAATTGTCACTATTGGATATTTGATATTAGCAAAGTTGTAACTAAATATATGGTTTCATGTCAAAATTACAGGATAATTAAAATTTGCGCTTATCACTGATTAAGCTAATCACCTTTTGAACAACCGGGCCCTGACTTATGATAGTACTAATTGATAGTGTAGTGTACATATAAATGACTCAACGCATTAATTGCGGATGTGAAATAAATATAAGTCAGAGGCCATAATGTTTTCAATTTTCACGATTTTATTCATAACACAACGATGGAGGGTAACCGCGAACAGCTATACAAATAATTTGTATAGATATAACGTTTACGTCAACATCTTAATAAACAAGTTAACGATACACCATTATAAGGACGGAGCTCAAAGCACACATAAATGATACACTGTATAGCAAGAACTAGATTATAATCGTAGTTTGTGTCGTTGCTATGGAAACAATAAAATAAATACAAAGAATTTGATTGACTTCTAGTTTATATGAAGTATCCAAAAAAGTGCGAATTCCGCCACATGTTGCGAATTAACGACTTTTTCTTTTTGAATGATAGAACATGCGCGCGAGCATATACGTACTAGTGTCTAACCAACGAAAGCTCTACCAAGAACCTCCCTAATAAATTACCGGTATATTTGTTGAATGGGAGAACCCGTATTGAATTTCTATTTGACAATTCAATAGCGGTCGAAAAATATATATCATTTAACATCTCAATATACATATATTGAGAATATTTCGCTGAATTTATCGTGAATGTGATTTCGAATATAGTGTGTCGAATGTCGATTTCATGATGTCGATAGATTGTTACATTGTAAACATGGCGTCAATCGCTTATTTGTTTCGTTTTTGTAAATGTTTGAAAAGCAATTATTCAGATCACAACCCGTCATTGTTCTAAGCTTTCCACCAACATGTTTACGCTAGTTATTCGTCCAACTATTATACTTCAATTTTATTGTCAAAAAGACAAATGGATCGAGCAGCAAGCATAGCCTATTTAAGCCCTCTCCAACTATTATACTTGTACATTAGCCGATTTCTTTCCTAAATTGCTACAAACAACCAAAGAAAATATCCAGAAATATTCATGCTTTACAGTACATCAGAACGTGTGTGTACAACATAGATATCCACACGCCAATAGAGATCCATTAGATACTGAACACAAATGACATATATAATACTGACAATTATATACAGACCGCTATACAGTGATAATTGTTCACCAATCGATAAATAGTACTGTACATCATTTCCGTTTCGCAAGAAATAATTTTTAAATATATTGTTAGACATTTTATTTAGACAAAACATTTTCTCATTCACGACAAAAACAAATAAAATAAAGAAAACCAACGTGTCAAGAGAACCATAATTCAGATAGTCACAATAACTCGAACCATAATTTACAGACATCAGCAAGACTCTAAATAAATGTTTATCTTTGTAAGACACCGATAAAACCATAATGAGAAGTTGTTAAAACCACAAGTGTTCAAATAGTTTACATCGAAATGTTTAAAAATCGGGATCTTCATTCAATTCACCGCCACTCCTTGTTATATATGCAACTGATAGCAAACCAATTTCCCCGCATCGTTGAATTTCTTTTACGAGATATCTCATAAAAATGGGGAACAGATCAATTTATACATCTATCTGTCGATCTCTCCTTCTCATTGTCTTGTTAACGATGAAAATGAATCCCTCAATCATTCAAAATAGGCGAAAGTACAAATAAAATATAAGACATTTGTTTCTTATATACAAAATAATGAATAAATAAATAATGCGTATTCATGATAAATATATATTTGCAATGACTATAATGTATGGGTATATGTAGACTTCTTCTGTATCGGGATTATTTCCCTTTTCAATGTCTTTTTCATTACATGTACATGCGATAGTATTGATGTAATTTATTCCCGAAACATGATTAAATCTACAGAGTTCTACTCAAAATAGTGTTGATTTGTATGAGGGGCACAAACAACCCAAAGTTAGTACTCAAGGACGTGGAATAAAACTAAATAAAAACATATGCACTATTGGATACGGTTAAAAGCCCGTAGCGTGATAAATTAATTATATACAATTGTCAAACGCAATGATGCATGTTAGTCTAAGATCCAATCATACATTCTAAACTACAGTCAAGCCTGTTTACAAAAGACACCCAAGGGACATGGCAAATTTGTCCTTTATAGCATGTGTCTTTTACAGACAGGGGTCCTTTATACAGATGTGAGTTATATACAGTCAAACCTGTCTATAAAGGACACCCAAGGCACGTAGCAAAATTGTCATATACAGACAGGTGTCCTTTATAGACAAGTGCCCTTTATAATTGACTCTAAATAGTTCCAATAAACGGACTCCGTTTGCTATAGTTATTATGGAAGTATGTCCATAAGGAGTGGACACACATCAACGATATATAAAGTAAAGCCACGTGAACCCGCCCACTAGCAGGATAAAAAACATTGTTTGAATTCGTGAATGTATTTGAATGATTAGTAACCGGATTGAAAAAATTCCACACTCTATCAAAAATGGAAACCTGTTGGTGTTTCCCATTATAGATTTTTTTTAACAAAATATATTTTAGTATTGCTAGTGTATTTCTAATTATAATAATAATAACTCGAGTTCCTTATATACCGCTTTATCACAAACCATTTCATAGATCGTCCCATAACCGTGTACAAATCGTTATCCGTAGTTATAGGGTCTTTACAACCAGCGGAATATTCTCTGCTCCTTGTGGAACCGGCAGCTAGTTCAACAATTTCAAGCACTGCCCGACTACTTATTAGCAGCTGAGTAGACTTGGGCAAACGAAGTAAGGTATCTTGGTCAAAGATACAATACAGTACCGTAAAGTAATACGAACCTGTAACCCTTCGGTCACAAAACCCGGCCTCTAACCACTTGGTAATGTTGTTGGTCAGAAAGCTGAAGAGATTCCACTTGGTCTAACACATGACCATTAAGGGGAGTCAGATATATCCCTTTATAAGGTTAACTTCTACAGATAAATTGTCTGGGAAGTAATTTTCTAAAGAGATGCGCATGTATTACAGTTATGAAAAATCAGTTGTGATCAAACAGTTTAAATTTCGCGTTGTACAATAATCCCGTTTACTTCGTTGACTATGTATATATGCATTAAACGATAAAAAATAATATGCATGTTTTTGCACTCAATATTGTAAATGAAACCCAACAGGAACCCATTTTTAGTATTACATACATTGATTCAATCATATTGGCAACTTATTAATGATAAAATAAGTAATATTATAAATTATTTCAGATAAAAATGATATTATTTAAAATGAATATATGACTTAATTTCGATTATTTAATTTAAACTGCAGTGTGATGTATGATTTCTATCAATTCGTTGATTTCAGTATACCGCCGAATTGTCTTGTCGCTGTAACTCTTGGAACTGAGGTGGGTGATAGTATCCGGCGAACTGTTCTACTTTTGCGTCAGACCACTTGCCAAAATGTCCGTAATTACCGCCATTCACACAAACTTCTCTTTGAGACTCGGCATAGAACCTGTCATATTTGTCAGAGTGTGGTGAACCATTGTTCTGTTCAGGGGACCCCTCCGCTGTCGATCCAGACAAATATTGCCGGTCTTGTTGATCTGGTGAGAATCTCATCCTTTTCTTTGGTACTTCGTACCCTTCGTCTTCCTCGGTCTGTCTGTCTTTGGTCGGGCAGTGACCGCTTGGGACTTCATAAGACTCGGACTTGATGTGCTGTTTTAGTGGTACGACCGATTTCTCGCTATCCGGCTCTTCTTTGATGCCTTCTGGTTGGTGACGTTCGATACAAGGGTTTTCCATGTCAAATCGTGTCCGCTTCAAGCTTGTATTTTGCGCGGGATTGTAGTATAAATAACCGTCAGTGGTGTTTCCATCTGACCCTGAAACTTGGCTGCAACGTCCGGTAAGATCGGCTGGATGTTGATCAGATTCAAAAGCCATTCTTCCATTTGAGAACTGGTCAGGACGGTACGGGTTGGGCTTGGCGACTTGTAACATATGATTTCCGGTTCCGGTGATAGCAGGTCCGCAAGCTATAGGATTCTGAGCTACCAATGGATAGTTGTCTTGAGGAGGAAAACCCTCGAAACATCTCCTGTTAAATAGAAATGAAAAAAATAAAAATCGAGAAAAAAATAGGTTAGAAGAATAGTTGCTAGAGAACCGGAATATTTAACTATGAGGAGAAGCCTAAGGGCCTTAACTGTCATATGGGCTACTGTATATTACAGTATAGGGACTATGGAAGAAGTGTTTTAAAGGTACAGATGTGTATTAGTATTCCCTTTTGTGTCTCTTCCCTACCTGGGGTTGGGTCAGGAATCTTATTTTTTACAAGTTGATTTTTCCACTAAGAGTGATTCTCAATAAGTATTTATTTCTACGGAGAACGGATGGCCCCAGGGTACTGAAATTTATAATCAAACAAAGCCCCTATTGATATTTTCATCTATACAGATATAACATGAAGTTCTCCAAGTTAGGAGGAGACAAATTTTGAAATATTATTACTTTTCTATATAGGCCCCCACCTAGGCCAAGTCGTTCAAAAGATGATTAGCTTAATCAGTGATTAGCACATATTTTAATTATCCTGTAACTTTAATCAGTAACCATAGATTTAGTTACAACTTTGCAGATATCAACTATCTAGTAATGTCAATGTACATACCGATCTATGGGACAATACCTTGTATATTAATAGAATCATTTAAGTTTGAAAAATGTTAAATAGTGACTAAGCTATTCACCTTTGGAACAACTGGGCCCTGAAGTATACCTAGGGGGCCAAACAATATATGGCTATATTGTTACATTTTGATACACTGTACATTATCATAATACACAGAGCCTTCCCATTACAGCATACGTGTTATGTGTGCCGTCTAGGAATGAAAGTTATGCAGCACAAAACAGTGTCCGTTTTAGGGGAAATAAAGACCTATGAAAACTTCTTGAAGTCAGGAAAAAGATTAGAATAAGTCTGATTATCTTTCTTTATTGAAGAGAGAATAACGTAGATATTTTAGCGGTTATCTTATTATAGCGATGTCCGCACTCATATCTCTAAGTTATGATTGCATACTGTAAAGGTCATTACGCTTTTCTTTTAGGATTCGGGTGTGTTCTTACTAAATGACTCGGTTCTCATTTTGAGGGCTTGGTGTTTAGTTGGATGTGATTAAGATTTACATGGCGGGTGTCGTCGATGAAGCAGAAGACGCTTACTCTTCTGGAACACCTGGTCTTTATTCTCTTGTACTTTTACAATGGTCTCCATGTAGAAGTTTCCCTTTTCCCTATTTTACCCCTAGTTTAATCGATTTAAAGGTTCGGATTATGGTTTTGTTGACGCTTCAGTATTCTCTATTTTTTTTCAGTTAAATGCACCAAAATACGTTTACGGTATTCATAGTCGAAAAGTTTCAAGAGTGGAACTCCTTTTGCAATTGTGAAAGATGCATTAGCACACTACGACTTAAAACATTTAATATTGTAACTTCTTAGTTCACATGGCATCTTCATGATAAATTAACAGTTACATGATGTAATTGATAATACTTTAGTGATATACTAGAAAAAGCTGTAATTGAATGCGTGCTTATAAAGAGCAAAAAACAGCAGTAGTCTTTGGCTTCTGTTGATTAACTGATTTGAAAATTCATGTACTGCAATCAATATTTGTAAAACCGACTTGAGTCAAGATGTAATTATTTAAATTTGAAACCGCAAATCGTATTCAGGCCTGGCTTGAACTTACCCTTCATAATTTTCCCGGAATCCCTTTGCAAAAGGGTTATGGTCAATCTTGAGTTGGGTGATCTGAAATGATTCGAAATAAAATGTGGTATTTTACTCTCAATATTTTGTTTTATATGAATATGTAAAAATGTAATTTATCATGAAATAACTATCAGAGGTAAACATTTCAGTGTCATTTGATCATGAAAGGGTTACTTGTGACCATTAAACAGATACATAAACCATATGTGTAACTAGGAGGTAGCTGTACATAAGTGTTAATTATCTGAGTAGAACTATGTCAAAACTGTCAACGTATTCATGTAGGTAATTATGCTTTGGCTGTCTGTTATATAAAGATTAAAGTCGTTTTGTAACTTTCATAGCACTATCAAAGTTACAAAAAATGCCGTTCATTCCATATATTTACACTATTACTATAGATCAATTGCTGAATTTCATTTATGTTTCCCCAATTATTAGTTTAATACCCACGATTGCAAATGCGCCGTAAATTAAACGACATTGCCAGAACAGCTAAGCTTGAATAAAATTCAATGATAATAGTTAGTCATGTGCGCGAATGCCTCATTTTATTGCACAGAATTATCATATCTGTCACCTCATTCGGTAATTTTTTTCTGTGAAAACACAGTGCCATATTCCACAATTATCTTTCATTTTAAGGAACCCTTTATACTATGCAAGTCAGCAATTCTATCTGTTTGATGGGGGGAAACGTGTGTCAAAAGAAACTCGGAGTATTCACAGCGTCTCTGAGTTGCAAAATATAGACAAACCTAAATGTATAAGAGAACTAGGATCATCTTGAACAGTGATAGTGAGTGTGGCTAATATTTCGATATTTTTCACTCGTGCGCAAAATATCAAAATATTAGCCACACTCGTGAAATATATTTCGTATTACTGAAGACAAGTGTTATATATCCTCTATGCATTATAAGTATATAATAGCTATACAATGACTCTGAACCAGCAATAGGTAAGTATCAAATAGATTTTTGAATTTCATATTTCCATATGCTGTGATATTGGTAACCTACGTCAGTGTTCTGATAGGCCGTGACGGAAATAAACTGTGTTTCCGGGAACGCATGCGTCTGAAGGTTCTTCTGGTCATTCAGGCCGCACGTGCCCACCTCAATCACGTGGATACGAGGCTGATATTTATGCATGGAATTTAACACAATCTGAAAAAAAAACAGGAAAATTTATCATGTTATCGTTTAAGACAAAGACGTTTACATACCTCGCTTATTTACTGCTTACTATTTTTTTTTTAATTTTTATTCTTATAATAATAGATATAACAAACGGTAAAAAACATATAATATGAAATATATAATAAGGCATTAAAAAAAGACGTTTTGTGTGCAAAGTATGGTAGGAAAAAACATATATCAATAAATAACATGATGATTCTTTTGGTTTTAAATTACAGATAACCGTTATATTTGATCTTAATTCTTTCATTGTGATTAATTGAGAATGTAAATGTTGTTATAAGACTATAACATTTGCTATGGTGACGTCATCATTTCTATTGTGACGTCATCAATTTCATTGTTGTCTTCACATGATTTGCAGTTCATAAAATGTTAGAATAACTAAATTAAGCACAATAATTCAATCAAAGTGTACATATACTTAATGAACAATTTAGCAAATGTTGTTATAGTCCAATAACATACATTGCTATTGCTGACAATCTTACATAATGCTGGGGCTTTATTTAAGATCGTTAGCAATATCAATGTGTGTTATAGGACTGTAACAACATTTGTTGAAACGTTCATTGCTTATACTGTGCACAGTACAACTTTATGCCAGATGGAGAGCTCGTGTTGTGTTTAAAGGGACAAAAAAAAACTATATTAGTAGTTTTAAGGCGAACCAATAGCAAAACGTAATATAAGCGGACCGAAAAAATACAGGTTTACAATAATGAAAAAAAATAAATAAATGAAAGATACTAGACCACCAAACTACGGGATTTATAGTTACTGCAAAGGTTCTCGTCCAGTATGTAACCTAGATAATCAGTAGTAGTAGATAATTATTGAGTAAACATCACAACATTAAAATACAAAGAAATTAGCAGGTAAGCGTACGCGGCTAAAACTCGGTTGCGTCCAATTTACACACGAGTGATTCTAGCCGTGGGAATAGTAAACGGCTAACACCGAGGTGCTAACAACTGTGACTCGGGCAAAACAAAACAGAACACAACACAAATCTAATGGGTTCATTGAAAAAAAATAAGGGAAACAGGAGTTTTGTTTTTTATAATAACGGTTTAAAAGTTAAAGCCCTACAAAATTTTCCTGCAATTTCTGTATTATATAGTGTCTCGTAAATCAAATTATCTTTAGCTGGATATTGATCCCATTTTATGATTAATTTCAATATATATCATATGCAGATAAATATGTTAAACTTTAATATAATAATTTAATTTTAATTTAAAATAATTATATTTTGTGTTTAATATTTTTTAGAAAAAAAATATCAATTTGCTGATATTTTTTTAGAAAAAAAAATATCAATTTGCTGTTGTTTTCCCCTGTTTATTTTGATAGATATATACCCATAAACATTACTTGGATTTGTGCAGTTTCCTTTCAGTTTACATTGTATTGTTAGAGCTTTACCTCAGTTTGTGGAGATTGTCTAACGTTTTAGTGAAGCCGGATTATTTATATGGTCCAATGTGTTGTCACTGGTATAAATATATATCATACCTTGCTTTTCATTAACAAAAATACAAAAAAAAAACAGAATGTTCTGAAGTAAAATCTCAATTTCATAATCGTACACATTTTAATGGCAATGCTATTATAGCGGTTTTCGCGTTGAATTATAAATATACTGCGCTTACAACAGTTTATATATATACCTAATGCTTTCTACAGCAAGTATTGTGAGTGCCCAAATCCATCATAACATGTATTTGTATTAATTAAGTTTATTTATTTATTTTGACAATCTTACGTCCTCATATGGCCTTACGACCTTCGGTGGACGTGAAACTTAAATTCAGTTACTTTGTATGAACTAAAACTTATTTACGTCAAAATAAGTCTGATGACAGGAAATTGGGTGCAGTCGCTGTAACCAAGAAAATTCGAAAACAATTAAATCGAGATTTCAATATGAATAAACTTACGAGTCCCTGGGAGTTGTTTTTGTTGTTTGTGAGCTTGAGTTTACTGAAGACGATGACCTGCTTCATCCAATGAGCACCAGAGCTCGGAGAGTCGGGATGCAGATAAACACGGCCGGCTGTAATTAACAAAACAGTCGCATAAATATCAAACAACATAAAAACAATATTGGTCAAAGTAAATAATAAATCAAGGTCGGTGTAAATAACAAATAAACGTCAAACTAAATAACAAAAAAAAAGATAAACTATTTATTTTACAACAACTATGAAATAGTTATCCAACTTATATAAATCACTCTTGTTGGTCCGGATGTTACCACGTCTTATTATGAGAGGAAATCAGAATACCAGGAGAAAACCCACATGGTTTAACAAATATAACAAAAAAACGTGAAAAACAATTGGAGACCAAAGCGAAAACAATCTTAAGGCCAAAAGCTAGTTCATCGTTGAAAAGGTTACTTAAATGTCAACAGCGGTACACATTATGTTAAACTGCGTCAACCAGAGTTAGTCTGGTTCGACTTACGTCGTTTCATAATTAACAGCTTTGGCAGTTTAAGTATACCACCTACCGTCAAAGTGGAGCGGATCAATAATAATACAGGTAGACAAACAGTTTTACAACATCCCCATGTACCCATCCTAGTTTATAATAAGGAACAGTATACAGATAAGGAATATCAGCGTTATCTAAGGGTATATTTTCGCAGTTTGGAGATACAACAACGTAGGTTTAAGGTTATTCCGATGAGGCGGTTGAATTTTTGTTTTGCTATTTTTTCCTCTTATTTTTTCGCGGCTGTCGGTATTTATCGAATATTTTTTCGCGATTTAACAGAATGTTAACGAGGAATATTTTCGCTCTTTCGCAGAATAAAAACACTATGAACATGTTAGGACGAAAATGTACCGACTCCGACTTTCTCGGGGTTGACCCAAGCTGAAATTTGTTTTTGTAACTAAACAACAGTTACGTTCAGTAGCTGTCGCAGCGCTATACGGTACTTAGATTGTAAACAACAATTTATAGTTAATTTAACATCTAAGAAACATCACATTGGGATGTTTTATTTTGTCAATTTAACAGGGCCTTCGGCGTCCGATCAGCCGAAGGGGTTAATGCCAACATCCACTATTTATATTAATAACTTTGTTTCATGTTTTATGCATATTCCGTTAATTTGAATTAGCGTGATTGTTTTTTCTTTGTGTGTGTGTATGTGTGTCTTGATGAAAGGGTGGATATCATTGAAAAATTGACAATCTATTTGTCCGTATTGTTGCTATTTCTTTTTAGCGATCATAATTATACATCATTGTATATATGTATATTGTGTTTATACGTGTGATTTATAAAGGGGTTTTACTTTTTATAATGGAGGGCGTTATAACGAAGATAAACTTACATCAAAGAAGGATATTTTTTGCGTTTCATTTATATATATATTTATTAATAAGCAGATTTTGGTTTAACTATTTATGTCTTGAAGCAAACTTAAAACACTGAAAATGACGCATTTCTTTTATGTTTTAGATATGAATGACCGTTTTAATCAGAGCACATGTTTTCAATGTATTTAAAATACCAGTTTGATGCAAATTTTATGAAGGTGATGTTCTGCTGTTTAAAAGCGACAAGCATTATTTATAATTTACAGACATATTTTTATGCACAGTGCTCTTTGAAAGGAAAGTATCTAACACTAAAATGTATTTTAGAAGCGATTAATGTGGTATGTTTAATATAGCAGTTTATGCTGGTTGTCGAACAGACATATCAGATGTCGTTTCAATATTTCGACAGACATTGTAATTTCGATTTATATTTTTGTCTAAATGTCAATTGACCAGTGATCAAGATGAAATGAACAGCGGTCAAAACATTGACGTAACAGGCCACTTAGGTGAACACAGGTCTTTATACAAACGTCATACTGTACAACCTAACTGCTAGTCAAACTGTGCGACAGGTGATTTAGTCCGACAGGTGAATACCAGCCAACAATGACCAATAGCCAGACACCGCAATGACCAGCGTCCACCGTTCCTACGGCCACTTGACCGCTCATTACCAGTGGCTGCCGTGGTTAAATTTGAACAGAATACGGAAGGTGTTAATAACTCTGAGAACGCAATATAATACTGTTGGGCGTTCCTACGCCAATCTCGCGTTTCCTGAATAATGCTGGCCGTAATCACGTCTGATGATCATTATATTGCTAAACTGACCATTATACTACAGCCATGTGCGGTCATAATTAGCCGAGGGTATTGTAAAGTAATTGAGCTACCCTATCTCGCGCAGCAGGTAACGACAACCCCGGAGTCTCTGTACAATACCGATCAAATGTTCCCAACCAAAACACTAATCATTGTATAACGTTTAGGTCGTACGAACCTAGTCCACGTACAGGTGGGGTTAGGTGAAACGTCACCGTATAAAAGCACAGGCGGAGCGCAGAAACAAGATAGGAAGTGGACCGGAGTTCGAAACCCGAGGTTTATAAGTTGTATTCAGACGTCAAATGGATAGAGCACAACTGGAATTTTGTTGAAATTAAATTAATAATAGCATTGATCACGATGTGTCTGATTCCATTTTTATTGGTACAGAAATAGGCAATAATTGCTTAAATCGACCAAAACAAAGAGATCTGCACAGCCAAACTGTCAATTTCGATATAATCTGACGCATTTCGCGGGATTGAAATTTCGTTATTATCAGCTGATATTTTATCTTATTGATCATACGGTCCGTGGCATGACAATGTTAAGAAAACTGTTAAGATTTGAACTATTAGAATGAAATTGCAGGTTAATACATGCATTTATAGATTATAACACTGTATTTTCAGGGTGTAACATGAGAAAAATGTTCGAATGAAAAACCCTGAAAATACTGTGTGATTATCTATTTATCATCTGTATACTACTACCATATATATTTTTTCATTTAAAAAACTTAAATTTAAAAGCACCGTTTTGAAAAGATTTGGGGGGTCATCGCTCGCGGAAGGGATGACGTACTTTGTGGGAGGGGTAACTTACTTTGTGGGAGGGGTAACTTACTTTGTGGGAGAGGTTGACTTACTTTGTGGGAGGGGTAACTTACTTTGTGGGAGGGGTAACTTACTTTGTGGGAGGGGTTGACTTACTTTGAGGGAGGGGTAACTTACTTTGTGGGAGGGGTTGACTTATTTTGTGGGAGGGGTAACTTACTTTGTGGGAGGGGTTGGCTTATTTTGTGGGAGGGGTAACTTACTTTGTGGGAGGAGGTAACTTACTTTATGGGAGGGGTAACTTACTTTGTGGGAGGAGGTAACTTACTTTGTGGGAGGAGGTAACTTACTTTATGGGAGGGGTAACTTACTTTGTGGGAGGGGTAACTTACTTTGTGGGAGAGGTTCGGCTTGACCACTGGCCACCCATTTTCCTCCCTGAAACTTCCAGTGGTGAGGGTCCGCCAGTATCATGTCGACGAACACATTGTAATGTTTTGATGGACACAGGCCGGTAAGGCTGAACTGTAGTGTCGGAAACATTCGCCTACAGAGGGAAAGCAAAATTAAGATTAAATAGAAAAACGCCAAAAATTATTTATTTTATTTTTCTAAAACAGAAAAAATCATCTCTAGTAGAACTCTTAAGATAAGAAAGACTAAAATCGAACGCGATTATTGTTTGTTATTATAAATGATTTTAATTCTTTTGTTCATACAAAATGACTCAAATTGAAATAACAATATATCAAATTAACTATTAATTTCAATGTTTCATTTAATCAAATGTTGTTACTCTGTAACGTACACACACGTTACGTTTTGATAAATCAAACTTACTTTTGTAATATTTTGTGTTTCCGTCAAAATATTTCATTTAATAGTTATTGAATGGCAAGTAAGTTTCAAAATTTGCAATAGGGACAATTGAAATGTAATTTAGTCTAGTTACAAAAACATTTAATCTACAGTAGGGAAAATACGCAAATCATTATGTTTGAAATATTCATGTTAGATATTTCTAGAGAACTAAGACATCATTTTAAATATACGCAAATTGTGTGTATTTACAAAATTATTTGACACAAGTTTTTCCAATTTATCACGTCCTTTCTTCAAATAAAGAAATAATAACAATTAATTGGTGAGTTATTTTTCGTAATTTACTTTCGTTCGGAATAGAGGAATAGAAGAAAAGGGGGAACGAAAAGACGAGGACATACAAAATTGAGAAAATAAACAAATAGAGTCAGAGAAAAAAGATGGACAGGTAGAAAGTAAAAGGTATGGATTCACATACAGGGAAACTGTTTGCATTTATATAAGGATTGAAAGTCATTTTTTTAACTTTCATAGTGCTATGAAAGGTCAGCCTTTACATCCATATTGAATGAAGCCGGCTAGGGCTTCATGCTGAATATGGATGTAACGGCTGACCTTTCATAGCACTATGAAAGTTAAAAAAATGACTTTCAATCCATATATTTACATTTTTACTATAGAACAATCGCTTAACTTTATTTATATTTTTTTCCAATTAATAGTTTATTACCTGCGTTTGTATATTTGTCGTCATTTAAACGACATGGGCGGAACAGCCCAGTTTGAATAAAATTGGCGCCAATAATAGTAATTAGTCATTTGAGCGTTTGACGCAAGGGGATTCTCCATGTTATTCGAAGCGGCGCGACAAGACTCTCGTTGAACAAGCTTGATCTATGACGTCATAATGAAATCACGTGCTACGTCTCGAGAACCATTGCTTTCATAGTTTTATAAAAGGCATTTTTGCTGGTAATGTTCATATAGTGGGTTGCAGCGCAAATGTAAATATATATAT
This sequence comes from Mimachlamys varia, assembly GCA_947623455.1. Classification (NCBI taxonomy): domain Eukaryota; kingdom Metazoa; phylum Mollusca; class Bivalvia; order Pectinida; family Pectinidae; genus Mimachlamys; species Mimachlamys varia. Next base: position 34,760,133 of record OX392540.1, read on the forward strand.
ATATGAGTAGAATTTGCAATTAGGGTGTTATCATCAATGCTTAACTTTGGATCACCAGAAACTGACGTAGAAAACTAGTATCATTATTTTTATTGGTTTGTAATAGATTTCAAAATCCTAGGGTGCGGCTTATTAGAAAAAAAAATTGGAAGAATCTGAAAAGTCCATAATAGCAAAAAGCTACGTATGTCAGTGAAGTTTGATTTTGAGCCTAAAATATTAAGAACAAAGAGCTTTTGTTTGCATGTGTAGCACAAAACAATGAATTATATTCTTGTTGGTTCGGTGTTGAACCGAACCGGAGTACCCGGAGAAAACCCACACGGCCGACCAGGTGACTGTCAGACTGCGCATGACAAGACGCACAGGTATCCGCTGATTTTTCACGACGTTGCGGTCAATATGAACATTCTGTCGATTTCTTAACCAGTTAATTAACGAACAAGCCATGCACTGCAAAACAAATACATATATATGAATGAACAACAGTGGAAGTTGATATAGAAAACAACTTAGAATTAGTTATAAAATGATATCAAGAAAAAATGCATTAAAAAGCTTCGCGTATCATCTAAATCTAATAAAAAAAAATCACTTTCAAACACCAAAATAAATATTCCTCAAACAAATAAATGATACTGATCTGACATCCCATTGGTTACCATATCCCAGTACATTTTTATGCTTAGATTATTATCAAAAATTCTTCCATTTCTTTTAAGGAAACCCCCCTGGATCCGCCAATGGAAAATAATATCTGAAAGACAAGAGCGATTTCCTGTCGTATTTGAACCGATACAGCCTATCCTTGGTATATACATGTATATCGTAAGAGAATCCGAAATAATATAAAAAAATGATATTGAAATAATCCGACTATACTGAAGTTGAGGGAGAATATCATTTCATATCAAAGTGCAATGCCTAAAATAATAATAAGAAATATATGCATAAAAAGTAGAACTGGCAAAGACATCTATGTATAAAATGATACAATCGGTGTTACTGAGCTTGGTGAAATATTTTTAAGCAAATAAGCTGAGAACCTAAATTGACCCTATTCACCACTATCTACTTGACATATACTTGTATATTATGTGATGAATAAATATGAAATGTACCGATGGGTCGTAAGGTCAAAAATTAATAAATTTATTCAACTGAAATATAAATTAACTCTTTATCTTCTATGTTTAACTTTCATGTAATTGTGAATATATAATTTTCATACGTTGACATCGACAGGGCGTTACAAACACATGCCACAAACAAACGTTACGTGGCCAACAAAGAAAGGCAATACTGTTTTTATTTCTTTGTCTTTAAAGAAATTTCACGTTTTTTTGTTATTTTGCAATATCTGTTTTTTAATTTCAAGCATGAATTTAGATGTTTCAAAATTTGATAGGAATTAATATTAATATACCAACAATCAAACACAGTGATTGCCGATAGCCTTAGTTCCCCTACTTCAGAATGGATGTTTTCTGACTCGAGTGAATCACATTTTTAATTGTCACTAGTACAAACTGTAGCCTTATTTGTCATTCAGTAACTATGAAATAAACATTTTGACTATAACGCGAAATAATGTAAAAGAAATTTAACTCTATCAACACTTAATGTCTGTGTGTTTACTTACGTGAACTAGTATTTTTTTTATTGTACAATCTTATGAAGATATTACGCACGCGAAAAAAATTAACGGAACACAAGATCCGTATTACTGTAATTAAAGCGTACACACATTTCTATATTAAACAATGCATATGTTGAACAATTGTCCTGGTTTATATGTACAAGCAGAAAAACAACATACTTCTCTCGTGATTATTATTATGATAATATATCTTTTGTCGTAACAATTTCTTTATGTACAGTACTAGCCGGCATTAATTTGATAGTAATTGTTGTATATACATGTGTAGTATCTTAGAAAATATTCACTAAATATATTGCTGTTATTGCGATAAATTCTACAAATTGTAATATTTACTGACGAAAGTGTTTGTTTAAAGAAGAAAAGGAAGTTCTCATAATCATTGTTGTCTACTGTATTTTTCATGTGTTTAAAGACAAAATGAACCATATATCTGTTGTCTGTTTCAACTTCAAACGCACCCGGTCGCATTGCGTTGAATACCTGTTGTTGTAGTAATCAGAATATATATAATATACACATTGTCACGTGTAAACGAATCGCGTGCTTCCGTTCTCTAATCCTAACCCTGATCTACCTCTATAGCTACCTGGCTAAGTATGTTTTCACAGTAGTTCACACCTCTGAACGAAATACGAACACGGCTTTCACCTAATCGATATTGCTTATATCGGCAGGTTTCAAATACATGTCAATAGATATATGTTAATATCATTGTGCTATACATATTTGTAAATCTGGTCTTTTATAAAAACTCGTATTGAATATTCAATGCATGGTTGTGTAACACAAGTTTTAACCCAATCATAGTCAGTGCACTTTCCATCAACACGAAAAAAAAAGTTCAGAAGGATTTATATGACTTTTTAACAATTTTATCATCTTATGTACGTATTGTAATACGGCAACAGATTTATATTTTTGGAACCAAATACAAATACATATTTACATAAAGCCATAATAATTGAACGAAAACGAGTATAATAACACAAAGGCTGAAATACATGTAATACCAAAATTCAAAGGAATCATATATATATGCCATTAATTTGGATTTTCATGTTTATGGAAAGCCAATCTAAGCCTCTAACACCTGTAAAATTATACTTAACACCTAATTTAGGTCTTTATATAGCAGTTTTCATGTCCCTGTGCCACATCACGCTGTTACGATAGTTGGTTGATCCATATGGTTTTAGTATGCCTGGCCATGTTTTTTCTCCCCGAGGTTAAAATGTCGGCACAAATTCTAGTTTTTTATAACAATATCTTAAAAAATGTTAAGTTTAACTGTGAAATTTGTTTTAACACACTAAGGGTTGACGATAGACGGAAATGGATGAAGTCAACTCCACACACCAAGTCATTTGAGATTGGAAGAAGATAAAACAACAGTTCATATAAAAATCTACAATATTGTTTATTGTCACGCATTGATCGGAAGTAAAATACAAACCATGTACATGTATATATACGCGTTAGCGATCTATACCTATTATTTAGTTTACTTAAGAGACAATACAAAAATAATCATAATTCATCGATACATGGCCAATTTCATATTTAGCACACAGAAAAAGAAAAGTTAAAACATTACATCATAAATTACATATTAAGTACATTTCTATATAAAATAATTTACCAACATTAGTCCGGTCACCAGAATATGGTTTGTAATCCTATACACAATATAGCATTACAGTTTTATGACATACGGAGATTTGTTATTTATCTGTAAATGATAGGGGCGGGACAGAAACTGTATGGGGATTAAACAGAGGCTTCTCCTCCCTTGTAAACAAACAGCCAGATTATCTCTCTCCTCTTAGCTAGATAAAAACAAGGTCAACACCTCAGGTGCGTTCTATAAGAGCTGACCAGTGGTCAAGCACGTGCCTTGCAGTGACCTCTGAACTCTGGTCTCCAGTTAACTTATTTTAACTATCGACTGTAAACACCAATAGACTTTTATTCAGTTTGCTAGTTTTGTTGATCTTGTACAGTAGTGATAATATGCAAGACGCATCATAACATTATCATAAAAACGCGCATGCGTGCGCGAGTGTATGTGTCGTGAGATTTTACACGTTCGCTGGTACGTCCGGACACACACTTCTGTACAATGCCTAAACAACTTTAACATCATTTTCTGTTTGTTTATTCTCTATGTATGTAAATATATGAATACATTAATAATTGATGGCTTACCACTCACGCACTTTATACGTTCTGATAGGGTGTGGGTAAGCGTAGCCCCTGGGTATCGGGGATGATGTCTAACTAATTATAAGACAATTTAATAAGACTGTGACTAAGTAGTTTAAACCCACATTGGAAGTTCATTCCTTTAACAAATGTTTGGTTTTGCTTCCGTCAACTAGGATATATAAATATACTATCATAGCTCTAGGTTATTTTCGTCACCAAGGTTTAATTTGGTGATTTGACAAAGCTCTCTAATATCTAAAATGTTCGAAGATAGATTTGGCCATAACTCCATAAAAATAAGATGGCCCTCATTCTCCATATATACACCTGAAGACCGAATAACAATTCAATATCTCTATCTTTTAAAGAGTAAATGAGTGGGAACGAAATTATGACGAATTATTTACTATTGCATGGCATTGCCTCTATATAACCTTACTGAATTCAGTTGGCATTCATTAGGCCATGAATGCCATTGACCGATTGTTCGAATGTTGACGTCATTATTACTATGACGTTATAATATTGGTAAGTTGGATACCGCTGACTGTCCCCGGTAGATATATTATTTGAGCTAAATGACTTGAAATAAAAAGTGCTATTGTAATATTTATGGAATGAACATATTCTAAAAATGGTAAATATAAGTATCGAAGTGCTTTTCGTTGGCATTCATAGGCAATATGAACGGTAACACTACTGTACATAATGCCACGGTCATTTCAATGCCGGCAGCATAACGAGGGAATAGAAAGAAACTCCTCACGAGATTTATTGTCGATTTGATGAAGTTATTTCTTTAATTGTGTAGACGCTCGCCGAATGATATCGAATAGTCAAAACTTTGAGTAACATGTTGACATCGTTAGCTGTAGCTTTAACAGCAACATATGACGCGAATTTCATTTCGGAAATTGACACCCAATCACAAAATGTATCAATATGCTATTAAATGTGTAAACGGCTTAAAAGATAATAAAGTCTCGATTGAAACAAGTTACAGGTTATTATACAAGTTACAGGTTATTATACAAGTTACAGGTTATTATACAAATTACATGTTATTATACAAGTTACAGGTTATTATACAAGTTACAGGTTATTATACAAGTTACAGGTTATTATACAAGTTACAGGTTATTATACAAGTTACAGATTATTATACAAGTTACAGGTTATTATACAAGTTACAGGTTATTATACAAGTTACAGGTTATTATACAAATTACAGGTTATTTTACAAGTTACAGGTTATTATACAAGTTACAGGTTATTTTACAAGTTACAGGTTATTATACAAGTTACAGGTTATTATACAAGTTACAGGTTATTATACAAATTACAGGTTATTATACAAGTTACAGGTTATTTTACAAGTTACAGGTTATTATACAAGTTACAGGTTATTATACAAGTTACAGATTATTATACAAGTTACAGGTTATTATACAAGTTACAGGTTATTATACATTATTGCACTTTTTTGGCAGTTACGCTAGTTATTTCAGGTTATGTACCCCCTCCTGTTATCAGTTCATATGTAATAATTAACTATTGTCATAGCGCGTGACATTGAGCTTTGTCGATCAGTAGTTCACACTTATGACATGTATGTCAGTTGTTTTCTTATCGCAACATTTTCGTGATACTTAGAATTATACTTATTTTTTTATTGACTTTATACACATATTTTATTGCCAACACTATAATAATTAGCAATTGGATTTAAAAAAAAATGTGTATTTGTTTTATTGAAACTACCTTATTGATTTAAGATCATGATTACTAATTTATTGCTTTTACGTTGATGTTCCACATTCCATAGTCATTGACTTAAACAATATTTTATTTAGTATAATCAGGAACATACAATTCAGAACAAAATTAGATCTGATGAAGGATTTGGAAAAAAAGCTAGTAGCTTATAATAAATATGAACCGTTTCCCTCAGAATATTGGCTAACTTGAATGGTATAATGGTCAAATAGCAAACACAGTTTTGTACTTTTAATGAAGAAATTATTGACAAAAAAATAAAAAGTAGTTCACAGTTAAGTCAGTTTTGAAAATCATTGAACACTCTTGAACATTTTCCATCGTCATTGCTACGCACCTTTAGGTAAACCCTTATAAAGTTATATTATTGCGATAATTTATGATTTCAACTTAATACAAATCCACTCTAATTATAAATATTCTAAAAATCAAAATGAAATACATCCTCTAAAATGTCATTTTTTTCTGTCGATTCTTTTGTGACGCTCATCGATCCTTAATATGTTTCTCTTAACTGTAGTTTAAAAGATATGTGGTATATCATGTATATGGTCTTCTCATTTGAAACTTTTTGAAATTCATTTGATGTACGACTGTTGTTTTGTTTCAACCAGAGGATTTTTTTTGTTAAATCAGGGACGTCCCTGGTTAAATGTGTCATTCCAATCAGGCGTGGTATATCAGATTATAAGCACTTGTCTATGATACATATAAAAAAACCTTGAATTTAAATATTATCTTTATCTAAATATGGTTGATGAAACAAAATAGAAAGTTATAAAAAGTATCTCTAAATAAAACTAAAATACAATCGTTTACAGTATATAGGATACAAAATACAGCTGAAAAATACTTAAGTGTTGTGGTTTGTTATAACATATTTCAAATGCGCCATCACCCCGTCCAATTTACTTCAGTTTCAGAGTAAATTGAATAGTGTATAGTTCCATTAAAGGCCCAATATACGTAACTTCAGGAAATTGCTCGTGATTCTGAAAAAAATCCTGTTGATAACCATACAAATTTAAGCCTAAAACGAAATAAACCTGAGCGGTAACTAGCAAGAAACTCTTGACAGAAAAATCCAAAGAATTGAAAATAAATCAGGTGTGGCCCACTTCAACAACAAGCCAAAGTTAGAAGATTGTTCAAAATAGATGCGTGTCTACAAATACCGAGTTTCAACTTACCGCACAAGAATTCATCTTGAATATTGCTGATATCAGTTAATCTTAACTAAATCTATAAAAAATTATTAGGCTTGATTGTCGCTTCAAGTTTTGCCGAAAGTTACGTATATTGGGCCTTTAAGCCTTTCAGGTCAGCTTCTTGTAACGCGACTCGCAGCAGAGCTTCTTTGGTCGGTACAGGTCAATTTTTCGACTTCAAAATGTTCAGGGTTTTTTTATGTTGAGCGTTTTTAACAGCATGAATATTATATATCTGTTTCATGCGTTTACGCATATCATCATTGTTAGAAGGCTACAATAAGTTTTTATATCCTGTCCGTCCCCTTATTTAATTTTATTGGTAATAGAAATGTTTAAACTAAATATTTTCAAATATACATACATTTTTCAATAGATTTGATATAAAAAAAATGCTGTAAACTTTTGATATACGAACGCCTGATTCGGTTGATTAAAAAATATATAGAGACTCAACATGCAATCAATTTACCCCCAATGTTTTACATACAATTATTAGGTACAATTTTTCGCTGTACGCAACAGGTTTTATATAACGAAAGAAATGCAATTTCTATATAATTTTTGCAAAAACCTAAAACATAAAAAATTTAAACGAATATGAAATTAATATATTTTAAAACAGCGATGAAAAAAGTGAAGTTATATGCATCGCTCTTGCGGCCCGGTAGTTAGCGCACGGATTCCTATTGTTAGATGGCTACCTAGAATAAACCATAGTTATACACAGGCAAAATAAATAGGGTTAATGGAAACAAAATATTATTTTTTCTACATACCTGCCCTGTTTGGTGATGATCATCTCAGTGGTATGGGTATGGAACTTGGTCCAGAGGTCCCTGTTACAGAGATATACACAGGCTTTCTCCCCGTCTTGGGACTGTCCCCCGGGCGCCATCGTCATCCTGGGGGGCGAGCCGATCAGTTGGCATGGGGTACGCGGGCCGGGCTGTTGGTGGGAGGGGGGACTACCTCCGTATCCTCCTGTATACGAGTGGCTGGGGCGGGGCAGAGTCTCAACATCTTCGTAACCATGGTGATAATTTGGGTACTGATGAATCTGTTCTGCGTGAATTGGTAACATTTGACCGGAAGTATCCCCCGGATATTCCTGGTACTGACCCGGGTACGGATGCTGGAAATTTGCTTGCATGGTACTGATGTTGGCGGGTTGCAGGCATGCGTAACTTGTCCCGCTTGCAGATTCGATGGAGGTCCTTGAAGGTGATATTTGTCGACTTCTCGGAGAATTTTCGGAGGTACTCTGTGCATCTTCCTCAACTTCATCCCGAGAGTTTATTTCCGGAGAAGACTCGGTTTCCAGTAGGATTCGTGACGGATGCTGAGTCTCCGAATTCAGATACGGGTAACCGCAGTAGTATGACTTCATATTATTTGATATGCCCATGTTATATTTGCCGTAAACCTCCGGCACTTCCCCGATTGATCGCGGAATTCTATTTTCATTTTGGGATGAATAAATTGTTGCGGCCGAATATTGGCGTCTATTCTCGTCAAACTGCTGCGAATATATAGCGTTTTCCGTCATCTGGAATTAGGTGTACGTGAATAGGGTTGTTGACACTTTTCTGTGATCTCCTATTGTGTCCAAAACTGTTAGAAAGTGTAAATTTGTTTTTCTCGTGCCAGTGCTATTACCACTTGTTAAATACAGTTCACAAGTAATCTCCTCTCCTCTCACTTCGTCAGTTGTGTTGTATCTAGTTCACAAACTTCGAACCGGTACACGGCGCAATCATTATCACGTATCCAGAATTGTTGATCTCTTACTTATGTGGTTTACTTAAAGACTTGATAAGTACTGTCTTAACAGTGTTCAAAAGTTAGACTGATCCTTCGATGCAAGTACACTTTTATACAATAATTTACCTACGCCAACGCTGTCGTCTGTTTTCTTTTTGTGCTCGTTGATTGAACAGCGGACTCCGCAGTTGACAATGCCAATTACATGAGCGACCGTACGCAGCTATTGTCTCATTATTGCATGCCACCAAAGACCACCTAATACGAAGGTTTTCATTGGCTAATTTAAAAACATCGTGGGTAGCTTTCGGTTAGTCAGGAACTCCTGATCGGCGCTGACAGGTGTCTACGATATGCGTGAACAACACTTTCTTATATTACCGTTATATATAGAAATATTTGATTGGCCAGGCATCCACGACGTCCCGGGGGTGATTATATACTGACATCCCGGGGGTGATTATATACGGAAAATATCAGACGTTTGACTGAACACTTTTACAGACCCCCCCCCCCCCCCCCCCAAGAAAAAAATTAAAAAAACAAAATGGTATCTGACCTATCCTTAGCGCTTGTGATTTTAATCTTTGTTAAAATTGTTATATAGGGTTTGGAAAAAAAAATCGAAATCAGAAAAATTAAAAGCTAACTGTTTTATTCACAGGGACCTGATAATTTGGTTACAGCTAGTTTTGGACCTAAAATAGGAATGAAAATGCCCATATTTTTTTTTAAATAAAAATTATCAATCTTTCCATCAGTACCAAGCGTTTTTTTGTACCTCAACTAGAAATGTGATTTTTGATGCAATGAAGGTAGGCGGGGTCGAGTTTTCGACCTGGAAAGCTTTCCACCCTTTAGCTTTTATGACCATTGAAGGGGGGGGGGGGGTATCGAAAATTGATCCTAACCCTCGAAATTAATTACTCTAAACATTCTATTTTAGGTCCAAAACAAGCTGTACCAAATTATAAGTTCCCTGTGATTTTACATTGTATTTATGTCAACTTTATACAGTATATTATTCAATATATACGTCATGTAAATCACCCGCGTTGGTCCGGATGTTGGAGTGAACTGGAGGTCAGGAAGACCATATACAGGATGTACCACGTGAGAAACAACGTGATCGCATTATATCCTGTTTACGAGGAAACTTTCAGTTGTAGATGTCATTAATTTCCTAGAATGCCGAGATTCAAATTTTAAAGCTTGGACTATTGCATTATAGTCAAAATTAAGCTTGCTTGGAAATTGTAATTTTACTTAATTTCTCAACAATACGTCTGTAATTAATGTGATAAGATCGACCGTTAGACAGCTTGTAGAATACACGTAACTATTTTATTGATATGATTAAAACCTTACTCGTCTTTCCTGTAAATTGTATTAGTTATAGAATTATTTTTTAAATTCGTTATAGTATTCAAAATGAGTTATCTTTATTAAAATAGTTATATAAGGTTTGAAAAAAAACTAGAAATCAGAAAGATTGAAAGCTAACTGTTTTATTCACAGGGACCTGAGAATTTGTTACAGCTAGTTTGGACCTTAAAGTTGAGGTTTTTCTTGTAAAACCAATTTTCATGAAGTAATACTTACCATAACTTTAGTATGCATATTGTTTCCACAATTGCCATTCATTTGTATATGATATAAAAGAAAGAGATCCCAAATCCTTCCTTGGGAGGCCCCACTGACCTGCCCACGTACATACGCATGACAGGAAATACATGCTTTTTTATGGCGCTGACTTGTTTGGAGGTGTGTTCATCCTCTCCTGCCGTTGGAAATCACCTTCGTTGGTCCGGATGTTGGAGTGAACTGGAGGTCAGGAAGACCATATTTACCCTGAGAGAAACCACGTGATTGCAGTATATCCTGTTGACGAGGAAAATTTCAGTTGTCAGGGGCGTAGCTGCCATGTAAGCACATAAGCCCGTGTTTGCACATCATTTCCCAAAGTATGTGTATTAAAGTCGAGAAATTTCAACTTATATTCTTAAAATTCCACTGATATTGTTACTCCTTTTTTCCACTCGTCAGATTAACATATTAGGCTGCAGAAAGTGTATTACCTATAAATAATTCAATTTCATTTTATTCCGTATGCAACAGGATGTATGATTACAATACACATACATATTAAATCATATATAATTGTGCAAGATGTCGGAGACCGCAGCCAACACAATTCAAATATTATTTATAATACAGCTCACTACTACGACAATATAGGTAATGACTTTATCGTGTGAAAATTTGTATATAAATCAATACCAAACAACATCCAAACATAAGCATCTGTTTAAAACCGTGTCATATTAGGTTTTAGTGATAGATATCAGCTGCTGACGAACAAACTTATGGCACAGGGAAAGGAGAGGTGCAGGTTGATGAAGACTATGGGCAAGTTTTATGGTCGCCATTAGATCTTGGTTTCATGGGACATATTCTGTATCTTTAAGTGATATTAAGATGGACGTTTTTGAGTATGCTCATTAGTGTTCTCCCCTGTTTTTATTGACAATGAGGACTCGTTTCTCGTTTTGAGAACCTGATGTTTACTTGGATGTGACCAATATTTACATGGCAGTTGTCGTCGATGAAGTAGAAGACGCTTACTCTTCCAGAACACCTAGTCTTATTCTCTTATTCTTTTACAAGGTTATCCATGTAAATCGTTTCTTTGTTTCTATTTTGCCTCTAGTTTTATCGATTTTGAATCCGGATTGTGGTTTTGTTGACGCTTTGGTACTCTCTGTTTTATTTAGTAAATCTGTATTAGATTTAATATAAAAAAAATGACCCTTTTATCATTCTAAGAGTAATAATAGAAGGGCCAATTTTACTACATTTCGGTTCAAACAAAATGTCAGCAAAGACAATTATCAATGAGCCCGGCCAAAATTCCTAAAGTTAAATATCTCCATAGGAAAGCACTACAAAAATTAAGGAAAATTCCTTTAACTTAAGATTTTCTCGTTAATTCTTTTATGCTTTTCTATGGAGATTTTTAAGTGAAGGAACTTTCGTAAAATTAGGCCTGTTCGAATTATTCAAAATTTTGCTAAAGAATACAAGCATGAGTTCTTACTTCCTAAGTCCTGCACAGAACACATATACTTATAACTAGAGACATATCTATATCAAAGATGGTTTTACATGTAAATGTCCCTGGTTTTACTTACTGACGAATTAATGACATAAGAAAGGTATGGATAAAGATTTTGTTTCCATACATCATGGAAATAAAACATATCGTATTCCATTTTCGGATAAATAATTTGTATAATGATAGGCCAGACAATGATGATTTAAACAAGTCCAAAACACAATGGCACCATTTGAAGTCAAAATGTGATCCCCCCCCCCCAACTGAAGTACCCCCTCTCCAAAATGTAAACGTCACGGGGCTTTCACATCAAAATACCTCCAGCTACGCCCCTGGATGTCATCAATTTCCTAGAATGCCGAGATTCGAACTTCAAATCTTGAAATATTGCATTTTAGAGTCCGCTCACCCGGGCACTATCAAATTTTGCGCGATGTTCAACGTGAATATATTATGACGTCACTATTGAGTTACGTCACTATTACGTCGTGCTACTGCTCTGCTTGAAAATGACTCTGGAAACGACCCAAAGCTGGCAATGGTCTATCACAATAAAACGAGATTTGCTGTATACATATGTATTTAAATTAAATAGTGATGTGCTATAAACCCATTATGGCCCTGTTGAGAGGGCACTATTGCCTCATAGCATGGTCTTGTGATGAGATAGTGCCCTCGCCTTCGGCTCAGGCACTATCCCATCCCTCGATCATACCATGAGGCAATAGTGCCCCCTCAACAGGGCCATAATAGATAATTAGTACATCACGTGACTGAATACTGCTTTCTCATTGGCTACACACATTGGCACTATGCAGCGATAGTGCCCGTTCACCCGGGCATTATCAGTTTGGCGCGATGCCCAACGTGAATCTATTATGACGCCACTGTTAAGCTACGTCATTATTACGTCGTGTTACTATTCTGCTAGAAAATGGCTGACTCTAGAAACGACCAAAAGCTGGCCATGGTCTGGCACAATAAAACGGGTTTTGGTGTATACGTGTGTATTCAAATGGAAGAGTGATGTACTAAACCCATGGTCTTCCAAAATAAAACGAGTATTGGTGTATACGTGTGTATTCAAATGGAAGGGTACTCACAAGTAATGTCTCGTGATTAGATAGTGCCCTCGCCTTCGGCTCAGGCACTATTCCATCCCTCGCCAATACTTTGAGACAATAGTGCCCTCTCAACAGGGCCATAATAGATAAATAGTCAAAATTAACCTCGCTCGGAAATTGTCATTTTACTTAATTTCTCAACAATACGTCTGTAAATTAATGTACTAAGATCGACCGTTAAACAGCTTGTAGCATACACGTAACTATTTATTGATATGATTAAAACGTTATTCATCTTTCCTGAAAATTGAATTAGTTATAGAATATTTTTTTTCTAATTCGTTATAGTATTCAAAATGAGTCGAATCAGTCCATTCTTAAACTGAGGTGAGTCCGTTGTTTTATTCAGACTGAAGTGAGTTCGTTATTGTATTCAGACTGTTTAAATTATTAGAGAACTCCTCAAAATGTTATTGTATAGGCATTCAGTTGATGATATAGGAACATTGCAATATTATTTATGTAAATATATCCTAAAGCGTAATATAATTGCTTTGACTAGGATACGTTTATCAGACCATGCGCTACATATTGAAACAGGTCGATATCGAAATATCAATAGAAATGAACGTACTTGCAGTGTCTGCAAATCTGGCGATATAGAAGATAAATACATTTTTTTGTTAATTTGTCCAATTTTTCACGATTTAAGAGTAAGACGTATAAAAATGTACTATTGGAAAAAACCGCCGGATTTCAAACTGATTAAACTTTTAAGTTCAAATAATTTGAAGGAATTGACAAGGTTAAGCAAAAAATTATATATATGATGTAACTCAATTAAGAAAAACCTTGATTTAATGATAAACTTTATATAACTTGATTTTGTCCATTCTCTGTGACATTTTAGTTTAAACTTTATTTTTTTTTTATTATGGTATAGCAATAGTATACATACATAATATAAACGTAAGGATACAGAAACAAGTACACAGTACTTACATGTATGTTAATCCGTCTCCTAATATTGATATGAGCTATGGACTGGTATTGACAAAATTATGATACATGTGTCATAAATATGATATATATATCTATATAACAAGTGCAGGGGAAAGAAAGAGAAGGGGTGCAGGGGTCGGAATGGGGATCACTGGGTGGCATCGGGGTGGGCATCAAAGCTGCAGAAATGCAATTTGTCGAACAAGCACTATTTGTTTCCAATTCTAGTTCAAATTATATACAGTATTTGATTTAAGTATTGGGACTGTACATCTGTTCCTTGTAACTTTTACTGTAAGCAAGCTTACAGTAAACAAATAACAAAACGATAAAACAATAATTGGAATTCTGGCATGAAGGTAATGATATTTTAGAAACGTTTAGACTGACTGATGAAGTTTTGAACACAATCAAAAATAACTTCGTTGAACTGAACAGGGAATTCTGAAATACCATGGAGTAAAAGGTTAACGTTATAATTGTGACATTTTATATTGTCCTATATCCACTGTTGTAGTGCAGTGCCTGTCAATGTAATTATATGTATTGTTTATAACATTCATGTACTGAAAAGCTGTAAAAGCTTAAAGTGAAAAAATGAATTGAATTGAATTGAAGTCAGTTGTTGTATTGAGACTTAAGTGAGTCCGATGTTGTATTCAGGGTGAGGTGAGTCCGTTGTTGTATTCAGACTGAAGTGATTCTGTTGTTGTATTGAGACTGAAGTGATTCTGTTGTTGTATTCAGACTGAAGTGAGTCTGTTGTTGTATTCAGACTGAAGTGATTCTGTTGTTGTATTCAGACTGAAGTGAGTCCGTTGTTGTATTCAGACTGAGGTGAGTCCGTTGTTGTATTCAGACTGAAGTGAGTCCGTTGTTGTATTGAGACTGCAGTGAGTCTGTTGTTGTATTCAGACTGAAGTGAGTCCGTTGTTGTATTCACACTGAGGTGAGTCCGTTGTTGTATTCAGACTGAAGTGAGTCTGTTGTTGTATTCAGACTGAAGTGATTCTGTTGTTGTATTCAGACTGAAGTGAGTCTGTTGTTGTATTCACACTGAAGTGAGTCCGTTGTTGTATTCAGACTGAAGTGATTCCGTTGTTGTATTCAGACTGAAGTGATTCCGTTGTTGTATTCAGACTGAAGTGAGTCCGTTGTTGTATTCAGACTGAAGTGAGTCTGTTGTTGTATTGAGACTGAAGTGAGTCCGTTGTTGTATTCAGACTAAGGTGAGTCCGTTGTTGTATTCAGACTGAAGTGATTCCGTTGTTGTATTCAGACTGAAGTGATTCCGTTGTTGTATTCAGACTAAGGTGAGTCCGTTGTTGTATTCAGACTGAAGTGAGTCCGTTGTTGTATTGAGACTGAGGTGAGTCCGTTGTTGTATTCAGACTGAAGTGATTCCGTTGTTGTATTCAGACTGAAGTGATTCCGTTGTTGTATTCAGACTGAAGTGAGTCCGTTGTTGTATTGAGACTAAGGTGTGTCCGTTGTTGTATTCAGACTAAGGTGAGTCCGTTGTTGTATTCAGACTGAGGTGATTCCGTTGTTGTATTCAGACTGAGGTGAGTCCGTTGTTGTATTCAGACTGAAGTGAGTCCGTTGTTGTATTCAGACTGAAGTGAGTCCGTTATTTTATTCATACTAAGGTGAGTCCGTTGTTGTATTCAGACTAAGGTGAGTCCGTTGTTGTATTGAGACTGAAATGAGTTCGTTGTTGTATTGAGACTGAAGTGATTCCGTTGTTGAATTCAGACTGAAGTGAGTCCGTTGTTGTATTTAGACTGAAGTGAGTCCGTTGTTGTATTCAGACTAAGGTGAGTCCGTTGTTGTATTCAGACTAAGGTGATTCCGTTGTTGTATTCAGACTAAGGTGAGTCCGTTGTTGTATTCAGACTGAGATGAGTGATTTCGTTGTTGTATTCAGACTAAGGTGAGTCCGTTGTTGTATTCAGACTAAGGTGAGTCCGTTGTTGTATCCAGACTGAGATGAGTGATTTCGTTGTTGTATTCAGACTAAGGTGAGTCCGTTGTTGTATTCAGACTAAGGTGAGTCCGTTGTTGTATTCAGACTGAGGTGAGTGATTGCGTTGTTGTATTCAGACTGAAGTGAGTCCGTTGATGTATATAGACTGAAGTGGTTCTGTTGTTGTATTCAGACTGAAGTGAGTCCGTTGTTGTATTCAGACTAAAGTGTGTCCGTTGTTGTATTCAGACTGAAGTGTGTCCGTTGTTGTATTCAGACTAAAGTGTGTCCGTTGTTGTATTCAGACTAAGGTGAGTCCGTTGTTGTATTCAGACTAAGGTGATTCCGTTGTTGTATTCAGACTAAGGTGAGTCCGTTGTTGTATTCAGACTGAGATGAGTGATTTCGTTGTTGTATTCAGACTGAAGTGAGTCCGTTGATGTATTCAGTTTGAAGTGAGTCTGTTGTTGTATTCAGATTTAGATGATCTGAAAACGAATCAGACATCGAGACTATGCATACCCCACAAAGAAAAATTAATTTCACCTTTCTAATGTTTGATGAAAGGTTTTGATTTCAACAAGTCGTCGTTTTCTATTTTCGTCTTCAGTGTGTACTGTATGCGTGACGTCACATCATTGTTGAGCCATTGTGACGTCACGTCGCGTGATGTAAGATAGATTTTTCTCTCATATCTCGCCATGTTGGATAGAGGTTGCCCATGTAAGAAAGCTATGTAAGAATATAAGACTCTTTCATATGCGTGTATGTAGGATAGGGATATTCCACCCGAGGGGTCACAAAATGTGGTGAAACCCGAGGCTTGCCGAGGGTTTTACCACATTTTGTGATCCCGAGGGTGGAATATCCCTATCCTACATACACGCATATGAAAGAGTCTTTTTCTCTCATATCAACTACCCGAGGAAGCTCAAAAACCATGAAAATATGTTTAAACAGGCTATCATTTTGAAATTTCAACAATGCTGATTTTAACCATTTCCAGAAATTCAATGGTTTGAAATCCCCTGACTCACTACCCATGGGGTGAATGATAATTTTTTCTTACCATATTCTGTTAAACCTCATCATATTTATCTAATATTGACGTTGCATCAGTGCAAGACAATGTTGATGTGATGTGATTGAGTTGTCGACGTGACGTCATGACACTGTTTCTATGACGTCATACAATTGTTGAGAACGTGCAAAAATAAACGTGTAGCCTGTCTCAACCCTTGGGTGAGATATAGAGGATATTCAATGGTTTGCCGTTTATTATCAAATATTTACATTTCCGGTATGTATTCCCTATATGGGAATACCAACGATTTTGAGATTTTTTTATGTAAGAACCCGAATATGTATAAACTAATTCTACTTCCTAAAACCAAAAATGTAATAGAAATCAGAAACTTATGATTTTTTCCCATGCCGACAAATTAAGATTGCAACGTATTTAAGTGTGTTGTTACATATATGTACTCTTCTATGTTAATTGATGTGCTTCGTGTTGTTGTATTGATCTATTGTGTGATTATTTGTATATATTTACATTTCCGGTGTGTATTCTCTATTTGGTACTACCAATGATTTTGACGTTTACACTTCGGTAAACGTTAGTCCAGCGCGTAGGAATACAAGCCGGACCACTATCACGCTTCCGCTATTAGTGTGAATGCGCATTGTTATTTTTTTACCTTTAATTCAAACTTTGGATGAACTTGACTTTAATAAGCAAATGATAGCAATATAATAATGAAAAATAAAATATCCTCAAATTCTAACGGTAACAAATAATGTTATTGTGGACTATGTTCTGTTTACTTCTTGAAGTTGACAACCTTTCCCGCCAAATTGGAATAAGCTGTTTTGGTATTCCATCAGTTGTCGGCTGTTCCGTCAGTGTGTATAACGTTCAATAAATGACGATTGTTACTTTTGTAAGTTTCGTAAATCAATTTTTAAAGGGTCAAAATGTAAATATAAGAAATAATTTGTCTTTTTTGTTGTTTACTGGTGTGAAAATTGATTTTTTTCTTCTGATATTTCAACATAACGCGCTGACGTGCGTCATTTCAAATATTTATAGAAAAACTTAGTTTACACACCAGTAAACAACAAAAAAGACAAATTATTTCTTATATTTTAGAAATCATTTTTCTTTTTTGTTGTTTACTGGTGTGTAAACTGACTTTTATGCAAAGCCAACGACCCTGATTTTAATTTTATTGATATATAACCTTCTACATGTCCGTAAGCAAAAATACTTGGTCTGTCGGAAGTACAGTGTAAATTTGCCCTCTGCATATCATATTGTTCTTTACGAGTTGCCTCCCCTGATCGTTACTTTCGTTGTCGCAAACTTGACCGATTGTACACAATTTTTCATGAGACTGTATCAGAACTTTTTAATTTACATAAAAAAATTGTAAAACAAGTGATTTATTGAACATTTCTATGGCGAGCAAACGCACGTAGCATATCTTGTACCACGTATACGGATTTCTCACAAAACGATTCTGACCTCTCTCTCTCTAGAAATTTTTTGAATCTATGTAAACTTTAATATATAAATCTAAGATTTTATAACTGATCTTTTCCGACTCTGACAGCATCAAGAGAAACGGATATTGGAACAATAACAGTGTGACCAGGAGGAAGAAAACCAAGGCACGGGATGTGACGAACATTTTGATTAGTAGAGAGCATTGAGTAGTGGACAGCATACACTTTTGCCGTCGGTCGATTATCATTTATGTAATGCTATATTTACATATCTTATATAATAAATTGTCTCTCCTTTGCTCTCTCTCTTTCTTTCTTGTCATGTATTTGTACATATTTTGTTGTAAATATTCATTATGTCAAATGTCATCTTGTAAATATGTATATTGTCAAATAGTATATATATTGAGAAAGGGCTTAATATAAGTTGGTAAACTTGTGCCCAATCCCACTGTATATATTTGATACAAATAAAATATGTTTAAATAAAAAAAAAAAACATTTTGTAGGTACACATTTGGTACCACGTATACGGATTTCTCACTATACATTTTGTAGGTACACATTTTGTTTCATTGAAAATAATACTGTATTATGTACATAGCAATGGGAAAATATAAATTATTTAGTAGAAATTACACTTATATTATACTCTGGCATGCAGAAACTGTATGGCATAAATTTCCGTAATTCTGCGTGGCCCTTTAATATCAACTTTATTTTATTCCAAATGTGTGTACAATACTATCAACTTCACAGACAGAAACTATAAAGGAACAGGTTCCGGAAACAAGTTCTATTTTATTTTTATAATCATCCGGTTCCATTAGTGGATTATTTACTTAACATTAATTAGACATAATGGCATGATTTTTGACGGTTTTTATTTAACTGCAGATTGAGAGGTTGTGTGGAGTATGAATGGAATAAGAGACTGGGATGGTTTGTTCTCCTTTCTCCCACTTTTTGGTGATCAAAAGAGTTATATAAACACTTGAGAACAATGGCACACCAATTATAGTCTATTCTGGGAAAGTGTAAATTTACAGGTAGATATTTACCTGTATTTTTCACAAAGTCATAATA
Source organism: Mimachlamys varia (assembly GCA_947623455.1). NCBI lineage: Eukaryota > Metazoa > Mollusca > Bivalvia > Pectinida > Pectinidae > Mimachlamys > Mimachlamys varia. The sequence goes on from OX392540.1 coordinate 34,779,490, forward strand.
CATGTACTATATAGATCACAATATGTTCACATATATATTTATTCTTTTTTTTTGTAGTAATAAAATACTCCAGGTTCAAAATTTATAATTATTAAGTTTTATTTTTGTTTAATAAGTAACAGTGTTATATAGATATAATTCATGACATAAAGTAAAAAGTACACTTAGAATATTTAGCACTTGATATTAGTTGATTAAAATTCAATGAAACACAAACATTTTGCTTACTATGCAAAACATCAAGATCTAATTAATGTAGTAGATAATTAATTGCTGTAATATTGGAATGACCTTGATGAAAAATTGCTGTTTAATACATACTGTATCTGTCAACTGTATCAGTTTACGATCAATAAAGAATTACGAATTAATGTATTGCTGATTCTATATTCACCAGTTTAAGTAGCGGTCAGTTGATGGACCAAAGCCATCAGGTGATGATTAAGTTTTAATACCAAGCCATGTTGATAAGGTTATCGGATAGAAAACGTAACATATGCATATATATCAACATTACTTCATGTGAAAATTCCAACCAACTATTCTTTTTGAAGTTGACAAACTATTGCAAAACTTAGTAAGAATTCTCAGTATGTGTAAACTATACTATAAGTATATTTTAGGTTACAGAATGTGTACATATACTATTCCCAAATTTGAACTTGTTACCTTTTTTCTAAAATTCAAATATATTATATCAACACTATAACATAGTATAATCTGTATTAAGTAGGAAAGTGTCTCACAGGTCAACTTGTTCAGGTATTGATTCAATCAATTTTGTCTATGAACATGAGAACTTGTAAATTGTGAATATAATATATGTGACACTCTAATAAAATAAATTATTATCATTATTAATAATCATATTAAAGATATACTTATAAAAATATTGATGAACATTTAGTAGTTTTTTATTTAATCATATCTACTAAATTAGTTCTTCCAAAATAATGACCTTATATGACTTGTTTCACAGTATTTAATCATTTTAAACATATATAATACATCATTAAAATACATTAAAATGTCCAGTCTAAGCAGACTTACGAGACACTATAAGCAATTAATAATTATTTCCATTATGAAATAGATAAAATGAACTATTTACATAGATTATGAATGGGAATACAATATATTGCTTGGTTATCTACTCTATTAACACATTTTTATCAAGTAAAACAAATTAATCCATATCTAAACCTAAAAACAATTTACATGTCATCTAATAAATTGTGTTTGACTGTAAAAATAGCATAATCATTTAAAACAGAGCAATATCTTTAATATTAATACGTTTTTTTTGTACAGTAGCTGTCTTCTGCAAATCTAGCTGATGAAAATGGTATATGATATGTGAATTTGGTTAAATAGTGATGAAATGAGATGAATTCAAAGTTTGTGTAAAATACAGGTAAAAACTATGTAATGCGGGAGAACACAGGTAAAATCCAGGTAATGTATATATAAAGCAGACTATAATGACTGTCACAACATACCTGCCCCTATATCTGTTATTTTTAAAAAGTGGGAGAATGGAGAACATACCATTCGGGCGAGGTTGGGTATGAAAGAGTGATTATATAAGGAGGGGTTGGGTTGATGGATGAGAAAGATTTAGGATTGCCCGTACCATTGACAATAGAAAATATTTGGCAAAGAATGAATTAAGGACTTTGCTCATTGGTTTCATTTGATTCCATACAAGGACACATCTACATGTATATATATATATAGGACTATCAATAAGATTTCTTCGGTGAGGGTAAAATTTCAGAGAACTACACCCCATTCTTAGCCTAGTATGGAGAATCTGACCCATTATGTTATCAGTAAAGTAATACATTGTTACTGTGTGAGTAAGCTTACGTAGACATAGGCGGATCCAGAGGGGGGCGCAGCCGGCGGATCCCCCCCCCTAAAATTTGTCAAGTGACCATTTTTTTTTCAAAAAATTAAAACTAAGAATTTCATCATCAGATAGCATTGCGAACCATATATTTGGTAGAAATATTTGTAAAAAAATCAGGACTACGCCCAAAATCAGACTTACACAGTTTGTAATTCCAATATTTTACAGTGTAGTTAAATGCAATATATAATGTACGTCTAACAATTAACTACCCACTCCCCCACCTCTTCCATGTTTCTTTCTCCTCACAATTTGGCTGATATCGATCACACGATGATATACGAGGGGTGTTCGAAAACTTTTGCAAATGACATAGTTTCTCAGAAACGCTTATCAAAATTCGAATGCATTTTTCTAGTTGCCTTAAAAAATATTCACCTTTAACTTGAAGACACCGTTAAAATCCAATTTTTGAAACAATGTTCATTCTGTTCTTTGGGTACACTAATCAGAAACGGGTAAACTGCAGATTCCAGCTCACTTCTTGAACTATATCTCCTATCAGCTATGTGGGGTTTTTTTAGCTTCGGAAAGAGGAAAACAATCACAACGGGCAAAGGCCGGGCTGATTGAAGGATGTGGTATAAGCCATTCACCTTTTCCGACTTAGAAAAACAGTAATTGCCGATTTGTGGGCTTGGGCATTGCCGTGTAACAACTGGACAGAACTTCATTCTTATTGAAGCTTCCAGATACACCCTACCGTTTCGAACAGCAATTTGCATGAATTTTCCACTATTTCTAAAGAATGTTGCGTATGACACCTTCTTTGCTGTTAGTGTTCGTTAAGCAATACTGGGCATTTTGGCATGTTTAAAAGCCCAAATTCTATTGTCAACTTTCCTCTGGGGCTCAGAAAAATGCACCAATGTCTCATCACCCAGTATTAGACTATCAAATGCCCCTTTTCTGATAGTTTAGGTTCTTTTTCAGCAGTCTCTTAGCCATTTGTATCCGTGTACGTTTCTTCTCGTCTCGTCAGTTAATAAATGTGGGATACAACGAACACTTATTTTCCTAACCTTGAGATTTTTCTTTTGAAAGAAATGAACAGATCCTAAACCCAAGATTGTTATTTGTGCTAGTTGTCTGACTGTATAACGCGAGTCTTTCTCAATAATTTTACTTGATTTTATTGACGTTCAATTTGTTTGGAACCGCAGACCAAAGCCTTTCCGAGTAAAGGTCATCTTCAACCGATTCATGACCAGAATGAAATTTAGAAAAACATATGAAAGGGAACCGGATAGTGGATTTTAATGAAATTCATACACACAATACAGGGATGAGCAGTGAACTTGTTCGTACCACAGGGACCTGTGAATTTGTTACAGCTAGTTTTGAACCTAACCTTAGGTGTTTAGAGTAATGTCACACATTTTTGGGGTTTAGTTCAATTTTCGATAAAAATGCCCCCTCAATGGTCATAAAGGCTAAAGGGTGGAACGCTTTCCAGCTCGAAAAATCGACCCCATCTACATTTCTTGCATCAAAAATCACATTTCTAGAAGAGGTACGAAAAATTGCTTGGTACCGTTGGAAAAATGGATAATGTTTATTTTAAAAACCTCTAAATGCACGCCAAATGTATCCTCCATCCGCAGAAATAATCTTGATTTCCCCCAAAAAACGCACGCAAAATGTCCGTGCCTTTCGTTAGCTATCGTGCCATTTTCTGCCTAGCAATGAGTTTTGATGTCATTGCCACGCTAGCCTTTCGTTGTCAATGGATGGCGGTCTTCCTCTAAACAAAAGCATCAAATGAAATTTTGCGTGTTTTTTGAGGAAATCGAGATTATTTTTACGGAAAGAATACATTTGACTTGCATTTCGGACGTTTTTAAAGCTTTCCACTCTTTAGCCGTTATGACCATTGAGGGGGCATTTTAATAGAAAATTGATTTAAACCTTCCAAAAGTGTAAAACTGCTCTAAACTTCCTACCCTAGTTTATGTTCAAAACTAGCTGTAACAAAGTCTCAGGTCCCTATGGTTAGTACGGGTTTAATGCGCGTAAATCACGTTATACTTTAGTATACCGTGCGTGCAAAAAAAAATCGAACACTCTTCGTGTGAACAACAAAGATGCATCTTATAATGTCGTTGTGAACTCGATATGGATGGGACGCCGAAAACCCCACTAACAAAAGTGTGTTCGGACAATCATAACACTGATTGCAATATTCCCGGGGAAAGGAATTTATATAAGCTTTCAGCTTGTTTTCCAATCTCCAATATTCCAAAATGTACTTTATTATTTTGAACAACTATGTCAAAATTTTGGAATATAAAATACTGTTTATACTAAAAGTTCATTTAAAAAAAAAGTACGCCCCCTCTAACCCAAAAATCCTGGATCCGCTTATAGTAGATATGATTTCAGTTTATAAAATGAAGGATAATTTTTAACAGCGAGGAGCTCGCGATACTGTTAACTAAAAGGATTTATTGAAAAAAAGTCGTTTGGAAAGTTAGTGTACGAAAATTGTTTCCCGTGCGAGTATCATGATTGTGGCAGTTACGATTTACGTCGGGGAAGAATATTTTGTAGATATTGGGGGCGCTAGAACTAAACATTCTTCCTTTATGGGCCACGGTCATCGTTCAGTAGTGCGCATGAGCAGCAATGGTGTTGACTTTTTCATTGCTCTGATATTTCTTTGGAATATGGCATAGTTTTTGCAGACTGTTTCTTTGGAAACTCGTTGTGTGACACTGTATTATACACCTGGATGTGCAGGTATGAGGATTGGATATTTATACATCTGAAAATGTACTTTTTATAACAATTTATTATCATCTACTCACCTCTTTGTTACCTGTGCTGTACGTGTATATGTGCTATAAATAGATTTTACCTGAGACATTATATGAAGTGTGGCTATCGCTAATTTTTTTCGTTACGGTCTACCTCCTTACGAACTCACCTTTTCATAATGGGCAACAAAGCTAAGAAGCGTAAGAAGAAAAATGAGAGTAGATCTAGTAGTGTTAACAACAGTGCTGAATCTCCATCTGTTAGCGCGATACTTAAGGAGGTAAACGGGGTCTTGAACGGAGCTGAATCCGAGACCAATGCTAACACCCTACGTGAACCATGTACATCCACCCCATCACCTATTCTTCCTGGTAACACAGATCTTAACGCTGTTCATAGAAAACTTGACTTTTTCATCTCAAAGATTCAGAAGCTGGATATCATAGAACATCAGGTAAAGAACATTGATGCTACATTATCTACAACTATTAGAAGAGTGAATGCATTTGAGAAGAAAATTACCGATTTTAAACAATCTGTCGCCTTTGTTGCGGATAAATGTGATGTGTTTGAAACAAAGTGTGCTGAGATAGAACAGCTTTCACGACGCCTTCAAGAACAACAAGGTGAAATGGACGCTGTAAATGACAAGATGGAGGGAATGCTTGATGAGCGAAACCGATTAGCTGACACAGTGACCGATCTACAGTGCCGTTCAATGAAGAACAATTTGGTCTTTACAGGTGTTGGTGGCGAATCACGGGATGAGTTGACGGAGGATAAACTACGCGACTTCATATTCCACGAACTTAAGATCGAGGACAGGATCGAATTCGGAAATGTCCATAGGTTTGGAAAACATGTTCGCGGAAAACAGAGACCAATAGTAGCTAGATTCATCTACTACCAGGACCTCCAGCGAGTGAAGAACAGTTCATACAAACTACAAGGTACGCCATTCGGTATTCATGGATAGTTTCCCGCCGTTATTGAGGACCGCCGTAAGAAACTATATCCTGTAGTAAAGCGTCTTAAAAGTTCGGGAGATAAGCCCTCCATCAGATTGGTTAGAGACAGACTATATGTAAATGGTAAACTATATGATGGTGATCACGAGGCTCCTGGGAACAGGGCTGGTCAGTCGGCCCCGGCGGCCACCGACGCTGCTACAGCAGCTGCAGGTAACTCGGGTCACCACGCGGAGAGTGACGCGCATCCGCGTATTGCTGAGCGAGACATATCGGTACTATCGTGGAACATTGGCAAAGGTCTATTAGGAAAGCTCTGTAATTCAGACTTTTTGTCTGTTATCATCAATTATGACATTGTGTGTCTCAGTGAATGTTGGTTATCTGAGAAAGATGAATTTGATTTAGATGGTTATTGTAAATATGTCTTCCCGAGGAAAACTGGTATTGGTGGTGGTATTGTTATCTTCTATAAATATTTCTTAAAAGATAAGATATCTATGGTCGAAAATCTACTCGATAGCATAATATGGTTAAAACTTGAAGATAATTTAAGTTGTAGCTATATTGTATTTTGTTACTTTCCCCCCGAAAATAGTGTTTTCTACGAAAACAACACAGAAGAAATAGATTTATTTCAAATGTTGCAAAATTCTATCATAAATTATAAATCAAACGGTAAAGTGTACATAGCTGGAGATTTCAATGCCAGAACTGGTACCAGACCTGATATGATAATTAATGACGGCTTTGGTAATGATGGTAATGTATTAATTGATTTTGTTGACTATCAACCTGAAAATGAGAATGATCTTACTGAGCGGAAAAGCATGGATAAATTTGTAAACACGTTTGGCAGGAAGTTATTGTCTCTGTGTAAATCTACTGGGTTTAGGATATTGAATGGACGTCACTCGGGTGACCCGGATGGAAGTGTTACTTTTTTCAGTTCTGTTGGTACCAGTCTGATTGATTACCTCTTAGTAGAGGGTGACAACTTTCATAATGTAAACGATTTTAAGTCTGGTAATTGTGTAACCATGTCTGATCACTCACCTTTATGTTTTAAATTAAAACTAGATATAAATATGGACGAAGAATTCCTTAGAACTCAATCCCATGCTAGATGTGAATGCGAAAATGTAAAGTGGAGTGATGAGAATGTATACGCCATTAGACAGAAACTTAGTCAAAATACTTGTGTTTTAAATGAGATCCTCGCTACACCTTTGTTAAACAAGACAGATGTCGAAGTGTGTGTTGACAGCTTTTGTTCTTCTCTAAATGAAATTTGTCTACCATTGTGTGGTGTACATAGATGTAAGTCAACTATAACTGATAAAGTTCCGAAGAAAAAAAATATTCAGTGTGAGGATAAACCCTGGTTTAATTTCACATGTAAACAGAAATATAAGATATACAAAGATGCATTACATTCATTTAACAATTTTAAAAATGCTGATAATCACAGAATATTGATAGAGAAAAAAAATGATTATAAGAAATTTGAATTAAGACTGAAGAGAGAATATCAGCGACAGGAGGGCGATATGATGGAGTTTCTTAGAAAACACAACCCGAAACATTTTATAAATACTTTTCGAAACGAAAATTTAAAGTTTCTAACAAAATATCTCTTGACAAATTCTACAACCATTTAAAAAATTTAAGTTGTCAAGATAATCCAGTGAATGAGATAGGAGAAAGAACTTTATATGAAAATAATGCATCGTGTGTACTTGAAGAATTAGACTCGCATATTACAGAAAAAGAAATTATTTCTGCAATACATAAGTTACGCAGAAATAAATGTGTGGTGAGGACAAAATGCTAAATGAACTTTTTATTGATTGCAAGGATATGCTTTTGCCATATATAATCACTCTTTTTAATTCTATTTTTGAATTAGGGATTTTTCCTGAAGCTTGGTCAACTGGAAGTATCACCCCGGTATATAAGAAAGGCGACATAGAAAATACAAATAATTACAGGGGTATTACTCTAGTGAGTTGTATGTGGAAGCTTTTTACTTCAATATTGAATGAACGACTGATGAATTGGGATATTAAATATAATATAATAACAGATGCTCAATTTGGTTTTTGACCTGGACATTCAACCGTGGATGCAATATTTGTCCTTCAGACTTTAATAGATACTTAAGTAAAAAAGGCGGAAGACTTTATTGTTGCTTTGTTGATTACAAGAAAGCCTTTGATTTAATTGACAGATCTCAGATGTGGTGTAAATTAATTAAGCAGGGTGTTAGAGGGAAAATGTTACAAATAATTCAATCATTGTATAGTTCGGTAAAGTCTTGTGTAAAGCACAATGGTTTTTATTCAGATTTTTTCCCTAATACAATCGGTCTTTTCCAGGGGGAAATTCTGTCACCCATTTTGTACTCCATGTACGTCAATGACTGTGAAATACATTTTATAAAAGAAGGTTGTCCATCAATCGAAATCAATTTAATCAATGTTTTTCTATTAATGTACGCCGATGATACTGTGCTATTTGCAGAAACGCCAGAAAAGTTACAACAAATTCTGGAAGCTCTCAAATCATATAATGAAAAATACAAACTCAATTTGAACACTGATAAGACAAAAATAGTAGTGTTCAGGAATGTTGGTGGGATAAGAAAAAATGAGAAATGGTTTTATGACACTAAAGTGCTCCAAGTCGTTAACCAATTCAATTATCTTGGCATGCTTTTTAATTATAACGGAAAATTTAATGTTACTCCAAAACATGTGGCAGATAAAGGTAATAAGGCATATTATGCACTTTGTAATAAGTTCAAAAATCATAGTTTTAATATCACAACACAATGTTCTGTATTCGACACTTATGTCAATAGCATTTTAAGTTATAGTGCGGAAGTATGGGGATTTCATAAGGCTTTGGATGTTGAAAAGATACATATATTTTTTTGTAAAAGGCTACTCGGAGTTAATAAGAGTACTTGTAACAACTTAGTTTATTGTGAGTTAGGAAGATTACCTTTGTCTGTGTGTAGGAAATTGAAAATTATCAAATATTGGTTAAAATTAAAAACTACGAATAATTGCATTTTAAAATCATGTTACGAGGAAAGAACTTTGTCTAATGATAGCTGGATTTCAGATATCCGCACTGAACTTAACAAATTGGGTTTAACTTACCTTTGGGACAATGCAATTAATGACAGAAATACCCATACAATCATTGAGCAAAAACTTTTTGATATTTATCGACAGGAAATACTAGCAAATATACAATCAACTTCAAAAGGTTTCCTTTATCGACATCTGATAGATAATTTTACACTGCAATTATATTTAAGAAAATCAATAAACAACTCACATAGAAAGGTTATAGCTCGTTTTAGACTTAGCTCACATAATTTAAATATTGAACAGGGGCGTTATAGAAACCTTCATAGGTATCAAAGATTTTGTAATTTATGTACCTCTTATAGCATTGAAGATGAATTTCACTTTATATTAAAGTGTAACTTTTATAACGACTTAAGGTGCGAATTTATTAAGCCTTATTATTATAAACGTCCAAGTGTTTTCAAATTGATTCAACTATTTAATACACAAAACATTAAGGAATTGAATAGATTAGGAAAATTCTTGTTTTTAAGTAGTAAACGTCGGAATAGCACTGTATAATCTTATATCGATTTTTTTCCAATTTACATTTCAATAGGTTGTATTTGTAAAATGCTTATAAAAAATAATATATGCTGTCATTTTGTCGTACTGCACGGTTAATGATAATACATACTGGTATCATGCTTGCCGTTATACAATATGCTTATATTGTTGATATGACTGTTTTTGTTAACATGTTTCATTATGAATTTGTAATATACCTATATGTATGTCTACTCTCCGATGTGTTTTTGCACAAGGAATAAAGAAATCTGAAACCTGAGAACACAGGTAAAAACCATGTAATGTGGGAGAACACAGGTAAAATCCAGGTAAGGTATATATAAAGCAGACTATAATGACTGTCACAACATACCTGCCCCTATATCTGTTATTTTTAAAAAGTGGGAGAATGGAGAACATACCATTCGGGCGAGGTTGGGTATGAAAGAGTGATTATATAAGGAGGGGTTGGGTTGATGGATGAGAAAGATTTAGGATTGCCCGTACCATTGACAATAGAAAATATTTGGCAAAGAATGAATTAAGGACTTTGCTCATTGGTTTCATTTGATTCCATACAAGGACACATCTACATGTATATATATATATAGGACTATCAATAAGATTTCTTCGGTGAGGGTAAAATTTCAGAGAACTACACCCCATTCTTAGTCTAGTATGAAGAATCTGACCCATTATGTTATCAGTAAAGTAATACATTGTTACTGTGTGAGTAAGCTTACGTAGACATAGGCGGATCCAGAGGGGGGCGCAGCCGACGGATCCCCCCCCCCTAAAATTTGTCAAGTGACCATTTTTTTTCAAAAAATTAAAACTAAGAATTTCATCATCAGATAGCATTGCGAACCATATATTTGGTAGAAATATTTATAAAAAAAATCGGGACTACGCCCAAAATCAGACTTACACAGTTTATAATTCCAATATTTTACAGTGTAGTTAAAGCAATATATAATGTACGTCTAACAATTAACTACCCACTCCCCCACCTCTTCCATGTTTCTTTCTCCTCACAATTTGGCTGATATCGATCACACGATGATATACGAGGGGTGTTCGAAAACTTTTGCAAATGACATAGTTTCTCAGAAACGCTTATCAAAATTCGAATGCATTTTTCTAGTTGCCTTAAAAAATATTCACCTTTAACTTGAAGACACCGTTAAAATCCAATTTTTGAAACAATGTTCATTCTATTCTTTGGGTACACTAATCAGAAACGGGTAAACTGCAGATTCCAGCTCACTTCTTGAACTATATATCCTATCAGCTATGTGGGTTTTTTTTAGCTTCGGACAGAGAAAAACAATCACAACGGGCAAAGGCCGGGCTGATTGAAGGGTGTGGTATAAGCCATTCACCTTTTCCGACTTAGAAAAACAGTAGTTGCCGATTTGTGGGCTTGGGCATTGCCGTGTAACAACTGGACAGAACTTCATTCTTATTGAAGCTTCCAGATAACCCTACCGTTTCGAACAGCAATTTGCATGATTTTTCCACTATTTCTAAAGAATGTTGCGTATGACACCTTCTTTGCTGTTAGTGTTCGTTAAGCAATACTGGGCATTTTGGCATGTTTAAAAGCCCAAATTCTATTGTCAACTTTCCTCTGGGGCTCAGAAAAATGCACCAATGTCTCATCACCCAGTATTAGACTATCAAATGCCCCTTTTCTGATAGTTTAGGTTTTTTTTCAGCAGTCTCTTAGCCATTTGTATCCGTGTACGTTTCTTCTCGTCTCGTCAGTTAGTAAATGTGGGATACAACGAACACTTATTTTCCTAACCTTGAGATTTTTCTTTTGAAAGAAATGAACAGATCCTAAACCCAAGATTGTCATTTGTGCTAGTTGTCTGACTGTATAACGCGAGTCTTTCTCAATAATTTTACTTGATTTTATTGACGTTCAATTTGTTTGGAACCGCAGACCAAAGCCTTTCCGAGTAAAGGTCATCTTCAACCGATTCATGACCAGAATGAAATATAGAAAAACATATGAAAGGGAACCGGATAGTGGATTTTAATGAACTTCATACACACAATACAGGGATGAGCAGTGAACTTGTTCGTACCACAGGGACCTGTGAATTTGTTACAGCTAGTTTTGAACCTAACCTTAGGTGTTTAGAGTAATGTCACACATTTTTGGGGTTTAGATCAATTTTCGATAAAAATGCCCCCTCAATGGTCATAAAGGCTAAAGGGTGGAACGCTTTCCAGCTCGAAAAATCGACCCCATCCACATTTCTTGCATCAAAAATCACATTTCTAGAAGAGGTACGAAAAATTGCTTGGTACCGTTGGAAAAATGGATAATGTTTATTTTAAAAACCTCTAAATGCACGCCAAATGTACCCTCCATCCGCAGAAATAATCTTGATTTCCCCCAAAAAACGCACGCAAAATGTCCGTGCCTTTCGTTAGCTATCGTGCCATTTTCTGCATAGCAATGAGTTTTGATGTCATTGCCACGCTAGCCTTTCGTTGTCAATGGATGGCGGTCTTCCTCTAAACAAAAGCATCAAATGAAATTTCGCGTGTTTTTTGAGGAAATCGAGATTATTTTTACGGAAAGAATACATTTGACGTGCATTTCGGACGTTTTTAAAGCTTTCCACTCTTTAGCCGTTATGACCATTGAGGGGGCATTTTAATAGAAAATTGATTTAAACCTTCCAAAAGTGTAAAACTGTCTAAACTTCCTACCCTAGTTTATGTTCAAAACTAACTGTAACAAAGTCTCAGGTCCCTATGGTTCGTACTGGCTTAATGCGCGTAAATCACGTGATACTTTAGTATACCGTGCGTGCAAAAAAAATCGAACACTCTTGGTGTGAACAGCAAAGATGCATCTTATAATGTTGTTGTGAACTCGATATGGATGGGACGACGAAAACCCCACTAACAAAAGTGTGTTCGGACAATCATAACATTGATTGCAATATTCCCGGGGAAAGGAATTTATATAAGCTTTCAGCTTGTTTTCTAATCTCCAATATACAAAAATGTACTTTATTATTTTGAACAACTATGTCAACATTTTGGAATATAAAATACTGTTTATACTAAAAGTTCATTTAAAAAAAAAAGTACGCCCCCTCTAACCCAAAATCCTGGATCCGCTTATACAATGTAGTAGATATGATTTCAGTTTATAAAATGAAGGATAATTTTTAACAGCGAGGAGCTCGCGATACTGTTAACTAAAAGGATTTATTGAAAAAAAGTCGTTTGGAAAGTTGGTGTACGAAAATTGTTTCCCGTGCGAGTATCATGATTGTGGCAGTTACGATTTACGTCGGGGAAGAATATTTTGTAGATATTGGGGGCGCTAGAACTAAACATTCCTTCTTTATGGGCCACGGTCATCGTGTATGTGTGGTATAGGGGTTCTTGTAGAATATAAAACTAGGAGCACAATGTTATCCCTTTCAGTGGGAACATGTATCTTTTTCCCTTTAGCAATATTGAAAATACACACACGAAACAATATACTGAAACGAACACGCCAAACAATATAATTACAGGGCCCGGTTGTTAAAAATGGGATTAGTGCAAATTAATTATCCTGTAACTTTGAAACAAAACTATAGATTTAAAATGTAGTTACATGTACAACTTCGCAGATATCAAATATCTTGTAGTGTCAATTTAAATGCGAAATTTGAAGATTTTACCTTGTATATTTACTGAATTGGTTAAGTTTGAAAATTGTTGTTAAATTGTAATTAATTAAAAGCTAATCACCCTTTAAATAACTGGGCCCAGATGGACAATTCACATTGAAATGTACGATACAATTTAAAACTACAAGTCTATATAAAACAATAACCTATACATGCAAAACTTACTAAACTTCACTAGTACTGTATATTAATATGGGTAATAAAACATTACGAATATTATTTTAGTAGCCTACACCGAAGTACTACATTGGTGTTATATTATGGTTTATACTAGAAATATCCATTCATACACAGCCAATGTTTCTTCACGTGAATTTCATGTGAAAATTTTCACATGAATTTCACGTGAAATTTTTCATGTGAATTTCATGTGAAAAATTTCATGGGAATTTCACGTGAAAAAAGTCTTGGTTTGGTATATAAAAAAAAAAACGAAAAATCAGGTAAACAGTCTAAATATTGATGCCATGTTTTTGAATGCCCTTATAAATGACTGTTGCTTCAAGCACTTGACATACAAATGTTGCAAATGCAAAACTGTGTAAATTCTCGACATTAATTACAGATAGTATAAACTTTAGATTTATACTATAATTCAGTACAGGGCATGAATATAACTGGAAATACTCTATATCTATGTTGCGGAGCTGGACTGGGTCGGTCGTCGGCGACCAGATAGCTCAATTGGTTGAGCGTCCGTCTAGAGTTCGGAAGGTCCCGGTTCGAATTCCGGTCTGGACGCTTCATTTTCTCTTTCTCCTGTTACATATATATCATATAGCTACATGGTTCAAATCAACATCAATTTTTACAATCTCGCTCTTGTATTGGTACACTTAAATAACATTCTCTTACACTAAAAGCATTTCTAAAGTAAAAGTACTTGCAGCATGTCATACCACTCAAATGTGTACAAAACTTTGTATTTAATAATATAATTTCAACCATAAAATAAAACAAATTATACACTGGTATGTTGAATTGGCGGAACAGCCCGTAGCGCGTGCTCGTTTTCGAGAGACGGAAACGTTGCACGTGCTTTCTCCTGGAACGGCTGCTTTGAAATATAGTCCGTGGAAAACAGGTACCATACAAGGATTTTATTATGAAAATGTTGCAAGTTTTATTTTCTTTTACACTGTTTCTGTCTAAGGGTACTTTAAAATAACACTTATTTATGACGTCATACATCGGAGGCATATCTGCTGAAAAATGAGTAAGTTGGTCCGCCATGGAAAACGTTGTATGTAAGCGTCGTATTGTTTGTTGCTGCGTTGCATACATGTAAGAACACTGATGCCTGTTTGCTATATTTTGGTTGACTTCACTGCTGATTGAGATACGAATCGTCTTTCTATATATATACATGTACATGCATGTACGTGGTGTCAGATTGTTGACAATACTTTATTTCCGACAACAGACCTTCTAAAACAATACTGCATATTCCGGGAATCACGGAGGGGGACAACCTCTTTATGGCAGACAGTGAGTGATTAAAAGCTTATACTTGTAATGACGACGCTTGTTCAATGTTTAATTATATAAATACGATCTTATCCAATGAATGATTTAAATGGAATTAATAAAGCCAATAAGTTGTCATAGTTGTACAAACTTATGTATGTGTGCATACACGGTTGGTCAATTGTAAGCAGAATAAACAAAGAAGCCATGATTTTCGGACATTGTGGCAATGGGCGATCTGGCATGGGGCGAATCGATCCGTTCGCCCCAAATATTTTGGGACATTATGACATTGCATTTGGCCAATGCAAAAATAAATTGGGGCGATAAGAAAAAAAATTGGGACATTCAGGTATGGGGTATTGTGACATTGGGGCGAAACGTCTGTAATTCCTGTTGTAACTTCGAAAATAAGGTGGCGTTGAAAATAGGCCTGCCTTCGAAAATAAGCCTGGGATTCCTTACCAAAAAAGATAATAAGCCGCGGCTTATTATTGAGATTTTAGGGTATGTGTTTGAAGTGTAGAGTGTTTATAATGTGAATGAAATGCCTGTAAAAAAACAAGAGAATACCAAAGCGTCAACAAAACCATAATCCGAACTCAAAATCGATTAAACTAGGCGCAAAATTTGAACAAAGGAAAGATTTAAATGGAGACTCTCGTAAAAGTACAAGAGAATAAGACCAGGTGTTCCGGAAGAGTAAGGGTCTTCGGCTTCATCGACGACACCCGCCATGTAAATCTTGGTCACATCCAAGTAAGCATCAATCCTTAAAATGAGAACCGAGTCATCATTGCCATCACAACAAGTAAACACACAAACAAGCAAATTTAAAAACGTCCATCTTCATATCACGAAAAGATACAGCATATTTTTCGATGATATCAAGATGGCGACCATAAAACTTGCCCATAGTCTTCATCAACCTGCATACCTCGAATCCCTGTGCCGTAAGTTTGTTCGTCAGCAGTTGACATCTATCACGAAAATCTCGATATTCAGAGCAAGCCCTAGAATAACGAATCAACTGCGACATGTAAACACCATAGGATGGAGAAGCAGGGGTGTGTACATACATAATGCAATGTGCTAATCTATATCTTTGCTTTTTTATATCTAAAATTTATGTTATGTTTGAGATGTTTATGTACCTCCAGGGAGAGAGCTTGTATAGGCCTTGCCTGTTGCTCAATCCCTTTAAATCTTATTGATTTAATTAAATATTTTGAAATGAAAAAAAAATCTTCCTCAGTATATTTCAACCTAGATTTTGTTGTGTTGCTACAGGATAGCTCACAACCATGTATTTGTATCGTCGTTCACCTTTCTTTGAAAAGAAAGCTCTCATAATGAGAGACCGAAGACGTTCTTTCAGTTTGGCATGTGGTATGGTAGTGTAAAGTTAAACGGAAAAAATTCATAGGAAACTATGAACACGGAAACGCATATTGATATGCTAAATATATCTTGGATAAAGAGGTTGAAAGATGAAACAGTGGCAAATTGAAAATAATTCCTTCAGAAATTTACAATGCTTTTGGGTCCGACTTACTTATTTTCAGGATGAACATTGGACGGATTGAAAACCTTCACAAACAAAAAAGTAACATACCAGAAATTTTATAGACACATTTTAGAGTCCTGGTTAAAATTGGGAGGTGGCTTGAGAAAAAACTGTACCAATTTTGTAGACATTAGAAAGGAGATAATATGGGGAAATAAACATATCAAGCTAAATGGTAAATCTTTAATAAACAAGAATTGTGTTGACAGCAATCTAGTAACACTAGAAGACATAATAAATGAAGAGAAAGCGATAGACGATGAATTTATATACAGTAACGTGCCATAAGTCTTTCAATTTTTTTTTATTTTGCTATATATTCTTTGTATTTCCAAATTTTTTCAATGAATTTTCCTGACTTCGTTTCGGGATCATTTTTAATGAAATTTTGTTTACTCATAGAGAAGTGTTTCCTTTTTCATCTCATAATATTTTCACTGTTTTCCGTTATTTATAATTAGAGAAATCATAATTTATTTACAACATCCAATTTTCGGGACGCCATTTTGACGTGATTTTGGTAACGTTATATAGAGAAATGGCGTCACACGTAAATTAGCAGTGTAGATAATTCTGTATAGCTCCATAAATACACAACGGAAAATTAAATAAATATTGTGAGAGGAAACCTTGTATATTTCTGTACCAAATGACAAAAAATTGTCAAAATCCATCCATAAACGAAGTCAGGAAAATTCATTGAAAAAAGTTGGAAATACAAAGAATATATAGCAAAATAAAAAAAATTGAAAGACTTATGGCACGTAACTGTATAATAAACGAAGAGACAAAAGAAACAGAATAGCGGAAATAACACAAATTAAAAAGGCGATCCCAACTGAGTGGAAAAACATAATAAACAATGAAAATTCGATCAGGACAAAAGTCAAGCTTTGCAAGAAAATGCACCTATTTGAAATAGGCAAAAAGACTCTTCTTAATATATACAGTTTAAATAACAAACACATATATAAATTAGCTGTTTCAAGAAAATTCATATTTCCTCACTGTAAAGATTTATGGAAAAGATTATTCGATATTGAATATACTCTCATTTTGAGAACTTGATGTTTACTTGGATGTACAAGATTTACATGGCGGGTGTCGTCAATGAAGCAGAAGTCTTATTCTCTGGTACTTTTACAAGAGTCTCAATGTAAATTTTTTTTTGTTATTCACTTTGACGGAAAACTAACAAATATAAACAATCTGACTACTCTTTCGCTCTGCACGCGCATTCCGAACTCATACCTATTAATTGTTCTCACCCATCTTACTCACTACATTTATGTACAAACATATATGAAGACTTACCGGGGGATGACGTCATTCGTGTATGTCAAGCTCTGCTGCTATAGTATCAAAACATGTGTACTGGTCAATGGGTGCC
Source organism: Mimachlamys varia (assembly GCA_947623455.1). Classification (NCBI taxonomy): domain Eukaryota; kingdom Metazoa; phylum Mollusca; class Bivalvia; order Pectinida; family Pectinidae; genus Mimachlamys; species Mimachlamys varia. The sequence continues at coordinate 34,796,905 of OX392540.1, forward strand.
GCAGAAATGATTCTACCCACCACCCGTAGCTGAGGCTTAGCCCCGACCACGTGACGGTGGTCAGGTGAAGAAACGGAACTGATGTCCGAGCTACCTAGGCCTGTGTACAGGTATTCTAGCGCGAGCGGTGACAAACGGGTGACGTACCAGTTTGTGACACTTTTTTGTTTTATTTTTTACACTAGAGAGAGAACAGATACATCTGCTCGGCACTATGGTCGTTGACATTTGTCATTTGTGTTCTACAGTTTTCTATTCCTCTTTTGTTTTTTTCCCACCCATGTCACGCACGCACGCACGCACGCACGCACGCACACATACATACACACACACCTACATACATACATACATACAGACAGACACTTGCACACACACAGCCATACATACACTTGCACAGACTTTGATGCAAATTCATACCTGTACAATATATGCATTTGCTTTGCTGATGTTTTCATTCTCTTGTTTGTTCTCATCACCGTATTTTTTATTTTCTTTCGTATACTTTTTTCTTGTCTTCGATGGATATTAACACAAATACATTCTGTAACATATTGTATAAAGTATGAAGTACTTTAGCTTTCCATGATATTTAATTATGCTCAATTTTTCACACACAAAAAGACAACACTTATAATTGTCAGTGTACCAGCCCACCTGACCATTCATCCAGTTGGCTCAATCTCCATGCTGGTCATAACAACTCTTATCACTATGATCGAGCTCTCGACTGTCTGTCTGCAAGTGTCTGTCTGTATGTATGTATGTATGTAGGTGTGTGTGTATGTATGTGTGCGTGCGTGCGTGCGTGCGTGCGTGCGTGACATGGGTGGGAAAAAAACAAAAGAGGAATAGAAAACTGTAGAACACAAATGACAAATGTCAACGACCATAGTGCCGAGCAGATGTATCTGTTCTCTCTCTAGTGTAAAAAATAAAACAAAAAAGTGTCACAAACTGGTACGTCACCCGTTTGTCACCGCTCGCGCTAGAATACCTGTACACAGGCCTAGGTAGCTCGGACATCAGTTCCGTTTCTTCACCTGACCACCGTCACGTGGTCGGGGCTAAGCCTCAGCTACGGGTGGTGGGTAGAATCATTTCTGCGGCACCCATTGACCAGTACACATGTTTTGGTACTATAGCAGCAGAGCTTGACATACACGAATGACGTCATCCCCCGGTAAGTCTTCATATATGTTTGTACATAAATGTAGTGAGTAAGATGGGTGAGAACAATTAATAGGTATGAGTTCGGAATGCGCGTGCAGAGCGAAAGAGTAGTCAGATTGTTTATATTTGTTAGTTTTCCGTCAAAGTGAATAACCCCAGCTAAACTGTAGCAGAGTCTCCGTCTTGTCGTTGCAATGGTTTACTTATCAATATACACAGTAAGAGCCTAATCCAATAGAGTGCCACACATGTACATTTTTACTTTTCTGTACTTTGTGTATAAACTTGACAAATGATAACTTGGCTTTAGAGATGTAAGTGAATATGACATATTTACATACCATTATATATATACAGATTATTTAAGTTATCATTATAAGTCTTCGTTCTTTTAGGACAACAATTTGACTGTTTACTATGATTTTTTATATGTCAACTAGGAAAGCTCGAGACATAGCTTGTAACTTTAACGGTGAGATGATCTAACTACATATAATATCCCTTGTCCTAACTTACAGCAGCTTTTATTTCAATTATTCATTCACCTGCCTCCCGAACGATAATGTTAACCTTTTAATTCATGGTACGTGCAAAGCTCAAAATTATTCGTTAAGTGAAATGATTTTTTTTTATTGTGTTTAAAAATCTTCGGTAAGTTTCTCAAATCATAAATAGGTTACCCTTTTGTCTTAGTTATGCCGTTATGATGTTCAGACTGGCCAGTAAAAAGAAATGGCGGAAAGAAGGTCATCTTCGATTAAGATATTGAAAGATTGCTATCGCTATTTCTTGACAACTACCGAATGGATCATTTTCATATATCATATGTAAGTTTCCTTTGTTCCCTAGTTGTGCCCTTTTGATTTTGAAACTGATCAGCAATCTTGGATTTTGACATTGAAAGATTTTTATCACTATTTCTTGAGAAGTTCTTGATGGATCTCTCAAATATTTGTAGGTTTCCTTTCCTGACTTTTGTGCTCTTTTGATTTTGAGGTTGTTTAGAAAAACAACAGGGATAATAGGCCGCTATCTTTTGATTTTTAAATTAAGCTTTCTCAAACTTCATTTGTAATTTCCTCTTAGTCCTTATAGATGTATTTGTTTGTTTGTTTTGAGATAGATCATAAAAACAAAATGGCTGACTGATCTTGGAATGTTAGTTTACATGGTACCGTCTTTCGATTAATAATGCATTTTCTCAGAGAAACTTAAAAATGTTATCAACAAATAAATACATGTGAGAGAAAAGAAGGGAAAGATCCCACTTTCAAAGAACAAATGAAGATTGTTTATGATGGGCGCCAAGATCCTTCTGGTATCTCTTGTATGACTGTTTACAAAAGAAATGTTGTTCTTACTTATAATGCGCATACGTTAGTATCTCTGAAGCAGGATAAATTCCATATCAGATGTCTTAAATGTTTATAAGATACACAACTTATATTAGATATGTTCTGAAGTTAATGAAATATGACGCATTTGGTTTCTATATTCGACATCATATCATGTAAAAAAAAATCGTTTGTTTCCACGTGAAGGTAATAAAATAGACAAATTAAATAAAAACAAGACGACAGACTTTCTAGCGCTTTTACCCTCTTCGGGGCACCTCAGGAAAGTTTTCTTTTGAAAACGGACAAGATCATGACGTCATAAACAAAGTGACGTCATAATACACATATGTTCACAAATCATGTTTATAAAGTGGCGCAATTTTTCTATGGCCTGTTCAAATTTGGTTTTAATATTTTTATAAGTTGGTCCTCTTTCTTTTCTAATAAAACGGTATCGGACGAATTTAATTGATATAAAGGTATAACATTAAACTGATCACCGGCACATTCATGGATATGTTTATTTACGTACACACTTAGCAATGGATCAGTTTTAGTTTGTTGCCTATGTACAGTAATTTGTGTTCTAAGTTCATTACTAGTTTGACCAATATAAAAATCACCACACTTAGAACAAATAATGGCATATATCAGCCATTTTAATTTGCAATTCATATTAGCTTTAACTGTGAACTGTAAGCCATTTTCAAACATATACGTATCACTTTAATAGGGCAAGTACCGCATCGAGGTTTCTTCCATTTGGACACATTTAAAACGAGAATTATCAAACCTAGAGCATGTTAACATTTGCTTCAAATTTTAAGTTGTCGTCTACTTCATATATACATCATACACCGGGTATATATATCTTTTATGAGATAGTATATATAATGAAATGAAACAAAATGTTTCATCCAAAAAGCTTACATAGCTACATCACATCCGTTTTTATTCATCGTACTTTTAGGTGAGTATGATATGCCATAATGCAAACTTTACAAAAACATATTTTTATTATTGACACAAACCACTATATGCCGTTTCAGTTCAGTTCAGTTTTTATTACTTTAAACCGTTTGGTTCATCAGTACAGTGCATATATATACAGTGTAAAAAAGTAAAACAATACAAATTATATACAGACACAGTACTCACAGGATATGTAGTGTTTAGAGACATCTCACATTACAATAACCTACAATCACCTCTTCAAAATATATAATTTTTATAACGATCATCTACGGTATAACATTGATCTAGCATTTTCACATTGAATTTATCTATCATCTTTCTATGTTACATTTATCTGTAATTGAGTTTTTAAGGATAAACTTTCTATTTTGTTTGTGTTATCGGGGGATAACTACATTGGAAAACGGGTAAGTTATTACATAACTGGCTTCGCCGGTTATTGAATTTACCCGTGTTCCATTGTAGTTATCCCCCGATAACCTAAACAAAACAGAAAGTTTATCCTTATATTTATAGTATCTTTATGAAAAATGTTCGTAACCATTTTGTTCATTATAGTCCCATCTTCGGGCACATATTTTCATTTCAAAACTAATAAACGTGAGAATGGTTCAATAAATGTAACAGCATGAAATTTGCAAGCTCCGCCCACGTTTATTGTTGGTGACGTCACACAATTGTGTTTCAAACTGGAGGATTTGCATAGCTCCGCCAACATGTATTGTTGTCAACGTCATAGAAATTTGGCACGTGCTTGAGTATAGTTATGCGGTGATAATGCTAGTCTGTGGAAAAATGGTTATCGAGAGAATGTCAGTGTAGACTGTAAATATATTTGTATAATAGTGCATTCTCATATAAAATTTATCTTTTATTTTCACAATATATTTGTATAGTTATATACTCTCACATTACATTTACCTATTATTCTCATACAACTCTCTCATTGTTCTCGTGGTCGCAATCATGTATTTTCAATCGGATCTCCGGTGTTCTTTTGTTCTGTACTAAGTGTTGCAAGGAGGATTTATTATTCATTTTGTTTCTAACACACTAATACCGTTTATTTTATTGCATTTTAGTTAAATTGTAAAATGTGCACTTAATTGAAGCTAAATTGAAATACAAATGGTCAATCTAAACAAATTGTGTGATTGGCTTTACTCTCAACACTTACGCAATCGCTATTCTGAAACATTTTGATATCAAAACTTATATAGTACACACATCAAACAAAAACACTTCAATGGCAGTCAAAAAATACATACTATTGTTAAATTTTTAAGCGTTTCAGTCCTTTCAGTAGTTTGATTTCCATAATCCGCATCTCCACATTGTATTGAAAGCTTTCAAATAAAATCGACAAATGTACCAAAAATGTTTACCCATAGCAAATATAGATATATAAGCGAATGAAGTAAAAAGATGATTTCTGTTGAAGGAAATCCTTTCATGACGCCCGATTGGGCATCAGATATGGGATGTATCTCATCCGATAAAGTTGAAAGAAGTTTGTTTAGATTTACATTGCAGGAGTCGTCGATGAAGCAGAAGGCGCTTACTCTTTCTAAACACCTAGTGCTATTATCTTGTACATTTACGAGGGTCTCCATGTAACTCTTTCCTTTGTTCATATTTTGTCCCTAGTTTAATCGATTTTGAGTTCGGATGATGGTTTGATGATGGCGCTTTGGTATTCTCTGTTTTTTTTAGAACAGATGTAAAACCTTTCCAAGACCAGACATTCGAGTTATCGCCCTGTAGCTGCAATAACGTAGTTCTTCACGACGAGACGATTTTCATATTGCGTCGTAAGAGCTACGAAGCGGTCCCATGCCTAGAAATGGGGTAAAATCAAGTATGGAGTTACTACGGCTTACTACGACTTCCTTATTTGGTCCGCACACGCGCGCCCATTCACAAGTTTAGAGGAACTCTTCAGAAAAGAAACAAAGAAATTTAGTCTTAATCATGGCTGCCGCTACTCATTTCAGTTTATGCTTCGTTACGTAAACTTGATATTAACGATCATTTAGATGAATTTTAATTACAAGTTAGGTAGCAGATCGACAAAAATGGTTTATAGTTTAAGTACGTTTATCGATAAGAAACACACCGGGCTTGCTCCATTACGAGGCATGGGACCGACTTCGTAACCGGCCGGGGCAGAGCCATAGGAGGCGTCCTATGGCTCTGCCCCGGCCGGGTATAAATATTAGTACTAATCGCCCTGTAATTATCAGGGTGTTATGGATCGCCTTTGTTTTATAGATAGGTTTATTTATACCCATTTTTTCAACTGTTCAGGAACAATCCTATGTCTAGGGCAACATTGAAATGCAAATACATATAAATGGCTGAAGATAAACAAGGTACTTTTAGGTATTCATTTATTGTTTCATCAAATATGTTAAAATCTCTCAGCAACTTTTTTCTTCAATAATTGGAAGGCCTAGAGTACTGAAATTTGGCCTGTAGCATGCTGGGATGAAGGTCTACCAAGTTTGTTAAAATGTCAGATGGCCTCTTGCTAATGCATTTTCATCAAACATATTTGTACTTTTTTTGATGATGTTTTACACTAAGGAGTTCCTTTTTTGTACACATCCTCTATGATATTTCTTTTGAACGATCTGTCTTCTTTATCGGACGCATTTGTTTTAGCACAAAAGAGTTCGTAGCTGCGTTCTGAAAGACATTACAAAATGTACTAATAACAGTGGTTGTCTGATTAATAGATTCCTGTGATACAATATTTAACATTCTTTTGGTCTGTAGTTGAACGTTCGCCCCTGTGAGAAAGGTTATGGGTTCTGTCCCAATGCCGAGACATACCAGAGTCTCTAACAATGGTAGTTACTACTCCCTGCTTGGCGCTCAGCATTATGGGAGTGGGACGACTGGATAGCCCGTTGTCAGCACAATGTGACTGGGTCAGATGTTCTGTTCGGGGCCTTCGGCAGTATACTTCAGTGTGGTAGCACTTTAAATCGGTACAAGATCCGGACTACCGCAAGAACGCTAACACGAACATACCGACACCTCCCAAATACAAACGTCCCCAATACACACATCCGCATCACATATCCCAGGAGGCCGTCCTTAAATGACCCTGTCTGTTAATAGGAAGCAAAAACAACCAACCAACCAACCAACTGTGTAAATCTTTCCTTTTTTGAAATTATATAAAGAAAATGCAGTCCTGTTTCTTTTTATTCTTAACCCCCCCCCCCCCCCCCCGCCCATTTAATTTAAGTGCCGGTTCATATCTCTTTCTTCCAATTGCTTCACCTTACCCAAAACCAAATCCAAAACAAGGGGAGTTAATGTATACTACATGTACCTATTTAAGACTTAAACAACTGTTAATAATTTGGTTGATATTCTCAACAAATGGAAATCAAAAGATGGAGGATTTTAGGCGATGGTTGAACACTAAACAGAACCTGGTTGATAACAAAAAGGTTATTAGAACGTGTCCGCATGTGTATTCTTTGTGCCTGTGGCAGAACTATAAATAAAAAGCACTCGAAACAACGGTAAAGGGATAAATGAAAAGGACACAAGCTGAATGCTTCCCGGTTAGTTATCAACGTTCCGGAAACAGCCGGTCAAGGCCGTGTAAGGTGCGTATGTGTGACGTATATCCGGTGTTTTCCTCACTGGAGGCCTACTTCCGGACGAAACAAATCAAGTGCAATATGGACTCGTGCATGTTATAAACAAACATTTTAGCTAATAACTTTGATATTCAAAGGGCAAAACTACTGATAACTGTCTAGATTCATAGATAATACCTTACAAGTGCTACAAACGAGTTTTCTGGGGTGTTTACTGGCAAACTGGGCTGTCCAAAAGTTGACATCCGGGAGTTTACATACTGGTGACCTTAAACAGGACCACCCACATTCTTTTTAACCCTGTATAATTCCTTGAGTATAAATCCGCACACATACATGGCTTCATATTTAAAATATACATTTTCAAACGTTAAGTGTATGTACATTTCATTTATGCAAATATATGTCATCAATTCCTAGTTAAACGTCCTCAGCGGCCAAGTATTTATCCAGAACTAATTTAGTATAGGAACTACAAACGTATGAAACAGTTGTCTGGATGATTTCGTTGCGTGAGTCCTTAGGAGAAGCAACGCAGTTACCACACGCATATGTTGCCAATAAAGAGTTTTTCCGGGAGCTACGCTCTTATTTCATTGTCATAACATTTCACCATCATAAGTAATACTTTTGTTGAAATACACTATTTTTTTTTTAAAATATTTACTCCTTGTTCGTGAATTTAACTTCCAATCCAAATGTCTGTGATTACTGTCTGTACATCACTTTGATTTCGCGAATATTTTATTTCGCGAGCTTGCTTTTTCCGACATATTCGCGAATACATCATTTCGCGAACGTCTATCTATCTAGAGGTGACGATGACGTTAGAATAAACACGGGTACCTCTAGAGAAAGAAATAACCGCGAGGTATTTTAATTCGCAACTAAATCTCCTCGTGAATTAACGCAAATATAAATACCTCGCGAATTTTAAGTGATTTACACTATATCTGTTGCTTTGCTTTTGTATAAATACTGTTTTTTCTTAATTAGCTTTTAAATTAAGTTAAACAGTCCTGTGATATTTGATTACCTTTTCTCGTTTGGTTTACCTGCATGTTGTTATCCTTTCTATCTATCTCGTGTTTCCATTTGATTGTCGCAATAATACACTAAAGTGCTAATGTTAATTATTTTAAACATGCAGCATTTGATACAAATCCTTGTATCTTGAGTAGTACATGTATACAATTGTGTATCATAGTCATTAATAAATTATTTTGATAATACCAACTATTGTTCAAAATCAAATTCGTTTGTTAATATAATAACTATACCACCAGATTTTGTTTAACAATCTGTTTTGACTTCACGTTTATTATAAGTACATTGTTTGGTTTGGTTTGATTGTTTTTTTCAGAACAGCCTCTCGGTGTAAGCGAGGTGTATTTGGCAGGCCGTGGTATGATCTGTTAAGCTTTCTTCCAATAGTCCGAATCTCTTGCCAATTTAAAGTGCTAAAAAACTGAAGTATATTGCCGAATGTCCCCAGCAACGGGTGAACCAGTTGCTTCGCTCCATTAATGCTGTGCGTCAAGTAGGTAGTAATAACTATCGTTGTTAGAGACTCTGGTATATCTTGGTCTGGAATAAGAATACCTAGCCTTTCTCATAGGGGCGAACGCTCAACTAAAAGCCAAAGTGAGGGAGTGTCAAGGGAGACCATAGGAAGAAGAAAAGTTGAAAGTTTTTTAGAAAGAAGGGAAAAGATAAGATACCAAATTTAGTCGCCTTTTACGAGCATGCAATGGGGCAGCAGGTGCAATTTTTACGCCCTACGTGGAAGTAAATTATAATTGTCTGGTAGTGTAAATACATCAAACCGGCCAGTTTTACTCTCAACAAAAAGTAAATCATGTGAAAGCATTAGATCTTCAAACTCTGGTAGAATAACTTTTGATTTTATGCTACACACATTCAGATACGTCACGTTTTACATAACGTTCTGGAGTGAGACCTCCAGGGGCGTCTTCCTATTATTTAGGTTGATTATCAAGTCGTGTGGGTGTCTTCCCTCAGCTCCCGAACCAAAATAAGCTAGGGACCTCCCTGGATTTGCGAGGGAAGAGGATGTGTTGATGACATTAAAAAACGCATCACTATATAATTTCTTAAAAGGCAACACGACAATGACACAGGCCTCCTTGAACACTAGATATATTCAATATATTTCCGGCGGAAATTGTCGTTACTATTAAATTGACATTTCTCCGCCCATTTCCAAGGAGCAGCGTAGGGACAATATCTATCTGACGTCGTTCTATAACAGACGCTTCCGTCTCTGGCCCACCTTTGTAGTTTCTTCATCTTTGTTTACGAGTTTCGCCATATCCTTAATGGTTCTTCACTATATATTAATGTTAAAAATCTGTGGTCTTCGGTCTCTATGTACAGCTTATTAAAATGCTTGTTCGAAAATGTTTCCATGTCTCAAATCCTGTAGCTCTCATCCCACTGAAATGTTATAGCAAAGATCTCTACACCAAATTTGTTTCAATGTCAAATGCCAGTTGGCTGGAACTGAATTGGTGGAATGTTCCACTGATTATTCGGCCGACTTGGTTTAGTGTTTCACTGCTACACTTCTATTGAAAGAATGTTACAGTCTGACATAAAATGGTTGCTTCAAACGTTTAGTGTGGTTTGAAGTTTTTGATTTGAAGTTTTATACCCTGTTCGATCAGTTTCCATACTGAAGAAATGGTCTTTTCATCTTCTTTTTTTCGAATTCTAAAACTTTGAATCATATTTGCTTTTTAGGCCTGTATTGCAACGATTGAACTCCTATACATGTCAGCGTGGGAATGACAGATAGGGTAGTTCTTGTACTAGTTTTGTTGCATTTTTTCTTTATTATCAGAGCATTCCTATGGCAAATCGGATTTCAAGCACACGCTGTATATTCCAAATATGGTCTTATTAAGGATTTGTACAGTGAGAGGATCTTGTTTTTCACACCCCAAAGCGATTTGAAGCGCCGTACGTTTTATTGTCAGTAAGTCATTATCATAACCAAGATTTTGTGCCCAGCAGCTTACCTTAATTTCCTGCGTATTACCCTCACCGGGGTATAGCCCGCGGGATGTAAATTAAGGCATTTTGGAGGCTTTTGTAAAATAAATTCAGGATAACCCGCTCTGGCAGATTGCCCGCGGGTTATACGTCGAATGTATACCTAGTGAGTACGAGTCTGCTTTGTATATGTTTATGTGTATAACTAAAGATATATATAAACTTATCAATGATATTTTTTGCTTACAAAAAGCTTAGATATACATGCTGATAAAAGTGGTAACATTTAACAACAATTTTTGTTTAATAATTTCGTAACAGAATTCACATATAGTCCGCACCGGCAGGAAATTACGGTAGATGTATTTTCTTGTTATCTATGTTTTTGAAAGGCTTTTTTGACTATCACTGTTATTTGGTTAGCCTTTTTTCACGGTGTTTCCAACATGTTTGCTTTGCCGTGTCTTTGATTTTTTGTGTTCAAAATGCAGGCTCTTGTACTTAATTCATACTGAATTCAAATTGCCATGGTAATTATGACAAATAATAATGATAATAAACGTTATTTTCTGAGGATAAAAATACATGTTTAGCCAAAGGCTAATCTTCCGCATGATCCTCTTATTAGTACTTATTAGTTAAAAGTTAAATATATATACAATGTATATATATACACAGTTAACAGCTACAGTCAAGGCATGTCACATAATGCATAAATACATTGTCAATTAAATGGCATGTGCCTAATAAACATACATGTACATGCTAATATAGCAAGAGGAATACAATTTGACATAGATATATACTATATTTGCTAACATAGCATAATCTAAATATTCACTAATGTTAAGAGACTTTAGGGTCATGAATAATTTATGATTGTGACCAGGTTTTCATTTATAATTTCGATAGGTTTTGTGTCCATTTCTGTTCTGCTTGTACTAGAAACTTTGCTGTATTCGGTGAAAAGTTTCACTACATCATTTATTGTGTCAGGCAGGTCTTTGATGTATACAAGGAACAGTACTGGTCCCAATATACTCACTTGGGTTACACTTGTTACTGCTCACCTCGTTGACTTTAAGCCATTCATTACAACTGCTTTTCGATCCACTTTAACATTAGTTTTCCCGGTGTTATCTAAGACTTCTAGCTTGAGTATGAGTTTTTTTGTGTGGAACAGTGTTAGATTACTTTTTAAAAGTTTAAGCTGTAGTACTGATCCTGTGAATCCATATTGGATATTATTTGGTAGTCTAAGATCAATCTCTAATTTGTCATAGGGTAACGATGATGTGTCAAAGTTTTTACAGGTCGTCTAGTCTATTATCCGTTTAAGACAAAAGTTACATGGGTACATTCTCCTTGTTTGATTGCAAAAATTAACTGGTAGAGCAATCTCTACTCTGTCACACATTAAGCAATATTGATTTGCAGATTTCTTGCTAGTTATCTAGCCCGATATCTGATGGACATTTCTAATTGTATAAATATACATATACATGCCATGTTGGAGTCTGTTAACACTGCATGACACGAGTAATATCTACTCTGTCACGGGTTAACAGTTGACATATTCGAATTTTGCTATTGTTCTTGCCCAATATCTATTAAACAGATTTGTTGCATTTTTATATCATCTCGGAGTCGCTTTACACGTATTTTTGTGTGCTTGTCTTCTTGTTATTTCTTCTTTTTAACATTCTTTTATACGGTCTAAACTTGAGAACATTGCGATGTTTTGATGATTAAGGTGTCTTATTTTTTCTTTAAGACTGTCTTTTCTTTCATTGAGTGTACACTGGTTGTCCAAATACTCCTGGCTGGCGTCTCTCTTAATGTATTATATAGGATAATATGGACACTCCAAGAATACTAGTCCATCGTGCGTAAACTTTGACTTCAAACGACTTCATCTCAATAAACGAAAGGCAAAGGTACTGATATTTGGCCTGTACAAAAAAGGGCTTCAAAATGTGTTCAACTGAATGACCTTTACCAAGTTTCTAGGTCGCAGGGGTCAAATTTCTTTAAATCTCCAAGCAACGTCTCAATAACTGAAAGACCTAGGGTACTGATATTTGGCCTGTAGCATGCTTGATTTTAGGGCTACCACGTTTGTTCAATTGGATTACTTTAACCCACGTTCATTGGGATCAAATGTGTTAAAAACCTTCCAGCAACTTCTCGGTAACCGAAAGGTCCGGGGTTGCTGGAATTATGCTGGTATTAAGAGATACCAAGTTTGTTCACTGACACTTTTACATGGTCACAGAGGTCAGATATATGTGTTTGTTTGAACAATTTGCAACAGCCAACAAACAATATATACACTAGGTGATTGGTCTGGTATACTCAGATGACGTGTTAAAGCCCACGGGACGCTTGTGTATCAATATGTCAACGTAATCTTTCGCCGATTCTACGTTATTCTACGTCGGAATCAACTTACTATACGTGTGATTAAAACATGTTAGATGAATTCACTACTAGGTGAATTCACGAACTTACTACTAAGCTGTATGATAAACGTTACGATTTCGATTTTCCGATCGTGAACTTTCCCTTTCTTGATAGTAACATTCCTGCTTCTCCATCATATGGTGTTTACATGTCGCAGTTGAATCGTTATTCTAGGGTTTGCTCTGAATATCGCGATTTTCGTGATAGATATCGACTGCTGACGAACAAACTTACGGCATAGGGATTCGAGAAATGCAGGTTGATGAAGACTATGGGCAAGTTTTATGGTCGCCATCTTGATATCATCGAGAAATATTCTGTATCTTTGTGTGATATGATGATGGATGTGTTTGAGTTTGCTTGTTAGTGTGTTTACTTGTTGAACAATGACAATGATGACTCGGTTCCCATTTTGAGGATTGTTGCTTACTTGGATGTGACCAAGATATACATTGCGGGTGTCGTCGATGAAGCAGAAGACGCTTACTCTTCCGGAACACCTGGTCTTATTATCTTGTGCTTTTACGTGCTCCATGTAAATCTTTCCTTTGTTCCTTTTTTGCCCCTAGTTTAATCGATTTTGAGTTCGGATTATGGTTTTGTTGACGCTTTGGTATTCTATGATTTTTTTTTTAAGTTTACCAATGTCTAACGAAATTACACGGGTCCACATATCAAAGTCGTCAACTTAAGAATCAAACTGAGGACTATTGTGCGAATGAACATTACATGAATGGATTACTTATTCATAAAGTTTTTTTCTTTTTTTTTTATAAAATCTTTAAATTCAAATGATAATTCGAAACCCGTAAACGCTAACCCGAAAATCGAAAATGTTCACTGGAAACCCTCGATTTATTTAAATTAAGTTGAGTTCGTTGTTATTTTAAGGCTACGGTGATTCCTTTGTTATCTTCATACTTATGGAAGGGCGTGCCTGCGATAAAAAAAATAATTTTGCATTATGTCCTTCCATTAACCATTACATGGTTTCGTTTTGCCGATAAACATTTGTTGGTTTTCGATAAATCTAATGAAGAGTAAACGTGTGTTCATATAATTATACTTTACATATACCAACTAAGAAAAAACTTTACATGTACTAATAAGGAAAAAACTCAACATGTATCAATTAAGAAAAAACTTTACATGTACCAATTAAGATAAACCTTTACAAGTACCAATTAATTTACATGTACCAATTAAGAAAAACTTTACATATACCAATTCCGAAAAAACTTTACATATACCAATTAAGATTTTTTTTTACATATACCAATTAAGAAAAAACTTTACATATACCAATTAAGAAACAACATTACCAATATCAAGAAATGGAAAGTTCACGCATCCAATTTTGAACTGTCGCCTAACGTCGGCTGCTTGTTTTAGTGGTCAAATTAATTTTATTTATTTGGAGTTTTCTGTCAATAGTTTCTTGATACTGTTGTCACCGCAAAGGTTTATTTCGTTTTAGCCTCATTTTTTCAAGGTTTTTTAAGTGGATTTGTTTTTCAGAATCACTAGACATTCCCTGAAGAGGCGTATATTGGGCCTATGATATATTACATAGTTTGAGCACAGGGGCTGGATAGAAAAAGCTACTACTTGTGGATTGAGACAATTCCATGTTAGATTGTCATGGGATACTACACAGTATGATGGTTAAATATATCATGTACATTCTATTTGAAGGTCACTTGCGAACATAATTGAAACTATGGTACAGATAGCAAATCATGTTGGGCAAAATAAATCATGAAAACTTCACGTCTATTTCCTTCAATGGCTTTTTAAATTAGTTGGACGAAGAACGACTTCCATCATTATTAACTTTCTGTATACACTGTACGGTATTTCAATTGATGCAATCGCTGTAGCACCATAACTTATTTGGAAGAAGACGTCCAAGTCCGGAATTATTAAAGTTTATTTCCGTAAACTGTTTCTGTTTTTAGTGGAAATTGAACGCTTGAAATACATTTGTAGTTTGACTGTTTCAATCGTTCCTGCATTATGACTAAATGCAAGAGTTTCTGGGGTTTGATATCTGTTGGGTCATTTATAAAATTAGAGTTGGTCTTTTTCTTGTTTTATGTGGATTGTGTTCAGGAAGTTTAGACGAATCCGTGAACAACCACCGGGTTCGCAGCTAAATGTGTTATTACGAAAGTCAGAGGATGTAGCTATCTATAGCTTTCTCAAATCAAGACGTCTTTAAATTTGGAGCTCACGCGGTTTATTAATTTTGTTAGACCGGATGTTGGAGTTCAGAGAAGTCCAGATATACCCAACGAGAACCCACGTGTTCTCAGCACATCCTGTTTAGATTAAACATGCAGCTGTAAGCGTCATTACCAGAATGCCTTTCATTAATGTTTAGAAAGACGACATTCTAATTATAAAACTTAAAGCTGACAATGCAAGTTAAAAAGCTTTCTTGTTGATATTTAAAACAAAAACGGCTAAGTAAAAATTTTAGAAATCTCCTGAGATGCCCCCTTACAGGTTACTAAGGAATGGCAGACATTTTAGTTTTTGCCTTGCTTTGAAACGATAGTCGGCTTCCTTGGGTATAAAAGGCACCCAGGCCGTCAAACCGGTTCTCATTGTTGTGATGAAACCGCACGGCGATATTTTCGATCAGTATCATTGACATGGATATTGAAGGTGTTATTATAACGATATTATACAATATGAGCAAAAAAAACAAAAAAAACCAATTAGATTACACGAAAATTCGTGCGAATAAAAACAAGTACATGAATGACAACTGATAAACCTACCTTAGTATTCAATTGGAACACCATGTCGCTAAGATTAATCAGTTCCTGTGTGTTAAACATTGCTATAACATCCATTTATTTCCATCAAAATAAGTTCCCCGCACTCGCATGTGTTCGTGCACGTGTTTTACATAATCAAGACTATGCTCGCGTGTTACATTACATTTTCATTACAAGCGCTGTAGTGGCAAGGCGTAATATTATAGGTAGTATTAGGAGCGGGTACATATTCTGTTCGGAATGTTTCGCTCTGCGTCCGAATGTCAAATGAACATGTCGATGTACATTCCCTATACATAGGTGAAGGGACAGTTAGGGTGTTTTCAGTTTTATTTTTTTTTATTTTTGCTTTGGCACACGATTTATGATGGTGTCTGAGAGAGTGACCGTCTTCACGTAACTTCAACTTCAAGGTAAGTGTGTGATGGTCATTCCACTTTTGTAACTCCAGTGTCACCTGTTATGTCCGCAGGTTTCAGTTTCAGATATATTTTATTGAATTAACAATTGGATTGAGCAACAGGCGTAGCCTATATCAGTTCTCTCCTTAACTTCCTTTATTTACATACATGTATATTGTAATATCTGGACATAAACACACATACATTATCCACTCATACTCTAGATCACCCTACACATATGTACAGTCACAAGCACAGCATACATATTTTTATGCAAAAATATATACTTGTACTAACATACAAACTTACATGCATATATATACACTCATACATACAGTAATTTGAAATACAAATACATACAAGAATTACGCGTAATTGTATGTCTCGCCTTTCCCGCTTTGCCGATAATATTTAAGTACCAACGTAAAATTAGTATTACAAAATATATATAGCAAGATTATATCTGTACCATAGCCAAGTTTCAATTTAATTACATATCAATAACACCATAAATAGTGGATGCTAACGTCAATTCTCAAAATTTCCATTTTTTTACCCAAAAGTTTCCTCCAATCTTCAGTAAGGTGTTCAGTATTATAATATTAGTAACTACCCTAAGTTTCAATTGAATCCGATATCAGTCACACTATAAAAAGTGGACTTTAACGCAAATTCTCAAAATTCCCATGTTTTTGGCCCAAAACAGCGGAACCTGCAAATAAATTTTCTCCAAATCTCATTACAGTGTTCAGTATGATGATATCAGTAACTGCTGTAAGTTTCAATTGAATCTGATATCAGTGACACTATAAAAGTGGACTTTAACGCAAATGCTCAAAATTCCCATGTTTTTGACCCAAAACAGTAAAACCTGTATACAAATTTCCTCCAAATTTCACTAAGATGTTCAGTATGATGATGTTAGTAACTACATAAAGTTTCAATTTAATTGGATATCTGTAACAATATAAAAAGTAGACTTTAACGCAAATTCTCAAAATTCCCATGTTTTTGCCCCAAAACACCAAAACCTGTAACACGATTTCATTTAAATTGAGGTAAGATATTAAGTATGATGGTTTGAACAATGTGACCAACTTTCAATTCAATTGGATAATTATAACACTGTTAAAAGTGGACTTTAACGCAAATGTTGGCGTCACCTAAGTCTCGCTTTCTCGACTATCGTCCAGGCGAGACAAAAATCATGTAGACATACATAAATATATAGACATTCACACCCGTATACAACAGACACACTTACCACATATAACACAACAACTACCCCCCCCCCCCCCCCTCCCCCTTTACGTTCATGCTCACACTATATATTGTTGCAACCTGCACAAACTGATCTATACAGGTTACACAACATATGTTATTGGAGCATGTTCTCTGAATGGCATGGGACTAATTATTATACATTTATACATTATAACTGTAGCAATATAGTGCTGCTAGGATGAACCCGACTATCAATGGGCACCATACTTCATATATTTTAGTTTAATTATTTACTTATACATGTATTTTATTATTTACACTTCCTACCGATAGGTGTTTTGACCAAATAAAGTCCATTGGCAACACTTGTGCCTTGATCAATTAACCCAGTTAGATATTAGTGGATATATTTGTATGATATATAGGTAATAATTAAAGTTTAACTACACAGTGTAAATAATACGATAAATAAAATATACATTATTATACATTTCCAAGATTATAATATATGGAACCTTCCAGTAGCCATAATATATCTATAGTGTGTTGCACTTTGCACGTGCCAGTGTTCATATAAAAACCGGTTTGACAGGCTGGGTGCCTTTTATACCCAGGGAGGCCGACTCTCGTTTCCAAGCAGGGCAAAAACTAAAATGTCTGCCTCTCCTTAGTAACCTGTTAGGGGGCATCTGAGAAGCTTTCTAAAATATTACTTTGCCGTATTTTTTTAAAATCTCAACAAAAAGGCTTTTTAACATGAATTGTCAGCTTTAAAGTATTGTATACGTGTATGACTGCTATTTTAAACGTAACTTTCGGCAAAACGTTAAGCCAAAATCAAGCATAAAAACTTATAATATTTAAAGATTTAGTTAAGATTAACTGATATCAGCAATATTCAAGATGAATTCTTACTTGGGTATCGGTACAGCAGCAGTTGAAACTCGGTATTTGTAAAAGATGACGTAACACACACATGTGCTGCGCCTTTTACATTTAGTAATAAATACAGCATGCCGAAAAAATGAATTAAACTGCACCATACAGCTGTTTTGTCTTTCTAGGACAATCAGTGATGGTAGGGGCTAAAACACTCATCCAATTTTGAACTGACGCCTAACGTCGGCTGCTTGTTTTAGTTGTCAAATTAATTTGAATTATTTGGAATTTTCTGTCAATAGTTTCTTGATACTGTTGTCACCGCTAAGTTTTACTTCGTTTTAGCCTCATTTTTTCAAGGTTTTCAAGTGGATTTGTTTTTCAGAATCACTAGACATTCCCTGCAGATGCGTATATTGGACCTTTAATATATTACATGGTTTGAGCACAGGGGCTGGATAGACCAAGCTACTACTTGTGGATTGAGACAATTCCATGTTTGATTGTCATGGAATACTACACAGTATGATGGTTATATATATCATGTACATTATATTTGAAGGTCACTTGCGAACAGAATTGAAACTATGGTACAATTAGCAAATCATGTTGGGCAAAATAAATCATGAAAACTTCACGTCTATTTCCTTAAATTGCTTTTTTTTTATTTGTTGGACGAAGAATGACTTCCATCATTATTAACTTTCTGTATACACTGTATGATATTTCAATTGATGCAATCGCTGTAGCACCATAACTTATTTGGAAGAAGACGTCTAAGTCCGGAATTATTAAAGTTTATTTCCGTAAACTGTTTCTATTTTTAGTGGAACTTGAATGCTTGAAATACATTTGTATTTTGACTGTTTCAATCGTTCCTGCATTATGACTAAATACAAGAGTTTTTGGTGTTTGAATATCTGTTGGGTCATTTATAAAATTAGAGTTGTCTTTTTCATATTTTTGTGGATTGTGTGCAGGAAGTTTAGACGAATCCGTTAACAACCCCCGGGGTGGCAGCTAAATGTGTTATTACGAAAGTCAGAGTATGTAGATATCTATAGCTTTCTCATATCATGGCGTCTTTGCATTTAGAGCTCACGCTGTTTATCAATATCATCATTTTGTTGGACCGGATGTTGGAGTTGTTCAGGAAATCTAGATATTACTTGAGAGAACCAGGGTTTTCTGAGCTCCTACATCCGGGACCGCGTGGGTTCAACATCAACATCCGGTCCCAGTACATCCTGTTGAGATTAACCATGCATGCAGCTTTAGACGTCATTACCAAACTGTCTTTCATTAATTTCTAGAAAGCCGACTTTCTAATTTCAAAACTTAAAAATAATGTATACATTTATGAAATTATACATATGCATATTAAACAGTCATGCTTTATGAAAATACGATACCCTATACGATACATTTTTACAGTCACAATAAGAAACACATTGTTTTGCAAAAGACAATAGTATAATAGTTTTCCTCCAAAATGTGAAAAAATACAGATAATATACTGAAAAATTATATTGTACAATCAATTGATCAAGATTCATATAAAAAACACTATCATATACATTTTATATACATGTATATACATTCGATATTTCGTTGAAAAATAGTAGAAATAAAGGTGGGGTGATCTATCCTCCTAAATCTCGACGGTCGATCCAATCCTGTTGATGTGAGTCTAAGATATACTTTACAAGTGAAGGTGACATGCTTGCATTGCTAAACCACCTTCCCTTCGAATGTTTGGCAGCTGGTCGAGTCCGTCGGTCGGAAGACAACCAGTTGACAAAATCTTTATCTTAAAGAGGCAATTAAGTGAACCCGCGTTTGTTTTTTTTAAATCAACCAGAATAAATAAAAAACTATATTCAGACAAAGGAACCCGTACTTGATAATTATATTCCGTGTGGCCGATGATTCGATGTGGTTAGTTTAAAAATTGGGAAAGCCAAATATAGCAATATCAAAATATAACACGAAATAACCGCGCCACCTGTTGCGACCACATTTATGTGTGTTGGAAACTATTGGACGCGAGGGCACGAGGAGTCTGATTTCACACGTACTTCTTTCAAGGTATTTTAGATAAACGAAATACGTTGTCAACAACTATGATATATGTGATTATTATTAGATTCCAAGAGAAATTGTGTTGGTATACTTCAAACTAAGAAAAAGGAGATATTATTGAAAGCTCGCACACACAGGGGCAATCTGAAGGGAAATTTGTTAACCTGAAAACACGCATGCTCCGTGGGGTCAAAGTGTTCAGAGATGATTTTAAACATATGTCTCATTTGCATTGGATGGACGATAAAGGATGTCCTATCATTTATTAAAAATGCATTGAAAACATCACGTTTTGTCTTAATATCGGTATGAAAAGTTCACAAGGATAACCAAACTACATTTTTTTTTAATTCATGGTGATATTATAAAGAAAATAAACAAACTTCACTTCATTGCCCCTTCAAGAAGGCTTTGCTTGATTGTTATGATATTTCAAATGTGGGTCGGTCATTAAAACCTAATGGATCCTGTTGACTTTCAGGTCGAAAGGTCAAAGATCATAGGCTGTAATGGAAGAACATTTACAACTGGTGCCCGCTGTATATATTGATATCCTGATATCCTTACGAGAATCGATGTAGTCAACCATTTATTTTGCGTCCGCAGGACATCTCGAGAACCTCGTAATTGTGACAGCATTTCGTACATGTGGATTGGAAGACGCGGCGATTTTCGTAGCATTTCAGAGACCCAATTTTCATCAAAAATATATACAGTAAAGAGTTAAACCTGTTTTCGCTAAATACAGTTAAGAGTTTTTCTCTAAATGTAGTTTGAATAAATAAATCAAGAAATTACAACCGGATAGAAATGAGCAAGCTGAATGTCGTATAATCAGTACCAGTTAAAATATCAATTCTCCTTAGTTAACGTGTTTTTGATAACAGAAGACATGCAGAATGGATTTACCTCTTCAAATCTGACAAGCAAAACTACACATCAAGCTAACAATTAATAGATACTTTTGACGATGTGACAAAATATAGATCTTTGTAAATATTTCAATGAAATTTGAGGGCTCCTCACTTACTTCTTCTGATCACTTATTTCGATGACGAATGTTTTTAACTTCATAAATAAGTATGACATATCACTGAAATAATGAATTTCATCTTAAAAAGTCCCGTCATCAACTCTGATCACTACGCGTTGCTGATTACCGTCAAACCTAAAATAGTAGGGAGCGAGGGAAATGCAGAGTTGTTTTGTCACCACTTATCCAGATGATAAACAAACAATATCACCTATGTGAATTATACTTTATTCAATGATGACCATAATCAAAAGTGATAATTTACACCAGTGGAAAATATGACTTTTATAGAATGAATAATTTTCTATATTTCATTGGTAAAATGTAATGAATTGCAATATCCAAAGCAGCTCTGTTGTCGGTAATTTTAACAAAATGTTAATCCAGAAGATCGTAAATTCTAGAAATTATTTCTAGATTACATGGATGCCATCATAAGAGTGTTTAAACTGCAGGTCTGGCAGTTTGGTTTTGAGAAATGGGGAAGTTGACCAGACAGCCACTACAGCTGACACACAGAACAGGAACACTGTGAGGAAGATGATGACCACAGTGAACCTGATTAGAAACCTCATGACAAATGTCCATTCAAATAATAGAGAAATGCAGGCATTTGTATTCAAGACATGTATTCAGCAGACTTTTACCTGGGGACAAGAAAGAGTAAGTCTAGGGCAGGTGAGGACTATGAACCGTCTGCTTTACTTGGTCATACATCAATGGTGAAATTATTTCTTAAAGGGAAGAAATACTCGAAGGATAATTTAACTGATACTATTCGTTCTATAAAGATATCAGAAGCCATTAGATTCCAACAAATAAAATATTCTCTCAATTAAAAAAATATTTACCCTCGAACGACCAATAGCAAATTAACCCTATAATTATCAAAAATTCAAAATATACGTGTGTACCACGCCACCTGTCGCCAGACTGACGAACCCAGGTACTATACTAAGCCACTTGTAGCGTATAGGCCCGATTGCACCACACGTATTAGCGTAACATATCCAGGATAAAATAGTTGCATACTAATTCCGTAAAACGTATGAAATTATATATACAATGCGTCCTTCACATGGAGCTACATTATATATAGGAGGGTAAAGACTCAAATAAATCTTTCTTGACTACAGTACCGCTATGTAACGAGAGTGAACGAAAAGAAATATCGTATGTCCTTAATAATTTCAGGTAAACAGCAGCAGATGTCAGTGTAGAAATCGTCGTTGTCGACCGGGCCGTCCTCCATGCCACAGAAATACGACTACCGAACTCAGGTAAATAAAATGTACATGATGTGCTATGTATCTAAATAATTTTCAATCGAAACACTTGATTTATATAAATGGTAGTCTCTCTCTAATATAAAAACTTTCATTGTAAACAGACGTACCACCTACTGGCCTTGTTGAATCGCTATTCGCCAGCTGTACTATCAGTTTTGGCCCACAAAGCCGACTTTGAAAACACCTCTGGAGTCACAAACGAAGAAGTGTCTGTGTCATCGATAGCGACAGTGAATGAGCGAAAATTAAATGCTTACCTAACGTGTGTGGCGTATTTATTTTTAATGGTTCCGTCTATCACACTATGCAGCTCAGCTTTCAAACATTTGCGCACCTGAACCTTCAGCTTCTACAGAAGTTAAGAATTTTTGGATTCCCACGTTTTGGCCCTTAGCATCACTGAAGAGTCCTTGGAGGACGAAACAAATGTATGATGCAGTTTAATTCATTTTGTCGGCATACTTGATCTTTTACCAAATTTAAAAGGTGAAGCATGTGTGTTTCGTCATCTTTCATGAAAGGGGGTTTGCTGGAGCCTCAATAACCACAATTATCTCATTTATGCAGTGGCACGGTACATGTACATGATATACAGATTTTCGTAGTACATGATTTGAAATTATACAGAACTAGTTTTATTTTACTTCTAAATTCATAAAATAAAGGGGTTTTAAGCACCTGAACCTGCAGCTTCTACATTAGTTTAGGAAATTTGATTTTCCTCCATTTGGCCCCTAGCATCACTGATTCACTGAAGTGTTATAGGAGGAAGAAACAGCTGTATGATGCAGTTTCATTCATTGTTTTCATTTGTATCTATTACTAAACATGAAAGGTGCAGCATATGTGTGTGTTACGTCATTCTTCCAAATCGCATCACTACAAGTAATTACAAAGTAATCCGCACAAGGTAATAATCCATCATAAATAACTTGTTAATTCTGCCAAAAACGTTGCGAGGAAATAAATAGGATTTCAAACGATAATACGCAAATAGACCAAGGAACGACAATTATTTTTTTCAGATTACATCAGAAAAAACTATTTCTTGATATTCAAATGTAGATTTTGAAAATACATGTTAGTATCTTGCTCATCATCGATACGTTTACTTGTTGTAAACATTTCAGTAATATTTTGCTTCTGGAGATCAAGTTTATATGCTGTTTTCTCTCTTTTTTTGCGGGATTCCTTCTTCCTCGTCTCTTCTAATATTTGATGCACATGTCAGCCCAACGTGGTAAAGGGTATCACACTCTCTGGATCTAGAGTATGCTCTTTTACAGAATACCTTTCTTTGTTATAGGACTTGGGCCAATAGCAGCTTTGCAAACTGCTGTTGTTTTGTAGCGACGTCGACTTGTACCATCCACCTACAATGATTTCAACTATGTCATGGAACGCTCCCGGTAGCATTTTATAAAGTTTTTGCCCAAATCTTATATTCCATATTTCTTATCTATGAGTGATATAACATCGTTTTATTGCTAATTAACCATGCTGTCTAGAAATTTCTGCTCGTGTTTGTCACAACTATAAGACAAAGAAATACGAGAATTTGTTTTTCACTACATCTGTTCAGTCTGTCAGTTACATCAGACTATATTTATGTGTTACAAACAACGTGTCATCCTGTCAGATGACGTGGGCTTCATCGTCGCAAAATCCACCTGTCGACAATCATATATTTGCTGATGTTAATGGTGGTTTTAATTTTTATATATTTCGGGTAAGATCGTGTTGATAGCTTGTAGGCGAAATAAGTGCCCAGGAACCGCTGGCGAAATATGAGTAGTTATGCAAAGGAAAACTTCACAACTAACTGCCATGTGAGACAAGCGACTGAAGGCTGGTCCCCACCTGCTGCGTTAGGCATGGCTGTCGAGAGAATACTCGACGCGATGCTGGACATCATTTATTGACGTCTCTAGTGGGCAACAATCTGGTGAACGTTTCTCGGGCAAATATAAAAGTAAATGATATGTGAAGCGTATGCATAATAAGTTAATATCCTATTATTTGGAAACAAATGAAATATGATTTTTTACCAAAGTCCGTTTCATAAATTCATTTCCATGTATATTTTGTAAGAGTAATCTTTCCTTGTACCTGTACTGATGATAATATCATTGCCACTACTGTTAGGAATGGTTCTGTGATACAGTAATCAGGAGTGTTCCAGGACAGCCTTCTGAGCAGATAATTGCTGATGATGCAGAGGACAATGCAGCAACACAAGGCGCAGTTGTTGTGGAAAAGAAAATCCAAGACAAATGTTTAGTTAAAAGATTTGTGAAACGGAAAGTGATAATTTTTATATTTGGTTCGAAATATTAAAATCAGTTGGCGAGAACGACAAAAAGACAAAAATCGGTTTAGGATGGGGAAAGTCGATAAAACGTCATATGATTAAAAGAATCCGTCATTCGTTTAGAATTTTTCATTTTTACTTGCCGGCGGCTCGCAAAATAAAAAATTCAAAACTCGTATCATAAATTTAATATGAAGAGAAACTCGTGACGTATCCTCTATTTAAACACTCAATCTTCGACACGCGGCCTGGTTACGTTGAGATGACACGATTATTTTGTTACTTCAGTTGACCTCTCAATTATGCATATTTCGTGACCTAGCACGATGTCACTCGCTTGTGGCGACCTAATTGTCCAGGAAATTTAAGCCGTCGCCACAGCCATATTCCATTGTTTAACGTTATTTTTGAGACCTTTACTTATATTTGACCTAATATTTACATGGTGGGTGTTTTTGATGCAGTAGAAGGCGTTTTCTCTCCTGGAACAACTGGTCTTGTTCTCTTGTTCTTGGCTAAAATGGTGTTTTGACCGCCATTTTAATGCTAATTTCGTTGAGTATGCTCGTTAGTGTGTTTACTTGTTGTGATTGACAGTGATGCTCGGTTCCCATTTTGAGAACTTGATGTTTTCTTGGAATTGACAAAGATTTACATGGCGGGTATCGTCGATAAAGCAGAAGACGCTTACTCTTCCGGAACACCTGGTCTTATTCTCTTGTACGACGATCTCCATGTAAAACTTTCCTTTTTTTATAGTTTGTCTCTGGTTTAAACGATTTTGAGTTTGGATTATGATTTTGTTACGACTTCGGTATTATCTAATTTATTTTCGTTCGTCAAATTCCTCAAGAATCCCTTACTGCGATCCACTTTGCATAACCAGAAATTAAGAAATAGAAACCCCGTTTAAATTAGCAACTTTACAGCACACAATTGTCGACATTTAAATGTCTTGAAGATGAAACTCCTGAACGATGACACATTGTTTGTAGCACATAGTACTGTATATATAACTGACATTTTGAACAGATGAAATGAAAAACGAAACTCCTTTTTCAACAAACACGAAAAGAAATTGCTTTGATAGGATCGTTAAATGGCAATAAATACGATGATGTTTTGCTGTTAGATAAGAAATAAAGAATATGAGATTTGAGCAATAACAATATTAATGCAAATATTGTATACTAACGCCACTCTTAAATATGCAATATAATTCTGGATCTACCGGGAACATTCCATGACACAGTTGAAGGCGTTGTACGTGGATAGTACAAGTCGACGTCGCTACAAGATAAGAATGAATCGAAAACGGATAACAAGGTTATCATTGGCAATATTCCTTCAACAAAACAATCGAAGACGACGAAGATTTGAGAAGAACGGTACATGTGGAGTAAAGGGTATACATAAATACAGAGAGGTTTCTGGAAGTCAGGTAGATATGGCTAAGGAGCCTTCTGTCGAGCAAGTACTTTAGCACTGAAAGGTGATATTGGATGACACTCATGAAATGTAAGTCATCTCGAAGTCGACGGGGGCTATGGGAAAACCTCGAATTATCCGAGTATTCGAGTAACATGACTTTGACTGCTAGTGTAAAGCGTGGCAGAGACCGACGAATTACTTCGAATTAAAGTTCAAGTTCAAGGTAACGGGATTCGACTGTATTGTGATGAAAACAGACTCATAAAAAGTGCAACGACAATCAAAACATGAAGAACTCACGGGAATCTAGAATTATAAAATTGATGACGGACAAACATTTGAATGAGATTGTAAACTCAACGTTTTCTATTTAACTCTTGATTTGACGAGTGAAAAAAATGGTTATTTCATATGCTGATGATGATCTTTATAAAATGATGGTAGTAATACAAATAGTGGGAAACTAAGAACTCATATTACTTTTTGTGTTAGTGCGACGAGAACCGGAGTGACCAAGTAGATAAACCCATGAACAGCTACCCAATTAACATTTTATACAATTTGACGAAAAATTTACCAGAATTTATTTTGCATTGTCAAATTATTTACGCTATAGGCGACAACTGCTTCACAGTTTGAACTATATTTTAATCGTATATCATTTATGTACTCGAACTTGTACTGGGACTTGAACATATAACAATCGTTTTATCAACAAGATTTTTGAAACAAGAGATCTCAGAGGAATCTTGGCGCCCACCATTGATGATTTTTCATTCATGCTTAGAAAGATGGATCTTTTCCCTTCTTATTTTAACTTTCATTTATGTATTTTATATTAGTGCTATGAACTATGATTTTTTTGTGAAAATTAATAATAGTTGAAAAAAGGTGTTAAATCAGGAGTTTAGTTTTTCTGATAAGTTCCCAATTCAAAATCCATTTTTCATTTATGAACAAGGGGAATCTGCATAAGAATCGATCAGTCCAAAAATCAATACAGCACAACTAGGGACCAAGGGTAACCTGCATATGAAATTTGAGCAAGATCCATTTAATACATCACAAGATATAATGATAAAAATTCAAGATGGCCGCCTTTTAGCCGTTTTGTTTTTCGATCAGACCCAAAATCTAAAGGGCACAACAAGGGAACCTACACATGCAATTTGAGAAAGATCCATTCAGTACTATCAGTTGGTGGGCTATTCAAATCGCCTTGTGTCAATGGTCCGTCGTCCGTCCGTATGAAAAACCATGTCTCAATTTTCTTTAATTTCTGTGATGACGTACAAAAATAATTTGAAAACAGAACCATAATCCGAACTCAAAATCGATTAAAGTAGGTGGGGAAATATAAACAAAGCGGAAAGATTTACATGGAAACGGACAACAGAATAAGACCACGTGTTCCGGAAGAATAAGCGTCTCCTTTATCGACGACACCCGCTATGTCAATCCTGGTCAGATCCAAGTAAAAATAAAGTCCTCAAAAATAAGAAACGAGTCATCATTATCAATCACAACAACAAGTAAGCACACTAAAAAACATCCATATTTATATCACACAAAGAAACAAAAAACAAACTTTTCTCAATGAGACAAAAAAAAATGGCGACTATAAAACTTGCTGATAGCTCTTGATCAACGTGCTTCTCTCGAATCCCTATGTTATAAGATTTTTCGTCAGCCGTCAAAATCTATCACGAAAATCTCGGTATTTACAGCAAGCCCTAAAATAACGAATCAACTGCGACATGTAAACAACATAATTGCTGGAAAAGCAGGGATGTCACAATCAAGAAATTGAAAGTTCACAAACGATAATTGGAATCGTCACGTTTATCGCATTGCTTAGTAGTTAAGCGTTTGATGTTGATCATATTTTAAGTAGAGATCATGGTAAGCCGCTGACGTAGGGGAGTTTGTTGTGTCCTTTATTTCAAGTTCAGAAGGGTATATACGATAGACGTGGTCTGCAAAATTCTCGTTGTTTATAGACAATACATCATCGGTATATCTGAAAGTGAAATTGAAGGATTTGGCAAGTTTTGTCAGGACAGGTCCTGACGGTCAGGAGGCCTACATCGATAGTGACGACATTCAGCAGCAGAAAAGACTGAACAGTTCTCAATGCTGATCCTCGGAAATTAGCGGATCAAGTTAACAAGCAATTTCCGCCGGACATGAAATAGCGGTCGTTTATTATATTTGGAGTACAAGAGGCCAGGAGGCATGGCCGTTAAATACTGCTAATCTAAAAACAGACCAGCTATATATTGATGACCTTTTCTGAATGCCATCCCTACATCGTCTTCCCTCGCAACTCCAGGGAGGTCCCTTGCTCTTCTTTTTTCCTTCCGAGTTGGGTAGGGTGTATGACCTTCTTCAAGACTTGATCATCAATACAGACCATATGGAGACGCCACAGGAGGTCTCGCCCAAAAACTTAAAATTACGTATATGTGAATATACGTGGCTAAGTCTAAACTTTTGTTAGAGTAAAACTGATCGGTTCGATGAACTTACACTAACAGACGGTTACATATATAGATGTTAAGAGAGAACAGATTGTAAAAAAAAACATCTGCTGGTATAGTTGTTATATATAAACATACAAAAACTAGTACAATAGTCATCAACATCAGCATACTCTGACTACTGCAATAGTCTTCACCATCATCATCATCATCATCATTATCATCATCATCATCATCAACATCATCATACTCTGACTACTGCAATAGTCTTCATCATCATCATCATCATCATCATCATCATCATCATCATCATCATCATCATCGTCGTCGTCGTCGTCGTCGTCGTCGTCGTCGTCGTCGTCGTCGTCATAATTATACAGTAACAAATATGTCCGTACCTGCTTACATTATCAAAGTACTGTAATTTGTTTATGTCCCCGCCTTGAAATGTGTGTGTGTGTGTGGGGGGGGGGGGGGGGGGGGGGGGGTATAGTGTTACCTATGTCCATCCCGTCCTCCCGTTCCATGATATTGTAACCAGCTTATTTAAATAACTACTAATGCGGTTTTCATCAAACTCCACGTACATTATAATCCTCATGTCTTGTGCACTTTGCTCTTTTCCAGATCAAGTCTCCGAGTTGGCCGCCATGGCCTCTGATTGGCTAAAAACATATTCGTTAATAAATATCTTCTTTTTCGGATTATGATCAAACTTAGTAGGATGGTTATTAGGTGACGGCACTCATTATAAAAAAATCTACGGCATTACGATTCAATATGGCCGTCAATAAGGCATCTGATTGGTCGAAATTTAAACATTGTCCGATTCAAAAGAAATGTCATATGTGAATGTAATCAGGCAATACGAAGATAATTGCAGTATTTATTTTTGTGAAAACCAAAATGGGAGCGATTCGTTGCCTCTTAAAAATTTTACAGAACGCATTTAATATGGGGGTGGGGACATTTATGTCTTACAGACATATGTAGTTCAACACGCAGCATGCCAGATACAGATAGTGATGTTCTTGATATTAAAGTTGACTTTGATATTTTATCCTTATGAGCACACGAAAACATGTTTATCGAGCTGCTGATGTAACTGATTCGTCGCCGTAAGAGACGTGAGTTTGACAGCAGGAAAAGCCGTACCAGGGCAAGGGACATCAACACAGAAACATTGTCAACACGTAGGTTACTACAGGAGTTCTTCGACATGAAATAACGAGAAATAAAATACTCTTGTAAATTCATCATATCTATTCGGTTAAATAACAACAAACGAAATGATAACTCCCATAAATATACATTAATATTAAGTATGTAATAATTATAATACACGGCACAATTACGACAGAAAATTCACATTATGTATTTGCATGTATATGCCACGTCTTTTCGCGGAATTATATTGCAAGGTCTGGGTTGATAAAAGTATTTTAGTATTTTCATTTATTAAACGTCAACAAAGAAATGCGAATAATCCTAAGACGTTCTTATTTTAAAGAGGCGTCAACAAAACCATAATCCGACCTGAAAATCGATTAAACACACGAAAACATGTTTATCGAGCTGCTGATGTAACTGATTCGTCGCCGTAAGAGACGTGAGTTTGACAGCAGGAAGAGCCGTACCAGGGCAAGGGACATCAACACAGAAATATTGTCAACACGTAGGTTACTACAGGAGTTCTTCGACATGAAATAACGAGAAATAAAATACTCTTGTAAATTCATCATATCTATTCGGTTAAACAACAAACGAAATGATAACTCCCATAAATATACATTAATATTAAGTATGTAATAATTATAATACACGGCACAATTACGACAGATAATTCACATTATGTATTTGCATGTATATGCCATGTCTTTTCGCGGAATTATATTACAAGGTCTGCGTTGATAAAATTACTTATTTTCATTTATAAAATGTCAACACAGAAATGCAAATAATTTTAAGAAGTAATTTTTTTTTTAGTTGTGGTGCGAGAAAAATCAGAGAGGCGTCAACAAAACCATAATTCGACCTAAAAATCGATTAAATTAGAGGCAAACGATAAACAAAGAAAAGATTTACATGGAGACCCTCGTAATGATACAAGAGAACAAGAACAGGCATTCCGGGAGAGTAAGCGTACGGAACATTTCCATCGTAGATTTTGTTGCTTAAAAGCTGGACCTTCGAAAGTATGCCCGTGTCGACAGGATTCTTCGGGAATTTGAAGAAGGAAATATCGCTCACTTACTAAGTTTCATGTCGGTGTCATTTTCTTACTTTTCAATTGCAACAATTGCACAACCGATGTTTTTTTTTACCTGATTTATTTGTTTCAGGTGTATGCAAAATATATATGTAGTGGGCGTAATAAGGTACATCGTAACGGCTCCAATATATATGATGTTAAGGTTTATTTCTTTCTGAGAGAGTTCTGGTATGAATTTGACAGGCCGTGTCAACTTATCTTGAATGTGTCCTGTTGTATTTACTGACCAATTCAAGTGATTACCTCGGGGGGTATTTGTATTCGGTAACTAGCAAATATGAAGTAATAACGGATTATCTAAAACTCGCATTAATGATCTTATTAAAATGCTTTACTGGCTTCCCATTGAAACTCTGAAATCACCACCGGTATAATCAATTATAAAGTATTAATAAGATTTCATTTTAGCTTACAAAAATGCACATTAACTGTCATTCAAAAAAGGTATATCCATCTTAACACAAAATTCTGTTTAAATAACGTATACTGATTGCAATAGACTGATCTGCAAAGTAAACAGTGTGTAGTATATATAGAACCAGTGTGTAGTATATATATGACCTTTGATTTCCGCGGACTATCTTTACGTCACCAGGGGACTGGACTCGTTCTGGATAACAAAATGTGCATAAATCAGAGGTACAAATGACCCGGAACTCGTGTCACCTCCATTAAACCAGACTTGTTCTGTTTGTAAGGATATGTTGTTAATATTTTTACAACATCTCTTTTATCGAATATGAAATTTTCATTTTTCGTTGCACAAAGCCATTAATGTACATTGTATACTGCTTAGCACAAGGGCTGGGTTTATAGAGTTTGAGTGATATATGGCGTAAGTAGTTACTCAAGTAAATACTATCAACACTCTTTATTCGCTGTTAATGTTGTACACATTCTTAAACTCATAACAATGGAGGGTACCAAGGTGCATATAATTATTGTTATTCAGCAAAAGTATAAGGATTCACGCCATATACCACTCAAAGTCCCGAAACCGAGCCCCTGTAGTTACAAATGGCCAAAGGAGCATGTCAGTTAAACTGCAAAACCAAAAAGGAAAAATAACAGGTTTATTTATGTACACCAGGTATTCATAAAAAATAAGCAATATGATTAATATATTACATAAACCAATATTTGGATCAATAGGTCGAAGCTTGTCAAACTGTTCTAGATTCCACTGATAAGGCCCCTTTGTGTGGTAGCCATGCTATATTTAGAACATGCTGTCTACAGAAATGAGCTATCTGTCGCCACAAACCTTGTAGTACTACTCAGCTTTTTGTAAGTTATAGCATTTTGATTCCTTAGTTAAACTAATTCAAGTTTATGTTATTTTGCTAAAAACAGAATAACCGACCTTTACATGAATGTGCGGTATTGTGTGGTCTGAATTTTCCTGGATGAGTTAAACTGGAAGAAATCCAACGGACAGAAATACGATGGATTGGAATCTTATTTTGTTCGGGTTGTCCTCAGTAATATGCGTCCAGTGTGAAGTAAACATCAAAGGTGCACCAAACAGACGTTTTCTCGTACCTACCGAACACCCGGATGTAACAGAAGCACCAACAGTTCTACAACCATATGTCAGTAACTCAAGCTTGAGTTTCAGGAAAAGACAATTTTATCTTGATGGGAAACCATTCCAACTACTCGGTGGGAGTATTCATTATTTCCGAGTATTACCAGAATATTGGAGAGACCGCTTAATGAAATTGAAAGCTTGTGGATTAAACACAGTGACAGTGTAAGTATCTGTACAAAAAAACAAAAATTATTGCCCCCCTCCTACAATAGGCAAGTTATAAATCATATATATGGCTTTATGCCTAGATGTATTGTATAACTGTGTGAAGTGACATATTTTGTTTTCATGTTACGTGTATACTGTAAAGTATACATGGCTTTTCTAATTTATGTCGTTTTTTTAATAAAACGGCCAGTTTCAATCACACTTCATCTTCTTGTGGTTATTTCACTGTTAGTGTTATTCTTCTCAATAAGCTGTTTGACTGGTTTGGTAGAAGAACCGCATATAATAAAAGCTATATTGCTAATTGTTAACAGTTCAAGTGAATTTCAGCTTTTTAATGTAATAAGGTTTTCATCGAAATACAATTGTATCATATATAGTCTTAACATAATGATTAAAATTGAATTTATCCATGAGCAACATTTTTTTTAATTAGTTTACAAATTGTTTAAATACTTAATTCTTCACTTGTTTAATTGATATGATTCACGGTTGCAATATTTAAAACATCACTGATGTATATGCATGCTGACCAAACAAAGGGAGATGACTTAAATAAGAGTGATTAATAATAAGTTGTATAATCTTTTATATATCTGTTGCAAAATAAATAAAGTTTAAATCTATATACTTATATTAACTGTAAGCTTACTGTCCAACCTCTATTCAGTACGAATTACATGTACTTTATGTTTATTGCTGTTTCAGCTGAATAAAACATTGTTTAAACTAAGTATCTGCACATATATATTGTTATAACGTAAGCTTATCGTAATTTTCCAGCAAATAAATGTCTTATACCAACCGTTTCAAGATCTGTAATTAGGAGTTTTGAATAATTGAACTAGTTTAATGCAATGTTTTTGTATCTTCTTCGTCGAAGTTTAATTTTTGTTATCGCATTTTTTTTTTTACATAAGATTAAGATGCTTAGTTTGTCATGAACAACCACGAAAGATACAAACAAAGGTCTCTCTAAAGATAAGCAATGATAACAAAAGATTGATCCTCATTTATATAATTACACAGTTGGCAAAGAACATCGCCTATTGTGTACGTTAATACTATCATATTATATGCAGTCAGAATAAGGTTCATTCCTTTTACATGTATTTACATCATGTATTATGTTCCAATTATATCAGAAGAAAAATAGTGCTGTTACCGGCTGATATTGAGGAGGACGTAACACATAAATCTAGTAATAGAAACAATATGCCGAAAAAAACTGCATCATACAGCTGCTTCGTCCTCCGGAGACTCTTCAGTGATGCTAGGGACCAAAAAAGAGTGATTGTCTCAAAATTATAAACTAATGATGAAGCAGGATGGTCAGATGTGTAAAACCCCTTTAATTTATGAATTTACAAGTAAAATTAAACTGGTTCTGTATAATTTCAAATCGTGTACTACGAAAATGTGTATATTATGTACTGGCCACTACTCTAATGAGACTTACTGTGGCTGTGGAGGCTCCAGCAAACCTCGGGGACTAAACAATCCACCAGCAGAGTCTAATCATGGTTGCTGAGATAATATAAAAACAATCTATATCGATAAATTGGTAAATTCTTAAATCATGTAATGGATGTTATGTATTTGCTTTAATGTGGTGTTCCAGATCTAATGTCACGGTCTCCGATAATTAGTTCCGCCGTATTTGAAACTATCCCTGCTTGAAAACAATAAAAAACCCTCTTCGAACAAGCAAATGGCGGGTTCGGGTCTCAGTGTCAGACACAACAATGAACACCGTCGACATTATGTCGTTTCCCTCTTTACTTTTATGAATGTTTAATAAGATAATAACTAGCACGTCAAACATATTAGATTTATAACGGTTGTTACGTACACACATGGACATACTTCTTATGTTGTGACGCGGTCGAACGTCACAACAGGAAGCCGCTATTGTCTTTGTTACCATTAACGAATTTCGAATATTTTATCAATGGTAGTAGTTTGTCAGCATTCATATGCTGTATAATTAGACATAAATGATCACGATTATGTTCTGTTTCACGATATTGAAGGAACCAAACAAATGCTTTCATCAAATGGATATCGCGCTTTAGGGTAAACGACGCCATATTTGAATAACAAATTTCAATCCGCTGAACTATTTTTGTTATTCCGTATATACATTAAAAGTAGTCAGGGTTTATTAAGCTGGGGAAAGAGGAGATAGAGATGTAAATATAAATAAATATAACAGAAATTATGAATTAATTTAACATACTTGCTTAAGGAACCGGGAAAGGACCTGTACACTTGTACAAGGACAGAGAACCATTTTTCGACGTTTCATTAATGATGACATTCAAGCTTAATCTAATTATATATTTTACATTCCAGCTATGTGCCATGGAACCTCCATGAAGCCTATCCCAACGAGTTCGATTTCAGCGGTCGCTTAAATATCAGGTTAGTGAAGATGGTTATAAATACCGAAATAAGTTTAATTTATGCAGGTAGTACGTAGTAGCGACAATAACACAATTCAATACAAGAGAGCAAAAGCTTGTCTATGTGCATATTTTGTCCAGTGGAGTTAAACACAAAAATACGATTTCAAAGAAAATTCCGAACGGAACCGGAAGTTGAGATGATAAGCACCTGTTTCATTTTTTTTTTATTCACATTTCTTGAAATCACAACATATCACAAGACAATAACAAAACATTTTGCACAAACCATCAAGACGTGTTCACATAAAGTGATATACAACAACAATAAAATAAGCACTTTACAGGAGAGAAAAAAACAACACTTATACAACATGCCTACATACACATACAAGCACGCATGTGTGCATGTATTCATGCACCAACAAGTAAGTGGATACATACATCCAGACTATGTGCATGTACACAACCACACACATACACATGCATGTACAAATGCACACTTACTACATGAGTTGCATGTATCCATATATACACACAAACATACAAAAACACCATCAGGTGCACCCCGTAGTGCACACGGTAACACAAACAAAACATAAAAAACACACACACACATGTACACAAACACTTGACACACACATGTATGCACTCATATAAAGCATCCATGCACACGCAAATCCATGCACCAATAGCAAGCATGTGCAAGCTCACAACCATGCATGCATAACATGCATGATCATTACACACAGTTATGCGCATACACATAACCATGTGCATACCTACACTAACAGGTGAAAAAACAAGAGGCATGCACACAGATGCACATGCACGATCCAAGTACCCACACACATGAATAGCTCAAGCACACATGCATGTTCACTACTTGCATGTTCACTACATGCATGCCCACTAAATGCATTGCACACAGCTATGTGCATACATCATGTGCATACATGCAATTACATGCAGGTTTACAAAGGCATGCATACATACATGCATGATAAAAGCACACACATGCATGGCTCAAGCGCACACATGTGTGCAACTGCATGAATGCTAGTACGCCCACATGCCTGTACTAAACTAAATTCCCCAAATTCACCACAGTACATTTGGTTTTAAGAGAAAAACTCCAACTCAATAAACAAAAAGGATTCAATACTGCATACAAATATGAAAAAAAAGGTTAAAAAAAAAGTCTTGCCATTCCACCCATCTTTGATCAAATTTTTCTTCGTAAAATTTTGTAACTGCTTAAGCTTTCTCAATATAATATCTGGATGAAAGAAACTCATTCAAACCATTTAAAGTTAATTTTGTTTAACCTGTTTCAGTTCATTCATGTGAATAAATGTGAATATTGTATATTGAGAACTGGTATTTGGTGATATTATTACAAAATACTGTGAATTCATTTCTGTTATTGTTACATTTTAGAAATAATATGTATGGCATATTCAGTTATAATTTACATAGTTTATAAGGAATTCTTATTTCATGAACTTTTATAAGGTAACAGTTCTGTTAACAGTGAGTACTGAAGCGTCACCAAAACCATAACACGAACGCAAAATTCGATTAAACAAGGAGAGGGGAGTGATTTAAGAGACCATTGTAAGAGGGACAAAATAATCAAACCGGGTGTTCCGGAAGATACCTGTCATTTATCTTCTCTTTTTTTTATAATTTTAAGACAGAATATCCTCGCTAGATGGTTTTGGATTACTACATATTACCAATAACATTAGTATTTCAGAAAGGTCTGTGCCCTATCGACAGTAAAACATGTTTAAAGGTGACGCAACACATACATATGCTACACCTTTTAAAAGTAATGAATAGAGTACGCCAAAAAAAATGAATTAAACTGCATCATGCAGCTGTTTCGTCTTCTTTGGACTCTTCAGTGATGCTAGGTGTCAAAAGAAGGGAATCCGCAATTTCTAAACTAATGTAGAAGCAGAAGGGTCAGGTGCCTAAAACTCCTTCAATTTATGAATTTTGAAGTAAAATTAAACTAGCTCGGTATGATTTTAAATCGTGTACTAAGGAAATGTGTACCAAGACTCAATTTAGCATTCTTTTTTTGAGGAGCTATGGCAAGATAAGGCTTTACTAAGGCAATGTTAATTGTTTTACGGGGAGGTTTTCCTGAACTGTTTTATATTTCAGACAATTTGTTCAACTTGCACACGAACTAGGTGTTTACGTGAGTTTACGGCCGGGACCCTACATCTGCGCTGAATGGGAGTTTGGTGGACTTCCTGGGTAACGTAATTTGTATGTCCCTCGAAAGAAGTGCGGGAACAATATAACTACATATTGTGTTCGCTCCGTTGATTATGATTTCTATTATTCTTATTTCACCTGGTTCCTTCTACTGGAGAGGTTTCCACATTAATTGTATTTTTTGTTTTTGTTTGTATGACTGCAATCTGATTAAAATACAGATCCTTGTTCTCATTCCGTTTTACAAGGATCTGACAACATTCCATAAGAGGTCATCACGTTCAGATGACCTTTGTCGCCTCTTAACTTAACACTAAAATAATTTTCCAATGACCTGCCATCTTGCAGCAAGTCATTTCGTCACATTATTTCACATGGACTTTATGGTGACGAAATGACTATTTCTATATAAATTATATATTTATCTCTTGTAAATAGGCTTTTAAAAAGGAACATAGCTAGGTCAATGCAGTCAATAATAAAGCATTAACATGTCACACTCTTCAGTGACCTAACTGAATGCTGCCAAATGACATATTATTTTGATTTATACCTAGTTCATGCGGAGAATGATAACTCCTCAACTGGATTGGATGTGGAATGCCAAACCTTAAATGTAAATGAAGGAGGCAAGGAAAATGTAAAATAAATCATAGTTAAACGTCATAGAATCCTAATTAACCGACTTAATATGTGCAAAACTATGGACCACACCAATAAAACTATAGACCCACGCCAATAAAACTACAGACCCACGCCAATACAACTATAAACCCACGCCAATAAAACTACAGACCCACGCCAATAAAACTATAGACCCACACTAATAAACTATAGACCCACGCCAATAAAACTACAGACCCACCCCAATAAAACTATAGACCCACACCAATAAAACAATAGACCCACGCCAATAAAACTATAGACCCACGCCAATAAAACTATAGACCCACGCTAATAAAACTATAGACCCACGCTAATAAAACTATAGACCCACGCCAAACTATAGACCCACGCCAATAAAACTATAGACCCACGAATAAAACTATAGACCCACGCCAATAAAACGATAAACCCACGCCAATAAAAAATACACGAGCTTCAATCAAAGTATACTTTCGTAACCTTTAATGTTGTTTTACAGAAACTAGACGTGTTATAAACGTTACAGTTTTGCATCGTTCAAATGATTAAAACATATTTAAAACTTTCTTAGTATCCAATAATATTATCAAATGATATGTTATATTTTGTTCATTTATCGATCAAGATTACTTTGCCATTGTTTTCGAATTTACAATCTGTTAAAATATATTACCGTTAAATTTTATTATGATTTTAGTAGTATCAAATGACCATGAGGTCGGCATCCCTATCAACAACAATTAAAAGAGAAATAAAGCTTCGCATGACCAAACATGTAGTATATAAATAAACTATAAATTAACGTCATTTCTCAGCACTCATAAGCGCCGAAAATAAGATTGACATGATACAAATCCGATGGGCTATTTTCCTGAAGATGTCAGCTATAATGCTCTATTTCAAATGATCTTAAGTTAGTCATGTATTTTTTTTATAGCAAATGAACAAGTTAAATATATTCTATACATTACGATTTTAATAAGACTCATTCCAGGTAGTGAACATTTAGGTGGCTACGGCATCATTTAGGGGGCTTGTGAGAAACAAAAACAGAAAATAGAAGTGAGGTACTATTATAGTTATGTAATATACCAAAATGTTTGTGATCACATGAACATTTTTCATATTTTCAATAATAAGCTGTTTATGATAAGAGATTCTTGAATAATGTGACTTTGTCGCAAGATGTATCATAATTTTAAGTTACACAATGTATGAAACCAGAAAAAAATACTGATTCTGTTTTTACCATGAAAGGCAAATGGCAGTTGTGAATAACATCGCACAAAAATAGCATACAGGGAAGCTATTCCAATCATTTAAAATACCCTTATTAGAGACTATTAACACAAAGGTTAAACCGCCGAGTTTGAGATAAAAACAGTTTTCTTAAAAAAAATCTCAACAATTTTAGCATTTGCCTTGAAAAAAGCCTTCTTACTTTATTCATTAGACTTACTAATATCCAATAGTAATTTTTGATAATTTAAATCCCTCCATGTAACCATATTCGAGTAAAACCTTGTATAATCGTCATTTGCAATTCCATGGTTAGCCGTGATACATATATGTTGATCAAGTTACTTCTGTTCTATTTGTCCGAAATAGTAACAAGCGTTCAAAGCTATTTTATATGCTATGATGATGACACATAATAAAGCTAAGTGTTTTATGTTATGATATATAACTCAAGATCTAAAAACGCTTCCAATATTCAATATTCGTGTAGATCTTGTAAAATTAAATTAAAGCAAAACATGAAACTTTTGATCAATTTTATTGATATACATTGTCCTTTTTTGTATGTACATGCATAGTACGTCGTATTCTGTATGAGTTTTTCTTTCTTTGCACTAAGTGTGAATTTCAGTAAAAAACCTTGAAAGTCCCAATCGGGTCAAGGTAGCACATTCCGTTAACGGGAAAATATACGTGCACGGCAAGTGTCGACGGCTCCTGATAGGGGGAATTATAATTGAAAATACTTGTGGTAAACTCCCTGCGTAATGATACTTTCCACTAGGGTACCTTGCCTAAACAACAGAAATAAGTGACAGGACCTTTCAACCGATAATCGTGCTCTTATTATAGTCTAGTAAAAAAATCGGAGACTACCAACACGTCAACAAAACCATAATCCGAACTCAAAATCGATTAAACTAGAGGCAAAATAGGAACAAAGGAAAGATTTACACGGAGAGTCTCGTAAAAGCAATAGATAATAAAACCAAGTGTTCCGAAAGAGTAAGCGTCTTCTGCTTCATCGACGACACCCGCCATGTAAATCTCATCCAAGTAAACATCAATTCTCAAAATGAGAACCAAGTCATCATTGTCAATCACAACAAGTTAGCACACTAAAAAGCAAACTCAAAAACGTCCATCTTCATATCACACAAAGATACAAAATATTTCTCGAAGATATCAATATGGCGACCATAAAACTAACCCATTGTCTTCATCGACCTGCATCTCTCGAATCCGAATAGCACTTAGTTCAGTTTATTGCGTATTGAAAATCTCAACGTATCTATGAAAAGTTGACAGATAAATGTTTAAGGAATACTTGATTTTACATTTTATTATCATACAATATTCATCTGTCCGGATTAAAACTGGATAAACGAAATATAAATTCCAGGTCTTGAATATACCTTCCTGCCTTCCCAACCCATTAATTGAGAGGTTTTCGGAAACATCGTTGGATCTCACGACTGATCTCGCTTCGCTTACTCATCCAAGCATCCTCGATATCCAGGGGTTACGAACACATACCCTCCCTACACCCCTGGAATATGTCTGGGCAGAATTGAAGTTTCCGTGTACACCAACGTTATTGATTAGTCCGACCCTTTGATGTTCATCAAAAGAATCTCGTCGTCACATAACGGTAAAAAATGACAGGTTTTGAAGTCGTTTGAGCCTCCTTTGTGATTTTCAAAGGGCAAGCATACAGCTTAGCGATTGGTCAGGATGTTTTACCTGAGGGTCCATTCAGTTTTGCCACGACATATTCAAGGGGTGTAGAGAGCGTAGGCGATCATAACCCCTGGGTATTATGAATGACATCCACGTAAAAATTAATATATAATGTGCCAATAGGAGTTTACATAATGTATCTCATATCGTCATAACTGTCTTTCAAACTTGTTGAAGCCAAATTCAATATATCAGAACCGTTACAAATTTGCGAAATTGCGTTGTAGCTGGCTTCTGAAGGATCCAAATATGGCTGTAAGAAGTAATTACCCCGGATACACCCAGGCTGTAGAACGATTCTTTACTCGACTGTTGCAGGAAGTAGTCGATCTCCAGGTGAGAAATAGCATTTTTTCTCATACTCGTTGGTGTTTCGGATTATTAGAGTCACGAATTCGGAAAAACGCTAATGCAACAATGTCGAAAAGACTACAGCTAAAATATAAATGTCTCTGATATAACGAAAGATGCTGTTGCAGAACCGCCCACATCGATTTCTTGAAATCGACTATATATTCCAGTAAAGCTATGAAAAATACATATAGAAGAAGATGTTATTTTCCACTTGACCCAAACGCGTCCATAGCGCCATCTACTTCACTTTTTCGTTTACAAGATTACCTGTGTTTTTCACAGACCCATAAGTGGTATTTCGGTTTGTCACTGAGAGGTTTTCTCACGCTTATGTATTGTACATACATTGTAGTTTAAAATGATAAACATTTGACCATGAAAAAACAAATGAGTTTAGTACAAGATGACTTAGAAAACCAAAATTCGAAAATTTTCATCAAATTCAAATACCATTTTTAAAATCAAGCGGCAAATTCGGCACGATAATATACGAGTACTATCGATGTGAGTGTTTTAAAAACATATTTGACTATCCCTCTGTATACCAGCAAAAGAAAGCCGTACCGAATCACTGGATAAGGGCAGTAATTCAATGTTGACAAATGTATATGGAATAAATGCACCGGCGATACAAGTGGTCCTTGTCGTACACAATAATACAACGTATTGATTTATTATGAAAATGATGTGTTACAATGCCAATGGCAATGTATTATGTTCTACTATGTTTAATATACCTATAGTAGTTCCGTATTACGTATGATTCATCATTTTTCTCACTTGACCATCTTCGTCTTCAGTACTTCTTCAAAGCTTCTCCTCCGTTGGGGTGTGCCACACAAAAGTTCCCTTTGCCACTTGGTCTTTTGACTACTCACCGCGAA
Organism: Mimachlamys varia; assembly: GCA_947623455.1. NCBI lineage: Eukaryota > Metazoa > Mollusca > Bivalvia > Pectinida > Pectinidae > Mimachlamys > Mimachlamys varia. Next base: position 34,838,931 of record OX392540.1, read on the forward strand.
TGGTGCTCGGCGTGTTGTTATAATTGCTGTTACGTTTTACAATTCTGTTTAGTTCGGTTATTCTCTAGTAAAGTTGTCGTTGTCTGAAATAGGAAACTGGAGAACTCCTGCGGTGGATTGGAATGTAAAGTAAGTTCAAGTACAACATGGTTGGCGATGGTAAAAATCCGCGAAAAATTCAGGACTGGATGAAAGGTGTTCTCCTTTCTGGAGGTGTCATACTTTCTGAATCAACAGAAGCAAAGCTGTGTCCAAAATGCTTTCTCAGATACCTCAAGAAACGTCCTGCATCCGAGAATGCCAATGAACCGGAACAGAAAGAAGACAATGATATGATTCTGTTGACGAATCTGACACTCTGGACGGGTATCTTTCTGTAGATAATTTATACTATGCCCCTTCTTCGGACAGAAAATGTAGCATTTGTCGAACTTACCACATGAAGAGTTCTCGTTGAAGTGAGAAAGCAAGACACCAGCTGATTATCAAACATAAACTGTACATGCCTGAGAATTCCAGGGTATGTTTAAGTCGTATTCTTGGTAAGGATATCAGTCCTGACATTGAACCGCTTTTGCCAGGGAGAGATACACTTGTTAATTACTTAGCCACCAAGTCACCAGCTGTTATCAACGATTTACTCAAAATCATACCGAGCATTTCCAATAACTTGTTACCGCTTGTATTAAACTTCGACAACATGGATGATGAAGATTGCCAAGCTTGGACAGGCTGGGATTGTAATCATTTCAATCAAATACACGATGCATGTTCCGAACATATTACTGGTACAAAAGCATTGTCATCTAAGCATGCTCTTCTGCTGTTTTGGGTTAAACTCAAAACAGACATATCTTTCACTCAGATGGCTTCTCTTTTCCGCATTCACAAATCGAGCGTCAGCAGAATTTTTAAGATCGTTACACATGCTCTTAATCAAGCCGTAGTTCCCACACATCATGGTCCGGATCACGTGTCTAGGGCGCAAGCGTTGAATCACAATACAGTTTTCACAAAAACATTCTTCGGCAACAAAGTTACTGTAGTATCGGATGGTACATATATATATATATATCGGCAAAAGTGAAGAACATGAGTTTCAGCGGAAAAGTCACTGTGGTAAAAAAACGCAACTACGTGAAGTTTATGAGTATTGTGTTCCCTAACGGTTACGTTCTAGACACTGTCGGCCCATTTCTTGTAGACAGGAGTTTCCGAGACATCTTGAACAAACTTTCAGACGAGGGATACGAGACTCACATGCCGACATTTCTGCAACCTGGACAGAGTCAACATGATGGTAAAGAGGCAAACCCAGACAGGTGTATCACTAAAACAAGATGTGTGGTTGGAAGTTATCACTCTCGTTTCAAGCGATTAAGATTTTTTAAAACTGAACTCACATCAACCTACTTCATCAAAAATCTCAAAAATCTTCTGAAAAGTGTCACGGCATGTCTGAATTGGCTACGTGGACTCATATATCAGCCTTCATCAAAAAAAGCAGCCTAATATGAAAAAGTTGCTCTGGAGATGAAGTCACTTCTAAACAAGTCCAACATCCTAGCAGAGCGTGTTGAGAAAGAGCCAGTCCTATCACGGAGAGCCAAATCCCAATGGCAGAAGCTAGAGGCAGCCCAGCTCGAGTTCCCTCGTCTTGACCAAGGATATCTAGAAACTCTGGCATGTGGGACGTACCAGGTGAAGTTGGCCCCCGGATACATATCGGAACATTTGACAGCAGATGGAGATTATGAAGTCATGGCATACCAACACTCTTCTGACCTGATTCGATGTAAAATCCGATCTCGTCATAAATCGCAAACGAAATACAACATATGGATCAAGTACTCAGTTACCGAACAACCACCAATACAAAATTACTACTGTACGTGTCAAACCGGTCAGAGGACTGCTGGGGTGTGTGCTCATATCGCCAGTATTCTCTTCTACCTTTGGGTCTATGTCCATAGTCAGTCTCGAAAACCACTTCGACCAACCAAGTTTATGCCACTGATGAAGTAAATAGGCCGCTAATACATATAATCCAGAATGTAGGGAAGATACACAACGTAGCGTCATTATCACTCTTCAAAAATGATCGACAGTGTCTAGAATGTAACTGTGAAGGAATATAATACTCATATATGTACGATATTAAGTTCTAAATACACAAATGATACACGATGAGCTGAATGAGCAAAAACAAAGCACGTTAGTTATACAACAAAGTCATGGAAATAGGGAAATTGGTAAAGGGACTAACATTATCCTGACAAAATCTTGAAACAAATCATTTCCTTGGAGGCGAATTAGTCCAATCGTGTTTCCAATAATATTTCAACGTATTTCTTGTCCGGACGAGATGTCTTCACTAGCATGCAGTGCTTTCAGCACTTTGATCTATATGAAGATTTATGGGGGGTTGACTAATAGAAGTTGCAAAAACGAAGCATATTCAGTAATTCTGCAGCTCAATTTGTTTTCATGGATTACACAAATGAATGCAGCCGTTTAAACATGCATTCAACTTTATGAGAAATATCATTTTTTATGTTTGATGTCAAATTTCACATAAACTAACGAAAAGATTCATACAATTGATATCCGATTACGTTGCCCGATATATAAATATAATTTAGTACAATTTTCCTTACAAACAAATAACATTTTGACCTTATAAATACTTGATAAAGTGTGCTTGTGAGTATTTACGACTTTGGTACAAAATGGCCTCGTCCTGGCATGTCCGGAACGGAATAAGGTTTTTATATGTACTATCAGATGCCCCATGGATATGTGTACCCGGGCATTAGGTAAAGGATCGAATTCCTTAGTGGGCGGTTTTAGAGTATTCCTGCAACAACACCTTTGAAAACCTCACCGATGAGTTACCTTCTCCTACATACGATTATTTAAAGCGTGCGCGAATGATATAAGATTCCTGTCCTAACGCAGAAAAATTATATTAAGTCTGGAAATTGTCTCCGTTTTGGAAACTGTATGACTGTAATGGGCATAGATATATGACTACCGATGATAGATTTGGTAGATTTGGTTTGGTTCGATAAGGTTAAAACGCCTTTCAACAGTCATTTAAGGATGGCCTTTCAATGTGTCCATGTCTAGTGCGTGTTTCCTTGGATCTGTTATGTTCGAATTTGTTTAAGCATCTTTGTGATAGAGCGGAACTTATTGTGACTTTATGGTGCTACAACACCAGAACACACCTCCCCGTCACAATAAACTGATAACGGGTGAACCAGTTGTCCTACTCCCATAATACTGAGCGTCAAGCAGGAAATAATAACTATTAATGTTAGACTCGGGTATGTCTCGACCAGGGGACAGAACTCTAAGCATTTTATACAAGGGCAAACGCTCATCTAAGGGCAAACGGCCCAAGTTCGAAAGAGAAAAGATAGGATCTCAAATTAGTCTCCTCTCCGATCATGCAATGAGGCCAGCAGGTACACTCTACCTACGGGACAACACCAGGAAATACATTGCAAATGATCCCGTAACACACAATTTAGTAATAGATAGAGTTTGCCGAAAAATGAATTAAACGTCATCATACAGCTGTTTCGTCCTTCTGGGACTCGTCAGTGATGCTAGGGGCCAAACTTTGATAATTCCAAATTTTTTAAACTAATGTAGAAGCTGAAAGGTCAGGTGCGTAAAATCCCTTTACGTTATTAATTTAATTGGAACTATTTCTGTATAATTTCCAATCATGTACTACGAAAATGTGTATATAATGTACTGTGCCACTATTCAAATGAGACAAAATGTGATTATGGTGGCTCTAGCAAACCTTGGGGACTAAAAATTCACCAGCAGAGTCAACAAAGATGCCGTAACACACACATGCTGCACCTTTTAAATTTAGAAATAGATACAGTATGCCGAAAAAAATGAATTAAACTGCACCATACAGCTGTTTCGTCCTTCTAAGACTCTCCAGTGATGCTAGTTAGTTGGAACGACCGTCGAGTGTTTGTAAATCCGAGTCATGGCTAGCCCCATGGCAGTCTAATCGCCTGATAAATAAGAGAAATAATTGTCGATTATATTGATTTATTTCAGTTTAGTCGCGGAGGTCCAATCATTGCAGTCCAGTTAGAGAACGAATTTGGATCCTACAGCAATGAAGTATCACATCTTGCTTTCCTTAAACAGGTAATCCCAACAAATCCATCCCAAACAATTTGAATTGGAAGAGTTGAATTGAGTCTTGAGAGATGAGTGAGTTATTTAGTAGCTGTGTACGGAGGTTATATCTCTTGTTAATAATTATATTGGAAAAAAACTGATACGTGAACAACAGGACGATACAATGATGGCTTTTCAGACTCAAGAGCAAGAGGACGCCGTCCTCGTCTTTCCTCATTCTCAGTGTGTAGATCATTATCAACAAACATATCATTGATCATGAAGTGTGAAATGGAGGTCAAATTCGACATCCATAAAACAGATAAAACAGAGTCAGTCAAGATATAACCGAAAGGTTACACAATATGTTAGAAAAGTAAGGCAGTTGTTTATGACATATGGTATTATATTAACGTTTTAAAGAGAGTTGAATACAAGTTATCAGTGATTGTTTGCAATGACAATATGTCAAAGAAACGTTTCATAAATGGCACATTATAAAATATGTCGGATATTTGTTTGATAAAAAAGAGAACCCCGAAGCGTGAACAATACCATAACCCGAACTCAAATTCGATTAAACTATGGTAAAAATACGAAAAAATGGAAATCCACATGGGGACTCTTGTAAAAGACCAGTAGTTACGGGAGTTTCAGTAAGTTTTCAGAAATTCAGGTGTTCGATATCAGCGAATTCCATCATCATATGTTTGACTGCAAATAGTTGATGTTGGTTCATGTTATACCATTTCTATGCAAGTACGAATGGTTCGCCATTGCTAGCGACGAAATAAGCCAACAGGGACATGGATATTAATATCAGTCGAAGGGACATATACATAAACCAACATATAACAATTCCACTTATTTATTAAATATGTTGATTGGCCTATGAATTTGTTATTAAGAAAAAGGTGTTAGTGTTTGTTTTGCTTTCTGAAAAATAAGATTTTTATATTATTATTAAACCTATTTTTTTAACCAACACAGTCACTTTGATATTATCGCATTATTTCTATATCTGATATCATTTTCCAGCTACTCCAGAGGAATGGTATTGTGGAAATGTTCTTTACGTCTGATAGCTACGTGGCTGACAACTTGACTGGTTTAGATCGAGCTCCCTTCTATACAGGTAGGTGAAACTTCCTCCATAAACGATACAAGTTTTCCTGGAGTGTATGGAATACCAGTCATGTATGCATTTCCATTTGCATTCTTCTGGGAGGAATATGGTTCATTGAGCTATGAACGCAATTTGATCTGCGTCATTTTAAAGTTTCGACTCTCGCCTGGTATTAACACGAGAGAAACGTTAGAACATATTATTTGTGTGACTTTATTCTTTTTGCTCAACAAATAATATGCCATTTGCATATTTGTCCATACCACCACCGTATTTCCTAGAAAACAAACCCAGTATACCAAAGCGTAAAAAACACATAATCAGACCAAAGAAAGATATTAATGATCCTGATGAACAGGTATAAGATAATAAGACCAGGTGTTCCGAAAAAGTAAGATTTTACTGCCTCATTGACGACATCCGTCGTGTAAATCTATGTCACTTCCAATCACATGTCAGGTCCTCAAAGTAAGAAATGAGACATCATTCTTAATCACAACAAGTAGGAATATCATTAAGCATATAGGTAAACGGTCGAAACTAATATATATTGTGCAATCCCAACAATTTTGGTATACTGTATCCATTACCAAAATTGTTCTATTTAATTTTCTATTCCCTGTGCGTGTCTTATGTTCATCTTCCACAACAGGGTAATACTGATCTTCGATACTATATAGTTATAAAGATTGTACCTCATTTTGACTGCGTATACTTTAGTATGCCCGCAGTTGGCAACGAACATATTCTATGGTGCGCGTTAGTTCCATATTGAATATGTCCGTTGTCAACTGCGGGCATACTACCTTTTACGCAGTCAAAATGAGGTACAATCCTTATATTAACATCATACTTAATTCCAAAGTGTTATACGAAGAAAAAACACATTCGAAGAGGGTTGCTACGATGGTAACTACGGTAGCAGTGGTTGCTATAAGATAATTTTGTCCCATTGAATCTTCATCGATATATTGGTAGGTTTAGAAAATACACAGTGAATAACAATACTTTTCTTTATAACAGCATTTGTAAATTTGGTATTACATAATATTACTAGCACTTTAATAAGGGTCGTTATGTTCACGCATCTGCACAGTGTTCTGGTTGTGACGCGGTCCGACGTCGGGGGTCACAACTGCAGGGCGCCGCTATTTTTGCGTTACCATCAAAGACTTTCGGATCCGCATTATTTGGAATCAAAAGTTTGCTTGAAACCATTAATTGTATAATCACAAGAAATTGATTCCATATATGTTCCATGTTTCAAAATCTTAAATGAACCAAAAAATGGCCGTCAGCGAATACGTATTTTTCTGAAGCGTGATCGACGCCATATTTGAACAAAAATATCAATCCGCCGAGCCTTTCTTTAATTGCGTATACGTTAAGATATTCGTAGTCAGACCTTACTAAGCCCAAGAAGGGAGAGGTGTTAATATAGGGCATTAACACACCTGACCCTTCTGCTTCTACAGTAGTGCAGTGTAGACCATTTACTTTTGCGGTGTTAACGTTGTCTTTCACTCTCTAAACCCCTGGATTATGTCAAAGTTATAACGCCCTACATCAAAAGTACCTCGCAGAAGTATAACGAAGTCATGTGTCGTTCGTTTATTGTCTTAAAGTGTAATCTTCACGGGGATCTTGATAAGCAGCTGGCTTTGCGTATTGCTCAACCAAGGCGTTATCACTTCCTCCCCTCCTTAATACAATTAAATAAGGGCTATAGTCTTTTGGACACGGTCACCTCAGGATTGCAATTAATGGGATGGGGATTTCAAAAACTCGAAATTTATCCTAATTATCCTGAACGCCTTGGATATATTGCTGATATAGCTTTCCAAACAACGTGGACGACGATGAAAATATTTAACCGTGCCCATTTATCTCTAATTTAGTGCACGGACCGCAGCGATATTTCGGCAAAATTTTACGTCCAAAAAAGTTGCTAATACTGCATGGTTGTTTCTAACACCTCGACACAGTTTTGGTAATCTTATGTTTGGCAGGTCGAGTTTTACACATTGAAAACAGCAGAGTATCCGTCGGGTTTTTTGTGGCTGTAGAATTTCAGAATTAATAATGTTTATTATCGGCTTTTCCAATCGGCTTTTCATGTGGAAATGTGAAATTTTGTCCCGACTGACAAACCTGTGTGGAGGTATTTGAAATAGCCATACAGTATTCGTGGACGTAAAAGTTCACAGAAATTTCGCTGCGGTCTGTGGGCTATATTCAGAATAAATGAAGCGCCACGAACACCTTTCCCTTCCTGACCTACTTCGGAATATAGACCCATGTGTTCACAGTTTAGAGACCCCGATGTGGCACGTGATCACGGTGTATATGATTGCTAGTTGCTATATGAAAATCACAAGAAAAGCCAAAATAAAATATACAGAGAAAGAAAGTTCCTGGTTGGAAACATGTGTTTGTTTAGAGGAAATATTTCTGTTGACATTCCCCTGATAACAAAATGTGTCCCACTCTTAGCTGACTGGTTTTGTTTCCTACGAGGCTGAACCTGTCGAGGAGCTTATCTAGACCAGTTATATAAACCACAAGAGAATGGGTCACCCGATAGATTGTATGTAACCTTCTTAACTTATACTCAAGGATACACCACATTCTTATACACTATAGCGGCTTACCTCAGTCTTTACGTGCAATATGAACAGCATAGACATATAGCTACTATAAACTTAATCATAAACATGATTTCGATTAGTCTCTTTTATGATAGTAACATCCCTGCTTCTCCAACTTAAGGCTTGCTCTGAATACCGAGATACATTAACTTATTCGCTGATATGCATTCGAGAGATGAAAGGTTATGAAGACCATGAGCAAGTCATCTTGGACTCACTTACATATATATCATATTCTTGTATAATGAGTAGGTCATTTTCTAAAATGCTCATTAGTCTGCCTGCGTGTTGTGATTAATAATGCTGCCTCAGTTCACAATTGAAAGACGTGACATTTAGTAGAGGGACCAAGATTTACCGTTTTGAACTGTTACGCAGGCAAATTAAACTCTAGGAATAATGCGTTCAATAAAACGACATGAAATGTTTATTTTAAAACAGAAGCCCTTCCGACTGTCAACTACAACGATGTCCACCAGGGTTACGGACTATTCCTGAGGATCATGAAAATGAGCGAGGACTTCCCACTTATGGTCACGGAATTCTGGTCCGGCTGGTTTGACTACTGGGGGCGCGACCATAACACTATGTCTGTGGAAGGTAAATGTTTAACATATATCATTGTACATTATATACAGTGGGGGTTCGACACAAAAGTATCTTATGCTGAGCCCTCTCATCAATATATAGATACAAATGTTCAAGATTGCATATTAAATATCTATTAACATTCCCTCCAATTTAAAGAGACAGGCAAACAAAGCAAAGAGAAGGGGGAAGGGAGGGAGGGAGGGGCAGGGCAGAGAAAGAGAGAGAGAGTGGAGGGGAAGTAGATACCTATACAGGTTTAAAGGCAGAAAGGTAAGCACAGATAGAGAGAGGATGAAAGGTAAAAAAACGAACAGATAACAGAAAAGGTGATAGAGAATTTGAAGTGCGAGGTATGTACAGACAGAGACGAAATGAGATTGGGATAAAGGACAAACAGAAGAGAGATGTTCTTTCGTCTGAATCATGATAATATAATATAACTTAATTTGTTAATGAATTGGGTACTAAATCATCAGTGTATCTCGGACCATGACAATCTGATTAAAGTAGCCAATCAAATTACCGTTACCAAAATTTTGAATGTGAATGTTTGTGAGCGAAATAGAATAATCGTATCTAGGCGTTTAGTCATTTCGTCACAAGAAGCTTATGTGCAGTTCTGTGACGAAATGACTTGCTTCGGATGACAGCATCAACAGTCATGAATTGACAATTCTACTGTAGTGTGAACTGACGTGTTGGAAGACAAAGGTCACCAGAACATGACCTCTTCTTGGATGTTGTCAGATCCTTGTAAAACAGAATGACAACAACGATCGGCATGTTGTAGTGATAGCCAATCCGCTGTCCTAGACTTTCTGCTTGCCAATTGTTCAGCATATCCCTTACATTTTAGCTTTCTCTTGTGCTTTTAGTTTTTGCTGGAGGTTCAGCCTTCCAAAAATTCGTTATACATGTATATGCTCTTCGTGTATTGTTTTTCCTAAAAGAATATTTCGTATAATGGTTCGTAAACACCACGGGAAATGCTTAAATATACCCAACACCTACAAAATACTGAAAACCATGTGTATGACAACTAAACTGCTGCACTTTGCTTAATATTCATTTATTGTTCAATTTTATTTACGGAAATAATACTTAATCAAGAATTAATGAGTATTTACAATGACATGATATCCATAGGTTATTTATGAAAAAACAAATGGCTCAAAGTTTTGTATTGTAATATTTGTTTACCATTCTATGTTACGTTAAGTTAAACGTGTGGTACACTTACATTATTGTATCAGTGAAACTTTCACTTTTGTTTTTGTAAATTTGGATTTCGGATTGAAGAATCATTTTCATCAAAGGACTGTATTAAACACAACATTTTAATTGATTTTTAGCTTTAGACATACGAATTATATTCATATTCCACATTATATCCGAGCGTTAAATTAACATGTACATTGTTTCTCCAAAATCAATAAGTTTTTAGCCGTAAAGATAATACAAAATATAACGGCCATGAATTTCGTAAATTTAAAACCTAATTTACTCTGTTATTCACCCTAGTATTCTCCAACACCCTGAAAAGTATTTTAGCTGACGGAGCCTCAGTCAATTTTTACATGTTCCATGGAGGAACCAACTTTGGTTTTACCAACGGTGCAAATATGGAAAAGGACGGTTATCATTCGGATGTCACGTCATACGGTATGTCATAGGGTTTGTTTACATTTCAAAATCTGATGTTTTTGTTTGATAACAATTTAGCATGATTCATGTTAAAAATGTTAACATTTGGTTTTATGTAAACAAATCATGTCATGAAAGTGTCTTTTGTAATGCTTTTTCACAACATGATATCTATTACAACCTTCCTTCTTCTTTTCTGGTATGGATTGTATGTGTGATTGAGTGAGCGTGTGTTCCATATACAGTCGAACTTCGTTGTCTCGAACTCGTTTAACTCGAAACCCCTTCAATTCGAAGTATTTTGTCGGTCCCTGCCAAGCGTTACATTAACATTCAAACTCGCGTAACTCAAAAACTCGGATAACTAAAGTTTTCCCATGGTCCTGTCGACTTCGAGAAAACGAGGTCCGACTATATGTCTTTTAAATATTATATTGTTATAATATGTATAAAGGAGAGAATATCGTAGTCCTTTCTGCTATTTGCAATCCTCTGTAAATAGATAAAGAATTACTTAAAGATGCCAAGGGTATTTCTTTTACAAATTAACGTACATATGTCTCAATGTTTAACAAATGTTTTACAACACGAATGACACATTACTTGATTTACAACACAAATAACATTGTTTTCAGATTATGATGCCCTTGTAGGCGAGGATGGACAGCTTACACCAAAATATTTTGCTGCTAGAAATTTAATCCGAACAATGTCATTATCGGCCCAAGGTAAGTAAAATGAGTATTTTTTAAATTCAGCTTCTTTTAGATCATATGCGTGCTTTTTATGTCCCCGCCATTAAAAATGGTTGGGTGGGTGGGGGGGTGGGGGGGGGGGGGGGACATAATTATAGTGTTATCCATGGTGTCCCGTCCCGTCCCATGGTAATGTAAATAACTACTTATCCGATTTTCATCAACCTATGCATACATAATAAGCATGAAGAACTAATTTCATATGAGGGCGGGGGCATTTATGTCTCACCGACATTTCTAGTTTAAATGCTTATTTATTTTCGATTTTAAACTTGCCAGTTGCACTCTTCTCTTTTTTTATTATTGTCTCAACTGTAAAAGGATCGTGGAAAAGTCGGGTATATACCGTAAAAGCTGTTCTGTTCAAATGTGTCGATAAGGATTATTTGGGTGCAAAACATTCGTGCATTGAATTGGATCTTAACAGAAAGTACATGCAATGATTAATTGCACGAAATTACAATACATTGTACCAGCATACGTTGTCTATCCCAGCATACATTAACAACGTATGTACAATGGTAAAGGTTAGTCCAATCTACCAGCAAAGCATGTTACATTATCGAGAAAGACGACTCGGTTCTCACTTTGAGGACGTGAAGTTGAGTAACAGAAGACGCTTACTCCTCCGGAACTCTTGGTCTTATTCTCTTGTACTTTTACTCCATGTAAAGAATAGTTTTCATATTTTGCCGCTACTAGTTTCATCGATTTTGAGTTCAGATTATGTCTTTGTTGACGCATTGGCATTCTCTGAGTTTAATGTCCCCGCCCTGAAATTGGGGGTGGGGCAAATATTGATACTCATGTCCGTCCCGTCCCGTCCCGTCGCATTCCGTCCCGTCCCATAGTAAGGTAACCAGCTTATTTAAATAACTACTGATCCGATTGTCATCAAACTGCGCAAACATAATAAGCATGAAGAACTTATTTGATATGAGGAAGGGGGCATTTATGTCTCACAAACATTTTTAGTTTTTATTAACAAAATGCCACCGCCGTTTGTTAAAGGAGATAAGGATATTGGTATTTCACTTGTAATCTTTGAATGGCCATATAGCATCTTCGGAAGTGCGACATTTGTAAATGTACATGTATAAGCACTAATAAGATATGTTCTATTTCACAGAAAACGCGTCCCTTCCCACGCCTCCCTCAACAAACCGCAGTGGAAACATAGGTAATACTTTCAGGCACAATTACTTAGAACACATGTAATATCAGAATTTAGATTGCTAAAAGGGTGGTTTTAAAAAATGTATCTGATTTTTATGAAAACATATCTAAGATATCCCATGTAATAATTTTGTTTATGTTCAGTCAGATGACGTCATTGTTGCTCTTTTCAAAGTTATTTACAAACATAACAAAAAGTCTGTCAGTGTAAGGGAGATAACTCGAATTTAGTTAAAATAATATTTATAATTAAACACCTTTGAATTATGATTGATAAAATTATGTTCATTTCATTACAATTCTTCAACTTTATGAATCTGATTTTGAATAGAAAATTATAAATCAATAATAATTATTATATTTGTTTCAGGTAATAGATCACAGACATGGTTGTTACACAAATAAAAGAAATTGATTGGGACACCACCTACCTACAATCTCTCTGGCTACTTAGCATGGATGGATAAAAATTGTATTCTGTATATATAAGAAGGGTCTTGGTAATAATTTTAAAATAGTTTCTATTTAATATCTTATGATACTTAAAAAAGATAAAACGATGATTTTTCGAGGGTAAAATCGTAATGGCCCCAAACGGAAATTCGAACCCTGAACCACCAATCAGTAGAAAGTCGCCCCCACCAACCGCTATGCCCTATCAATGGTAGTACCCAGGAACAGTCACCGGGGGACCCTTACCGTTCAAAAAACGCATTTTTTCGTTCTGTTTTCAAATACCGTTCACTTCTTTAATTTTTGTGTTCATTTTCCGGGTTACCGTTCTCGTTTCACGGTGCACAGTTTATTTTTCAAATCATTGTTTACTTTTGAGGATCGTGTGTTAATTTTTCATTTACCTTGTTCATTATTGAAAAGGAGCGTTCATATTTTAAATTGGGTGTTTATTTTTCACGATCACCGTTTAATTTTCCCGATCACCGTTTACTGATTACGATCACCGTTCAATATTCGCGCTCACCGTTCAATATTCGCGCTCACCGTTTACTGATTACGATCACCGTTTACTTTTCAGAATCCTTGTTCATTTTAAAATTGAGTGTTCACGTTTGGGGGAGCTGTGTTTATGTTTCAAGAACCGGTGTTCATTTTTCAAAACCGTTTAGTTTTCGTGGACGACCGTTCAATTTCTCCAGTGCCTTTTGTTCTGACTAGTCCTTTCATGTCTGCCGACCGGCTACGCTCCCGTCCACCTTACCTAATCCGGGCACCGTCAAACTTACCTGTGGTCTGTCAGAGCTCTCAACCGTGACGTACAGTACTTCCTGCAGCCCGAATCCATTGGGTGATGGGAATTAACTTTGGTCAGAAAATAGGCCTACAGTGTACAGTAACTTGTACGATGTTCAATACCGGAAATATAATCGACAAACGTATCGTAACAGAAAGCGCTTCTCGAATTCGGCGAACGGAACAGAAATAACGCTATCAAATATATCCGAAGCCTAACTGTCTGTAATTCCCGGGAAACAAACATTTTGTAATGAACTGGACGACTGTAAAAAAATGAATCTCACAAGAACATTCTCCATTCATCTTTACGATAGAATACCATTATGTTTCGTCAATGCCGTGGTTTCGTGATGGTTCTACCCCAAAATAGACAGTGTACCTGATACGCAGGTGTCGATCAGTTCCACCACGGACTTAGATAAGTTAGATAAGTCCGTGGTTCCGCTAGATTACACGATTCTACTTCGAACAATGCAAGATTATTGCATCTTTATGATTATTCACATTAACATTATCTGTTTCTTCGCGTACACCATGTCAAAAGTTATCAGAACTTACCGATCAACATTTATTTTTAACCCGTGACATCTACTGGGACTGGCAATTTCATCTGTCTGTGCATATAGTGAATGATTGGTTGGTTTGAAATGTCAATCACACCTGAACACAGTAGCCCTCGTGACATAATGGGCGGATCTTACGCAGCACTTCGCATCCTGTGACTGAACAAGATATCAATTTATATTTGTGTATAAAAATAACGACGGCCACATTGCGTAATGACAAAAAATATATGTAGACTTTTAATAATAAGTGGCAGTCTGCAGTTGATTTACATCATATTATTTTAGCTATAACGTTGACTTCGATTACATGTACTTATTTCCTGTTATTTCGTACGTATAAATCGGAAACGGAAAGTATCACCTAATCGTAACTGTCGTCAACGATTATAGGTAATTCCTCGATTTGGTGTAGTTTGTTGAAAAATATAAAATTTAATATTCTAAGGTCCAGTTTGTGTTTAAAGCTTTTACAATACGAAATACACTTATACTAAAATCATATAAACTATCCGTATTTCTTTACCGGTGGTAAAAATTGTATAAATTATATACCAAAAAGTTACAGGCACGTACAGTATATCGTCCAACGAAAGGCCATCAGGCCTCAATAACGGACGTACAAATATCGAAATCACTACGACCCTGTATTAAAGTCGAAATGAATAAAATCTTGGTTTTATTTTTCTGATATATGTACTACAGTTTATATTTTGTATATATATATAGGGACGTATCTCACATATACGTCCCTGATATATACCAGGTACACAAAATATAAACGGTAGTATATGGTGTTTTTTTTTAATATGGCTAAGAAGAGCCAGTGCCGGTCGCTTGATTTGTTCCATAAATATGTTAACGTAATTTATAATACAAGCTGACGAAAGTTCAAAATGACTGTGAGGATTTGATCACGAGATTTTTTTTACTTGACTTAATTGTAAAGCAAATCTATATTTCATCAGTACGTCTTAAAATGTTTCAATAATCATTATCTACACCAGGCATATCTGTATCTCTAAGTTGATCTTGCAATGCCAGCATTCCATACAACATTATACTATAAACTGCATTTCTTCCGTTTATAAAATTTATAACAAATGCAACAGGAATTCGGATACAACTGTTGAAAACTTCATTTGTGTTCAATACGCAAGCTTCCGTATCCTATGCGTTATTATCAGAGACATATACGTCTCTGGTTTACATGTATGTACTTATTATTTGATTTAATTCATTATTAAAGAAATGCATACAAGACCCTTTGTTGGTAACATTTTTTTTTACGTTTTCTCAAGAAGCCAAAAAGAACGGGTACTGTTGAGATTCGTTTCTAACTGTACTATTAACAAATGGCGTGGCTGGGGGTATTTTGATGTGCAAGCCCCGCGAAGTTTACAAGTAGGGGAGGGGGTACTTCGGGAAAGAATAACATTTGAACTTCAAGTGGTACCATTGTTTTAGACTTGTTTGAATAGACATTGCCTGGCCTCTCATTATACAAAATATTAATGCGAAAATGGAATACGAAATGTTTTACTTCCAAGATTTATGGAAACAAAATCATTATCCATATATATACGTTTCTTATGTCATTTACTCGTCAGTAAGTACATTGTAATAGCAAGAGACATTTAAAACCATCTTTGACATACATACGTCTCACAGAGACCCAAGAATTTTGACAGCTAGTTTTGGACCTAAACTAGGTTGTTTAAAGTAATTTTACACTTGGGGAGGGGGGATCAATTTCCGATAAAAATGCCCTCTTAATGGTCATAAAGGCTATCACTGAGCACTGAGAGGGCATTTGTATCGAAAATTGATCAGCCCCCTCCCCCAAAGTGTAATTCTCAAGTCCCTGTGATACGTCTCTGTAAGTGTTAATAAGTACTGTACATGTTATGTGATTATTTCAGCTCAGGGAGTACTAAGAACTCTTGCTTGTTTTCTTAAAATTATGTACAATTAGAACAAGTCGAGTTTCACGAACGTTCCTAAACTTAAGGCATTGTCTTAACTGTAAATCGCCATAGAAAAGCATTTCAGAAGTTTCGAGAAAATCTTAAAGAGTAACTGTATTACTGAACCATCTTTCGTATATGGAAAGATTGATAAATAATAAGTGAGATAATTTTCACGACGATTTTATTTTTGCGAAAATTACGAAGTTTTGACCATTTTACTAAATTTCACACCTGAACGTAAATCAGGAAAATCCCCGATTTTGCCATACGACCGGAAGTGGCGTCACAACGGTAGCCGCACTGACCGAATTGAGTAGTCATTAAATTGTATGAATCGTATCACGACTTGTTATTTGTAGAGAGTCTTATATACAAGAATATGACACTGATTATATATCAAGGCCTTACGGATTTCATTAATGATCTACTGATAATTGCAAGGTGCCATATGCCCCAGGGGACAGTAATTAGTGGGGAGGGGGCCCGGGTTCGGTAGTTCTTGTTCTTGTCAGGTATGCCGCAACGTGGTCATGGTCACTCGACCATAAATCAATTACCACCGGACTCGCTAATATGATTAACAGATTATTATTTTGTGGGGAAAACTGTATAAGACTTCAAAACATACACTTGATATGATTATGTATTAATTTTCTCATATTTTATTTCATATTACACCGCTAAAACAGCGTGTGTATTCACTGAAACATATACGTCCCGATATGCATATATCAGCAGGAACTGAACATGACACCTATTGTAATGCACACTGAAAAATATTTATGCCTGTCGGTCGGCTTTGTAAATACAAAACAACGTAGAAACGACCTCAAACAAACAGGTAATGAAAAGGATATTGGTGTTACTATAGACCACGGACGTAGATATACTCTAATTCCATGTATAGACTCAGAACTTCGAAAACCATATATTTTATTGGACTTAAAAGAAGAACATTTAATTACATAATATAGAATCATGAGATAATCTTTTTTTATATGTACAATGTACGTATATTGGAAAATAAAAATATGTATCTTTTATCAATGTTTTCGACCTGTATAACGTATTTGACGGGTATCACATTTCGGCTTCTTTTATCCATAAGTTTGAGAAATTATACCTGTGTATAAAAGTTAACAGCTTCCCATCCATTGATAATTTTGTATGTCTATGCAGTATATATATATATAAAAACAATTAAAAAGTATGCCTGAATATTGTAAAATAAAAGGAACATGAGCGGAATCTTGATGTTACCTGTCTTCAGGCATACACATCGAAATAGAAATCAATAATAATAATTCGAAATTCTAATATACCGCTTTATCATGACCTGAAGATTGCCTCAAAGAACAATTTATTTCAAATTTTGTTTGAGAAAAAATAAGATAAGGTCTTTGAAAACCCCTGTATTTAAATGATTACTTAATTAGTTTTAATCCGCATTTTATTCATTTATAAAATATGAAATTATAACTGTGATACAGACAAATCATGCAAGTTTCGATATAATATGTCAAGTTGAATAGAAGAGTCAAATTTGAAATTTAATAAAGTGATATGTACTGTGTGACTTGACGGCGGTTTCTGGAGATTTCAAAAGGTACTCTGGATAGTCTATGTTTCATTCAAAGTCGAGAACTACATATTGTAACTACAGATCTAGAGCACTCATTTTGAAGTTATAAAGAGGGGATAATAACCGCAACATACTCAACTATCACCAGTAGTTTTAACTTTGATAGCCCCCCCCCCCCCCTCCCCCAACTCCAAAGTTATTTACTTGCAACTGACCAGATAGATTATCCCGCTTATCCGATTACGTAATTTAATGGACACTAATCTGAGATGTACAATATAATGAAATTCACTCTTGAATCATTTGACAAATGATCTGTATAAAATTATATATGACACCAGGGACGTATATGTGCCTAATGATAAAGCTAGAGTATTACAATGTGATAGGTTAAAAATAATTTGAACAGTCAATATCTAAACACTAAATTCTATGGTACGACACTTAATTTCACTATATATAATTCATGTTGGATTAACAATTAATTAACCAGACGAACGTATATATCTTGTGTTCCCGTTGTCACCAATACGTGTGCACAACTTTTAGCGGTTCGCTGTGCGCTTGATTAGCTTGTGGCAAAACAGGTAAAAAACCAAACTTCAACCTGTCATAACTTTGTAACCAGTGGGCCGATTTCGGCAATGTATTAATGTCGACACAACGAGTCTGATAATTTCAGTTTCTATTTGCACTACAGTTACTCTTTAAGTTCAAGACATTTTTCTTAATTTCTGTTATGCTTTCCTATGGAAATGTTCAACGAGGGACGTATATATAATTTTGGCTGGGCTCATTAATAATTGTTTTTGCTGACATTTTGTTTGAACTGACCGGAAATGTAGTAAATATTGGCCCTTCTTTAATTACTCTTTGAAAGAAGGGCATTTTTATAGCAAATCTAAAACAGATTTTATAAAACCTAATGTGACTTGATTATATGAAAAATTCTGCCTAACAAACTTTCTGCAGTCTGGTCTGTTTATCTGACGAGTCGGCAAAAACGAGTTACAGTATCAGTGTGAATATCAAGAATATTAGACGAATTATGAAATCTCTCTACTTTAATACACATATTTTGGATAATGATGTGCAAACACGGGCTTATGTGCTTACATGGCAGCTACGCGCCTGGTAACGACACGGACTTGGATAGATAATCTTTTCCTGTGCTGTCGACGATAATAATTGTACACTAAAGTACACAAATGAACATAGCCTATCCCCCCCTGATCTTTCATAACGAACTGTTCCAACCTTTCAATCAGACCAGTTCAAGTGTGTCTTCATGAGTGAATGAGTTAAGGGTCGACAATTTTACGACATCATATGGTAATAATTACAGTCAGGTTTCGCCACACCTGTACCGGATATACACCCCCGGGGTAAGTTTCACACCTGTTTCCTGGGGCTGTTAAAACTGTGTTGTAGTTGATATTGTCCATTGTGTCAAACTGTTTTGATTGACAGGTTGTTACGCACAGGTGAATCCCCCCCCCGACACTTTCTGTTAAATGCAAACAGTTTTACGATCTTAAGCGACTAAAGCCAAACACTACGGTCAACAGTTAATTGTACTGTACCCGTATAAAACAATTTACTATTGTGTGTATTGTCTAAAAACAACGTGTGATGGTACGGGGCTCTGAAAAGAGTTCAATTCTAGCCATTCCCCGCGTTTTGTTGCAATTTTGCTGTAAAATCAAAAAAAATTAAATGGTACACAAGAAAACATTTGGATTAAAATACGCGTATCTTATGATTATTTTTTTCCCAATCATCATAATTTTTTATTTTGTATATAGAGCATTTCGTATCTGCAAGATGAAATAATAACTGGAAACGATTAGCGAGATTTTATCTTTTGACAACAGACATCTGAGAATTTGTTAGTGTTGGTCCTTTAGCCGGTGTTGAGAGTATTTTATCGAAAATTGATCTTAACCTCTCAAAACAGGGACGTATATGTCCCAGTCTCAAACATATAAAAAAATTGGGTCCAAAACTAGCTGTAACAAATTTTCAGGTCCCTGTGTTTGACGTCTTTGAGTAGATGTCAATTGTCAGTCACAGCTCGCTGCATCCACGAATTTAGTAAGCTTGTGCAAAAGATCTGCTAACATTTTGATTTAAAACAAGCCAAATATTAACCTCCACTTACAATATGCCTACTGTCAGAAGACCAAAGTGTTCCATATATATATATCTAATTTTCTGTAAATGTAAAATAGCCGAGTTTGTCCAATACATTAACAAATAAAAAGAATAAGAAAGCTAACCATGCTTTCACAACTTGAGACACCTGTTAGCTGGACTGCAGAGCTCCTTGCCGTAGGTCAAAGGTCCTCGCCGCGGCCGGTAAAAAATCAAACGCTTTTTACCCTCTTATAGAATATGGACTAGCCAATTAAGTCAGGTATGGGCCAAGTATTTTGTATTTTAGGGTTGAAAGCATGACTCCAAATCCTTGAGTGCCGTGTTTGTTTTGTGCATTTGTCAAGGTCGAAGGCGAACGGGACACATGACTTTCACTACGATAGCGAATGGTTGGAGAACATACGTTTTTTTGTTAACTGTTTCCTAATATTTCCTTTCAAACAATGTTTTTGAAATACCAAAATATTTTGGCACGGACGTAAGTAAATTAGCTATCTTATTCCGTGCTTTTGGCTTCACCTTTAATTGACCTCGCATTACGTTATGCAAATCATCGGCGGATTTTGCCATTGAAAATTTTCGATTATAGATAAAACAATACTTCAAAACTATAGACTTTTAACAACTGCATGGTAGCCTCGTGTTACGCACATATACGGTACGTTATCTTAGCAATTGTTCGGTTGCGTATTGATTGTTTTATTAACCATTTTCACCTGATGATTTTACGTGAGCGTAAACAATATCCGTTTGAAAATTACACGTTTTACGTCTGTATTATATTTCATAAAAAGCACATTTGCTCAGGTGATAACTCCGAGGGGCTTTAATCTTCTCCACTCTGGCGTATATATATCATGGCACTGTATGATGAAGTGCATACTAAAGTAATGTGATTCGCAAGTATTTTAATCTCGGTTCTGCACAATAAAACGTAGTAAGCCATATATGTATAAACTCGTACAAAGAATGAAGTGTTTCACTTGCATTTTAATTGTAAATATATGGATCCGGGCTGCAGGAAGTACTGTACGTCACGGTTGAGAGCTCTGACAGACCACAGGTAAGTTTGACGGTGCCCGGATTAGGTAAGGTGGACGGGAGCGTAGCCGGTCGGCAGACATGAAAGGACTAGTCAGAACAAAAGGCACTGGAGAAATTGAACGGTCGTCCACGAAAACTAAACGGTTTTGAAAAATGAACACCGGTTCTTGAAACATAAACACAGCTCCCCCAAACGTGAACACTCAATTTTAAAATGAACAAGGATTCTGAAAAGTAAACGGTGATCGTAATCAGTAAACGGTGAGCGCGAATATTGAACGGTGAGCGCGAATATTGAACGGTGATCGTAATCAGTAAACGGTGATCGGGAAAATTAAACGGTGATCGTGAAAAATAAACACCCAATTTAAAATATGAACGCTCCTTTTCAATAATGAACAAGGTAAATGAAAAATCAACACACGATCCTCAAAAGTAAACAATGATTTGAAAAATAAACTGTGCACCGTGAAACGAGAACGGTAACCCGGAAAATGAACACAAAAATTAAAGAAATGAACGGTATTTGAAAACAGAACGAAAAAATGCGTTTTTTGAACGGTAAGGGTCCCCCAGTGAGTCATGCTACTGTATTGCTACCTAATTCACGAATGCATCAAAATAAGCATAACCTTTTTGTAATAAATATTATGCTTATTACAATAAGCGACACTTAATGTTACAGTTTTCAATTTATTACAAGGTTAACCTTGATGTAATCAAGAATTACAATAAGGTTAACATTAACGTAATCAAGAATTACAATAAGGTTAACATTAATGTAATCAATAATTACAATAAGGTTAACCTTAATGTAATCAATTATTACAATAAGGTTAACATTAATGTAATCAATAATTACAATAAGGTTGACATTAATGTAATCAATAATTACAATAAGGTTGACATTAATGTAATCAATAATTACAATATCGTTAACCTTAAAGCTGGCAATGCAAGCAAAACCTTTTTTGTTGAGATTAAAAAAAAATACGGCAAAGTTATATTTTAGAAAGCTTCTGAGATGCCCCCTAACAGCTTACTAAGGAGAGGCAGATATTTTAGTTTTTGTCTTGCTTGGAAACGGGAGTCGGCCTCCCTGGGTGTAAAAGGCACCCAGCTTGTCAAACCGGTTTTTACATGAACACTGGTCGTGCAAAGTGCAACACACCTGCGGACACAACAGGTGACACTGGAGTTACATAACTGGAATGACCAACACACACTTACCTTGAAGTTGAAGTTACATGAAGATGGTCACTCTTTCAGACACCATCATAAATCGTGTGCCAAAGCAAAATGAAAAAAAAATTAAACTGAAAACACCCTAACTGTCCCTTCACCTATGTATACGTCATGGACATCGACATGTTGATTTTACATTCGGAAGCAGAGCGAAACATTCCGAACAGAATATGTACTCGCTCCTAATACTACCTATAATATTACGCCTTGCCAATAAAGCGCTTGTAACGAAAATGTAGTGTAACACGCGAGCATAGTCTTGATAATGTAAAACACGTGCACGAACAGATGCGAGTGAGGGGAACTTATTTTGATGGAAATAAATGGATGTTATAGCAATGTTTATCACACAGGAACTGATTACGCGTAGCGACATAATGTTCCAATTGAATACTAAGGTAGGTTTATTAATTGTTATTCATGTACTTGTTTTTATTCGCACGAATTCTGTTGTACTCTAATGTTTTTTTTTATTTTGCTCATATTGTATGATATCGTTATAATAACACCTTCAATATCCATGTCAATGTTCTTCAGATACTGATCGAAAATATCGTAAAAAAATCAGAAAGTATGTTTTGGCTACCTATATAGGTCTATAGAAGTGTCGCCGTGCGGTTTTATCACAACAACGAGAACTGGTTTGACGGCCTGGGTGCCTTTTATATCCAAGGAAGCCGACTATCGTTTCCAAGCAAGGCAAAAACTAAAATGTCTGCCATTCCTTAGTAACCAATAAGGGGGCATCTCAGAAGATTTCTAATATTTTTACTTAGCCGTTTTTTTTTTAATATCCACAAGAATGCTTTTTAACTTGCATTGTCAGCTTTAATGTAATCAATAATTACAGTATCGTTAACCTTAATGTAATCAATAATTACAACAAGGTTAACATTAATGTAATCAATAATTACAATAAGGTTAACATTAATGTAATCAATAATTACAACAAGGTTAACATTAATGTAATCAATAATTACAACAATGTTAACATTAACGTAATCAAAAATTACAACAAGGTTAACATTAACGTAATCAATAATTACAATAAGGTTAACATAAATGTTATCTATAATTACAAAATCGTTAACCTTAATGTAAGCAATAGTTACAACAAGGTTAATCTTAATGTAATCAAAATTACAACAAGGTTAACATTAATGTAATCAATAATTACAATAAGGTTAACATTAACTTATCAATAATTACAATAAGTTTAACATTTATGTAATCAATAATTACAACAAGGTTAACCTTTATGTAATTAAAATTACAATAAGGTTGACATTAATGTAATCAATAATTACAATAAGGGTTGCAACAGTGGTCATATAATGTAGGTTTTACAGGCATTTTTGACCCGCGAAATTAAATGCCCGCGAATAAGTTTCAGATTGTAATCACCGCAAAAATGAACAACTGTACAATAATTAAAGTGATGTAAAGGAAAAGCCATTATATGAACGATAACCGTAGTTTGTATGTTGTGCAGTGTAGATCTTTGACATTTAATATTAAATATCACTCAAAAGGGATTTGATAAGCGAATGGAATATATTATGGATACGTATTATATTAATAAGTTAATAAATTTATGCCGACTGTTACAAAGCATTATTTAATACAGACTTATTTCCTCTTCGATCTAGGTCCATTGACAATTCATATGCAATCATATGTAGGCCTACGTCAGCTTATCGGCTTGATAGAGGTACGTTCACAGAACGCATACGTCATAATAACAGGACATGCATTCACCGTAAATCACAACTATTCCATACCTACTTATCAGCTCGAACTTGTTATCACACACACACACCTATACTGTTCAAAACAATATGTAGTTGCTGAGGATAACATTACCTACGTTCAATAAGTTATGCAAGAAAATGATGAATGTTTTTTTTTTCAATTAATATATTTTTTTTTCTTTTTTTTTTTTTTATATTTCAGTCAAATACTTCAACTATATGATGTACTTTGCTTTTAAGGGTTGTCCATATACCTGCCTCACACTAGGTTTATTATGATTCTAACTTGTCAATTGCATAAAAAAACTTATTGTTCTTAATTAAGATAAATCAATTAGCTTCATTTAATCATTTATCATTCAGAATCCGATTACCAGTGCGACACCAATGTGTATGGAAGATCTTGATTGGAAAAACAACGGTTACGGTCAGAACTTCGGATACATTTACTATACTACCAGGCTATCACACGGCGGGAATCTCACCTTCACTGGTTCACCAACCGACAGGAATGAGGTGAACTTATTCTGAGTTTTATGATCTTGAAACAATCCATATCATATAAAGATTATTAAAAAAAATGTTTTGGGACTAAATAATCCTCTTAAATGGTATTCTGAGTTATGTGATCTGGAAACAACCCATATCATATAAATATTATTAAAAAAAACAATTTGGAACTCAGGAAACCTTTTGAATTGTATTCTGGGTTCTGTGTTCTGGAAACAACCCATATCATATAAAGATTGTTAAAAAAAACCGTTTTGGGACTAAATAACCTCTTGAATGGTATTCTGAGTCATGTTATCTGGAAACAACCCATATCATATAAAGATTACTATAAAAACATTTTGGAACTCAAGGATCTTCTTGAATGGTATTCTGAGTTATGTGATCTGGAAACAACCTACATGTATATCATATAAATATTATCAAAAAAACGTTCTGGAACCCAAAGATCCTCGTGAATGGGAAACAATTTTCTTTTTTGTCTGTAAGAGTTTAGTATTGATATGTCATTTCCAATAGAACCATAAATTAAAAACTTACATGAAAAACACAGAAGAAACAACCAGAATGTTATCGACAACACGTTATCTAATGTAAAGATATGACTGGATTTAGACCCTTGATTTTAGATGGCTGCCGTGGCAGTCTAACCGATCCTGTTAGTAGATAAAGATATAATCATTGTACACTCTATAAAGGTATGAAACGAATATTTTATCATCTAGGTGTCATTAGCATCTCAGCTCAGAAAAATACAACTGAAATATGTAACACTTAATATGAATGTAAATATTTCCTCGGTTTTATCTATATATGTATAAGCCACTACATGACTAACACCACGCAAGTTTCCATACAAAAGCTTATTCATTCTTGCCATCAATAAAAAAGGAGTCATTCATGTTTTTTTCTCTCTTTTTTCTTTCCTTTTTGCACGGCACAAATATGATATTTGGGTTGATCTACTAAAAACAATTACTTCTTGTTTTCAACATACTGAAAACTGCATAGACAGTGAATGTTAATTGAATAATAATTAAATAACAGAAAATATAACATACACGTAATCGTTTGCTGACGAATAATGTCCATATGCAGGGATTGTTGTATTATACACTGGTAATCAAAACAAAAGGGTGGGGGGGATTTCATTTATAGAAAAAGATAAAAGCCGTGATATTAGTTAGGAAAGGAAAATGTACGGCTATGGACACATAGGTCCAAACCCTATATGTGAAAGCGGATAGACTTTATGTGCATATTCCACCCTTAAATATTAAACTTAATAATAAATACTGGATTTTTTCCTACTGATCTTTGAATATATCTAACATTCCAAATAGCATTGAAAATAAAATCATTTAGAGTTGTCTCCCATTGTTTCTCATAAATGATATACATAATTACCAATTTGGAAAAAAATGAAATAATAATGATTGATTCTATAGGTATAAATCTGCAGTTATGTAAATGTTATTATGTGTGTATATTTGTATGTTTGTTTGTATATATGTATGAATGCTTGTATGTATGCATGTATGTTTGTATGTATGTATATATCTGTTTATGTATGTATGTAATGTATGCATGTATGCATATCTGTGTCCATGTATGAAGACGAGATCATGTACATGATTGTTTATGTTTATATAATGTAAGTTACAATGTATGAATGCCTGTGTATGTAATATACATATGTGTGTCTATTCTTGTCCACCTGTCCTGGGAGAAGACTTGTATAGGCTATGAGCTTGCCGTCTGATCCCATTTATGTATGTCAATAAAATGTTTTGAAATAAAAAAAAGGAAATTGTATATTTTGGCCAACCCCTCGTGATACAAATGTAGAATATAAGTTAAGCAAATTGTACTATATCTAAATATAGAATCAAATATTAAAACACGTTCCTACCAGAAAATCTCAATATGGTCCTGAACAAACACAATAACTCTCACAATATTATAATTCAAATTATATCGTTAAATGTGTGTTTTTTGGGTTTTTTTTTAAATCTAACTAATAATTCTGTTGGTTTAAAATCATTTTAGAAAACTCATCCGCAATAATTTTTGTCCTGGTATGAAATAGGGTATATCTAAACTCTCTCGGCACATTGGTCTTATTTCACCATAATAATAATACATAATCACGTGACTGAAATGTCTTTTTATTTCAGATATTTGTTGATGATGTCACACTGGCAATCCATGATGCCCACGATACCAATCGTACTATGTACATACCTGCACCTTCATCGAACGGACAGGTAGTGTAAATTAATTAGCATTGATGAGATTTTTCGCGGAATGTTAATTTCATTTTACACGTAAAACAATCATCTTTCGTATGTTGTTTACTGATATTTTCGGAAGCCGGTTTGTGTCACATGAACTTAGGACTTAACATGTCTTTATATCGACTTAATATGTAAAAATAACGAGATATCTAATAATCACGACACAGTATCTCGTATTTACATCATACTGAATAGTAATTACGAGATAAACATGCCGTAATTACGAGATAAATATGTTGCTATTACGTGATAAACATGTCTTAATTGCGAGATAAACATATTGTTATTACAACATAAACATGTCGTTATTACGAGATAAATGTAAACTCCATATAACACTAACCGTTTTGCGAAGATATTCTATGTAATGGTAAATTCGCGTACGCTCATTAACTTCAATCGCCAAAGTTCCTTTTCAAAGTATCACATTTGTTTTGTCGTGTAAACTATAGAATTCAAACAAGATTATTGTACTTAAAACAAAGCAAAAAGGATAAATACACAAATGAAGTAAATATAGGTAGTTGATTTGTGAGATGATCAAAGCTACTACCGTGTTATTATGACAACATCATGAAGTGATGATTTTATTTATCAAATATATCATTTGAAAAAAATGAAGAAAAAGAATCCCGCGAGCCGGAGTCGAACCAGCGACCTAAGGATGGCTTTGAGTTAAACCACTACAGTCCTCCGCTCTACCAACTGAGCTATCACGGGATATACGCTGTACATAGACTCTGTTCAGATCAATATAAGCTAGGACATGTACCTGACACATATGTGCTTAAGGCGTTAAAGCGTGGGCTGTTTATCTGTACATACCTACTCTGACCTCAAGGCATTTACGACATACCTTTTCACATGTAGTCTATGGCTGTAGAAGCGTCTAATAATCTCCCGTCTTATCGTGTATGATAAATGTGTACATTGTACTTGATTATGCTAATGTAGTACTTGTATTACGTAGTTGTATGGGTTCACAAATAACTATAAGGTGGTAAAACGATTTATAAAGCTAAACTATAAGGTGCTACAACGATATATAAAGCTAAAATGTAAGGTGCTACAACGATTTATAAAGCTAACAGAGACATTCGCATTATCTACACGTTTCTGTTTGTTTGTATTTTTGTTTGTTTGTGTTTATTGTTGATATTACTGATAATAGTCTTACACATACATAGAGGATATAACAAGCACCCTTAATGACGCATGAGCCACTCTAAATTTTAAAACCTAGAGACTTCAATTAAAATCGGAGCTTCTGATTGTAATTAGAATATATTGAATTTCTTGATTGTCTATCAAACAAATAAATAGCTAACTTAAGATACTTTATTTTAGAGCATAAAAGCTGCCATCTTCCGAAAAATAGCCAATCTCCTTTGCGACGTTTCAGAGTATTGAGAAATGGCGTTTTATTTACAGTTCATTTACAAATCCAAGTCATGCGGGGCTTTATTTCTCGATTAATAGTTGTTGGGAGGGATGCCGCCCTCATTAACACAGATGTGACTATGTCAAACGTCTTATATAATAATAAAATCAAATGGTAATGTCATTTAACTGGCTATCAATAAGAAAAACAATTGCTCAGTGACCTTTTGATAACATTGTGTTAAGTTTTGAAGGCCAAAGACATGATTGATAATTTGAAATAAAACGGACTACAACGCCTTGGTTTTATAAAGCAACATTGAAGGTTAAGAAAAAAAAATGTATACGATGCTTTACGGTATTTTATATTGACCGTGGGTCTATGGTTCTGCATATATGAAGTATGTAAAATATGATTTATTTATATGCCTTTCCACTCCGGAAATCATTCTCCGAATGACCAAGGTATATAAATGAACTTTTAATAATATGGCATTTCATAGCATTCAGTTAGTTCGGTGGAAAGTTCGACATGTTAAACGTCAGGTGAGCTAATTTAATGAAGACATCAGACTTAATGCCTTATCATTGATCACTTAGAAATATGTCTGTACCTTTTATAATAGTCTATATTAGATGTGGTCTAAATTTCCTTAATTCTCATTGGCTGAAATATGGTCACATGGATGTCCATATTTTTGGATATCAACCTGATGTTTCTATTTTTAGAAACATCGAGTCAATATTGCATTTGTGTCGTTATAATCATTGTGACGTTATAGTACTCATGCTTGCAACTGTAAATTTTATTCTTCATCAAGACAGACATAATTCAATTTAAGTCGTTTGCAAACAAGTTTCACATCTAATATAAAAATTCAGTACCTTTGATTCGGTCAATATGGTGTTATACCAACCTGGTAGAGTCTAAAATATTTTCCTCGGACTGACGCCCTCGGTTAATATTTGATTCTACCAGGTTGGTATAACACCGTATTGACCTCAGCAAAAGTCCATAATTGATATACATTTGTATATATAAGTTCACAATATTTTAATTACACAGATATATTCTAATTTTGAATAAGGGTCTTTGAATATATTTAATGAGGGTGCCTATTGCATGTTTTAAGTGTTTTGTTGAACCTTATTATAAAGTCATATAACACTCTCACTAGACATTTGAATAATGCAATTAAAAATATATCTTATTTGTATGTAATGCTATTGAAATTGTGTCACACTGTATAGAGACGACAGCTATGTCAATGAGGATACTTTAATGTAATTTTGTCTAATAAAAAATACCAATAGTTGAAATGGCATTCTAACATAATAATACTAATATGCAACAAGTCATAAGGCGCCCTTTCTAGCCAACATAGGCCACGCAAAAGTGCTTTACATTGCAGACAACGCGTCCTATCCCGCTAACATTAACCATAGATAAATGGGCCTTATTGAGCTAACATTAACCATAGATAAAGTGCCCTATTTAGCTAGCCATAGATCAAGCGCCCTATTTAGCTAACATTAACAATAGATAAAGCGCCCTATTTAGCTAACATTAACAATAGATAAAGCGCCCTATTTAGCTAACATTAACAATAGATCAAGCGCCCTATTTAGCTAAC